>CM072999.1:210947410-213447410 GCA_037038555.1 Rhynchonycteris naso
CGTTCTCTTCTTTGCACTCAACAATTACGTGAGGTGCATGTTGAGCACCTATTGGGTGTCGCAGTGGTGGGGCTGTTGCATAGACAAGATGGGATCTCACTGGTGGGGCTGCATCTTCCCCAGGGGAGAAGGGAGATAAGAATTGAGGGGCCGGCAGGAGAAGTCATACTTTGTAGACAGAGTCAGGCAGACAGTGTGTCCCTAGAGAGATGACACGGGTTGAGACATGAGAATAAGGAGTCATTCGGGCAAAGGGCTGGGTGTCCATGTCCAGGCAACATGGGGAGCATGCACACGGGCCCTGAGAAAGGGGACAGCTTGCTGGGCTGGAGAAAATCAGATCTCTGTGGCCAGAGCCCTGAGGGCCAGCCATAGTGTGAGGGGTGCTTTGACAGGACCGCAGGGCCAGGGGTTCTTGGCCTCGGAATCCCTGGGAAGCTGACTGCATCATGTCTATGTAACGGGAAGCTGATGCTTGTTCCATGTATGTGACGGGACACGTCATGTCATAACACAGTGTGATGCTCTTATTCTACCATGTTAGTGATTGGCTGCTCCCATGAACCTACGGGATCAGTTGTTACTAGAATACAATTTAAGTAATTTTGTTCTAATTTTTTCAAAAGCACATTTTTTGCCCTTCTGCATTAGAACTAGTGGGATGTGGAAATGTTTTATATAAGGGCTCCTTCCCGTCTGTAACTTGGATGGCGTGGGCTCTTTCTCCAGATACGCAGATGCCGCCCACATGCTGAGTGACATTTCTGCCGCAATGGCCAACGGCAGCTGGAAGGAAGCCCATGCGCTGGCTCAATGTGCCAAGAGGGACTGGAACACCCTGAAAAACCACCCTTCCCTGAGGTGAGGTGTTGTTTTAAATTAGGTGCCTAATTTACATACTGACTAAGTTGTTCCAGCCGCTCCAGGTGATTTTCTTCATGAAGAACTTTCTCCTTTTGCTCTGTGGCCAAAACTGCTAGGGAGGTGACCATCCTAGCTGTTTTGCACAGTCAGAGGGCTGTTTAGAGACAGGAGGAAATGTCTGTGAGTCTGAGGGAATTTTATAGAATTCGGGGCAAAGTGAGCACACAGGGGGGCTGTCCGCTGGCTACCTCTGGGCGTGCTGACTGCCCCGAGTACCAGCCAGCTGAATTGAACATGGGGGGTGGGGGGGCAGGAGCAGACAGGCATTGTGGGAAGCGTGCCAGATGCGGTCTCAGTGGAAATTCAAATACAGGTGTTCTGAGAAAGAAAACTGAATTGAACATCTACTTCCAAAGTTCAAGGACACAGCACATGATCCTTCATTATTTTTTTATTTGTTGGATAAATAAACATACCCCACATATAAGAAATTTTTCCTTTATTGTTACATGGCGGTGAGAAAATTAGGGTTATTAAATATCTCTTCCAAAAGGAACGTTTAGGAAATGTTTACGGAAATAATATTGACTTAAGAGCCATCGCCAGGAAATGGCGATTACTGTTTGGGGGGGAATGACTGAATGTTTTGTCTGTATTTTGTTTGGGAGTATCCTGTAATTCAAATAGAAAAAGGAGCCATTTCCTTAGAGGCCTTTCTAGAAACAAGGTGGCCAATGTCACCCTGGTGTACACTATGACGTGCATATACGTCGGAGGGTCTGCTTCAGATAATTTCAGTAAACGTGCTCACATTTCTCAGGCCAGATGAGTTAGTAGGTGATTTTCTTCCTTTTAAAAAAGATAAGACGTCACAGCCAGGAAGTTACCATATTTCCCCACGTATAAGACGCTCCTCCCATGTATAAGACGCACCTTAATTTTGGGGCCCAAAATTTGAAAAATAAATGTATTACACAAAGTTATAGAACTCAAGTTTTATTCATCATGAAATTCATACCACTCCTCATCCACATCAAAAAGTGGGAAATGCAAGTAAAAAAACTACAACCACTGTATAAGACACTCCCAGTTTTTAGACCCCAAATTTTTCAGAAAAGTGTCTGTCTGATACATGGGGAAACACGGTAGCTTGCTGCTTAACGGGTGGGGGGATGGACTCATTCTCCTTTTGGCTTATTTTGACCATTGAAAGATGGGGAAACCACAATTAGTGTGTACAATGTAAAAGGTCCAGTGGCCGGTCCCAGGTTCGACCCTAGGGTCCCTAAGAATCCGACCGTCTGTTCCTATCCCGCTGAGCTCTGTAGTTCGGAAGCTGGTGCCACCCGGGAGCACGCAGCCAATGGTGTGGAGGACACACCTGTTGAGAAGACAGGCGTCCAGTCCTCCCCATCACTGCTGAGGACGTCTCACTGAACCCCCATTTCAGGCACCATGAGACTCTGCCGCTCTTCCTGAGGTGTTTCACTCCCGGGTGGATGTACACAACGATTCAGTCACGAGCCGTCGAAGTTCTGCAGAGACTCCACATGTACGAGGTGAGGACACAGACATCCACCCGGCTTTCCAGGGACATGTCCACCACGAGCTGTTCAGGGGGGCCCAGCGGGCTCTTAACATTTTCCACGGACACTTTCCGTGGGCCCCAGCTGTCTCCTGGGGGAGTGGGACATGGCTGCAGGCTTACGGCTGACCTGTGAGCTGACGAGGGTGCCCCAGTGTGTTTCGGCCCACTCCGGGGGGCATTCTCGCCTTACTGGGGACAGGAAGCTCCACTCTGTGAATACATGTTGCCAGTCCGATGTGTTTCTTTGGGTGTGTGACTAACGAGTTCCTTCCACTGTTGCAACAGGAGGCGGTCCAGGAACTGGAGGAGCTCTTGTCCCAGACAGTCTACTGTCCCGACAGCAGGGGCCGCTGGTGGGACCGGCTGGCGCTCAACCTCCACCAGCACCTGAAACGCCTTGAAGCGGTTGGTACTCGGGAACTGTGGACACATTAAACATCAGGCTGTAATAAGGACATTTTTTTTTTTACAGGGACAGAGAGAGAGTCAGAGAGAGGGATAGATAGGGACAGACAGACAGGAACGGAGAGAGGTGAGAAGCATCAATCATTAGTTTTTCATTGCCATCGCAACACCTCAGTTCATTGCTTTCTCACATGTGCCGTGACCGTGGGCCTTCAGGAGACCGAGCAACCCCTTGCTGGAGCCAGCGACCTTGGATCCAAGCTGGCGAGCTTTTGCTCAAGCCAGATGGGCCCGTGCTCAAGCTGGCGAGCTTGGAGTCCCGAACCTGGGTTTTCCACATCCCAGTCCGACGCTCTATCCACTGCGCCACTGCCTGGTCAGGCTTAAGGACATTTTTAACAAGGTCACTAACGCAAGCGTGGTGATGGGGGCGGGAGACTTCCTTCTACCCCATGGTCACTGACTTGGGAACAGGGCTGGCCGCTGGCCTGTGCTGGGTTGTGGGACTTCATCTAGGCCTGAGGGGCCAGGGGCAGGAGGCGTCTCTGCCCTCAGCAGGTGCTTTTCAGAACGGAGCATTTTGTTGTGGAAACAGTGGCTTTGTTGATGGTACAGGTGGGGGGAGGCAGGTAGCGAGGTCGCTGCGAGGCCTCTTGTTACAGGTGCTTCCTGGGGGATTCTGCGCTCTGGGGGGCGCTGTGCTCTGCTCTCAAGCAGGCCACTCTGTTCCAGCGCTGCCGTTCTCTGTGACAGGGATCTGGGGAGTCAAGGGGCCCTGTTAGGGACCCCCTGTGGCCAAGCAGCGTGGGGCCAGTGAAGGCAGCGGCAGCTGAGACCCATGCCACAGTGGCCCTTTGTGTGGCCGCCTGAGTCCTCGTCTCCGTGGCAGCCTGGCACTTGCCATGGATGGAGGGGCAGTGCCTCTGGGAGCTTTTGTTCTCCCAGCAGACAGTACAGCAAGAGAACCAAGTGACGTTAGGCTAGAAAACCTGACCCTGGCTGTGGCCGTGTGACAGGCTGTGGACTGTCGAGTGAGCGGAGCAGAGGAAGGTGGGGCGCCCCTCACCACGTGGTGTCATGCAGCAAAAACCGCAGGGGGAGCAGCCCACCAGGGGAGGCTGCGGCTAGGCTGCGCTTCTCTTTCATTTAATGAGGTTCGGAGGAGGGGACAGCTGTGCCCTCACCCGGGTTGTGTTAACAGGAGTGTTGACGTGTCCCCAGAGGAGGCTGAGTCCCAGAGCCTGTGGAGCAATGGATACCTCAGTTCCTGTCAGCTGCTTCCCAGAGATCTGTGGCTATGTGCACAAAGTCGTCACCCCTCCGACACTCTCCACCTCCCTGACAGCTCTGCTGGCAGAGGCTTGCTTTCTGTCTGGTGCCCCCACCTGGCTGGGCAGAGCCGGAGTGGCCCTGCTGTCCTTCCCCGTGCCAGCTCCACGAGTTCTGGCTGCTGCCTGGGCATTCTTGGTTTCCCCGAGGGTGTAGCAGCTGAGACCTGACGGGAGGTTGTGTCAGGAGCATGGCCCTAGGTGCTCCCAACGTTTCTAGTCGGGGACTGTGATTCCAGAGGGACATCCACGTAGGCTGCTTTGTCTACTGCTGATCAGAAAAACTGAGTGACTAACTAATGGTGGGGTTTCCTGTCACACGAATCGATAGACGCGGTCACTGGGTCCCTCCGGGGCCTGATGTGGGTCCATATTCTTTGCTAGGCTGCTAAGTGCATTGCAGAAGGGCTGGCGGACCCCCAGGTGCGAACAGGACATCGCCTGTCACTCTATCAGAGAGCCGTGCGCCTGAGAGAATCCTCGAGTGGTCAGAGGTACCGGCACCTCCTCTGTCAGGTGCCGGAAGTCACCGTGCAGGATGTGACACACGTGAGTCAGTGTCCTGCAGCCTGCTCCTGATTGAGCCAGCCGGAGAGCGATGTTCAGTGTCACCTCCCATTAGATGCAGAACACCGGTGCTCCTGTAGGACAGTGGCTTGGCCATGGTTTCGTTCTCACACCAGTCCCCCTACCTTGGGCCGGGCTGGCTGGCAGGTCTGCTTAGGCCCTGCATCGAGCGACTTTCTGGAAAACCCGAGTGAGAGGCTCACAGCCTTGGCCAGTTTATCCTTTGTGGTCAGGGCACCTGGAGAGCCGCTCTGGGGTCCACATGCTTCCCGGGGACGCATCCTTGCAGGTGCCATGGGCAGGTCCCACACCCTCGAACTCTGCTGAGAAGGGGTGGGTTTGGGGCACGTAGGACACTGTGTCCTCAGGACACCAGTCCGGTTTAAACCCTCAGCTGCAGTGAGGCTCACAGATGGTCCCCTGCTGCCGTCGCAGGTGACCATTGCAGGCCGGCTGTGCCCACAGCACGGGATGGGCAAGTCTGTGTTTGTGATGGAGGCCGGGGGGGCCACCGCCCCTGCCGCAGTCCTGTGCTCCGTGGAGGAGCTGGTGCTGGCCCACTATAGACGCAGTGGCTTCGACCAAGGTAACTAATGCTGGATCCTGTCCTGGCCACCCGGTCACCTGTGGTCCCTGTCAGCTGCCAGCCTCCCCACCAGTCCCCCGTGGAAGACACCGCTGACTGGGAGGGTGTGGGAGAGAATCTGACCCACCGTGGCTATTAAAGTGGTCTTCCATTCAGCCATGCGGAGTGGTGCACGATAGGGCCCAGACCTCGGGACGCAGTTGCTCCCACATTCCCTGAGTGTCACTTGGGAAGGAGGCAGCTGACATGCTGCCCACGAACAAACCGTTCCCTGGCCCCTGGTCTGGCTGTGTCTGACAGGAGTGGGCTCCTCGCTGTTGGGCACGGCTGTAAGGAGGCAGAAGGACCAGCTCCTGGGGTGGCAGTGCCAGGGACCCAGAGCAGGTGCTAGAGCACAGCGTTTTAATTCCCATGGTTAGTGAGGCTCCTGTGGGGCACGCACAATATTTAAAAATGAGCTGGGAATGGCGTGCAAATGGCCTTTGAGTCCAGGATAGTCCTGTGGGTTCCTTCGAGCTGATGGGCGGGTCATGGTGATGGTACTCCAAAAGAAGGGAAACTGCCTGTTTTTGTGTGCTGGGCCTTAGGGATCCATGGGGAAGGATCCACCTTCACCACGCTGTACGGCCTTCTCCTATGGGACGTCATCTTCATGGACGGGGTCCCAGACGTCTTCAGAAACGCCTACCAGGTAACCAGCCCGGTTCCCAGGCCTCAGGCATGTGCTCTTTAGGTGAGCACATGCTTCTGCACATTGGTGAGTCATGCCCCGCCTGGACCATCTGCTGCAGCCACCCGAAACCCACCTCTAATGGCCTTTTGTCACCGTACTGGTTCCGCTGACTTACCCTCCATTCAAAACTGGAGTGTATCTGTGGCTTTGACCTGTTTTGAGCACCTGTCTGGGTCCAGGTGTGTCAGGTGCTGTGACAGGTGCCGTTTGTCATGTCTGTCTACTTAGAGTTCACCAGCACGATGCGCTGCTCTTGTAGTACATTTAGGTAGTTGTTACGCATCCCCAGAGAAGAGGACAGGGCCACTTCCCAGCTCTGGGCTCTGAGCATCCCCGATGTGTTGGTTCTCTGCAGGCACTCCCGCTGGACTTGTGCACGGATGACTTCTTTGCGAGCAGGAAGCCGGCCATCGAGGCCAGACTGCAGCAGATCCACGGGGCCGCCACTGAGCACCTGCGGGCCTGGGTGGCTGCCACGTGGCAGGCCCAGGAGGGCCGCGTGGTGTCCATCATCAGCTGGAACCGCTTTACTTCTCTCCAGCAAGCTCAGGTGACAGCCTGCATGCAGGACACAAGCACACGTGTCTGTATGTGCATGCCTGTTCATAATAGCACCCCAGCCCCGATGCCAATCACCGGTGGGAGCAAGTCAGGCACACAAGCCTGTCATGCTTCCTCCCGTGGCCAACAGCTTCCTGTTGCCTGTGGCCCTGATCATGAGGATGCTGCCTCTTGTCCCTGTGGTCTCTATGTCATCACTGTCACACTCTGAGTGCTTGCCCACAGCTCCTCCTCCCCTGCCCAAACTGTTCCCAGCCAGGCGGCGGGCATCAGCGTAACTGCCCAGCAGAGCTGCAGGGGTTCCAGCCAGTGGTTCCAGCAGCAAAACCACAGCTGGTGTCCTTGGAACCCCCGTCACCCCGTCCCACAACCCCTGGGGTACCTCAGGGCCTTGGTCACTGGGGAGCAGCTGGTCACCCATGTATCGTCTTCAGGACCTGGTTTCCTGCTTGGGGGGCCCTATCCTGAGTGGCGTGTTCCGGCGCCTGGCTGTGGACTACCGGCACTGCCGGGGGGGCCTGCCCGACCTGGTGGTGTGGAGCTCCGAGGACCACCACTGCAAGGTCAGTGAGCCCCAGTGGACAGTCCCACATGCAGTCTAATGAGTAGCTTCACCCAAGGCCACACCTGGCCACTCCGTGCTCGGCTGTTTGTGATGGAATCCCTAGCACTGCTGGACGGAGCGCAGGCTCCTTGGTGGCGGGTGGTAGGGGTCCCCCCAATCTTCGCCTGTGAACCGCTCCACCAGCATCTCCCCATGGCAGCCGGCGTGAGCGAGGTGGAGGTCTGTCTCCTCTATCCTGACCTGGGAAGTGACCGTCTACCACTTTTGCTGTATTCTACTGTTGGAGCAGGTCACCAAGGGCAGCCCCCTCGGGGAGGCACTGTGTAGGTGTGCACGCAAGGGGGTTGGGATTGGGAGCTATTTTCAAAGCTCCCCAAGTGGGCACCTCACGCATCGCAGACCCGGCTGCTGCCCACTGCAGGTTGGTTGGTTGATTAGTGAGGTTTTGAGATTGGAAAAAAAAAAAGAATTGTGGACATACGCCTTCATTAGATACAGGTCATCCCAGTCTGTGGCCTGTGTTTAATCCTCTTTGTAGTGTCTGTTTACGAGCAGATGTTTTAAACGTGGGCCGTGACGCAACAGGACAAACCGTGTATACAGCTAGTGAAAACTGCTCTGGCTCCCATGCGCAGCTGTCCCGTCTCCGTCAGACGCTGACAACTTTGCATCTGCCCCTCCAGCTGGTGGAAGTGAAGGGCCCCAACGACCGCCTCTCACACAAGCAGATGGTCTGGCTGGACGAGCTGCAGAGGCTGGGCGCTGAAGTAGAGGTCTGCCACGTGGTGGCCACGGGGGCCAAGGGCTTGGACCTGCTCTGAGCGCTGCGGTACTGCGTGGGAACTTTGCCGTACACAGACCCAAAGGCCTCAGGAGCAGACGGGTGATGGTGTCACCTTTAGTTTGCACTTTGTTTTTGTCGGAAATAAAGCGGATAGCAGACTTGGTGTTGGCCTGTGTACCCGCCCTGTTTGGAGAAGTAGCGTGCACCATTCCTCTATGTTGAAAAACACTCTTATTTTCCTGTGGGGCTCAACCCGGTCAGCTGTTCTATACTCCCATCTCAGGGTTTCATTAGGAAGACCAAAGTCTCCTGAAGTTCCTCACAACATCGGTCAGGCCTCAGTCACCAGAGTAGTGGACAGTCTCTGTCCCCGTCCTTTCTGGGAACAGCCCTGATGACTAGGTCAAGGGCAGTTCTCTGTGGGGAAGATGTAGAAGCGGGCCCACCAAGCAGGGCCAGGATCCCAGTCCCCACGAACCAGATCTGGGACCTCGGATGTCAGGGAGACATTGCTCTCAGCTTTTTATTAGGTGGGATGAGAAGTTCAGCCTTGGTCTACAGCCTTCACCACAGCCAGTTGTGAAGGGGTGTGGGGTTAGTGGTCACTGCTCAAGCAGCAGGAGTGCTGGGTGGGTCTCACACACACACACACACACACACACACGCGCGCGCATAAGGACAGCTGCCACCCTGCACATACCGGCACACTCAGGGACGGCCAGAAGGAAATGGCTTTGCCCCTGGAGTCATGACGTGTTTGTGGATGACTTCACAGCGAAATGACAACCAGCAACTGGGAAAGTTTTATTTAGCGGTCAGTATTTCCTTCACACTCATCTCTGCTGGACAACAAGCCCTTCTCCTCCTGCTCCTCCTACTTGAACTCGAGCCACGGTCCGTTTTAGGCACAAAGGTTTTAGTTTTCTCTCCACGTTCAAGTTCAGCTACAGGAGGTGACCACGGCCTCGAGCCGGCGCCTCTGCAGGAGGGTGTGTTGAATGTGACTAGTTCCCACGGTTAGCTCAAGCTAACATACTTCTCTTAAATAAAGTTAAGACATTTTTGGTTTTAAAATTTGTTTCCATCGTAAAATAACAATAAGACATTGTATACCAGTAAGGTCAATGCTAGAGAGTCCAAGCCATCTGACCCTGCAGGGCCCGGGCTCCGCGTGCAGCAACCAGGGAGGGCACAGCGCATATCCCCGTGTGGTACTGTCGCCACAGTGCCGGGCAGCTGCGCAGCGGCTGGGACTTAAGGCCAAGAGTTATTTTTCCTATTATGCATGGTGAGCGGTGGCACAATAATCATACAACCATCACATGTCACTACCTCTGATGATCATACAAAAATATGCACACTTTCTATGTGAAAATAGCATTCATAGTACCTAGTTATTTTTCAGCTTGTAAGTCAAAAACTTACTAAAGTAGTCAAAATAAAGGTATGAAGGGAAGAAAATTAGAGAGACCGCTCAACCTTCTCCGAATGTTAACACACTGAGAACAATTCGTTGCGGTAAAGAAAGCAGCTTCATGAAGAGGGAGAATTCTTCACACCCTTCCAATGGCAGGACAGTCGCTGTGGTGTTTAGGGGAGCAGGGCGGGTTTCCCGGAAGGACTGTGAAACGTTTGATGGCAACAACGCTGTTAAACAAACTGGAGAAAAGCCTTTGTTTTCTAGGCAGCATGTTGGCACAAACACTGGGTTGACCCCACAGGACGAAATTTCTAAGACACTGCATAGGAACGGGTGTCCCCTGAAGTCCAGAGGCATTATCAAACAACTTGTAAAAGGCAGATAATTAAAATAGAAACAGCTATGCACTGCATGTAAAGGTAGAACACTTTTTAACAGACTTGTTTAGATTAGAAGAGGACCTCAGTTAACCAGACACTGCTATAAAGACTTTTTTAAAAAGCATAGGATGGCAGTTTAAGGAACTAAGTAACAGCCAGACTTGAACATACCGCTGCTTCTCGGTCTCCTTGTGATGCTTTGACCAGGAGTGTGTGTGTGTGTGTTTCGGGGGGAGAGGGGGGCTTCTTGCTGTTTATTAAATGGCAGTGTTGTGAGGATATTTTTATTCCTGTTCTCCACTCCTAAGCATGAAGACAGCTGTCTGAGAAGGGGAGACCTCTGTGCGGGTGACCTGACCCCCAACCTCATCAGTTTTCTCCAGGGGAAGTGCCAACAACAGTCAGCCACATGGAACACTGAGCACCCCCGACAGCCAACCAGCACAGGCTGGCCATGTCCTCAGGGACTTCTAAGGGATGACAGTGGCCTTAGAGATGGACTCCTGGGATGAACTCAGTGTGAAAAGCCCTTTTCCAGTAATTTCAAAAACCAATTATATTCAACTGTGTTGTTCATACCTTAATATTAATGTCAAAGGCACTTCTAAGTTAAATACAGTGTCTACAGCAAATGCTTTTAAAGTTAACAGTGCATATCATTTTAAAGTTAGTCCTAAGACGTTTTAAGAGCACACTCAGGATTTGAAGACAGAGCGATCTAAGATCAATTATGGCGTCCCAACACTGAGCCCTCAGGTGAGTTCAGTTAGAGGCAAGAAAGCGACCAGAAACCACACACATAATAATGCCTCCTGTGGGTTATCCACACTTCTTGAAAATATGCTAACCACGAACTTAACTTTCCTAACGCCTGCTTCTCTTGGATGCGTACCTGCGGGTCAGCTAAGTACTGGCAGGTGGCAGGGAACAGGGACACAGACACACCTGACTGATCTAGTCACAGTAACAAGAGGGGGAACATCTGCTCCCAGATCACCGGACACGGAGCCTGACCTAACATGACAGAGGACACCAAACCTAAAATGTGTGTCTGTCTCCTAAGAACAGTGAAGGAAGCACAGCTCAACATGTCAAACGTTAGTGCAAATCTCAGCGGTTACTCTTCCGTACAGAATAGCTTCAAAGGCCTAGGTCAGCGATCGTAATTCAGAGGGGAAAGTTTCTGGCTTCCCTCTAGGTGTGCAGGAAACACGGCCCTAGTCCTCATTAGCTAGTGTCTCGGTAGATAACCAGATTTTGGCCCCACTCAAAAACTTGCTCAGCGGCGTTCCTGAAATACTTCGTCTGCACAGGTTGCCGACGGGCGAGAAGGGGAAGGAGGAGGAGAGAAACTCAGGGGTCTCGGTGGTGTCGTGGGGGCCACGGGCTCGAAAGTACATTCTGCTCTGGTCCAGCTCCGCGTAGCAGGCCTGCAGGGGGCTGGCCCGGTGCTGCCGCAGCGTCCTGCTGAGCACGTCCACCTCATCGGCCAATAGCGAGAGCTTGTGGTAGGCGGTGACAGAGCCCCCGCGGTGGATCTGGGTCTCAGGCACCCAGCGGAGGTAGCACAGTTTCCACAGTTTCACGTGCACGCCAGACAGACGCGGCAGAAGGACGCCGTGCAGGTCGGCTGGCTTGGAAAACCACTCCCGGAAGAACGTCTCCATCCCTCCATCCTGGCCCTCAGCCGGTGGGGCAGGGGTAGCCTTCCCTCCCAGTATTAGTGAGTTTCTCCGTGGGAGAGATTCTTGGTCACTGATGAGTCCGTTCTTGAAGGAGGCTGGCATTCCTCTCAGCGTGGAACTGTAGTTTTTCTGCACGGGAGAGAGAGGGGAGCATTACTGTCCGCGGCTTCCCTTCTCAGAGACAGCAAAGGCACAATGGCAAACAGCGCGGGGCTACAGGACACTGGCAGAGTCCGGCCGGAGAACACTGCTCATCCCTTCCATACCGTTCCAGCACCTCCATGGGGCAGCCTCTCGCCTGATGCTGCCCTACCCCCACCAGCCGGCACCGGGCGGGAGGGTGCTTATGTGCACGTGGCTAAGATTTCTGGCTCAGAAGAACCCTGTCCTGGCTGACTCTGGAAAGAACAGGCAGATGGACAGATTTCAGGAGCAAGCAAGCCTCCAGGCTGAGCTGCCATCAGCTGACTCTCAGACACCCAGAAGAAAAGTCAGAGTCTATTGGGTTAGTTAAGAAGGACGTGACCTCTTAAACCCGCACTGACAGCATGGCACGGGAGAGACTTGACTTTCATGCTCTGTTCTGAACAGGGTCTTGGTTGTGCGCAGTGCCAGGCCCCTTGCTAGTGCCCCTGCCAGTTACCTTTGTCCGCCAGAAGGACCGCGCTGAGCCGTTCTGCACACGGGGCGTGCTCCTCCCAATGTACAGCGGGTTGTGGAAGAGGGTGCGGTCCTTCGCTGTGAACTGAAGAGACCAGTCCCACACCGAGGGAAATTTTAAACCCTTCTCATCACCCAATTGGATATTTTTGCTTATAGCAAATTCCTGCAAAATAAAATTGTTGAACCTCTGTGAAAGCTACTGCAGAAAATGTCTGCTCCCACGACTTCCTGTTCTTGGACAGATGCTCATCAGCAGACAAGCCACCTTCTGGAATCAGAGCGACTCCAGCCCACAGAACCATATGCTGTTCTTCCAGAACAGGGGCCTGCCAGCTCTGCACGCCGGAGGACAAGCCACCCCCGCATGAGCGAGCATGTCCTCATCCCGAGAACACAGGGAAGCTGGACGTCTGGGCCATGAGGTACTACTACGAGAAGTCAGACATCATGAACGTTGTAACACATGTCAAGGTCACTCTGGGACTGCAGCATCCTACCGGCTACGCACATGATCACACATGTACACCATCATCTGCTGGGTGTAGAACCAGTGAATGACTCAGCAGAACTTCCCCTAGGAGCAATTGCTCCATGTCCCTCCAACTGCTTTCTCATGGAGAGCCACACATCCCTACCTAGGGCCCTCGGTACCGGGACCACAGCGCAAGGGCAGAGAGGCTCGTGCAGCCTGGTGACCTGCTGCCCAGCCTGCCCAGCACAACGGAGCCAGGCAGCACTGTGCAGTGGGGCCGCGTGATGGCCTTGCTGTCAGCCTGGCTTGCACCCGCCTGCCTCTCTGAACCCCGCCCCCTCACGGCACAGATACAGCTGTGTCCCCATGACCTGGGAAGGGCTGTCCTCACGTAGGGTCTCTCCGATTACCACTGGGCAGCCCAAAGGTGAAAACATAAATGCAAAAGCACAGTATTTCACACAGTTAAGACAACTCACATCTGTGAACTACTTTAATAAACAATGTACGTCAGAGAAAAATATATAAACCGCTCGCTTGTAAAAAGGAAACAAATTCCTAGATTTCCAAGTCTTCAAATAATTCATTCAGAAAACTCATTTGTTTTGGCTTTACTGTAGCTATAATTATTTTAAGTTATATATTTTACACTGCTCACAATAATTAGGGGATCAAGGAATGTGCAGACACTTTAGTACTTTCAGCCTTTTGTACAGTGCATTTTCACCAATAAAATAAAAGTTGGGCCTGACCAGGCAGTGGCGCAGTGGATAGAGCGTCGGACTGGGATGCGGAAGGGCCAGGTTCGAGACCCCGAGCTCGCCAGCATGAGCGCAGGCCCATCTGGCTTGAGCAAAAAAAGCTCGCCAGCTTGGACCCAGGGTCGCTGGCTCCAGCAAGGGGTTGCTCGGTCTGCTGAAGGCCCGCGGTCAAGGCACATATGAGAAAGCAATCAATGAACAACTATGGTGTCGCAACGGCAATGAAAAACTAATGATTGATGCTTCTCACCTCTCTTCGTTCCTGTCTGTCTGTCCCTATCTATCCCTCTGACTCTCTCGCTATCTCTGTAAAAAAAAACAACTTGGTTTTGCAATTTCATTTGCATAATTGAACAACTTTCTTTGACTTGTGGTTTGCTATTCTTTTAATAAAAAAGAATCAAATGTTTCTTTTTTTATCCCTTCATATTCATTTTGAAACATCCCCTAATTTCTGTGAGCAATGTACAAATGCTAATTGTCCTTCAAGTCAATCTCAAAAGAGTTGCAAAAGCAAAACTGCTGCCCCAGGCCCCTTACCGTGCTCTGCTTCACGCGCTGGTGCGGGGAGTTGAAGAGGAAGGTGCCCAGCAGCGGGACCCGGGTGCTGTCGCCCAGCACGGCCAGGTAGGTCTCTGAGAACTCAAAGGCAGCAGGGTGCTGGTCCAGCAGCTGCCATGTGGCATCCAGGAATAGCAAGAACAGGGGGGACTGGCAGGGAAGAGATGGGGGTCACGTGGTGGGTCCTTTGTCCCATATCTACACCCCAGTCTGTCATGGATGCCAGGGGACGTGACTGACACCTGAGCGGGAAGCGCTGGTTCGGGAGGAGCCGAGGGCCTGCGCGGAAACTGAACATGCCAGGCCAGGCCAGGCCACACAGGACACTCTGTGTGACACACATCTCCTCGTTGCCCAAGTAGCGTGTGCACAGACGGGCAGCCTGTCACTAGGACCGGGGCACAGGGAAGAATGTGTCTCAGCCCAGCCCGGAGACAGTTTTTTAGGTCATAAAGCCACCACCTAAACCCAACTGCTGTCACGAGCTGTGTCTGGAATCTGCAAGCTCGGCTTCCAGAACCTTCTGCAGTGTCAGAGAACACAGGCTGCGCCTGCACACAGCCACTGACACCCGCCAGGACTTCCCAGAGTTTCCCAAGCTTCCAGCTGAGGTTCCCCACGTTCTACGGTTTGTCACTGAACGTGACGTCATAGTTATTCACAGCCTGATGGGGACCCTTGGCAGCCACCGCCCCTGCTATTACGAGAACGCCCCTCTGAACTTCCCATCTCGTCACTGTGTCCCCAGGCAGCCGCATCACCCTGACAGGCCAAGGCCATCACAGCCAATGACAAGAGCCGGCCAGGAGTGCGGCTGGTGCAGAGTGAGTGCAGTGAGCAGCCAGGGTGAGAAAGGTGAATTCTCGCACACCTCCTGTGCTTGTTCTCTGCGCTGCGGAGCCCACACCGTTCTCCGAGCATCTCCCCACTCAGGTAGACTCAGTCCCCTCCCCATGCAGCCACAACAGTCATTGGCACGCCCCCCACTGGGACGCAGTGCAGCCATCAGCCCGGGACAGGGCGCTGCAGCACTAACTGCAGTGCCCCTACAGGACATCAGGTGCGCCTGTGCACACTCACAGGCCGGCGTGAGCGCTGAGGTCCTCACCTCCTTCTCTGACCTCTTCAGGTGGTTGCACCTGTCCAGGAAGGGATGCCCTGCCATGACCCAGTCCTTCTGAACCAGGCTCTGGAAGCCGGGAATGGTCCGGAAGTAGGGGTCCAGCATCACTTGAACCAAAGAGGCCACAATGCAGCTCAAGTCTCGTCCCTCCTCCTCTGTCAACAAAGTGGAAAGTCACCACACAGGGAAAGACGAGGGGGCGGACAGGGAGGGGCAGAGCTCTGGGCAAGCAGGAGCGTCCACGCGAGAATACCAGCAGCTTGAAGCTGCTGCACTTCCACACCAGCTGACTTGGTGTGGGACAGGAGACAGCCGTTTATGTGGACATCTGCATGGTCACGAAGCGCACCCCTCGCAGGACTGTGGCTGAAACCTTCCCGAATCCACTCTGCCCATTGTGCCAAGGACAGTAAACATAAAACCTTCCTACTGACAACTCCACATGGTGAACGAGGGGGTTGGGGATGTCCACCATCATCTGGAATGGTGGCCCACATTTCCCTCCCACCTCTTAGAGTTGGCGCCCCAGTCCTATCCTGACACTGAAGCTAGCCAAACCAACCGGAGGAAATTACTGACCAATATCCCTTATGCTCAGACATAAAACCATCAACAAAATATGAGCACACCCACGTCCGCAGGAATGCAAGCGTCAATCCCAGAAGCGCAAGGCTGACCGTCAGCCGACAGTAAAAGGAGCCCCCTGACAGAGGGCACTGCTGCCCCACCGGGCTGTGAGTGCCCCCGCCGCACGGGGTCACTGGCACCTGAGGGCAGGGCCACCATCTCCACGGACTGCAGCAGAACAGCACGCTCACACCCTGCGTGTGTGAACTTGATGTATTACCTCCTCCACAGATACGTTCTACTTAACGGAAGAGTTTATGTTGCCAGCATCTCTCCCAAACATGAGACAAAATCCACCGATGGCCTATTCGGCCGAGTCAGCCTCCAGATACCACACTTTCCGCAGAGCCACAGCCAAGCAGGGGGCAGAGGTACGTGAGCCAAAACTTGTGTGAACGAGAGGGACGACAGCAAGGTCAGGGAGAAAGGACGTCCGGCCAAGACTGAGGCCCTGCATGATCCCCATGAGGACCTTGACGGCCACCCCACACAGCAGGGAGGGAGACCACATCCTGACAACGTGCACAGCCCATGCGGTGTGGTGCGGGAACACCAGCACCAGGCCCTCACCCTGCAGGACCACGGAGACGCGCCGGCTCTCCAGCATGCACACCAGCTCCGACGAGTGTCTCAGGAACGCCCTGGGGACAGAGAAGGAAAACACTGCCAACACCAGAGTTCCACCACACGGCGGTGTAAAAACACCTGCAACCCAGCAAAGCCCGGCTTCTCTGCTATCTACACTCGTATTCAGTGACCTTGAGAACCTCTTCGGTATTCACAGGATTCTTCAGGAGAGAACCCCATGACTTTTCTATCAGGGAAAGTCGTTAACCTTTACAAAAGAAGGGGCTGATTCAGGTCACAGTCCTGAAACGAGGAACCCACACCGGAGGGAAGGTTAGCCGGATGCTGGGAGACAGGGGTGGGCTGAGCTGGGGGGACTCGAACTGGCAACGGGAGGGAACCCTGTGGTGCTAGAGCTGCGTGCCGCCCATGGTGATGGCTATGGGGACCCACACGTGTGACAGGCGGCACCGAGTACACCACTGCCCATCTCCTGGGTCCCATGCCAGTCTGGTCTCGGCAAACACTGCCATGGGAGGGGCAGAATGCAGGAGGGCGAGGATGGGCTCCTGTGCTGTATATGCACGTCCTGTGAGTTCATGATAAATACAAAGTTCGAGAAGAAAGGAAACAGGTATACAGACCTCACATGTTCCAGCCACCGGGTACTCTCCAGGGAAGACAGCCACTTCTCTTCAGTCTCTTCAAAGGGCTCTACAACAGACATGTGATTACACACGTGTCATTATACACACTCACACACACGCACACACACTCAGGCTTTTCAAGCTTCATTTTACATGACCATAGTCAAGTACTCCATCAGTCTGTGACATCTCAGGGCTGGCCCTCCCTTGTTCGTGGTTACGTGGCCCTGGTGTCCGACTGCGGCAGGAAGGAGGCACCTCCCCGCCGGGGCCCACCCAGGTATGCCCTGGCCCTTTTCAAGGTGCCCCCACCTACGCACCCCCGCATCAGTCATACTCAGTTCTGAAAGGCTGAGGACCATGCATGTCACTGTTGTCACCTCTCCCATGTCTCCCTCCAGGCTGGCACCTGCCCTCTCCTGACGCCCAGGTGACTCGGCCCACTCTGCACACGCTTTACTGTGGACACCATCACTGACCACCCCCAGGGATGCACTGCGGGCCCCTGGCACATGTGAGTTCAGACAGGTGCACAACAATCCGCGCTGCACAGATTGCCACAGTCTCGTACACTCAGCCCTGGTCTGCAGAACCACCACCTGAGGAGACACTGGCCCATCTTCCTCCCACACAGAACTATTTCCTGAGGGTTGCTGACCCTCCCACTCAGACAGACATTTGTACAGACATCTCAGTGAGTCTCTCCTTAAATAAATCTATTTCTGTATTTTTAAGGACTATCACATTTCTTGGCATGCCCTACACCAGGGGGCTGTATCCTCCATTCCCTACGCATAGGTGTGTACAAAATAGCTATGAAATTACCATTAACGCACAGTTGTTTCAGTTTCACAAAAGCCGCTTGTACTTCCTGGATACTGGGCAGGGTCTTATCCAAATCTGACTTGTAAACATCACTTCTCTGTGGATGGCTCTTAGTTATTGCAGTACAAATCCTAGTAAACACAAAGACCTTTAGTCACTCCTCATTCATTTATTCAACATGCGTTTCCTGAACACTTAACTCTGAGCCAAGACCCTGCTCTACGAGCTGGGGACAAAGAGAAACAGGACAGGTTGGGCCTCCGACTTCAAGGGCTCAAGGTCCTGGTGCTGTTGGGGGAAAAAGAGAAAAGAAGGGTCCATGGGGAATACCATGGTGACATCATCAGGTGAACACAGGCTAATGCAGGCCCCCTGGTCAGAGGCGGTTACTCTGTGTAGCTGGTACCAAAACCAAACCCTGGATGACTGGAACCATGCACAGATCTGGGGGACAGTGTTTGGGACCAAGTGGACAGCTAGTGCTTTCGAGACCTCAACATGGAAGAGGTCCGATTAGACTGGAGATACTGATTTGATGGTCACAAAGGCCACTGGTGAGCTTGTTCAGGAGAGAGACGCAGAAGAGGAGGAGGATATAGCCGTGGACAAAAGGGCGGGCCTGCCTGGGACCCAGGGCCCAAGGAGCAGGAGGAGTCTCAGCGGAGGGACTGGCAGGGGCGCCTGCGGCGAGGGGCACTGACAAGCGGCAGGAGACGTGCTGACGTCAGCAGAGCCCCCATGCCGTCCGTGGCAGCTGATGAAACCGCACGTGAGGCGCTGTGGCCCCACAGGCTGCAGACTACATAAGAAAAGGTGACTCCTCCCATAGTGCCTCAATAGAAAGTCTATGCGCTGGAACGTTAAAGCAGCGCTCCGGCAAGATGGCAGCAGCACAAGGCCCTTGAGCGCCTTACAGCGGAGAACAGGCTTATGTTTCGAGTCAGACGCGCTAGTGAATTCTAACAGTCTCGTTCTTTCCAAAGTGGCGATTCTCAGTAGGAGGAGTGGTGCTAATGCACGAGACCAGGAGTCCCAGGCTCACGGATGGCCTGCGTCCCTACCTCTGGTCGACCTTCCTCTGTTGCAGTGTGTCCTTCACAAGGGCCATGCGTACCAGCGCGCTGCCGTTGGCGTGGCTCCAGCACCAGAGCTAGGGCAGGACAGGGCAGAGTCACGGGCTGCGCGGGGCACGGCCTTGCCGCCACGGCACCCAGCACGCACCACTCACCGGCATCCTCCTGCCGACAAAGGCGTGAGAGAAGGTCTTAAGGTCCTGGTCTGCCAGGGAGCTCGGCACCACGAAGTATTCTGGAAGGCTGAAGGGAGCAGACCACATGTGACCCGCCGGTCATCCAGGGCAGCAGAGCTGGACTGTCCACACAGGTAACCCCAGCGACGCGCATGAGGGCCAATCCGGACTCACCAAGTAGATATCATGTACCCCTCGTTGATGGAGCAAACTCTCCAGCCAGAAGCACCCGTCCTCTTGATCTCTCTGTCCCAGTCCGAGTAAGTCTCAAAGAGGGGCGTTTTCTGGGGGCCACCCCCAGCAGCACTGCAGCCTCCCGTGGGCATCCCGTTAATGGTGCTGGCTACAAGAAAAAGCCACATTGTTAGTTTTGTTGTGATAGTCACATGTCATTCAACATGCCCTGCCCTCTCTCAACGCCTCCTCCAGAGGTGGCCTCCTCCCTGCTCATCCTCTAAGTTCCTCCAAGACTGGAACGTATCCAGCAGTCCTGACGTATCTAGCTGGCCTTCCCTCTGGGAGCCCGCATCTCATCTGTCCTCATCCCTTCCACCCCCTCAGTGTCCTCCAGCTCAGCGCCTTCCCACACTAGCAGGCCCACCTGACTTTGAGGACCTGCTGTGGTCACTCCGGACCACTCTACACTTCCCTTCTCCCTGCTGCTGACCACTTCCCCAGGGATGAATGATGCCCGCGGCCCGCATCTCCTCTCGTTTATTCTCTCTTTGGCTCCCGTGGAAACTGCTCGCGAGCCTGCATTATCCCTGCCCCAAATCCCAGGGAGCTAAGTCACTGCTCATTTTCTCTGTGTTCTGCTGGAAAAAGAAATGCTGACAAGCATGTCCGTTTCCAAACCATCAAATCTGTCCCATGCTAATGGAATTAATTCTCAAGTCTTTCCTGTGTTTCACGGTCAAACTCTTCTCTGCTATTTCTACTTAGGGCTCCTCTGACAAGCTCACAGGATCCCGTCCCCACCAGAGTGCCCGTCCACAGACACCTTCAGCAGGAAGTGCCTGATCGGAAGCCCCATAGCAAGGAGCCTTCTCAGAGTGGGTGCTGCTGCTTCCTCCCAGGGGAAGGCATCCCCACCATCAGCCTCATCTCCCTGCCACTCTGGGCCAGACCACACATCCTCCCGGCCCTGAGACTCACTGCATGGCCACAGCTGTAGGTCTCCCCATGACACCTGACTTATGGCTGTGCTGCACCTGCCACACGACCACTTCCCTGATGCTGCCTGCTGCCCTGAACTTCCCACGGAACCAAGCACACCCGGAAGGCCACCTGCACGTAACTGACCTGACCCTGACTTCCCACGACTCCCAACCCCCGCTCTCCTCTGCAGCCACGAAACCCTCTAGTGTCCCACAAACAGGCCACCTGTTCCACACTTTATTAACACCCGGTGTAAGCTGCTGTCTCCCGAGAGCCTGCGTGAAGGCTGGACAGTGACAACACGGTCAGGTCTGACATCTGGCCGAGAGCATGGCACCAGACCAGCGTGCTGGACGTGCCCATGCGACCCGGACAGCAGAGGAAGCCACTGCCCTGTGCCACTCGGGTTGTGAAGGGCATGGTGCCGTGCCAGCAATCTGGGATGTTATCAGCATTGCCCGGCGCCTTCAATTTCAGCAGAGCTTGTTAAAAACTAAAGTGCTAACTCCAAGCACACGTCCTGAGTCCCTCTCCATCTGAACCTTTTCAGAATAACAAAACAAGAAGAAACTGGAAGCTGTGATCTCGGAATGCAGAACCTTCCTGGAATTCCCAGGCAGAGCCCACTTCACACGCCGCCGTGGTCCCAAGCTCGAACCCACAGAAAGAAACACAGTATCAGGAAATCTGAGTAACCCACCACATGACCCGCACGGTCAGCTAGCAAGCACAGAAAAACATCTGACAGAGTTTAACACCTGCTCATGACTTAAAACAACAAACTTTAGCAAATCAGAATAAAAGGGAATTTCCTTAACTTGATCAAGGATATTTATCAGAAACTCACAGCAAACATCATCCTAGCTGAAACTAGGATGCCCATGTCCTTACTAATGCTCACCACAGTGCCTGAGGTCCCTGCCACACAATGACACAGCCACCACCAAAACAGAAGTAGAAAGAACACAACGTCCTCGAAGGGCGGAGCCTGAGATGGAGCCCTTTTCAGTGCTCTGAAGGGATGGACTCAGTGAGTGGGGCTGAGAGCACGTTGTTTAGGACATGAGACCTTGTACTGTTTGCTGTTCAGGACTGCCCACGTCTCCATGACAGGACTCAGTCTTGTGCATGCTGCCCTCCGCAGGGATGCGTAGCTGACAGTCTGGCATCAGAGTCTGAAAGCTCTAACCCAGAGGTTAGAGCCAGCGGGCCACATGTGGCACCAAGGCCATTTATCCGGCTTCCGCCGCACTTCCGGAAGGGGCACCTCTTTCATTGGTGGTCAGTGAGAGGAGCACAGGATGCATCCATACCCATAGTTCCCATTGAAATACTGGTCAGTTTGTTGATTTAAATTTATTTGTTCTTTATTTTAAATATTGTATTTGTTCCCGTTTTTTTTACTTTAAAATAAGATTATGTGCAGTGTGCATAGGGATTTGTTCATAGTTTTTTTATAGTCCGGCCCTCCAACAGTCTGAGAGACAGTGAACTGGCCCCCTGTGTAAAAAGTTTGGGGACCCCTGCTCTAACCTTTCCAGAAGGTCTCCATGGCCTGACGCTGCCCACGGCCTGCACTATGAGTGGTACTCATAGGTCCCAGCAGCCGCCAGCAGAGCCGCTCATCTCAGGAGGATCTGGGCCTGGCAGCCAGGTGACAGGTTCTAGGACACGCTCCTCAGCCACCCAAGAGTAAGGCCTGATTCTCAGAGCTGCTGCCCCAGCTACGTCCGCGACACGGCTGAGGAGTCTGACCCGGGACTGTGTGAAGTCCTCTCGGAGACACCCACCCGTGTTCACAACGGCTTCAAGCAACAGTCACAACAAGGAAAGTGGCAAACACAGGAAAAAATGTCTATAGTTTTGATGATACAGCAGAAGTCAGATGTCGTGCAGGCAAAAACAAACTGTGGTCATGAAGTACAAGCGCGGCGGGTCAGAGCATGGGCTTGCCCAGAGACCTGAGCCTGTGGGCCGGGCGCAGCCCCATGGGGCTCCAGTGCAGGCATCTGGTGAGGGGATGCAGGGACCCAAGAGACAGGAGGACCCACCACAACCTGACAGCTACACGGGAATGGGGACAAGACTGCCACGCCACACAGGGACCTCAAAGGCCCCCGTGCTGTTTCAAGTAAGCTGTGCACGTTGGGAGTGGTTCCCAAACAAGCATTCAAGGAAGACCCAATACCAAGACCTATGTTAATGAAAAGCATAACATCAAAAACCAAAGTAAGCGCCACTGACCACATCTACTTCCTGCAGGGCATCTACATCATGGTCTTGGGTGACGCTGGCAGTGGACAGAGCTGATGACCCTGAGGTTGCAGGGACCTCAGGGGGTTTTCAACGCTTCAGAGGCACCTGACTTCTTACCAACTGTGTCACAAAAGCACGTCTGTGCTGTTTGGACATAATCTGCCCAGCAACTGCCTGACTGATGAAAGTAGAGTCCTGTGGTTTCCTCCAAGTTCAAAGACAACAAATGGAAGCATTGTTCTCCTGCGACTGGACAGCCTGTCATGTGGGGCGGACCGCCTCCCTCTGAACGCAGGACCCGGCTGGGCACCTGGCTGACCGCCGAGCTTCAGAGACGTTTATACTCTGGCGACACCGACTGTGACAGACACACAAACGCCCAGGGCCCGCTGAAAGACCTCTCCTTAGCAAACCGACAGGAGGACCACCCTCTGCCTCCAATTTCCTGTCACCTACCTGCCCCACGAAGGACTTCCTACTCCCACCACGCATCCAGGTGCCACCCAGGAGCTCGTGGAAATGGCTGGGTCTCTGCCACTCACACTCATGCATTCTGACTGCGGCGCGGGACCTCAGGTTCCTTCTGACCTAAAAGGTGCAGCGTGCGCTTCTGCAACGGCACGGAAGGGCATTGCAGCTGTGACCCCAGGAGGAACCTTCACGAAACCCTGGCCACATGTCACGTGAGTACTTGTCAAAGGAGAAAGAGCTTCAGCATGTAATATGAAGTGCCCGTGAACATTTTAAGTATTAGTTATCAATAGTATCAACAAGCTACACATGAGAAAACAGAGAGAGCTGACTGATGCACATGAGAAAATCCAAGAGCAGAGGGACAGGGAATCAGCCATCTAAGGCATCACTAACCCAGAGACACCCACGAGGAACAGGTGAGGGCCACTGTGGGGAGTCACTGAGGTTGCGTCAGGTCACCACACACACAGGAAGTCCCTGCACGTGCTGAGCTGGACAAGCCAGATCTGTGCTCTGCACTCAGGCATTTCTGCCACAGGACAAGGACCCAGGCACTAGTCTGAATCACGAAGACGTCGGAGCGGGAGTCAGAGGGCCTGCAACTCCTGCCCTCGATTGCCACCTGGTGACCACACTGCAGCGTGCGAAGGGGCCCATGGAACGCTAGCCTGAGGCAGCACAGGACCCGCGCTACTCTCTCATAAGACAGGAAGGGGGTTTACTTTACATGAAAAAATAAATGTAAAATGTCAACTGTACCGCTCAGGCCCATGTTACAATTAGGCTACAAACGCTTTGTGGTCCAAGTTCTAGAAACACAGGGCCCTTAGAAGCAAGCTGCCCGCTCTGCTCCACCAAGCAGGACTGCCGCGTGACACCCGTGAAAGACACTGGGCCCGACAGCCATGAGCATGCTCCTTCCACATGCACCTGCAGGTGTTCTGACGCGGTCACAACAGTGACACTGAAATGCTTGCATTCCGCAGACTATTTACATAGGGCCACAGGTCTTGAGGAAACAGACTGTGAAGACCAGCACAGTTAATGATTTATAAGAGCCCCTCCAGGCCATGCTGCGTGGATGACTCTTTCACTGTACACATGTAACTGATTTACTTCTCCTTAAAGAGTGGGAAGTCACATGACCCAGCCAGCATACTGATGTGCGGTCACCAATCCACAAGGGACTAATCTCCCTCTGTTCTTTTTTTTTTACAGGGACAGAGAGAGTCAGAGAGAGGGATAGATAGGGACAGACAGACAGGAATGGAGAGAAATGAGAAGCATCAATCATCAGTTTTTCATTATGGCACCTTAGTTGTTCATTGATTGCTTTCTCACATGTGCCTTGACCATGGGTCTTCAGCAGACCAAGTAACTCCTTGCTTGAACCAGCAACCTTGGGTCCAAGCTGGCGAGTTTTTCTTTTTATTTTTTTTTTTGCTCAAGCAAGATGAGCCCGCGCTCAAGCTGGCGACCTCGGGGTCTCGAACCTGGGTCCTCCGCATCCCAGTTCGACGCTCTATCCATTGCACCACGGCCTGGTCAGGCTCCCTCTGTTCTTTTATGAGGTTTTAAAATATCGTTAATCTGCTTGACCAGGCAGTGGCGCAGTGGATAGAGCATCAGCCTGGGGTGCTTAGGACCCAGGTTCAAAAGGTTCAAAACCTCAAGGTTGCTGACTTGAGCAAGGGCTCATCCAGCTTGAGTGCGAGGTCGCTGGCTTGAGTGTGGGATCATAGACATGACCCCATGGTCACTGGCTTGAGCACAAGGTCGCTGGCTTGAGCAAGGGGTCACTTGCTCTGCTGTAGCCCTCCGGTCAAGGCACATATGAGAAAGCAATCAATGAACAACTAAGGAGCTGCAACTATGAGTTGATGCTTCTCATCTCTCTCCCTTCCTGTCTATCTGTCTCTCTTTCTCAAAAGAAAATAAAATAAATAAAAAAGCTAAATAGGGTTGATTTAAACTATATTAGTATATAAGTGGAATGCATAGAACTGCACAGCCATCTGGATTTTCCTGTGTGGTTACTGCTAACAGACGTAGACAGAACCAATTCACGCTTATAAAAACTCCCCAGGATACACATGTCCTCAGACTAATGCTCATCTTCCTTTCTTCAGCCATACTCAAAAACGTCTAGTCAGCGTTCTGACCGCCTCCGTGAAGTCCGCCAAAACGTTTAGGTATTTCAGCTTTGGCACAAAACCCTACCATGCCGGAGAAGATCATGTGTTTACATGCCTTTTAATTTTCTGCCAGTTTTCTTGAAAGGTAAGACTAACGAACTACCGGTGACAGGGGACAGGTCTCTTTCTTCGGCACAGAACACAGGTCCCTGACCCGAGTCCTTCGCTGACCGCGGCTCACGGCTCTCCCTGCTCACCTGTCAGGAAACAATCTGACAAGTACTCTCTCAGGATACAGTGCTTACTCCTAACAGCCGTAAAGCTATCGAGTCTAGTCATTAAAGCTCACATGGTAGGAGGCTTCTAGACACATTAAGAGTAAGAAACGTACACAGTGTATAGTCACAATATCGAACGTTTTCATATTTACCTGAATTGTGGTATTTTTCCCCAACATATTCAAATGCAAAGAGTAGCTGGAGGTCTGCTGGCTGGGAGTAATGAGCTATGGCAAGGCACACCTAGGAAAAATTCTACATTTAGAATCGGGGTGACACACTCGTTAAACGCAATGCACAACAAGGCCTCACCTCCGGGGAGCGGCGTGGGCCGGTGATGCACACCCACACCAGCATGTCTCCCGCCAACCTGGGGCAGAGTGGGGGGGTGCTTGCTGCTGTGTCTCAGACACTGGCTAACCTCCAGTGAGTGGATGGTAAGTGCTCAGCAAGTGTTTGCTGAGCGGAGGTACAATAGGGAAGTGACTTATTTCAGATGAATGGCACTTGAAAACTACAGAAGCATTCCCCCAAGGGGCAGTGACACAGCAACTCCTAAATAAATAAAAAAAGGAAGTTTCCTTTTGGGTGGACTACAATATTTAATACCAGCAATTTGGAAGGCTTTGTTGCAAGGTATGAAAATTTGATGTTCATACTTCATGGATTAAAAAATGTAAACTTAATAGAAAAGCTACAATCACAAAAAATAAAAATTATCAAGAAACCCCAAAATACAAGGGTGGCTCAAAGAGGTATAGTGAAAAAAAACCCAAAAACCTGCGTGGCTAAGTTAAAGGGTCTGAGATGGCACCTGGGCCGGTAAGCCGTGGGCATGGATCACACGGGCGGGGCTGGCACCCTGACCAGCGGGCTGAGCACGTGCCAGGGGACCGGGGAGTCGGCTCCCATCTGGGCCCCAGTCTGCATCTCTGTGAGATGAAGATGAGGCCAGTGGCCGAGGGGGGACCGTCATCTCCATGCTTGGCCTCTGTAGGCGCCGCACACGGGATGTCTGATTCACGTTCTGAGCAGCGGGTGGATGCAATGCCCGATGCCTACAAAGCCCTGAGCAGACGGTGGGACAAGCCCTCATAAACAAGCAAGAAGAGAAGATACTGAAGACACAGGCAGGAGAGAACAGCAAAAAGTCTTACTGGAAAAGAACCACTTGGAAGGAAAGCACTGAGCCAGTGTGATAGGACAGCGAGCGAGTGAGCAGTTCTGTTGTCTATTAGTCTGGGTGGGCTGAGCAGTTCTGAGAGCTCACAGGGAAGTGTCAGCTTCTTGTTTAAAATACAATCAACAGGACTTCTATGTAACCATGTTTCCCATCTCGCTAAAACATACCCGAGAGCACAGAGGCCAGCGTTAGCTGTAGTCTGCTACTAACAAGCTTCTTGGGACATGCATGCCACCTCTCTCTCCGGGCCTGCCAGAGAGCCTCCCGTGAGAGCCCCCTCGTGAAATCAGGGCAGAGGTGCCACATTCGCGTACCGAGGCTGCGTGGCCGTCTCCCTAAAACACCTGTTCTGGCAGAAAAGGGGTGCAACAGACCCCTGGGCATCATGCTCAGCCTGTGGGCTCTGTGGCACTTGATGCCTCTGCGTCCCTGTCAGAAGAGAAGGGTGTGCACATGCTCTCTGCCTGGGTCCCAGCCACCTTCCCTGCCTTGTCTGCATGGGAAGTAGTCTCCTGCTCAGCCCACCAGGTCTCCTCCATACGTCACCTCTGTCCATCTCTCATCTCCACAGGCTTTCCTAGACCGAGCCGACTTCCATGCCAGCTGCGGAAACCCTCTGTTCTCTCTCGACAGCAGCCGCTCCAACAAGAACTTTCCTCAGTGCTGGCGGCTGTACTTCTGGGCAGTCAGCTAAGAGTCATGCATGTCAGCGACAAGTAAGACACAGTTTTCTGTGCTCCTGCCATCATTAAGTTCGGCATCCCGAGGGTCGAGGTGACACCTGTCACTCCTCCCACAGGTACCTGTGAGCCTGGCCCTGAGCACGGAGGCTGCGTGAGCAGCACACACAGCCCTGTCTTCGGGAAGCTCTCTCCGGCGGGGAGGCAGAGGACAGAGGAGGGGCCAGGTGAGCTGTCTATTGGGGGGAGGTGCAGTGAGCAACACAGCGAGGGAGGAAGGCAGCGGCGAGTCGAGTTGTCCAGGGACAGAGACCAGGAGGACCCGCCGTGCAGTCTGGGCAAGCCCGAGCGACCTCTGCATGCCTGCCGTGTCCGTGGGAGTTCTGTGCACTCACATTCTCGCTGACAAGCTGGTTCTTGCCGCAAGGCAAATGCTCCTAGCCTGTGACGCCGTCCCTCTCTCTGAGGCTTCTAGAGAGCAGTTATAGGCCCTGTTTTCACTAAAGAGTCACATGCCACTGATGACAGAGCATGTCTTTATGGTCACAAAACAAAAACTATCTGTGAGGCACAACCCAACACAGCCGTTTCTAAACAGTCCCCGCACACAGCCGACACCCCAGTCACAGGGGCAGGGAAACCGATGCTGCGTCTCAGAGCAGGCACACTTAGAGACGATTGTACAAACACCATGACAGGGAAACCCAGGCTGAACCCTACATAGAATGGCTGACCTGTGGGGGCAGGAAGCACACCTGAACTTTGGTCGGCGGTGGAGTGATTGGTGGGTGTGGCTCCTTTCATGTGAGCTGAGAGAGGGGCACCTTGCGGAACCCAAAGGCATGTCCTCCTGTGTCACGTGGGTCACTCACGCTGTTGACTAGGGCCCGGGAGATGAGAAGGCCAACCAGGCATCCTCTGCCCTGAGCTGTTCCACAGAACCTCCTTTCAAAGCCTCTGTCCACATTCCTGGCTCCCATCACTAAGCTTTGAAGACTTTTAAGAAGTTTAATTTTGTAATGTCCTCCCTGAGCATCAAAAAATGTCAGAGAAACTCCACATATTTGAAAACCAAACAGTTCAATTGCCCTGGCAATCAAAGGAAATAAAGACAATCTTGCTATTAAAGACATCAAACTCAGGTGAGCACCTTACTACAGAAAAAGCAATTCTCAGCAACTTCTGAAGAGACCTCAGGACCGAGGCGCCAAGGCTCTTTCCAATCTGGCGGGAGCCCTGCTCCCCGCCCGGTGGTCTCTCCTGCGGCCAGCAGGAGGCCACCCAGGAGTGCTGGGCTCCCTGAGTCCCCACACTGGGAACAATAAGGCTCCCTATGTTCCCACGGTCTGAAGGCCACCGAGAAATAGTCCCCAATTCAAGGCAAAAGCGACAGTTCAGGAAAGGCCAATTGTTTTTTTAAATCCATGAGCTGCGTTTTCACTTCCAGGAAGTAGGCCTGAACAAGCAGTGTACAGCCAACTAATGTGAGAATAAAATGGAGATTCAGGGCATGTACCTCACTCACCATCTTTACACATATAAACTGACACATGTTAGTGCTAAGTCATTAAAAACAATCCTTTTTCCACCCTGCTTCCGGCAAAGGTTCTCAAAAGGAAGTGGTGGCTCACAGCCACTCTGAGCTGATGTCCCACCTGTACGGTCCAAACCTCTCAGACCTCCCGTCTCCTCACGCGCTGACAGTCCACGGCCACAGACACGCGTGCTGGGGGCAGGGAGGGGCAGCTGCACAGAGCCGCCCGGTTTTGTCCTCATGCAGCTTGTACGAGACTGCCAAGGGCTTCATCGCGGTATTTAAAAAGAGTGTGAACCCGCTTAGCATTTTGAGAGGTCACATTTCAAATAGAAATGTAAGTGCTTTCAGTATTTCAAAATTCATCAGTGGTGCACCCACCAGGGAACTCTGAACGGGCATCCTGGTCATTTCAGAACAACATATAAGATCAAAGCTTTTCCAGAAGGAGCTCAGCACTCAGTTCCCAGGAAATAAAGCCAGACTGCAGCTGCCCCGTCTGTCAGCTAACTTCGGAGGGGAACTCCCCCTTGACATGAAAGCAGGCTAGAATTTTTGTTTTTAGCTGATGAAAGAATTAAGCGTTGGCAAGCCACATGTGATGCAACCCTCTGTATTTGGAGACAGGTAAGTTAGGGGAAAATTGTTCTATTTATTTCTTCCTGCATGTCCTGCCTTACAAAAGACAAAGAGTATTTCTTTCGGGTCTGCAATAACATGCTTTTTATAGTTGGAGACAGTGGGGAAAGGGTTCTTGCGAGAAGCCTGGTCTTGGGAAAGGAGTAGAAAGCTGGCCTGGCTCTTCTGTGGACAGCTCAGGGAAGCCCCTCACTTTAAGCAGCACAACGGACAAGGGGCTCCCTGAATTTCCCGAGCACACATTCTCTGTGTCTTTAATCATTTCTGTGGATGCACTTTTCACGTTGCTACTTTGTACTATTTAATTTTCATTCCTTCACACTTCATTTACTCAGTTAAACTTAACACATTGCCTCCGACTTAAAAAGTGACCAACAAGCAATCTAGATGGCTCAAAAATCACCCCATTTCCAATCACCGGACGTGTCCTCTGGAAGACACGGCACAGGAGATGCAAACCTTCTGGAGGAATACTTGGCCCCACGTCACGTTCTTACTTAAACAACATCCTCTTCTCACTCAGTCCCCAAAGCTCTGTGCTGTCCCTATGCTCAAGACACTGCCTCTTCTCAAGACAGAATCTCACGCACAGATTCTGATGCTTTGACCAATAAACCACTAGCACATACTTAGGTTCAAGAGAGTAACTTGGCCAGAATATTTCATACACAGCCTACCACTTAATGGAGCTTAAGTCTTTCCATGTAAGAGCAGGCCTCTCAATGCGGATGTGAACAGCTAATGGGGCCTTCAGAGTTGCCGGCTGAGCTCTCACTAGTGCCGCAGGCCGACATGCGACCTTGTAGGCTCTGTCTGAAAACCTCCAGCCACAGATTCCACCACCGCTCTGCTAGGTAAGCTAGTCCCGGTGGCCATGCACTGTCAGATACGCATCTCCCGCTGGCCATTCTCCTGTAGAGAGAGTGTGGATTCTAGTCCTAGAAAGAAACCTACCACCTCCTGACCAAGTGCATGCAGGCAGCAGCTGGAAGAGCATTCTGACTACCTTCTTTCGGTACAGACAGAAAACTTACTGCAATAAGCCTACTGACTGTGGAAAACAAGCACACCCAGTTTTCGGTGGAGCCAAAGTTGCCACACTTCTGAGAAAGCAACTTCCTGTTTCACTAAGACACGGTTCCTCTGACCTCCCCACGCAGACATGGGCTCCACCCGGAAACTCTGCTGCTACTCCCTGCAGACCTGGGACACTGGGTCCACCGGCCTCCCTCTTCTGCCAAAGCCAAAGTGTAGACTCCAAGGGCAGCTTTCTGCCAACCCTTCCTCCAAGCAGAGTAATAATATTCCCCAGAAGGCAGGGGAGAAACAAGCCAATCAGACAGTTTCTAGCTCTTAGTTGCCCCTGTGGAACGTCACTCAGGTTAATTCATTAAAACTTTAGGCCCTGGTCGATTGCTCAGCAGTAGAGCATTGGCCTGGTGTGTGGAAGTCCCAGGATTGATTCCCGGCCAGGGCACACAGGAGAAGTGCCCATTTGCTTCTCCACCCTTCCCCTTCTCCTTTCTCTATCTCTCTCTTCCCCTCCTGCAGCCAAGTCTCCACTGGAGCAAAGTTGTCCCAGGCACTGAGGATGGCTCCATGACCTCTGCCTCAGGCACTAGAATGGCTCCGGTTGCAACAAACCAACAGCCCAGATGGGCAGCCCTGGTGGGCATGCCGGGTGGATCCCGGTCGGGCACATGTGGGAGTCTGTCTGCCTCCCCACTTTTAACTTCGCAAAAAAACAAAAAACTTCTTTAACGTACTAACACTTAGAAAACCCCTCCCCTAACGAGACACATTCCTAACCCGTACCTAACTTGCAGTTTGCTGACAAAGTCCTGAGGTACTGAATTCAAAGTCTCACCAATACTCAATTACATCTCCATCTTTTCAACCTTTAAAAAATAACCCAGCAGGTAATGGTCTTGATGTAAAAGATATACTAATCTCCACACAATACTTTGCAATGTTTTAGGAGCTTAATAAAAAAGAAAATTACAGACTACTATTTTAAAGCTGCTGTAAACCAGCCCAAGGAAACAGTGCTATTAACATCCTTGGCTTAGGCTTTATTTAAGTGGTTACCTGGTAACTTCACTTTAAAAAAATAACAAAACCCCTAAACAGTGGAGAAATCAGAACTTGCACACAGAACTGAAATTGGAGCACATGGTGCGAAACCAGAACCCAACAGAGCTCAACAAGAAAGTATTACCTTTTTGGCACTTTCGGGACCTGACTCGTCAAAGCGAAATCGGACGATTCTAAAGTCTTTGCAGTAAATAATGAGCTCAGTTGGATTAAACTTCAGTTTCTGGTTGGGGCCCAGGACTTTCTGCTTCCTCTTCTGGTCATTGACTAAAAAAGAAAATAAAGAAAAATGTAAACGTGAACAAATCCTTCCTGGTGACTCACTTTTTGGTGTGTTACCATATCATCACGTTTTGGGTAATAACACCACTTCTCTGGACATGCACATTTACTGATCTGTGATCCCTAGTACTTCGGGGGATCGATTTTAACACTGCTTTTGAAGACATTTCAAATGATTCTTTGCACACTGGCACTACCAACATCGAGATGTACTTTTGCGATTAAAATTTTAATTTAAAACAGGACAAACGCTAGAAAACATTAAGTGCTATACATTCTGTTATCTCCATTTTGAAATGATTTCTTGACCTCTCTTTCATTAATAATCCTGGAACTTTAAAAAAAAAAAAGAGGACTAAAACCTACAGAAATAAAATTCCAACCCAAGGACCCGAGTATCTTCCAGCAATGTTCCCAGGACACAGACAGAATCAGCTATACAGGCCAAGCAGAGAAGCACACATACCCGTGACTATCTGCTCGATGCACGTTAAAGGGACATCGTGTTCACCAAGGAGGAGGTTTCTGTAATGGAACTTCTGAAATAAAAAGTTACGTCCACGTTAATTCTTCTCCCAGTCTCACACTGGTAACACGGTCTTCAATCCCTTTGAGTCAACAGCCTGACGCAATCACGGGGCGCACGCACACGCACACACAGACGCACCTGCAAAGGCATCGGGTCATCCGTGACAAAGGAGATTTTGAAGTTACTGCAGATCAGCTTCCCCCACAGATCATACTGACTCGTGTCTGTGGCAATGCATTTCCTCACAAAGTTGACTTCGTTTACAACAATTTCTCCTTAAAAAAAAGAGAAAAATACCACTGCGTGAGCTATGGCTACACTAGGAAATGCCAACCGCCACTGTGTGACCTCGGAGGAATGTTGCAAGAGGACGACAGGAAGGAACGCTGGAGGCCTACCGTTCTCACAACAGGATCAACAAGGCACTCCTGCACTGGCCTTGTTGATCCACAGACACAGACCTTCGTGCGTGGAAGCACGAAGCCCTAGGCACCTAAGCCTGGCCTGCCCTCTGGGCCTCTACTGTGGAAAGGCCTTCTATGGCAGAAACAGGCTCCACCCTCTTCTTCAGAACAATACTTGACTGGACATTTGTATTTTATCAACATGCAGCCACATCTCCCAAACCAAGGTCTTCAGCTTCTTTTGTAAGGAATGAGAAAGAGTTTGGCTTTAAACCTCAAAACTAACAAAGAATGCCACCTATTTATTTAGGATATATTCCGTAAATCCAAACAAGGTTTCCCTCTGATCTCAAATTATAACTTAGTGATAAAAGTTTAAACTACAGTTTTAGAGTTAAAAGATTAAAGGATAAAAACAAGAAACCAAAACAAAAATTAAAACGTGCTTTGAAAAGAATAATTTTTCATTATTTACTTAGAGCTAGGTTATCATCACTTCTTAATCTCAAGGTCCAAAGCTCAACTAAGTGCAAACATCTTTAAGCAACCAGCCTGCAGGGTCAGTGACAGAGGGGTCAGGGTACTGACCTCCTCAGTCTACTTCCATCGGTATAAACCCCTTTCACAGAGTCAGATGGAACCTGCTGCATACAACCCCCTGACACCGACCGCTCCGCAGTGATCCCAATCAGAGTCCCAACAGTCCTCTCGCCAAGTGACTGAGGGATCGACAAGCCTGGCGACTCTGCACAAAGGGCCGATTCATGTCCTGGGAGGGAGCAGGCCAACGAGAGGTTTCATCATGCGACCCAGACTGGCACACGATCCAAAACTTAGAGGAGTTATTTCTGGAATGTTCCGTAGTATTTTCAGGCTGTGGGTGAGCGCAGTGACAAACATGGACAGCAGAACGCAGACTGGGGGTTTAAGGGGTCTCCTGTGAGGGGCAGCAGTGCAGAGGCCAGGAAGGTGGCGCGTGAGCGAGGTACAGGGATGGACGCATTGGGACCTGACCTGGCTCAGGCAGGATTTCACTCCTGGAGGCTCAGGAACATCTGGAGCTGCAGGTGCAGACAGATGGAGGGTCAGAAGGGAATAACAAGTGCGGCCTCAGCGATGAGTGGAAGCCAGGGGCAGGGGCGCCAAGACCCTGAGAGGCGCAATGTGAGGCGCAGCCTAACACCCAGACACTGCAGAGGCTGCACTGCTCCTGGTTCCAAGCCCTCTGCTCATTTTTAAAGCAATGTATCTACAAACCAAGACCCGACAAGCACCAGCCTACAATCATCCCTCACCCTATCGACACCAGAGTCACACAACAGAACACGCCCGAGAGAGAAAGCCCTCACCTAAGGCTGCGGAACCCCACCCCGGGAGCAGGAGCGGGAGCGGCACCTACAGTGAGGCAGGGAACCAGAACAGAGTGCACACGGGGTAGATGTGTGGTGAACATGTACAGACGCACACGAGACATCTGCCAACGACAACCATCCCCACTTTCCAGACGGCCCCACGGCTATATGCTGTTCTGATCCGATCACAAAGGCTCCGACAATCAGTGCATTCACAGAGCAGGGAATCTTGGAAAGAAAATGGTGCTGGCATTGGTGCTACAGAGGGGACAGGCTGGGCGGGGCCGATGCAGCCAAGGGCAGAGCTGAGGCCTGATGGGCACTCAAAGACACAGAGCACCAGTCCTTTCCGGATCTGCCTCCCACCCCAAATCTGCCTAAGGGCCTCCCTGAGCCTTCCCCTGCAGGAGAATCTTCCCAATGCCCCGAGACTGCCTAGGGCAGGACCCTACCTTTCCCAGCCTTCTACTCCTCAGCCAGAGCGTGGACACATGCCCAGTGCCAACTCACTGTCGGCCGCAGCACACGCCCTGCTCTCCCTGCCCCTCTCCCAGCCTAAGAGCAGGTCGCAGTCTGAGGAGAGAAGAGGCTGCTGCCCCCATGCACCGCAGACCGCAAGTCCTCAGACAAGGTACTGGCACACGGCCGGACAGAAAGTCCCTGCCTCCCAAGATGTCCCACTTTCTGGCATCTGAAATGGCCAGAAAGCTTCTCCTCAAGCGGGGACAACTGTCACCACTGAGGGATCAGAGGAAGAACTTCTGGGCTGACATCCAGTCCACACTTTTCAACCCCAAAGCCTAACCTGCAACCTCACGTCACCTGTGCAGTCAGGGAGGCCCCAAGCCAGTGGTTCAAGGCACTGCCTGAGCGTGGGCTGCAGAATCCCACTGTGCCCTTCCTCGCAGCACACACTGGGCAGGTCACCCTCTGCAAATCAAATGGAGATAGCGGGCACCTACCTGCGCGACTATTATGAGGAGTAGCCTGTAAGCTACAGATAGTGAAATTGCTTAGTGGAAAACGTCAGACACGTGCCAGAACCCACTTAATAAGCAGCAGCAGCCTGTGTTCACGGGACTCCAAGGAAACAACCCTCAGAGTTCACTTCTGCCCCACCCCCACCCCCTGCGTGACCGCGCTCTCTGGACTGACCCACGTTCGGAACAGTGGCTGCAGGCACTGCTGCCATGGAGGTGGAGCTCAGCACCGATCTGAAAGCAGCCCAGGCACGCCTGTGCTTGTCCTGGCACACTGGGCGCAATGTCAGCAGACAGTCTGAGAGTTCTGTCGGGCACTCATCAGCACCACAGTGCAGACTGCACTGGACGTCAGAGCTGCGAAGGTGATCCGGCACAACCTTCGTCTTATGGACTTCCATGAACCAGACACCCTGAAAATCACCAGCCCACGTAAAACACAACCCATGTTCAATTATTAGTTGGCTCTTAGTTCCTTCTGTGATGAAGGTCATTTTAAATCGGGTTTGTTAAGTTCCAAAAGAGCACTCTAATGACTGCACATAAATAAACAATTGATTTTGTGTCCTAATTTTCATCTGCTTATTGAATTACAAGTTCAAGCTCCGGACAGCTGAAGTGGGCCTTCCTTGAACCCGAGGCACCATGCCAAAGCCTAGCATGCAATCCTGCATCTCGGAACAATCACGTCTTGTTCCGTGTGCCCGTGGACAGCTCAGGTGACCAGGCCAGGTTTGCTCCTGAATTCTGACCGCTAAAGGCCAGGTCCTCACCACCTGGCTCACTCTCACCATCTTGCAGATTTCACGGGCAGAGCAGGAGGCTGCATGGCCGAAGAGGGGCAAAGGGGTCCTCATGGTAGTTAAGACAGGTGACACAGCAGGTGAAGCAGGATGGCCAGACAGGAAGAAGGCGGGAAGAGTGGGAGTAGGCTAAATGGGTAAGAAAGAGGTTAAGTGTACATGGGACACTGGGTGCCAGAGCTGTTGACTATACAAATATAGAGCTTTCGTGGATACAAATATAGAGCTCTCGTGGATGCAAATACAGGCGTGCATGCAAATACAGAGCCACAGGACAATTACCTCGTGTCAGAAGACACAGATTTGGCTGTGATTCCCTAGGAGACCACGTCAAGTCAGGAAAGGAACTGACACCTTCCCCAGAAAACTCTGCTTCTTCAGTAGAAAGGTTAAACTTTTAGTGAATTCTACAGAATGGCAGACCCTTCAACGTAAAGTTCTTCAAGCTTATAGGTAGTAACACTTTACATAAGCACATCTTAAATACAAAAGCTGAGTTTTAAAAACCAAACACTGCCTTTGTAGCTAAGACTAGTGCTGTTTATTAGTTGTCAGGTCACAACAGGAGAAGAGGAGAATCCCAGCCTGAGAATGGCCAATTCCGAACAGAGGGAACCAAAGGTCAGGGGCTCATGGCATACATAGCTTCCCGCAGCCGACTTCCATGCCTGGAGCAACGGAGGCTAAAGGCCAGCAGCCCCAGACAGCAAAGGTGACTTAGCAGTTCTGCTCACTCGCAGGACAAGCACAGGGGGATTAGTCAGCATACACACATTAAGATAAGATCATGGGAACAAAATTCATTCCCATAATTAAGTTTAACACACCTTTTGAATCATGGACCTATAATGTGGTTGATGCTTTTAACATATTTGTTTTACTTAATATTTAAACTTTTAAAGCACAGTGTGTGAAGGCTCCCTATTTGTCCAATGACCACCCGTAAAAGTTGAGTCACTTTACTGGGTTTAACATGAAGTAACAACGAAGATCCTTAAATGTTGACAGTGGCCATACAAACTGGCATTGGGTTATGTTACAGGTTTAGAACAGGCTTTCCTAAATAGCTGGTGACTTCCCCCAACGATCACAGCAAACGGTGAACTTTGCCTAACTATATTACACAAGGGTCATACAACTCAAAACACCAGTCAAATATCTTATACGCTTTAAAACTAAACTACTGGCCCTGGCTGGTGGCTCAGTAGATAGAGTGTAGGCCTGGTATATGGATGTCTTGGGTTCACTTCCTGGTCAGGAGAAGCAATCATCCACTTCTTCCCCTCTTCCTCTCCCCTCCCCCTTCTCTCTCTCTTCCCCTCCCACAATCAGTGCTCAATAGGTTTGAGCCTGGCCCTGGGCACTCCATTGAAGCATATCAGCTTCAGATGCAAAAAACACCTTGGTATTAGAGCACTGGCCCCAGATGGGATTGCAGGGTAGATGCCCCTCCGGGCACATGAAGGACTCTGCCTCACTATCTCCCTTCTTCTCACCTAAAAGAACAAAACAAAACCTAAACTACTACCTGCCACCAATGCCTACCTCGACCTCCAAGGTACTCTCTGAAGTACATTTTCTGCTAACCCACTGTTTCCCCAACACCCTGGAGGAAACTACTCCCAGAGGGTGGAACAAAGCAGACCCCCACAGGCCACAGACGCTGACAGACACCCCAGGATGCACAGAATGGGCCCTGCCCTGTCAACAGTGCTGCGGCTGGGGAGTGCCCGGTCTTTCTGAACTGAGACACCAGTACACTCGCAAATACAGCTGACACCTTCCAAACACAATTGCCAAGTAAGGAATTCAAAGATCACCCAGGTCTGTCCTGGGTGCAGAGCCCCAGGCACAACACCAGCAACTTCTCAAGCTCTGTAAAACACATGACAGGTTGGGGATGGACCAGAAGGGGGAAGGAAGGGGATGCTCACGACCTAAGCAGTCACATGCTGAAGTTAAAAAGAACATCGGAACCCGAAACCTATGTCATTTTAATAAACCATGTCACCCCAATAAATTCAAGCTAAAGAAAAAAAAAGAATGCAAAAAAAAAAAAAAAAGAACATTCCAGAAGACGAGAGGAGGTAGTGTTCTCCCCCACAGCCTGGGATGCTTAGGTGTTCAAAAACAAACACCAATGACTTTTTGACCTTGCTGTTTAATCCTAAGGACACCCTCAGGAGTTAGATTCTTACCTGGACCTACGTAAAATAAAGCAAGGGGAAAGCCAGCCCCAGGACACCTTGTTAGCCCAAGAACAACACCGGACCGAACCCACGACTCAGGCACCTGTCCGGGCTCCCACGTTTACCTGGCAAGAGGACGGGCTCCAGTTTTTTAACCTTCGGCTCCGAATTCGTCTTGTCGTCAGTCTGAAACACAACGAGCGGAATAAATCAAACTCAAGGGTTTTTCCTCCTCGAGGAGCCTCGAAGGCAAACTACTGTCCCAGCGATGGCGACCGCCGGCGGCCCACGTTTCCCCCGAGTTCTTTCCACCACCGATCGACTTGGGGGCCAGGCACGAACACTGGGCACTGCCCGCGCCGCTGCCAGGGGACCGCACGTGGCGACAGGTGGGCACCCGGTCCGCCAGGTGCCCGCGCTCGCCGGTCCGTCCGCTCCGGGCGCTCCGCTGGGCGGCGTCCCGCGACCCCGAGCCCGAGCGCAGGGTTCCCGGGGCCGGCGGAGGCGCCGCGCGGCTGGGACAGGGCGGGGCACGAGACACGGGAAACAGGGCGGGGGACATAGGACACGGGACACGGGGCGGGGGGCACGGGGCACGGCGCGGGCTCCGGCTCTCCGGCCCCAGAAGCGCCGGCCCCGGCGTGGATCTACCTGCGGCCGCGGCAGGAGGTAGGACCTGAAGGTGGGTCTGGGCGGCTTGAGGGAGAACATGGTGCCGCCGGCTCCGCGCCCCGGCCCGCTCGCTCCCCGGGACCCGCCGCGGGCCGGCCGCTGCGCTGCCGCCTCCCGTTCCCGACGCCCGCGGGCAACGAGCTCCCCGCGCGGCCAGCCGGGCCCGGCGCACTGACGGGCGGAGACGCGGCCGAGCGCCCGCCCGAGCGGGGCGGAGCCGGGGCCGAGTCAGGCCGGCTCGGGCGCCACCGCCCATTCCCGGAAGAGGCCCTGCGCCCCGCCCCGAGAGACGGCGCGCGCGAGGCCGGAACGCTAGGCTTGCGCCGCGCACTCGCTGCCCCGACCTCCTCAGCGAAGGTGCCGGGAGGAGCCGGGCGCAGTAGCCATCTTGGGAGCTCAGCCTGGGGCGGACGCTCCTACAGCGGCCCGCGGGGGTCACGGCGGTTCGCGGACATCATGGCGGCCCCCAGGAGGATCTACGGCGGCCCGCGGGAGTCATGGCAACCCGCGTGGGTCCTAACAGTCCTCGGGAGGATCTACGGCGGCCCGCGGGGGTCCTAGCGACCCTCAGGAAGGAGCTACGGCGGCCCGCTAGGTTTCTAGGAAGGGTCTACGGTGGCCTGCGGGGAGTCATGGCGGCAGCGAGAGTTGGCTACTGTCCGTGGCTCACGGTATCCTCTGTCGCGACTGTTCCTCCTTTCTGGGAACAGCTCCCCTAACTACTTCTCGGCAGTCGCCCCGCTGGCGGGCTCACTGCTGTCCGAAGGGGTGGGGAAGAACCGGGCGGAGGGAAGGAGCTCCGGGGCATGCAGGGTGTAGGCGCGGGGAGCGGGCACGCGTGCAACCGGCGGCGGTCCGGCCCTCGATGTCTTTTGTGAACTTCTACTCTCATTAAACTTGAACGTGGAAAAAAAAAAGACATGAAGCAAGTTGTCCCCTTTTCTTGCCCATTCTGAACACGGGAAGGTGACAGCGAGCAGCTAAAGGGACCCCAAGCCCCAGGCGTGCGGGGCTTCCCCGGGGCTGCGGTCCGACCACGTGCGTGTGCAGGGCGGGCAGCGGACCGATCCCAGCTCGCGTGGGCATCCGAGTCCGGGCAGCCAGTGGTGGACGGGGGCCGGTCTGACCCTTCTTCGCCTTTGTAAGAGAAAAAACCCTCATCCATTATTCCATAATTCATGTTCCATGTAAGCTCCAGTGTGGCCCTACTAGTCACAGTGGCAAGTGTCGCTCGTGGAAGCATGAAAAAAAAAAATTTTAAAGATTGCAACGATTGCCTTTTTTTAAAAAAACATTTTTTTTCTGAAAATAGTTTATTCTGAATTCCGAACCCTACTGATCCTTCTGGTGAACTTGTTTGAGTGGCACTCGATTTCTATTCGGTTCAGGAACCAGTGGTGTTTAAAGATGTTCAGTTTTCCGGGCTCTGGGTGTTAAAAACACTATGATGCATATGCATTAAAAAAATATTTTTTATGAATAGTTTGTGATTCATCGACATTAAATGGATTAAACAAAACAATAAATAAACATGAGTATAAACCAGATTGTGGTTACCAGGTTGGGGGGGAAATAAGGAAATTGCAGAAATCTGGTTAAAAGGTGCAAACTTCCAGTTGATCGCTGGAATAAATAGATCCTGGAGATGAAATAAATAGCATCGTGACTATAGTTAGTTACCACGGCTGAATGGTATATATGAAAGTCGTTTAAGAGAGTCAATCCTAAGAGTTCTCATTGCAAGGAAAACTTTTTGCTTTTTATTATATTTATATGAGATGATGAATGCAAACTAGATGTATTGTGGTTATTTCACAATCTATGTAAGTCAATCGTAAGGCTGTGTGCCTTAAACGTATGCAGTGATGTCTGTCAATTGTATCTCAGCAGAACTAGGAAAAGTGGATTTTTATCCATCTATGCCCTTCAAGCACTGTGTGGATGTTCTTTATTTTTAAATGACACTCTGATTTGAGTTTTCCTGGATAGGTTTTCTTAGAATCTATAACTATAGCACGTGACCACATGATTGAAAAGGAGAAAGACTACTGACCTAACCCTAAATATTATGACAGTTTCAGATCTCAAATTGTATTAGAGCTTTCTTTCTGATCAATTCAGCCCAGTTCAGGGATTCTAATCTATTAAAAGTCTCAGTTTCATTTAGGTGCTAATTGATCCCTGACCACTTCTTTTGGTCTAACTGCAGCAAATGTCTTATCTGCCTGTCTGTTTTTCTCACCTCCCTTTTCAGCTTACAACGGTGTGACAGTCTGAATCTCAGATGACAATGGGTGTGATCATCTTCCATATCTGTGGGACATGTGCCTCCCCCCGCCATGCCCCACCAGTTCCTTGGTACCCCTACCAGTGCGTGAGGCACATCACAGAAGTAGCAGCTGTCAGTGCCTGCGGGCATAAGGATGGTCCTCTGCTCCAGAGACCCCTGCCCTGAGGAATCGCGAGAGGTGCTCTTGGGGGACAGTGAAGGCCCAGGGTCTAACTCTAAGCTCCGTGAATGTTAGTGACCTGTCCTCTAGCCAGAAAAGACCCCTTTCTGCCCCTTTTTTGTATAGTCAAGAGTGGTGGTGGTCAGGTGGCCTAACAGGGTCCTAGAGTGTGTGGCTTCTGACCGCAGCATGGGGGGGGGGGCTAGCACAATGGTGGACCCATGAACTTCCAAGCTGAAAGACAGAACCTTAGGTTCTCAGCCACAAACAGTCTCTGTGATTCCTGACAGCTCCCACCTTGACCGCATATACCCTTGACGTTCTGAATACAACTTTGCAGCCACCGGGGGCACAGACGGGTACAATTCATTCGTGTTTGCTGCTGTCCAGGACTGTATGACAACCGGAAAATGCATAGTGGCTCCTTTATTTTTACACACTCACAAAACCCTCGGTCACCTTCAACAATGACGGCATGATCCTCGGTACAATCCTGTACTTTCTGTCATGGTGCGTAACTTGAAAATGCTGACGTGTAAAACAGAAACCCATGCCAAAGATACTATGCTTACGGTTCCTTCCACCTCTCACTTCTTGTAGGTCACCATTTTATTTTTCTTCTCTCCCACCCCTCCTTTCACATTTTTTTTTCTTTATTTCCTCTTTCTTACATAGTTCTATACTCCTTAAAGTAACCTAGTGGTGGCACCCAGAGGCGTTTCTTAGGCTATTTGGTGGCCCTCAGAAATAGAGCTTATAGACTCTTGTGTACTGATTAAGTAATTCATCTGGACTGGAGTATTGTCACTTTCATTTGCTCCTACTCCAACTAAAAAAAAAAAAAAAGAACATGACGTTGACTCAACAGCTGCTAGCAAAATCTTACTTTAAGTTTTAGTGTATTGCATTTTAATTGCAAGTCCAAACAGGCCAAATGGGCTGAATGCAAACGTTTTCGGAAACGGTCGATGTTTTTAGATGGCCAGGGTGGTTCTCCTCCCTGGCTTCAATTTAAAAACCGAGAGGAACCAATCACACCCATTAGCATTCAGTTTCGGTGGAAGCTGCCTCTTGCTTAACCTTCTGTTCCTCCGTCTTCATTCCTGACACAGCTTCGAGGCTGCTGGCGCTGCTGGCGTGCCCAGATCTGTCTAGCTTCCCCGGTGTGGCATTAGCATGCCAAGGGTGGCCGTGTAAACTTTTTGACCTTGACGATGGAAATCCCAGCGTCTTGTCTGGCTTCACAGTCTGTAAGTTCTCCTTCCCAGTTCTCTCAGCCACAGCCAGTGACAGGGGAGAGATTCGAGGGGCCGTTTTAGAGAAGCAGTTGTCACCCTTGGTCTCTGCCATCACTGGGCCCCGAGGCTCACTGGCGCCTGATACCACGCAGGGGATGTCGGTGCTGCAAGAACGGGTGATCTTCTGGACCTGGTACTTCCACTCCGTGGTCCACTGCTCCCCTGTTGAGGGACAGGTCTGGTCCATGATGGACCTGTACTCATCGGTCCAGTTGTTCACCCCACCGACCAGCTTTCTCCCGGGGGAGTAGATGAAACTCCTGGACGTCGTGGTCTCACAAGCACTGAACATTTCGTCAGGGTGACAGCCTGTCATTTGGGCGGCTTCCAAGGGACAAGAAGTGGAACCTTCTAGCTTCGCTGTCTCCACTGTGTGCTGAGCATTCTGGAAATCGGATGTGTCTCGTCCAGGCGTGACATCTGTTTGATTGAAGCATGGGGAGGCCGTTTCTTCCCATTTAGAGTCACCTTCCACCGCAGTCCCCGTTCCTGGGCCCAGCTTGGTCTCCGAAGCGTGCTTCCTGTGCTCTATGGTGCGTCGCTGGCCCCGTGGTGTCGCTGGGGCGCTGGAGGTGGGGAGCAGGTGCAGGCTGCCTTGCCTCTCTGGCAACAGGTGCATTCTCCGGTCCCTTTCTTCCTTCACACGGAAGGAGCAGGCCTTCTTCCCCAATCCCATCCCCACTGGTGCCATTGGCACAGAGCGAGCAGTGTCCTCACCCATTGGCTGCTCTCCATGGAAGTGGTACCTGTGTGTGCCACCGCCCTCAGTGCTGTGGACACTGCCCTGTCGCAGAAGGTAAGTGGCCTCGCACCCAGAAGAGGCCCGGGACCGCGTCTGCATCAGCTCGCCCTTGTCGATCCCCACCAGGCCCTCCAGAGCGCTCACCATCCTGCCGGAGAGTTCCTCCAGCTGAGCGAGCCGGAGGTCCACTGTCTGCAGGGATGCCTTCATGAAATTCTCCCTCTCATTGATCTCTTCCAGCCTCATGGACATGTTTTCAACTCTGGGGGGAAACACAGGGATGGGCTTATTCAACGGAGGTCCATCAAACAGTAAACAGACAAGCAAGCAAACAAACAAATATAACGTGGTTGTTTCTTTTGTTTGTTTTTATTGTTGTTGCTGGTGTGTGTGTGTGTGTGTGTGTGTGTGTGTGTGTGTGACAGAGATAGATAGGGACAGACAGACAGGAAGGGAGAGAGATGAAAAGCATCAGTTTTTCATTGCAGCACCTTAATTGTTCATTGATTGCTTTCTCATATGTGCCTTGACTGGGGACTACAGCAGAGTGAGTGACCCCTTGCCCAAGCCAGCAACCTTGGGCTCAAGCTGGTGAGCCTTGCTCAAACCAGATGAGCCTACGCTCAAGCTGGCGACTTCGGGGTTTCGAGCCCGGGTCCTCTGTGTCCCACTACAATGCTCTATCCACTGCACCACTGCCTGGTCAGGCCATCATGTAATTTTATGGTTATGTGATTTTACAGTTTTTTTGAGATTCCTGGAGCTCAATGGGCATGTTTCTGCACTTGGTACACTCCTGATAAAACTGCTAAAAAATACCGTTAGGAGCATAAAGAATCATAAAGAAATACAATTAACACCTATAGTGCTATTTACCATTGATTGCTCTGAGTGCCTTTTGGCTTGATTGACAAGTACTCATTGAGGGATGATTCCAGGCATCCTGAATCCTCACAATAGCTCTGGGAGGTAGGTGCCATTATCCTCACAGTGGCCGAGGGGATTAAAGCACAGAGTATAAGTGACTTGTCCAAGGTCACATAGCTGGCCAACAGTGGCACTGGGATGGGAAGGCACACAGTGTAGCCCCAGTCTCTGCTCTGGCTTTTGTCCCTTAACTGCCACATCGTGTCACCTCTGATCGTCAGGACAGTGACTAGCCCTCAGGTCTTCGGCCTCCAGCTATGGCCAACAGATATGAATTGTTATGACGACAAAATACATGCTTTAAAATCCTTACCTGAAGTTCAGGGGGATTCAGGAAATAAATTGTGAGTCATTAAGTTCAGATTGTCGGAGGATTTACTTCAGGGACCGGAGGTCATTTCATTGTCTGAAGACCAGCGGCTTTCAATGACTCGTGAAGATGAATGATTAGTATGCCCCTAATCGGGTTGTAAGAAATTGAGATCACAGCAGATGGCAACTATCCGCTGCTCGATTTCTCTTTAAACTAGGGGAAGAGGCAATAGCCTATGAAACTAAGGTGGCCTGAGCTACAACCTTTCGGTGTATAGTGCTGTGTATCTCAGGAATATGCCCAGTATGAATTCTTTCCATGGACTCATGAAACTTAATTCTAAAAGGCAGCAAGTGGTACCCAGGGCCCAGGACTGCCTTCTAGAAGTTGAATATCCCTGCAGGGGTGGAGCAGGGGAGATCCCGACTCCCAGTTGGGAGCCTCTGAACGGGGCAGTGTGGCAACCTGCTCCTGGGAGACCATCCCTGTGTGAAGCGAGCACCTGGTCGGACTCTGTCAGGCACCTGTTTCTTCCTTCCTTCCACGTGCTCTTAGAAATGCACAGGCAGTCTCCGAGGTTCCTGATTTTTGCTGCTTCTGTTTCTGGTAGGACTTCGCCACCCTCTCTATGTAGCCTTACAAACCCCCTCACCTGTTCTCGCCTGCCCCTCTCTGTCACCTGCTGCCCTCCATTGCCCATGAAGTGTCTGCTCCCTGCCCAACCACATGTCCCCACTCTCATGGCTCCTGCAAGCCGCCTGCCACTCTGCATTCTCCCAGCACTGAGCCTGCTGTGGCTGTAGTCTGTGGTCACACTGACAGCTACCCTCCAGCATGTGGGAAGGTCCCGGGCTTCTATTCTTAACTCTTTTCATGGGGCCAGAACTATTTTTATGCTCCTATCCCCCAGAGGAAACCACATTATTTGAGTGGGAAGGAAGTTTGCAACCATGAGGACCAAATATATCGCATTCACCTTCTAAAGCTTTCTGACCATCTCTATATACATAAAGCGTCTAAGGGTTCCCTCTCCTCTTGAATCTCAGAGGTTGACAGGACAGCCTGTCCCTGTTGCTCTTTCCATGACTTTGTTTGGAAAAGAGGACTCGGTTTTCTCTGTTAGATGTCATGCCTCCTCACTCACTTAGAATCTGTCACCCCCCACGATTCCTTCTGAGCGATGTTGCCTCTATACACAGTCACACCTGAGAGCCTTTCACAAACACTAACACACACGTAGCCTTTTTACTTAAGCATTTTTTTTTTGTATTTTTCCAAAGCGGGGAGGCAGAGAGACAGACTCCCGCATGGGATCCACCCGGCATGCCCACCAGGGGGCGATGCTCTGCCCATCTGGGGTGTTGCTCCATTGCGACTGGAGCCATTCTAGCGTCTGAGGCGGAGGCCATGGAGCCTTCCTCAGTGCCTGGGGCAACTTTGCTCCAATGGAGCCTTGGCTGTGGGAGGGGAAGAGAGAGACAGAGAGAAAGGTGAGGGGGGGGGGGGTAGAGAAGCAGATGGTCACTTCTTCTGTATTCCCTGGCCGGGAATCAAACCTGGGACTCCCACACACTGGGCTGATGCTCTACCACTGAGCCACCTGGCCAGGGCCTCACCCAAGCTTTTTAGTTAGTCTACTGGATGTCCCAATGCTGGTATCTGTCACCTCGGTGAGAAGGGACTAATACATTTGCCTTTATTATTTTTTAAAAAGACCCCCAATCTCCAGGCCACCATCACACAGAGAGCAGCTTCCCCACTGGGCCAGTTCCAAGTGTGGGGAAATCCAAACAAGTTTTTTGAGCCAGTCTTTCAGGGACCTCCCAGACAGGATTAAATGCATAATCGCTGTTCTTTGTGGGTGAGGTCCCTTCTGCTTCCCCTGGTACCAGGAATTCAGCCCTGTGATTATAAGGGCTGCCACTGGGCCAGGGGGATGAGGGGTGGGGGGCAGGACCGGGTAAGTCAAAATGCCCTAAAGCTCACTTTAAAACAACAACAGCAAAAAAATCAAGTTCCACCCATATTTCTCGAATAAACACTCTGTAGACTGCTACAAGTCATTGGTTCATTTTCAGAGTTCAAAAAAAAAGGGGGGGGGGTGATTTTGAAATTTTGTATTTTCTTTTTTTCTTTTTGGCCAGTTTTGGTGTTCCTTTTAGGAAGGGGTAAAACTCCAGAATCCCTTACCGGACCATGTTTTTTGTTCACATCACCTCTCTCCACACTTTTAGTACACGAATGAGGAGCAGACACCCCCCACCCACCCTCACACATTACATACATGCACACACATCAGATTGGAGGTGAGCCCCATAGGTCCTACATGACTTTATGGGGTTCCTTTCCTAAGCTTCTCCTTCTCGAAAATCTCCCCGGCATTTTTTGTTCCCTGGAGCCACCCCCTTTCCAGTAAAAAATCTGAGACTTTAATGATGAATCTGCTGTGACCCACACTTCCACAGCAAGGGTGGCATGGCCATGTTGTGAGAAATCAATGAAACGGTGCTAAAAACAAACGTGCTCCAGAGACTGGAAAAGCCACGCCGGTGTAAACTGGCACCGCCGTACGGAGGAGGTATCATTGCAAACCCAGCACACACTTTTCTCTGTGCCTTAGTGTCTCTATTAGTTGGGCTATGTGATTCTGAAACAAGACACCACGGAACCTTTAAAGCAATATAATGAAAAAAAAGGCATTTTTGTTGTGGCGTTGTAAATAGCTCTTTCCATGCCATGCAAGTGATAGTCCAGCAACATATACATGCGGGGAACCTTTGCGGTTACTTCTGAGGGAGTCCTTAGGAACCGTATGACAGTGTTGGACTTTCGTAGACACTTATCTCTTAAATACAGGGTTCAAGTTCACGTTCTCATGGCAGGAGTGCTTATGCGTCTCTCCTGAGGACAGAGCTTAGACCTTTGGAGTTCTGTAGTCAGCCGATTATTAAGACTTTGTTTTACATGTTGTCGGCTTCTCCCGGGCAGCTGTCACCCTCCCCCTGAGAGGCATCTCATAAATTATATGGGAGCATTTCCTTAATGACAGAATTAGATGTTCACTAGGGAACCTAATGTGAGTGGAACAACCAGGTCCGGTTTGTGCTTGGAAAAAATAAAATAAACTCCACGTTTCAAGATCTCAGGGTATCCTATAGTTGAGTTCTCAGACCATTCCCGCCATGTAATTTTACTGCAGCCTAATAGATCATAAAGTTGTCTAATCCAGTCTGAATTCTACATCTGGCTTTCTTCATCACCATTGACTTTTCCACACGGGGCTGCCTTTTAAGTTTTAGTAATTGTAGGGGGAACACCCAGGGTAGAGCCCTGACTGTGCTTACCTACTGAGTTTTTGTGTGTGAAAGGGCTACACAAAGAACACAAACTAAATCTTAAATCAGCTCTGGCCAGTTGGCTCAGTGGTAGAGTGTTGGACCAGTGTGTGAATATCCTGGGTTCGATTACAGGTTAAGGCACACAGGAAAAGCGACCACCTGCTTCTCCACCCCTCTCCCCCTCCTCCCCCTCTCTTTCTCTCTTTCTTTTCCTCCTGCAGCCATAGCTCGACTGGTTCCAGTGCATCAGCCCCGGGTGCTGAGGATTGCTCCATGGAGCCTCTGCCTCAGGGACTAAAAATAGCTCAGGTTGCAAGCATGGCCCTAGATGAGCAGAGCATCAGTCCCAGATGGGGGTTGCCAGGCGGAACCCAGTTGGAGTGCATGTGGGAGTCTGTCTCTCTGTTTCCCCTCCTCTCACTTGGGAAAGAAGGGGAAAAAAATCTTAAATGGTCTGGCTTCCTCATTCTTTTCAATAAGCAAGATACTGGATAGTTACTAAAAGAATATTAAGCTCCTTAGGACTCTAGCTCTGTGATGCATCATGTATTTTATTTTTTAAAAAGATTTTATTTATTGATTTTACAGAGAGAGGAGAGAGGAGGGGGGAGCAAGAAGCATTAACTCGTAGTTGCTTGTGATGGATCATTTATACACACGGCCACACTTGGGACCTCCTTGATTTCTGAAATCCGGGTCATCTATTTGAAATCATTACCCTTTTCTGGCTAAGTTTCACCTTCTGTTCAAGCCAGACCCTGTGGTCAGTCACTCATGGAAGCTCTTATTAATACCCTAGTGCGCTCTCCCTTTCCTCTACCATAATAGGGATGACTCCTAGCCCTTCCTTTAGGATGACCACGATGGTGCCAGGAGACATGTCCTATGTTCACGCCGCCATTTCCAGACACTAACACAATTGGAGTATCCCCAGTGATTGGTTCTTGGGAGCACAGGTCCCCCATCTGCTTCCCTTTGTGCAGCCTTGCCCTCGGACTGTAGAGAGTCGCTGTGCAGGTGAAGGTCACGAGAGCCACGTTGACTTGGCTCAATACCAAGTCATGTTATATATCATGTCAGTGGGGTCCTCCTGGGTCCTGCTGTGCTAGCTCCTTCCCTACCAGCTCCTTCCCTACCTTATTTCCCCTAAAGGTGAATTCAAATCCTCCCTCTCGGCTAATGCTGCTGCAGGGTCCTCTTTTTTGTTCCTGTTGTCTCTTCCTACACATCACCGTCTCTTCCTACGCGTCTATTGTCTCTTCCTACATGTCTATTGTTTCTTCCTATGTGTCTGGCCTTTCCATGCATGCAGAACTCCTGGCCTCTCTTCAGTCTTTTAGTTATCCTTGAGGAAGACTGATTTTCTGGTTGGGGTTTGGGGACCAGGACACCAGCCTGCTTTTGTGTGTGTGTCTCTCTCTCTGGGAGGCAGCTGCCAGTGCAGAGCAGGGAACTGTCACTGTCTTGTTCACATGACAAGCTTGGTGGGGAAAGTTGAGTCTACCAGTGAGAAGGGAGGTGGCTTGTACTGCCTGTGACTGAGTGGGTACGTCTAATCCTGGGGTGTGTCTTTACCAAGAACTGAACCACACCCTCTAGCTCAATAGTGATTACTAATAAAGCCAGTATTTTTTTTAGCTTCATCTACCTGATATCAGCCTCTATCTCTGAATTGGCTCTTACCATCAGATATGGAACCAGAGTATATTTCACTAGGCTCAGGAGAATTCCAGCATTTAATCCCACCCATCCATCCTTTATCAGCCAAACAACTGTGACTCCTATTCATTTATATGATTGAGACATTTCAGGTAGGATCTTCCCAAACTTTTCCCTCAACCTTCTCCCCATCCAAGGACTAGCATACCTCCCTTGTAGTTACTCCCTCACTTCTTTTCCTCCTTGTCTATCTTGTAAGGGTCTCTGTTCCCAGCATCTTCTTTTCCTGGTCTCTTGGAGAGAGACTGTCAAATACAATCTTGAGGCCACGGATTGCTGAGAACCAACCTATCAAGCTCCAGGGAAACCCAAGACTTTGACCCAGATCCACAAAACAGACAAGGAACCACTGAACCCAGAAAGTTTTTTGGGGTCAGGGGAGAGAATCATAACCTGCTAGTATAGGTTTGGCTACTCGGAGACCCCTACGTAGATCCGTAAGTATAGGACCCACTGCACTTAACATGTATAACTAAGGAGTTTCAAGCCTGCAGACTTTGAAATATCGTACATATAAAGTCATATATATATATATATGTATATATATATATGCAAATGGAACAGAAAATATGAGAGTGTCAAGTAGAGGAAGTGAGGAGGGAGTGTCCGCCACATAGTCCCCACATCTACCATAATACATTTGTTATCATTAAGTGCCAAGTTTGGTGCTAGATTTCCTCCAAGCCTCGAAAAGAGGAAGACCCACCAGATTGCACATTGCTCACACTGGGGAACAATTCTTTTTTCATTTTCTGTTGCATGAGGTTTTAGAACTGTTTCTATATATTTATGCATCACTGATTTCAAATATGAAATCTCTTTTTGGTGAATGCTCCAGTTTTTATGCAATTTTAATTTCTTTTTTTACAGTTAATGGCATGCATTGGTTTTTAAATTGGAGTTAAAGGGCAATGACTCTTGGATTGGACTTAACCACAAGGCAATTAATGTTTTACGAACATCACTTTTACATAATTGTAGTCGTTTTTAAATGTAAAAAATTATTATCTGATTAAAAAACCACCCTCTTATTTTGTTTTAAGATTAAATCATGGCTTCTTCGAGTAGGTGGAAATGTAAGAATAGTCCTGATACCTTCTGTTATATATGTGGCTCTTACAGACTTCAACGTCAAAGGCACAATATTTCATCATTTGTGACACGTGCATATATTGCCTATTTTTAAGTTCCCCTTGGTGATCAAGACAAGAATTGGGCTCCTCATATTGTGTGTCATAATTGTGAGGAAATGCTTCTTGACTGGACAAAAGGAAAATGCAAAGGAATGCCTTTTGGTATTCCCATGGTTTGGCGTGGACCTAAGGACCACAGCAGTGACTGTTATTTCTGTCTGATCCATACAAAGGGCATCGGCAAGAAAAAACGGCATATGATCGCATATCCTAATATTCCTTCAGCAATATGACCTATCCCACACTCTGAGACACTCCCAGTTCCAGTTCTCAATGGTTTTATTTCTTCTAAGGACAAAGATAGTGAACATGGTGATCAAGTGTATTTTGATAAGATGCATAAAGAAATGGTTATAGAATCTGAAGGGTCTTCTTCTGATGCCAAGCAGTCATTAACCCCTCAGCAGTTTAGCCAATCCAAATTGAATGACTTAGTAAGAGATTTGGGCCTATCCAAGAAAGCAGCTGAATTATTAACCTCCAGGCTTCAAGAAAAGAATGTACTTCACCAGTCAGCTAAAGTATCCCATTTCAGGAAGCGTCAACAAATTTTTGGGGACTTTTTTTCTGAAGACAAACACTTTGTTTACTGTCATGATATCAGTAGTCTTCTCAGCCAGCTAGGTGTTACCACTTATAGTCCAACAGAATGGCAGCTATTTCTTGACAGCTCTAAATGGAGTCAGAAATGTGTTCTCCTACACAACGGTAATGTTTATACAGTGGTTCCAATTGGTTATTCAACTCATCTGCAAGAAGATTATTATGACATAAAAATTGTCCTTGACTTTCTGAAGTATGAGGAGCATAACTGGATCATTTGTGTGGATCTTAAAATGCTAAATTTCCTGCTAGGACAACAGAGAGGTTTCACAAAGTATCCTTGCTTTCTGTGTTTGTGGGACAGCCGAACTCAGGAGAAACACTGGACACAGAAGGAGTGGCTGAAATGTGAAGCTCTGGAAGTAGGAATACAAAATATTGTGAATGAACCTGTAGTTAATCGAGACAGGATCATTTCCCCCTCACTTCACATCAAACTTGGCTTAATGAAGCAGTTGGTTCAGGCTTTGAATAGAGAAAGTGAATGATTTCAACATATTATTTCCGCTTTTCCTGCCTTGTCTTTCGAGATGATAAAAGCAGGTGTATTCGATGGCCCTCAAATTCGAACCCTCATACGTGACATAGAATTTGCCAGGAAGATGAATGAGGAGGAGAAAGCAGCATGGCAGTCTTTTGTGGCAGTTACAAAGAACTTCCTTAGCAACTGAAAAGCAGAAAACTATGAACTTCTGGTTCAAAGGATGCTGTTGGCTTTCCGCAACATTAGATGTAACATGAGTGTTAAGATTCACTTCCTGAACAGTCACCTTGATAAGTTTCCCGAAAATCTTGGAGCTGTTAGTGATGAGCAGACTACTTCTGAAGCATCAAACAAGATTGTCCTCAACCAGCACACAAATGCAAGAGCTATAAATGCATATTTTTGCCTGAATAGAATTTAAATAAGTTTTAAGCAATTTTTTTTTATGGAGACAGAGAGAGAGAGTCAGAGAGAGGGATAGGTAGGGACAGACAGGAATGAAGAGATGAGAAGCATCAACCATCAATTTTTTGTTGCGACACCATAGTTGTTCATTGATTGCTTTCTCATATGTGCCTTGACCGTGGGCCTTCAGCCGACCTAGTAACCCCTTGCTCGAGCTAGCAACCTTGGGTCCAAGCTGGTGAGTTTTGCTCAAATCAGATGAGCCCCTGCTCAAGCTGGCGACCTCAGGGTCTCGAACCTGGGTCTTCCATGTCCCAGTCCGACGCTCTATCCACTGCACCACTGCCTAATCAGGCAGTTTTGCGCAAATTTTATGATTAAAATAAGTGTTTTAATAGTTCTATTTCAAAGTTGTAAACAAATTCTGATGCAATCATATCTTTTAGTGTATTAGTGTATTTACTACATTATATATATATTAGAAGGACAGAGAGAGAGTCAGAGAGAGGGATAGATAGGGACAGACAGAGAGGAACGAAGAGAGATGAGAAGCATCAATCATCAGTTTTTCGTTGTGACACCATAGCTGTTCATTGATTGCTTTCTCGTATGTGCCTTAACCGTGGGCCTTTAGCAGACCTAGTAACCCCTTGCTCAACGCAGCGACCTTGGACTCAAGCTGGTGAGCTTTTGCTCAAGCCAGATGAGCCCACACTCAAGCTGGCGACCTCGGGGTCTCGAACCTGGGTCTTCTGCATCCCAGTTCGACGCTCTGTTCACTGTGTCACCGCCTGATCAGGGTATAAATTATTATATTTTTACAAAGATGATGCCCAAGAAGACATTCTACTTCATTATGTTAAACTAAATGTTGAAAATTTTACAATAAGATGAAAACATAAAATCTTGAATTGAAAAAAGGACTGTAGCTTACAGCGAAAAACTAATGTCAGATTTGAGATCAGCACACTCAGATTAGGTAAGAACAAGTCTTTTTGTGGATGCAACAAAAATTTTGTTCCCCAGTGTCATTGTTCCAGGAGAGGAACTAGAATCTCTGACAAAGTCTTGTCAAGACCTTCACTGACTCAATTGCACTTGAACCTGTGACCCTGTGATAAGGGGAGCCAAGCCTCACAAAACAAAACAAAACCCTGTATAAAATGGCTGATATGCGGAAGACTCCCAAAGAGGGTCTTCAAACCCCAGTGGTTAAGGATACACGTAACCAGTTATCCGCTGCTCAGAGGTGCATAGAATATCTCTGCCGACAAGTTTGACCTCCGCCCTGCCAGCAGAAGGAATTTATAAAGTGTTCTTCTCTGACCTAGTCCTCTTGGCTCTGTGGAGTCATCCCTTCCAGCAAAGAGACAACCCCGCCAACACCAACATGTCTTCAGGTGTTGCTAGTAGGAGGGGTTCTTCTTGACGAGAATGAGTAGGTAGCAGAATAATTTGCATAGATTAACTGTACCTAGCTCTCGACTGTGGATACCTTATCGGGTATTCCAGGAGGGAATCGGATAGAAATGGGCATTCCAATCAGGAGACAAACTTCTGGGTCACCAATTGTTTCAAAAGATGGAGCTCTGATTTTGTGGGGGTGCACAGGCTCTCCCACCTCATTTGCAGTGTGAGGTGGTCAGGCAAGTCTTTTGTAGGGAATAGGCATTTGAGCAGAGGTCTAAAGGTGGAGTAGGCAGAGAGGATGGCATGTGCAAAGGCCCCGGGGCAGGAAGGGAGTGAAGTCCTTTGAGGACATGAGAGAATGCCAGCACAATTGGAGGACGGTCCAGGGTGAGGCTGGACAGAGGGCTGGGTCTCGGAGGCCTGGAGGTGGGGGAGCCGTGGCCAGGCTATTAAGGAGAGTGAGGGGGCAGAGATAATAAATGCTCACTCACTCCTGACCAGACCCTGTGAACCAAAAGGGGCTGGCAAGGACACCAGTAAGAGAAGGACAGGGAAATTGGCAAATAGTGACTCAGAGGATAAACCATTGGAAACATATGAAGTCAGAGGAAGGGCAGAAACATTTGAGCCCTCCAAAGTCTGACTTTTCAAGTCACCCCTAGTGCCAAAAGTGAGGTGAAGAATAACTAATATTATTTCTACTGCTCCTGGGCTGTCCTGGCTCAGTGTCTCCCCAAACCTCCCTTCTTCCTGTCTCCAGTATCCACCTGTGACTCAGCCAAGCAAGGGAACAGGATGGGCAGGAATGTGGCGGTCTCAGCCAAGGGAAACGGGAAGGAGCCTGTTTTTACTGCACACACAGCACACTTTCTTCCCTATTCTGTGTGGACAGAGCCCCAGGAGGAAAATGCAATGGAGTAGTGACCTGATAACCACATTCCTGGAGCCCTCGCCAAGAATGATAAAAATCCAAACAATGCTTTGGTGGGAGGGGGTACAGGAAAGAGGCAGCATGAGGCAAAACACAATCTCCATTGTAAATGACCTCTGCGATGACCTCCAAGTTAACGTCTCACTGAAGCGTGGAAGTTTTCCGTGAAGAAGTGATTTGGATATCTTGGAAGTTTGTGCAATCGCTATGAAAATAGCAAGGAAGGGCTTTCCAAGCAGCATTTTGAAAAAATGTACCCGATGGAGACCAAAAGTTGGTGCAGATAACCCTTAAGTTCGGCTGGCTAGATGACAAGGAGGCTAAGTCTAGGAGGGAGAGAGGCCAGAGAGCTATGGTTGCCAGGGGCTGAGGAAGAGCCACTGGCCTGAACATGCACCAGGGAGATTTCAAGGTGCATCATGAATTCTGTTGCCATATTGAGGGGGTGGAGGCTTGGCTGGAACTGTGCTGAAATATCCTTTTGAAGTCCTACCATGTCTTTATGCATATCTGTTTCAGTTTCAGGAAACTTTAATTCTCAGTGCCCAAGGACGAAATGATGGGTTAAAGCTCTATCAGGGATGGCCCCTTCTCCATGCTTGCCCTTCTACCCACACTGGTGCTTTAAACTCTTTGGAACAAGATATTTTTTAAATCAATTAGCATGATCTTTTTTTTTTTTAAGTGAGAGGAGACAAAGAGATAGAATTTCACATGCACCCCAGCTGTGGCTGGGGCCATTGCTCTGCAACTGAGCTATTTTTAATGCCGGAGGCAGAGGCTCCACTGGAGCCATCCTCAGGTGCGGGAAGGGGGAGGAACACATAAAAACACAAAGTTTGAATAAACTAGAGACCCGGAAATGCCTATGCAAATGACATTTGGCACCGCCCTCGGAATGGAGGGGGCATGGAAGGAGTGGCACACCTCTCACAGGTGACACGAATGCGCTCATCGCTGGATGACTGCTGCTCGTCCTCCTTCTCCTGGAAGTGCTCCTGCACACACTGCTCCTCGAACTCATGCAGCCTCTTCAGCTCCTCCTCGCTGAGAAACAGCTCTGCATGAATAAGCATACACCAGGTGAGGAAGAACCCAAGTAACCGCAAGGGATCCATCCTGAATTCTCCAGCCCAGCTTCCATGTAAACAGTCTCCCAACTCCTCCAACTGCTTATGATACAAGAAGAGCATGTCATAAGCAACACTATTCCTTCCAACGGAGCCCAACGGCTCACTCTTTTTAGCCCAATAAAACAAAACTACAGCGATTTGGAGAGTGAACTCAAGTACAGTTTTCTGCAAAACCTTTTTGCATGTATTTTTATGGATAGAGTCAGTGATGAGATTCAGCCAGTTCACACCAATTGGGTAGAGCTGATACCTAATTCTTTGTTGAGTTTGGCAAACCGGTTGTTAAAATGACACTTGTAATCAGGGTTCTCTCTAAGGTGTAGAAATGACAAATTGACATTCTTATTCTTTTTTAACATCCATCTGCACAATAGCGTATTCTAAGTGCCTGTAGTCATGTTTATTCTGTCCACAGGCAAAAAAATTCCAGGTAAGAACGCCAATCAAGAAGCTATATAGAAATATCTTTTTTTAAAAGATTTTATTTATTCATTTTTAGAGAGAGAAGAGAGAGAAAGAAGGAGGAGCAGGAAGCATCAACTCCCATATGTGTCTTAACCGGGCAAGCCCAGGGTTTTGAACCGGCAACCTCAATGTTCCAGGTCAACATTTTATCCACTGTGCCACCAAAGGTCAGGCAATATAGAAATATCTTAAATAATAGTTTTATTGTTTTTTTGTCAGGTATTATTTAATATTTTTTATTAATATTTTAAAACTCTTTCTTACAACATATGCTAGTTTTGTGTACCTCTTTTATTCTTATTGAAGCATTAAATGCATGAAATAATAAACTATCTTTTGGTATATATATATATATGCAGAGAACTGGTCATTAAATTATTTGAATCTCACCGCTGGATAGAGTCTAGTGTACTGCCTTTATTTTTCACTCTCCTTAGAGGCAACACGTGCAAGCATTTTGGAAGGAACCCTGATTTGATGCAGAAGGGTCGTTTTCAGGGACTCTCTAGACTGCTCATCTGTTTAAGAGCAGGCTCCTCATAATTACCGATTAAATGAACGAGGCCGGAATACAACCATCACAGGATGAGAAGCATTGAGGAAAGATGAGCCATGGGGCGGGCATGTTGTATCTTCACATATTTCAGTAGTTTAATGAGATGTCTCATTGGAACACTCTTTTTGAAATTAGCCCAAGATGGCCCTGGCTGGGTAGCTCAGTTGGTTAGAGCATCGTCCCAATATATACCAAGGTTGTGAGTTCGATCCCCAGTCAGGGCATATACAAAAATCAACCAATAAATGTGTACATAAGTGAAACAGCAAATCAATCGCCCCACCCCCAAATCAATCAATAAAAAATTTAAAAATTAATGAACATTGGCCTGAGATAGAAAGGCAGGGGTCAGGCACATACTCAGTCCGCGGTCCTGTTCATCTTGGTCACCTTCCCTTTTCTTCCGACAGCGACCACTGAGACGCATGATGATGATGTAGACGTGGCTCAGAATGATCATGGGTGGAGGCAGGACAGGGCGGTCGTGAAAGGTCATGATCAGCTGGTACCGCTGGAACTTCCACACTTGGTTAGAGATGGACTTCACTTCGAAGAAGGTATTGCTTTAAAAAGTGATACGTTTTTAGTGAGTCATATTATATACATGTTATGTTGGTTGTTTATTTCCAGTGCAATCAGAATTACCATGAAATGACAAGAGACAATGGAATGGTCTTTGAGAGACACCTGTTCTGACTCTCAGATCACCCTGTCTTTTTGTGTATCTGTCAACATGGGGCTCAGGTACACACAAAGGCACTTTACTCCTATACATAGTCATTAAGAGTGTTGAAATTGCTACCCAGGGGGCACAATGTGGAGGGTAGAGGGTGTTAAATTGAGTGGGACACTTGCAATCATGTCAACACAATTAATGAAAAAAAAATTAAAAGCCCTGGCCAGATGGCTCAGCACTAGAGCATTAGCCTGGCATGTGGCAGTCCTGTGTTCAATTCCCAGTCAGGGCACACAGGAGAAGCGCCCATCTGCTTCTCCACATTTCCCCCTCTCCTTTCTCTGTGTCTCTCTCTTCCCCTCCCACAGCCAAGGAATTGGAGCAGAGCTGGCCCGGGTGCTGAGTACGGCTCCATGGCCTCTGCCTCAGGTGCTAGAATGGCTCCAGTTGCAGCAGAGCAACAGCCCAGATGGGCAGAGCATCGCGCCCTGGTGGGCATGCTGGGTGGATCCCGGTTGGGCGCATGTGGGGGTCTGTCTCTCTGCCTCCCACTTCTCACTTAAGAAAAATGCAAAAGAAAAAAGAAAAGAAGTTGCTACCAACCACTTTCTTGAAAACTCACACTGCAGCCTATGCGCTCATATGCTCAGGAAACTTTGTTCCATGTATTTAAAGGTATGAGCTCTTCAACGAAGCATGTTTAAGGATTTAAACTTTCATTTCAGTTGACTTTTATTTTGGGTAACAGAATGGGTTCCTTATCGAACGTTATTGTTCAAAGACCCGTTGTTTTGGATGTTGGGTCGGGACTGTCCTTGTCTTTTAGTTTCCAGGAAGGGTGGTAAGGGAGTGATGGTTAAATTGGAGTCCCCACCAACCATGTGTTCTATCATCATGGGGACCTAAGAGAAGCCAGTCTATCTCTCAGGACTTTTACTTTGTCTCTCAAACCTGGAGTTCGAACTCGAGTCTCTCTGGTGCCCTGGTTGGCTCTAAGATTCTATATTTTGGTGATGAATTTTTTTTCTTCATAGGTTTCCTCTCAGAAGCTACAGTAATTTCGTTCAACGTTTATTAAGCTGTACACTCATAGATTTCTTACTCAACACATTGTGCCAAAATGGTCAAGTTTTATAAGGAACTTGACTTTCAATTGGAGCCATTTTTTCCCTAATGTATCAACAACAAGGAGAATACTTTCTATACTATTATGGCAACTGTCACAGCTTACAAAATTGACATTGCTTTCTGTGCTGCTGATAATGCATTAAAAGCACAGCTAGACCCAATCATCTCTACCTCCAGAGCTTTTCACCTAAGAAAATATTTTCATCACATTGTAACAGCCCCCTAGAGTGTTAAAAATATGAACCAAGGTTTAATTGAAGTGGACTTAAAAATCAACTCTTGACTGATGAACACAGGAAGGCTGGTTAAGGTGGGACAGAAAAGACTGCAAACATTCTACCCATCTCAAAGTCCTGGTGACATCCCTTGTAGTGGAGGAGGAGAGTACTGAAACAGACCTTGAGACCCATCATGGCATAACTAAAATGGCCATCAGCTGCAACACCTACTTGAACACTGCGATGAGCAGGTTGACCAGCAGGATGTTGGCCACCAGGAGGTAGCAGGCCATGATGGCCGGGGTCAGCCAGGCTCCCGGGATGCAGGGAGGGAGACGCTTGCCTTCCTCGTCATACTGGTTGTCACCACAGGGAGCTGTAATGAAAGTCTTTTTTGTGCTTGCTTTTACACACAGTGAAAAGAGGAAATCGCTTGCATAGATTATTAAAGAGCTACTTCTTTTTTTAAATATGATTTTTACCCCCTGAAGAAAATATCAATGCATATAAAGAAGATAAGAAACTCCTTTCTGCACTCAGAATGAGTCATTCTTAACTCGTTGAATTTGTAAACATTTTCCCATTTTCCCCCCATTAATTTGAGAGAGAGACGGGATGTGAGAGGGGAAAGGAGAGAAAGAGAATGAGAGAGAAGCATCAACTTGTTGCTCCACTTAGTTGTTCCATTCAGCTGTGCACTCAATAATTGCTTCTCGTACGAGCCCTGACCAGGAATTGAACCCGTGACCTCAGAGCACCTGGACAGTGATTTATCCACCAATCCACCTGATCAGGGCTCCCCATTACTTTATGGTGTTTCTCCCATATACAAGTTCTTGCTTTTCAAGCAGCTAGATCTACCTCTATGCTTTTCTTCTTTCCTCTCACCCATTAGAGAGTTACCGTCTCTCCTAATTATTTAACATTAGCCTATGTTGGCGTCTGGGTTTCGCTCATCATTAACTCTGGAAATAATTTCACTGTGGGGTGGGAGGTAAAGATCTCTCACCCCCCCCCCATATCCATTATTCCCTTGTTCTGGTGCCACGTTTGAAAAGTAACCTTTTCTCTCTCTCTCTGTTCATTTGAAACGCTGCTTTGATCACAGGGAACCTATGTCCTGGAAGAAAAGATAGAATGGTCCCCAACAGTGATGGGTGAAGTAACCTCCATCAGTTTGTAGCCTACGTACTTTTTTACTGATTTACAGTTTTAAAAAAGGGATTGAGATACCAGTAAAATAGAGAGGTTCCCTATACCTGAAGGTAAGACTGCCGCTAATCAGCTAAGGAAGAGACTAATTAATGCACACACATCGCGGGCTAGTCAAGCCATCATTTCCGCGTAAACTTACGATTGATTTCCATGGCGTAGACTACAGAATGACCGGAACGCAGGGTTTTATTTACGTTTTTATTAGTGGTGGGGGGGGCGGGGAGGAGAGAAAATAAAACAAGAGTTGAGAGGAAAGTAAAATGATTAACAACACAAGAAATGCAAAGCCCTCCACCGGGGAACTACAGATTCACACCTGGAAACGGTGGTCTGTTTAGGAAGCTTGTCTCGCTCTGTGAATTCTAGGTGATGTAGATATGTTTCACAAGTATTGATTTTACCATGTGTCATGAGCAATAGCAAAGCTCAGTGGTTAGAAATACTGTTGAAATGGACCTTAGGCTGATGATCATTTTGATGTACAAGCGAACCAATCAGGCATCCTTTATCTCCCAATATGCACAGCATGTAGGCACCAATAAATACAAACTACTTATGTAACAGCTCAAGAATCCAAAACTGGCATGAATGGTGTTGCTGATAAGAGTGTAGCTTCCAATGATCTCTACCTTCTTTCTTTATTCAATTTAATAATAATAATAATAATAATAATAAAACAAGAAAAATGTTACAGCATATGTCTGGACCCGGGGACATTTAACATTGACGTTTTCTTTTCTGTCTACCTAGCTGACATTCTTGGGAAGCAAATTAGATTTGTATGTTCTGGGGCTTACTAAGAATTGACTTTGAGATGCCGTGATAGTAACGGGTCCCAAATCGTGTTATAAAAGCTAGCCAGAGGCGTGGGATGAAGTGGTTGTCAGACTGACCCAACTGGCAGCTGTCATGCTTACAGCCCTGCAATTCCTCCTACAAAGGGAGGATGTTCAAAACCTCCTCTTCCCCATGGTGACAGAAGGAGACTTGACTTGAGGTGGTGGACGCACAATACAATATGCAGATGATGCATTAGACAATCGTACACTTGACACCTACATCATTTTATTGACCAGGGTCAACCCCAATCAACTCACTTGATCTTAGCCAAAAGGCTGAGAAGTGATGGCCCCCAATACATTCAGTTAAAAAAAAAAATTCCATCTCCCAGAGGCCGAGCACTGGAAATAGTAGACCTCTTATCGCACCAGCCACTTTGTGATAACACCAACGTGCCAATAAAAATATTGGTCCTGACGTGAATACTGGACTGCAGAACGTTGGTGGCTGGTGGTGCATTGACTGTCTGGGTAACAAGGACATTGGAGCTTTCTTTCCCTATGACAACCCGCTCAGCCTGGGAAGGGGCCAGGGGGGGGGGGGCTACATTTCCCAGACATCCACGCAGGATCACGGCTGTCTTCCTCTGCTACTGTCCAGATTATTGCTGATAATTTAAAAGATATTTATAACACTCCACTAGGAGAGCAAAAATTGACAGCGCTGTGGAAAAAGAGCTTGGGGTGTCTCGCAGACGAGGATGACATGAACCACCAGAACCCTGCCACGTCCACTGTCCCCTTCTCTCGGCATGACTCCCGCTCTGTCTTGGGTTGGGGGAAGGAGAGCCAGCGGGAAACACGTTAGGATATTGGCACTGGAACCACCATCTCGTGTTATAATATCCACCAGGTCCAGTGAAAGAAAAGTGGACTCGGAATTCCAGGGTGTCATTTCTAGACCTGAAGGAGTGACTGGCTGCTGACTGCTGTCTCAGACATCTACACTTCAGGGAATGGAGTGGTGGTTCGGTTTTAGGATTCTCAAAAATCTACACTTCCTAATCCACATTTATTTCTCCAAAAAATCATTCGATGTCTAAGGCAGAATAATAATAATACTAATAAATACTTCATTCCCAGATTAAGACACGTCCTTCTGTTACTGTGGGCCTGGTCACCTGCCTCAGAAGCAGGGAAGAGAATCTTACTATGAATTCTAGTCTTACGGTCTATCTGGTCTGCAAACACCTCCCCATAGATCATCCAGTAGGGCATGTAGAAGATGTTCCGGGCCAGCTTCCAGGACGGCTCCTCGTCCGGGTGCAGGATGGCCTGGCGGGCGACTCCGAAGCTCATCAGCACAACCAGCATGATGACCACAAAGTACAGCATGTCAATCATCTGAGGGGAAAGGAAACGCCTCTCCTAACATCTTAGTGCATGGGCCAAGGTCACACGGTTCGGGACATTGCTCTTCCCGAGGGCTTCGCAGGTTCTTTCTTTCTCTCTTTCTCTCTTTCTCTCTTTCTCTCTCTCTCTCTCTCTTCCTTCCTTCCTTCCTTCCTTCCTTCCTTCCTTCCTTCCTTCCTTCCACCCTCCCTCCCTCCCTCCCTCCCTTCCTTCCTTCTTTCCTTTCTTCCTTCCTCTCTCTCTCTCTCTTTCTTTCTCTCTCTCTCTCTCCCTCCCTCCCTCCCTTCCTTTCTTCCTTTTTCTCTATTTCTTTCTTTTTATTTTTATTAAGTGAAAGGTGGGGAGGCAGACAGACAGACTCCCACATGCACCCTAGAGGGATCCACCTGGCATGCCCACCAGGGGGCAGTGCTCGGCCCATCTGAGGCGTTGCTTCGTTGCAACTGGAGCCATTCTAGCGCCTGAGGAGGAGACCATGGAACCATCCTCAGCTCCCAGTTCAACTTTGCTCCAATGGAGCCTTGGCTGCAGGAGGGGAAGAGTGAGACAGAGAGAAAGGAGAGGAGGAAGGATGGAGAAGCAGATGGGCGCTTCTCCTGTGTGCCCTGGCTGGGAATTGAACCCGGGACTTCCACACACCAGGCCTACGCTCTACCACTGAGCCAACCGGCCGGAGCCCTCAGTGCTTGATCAGGATGAAGAAAGCATCTCTCCTTTCCCTCCATCCTGCTCTTTCTCTACTCTGTGCCACGCACATATCTTAGTCTAATTTTTTTTATTTTTTACATTTCTCCATTGATTTGAGAAAGACAGAGAGAGAGAGAAGCATCAGCTCGTTGTTCACCTTAGCTGTTCCACTTAGTCGTGCGCTCCTTGATTGCTTCTCGGATGTGCCCTGACCTGGGGATCGAACCCACAATGTGTAGCATGCCTGGTTGAAGCCTTATCCACTGAGCCACCCAGCCAGGCATACGTCTTACTCTAGAACAATGCTATCCTCATCTCTTTTTTTGCTACTCTACTGTCGCCCATAAACAAATACCATTCTAGCAACCACGACTGTGAGAATCACAGCACAACACGTGAGAAAAGCTGGGGAGGAGAGGGAGGAACTCTTGAAGGAGGCGACACGCTGTTGTTTATGCACCCATCACTCAAATGCTGAATGGTCACAGCGGGCAGTGCTCTGGGTACCATTACAACAGCTATTATAATTTCTCATTTTGAATGTCCCTGAATGCAAGGAAGCTTGCCGGGATAAACTAACCCCTGCGTCCTTTCGCTCAAAGCCTCATGCTTTGTGAAAATTATCCCTAAACTTTAGGAGGCTTCCTCCCTTCTGGGACCAATCTGAGCATGGATGCTATTTCAGGTGACGCAGTGAGGACCCATGGGTTCTGTCTATGTTTCACGTTCTGCAGCCTGTCCTGGAGGAAACATGGCCAAGGCTGTGTCTGGACCTAATGACACACACGGCTTGTGTCCACTCCAGCCCAGAGCACATGCACTGAAGGTTGTCTGGAACACACTGTGGAATGACCCTGGATCCTCTTTGTCCCTGTCTTTTGCTACATGTGAGGAAGTTATGATGTGTGTATATGTGTGCATGCGTTTGTGTGTCCATGTGTCTGCAGAGATGGCCCTTGCCTCATTTTGGTTAACTGGATTTTAAGTTATTGACATGTAGGAGAACTATGTATCGCAAAGCAAAAAACAAACAAAAAATAAATGAAGAAAACATTTCTCTCAAAGGAAAGACCAAATGAAATCTACCGGAGTCGCATCCAAGGCCTGGCCTCACCCTAACCACAGCCCCGGCCTCTCCACTGGCCCACCGGGTATATAGACTAACCATCTTTCCGATCATCATCACGTAGGGCCCCAGGTACTTGTTGACACCGAAGATGTCCAGAACGCGAATGTACCAGAAGATGATGTCCACGCAGTAGATGACGCGGCCATACCCCATGTACGGCTGCTTCTGCAGGCGGAGGATGGCGCCGATCATGAACACGGAGATGGCCACCAGGTCGGTGATGTTCCAATACTCCTGGAGCCAGACTTTTATCTTCTGGCTGAGTTTGCCTGGCTCGGACATGAGGATCTGCAAACAAAATGCCGAGGACTGGTGAGCCGGGAGGGCTATGTGGGAACCCTTGTCGTCTTCGCCCCGTGGATGGATGGACCCTGTGGAACATTCCAGAATGTCTGGTTCCATTTCCTTTCCTGCTGGGGGCCTCCTGACACCAGCCCCGTCGGGGTGGGAGAGGCAAAGGTATCTAGAAAGGGAAATTCCACGGAATCCTCTGTGTTCCCAGATTGGGGATTTCACAGGCTCTCAGGAAATGCCTTCTCCATGTCTGTCCTCCAGCTCTAATGAAAGCCGCTGCCTCTTGATCTCTTTCCCAACTCCCCGGACACGTGCCTGTCCGAAGACACGTGCCTGTCCGAAGACACCAGGAGGAAAGCCCTGGAGTGGAGATGCACCTGTGGGGTCCCATGCACGGGCCCTCTACCTCCAGGGAAGAGAGCAGAATCGGGTAAAGAGATGTTTATCTGCCAGAACCCCTTTGCAACTTGGGAGAAGTCGGGGAAAGTTAACCTTGACTTTCTCCTACATGAGCTTCTATCCTTGGAAAATCACGGATTTAAAAGTAACTACTTCTGCCCTGGCTGGGCGGCTCAGTGGATAAAAGCATTGTCCCAGTGCGCCAGAGGTCAAAGGTTCAAACCCTGGTCAGGGCATGTAGGAGAAGCAATCAATGAATGTACAACTAAATGGAACAGCTAAGTGAGACAATAAGTGGATGCTTCTCTTTCTCTCTCTCACTTTCTCAAATCAATGAAAAAAAAATTCTTAAAAATCACTACCATAGCTTTTTAATCCACTCGTCTTCTGACGGACACCTGGGCTGTTTCCAGATCTTCGCTATTGTGAGCAATGCTGCCACAAACATGGGGGCGCATTTCTTCTTTTCGAACAGTGCTATGGTGTTCTTAGGGTATATTCCTAAAAGTGGGATAGCTGGGTCAAAAGGCAGTTCGATTTTTAATTTTCTGAGGAATCTCCAAACTGTTTTCCACAGTGGCTGCACCAGTCTGCATTCCCACCAGCAGTGCAGGAGGGTTCCCTTTTCTCCACATCCTCGCCAGCACTTATTCTGTGTTGTTTTGCTGATGAGTGCCATTCTGACTGGTGTGAGGTGATATCTCATTGTGGTTTTAATTTGCATTTCTCTAATGATTAGTGATGTTGAGCATTTTTTCATATGCCTATTGGCCATCTGTATGTCCTCTTTGGAGAAATTTCTATTCATTTCTTTTGCCCATTTTTTGATTGGGTTGTTTGTCTTCCTGGTGTTGAGTTTTATAAGTTCTTTATAAATTTTAGTTATTAACCCCTTATCAGATGTGCTGTCGAATATGTTCTCCCATTGCGTGGTTTGTCTTTTTATTCTGTTCTTATTGTCTTTAGCTGTGCAAAAACTTTTTAGTTTGATATAGTCCCATTTGTTTATGTTGCCTTTTATTTCATTTGCCCATGGAGATAAATTGGCAAATATATTGCTGCTATTTGTGGCAGCATTGTTCACAATAGCGAAGATCTGGAAACAGCCCAAGTGTCCATCAGAAGACGAGTGGATTAAAAAGCTATGGTACATATATACTATGGAATACTACTCAGCCATAAGAAATGATGACATCGGATCATTTATAACAAAATGGATGGTCCTTGATAACATTATATGGAGTGAAATAAGTAAATCAGAAAAAAAGAAAAACTGAGAACAGCATGTTTTCATACATAGGTGGGACATAAAAGTGAGACTATGAGACATGGACAAGAGAGTGGTAGTTATGGGGTGGAGGGAGGAGGGAAGGGTGGGATAGGGAGAAGGGGAGGGACACAGGGAAAACCAGATAGAAGGTGACAGAGGACATTTTGACTTTGGGTGACGGGTATGCAACACAATTGAATGATAAGATAACCTGGAGATGTTTTCATTATACATATGTACCCTGATTAATTGGTGTCACCCCATTAAAATTAATAATAATAAAATATTTTTAAAAAAATCATTACCCAGGCATTCACAGCAAGCCCCATGGTCATAGCAAAAGCATGCAGAAGTGTGAGGGCCTGCTGAGAACAGTGACACCCTTGTAGTCATGACAACTCTGGGTAGTGGGTCCCAGGGACCCCAGGAGTGAGAGGAGGGGGTGACTATCGGCCAACAGAAAAGGGCTTTAACAGCGTAACAACCAGGTATGCTGGCCAATGGCCACTCTCTTTCCTGTCACCAGAGGGTGTGCTCCTGGCATCAAGCACAAGGCCTGAGTGTGGCTGATGCCCAGCAAGACCACGGTGGCCCAGTGCCATGGCCGGCCCCTTGGGAAACCCTGGCTGTCCCTTCTGCAAGGTCTGAATGAGGCCCAACTAGAAGAGGAGGAGGACAAGGGCTGTAAATTTTTGGATCAGACACTCTTGGGGGTTTCTCAGGCTCTCCTTATACTAATGGCACCAAAGCCACTCTACCCGGGAGAAGTTGCCAATTATATACATATATATGTATATATACATTTTTCAGTTTGGTAAATGGGTCAATAATAATTGCAAAAGGATACTATCGGTTCTATATCAGAGAAAGAATATGTAGCCCTGCTGTGGACTTTTTTGGTTCAAGTTCATTGTTCCTCTTTTTGTTTTTTCTTGGATACAAGCTTTTCTCTTTAGAAATGAATGCAGTGTGTTAAAACCTGCAGATGAGGCCCTGGCCAGTTGGCTCAGCAGTAGAGTGCCGGCCCAGTGTGTAGAAGTCCCGGGTTCAATTCCCGGCTAGGGCACACAGGAGAAGTGCCTGTCTGCTTCTCCGCCCTTCTCCCTTTCCTTTCTCTCTATCTCTCTCTTCCCCTCCCACAGTCAAGGCTCCATTGGAGCAAAGTTGGCCTGGGCGCTGAGGATGGCTCCGTGGCCTCCATCTCAGGCGCTAGAATGGCTCCAGTTGCAATGGAGCAACAGCCCCAGATGGGCAGAGCATAGCCCCCTGGTGGGCATGCCTGGTGGGTCCTGATTGGGCACATGCAGAAGTCTGCCTCTCTGCTTTCCAGCTTCTCACTTCAGAAAAATACAAAAACAACAACAACAACAACAAAAAAAAAACAAGAACCAAAACAAGGAAAGTATCAACTCCCTGTTCCCAGTGACACCTCCCATAAAATGGAGGCAGAAGCCGGAGCCTGCTGTGGTCACTGGCTTCTATCTCAGGTACCCGGCAGCATTGACGACGGCCGTCCTGGGCACCCAGACCTGTTTCTGTTGCTAAGGGCCACCTCGGTTGCCTTGCGTTTGGAGTCGCAAGGTTGTGGTCAGTGGGATGCAGAAGCGGCTGCATGTTCAGCAGGGGCACAGCGTGAACTTGGGGGGACGGTGACCCCTGAAAAGGAAAGTCCAATGGCACTCAGGATCCTCCTGGCATGGGTTTTGCCCTAAGACGGTCCCTCTGGGGCACCGTTGGCAGGTTGGAGTGGGGCTGCCTGGGACAGCGGGCCACGGGAGCACTCACTTCTCGGACTTTCTCCAAGGCCAGGGTCACAATGTAGGAGATGACCACCCACTCCTGCAGGCAGGGCCAGCGTTCCATGCGCACTAGGATGATGTAGTTGAACAGCAGCAGGTAGCCCAGGTATGAGATCTGGAAGACAAGGAGGACAGGAAGAGGGAGGGAGGCCGGTGTGTTGGCGGAGGCAGATAAGGGGCTCAGGAAGAAGTCTGCAACCATTGTTCCAGGACGATGCCCCCCAATAAAACCCACTTTTCATCACCAGCCAGGCTGACTCATGTAGGGGAACACTTCCCTCCATGTCCCCGGTATGGACAGAGCACGTGAGGCAGGTGGAAGGCACCATATGCATCAGTACAAGGCAGCAGCTGCCAGTTGCCGCAGTCACCCTCCTGGGGGAGATTAGGAAATGGCATGGAAGTCGTGGCACCCAGGGGGAGCTTTCAAATCGTTTCCTGGTGCGTCTTCTGCATTCCCAGAGACTGGACCATGTTATTCACTCTTTCTTGCCTGCCAAATATCCCTTGTGAATCTTTCCAGGGATGGTGGGTGTGGGAGGTTTGGGAAGGAAGGAGAGGAGCCATTGACTGACTCGGGCACACAGAGCTGTCCTGAGTTCCCTCCATGAGCATTGACAACTGGGTTCCTCGCTGTCTTGGTCTTTATGGGAGCGAGGTATGCAATGACAGGAAGTGGTCTGGAGTTGACTGAGCTGTGAACTTGATGACCCTTTAGTTTCAGGGATCTTTGTTGCTACAAGGCCCCCTTTGAAGTCTTGGGGGTTGGGCATGTGCTAGTAATTGTCTGTTTGGGTTGGGCAGTCTTTTATTTTTGTATTGTTCTGAAGTAAGAAGCGGGGAAGCAGAGAGACAGACTCCCGCATGTGCCCAACCGGAATCCACCTGGCATGCCCATCAGGGGGCGATGCTCTGCCCATCTGGGACGTTGCTCTGTTGCCATCAGAGCCATTCTAGCACCTGAGGCAGAGGTCATGGAGCCATCCTCAGAGCCCGGGCCAACTTTGCTCCAATGGAGCCATGGCTGCAGGAGGGGAGAAGAGAGATAGAAAGGAAGGAGAGGCAGAAGGGTGGAGAAGCAGATGGGTGCTTCCCCTGTGTGCCCTGGCCTGGAATCGAACCCGGGACTTCCACACATCGGGCCAACGCTCTACCACTGAGCCAACCAACCAGAGCCCCTCCTTTGTTTACTTTTAAATAAGATGATATTTCCCCAAGTTTGTATGACTAAAGACATTTTAAACAGCCCTTTGTCATAGAGCAAATAGAACATGAATGCTCTGCTTTATGACACGGTATACTGGGGGCTGGGGTGGCCACATCCCTACCTACACATCCATACACAACTAGATAGCCATATTAAGCCTTAGGTGAGGACCTGGATTAGTTCTAGCTTCATTTCCACGACTTATTTTAATTCCGGGACTTGTCAACTTTTTCTAAAGCCCTTAATGTTGTTTTCTTCTTTTTTAAAATATATAAATTATTTTTCGAGGCAACACTGGTTAATGACATTGTACACATTTCAAGTGTCTATTCTATTGTGTGCTCCCTCCCCCAAAGTCTAGTCTCCTTTTGGCCTTGACACCTTTCTAGGTTCTAACCTATCTAACTGTTCAAAATGCGCTGCACGCCAGGCATTAAGGGCAGGAGGGTTGGGGGAGTGGGGGGAAGGGGGCAGTAGCCTCACCGTGTAGAACCAGAACTTAACAATGGGCGCATTGTAGAATTCGCAGATCTTCGTCCCGATGGGGATACGTCTTTGCTTTTTGTGCATGTTCTCCTCGTCTCCCTTCCTGGAGCCAGTGTCTGTGTTCGCGTCCTGGAAGACACGGCAAGTGGGTTGCCAAGTGGGAAATGCGGCGTTTCCTTAGCACAGGATTGCAGAGACAGGCGCCTTAAAAATAAAGAATGGGGCCCTGGCTGGGTAGATCGGTTGGTTAGAGAGCATCTTCAACCCTTACGCCAAGGTTGTGTGTTCTATCCCCGGTCAGGGCGCCTACATGAGTCAACTGATGAATGCATAAATAAGTGGAACAACAAATGATGTTTCTCTCTCTCTCCTTTCTGTTCTCTGTCTCTCTAATATTAATCACTACATTAAAAAAATAGGGAGTTATAAAAATGTCCTCCATTATTGAGGTTTCTCCATTCTAGGGCTAAAGAAATCTCAACGATCTTGATGGTGAGGACAGACCGAGGAAGGGCCCGATCCTGGGTAACACTGACCGCCATCTCTTCTTCCTTCTCTTTGCCATCCTCGTTTTCCTTGGATGTTTGATAAGAGAAGTCATCGTAGCTGCGGAACTCCAGAAACAAGATGGTGGGGGGAAGTAGAATCCCCATGATCACCTGGGGAGGGTGAGAAGAAAAAACGGGTTTTAGGCTACATCGATTCTCAAAACTTTCCCCGGTGTGGGTAGAAAGGTGGAGTGATAACCTTTAGTGGCACTCAATATCCTCACAGTCCCGGAAGGGGTTTATCTCTGCTCCTGTGTTCTGTGGCTAATTTGGTTGGGTTCATTGGCAGAACTGCAGGCAGGGAAGAATGTAAGGTCCACCCAGTTTTGTTTTGTTTTGTTGTTTTTGACAGACAGCAAGGAGTCCTGTGTGGAATCCTGACTTAAAAGCAGAGATCATACATGAAGCTTCAAAGCATGCAAATCTGTAATTGAACATCTAGTAATATAGGCCCCATTGGTTAGGGCAGTGATAGGCAATCTTTTGAGCTTGGTGTGTCAAAATTTGCCAAAAATATGAGCATAACTTGGATGGTGTGTCACTTCGAGAAAAAAAACATAATTTTGCAATATTTATACTTTAAATAACAAAAATGTTTTGGCCTACAGACCTCTGGCACAAAGTGACTACACTATAGCAAATGTTTTATCCTTGACTATTGTACCTGGCTGTGCAGGAGCCGAGGATGAAATGTCCTTCTCAGCATGCGGCCCCATACTTCTCTGGTATGCGGCCGCATGCAGCCGTGTGTCATCAAAAATGGCTACGCGTGTCAGTGCTGACATGCGTGTCATAGGTTCACCATCATGGGGTTAGGGCATCATCTTAATAGCCAAGATTGCTGGTTTGATCTCCAGTCAGAGAACATACAAGAATCAACCAATGAATGCATAAATAGATGGAACAACAAATCAATGTTTCTGTCTCTCTTTCTCCCTCTCCCTCCATTCCTCTAAATCAGGGGTCCCCAAACTACGGCCCACAGGCTGCATGCGGCCCCCTGAGGCCATTTATCTGGCCCCCGCTGCACTTCCGGAAGGGGTACCTCTTTCATTGGTGGTCAGTGAGAGGAGCACAGGATGCATCTGCACCCATAGCTCCCATTGAAATATTGGTCAGTTTGTTGATTTAAATTTACTTGTTCTTTATTTTAAATATTGTATTTGTTCCCATTTTGTTTTTCTACTTTAAAATAAGATATGTGCAGTGTGCATAGGGATTTGTTCATAGTTTTTTTTATAGTCCGGCCCTCCAACGGTCTGAGGGACAGTGAACTGGCCCCGTGTGTAAAAAGTTTGGGGATCCCTGCTCTAAATAAATAAAAATAAAATATAATGATATAGAAAATAAAAATTAAATAACATAAAAGTACTTCTAGTGAAGTAAGCCAAATGTATTTTATATAGAAATCACTTAGATAGACCAAGAGCTGGGCGGAAAAATGTGACTTACAAAAGAAGGACTTGATTGGACTCAGACTAGAAAGCAAAAGGATGCCTGGCCTATAGGTGGGAGACCCTGTCCTTTGTATCAGGGTGGCCCATACATCAGGTCCCTCGATTGGGTCAGGCTCAGGCGCTAGAACACCTGGGTTCAGATCCAGGACTCACACCTTAACTAAGTGTGTCACTTAGTTTAGCATTTTCAGGGTCTCCCTCCGCAAGAAAAGGGTTGTCATGGCACCTCCCTCCCGGGGTGGTTCAGAGTAGTCATTGAAAATAACTCGCAGTCAGCGCTTGGCTCAGCCTGGCAGAGAGCCAGAGGGGGCTCTCAGGATGTCACCTGTTACCATATCACCCTCCACAGCCCGACCGTGCACGTCACACGCACCTTCAGGCCAGGGTTCTTCCTCATGCGCAGCCTCCCCATCCACATGTCAGTCAGCAGCATCTGGCTGCAGGTGTGCGCAATGAAGTCACGGTGTTTGGCAGCCACAGCCAGCTTGAGGCAGGTGGAGTTGCTCCAGTTGGTCAGCTCATAGGTCAGCAGCTTCATGGCGATCTGCTCATCGTGCTTATAGGACTGGTCGAGCAGCTCCACTGCCAGCTGGCCAAAGTCTCTACAGGGAGAGACATGGAATTGGGACTGAAGCCACGGTGGCCATGGAAATCCTTAAAGCCCATGGGGCATGTGTCTGCAGAAGGGAACCGGGGAGCTGGGGCTCTGTGCACAGTCACGTTGGGGGATGGCTGTAGTTGCTGCACATGGAGATTTAGGTCGACCCCAAATTCGCCTCTCAGGCCCCAGAAACACAGAGATGAGAAGACAAAGTCCCTTCCTTCGCATGGTATCCAAAACAGGGATGCAGATTAGAAAGGGCAGCAAAGCCCCCTGTGGCATGGGACATCAGAAGCTCGGTGGTTGTCCCTTTGTGGGGGAACAGTGGACACTGAAGGGGACAACAAGAGGGCTCGCAGGGGCAGGTAAGGTCCTGTTTCTTGATCTAAGTGCTGGTCATACTTAGGTGATCCATCAGAATCGCAGCCTACCAGAGTGGAAACCCACCAGCACAAACTGTGGGAACCAGCCCCAGGGGAGACAAATCGAATCTCTAATCGACTAATTGCTGGAGGCTCAGTGAGGACAAGACTTAGAGTGAAAAACTCTGGGGGTCTCCAGTCCTCTGGGAGGGTGCCCACTTTTGTGAGTTTTACCTCCTGGGGGACCCACCAATTTCTCAGAGGGCAAGGTGAAAGTCACCATTTTGAAATACTCCAGAATGTTCTGGTCTTAGCAATGTCTGCCTTCAAGGGCAACTTCTTTACCAGGGCCTGACCTGCTGGGGTTGTATCAGAGCCTCACTGGGCTGGGGGAAGTGAAATAACCCACTCCAGCCCAGTCTGAACATCTTGTTCCACATAAGGGGGCAGAGAAATGGAGAGGCACTTGGGAAGGTCAAGTCCAAGGCACAGTTTCACTGAAGTTGTATCCTTCTGAGTGTGTTTTCTGTTTCATTATTCTTATTTTTTAATTAGAAAAAAAGGTATTTAATTTATTTCCTAATTATTGACTATTCTTTTCCCCCCAATTTTTATTGAATGTATTGGGGTGATACTGGTCAATAAAAAACTACACTGGTTTCAGGCACACAATTCTACAACACATCAACTGTATGTTGCATTGTGCATTCACTATGCCAAGTGACTTCACTGTCTTTTCATTAAAATTGTGTGTCAAGCCCGACCTGTGGTGATGCTGTGGATAGAGTGTCAACCTGGATCACTGAGGTGGCAGGTTAGAAACCCTAGGCTTGCCCAGTCAAGGCACAGACCGGAAACAACTACTATGAGTTGATGCTTCCCACTCCTTCCTCTTCTCTCTAAAAAAAATTGTGTATTGCTTGGACAGGTGGTGGTACAGTTGATAGAGTATTGGATGGGGACATGGAGGACCCAGGTTCAAAACCCAAAGGTTGCTGGTTTGAGCTTGAGTATGGGATCATGGTCATTGGCTTGAGTGCAAAAGTTGCTGGCTTGAGCCCAAAGTCACTGGCTTGAGCAAGGGGTCAATTGCTCTGCTGTACCCTCGCCTCCCCCACCCCATCAAGGCACATATGAGAAAGCAATCAATGAACAACTAAGGAGACTAAAAAGCCACAATGAGGAACTGATGCTTCTCATCTCTCTCCTTCCTGTCTGTCTGTCCCTCTCTGTCCTTCTCTCTGTCTCTGTCTCTCTGTTTCTGTCACACACACACACACACACACACACACACACAATTGTGTGTCAGGCATTTGCATAAGAAACCAGCCAACAAAAGCAATGACAGTCCAGGGACATCTCAGAGAGGCAGAAGGAAAAGTACCAACATGCAAGGCAAGGTAATTCATGAGCAAGCTTTCTTTTCTTTTTCTTAAGTGAGAAGCAGGGAGGCTGAAAGACAGACTCCCACATGCGCCCAACTGGGATCCAATAGGAATGCCCACCAGGGGGTGATGCTCTGTCCATCTGGGGCTATTGATCTGTTGCAACCAAAGCCATTTTTTAGTGCCTGAGGCAGAGGCCATGAAGCCATCATCAGCGCCTAGGCCAACTCTGCTCCAATGGAGCCTTGGCTGTGGGAGGGGAAGAGGGAGAGGAGAAGCAGATGGTTGCTTCTCCTGTGTGCCCTGACTGGGAATTGAACCCGGAACATCCACATGCCAGGCTGATGCTCTACCGCTGAGCCAACTTGCCAGGGCCCATGAACAAGCTTTCAAGGTCACTGTGCTGAAGTGAGAAATCGTGTGTCACCCTTTCCCTGTGAGAGAAGTACTGAAGACAGCTGGGATCTCCTGTTTTTTCCGTTCCCCCCAGACACTCACTTGGAGTTGTTGTCCAGGTCCTGAGAGATGTCATCCACCAGCTCACTCTCAGAGGATTCATGGGCCATGGACTTGTAGAGCTTGCAGGCCACCAGGGCCTTGGCCATGCTCTCCTCGCCACGCTGCCACAGGAAGACCGCCATCTTCTGCCGCTTCATCAGCACGGCCCACACCATCAGCTCGTGAAAGGGGTACTGGAACCGGCTCACCGCGGGGTCGTCCGCGTCAATGTCGACCTCTTCCTCCTTCTTCTTTTTTTTCTTCTTCTTCCCTTTGGCTGGGGGCTCATCGTCCTGAGGGGAGAGGGAGCACATGTGTCATGGTCCTGCTGTGAATGCTCAGCAACCAAGGGTTTCAGGACAACCGGAAGAAGGAAACCCTCAGGTGCACCTCTGGTTTCCACCCAGTGGGTTGACTCTTCTGAAAATGTGCTGCCTGACCTGTGGTGGCACAGTGGATCAAGCATTGACCTGGAACGCTGAGGTCGCTGGTTTGAAACCCTGGGTTTGCCTGGTCAAGGCACATGAGGAAGTTGATGCTTCCTGTTCCTCCCCCTCCCTCTTTCTCTCTCTCTCTCTCCTCTCTCTAAATTAATCAATAAAGTCTTAAAAATAGAAAATATGTCTTGGCTATTATGCTAAGTAAACCATCGGAATGAACAGAGAGGTATACTACTGTTTGAAGACCTCATACCCCTCTGGGTTGGCAGATATTTTTCCTCCCAGAAGTCTTTAATAACTGAGGAGATGCCAACAAATCAAAACAATCACAATTAAAACTCACTTAAATACAAAAAGTACCATAAGAGACTTCTATTTTTTGAGAGAGAGAGAGTGGACGGGAGAGAAAGAGAACCATCAATTTGTTGTTCCACTTATTCATACATTAATTAGTTGATCCTTGTATGTGCCCTGACCAGGGATTGAACCCACAACCTTCCTCAGGAAAATCTTCTTATCACTAGCAAACCTGCCCATACTTGACTCAGCTGGTGTGGCTGGGGTGTGGGGGACCCCAGCTGTCCACTTCATACAACATGTTTTTCATGACTGTCCCAATTTCTTATAGCCTCCTCATGAATTATAACATCTTTATAGTAATGATCATATCTTGCCTCTGACTTAAATGTTTTTATTCTAATTATCTCATCTGTCACAGTAAAAGCATATTTACAGTTACCTTGGGAGTGTTGAGCGATGTAGGTGAAAGACTGACATCACAGAAATTTAAAAACGAACTTAGCTTCCTGTTCAAGAATATCTCAAATTAAATTAAAAGCTGTAGATGCTAATGAAATATAAAACAGAAACCTTCTTAAGCCTGTCTTTCAATAATAGAGGATTTTATAAAAAATATTAATTGGATGAAAATGCGCTTAAAATAATTTTTTAAAGTGCTAGAGAGAGACTCTAACAACACAGACGTGAACTGAATCAGTAAGTACTGCACGGACACAAACGGAATAGCATCATTGCCAAGTTTGATCAGATAAGTCTAAGAGCTGTGCGCAAAAGACTGAGAGTGCACGTGAATCACTCACAGAGGTCATCCAAGCGTTAAAGCCCAGTTCCCTTTGAGATTTTTCTATCTCAAAAGATTCCTGTTAGTCTACAGTCAAGAAATAAAATTAGGAAGTGATGTCAGTGACAAGGAAAAATTTGTGCTTGGAAAAGTGAAAAAGTTAAAATATGTATATCAATAACTCTGGGATGAAAGAGGAAATGATAACTATTTGGGAACAATGACAATCAAGGGCAACAATGGCAAATGAGGGGATATTTTATTGCTTCACATTCATTTTGAAATATCCCTTAGTTTATACTTACCCAAACCTGTGGGGCACCATGACAATGCTCAGAGAAAAATTACAGCTTTGATACGTTTATTGGAATACAGGGAGAACTGAAAATGAGCTGACCTCGCTTTCAAACCGAGTCAATGAGAAAAGTACAGTAACTCTACAGAAAGCATATGGAAGGGAAGGATAAAAATAAAAGCAGACATTATTAAAATAGAAAACAGAAAAAAAGAAAGTTGCTATTTTAGTAAAGCAAAACTACCAATAAAATACATAGGCAAGTAGGGTTAAGGAAAAGAGAAGATAGAAGGGGAGGGACACAGGGAAAACCAGATAGAAGGTGACAGAGGACAATTTGACATTGGGTAATGGGTATGCAGCACAATTGAATGATAAGATAATCTGGAGATGTTTTCATTCTACATATGTACCCTGATTTATTGGTGTCACCCCATTAAAGTTAATAAAAAAAAAAAAAGAAAAGGAAAAAAAGAAAATGAAACAAGAGGCTCCGGCTAGCTGGCTCAGTGGTAGACTATCAGCCTGGCATGTGGATGTCCTGGGTTTGATTCCCTGTCAGGATACATAGGAGAAGTGCCTTCTGCTTCTCCACTCTTCTCCCTTCTCTGTCTCTGTCTCTCTCTCTCTCCCTCTCCCTCTGCCCCCCTCCCATAGCCATGGCTCAATTAATTTACGCACATCAGCCCAGGCATTGAGGATGGCTCTGTGGAGCCTCTGCCTCAGGTGCTAAAAATAGCTCAGTTGTAAGCATGGCCCCAGATGGGCAGAGTGTTGACCGCAGATGGGGATTGCTGGGTGCATCCCAGTTGGGGCACATGTAGGATTCTGTCTCTCTATCTCACTTCCTCTCATTTGGAAAAGAAGAAAAAAAAATTGGAATAAGAAAGAACACACAAGTAAAGATGAGATTGAAAAAAATATAGAACACTGTATAAAAATGCACACCAATGAACTTGAAGGCTTAGAGGAAGTAAATTGTATTCTAGGAAAATGTGAAGTTGACTCTGGGAAGCACAAAGCCTGAATTGAGTCCGATTATAAACAGTCATGACCAAGGTGTCATAAACTATTGAAAATGAACTTGACTTACTTCCATTCCCAGAAGTTTAAGAGCTTTTGGCTGCAGAATAGAAAGGAAGGGGAAAAAATATATATCAATGCAATCCAAACACTCAGTACATTAGTAGCGTTGTTACTAAAGAGATATTATAATAAACAGGTTAACAGTGAAGGACAACAGCTAAGGAGAGGAAATGCGTTAAGTGGGGACACCTCGACTTCCGTCAGCCAACAGTCAGTCGAGGTGAAAGACGTGCAGGCGCATGACCCTAACTCCAGCTAGAACCAGAGATGTCCCTCACAGGAAAACGCAGACACAGAGCTCCCGAGGTGGGGCTGGGGGAGGGCTCTTCACGGCCCATCAGACATTTGAGTTGGGCTTGTGCTAAAGGAGGGATTTTTATCAGGGTTGGGGCGGGGAGGCATGGCTGGTCTAGTCATACAACGGGATTCTGGCAGAGACCCGTGGTCCCCCATGACAGGGTGGGGATGGCGTCAGGCTGTCAGAGAACCTTGCATGCCATGACAATGATCTTGGCATTGGGTCCTCAGGTGTGTGTGTGGGAGCTCTGGGAGCCATTGAGCAGAGAGCACACTGGCCTGTCCCTTGCTTTGAAAGAGTAGGGCCACCACAGCGGTAGGAGAAAGAGGACAGAGACCAGGGAGCCCAGAAGGAAGGCTATTGTGGACAAAAGATGGAGTAGGAGGAGCCGGGGCTGGATACAACTGATGAACTGAGCATCCCAACTTGCTAAGAATGAAAGTGAAACTCTAGGTGGACGTCTGTAGAGACAGCAAGACTTCCTGCCTGCGTCCCTGCAAAAGGAAGGGCAGGTGTGCTGGGGGGTGGTAGTGAGCTTGACTTCGGACAGGTGGAATCTCAGGGCCAGACGATGACAGGGAACCACGGGGTGGACAAGCACACATGGCCACTTAGCTCTACCCTCTTGGGTCCAAACAAGTTGTTGTAAAGGGTCCGGAAGCTCTTGCGAGTGTAGTTGCAACGGTAGGCACCCCCCATGAGGTATTCCAGCACCAGCCCTATGTCTATGAGGCTGATGTGGTAGTCGGGCGGCAGGTTACCCTGGAAGAGAAGAAGTTGGGTCTCAGGCCCCATGAGAAGGCTCCAGCCACGTGCGTGGTCTTCCTCACACCCTTGGACATGTGGGGGTCACCGCGGGCCACCCCTTGGGTGCTAGTGGAACAGAGGGGCAGTAAACAATTCTCAGTCTGTTACCACGTGACTGAGGCAGACAATAGGCTGACCCTTCCCCATTGAGAAGAGTCAGAAACCTACAGGGCTGTCCGATTAGGGAAGGCTGGGCTGGATGGAATAGCAGTGGCATGCACATGTGTGTGTGCATGTAAAGGAATGAACCATGTGGCAGTTGTGAACCTCCCTCTGTCAGAGCAGGTAGGTTTTCTTGAGAAGGTGCTTTGCTAGCTGCTTGCAGAACAGAAGCCCACTTTGAGGGGGGCTGGAGTCCCAATGTCACACAGAAGGTATGAATGGCCAGTGTGACAGGAAGGGGGTTCTCGGGAGGCAGTGGGAAGAGGGACTCTCCCTGGGTTGGGGCTTCCCTCACAACAGCTTTACATGGTGCTTAGTGGCCCATCAGGACCGGACCGGCTTATTAAACCTTTTCCCGGGCATCACAAGTCTGTCCAGCCCCCTGTGGGATTGAGGATTCTGTACGCAGATAGAAGGAGACACAGCCCTGTTACTAGAGAGCTGGCCATTTAGGGGATGAGAAGGCAAAGTGACAAATGGTCCCTGTGGTGGGGACATGATGAGAAAGAGTAAGGGACGCAGACATGGCCAGGCAGGCCTCATGGGGTGAAGCTTCTTGGAAGGAGCTTGAACTTCATGAGACTCTGGAGGATTTAAGTGGGCCTCTGGGAGTAGGGGCGGTGGGAGGGACTTGTGTTAGATGATGTCAGAAGAGGATATGGACGCCACTCAGGCAAGAAACAGTTGGGTCAGAACTCGGGCAACTGTTGCTTTTTTGAACGTCAGCCCTGCCCAACCTGAGACATCTGGGAAGTCAGATTCCTCTCACGGGGAAACCAGGGCACAGGGCCCCGCAGATTCCCAGCTTCACGGATTCTATTCGGACCCAGCGACCATCTCCTCCACTTAGAAGGCGACGTCTGTCTGACACACAACCTGACTGACTCTCTAGGTCTCTATGCTCTGCCCTCTCATCGGAGTTGTTTTTTTCTTGCTGGGCACATTTCACACTGAGCACGCCAGGGTGTTCTAGTGAAATGAGTTGCTCTGAGGTTTAACCCACTCTAACCCTTCTGCTTGCAGCCACGTGACAGCAGAGTGAGCGCCCCCCCCCCCAAAAACACAGACTGTTCGTGCACTTTTCGGCAGGGGGAAGCAGCAAAGACACCTGTCACCGCCTAATGAGGGAACAGAGAGGCCAGGACTACAGATTTGTTCTGCGAACACACACGGGGACACAGGCATGTCCTACGGGTCCTTCCAGAAAGAGGCAACGAGACAGGTCTTAATGTCAACACATAGTACGAGGCAGCCCGGGCAGCTGGTGGCCAGGTCAGCAGGAAGGCAGGCCCTCCCCTGGCTGCCACCCAGGCCTTGGTGATGGTGCCAACACTTCATCACTTATTCAGCACCAGCCTATTGTGTAGGGGGGCGAACACTACACTTAAAACACATTATTATTATTTCTCAGGTCGCCAATAAGATGAGCACACTTTTTTTAGAAATTTAAAAATTGCTTTATGAAATGTCTTCTTGAGAAATCCAAATTGCCTGTTAGGAAAAAAACAGTCAGGGGGATGTCAAGTCTGGCACAGGGGATACAGCCAATAATATGGTAATAACTCCGTGCGGTGTCGGATGGGTACTAGACTTATTGGGGTGATTACCCTGTGCGGGATATAAATGTGTAATCACTATATGGTGCACATGACACTACTGTAACATTTCACGTCAACTCAAAGTGAAAAATAAAATAAAATAATATGTTTTTGGAAGACGCCCACAGGTAAGGATGATAAAACAACAGACTGACCTTTTTTACATCCCTGACCAGCAAGTGAAGGGTGTTCGGTGGACCCAGTCTCTGAAAGGCAAGCATTCGTCCATATTAACCGCAGTTTCCTCCTCAACTGGAAGCAAAACCCCACCTTCCTCCCCGGAATCAGTGAACAGCAAGCGCTGGCTAGGGACCCACTATGAGCCTGTATTCTTTAAGACACAGGATGGGTTGTGTTTAGGATGTATCCAACACGTTCATCCATATTCAATACATTTTATTGAGTCAACTGTTGTTGAGGGACAAAAAAAAGAATGATCTGCCCCAAAATGTCAATAGGGTCGAGCGTGACTCTGTCATGATCCCTAGTTACTAAAGTCACAAAAAGAACCACGACTTTATGTCTCCTTATATAAAAAGCACTTAAACCCATGTCTGAACTGGTTTTGCCAAAAATCACCAGACCTCCATTTGATGAAGCGTCTCACTGCCAGTTTCCTCAGAAATACATACAAGGGGATGGATAGGGCCAGGCTAAAATCAACACCAGGAAACAGCTCGGCTAAACTCAGACTTTGAGAGACGCTACAGGACCAATGACCTGCTTTCTGAATTAAATAATCAATTAACTAGTGATGGATAAAGGGACAGAGGACAGGCTTAAAGATTTGAAGAGATTTAAGAGGCACATCAGTGGCGTGAAGGATGGCCCCTACACAGATTGTGATTCAAATAAACAGTTTTTAAAAACAAAACAAAGAAGGAGGATTAGGAGAAGGAGGAAGGAAGAAAGAAAGAAAGGAAGGAAGGAAGGAAGGAAGGAAGGAAGGAAGGAAGGAAGGAAGGAAGGAAGGAAAGAAGGAAGGGGAAGAGGAAGAGAAAAAAGAAGGAGAGGAGGAAGAAGAAGAAGGAGAGGAAGAAGAAGGAGAATAATAATAATAATAATGGGAAGAAGGGGAAGAAGAAGAAGGAGGAGGAGGAGGAGGAAGAGAGGACGAAGAAGAGAAGGAGGAAGAAAAAGAAGAAGAAGAAGAAGAAGAAGAAGAAGAAGAAGAAGAAGAAGAAGAAGAAGAAGAAGAAGAAGAAGAAGAAGAAGAAGAAGGAGAAAAGGAGGAGGAGGAGAAAGAAGGAGAAGGAGGAGGGGAAGAAGAAGAGAAGGAAGAAGAAAAAGAAGGAGAAGAAGGAAAAGGAGAAGAAGAAGAAGAAAAAGACTACCTGCCTTCCATCCATTGGTAGCCCTCCCAGCTGAACCCACATTTCAGAATTTCCGTGCTCACCTGGGCTAGTTTATGTTGAGAACTGCATCCCGATGGCCAGACCCCATTGTCCCCCGTCCCTGCCAGGACACTCACTGTGTTATAAAGCTCCTCCAGCCGCGGAATGGTGAGGAAATGTTGCATGTTGACTCCATTTTCTATCAGGAGCTTCACAAAGTCCACGCGGTCTAAGACCAGTGCATCCAGCATGGCCTGTTCCAGGGCATTCACCTGCGTGGGGAGGGAGGGGAGCCCGGGAATGGCCTCTCAAGGGGACTCTAGGTAGGTGGCAGGTTGGTAACACCTTGAAAAGCCTATCTTGCCCCTGAACCTGCCTCCAGATCCTACAACTCTCTGCACAGGGTCCTCTCTGCTTTTTGTCTTCAGTAAACACACCCATCTCCCCTCCCTTTTCTCATCAGTTAGGCTTCTAACATCTGACCAAGGATCCCACTTTGGCAAATGCAGGAAAATACATGATTTCCTCCTTTGTCAAACAAATTGAAGACAATTCAGAATTACAGCCCAACTGCCCCTGCTCTCTCCAGTTTTCAATGAGAAGAGTTTATTAGATTTTCTTTTAATAGAAGCCCAGGAAAGATAGCCTACAGAAAGGGCAGTGCCCTTTTCAAAATGAAACTATGACCAGTACTTGAATCTCCGGGCTCCCATGTCCACCCGCAACATTTCTTGAGGTGATAGATCTCCCAGTTTTACTGTTCATAAGTTATTATTAACATCTCTGTCCTTCCAAAATGGTGGGACCTGCAGCCCTCAGTATAAAGCAAACGCTTGCCAGAGACAGTATATCTCCGCAACTTAGAATTCCTCATGTGGCAGCTGGGGTGGACCGAGCGGGCATGCGGCATGCCACCAGGGTGAGTGACAACTATATCAGGTACGTGTCACCGCAGAGGCCCGGCGCCCTGTCTGGCCTGGGTCCCTTCAGGGGCAAGGCGGATATGGCCGCTGTTACCTTCACCCCCAAGCCAATCACAGGCTTCATGTTTTGTTCATCAATAATTGGTGGTATTTTCCATATTATCACCCATCCAACATCTGCATGTCTGCCAGGCAGAGGGACCTGCTGTTGAGTCTGATGACCCAACCTCCCTTGTCTGTGGCTTTGTCCCCGCCCCCAAAGCAGGAACCTGTGGCCACCTGGCAGCTGACTCACAATCTAGGTGACACAGCCATGAGAAATGCTGACATGACCCTGCCATGCCCTCCCATGGCCTCTTGGGGATCGGGGCCCAGGCTGGGGCTGGGGCAGAGGCACCCAGAAGGGGCCCCTTCCCTTTGAACAAGGGGGTGACAAGCTCTATGATCTCGATGATCCCAAGATATGAGAGCAAAGATTTCCCATACCTACCCAGTTCAGCAGCTCGATCTTACGGGGGTCAGTTTCTTCCTCCAACTCCTCTTTCACTTTCCCTTTCTTCTTGCCTTTTCCTTTTCCTCTGGGCACCCCCTTGGTGGTCGCTGTGGGTGGCTTCTTGTCCTTCTCCATGATCTTGCTATTTGCTGGGGGGGCCAGGCTTCCCAGGGGCTGCAATTCACAGCAAGCAGGGTTGGGAGAAGATATTAGAGCTGGTGGTCCCTAGGGAGTCCTCACCTCCATGTGCATACACATGGGTGCATATATGAACATGCTAGCACATACATGCACTTGTGAGAATATGAGTGCACACACATACACACTCACACACAGTTCTCTGGGCCTCTAGGTTCTCACGAAACAGAGTTTGAAAAGTCAGTGCTCTCAGTGCAATCACCGTATTTAATTTTCATGAGCTATTTTCTTTCTTTTCTTTAAAAGGTTAAAAAAAATGCCTTAGCTGGGTAGCTCAGTTGATTAGAGCATCATCCAAGTATGGCAAGGTTGCAGGTCTGATATCCAGTCAGGGCTCATACAAGAATCAACTAGTGACTGCATAAATAAGTGGAACAAGAAATCAATTCCCCCCCCTTCCTTTCTCTCTAAAAAATTTAAAACCATTAAAAAAATAAAAGGGCCTGACCAGGCAGTGGCGCAGTGGATAGAGTGTTGGACTGGGATGTGGAAGGGCCCAGGTTCGAGACCCCGAGGTTGCCAGCTTGAGCGCCGGCTCATCTGGTTTGAGCAAAAGCTCACCAGCTTGGACCCAAGGTCGCTGGCTCGAGCAAGGGGTTGCTCGGTCTGCTGAAGGCCCCCGGTCAAGGCACATATGAGAAAGCAGTCAGAGAACAACTAAGATGTCACAACGGCAACAGATTGATGCTTCTCATCTCTCTCCGTTCCTGTCTGTCTGTCCCTATCTATTCCTCTCTCTGACTCTCTCTCTCTGTAAAAAAAATAAAAAATTAAAAAAATTAAAAAAGAAAAGAGACTGTACTTAGTGCTGGTAGCTCCTACCTTCCTCCTGGTTTTTTTTTTGTTTGATTTTTGGGGTTCTTTTAGAGCGAGAGAGAGAGAGAAACATCGACTTGTTGTTCCACTTATTCATGCATTCCTTGGTTGACTCTTGTATGTGCCATGACCGGGAATCAAACCTGGAAATTTGGAATATGGAGACAGTGCTCTAGCCAGCCAGGACCTTCCTCCCGGTTTCCTGATGTGAAATAGCAACGTCTCCTAAGAATCCCAGTGGGTTTCACGCTGAATCATCAGAGGCCCCCAGTTATTTCCCGAGACCCGTGTCACCAGGCAGCACACAATGACGCGTCACGGGGACAGAGGCAGGTAAAGGGTACAAGTACGGAAGCGCTTAGCCTCACCGGCCAGTGGGGCCCAAAGACGAAGATCTGGCTTCGCGCTATGTCCACGCGGTTCCAGGCCAGAGCCAAACTCAGCTGGTCCGGAGCCGATGCGTTTGTTCCTGCAAAGACCACAAAGCAGGTGATCTCACTCTGTATGCCTGGACCGCCCTGGCTCGGTGAGGGCTGGGCGGTGAGCAGGGGCTCCCCAGACTCTGCGGGGCTGGGATGGAGCATCACTGCCTTTCTTCCGGTCCCAGAGTGACCACTCAGGCCCCAAAACTAAGAACTCCATCTTCTCAAAGGGCTGCCCGGCAGGAAGGTGGTGGCTGGCTACCTCTCTCCGTGCTGGCTTGACAGGGTCTCCTTGGAAGAGACAGGGGTACCCAGGGGTACCCAGGACCCTCATCTGGAGACTTGGGGTGGCCAGACATCTTCCAGGGCAGGCCAGCAGGTGTTGCCCCTTCAGGCTAGAGGTGACCACAGCCCGAGAGCACCAGCCCCCAGCCACAAGGAGACCAGCCCAGCACGGCCAGGCAGCCGGCTGCTGGTGACACCTTCTTCTCTCTCCTATGGCTCATCACTGTCCCAGGGTTGCCAAGAGGCAGGCGGGAAGTGTGTGTCCTCAAACCATTTCATGAGTGGCCAGGTTGTAGCCTATCATGAGGACAGAGATATGGAAAGTGGACAAGGCACTACAGAGAAAAAAAAATATTGCGTTTTCTGCCAGGACCTGAAATGCTTAATGAACTGGTGAGAAAGGAAACTGACTCTGACTCCAGCCCATCACTGTCCACAGGCACTGGCAAAAAGCATCCTTGCCCAGAAACCCACCTCTGGACTGTCATTCTACCCTGGCATCACACGGAGACACGTCTGGGCAGCTGGGGGCTTGGGGTGGTGGTGGGGGCTCTGCCACTTACAGACCCAGTTCCCGGCAGGAGAAGGAGAGGGATCACCCGGGCAGCAGCAAAGGCCCAGGCCGGGCCAGCACGGAAAGGACCAACGGCACCATGTCCTCAGAACTCACCTTTCAGCAGGGCAGTTAAAATCGCCATTTCCATGTCTTGCTGTCCCTCTGCTCCCATTCTAAACACAGTGACCTGGAAGCGGGTTGGTCATGAAAAGACTGAGTAAGGCTAAGTTGGAAACAAGGAGGGGAGCTGGGTATTTTTTAAAAAGGACCACAGAAGGCCCTGGCTAATTGGCTCATTGGTGGAGCATGAGCCCAGCATGTGGAAATCCCAGGTTTGGTTCCCGTCCAGGGCACACAGGAGAAGCGCCCATCTGCTTCTCTACCCTTCCCCCTCTTCTTCTTTTCTATCTTTCTCTTCCCTTCCCACAGCCAAGGCTCCATTGGAGCAAAGTTGGCCCGGGCGCTGAGGACGGCTCCATGGCCTCCGCCTCCAGCATTAGAATGGCTCTGGTTTCAACGGAGCAATGCCCCAGATGGGCAGAGCATCGCCCCCTGGTGGGCATGCCAGGTGGATCCTGGTTGGGTGCATGTGGGAATCTGTCTCTCTGTCTCCTTGCTTGTCACTGAACAACAAAAGAAAAGAATTTTACAAGCTCATCCAAACAAGTGGTATGGGTCACTCCTCAAATCTCTCAATCTGACTAATACCATGGACCTCATGATTGGTGCAATGTGGCACAATGCCACCTAACACAGGCTAAAGTCTGAGAGTGCCCGGGTCTCTCATCTGCATGAGCTCCCATCAACGGGGTGTGGATCTGCAAACCATCTCTTGGACCAAAGCTGCACTGAAACACGGACCGCTCCAGCATGCACACATGGGCAGCGTTAGAAAGAAGACACAGTTTTCTCTGCGGAAGCCAGCTATGGACATGAACCCTGGCCACTCACCAGCTCTTTCTTCTTCATGCACTCCATTATAATTGCAAACAGCTGGTGTGACTGTGTCTTGCTGTAGTTGAATGTTTTCTGAATGGTGACGAGCAGCTGGTCCCGGAGGGATTCACTTATGAGCCTGATCGGAGAGGAATCATGCCACAACAGTACAGCATGTGTTAAGTCTGTATACACGAACTGGGCCGACATCCTTGTGTGCCTCTGCTATCTTTGATTGGAAACCTTGCCCATGGGAGAGGGTCCCAGAATAGAAGTCAGAAATGGGCCAGAGCCTAAACACTGCATTCATGCTTTGTCCTGAATCCCAGGCTCATAAGGGCAAATGAGGTTAGGAGAGAGTGTGTGCCCCCAGAGAATGACTCCTGTGAGAGACGTCATGGCTCTGAGAGCTCCCTCTCATGCCAACCTCAGGAAACAGAGGAGTCTAAGCCCTGGCTGGTCGTCTCAGAGGATATAGTGTCAGCCCAGTGCATGGACATCCCGGGTTCAATTCCCGTTTAGGGTGCACAGGAGAAGCAACCATCTGCTTCTCCACCCCTCCTTCTCCCCCTTCTCTCTTTCTCTCTCTCTTCCCTCCTACAGCCAGTGGCTTGATCAGTCTGAGCATGTCAGCCTCAGGCACTAAAAATAGCTCAGTACTTGAGCATTGGCTAAGGTGACCAGATGTCCTGCTTTGGGCGGGACAGTCCTGATTTTTAACAATTTGTCTTGCATCCTGAGGCATTTTAAAAAAGTCCCGATTTAAAAATATATATTACAACACTATTTTTGCATTCTATGAAAATTTTTTTTTGCTCCATATAGACCAAATTTTTAATCAAGAACCCCCCCATCAATGGTGTTCCGCTTTACCAACTTTAAAATCTGGTCACCTTAGCATTGGCCCCAAACAGGGTTGCCAGGTAGATCCCCATCGGGGTGCCTGTGGGAGTCTGCCTCACTATCTCTCTTCCTCTCACCTACAAAAAGAAGAAGAAGAAGAAGAAGAAGAAGAAGAAGAAGAAGAGGAGGAGGAGGAGGAGGAGGAGGAGGAGGAGGAGGAGGAAGAAGAGGAAGAAGAAAAGAAGAAGAAGAAGAAGAAGAAGAAGAAGAAGAAGAAGAAGAGGAAGAAGGAGAAGGAGAAGAGGAAGAAGAAGAAGAGGAAAAAAAAGAAGAGGAAGAAGAATCTAGTCAATCTTCCTTACTGAACACTTTGGGAATGGTTAAGATTTCCTTCTTGGCCTCTCGGGAAGGCAAAGGAAACCTCTCCCCCCTTTGAAATATGTCAGAAATCCTACCCTCCTTCCTCACAGTATTTGTGTGCAAAGGACAGGATGTCTGAGGCGCGCCCGCTTCCATCGCAAACCACCACGGGGACCGGTGGCTCTTCTCGGAGGTACTCCAGGACAATGGAGAAGACGTTGGGGCCCCCTTCCACCATGAGGCCCACGACAGGCACTCCCTGGCCCAGTCCTGAAACACACACCACAGCTGTCATTAGACTGATACCCTAGCTTTCATTTCTGACGTTGCAACCTTTACTGTGCCCATTGGGTATGCCTGGCGGTGTGGATGTTCACCAGAAAACGTTAAGGTTGTGGTTTCTGTTCTTTTACTCAAATCCCATTTGGTGGCCTTTATTGGAAAAAAAGTGGCTTCTTAAAGTCATGACTTTTCTGAATCATGGGTTAAGCTCCACGGAGAACTCACCTGGTCCACGGGCTACTTCAAGGTGATATGTGAGAGACATTAGGAGAGTCTCTTTGCTAAAAAAAATATAATACCTCCTTTGTGGCCCTGTCCCGGGGCCTGACATCCCAGCTCTGGATGGCTGTCCCCTAGAGAATGACTCAGAGAAATGGGACCTGGACCAGCAGCACTAGGAGAGCTCAGTCCAGTGCCTGGCCTCTCACGTATCAGGTGTGTGACACCGTGAGCCTTAGGGGACCACCTGTCAAGGGTGAATCATCATCACCATGCTTCCTTTATCTCCTCACGGGGCAATGATAAAAAATATAGAAGAAGCTGTTTGGCTAGCCGAGTACTTTGTAAACTTTCAGGGGTCTGTAAACAGGCTGTGTTGGGGCATTGGTGCTGCTTCCAGCGTCTGGAACAGGCAGTGAGTTACAGGGAGGGCAAATCCAGTGACCACCACAGAGCCCGTCAGTTAATCCTGTGTTCCCAGAGTCCTCAGTCCGTCTCTACCAGAAAACAGGGCTCCCCAGGGACAAGGTAGGAGCAAGCTAACACTGGTAGCAGAACCAGCAGAGTGGGCTTTGGGGAGCAGGAGGCAGCAGGAGGACCCACAGAACCTGAGGTTCCGGAGAAGAGAGACAGTAACAATGAAGGAGCAGTACAAACAAATTTGCCTCATTTATAATCTGCCCCCAAACTAGCCATGACTTGATATTCCGAGCATCTTTCTCCAGATGTCCCGGGAGTTGGTTGCTTAAACATCAGCCAACTCCCCCTTGGAGACGTGTCCTTGGTCTCACGGTTCTGAGGGCCCTTGGAAGAAATCTGCTCGCATGCGTAGAAACAGCTTAAGAACTGTTCAAGTGGGGGGAGTTTGGACTTCCCAGTTTGCTTCCATGATGCATTTCTACGGTCAGGAACTTCTCGATATTTTTAAAGAACTCTGATCAAAACCAGCTCAGTGAAGCCCAAGCCAGCAAATGTGCCTTGGAGGGTCTGCTTTGTGCGAATAAGAGACATTGGGCGGGGGGGGGGGGGGTCTATCTTGAATAGACCAAGATGAGGCAGACCCCTGCCTTTGAGGTTGCCAACCCGAGCAAGGCTCAGCAGTTTTCAATCTTCAGGGCGATGGTGGCCCAAATCACCTTCTTGTCTAGCAACAAGAGTATGATTAATTATTTGTGGCTTAGGCTGAACTTCCCCCAAGCTCTATGCTGTGAGAGGTGACCACTGGGCAACCCTTTGCTGTCCCCTGCCCCACTCAGAGCCCCAGGCAAAGGATGACAAAGGGAAGCCCACCAGTCACACGACCGGCCAGGTGACGCTGGGTGGTGTGAAACCGACAAGTCCAGGACAACCAAAACACACGAGAACAAAAAAAATTCAGCCACCACTCAATTTACCCACAGCATCCTGATTCTTGGGAGTCAATAGACTTTTCATAGAAAGCCACCTCCGTCCTCACCACAGTGCGTTCCCACGGTCCCTTTAAGTATGCTTCATCACTAGCGTTTCCCAGGCTGCCTCTCACTCACAGAAATCTTACCGGTAGATCGTGGTAAACGAACAAACTCTCTGAGATCACTCTGTAAATGATTGTTGGATAGTAGAAGGCGCTGGAGTACGAACAAGTTCCAAGAAGTGACAGCAGTTACTTCCATTCTAACAGGTCGCTATTATCATTTTATCCCTGGGGCAGTGACCTTCTCCAGGGGTCTCCCCACCTTGGTCTGTCTTGGTCCAGGTGAGAGACCACAGCCAAAGATATTCAATTACAAATTTTTTTTTGGATCGAGTTTAGCGAGACAGAGAGAAGAAGGGGGAGAGAAAGCATTTGTGTATTGTTCCACTTATTTACGCATCCACTGGTTGCTTCCCGTGTGTGCCCCGACCGGGGATCAAACCCGCAACCTTGTTGATTCAGGATGACGTGCTCCAAGCAACAGAGCTCACTGGCCAGGGCTGAAGAGGTTCAATTTAACAATCACCCAACTCTCACTTGATGGTGGAAACCATTCTAAGCCTTTGAGAAATGTCTTTTGTTCAAACATTAAAATAATAATAATAATAATGATAATTGTGGTAATCCCAGGGAAAAAGAACCATCCAGCAACACGCGTAGGCAGCACCATCACAGTGGCAGCCATGGCAGAGCTGTCTCTGGTGTCCACCCTCCTTGTGACCGTGGGGCAAAACCTCATGACAGAGTTCAACCAGTGTACTTTGTAGGTGGCCAAGGGAAAGGGTCAAGGCAGGTCACCTCCCATGGAGTCAAGGTCAAGATTCTTACCAGCCTGGGCAGCTCCCCACCCCGCTACCCCCACCCCACGGCCATGGCCAGGGCTGGAACTCACGCGTGTTGATCTTCTGCAGAGAGATGTGCTTTTCCAGCTGCCTCCGCAGCTTGACCTCGGCACCGTATTTGCCCAGGGTGCCGTTGTCAGCCAGGATGAAGTGCGTGTGGCAATTGTTGAGCACGGAGAGCTTACTGAGGGGGTTGGACATGGTCTGGTACACCCGCGTCACCTGCCGACACGCACAGCACAAACCAGAGCTGTAGCAGCAGGTGGATGTCCACGCCAGCGGGAGGAGGGGGGAAGCAGGAACAGACACGGACATAGGACATAGCCGCGGCCTCGTCTAACTGTGCGCGCCAACCTAGAGTCACTGAATTGTCCTCTCTGATGAAGACTTTCTTTGTGCAAATGTCTATGCTGAATTAGAAAAGAGTAAATTAGCCTGACCAGGCAGTGGCGAGGTGGATAGAGAGCATCAACGTGGGATGCTGAGGACCCAGGTTTGAAACCCTGAGGTCATTGGCTTGAGCCCAAAGGTCGCTGGCTTGAAGCCCAAGGTCTTTAGCATGAATCTAAGGTCACTGGCTTGAGCAAGGGTCACTGGCTCAGCTGGAATCCCCTGGTCAAGGCACATATGAGAAAGCAATCAATGAACAACCAAACTACAACTACGAGTTGATGCTTCTCATCTCTCTCCCTTCCTGTCTGTCCATGTCTGTCTGTCTGTCTGTCTCTCTCTCTCTCAAATAAATAAATAAGAAAATAGTAAATTATTTTTGATAACGGCAACCTAGCTGTGGTACTACTGGGCATTGATAGCAGAGAAAGAAAAACTCACATTAACCCCAAATCCTGCATGTAAATGCTTATGGGCAGATGTATTTGTAATGGCCAACAGGAAAGTACCCAGATGCACCACAGCCAACAAACAGTTAAGCAGACCAAGTCCCCTCCGTGCTCAGTGGTAAAAAGAACCCAACTGGTGATAACCCCCCAAACAACCGGGGTTTCCAGAGAATTATTGTGGAGCGAAAAAGCCAGCCTGTAAAGGTTACAGATGGCATGACCCCGTATACCTAATGTTCTTGAAATGCTAAAAACAGTCGGTGAGGGCAGATGTGTGGTTACCAGTGATCAGGGAGGGAGTGTGGGTGGGAGGGTATTAGGGGTAAATGTTCAAGGGCAACTTGGGTGGTGGAAGTCTTAGGGATGGTGGAACTGCCCCTCTGTGTCTTGACCACATCAATGTCAATATCCTGGTGGCACCTGTTCCTGTGCCATCATTTGGCCAGATGTCACCATTGCGGGAAGGAGACAAGGAACGTGGGACCTCTCCTTCTTATTTCTTACAGCTGCAGGTGAATCAACAATGACCTCGAAACAAAGAATTTGATTTTCTTTAAAAAAGCTTGCCAAGCCTGACCTGTGGTGGTGCGGTGGATAAAGCGTCCACCTGGAACTCTGAGGTTGCGGGTTCAAAACCCTTGGCTTGCCCGGTCAAGGCACATGTGGGAGTTGATGCTCCTGCTCCTCCCCCCTTCTCTCTCTCTCTCTTTCTCTCTGTCTCTCTTCTCTAAAATAAATAAATAAATATAAATATTTTTTAAAACTTGCCAAAAAGGAAACACTTACATCCTTGCCAATCAGGTCTTCCTTGTTCTCCACGATGCCCCAGGGGGCGATGCCGATAGCGCACACCCGGCCTCTTGACTTAGAGGAGTGGTCTTTCAGGGCATCCCCTACATGGCTGATGACACCTGTGAGTGGCCGGAAGTCACATGTTTAGGCTCCTCCCCTCCCATCGTGTCACTCATGATGAAGTGAGGAGTCCCTGAAGTGGGGACTTCAGGGAACCCTTCTCTGAGCCACTCCATTTTCTACGGGACAGGGTTGAGACAGAATGATCTTCTCCATGAAAGGAATGTTCACTAGAAGTCTGAATTTGTAGTAACTGGTCACCCTGCGTTGGCTCTTAGCAAAGGGAAGACAGAAACAAAAACCAAACCTACGGTGCAGAGATTTGTGTACAGAAACCACTGGGGTCTGTTTGGCAGTCCCTCCCTGCCTTTAGCTAACGCTGACAGCCAGACCACCTGGCACGTCCCTCCGCCTCTCCCTGGCTCAGTTTCCTCTCCTACTTGCTGGAGAAAAGATTGTCATGAGCGTCAATGAGAATGAGGCTTGTGCCGGGCTCATTCTGGGGAGTGGTGTACAGAGTAGGGGCTGGAAATGTCGATCATCATCATCACTACCACGTCCAAATAAAATAAAAAAAAAACAAGCTACTGAGCCTGACCAAGTGGTGGTGTGGTGGATAGAGTATCCGCCTGGGATGCTGAGGACCCAGGTTGGAAACCCCAAGATTGCCGGCTTGAGCACAAGGTCTCTGGCTTGAGTGTGGGCTCATAGACATGACCCCATGCCATGGTCATTGGCTTGAAGCCCAAGGTCACTAATTTAAGTTCAAGGAAGCTGGCTTAAGCAAGGGGTCACTTGGTCTGCTGGAGCCCCCTAGTCAAGGTACATATGAGAAAGCAATCAATGAGCAACTAAGCTGCTGCAACAAAGAACTGATGCTTCTCATTTCTCTCCCTTTCTATCTGTCTGTCTCTATCTGTCCCTCTCTGTCTCTGTCTCTTTTGCTAAAAAACCAAAACAAAACAAGCTACTGAATGAAGGACTTCGCTGCAGTCATGAATACAATCAGGACACCATACGCTTGTGTTTGGACCTTAATTCTTTGAAATCTCCTTGGTAGCCGTGCGTTCTGGCTTCTGGGGGGTCTAACAGCAAGAGGAAGGCTCCACTCTTACCAGTGTTCATGCCCCCCGTGAAGATCCAGGCCCCGGTGGTCATGGCTGCCTTGATCAGGCCTTTCCCAAAGACCTGCTTCAGCTTGGGCTGCATCTCAAAGTTCTGAAGGCCTCCGTGCACGGATATCAAGAGCTTGGGGAGCTCCAGCTGCCAGTCCTTCACCATGAGGTGGAGCAGTGAGTCTGGCTTGGTGTCGTAGGCGACACGAATATACTGCAAGAGAGCATGGGAAGGGTGGTCAGCGCCCACTCAGGCCCTGCCTCCCCTGTTACAAAGCAAATGGAGGGCAGTAGCAAGAGCTGACTGGCTCTCTTGCTCTCTCTCTTTCCCTCAAGTTCTGGAACCTCTAGTTGAGCCTGCAGCTGAGTGATGGAAGGAAACTCAAGAAGGATTTCCAGAGTTAGCAAGTCAAGCAAGGCTGTCCAGTTCCATTTGAATTTCAGATGCAACACATACACACTTCAGTATAAGCATGCTGTGCGCTCTACTTAGAACCTATTTCTACTAAAACATCACCCGCCATTTATTTGAAATTCAGATACAAACTGGGTGTCTGCACGTGACCTGGCAACTCCAGTCCTGAAGAATTCAACTCCAGAGCTATCTTAGCCAGAACGAGTGCCAGAGAGGGTGGACAGGATATCATCGAGGGAGTAGCCCACTGTCCCACATCGAGTGGGTGGTGGGAATGGGGATCACTGGCCAGCCTTCAGACGTGACCTTCCCCTGAAAGTGAAGAGGAGGTTCTTTCTCGTGACCTCAGCCTCTACGAGCTGCTTCTTTGTGCCCATGCCCCTGGACGTTGAGGGGCCATTCCAGAAGCCCTTGTGCGGTTGTATTTGAAACACAGTTGAATATTATTTGAACAAGGATGTTCAGCCAGTGAAATAAAACAAAATTGAAAAAACTAAAAGGTCTGACTGGGTATGTGGGAGTCCTATTCAGAGGTGGCTGAAAAGGATCACAGTGCAGACGCCACCCCTCCCTGGCTGGCCCTTCCGTTCACTGAAAATGTGAAAGTTCATGGCCTCCTTGGCCAGCTGAATGCAGGCCAGGGAGGCTGTGGGCGGACTTGAGAGAAAAATCAGTCCAGACACTCCTAACTCATTTAAGCAGGGCTGAAGATCCAGTTATGAAAAAACAAATATAAAATAAAATAAAATAAAACCAGTCCAGACCCCACCTCAGAAAAACAAAACACCACAATTTTCCTCTCGTTACTGAAGCTGGAATGATGCATGAGGTTGCAGAGCTGGGCTAAAGCATGATCCAAGGGTCTATAACGTTGGAATGGCTTTAAGAGATGCTACACGTTCTTTGTAACAGGGCCTCATTTCTAAATCTCATGGGTACTGGCATGAGGAAGTCCACGGTTCAATTCTTGGTCAGGACACACAGGAGAAGTGACCATCTGCTTATCCACTCCTCACCCTTCTCTCTCACTCTCTCTCTCTCTCTTTTTCTCCCTCTCTCCTCCTCCTGCAGACATGCTCAAACTTGCTTGAGCAAGTTGGCCCTGGGATGGTTAGGATGGCTCCATGGTCTCGCCTCAGGCGCTGAAATAGCTCCGTTGCCAAGCAACAGAGCAGTGACCCAAGATGGGGAGAGCATTGCCCCCCAGTGGGCTTGCCAGGTGGATCCGGATAGGGGCACATGTGGGAGTCTATATCTCAGCCTCCTCACTTCTTACTTAATAATATATATATATATATATTTTTTTTAATTGAAAATAAAAATCTTGTGGCTAAAATGCTGAGTGTGCAGATATAGTTCTTGTCTTTGCTGTGAAGTATCTAGGAGGGTTGAGCCACAACCCTGGAAGAAGACCCAGGTGCTCACCATCTAGGAGTCTAGGCTTCTGATGGAGGCCGTGGGCCCTTTTACCCACCTCAGGGCCTCTCTTACCATGGCTTTATTGGAGTATCCACTGCCCTGGAACTCAAGGGTCCCATAGGAATCTGTTGGGTAGCTCTGGGTGTGTTTGCCAACAGACCATTTCTCGGGCTGAGCATCCACCTCTTTATTCTCTTCCTCATTTTTGCCGAATGTCACACTGGGCAGAGAGGGAATATGCTGGTTGGTCAGCTGGCCACAGCAACACCTGAAGACAAAGGCAAAACAGAGGCTCTCTGTAGCATTTTTCTCCTTAACATGAGAGCAGCACCTGAACAGGGCTGACTAACGCCTTACTCATCCAGCGTTGTTGGGGACAGGACCCCATTAGGATGGCCTTTTCCAGATAATCAGTGAATCTCTATTTCCATTGCAAGCTCATTAGAGGGCTGCCTTTCCTTATTGGAAGAATGCATATTCTGTTGTAGGGTGTAGTGTTCTATCAGTTTTTATGAGGTCTAATTGATTTATACTGTTATTCAAGTCAAATATTCCCTCTTTGAACTTCTGTTCAGGTGTGATAGCTGTTATTGAAAGTGAGGAATTGAAGTTTGCAACTATTTTTTTTTTAATTTTTTTAATAAAATATTATTTTTGTGTGATAGAGACAGAGAGTCAGAGAGAAGAATAGACAGACAGGAAGGGAGAGAGATGAGAAGCATGAATTCTTCATTGCGGCACCTTAGTTGTTCATTGATTGCTTTCTCATATGTGCTTTGACTTGGGGGGGTGGCTACAGAACACCGAATGACCCCTTGCTCAAGCCAGCGACCTTGAGCTCGAGCTGGTGAGCCTTGCTCAAACCAGATAAGCCCGTGCTCAAGCTGGCAACCTCAGGGTCTCGAACCTGGGTCCTTCGCATCCCAGTCCAATCCTCTATTCACTGCACCATCGCCTGGTCAGGTTATTATTTTAAATTTTTTAAATTGATGTCAGGGAGAGAGAGAGAGAGAGAGAGAGAGAGAGAGAGAGAGAGAGAGAGAAGCATCAACCCACCATTTCACTTAGTTGTTTAATTTAGTTATGCGCTCATTGACTGCTTCTCACATACGCCCTGACCGGGGTCGAAGTTGCAATCTCTTAGGCATGAGGTCGATGCTTTATCCACTGAACAACCCGGCCAGGAGAATTTCCAACAATTATTGTTGAATTGTTTGTCCTTCCTTTATTATTCTGGTTTCTGCTTCATTCTCTCTGGTGCTTTGTTGCTAGGTGTGTGTATGTTTATGGTTGTTATACCTTCCTGATGGATTGACCTGATTAGCATTATAAAATGTCCTTCTTTATCTCTAGTAACATTTTATTTCCTGTTTGTTTTTAAATCTATTTTGCATAAAATCTGCTCCTCCCACTTTGAGTTGCTGCTTGCATGGGTGGGGTCGGGCAGAAAAAGGGAGCCCCCAACTCTCAGATGCTCTCACCTGGGTCTCAGCCTCAGCGAGAGGAGACAGGAAGAGATACTGAAGTCCTGCTCCTATTCCGGGGGGACCAGAGGAGAGGGAACAACCTCCTCTGGCTGTAGTAGCAATCTAGAGTGGATGGGGTCTCTGCCTGACTGATCTGGGAGGGGGCAGGGAGTGGGCGCTCTTGGTTCAAATACCATAGACTCTAGCCTTTCTTACTGAAAATTTGTAGGTTTTCTTGAGCAGATACTTCTTTATTTGCTGTTGGGCGTTGGGGCCATTTGCAGGGGCTTCAAATGATTTTTTTGTTTTCATTTTTGTTTTGCTAGCTCATTTGAGAGAATTGTGGTGCTCACAGAAAAGTCTCATGTGTGAGCCACTGAAGCTCCTTCTGCCTAAGCAAGCTTTCTTTCTTTCTTTCTTTTTTTCTCTTGTATTTTTCTTAAGTGAGAAGCAGGGAGGCAGAGAGACAGACTCCCACATGTGCCTGACCAGAATCCACCAGGCAAGCCCACCAGGGGGCGATACTCTGCCTATCTGAAGCTATTACTCTGTTGCAACTGGAGACTTTCTTTTTAGCTCCTGAGGCAAGACTATGCAGCCACCCTCAGCACCCAGGGCCAACTTGCTCCAATGGAGCCATAGTTGTGGGAGCCGAAGAGAGAGATAGAGGTGAGAGGGGGAGAAGGGGAGAAGCAGCTGGAATGTTGACAGGGTTTGCATTGACACTGTAGATTATTTTAGGAATGTTTCCTTTTTTGGGATGTTTTTGTCTGGTTTTAGTATCAAAGTATGAACAGGCCTCATAAACTGAGCTCACAGAAGGGGACTGCAAGGCTGGCACAGACAGCATTCATCAAGGTGGGCCCAGGTGCCACCAAAATTAGGGAGGGACTGTGAGGTACAACAAAATGAAGACTGTGATCACTAGAATTGTCTTGCAACGGTATTTCTTGCCTTGGAGGGGTAATCACTGGGGGAAAGCAGGAGAAGAATCTGGGAGGTGGTGTGGAGGGGTGGGCTTTTAAATGGGGAGTCTGAAGTTGCACATGTCAAGTGACTTTGAATGAGATGATCTCTAAGCATTGGTGTCCACTGCATGTGACCCCACTTGGGTAGGCCTCATATTGGGTGAACATGGAGAGGAATCACTATCCCCAGCCCTCCAAACAGCCTTGGAGCTTTCATTCTGAGAGATGAGAAGTTTTAGCTAAATTCACGCCTGATCACCGTCCATGGCTTCAGAAGGCCTCCTTCCAGCTTACAACACCTGCATTTCTATGTAGGTGAGTGACATTGTTTGACATTTTTTGCATACAGAGCCAACCCTTTTGAAACATCACAACGAGTTCCCTTCCCCCACTCCGCTCTTTCCTGCGATGGACGCTCCTTTTCCTCTGAATGACATCGTGACACTAACAAAGTCATCCTAGAAACGTGTCTAAAAGCCCTCAGCTCCCCGATCTCACTAAGACCAAGGGGAACTCTGTCGGCCCATCTGGGTCTGAGAGGTCACATTCGGGTGAGTGGCGGAGATGGCAGATAGTAGTGCGTTCTGGAGTCTGTTTGCATCTTAACAGAGGAACTATAGGTCCATGTGACTCCCTAGCTAATGAATCATGTGGGGAATAGACTCTGGCCATCCTTCTGGGTTCCTCTTCCCCCTCCCACAAACACTTAGGAGACTAGACCAGTGCTGGCAACTGGTGGGCAAGTGTGGGTGTGGGTAATGCCTTCATGAGGCCTTCCGATTTACCTGTTTGGGTCTTTGGAGCTGGGAATGACCAAGATACATTCTCGTTTGCAGAAGGTTTTTTCCACCCACGCTTTCTGTCCCTGGAAGAGAAAGGAGCAGACATTAGACCCATGCCATCTGCAAAGCCGCCATTGGAGTCCATTCTCTTACTTTTGTGAAATGCATATGCCCCTTACAGGAAGTCTACCCGGCTGCCCCTCCCCACCCAGCTGGGCAGCAGTGCTGATCTGTGGCTGCCTTGTCTTGTCTTCACGGATGCCACCTCCTCAGAGAGTGGCAGCTACCACTCAGTGTCACATGACCCTTCCCGTCCCCGATGAGGTCACGTCAAGGATCGATGCCACTTTCTCCTGCTCCACAGAGAGACATGGCCCTAGTACCAACCGTGCAGTGATGGTCCAAGCCGGGTGTCCCTCCTTCTGGAAGAACCTGTGAGCCCCACCCATCCCAAGCTTCGGGAGAGGTTTCAGAGTCCACTGGCATCTTGGTTTCTTTTTGAATAACAGGACTGACTATACTTCAAAACCTGCCCCCAGCGGAGGCAGCAGGGGGCCTTCAAAAAGCAACACCATACACTTTTCTTTACAAATAATTTAACAAATGGCAGCAATCAGCCCAGAGGAGAAAATGCAGAACTCCAAGGCTCTGAGGCTTCTGCCCCGCCCTCCTCACATAGAATGTTCTAGCAATCAGTGCAAAAGACTAAAATGGCATTTTCTGTCTGGGGAGATAATGGTGCTTCCGCTTTGGCCTGCCCTTCCTTGCTTCCCAGGGATGCTGGGAGAGCAGCACCATTTTCTATTAGGGGCGGGGGGATCTCATCAAGTTCAAAGTATTTTGGACTCTATGTCTTTGACCCCAGACAACAAGAACTCTAAATGAATACTGAACTCTGTGAGAAGGCTACTTTCTCACAGAGACATGGGACAGTCATGCTGGACCTACTCTCTGTGCACCCCAGGACTGACCAAACAAATCAGTATCTTGTCAATAATATTGGGAGCTGAGGTTCCCACTGTGGAAGATAGGACATTACCAATGGGATAATCCAGAGAAGTTAGAACAAATCCCCACAGCTTTGAGCTGAAAATGCAGTGATCTGTAGGAAACACATGGTTGGTAAGATGTAGAGATAGATATAAAAACAAATATAGATGTGTGTGTTCTCTCTCTATACTCACACACACACAAACACACACACACACAGAGTATATACAACATATTGCCTTAGTTATCGACTGCTTAGCATAACTAATTGTTGCAAAACTAAGTGGCTGGAGACAAGTAACATTTTATTTATTGTCTCCGTGGACTGGAAATTGGAGGAGGCTTAGCTGGGTGCTCCTGACTCTGTGTCTCCCGCAAGGATCCAATCCCACGAGAGGTGGGGGCTGGGTTTGCCTCAGAAGAAAGGCGACCAGGGATGGTCCACTTCCAAGTTGTCTGAGCCCTGAGGAGCAGAGGACAGGGAGGTGGAGGACAGGGGCAGGGTTGCCGGAGCCTCCATGGTCCCTCTGCCAGCCACCCTGCGTCCATGAGGGGCTGGCCACTCCAGGCTGTGAAGAAAAGTCAGAAGGCACTGGGGCTGAAAACCATGGGAACTGAGGCTGCCAGATCTTTTAGCGGGGGGATGGGGGCAGGGGGGAGGGTAAAGAAAGGAATAAAAAGAAACGTCTGCTACAAGCATGACAAGTTCGTCTTTTTACAGTCTGGGTGGCAGTCACCCACGAGTTCATCATCCTGTTATACTGCGGGCTCTTATGTAGATTAAGACCGAAGGGCATGAGGAAGTGGAGACAGCCAGTATCCAGCCCCAGGAGCTGTGTCTTGTGACCGGGAGCTGAGCCGTGGTCACAAGGTGTCCGGGGAATCTGACATTTTGTACCAAATCCACATGGGTGGGGATAACTCTACACTGCTGGGTGCAGGGGGTGGGGGTGGAGGCCGCAGGTGGACAGGCTTGAAAAGACCAGGGCTGGCATGGGGTGACAGCGGGACTGGACGAAAGGGCCGGGGCGGGAACAGCTGCAGCCTCAGGAAGTGACTTCCCTACAGAAGGGCTGATCTCTCTCTTTTGGGAAAGTCTGTTTGCTCAGAGGCCTTGTTTCCTGGGCCAAAATTAACAGTGAAATAACTGTGGACCTAGTTTAGCCAAAAGAAACCGCCTGTCTCCTGTGTCTATTTCGAGTAGACGCCTCACACCAGTCCCTGCAAGTGGCCCACACATGGACCTAGTTTGACCCTCTCCTACGGAACCTCTCTGCCATCATCCACGAGGAGAGAGGGAGGGAGGGTGTGGGTGGGAACTGTGACTTCAGGCTCCCCTGGCAGGCCCCTTGGGACGGGGAACTCTGGCTGATAAATCCCTAGTGGCTGCATGTGGCAGTGGTCCCCACACGCCTGGACCTGACCTTGCCTATTATCTGCTATGGCCACCTACAGGCAGTGGCAGCCCCCAAGAGTCTGCAAACTCTCCCTTCTGCAGAATCACAGCACCTGCCCACCCAAGCCCTGCACAAACCAACCACCTACAGGTGCACAGAGAAGTGAAACCCACAGCAGTACCCCCTCCACCCACCCTCCACCTCTTGAGAGGCCCTGGCCCCCCTGTTCAACAGCCCATTTCTGGATGGTGGCTAAAAGTTTCAGGGAGACTTCATCCCAGACAGACCCTGCCTCTCTGCCCCACACAGCAAAAAAGACAGAGAGCCCAGGCTGAGGATAACTGTGTGGCTGCCCTTTGCAATTATAAAATGATCATGGCTTTTTTTGCCCTGGCCAGATAGCTTGGTTGGTTAGAGTGTCATCCCAATACAATGGTACTTTGAGATACAAGCAGACCAACATGCAATTTTTTTTTTAGATACGAGCTGCGACTCGGTCCATATTTTTGTTCGAGATCCAAGCGAAATTCCAAGATACGAGTTGTGATTCAGGAAGCTGCCGCTATTTGGCACGTTGGCGCATGGGTCCAGTGTCGGCAGTACAACACCAGCATCTTGTTTTTTCTCATGTGTTGAATCAAGTTGAATCTCGTGTGCTGTACTAGTTCTTGCATCATTTTTGCATTTTTGACTAACTATTTTGTGTGCTATCATGGGGCCGAAGAAAGTGAGTGTAAAGGACAGTGGTGAGAAGAAGACAAGAATGATGTTGATAGAAGTAAAGCAAGAAATAACAGAAAAACATGAGCGTGGTGTATGAGTGATTGAACTGGCAAGGCTGTATGATCGCAATACACTTACAGTTTGTACCATCCTTAAACAAAAGGATGCCATCAAAAGCGCAAATCCAGCGAAAGGAACTACAATTCTGTCCCAATTAAGGACAAATATCTATGAAGAAATGGAGAAGCTTCTGCTGGTGTGGGTGAAAGAGAAAGAGCTGGCAGGAGAAACAGTGACGGAGACTGTAATATGCGAAAAGACACCTATTATTTACGGCGATTTGAAGAAGAAAGAACCATCAACCTCAAAAGAAGCAGCAGAAGATACATTTAAGGCAAGTCATGGCTGGTTTGAAAATTTCAAGAAGAGATCTGGCATCCACTCGGTTGTGAGGCATGGTGAAGCTGCGAGTGCTGACGTTAAGGCAGCTGAGGAGTACACAGCACGTTTTGCTGCGCTTATCGCAAAGGAAGGAAGGCTACATCCCCCAACAAGTGTTCAACTGTGACGAAACAGGACTGTTTGGGGGAAAAATGCCCCAGAGGACTTTTATCACCGCAGAGAAGAAGCTGCCAGGCCATAAACCCGTGAAGGACCTTCGGATCCTTGAATTGTGTGCAAATGCTAGTGGTGACTATAAAGTAAAGCCACTGCTAGTGTATCATTCCCAAAATCCTTGAGCCTTTAAGATTCACAAGATTCTTAAAGAAAAACTGCAGGTCATGTGGCGCACCAATGCTGAGGCATGGGTTATGTGGCAGGTTGTTTTTTTTTTTTTTTTTTTTTTTGTGGCAGTTTTTTATTGAATGGGTAAATCTCGTCTTTGGTACTGCACTGAAGAAATATCTTCAAGAAAATAAACTCCCGATGAAAGCATTACTAATCCTTGAAAATGCTCCAGCCCACCCACCTGGTCTTGAAGATGACATCCTCCATAAGTTCAAATTCGTGAAAGTCCTCTACCTCCCACCCAACACAACTTCAATCTTGCAACCTATGGATAGATTTTTATTCAAAAGTCCTGCAAGTAAAAGTGCTGAAAGTGCAGCCAAAAGGCAAAAACAGGTGATAATTAAATGAAAAATACGTAACGTTAAGCTTAGGTTAAGTTTAGTTAAGAAAGTGCATTTTTTTACAATTAAGTTTTTGTGGTTTCATTTTAAGTAAAGAAAGTGCAGTTTTAGTTTTGTTTAAAATAAAAAAAGTGCAGTTTTAGTTTACATTTAATGTTAATAAAGTACAGTTGTAGTTTACGTGTCTACAGTGCCTGCATCCCTTCCACCCTCCCTCCTCCTCCGCCATTCACCTCTGTTAGCCTCACTCGTCTGTCTCCAAGGTAAGAATACAGTACTAAATCACACTTTTTTTTTTTCATTTCGTATATTTTGGTATGCATTGGTAAAGTATACATGTGTGTTTTTTAATTACAAACATGACTTTTTCACAATTTAGGATGGTTTGGGGATGTTTCACAGGGCTGGAATGGATTAAATCTATTTCAGTTATTTTAAATGGGAGAAATTTGTTTGATATACGAGTTGACTGACTTACGAGGTCGGATACAGAACGAATTAAACTCGTATCTCAAGGTATCACTGTATGCCCAAGGTTGCAGGTTCGATCCCTGGTCAGGGCTCATACAGGAATCAACCAAATGAGTGCATGAATAAGTGGAACAACAAATAAATCTCTTTTCTCTCTTTCTTCCTCTCTTTCTAAAAATCAATAAATTAAAAAAATAATTAAAGACCACACCTGGCCTGTGATGGCTCAGGCATATATAGAGCATTGACCTGAAACACCGAGGTCGCCGGTTTGCAACCCTGGCCTTGAACAGCCCCTGGCCCGGTCAAGGCACATATGACAAGTAATCAATGAACAACTCAAGTGAGGCAACTATAAAGTTGATACTTCTCATACTTCTTGTTCTTCCTCCTCCCCTCTCCTCTCTCTGTAAAATCAATGAATAAAATCTTTAAAGAATAATTAAAGGCTGAACTAGAAGTACAAGTTCCAAAGTGTAACTAACTACCTCTATTATTATTTGACAAAAAAAAAAAAAAAAGAAAAAGAAAAACTGACTTGTGCTGAGACGTTTTTGGTATGACCCAGCTTTGCAAGAACAAACCTGGAAGGGCTCAGGCCTAGAGCTTTGCTGCCCAACAAACAGACGTGATGGGAGTCAATGGGTAAGACAGGAAACTGCCGTTTGCTGTGTCTAGCCAAGAGTTACCCCCCAAAAAAGGCATTTGGCAGAATTTTTGAAGACTTACGATAAAAAAAAAACATATCTCATATTAAGTTGTTTTTCTTTATATTAACTCCACATTGAAATACTATCTTAAAAATGTCGAGTGAAATAAGTTACAGACTCAATTTCACTTATTTGCTTCTACTTTTTTTTTTTCCAACTATGGCTATTCTCCAGTTGGAAAATTGTTCTCCTGGCTGGTTGGCTCAGCAGTAGATTGTCAGCCAGGTGTGTGGATGTTCTAGGTTCAATTCCCAGTCTGGTCACAGAGAAGGAATCATCTACTTCTCTCTCCCTTCCTCTCCTCTTTCTCTTTCTCTCTCTCTTCCCCTCTCACAGTCAATGGCTCAGTTGAGCATCAACCCCCAGATGAAGGGGGCATGAGGGAGTCTGTCTCACTATCTCCCCTCCTCTTACCTAAAGAAAAAAAAAGAAACAAAGAAAAGAAAAGGAAATTGAGTCTGCAAGGCAGGTGGTGCTGATGGAGAACAATGGAACCTCTAGGCATGGTCAGCCATGGGGGGTCAATGCGTGACCTTCACAATGATTAACAAACAAAAGGGGACCCTGTTGTCATGACCCCTGGCCATCATGCTTTCCACCCCACCATGCCCCCCGACGATGACCGTGGAGAGAGGCTACCTGCCCATTCAGCATTACCTTTACCTCGGGGCATATCAAGCATGACGGACCCTTGGGGACCCATGAAGGACACAGGACCAGCTGTCCTTGCTGTGTTTATGGAGAGGACACCCCAGGTGGGGCGGGAGACAGATGCAGTGGGGGAAGGGGGTGGGGGCGGGGGAAGAGATGCACAGCATCAGGAAGACCCTGGCCACAGGGTAGGGAGCACTGTGGGCTGCCATTGCCTTGTTTCCTCAGCAGCATCAGTGCATTCTTCCCAGTACTGGGACAGCAGCTGAAGACACAGTCTCTAGGAAACAGCAGGAGAAAGCCTAGCCGGTGTGCTTTCCACAGTAGCATGTGTGTGTGTGTGGCGATGGACCAGTCTGTCTTGTCTCCGGGTGCTACTAATGGGTGCTGTTGCCAATGGAGGGGATCTGATATTAGAGCTAAAGAAAAAAAGGGCAGGGCCTGACCAGGGGGTGGCGCAGTGGATAGAATGTTGGACTGGGACACAGAGGACCCAAGTTCGAAACCCCGAGGCCGCTGGCTTAAGTGGGGGTTCACCCAGCTTGAGCAAGGGGTCACTTGCTCTTCTGTAGCCCCCCCCCTTGGTCAAGGCACATATGAGAAAGCAATTAATGAACAACTAGGGAGCCACAATGAAGAATTGATGCTTCTCATCTCTTTCCCTTCCTGCCTGTCTGTCCCTATCTGTCCATCTCTCTATCTCTGTCACACACACACACACAAAAAAAAAAAAAAAAAAAAAGAAAGAAAAGAAAAGAAGGGCATGGCCGGTATTAACTGCTCAGCTCCCTTTCTACACCAACTTGTCCAATGACGATCTTTTTACGGAGGTGTTAAGACATTGTACTCTATTAATGTCCAGGTCATGGAAGGCAATGGGGGGATTGGTCCCCTGATTACCCTGGGTGAAGGTTTCTACTTTTCCAGGTCCAGAAGTCTCATACATGTGCATGTGCATACACCCACATCATAGGACATCTTGAAAACATTTTCAACCAAAAGCAAAAGAGAAGCTTCTAAAAATAGCTCATGCCCCAAGAGGGTGATAAATTCATAGAAAGTGGGCTTTTCTGTCACTTACTTCAGAATGAAGACGATGAACTTATCAGTTTTGCAAACCAGGACATGAGGTTGCAAAAAGCCAGACCGAACCCAATCCCACACTTGTCCTAAGAAACGACCAAGAAAATGTAAACAATTACAGCGAACACACATTCGATGCTGGCTGATGTCTCCACTTGCATTTCCTGGGGCCTAAAATACACTTCAGGGAGCAGCCCATTTATGCCACACACATCATTGCAAATGCCACGCGTTACAACAGCTCCTAGTTTGCAAAAGCGATCCTTGGTGAACATACGGAAGATGATCCTCCCGTGAAATCAGACCCATCTTCTTGAAGCGCGACCCCAGAGAGGTGGGCTCCTGTCCGAACCCACCCCTGCATGTGTAACTCAGAGCAAATGGGTCTGTGTTTGTCTTCTCCTCCACCCCTCCTGTATTCCCCGTCCCTGTCCCTGTCCCTGGTCGACCCACAGCCATCCCTATATATATTTTCATTCTTTCCCTGCCTCCTTGCTGTTTCTGCTACTTTTCCGCTTAAGCTTTTTTTTAAAAAAAAAAGGAAAGAAAAAAGATGTAACTTCTGGTACCTAAAAGGAAATGGGCTGGTGATAGAAAATTGTACAAGTAAGAGAAGACAAGGAGGAGGACTGAGATCTCACCCCTACGACCTGCATCTAAAATAACAATGGGCCGCATTTCAATGCAGTCCCAGGCTTTTGTCTGTGGTCAGATTGTGTGTGTGTGTGTGTGTGTGTGTGTGTGTGTGTGTGTGTGTGTGTGCTCGCACACGGCAACCTGACCGGTGGTGGCACAGTAGATAGAGTGTCAACCGGGCTGCTGAGGATCCCAGTTTGAAATCCCGAGGTCGCTGGCTAGAGCACGGGGTCACCGACATGGTCTTAAGGTCTCTGGCTTGAGCCCAACGTCACCATATATATATGGTGTTCTGCAAATTGTCATTATACAATTTCTGTCATTTAAGAAGTGACCACATTATATTTCTTTTTGTGAATAGCCCACCATTGATATGCCCCATCCTCCATATTGGATGTTGGGGTGGCTCCCTGGGTCTTGCCCTTGTAAGGAATGCTGTGTGAGTTTTGGCTTCCCTTCGAGATGATTTCCTCAGGATGGACCCCGAGACGTGGAATTTCTGTGCTTGGGTGTCTGTCTGTCTGTTCCTGAACGACCTCTGGGAAACCTGTTCCTGCTTCCACCGGAGGTGAGAGGGATGCTGGACTTCCCATCATAGCCCTGTGTAGCCTGACCCATACCCTCCCTGAGGGTCTTGTTAAAATACCTGCTGATAAAAGTTTACAGGTACAAGTGCCCCTCCTTGAGGGCTTCAGAGTTTTCCAGGCTCCTCAAGTAGAGACACACGTCCCAGGAAGCACAAGAGTGCAGGAAAGATGCTCAGGGAGACAGGCAAGGAGGAGGTGCCTTGGGGCTGGCCGTTGAGAAGCCAGCCCTGAGGGACACTCAGTTTGTTGGCACTGGGTGGTGGCCAGTGGCACAGGGCTTTCCCCTCGGGGACTCATCCTGGCATCCTCCTCGGCTGTGCATGGGTCCACTGGCCACCCCCACAGGGTCCTGTCCAGCCGGCCTCCATAGGAAAGGAGCTAGAATTCCCAGAAGCAGAGCCCCCACCTGAGCTTACCTACAGCGGCGGGTATAGAGGGTGCAGCCTGGCTTCCTCCGGCCTCCTCCTTGTTTGGGGCAGGAAGCTGGTTCAGAAGGACCCTCTCTTTAAGACAAGTCCACATGAGGGGCACGTGAGCGCCTGTGGCCGGCCCTCATGATGGGAGTGGGGGAGGCAATGGCCCCGTGACCTCCCTCCATGCCTTGGGATCAGAAGGAGAGGGGGTGTTGGAACATCCCCTTTGAAGTAACCTCCCCCACCTCCCACCAGTCCTCCCCTACTAGGAACGTCAGCATGGTTTGCATAATGGAGACAGTTGGACATAATAGGTCCTTTCTGATGACCCGGGCAGGCTGTGCCCAGGGCCATGGGGAGCCCAGAAAGGGGACTTGACATTCATCTTCCCTAATCCTTTCCCAAGTCATCTGAGGCTGGGCCAAAGGTCAAGGTGAACACCACGCCTGGATGCCGGGTAAGCCCCTCCTAACTTCCAGGCCCGGGAAACTCTTCTTTGTCTGAAAGGGAGCAGTCCTTCATGGTCAACCTCAGGGGCCAATCTGGCCAAAACACTGGTCACTCTCCAAAGGGTTCCCAGCCCCATCAGTACTTTGAATGACAAAGGGGACCCATAATAGATCTGAAAGGAAACCCAAAGAATGACCGGCTCCTAAATTCTTATCCGGGCAGCTCAGGGTGGGTGGTCACTTCTTCAGGGAAAGGTTTCCCTTGGCCTTAAGCAAGCCCTGTCCCGTGGTTCCTGTGCAACTTGGCTCACGCACTGTGGTTAAACCACACATAGACTTGTTCACTGTTCGGTAAACCGGTTGTACGGATTTACCTGACTTGCCTTCTCCTACCCTCTCCTATGCATCCCGGCCTCCCTCCTTAATTTTTAATGCACACAAGAAACGGGAAACACTAGCATTCTTTGGAGCGTTTGAGATCTCCCTAGCCCAGCAGGTCATCAGCTTGGCTCAAGTAAGCCCTCATAAAAGTGCTCTACAGGTTTTAATGTTCTTTCTTTTCTTTTTTAGAAAGAGACAAGAAGGAAAAGAAATGAGAAGCATCAACTTATAGTTGTTCATCAATTGCTGCTCATCTGTGTCTTGACCAGTGGGCTCAAGCCAAGCCAGTGACCCCTTGATCAAGCCAGAGAGACCTTGGGCTTCAAGCCAATGACATTGGGATCATGCCAGTGATCAAGCCAGCGCTCAAACAGGTGACCTTGGGGTTTCAAACCGGAGACATCAGTGTTACTGGTGTATGCTTTTACTCACCGCGCCACCACTGGTCAGGCTAGACCTTATTATACAGACACCTTCCACGCCCCGCTTTCCCATCCACTCCACAAGACTCCAGGCTAGCAGGAGCTGGATTTACAAACACGCCTCCATCCCTGGTCATCGTGTAGTGGAATCTGGCTCCCGAGAGCCTTCAGTGGGCAGTGTGGCTTCCCGTCCCATCACAGGAGCTTTTCTTTTCATTTTTATTCCCCCCCCCTCGTCTCTTTCTCTTTTTTATTTCTGTCTTTTCAGTGGATGACTATGTTGCAATGGGGGCTGATGACCTGTGAAACCGACAAACAACAAACCTACAAACCTGCCACAAATGTGTACTATCGGTTCAGTTTCCAGAATCATCAACACAGTGGGGAAGAGAGCCAGTGGCTTTTGCAATGGAAACAACCCATCGTGTCAAAGCATCGGAGGCGTCCCACCCAACGGGTGCAAATGTCCAGAACCGGTGTGTGGCTCCCGTCTGGCCAAAGGTGGGCAGTGTGCCTGGTCACAGCTGACGCTTCTTGGAGTTCGGAGGAGAAAGCCGTTATCTGGGCTGCATTTCCTTCTCACCAGATTCCTGGCATCTCGGAAATTCGCACATCCACCAACTCCCCTCCATTGCCCCGCCCCACCCCAGGAAGAAGCCCCAGTGAGTCACAGTGCTGGAATCTTTTTGTGTGTGTGTGTGTGTGACAGAGACAGAGAATCAGAGAGAGGGACAGAAAGATACAGACAGACAGGAAGGGAGAGAGATGAGAAGCATCAATTCTTCATTGCGGCACCTTAGTTGTTCATTGATTGCTTTCTCATATGTGCCTTGGGGGGGGGGGTACAGCATATTGAGTGACCCCTTGCTCGAGCCAGTGACCTTGGGCTCAAGCTGGTGAGCCTTGCTCAAACCAGATGAGCCCACACTCAAGCTGGCAACCTTGGGGTCTCGAACCTGGGTCCTCCACATTCCAGTCCAATGCTCTATCCACTGCGTCACCGCCTGGTCAGGCAGTGCTCGAATCTATTAAAGTCTGAATGTGACATTCTGGCCTCTGGTGGGACCTGACGGTGCAAGGGAGGGAGGACTTCCAAATTCCAAGCACCCTGGCTCACGTGTCTTCAGCCTTTACTCAGCATGGATGGCCGATCTCCCAAAATGTGGGTCCAATAACACACAAGTCAGTTTGACTGTTTTTTCCTATCAGATGTCTGCATTCTTTGTATTTTTATGTTTTGATTTAAAAATATTTTTTCATTTATCGAGAAACCTCGATTTGTTGTTCCACTCCTTTACGCATTCCTTGGTGGATTCTTGCATGTGCCCTGACCAGGTATGGAACCCTGGGGAAGAAAGCCCCTCTGGTTTCAAATTGAAGGAGTCCGCACCACACCTCATGCCAGTAGCCCCCCCAAAGCCCCCGCACCGCGTGTGTGGTGGCCTCCTTGGGAACTTGCAGGAGTGCACATGTTAGTCAAACCCAGCTCAGGCTCCTCAGTTGCAGGAAGCAGGGTGTGGCTCAGCCTTCCCAGCTTCGTGGGGTGCTGCTTTTGGTCGGGCACCTCTCCACAGTGGGCTGTGATTGGCGGGTGGCACCCCCGGGAGCTTGGCAGGTCCCCGATCCAGGGGCTCAGCCATGGGTAGGAGAACCTATCACAAGACCTCTGACCTTTAGCTCTGTCCAGCTGAGAGGTCCTGGGCAGTGCGGCTCTCTCCATTTTGAGTCATCTGCCAGGAGAACCCTCCCTGCTCCATCCACAGCCCCACCTGGTGAACCCGAGTGCTGCCAGCTCAGCTCTCTGCTGCCCTCACCTGGCCAGTCTGGAAGCAACCTGGCCTCCAGCTATAGTTTGCTCTTTTGGGAACTTGAAGGAAGGAAGGAAGGAAGGAAGGAGGGGAGGGAGGGAGGGAGGGAGGGAGGAAGAAAGGAAGGAAGAAAGGGCAGGGCAGGGCAGGGCAGGGCAATTTGAATGTTTTTCACGACAAGAATGGCACTTTTTAAATGGTTTGATCTCCTGCATGGATTAGAAGTGTCTTTTATTAGGGATATTGGAACAAAAAGGAATAAAAGTCAGGGAAGTGGCAGAAAACCCATGGTAGGGTCACGGGTGCCATCTCGAGGGGTTGGAAGGGTTAGAGAGACCGTGTGAGCCCAAAGGAGGTGGGAATGGGTGTGTGTCTGCTTGGGTAGCAGTGAGAAGGCACTTGGGGTCCCATCTCTCTAGTTCTCCATCTCCCTCTCATCTTCCCCACATCCCAGAAGGGGGGCTAGCCCCAGAGCACTTGCGTTAAATAGTAAATCGCTCCTAACCCAAAGCGATGCTCTCACGGGGCTTAGAAGTCCACGCTGCTCTCCCAGGTTCAAGGTTTTATCCACAGCCATTAATCACATGAAAGCACATATTAAGAAGCATTAGCCCTGCCAGCTGCCACGCCTGGTCCTGGACCATTACACAGATTACCTTGGACAGCGCCCTCACCCTGGGTTCGGGTTTGCAGAGGGCAGTGCAGCCAGAGAGCTACCCGGGGCTCCAGTACCTCTGCCCTGCCTACACCTGCACCCTCCCTCTCCTGCCCTCCTCCGCCCTCCCCTGGGCCCCAGAGGCGGCTCCACTCCCTCTGACCTCCAGCTGGGGGCCCTCCATCACCTCCAGAAGGTCCAGCATCCCTTCCCATGGTCCTATGTGGGGTTACTCTACTGACCACAGGTCAAGGATGCCAGGGACTCTGCCCACCCTGTGGGCTGGCCAGCCCCAGGCCATCTGTAGGATGGGCACTCAAAGCAGCCTCACCAAGGGACATCTCTGCCCAGCCAAGGGCAGCTCTTGAGGACAATCTGTGCCCTGCTTGCTAAGAGGTGCTCTTCCTCAGCACGTGGGACCTGCCCGGTCCTAGTGGGTAATGCCAGGCACTTTTCTTTTTTGCTCAGGGAGCCCAACAGAGTGCATTAGAGTGATCACTGGCTACCCAGCAAAATAAGCACACACACACCTCCCCCCCAAACCTCCAGCCTAGTCCCTTCTGCTAGTAACCAGGACCACCAATATTAAAGAGCACATTTGCTTCAGAGGCTCTGAGGGGGTCCCCTTTCAGATGGGGATTATGGGGATTTACTGTGAACACCTCCCCAGTCACCCTATGGCCAGTGAATTCATCCTACTCCCTCTGAGAGTCGGTCTCTAACCTCCCAGAGCCCGGGAGACTGTGGGGATTGGGCTGCCATTGGAAAGCAGTCAAATGGAACCCCAGGCAGTGCCCTGGAGAAGGCCCAGCCTGTCCAGGGCTTATTATCAGAGCGCCCTCCAGGCCCAGGGAACTGACTTATGCATCCTCTACATACTGGTTTGCTGAGCTAGGAGACAAAAGTGGACCAAATCCTGGTCTTTGGGGCAGTGGCCCCCAGGGGACTGAGGATGAATCAACAGGCAGATTCGTCATACAGAGCGGCCAAGAAGGAACTCTCCAGGGAAGGGCCAGGGTGGGGGTGGCCCATTTCAGACGGGGGTGGCCTGAGTTAAGGAATGAGCAATCCAAAGGCCCTGACGTTGTGGGACAGGTGCCAGGAGCAGAGGACCATGCAGAGTGCTGGGCAAAGCAGGAGTGGTGGGCAGAGAAGGCCTGCCCCATACCAGCAGGTCAACCCCCTTTTAAATTTCTGCTCCTTCAAACAAAGGGCTCAGGCTGGTTCTATGCATCTTCAAATCATCTAGGTCTCAAACACAGAGAGGAGCACGTGAATTGGGATCTCATCTTGAGAAGCAAACAGGGACAAACACCCTAAGCCGGGCTCATGCTTGCTGCCCTAAAGGTCAGTGGGTGGCTGCTGAGGGGGAAGGTGGGTAGACAGAACTCCTGGCCCTCACGCACACTGACAGGCCGAGAACGAGGCTTGGATAGCGCTGGACAGGATTTGATGAAAACTAGGGCAGCGCTCAGCCAGGACAGTCTCTCTATGGCTTACTTGAAAAATGTTAAGACATTTTTTAAATGATGAAAGCATCATTTTGATCGTAGAAACATAGAGAACACTAATCATAGACAAGGCTAATGCAACAGGTAAGGACCCACAATTCTGTTGCTGTAGGTAGTATGGTTTCCTATATGTGCTTCATGTTTTATCTCTCTTTAACAGGAGGAAGGGAAGGGGAGGGAGGAGGGAAGGAGGGAGGAAGGGAGGAAGGAAGGAAGGAAGGGAGGGAGGGAGGGCGGGAGGGAGGGAGGGAGGAAGAAAAGAAAAGAGGGAGGAAGGAAGGGAGGAAGGGATGGTGGAAGGAAGGAAGGAACGGAGGGAGGGAGGAAGGAAGGAAGAAAAGGATGGAGGAAGAACAGAAAGGAGGGAGGAAGGAAGGAAGGGGGAGGAGGGGAGGAAGGAAGGAAAAAAAAGAGGGAGGAAGGAAGGGAGGGAGGAAGGAAGGAAGGAAGGGAGGAAAGAAGGATGGGAGGAAGGAAAGAGGGAGGAAGGAAGGGAGAGAGGGAGGGAGGGAAGGTGGAATAATGGAGAGACAGAAAAAATAAAACATTATGGATACAGCTAAGCACTTCCACCTTGAAGAAATATATGCATCTATGCAGAATATTCTTGTGTGTTAAACTGCATATTGATTGTGCCCTTTACGGGTTTGCTTTTTTTTTTACTCAACAGTTGCTATATATGCCTCTATTCATTCATGATAACAGCTGTATAGCATTCCATGGTTTCAATAAACCAAAGCTTGCCCATAGCCTCACTGATGGGTTGTTTGGTTCTCTCTGCTTTTCTACGGAACCCAAGCTGACGTGAGTGTCTGTACCTATTTCCCTGTGCACGTGGGCCGGAATTGTTCAAGGGACTCTGGGGCATATTTGCTGGACTATTATTTAATTTTGCTCAGAACCTTCATGGTGGACTCCAAACTTCATCTGCATCTTTTAGCCAAATGAAATGTGGGCAGGGAAGAAAGCATTAGACCAGGAATCACAGCACATTTTCCATCTCTCGCAATGAATTCTTGAGGCTTTTCCCGGAGAAGGGGACAGTACTTGCTGGCTAGGTGCCCAATGGCTTCAAGGGTCCCAGAGTCCCTGGGGTTTGACTCATCGCCTTAAGACTCTGTGCTGGGCGCTCCTGTTTGTCTGAGACCGAAGGAAGAGCTTCCAAGGAGGTCCAGTCAAGAGGAGCCTTGGAAGTCTGTGCACAGGGGAGCTTGTGGGGTTTTTCTGTTTTCATTTTTCCCTATAGGGGCAGCTGGTATGTTTCAGCCAACACAGGGCAGAGGGATGGGACCTTTGGTTAGAAAACAGGGACCTGGCATCAAGCTGGTGATGTCAAAGGAGAGCCAGGTATGCAAGAACAGAGAATAAAAACAGTCCACGTTCTGCCCCACGTGCTTGTGTGACTGTTTCTTAGCACCTCCTTCAAGCGCGGCTTCCCAGAAAGTCACAGGTATTGCCAGTCTTTCATCAGCAGCTTGGCATCTGAGCTTGAGGGTTGCTCTCAATAGGCATTAAAACAAACTGTGAGCTTGTCATGGGCTCCTCGCCAGAGGGGGAGGGGGTCCTCCTGGTCCTTAGACTTGAAGTCATGGACAGTGTGCTGTCCCGTAAGGGGGGTGGTGACTGTGCGTGTATAAACGGAGTGCTGATTTTCGACCTTGACTGAAGTGTAATTCTTCCCCCCTCCTACCCTCCTGTTGAATTCTTTACTCTGGGATCCCACCAATTGCAATTTTGGTTCCCAACCCCTCCAGCACAAGATCAATAGGAGAAGTCAAGGTTGAGAGCAGCAAAAGCCTATTTCTTCTAAGAGTTTAACAGCAAGAACAGTGTGGGATGACTTTGGGGAGGAGGGGATCATGTGGAGCCTCGTGGCTGGGGCTGCATGTGTCTTTTTATTTTTTTAAGCCAGGGGAATGTGGGGGGGGGGGAGACAGAGAGAAGAAGAGAGAGGGAGAGATAGGAAGGGAAAGAGATGAGAAGCATCAACTTGTAGTTGCTTCACTTTAGTTGTTCATTGAATGTTCCTTACGTATTCCTTGACCAGGGGGCTCATGCTGAGCCAGTGACCCTTGCTCAAGCCAGTGACCCTTGTTCAAGCCAGCGACCTTTGGGCTCAAACTAATGACCATGGGATTATCTTGATGACCCCACCCTCAAGCTGATGACCTTGGGGTTTCAAACCTGGGACCTCAACTCTCTCAGGTCAGCGCTCTACCCACTATACTGCCACCGGTCAGGCCTGCAAATGTCTTTTGTTTCTGCTCAGTGCTGTATTGGGGGGGGTTGCAAATGTCTCTGCAAAGAATACCAATGTCCCTTGTGCACATGAAAGCAAAGAGATTCCCCTCACGAAGTCCCCAGTGAACGGGTCTTTTTTTTTTTTTTTTTTTTTTTTTTTTTTTTTACAGGGACAGAGAGAGAGTCAGAGAGAGGGATAGATAGGGAAGACAGACAGGAACGGAGAGAGATGAGAAGCATCAATCATTAGTTTTTCGTTGCGACACCTTAGTTGCTCATTGATTGCTTTCTCAGATGTGCCCTGACCACGGGCCTTCGGCAGACCAAGCAATTCCTTGCTGGAGCCAGCGACCTTGGGTCCAAGCTGGCGAGCTTTAGCTCAAGCCAGATGGGCCCGCGCTCAAGCTGGCGAGCTCGGGGTCTCGAACCTGGGTCTTCTGCATCCCAGTCTAACTCTCTATCCCCTGCACCACCACCTGGTCAGGCTTCTATTCTTGAAACAAAGGTGAGTTTTACTTCTTTACTTAATGAGATTTGCATTTTCTCCATTTGCGTTTTCAGGTTCAGGGGCTGTCAGAGACTTGCAGGACATGTGGTCCAATACTGGCCCCTCTTGTTTCCAGCCCAGGTGAATGACCTGCCTCATGCTGCTCCCTGGTTCCTGTCCCCAGCTCCTGGGAAGACAGGTGCATCCTCTCTGGTCCACACAAAGCCTGCTCCCGCCCTGCCCCTGCTCTGTGTTGAAAGACAAGACAGGCTGTGAACCAACCACCTTCTACACACAGTGGGGGAGCACCCAGGAGAAGCAGAGATCCTCACTTAGCCCTGGGGGGCTCACTCAGTGAGGGGGTGTCTAGAGGCCTCCGGGCTGAACTCCTGGTGGCCCTCACAACCCCACCTGAGTGGTGGTCTGGGTAGAAGGGTAAGACCCCTGTGCTCAGAGCGTCATTGAAAACAGCATCCAGGAAAAGCAAACGTAGGCTTCCAATCAGCACACGTTTTTGCAAGACCCAGTCCTGGGTTCCGGTGGGGTGGGGACGGGGGTTCTCACAGCACCCTCCCCCCAAAATTTTCTCTGAGTCCTGGGAGCTGCCCAACCATCCGCCGGTGCTCAGAGGAGATTCCAGTCCTCAAGGAGGGTCCCCCAAACCCACAGAAGTGCTCCCTCTGTGACAGACAGCAGAGTGGGCTCAGGGTTCAGCGGCGGAGAGCTCGGGGTTGGAGGGTGCAGAATCATTGTAGGGGAAGTGAGGGAAAGACCCCAGAATGTCCAGGGGTTAGGGTAGGCCGTGTGGCCAGAGGATCTGCACAGCTCACACCCCCAAACGCATCCGGTGTGGGCCATGGGCTATGTCTGTGACAGGAGTGGCCAGGAGATGACAAATGTTGGTCGGAAAGGGGGACCACCTCCTGAGAAGGGGTCCGGATGCAGCAGCTCTGAAGGCAGGACATCCCCTCCACCACCAGGCCATCCCCTCCACCACCAGGCACTGTCCAGCACTCCCAGATGGTTGCGCCAGAGGCCAGCATCCCTCTGTCCTTCTGCATCCCTGCCCGCAGGCCACCAGGGGCCCAGCTCACTCACCTTCTGCGATCCTGACGTGGAGCTCTTGAGCGAGGCCCGCTTCAAAGAGCTGCTCGTCTTCTTCTGGGAGCCCATGGCTCTGTCTCTTGGGTCCCTGGGTGGGCAGAGGCAGAGCCCCCACAGGGGTAGCCCTCGGGGCGTGTGGGCGAGGGACCCGGGACCTCAGACGAGGCCGGCTGGCTGGCCGCTGCTGGGTCAGCCCAGGAGTCACTGTGCTGGCCTCTTCTGCCCAGGTCCTTCTATAACATCTGTAATCAGCCTTAATCCCTCCATCCCCCGAAGGTTTATGGGGGCAGATTTAGCAAATGGCGATTGAAAGTAAATCTACTTTGAGAAAGTGGTGTCTGCCCAGGGTGGTCAAAATGGGGGGATTTGGGTCTCCAGAGAGGTACATCTCCAGGGCCGGCAGCCCCACCTCCTCCAACAGCTGGTGTCTGAGCACCCCGCCCCCTGCGAGCCCTTGAGCACTTGACTCAGCATCAAGGCCCCGCCCTCCCGTCTGGGCTCAGCCCCTCCCCCCTTCCCCCCTCCCACCATCAGTGTCCACTTCTCCCCATTCACTTGGTGGCGGTTACACAGCATGGACTTCTTATGTTTATCCTGCTTGGGTGACCCATGGTTTCTGTTTGGGGGGTACCTGCCTGCCTGCCTTGTCCCCTTGTGAAAGGATTCAATTCCTTAAGAGTGGCCAGGGCCCCAGGTGTTGGCAATCAATCGCTGTGCTGTGGGCCTGTGACCAGTGCTCCCCCAGGGGCTGCTGAGGCAGCTACAGAGGAAGGTCTCCATGGAGGGGACCATCCTCTCTCCCTCGTGGGTACGGGTGTCACCTGCCACATGCAGGGGCTCAGACTGAGTCTCCAGAGGACCAGGATGTAGTCTTACTCACGGTTGTAAATGAATGTTGAAAGACAAAACAAGAGATATGGTCCCTGGACCCCACACAGCCAGCCAAGCAGGTGTCTGCCTGGCTGACTGGCTTCTTGACCCCCACCTCCACCCACTGGGTGGAGGGCAGCTCCATCCTGGAGACATGACCTGCCCCTCTTGGCGTCCAGTTTAGGATCCTAGGGAATCCCACCTCCGGCTCCATTTCACCACATACATTCCTTACCACTCACACCAAAGATACCCTGGCCAGGCAGTCTTGGAGCCCCGACTGGGGGCCATGCCTTGTGTATACCGGATGCCAGGGACGCGGCAGTGAGCATCCTTGCCCTCCTGCAGCCGAGCTTATTTACCTTGGGAAAGCAGCTGTGTCAGGCTGGCCTGCTGGCTTCCTGGCTGTGGGCACTTGGGTTGATTAGTGCGTGAGCACATGGCAACACCATGTGTGTATAGTCTGTGCGAGTCTATTATTGCGTGCCCTCGGGGAGCATGGCGGACAGCCTGCCCACCACTGTGAGGGGCCCGTTTGCCGTTTGTTTGCTTGAGAAGCGGTTTTCCCCTGCAAGACTCTGTTTAACAAACAGAAATGGCCCAATGCTTTCCAGCCCCGCAGTTCCACTACCGTCTGCCCGAATCCGATGTCGACCGGTGTGGCCTCGGCCTCCGGCCTTACAGGTGGGAAAGAGAGGCCACAGACACCTTAGGTGCCACGGAAGAAAAGGAAGAGGGGGAAGAAACAGGTGGGGGTGGTCGGTCAGCTGCAATTTTAAATAGAAAATGTCTCTGAGAAGATGGACTTCAAACAAAGACCTGGGGGAGGTGTAGGGGTGAGCTGGCAGGAATCAGGAAGGAGGCTACAGGCAAAGGCACTGGCCAGGGCACAGGCCTTCACGTGGGAGTGTAGCCGGCACGTTCCAGCAAGAGCTGGAAGGCACAGGTGGCCAGAAGGGTGCTCAGACATGCGGCTGGCAAACTGCACAGGCCCTGAAACCCGTTCTGAGCAGCTAGGATTTTTTGCTCGGACACATAATCTACTTTGTAGCTTAGAAGAACTGATATGTTCCCTGGGGTGATGGCCCACAGGGGCCATCAGACACGCCATTAGAAACCCACACCCACTGACTGTCTCCAGACCCCCAGAGCGTTGCAAGAATTAACTTCACATGAAAGCCCAAATGTATTGTATTGCTCTTGGCCATCCCCAGGGCTTAAACATCCTGCATTTTGAAGCATCCTAAATCAGGATTAAAGACGAGCATGTGCGGGGCCAGGCCAGAGCTAAGCGTCTAAATGGAAGCTGGGGATGGATAGTCACTTGTGCCCAGAGAGCAACCCGAGGGGGAAGGAGACTTAGGCATCCCCAGGGCCCTTCTGGCTGCCCCCGTGTCTCCAGACAAGAGACAGGTGGCCTGAGTATCAGCGCATTGCACTCACTTCTTGTTGGCCTGCTATGCACAGAAGTGGTGTACAGGAGGCCACCCGATCCTCCAGAGCATTTTGTTACACAGTATCCATGTGAGGAGCCACTTGCTACTTTGTTACATCTTCCCAAATGTCCAAGTCCCCACTGGAGCAGGGGGCTTTCCTGGATGTTTTCTTGTCTGCCTGAATTCTGCATTGAGTTCAAGGTGGTTATTTTGAATTTTTGTCGGGTAACTCAGAGACCTCTGCTTTGCTTGTTTGTCTGTTTGTTTCTTTGTTTTTAGGACCGGTGTCTGGAGGTTAATTTTGTTCCTTCAATTGGGGTCCTGGGTCCCGGTTTCTGGGGTGTGCCTTGCTATTTTTTTCTATTGCGTTTTAGTGCATTTGGAACAGTGGTCTGCTCTCCCAATCTTTAAGGGCTGGCTCAGTCCAGGGGAGGCCCTTCGCCCATCAGCCTGGGCAAAAGACGCTGAGGGCCTCTCAACCTTTTTTTGGAAGGACGTCTCTGGTTTTTTGTGGGTGTTGAGGTGGGGCTTGACAATAAACTAGGTATTCTAGTTTCTTTTTTCAGGTGCTTGTTGTCTTGCTCCCTCTGGTGGCTGGCTGCAGTACAGCATGCTCTGCGCCCCACTTATTTATGCATTCATCTGTTTATTCTTGCAGATGTCCTGACCGAGGATCGAACCCTCAAACTTGGCATACGGGGATGACACTCCAACCAACTGAGTGACCCGGCCCGGCCAGTGCTCAGTGCAACTGTTCCCAATCTTCTTCCTGCTGCAACTTCCTCTCTGGATGTTTACAGAAGACTCTCAGACCACATATTGCTGCCCAGCCCTTGAGTCTGGGAGACAGCCAAGTCCATGGTGTTCTAGTCCACCCTCTTGCTAATGTCCCTCCCTGGGGTGGTATCTGTTTCTTTAAATAAAGTTTTATTGGAACACAAGCATCCTTGTTGCTTTTTCTATTGTCTGGGGTCAGCTTCCCTGCGGCAGTGGCTGAGTTGAGCAGGTGGGACAGAGATCTGGATACATTTACTCTTTGGTCCTTTCAGAAAGTGTTGGCTGACCTCTGTGCCAGATAAAAGATTGACTTGTCCTGTTTTTTATTTTATTTTCTCTTTAGAGAAAAAGAGTGACAGGAAATAGATATAAGAAGCATCAACTCATAATTGTGTCACTTGTTCATTGATGGTTTCTCATGTGTGCCTTGACTGGGGGCTCAAAGGAGAACCAGTGAACTCTTGCTCAAGCCAGCGACCCTGGGCTCAAGCTAGTGACCTTGGGTTCATGTCGATGATCCTGCACTCAAATTGGTAAGCGTGCACTCAAGCTGGAGGAGCCTGTGCTTAAGCTGATGACCTCAGGGTTTTGAGCCTGGGACGCCAGCACCACCATGGGTCAGGCAAGATTGGCTTGTCTTTTATACATATCACAGGAAATATGACCACAGAACTGCTAGACATAAATGTGATCAAAGCATCCAGCCAAACATGTAGGGCAACGGCTTTTATACAATGATGTCAGGCAGTTGATAAATAAAACCTTAAGTTGCATCCATCAGCTCTTTACATTTTGAAATTTGTTATGACTTATTTTATCATCCTATATATTCACTTTATATTTTCAACATGACATTCTTAAAGGGCAAATCTACAATGTATATAATCTTCAGACCCCAACTTGGCTAAATGACCATTAAGACCCAAGACAATGTGGTTAGCTTTTGAAGAATGATGCCTACGTTCACTCGGGAAAATTGTGTGTTTCCACTGAACATGCTTGCGCGGACTTCAGATTTTTATTACTGGTTTGGTGGTGGAGCTAAGGGAACAGCCACTGTAATGAAAAGGTCTCTTCAGACCCAAGAACCATGCAAGCAACTCCCTAGAGTGTAACAGTTTATGGTCGGGCAATTTACTTACAAAAACACAGGGTCGGAATGGGCAGATGATCCAGCTCTGGGCGGGGGTACGGTGGTTCTGAAGGTGGACCCCCGGCTGGGTCATGGAGCTCTCTGGAGGCTCACCTAGCAGGTCCAACATTTCTGTGAATCAGCAGCTGCTGAGAGAGCTTCTGCCAGCAGATGGACCCAGGGAATAAGAAAAAAACCACTGACCAGCTCACTCTTCCTCAGCAGGGAAGGGGGAAGGGAAAAGGGGCTTTTCCCTTCCCCTCTTCTTCCCCCACAGATGTGCCTCTACTAAATTCTAAGGGTCCTCACAAAATTTGCAACCAGAGCAGCAGTGGGCAGTGGCAGCTCATCTCGGGATGAACCCCCTGAACTTGTCTCCACGGCCCCCTTTTCTCCACCCATTCCCCCCCCACACACACACAAGATTTCTAGAGCGGCCAAGGCAGCCCCGCCTAAACTCCCTCTTGTTGCTTCTTCTATCCTAGGCCCTTCCTTGTTCCACTGTCCCCAGCTTTAATAAACATATTCTAAAAAAAACAAAACACTAAAAATCACGAACCAGAAATAGTCCATCTTCATAGCATTAAGAGAAATGCAACCAGGCCCTGGCTGGTTGGCTCAGCAGTAGCCAACCAGCCCGGCTGTGTTGGCCTGGTGTGTGGAAGTCCCAGGTTCAATTCCTGGCCAGGGCACACAGGGGTAGCACCCATCTGCTTCTCTACCCTTCCCACTCTACTTTCTCTCTATCTCTTTCTTTCCCTCCTGCAGCCAAGGCTCCAATGGAGCAAAGTGGGCCCGGGTGCTGAGGACGGCTCCATGGCCTCCACCTCAGGTGCTAGAATGGCTCTGGTTGCAATGGAGCAACGCCCCAGATGGGCAGAGCATCGCCCCCTGGTGGGCATGTCAGTTGGATCCCAGTTGGGCGTATGCGGGAATCTGTCTGTCTACTTCCTACCCCCTTCTCACTTCGGAAAAATACACACACAAAAATGTACAAAGCTTGACCAGGTGGTGGCACAATGGATAGGGCATTGGGCTGGGATGCTGAAGACCCAGGTTCAAAATCCCGAGGTTGCTGGCTTAAGCGCAGGGTCGCCAGCTTGAGTGTGGGATCATAGACATGATCCCATGGTCGTTGGCTTGAGCTCAAGGTTGCTGGCTTGAAGCCCAAGGTTGCTGGCTTGAGCAAGGGGTCACTGGCTCAGCTGGAGCCCCCCAGTCAAGGCACGTACGGGAAAGCAATTCATGAACAATTAATGTCCTACAACTATGTATGGATGCTTCTCATCACTCTCCCTTCCTGTCTGTCTGTCCTTGTTTGTCTCTCTCTCCCTCACTTAAAAAAAATGTACAAAGTAGGGTGGTTATGTTTTGGGAATATATTCTTGGGGTAGATTGCTACAGTAACGGTCCCCAGTGAATTATCCACACCCCCATCTTAAAGTCCTCATGCATGTCTATCTGCCTCCCACGTTGATTCTGGGCGTGGCCACATGACTTGTCTTGGCAAATGGGACACCAGCAAACAAGACACAAGCAAGCAGGGGCTCGTAAAACCACCTGCACCTTGGGGCGTGCCCTCTCTTGTCTCTGGCAGGCCGGGAGCGCGTGGAATGCGGCCATCGTGGGAGCAAGCCCAAGCTCGCCAGCTGGGGGAGGCCAGGTGGCGTCCTGAGGCTCCTTGGTCAAACTGTCAGACATGTGAGCAAGGCCGCTGTCAGAGACTGTCCAGGGCCCCAGCAACATCACCAGGTCAATCCTTTAGCCTAAGAGAGCCTGACAAGACCGACAGAAGAGCCGTTCATCCGGTCCTGGCTCCAACCTTCCACACGCAGAATCATGAGCTCATAGACCATTGCTGTACCTAGCACGTAGACAGCGGCAAGCAGATAAGGAATAGCATCCTGAAATATTTACAGATAAACTTACTGATGTTTAGGGATTTGGGGGTATAGGTGAACCAGACGGTGTGGCGATCGTGGTGAACGCTGGTGAAGAACTCACAAGCTCGTTGTACTAAAAGATTTCTACCTTTGGTTATGTTCGAATTGGGAAATTTCTGTTAAAAAAGAATGAAAGGAAAATAAGAGAAGGGAAGGAAGGAAGGAAGGAAGAAAAGAAGGAAGGGAAATCACTCTCCTGTCTGTTAACACATGAAGCAATTGAGACCCAGAGTGGGCAGTGAGTTCTCCAACATAGCACAGCCAAGTCATAGCCAGATTCACTCCTGGACAGATTCCTGACCCCTGGGCCAGGCTTTTGCCAACCTCCCTGCACATGGTCAAAGGCAGGAACGTTTCACATGACAGACAACCCAGGAAGGAATATATTTTCCTCTCTTACTAGAAGAAAATATCCTTGGGGCCGGTCTAAAACACATTAGGAATGGTGAGAGAATGATGGTCATTCATCGGGATGTACTATTGATCCAGTTTTGGGGCAAGGAAGACCTGTGTCTCCATGAACGTGTGTCATGTTACATAACAGGTAGGTCGGGAGGGCCCAGAGGGTCTTCCTCCTTCCACGCCCTGTGGCTGGCACCAACTGCTTATTCTGTATTCAGAGACCTGTAGTAACCACAACAGGGAGAGAGCCAGGGCTGTGTCACCGTGTGTCACCATGTCTGGACAGCAGCGCTGCATGGTTTTCAAGTTCAAATGTGAGGTTCACGTCGCCTCTTTCCCACATGTGGACAAAAGAAGCAGAGCTTCCATTGCCCGCCCTGTGGGAAAATTACTGCTCGCAATTATTTGTCTATGGCCCCAGGGCGTGTTGGGCATCTCAGTAATCAGAGGTTGCTACGTGAAGCCGCAGACTGCCCGCCCGCCCAGCCATAAACAGACATGAAAAGAGGGTTACTTCATGGAAAAAAAAAAAAGAAAGACAAGCTTCCAACGTCCGTTTCCCTGAAACTTCGGAACCTTAGAACTCAGCCAGAGTTCACAGGGAGGAAGGAAGATGCTAGAAGCTGATAACTGGGCCTGTGACCAGAAACAGGGCCCGACCATGTTGAAGGGTTTCTCACCAGCACATGGGCAGGCCTTGCTCATCTTGAGTGGTGGTGTTTTCTGAGGTGTGAGTGTGTGTTGGGTGATTCGTTTGTAATCCTTGGGCCTCAGAGAGCTTTGTAGGGTACTTGTCACCAAGGGTAGGATGCAATGACAGGAACTAACAGCCTCTGCTTTTGTGGCAAGTGGGGTGTTGTATTGAAATCCATCTCTGTAGGTCTGTCGTAGGTGGGTGCATCTTGGGGGTGGAGGCCCCCAGCTCTCCCCCTCCCCACAGGGAGCCCCAAGACCCTCACTGACTCCCTGAGGGTCACATTCAGAGTCCCATAGGTTTTTCCTATTTAGTGGCCATTTATTTAATATGTTCAATTGCAAAATAGGGGATCTGTGGAGGGGGGCCCCAGCCCCACGTAGGCCTTCCGCACCTGGGCAGACCAGGGGCAGTGCTCTGGGGACAGGGGGCCCAGCCAGGTGTCAGAAAAAGAGGGACGCTCATTCAGGGCTGGGGATGCAGAACGCCAAGGCCTGTGGCTGACACTAGGGGACAGGGAGGGGTGGCCCGGACGCCATCAGGGAGGAGGGAACCGCCAAGACCCAGCGATCGAGCGAGCGAGCGAGCGGCATCTGGAGGAGGAGGCAGGCATGGTGCGCGCCCTGGAGAGGATCCAGGGGTCGCGTTCCCAGGGGCACCCGCCGGGGTCCCCGCCCGTAGGCTGGGGGGGGGCAGGAAGGAGGCACCCAGCCTGGCCCCTGCGCGGGTCTCCCCCACTTCCGCGAGCCCAGGGAGGCCTGCGGATCCATGGCCCTCCTCAGGGCACCGGACACCGTAGCAGCCACCACGAGAGCGCGCGCACGCGAGCACCCAGCCCCGCACTGGGAGTCAGAGCTGTCCAGCATCTGGCAGGTGCCAGCGCCCCGAGGGGGTGCCCACCGACCCCCCACCGCGCCACGCCACGCCACGCGGGGGCGTGGACCTCGGCTTCCTGCTTCCGGGGCGGGGATGGTGGGTGAGGACAAATGGAAGGGGAAGGGAGAACAGACCAGAGGGAGAGGGGAGAAGGGGGAGGAGAGATGGGGAGAGAGAAAGGGGAGGAGCAGGAGGGGAGGGCGGGGAGGAGACGGAGGGGGGGGGGCGGGGAGGAGACGGAGGGGGGGGGCGGGGAGGAGACGGAGGGGGGGGGCGGGGAGGAGACGGATCGGGAGGGCGGGGAGGAAGAGAGAGGCCGCATCCCTGCCCCCGTCCTGGGCTCTAGGCCAGCCTCACAGGAGATGTTGAAATGGGTGAAGGGTGTAGATCCCTCCCAGGCCTGAGAGGTCCAGGGCCCAGGCTCCTTGTGTCTGCTCCCATCCCCTTTCTGAGGGTCCTGTGTCCCTCCCCAGCACCCAGGCCGCTGTCCCCACTGGGTTTACGGTCACGCCCCTGACCCTCCCTCAGGGCTGTACAATTTTAGACGCCAGCACTGTTCTCAAATGACTGTGTCTGCTTGGGCACTTCTGTTCCCCTGATAGGGTGGAGCAAAGCAGGAGGGTCCTGTGACCACTCGATGTCCCCCAGGGAGTTCTCACACTGCTGCACCTCACCTGGGACCTGGGAGAGCCCCCTCACCCCCCACCCCATGTGAAATGTGCTGGGCACATAGGACCAGAGTTAATATGCCGTGGACAGAAATGGGGTGGGGATGTCATAAGAACTAACAGGTAGTGCATGTGCGCCCAATGCCAAGCACTGCCCAAGCACTTTTCATACATTCGGGCACATTTAATCCTCACAGGCCTCTGTGAGTTTTTCAGGAAAGCCTTTCGGAAGCACAGAGAGGCTAAGTAGTCTGCCTGGATCACACAGCCATCCAGGCAGGGCTTGAGCCTAATTCTGCAGGGGGCCTGCGAGTTAACACTAAGTTAACTTTCCTATGCACGTAGTCTTACGAATTGCTCTTCCGCCAAGATTTATTTTCTGCCAAATGGGGAAGATTCCTGGAAAGGAGCTATAAGCTCTGTGCATTGGAGATTTTGAGAGATATCAACAAAATCCTGGAAAGCAGTGGTGTGTCTCTCATCGAACCTGCAGGTCCAAGCACCGGCTTGATACGCAAATACAACAGGAGGGCTTGGTCTCCCTCAGGCCAGAGGGTGGGGACTAAGGGCATCCCCAGACAAGGGGAGGAGGCCCACTCCGACCCTGGAAGTTGGCATGAAAGCATTGGGGCAGAGAATCCCAGGGTTCAGGTTATCCAGAGCCAGCTCTAGAAGAGAGTGTGCAGTGACTAGAGGTACTTACTGCCTGGGTGTGGCCCATTCCACTGTGACATCAGTGTCCCCTGGTGGCTGTTGTCTGAGCAAGCTGGCTTCTGCGACCATTGGTTTTCCCAGCCCATTCCTCTACCATCCTCAAAATTCTTGGAGCACCCTCCAAAGTAACGCCCCACTCTGGCTGGATAGCTCAGTTGGTTAGAGCATCCTCCCGAAGCATTGCTGGTTCGATCCCCAGTCAGGGCATATACAAGAACAGATCAATGTTCCTCTCTCTCTCTCTTTCTCTCCCTTTCTCACTGTAAAATTAATATAATAAATACAGAAAAAAATATATGAGTTGTTTAAGAAGAAAATGCATTTAAACTCAAGAACAAAACAAAATATAGGCCCATTGCACTTCTCAGAGAATATAATATTAATTGCACTTATTTTCATGTCCTCTTCTGATTCCTGCATTGCCCGGTTTTCTCCAGGGTTCTGTCTGGTTTGTCTTCCGCAAGCTTTTTGTTGGTTTCCTTCAAATGGATGGGGGGATTCCTGGTAGTCTGATCCCATTTGTAAAGGAGTGTCAGGATGGTGAGTCTCAAAGTGTGGTCCGAGGACCCCCTGGTGGGTTTCCTGAAACTTGGGGGTGGGGGCGGGGGGGGGGTTCCCCAAGGTCAAAACTATTTAGTAGGACCACAAAGACATTTTCCTTTCATGATTGTTAGTTTTCCAGCATCTGCATGATATGTGATATCATAACAGATCAGAATAAAAGGAGGTAGAAAACCCAGCAGTCTGGTAAGCCACACATTGGCAAGATTTTTTAAAAAATGTAAAACACAGCCTGACCTGTGGTAGCGCAGTGGATAAAGCGTCGACCTGGGAACACTGAGGTCGCCAGTTCAAAACCCTGCACTGGTCTGGTCAAGGCACATATGGGAGTTGATGCTTCCAGCTCCTCCCCCCTTTCTCTCTTTCTCTCTCTCTCTCTCTCTCTCTCTGTCTCCTCTCTAAAATGAATAAAATAAAAAAAAATTTTTTAAATGTAAAACACTGTAATTCTTCCTATTAAATGAACTATTTTTAGGAAAAGATGGCTATGTTCATAAATGTTACACTATTTGTGTTGACGAAGGCTGCCTCGATGATCATTTAAAAATAAACGCAAGCGTGTTTAAAATTGTTCTCTGTGTTTGACATCTATTACAGTAAATATCAGTAGGTTTACCCAGAGAAATAGAAGCTCTCTGGGACCGGGCCAGGTGGTTCAGTGGATAATCATTGTCCTGGCATGCCAGGGTCATGGGTTCGATTCCCTGTCAGGACACATACGAGAAGTAACCAGGGAGTGTACATTACTAAACGGAACAATGAATTGATGTTTCTCTCTCTTTCTCTCTCTCTCTCAAATCAATGGGGGAAATTTTTTTTTTATAATGTAAAACAAATAAATAAATAAAGCTACACTCTGGGGCTTCATCCCGGGGACAAGCAGGGCAGCATCTCTGCTGCTTAGGTTGCCCTTATATGGGTCCCCCATCAGTGGGCCATAACCCAAGGCTGTCACTTCCTGCCACCTCTAGGCCCTGTGTGTTGAGGGTGGTCTCCCACTTGCATGGCATTCTGGGCCCCACGGCTGTGTCAGGTTCCGCCACAGATAGGATGTCATTTGCCTTCTCGCTTCCAGAAATCTCTCCAGTGTTGAGGTCTGCTGGTGGCTTCTCCGTGTCTGTCTTTGTCTCTGTTCTGCGTTTTCAGAGAGGCCCAGGGGAGTGAGAAGAAACCCAGGTGTCTTTAATCGGCCACCTTGAACCCAACGTCAAAACCGGGTGAATGAACACATGGGTAACTGAACGTGTGTGCAGGGACCCTGGCGGTGGATGGAGCAAAAGGCTGGGAAGAGGGTCTGGCATTTGTGTGGACCATCCTCAGGGATGTGCTGCTCTGAGGGTCAAGTGGCACATGGCTTTGCCGAGAAGACCTACCTGGGTGGAAGTACCCGTGCATGCATCAGGTGAGGCCTGGTGTGCAGGAGCAGAGGATGAACGTCCTTCTCGGCATGCGGCCCCATACATCTCTGTATGGGGCTGCATGCGGCTGTGTGTCATCGAAAATGGCTATGCGTGTCAGTGCTGACACACGTGTCATAGGTTCGCCATCATGGATTTAGATGGTGGGAGTTAAGCCGCAGGGGAAGAATTGGTAGAGGAGAGGCAGAGGACACCCCTTCCTGCCCGGCATTCCCATCCACATTCTGGGAAAAGCCAGCTCCTGTGTCTAGGGCACTGGACACGAAGTGAAGAGGGAAGGAACCGAAAATTCCCGGGGAAGGAGAGGGGGGCAGCTGTGTGGAGGACGCTGCAGGCAGCTTGTAGCTCAGGGAACCTTACCCTCTTCCCTGCCTCGGCCTGACCGGCTGATGACTGTCAGTGTGTCACGGTCACCATCGTAAGAAAAGCAAGCCCTTTCAAGATGCCACCTGAACCCTGGCCAGTTGGCTCAGTGGTAGAGCGTCAGCCCGGCATGTGGAAGTCCCAGGTTCAATTCCTGCTCAGGGCACAAAGGGGAAGCGCCCATCTGCTTCTCCACACCTCCCCCTCTCCTTCCTCTCTGTCTCTCTCTTCCCCTCCCACAGCCAAAGCTCCACTGGAGCAAAGTTGGCCCAGACTCTGAGGACGGCTTCATGGCCTCCATCTCAGGTGCTAGAATGGCTCTGGTTGCAATGGAGCAACAGCCCCAGATGGGCAGAGCATCGCCCCCTGGTGGGCATGCCAGGTGGATCCCAGTCGGGGGACGAATCTGTCCATCTGCCGTCCTCTCCCCCCCACTCCCCCTGCTTCTTACTTCAAAAAAATTAAAAAAAAAAAATAATGCAACCTTAGCACTGCAGAAGGCCAGGTTTCTGTGGAGGGAAACTGAGGCCAGGTCCCATTTCATTGACTAGAAACCTGTTCCCTCCCAGAACAGGGGTCACGCCTTGGCCAACACACAGCACCCAAGCAAACCCCTGCTCCGCTTCTCTGGAAGGACATATCACGCACTCCAGATCCGGGAATGGGCTTTCTTCTCTGTGTCAAATGACCCTGTCTTGCCTCTTTTTTTTTTTTTTAGAAGAAACTGTTTATTTGGTTTGACTTTGAAATGCCTCAATGCAGCTGAAATCATCTCAGGCAGCCAAGCCAGAAGTGACCACTTCCTGAGCTGAATGGGGAACCCTTAGCTGGAACTGGCAGGACCCCTGTGGGGCAGCACCTGCCCCCTCCCCATCCCGACCAGGCCTCCCAGACTGCCATACAGGCTGGTGACCTGGTCTGAACTCCCCAGCAGCCTGTGCAGTGGATACTTCTGCAATGACAGTGACAAGGGGACCAGCATTCGCCAGGGACCTGGTGCATGCTCATTACCACTTCTGAGGGAGGGACAAGAGACTCGCTTTTTGGGGGTTTAAGAGGTACAATTTGAGTTTTAACCCCCAACCCTAGAGCATCCCCCAGAAGCAGACTTTGTTGTTTTGGGTTTTTTTAGAGAGAGAAAGGGAGCGAGAGAAACATCAATTTGTTGTTTCACTCATTCATGCATTCATTAATTGGCTCCTGTGTGTGCTTTGACTGGGGATCGAACCCACAACCTTGGTGTATCTGAACAATGCTCTAACCCACTGAGCAGCCCAGCCAGGGCCATGTGACAGGGTCTTGAAGGGGACATCTGCTCCCAGGAACTGAAGCTCTTCGTGTCACTTCAGTCCTCTTTCCCCCTCCAGCCACATATCCCAAGCCTAACCTTCCTGGGACCTTCTCGCACCTGCTTCTCCAGTGCTGTCTTCTGATCTCATTCACATCAGCCTTCATCAAGTCTCGCGGTAGCTTTTCGCCCTAAGCTGGGTGTTTTTTTAATTTTTTTATCAAATTGTCAAAGGAAAAAGTGCACAGAGATGGGTCCCGATAATGGCTCAAGATCTGGCCTGAGTGGTGAGCCCCTGGGTGGGGTCCTCACCACCATATGTCCAGGAATGGGGACAGACGTTAACCAGCCTAGGCGTCTCGCCAATAAAGACTCCGTGACAAATGAAAACTCCTGATATGAAAGAAAGCTCAGGGTGACATGACACCACGGGGAGCCTGGCTTGGCTGGCAGCCTCCAGGGGAAGAGCCCCCTTGAGGAGGAAGGTGGGATGCAGGGGATAATTCCTGGTTGTCACCAGGATCAGAGAACAAAAGAGAACCAGAAACCCCTTCATTTCGATTCAGGCTAATGGCAGTTTGAGAGATACGTGAATAGTTTATATTTCTACTCACTGACGTCATTCCTCCTGAAAGGAGAAGAGAAATAGATGGAGCCCCCAAATTAAAAAAAAATACAGTAATAATAATAAAGGCAACTTTCAGTGGTGTCTCTCTGCAGCCCAGGCAAGGTGTCCTCTTATAGATGCCGGCAGAATCACCCAGAAACAAGCACCATCTGTGGCACCATAATAAGCATGATTATCAACACTATCTTTCAGGTTTTTCACTGAGTCAGAACAATCTGCTAAAAATAATGCATACTGTATCCGCAACGCCCCCAGACCATGTGTGTTTGCCCATCCCCGCGGCCTGCCTGTTCCCCATGGGCCCAGGGGGCTGGCAGCAGGTTCCTTGGCTGGCTGGTGGTCGTGTTTGGCTCTGTCTCTGTCTCTGGGGCAGCAAGAGATGAGCTGGAGGGAAAGGTGTGAATCCACACACAGCCCTGGCCAGTAGCTTCATTGGTTATAATGTTGTCCAATTATAGCCAAGGTTGCGGGTTCTATCCCACGTCAGGGCACACACATACAAGAACCAACCAATGAATGCATGAATCAGTGGAACAACATCCATGCTTCTTCCTGAATTACCTCCACAGGTGCAAAGTCTTGGTCACATCCCCAGAATGTAGCCCAGCTGGGGAAAGCAATGATGGCCAGTGTCACTTCCTATGGATCATGGAACCCGCAGGTGATGCAGGGTTGTCCCGCACTTGGCTGTGTTACGTGCATGGTGTCCTGCACACCCTCGGTTTCCCCAGCAGACAGACAGATGCCTCCAGACATGCTCAGCCTGTGCTCAGTCAAACCCCGTTTCTCTCTGCAAGTGCCCGCCTCTGTTCATTTTGCAGCCATACTGGGAGATCGGTCATGAGACCAAGGGGGAAACTGAGGCTCAGAGATATGGTGGGGGTTGGGGTTCAATTCCAAAGCCACTGGCCTGGAGACGGAAGACGACGCCATCATCTCCAAATTGCAGAGACAGTTTGAAACCCAGAAGATAAGTGACTTGGCCAAGGTCACAGCAATGGGGCAGGATCAAGCAGCTGTTCCCTGGCCTCTGGCTTGGTCCCCACTCCCCAGTGAGGACTTATTTAAAATGCGTCCACTAATTCTCCGCTGTTCCTCCCTTCCGACTACCGCTCCCAAATCCCCCATCTTGAGTGGCAGCTGTGTTTGATGGCCTGCTACTAAGGAGCTGAAGGTGGCACAGTGACTGTGACTCTGGAGGTGAGGTCATAAACGGCACTGTGGGGGGCCCTGGCTAGGTTGCTCAGTGGATATAGCATTGTTTCCGCACACTGAGGTCGTGGGTTCAATCCCTGGTCGGGGCCACAAGTGAGAAGTAATCCATGGGTACACAGCTGTATATTGGAACGACTAGATGAAACAATGAGTTGATGTTTCTCTCTCCCTTCCTCTCTCTTTAATCAATGCAAAAAATTAAAGATAAAATAAAAGGCACTGTGGCTTCCTCCTGACTTAGTCTCTCCTGGGTCACTCACTCTGGGTAAAGCAAGCTCCTTGTTTCACAAAGACACTCAAGGACCCATGACTGTCATTTTCCCACAGTGCTGGCTGTCAATATTCCAAGGGAGTGCAGAGATGTCCCAAGGGTGAGCAAATGGGACCTTGTGTCCTGCAATGCCCAAGCCCCTATTCCAGGACCCCGGCCCACAGACACCACACCCTGTCCCTGGGCTCTTGGACACTCTGCGGTGACTTTCTTGCCCTAAGTTCCTCTTTCCATGTGAAGCCAGCAAGAATGAGTTGTTTGCAAAATAACAAAATTATGCATAGACTTTTGTCTTTTTTTTTTTCCTCTGAAACATCTGGCCTCAGCAGAAAGACCCCGGAGACTGAGAAAAACATTTTTATCTATCTCCTAACACATCTTCTAGCATCCGAGCCATCACTCACCCAGTGACCATGAACACCTGGGATTGCATTTCTACCTGAGATGGTGACTGTCCTCTCCAGGTGTTCACTGCATCCTCTTTTTATTTACTTGAGCGTGGCCATTTCCTGTGCCACATGCTGCCCTGACTACTCCGCAACTCAGAAGGGCCAGTGTGACCGAACATCCCTTAGAAGGCCATGCTCATCCTGTTTTCACGTGCTGACACCACCTTCCAGAACCTCTGGCCTTAGCTGGTCACGCCTCGTCTGAAAGGGTTTGTTTGTGCCTAAGGCATCAGCTCAGACTCCTGCACTGTCCTGCACCCCCCAACCCCCATCCCCACCCTCACTGCCCTCCACTCTGCAGCCACGCCCACCCCACCCCCCACAGCCACTGGACCAGGTTCTTCCAGCCTTGAGCACTTCGCTCTGCCCTTAGCACCCAGCCCGGTGGGCCGGGGGCTGCTGGTCTTGCTGCATCTGGCCTGTTCCCCTTGGCGCCATCCCAGGGCTGAGCGCGCCCCTCCTGGCTCAGGGCTGGGGTTCCGCAAACATGGACTGAACCGAAACCCGGCTGTGGTTGCAGGTTCCTGGGCTGTTTCTCCTCTTGTTCCCATTCCCGCCCCCCCACCCCCCTTCCATCACGGGCGGGGACAGGCTCCCTACACTGTGGCCTAGACAAGGTCTTCCCCACTGGAGGGTTGTGCAATAGGGTAGGGGCAGCACAGACGGCCCAGGCATCCATGGGGTCAATCTGACTAGCACCTAGGCTCTCCGATGGCCCCTCGCTTGTCCCCCTTTTTTTATGGTTACCTTTAGGAAATGGGCACTTAGGATGAGGCTTGACATTGGTTCTAAGCTTAGGACACAGAGGAAAAACCCTGAGGAATAGGACCCAGAACCTTCTGGCTTCGAGAAGGAGAGAGAAGGTGACTGTGAAGTCCCAAGCAAGGGGCCACCTGCAAGAGGAGCCCACAGAGTAACCCTCTATCCCCCAGCAGGCCACCTCCCCCTGGACTGGACACGAGGGTGGGACGCCCCCCAGGAGCAGCAGGAAAGAGAAACCTCTGGGTGTCCTGAGTTGGACATGGGGGGAGGGGGACTGAGACAGCTGCCAGGGAGCAGGAAGAGCCCTGCCCTCTGGCTGGATGCAACATTAACTGATTCCCACGGACACCGGTGGGAGATTTCTACCTGAGGAGCCTGTTTTGTCCCTTCTCTCATCCATCCTCTACACAGACCCTGGGCCAGAAAGGGCAACAGGGAGGATAACCAACAGGCTTTGGGGAGAAAACACCACTCAGACCGCATGAGGAGGGATGTGTGCCGTGGGCTGTGCTATTATTGCAGGAATCAAAGGAGGACAAAAAACGCCCAACTTGATGAAGGAAGTTGGATTGAATTAGCCGGTGGAGCATCATGACCTCCTCAAGAGGCCAGTCAAACATGTGCTCCGGGAAAGTCAGAGTCCTTACATCTTATATACCTTTACAGAACACGGGTTTACACGCAAGGACCTGTGACCTCTTTGTCTGGAGGTACACACGTCAATCACACAATTTCAGGGTGGGAATCTTAGGTGACGTCAGAGAAGAAGCGTTGGAAATGGCCCATGAAGGTCTTAAAAACTTTTAAGAAAAGGAGAGAGGAAGGGGTGATTCAGATAAGTTCTATCTTCCTTTCTCTGTGTAACAAGTTGTCTCATGCACCTTTTCAGAGAGCTATAGAAAGCAGTTAGCCCCTGCTGGCTCCCTTCCCCTTGCATTCTTCCTTTAAAACTTTCTAGTAAGAAAACCTCTCCATTAGCAAAATATAGCCCTTCCCAAGCAGTAATTTGCAATTTTCACTAAGGTAAACAGCTTTTTCACAATGAAAAGGACAAAAATAAATGGAAGAAAACCATATTGTAACTAAAAGAAACATTTTATTCTTTGTAACAATAATATACTATACTATGATAAATGCATAATAAAAACATTTGTAATATTTTATATTGTAATTATGCTTACATGCCTATTAATTTTTAATAATCATTATAAGAAAAAGCACTCATTTAGATAAAAATACAACATGTCACATGCCATGGATCGATTCTGCATCGATCGAATACGGACACTTACAGATGAGTCTTCCAATATCAAAACGGAGCACAGGCAAGAGGACACTTTTCAAAGGAGGACAGAACTCATAAAAGAAGGACTGTCCTCCCTAAAGGAGGACGATTGGTCACCTTAATTTCACTGACCACTTTTAGCTGGTGTTGCCTGGCTCTCGTTGTAAATCACACACAAGCATAAAAATTATATTTTACAAACTTATTTGGCTTTCTTCCTTAGTGCCGGACCCTCCCTGTGCTTCAGGGGCTGGGAGGGAATACGTCCAGCTGCAAGGGACAGACAGACATCCAGGCAGAAGGGCTGAGAGCAGTAACAAGAGGTCCGGCCGACAGCGATGCGTGTGGTTCAGGCTCCCAGGGTCCAGGGTCCCCTCTGGGCCTTCCTCTTCGTGCAAGGGCTCCAGCCCAAGGCCAAGGTCAGGGCAGGAGAAAGGGGAAGGGCCCCCAGCTGCATTGTTTTTGCTCCTGTCAAGAGAACAAAACATTTCCCAGAGACTGTGGTTGGGGTCCCAGGCTGGCCATGCCGTACAGGAGGCTGGGACAATGTACAGGGGGCTGTGGCAGGTGAGGGAAGAAAAACTGGGCTGGGATAACTTCTAGGAAGCTTGGACACCGGGGTTCCCCACCCAGAGGGGGGGTGCCAACCCAGAGCCAGGGGCCTTCTCTGTTGAGATACCAGTGCTGCCCGATTAGTGATAAATGTCTGTCCCCTGGCATCACCATGTGCTAATCTTACTAGAACACTCCTTGGGCAGCCCCTCCCTCCACCAGGGGACGGGGCGGGGAGAGGGAGGGTGCCTTCCAGGAACCCTAAGGGGGTCTTGTTCACTTAACCATTAGACAAAGTAAGATCCCAGGGGCCCAGAGACTGGAGGCTCTCCTAGTCCCCCCTCCCTTGCACACACACACACACAGATCAGACCGTGTTGATATTGTGAGGCAGGCCTGCTGCACTGGTCCTTATGACAAGAAACGAAACATTGCTTAACCCCAAGGAGAAACCACAAGAACAGACAAACATGGGCACAGCCAGGCTCAGGGCTCAGCCTCCCACCTCGCTGTTCTCTGTGTTCAAGGGAAGAGAGAGGTTGGTGTGGTGGGTGGGCCCTTTGAAGTCCCACAAGCCTCCTCTCTCTCAGAGGAAGCCTGTTGTTGGTTTAGGGACCACGGACGGGGGCTTGGACCCTTGCTGCCTTTGTTATCCATCATCTGCTCTCTGGGCCAAGGTCACCGGCATCCCTGGCTGAGAGGACAATTGCCCTGATGTCTTGCCTAGAATTGGGGTACGGGCACAGAGAAGCCCCAGCGTGGGACCCTGCTGTTGTTTCACCACAGGGCCCTCAGTGCATGAGGGACCCAAGACCACCAATCCTCACGAGAGTAGAGTTAGCCACCAAGGGGATAGGACGGACACTCCCTCCATGAAGCCCCGCAAGGCCATGGTTAAGGCCAAGGGCATGCCCAGAAGTCAAGGGGCCTGAAAGGGAGCTACCCCTTTTCATTGGAAGAGCAAGCTCTGTGCTGCAGTTGTGGGGGGCAGGCCATCACTCTTCATCCTAGAGGTCTGCAGGTCTCCCCGAGAAGTCAGGGGGCCCAGTTCTCCGTCCTTCCTTTCGGAAAGCGCTCTAGCAAGTCCCCTGCCCTCTCCTCGCCCAGGAGGCAATGTTGCAGGGGTCCGTGCCACTCCCGGGCGGATGCTGGAAGCATGTTTACTGGTTTTCCTAAGAGGCCTGGCCCCAGCCCCGAGGGCTCCTCCTGGGACCCCTGGCCTCTCAGGTGCTGCCAGACTCCTGAGCCCCAGAGCTCACCCGCCATGCAGAACCACAGGGGAGGATTAGTAATCTGAGGAACTCTGGAAGCACCAGGGAGCGCATAGGAAAACCCCAAGCCCTGGGGAGCCCACCTAGGTCATGGGGGGGAGGAATACAGGACACCCTTTGATGGTTCAAAGAAAGAGTCCCCCGATGCACACAGGTGTGTGCACACATTCACACTCACACACATAACCCACACACTCATACATACATACACCAATATGTTCACACACACCCATGTGCATATACCTCAGGGCTTTCCCTCCCTGGAGCTCTGTCTGTGTCCCCCCCAACACACACACACACACACACACACACACACACACACACACACACGTGAACTCACCCTGACAGTGCGGGCATCTGCATCACCGTATGGACGTCTAGTGTCTACAGTCATTTCAGCTCACAGTCCCTTTCTCAGCTGGGAGACACAGACACCTGTGCTGTGTCCACTAGAGTGGTAGCCCTGTGGTTCCCAGACCAACTCATTAGAAAAAGAATATTTGTATTATTATTATTATTATTATATTTTGGAGAGATTTTGGAGAGAGAGGAAGGAAGACAAAGAGAGAAAGAAACATCGGACATCGGTCTGTTCCTTTACGTGCCCTGACTGGAGATTGAACCCGCAACCTTTGCACATCAGGAGGATACCCTAACAGAGCTACGCGGTTAGGTAGGAGACTTTCTCACAGGGGCAGTGGTTAGCGTGAGGCACCTGCCCACCCGTCCTCCCCTGGGGACCCAGGAGAGTGAGCTCCCGAATGTTTGCATTGCAAAGGACTCCGCTGGGTGGTGGAACGGTTACATCTCAATTGCAGAGAAAAGAAGACTTGGGGTCCAGGGGCTCTTTGCCTGCCACCAGGTTTGGATTGGGGTCCCCCACCCCAATGAGTTCCATTCAGAGTTGTCAACCAGGAACTAGAGGGGCTGGCGTGCTCCTCCTGGGGACGCAGCCTCGAGCTGAGCCGTCCGGAAGCACGCTCTTACTATGTGTGGATGGAGGACCGGACCGAAGCATTTGTGCTGGGAGTCCGCAGTTTCTATCTGCTGATGTTGAGGCTTAGTCCCTAATAGCTTGAGTTTGGCCCAGGACAATTTTTTGTCTCCTTCTGAGGCTGCTGGACTTGTGGGCACCTGCCCTCCAGGGGACGCCGACTCTGCCGGCTGGTCATTGGTCATCACAGCACTGCTGACCTGAGTCTCAGGTGTCCTCTTGGGCAAAGCCAGCGCTGGCTGCAGGAGGGACGCAGGGAAGATGGTTCTGAGATTCTCCAGTCATCCGAGACGAGGGGAACAGGGAAACCGAGACACATACTGAAACGGTCAGGACAATGTACAACTGTGGAGTAAATCACAGAATCCCATCGTCTGTAACCAAGTGTAAATGGCTTACACATCTCCCCAACCAAAGGGCAAGTAGCTTACATCACCCTACTCAGGAACATAGCAGAAATTCAGTTAGCACCATTTGGACTGACCACACTCAAGCACAGATGAAGTTAAGGGACTAAGTCTCACCTTGGTACCTCAGCCTAGAGCTGATGAATATACTAGCCCAGTGGTTCTCAAACTTTTTGAAGTCGGGCGCATTTAAAATCCTACAAATAATTGTAGGCACACTATCTACAAATTTCTGAGAAATATATTATAATAATTAAGTCAAATATTAAAGAAAAAAATAAAGTCCAAGTGTGATTTTATGGTAATTAAACGAAATAAATACCACAAAATTACATTTATTCTAACATTAAAAAACATTTTTATGTTACATTTCTTGAGTTATGCTTTTTAGAATTTGTGAAAAAGAGGGGTTAAAAAATAAAAAAGATGACAAAAAATTATCTTTTTATATATATAGATACATTCTTAATAAGATTTAGTAAATTCAGCAGGTCCTGGCGTGATGTTTAAGTTTTTTCATTCTTGTGTTTATGAAATCATGAGCCTGATGTGTCCTAGTGATTTCTTCAATGTTTGGGCATATATTTGAAAGGTAAACTCTCATTTCCTTGTCAATACATTGAAGAATTCCTCTCTTTTTACTCTTAATTGTGTTGAGGGTAGCAATTCCTAATTCATATAAATAGGATGTTGAAAATTGTAGTAAAATGTTCAAAGCTTTTTTAGATATTGCCACATATTCTTCTTTTATAAAAATCCAAAAGCCTTCAAGAGACAATTCCATATGTTTAATCATCAATCCAAAAGCCCCACCATACATATCATCTTAACTTTACACCAAACAAAGGATAGAAGAAACTTGCCTCTGGTCTTTCTGGGGAACATGGGGGTAGTGTAAACAATTCAGCACCACAGCTTAACAGCCTTTTGTAACCTAATCAGGCAAGTGAGATGGAGGGATGGGCACACTGTCAGCTTACAGCCAGTTCCCCACACCTCTGTACCACAAAAATCTAAACTCCAAGAACCCTGTTTGTTTTTGATCCCCAACAGGCACATATTTCTCTGGAATACCATAGGGCCAACCTGGAAATCTTCTAGGGCGCACCAGTGCACCCTGGCGCATACTTTGAGAACCACTGTCCTATTGGGATCCTCCCTTAAGACTTCCCCTAACATAGATTAACGTGAAGTGGTTGCCAGGGGGACAGGGAGTAAAAAGTTACCAACGTAGAGTGACAGAGACAATTTGACTTTGGGTGGCGGGCACACAATGCAATCAATGGCTCAAATGTGATGGAGATGTTCACTTGAAAAACCTATGTACTGTTATTGACCAAAGTCACCCCACTAAAGTTTATTTCTAAATTAGATAAATAAAACAGAAAAGACCTCCCTGCTCTTCCCAGCCTTTAAAACCCTTCAAACAAGAGACCCAATGTGTCCTCCCTCCTGGGGACATGCCCTGAACCTTTTTCTTCCCTTTTCCCTCTTTTTCCCTTGTGGTCATGTATTGCCTCAGGAGACTTGTAACCAGGGGAGCAGTGGGCAGTGGCAGCTCCTCTTGGGTGAACCCCTGCACTTGTCTCTGAGATGTCCCCCACCCGTTTTTCTCTGACTACCTGGTGTAAGCTCATCCCCCCCCCCCCCAAGGTTTCTAGAGAGTCAAAGCAGCCCTGCCTGGGCTCTCCTCTTGTTCCTTCTTCTATCCTAAGCCCTTCCTCGTGTCACAGTGCCTAGATTTCATAAACATACTCTCAACATCACCTGGACTCGTGCTATGAAATTTTTCCTGGACAAAATCAAGAACCCACACACTCCCGGCCAGTCCTCAGCAGACCCGAGGGCCAGCTCTCCTGTCTGGGAAGGGGTGGCCTTCGGTCGGGGTCTGGACAGCATCCAGGGGCTGAGGGCTGCCAGCCTAAGTGGGGCTGAGCCTCGGGCGTCCAGCTGTTTCTGGCCTCACCATGGCCAGGCAAGTGCAGAAGCTGGGAACCCTGGGAGGCAGGAGGAGCCTCACCTCAGTTTAGAACCTGTGTTTCCTCCATTCTGCACAGGGGCCACAGTGCTGGTCCTGTTGCAAGGGGAGGAGATTGTTTTGGGGTTCAGGCTCCGTGGATGCTATCTCCGCAGGAGCTTGTCTGTTGCCCCTGGGGCTCCATGTGCCCTGACCTGTCCTGGCCACCAGCCACATGCCTTATCAGATGGGTCCTCAGGCCTGCCTGGGCTTGGAGGCCCTGCCCGCAACAAGCCTAAGAAGCGCCACTCAGACCAGCCCGGCCTCCAGGGCAGCAGCTTCCTCCCCAGACCTCTGGGCGATGAGCAATTTGATTCCCCTGTTCTGAATCAAGAATCTTTGGATAGGCTGGCCAGCTCCAGGCCACAGCTTTGGACTCGGCTGTCCCACCCCAGGTCCCACGGGTGGACCAGGTTGCCATCCTGAGCTGCCTAGGCTTGGAGCACTCTACCTGCAAGGTCTGCAGAACTTCTGCCAGGGTCACTACTGGAGGCCATGAGGCCCTAGAAAACACGCCCTTGGCCGAGACCTGAGGCCAGTCCCCTCCCCTATTCCATGGACCAGCCCTGTGAGGTTCTGTGTACTTTCCACTCCGAATGGTCACCAAACCCCACAGGGAGCAGGTGGGAACCCTCAGGAACGGTGCCCTCAGGGAGTCTGCAGGCAGGTTGTGGGGGAGTAAAGGTACATGTTGGTCCCCGAAGAGGTGCTGTGTGTCTATGTGTGTGTACGGCAGGCAGCCCTTTCCATCCACCCCCCTCCACCCCCCCACCCCCCACCCCACCCCACACCCCCACCCCACCCCCCCGTCCCCGATGCCTCTTGCCAGTGAAGGGACTGATCGGGAGTTCTGAGAGCTGGTGGAGAAGGGGCAGGTGGAAGAGCCCCTCACAGTCAGCCTCGCCACCCTGACTTCTCAGAGACATGAGGCGGGGAGGTCAGGGACCAGACAGTTGAAGTAGGAGAACAGAGGACGCAAGTTCTTTCCCACCTCCTGATCTGTTCCAAAGGCAACAGGGTGGGAGCATTTTTGTTCTCCTGATATCTGGGGCTGGAATTCCCCTCTGGTGAGCCCCGGGGTGGAAGGAGGGCCCCAGAGGCCCCAGTGGAGCCAGGTTGATGTACTAGCCCTGAGTCATCTGCATCGTGGGGGTGGGTGGGGATAGGGGTTAAAGGTGGGGCTGGGGCCCTGAGCAGGCACAGGGCAGGTCTCAGAGGGGCAGGGCCAGGAGGCTGGGAGGCTGGGACAGAAATGATAAGCCTGTCGGAGTACCCACAGGTGTGTGAACCCCAGCTCACCCATTGGGGGGTATCAAAAGAAGGTCTGTGGAGGAGAGGGTCCGTGGTTCACCTCTGGATGTGGTCTGGGGGACAGAGCTGGGTCTGCAGCAGAGGAGACCATTGGGACAAGAGCCTGAAGACCTCACAAAGGTCACCAGGTTAGGAGCAGGCCTCAGGTGGTGAAGCCTTCCCAGAGTGCCTGCCTGGTCTGGGTGCCAGGTTGGGTCCAGCCAGGGCCCCGCTCACAGGACCTGTGTGCTCTGACACCAGGATCTGGGGCTGACGGGGGGTAGGACCCCACTTCTGATTGTCACAAAGTAGCTACATGGGCTGGTGGGCTCTACCTAAGCGTCACGTTCAACACTGTTAAGGTGACCAATCATCCTCCTTTAGGGAAGACAATCCCTCTTTTGTGAGTTTTGTTCTCCCTAAAAAAGTGTCCTCCTTTTTGATATTGGAAGACTTATCTGTCAATGTCTGTATTTGATTGATGCAGAGTTGATCCATTGAGTGTGATCTGATGCATTTATATTTAAATGAGCGCTTTTTCTTAAATTATTATTAAAAATTAATAGGCATGTAAGCATAATGACAATATAATGTATTACACATGTTTTTATTATGCATTTATAATATTAATAGTGTATTATTGTTGCCTGACCTGTGGTGGTGCAGCGGATAAAGCATTGACCTGGAATGCTGAGGTTGCCGGTTCAAAACCCCGGGCTTGCCTGGCCAAGGCACATATGTGAGTTGATGCTTCCTGCTCCTCCCCCTGTTTTCTCTATCTCTTTCATCTCTCTCTTTCTCTCTCTCTCTCTATTCTCCCTCTAAAAGTGAATAAGTAAAATCTAAAAATAAATTCTTGAATATAATGCATGCCTACCATTTTAAAAAAGTAGTATATTATTGTTGCAATGAATAAAATGGTTCTTTTATTTACAATATTGTTTTCTTCTATTTATTTTTGTCTTCCTTTTCATTGCAAAAAAGTTGGTCACCTTAAACCCTTTCCCTCCCAGCTTTATCCTCTCATGTCTGCCTGTTTGATCTGCCCAGTGATCCCACATCTGCCCGGGTCTGGGCAGTGCTGCCCACCCCACCCCCGCCCCGGCCCGAGATGCCCCATCCTAGGACACATGTGGTAACCTCATCGTCACCCCTTCCCCTCCCTTAACCATGGGATGACTTCCTGTACCACCTGTAGTGACCCCTGTCCCCATCCTGTGGTCCCAGCATGTATGTCCCCTCTGCTGGCTCTTGCCCTCTCTTTGGCACAAGTTAATTTTATCCTATTCCTTAGGCCAGATCCAAAACTACTGAGCCAGTTGGTGACAAGCCTGAAGGAGAAGCCATTTGTAAGCAGAATTTAATGTATATGAATCATCCCTTTATGAAATGACCAGACAGGCCATTGCCACTTTGGATAAATGTGAACCATTGTCCACCCACCCCACCCCCCGCCTCACAACTGCACACCCATCCCTGGTCTCCTTTCTCCTCAGGGACAGAAGAGGTGACGTTCCCAGAGCTAATGCCACGCCCTGAACCATGGTAACTGCTCTACACTGGAGATTGCACGTGACTCCAGGTCCCGGACCTGGTCACTGCTAGGGAGGGTGAGGGTTAACTGGAGCTAACCAAGGATTTCTGTGATTCCCCCCGCCTTCCCCCCCCCCCCCCGAGATATGACAGACTTGGGAAAAGTTTCAAGGAATATGGCCACATATTAGCTCACTGGCCCTGTTCCTGCCATTCCGATGGTGACCAGATTGGCACTGACACTCCTGCTGTGACCTAGACATGTCATCACTGCTGTGGGTGGCAGCTCAGGAGAGGTCAGATGGGCACCTGTACCCTGCTCACAAATGGTGGCGCTTGGAGTTTATATGCTGTGCGTTTTCCCCTTGGGCTGTGGCGAAGGGGTCCACCACCTTGAACACCAGGAATCCAAACAGGGTTGGGCTCTTTTTCATGGGAGTCCTGAGGGTGTTCCCCACTGCATCTGCCACTGCCACCACATGGAGCTCCCTCAAAGGCCCCTGGGAGCCCATCTTCCCTGTTTGTTTGGGTGAGAGCTTATTATTTATAGAAGCCTCCAGACAGCTCTCTGCAGAGATGCAGGCAAGGCCAAGCCTGGACACAGGCTCCAAATGACACATGCCACGGGGTGGGGTGGCCGGGAGGCAGCACCCCCACAGCCGTCCTGGAGGAGCCTCTTCTAGGATAGTCCCTCCCTGGGCTTCCCAGGGAGTGGTGGGAGAACACAGGATGATTGTCGCTGACCATGTGCTGGGGGAGAGAGAGCCACACAGACCTGAGGTCTGGGGACCGGGGGCGATGAAAACAGCCCTTTGTCCAGGGCCTGGTCCGTTGCACACACTGGGCTTGTGTTTCTCCTGCTTTGTGATGATTGGGTGAAACATTAGAGTGGGCATCAATTATTCAGATTTCCCTGCCAGGTCAAGGCGCTGAGAAAGGGAGCTCTCGGAGGTAGTCCACTCCAAGAGGGAGGCTGGCAGTGGGGATGGGATTCAGACAGACTCCCCGGCTGGGGCCTGAGCCTCTGGCACCCCCATGTCTCAACGACCCACCCCACATCCCCAATCAGAGCTAACCTTCTTCCACCAACACTGGCCAAATGGCTGTTCAGGCTTTATTCTGCATTTGGGGGGCGTTGGATGCCAGAATGCATCCATCACTGACTCCACTTCTGGGTAGCAAGTGTGCTCAGAGAGCTCAGACCCCCAGCACCCCCGCCATGCCCACAAGGCTCTGACTTATTTCTCTGGCCCCTGACCCCCTACTCTGCCTCACTGTCCCCCCACATGCTGACCTTCCATCTCTCCCCAAGTGCCACCTGAACACCGCAATTGCCCACCCACCTGCCTCTTTTCTAACAAGAGAAACATTACACGCCATCCGTTTCCCTCTAAACACTCTTTAACTGTATCCTGTGATTTAAAAAAATTGTTTTTTAATTAATTGATTTTAGTGAGATAGGCAGAGAGAGAGAAAGAGAGAGATTGGAACATTCATCTGTTCCTGTAGGTGCCCTGACCGGGGATCAAACCAGCAACCTTTGTGCTTCGGGATGAAGCTCTTAACCACATCGAGCTATCCAACCAGGGTTGTCCTGAGATTTCTGATAGCTTGTGTTGTCACCGTCCTTCCATTCCAATGGGTCAGGGGAAGTGCCTTGTTGTTCCAACCCTTTCATGTGTCTCATTGAGAAGATGTGTTTTCTGATCCAGCCCATGGTCTGTTTTGGTGAACGCCCCCCACCCCCTGCCCTGGATGCCCATGAAAATAAGGTGCGTTCTGCCGGTTGTGGGGTTGATTGAATGTCAGCGAGGTCCAGTCGGGCGGGGGTGTCTGTCAAGCCTTCTGTGCCCTTGCTGGCTTTCCGTGTAGCGTGTGTAGAAATCTCACGCTGCCATCATGTAGTTGTCTGTTTCTCTTTCCAGTTTTATGAGTTTTTGCCTTGTGTGTTTTGCAGCTCTCTTATTATACGCATGTGAATCTTTGTAGAAATTTTTGTTTATTTCTTTTTAGAGAGAGAGGGAGGGAAAGAGAGAGAGAGAGAGAGAGAGAGAGATCTGTTGTTCCACTTATTTATGCATTCATTGGTTGACGCTTGTATGTGCCCTGACTGGGGATAGAACCCCCACAATCTTAGCATGTTGGGATGATATTCTAACCAACTGAGTCACCTAGCCAAGGCTATTTGGTTGTATTTTATTTTAAAAAGATTTATTTACTGATTTTAGAGAGAGAAGAGAGAAAGTGACAGCAGGGGAGAGGAGGGGCAGGAAGCATCAACTCATAGGATATCAATTCATAGGATTTGTTTCTTGTATGTGCCTTGACCAGGCAAGCCCAGGGTTTTGAACCAGTGACCTCAGCATTCTAGGTCATCGCTTAATCCACTGTGCCACTGTTGGGCAGATAAAATATATTATGCTCACTTTGTTAAAGACGGCGCTGCCCACGTGCAAGTTTTAAGAGTAAGCTTTTCCCCACACCCTTGACTGATTGGATGATGTGGGGTGGTGCACTCTCATGAGGAATCCTCCCATTATGCCTCAGATAAGTGACTTTGTATCAGAGACTTTCTTGTTTGTATATTGGATTAAAGATTTGGATTTCTACACTATAAAGTAGGACAGACTGGGAGCTTGCTCTTTTGGTTCCTGAGGTTAGTATTAGAAAGGAGAGTAGAAAAAGGCCATGTGGAGGAGACCAGGAGAAGCAGCCATGATGGCGGAGTGCTGAGAAAGAAGCCAGTTTGTGCAGAGTTTGTGCAGGAGAAGGAGATGGGAAACAGAGGTGAATAAGTCTGGTGAGCTAGAAACCTTTGATTCCAGGAAACTCGGATAAGTCAGTAGCTTTGTGAGCACTGAATGAATGGGTTTTGGAGCCCAGTGTGTGTTTTTGCTTGCCTGCCGGGTGCAAGCTAGAATTAAAGCTGATGGCTCACCAGTTTTTGGCTCCGTTGTTTCATTACCGACTGTTCAAATCTAATGCGAACCTCCATGAACCAGGCGGCTGTGATAATGGGGCCCAAGGCTCCTGGCTTTACAGCTACCACAGGTCAGGTTACTTGGGTGTATTTAAAATTCTCTGCCTTTTAATTTAGTTCATTTATTTTGTAAATTATTGTTTCAGTTGGCTTCTTTTCTTCTTTTCTTTTTCTTGTCCATGTGGTCTTTTCTCTTCTCTTTTCCTGCTTAAATTTTTAAATTCCAAATTGCATGTTTTTCAATATTCTGTTTACATCTCCTCTATTGGCTTACGAGCTATACCTATGATCTTCATCCTCTTACTAGCTGCTTGAGATTTACCATGTCCATCAACTTATCAGATCATGTGATACTTGCTCACAGAAGACTTAAGTCTTAAAATATACATTTTCATTGCCCTTTCCAGCCTTTGTTATTCCGCGGCTATCCTCCCTCCACCTTATTGTTATCAGATACATTGCTTCTACATAAGTAACAAATCCTGTGATACCTTGATATTATTGTTGCTGTGAACAGTTTCCTTCAAAGACATTTTTGGAATGCCAAAACACTGCCCCTGCCCCCAGCACCAGGAACACCAGGAAGTAGTCCCTTTGACTGTGTCATGTTACTAGCCGACTGTAAGATTTTTTTTCTCTTAATTACCAGATTTCTCGTAATTTGAAAAAAAATGACCTTTTGCTGTCATTTCTTGTGTGTCCATCCTGAATGGGGCTCTTTAGATTTGTGTGTTTATAGATCAGGTTTGAAATGTTTTCAGCCCCTATTCGTTTATCTATTTTATCTGCCTCTGCCCTTTGGAAGACTCGCAGTCAGAGATAACTTTCACCCCTTGACACAGATCAGTAAGACTGTGGTCATTTTCTCCAGACATTTCTCTCTACGTGTTTTAGTTAGGATGGGTCTGGTATTCTGACTTCAAATTAACTGCTTTATCTTTGGAGGACCGCTTGGAAGGAACAAAATAATATATATATATAATTTTGACCATATATAATATATATATGGTGTCATATAGAGAGCAAAGATTTTGAATGTTTGTTAACTCCATTTTACATTTTTTTTAATGTTTATTTTATTGAATTTAGAGAGGAAGAAGGGGGGGTGGAGAGAAAGAGAGACAAGAACATCCTGTATGTACCCTGACCAGGGATAGAACCGGCAACCTCTGCGCTTTGGGATGATGCTTTAACTAACCAAGCTATCGGGCCAGGGCTTCAATTCATATGTTTTAATGGATTATGCTTTTGATGTCAAGTCCAAGGACTCTCTGCTGAAACCACAGGCCACGAAGAGTTTCTTCTGTGTTTACATTTGGAAAGCCTATAGTTTTACATTTAGATCTATGGCCAGTTCTGAATACATTATGACATGTGAGGGTTAGGTTGAGGTTTATTTCTGCGCACGTGAATGCCCAATTATTACATCACTATTTGTTGAAAAGGCTGTCCTTTCTTCATTCGGTTGCCTTCACATATTGGTTGAAAATGACCCGGAAGAAAATTTTACAAACTCACAAATATATGGAAACAAAACAAAACACTCCTAAGTAACCAAGGGATGGGCAAAGAAAATGACAAGGGATACCAGAAACTACTCTTGAGATGTGTCAGATGAAAGCAAAGTACCCCAAAATCCATACATGCAGTGACATTAGAGCTCGGAGGTCAATTTATAACTATACATCTCTCTATTTTTTTTTTATTTTTATTAATTGGTTTTAGAGACAGGAACAGAGAGAGAGAGAGTCAGAGAGAGGGATAGATAGGGATAGACAGACAGGAACGAAGAGAGGTGAGAAACATCAATCACTAGTTTTTTGTTGCTGTTGCGACACCTTAGTTGTTCATTGATTGCTTTCTCACATGTGCCTTGAGCACTGGCCTTCAGCAGACCGAGCAACCCCTTGCTGGAGCCAGCGACCTTGGGTCCAAACTGGCGAGCTTTTGCTCAAGCCAGATAGGTCCGCGCTCAAGCTGGTGACCAAGGGGTCTTGAACCTGGGTCTTCCACTTCCCAGTCCAACGCTCTATCCACTGCGCCACCACCCGGTCAGGCTCTCTATTTTTTTTTTTTAAAAAGAAATATCTCCAACAACCTAAACTTTCACCTGAAGATACCGGAAAAAGTAGGAAAACAAAACACAAATGAGAGGAAGAAATAAGAAAGATTCAAGCTGAAATAAATGAAATAGGGAATATAAAAACAAAACAGGGAAACACAAGTTGGTTCTTTGAAAAGATAAAAAAAAAAGCAACACAGTTTTAAACAGGCTGATTAAAAATAGAAAAAGAAAGAAAAGAAAAAGGAGGAGGAAACATCACTGCCAACCTTATGGAAATAGAAAGGATAATAAGAAAATATAAGGGAATACCATAAACCATTGTAGGCCAGTAAATTAAATATTCTAGGTGAAATGACAGATTTCTAGAAAAGAAACACTAAGTACTGAAACAAATACAGGAAGAAATGGAGAATCTATGTAAACTTACCTATAACTAGTGAAGAGACTGACTTCGTAACAAAAACACTGCCCCCCACCCCAGTCTCAAGGCCAGATGGCTTCCCTCTTCCCTGGTGAATTCTACCTATATTTAAAGAAAATTAATAGCAGTCCTTCACAAACTGGTCCAAAGACTAGAAGAAGTGAAAGCGTATCCCAACTTACTCTATGAAGTGAGGGTTACTCTGATTCCCAAAACCAAAAACATCCCAAGAAAAAGAAAACAGAGACAAACACAGCCCTTCAGACTGCAGATGCAGTCACTCTCAATACAATTCTAACAAACCAAATGCAGCATCAGGGGAGAAAGAATCTGGAGCAAGACGGCCCCTCTTGCCCTGTCTTTGTGTTCCCGGACTTCTTCCTCTGTTCTGCGTTGGAGTGTGGAGCCCGTCCAGGGAACTTCTCATTTTACTTGTTGTAGCATTTTGTTTTAAACTTTTCATTGACTTCAAGTTTACATATTCTATTTTTGCTAGAATTTGCCATCTTCCCTTTCATATCAGGGAGTTTCCTCTTATATATCAAAACATGGTTATAGAAGCTGCTTGGAGTCTGAGAATTCTAATATTGGTGTCATTCTAGGGTTGGTGTCTTTTTATTTTTAATTTTTTTTCATTTATTGAGAGAGAGAGAGAGAGAGGCAGAGAAAGAGAGAGAGAGAAAGGGAGAGAGAGAGAGAAGCATCAATTTGTTGTTCCATTGAGCTGTGTGCTCACTGCATTGATTGCTTCGAGGATTGATCAAATCCATGACCTTGGTGCATTGGGACCCACTCAGCCAGGGTGTTGGTGTTATCTCTCTTCCTTTCTCTTTGCAGGTTGAGATTTTTCCAGTTCTTCTAGTACAAGGCATTTTGTGTGACGGCCTGAACACTGTGGCTGTTACGTCGTGAGAACTCTGACTTGTTTGCGTCCTAAAGAGAACGCTGGTATTATTGCTTCAGCAAACTGCCTACCAGGTGGCATTCGGGGCTGTAAAGGCCCTAACCTACTTTCTGTGGGCTGTGGTTCCAAAGTCAAGTTAGTGTTCAAAGGCTTTGCAATGCTACTTGGATCTGCTCTGCCTATAGATGCCCTCCCCCCTGCACCATGAGCCAGTCTGTCTAGGATCCTGGTGGTGGTCTACCCTTGAGCTCGATCCCCCAAGCCTGTGGTATATGAAGGACAGAACCATGTATGTGCAGTCCAGAGGTGAACCCAAGGATACATACCCAAGTCTTCATGATTACTCTCTTAAGTTCCTTCTTCTCCATCACCTCCAGCTCCCTGGAGTATTCCTTCCTCATCCTGTGGCCAGAAAACCGGGGCATTCTTTTCCCACTGGGCTGACTACTTCTCACGACTATGACAGCAGCCAGGGCCAGTCTATGGGAGGACACAGGGAGAGAAATAGTGGTGAGACTTGGCTGTCCCACACTCTTGGTGCCTAACCCACAGCTCTTCTGGTCAGAGAGAAGGTTTCTTCTCCATCAGAGTTTTAGGTACCTTCCCAGCATCACTGCTGTGGGGCTGCTTGGGTTTGGGGAGAGAGACAACGTTTGTCTTTAAATCCTTGAATATTATGTACAATAGTCATTTTAAATTTATTTATTTATTGACTGATATTTTTAAAGAGAGAGGAAGGATAGAGAGAGAGAAAGAGAGAGAGAGAAACAAAGATTTGTTATTCCACTTATTTATGCATTCATTAGTTGATTCTTATATGTGCCTTGACCTGGGATTGAACCCACAACCTTGGCGTATGGCAACAACACTCTGTCTGAGCTTGCCAGGGCTATAACAGTTCTTTGAAAGTCACTCGCTGCTAATTCCATCATTTCCTTGCTCTGGGTTAGAGTGTCGTCCAGATATGGAAAGATTGTGGGTTTGACACCCGCTCAAGGCACACACAGGAACAAATTGATGTTTCTTTCTCTCTCTCTCTCCCTTCTTCTCTTTCTAAAATCAATCATTTAAAAAAAATTAAAATAAACAAATCTATCATCTCTTTTTATGTCTTGGTCTGTGACTACCAAAACCTTTTCCTTTTGGTCACAGATTACATCTCTCTACTTGAGCATGTGATCTTCTTGTTGTGTGTCTGGGCTTCACTGGCTTTCTTCATTGTGTGTTGTTGCATTTTGTTCTGATGGGTGCTTAATTCCGCCATGTATCAACTTGAACCTTTTGAGACTTGTTTTTAGGTTGTGTGAGCCTTTACCGCAACCCCATTCTTTTCTTTTTTTAACCAGTATTTTTTTTTAATTTCTTTTTATTTTATTCATTTTAGAGAGGAGGCACAGAGTAAGAGAGCGAGAGAGAGAGAGAAAGAGAGAAAGGGGGTAGGAGCTGGAAGCATCAACTCCTATATGTGCCTTGACCAGACCAGTGCAGGGTTTTGAACTGGCGACCTCAGTGTTCCCAGGTCGACGCTTTATCCGCTGCGCCACCACAGGTCAGGCTGCAGCCCCATTCTTAACGTGTGGCTCTTTGTGTCTCTACTCTATAACTGGGTGTTCTGTGAGGACTCCCCACTCCGGCAAGTCAGAACTGGCGTGCCTCCCAACCCTGGGTGAGCTCTGGTGACTTCATACCTACAGCAACCTATCTGTCTCACTTCATGTGGATGCACGTGGGTGTTCACCCAAAGACTCAAAGGGACCCTCTGGACTGGGAAGGGAGGAGAGTGTGTGGGAACCACCACCGGCTGGGGACAGGTTTGGGCCCTGGCTCTGTCATACAGGGTGCCCTTGTGGTCAAAGCTCTGAGAACACTGGCCTGAGAGCCCCTCTCATGGAGAAAGAAGGGACCAGTGATAGAGACAAAAGGATGAGACTTGGGTGACATCGAGAACTAGGGGTTGGGCAGACCCCAGGAGGAGCCCAGTTTGAGCACCTCCTCTCATTTGACAACTCCTGTTCCTATGGCCCCCTCCAACTAAAAAAAATGGTGCCTGGTTAGACCCTGCTGTGTGGGATCCATGTGAGGGGGCAGAGCCCTGACCAGGAGGAAGGTGGTAGAACATGGGCAGCAAGCCCTCCACCCACCCTCGGCCATCACGAGGCCGCCCGCTGGGCCGAGGCCCACAATGAGGCTTTGTGTGGGGCAGCTGGCTGGGAACGCTCTCATGTCTGGGGCGGCCCTGGCTGGCTGGCAGTCCCAGCCCTGGAGGCCAGAGATGTCAGGCTGGGGCTGGTGGACGCGCCCTGCCCAGCCAGCCAGAGCCCTGGGCCAGCGTGCTCCAGGAAACACCTGGTTTGGCCTGGGATGCCCAGGAGACGAGGGCCACCTTCATCAGCCCCAATCAGCAGGGCCTGCAGGGTGTCCTGGAACCACACAGCCAATCAGCCAGGCTAGCTCAGCCTGCCTCCAGGGCTTCCAACAAAGCCTCCTGTCCTGGTTAAACAGACATAAATAAATTAATAAGAAAAGAAGCGCCCAGTCATTTTTTATAAAGCCGAATGTATTTTTTAAAATATGTATTCTATTTTTTTTCAGATGTAAAGACATCCTATTTTAATGCAATGATGATGGGAGACTGACGTTGTTTTCATGACAACACCCTTGGTTGAGAGAATGAAAAGTTGGCAACTCTATTTTCATCCTTTTAAAGTAATTATTTTTTGCAAATGCTGACACCACAATGGTAGTTATGGGGTGGGTGGGGGAAATGGGGGGCCCTGGTGTGTGAGAAGTCCCTGGGTTTCCAGAGCTGGCTCTGCGATAGGAGTGGGGGTTCTCCTCGGCATGGCTAGTGGGGAGAGATGAAGCATGCGCCAGAGGCAAAATGCGCATCCCACCTTTCTTGTTCTCCAGCATGCACCCTAGGAGTGGAGCCAGCATCTGGGGACCGGACCTCAGTGTCCGGACCTCTGGGGAATGTCCCCTGTGAGCCTGGGCAGGAGGGCCTGTTCTCAGAGGTTGAAATGCTGAGCATGGTGCCAGCGGACCCTGAGCAGTTAGTTACCCACACATGTCCTCTTTAATTAGAATATCGGGAGAAAGGGACATGCTTCTCGCCTGAGTGACTTTGCTTGAATCTGAAACAGGTGTCCCTCGGCCAGTAGGCACTGAGCGTCCCCTGCCTGGTGGGGGTGGCTGCTCTGTGTGGACTGGAGGGGACGGCCCATCTGCCATTGCTTCCCAGCTGCAGGGTCCTTATGGGACCCTGCAGCCACGTGAGACCCTTGGGTCTTAACTGGCCTCCCAGCCATCAGGAGGGAGATTTTACAAGGCCTGAAGCTCATCCTCATGGATTAGGGTCCAGAGCTTGGGTTTTACCCGAAAAAGCCCAGCAGAAAAAGTGCTTGTGATTCGCTGAAATATTTCAAGAACAAATGCAGGGGGGTAAGGTCTGTGTTGGTTCTCCTTTTCACGTGACGCATGACAAAGTAAGGTGTCAGCTGTCATCGAAGAAGAGATACTCTCAGATATTGTTTATCTCCTTTGCACATGGAATCTGCCTTATTTTTCTTTTTTTAAAATTTATTGATTGATTTTAGAGAGAGAAGAGAGGCAAAGAAATGGAGGTGATGCTCTGAGATGGGCTGTGTGTGCAGAGCCGTGAGCGTCTAACCAAACAGGGGTCTGCGTCCAGCCCCTAGATCTCAGACAGGGCCAGGAGAGGTCGAGTGTTTGTCCCCAAGGCCACAGTGCACCCACAGGAGTACACGGCAACATTGTGACTTTTGGGGTTGAAAGAAACATACTTTTTCAACGGGTTCAACCTAAAATAGAGCCTAATATCTCAACGGCAGATATCAGCCTTCTTACAATATTTCTGTCATTATGCTGGGCCACGTAATCTTAGTTCCAATGGGGGGGGGGGAATAGAGTTGTACATCGGGAAGAAACTGCACCCCAAACACGACTGTGGCCGCGCTGACCCTTGAACCAAGTCCATAGGAATCACCGTGCCCAGAGCTGGGGTACAGCCACACCCCAGAGCCAGAAGCCCAGGGTCACTGGGCTAGGGTGTGACTCCACCTGGGAGAAAGGCACTTGGGGCAGGTGATCTCAAGCCCTTGCAAAGCCTTGCCACTCAAAACCATGTCCCTACCCCTCCTCCCATCCTGAAATCCCTCCGCAGGAGATATCAGGGTTCCTGTAGTGATTAACAATGATGCTATTGGCTACCAAGTGTGAAAATGGCCGAGGCACAGGCAAGTCACAGGGGAAGGGGAGGAAGCGGGAGGCTGGTCTGAGCCTTTTCTCAAAAATCCCCTCCCCACAAAGGAGAAGTGACTAAGACCCAAAAGAGGCATCTTTCAAAGCCACCTGCAAAAAACCAAAAACCAGAAACAAAAAGGCAAAACAAAGAAACAAACAAAATGGCCCTGGCCGGTTGGCTCAGTGGTAGAGTGTCAGCCCGGCATGTGGAAGTCCTGGGTTTGATTGCCAGTCAGGGCACACAGGAGAAGTACGTATCTGCTTCTCCCCCCTCCCCCCTCTCCTTTCCCTCTGTCTCTCTCTTCTCCTCATGCAGCCAAGGTTCCATTGGAGCAAAGTTGGCCCAGACGCTGAGGATGGCTCCATGGCCTCCATCTCAGGCACTAGAATAGCTCCAGTTGAAAGGAACAACACCCCAGATGGGCAGAGCATCGCCCCCTAGTGGGCATTCCAGGTGGATCCTGGTCAGGCTCATATGGGAGTGTCTCTCTGCCTCCTCACTTCTAACTTTGGAAAAACAAACAAACAAAAAACAACATAACAAAGAACCAAAAAATGTTAAAAGAAAAAAAGAATTAAAAAAAAGGCACCTGCATAGGAAGATGTCCTTGTACCTAGAACGTCCTGTGGGAGTTCCAAGCTATTCCTAATACTCCTGTATTTATTTTTTTTCAAAGGTGCTTTAAAAAGTGGTCACTTTTGCATCCTGAGTGTGGCTCAGTCTTCCTACCTCCCTTCTGAACATAGTTTGAGAACTAAGCTACTAAGGACCCCAAGTCCAGCCCCACCTAATCCCAGCCTCCAGGGCTTGTGTGAGTGGGAGCAGCAGGGAGCAGGGGAGGTTTTGGAAGCGGGGGACAGATGCAGAGGTCCCTGGCAGGGTTGTTGGTGAGATAGGGGTGTGGAAGGGGGGGAACAGGGAGGCTGCTACCTGTCCACCTAGAGAAGACCCTACAGGAAGAAGGAAGCACAGACAACCGCTGCTCTGTGAGGACCCAATGTTCTGTCCTGCTTTTGTCCCCTTTTTGACCCACAAGGCCATTCTCAGGGGACATAGAGTGCCTCTGGCCCAGGTTGACAGAGAAGGAGCTGCCTGCTGAGCTGGGGTTACTACATCCAGAGGACAAAGGTCATTTGCTGCCCTTCCCAACATGGTCAGGTCTGGGAAGTGCCTAGCACAGCTACGCTGTCCCTTAGGCAGTTGGCTTCATGCCCTGGGACAAGGCCAGCGGTCCAGGTGGTGCCTTTCTGGGGAGACAGGGATGGTAGGATGACTTTGCGACCAGTTTCAAAGTGGTAAGGGCTTGGGATGTGGTCAAGGGGCTTGGGAAGCAGGTGGACAGCACCAGGTGGGACACTCACCTGGGTTTGTGCAGAAGGCCCCTTGGACAGTGAGGCTGGGCAGCCATCCTGCCTGGAGAAAATGCAATCTGCCTTCTTCGTCTTCTCGAGTGGTTATTTATTTATCAGGAAGACGCTTGGGTGACAGAAGTTCAGGGCTGCTCAGAGCCATCCGTCTGTCCACCTGTCAGGAGGATTGGAGGGGGCGTGGTAGGAGGGCAGTTCTGTGCCCACCCTAAAGTCTGATCCTAGCCCTTTCCACCCACCGTCCCCTCCAGGCAGCGGGTACAGAGGTGGCCCAAGTCCAACACCTTTTTCACAGATGGGGAGACTGAGTTACACCAGTGCACCCACGTGCATGCCTGGGGTTCTGGAGGCGCCACCCCGAGGCCGCATGGCTGGGAGCCTGCAGCTTCTTCCTGTGCTCTGGGCATGCTGCCTGCCTTCTGAAAATTCCCACTGCCGGTTGTCGCCATGGTGACTGGGTGTGTTGTTCCATCTCCGCATAGCTGTGTGTCTCAGAGCCCCAGACACCCTCTACCTCCAGGTGTGTGTGTGTGTATGTGTGTGTGTGTGAGAGAGACAGCTGCCACCCTGGCCCTTCCCATCACCCTGCCTGACACATCCTCACCCTCCCTGGGCCCACTGGACCTCAGGCCCCTGGGGCACCCCTCCCAGCTTGCCCCTGGCACAGTCAGGCCCTGGCATGAGTACAAGGGATCACCCCCCTTTCTTGTTTCTATGAATGGAAAGCCTGGGATCTTTATTGAACGAACCCCCTGCAGACGGACAGCTAAGCCAGGTTCAAATCCTGCCCCAGCTACGAATAAATCTTGGAAGAATCATCTTGAACATATGTCATTTTGTATATATGAGAATATGGATGGGATAAGTTCCTTGAAATAATGTGATTGGGAAATGAATGTGTATGTGTCTAAGTTTTATAGACAAGGAGATGGAGGGTCTCTGCCCCAGGGTCACTGGAGAGCATAGTCTGAATCTCAGGCCCTGCTCTATCCTCCACAGGCTCAGGAGCCAGCGCCTCTCTACCTGGAATCGGTCTTCCACCTTGGGGCCTGGGTACACACAGTCCCTCTGCCTAGGAGGTTGTCCACCCAGATGCTGTCCCGGGCCTGGCAGGCTCAGAGTGTCCTCTCCCTTGCCTCAGTCTTCCCCTCCAGCTGCACAATTCGAGGTGACATCCTCTTGCGTCTGGTTTCTTTTCTCTGGTCCTGCGACTCCCTGGCTGAACGGAGAGCCCCCTACCCCCACCCCCAAGCCAGGTCCCGGCCCCTCACGTTGCAGGGCACGGCTCCCTACACCTGGCTGGGGATGACAGTGGGGACTGCCGAGCCCCCTCTGAGACTAGGAACCGCCGCCCTGCGTGGGAAGCCCGACGCCATCTGCATCACAAAATGGTCAGCCCGGCGAGGGCAGCCTGCTGAGAACCACCCCCTAAGTTTGCATAACAAAAGCCATCGCCCCAAGCCGGCGGGCCACCACTCCTGGCGGCTTTGTTGAGTCACAGCAACGCTCTCCCAAGTCTTGGGAACTGTCCCCCAGCACAAGTCTTCCCGGCTGACAAAAGCCACATTGTAGGGGTGGGTGGCAGCTGCCAGCGTCTGCTCCTTGCGCCGCCACCCACCCGGGGACCTCGAGGCTCCGCGGTGCAAACACCGTCCTTGCTAAGGACACGGCCCAGGCCGCTGGTCTCACCTCGTAACAGGACCAGGGGACAGACCTGAGCGCCCCTGGTGAAATAAGGTCTCCAGGTGATCGGCTGAACACCAGAGACCCCGAATTTGCAGGAGGAAAGACCACCGCGGAAGGATACGCATCCATCCGCATGGTGCACACCATACCTACAGGAGCGCATGACATTATTTGATACTCCGCTCAAACACAGGTGTTCCCTGCACTTTTCAGGTGGGGAAGCAGGCTCAGGGAAGTTCCTCGGCTGACCCAGCAGCATCCAGCAGAGCTGAGGTTGGCAGGATTCAGCCCTTCATGGTATGCCCCTCTAGGCCATCCCTAAAGCTTGGACCCCTCCTCCCCCTTCTCTTTCTGAGCATCTCTGCCTCCTTCTCTCTCCCTTCCTCCTTTCCTCCTCCCTCCCTGTGCTAACCTGAGGGGATGAGAATCTTGTTAGCCACAGATACAAATACACCCACATGCCACCCTGTGAAGCTTTGACTATGAGCAGGTGCAGGGAGAGCTCAGGGACAGGGCCTCCCCTTGGGTAGAATGAGCCCTTGACGGGCCAGTTACCGCACAGAGTGCCCTGGAAACAGAAAACAACTGTGTGGAAAGGGGTTCCCTCAAGTTAGGGCCTACCCTGGAGGGACACAGCCAGTCTGCAGAGACCCCAGCAGTTGCTTGCTGTGGCTCCCCATAGTCCAAAACCAACCAGAAGCCGAGAGAGATCCAGGGAGGCTGTGATACCGGGTGAACTGCATGGAGGTGGGACCCAGCAAGGCCAGTGAGGCCCCCTGGGAAAGCCAGACCCCAGCCCTGGCTGCCGCCATGACTAGATGACAAGTTTGTGGGAAAAAGGTTAACACCCTTCATCTGGGAAGTTAGAGCAGAGCTCAGGGCCTTGGGCAGAGAAGTGGGTAATCCTGACTGAGCTTACAGTGACCGTGACAATCCCACACATGCGCATAAGCTGGCCCTTTGACAGAAACACCAGCAACCTCACCAGGAAAGTCCCAGAATATCTCAGAGTCAGGCTGCAGGTGGGTCCTTAGGCATCCTTCATCCTGTGCCCATCCCCATCAGGAATGTAAAGACCCATGTGTTGGGCATGCTCATTTGCTAGGTGTCCAATTAAATAAACCTCACAGGGCAACGGGAATTGGAGCGAGTCCCCAGACAAACAGCTGACTTAGCAGGATCCATTTTGAGATGTCAGGGCTGGCCCTCATGGGGATGTGCCCAGTCCCCTGTCCCTTTGGTGGGCCTACCTCATGGTCACCCACCGGATCCTCCGCCCCTGACCACTCAAAGGGGCCCTAGCGGTTTCCAGGGAGAACTATTTCTGGACTTTCAGGAAATTACTTCTGGCCAGAGATTGCTGCCTCCTGGCTGTTCTCAAGTTACCTGTAATGTGATTAACACTTATTTATTTCCCACTTCTCCCTTCCTTTTCCTTAGGGGAAGGGGGGAACATTCACATTTTCCCCCCTTTTCCTGGACTATCAATAGCCTAGGTTGTGCTGCTTTCTGCTTTACATATGAAAGAAGTTTCATACCGAGTGCCAAAACCAAACACCAACCAGAAGGCTCCAGTTCAAAGAAGCTGAGGTAGAAAGAACCGATTCACACTACATTTTTGAAAATACTTCACCTCAGCGGGCGTGGGACTACAAAGTCAGGTCTAACAGCCGCTGCCTCTGCCTCTGCCTCTGCACTGTTCTACACCGGACCCCAAAGGCCCGGAAAACCAACTGATGAAGGATAGATGGACGGACACTGGGAAGGTGATCCATAGACCTTGTATGGTCACACTGAAGAGCTCACCTGACCGTGACTTGATGTTGCTCAAGGACTATTATGCATCCAGCCATCCCTTCCGTACTAATAAGCACAGTGCTCTTTTGGTACCTTCTCAGCTAGCCCCCCACCACCCCTCAGTTCTTGGCGAAATTCTACAGGCAAATGGCTGAGAGTTAGAGGGAGTGTTAACCCTACATCATGCGAGGCAACCCTTCCAATCCCATTTAACAGGGTTCCCATGCGAGTCCTGAACAGACTAAAGTGGCTTTTATTTAATGCCTTTGATAAATCCCCACATTAATTAGCTAGCTTCCTATAGGCTGGGGGATGGGGCACCATTTTGAGGTGAAGGGATTTGGGGCTGAGAGTCTGGGGTCTGCATCTTGCCCCCCCCCCGCCCCCCCTCCCCCCCCTGTGGCCTTGGGAAGGACTCTCGGCTTGACTGAAAAAGCTGAGGCTCAGGGTACTCAGTTGGAACTGGGAAGGTATGACAAACTTTCCTGCAATGTTTCTCCGGGTGTCAATGTGTCAGGGGATGTCTGAAGGATTCCCAGCCAGTTGGTGGTTATTGTTATTGACCTGGGCCACTCAGGAATCTCAGTGTCAAGTCCGAAGGATGAAACATAGCATCTGAGCCCCCATCAGGGGAAGAAGATTATAAGGAACAAATGGTGGACAACCAACCAGTGAGTGTGGGAGGGGATGCCCCAAAGAATGGACCATTATCATCCCGACCAGAGAGCCTCTGGGGCATCATGAAGGTAGGCCGGATTCCCCCATCAGTTGTGTTTGGATTGGGAGCTAGCTGCTCCATCCAGCCCGGAAGGAACCATCTATCATTTTCACATGCTTCCCTCGTACATGTTTGCAGACCCTGTAAGGGTCTCCTCAGTCTTTTGATGGCTAGTTCCCCAGAACCAGTTCGGGTTGCAATCTTTTCCTGTGTCAGACGTGCCCCGGAGTGTGTGAAGCAGGCTTTGGCTGGCTAGGGCCTGATTAGTTATTTTGCTCTGAGGACCGCTGGGAGACGGGGCATGGATATATATTTCTACCCCACGCCCATGTCCCACAATGGAGACTGGCTTGTTCCCTTTCTCACAGGTCAAACCATCCATGACTGCGACGAGGGCTTTGACCTGGCCACCCCATTCTGAAGTGGTCAGCAATCTCTTCTTGCCCTGTCTCTGACCAAACAGATCCAGGTCTCAAAGGCTCTTTGAGAGTGGACCAGGCCCACTGGGGAAGGGGGAAAGCATGCTTCCTGTGTGGGGAAGAAACATGAGTGACCCCTTTGGGTCAGTGCTCCCCCCTGTCTCTGCCATGGAGACTGGCACGTTCCAGAGAGAGGCTGCTCCATCAACCTGGGTGTCCCAGGTGCCTGTGGACACACAGCAGGGCCAGAAATAAACCACGGAGATTTTCAGGGTGTTTGTGTGGCGACATGACCTAGCTTCTCCTGGGTTCTATCTATGCCGCCTTCTGAAGAAGTGCCCCTTGCAGCGTCTGACCTGCCCCAGCCTGGCCTGGTGGCCCTCCGTGCCTCCCCCCCGCCCCCGTGTTGAATGCCCACTTCCTGGACCATCTGCCTCTTTCTGGGTTAACTTTTTCTTTTTTATTTATTGATTTTGACAGAGAGAAACATCATTTGCTGTTCCACTTATTTATGCATTCATTGGTTAATTCCTATACGTGCCCTGACTGGGGATTGAACCAACAACCTTGGTGCATCGGGGCAATGCTAACCAAATAAGCTACCCAGCCAGGGCGTGGGTTAATGTCTTCATTTTGGTGAAGTATTCTCTCTAGTAGCTTCCTACCATGAAAAAGGATGCATGTAAGGTACATTTTCTGAGACCTCATGGATTTAAAAATACAGTCAACCTTTAAACCACATGGGTTAGGGGCGCTGACACCCTTGTGCAGTTGAAAATCCGAATATCACTTTCAGCTCCCCCAAAACGTTAACTACTCATAGCCTACTGTTGACCGGACACCTTACGGATAACATGGACAGTTGATTTAACACATATTTTGTATGCCGTGTATATTATATACTGTATTCTTACAGTCAAGTAAGCTAGAGAGAAGAACACGTTGCTAAGAAAATGATGGGGTTATGGTATTTATTGGGAAAAAAACCCCTGCATAGAAGTGAGTTCGCGCAGTTACCGTGTTGTTGAAGGGTCACCAGTGCTTGGTTTATACCTCTGCTGGCAGAACATAAAGCAATTTTCCCGAACTATTCCCCAGACTTTGTCTTTTGCCTTTTTTTTTTTTTTTTTTGTATTTTTTCCGAAGTGAGAAGTGGGGAGGCAGAGACATAGACTCCCGCACTACCCGACTGGGATCCACTCAGCATGTCCACCAGGGGGCGATACTCTACCCATCTGGGGCTGTTGCTCCATTGCAACTGGAGCCATTCTAGCTCCTGAGGCGGAGGCCATGGAGCCATCTTCAGCGCCCAGGCCAACTTTGCTTCAATGGAGCCTTGGCTGCAGGAGGGGAAGAGAGAGAGAGGAAGGAGAGGGGGAAGGGTGGGAAGCAGATGGGTGCTTCTCCTGTGTGCCCTGCCCGGGAATCGAACCCGGGACTTCCACACGCCAGGCAGATGCTCTACAGCTGAGCCAGCTGGCCAGGGCCTGTCCTTGACCTTTTAACTTCTACCTGTTGCTGTGGAGAAGCCCAGAACCATTCTGGTTTCTTTTCTTTTTTTTTATAAAAAGGTTTTATTTATTCATTTTATAGAGGGGGATAGAGAGAGAGAGAGAAAGAGAGAGAGAGAGAGAGAGAGAAGGGTAGGGGGAGGAGCAGAAAGCATCAACTTTCATTTGTGCCTTGACCAGGCAAGCCCGGGGTTTCAAACTGGCAACCTCAGGGTTCCAGGTTGATGCTTTATCCACTGCACCACCACAGGTCAAGCCCTATTCTGGTTTCTGACTCTCTTTGTGACCAGCTTCTATTAATGTCAGGATGCTTTTTGTGCCCGTTATTCTGAACTTCAACAGCCATGTGTTCCTTGGGGTAGAGCTATTTTTTCACCCCATTGTGTGGGGCTCCCAGTGGCTCTTTAAACACATATTCTTCAGTTGAGGAGACTTTTCTTAGATTAATTCATTCATGATACCTCCTCCTGCCCCCCACCCCAGTGGTTTTCTGATCACTCCTTTGCATGCTCTACTATTTGATCATCAGTAGACTTTCTGATGGTCCTCTGATTTTTATTTGTTCCCTTCTATTTCCCTTTTGTTGTTGTTATTGTTCTGAGAACCACAGAGATGGTTCTTAGCTTTATCCTCCAATACCTCTCTTCAGAGTTTAAAAAACTTTTTTCTTTTAATTCTTACTATCTTACTTTAAATTTGCAAGAACACTGTTTATTTGTTTTCTGAGTTTATATCTGTCCTCTCTCCTGGAGTTGCTGTCTCTTCTTAAATTTCTCTAATAACATTATTGATAATTAGGTTGGCATGTGCTCCTCTGCTCTTAAAAAAATCTTTTGGGAGTTTAGATTTCATGACACAGGCTTTCCTGAGATGCCAGGTCAGCTGTGACTGCCTCAGAAAGACAGATTAGAAGTCTGGTACACATGCCGGGGGGTTCCTTAACTGGGACTTGTCCTCTGGGGTGATCTGGCTGATTACTTGGGCAACTGCACTTATTGGAATGCTTGGGTGTTCTCCCTTGGCCTGGTCTGATGCCTGGGAATCACCCGTCCAGTCTCCTGACTGCCTGCATTCTGAAATCCCAGAAAGGGTGTTGGGGGGTGGTCTCAGCATCCCATACCTACATGTTCCTTTACCGCCCCAATTCCTATTGGCACCTCTACCCTTCATTGTACCTGGTGTCTCCCAGCCCAAGACTGTGCAGAATTAAGGAGGGTGTCTAGGCATCTGAGTGCTTCTCAAGCAGACTTTTTTTTTTTTTTGGCCAATTATTCTCATTCTTGCCCCCTCATTAGCACCCACACCCAGAGGTAAGACAAGAGTTTGTTCTTGGCTTGCCTTCCTGGCTACCATTTTAGGATAGTATCTGAGCTTCAAAAATAGTATTGCTGTTAGTCCCGTCCCCCCACCCTCATCACCCCTCAGCCCGGCCAATTTCCACTTTACAACAAATAAACTGTTATTTCAGGAGGCTTCAGAGGTTCGAGCCAATGCATCCCATTTACCCCCTTCACCAAAAACCTCAGCCACCTCTTCTGTCTAGCCTATTTCCTCCTCAGTTACCCCGATCTTCCCCTCCCTTGCTTCTGTTTATGCTGTACCTTCCATCTGACACCTCATTCCCACCCACCCTTGTACATACAGACACAAGCCATCTCTGTCAAAAATCTTACTTAGCAAGGGGAACAGGGGTCCAAAGCTCTGGCAAGGTTTTCTCTGGGAAGGGGAGCTGTATCTTTTTGGAAGATATGACCACCTGATGTTGGGAACAAAGGCTTGCCAGGCCTTAGGTTACGTTTGGGGACTCCACAGCAATCGTTAAATGCTTGAGAAAGGAGTCAAGGGGTTGAGTTTTGCATCCAGAATGTCCTGGGACCCCACAGAATGACCCAGGCCAGCATCCCCTGACCTGGGACAGGTGTCCTGCTGGAATAGTGCATAGTCTTGTCCGCAGGAGGCCCACCTGTGTGCACCCTCACCTGCGCAGGCTGGGGTATCACAGCAGAGGTCACGGTCACAGCAGAGGTCAAGGAGAAAGTGGAGAGGTGTGGTACCGCCAAAGACTGGGCAGAATCATACGGGCTGGAGAGGGACCCGGAGGGGATGGCAGGCCACCTCCATCCACGATGAAGTGACTGACTGTGACATGTGGTGGGGCTGAAGGAACACTGTGAATCATGATTTGGTCAGAACACACATCTCTTAAATGTCATCCACACAATCTGTGATGGGAGAATGACTACATCCTGCCCAAGAAGAGACCCCTCTTTGAGGGACTTGACCCCAGCTGGTCCATACAGAGCCCCCACCCCAGCGCGGCAGGCTGGGGAGTCTTCTCAGAGGCCGCTAGCTTGGTCAGCGAGAGGAAATTTGCACGTTTTAGGTCGACCGCCCGGTTTACAGGTCACCGGAACCATGCCACCCAGAATGCCTTGGTTAACCTGGAAAGCAGTTTTTTTGTTTTCGTTTTTTAAATACGCAGCCCCAAAATTAATCGAGAAACGTCTGCTCCTTATTTTTCTGCAGGAGGACTTTGTCCCACCTACTCTTTTTCCACTCTCCAGACTCCCCGACCAACAACCCTCGCGCGGGCGGCTAACACGTTCCAACGTCCTTTAAGCCAAATAAATGGTCCAGGGCTGCAGACCTTGGCCTCTGTCTCCCTGGGTTAGGGGCTGCGGGCGAGGGTCTGGAGAAGGGCTTGCTGCGCTTGGTTTCCAGGCAGAAGGTAGTTAAGCACTTGACCACTGCAGTGATGGCACGGGCCTGGAGAGAAATGGCGAGGGCGGAGGGGGTGAGAGCGAGGGCGCCGCAGAGTCAAGGGCAAGTCGGCGGGGGCCCGGGCGGGGAGACAAGGGAGCTGGGCGCAGCGAGGCGTTTGCTTCAGGAGGTTCGACAGTGGGTGGATGGGGCGCGGTGGGCGGGGTTCTCGCAGCTGGCAGCGTTTGAAGCCTCTCCGACCGCGGTGGGAAGAGGGGCAGCCTAGAGAAGTTGGCTGCTGGCCTGGGGCGGGGAGGAGGAGGAAGGGGCCCTGCGTTCCCCGAACAGCGCGCTGGCCTTCCTAGCACGTAGTTCACTCCTGCAAGCACATGGAGGCGGTGGGCACGAAACCCGTGCTGCCAGGTTAACCGCCAGTACTGGGCCAGTCCGGCTCCGGCTGACCCAGGCTCAAGGGCAGCGCGGCCCGCACTGGGTCCCCGACCGCCTGGTGCCTCCTGCGGGAGCGGTCCCGCCCCAGCCGTGACCCCGCTCCCGCCTGGGACGCGCCGAGGGCCCGGAGCTCAGCAAGGGAAGAGCGTGGAGGGAGCGAGCGGCCCGAGTCTCCGGGCGCGGCCACCCAGGAGTCCGGCCATGGTGGGTGCGGCGGGAGTCGTCCTGCCCCCAGGCGCGGCCGACAGCTCTGCACCCTGTCCGAGCGTACACGCCTCCTCGCGGTGCAAACCTCGCTCAGGAGGGGAAAGAAGCGGAGGCGAGCCCCACGGAGGCGCAACTACCCCCGGCGCCCCGCGCGGGCGGGGCTGGAAGGACAAAGGGGCACCCTCCCCAGCTCTCGCCCCCACACTGGGGTTCCAGGCTGTCACAGTACAAAAGGTCTGGCAGGAAAACACCCTGCGGGGTCCCCGCGGCGGGGGAGGGCTGGCAGCGGCCCCGCCCCGGCCCACCGCCTTCGGGTGATGTGCGTCAGCGTACCCGACTGCCAGCTTCAATTTCCGCCCCTCCTCCCGCCAGGCAAGAGGGGCACGCCCATTGTCGCTCGTAGGCCCCCGAGGCGGGAGGCTTCTCCTGCAGCCTGGATTGGTCAGGCCGTGCACCCACAGACCAATGGGACCCGCCCCTGACCGTCACCACGCCCCTCTCCAGGCGCGGGCGCGCGACCTCTCTATCCTGCCGGTGCGCGCTCCGGGATCCCCGCCCCCTCCGCGCGCGCAGCTCCTCCCGGCCTCTGCCGCCGCCTGTAACCTGCGCCGTGAGGATGTGGCTGGGGGCTGACGTCGGGTCCAGATGTGGCCCCGGCCCCGCCCACCCCCGGGTCCGGGCCGCCCACCCCTAGCCGCGGCGCGCACGGCGGCTGTCCCGCCTGCCACAATGCGCGGCGAGGCTGCCGCCACGACTTGGCGCGGTCGTCCCTAACGTTGCCGCTCGGCATCCTTAAAGATAGGCCGCCCTTGACGCCATACCGGGACCCCACTCGTTCGCGCTACCCCTCATGCGCTCACTCTTCGGTGCCCGGCCAGGTGGGCGCTTCGTGGACGCGGAGCCGCGCGGGTGACAGCAGAGGCGGCTGCGCGCCCAGCCCAGCCCCGCGGAGAGGGCACGCTGCGTCCCCGCCCCCCGCCCGCTCTCTGGAGGCTGTGGGTGCGGATGCGCCGCTGACGACTCGAAGCAACGAACAGTGCCGCCGGCCCGCCGACTGGAACCCGCAGCATGGCAGCCGCCGCCTATGTGGACCACTTCGCCGCCGAGTGCCTCGTGTCCATGTCGAGCCGCGCGATCGTGCACGGGCCGCGGGGGGAGCCTGAGCCTGGACCCGAGGGCGCGGCCGCCGCCACGCTGCCCCGCGTTGAGGAGCGCCGCGACGGCAAGGACAGCGCCTCGCTCTTCGTAGTGGCGCGGATCCTGGCGGACCTGAACCAGCAGGCACCCGCGCCCGTCCCGGCGGAGCGCAGAGAGGGCGCCGCGGCCCGAAAGGCGAGGACCCCTTGCCGCCTGCCGCCGGCTTCGCCCCCGGACCCCGAGCCCGCCTCCCCCAGCGGCGAGGGCGCAGCGGCCGCACCCCTCAGCCCCGCGTGGAGCGAACCCGAGCCAGAGGCGGGGTTGGAGCCCGAGCAGGAGCCGGGGCCCGCGGGGAGCGGCGAGCCCGGCCTCAGACAAAGGGGCCGGCGGGGCCGAAGTCGCGCGGACCTGGAGTCCCCGCAGAGAAAGCACAAGTGCCACTACGCGGGCTGCGAGAAAGTTTACGGGAAATCCTCGCACCTCAAGGCGCACCTGAGAACTCACACAGGTCAGTGTGGCGGCCGGGGCACCCGGAGCGCGCGAGCGGGGGGCTAGTGCCAGCCGCCGGGCCACGCCCCCGGAGCCGCCTGCCGGGCGCGAGGGCGGTCTGACCGGGAACGGACTGGGCCTGTCCCTTCCCCCGCCACTCGGTCCTGCGGTCGACGCCGCGCGAGGCGGGTCCCAGCGCTTAGAGCCGGCCGCACCCGCCAGTCGACCGCGCCCCCGGCCGGGCACGCCCCCTCCCCCGGCGATATCGGGCGGGGCCGCGGGGGCGGATGTCGTCATCTGGGTTGGGGGCGGGGATCCCGCCCACACCGACGGCCAGCGCGGGCAGGTGCGGGCGAGCTGGGTGGGGGCCGCCTGAGCCGACTGGGGAGATGGGCGCTTGTGGCACCTCGGATCCTCGAGGAAAAGGGGTACCCGAGCTCCGATCCCTCCCTCGCCCCCGGGGCGCGCTCTCGGGAGGGGCGGGGCCGACCGGGCCAGGCGCGCCGCGGGCGAAGTTCACGCGGGGACAGGGCTTCCTCCAGCCACTCGGCACATTCTTCGCTCTCCTCTTCCTGTAATTTTTCCAGCGCTCTAAGGTTTAATTTGTCGAAACCAGAGCTTGTGGTGGTGTACGAAGGGGGCGGTCCTGGTTCCTTGTCCGCGGCTCTTTGTGGGAGCCCCGCCCATCCGGCCGGCGGAGGCACGCCCGACCCCAAGGGCTCCCTGGTGGGGCCGCGCTTTCTCCAGAAAGGAGCGCCCTGCCCACTGTCCGTCAGTCTGCGTAACCCGCTTCCCGGCCCTGCGTCCACCTGTCGGGGTGGGATAAGGGCGAGCCGCACCTGCCTCAGGGTGGGCGGCCTGAGCCAGCAGCCTGGGGGCCGCGGACCGCCGCCTGCCCTACGATCCAAGGGCGGCAACTCCCATTCCGCGGGCCCTGATGGTAATTGATTCACTTGCGGTTGGTGGCTGTTTTTAAACACAAAAGTGGCCAGAAACATTTACATCGTCTATTTCCTTGGAGCTCCCTCCGTGAACCATTCGGTGACACTTAACTCTTCCATATTTAGGGCAGATTCAAAAACTCGCGTACGCATGTTGTTTCCTTGTAATCAAAGGTGTCTCTCGCCTGCTCATTTGTAAAATAGTTCACAAGATGATTAAAAGACTGATTTGCAGTCTTCTCTCAGTTTAATTAGTTCTGAGCGGATCCGCGATCTGCGGGCGTCGAGGACTGTGTGGGACTCAGAAGCGCCTTATCATCCGAGAGCGGTTCCCGCATTTCTGGGCCCTCGCTGTAGCCATCAAGAACCGCGTGGCAGGGGGTATAGGGTCCAGGGTGAAGGCGGGGCCATCGCTAGGCATCTTGAGTCGGAATGCAGGGTGTGTGGACCCCGATGGGTGCTGGAATTAGTGTAGGGGTGTCCTACACTAATGGGAACATCACTGCCATGGTGGGTGTGGCCTTGGGGAAGGGGCCAAGCTAGGGTTCCGAGCCTGGTGGACCCTTAGTACTGTGTCCAGGTCACCGCCTGGGGCGTGGCTGGGGACAGCTTTGAGGGACGAGGTACTGGGCAGGAAACTGAACGATTGAAAATCCATTTTGTGGTCAGTTTCACAGTGGCCTCCCACCCAGTAGCACCTAGTCGTTGGGTTCGGGGATTGTGGAAGGGCTGGCTGAGTGGCGGGGCTCGCTGTCCTGGAGCGGGGACGACTTGACTGGGTGCGTTTACGTCTGGAGACAGCTTCCGAGTTGGATAACCCCAACAACCCCTGCCGGGGTCCAAGCTTTGTGGGCCCTGAGCGGGCCCCTTAGTTAGAGATCTGTACCTTCCGAAGTGGACTGGGAACCAGCCTCTTGGTGTGCCCGCAAACCCAACATGGGCAGGAAAGGATGGAGCCAACACTGCCTGCAGTGTGCTCCCTCCGTCTATTAATTAATGTAGGGAGCTGGCCCCGCCTTCCAGGTGCGCAGAAACTCCCTGCAGACATCCAAGTCAGGAGTGCGCAGGTTTCCTGGAGGAGTGGATAGTGGGGGGAGCCTCTTGGAAATGCAGATTCCCAGCCCCCCCACCCCCGTGCTGACCTTTAGTCGAGCACTGCAGTTTAAGCGGTAGGTGCCCCAAGCGAAACCGGTTTTGTACCAAGAGCCTGCCTTTGACCGAAGGCACCTGCAGCAATGTAAGCCCAAGTCCAGCTCTAGTTTTGGGCTGCGGGGCATCCGTAATGGTGTTTCATAGGTGGCAGAGGCAGCCCACAGAAGGAAGAAGTCAGGCAGGCCAGCGGCAGAGGGTAACTGAGAGACCAAGCCACTCAGCAAAGGCCTGAGCAGCAGACCTGACTTTGAGGCAGCTGTGCTGTGGTTGGGTCCGTGAGCCCCCAGGAACATTCTTGGGAGGGGGGGTGTCTCTGTAGGCAGAGATTAGATCATGCCAGGCCCTTCTACTCCACTGGGGAGCCCCGCAGTCCCATAGCAGTTTTATGTCGGAGAGGGGTGGGGTGAATATCACAACCACGTTAGCCAAGATGCCTGACTAAAAACAACAAAACACAAAACAAAGACACATATGTCTTTGTAACTCCAGCAGCTTATTGTTTGGTTGATCAGAACTTCCCGGCCCAGTCCTGGGAAGTCTGCTAAGACTTCCCAGAGTCGCGAGGCCAGGGCCAGGAGCAGATTTTCTTGGAAGCTGAAGGGCTTGGATGTGAACATTCAAAGACTTGCAGAGAAGGGACTGTGGACTGGCCCCCCCTTGAGCCTCTGAGGTCCTGCATCTGGAGATTCCTGCTTGCGTTGTCCAGAGTGGTGGGACTTGGTGGGCCCCCCAGTGGAATGAGCACTCAGCTTTGTGATCCAGATGCCATAAACACATTTCTATGTGTTTGTACCCACAGAGAACTGTTTTTCAGAATGCCTCTGTGCCCTGTTTCCCCTCCATCCGGGAGCCAAATACCTCCTTGCATGCCGCCCATCTCAGCAGTTCTGGGGGGTCTGATCAGAAAGGTGGGCGTGGGCACAGCCACCTCCCTCCTGCAGACCCCTAGAGACAGCCCTGGTTACCTGCCTTGTTTGGGGGTGGAGAACGGTAAGCAGGGTAGGACTGCATTCTCTCAGCCATTTCCTGTTATAGTTTGGGCGGGGTTCATCTGAAACTTATCTTCCCCCACCCAACAAAGAGTTGCATCAGGAGGGACAGTACATGAATGGGGCAGGGTATTCAGAGCTGCCTCCCTACCCCCCAACCCAAACTGGACGTTTCAGGCATAGTGCTCACAGGACCCGTCCCAGGTGCCTGTGGTGCTGGTGGCCTGGGACAGGCAGTGGGAGAACAGGGTGAGTGGCCTAGGACTCTCTCTCTCTCCTGGGGTGAAGCCTGGCTGGCCAAGGGCCAGCACTTTGTCTGGGGCACATCCAGGCCGGCGGCTCCCGCCCCTCTCCCACACAACAGTCCCAGCCTGCCAGTGGACCCAGTTGTGAAATTCTTCAAACAATGCAGAAGTGTGTGGACAGAGTGCACGAGCCTTCCCCTCCCCCGTGGCTAGCTACTCGCACCCGGTGTCGGTGAGACTCTTTCCAGACCCTTGAAGAAGAGGTTTGCTGGCATGAGTGTGCCTCCACAAGGGCGTGTACCAGATCCATGGATAGGGGCCTGGCATGCACATTTCTGTCTTGAGCTTCTGTCCTGTGTGTGTCCTTTTTTCTGGCTGTGTGGTGCTCTGAGGTGTGGTGAGGGGGTGTTCCAATAGCTATGTAGCCTCAGCTGTGCAAAGGACACAGCCACGGAGCCCTTCTGTGTGAGCCATGCCCAGTGGACCCTGGGGTAGGTCCCCGTGCCCCGCAGCTGGCATTTCTGTAGGACAGACTAGGTTGACAGGAGTGCAGGCAGCATTTAAGAAGACATTAGGGCCTGATGGGTGGTGGTGCAGTGAGTAGAGCGTCAACCTAAGATGCCCAGATTGGAAACCTCAGGTTGCCGACTTGAGCACGTGACAATCCACGTGATTGACCACGTGATCAACCACACGATCATCTACGTGATTAAGGTCGCTGGCTTGAGCAAGGGATCACTGGCTCCATTTGAGAAGCAGTTAATGAACAACGAAAGTGATACAACTACACGAACTTTTTAAATATTTATTTATTTATTTTAGTGAAAGAGGAAGAGAGAGAGACAGGAACATCGATCTGTTCCTGTGTGTGCCCGGACCCCGGGGTTGAGCCAGCAGCCTCTGTGCTTTGGAACGATGCTCTAACCAACCGAGCTATGCACCTAGGGCACGCTTATGAGTTGATGCTTCTCATCTCTCTCTCTCTAAAAATAAAGAAAGAAAGAAAAAGACACTTTAGGCCCATGCTGAGTAGCTCGGTTAGTTAGAGCGTTGTCGGGATAGGCCAAAGTTGCAGGTTTGATCCCCAGACAGGGCACATATGAGAATCAACCAGTGCTTGCATGAGTAAGTAGAACAGCAGACAGGTCAGTGTTCCTCTCTCTCTCCTAGCTGTCTCTGCCTCTTACCCTCTCTCTAAAAAAAAAAAAAAATCAATAAATTAAAAAAGCAAAAAATAATGAAACACCACCAATAAAAAAAAACCACTGTTCCTCTCTTAAGCCTCATGACCAGCTTTTCTTGGCTTACCCTGGGGTCCTGTAGCAATGAGGGGTGATTCCCCACCCCACCACACAACTGGCACTGGGTAGGCCTGGTGAGATGCTATCTCTTCGCTGGTTGACAGAGGGCTGGAGGCAGAGGTGAGCAGCTGACTTCGCAAACGGAGCAGTAAGGGTTCGGGCACTGCTAATGTGTGTCCCATGTGTGCTTTTAAGAAGACAGTTAACCATAGTTTATAAAACACAAGCCGCCAACATTGATAGACTCAGCTCTCCCAGTCGTATCTAATACTTCAGCAGTGCTTTCGGGGGTGGGGGGGTAGATATATGCTGAGCCATTGACTCTTCCCAAGGATCCTACTACAAAGGCACCCCGTCCTCATTGCTTGTTTTCAGCTAAGGACACTGAGGCTCAGATGGATTAAAAAACATGCCCAAGGTCATGCAGGAGCTGAAATTTGTGCCTGGGCAGCCACACTGCTGGGTTAGGGTGCAGCCACTGTCCCTTACTGCTATACCTATCTGGACCTGTGTTCCAGGTGATAACAAAGCCTGTGTTAGAAATCTGGTCGTCTCCAGCGCACTGCTGCCCCACAGATTAAAAAAATATATTTTATCGATTGATTTTGCAGAGGGAGGTGTGTGTGGAATGAGAGTTAGTTGCTTCACTTGACCTGTTCGTTGGTTGCTTATCATCTGCGCCTGGACTGGGCAAGCCCCAGGGTTTTGAACCAGCGACCTCAGCCTTCCGGGTCGGTGTTCCAACCATTGTGCCACCACAGGTCAGCCCTCCTCCTACCCCCCAGATTGTTATTACATCTGAAATGTTAGGAACATAATAGTTCAGGTAACACTCAATGGACTCCTCTCAATCTCCCAGTAAATAATCTCGTACTTTTTTATTCTCTCCTCCCTCCTTACCTTTCTCTCTAAATACTATTCTGTCCCTTCCCTGCCTTTCCTCTCTTTAAATATTATGGATTATATAATACAGTGTTTTTCAACCACCAATCCATGGACCAGTGCCAGTCCACGAAAGAATTGTATGAGGATTCTCTCAGGGTGATTGTCACTTAGCCTGTATCCTCAACTGAAATACCATTGGGGCACGGTCTTAGATCTCTTTGGCACATGTAGGCTCGTTCCAACAACCCTTTGGCACTGTGCAGAGCATTTACAAGTCATGTGGAGTAGACAAGCATTCAGACAAACTTATGTTGTGCTCAACGCATCGGCACACGTGGAGTTCGGAAATCAAGCATCAGCTTGTCCCATGTTGCCCTGTTTTGCGCAGTAACATAAAACTTTAGCGGCTGCATGCTTCCATTCCCGTCCGGCTAGGTCACTGGTCCCCAAGTGTAAAAAGGTTGAAAACCACTTATTTAATACATAGTCTGTATTTGGTTTTCCTCATGATTCCCAGTTGTCCCATATAGGGTCCAGGACCCGCCTGATCACCCATTGTACTTGGTCATCCTCTCTTTCCTTCCATCTAGAGCAGTCCCTCATCTTTCCTCACATGGGTATTTTAAGGCTCCATAGTTGGTTGTCTTGCAGAGCACCCCACCATCTGGGTTGGTCTGATTGTCTTTTCATGACTAGATCCACTTGAAATAGTCTTGGATCAGAAATACGACAAGTGATGTTGGGGCACTTGCATGGGACACGTGGTGGGGCTGGGTCACATGGTTGAGGTGCTGCCTACCAGGTCCCTCTGCTCTAAAGGAATGTTCCCCTCTCGACAGTTAATGAGTAACCTGTAAGGTAACACTCCGAGACAGTGGTCAGGGTGCTTCCGGTCGTGCCCAGCCGGGTGCGGTGCGGGCAGGTGCGATATCTGTTCTGTAGATATTCAGCCTCCGTCTGTCTGCCTGGTAGATTTCTGTTTTCTCTTCCACCTTTGTTGACTGGCTGAGTTCTAGGTTTTCTGGGGCCCTGCTGGTGGAAATCTTTACAAAGTCCAAGAATAACTCAGGCGAATCTTAGGTATCCCCTTCCCCGAACCAACAAGACACCCTAATTTTACTTTAAATGGAAACGTTTCTAGATGGTGTGTATGGCCAGCTCAGAAGGTAGGTTAGAGGTGTGTTCTTGGCTGGACTCCGGCTCTCTGGCCACAGGTGACCTGTCTCCCAGGCCTGTGCGGGACCTATAGCTAATGACACCCTTAAGGTTCTGGTGGGTGTTTTCATGCTTTTCAGAAAAAAAATTATTGAGCTAAGTCCACACACACACACGAGCCTGTGTTTTTTTTCCCTTGCACAGCCACAAATGGAATTATTTTTTCTTTAAAAAAAATTTTTAAAAATTTGTATTGGAAAAAAAAAAAAAATTTGTATTGGATTTATTGGGGTGACACTGGTTAATAAAATTACATAGGTTTCAGGGGTGCAAGTCTACGATACATCATCTGTATATTGTACTGTGTCAAGTCTCCCTCTATCACCATCTGTACCCCCCTTTCCCCTCTTCTACCCAGGATTCTTTTCTTGATAAGTCAGTTTCCCATCAAGACAAGAATGGGCTCCTGAATGCTCTCTGCAGCTTGGCGGTTGGGAGGTGGCTGCCATGCTGGGACTGGGGTGGGTGGTGGGGACAGCCACTAAGGTCCCCAAAACTGAAGCCCTGAGACCAGGAGGTTTAGGCACTCTGGTCAACGTAATGGAGATGCAGACGCGAGCTTCTTACGCTGTTGGCAGTGACTTGACACTAGGCAGTTAATGTGAGACGAAGAGATCCTCGCCTAACCTGAAGCTCTGCCACTTGGCTACGCATGTGTGTGTGTGCACACGCACACACATATGAGCACATGCACACACACGCACACCAGTGTGGTATCTCCTTTCTTGTTGCAGGCTGGACCTAGCACGCAAATCTGGAATGTGTTTATGTGATTTCTGGGTCATTGGCTCAGTTTTAGATCTTAGGGTTCACCCTGGTACCTCAACCAGAAAATAAAGATCCTGTTTGCAAGTCAGGCTTCTTGGAGGCACAGAGTTCCCTGGGCTGAAACTAAAGAGGCTGAGGCTGGTCACCTGCCAGTCCTCCCCACCCCTGCCAGTGTCCAGCTCAGGAGTATCTTCCCCCACTCTGGTCCCCTCCTGACCCAGGCCGGAGTGTGCGTTAGGCCTGCCTGTCCTTCTCACACATGTGACTCTGTACAGAGGACAGAAGGTGCACGCAAGGCTTTCATTTTGGGGTGTGTCTGTGGAGGGGGTGACTGTTTATTTTTCTTCCTATTTTGAAGTTCATCACACAGAAACACCAGCTAACCAGGATCTTGGCCACCAGCTCCATGGCCATTGGCCAGGCTGTCCCAAGGTGACCTGTTTGCAAAAGCACGGAGGCCTGATGCCTCAGATTAAATGTGCCTATGCGGCTGCCACCACTGGGGCATTGCCTGTCTACATGGGCGGGTAACCTGTGGCTCCCCAGCATGGCACACAGGCCTGTCCCCTGGGAGTCCAGGGTGTATCATGGAAGTCTTTGCAAGAAAGAGGGCCCAAGTGAAAAAAATCAGTCACCCGAGAGAGAGCACCCAGAGCTCAGTAACTGTGATGGGAGGAGGTGAAGTGGGCTCCCTGCCTTCCCCCCAGGGCCACCACACACAGAGTGATGGGGTCGTCAGCAAGAAGATAGCTGGGCAGCTTGGTGGGTGGTCCAGGGCCCAGGCCGGGGGCCTCCTCATGCCCTTGGGTTAAATAGACCTACCTGAAGTCATTCTTCTGGGGCTTGCAGGATCTAACCCTGCAGATTCCTCCCCTGAGCTTCTCACTGTATCTCCCTCTCCCTTTTATTGTGTAACCGCTCTCTAAGAAAAAGGAGAAAGCAACTGAGTTTAAGGCCAGAGGTAGAAGCTCAAGTTAATGGCCGATCAAGAACGGAGGGTTGTGCAAGGAAGTGTTGAGAAAGAAGAGGGGAAACAGAAAAGGCGGACTTGAACCTCAGAACCTGGCCCTTTCGGAGGGCGGAGCAGAGAGAGAGGCCCAGGGGCCCAGGCATGTCCTTGGCGCTTAGTGGTGTTTTGCCTGGGCTATTGGAGCAGGCGAATTGCTCAAAACCCGGGTAGGGGATCAGGGACAGGGAAGGTCTGGGAGCTGTGGGTTGGCACCCTGGGCTCACCCCAGGCATCTTACTTAGCAGTTACAAACCCCAACGCATGTTCACCGAAGGCAGGCGGAGTGATAACATGAATTGGTTACACGGTCTACCGCTGCCACCGCCACCACCGCGTGACTGTGGGCCGTCTGGCTACTTAGCAGCGAGGCCCTGCCTGGTCCTAGTTTAGGCACTGGTCTTCTGCTTCCCTGACTCACTGTTTGTCGTCCTCATCCACCCCCACACCCCGCACTACCATCCAGGTCCTCTCCCACCAGGAGCACTGAGTAACCCATGGCAGGGTGGTGAGGACTCAGGCCGTGTAGCTGTGTAGCCACCTGTGTCCACCCAGCAGGACTCTGACTGGCTCCTCCTGGCCCGGTGTGCTAGGGTGTCCTCGACCTTTCCAGAGTCCCCCTTCTTGTCTGCTTGCACAGCAAGTGCCAATTGCCGTTTACTAAATTTACCCTGTCGCTTGGCCTTAGGCACCAGAGGGTTCTCAAGGAGGGCCTGAATGCAGTTTTAGCGTGTGTCCTGTATAAGCGTGTTTGTGTGCCCGTGTATACATGTGTGCGCGCACTCACATGGTCAGCCACCCAACAACGCTCAGGACAATTGTTCCTTTAGAAGGCAGCCAGCCACAAGGCGTCTGGCCAGGTGGTGCTGCCTGTGTGGCTGGGACTGTTATTTGTGTACGACCTCCCCACCCCACTCCCACAGGGGGGCTGTACTGGTTTGGGGTGGAGTGGGACTCTGAGCAGATTGGGGCACTCGCCTGATCATTCTGCCCTGGATGTGGGCCAGCAGCCTGGTGCAGGGAAACCAGGCCGAGGTTGTGAGGATTCGGCCTGGTGCATCTCACACCCTCTCCTTTCCTCCCTTCCTCCCTTTCCCCCCCCCCTCCTCCTCTTCCTTCCCCTCCCCTCTGCTTTCTCCTCCTACTCCTTTACTTCTTCCTCCCCTCCCTCCCTCCTTTTGCTTCCTCCTCCTTCTACTACCCCTCCTCCTTCGTTTCCTCCTCCCCTTAGCCCCCCCCCCCCCAGTTCTAAGCATGTTTTTTTTCCAACTGGCCTTCAGGTGTTTCCAGCCTCAGGAGAGCCTGGAGCTTGGGGTGGGGGCTGGGGAGCAGGGAGTGGGGCAGGGAGGTGTGTGGGGGGAAGGACGCCTCTCCTTTGTGCAAGAGCCAGGTCCAGCCTCCCCTGGAGAGACACTGTTGGGGAGGCTGAGGCTGTTTCCTCCTCTGGGGACTGATACCCTGGGGGCCGATACCCTGAGGGCCTTCCTATTCAGTTTTGGAGGAGGCAGTGGGCCTGGTGGCTGTTCTTGGTCACTCAGCATCCTCCTCCAAAGGAGCAAAACCAGAGGTAAACACTGGGTCACCTTGGCAACCAAAGAGGCTCCAAGTGCTTGTGGCAAGAGAAGTTCTCATTGTCTCAAGTTTCTAGGATGGGGTTCTATTTTCTTTTTTATTTTCTCTTAAATTAGCTGGAGAAACTTACGATACCGAGATGCCTGACCCAGTTCCTATAATTTCTTAATAAACATTTATAGTCCCTGTGATTCATTGACTTTTTCTCTTAAAACTGTGGGGAGAGGCCCTGGCAGGTGGGGCGGGGCGGGGGTAGCACAAAGGGTCCCCATGCCGACAGCTGGCACCAGGCAGGAGCCCTGGCCTGGCTCCAGGCCCAGAGCGCCAGGCTCGGATTGGCTTTCAGGTTAAGTTCCATGGAAAGTCCAGGGGAGAGGCACCTCTCTCATCTGGGGGTGTTCAGGTCCCCATCACTGGGACTCTGGGAGTGGTCAGGCCAGTGGCCTTTCTGAGTCTAAGCAGCTAGCTCCCTGCCCATACCTGATGCTGGATTCTCCCTAGGAGACCAAGGTGTGAATGCATTTTGTACCTTGGTACAAGGTGACACCTTGGTGTTTGTCATTAAACAGAAAGGGCTTTCTGAGAGAGGTCGTGGGCTGGATGTGTCCTCTGCCTACTTGGACAGCCATCTCAGTGGTTGAACCCTGACCAGGCCGGTCAGGGCCCTGGTGGTGCCTCTATGTGTGTGTATGTGTGTCTGTGTGTTCTCATTCAGGCCTTGTACTTCCCCTGAGCTGTCCCTGGGCTTCCCAGCTCCACCCACCTGTCCATGGCTTGGTACAGAGTCATCTGCCCCCAGCTAGGAGCAGCCAGGTAAGTGTAGGAGAAAGTGATTCATTTTATCACCAGGAGGGTGGACCAGGTGGCCCCGGCGGTGGTGTGTCTTTGAAGCCACTCTGCAGAGTGCTGCCCAGGCCTAGATTAGGGTCCCATCTTCATTATGGGTGTGGGGAGCCACTGGGTCCCTTCCTCTGACACAGACAAGCTGAAGACACCATGCGCTGGGCTGGGGGAACCCAGCAGCCTCGTGAGCCCTCCCCCTTCCTGGCCTTACTGCTACTAACACACGTGGTCCCTGTGTGGACAGCATCTCCCTGCCACAAGGGCTGATGTGATCACCGTGGAGACAAGGCCCACCCCCTAACCCTAAAGCAGTGGTTCTTAACCTTTTTTGAGGTCCGAACCCACCAGTTTCATATGCACATTCACCGAACCCTTCTTTAGTGATAAATAAAATATGATTTTCTTTTTCCAAATTCAAGACATAGGTATATGTTCTTTTACTGGTGCACAAAATGAGCCGTGCATGAACATCACCTTGCTCAAAGAACAAAACCAACAAAGTGCATGAACTCACAACAAATTACGGTATTACTTTATTCTGGCCTCTGCAGCAGAGGCTTCTCCGAACCCCTGAGACCGACTCATCGAACCCCTAGGGTTCAATAGAACCCAGGTTAAGAACCACTACCCTAAAGGAAATGTTCGGATGTGTGGCCTTTATTTTGGGATGAGACCCTGGTGTCACTTGTTCCCATGCCTCTCCAGGTTTTCCCAGCAAGCACTGGGCTTCCAGCAGCCTCCTGGTCATACAATCTCCCTTCCAAAGGGACCTCGGTTCAAGGATGTATGCAGAATTTAATTTTTTGGGGTGTGTGTGTGTGTGTGAATTTACTTTTTATAGTGATGAAGGCAAATAACTCAAAGGTGTTGACATGGTATTAAAACAGTATCGAGAGCTCCAAGCAGGACACACTTGGGCATTCTGCTGACACCCAGCACCCGTGCACCGTTTGAGAGCCCTATCGGCGTGGGCTTTGGACTTCACGTTCCATGTCACTGCTGTGTCCTCGTCCTGGCCACGTTGGGACCTGATTCCTCCTGTATGTCATGCTTGAGTGACAACCTACAAGGGTCTGTCGGCGTTTGGTTGCCCTCTAAGAAGGGCCTTTCTGTTGGATTAGGCATTGCCATTAAACAGACAGAATGCCATGCTGACGAGGACTCTGGCTTTTTATTTTTTAAACTTTTCTTATTGTTTACTTTTTATTGATTTTAGAAAGAGGAAGAGGCGGGGAGAGAGAAAGAGACAGGAACATCAAGCTCTTCCCGTAGGAGCCCTGACCAGGTATCAAAGGGCAACCTCTGCTTTTGCAGATGATGCTCTAACCAACCAAACTCAGCTGTCTGGCCAGGGCTGGCTTTCTTCTTTTTCTCCTTCTTCTTTCTCCTCCTCTCCTCTTCTCCTTCTCCTTCTTTTTGTTCCTCCTCTTCTTCCTCCTCCCCTTCTTTCTCCTCCCCCTCCTCCTCCCCTTCTTTCTCCTCCCCCTCCTCCTCCCCCCTCCTCCTCCCCCCTCCTCCTCCCCCCTCCTCCCCCCTCCTCCTCCCCCCTCCCCCCCTTCCTCCTTCCCCCTCCTGCCCTCTTCCCCTCCTCCTCCCCTTCTTCCTCCTCTTCACCCTCCTCCCCTCCTCCTCCTCCTCCTTCTCCCCTCCCCCCCTCCTCCTTCCCCCTCCTGCCCTCCTCCCCTCCTCCTCCCCTTCTTCCTCCTCTTCACCCTCCTCCCCTCCTCCTCCTCCTCCTTCTCCCCTCCCCCCCTCCTCCTCCCCCCTCCTCCTCCCCCCCTCCTCCCCCCTCCTCCCCCCTCCTGCCCCTTTCTCCTCCTTCTCCCCTCCTCCTCCTTCACCCCTCCTCCTCCTTCTCCCCTCCTCCCCTCCTCCTTCCCTCCTCTCCCTCCTCCTCCCCTCCTCCTACTCCTCCCCTCCTCCTCCTCCCCTTCTTCTCCTCCTCCCCTTCTTCTCCTCCTCCTCCTTCTCTTCCTCCTCCTCCTCCTCCTCCTCCTCCTCCTTCTCCTCCTCTTCCTCCTTCACCTCCCCCTCCTCCTTCACCTCCCCCTCCTCCTTCTCCTCCTAGTAGAGTTACCATGACTACAAACCCAGTTGTATTTGCAGTGTTATAAATGTGTGTGATTTTAGGGTTTCGAACATTAATTTTTTGTACCCTGTGCCTCTTAATTTTAATATAACTTTTTTATTGGTGGCAGCGTTCAAAAAAAATATTATTGGGATGACATGGTTTACCAAGCCATATAGGTTTCACGTGTACAACTGAATATAACATTATCTACACAGCATGTCTTGTGTTCCTGCACGCCTGCCCCACCCCACCCTGACCCCATCTGGGTTCTCATCTGGAAAGCAGGTCCAGGTGGGCTGATTTCTGAGGGAGGAGGAACGTGTACATGAGGCCCCCAGTTGGAGAGATATGTGAGGTGTATATGTCTATGGTGTGGTGTGTATGGTGTTGAGTATGGGATGTCTAACCTGCCAGACAGACAGGATTTTACCCACTGCAGTATTACTCATAGGCACCTGCAGAAACAAGACCTTTTTGCTGCCCTTTCTTTTGAAAAGAAACAGGCACCTAAAAACTCCCCCCCCCTCAAATTATAAGGGAAAGTTTGTTTAGAAAGTCAGAGGTGGTGGGCGGGAGCCAGCTGGGCTGCAGTAGGCCTAGGAAACAAGTGACAGAGGCAAAAGAAAGACCCTTGGAGCTCAGGAGAGAGAGAGAGAGAGAGCAAAGGAACACACCTGGTGGAAGGAAACTGGGACGGGAAAGACGGAGAGCCTGCTTCCAGCAGCGAGAGCCCCAAGAACTACTTTCTCCTTTTAAACTAATTTCCAAAACTGATTGATTGATTTTAGAGAGAAGGGAGGTGGGGGGGAGCGAGAGAGAGAAAACACCAGTTTGTTGTTCCACTTATTCATGCATTCCTCGGTTGATTCTTCTATGTGCCCTGACCTGGGATCGAACCTACAACCTTGGCATAATGAGGAGGATGCTGTAATTGACTGAGCCACCTGGCCAGGGTGAGAACTACTTTTTTGAAGCAGATGTGGGCTCGTGCCCCAGGGATCCTCCTGGAGCCGTCCTGTGCCACTGAGTGGGGGTGGGGTGACCTCCCTGGCAACATGTCCCCACCCCCGCTGTGCCCCCCTCTGCTCCCCATGTCCAGGCTGTGCGATGCCAAGTGGGGATGTGGGCGGATGAGGCAGGAGCCCAGGCAGCAGGCAGTGCCAACAGTGTGTTCTAGAGCACCTTCTTGCTGTGGAGACCCACGCCTGGACCCCGTACTCAGACTGGGGGTGGCAGCCTGTCTCAGGCAAGCCTTATTTGTCACCTGGTATCTGAGCCTCCTTGAGCTCGAAAGAGAAGCAGCTGAACTGAAACCTTCTGATGGAAGACCAGCACCTGGTCACCAGGATGCACCCCCTCTCCTGAGGTGGGCACAAGGGTGGTACTTCCCTCTTCTCTCCTCTGATGTCAGGGTGACAGTTGGCCAGGCCTGTCCTGCCTGTGGGGCGCGGGGGAGGAGAACTTCACTCAAATGGAAGGATTTTCTTAGTCTAGGAGCCTGGAGTCTTTGGTGGAGGGCGCCTGCCCCCCAGGGAGACCCAGGTGCCATGGTGGTTTTCCTAACCTGCACCCTCTTCTTCATCTGAGACCCGACTGAAATCCTGTTTGTAGGGACCTTGGTCTAGGCGGGCCCTGCCACGACCTCCAGGGAATCCTGCCCAAGACGTCATGTGTCATTTCTGTAACTTTTTGGGGTTTCTCTGGTGTCAGCACCTATTCTGCTTCTAGTGTGCAGGAAATCATAGGTGGGTTCCCCTCCCCCTTCTTTCTATTTTTTTGGGTGTTCTGTCCACACCCAGTTGCCCCCTCTGGGAGAGTAGGGAAGCGCCCAGAAGCAGGCCTGTCACCTTTGTCTCCATCCGCGGGTCCCAGGTGAAGATGTTGAATGGAGCACATCTCTTCTGAGATGATCTGGGCACTAACTGTCCTGCCCTTCTCTCTCCTGTCCTTTGTTGTGCTAGAGGACAATTCTGCATGTCCAGGCCGGCCAGGTCTCCATGTGTCGTGTCATCCCCCCTCTATCCCCGGTGGACAGAGGAGAACGGCCAGGCCTGAGTTGCCCTGGACTCTGTCCCTGTGCTCTTGCCCAAGGGCCTCTGGTGTGACCGGCCCTCCTGATGGCATTCGTGCCCTCCTGAAGGGCTCCAGAGTACCCTCCCCCTTTCCTGCAAGTGAGGACACAGCCATGGGTCTTTGGCTGTGAGCCAGGAAGAAGGGCCCTCCCCAGAACCCGACCCTGTGGGCTGGTGCCTTAATCTTGGACCTTCCTTCCTCCAGAATCGTGTGGCGCTGATGTGTGCTGCGTGTCAGATATGCAGCTGGTGGGATTTTTCTGCAGCATGAGCAGACTCGGACAGTCCCCAGCTCTCCTCCCACCCCCCACCTTCCACCTGCGTGGGCAAACATCCCTGGGGTTAGCATCTGGGGCCTGGGCCTTAAGGAGCCTGTCACTCCAGCTCCAGCGGTAGGACTCACGTCCCCCCCCTCCATCCGCCGGTGCAGACTGTGCAGCCCCAGATCTGTCCCTGGAGCAGTCTATGCCTGGAGGGCGGCCCGCACCTGCTCTCCACCGTCCCCTCCACCCCCACATTGCAGCAGGTCCCAAGGCCACCGGGGGGGGGGCGGAGAAGTATTTGAGGGCTTGAAAAATTAGGTTAACTGGGCAAGGTGTTGGCGTTTGGACACCCTTTGGCATTTGCCAGCTACCCCCAGAGCTGTGCCAGCGCTTTGGAGAAGGTTTCTGTGACCGAGCCCCGGGGGCCACCTGGCAGGCCTCCAGGTTGACCGGCTTCTATGCAGAGACCAGGAGGTACCACCTGGCGGTCTGGAAGTGCCATCTTGGCACAGCGGTTGGGGAGAGAGAAAGGGGGCTCTTGGCAAACCGGGGAGTCAGGTTCCGGTCAGGAGGGTGTGGAGGGGAGAGGGCCAGTCCTGGTAAGAGAAGAGGGAGCAGCAGATGCTGTCCTTATACTTGTGTCTGCGCTGAAGTGACCGCGGAGCCCATGGCTCTGGCTGGGTCAGCCCAGGCTCAATGCTTTCTGGGAGAAAGAACACACCGTGTGGCATTCGCCAGCAAGCACACGTGTTTGTTGAAAATGACACGTTAACTGCGAACAGTCTAGGAAAGGCACAAATGCTCCAAGTGACACCAGCATCCCCTCACAGAGAACACCGGTGGTGCTGGGCCCAGGTCTCACGTCTCGTGAACTGTCGGCTTCCCACATCCAGCCCCAGGAAGTCCTGGCACCCACGCCACTGCTGACTGTGACGGCCCACGCGCAGCCACCTGCATGGATGCTAACAGCTGCAGGCGTTGGTCTTAGCAGCATGTGGGGCCCAGCCTTCTCCCCGAAACGAGAGTGTAGACATGGGGTGCAGTGCTGTGTCCCCTGCAGTGACCCTTCCACTCACTGGTGCTGGAGGGTCTTGTCTGGAGGAGTCCCAGGTCTGTCGAAATGCCCCCGGATGGGTTCCAGTGACCCGGCCTGGGTAGCCCAACTTGGGCTCTGTTTTCCCAGAGCTGGGATGGACCCACTGCCACTGTCCTGCCCCACAGCCTGACCCACATGTGAAGTGTTGACCTTGCTGGCTGCAGTGGCGGCAGCAGCTTCTTGTGGGGTGAATGTGGCTGGCCAGGGGGACCAGGAATCGAGAATGTGCTCATCTTGTGCTTGATCCTGGACCCAAGTCCCTGAGCCCAGGCCAAGAGTGGGCACTGTGGGCCTCTGGTCAGCCACCTCACCTTGTCATGTGAACATGCAGGTAGGGCCTAGAAAAGGGCACCCACCAGGTCTCTGGAGGTAGGGTGAGGGATGTTAGCCAGGCCGGTGGTGCCGTCTCTGCCTCCTGTGCCAATTGGGAAGATGAGAGTCAAGAGTCAGGAGCCGGGATGGGGGGGCACTTCGGGTCCTTGAGGTTGCTCCCAGCCCTTCTCCTCCGTGCTTGGCGGGCTCCCCAGGGCCTACATCTTCTCACACCCCTTTGTTGGTGCAAGCTTGGGCCCGAATGGAGAAATAGCTGATGCGTTCCAGGGCTCTTTGGAATGGCACATAAGATCAGACAGCCGAACAGGTGATTGCCTACGTGTCCTTTGGCCAAACCAGACCCTCGGAGAAGCCCTTGCTGACGTTGTGAGCATGTCTCTGGGTGTGGTGGCTCTTCTGCACCAAGTGACGCCCTATGGAGAACTCCCTGACCTCCTAGACCATGGAGCGTGGTGCCGTATGCGGCCCGCTTTTAAGCCCGGATGGAAGTGGGAAGCTGGGAAGGGGAAGGGTCTACCCAGGTCCCAGGAGTGGGGAGAGCCTGTCCTGAGCCCCCACAGGGATCCCCCATGAACATGGGTCCCTGAGCCAGGGCAGGTGCCTGTCTGTGCATCTCAGGACAGACTTCAAGATGGGGTGGGGAGGTGTGAGGACATGCCCCTTAGGTTGTGTCTGTGGGGAACCATGTCTCGCGGGTATGGGGGTAAAACACATGAGACCCAGGGTCTGGGGCTTGGCACCTGTTTCACACACACGGTGTTTGGAGAAAAAGCTGTTTGGAGTGTCAGGTGGCCTCTGGCCTGACTTCAGAAATCCACAGGTGGCTTTGTGCTGGGGACGGATCCAGGCACAGGTCCCAGGTGGCCCTCGCTGCCCCCTGATGCTGGGCTGCTGCAGTTCTGAATAGGTGAGGGGACTCAGCTTTAATGACCTTTCTGTAAGGACATAAGGGTCACCACAGATACCTTTTCTGCCGTATAGGTGTATATAATATATATATAAATGCTTGGGAGTCAGCAAGGGGCAAAACGTCTTCTAGAAAGAGGGAACGGGTGTGACGCGCACCAGCGATGTGGAGTCGGGAGCACTCAGCCCGGCACCCAGGGGGTGTTATTAGATGTCCAAGGGTTTCGCAGGGAGTCCAGGTAGCTGGTTTTCTAGTTTACATAACAATGACCCTTGACCAACTCTTTAACTCCAGGACCCCTTCGACTGTCCTGTTGTGTACCCCACCTCTGGGATGGAGGGTATGTGGTTCAGCCTCTGGATGCCTTGGGGACCTCCTAGTCCAGGGAACAGCGAGCTGTTGTCATAGCAGTGCCCCATCCTGGAAAGGGAGCCGGGGAGCTTATCTCTGTTCAGGACTCATACTATGCCCGGGGGTTTCCACCCCTCTTCTTAGCTCCAGTGCCCTCAAGGGAACTTTGCCACCCCCCACCCCCCAGGACGCAGAGGGACAATTACAGGCAGCCATGGGCTCCCTGGTTCCCAGCATCTTCAGCCCTGCTCCGCATGCACTGAATTGGTGGATAGGGAGGTGGCCAGCTGGAGATGTCAGCCGGAGCCACCCCTCTTTCCCGTAGGACAGTGTCCTTCTGAACCTCCTGCGAGTGGCTGCTCAGACGCCAGCTTGTTCGGGTTGGGTCCTGCCTGGCCTGGTGGGAGGCCTGTTGATATGAGTGTTTGTATGTTGGCGTCCTTTGGTGTGGCTCCAGCTCCTGGACCCGTGGAAGGGCATCTGGGCACCTGCTTGTCCTGGGGACAGATCCTCCCATCCTCAGGCTCTTGTGCGCTCTGGGAAAGGGCTGTATTAAGTCCCGGGCATCACAGAGCCCAGTGGAATGAGTGCTCCTGGGAATGAACAGAGGACGCCGCTTCTAGGTCCTAGGCTATGGGCGCCAAGATAGAATCCCAAGACTACTGGGCAGCGGGGCCTCCAGGGTGGCTACTGAGAGGCCTTAGGGGAGGGCAGCCCCGAGTGTGGGGCAGTGATGGGGCCTGAGCCATTGGGAAGCTAGTCCACCTCCAACAGTCAGAAGTCAAGCCCCTTCCTCTCCAGGCTGGGCACCCTAGCCTCCTTGCCCTCCTGCGGGCTGTGGTCAGGGCTCTGGTAGCGCCTCAGGAGGAGGGGCGGCAGAGGGAGCCAGCTCAGGGTGACTCCCCTATTCTCCGGCTGTGTCACTGGCCGTCACTGTCTCTTACGGTGTGCTCCCTAGGTCATGTTAAAACGCAGGTGCTCCTGGAACCAGAGCAGGGGGTGGGGTGGGGCCTGTCGCCCTGGTCACATGGTACAAGAACTGGGTTTTCACCGCCGATGACGCTGGCCCACCCAGGTAAAGGAATGGATGCGAGGCCCCCGCCCAGGAGAACCCTGTGTGTAACCCAAGCTATAGGTGCTCTTCTGGCTTCAGCAGGGAGACTGCAGGAAGTCCCTGCAGGTGGATAGAGGGAGACCCTCGGAGGGTCTTGGGCTGGCAAAGCCCCTGCCATCTGGCCTGGCACTGGTCAGTCTCCACAGGGGCTGGGTGGGTTCCAGCTTTGTTTTCATTTTCAATTCCCTTTTATTGCTCAAACCACCTCAGAGCTGCAGAAAACAGACCGTTATCCTCAGGCGACCTCAGATTCCTGGCCTTGATTGTTTGCCTTGGGCTAATTTTAGCCCCATCATTTCCACCCTTCCTCCCCTTCCCCCCCAAAGGGAGACACAGACCCAGAATAGATGCAGGAAGGGGCCCCAGTTCCCACAGTGCTCTGGCGGGGTGGAGGGCTGGGGCATCGCTCACTGAGGCGGGACTGCCCCCCAACCCTTCTTCCCCCCCCCCCCCCCACCGCCAGGGCTCTGTGTCGGGAGGGTGCTCACGTGCAGAAGAGAGAAGGGGCTTTTCTTTGAGTGTCTGTCTCTCTTTTTAAACAGAAACCAGGCTGTTTCTGGGAAAACACACACACACACACACACACACACACCCAATTCGGCCCTGCCTGGCTCACACACACCTGGGAGTCAGGAACTCTCCAGAGCTCTTGGACTGCAGGGCTAGAGTGGACATACGTGGTCCAGAGTCAGACATGGTGCTTGGCCACAGGGAGGCCCAGGAGACAGTGGCAGGGTGGAGGGCCCGTCCCTGCCCAGCGCACTCTGGGCCTGCGTGGTGGTCTTGCTGGGATGGCCAGTCCAGAGAGCCAGGCCCAGGTGGCCTCCCGCCCACAGCTGTGCCCCTGTTAGACCTGTGATGGGGAAGATGTCCCGCAGGCACGCACCTCTGTCGATAGGAGGGCCTGGCAAACACCCCCACCCCCAGAGTCCACCCTGCCCTTGCTGGTGTAGGAAACGCTCATGCCATACCGTTCCATCCCTATACGTTCCGATGCCCATGTTTTTGTAAACAAAGACCCAGACCCAACACTAGATAACCTCCATTAATCACACCCCAAAGCCTGACGTCACCCCAGGTGACTTGAGCAGTGGTCCCGGTCCCCTCACGTTGCAGGTGGATGGCTCTCGGGAAACAGCCGCCCATCAGCGTCGAATGTTCTGGACACAGGTATTTATGAAATCGAAAGCCACTGCAGCAGAAGGAATCAAAAGTGTGACTGTCCCCAGGGGCAGGGCCGAAGGGAGGGGCAGAGAGGAGAGAACAGCTGGTGTGCCCACACACCTGGGATGCTGGCAGGGCCCGCATCCTCTCCAGCTTCCGAAGAGGGTGACCCGGCAGCTGGGCGATTCTCCGGGACAGGGGAGAGGCCGGGCCACTGAGAATATGGCATCCGTCCTCTCCTGTACATTACTTATTTATTTATTTATTGTTTTTTGACAGAGAGAGAGAGAGAGACAGAGAGAGGGACAGATAGGAACAGACAGACTGGAAGGGAGAGAGAGGAGAAGCATCAGTTCTTCGTTGCGGCACCTTACTGTTCATTGATTGCTTTCTCATATGTGCCTTGACCGGGGGGGGGGGGGGGGGGGGCGGGGTGCAGCAGACCAAGTGACCCCTTGCTCAAGCCAGCGACCTTGGGCTGAAGCTGGTGAACTTTGCTCAAACCAGATGAGCCTGCGCTCAAGCTGGTGACCTCGGGGTCCTCCGCGTCTCAGTCCGACACTCTATCCACTGCACCATTGCCTGGTCAGGCACTTATTGTTTTTATGAGAGCTTCAGGCCCAAGATCACAGTGCATGTTTTATTCAAGATGAGCAGGTGCTGGGGCTGTGCCCCTCCCATCCCCAGAGGCAGGCGCTGTGGGTCCTCAGCTGCCGCTTTCGGTGGTGACGGGCCCTGTCTCAGCCGCAAGTTCCCAGGGGACCCTTTTCTGTGTTTCAGTTTTGGGTGTTTATCTATCAAGTTCCCACGCCAGCAGGTGAGACAAGAGCCCCCTGTCATCTCCACGCCTCCCACGAGTACAGGATGCTTTGGACTCGGTCAGTGTTCGCTGTTCAGATAGAATCCGGGTTAAGTCAACGCTAGTGGCGGGTGACCCAGGATTGCACGTTTCTGTGTTGCCTTTCTTGCTCAGTGTTTTTGTCACTGACTTGTCCCCATGTCCCCCACTCCCCAGCCATGTGGTTTTTTGCTTGCTGTGTCCTGTTATCTGGGGCTGGGGGCATCTTTTCTCTACCTTTGATGGCCCCAGACTGGTTGTCACTGTTGCCCTGCTGCTGTTTGGTCCCTTGCCCTTGAGCCTGCATCTCTGCTTTCTGTGGAGCACAAAAGGGAATTGCAGGAGGTGTTTTTATGAGACTTGCGTGTCTTGAAGCGTCTTGCTCCCGGTCTGATTTTTGATCTGTGCTGGTGGGTGCTGAGTCACGGGCCTCGGGGTGTGGAAGGCCATGCTGTGCCGTCCTGGACCTCTGGTGTTGCTGCCCAGTGGGTGAAGCGGTTCTGAGTTCTGTCAGTCCCCGCCATGCCCTCTTCTCTGGAATTTCTAGGCTGGGGTCTTTATCCCAGGGTTCGGAGGTGCCTGGTCCATGCCCTGGTTCTTGCAACAAGCCCTTGGGTGTGGCCATGAGCACCTTGCTCCCCCTCCCCCATAACCTGTTCCTGCTCTGTGCTGTCTGGGTGGTGGCCCACCCTCTGGGTCCCTGAGCCCCTTTGATGTGGAGTGGGAACTGCTGGCCCCATCCTTACCGTTTCTGACCCTTTTTCTCCTCTCCTCCATCCATACCTCTGCTCGCTCTGTGTTCTGTGAGACTGTCTCAAGGTTCCCTTCCAAACCAGAAATGGAGGTGCAGCCTCCGTGGTGTTTCCCTGCTGTATCTTCACTTTCAGATGCAGGTCTCTAGATTTCCTTTTTCTTTTTCATTTTTATTTTTCCATTGAAGGGACAGGGGAGGGAGGGAGGGAGAGAGAGAAGCATCAACTCATTGTTCCTATTAGTTGTTCAAGCATTTAATTGTGCACTCATTGGTTGCTTCTCCTATGTGCACAGAGTAGCGATCGAACCCACGACCTCTGCACGGTGGGACGACGCTCTATCCATTGAGCCACCCAGCCAGGGCTGGATCTTGTTTCAAGGAGTGTCTTGTTCTTGCTTCGTAGATGCTGTGTCTCCCCTATGAGGATGGGCAACAGCTCTGGAAGCTTCCTCTTCTCCGTACTGAGTGGCCCCTCTGGGTCTTCACTCTTTTCCTGTTTGCTGTTCGGATCTGTCCTCTGTCCACCTGTGCCAGAGGCTCCTCTCAGCTGTCTGATGATCCTTGGGGTCTGGGGTGCTGCTGCCTTGAGGCCAGGAGCTGGTTGAGGTCCCTGGGCATGCCAACAGGGCCTGTGGCCCTCTGTGCCTGCCTGAGGCCTTTAAAGTCCCCTTTCTTCTTAGAAGGGTCTGGGGATAGGAAGGTGGTGACCTGCCATTTTTCCCCAGTGTCCCTGTCTGGCTTTGGGTCCAGTGCTGGGAGGTCTAGGACAGTGGAGAGGATGGGGACCTTCAGTGGGAGTGTCCAGTCCCATCACAGGCTCCCACCGCCATCATGGGCTTCGTCGTCCAGCCCATGGTCAGCCAGTATCCTTTTGTTCTTGTTCAGTGATGTGATCTGGGAATTCCAGCCAGAGCCACATGGAGCTGTATTTTTTTTCTTTTAGTTGTTTTTAAATGTTGGAAGTGCCATGTATGTACCTATTTTTATATTTATTATTATATTTTTAAGTGTTTATTGAATGTTTTTGGGTGACATTGGTTAATAAAATGATATAGGTTCCAGGTGTGCAGTTCTATACTGGCATCATCTGGATAGTGTATTGTGTGTTCACCACCCCAAGTCTAGTCTCCTTGGAGTCCTATTCTTGAAGTAACTGAAGGCAGCACACAAGAAGGAGAAAGGAGAGGGTCTAAACATAAAGGGGCAGGTTCTTTTACTCTGGTTACAGGTCCTGAGGTGGATAGTCCACAGCTGATGTGATACCACCAGAGGCCAGGGCACCTTCCTCTTACTGTTCAGTTATCGTTGGCACGTGGATCCAGGCATGCTTTCCACCCTGAGACTGTGTGATGGCTGCTGTGTCTACAACATTGGTACCTACTTCATGCAGGGGAAGGACATTAGGAAGGGCAGAGGGAACGTGGCTTTCTTTCTTGTGAAAATGCACCCAGTGGCTTCTCCAGAACTCATTGGCCAGAATCAGTTCACAAAGCCCATCCTAGCTGCAAAGGAGTCGGGAAGAGAGAGCACTGTCACCTAATGCATGGCTACTGCCAACTAGGCAAAGAAGGTGTGGAGAATGGGTGCGGGGCCCGTGGGAACCTAGCTATTTCTGCCACAGTCGCCAGGCAGCTCCTATGCATTGGTCCTCTAGGTGGGCAATCATGGAGAAGTGTCCAGTTGGCAAAGGTGACCACAGCATGAGCTGGGGCTCCCAAAGCATTCGAGTAACCTTGGAAATCACGTAAACATTTTCCAGCCAGCTAGGCTGTCTTAGCCATGTGCACGATCTAAGAAGTATTGATTTTTGACTCTTGGAAATTAGCTGCCTGGTCACAGCTGTCGTGACCACAGAATGAGTAAAACGGGTTTTCTGTCATTCATGATCAGAACTGTCGTCATGTCTCCTTACTTAATCTCTTCTTGGCTATGTCAGTTTCTCAGGATTTCTTTGTTTTCCTTGACCTCAACCATTTTGTAGAATGTCCCTCCATTTGCAATTTTGTTTTTTCATGGTTAGGCTGGCTTTATGACTTTTTTATTTTGGGGGAAGAGATACCACTGAGATGAAGTTCCCTCCTTTTCACCTTGTATCAGTGGGAGAATATCCACGTGACTTACCACTGACTTTTATTTGTTGCTCAGATAGCCCAGCCTTGGCCAGGGAGTCTGTGAGGTTGGCTCCTATGATCCTTTGATACCTCCCACCTTCCCATCATTTGGGGGTTTTTTTGTGTGTGTATGGTTTCCTTACATTTTTTGGCATGACAAGATAGATGCTTCAGGTTCATCTTTATGCCCTTGTAGTTCTAGAATCAGCCGTTTCTCTGGAGAGCCCTGCTTCCTTTTATTGCAAAATGGTATTTAGAAACAAAGAGGAATGTTTAGGTCTGGGTGCCGGGAGAGCTCCTAGGTTGTATAGCTGCATCTAACCCCCTTCCAGGGAACAGAGCCAGGAACCGTGTGTGTGTGTGTGTGCGCGTGCGCGCGCCCATTTATACACACGTCCCTTTTCCCCTTTGCGCCCCCCCCACCTACCCCCAAACTGAGCATGAGTTCACACAGTGTCTTATTCTCTGGGACAGCCTAACAGGAGGGACTCATTCCCGGTGCCCCTTGCTGGTCTGTAACCTCCTTCTCCAACAGGGAAAGTCCCTCTCGCCATCTACTGTGCTCTGACCGGTTTGTTCCATCCCAGAGTACAAGTGAAGAAGTTTTCTATTTGTTTACCCCCGCTCCCATGAGAAACCAGGACACAGTTGCTTTGGTCTGTAGTCTGTTTCCAGTCAAAACATGGTTGTCCCAAATTACTTAGGTCAACTCCTTTCCCCTGTCTCCACCCAGGATGTCATGTCTGTATTCCATCCTGGGATCCCCCAACCTCCTTTACATATTAAAGATTCGCCTATGTCACATTGCACTCTTTGTGATGTACGGTACTCTGTGTTTGTACAAATGCAGAGTCTCCTGTATCTGCTACCCCGGGACCAAGGTAGAACAGTCCCTCATCCTAAACATTCCTCTTTGTGGTCAACCACTCCCTGATCCTCCAGAACCTAACCCCCACCCCACACCCATGCTCTGTCTGCATTAGCAGAATGTCCCGTGAATAGTCGTACACCCAATAGGCGTGTGTCTATCTTCTGTGACTTAGTAAAATGCATTCAGGGCTCACTGATCTGCATGTGTGAGAATCAATAGCGTCTTCCTTTCTTGTCATCGAATCATACTCCACTGGACGGACACACCACAATGTGTTTATCCGTTCATCTCTACACGGTGCTTACTGCCAGGTCTGGCTGATTAAAAACAAAGCTGCTACAGTCATTCACAGATGGCCCTCCCACTCACCAGGTGGAGTGGCTAGGACTGGGACTGCTGGGCCATATAGTGAGTCTGTGTTTCATCTGATAAGGACCTGCTAGACTATCTTATCAAATGACAGCACTGCGTGGCACTCACCAGCAATGAATGTTCCTATTGCTCTGCCAACATTTAGTATTGTCAGCTTTTGGGATTTTAGCCACTCTCATCAGTGCGGATAGTGTACCTTGTTGTTCTGCTTTGCATTTTCTTAAACCCAAAGGACACTGGATGGCTTCACCCGGAGGTGCTGCCATCTGTGTGACTGTCTTCCCTGGCTGACTTCAGACCTTGCACTCGTGATTCAAATCAGGTGTCTGCTTCTTGCAGAAATCGGAGAGCGCTTTGTACAGCCTGGACGCGAGTTGCCTTAGCTTTTGGTCCACCTCAAACAAAGAACGTTTTGATCAAGCGCAATAAGCCTGGATCTTGAATCGTGGGTTCCCAACTCGCGTCCTTGTCTCCCCTTGGTGTTTGAGGAAAAAAAAAACAACTCTGAAAATACCGACTGAAATGTCGTCCCTGGGCTGCTGGCAGCTGTCAGGGCTGCACATGTTGCTCACAGATTCCCGGAACGGGGTTGTTGAGGGCGTATTGGCTCCTGAGGCACGGGGACTGGTTCCTTTCGAGATCGCAAAGGAAAGGGGGTCAGGGCTGGATGCAGTCCTTTCACTTGGCTCAGAGAAAACACTCCTGGAGTCCCTTGGAGGCAGTTAGTAGTGTGACTGTCAGAAGAGGGGGGAAGAAATGGGAACATCTGTTCTGTGGGTTCAGCTCACATGAGGCCATTCTAGCTTTTTTTTTTTTTTTTTGCTATTGATTTTTGAGAGAAGAAAGGAGAGAGAGAGAGAGAGGAGCATCAACTCATTCCACTTAGTTGTGGTGTTGATTGATCCTCATATGTGTGTTGACTTGGGCTTGAACCGGCAACCTGTGATTGAGCTGGGGACCTTGGGATCCAGCCAGCGACCCCAGGAACAAACCCGTGATACACTCTATTCCTCCCTGCCCCCAGGGCTACTCATAGCTTTTGATCACCTGGAGTGGAATCCTGGCAGTAGCAGGCTAGGGATCTGGAAGTTTCTGGTGGCGGGAGTCCGTATCCCTCTCCCTGAATGTCCTTGCCGGAGAATTAGGGGAGCCCATGTCTGGGAGGGGGCTTCTGGTCACCTGCTGGCAGAAACCATCGGTATTTTATTATTGCTGTTTTAAAAGGGACCTTGGGAACGGAAATTTTCCAATGTGTTTTGTAACCCTTAACAAAAAGAGGGGAAACACCTCTCTGAGATCCCCGGCATGCGGTCCTTCTGACCTTTTTAGGCACGTGTCCCCATGCAGGTACATTAGCACTGCTCTGTCACTGGAGGTCAGAGGTGCCAGGTTCCATGGCAGCAAGCCCAGCTCGTGAGCTGGGGGTTCAGGGGAGACCTTTACTATTTTACAATAATAGGATTCTGTGACATCTATACATAGATATCTAGGTGCACACGTGCAACTCTCTGAGACAGTGTTGGGCATTCTTTCTGAAGAATGAGAAGGCTGACAAGACGCTCATGGATGGACCCATCTTCCCTGAGATCGCGGCCACATTGCCTCCCTGCTGTCATAGCTTGCACATTTCCTGTGTGCACGGGGACAGGGGGCTCAGCCACGTGGAGGTCTGCTTTCTTGTGGCTCATGTGAGTGGGACTGCTTAGAAGTGGGTCCCTATATGTGGCTTAAGGGGATATATATTTTTAATATTTTATTTGTTGAGAGAGAGAGAGAGAAACATTGTTGTTCTGTTTATATATGCATTAGCAGTTGATTCTTGTATGTGTTCTGAATGGGGATTGAACCTGCAACCTTGGTGCATTGGGATGATGCTCTCACCACCTGAGCTCCCCAGCCAGGGCTTCAGAGGACATTAGATAGAGATAGTTAGCTTCCACGCTCATCCTCCTCTTGTCTGCCTGCCCCACCAACACATGAGGTGTGGTTCCAGTGACCTTAGGGGTGACACCAAGGACCTCGGAGTCCCCCACACCCACGGTGGGGTCCTAGGGGATGGAGACAGGGCACAGCTTCATTAAAAACTGGAGGCATCTTAGGACTACATCGCAACTACAGGACTTGCTCATTTTTATTCCTGTTTACTTGCTTTAGGAAGCTGACTCTTAAAGGAGATCGTTTCTGCTACGTTCTTTGTTTCAAAGCCCGTGATAGTATGTTCTGTGGGAAACGGCCCGCTCTGTGCACCTGGAACAGGCCAGGTTGTAGGTACTGGGCCTCGAGTGAGGACCCCTCCTCCGGGGCCACCTCTTAGCACCCCAGTTTCAAGTACGCTGCCTTGGGGGCGCTCAGCCCTTCTCAAATGTCGGGCCTCTTGTAAAAGGGCCATCTGGGCCCTTCCACAACTCAGATGTGGCCACAGGGGACCAGTGACTGCCTACCCAGGCCCCTCCGGGCACAGCCTGATGAGTAGGGGAGCTAGCTGCTGGCCTTTCCTGGGGAAACAGGGGTGCCAGGTTGCCCCATAGGGGTACTCTTGGGGCGTGCTGGGAATGGTGTGTCTCAGCATGGAGTGTGCCAGGCCTCGGAGTCCTCAGCTGTGACATGGGGCCTCAAGCCTCCTCTGTGTCCCGTCTTCTGGGTTTAGTGGCTGAGGTCAGCTTGGGCAGCTCGTCCCAACAGGTCCCTGTCCCAGGTACAGAGAGGGTCTTCCTTTCCGGTGAAGCCTGGAAGCCCAGCTACGGTGGGTATATGGCCTTTCACCCCCCCCACACACACACACACCCCTTAGGATCAAGCGGAGCCACACGGAGCTTGCACGCATTCACATTCAAAGTGGCACACACGTGAGGTCCTGTGTCCGCAGGTATCTGTGCTGTGGCTGAGCCAGATCCCGCTGGCAGGGCCCACTCAGCAGGTGGTGGCAGAGGGCAGGAGGAGGAAACAAAGACTGGGGGATGGGGGGTAAGGCTAGGAGGACACAGGAAGCGGAAGTGGGACAGCTGGTTGCCAAAGGCTCTGCAGAGAGGGTCCCTCCTTTGGTGGCCCAGAGAGCCAGGGTGCCCTGGGTGGCACATGGCAGGTGGCAGCAGGCACGGAGTCTGTTTGCGCTGCACCCTGTTCTCTCCCGCTAGGAGCCTCGGTAGACCTTGAAGAGTGTTGTTTCCTTGAGGAGGGATGGAGTGGGCGATCCTACGGGGGGCAGCAGCCTGGGAGTCTCTGTGGACCCCCAATGTGGCCCCCAGTGACGGGAGCTACCCTAGCCAGCAACAGTTGGAGGAGCTCACCTGGGGAGGAGGGACCTGCAGCCCACACCCATCCCACCCACCCGGGCTGGTTCTCAGCAGAGAGTCATGTGAGGATGGGTGGAGCCATTTTATGACGTGAGAGACTGAAGGGGCCTGGAGCAACATAATTACAACCCTGGGCCGCTGCTGTCCAAATTCTTCCCTTTTAAGTTGAAAGCACCCTCCAGCCAAAGGATTGGCAGCATGACCCCGCGGCTCCTGAGCCCCGGCACCCTGCCCTGGGAACGCCTAGGAAGGTAGATTATTAGCCTTTATAGCTATTTGTGAATTTCTCCTGCTCGAAGGAGCCACCCCACCCACACCCCCACTCCCGCGCCAGGGCAAGATGTCACTTTAAGGACCTAGTTCTGGTGTCTCTGCTGTGCGATCCGCTTCTGCCACAACAGCACGTTGACCCTTCGGTGGTCCAATACCCCACACACATACACCCCATTCTTCTTTTTCAGAGTTTTCCTGGGCATTTCATCTGTTGACTTCTCTGTATGAGCTTAGGATCAAGCTGCCCTATTCCCCAAAGGGCAGTGACCACAGACACACTGCTTTCAGAAGCGACACTTGTGCCCACCAGGGACAGGAGGAGACACACAGGGGACAGGGAAGTGGGGGTTTGTGTTTAATCTGCACCCCGAGGTGGTGCGGAGTGTGGAGCAGTCTCTGGCCTGGAATCCCCTTCCTTCATGTCCCACCAGCTCTGGATTGTGCAAGGGGGTGAGAAGTGACACTCAGGCACCCACAACCGCAGACAGGGCAAGAGCCCTGGGCAGTTTTGAGGAAGAGGAGCACAGCCTGGCATGGGGCTTGACAGTGTACCTGAGGTTCCCATCGAGGCCGCGGCCACCAACTGGTGCACACACATGCATGGCCCGGAAGCCCCACAGGTGTAACGGCATCTCCTTGGAGCACGTGTGTTCTCTCATTAAATCTCTCAGCAACAGGCAGACATGGGGAGATGAGAACCCCTGAGGCCATATGCACGAGTGAGTGGGGACAGGGGCTGACCACGGCGGGGGCTTCCCTGCGCTGCAGGCCAAGTTCTAGGCCCAGGTGGGGGTCTCTGCTTGCTTGTCCCCTGAGCCTCACCTGCATGATGGTAGGAGGCATATGTTGGCCCCATGGGGATCTCTAAGCCACTGGCATTTTTGGTGACGAGTAGAGCAGGCAAATGGCCTCTTAGAGAGGGTAGGAAAGTCCTCTCCCCACCAGAGAACAGGCCTCTCTGTTGACCCTGATGCTGCTGTTGGCCTGGGTTTCCCTGGAGGCTGGCTGGGGAAGGGCCCCAGTGGTTGGCCATCTGCCCAGCTGCCCCAGGGTGGGAGGGAGAGCAGGACTCCCTGGAGGTAAGGACATGGCCGTCCTGAGGATGGAAGATAAGAGTGGCCCCGCCAGCGACCACCCATCAGAGCTCCTGTTGATGAAGGACAGCCCAATGGCTGGCTGTGCGTGGACAGGGTCCCGGGGCGCTGGGGCCTGGCAGCCCAGGGAAGCCGGTTTCTTCCAGGCCTCTTCCTGTACCTCCCTCAGACATGAACAGCCCCACCCCTCACTATCACCTCCACCCCCACATACACAGCCAACCCTCTTCCCTCTGCTCCCTAAGGTCTGCTCATGTGATCCTGGGTGCCCCTGTTAAGTTGATGGATCCATTTGCTGTTCTCTGGGGGAGGGGGCAGAGCAGAGATGCATCCCCTCCTTTCCTCCCTCACACAGGGAAGACAGCCAGGCTGCCCAGAGCCTGAGCAAGAAGCCCCAGCAAGAGGCTGAGGGCCAGTGGGGCAGGCAGTCACTCGTTGTCCCCTGGCAGCAAAGGTCTGCACAGTTCTGGCAAAAAAAAAAAAGAAAGGCTCCCAAGGCCCTGGCCCGGTGCCTCAATGGTTAGAGCATCATCCCCATACACCAAGGTTGAAGGTTGGGTCCCAGGTCAGGGCACCTACAAGACTCAACCGACCAGTATGAATAAATAAGTGGAACAACAAATCGATGGTTCTCATTCTCTCCCTTCCTCTCTTTCCTTCAAATCAATTTAAAAAGCCCCCAAGGGGTTCCCAGAGTGAAACTGAACCGCAGCAGTGGTTCCTGCAGGTGCTGCCGGAGCCCAGGAGGGGCCCACTCACCCGTGGGGGCCGCTGGTGTGGCCAAGCTGGAGGGAGCGATTGTGATAAGTGGGCGCAGGGCCTTTAGACTGGAGAGCAGCGTGGAAGGGGTCTCCCTAAGGCCAAGGCCCCGGTTTGCACCGGAAGTTTCGAGCACACGGAGCCCCACTGCACCTGCAGATGCAGCAACGAGGTGGTGGGGGGCAGGGCCTGGCCCGGTGGCGCGGAGGGGCTCCGCAGAGGAGAGCCCCAGCGCTCCCAGCCTGGCCCTCTGGGCTCCTCGGAGGGAACACGCCGTCCCACCCGGGCCTGCAGCTTGGGCAAGAGAGTGCCTGGGACGCCCTGTTCCCTGATAAGATGAGGCAATCGTTCTCAGCCGCCTTGCTGGGGACATTTATGCAACCCCGCCCCGCCCCGCGCCCTGGGCCAGCTGCCACCAGGTCCCCCAGCTAGCTCCCTTGCCCTGTGCGCGCTCCGCCACCAGCCATCTCCCCTCTCTGTGCGCCCCGCAACTGTGCTCTCAGGGCCCAGAATGTCTCAGGCCAGTTGCCCCCGCCCCACAGCCCCGCCCCTGCTTTCAGACTCCGGCTGTCTCCTCCACCCCTCCCCCATTCCCTGTGCACCCAGCCAGCGCCCCCGCAAGACAGGACGTGGGCCCCTTCCTCTCACCCGCCTCCCAACCCCCTCCCTCTCCTCTTTTCCCCCTCCCCCACACAGCCCAAGCTTCTGAAAGCAAGGCAGTCGGAAAGGAGTGGGAGTTATCCCAGGCTTGGGGCGGCTGGATCTAGGGAGGGCGGGGCTCCCTTCGGGGGTTCTGGAATTCAAGAGACCGCTGAGCTGAGCCACCTCCTTGGAGCTGTCCCCTGGGACAGCTGCTCTCTCCCTGTCACATGCGCAGCAGGAGGCCTGTGCAGAATGTGAGCACCGGCAAGAAGGAAGCTGTTGAGTCCAGTGAGGCCTGGACCTGCTGGCCTCACCACCTCCACACCCCCCAACCCCACCCTGTCCCATTCTGCCCTGCACTCTGGGGCCAGGCCCTAGAAACATGGTTTTCAGAGCCAGACCCAGGGAACCCTGTAAGTAACTGAGAACTTTCCCCTGAGGCCAGGAAGGGAAAACTGTTGTAATAATAATAATAATAAGTCATTGGTCCTTCTTCCTCACTAAGATATTCCAGAGGTTCCATGATGGGTGATGATGACATTGACCCTCCCTCCGCCAGTGATTGGAACATGCAGGGTTCTCGAGTTTAAATTGTTTTTGCTTGAGCTCTAACACAATAATCTATCAAGGAAACCAAGCCTTGTAAATAAACACTCTGGGTCCCTCCCCGCAAGTGTGAGAACCTCGCTGTGGGGGGCAGGGGTCGGGGCGACACTCTCCCCAGCTCAGCTGGACTTGCCCCAACCTGTTCCTGATTTTCCTGGCTGCCACTTGTCACCACTTACACAGGTCGGTCCCACCAGACCCCCAGTGTTGCTCTGTGCCAGCTTGGATCATAACTCCTAAATGTTTACCTGTCTGTTTATGGGCCAGTTTATTGGCCATCTCCCCTCCTGGAACGGGCAGATGGGGGATATATATATATGAAACGGGGAGGACCCTGTCTGCATCACAGCCGCGTCCACAGGGCTAGGCATCAATAGGTTCATTCGCGCTCAATAAAAAGTGTTGAGCTGCTGATGCCTGAACAGCCTGGACACCACCGGCTGCGTGCTGGTCATGTGGTGACACCAGGCTTTCCCCACCTCCCACGCTTGGATGCCTAGCCCCAGCCCACCTCCAACCACCACCACCACGGTAAACCTGTCTGTGACTAACACCCACCTCCTGTGCCTCCCAGTGGGGTAAGCTGAAGAACCCCCAAGAAAAGGATAAGCCCCCAGTGAGGGCTCTGGCTTATTAGGAAGCAAGGGAGAGCCCGAACTTGGGTGGTTCCCATTCTCCAAATCTGAGAAGACCCAGGGGGTGAGCGGAATGGATAAGAGCGTGAATGATAAGTAACGTTTGGCATGCGCTGGGCCCAGCACCAAGGGCCTTCCCTCATTATAAGGATGGTCAGTATAGTTATTTTAAGGACACTTGTGAGCTCATCTCAAGAGCCTTACCTTAATTTTATCTGCAAAGACCCTCTTCCCACATAAGGACACACTGCAGAGTTTCACAGATCAGGACTCGGATGTATCTCTTGGGGGGCACCAAACTATTGAACTCGTAACCTGGACACAAAACCCTTGTTTGAATGCTGGCCGGCCTATGCAAACGACAGATGGGTATGTCTGCTGTGACCCTCCAAGAGTAGAATGAGCTTGTGGCATTTCTCAAATATTTTTTTGTTGACAAGATTCTGGCCCCCCAACCCAACCCATTAGCTATTGATTCAGTTCTAACGTTTCTTTGAGCATGGTTTGGGAAACTACGGCTGGATAGTTAAAGGATTCTATTTAAACATTCCTTGTTCTTGTTATCAAAGAAATAAAATGCCATTATTATTTTTTAAAAGACATTATTATTTTTTATAACCCAGAAGAGGTTATAACAACAACAACCAAAAAATCTCTTCTCAATCCAGCCTTACTCCCAAGAGACCAATGCGGCTCTGATTTTTGTTGTCTTGGTGGTGGTTACTGCCATCACCGAACTAAATGTTCCTACCTCTTCCCTTGACCTCCTCCTGAATCGATGGAGGTATTACTATTTTAATTCTCTTGTTGATTATCCTCGTAACATTCACCTCGTTTAGAGATTTCCTTCCACTACTACCTACACGTGTGTGTTGTTCTTACTTTTCCCTTAACCTTGTTCTCTGCTGAGAACATGGGTTCGTCGTAAGGGCTCTGTCCCTAAGATTCATTCTGAACACTGATAACTGGGGCTGGAGCTCATGTGACCATGAGACTGTTCCGTAAGATTCCTTCTGGAAGCCAGAGCCTGTGCTGACACCTTCCCCTACGTTCTCCTCATGGGATTGTGTGAGGAATAATAAAACTAGTAACAATGAAAAAAAAAAGCATATAAAAAGCCCCTAGAACAGAGGTTGGCTCAGAGCTCTTCCCTGATGGCTCATTGTAGCATGTGGTATTGTAGTTTGCTTCATAGACCACAGTTTTCTCTTGTTTTTCCTGGAGTTTTTCATTGCCTCCATTTTTTCCCCCCCACTAAAGAATAGTATGTGCCTTCACTGAGTCCTGGAAATATTCAGCCTCATGGTCATACTTTCTGGTGCATAGGACTCACTTCTTGGAACTCTGTCCCTGGGTATCCTTGGCCCTCTGCCCTAGTGACCTCTGCAGGTCTCTGCTTTGTTTCCCTACCACTGTCCACTCACTCCCCTGGTTTCTCGTTGTTGGTCTAATTTTTTTTAAAGACTGTATTTATTCATTTTAGAGAAAAGGGGGGGGGAGCAGGAAGCATCAACTCCCCTCTGTGCCTTGACCAGGCAAGCCCGGGGTTTCCAACCAGCGACCTCAGCATTCCAGGTTGCTGTTAATGTCTAAAACTTTTTTAAGACTTTTTATTCATTTTAGAGAGGAGAGATTTTTGTTGTGTTTTCCCATTTTTCCTGGAGCACGAGAGGTTAACTTGGAAAGGCCTGTTCCTGTTGTTGTCCAGAGTGACTCAGGAAAAGACTGGGTGTCTGTCCAGCCTCCTTCCTTCGCAGAGAACCTGGTGTTTCTCCTCTCTCTCTCTCTCTCTCTCTCTCTCTCTCTCTCTCTCTCTCGATGAGGTTGTGTGCGCACCTCTTTTTTTTTTTAACCCACTGTTTGGACACTTCAGAGGTGCTCAAAGCCTTGCCCAACCCTGTGAGTCCCCCCGCCCAGCTCCTTTCTCTTTGTTTAGTCTGCTCCACACTGTTCTGTTGTTTCTTCCTTAATTTCCTCTCCTGACCTCCCCCCCTTTTTTCCTTCTACGCTCTTACTCACTGCCTTCTGTTACATGTGGTGAACCCAGGATCGACTCCCTGGGACTCTAGTCATTTAGCTTCTCCTGTTTGGAACGATCACACAGGTTTGGGAGGCAATGGTTGGCTTTCCTGTTTATCTCCACCCCCACCCACTCCTTCCGCCGCCCCAAAACGTAAAACCCATAAGGACAGCACATCCAGCCACACAGAGCCGTCAACTACAGCGTCACTAGGAAAAGACAACATGGTGACAGTGACCTGTTTCCTAGAGCTGTTGTGTTCTGCTCAGGGGCGGGTCCAGCGTGTCTATGGAATTTTTGTTTGGGAGAAGAGAACCCTCGGTTTCTAAACACGGTTTTTCATGTCCTTGAGCTTCCTGTCCTTGGTCTCTCCCGGGTGTTCCGCGCACAGAATTTGGTGGGATGTTTCCCTGAGAAGGATAGCAAGGATCCGTAGGCCGACATGCTCTTCTCTTTCCTGGCTTCATGTTTTTTCCTCTGGAGTCAGTGGTTTTGTGGCCCTCGGCCCTGCCCTTTGGTGCTGCTGGTTTTCTGTGCCGTCTGGTCCTCTGTGGCTGTCTGTTTATATTTAAGTTTGATGGCCTCCTTTGGGGTGGGTGGTGTGGATTTCCTCTGCTTGGGTACAGGTGGCCCAGCTTCAAGGAGTGGCGTGGGGAGGGTGTCTGTGTGGCTACTCCAGTGCCAGCAGGGTTGCGTTGTGGGGTGCCAGCCTCCTCCCCCCTCATGCCCCGCCCCCCATTGGTTCTTCCGGAGCAGCTGGTGGCCTTTTTTGTGACTCCAAGTCTGCCTGGGTAAATGCAGGCCTGTCCCTCACTCTGGCCAAGGGATGGGAGAGAGGGGGCGGGATTCTGACCATAGCTGACCTTGGTTACCTCTCTCTCTCTCTCTCTTTCTCTCTCTCTCGGTGTTCTGGGCTGCCACCCTGCTCGGTTCTGAAGGAGAGCCTGTGGCAGTTTCCTGTCCTGCTGGTTGTCACCTGCTGGCCACATTGGGACTTCTCTGAGAGGAGGTCGCAGCAAAAGGCTCTGGCTGGAACCTGCTGAGCTGAACCATACATTGTGGTCACAGACACTCAGGCCCTGGAAAGTGCCGGGGCAGATGGTCTCACGTTACAGGCTGAGAAGGGTGCCCTGGTCTGTTTGCAAGCCCATCAGGGGTGCAGGGCTCAGAAGGTGGCTTCGCTGGAGCCAGCAAGGAGCTAGCTAGACTCCCCCAGGTGTCTGAGCCCTCTCAGGGTCCTTGACCCTTCCCTGCTGCCTCCCAGTCTTCGAACCTGTGCTCCCCACGGGCAGGGACAGCCGGCACTGCACAGGCTGTTGTGTGGCATGCTGTGCCATGTACCTAGATGGGCCACTAGCAGGGTCCTTGGGCATGGCCACAGCCCCTGAGACCCGCCGTTTTATCCTGGGAGAAGTGTGCTTCAGACCCCAGGCCCGCGAACGATGGCGTAGGCGTGCACACCTTTGCCTAGATGGCTTCATTACACACAGGGCGCTCACTGCGAGGGGTAGGGGCAGCCGTGCTGCTGGGGGAACAGCAGCTCTGGGGCCTGGGGAAGGGCCTGCCCTGGGGTGGCGTGGGCTGCACGCACGAAGACTGATGCTGTGTTCCCCATGTCGCCCGCAGGTGAGAGGCCCTTTGCCTGCAGCTGGCCAGACTGCAGCAAGAAGTTCGCACGCTCAGACGAGCTGGCGCGGCACTACCGCACGCACACGGGCGAGAAGAAGTTCAGCTGCCCCATCTGCGACAAGCGCTTCATGCGCAGCGACCACCTGACAAAGCACGCCCGCCGTCACGCCAACTTCCACCCCGGCATGTTGCAGCGCCGCTGCGGGAGCTCGCGCACCGGCTCGCTCAGCGACTACAGCCGCTCAGACGCCAGCAGCCCAACCATCAGCCCGGCCAGCTCGCCCTGAGCGCTGCGCCTGCCTTGAGCAGCAGCACAGCCGCCCACGCCGGGCCCCCTGTCCCCTTTCTCTCCCCCTTCCCCACGATAGCCAGGAAGAGATGCTCTCACCTTTTCTGCAACCCATCTGTCCGTCCCTTTTATAATCAGAAAAAAAGAGAAAGAACTCCGTGGAGTCCACCACAACCCGGTCCCCTGTCCCGCGTCCCCAACCACCACCATCAATTTTCTTCACCTCAGGTGTCAAACTCGATTTGTAAAAAAAAAAAAAAAAATTTCAAAAAAACCACACAAAAACACACCATCCACAAATTGCACAATGGACATACCCACGAAGGTGAGAGTCAGCGGTGTGGAAACCCCTTTCTCAGGGATGGACATGTTCCATGAGGTCAGTGAGGACATACCTACCCCCTTCCTGCAGCCTTACTCTGTATATAGATTTGCACTGGGGAACCTTCCCTGGGGCTCGCTTGGGGACACCCTGGGGACACAGCCTGGGGAGGCCATGCCGATGGAGTTCAGCATCCGGCCTGCGGGTCCATCCATCAGTCACTTGGGAGTGAACGTGGTCACTGACCCTTGTGCTTCCAAGGCAGATTCCCGAGCCCGGAGCCTGCATCCCTTTCTGGCTGCCACTGTCCAGCCTCCAGCCTCTGCCCCAGCAGCCGGCTGGACTCAGGACACAATGAGTCAGAGGGATGCCTTAATCGATGCTGGGCAAAGGGGCACCCCCTTCCCCCAAGGGATCATCTCTCTGTCCCTGCCTCCAGGAGCCCTTCTCTGACCTCTTCTGGGGGCTTGGGATCAGAGGTGCAGGCCCTCCCTGGTTGGGAGGTCACTGCTCCACCGCTCCATTCATGTCCAGCGTGACGGCACCATGGCCACTCCTGGTGGCCCTCAGCCTACCCCAGGTACATGCCCCGAACAGGGATGCCTGCCACTCGGTGCCCCAGCAGAAGGCATCGGGACCTTTACCATGCTTTCTGTCTGGAAGACAGAGCCTGAGATACCTGGTTTCTCTGCAGAGATGTCCCTAAATGTTGCTGGTTCTCCCGACTGGCCCCGCTCTTTGCTGTCGGGATGCCTGCATTTGACCGGTGGGTCGAGTTGTCTGGCCACTTTGCCACAGGCTCTGTGTCTGTGGCCGGCTGAGTGGTGGCAGGCACCTCACCAAGAGGGACCTGCAGCAGGACTCCCTTCGCTGGAACACTGTGACCAGGAACTTCCCAGGAATGCCGAAGTTGGAGTCACAGGACCTGGGAACTGGCCGTTGGTCATCTGGGGAAGGTGTGTTCTGTTTCCATTGCAGGAGCAGCAGGTGGAAAGTTGCGGGGATGCTTTCCCCATGTGCCCAGCTCAGCACGAGCAAACTTCTGCCTTCTGTTGGAGCCCTGCGTTCCCTGGACTCCTATTGTCCCCTCCTGGTTCTCCGGTCTGCCTGGGAGGCCTCCAACCCACACACTGCCAGCCTACTCCTGCGGCAGAGGAAGGGCAGAGAGGTGGGCGGCTTCTCCCGGATGCCAGGCCTGGGCTGGCATGGGATGCGAGCCCTGGCAGGTCAGTGTGGCCGGGTTCCTCTGCAGACTGTCGGGCATCCACCCGGTGTCGCTGTGCAGAACCAGGGACTATAAATACGAGCCCCCCAAGATGGTGTGTGTGCGTGCGTGTGCGCGCACGCCCTTGTGTGTGTGTGTGTGTGTGTGTGTGTTGGGCTGGAGGTGTGGGTCTGGGGCAGACTTGGGGTATCTTTCAGAGACTTCTGCCCATTTGGATGAGGAAGAATGACCCTTGAGACCTCAGAGAGCTGTAGACGGGCTCCTGGGCCAGAGTGCCTTGGTTGTGGCACCCGCTCTCTCAGTGGGAAATGCAGCATAGAGAACCCAGACCCAGGCTTGGCTGGTGCTCACAGTCCCTGGCCACTGCTTCAGGCCGGCCCCAGAGGGGACATGTGCCGTCCGCCTGTCTGTAGCCACTATGCGGGTGGTGGCCTGCCGTCTGCAGCAGCCTGGGTGCCTATATCTAACTACTGTGCCAACTGGGGTTGGGCAGTGGCATGGTGGTGGCTTCTGAGCAGTGTGATAGGTACCAAGCCTGGCAGTAGTGTTCTTGCTGTGGGCAGAGCAGCGGGGCTGGGGGTGGGTGGGGGTGGGGACACTACTTCGCCCTGGTCAGGGTGCAGAGCCCCGCCGGGCCGGCCACTGGGCTTTGTTTTTGGCTGCGTGACAGCCTGCTCTCAATGGATCCGGGAGAGAGAGTGGACTTGGTGGGCGTGGAGGCCTGGACAGAAGAGCGCTCCCCCCCCCACCAGGGTGGGGGGTAAACGGTCTTCATGCCCAGTTCCAAAGTGAGGCCCCGTGGGTCCCTCCCAAAGTTGTTTCTGTGTGAGGCAGAGAGAGAGCCACATTCTGAATACATTTCATGTCTCAGGAACTCACATTCCAGGTTCAGGAATTTTATTCCAAAGTCCTATGGTGCGCTTACCGTCCGTGGGTCCCGCAGGCAGGGGGAGGCCCCCAGTGCTGTCCCCCACCAACCTCCCTCGAGGAACCAGGCAGTTCCTTGTGATCTGCCCTGACGTTTGGCAAGGGAGGGTTTCTAACCTGTCCAGCTGCACATAGGAAGGGGGAAAAGGACTCTAAACCCAGTCATCTTGGAATAAATGAAGAGCTGGTTTGTTTTAGAGGTGGGGGGGTGGAGGGGTGAGAGCGGGGTGGGGGAGGGAAAGCGGGCGTTGGCTGTTTCCAAAGAGAGCACTTAATTTAATTTTTCCTCTAAATGACCCAGGGCCGTTCCGTCGGATGGATGGAAAGGTAACATTGCCTTAAAACAGAAATATGCAGACATTGGCTATTTTTGGCAGATGAACGTCTTCATCCCCAAAGTGGTTCTGGTCTAACGGCAGGGTGTGGGCCTGGCCGGGAGGTGGGGGCGGTGCCGGGAGGTGTGGGCCTGACTGGGAAGTGGGGGCGGTGCCGGGAGATGGGGTCTGGCCGGGAGGTGGGGGCGGTGCCGGGAGGTGTGGGCCTGTCCGGGAGGTGGGGGAGGTGCCAGGAGGTGGGGGAGGTGCCGGGAGGTGGGGGCGGTGCCGGGAGATGGGGCCTGGCCGGGAGGTGGGGGAGGTGGGGGAGATGGGGGCGGTGCTGGGAGGTGGGAGACTGGGAAGGAATCCAGCCCGGCACACCCCCTCCCCCAGCCTGGGGTTCCAGCCAGCGGACTGCCCTGACTCCTGTGCGATGAAAATTCACTTCCCTTGAAGGGCAGGAAAAAGCCATGAACCCCAGGCTGGTTTCAAGTGACCTGTCCCTGCATATCCTCATCAAGAAATGAGGTGGTGGGAAGAATACGTGGAGAAGGGGGGTGCGCCTGTAAGTCCCCCCTCACTCAGGCCCCCACGGAAGGACCCTCTGGGAGGGAACAGCCTGCATTTTCTTCCAAGATGTAGAATGTTTTCCCAGCCTGGGTCTATTTCAGGGTCTTTAATTTTTCTGGTTGATGGCCATGCTTGCTGGCTTCAGTGTGACTGGGGAGCCCCTAGGACTCCCAGAAATAACAGGTGAAACCTTTATTTTGTGGTGGACACCAGGTCCTGCAGGTCCAGGGGGCAGAGATCTCAAAACAACTCTTGTCTGAGTGGGAGGGAGAGCTCCCCTCCAAAAAGGTCCTCCAAGGGAACCTGGACCCAGCCATCGGGGGCTCGTCCGAAACAAGAATTCCTCTTTTTGTCTCAGCCATATCAGGGGTGAACTGCTGTCTGCCGCCTCCCCCCCCCCCCAATGCCTACCGAATCCTACCGCCATCTGGAAAGATGTCCGGACACAGCCCCCTCCACAAAGGGCTCCAGGATTCTCTGCCATTGGGTGCCACGTAGGAACAGGCAGTGATGCCCTTGGTGGGCATGTGGTCTGGAGGTGCCCTATCTGCAGCCGTACCCCAACCCACGTTACTTGTGGTGCAGGCCTTCCTCCTTATTCTGAGGCCACATATCCGGACAGGTGCCTGACTTACCGCGGTGCAGCCTCAAGGTGCAAGCATCAGCATTGCCCTGGTCCACAGACAGCTCCATGCTCTGGACCACAAGCGAAGGGTTGATTTAGAGGTGGGGATGGACAGCTGGGCCACAGACATGTGGCCCTCGGACCGCTTGTTGGGACATGCAGAAAAGGTCTGGTGGCTTTCTGTGGTCCCAATTGAAAATGTGGCGGGCCTGTCTTCGGGCCCCTGAGCCAGTGTGTCCGAAAGACCCCGCTTCCTTTCTTGCCAGAAGCAGGTGCTAGGTGGACTGCTCAGGGTCACAGAATTGCCCCTGGGACTTTGGTCTCAGTCTCAGGGGGCAGGACTGGAGTGCCGCTGAACAGGAACACGTCCTCAGAGCAATAGTGTCCCCTCATTTCCAACTCCTGGTTTTGGCTGTGTTTACAAGGCTACCTGACTTCTGATGAGTAGCACTGATTTTGTTTGAACCCATTTAAAAAAAAAAAAAAAGAAGCGCTTGGTGATTGACAGGGTCAGACGGACCAGTCACATCACAACCAGTTAGAAGTGCTTTGCAGGTCACCCACGTCTTTTGTCGCATCCCATGGGCGGCAACCCGATGGCCATGTCTTCCCAAGCGAATGGTGGGGTAACCCGGGCTGACGTGGTGGGTGGGTTGGGGGTGTAATGGTGGAATTTGGCAGCGTCCTGAGAAGAGCCAGGTCCTTTGATGCTTTCCTGATTCGGAGGCTAGCTTTCCAAGGTTTGTCCCAGACAGACACATTCCAGAGAATTTTGTATCTGAATTTGAATGCACAATCCAACTTACTAATAAATACGTGAACATCATTGAGGGAGAAGGCCTCTCTCTCCACCCACGGTTCCATCCCCTAATTGGTTTAGAAGAGTTGGGTTTGGTGGGGAGATGTGAGCCCCGAGGTCCATAAGGGAAGAAGGAGGGGTCACACTTGGTTTCTGCTGACCCCCCAGTATTGTGGTATGGAATTTTTTTTATGATCTCCACTTGGACCCCACCCAGCCTCACCACTTCTCATGAAGCTTTAAAACCTTACTACTTTTATTTAAAGATGAACAGGATGGGGAACACAGGAAGCATGGGGGGTGGGGATGGGACCACAGGAACATCTTGCTTTCCAGGCTTGGGGCACCTTCCTAATGTCACACTGACAGCACATAGTCATTTGCAAACCAAGTATGTGAGTTGAATGAATGCCTGCAAGGCATCCACAGGTCTGGCGGGAAGGTATCTCTCCCACTCAAGACACACTAGCTGGGCTGGACGTGACTGAATCCCTTCCCAGCATGCCCTCCACATGGAGGGAGGGGACCACCTCCCAGCATGGCTCTGACACCTGGACAGGGGAGGAGGACGGGACTGGCATCTATACTTGGGTCCGGGTACCACCAGTCTTAGGGTGTGTTGGTGGGAGACTTCGCCCCTTGGGGTCACCCTGGAGAGTCTCCGTGTGCCAAGAGCTGAGGACGCCCCCAGCACTTGACGCCATGGGTACGTGGCAGTCGTGAACAGCTGTGCATCGTGAGTGTGGGGTTTGTTGTGGCTCCCATGCAGCTGGGAATTGCTTGTGTGGGTGTGTTGGTTGCATGCATGGGGCTCTCAGCTGCCCCCAGACCCGCCGCACAAATGACCCCACCCCCTTCCAAAGCCATTGATGGAGTCTCTGGAATCGTTCGCCAGACTCCCAGGGTCCAATACCATTTCCATCGAGCAGTCATTTCCCTTCCCCATGAGGACTTTTGTTTTCTGTTGTTGGTTCTTGTTGTTTTTTAACCAGCACCACACCATGCTTCCAAAGGCCACATTTCATCTTCCCTGGATCACTACAGTGAAGTATTACCGTTGTACAGTTCCCAGTCTGGCCTTGGCTTGCTCAGATAAAACTTTGTATGTATTTTGTATGGCATAGAGTCTATATTGTAATGATGTCCTATGCAAAAAGGAAAAAAAATTAACGAAATTGTAAATTTGATTGTTTTAACGTGTATGCATGTTTAGTGACGTTTACATTTTTGAAATAAAATTTATGATTCCTTATTGCGTTTGCCAGAGCCGAGTCTTTTGCAGGGGAATGCCTTGGATAGGCTCTGGGCTCCAAAGTGGGGGTGATGATGCAGGGAGGGGGTGGGGGGACCAAAAATGGACCAGCTGCAGCCATTGTGTGTAATAATAGGCCAAGAGGCCGGAACCAACCTGGAACCTTTTGCAGAGTAAGATTCTGGCTGGCTGTCCACTCTGCAGGCCTGTTTCAGCTTATCCCCTCCCTATCCATACCTCTCCTGCCCCCCAAAAAAGCTTAAACTCACAAATCTATACCCAAAGGATAAAAGGGAGGTGCCCGAGGAGGCTGTGACAGCAGGTCCCCCATAGCGCTTGTCCCAAAAACTCCTCTCAAACACCTGAACTTCCCTCAGGCAGCAGCCCTGAGTCCCAGTCAGCATTGGGGGTTCTGGAAGTCAGTGGGACCATTCTGTCACTCATCTAGAGATGCCTGCTCCCCTTACTTCTCTACCCAGAGTTCAGAAAATGCCCTGTTGCTACCACCAAAGTCCCCAAAAGAACTGATCCCAAAGTGCACCGCTGCAGGGGCTAACCCAGCATGTGGGGACAAGGTCAGGGGTCCTGGAGATCCTGGGGGACGACAAAGCTTGTGTTGACATGAGCCCATTTATGTCTCCTGAATCATGAACTGCCCCTGGCTGCTCCCCAAATCAGGGCTCGTCCACCATGAAAGGGGGCGTGCAGTTCTTGTGCCCTGATTGGGGATTGAACCCGCAACCTTGGCGTCTGGGGATGACATTCTAACAACTGAGCTACCTGGCCTGGGGTTAGACTGGGCTTTTTTACTCAGCTCTCATGCATCCAGGAAGACCCAGGCCACACCTCATGTCCTCTTCCAGCCTTTCCTGGAATCTCTGTCCCACGGTGATGGCCATGGCCCCATAGCTGGAAGCACCCTGTCTGACCTTTACCAGGCTGCTGAAACAGGAAAGGATGTAGGATTCTCAACACATGAGCCTTCTGCACCAGATGGAGGGTAGTGGGGGATGAGGGGGGTGGGGGGGCTGGGGTGGAGTGTAGGAGGTGTGGGAGAGTGTGGCGAGGGTCTTTGAAGGACTGTGGGACACTAGGGGGTGTGACAGTGAGATGTTGTAGGAGGCTGTGGGGGGGTTGTGAGAGTCTATGGGTGGGACTGGGCTATTAATGGAGGAGTTGAGATGGGAGGAGCACAAGTAGCCTATGAGGGGTGGGGTTTTAAGGCTGTGGGCGGGGCTATGAGAAGGTTTGAATGAGGCAGTGAGAATGGGTGGAGCGGTGCTTGGGGTTTACAGGGCGTGGGTGGGGCAGTGGGCGGGGCTGTGAGGGGGTTGCTTTGGGGTGGGGCTGTGGGCATCGCAGAGCCAGCGGGTCTCCCAGGGACAGTCAGGGAGCGAGGGTGAGAGATACCCGGCTGGGAGGCTGCTTCCCCACTTCCCAAGGTCCAGTGAATTCCTCTTATTCACGAACTGCCCTCAGGGAGGGGCTCCTGTAGAGACTGAGAAGGCTCAGGACCCCTGAGTGGGCTGTCTGGTGTAAAATCGGCGGCACGTGTGCGGGCAGGGTGGCCTTCACCCAGTCCTGGTGCCCACATCCGGCCGCCCCCTCAAAACCAGACCTGGCCGGGCACTGAAATGCCCACAGAGCTCTTGCCCTCGTCACAGCCCAGCTCCACGAGAGACCCATCCCAGAGCTCTGTCCCGGCCTGGGCCACGCGCGTGGTGAGCCCTCCCACACCAGTCGTGTCCACACCCACTTGGCCCCGCAGGGCATCCCCTCCCTGTCTGTCCACTTCCCTCCCCAAACTCAGGGGCCTGCCGTTCCTGGGGCATCCTGTATGTGGAAGGATGAACATTACAGAAGAGGAGTTGGGGAGCGGGGGCACGGTTTGGGGGCTGGTGTGAGCTCTGCAGGCTCCTTTGCTCTTTCTGGGGTCCCCCACCTTATAGCTTCTTCCATCACCCCCCACCCCCACCCCATCAACCGTACCTTTGACTTTTGAAAAACATCCCCCTCTCAAGTTAAACAGCACCTTGGAGCTGCTCTCTGGGCCAACCCCGAGTTTATCTTAACGTTGTACCCGGTATTGGTGGGCCCGGAAGCCTATAATTAGCCTAATAAGGTGCCTCCTGCACACACGTCTGTGCTTAGGCTCTCTCTGTGCTTAGGCTCGCTCGGAGTGCTACCTAGTAATTTGCAAGATCTCAGGGATAAGGTCTTTGCCTGGACAGGTTTTATTACAAAGCACACTGGCCTCAGGGATGGGCGGGAACTGGTAGTGTTCTCCACGCCTCAGTCACCACCCCCCACGCAGCTGTGCAGTGTTGACGTAAGACCTTCCAAAGGCTGAGAGACTAATAAGAATTCGTTTGAGCTAGCTGACGACAGGCAGAGAAATGAGAGCTCAAAGAAGGGACAATGTTGAGGTTTCTTTTATGCATGCAGGATTAAGGAGGGAATGTAAGGAAGGAGATAGTAGAAAGCCAGGTACAGGGTGGTCAGCAAGATGGCCACACCGTGGAAGGGTCCAGAAAAGCAGTCCTGTGGCATCTCAAATGTGTGTTAATTAGATGCATAAGGACAGTGGGCAGGGCTGGCTTGGGGCGTGACTAGGCCACCATGACCTGCCCAGTTGGGGACTGATGTTCAGACCACCCTGGGACACTACTTTTGGTCACTGAGCTCCTATAGTTCCCCTCTTTTATCCGGGAGTCCAGTCCTCACAGGCAGGGCCATCTCTTGGCATGGACAAGAGTCAGAAAAGCAGTACTGCACAGGAATGGGACAGAGCAGACATCGGCTGGGCTGACAGGTGTTCCAAAGGGTGAGTGTGGGACCTCTCAGAGCAAAGCCAGCTACTGGCATTTGTGCGCGGTGCCCTCGGAGGGCCTGGTGGATGGTGGCCAACCCCCTCCCACAACCCACAGCCGGGCTCTTATCTAGCACCTGTTCTGTGGACACTCTTGGGGTTATAGTCTGGCCTCCCCTAACGGTGCCGGCCTGCAGGTCAGGAATGACCCCTGGAACAAGGTTCTTCTGGCCGCTAGCTGGGTGCAGAGTTGCCAGGCAGAGAGAAGAGCAAGTACAAGGTCCTGAGATGGAGGCGTGTGCGCAGGATGGCCAGGGAAGTCAGAGATGCCGGAGGAAGGTGAGGGGTACACAGTACCCCCACCCAGGGCTTCTTGAGTTGATGTGACCGGCCCTGTGGTGTCCTAAGTAGTGTATTTGGTCTTTTCTCCTTCTCTCTGATGCAGAGCTCCTAAAACTCTTGGCCCTTCCTCAGTGATAGGAATACGTGATTAATTCTAATCTGCCCAAGGCTCTGGGAGCACTCCAAGGCTGCAGGGGCCCCAGGCTTGGGGCTGGAGTCCTCTGAAGTCTCACCACCTCCAATGACGGCCGGCACCGCTTTTAGAAACTTCCAGGTGGCCTCTTCAGCTTTGGCTTCCTGACAGCATGGTGGCAGTGTTTCCGAGGGGACTATCCCCAAAGAGCCAGGGCAAAAGCTGTCTCTTCGATGGTGACCTAGCCTCAGAAGTCAAATAGCATCCTTTACCCCAGAGTAGCACCCTGCCTGGACTCAGGAGGAAAGGCCCGCCTCTCTGCAGGAGAGTGCTAAGATCCTTTGGTCGCCAACTATGGAAAATGAACTTTGCCCAGGATAGAGGGGGCCATGCAGGTGAGCAGGTCTACCATGGTGGGAGATAGCCAGTAAGTCCAGGATATAATCTCTGATCTCCGAGCCGGAGATGTGGGTTCCACTTCCCGCCCCCTGCTCCTCGGCCTCTCTAACCTGGGTGGTTGGTGCTTGTCCTCCCTGGTGAAGAGATAGGCCTTTGCCAGCCTCCAAAACATGGATATGTAGGTGGGAGGACCTTGGCTGGGACCGGCCCACGGAAGCTTTTCATACAAGGGGTTTGGAAGTCAAGGCAGCCTGAGTCTCCTCATTCACCATGGAGATGAGGAGACTTCAGACCTCTTCCGCCTCCCCCCCTACCCCCCAGGTGGCCCCAGATAGGCAGTTAGTTGCAATAGGCAGGAGAAAAGGGAACTGAGAAGAAACATCACCATTGGCAACAGGACCCTGGCTGTCAGCAGACACCAGACCCATGTGGTCACATTCTCCTCACGGCCACCGGGGAAGCCCAGCCGTCTCCTAGCAGCCACCACCGCCACAGGAAGCCCGGCTGGCTCTGGGGAAGGCTGTGTCTCGGAAGTCACCAAACATTCATGTCTGGTTCTGTCGGGCAGGCCCTCCCCTGGGATGTGGAGACTGCCAGTTCAGCCAGCTCCTTCACTGGGCTTCTCCAGACAAGGGACACTACTAACACGTGGGGCACGTTTGCGCTGGAGGGACAGACGAGGGTCTGCATGGGTTGTTTACTCTTGCACGGTGGCCTGGTGAGCAGGACTGATGGGTAAGACACAAACCCCATGCCTGAGGCTCCACCCTCATGATCCAATCACCTTCCAAAGGCTCCACCTCCTAACACCATCACATGGAATATAAACAAGGATTCCAATATATGGCTATGGCAGTGGTTCTTAACCTTTTTTGAGGTACGGAATCCACCAGTTTCATATGCGCATTCATCGAACCCTTCTTTAGTGATAAATAAAATATGATTTTTTTCTCAAATTCAAGACATAGATATATGTTTTTTTTACTGGTGCACAAAATGAGCCATGCATGAACATCACCTTGCTCAAAGAACAAAACCAACTCACAACGCTTTATCCACTGTGCCACCACAGATCAGGCTGACATCTTGTTTAAGTCGCTATTATTTTTGAGAATTGTTCAGTATACAGTCAGTTACGTTTCTCACTTAGGAAGTTATAAGCAAGCTCGTGGCATTGGAGCCCCATAGAGGAGCAAAAGCAGTTCATTGTTGGGATGACCTGGCCTTGGCAGGGAAGAAGCCTCTCCCTATAGACAGGTGACACCACTCTGGTGATGATGCTGTGTGTCTGGGACTTACAGCCCCACTGGGGAACTATGCCCGCTCAGGTGGCTGGAGAGTACAGTGGACACCCCTCCTTTTTGCTTCCCTCCTTCTCCAAACCCCCTGCAGGTGGCAAATGAGAATGACCCAAAGCAGACCTGAGAAGACCTGTATGGGTGGGTGCAGGTGACTTCCGTGGGCTCCCGGAAAATTAAAAAAAAACAAAACAGGCACGATTGTATTGATTTCTAAACCAAGGCAGAGGAGACCGCAGCCTCATCCCCACTCCCATATGTGTGTGTGTGGGGGGGGGGGGAGTGTCAGCTTCCCCAAGCACCTGGAGAGGCTGTGAGCTCAGAGTTTGAAGCGAAAAAACAGGAGGTTAAGGTCTTGACTGGGCAGGGGTGGAGGTAGGGTGGCTGGAGAGATTGTCCACATAACGGCGGGTGTGCATTCTGCTCAGCCCCAACCGTCCCAACGCTCCACCTCCACCGCGAGGCCAGCAGCAGCGCTAATTTTTGCATTTGGAAACGACCTTGGGAGGAAGCTTAGTACCCATCCCAGTAAAGCCCTCAATAGTTGGGTCTTTCTGCGGGGTGAAGAGGCCCGGTACCTGTTGGTGAAGGCTGCTGGTGACTCTGAGTCACCCCATAGACAGGACTGGAGGCAGCCTGCCCGGGGAAAGAAGCAAAAGGTCTGCTGAGCAAACAGACCCAGGAACCACAGAAGGAACCCAGGCCAGCTGTCTGCAGGCACCGACTGGTCTTGTCTCTCATGTGGACGTGTCCACAGGCGACCGAGGAAAAGTCACCGCTGCCACAGGAGGAGGACCTGGACAGACCAAAGCAACAGCTGTCCTGGAGAGATGTAGACGGGAAAAGGGGGACAAAGAGAACCTCAACATCACACAGCTAACACTGGAGAGACATCTGAGGAGGCGCTACATTCACAAAGTAAGAAAGGGAAAGTAGAGGAAAGATCCCAGACCTAAACATGGGGTCGGGGTGGGGAAGGGGGAACATTTTAAAATGAAAAATTCCTGAGTTACTTAGGAAGATGATTGAGAAAGGTCAGTTTGTCCTGAGTATTTAGAAAAAAAGGAGCAAGTCCTGAAGGTTACCAGGAGAGGGAAGGGCCTGGCCACATTCCCCATGGAGGGAAAAAACTTCCTTCAGGCATATATATAGATATATATATATGAAAAAGGATTCTGCAAGTTAACCTCCCATGGGCTTATTCTGAGGAGGTACTATGGTCACAAAAACATGGACAGCTCCATTGGTTACAGCACCGTCTCAATGCACCAAGGTTGCAGGTTCGATCGATCTCCGGCCAGGGTACATGCAAGAAACAACCAGTAAATGTATAGATAAATGAAACCACAAATCGATGTTTCTCTCTCTCTCTTCTTTCTTCTCTCTCTCAAATCAATCAATTAAAAAATTTCAAAAAGCTTTTAAAAAAATGAAAATGTTTGGCCTGACCTGTGGTGGCGCAGTGGATAAAGAGTCGACCTGGGAACACTGAGATCGCCAGTTCAAAACCCTGCACTGGTCTGGTCAAGGCACATATGGGAGTTGATGCTTCTAGCTCCTCTCTCTCTCTCTCTCTCTCTCTCTCTCTCTCTCTCTCTCGTCTCCTCTCTAAAATAAAAAATAAAAATTAAAAAACAAACAAACAAAAATGAAAATGTTTGTGTTTTAGTTTGTTTTTAAAAAGATAAAATGGACATCAAGGATAAGGAAAATAAAGATGTCCCCAAATGGTCGCATTAAATCAGCATTGCTGTGAGAAGAACTTCTAGACTGGGAAGACAAAGATGACCTGGTATTCCGGAATCTCCTATTAAAACGGTCCCTGTGAACACGTGGAAGGAGAGAAACATTGTATAATTCCACTGGTGTATGTCACACAGACATGCAGTTCACACTTTCCCTCATCATTTAAGGATGCCCGTTGATGGGACAAAGCAGTTTACGGACACGCTTGTTGACAATGTCAGAGGGCAGAGACCCTCAAGAGGGGACAGGGAGGAGGGGCCGTGGCTGGGACGCCCCAAAGTGGTAGCCATACAGGGTTCTTTGCTTTACAAGTAAGAACGTGCATAGGTGCATTCAGCCTTTTTCTGGAAGTCACAATAAAGAGGAGGGAGGAGACGAGAGCAGGTATGAAAACCGTCTTGTGCCGGTTTGCTGAAAAACAATAGCTACTGGAGGACCATGTGGAGTTGAGATTTTTTCCCCCGCCCTAGTCATTTTGTGTATTTAATCACCTCTTTCCCCTCTCCACACCCTGGTCTTCACGTTCCTCTGGGGACCTCAGGTGTGGGCAGAAGAGGCCCCTCCTGACCATGGCTGCTTCATCAACGCTTCCCAGGCAGACGCAGCCTCTTGCTGGCCAGCTGGACTGGACCCAGTTGTCCCTGGGCTACAGACGGACGTGTCTCCCCGCTGCTTTGTTTGCAAGGTTGTTTTAACTGGCTGCCAGGTATTGTGACTTTGACCACGTGGGATGCTTGATGTTTTCTTGTTGCTATTCTTATAAATATCCTAGAGCTGGTTTCTCAGATGCAATTAAGGGACTTGGAAGTTCTTTGATTTTGAGGGGGTTTTGCTTTTATGATCTGTCAGGGAGGTTTGGAGCTGGGCTTTGTTGAGATCTAGGAGTCTTGGGAAACCACTGAACTCCCTATCCGAATGCCTGGTGAATGCTGAGGTTCTGATCCAGCTGGTGGGAGCCCCGTGGGGGCACCAGGCACCGCGCCCTGCATCAGTATTGCCTCAGTTGCATAGCTCTGATTGTGCCCATTGTACAGATGGGAGAGTCAGCTGACCTCCTTGGACTTACAGAGCGGGATAGACGTGTCCCCGCAGACACAGTAAAACATCAGGTCCCAACGGCAAGGTAGAGGCAGGGAAGGCACACAGAGGAGGTGGCGTTGAGCTGGGCTCTGGGGACAGGCTGGACTTGACCAGAGACAGGAAGGAAGGGCAGAGAACAGACAGCGTAGACCAAGGGAGGCACACATAGGGTACTTGTCTGGACTTTGGGTTGGAGAGGGAGGGGGAGGCTGCTTGCAGGGGGGTGTTCAGAGGTGTGTCCTGCGGGTAAGCCATCAGGGATGACAGGAACATGGAGGGGACCTTCTGAGTTAGGGGATGACAGGCTCAAAGCTACCCGTTTCCTCAGGGTTGGACCCACCGGGGCCTGAGGCTGGCTCCGAGCAGAAATCAGAAACAGGTTTGCCTGTGAGTCAGCAGCTGGCACCCACAGAGAAGCAGGCCTCCTGGAGGCCCGCTTCTTCCCTGCAGACGGGGCAGCTGCCCACAGCTCGACCACGTGGACCGATCAGTGGGCAGCATTTGCTCCTCCGGCCTGGTTCCAACCCACCCACTGCCGCTGAGCAGGGGCCCACTGGGCGCCTTCCTGCAAGTTGGCTACCCTCTCTGTGGTGTCTAGACGGCAGACAGGACGGGGTGCCGGCAGGGGTTTGAGGTGGGGGAGGCCGGCCAAAGCTCTGTCTGAAATCATGTTCAAAACCACAGTCGGGGTGGACTTGTTGGAGAATACTCCTTTTCCTGGAGACCTGGAGGCTCGGCCCTTCTTTGAGTCACCAGGGCCACTTCCTTCCTGTGTGTGTCTCCTGCACACTTGGGGAGTGGGCGGTCCCGTGTGTGTGTGTGTGTGTGTGTGTGTGTGGTTGCTTCTTTGAAAGGTTTTGTCTGCGTGTTGTTTCTTTGAGGGTGGGAGCCCAGAGGTGGGGCTGGTTCTGAGGGGCCTTTGAGATGGTACAAGATACAGGGGCGACTTGGGTTCCCTCCACAGTTTGAAACCTCTGGTGGTGAAGATGTGCAGGCAGGCCTCCTGAGGGGCCACTGTGAGGAGCCTTCTTCATATGTGACAACAACAGGCTTCACCTCCAAATGGCCCAGGGAGGTACTGAGGACAGTGAGGGGGGTATGAAGGGTCAGGGAAGCTGGGGATGTGCCAAGGTTCTCTGCCCACATCCCCCAAGTCCAGGCTCTGTCCTGGACATCTGCAGGCAATGTTCATGCACCCTCCAGGGCTGGTGGCAGGAGAGAAACACATATTCACCCCTTGACCTTCAGAGCCCGTTTCCTAGGAAGCCCGGGGACCTTTGGTTTGTTAGTTTTTTCTCTTTAGGCTCACAGAGTAAAAGATGGTTTCTCAAACCTCTTTGGCTGTGACTCACAGGAGATGATACTATTTACATGCCAACTCCACACACATGTATGCAACATATATGTGTGTTTGTGTGTATACACACATCCATGCATGTATCTACAACAGGTACAGTTTTCATAAAAACCACTCATCCGATGTGTAACACATTCACCCTTCATGGGAAACACTCAGGTTTTCTCTATGTCTGTGACTCTGGGGTTTATCAGGGGGTCAAGTGATTTGGGGAGCCCAGTGAGGGGGACCTCAAGGCCATATCTCCAAAGACAGGCATTCTCGTGACAAATCTTGGACACCTCTGATGGCAGGAGGCCCCTAGGGTTGAGGGTACTTGTATCTAATTCATGTGGGGGCTTCAAGCCTGGAGGCCCCACCCCAACTGGGCCAGGTGCACCTGGGGGTGCAGCTTGCGGGAAGATGTTGAAGGTGGGGTAATATCAGTCCATCCAGGGAACCTGGGGAAGGGGGTGTGGGGCCCAGGAGGCTCAGAGAGGCTGACCTAGGGCTGCAGCTGGCTTCTCCGCTGGCCAGAGAAAGAACCGAGGAGTCCTATCAAATTGTCACTATGCCTTGGGACACTCTGAACAAATACCCAGATCTACCCGCCCAGCAGGGCTACAGGGATCTGAGCTCCAAGCCCCCTGTGGACCAACCTCCTGGGGTGGGGGTGGAGTTGGAGGGGGTGAGTACAGGTTACAGGCTGCCAGCCCAGCTCCGCCAGACTGGGGGCCACCAGCCCTGCTTCCTGGGAGATTGGTCTTCCCTTGGAGCCTTACCTGAAGTGGGCAAGAGGGGCTGAAATTTGATCGTCTTTAGTACCCACCCCACCCCGGAGGTGCTGTAAGATTTTGGGAGTCATTGCCAGGCATGGTTGCCAGGCATGAGACAGGACAGGAGGGGGGGTGTGCTGGGATGGGGAATGCTGGAGGGACAGCTAGCTGGCTGCCTCTTCTCCGTGGGCTCCTTGTGGGTTTTGCTCTGGGACCCCCGCAGCCATGGGCTGTTCCCCAGAGAGGGCGGGGGTGCTGCCTGCCTAAGGGCTGCTCAGAACCCAAGTATCTGTGGAGGTGGGGGGCTGGCAGGGGTGCCTCCCAGGAAAGACGGGATTCGAGGTGTGCCCTGGGATCCTCCATTCCCCCTCAGCCCTTCCCCACTGCGGGGCTTCCTCCCCACCCATCTGGTCAAGTTTAGAAAATACGGAACACAGGATGCCTTGTTTGTAACTGGATTTCAAACAAGCGATGAGGGGATTTTTCGCTTAAGCATGCCCCTCCTGTTGCATGAGCGTCCTGGGTTTTATCTGGCAGTCCCCTCCTCCCCTGTTGGACCTCGGACCTTTCCCCCTGACGTGTGCAGGGGCTGCAGCGGAGGCTGGGAGGGGGTTGGCTGGGCAGCCAGCACAGCCGTGGGCAGGGGTGGACGGGAGCAGCCGGCAGGAAGCGCGGCGCCCTGGAGCAGCTGTGCGTGGTCCCGCAGGGCCACAACCCCTCACGTGGGTGGACATTGGGCGCACGTGACCTTCTAGGAAACCCCCTTCCACCCAGGCTCATTCCAGAAGGTCTTTGTTCCCCACACGCTGCCCCCACCCCCCTCAAGCGTCCCTGCCCTGTGGTGATCACCAGGGGCTCTCTCTCTCTAGGGAACAGAGGCGGCTCCCTCAGCTGACCCCTGTGGGTACTCCACATCAGAGGAGACAGGACCCTCCAGCAGTGCTGGGATCACCTCGTGTTTGTCCCATTCTGACCTCTGGGACCACAAGACGAGAGATTCAAGGGGAAGAAGAGAAAGACGGGTCAAGAGGGAGAAGTCTGGGGGAAAGACACGCCCCCAATAGGAAGACCTGTGGCCATCCTGCTCCCACCACGGGCCTGGTAACCTGCTCTTTTTACTCACAGGTTGGCTTTTGGGGAGGGGGCCCCCAAATCCTAGGCTCCGCAGAGGGCGGAATGCAAGTGGTACAGCCCAGCTTAGAAGAATTCTGTGTTGGAACCCTGGCCGGGTCGCTCAGTTGGTTAGAGCGTCATCCAAGGTTGCAGGTTTGATCTCCAGTCAGGGCACATACAAGAATCAACTTAAGGATGCATGAATAAGTGGAACAATGAACTGATGTCTCTCTCTCTCTCTGTTTCTCTTCTTTCCTCTCTCTATAAAATCAATTAAAAAAAGAAAAGAAAAGAAAAGGAATTCTGTCTCGGGGGTTTGCAGCCAAAAACTATTGAGTAATTGTATCACCCAGGAGTATTTCATTTGTAATTGCTTGAAAATGCTGCATAGACGAGCTTAAAGAGACAGAAGAACCTAACCAGATGTTGACACAGTGGATAGAGCATTGGCCTGGGATGCTCAGGACCCAGGTTCAAAACCCCAAGGTTGCCAGCTTGAGCACAGGGTCACAGGTTTGAGCGTGGGATCACAGACATGACCCCATGGTCGCCGGCTTGAGCCCTAGGTCACTGGCTTGAGCAAGGGGTCACTGGCTCAGCTGGAGACCCCAGGCCAAGGCACATATAAGAAAGCAATCAGTGAACAACTAAGGAAGGAGTCACAACTATGAGTTGATGCTTCTCATCTCTCTCTCTTCCTGTCTGTCTCTCTCTCTTAAAAAAAAAAGAGAAAGAGAGAGAGAGAAGAAATTTATTGGGTGTGAAACTGGGTAGCTAGCTAGCTTCAGGCATAGTTGGATTACATCCTGATATCTTGATCTTTCTTTCTCTCTCTCTGTCCATACTTCTACTCTGTCTCTCCCCCTCCTTGACTTCTTCCTAGGCTAGCTCCCCCACAGAGTGGCCAGCTGACCATCAACAGCTCCAAGTTTAAACAAGTTAGAGAGATTCCCAGAGCAGAGAGATCAAGACAAAGTCCTTCAGTCCTGGAGGCTGCTCTGACTGTCCCCCCTATCCCCACCCCCCACCTTGGCTTGTGTGCCCAGACCCACAGTGATCCCTGTGGCTGGGAGGCAGAGCTCTGGTCAGCCTGGGCCACATGCCTCCTCTGAGGGTAGGAGGACAGGGGAAGTTGGGCAGACAGCTGCAAAAGCCGACAGTCCTCTCCCCACCACCACGCTCAATTCTCAGCTTGCCTCCCTGGGGCACGTGTTTCTAACCCAGATCTCAGAGGGAGAGGGGTGACTTGTCAGCGAATCTCAAACACTTCACCCCAAAACTCCGTCATGGGGCTTCTAACACGTCAATTAGCAGGCTGTGTTTGTATGACTCAGTTGTTGACAGATGACTTGTTGGACAGCAAGGCAGCCTCCTGCCAACGCAGACATCTGTGGGCACAGCCGGTCCTGGGTAGGTGGCCAGGCCCTTTGGTGATGGAGACTTCTAGAACCCACTCCATCTGTCTCTCTTCCCTTCCAGGCCAATGGGAAAGGACTCTCCTAGTTCACAGGTCCCGTAACTAGTTCTGGCAGTGCCCTGTGATCAGCTGGGTCATCTGTCCCGGAGAGAAAGAGGCATTTTCTGACCAGCCTGCTTCCCCATGCCCTCTCTTTTCCTTACTGCGTGACCAGGTAGGAAGTCTCCATGGAAACATCTTGTATGGCCATGGCCACTCTAATGTTGGCTTCCCCGAGAGTCACCCAGATCTGAGGTTGCAGGACTCAGACTTTAAGATTTGGGGCAGCTGGTTGGCCTGCAGCCTACGGTGGCTTCTCCTGACCAATAAAGCTTGGCAAAATCAGGCTTGGCTTTACTGGAAGAGAGCAGCCTGCTCACCCTCCACACTCTGTCTGCCTTCTCTATTCAATATTCCTATGCTGGCGGATGTTGGTGCTACCTTTAGCTAAGGTGTTAATGGCTGATATGAGCTAATGTTGTCCTCCGTTCTCTTACCCTTAAACTAACCAAACTGAGCTTCCTCCAGGGGTCCTGTCCCCTGGACCTTTGCTGTTCTGGACCTTTTGTGGCCCTGGTCCCTGCTGGGTGGGGCCTTGGTCCTGGGGAATCCCCTGAAGACATGCTGATCCCTCCACCTTGGCTCAAAGGAGGGCAGGTATGGGGTCCACCCTGGCTTGTGCTTTGGAGGAGGGGGTGATGGGGGACTTTCATCTGCATACAACCCACTTTTATTTTTATATTTAAATTGATTTGAGAGAGAGAGAAAGAAGCATCGATTTGTTATTCCACTTATTTATGCATTCACTGGTTGATTCTTGCATGTGGTCTGACCAGAGACTGAATCTGCAACCTTGGTGTATCTGGAGGATGCTCTTACCAACTGAGCTAACTCACCAGGGGTCTTGCATACAGCTCACTTTTAACAAAACTTCTATGCCAGTGGTTCTTAACCTGGGTTCTATCGAACCCTAGGGGTTTGATGAGTCAGTCTCAGGGGTTCAGAGAAGCCTCTGCCACAGAGGCCAGAATAAAGTAATACCGTAATTTGTTGTGAGTTCATGCACTTTGTTGGTTTTGTTCTTTGAGCAAGGTGATGTTCATGCACGGCTCATTTTGTGCACCAGTAAAAAAACATATACCTATGTCTTGAATTTGGAAAAAAAATCATATTTTATTTATCACTAAAGAAGGGTTCGGTGAATGTGCGTATGAAACTGGTGGGTTTGGTACCTCAAAAAAGGTTAAGAACCACTCACTGTTCTATGCTTTACTCCACTGGGCGAGTCATGCAGGACCAAGACACCCCTTCCTGTCTGTCCCCTCTGCCCTACTCTCCATCTTTGTGTGTGTGTTGAGGGAGCCCAGGATGCCTGGGGGCCACCTAAACCCTGCCACCCATGCAGTCACCTTTCCAGTGGCAGATGCGGCTGCCCCTCGGGCAACAGGACAGAGGGGGGGAGGGTCCGCGCTGACCCCTCTGTCCCTTCCCTGGTCCTGGGAATCCGGAACCACCCTGTGGAGCGATTGGGAGGCAGGAGCCACTGCAGCGAGTGTAAGGTCACAGCGACCTTGCAGGGAGGACGGTGCCTGCAGGCAGGCTGGGGGACACCCCACCCCCGCCGGGGGCACAGGGCATTGTCACGCCCATGCCCACGAGCTGCCCAAATATGTGCTCCCCCCCACCTCCTGCAGGGAACCACCCCCTCCCCCGGAGCGCACTCCCCAGTGCACATCGTCCTCACACCTTTACTCAGAACCTAGTTGCCAACTCAAAGCTGGCTGGAGACCAGTTTCCAAAAAAGAACCTTGAATTTTGTTTCAAAAATGGTGCCAAGCCCTGGATGCCAATGTCTCCAGGGCAGCGAATGACCAGGTAATAATATCACTTGCTGAATGCTCACCTGTACGGGAGGGGCCCTGGTCCAGACGGTTACTGCTGAAGCACCTACTAGGTGCAGGACACTTTCTAACCATGTTACATGCATGGTCTCTATCCTGACAACAACCCTGGGGTGTACATTATGATCCTAACAAACCTTTTTTATTGAGGTGTAACATGAGTCAGTTTAAGATACTTACACCCTTCCAGGCGGGAGATTTAGACTTGCTGCTCTTCAGGTTCATCCCGAAGTCACCTTCCCAGTTACCAGGACTGTCCCCCAAACACAGTAGCTTCTACGGTGACATTTATTTTGCTCAGGAATCTGCAATTTCCCCGGGGATTCAGTAGGGAGTGCTGTTTTTGAGGGTACCTCCTGCCCAGAGACCTTTCTTTGTCCAGGGCCACCTGGGCCTGGCTTTCCCCAGGAGGTCTGGCAGCCAGGGCCTGCAGAACCGTGGTGTGTTGGGTCATTCTGTGCCCTGACACTGGAGGGATCTGGGATCAAGAGACCAAGGTCCATAATGAAAAAATGACACAGCCCAGGTCGCCCAAAATGACTCAGCAGGTTAAATCAGGTGGAGGATCCATTTCGGGACACTAATTGGTACCGGGGACCCCAGGGCTTAGTCAACAGGGTCTACCTTACAAGCAACATGAAACAATGGCCCCCAGCAGAGGGAGAGAGACCCTAGGCCCAGAGAGGCCCACCTGGAGGTCAATGCCTGGGAGGAAAACCCCACCCACCCACCAATGGGGGTGGGGGCGTGGGAGAGGGAGGATCAGTCAATTCAAGCCATTGAATTTTATTTATGGCGACTTGATATTTTTTCTCTTCTATTTTAAGTTACTTTTGTTTTGATCCTAACGTGCCTCCTTCAAAAACAGTGCCCTTAGAGTTAATATCTCCCTTTCTTCTCACTTCTGTCCTGCTGACAGTCAGCTAGGCCCTATGTCTTCCTTCCTGCTTAGGACCGCCAGGGTCCTTACTCTGTCCCCCCTCCTCCCACCAGCTCTACTGGGCACTTGGCTCCTTATTCCCAGCGGCCAGCCCTTTCTGTGACTGCAGTTTCCATTTCTTCCAGACCCGATATTTACATAGTAGAGTGTGTTTAAAATGTCAATGGTGAGGCTTTCTTTTTTTTAAATCGAGATCTGATTTACACATAGAGCCTTTTAAAAATTAAGCTGTTATTAGTCCCTTGTACATTGACTAGACCAGTGGTTCTCAAACTTTTTGAAGTTGGGGTGCATTTAAAATCCTACAAATAATTGTAAGTGCACTATGTTCAAATTTCTGAGAAATATGTTATAATAATTAAGTCAAATATTAAAAAGAAAAATATAAAGTCCAAATGTGCTTTTATGGTAATTAAACAAAATAAGTACGACAAAATTAAATTTATTCTGACATTAAAAAACACTTTTGTTATATTTTTTGAGTTATCCTTTTTAGAATTTATAAAAAGGGGTTAAAAAATAAAAAACAACAAAAAGTTATCTTTTTATATATATATATAGATACATTCTTAGTAAGATTTAGTAAATTTGGCAGGTCCCGGTATGAATGTGTTAAGTTTTTTCATTCTTGTGTTTATGAAAAACATGAGCCTGATGTGTCCTAGCGATTTCTTCAATGTTTGGGCATATATTTGAAAGGCAAACTCTTATTTTCTCATCAATACATTGAAGAATTTCTCTCTTTTTACTCTTAATTGTGTTAAGTGCAGAAAACCCCCATCATACATATCATCTTAACTTTACACCAAACAAAGGATAGAAGAAACTTGCCTCCAGTCTTTCCGGGGAACATGGGGGGTAGTGTAAACAATCTAGCATCACAGCTTAACAGCCTTTTGCAATCTAATCAGGCAAGTGAGGTGGGGGGTTGGGCAGACTGTCAGCTTACAGCCAATTCCCCACACCTCTGACCCCAAAAATCTAAACTCCAAAAACCCCTTTGGTTTTTTGATCCCCAACAGGCACATATTTCTCTGGAATACCATAGGGCCCACCTGGAAATCTTCTTGGGCACACCAGTGCACCCTGGTGCACACTTTGAGAACCATTGGACTAGACCCCTGGTTGGCAAAGTGCGGCTCGCGAGTTTGCCACTTTGGCCCCTTGAGTGTGACTCTCCCACAAAAAGCACATGCAGGCGCTACCTCAATAAGGAATGTACCTACCTATATAGTTTAAGTTTAAAAAATTTGGCTCTCAAAAGAAATTTCAATCGTTGTACTGTTGATATTTGACTCTGTTGACTAATGAGTTTGCTGACCACTGGTAGACTAAGGTTTTAGAAACCTCTCTACACTTTTCTGTGTGTGTTTTTTTTTGTTGTTGTTGTTGTTTTCTTTGCTATTTACTGAGGTTTTCTTCTGTGGCCCAAATAGGTAATCAATGTTTATAAATATTTCTTGAATGCCAGGAAGGAAAATAATCTGTTTTGATATAAAATCTGATGGGAATATGGCTCACAGGTCACTAGTCGATGACCACAAAGTAATATGTATACCCTTTTACCCAAATTATAAAGGCATGTAGCCCCCATCCTCACATCCCACATCATCACCAAGGGCACAGATCTGCACAGAATATGTCCGTCTCCCTATGGGAGTGGGAAACTGATGGGTCCGTCATACTTTGTCACTCCATGGCCCAGAAAATTATCATATTTCTCAAGAAAACTGTATCCCTTAGTTTTAGCCCTTACTGCCAGCCCTGGGAGCTCAAACACAGTCTAGGGCAGAGGTCCCCAAACTATGACCCGCAGGCCACATGCAGCCCCCTAAGGCCATCTATCCAGCCCCCGCTGCACTTCCAGAAGGTGCACCTCTTTCATTGGTGGTCAGTGAGAGGAGTACAGGATGCATATGCACCCATAGTTCCCATTGAAATACTGGTCAGTTTGTTGATTTAAATTTACTTGTTCTTTATTTTAAATATTGTATTTGTTCCCGTTTTGTTTTTTTACTTTAAAATAAGATATGTGCAGTGTGCATAGGAATTTGTTCATAGTATTTTTTATAGTCCGGCCCGCCAATGGTCTGAGGGACAGTGAACTGACCCCCTGTGTAAAAAGTTTGGGGACCCCTGGTCTAGGGAGTGGGGAGAAGGAAGGAGAGACAGAGAAAGAGAAAAGGGTCCAACCTCATGACCTAATCACCAGGCCCCCTAGGCCCCCTCCTAATATCATTCCATTGGGGGTTGGTGTATTCATATATGAATTTTTGGGGCACATAAACATGCAGTCCATAATGGAAGGGAAAGACAAGAGAGCATCGTGACTGTTACCTCAAAGCTTTTGGACGGGGACCACCAGCCAGCACTCCTGGTCACAGGTTTTGCCCAAGGGCCCCTGGCCCCCTCCTCACTTGTGGTCTCTCATCGTCCATCTGTCAGCATCCAGGTCTGGCCTCATCATAGCTTAGAGCAGGGGACTCCCAGAGACACTGCATCCATGGCAGGAAATCACCATGAGCATTAACAAAGTAGGAACGGATCCTGAACATTTTCCTTGTGTATGCCTGTGTGTGCGTGTATGGGGAGAGAGTTGAAAAGTGCCTTCAAACCCCTTTTCAAGCATTTTCTCCATCGGTTCATGGTTACATCTATTTCATTTCTATTTGGTGGGAATACTCCTGAAGGGGTCAGTGCTGAGGATTTTTTAAAAAACATGATACCAAAAAAAAAAATCTAACTAATAGTTAATTATTTTATTTTTCTGTGTGTGACAGAGACAGAGAGAGGGACAGACAGACATGAGGGGAGAGAGATGAGAAGCATCAATTCTTCATTGTGACACCTTAGTTGTTCACTGATTGCTTTCTCATATGTGTCTTGACCAGGGAGCTACAGCAGAGCGAGTGATCCCTTGATCAAGCCAGGAACCTTGGGCTCAAACCAGGACCTTGAGCTTCAAGACAGTGACCTTTGGGCTAAAGTCAGCAACCATGGGGTCACGTCTATGATCTCATGCTCAAGCCAGCGACCCCACATTCAAACCAGCGAGCCTGCGCTCAAACCAGTGACCTCAGGGCTTTGAACCTGGGTCCACTGTGTCCCAGTCCGATGCTCTATCCACTGCGCCACTGCCTGGTCAGGCAGTTAATTATTTTTATTTTATTATTTTATTTTATTTTATTCATTTTAGAGAGGAGACACAGAGTGAGAGAGAGAAAGAGAAGTTAATTATTTTTAAAGAAACCATTTTTCTTTAAAAAAATTTTTTATTGAATTTGTTGGGATGACACTGGTTAATCAAATTATACAGGTTTCAGGCACACAGTTCTACAATACATCATCTGTATATTGTATTATGTGTTCGCTGCACCAAGTTGAGTCTCCCTCCATTACCATCCATCTCCCCTCTACCATCCTCCTCCTCCCTAACCTCCTCCTCCTTTCCCCTCAAAAAAGTTGTTTGTGAAGTTGATATGTTTGGTATCATTCTTCATTTGTATTTTTCTTCCTGCAGGAAACCATATGGTGTTTCCCCAAATTGCTTGTTGGCGGCAAACCGTCTGGGCTTTATTTTATAATCGGCAGAGTGCCAAGCACAACCTTCTGACGTCATCATCATCACTGTTGGGTGCCCTGCTGTCAGTTGAGGATTTCAGGTCACAATCACTGGCTGGGGAAAAACCAGATCTACTACGGAATCCACTGTTACTAGATTTAAAAGAAGTAACTCGTTGGTTTGCTAAAGTCACTTTTACTGAGTTTCTTTCCCAACATTGTATAAAAGGGACAAAACATGGAAAACGCCAGCATGAAGTTTCTAGGATCCCTGACATCTAAGGAGAGGAGAACTTAAAGGGGACAGTGCCTGCCACCACCCCACTGCATGACCCTCCCTTCCAAATGGCCAGCCTCAGACTGCAGGTCAGCGTGGCAGCCTGACCAGTGGAGGGTGGCACTTGGATGACCTTGACTCCAATGCCACCCCACCCAGTCTGACCATCAGGAGAGGGGAGGTTGCTGTCCCCTCCAACCCAGAAAGCAAACCACACACACACACACACACACACACACACACACACACACACGGTCTCGAACTGGATTGAGTGTGAAGGGTAGAATTAATGCAAGTACTACTGTATATTTCTTTTTGTTAGAATTATTGACACAGATGGCCAAAAGAAATGTTCACACCCCATTTCCACCAGTTTAAATTCACATGGCTAGGGGCCCTTAGCACCCTTTCTTTACTTATTTACTTTTTCCCCTTTTTATTGAATATATTGGGGTGACACTGGCGAACAAAATTATTACTGGCTTAATAGATACAGAAAGCAAAAAGTCGTTTAGAGCTCTCCAAGACTGAATCCGATGGGGAAAAGCACTCTCCGAATTTTCTTATCTATCTATCTATATATATATTACAGAGACAGTGAGAGAGTCAGAGAGGGGAGAGGGATAGATAGGGACAGACAGACAGGAGCAGAGAGAGATGAAAAGCATCAATCATCAGTTTTTCGTTTTGACACCTTAGTTGTTCATTGATTGCTTTCTCATATGTGCCTTGACCGCGGGTTTTCAGCAGACTGAGTAACCCCTTGCTTGAGGCAGCGACCTTGGGTCCAAGCTGGTGAGCTTTTGCTCAAACCAGATAAGCCCGTGCTCAAGCTGGTGACCTTGGAGTCTCAAACCTGGGTCCTCCGCATCCCAGTCCAACACTCTATCCACTGTGCCACCACCTGATCAGGCTTATCATTATATATTTTGATATATATTATATATTGTCTATATATTATCTATTATCTATATATATACATATTTTTTGACAAAGAGAGAGAGCAGAGAGAGAGAGACAGACAGACAGACAGGAAGGGAGAGAGATGAGAAGCATCAATTCTTTGTTGTGACACCTTAGTTGTTCATTGATCGTTTTCTCATATGTGCCTTGACTGGAAGAAGGAGAGCTACAGCAGAGTGCATGACCCCTTGCTCAAGCTAGTGACGTTTGGGTTCAAGCCAGTGACCACAGGGTCACGTCTATGATACCTTGTTCAAGCCAGTGACCATGCGCTCAAGCTGGTGAGTCCACGCTCAAGCCAGAGGAGTCTGTGCTCAAGCCGGCAACCTCTTGGTTTCAAACCTGGATCCTCCATGTCCCAGTCCAATGCTCTATCCACTGAGCCACTGCCTGGTCAGGCTATTATCTCTATATTACAGTATATAATAATATATTCTATATCAAATTTATATATTCATATATTATTTATATATTATATTTATATATTGATATGTAATATATTATATATTGATTTTTACATATTAAGGTATTTTAATATATTGACATTTCTATATTAATGTTTTAATATAACATAGAATTAATATATAATAATTATTTACAACTTAAATGCAGCTTGTTGACCCCAAGAACAAACCACAACTCTTACATAAGCAGTAAAGCCTTTTTAACAAGCAGATGGACTGACAACCATACATCCAGACACATCCCAGAGGTGGCTTCGTTGATAGAGTATTCTTCACACCCAGAATGTAAGGCCTTCTCTAGATCGGACCTCCCACCAGGCCCACCCGTGGCTCACAATGGACATAGGCACTGGGCTGGTGTGAGGAGGCCTACCGCAGATTATAGAAGGTCCCAGATGGAGAAGAGAGAACAGCAGAGTTTGAGGGATAGCCATCATCCGTGGGTGGACCTCTGCTGGGTGCTGTGCAGGGTGATGCCCCAGGACAGTTGCTCCACACATCTGTGATTGAGACCTGGATGTGTCACCTGCTTGAGATAGGTCTGGGACCTGGGATGACACCTTCAGCCCTCTCAGAAAGCCCCCTATGTGCTGTTACCGATGCGTGCTTCTCCTCCACAGAATAACCTGCTTGAGTAAAAACTCAAAGTAAAGTATATGCATCCTCTTTGCTCCCTGCTGTTGTCCAACCTGAGGTCGCAACCCCTGGCACACACATACTAAGGAAAATCCTATTGTTTTTGTTCAGACAGGAAGTGTCACGACTGTTTTTTAAAAAGGAGGGATGTTTTTCTCCTACATGATGAAGCCAGATAACTGGGTTGATAGCTCACCTGATTGGAAAAACACTTTTAAAAATATTACTGTGGGTCCTGGCCAGTTTTAGCTTGGTCGCTTAGAGCATCATCCTGAACCACCAAGGTTGTGGGTTTGATCCCTGGTCAGGGCACATACGGGAAGCAAACAATGAATGCATAAATAAATGGAACAACAAAATGAATGCCCCCCCCTTCCTTTCTCTGTCCCTAAAATCAAGCAACTAAAAGAAATATTGTTTTGGGTGGAAGCCTGGTATAAAATCCCTTCTCTAGGCCATAAAGCTTTTCTTAGATGGGATTTTTACCAGGGACACAGGCGTGGGCAAATAACTGGGCCCACTAATGCTTTACAGACATGTCCTTTTTTTTTTTTTTTTTTTTTTTTTACAGGTACAGAGAGAGGGAAAGATAGGGACAGACAGACAGGAATGGAGAGAGGTGAGAAGCATCAGTCATTAGTTTTTCATTGCCGTTACGACACCTTAGTTGTTCATTGATTGCTTTCTCACATGTGCCTTGACCACGGGCCTTCAGCAGACCGAGCAACCCCTTGCTGGAGCCAGCGACCTTGGGTCCAAGCTGGCGAGCTTTTGCTCAAGCCAGATGGGCCCGCGCTCAAGCTGGCGAGCTCGGGGTCTTGAACCTGGTCCTCCGCATCCCAGTCCAACGCTCTATCCACTGTGCCACCGCCTGGTCAGGCACAAACATGTACTTTTTATTGAGGGGGTGTCACAGCTTCCCCAGGGGTCCAGTGATGCAGAGCCGTGTCCCACGGATGACAGAACTATTTGGACTTAAAATAATTTTTCATAAAGGAAAGCAATAAATACAATATAGTTCTATAAAAAGCACAATAGTTCTTACTGGAAGTTTTTTCACAATGAAAGCCATACAACATGTTGCAAAAGGTGGTTTTAATCCTTGACAAAGTAACAACCCCAACCACCACAACCACCAGAGACAACTCTCACAACAGGTTCCTTCTCCAAGAGTGGACCAGATTTGGCAGAGGGGGGGGGGAGGGGGGGGGCGGCACAATATTTACATTGAGTCAGAACAGGGGAAGGGCTCTCAATGACTGAATCAGAGTAACAGGATTTATGACCCCCTTTGCCTCAATGTTTCCCTCCTGTTCACAGTAATCAAGTAAGCTGGGAAATGAAACAATGTATATCATACAAAAATTAGTCAAATGGACCAATAAAAGAAAAAGAAAGGGAAGGCAACAAAGTAACAACAGACACTGACTCCCAAAAGCCAAATGCCCACTTAAAGGAACAAAGCAAACACATTCCAATAACCCAAAGTTACAAGGAAACCCAGGAGTCACAGATGGTGATGATGGGTCCAAGCTCCACCTCCGGATGAACCTGTGACTCTACCTCCGGATGAACCTGTGTGCAGACCCAAGAGAGCCCTCCCCCGCCCCCCCCCCCCCCCCGCCCATCCCCCTGCCTCGCACTTCTTCACCCTGGGCTGAACCTAGGGCTCCCCTCCTGTGCTGAATGCTGACAGCTGGGGGAAGGGCACTGGGTTCCGGCTCCTGGCCCAGGTCTGGGCTGGTCTCCATACATGCTCCGGGTGGTTTTACATATTCAGGGCATCAGTGAGTGCAGACCTGTTGTCCTGATACTGCCTGCCAAGTTGTGGGTTTGGGTCCCATCTATGCCAGCAAGAAAAAGTGTGCAAAGAACTAGACAGACTTTAGGGCACCTGCCATAGAGAAAGGTTGGCAAAGGTCAAGTGGGCAGGTCCTGGGAGAGCCCCCCCCCCCCAGTACTGACAGGAGCAGCCCCTAGACTGTTAGGGCCGCAATGCAAGAGACACTCTTTATGCAGCAATTCAAGCAAAGAGACACAAAACGGTGGGCACTCCCCACCCCCTCCCTTTCCACAAGGGACCCTAAAATATGGCACCCAGAGAGATGATGGAGTCAGTAAGGCAGAGGTCCTATCAAGGCTGGTAACAGTATTTGGCCAACAGGTCTTAAAGGAAAATGTGACAGCCAAAGGTGCTGGAAGAAAATGCCAGGGGTCAGGGGGGTTGTAAGAATTGTCATACAGGGCTAGGAGGTTCAGAAGAAGAACTTTTCCTCCCCTGCTGGTGGTAGAGGTCACCTGCCTGCATTGGGGGCCCCATACTCTGGGGGCTGCGCCCGGGAGGCAGCGTGCCTTGTTTGGCTCTGAGCTATCAACGCTGTGGTCTTCCAGGGATAGAGAGGGAGACCAGGGAACCTTGGCTTTCTGGCCAGGCTGCTCCATCCACGTCAACTTCATCACCCGGGCCTGTCCAGTTAGCCTGTGGGACAAGCTTCTCTTCCACTGAAGACCTGCTTTTGGTGACATGAGACTGGGTCTTCCCGATGGTGCCAACTCCCCTCCCTGGGATTCTGGGTCATGTGCTGTCATCTGGGTTAGCTCTAGGAAGGAAGACCTGTCTCCCTGGAGATATCCTATGGCTCCACTATAAGGGATTCTTTAGGACAGACCAGGCCCAGAAGGACCTTGTAAATGGGGGTGACAGGAGAGCCATCTGATCTTGGAAGCACCCTGTAGGAAATGGTCCCCGCTTCACTTTGCTCGTGAAGCTGGAAGCAAACCCTGGGCCTCACATCTGTGAAAAGGGGGCCACAGAGGGGGCAGAGACATGGGAAACCCACTCTCAGGGTCATGGGCACACTGCCATGTACGGCCGCGATGCACCACAGGCTGCACAAGAAGCCAGGCGGCTGTATCCACTGGAATCCCACCCATTTCTGGTCAGCAGTAGAATCTGGATTCCATGAGGGCTGAAACCAATATTTGGGGAGGGGGTAACTTAACAGCTAGTGAATTATGGATTTTATTTCCTTCCTTCAACAAATATTGACCAGGTGCCTAACATTGTCGGGCAGTGTTGTAGGCACTGGGAACACAGCAAAACGTACAAAAATTCCTGCCCAACGGGGCACTTATGTCCTATGGGGCCTCAAGGGGCATAAAATGAATGAATGATTATTTCACATGTGTGCATAGCACTTTGGATGGTGATCAATACCCTAGGGGCACAGGAAGATGTCAGGGAGGATGGGATGCACTGTCATCTCAAATAAAGAAGTCAGGGAAGGCCTCCTTGAGAAGTGGCACTGGAACAAAGGTTGGCAGGTAGTAAAGAGAGAACCATGTGGTTCTGGGTGGGTGGAGTGTTCCAGGTAGTAGGAGCAGCAGGTGCAAAGGTCCTGAGGCAGGTCCATGTGGCTGGGACAGAGCAGCTGACAAAGGAGGAGGTTGCAAATGTACCCGGGTGGGAGGAGTGTTTAGGCTGTTTATTTAAAGTCACTCCTAGGCGTCTGTAGCTTTCTCAAACAGCCAGCTTTGCTAACTCATCCAAAATAAATTAACAGTAATTAACGGGTGGCTTTGGTCCTGGGCAAATTCAGCCTACTTCTATTTGTTCTTAAAACCACTGGTATCACCTAACCGTATGTTAAAGAACTGATTATAATAACTATGTATGTCTATATAGTCTTCAGATGTTCTCTTGGAGAAATAAAAATGGATGAGCAAAGGGCATCCTTTTATATACACAGAGCTGGGTTGGTGAAATTTTTTCTTTTTATGTAGAAATGCCTATTTATAACCTTTGCCATTTTTATTATTTTAATTATTCTTCTCTCTCTTTTTTTTCAAGAATAAAATGGAAATAAAAAGAAAGCAAATTTCAACACATTATTCTGCTCAATAAATAGGAACTGTAATATTGCTGGTGGTGTTTGGAGATAACAGCTTCTGTGTTGTCCCTGGGCTGTGCGTGTGGGAAGTCGGTCGGCCTGGTGGAGTGACCCACTCATGTGCGCACTGCACAAACGACAGGCCCAGAACCAGCCCTTCCTCCCACTCTAACCCCAGCAGAGGAGAGAGGGAGAGATGGCCCGCGTGGACCCTTCAGGAAGTGCTCCCTGTAGCCTGGCGGGGGTGGGGTGGGGGTTGCTGCGGTGATTGGTGGGGGGTCCTTACCATGATGCCTGCAGAGAAGATACTTTCTGAACCACCCACCCGGTGTCAGCGCAGCAGTGAACGCGCTGTCCGCGCCAACGGAACCAGCGCTGGGGAGTGGGCGTGGGGAAAGGGATGGACATGGGTGAAATAAGAGGGGAGCTGAGTGTCCTCCACCACCCTGGACAGCCACATCGAAAAAGGCCATTTCGAGTAGAAGAGAGTTAGTTCTCAAGTTCAGGCCGGACCGGGAAGGCGGGAAAGGCGGCGCTCCGAGGTCACCAGAGAGACATCGCTTAAGGCTTTTTGGAAGGAGGGGGTGCAGAACTGCAGTAGTTCTTCGAGTGACCGCAGAACCAAAACCACCAGGCGGGCCTCGCTCAGCCACAGAAACACGTTCTCTTCTCAATTCCTTCCAGGAATTTGAAAGAAAAGGGAAAAGCACTTGAGGAACTGAAGGCAAGTCCCCACCGCGATACGACGCGACGCGATGCGGAAGGATCCATCCTGGAGAAGAAGACCCCAGGTCGGGTGGCTGCCCTGGCTGGCACCGCGGGTCTCAGTGGACACGAACGCTCACAGGGAACGGCGGGCGCACACGTGGGGGTGCCGACACCTTTTTTGTGCACACATATCCCTTGCACACATATCCCACCACTGCTCTAGCTACAGCCCTTTTTTCTTCACTAATGTGAGATGTGTGTGGTTTGGTCGCTCAAGTCTCTCTCTTTCCTTTTGCAAAGTGGTCCGAAAAATACGCTTGCAGATGCTCAGTGAGGGGGTAGGGCCATGAACCCAGAGCCCCACCCCAGAGCCCCGGCGGGGGAGGCACACCCAGAGGTGTGTCCCTGGAGGGTCCTGTTGTTGCCCAGTTCCTGACAGCGAACCACCAGGAAAAGTTCAATAACTTTGGAAATATAACATTTGTAAGGGAACCAATGCAAGCTTTTGGAAGCTCCCCGTTGTGCTTCTGGGTAAGAAAAAGTCCGCAGTAACTTGGTGAATAGAAAGTATTCATCGAAGAGGAAAAGGCGCAGTACCAATATCCATGAATGACAAAAAATAAAAAAAATCAAGCTTCTCATGAAAAAAAAAAAGACGTCTATACATTCCTGCTCTCCGAGGGGACTGGAACAGATAGCAAAAAGCATTTATCGTATTTCCTATGTATAAGATGCACCGTTTTTCGAAAAATTGGGGATCTAAAAACTGGGTGCGTCTTATACAGTGGTTGTAGATCAGTGGTTCTTAACCTTTTCTGAGGTACCGAACCCACCAGTTTCATATGCGCATTCACCGAACCCTTCTTTAGTGATAAATAAAATGATTTTTTTCCAAATTCAAGACATAGGTATATGTATTTTACTGGTGCACAAAATGAGCCGTGCATGAACATCACCTTGCTCAAAGAACAAAACCAACAAAGTGCATGAGCTCACAACAAATTACGGTATTACTTTATTCTGGCCTCCGCCGCAGAGGTTTCTCCGAACCCCTGAGACCGACTCATGGAACCCCTAGGGTTCGATAGAACCTAGGTTAAGAACCACTGTTGTAGATTGTTCTACTTGCGTTTCCTGCCTTTTTTTTTTTTTTTTTTTTTTTTGCGGGGATGAGGATTTGTATGAATTTTATGATAAAGTGAGTTCAATAACTTGATGTAATATTTATTTTCAAAATTTGGGCCCCCAAAATTAAGGTGCATCTTATATATGGGGAAATATGGTATACCCCAAGAGCCGGTGGGGAGCCCCTTCCCACCCAAAGTTACCTTTCCAAGGAGACACCCTTGGCCAGGACACAAAATATTGCTCTGTGGTATATTCCGAAAAAGAATACAAAAATAATTTCTATAGTGCCGTTTAAACTTGGCTCGTAAAATTTCGTTAACACGGCATAAAACCTACAGACAATACACTTCGACACACTTTTCTTTAACGATATATTGATTAAAAATGAACTACATTGTGGAAATAACCTCTTATCGGGTTTACAGATGGGAAGGGCGGTCACAGGCAGGGTCAGCCACACAGCCCAGTCTAGGACAAGCCTGGCGGTGAGGCTTGTGACCTTTCTATAGCTGGGACTGGTTTCCTTGTTTGTTCAGTGTCCCTAATCTACTTTCCTTTCTCTGCTCCACAAAGATCCCCAAGTCAGAGAAGGACCTGAGGGGATTTCTTGGCCCACCTTTAAACAGTGCGGTTTCCACGAGCTCCCGCCCAGCCAGATAACTAATTTTGTTCGGGAGGTCCCTGATGGAGGACCAGTCTGAGCCACATGGAAGGTCCTATTGGTGCCCTGGACGGGTGACTTGAATCTAAGAGTAGGCTCTCTCGTGTTTTTAATACTGTGTAGAGGGAAGGATGGACCCAGACCTGTCACAAAAGGAAACGACTATTTGTAAACAAGAGGTCCAAGTCCTAGAGTGTCAGTGTGGACACCCTGGTATTTGGACCCAGCTACGAACCGGAACCCGCTGAGAAATCAGGGGTCTTCCTTGTGGTGGACGGAGCCCACGTGGTGGCCAGCCTTATTCACCGCATATCTGTCAGATGGAGGTTGGGCAGAGCTGAGTTTTAAATTCAAGGAAGTGGAGTGGATCACTATTATTTGATAATACTGTACCTACAAATGACACTGCCTGATTGTTAAGGTTTTTTTTCTCTTTTGATAATAGATGGATTTTATTCTCATCTTATTTTATCTTTACTTTTGTTTTTAACCTGGCAGAGAGCATAAGATATAATATCTGCATAACTAATTTTGGAAAGTTTCTGGTTAGCTGTTTTCACATTTAGAAAAAAATTTTAAAACAAGCAAGAATTTACTGTATGCTTCCTTGACTTCGTGTGCCCATGAGTCTGGTTTTGGTTGGCACAGTTAAAAGAGTTTCAAGGTTGGCGGTTTCAACCTTCTAAGACTGAGCAGGGAAAGCGGCGTCTACCTGTGACCTCACCGTTTTGGATGGCAGAGTCTGTCCAAAAAGCTGCCACAGACCCGCTGGATGAGAGATTTAAAAAACAAAACACGAAAAAAAAAAAAACCCACCTCCCTTTTGTTGTTCTGAGTAACGAAAGAAACCCCAGCGATATCAGGGATGTGGATCTTAGCAATTGCCTCACGTTGAAAAGATTGTTTGGAACGAAAAGTAAAACCTCAAAATAAACGGCTTAAAGGTTCTAATTTCATAAATGATTTTGCTTCATTTCAGGAACCGCTCGTGCAAAATGTAAGTTACAGATAACTCCACGTGTGGTGTAATAATGGAAGAAAATAAAAGAAACAAAAGGAATTACTCACAGGAGATACTTAAATTAGTTTATTATAATTCTTCAAACAAGTAAAAAACAATCTCCTCCCCACGTATGTATGTGTGTGTGTGTGTGTATTTCTTTTTTTTTTGCTGCTCTTTATGTGTGTGTGGGGTAAGCATCCTTTCTGGAGGAGAAGCTGGCTCCAATGAAGAGATGTTGTACCTTCTGCACTTCCTGAGGGCACCCTCGCAGCAAAACCAGGTGCTTTCTCCTTGTTTTAGGATGACCAGAGGTTCTCCTGAGGCTCTCACAAGTGTTAAAGTATTATTTTGCTAGCGAGGATTTCCCCCGTCTTATTCGTACCTCCTGGAAACAAGAGCTCTTCGAGGCGAGGCAAGGCACAGTTCCCTCCTCTGCGTCCTTGACCAAAAACGGTGATCTCCAGAGGTAATCTTGGAAGGAAGAGGCTGCATATTGCTGCACAAACCGGGTAGCTAAGGACACATTTTTTTCCCTCAAGAAATGTAGGAGGCACCAAAAAAAGGGATGGCTCAGGGATGGGGCTGCCCCCCTACATGGATTATGGAACCACAGGCAGGGTGATTCCCGGCCTGCAGAGGGGACCCCAATGGGAGTGGCGTCCCTGGATCTGGTTGAACCCAGACAGATGCAGATGGCGTGTGTGTGTGTGTGTGTGTGTGTGTGTGTGTGTGTGTGTGGCGGGGGGTGGGGGCTTTCTTCTCTAAGAAAAGAGACGCGGCTGGGTTTCAAAATAGCCTAGTAGGGGCTTACACAGTGACCAAAGAGTCCATTTCTCGCCTCTCTCCTGGGGCACCAGTGATCACTTCCTAGGGGCCCTCCGGTAACACTCCACCGTGGAAGTGTCTTCAGAGGAGAAATGTGAGCAGGCTGGCATCTTTGCTCAGATACGGGCAACTCAAGGTAGTGAGTTCAGAACCCTGATGTTTGGACCGAAGGTGTCTTTGGAAAGCTCCTGTCTCCTGAGCTGCCCGGAACCCGGAGTAATCGCTGTACCTCACTGCACCCTGCGAGGTAGGTTGTCTGGTGCCCATCCTACCAATGCCCAGGGCTTGGACGGCAGTGAGTGTTGCTCGAGCCACGAGGGATGTCTGTGGGAAGAGGTTTTGCTATTAAGATGGAGCCATGTATATTCCTAAAGGGCCACAGTGACCACCACAGCGTCAGCGGAGGCCAGGTGCCTCCTCTCCTCCAGGAACCCGAGAGGGGAAGCAGGTGGCGCCCACAATAGAGCGGCCACCGCAGTCCCGGGTCGCACGCCTTTGCTCCTTAATCCTGGGCGGTATGGAGCGCACACATGTGACCGCTGCATGGAAGAGGTCAGTCGCTGGGTTAGGGAAAAAGGAAAAAAAAAAGCATGTAAAACACTCCCTTCTAAAAACAAAGGGCTGCAAATTTCTTTATTTCGGAACAAAAATATTCTTGCAATGGCTATGAGTTTCCACGGTACGAGGCAGATGCTAGCTAGCACACCCACTGCCGACAGTATGACTTGTTTCCTATCCGTCTACTACCTGAGTGGCGTCAGTGTAAGTTCAGGCACCAGTAGGAATGTTTGACCAAACACGTACACGGCACTGACACAGGGGTCGCCGGCCTTCCGGGTGGCCAGGGCACATTAAAAAAAGACACCGACAGAATGGAAAGCAGTCCTTTCCAGGGCGAGTGGCCGGGGTTGGGGGGTGGGGGGAAGGCGTGCGCTCATGGTCGGACCCCACGCGCCTCACGCCGCCGCCGCAGCTCCTCCCGGTAGCAGTAGGAGCAGAAGTGCTCCGTCTCGGCGCGCCCGTAGAAGGCGCAGTTCTCGCGCTGACAGCGCCGCTGCGCGGGGCCCAGCCCACTGCGGCCACACTCACCGTTCGAGCGCGCGGCCGGCGCCTCGGCGTCGGCGAATTCCAAGCTGTCGCGCCCGGCGCCGAAGCCATTGGTGTAGGTCTGCGACTTGGGCTCAGCCACGCCGGCCGCCCCCGCCACGCTCGCCAGGGCTCCTGGCACAGCACGCGCCAGTGACTCCACCGTGTTAACGGTACGCAGGGCGGCGGCGCGAGCCGGGCTGTAGCTCTGTGACGACAGCGAGCGGTTCTGCTGCGGGTAGGTAGCGCACGGCCGCAGCGCGCCCACAGCCGGGAGGCATGCCTCATCCTGTGAGCCAGCCGTCTGCACGTGGATGACACTCTGGCGAGCAGGCGGGCTACGCCCTGGGGCTGATCCGCTGGTGCCCCCGCGCCGAGCGACCCTGGCGCCAGGGCCCGGGGAGGTCGCGCCGCCCACCGCCGCCTGCGCTGCCCGCGTGCCTGACACCGGCCCGGGGCTCGGGCGCTCCTTGAACTTGAGCACCAGCTGCATGGGCGGCCTGGCTGGCGGGCCCGGCGAAGCGCGCTCGCAGCCCGGCGCGCCCTCGGTCTCGGGCCTGCGCACCGGCCTCTTGGCCCTGGTAGTGGCGGCGGCGGCGGCAGCGGCGGCGGCGGCGGCGGCAGCTGCGTCCCGGCGCCGCTGCTCCTGCTCCGCGCTGAAGCGCTCCTGTGCACTGGTCAGGTAGTAGCCGATCATCTCCTCGTGGAACTGGTGCCGGTGGCTGGTAAGCAGCAGGCCGGCGAAGATGAACTTGCGCTCGCCCTGCATCGCAGCGCGCAGGATGTTGAGGCTCAGCTTCACGTCCGTGCTGTACTTCCAGGCATCGCCCCGGGGCCCGCCGCCCTTGTCCGCCGGCGACGCTCCCACCACCTTGTCCGTGGGTGACGGCGTGGTCTTCTCCGATGGCGACGTGCTCACGGATGCGCCGGACTCCTCCTTGCTGCCCTTGCGCGACTTGGCCTTCTTGTCCTTGCCGCGCTCGGGCGCGTCGCCATTCTTGCCGTTAGCGGAGTTAGCGCGGCCCATCTTGCCGTGCACCAGGCCGCCCAGGCCACCCATGTTCTTCTTCAGCTTGATGCCCAGTGTTTTGCTGAAGCTGCCCAGCTTGTTGGCCACGGAGTCCGCGCGCGTCTTGTCCTTCTCCTTGCGCTGTTTCTCCTTGTCCTTGTCCTTGCCGCTCTTGCCATTATTGCTGTTGGAATTGCTGCACACCGAGTCTCGGTCAGAATCCAGGGAGTCGGCCAGGGACTGCACGTCCTCTCCCACCGAGGCCGTTGGGGATTCCGGCTGTGCCAGAGGGGCCTGTGGGGAGACAGCGAGAGCGAGGGGGAGGGTCAGAGATGAGGTGTCCCCACGGGGGACCCACGAAGATACTGCCCCTTCCTTCCCTGTGGGCCCTGGGACATCACCGTTGCAATCCCGACCCCTCTTTGATGAACTAAGGTTGCTGGTAGCCTGAAACCCTGAGCCAGGTAGTTTGGCTAAGGTGCAGGTACCCACATGACTTTGAGCCCCGGATCCTCTGCCCGCTTTAGAGAGGATCACCTGCCCACACTCTGGCTTTGCAACCCTCGCGAGGCTGCTCCCTGCCCAGACCAGGGGTACCAGATCCCAGGCTGGCCCCTTTGTAGAAGTAGAGGTCCTCAGGTGAGGATGATGCTTGTCCTGCACCTGTAGGCATCTCTCCTACCAAGGCATCTCTCTTGTTCGCTCTAGGGAGGGCGGGAGGGGACAGAGGCTTTGCTCTCAGAATCTCATTCTTCGGGCTTTGGAACAAACATATCCTCCGTTCAGTGCTGCCCTGTGACTTTAAGGTCCCTTTCTCAGGTTGGCTGTATGGAGTGCTAAGCTAGGAAGGATCTGAAATAGGACTGGCGTACAACAGGAAAGATGTCACCATTTCCAGAAAGGGCCCCTGGTGGGGCACAATAGAGCGTCCCTATCACAGCCTAAAAGTCTCCTGGTTCCCATTCTTGGGTTACAGCCTCCAGTATCCACCCCCCCCTCCCCTGCCCTGGGTGTAAGGAGGGAACCTCCGCCAGCAGCACAGGCTACTGAGGACACCTGACAGGCTGGAAGGCCACAGAGGTCAGACTGCCACCGCCTGTCACTTGTACCATCAGTGAAATGGGGGTATCAGTACCTGCCTCCTGCAGCCATGTGACAATTAAATACAGAAAAAGGCTGAAGAAAGGAGGTACTCTGAGCAGCGCCTGAAATGTACTGGTCCGGACTCTCCTTTTAACCTCAGTCCTATGCTGTGAGGAAGTAAGGAAACTGATTTCTGGGGAGGACCAATTATTTATAAGCCTCTTTCTCTCTTCTTTTTTCTTTCTTTCTCTCTTTTTCATTCTCTTCTCTTTCTCTCTCCCTTTTCTTTCTTTTCTTTTCTTTTCCACAATTCCCTTTTCCTGGAAATTCGCTACCAAGCTGAGAGAACATCTAGCAGATATTTAAAGTGATTCCCTCTTAACATCTGTAGTCCGGGGAGGGACCGAGGGAGCGCTGAGGACTGCAGCACCGGTTTCCTGGCTTTCCCAGGAACCTACACAGTTTATAACGAATTCCGCTCCTACGTGATGTTCCGATCTTGCAGAGATAGTTCGTGTTGCGACTTGCCCACGGTTTGTTTTTTTCTGAGTGGGCGTGTTTATTTCTCTCCCGGAAAAAAGCGGGGGACAAAAAATAATCTCGTAGCAGGGGCGCGCCCGCCCACATACAGATACACGTGCTCCTGCATGCAGGCACGCATGAACCGGGAACTTGGGGATTCACGCGCCAGGGCGATGGAGGCCAGGACTGCAGGCACGGCTGGGACCCGAGGGTGGAGTCCCTAGCGCAGCCCGAGACTGGGAAACAGGCTCCACCCCTCGACCCAGTGTTTGGGAGGAGGCCAGCCAAGCGCACTGCCGCGCGGCCGCGCGGCCGCACTGCCGCACGGCCGCGCGGCCACACGTGCCAGGCTCACCCGGGTCTCGGAGGGGATTCGGATCCACGTCACGTTCATGTAGCTGTGCAGAAGGCTCAGCTTGGCTTCCAGAGACAGGATCAGGCTGGCGAGAGAAGACACGGGGGTCAGAAACACACCCCACCGCGCACCCGCAGGCTCACCAGCTGTCGTGGCAGCCCAGGCCCTCACCCTGTAGGGTTTGGGGATGGGGGTGGGGGTTGGGGAGAGGGGATACAAGGCAAGGGCTTACTGGGCCAAGCGGGCGTTGTCGTTGTCGTCTTTTCCCCATTCCCAGCCCTCCCCGGGGTCCACTGCAAAGTGCAGGGGCAGCAGCTTGTGCTCTGAGTCCGTCAGGGGGATCACGGCTGGAAGAGAAGGAGAGAGTCGCGTTGCCAGTTGGTCCCTGGCCACCAGCAACCTGGAAGATCCCCCCCTCAGCAACCCTAGAGGGGGACAGGAAAGGGAATTCTTAAGCCAGGTGTCTCCGTGGTTAAGCAGAGCCAACGGAGATCTAGGCTGCATCTGTGCCAGCTGGAGTGCCCGGTCCCCTGGCTTTCCCAAGGACCCCCCTCCTACAGTTTATCATTCATTCCGCTGGGCGCGGCAGCGCTTGGTCTTCCGATCTCACGGAGATCGTTTGTGTTGCGGCTTGCCCACGGTTTGTTTTCTGAGTAGGCGTGTTTATTTCTCTCCTGGAGAACACAGGGGACAAAAAATCCCCTGGCAGGAGCGAGAGAACCAGGTACCCACACACATGGTCCACTACGGGCAGAGTCGAAGATTTCTTATTGAGGGTGGACCTGACGGGCTGCGAGCGCTGTCCTACGAACTGCGAAGGGTTAGGATCTGTCACAGACAGAGCAAGGCTATGACTGACTCTGTTATGTCTGAGGTAAGACCCAAGTGGGCTCAGCACACTGTGCAAGGAATCGCCCTGAAGGCCAAGGTGGTCTGGGTCCGATATTCCCCTTTTCTACCAGAGGAGGTTCCCGGCTGCCTGCTCATCTCACTTGTGATTTCATTCAAGTCTGCCTCAGTGCAAGGGACCCACAGTGGCAGCGGCGGCCCAGAGAGAGCTCCGGGGGACCCATGGGTACAGGGGCCCCTGCCTGCAGGGAGTTCACAGGCTGTGTTGGGGTGAACTCTGTAACATTAGGTCGAGCTAAGCGCCCTGCAGGGTAAACAATGGGCTGTGGGCGGGCTGGGGAGGGAGACTTCTCAGGAGAAGGAGGCAGGGAGGGCTAGACGGCAGTGAAGAGAGATGGGGGAGGAGCTGATTCATCACAAACCCTCCTGAGTGGCACGTGAAGAGGGTGTGTGTGTGTGTGTGTGTGTGTGTGTTGGCCCTCCACCAAGAAAGGCTGGGGCTGACTGGGGTGTGTGTGTGGGGGGGGGGTTGTCTGGGATCTGCTAGGAGCTTCTCAGCAGCTGCAGGACCCCCCAGTGACACAGCCCTCTCCTGTTGTCAGGGACCAGGAGCAGGAAGAGGGGGAGACAGCCTCCCCCTGCGGGCCCCACTCCGGCCGAGCCGCACAGCCAGAGGCTGAGGCCAGGCCAGCTGCTGGGTCTGCCGAAGCGGGCTTCCTGGCTTCAGGCCTGTGTCTGGTGGGTGGGGACAGAGCTTCAAGGGTGGTTTGCCTATCCACACGCTGGGGGTGGCCACCTGTAGGTGCAGGCAGAAACCTGTGTTACAGTCGGGTCGTTCCGTGGTCTCCACCAGGGGCTGTATCTCCGCTATCTCACTAACTTTGGGAAGCACGTGCCCCTCCCCCCTTACAGATGGAGAAATGGGCGGAGACCGAAAGTCCTGGGCCCAGGCCTCCTATCTCAGGCTTGTTTCTCATCCCACTCCGAAGCAAAGCCCGGCACAGAAGCCTCTCTCCTGCTCCTCCCCCGGCCACAACATGTTGCCAGATGTGGCCCTGATCCCAGCACGTGGTGTTTCTCCACAGCCTGGTTTTCTTTGGCACCAAGAGCCTTTGGGGTCCGTGAGCCCCCAGACGCCACTCCTGCCCGGGCCGGCCTCCTCCTTCTTACTCTCCTCCCTCCCGGGGCTGGCCCTGTGCCAGGTGTCACTTCCCCATGATTCCCAGCAAGAACAAAAGGCCAACAGAATCTGAGAGGGAAGACCATTCCCTTACCTTTTTCACTTGACCCAATGCCGCCCTCTAGTGTTGCCATGGAGGAAGTGTGAGTGCAAATGATCCCCACGGCCCTCCCCAAATCACCCCTGAACTGGCAGCGGTTTTCTATTTTTCATCTGGCTGGACCAGGCAGAAATGCCCCCCTCCCCGCACCCAATCTGCCCTTCCCAGGGCTGAGCTGCAGGCTGGCTCAGGACTGGCCTCCCTTGGGCCATCCCCAGGAGCCTGTCCCATGGCTCCAGGTATCACCATGGCAACAGGGGGGTTGGCCTGGCTTCCAGGTCCTCCAAGGGCCATAGAGGTCCCCCCCCACTAGGCGCCTGATAGGGCCACTCAGCTCCCTGGAATCCTAAGTAAATCTTCCCATTCGAGCCCCGACTCCTCCACATACACGTTCAGATGTCCAAACCGAAGTGTCCAGGAAAAAGACCCAAGGACAACCTTTTAAACAAACATCCCTCGTGTGTCCCCCAAATAGGAAAACCTGGAGACTGTTGTTCAAGAACAGTAACTTGTTTGAAGCTGTTTCTCTGGGTGCACCTTGGGCAAATTGGGTCTGCTGTCCATTCCTGCACCCCTTTGGGGAGGGAGGGGGAGAGGGCTGCCCAACCATGGCTACATGTCCGGCCAACAGGGAAGAGGTACCCAGGTACACCCATGAAATGTGAGCGGAAGTGCTGGGTGATGTGGTTCTGGGTGGCCCTGTCCCCTACCCCTACCCCATAGCATGTGCTCCACCTATGGCAGGTCCTTTTGGAGAGATGCTGAGATTTTTGTGTGTGTGTGTGTGTGTGTAGGGGGGGATTCAAGGCCTTTAGGTTTATCTTTGGAGCAATGTTTAAGGATCAGGAGACAGGCCTGATGTGGGGACAAGGCAATGCCGCCAAGAGCTCGCGTGCATGGAGGGACTGTCCTGTGATGGTCACTTTATATTTAAGTGGTGAGGTACTTGAGCTTGTCGAATGAGAAGTGACCAAATGTGGAGGCTGGGCAGGCAGCAGGGAGACGGACAAAGGGGGACGACAGGGAGGGGCAAGGAGAACAAGGGTGGGATGGCAGGGCTCAGCACCCAGGGTGGTGGGAACTGCTGCACCCGCTGAGAGACAAGGGAACAGGTGGGAGGCCACACAGCACCCCTCAGGCCATGCAGCGAGGGAGTGGCAGCCTTCGGCCTCTTTGTGCCCCATGCCACGTCCCTCCAGTGCATGCTGGCTGAGTCACACCAACAACTCTCCCAGCAACCCCACACTTGGCTCAGGCCCACTGTGCCCCCCTGGCACCAGCCTCTGGACGTCACATGCAGCCTCCCAAACTAGTTCTAAGTTGCTTCTCTCTTGCCTCTGTCTCTCTGTTCATTCTTCTGAATTGGAAATAATGGCTCCCCTTCTGCATGGGACTTATGTGTGCTTGGGGCACATCCTGCCTTGGACAGGGTAAACCCGGACACAACTGGTGAGTAACAATACACAATCACTGAGTTGACACCCACCCCCATGAACATTGTTATTTTCAGTGATGACGTTCATGCATAGACAGGACAGTTGACGCACAACTCATTGCTGCTGAGTGCGCATGAGCAAGGCTTGCCTCTCCAGGAGGTGCCCTGTCCCTGCTCCCACACTGCAGTGTCCACCCTGCCCCGAGCACAGTCCAGGCTCAGGCTGCCGGCTGGCGGTCGTACCTTGTTCTCTTTGCTGATCTCGCTGTTCCATGGACACCAGGGCAGAGAAATGCGCTTGGTCGTAGGCCAGAACCAGAGGCGAACAGTGGCACCTGTTGGGAGGGACCTCCAGGGGTAGGTAGATCCCTCCAAATGGGATTGGCGCGAACGCTGTGGAGGCAGAAAAGCATGAGGGGGATGGGGAGCCCGCAGGGAACAGGGGACACCCTTACCCGTCCCCACCCCCCACCCTGGGGTGAGGCGGGCCCCAGTTTCTCCAAGGCCTTACTACTAGGGGCTTCAATGTCCTGTCTGTAAGGGCAGGGAGGGTAGTGTCTATCCCAGGAGGTGGTGGTAAGGGCTGAGGCAGAGGCACGTGGAAAGGGGCAGTGGCAGCAAGAGCTCGGCTCTGGGAGGGTGGGCGGCCCTCCCGTCCACCTCAGCCTTGCCTGCTGACCTCACACTTTCTGTGTTCCTTTTTCCTAACACAGGGTAGTCTGCAGGGGGGGGGGCAGGAGTGGCTGAGGGCTCTGGGATGAGGTTGCCTTGCTGGAGGGGGTGTGGGCTGTCTGCTACTCTGGGGACTCATCTGGGGACCAGTAGCACCCAGGGTTGGGTCCCCACCCTAACCCACAGGGCAAATGCATGGGCCAGGGCAAGTGTCCTGTCCTCAGGGAGGAGAAGGAAGCAGGAAGAGTGGGAGGGAGGACACAGGGACATGTGCAGGCCGAGTGAGGCTCTTCAGCCTTCCAGGAGCTCGGCCCTAGGCTGGCTGTCTCTTCCTTAGTTGGGGACCCAATGCTTTCTGGGTCATATATGAAACATGTCAGCTTGATTACGTGTACGCTTTACCTTCTCCACCCGAGTCCCTCAGCATGGTGTCCGCCACCACCACGATGGGCCTTCTTAGTATGTGGGCAAGGACAAACACATGGAACTCTTCTAGACTCTCATACACAGGGTCCTCCGAGTTGTCCACACTGGGGGACAGAGCAAGGCGAGGCCATCATGTGACCAGTTAGAAAAGGGGCGGTTGGACACAGGACACCTCCCCGTCCGATGTGCCCTCCGTGGATTCTGGCCGTCATGGCCATCTGAGGCCACCTGTCTCCCCTGCTCCCCAGGGATGACAGCTGAATGAGTCCCAGTCCCACACCCTGCTCTGGGTTGGGTGGTCTCTGGAGATGAGGTCTTCCTAGCTGCAGAGGTGTGTGCTGACATGGGGGCTAGTTCCCCCAGGGCGTTTGACAAGGACCTGGCAGAAGGGGGAGGAGGTTTCCCTTTGTTTATGGCACTCTGGCTGAACCCATCGGGGTGCAGGCAATCCTGGACACGTAGGACAGGCTGGTGGGGCCCGTAGCGACTGAGGTCCGAGGGGCTTTCTAGGAAATGTCCCTATGCACAGGGGCGGTGGGAAGTCTGCCTGGATTTCAGTCCCCAGAACAGGAGAGAAGGAAGCGACTGAGTGTCCTGATGCAAGCTCCTCCGATGGACCGTCCACAGCCCATGGTTCTGGCTCAGGGAAAGAGCATGCTCAAGGACGGCTTTTGTCACGGACTCTGGGCAGAAGGCCGCAGCCTTGATGTCCCTCAACAACCAGCCACCCCAAAGGAGAGGAAACACTGGGAGGCAGGAGAGAACCAGTGCCCACAGCTTGCTGGGGCCTCTGTGACGTCTGTGGTGCTGGCCAGGTGGCACCGGGTCTTGTTTCTGGGCACTCTAATGCCCACAGTGAACTGGGGGGGGGTCTGTGAAGGAGGTGGGGTTGGGCGAGGTGCAGCAGATGTGGCCCTGCTTGAGAATATGGGGGGTGGGGTGACTTGGGGACACGGCTCTGCATATACAGCTCACAGCCAAGTAGTTGAATTACTTTTGAACAAAGGCCTGACAGATGGCCGGGCCACACTGCAAGTGGCGGCTGTCTCTACGGGCATCCTGTCTTTCCTCGGGGTAGGGGGGGTCTCCTCGGTGTCAGCATTCATGGTCCCTTGTTCACTTGGTGGAGACTTTCTCAAGGGGTGACGACTTGGCCCTCAGCTTCAAAACATATGAACCGGAGGAGGCTCTGAGGCCACCCATCTGGCAGTCCTCATTCCTGCACTGGGACATTTCACTGCTGCCCTCACGGGGCCCACCTGGGAGACCCTGGGCTCACTTAGTGATCTTTTGCTTTCACAGAAATGAGATATTTAGCCTGACCAGGCGGTGGCACAGTGGGTAGATCTTCAGATTGGGATGCAGAGGACCCAAGTTCGAAACCCCAAGGTCGCCAGCTTGAGCACGGGCTCATCTGGTTTGACCAAGGCTCACCAGCTTGAGCCCAAGGTCGCTGGCTCGAGCAAGGGGTCACTCAGTCTGCTGTCGCTCCCCCCTCAAGTCAAAGCACATATGAGAAATCACATATGAGAAAGCAATCAATGAACAACTAAGGTGCTGCAATGAAGAATTGATGCTTCTCATCTCTCTCCCTTCCTGTCTGTCTGTCCCTCTCTCTGTCTCTGTCTCTCTCTGTCTCTGTAAAAAGAAAAAAAAGAAGAAGAAATGAGGTATTTAGTTTGGAACAACCTCCAACTTGGTGGCGGATGCAAGAATAGCATGTGGGAAGGACTGCGGTTGTGTGCCACCTCCAGAGGTCGGTGGCGTCATGAGCGCCCTCACCATGGCTGTCTGCAGTGCGGCGTGAGGAGGTCTAAGGAACACGGTGGCGGAAGAGGGCGGTGCAGCCAGTGTGAGCACCGTGCCTCTGCCCGTGACAAGCTCGTGGGGCTGGGCACACTCCCCAAGTATCTACAAGGCATTCAGCAATGGTCCACAACCTTCCCCCGGGTTCTTGAGTGGAATCTGCTGTGTGGAGGTGAGAGTTTCTGCATCCCCCGATCTTGGTGTGCCTTGTGCTCCCTGGGTGGAGAGCAGGGAGAAGCCCGGGGAAGAACTTACCCCCCTCCTGTGCCGCCGTTCTTGCTGAAGTGCGTGCGTGGCTCGCTGGAGGCCAGCTTGAGCAGCTCCGTCCACTCTCTCTCCCACTCATCCTCGGTGTACACTAGCCCTGACTGGCACAGCAGGATGCGGGGTCAGTGGGTGGCGGCAGCCTCCTCACCCTCCATAGCCAGGCCAGCCTGGGCGGCTGCGCCAGACCTTCCAGCTGGGGGTGCCCCACCAGTACCCAGGCTGGGCGCACCTGTTAGTGGCCACGGACTGTCTGGACTAGAGTTTCCAGAACCCTCCATCTCTAATTTCAATGCTGTTGGGGGTCCACCCAGCATCAGGGGTTATTCCTAGGGGGCAACTTGTACATGCACCAGGCCTGGGCTGAGCATTAAATAGTCTAAAGAGGTAACGGGCCAACTTCCAACAGATGGCAGGCAGAACATTCTTCCAGGGACAGCAACGTGCCAATGTTCACGTGGGCAGGAATATTGGGAGTCTGAGCATACACACGGGGCTGGGCCGTGGGCAGGGCCAGGGCCACCAGCAGGGACCTGACCCAGGTGATCGCTGGGAGGGAGTGAAGATGGTTGGCTTCTATAATTAGGGGGTGTCAGCAGACACCTGCCATCGTACACCAGGGCCTGAGCTCCTCTTCAGTGGATTGACATGGGGAGGGCACACTTGTCCCAGACGCCACTTCTGCCCGACCTCACAGATGGACTTGGCCTTGGGGTCGAGCTCTGGACTCCACTGTGGGCCCGTGGCTACGGCTGGTGGGGCCCCAGGTGTGGACAGACACACCAACCTCTTTGTTCTGTTGCGTCTGCTGCCACCTCCATCTCCTCTTCAGAGCTTCCCTCTCGGCCCCCGTCCTCATCATGGTGTAGAGAGCTTTTCTCAAAACCAGGTCCCGGTCGTGGAAACCCCACATTCCTGCAGCAGGGAGCAGAGACAGGACGTGAGGAGCACAGCTGGGGGTGTGTATGCACGGGGACCAGGCAGGAGGTGACTCAAGCTATCATGACTCATGGGCGGGCCTCCCGCATCCACATGCACAGAGGTGACTCATCAGTCGCTGCCCGGTTCTCACAACCTGCCCTTGCTCTGATGCTTCCTGTCCATGCAAGCAGGTTAATGAGAGAGCACATCCCTGTCTTAGCAAAACCACAACAAGGGACATCGGGTGATGCCTCTCTGGGACCCCTGGCAAGCCACTCTTGGGCTCTAAGGTTTCCTTTGAGGGATCTAACGTTCATCGTGCGTTGGAGTAAAAGGTAGCCAAAGGGGCAAGTTGGTGACATGTTGGGTTGGCAGTTAGACTTTGGCTTCATTCAGGGTCAGCCTGCAGCCCCGAGACATCTCAGCATCCTGAGAAGTGGAGCAGGTACCATGGGACAGTCTGGGCCCAGACACAGCCTGTTTCCCAGAGAGGAGGTCTATCCCCGCCCCTTCTCGGCCTGTGCCCACAAGCCTGACTCTGGGATGACTGTGTCCTTTATTTCTATAAAAATAAGACTGCCGGCTGACACAGACAGGCGATTTCTTCTTTGTAGTCTCCCCCTGCCATCCTCACCCAGCCCAGGTTTGATACCGGACAAAGGGAGAGAGGCCCCACAACGGGGAGTCGTCATACAGCATGTGATGTGATAGGATGCCACCACTGCATGTGTGCTTTGAAGAACGGCAGCACGGAAAATTCACAGTAGTGTTAAGGGGGAAGAATGTCGGATTCTAAGCTGGGCACACAGGGAGGTCAGAATTTCACTGGAAGAAAAGAAAAGAGACTGGAAGATGGTAGACCCACTTGCTAAAAAATGGCCATCACTGGGCGGTGGGAGTGTTGAATATTTTGTGTTTTGTTTTTTTAAACCATGATGAATGTGGCATTCTTTTACAATGACAACAGATAGATGATAGGTAGATAGATAGATAATAGATAGGTAGGTAGCTAGATAGGTAGGTAGATAGATGATAGGTAAGTAGGTAGCTAGCTAGGTAGGTAGATAGGTAGGTAGGTAGATGATAGATAGGTAGGGAGGTAGATAGGTAGGTAGGTAGATGATAGATAGGTAGGGAGGTAGATAGGTAGGTAGGTAGATAGATTGGTAGGTAGGTAGATAGATAATAGCTAGGTAGGCAGATAGGTAGGTAGATAGATGATAGGTAGGTATATAGATAATAGGTAGGTAGATGATAGGTAGGTAGGTAGATAATAGGTAGGTAGATGATAGGTAGATAGGTAGGTAGGTAGATAGGTAGATAGACAGGTAGGCAGGTAGGTAGATAATAGATAGGTAGTTAGGTAGATAGGTAGATAATAGGTAGATAGGTAGATAGATAATAGATAGGTAGGTAGGTAGGCAGACAGCTAAGTCGAAATGTTAGTTCTGAAATAGAAAGAGAGCAGGTAGGTGGTGCCTCTGTCTCCCCACTGTCCCTCTAAAACCCGTGGAGAGTGGGATGTTCCCCTGGTTCTTGAGCCCCTGCTCCTCTGAGCCACCCAAGTCCCTTCCAGACCCCACGTGTTCCCCTCGAAATCTTTTTAGGGTCATCTCAGCTCTCCTCTTGCTGAACAGACCCCACTACAGGCTGGACGGAAATTCTGGGGCCGGCCCTTGCTGAGGGTCACAGTAGTGACTGCGGTTACCTGGGAAGCTGAGTTTCACCAATAAGGGCCGTCTTCTCATCTAAGGGTCCTTCCTGTCCCCAGAGAGAAACCCTGCACTTCAGTGTCCCGGGCACAAACCCAGATCGTGCTTCCCACCCTGATTTGGCCTTAAGTATGCAAGGCTGGGCTTCTAAGAAATTACTGAGCTTCCAGAAAGTCTATGCACCTGCACATGTAGCTCACATCTCCACCAGAGGAGGTTGCTGACCTCGCTGCTCTATATTCCCACTGTGCTGCGTATCCTGCAGCACCTGTGTCTTTTTGTCAGTCCAAGTGCATCAACTGCAGTCAATATAGTGGCCCCATACCTCTCCAGCGTCACTCACTGCTCCCCAAACTTCCTGCTTGAGCCTCATCGAGCTCAGCCCTGCCTCCAAATGCCCTGTTAATTCCTGCCTTTGTGCCTTTTCCATGTGGTCTCCCTCCCTGGAATATCCTCTTGTTCAAGTATCAGTCAAAATTCTTTAAGTCTCAGCTAAAAAAAAAAATCTAATCTCACCTCCTCCAGGTAGTCACCTTTGATTTCTCCAGATCGCGATCTTTAATCCTCATTCCTGCAGTTCCACTAAGGGTTCCATCTAATCATGACAGGTCTTTTCTCATATGGGTTTTTAAAATGCCCCCTCCCCTCACCCTCCTCCCAGATTTCTAGCTTCCTGACAAGAAGTGCTGGGATTGCCAGGGACTCTTCCCAATGACAGTGTTGCATATGGCTCTCCTGAGCACATCTGTCCTTTTACAATTCCCAGAGCAGGCCTTGGGCGCTGCACCCCCCCTCTACCCTGTGGCACTTACCCAGGGACGCAGCGTGTAAAAGGCAGTTACCATCCCCCGTTGTGGCCAAAGGAAGAAGCCGTTTGCAGCTGGTGCACACAGCTGACCACCAGTTCAGGCGACCTGGAACAGGGGCTCACTTTAGAACAGAACCAACCCCATCGTGGGCAGTCAGGGCCGTTGTGAGTGTGTGGCTGAGGAGCCACAAACATCAGCAGGTGGTTCTTTAGAACCTCCGTGGGGAAGGGAGAGCACCTCCATCGGGACCCAGAAATGGGGGGTGCCCAAGGTGGACGCATGGCTCGCAGGAGCAGGGTGTTTGGGGAAACGTGGTTCAGATCTTCTGTTCCCTCAAGCTAGGGCTTCAGGAGAGCGGTCCTTCCCACTCCCCACCCCAGAACATACTTAGGAGCCGAGAAAAGGCTTGGGAGCTGGTACTGTGACTATTTAAAAATGTAAAACAAAAAACCCTGAGCTCTTGCCAAGCAGAACATCGGATGGACACCACCAGACAAGCCTGGTGGTGTGACGGGGGAGGCGCTTAGTCATTTGTGATGTCCCCCTGATTCACGCGTGATAATGGGACCCATTAGTTCGAGCTTTGTAGCAGATGGTTCCCAGATGGTTTAAAGCAAGATGTCATTCTGCTCAGCACCCACGAAGACACTTAGGTGACAGGAAACAAAATGGGATCGTGCTCTCTGAGAAAGAGGGGTGAATCCTTGCCCAGAAGGTGACCCTGTGATTCTTTCAAACATCACTGCCTTTTTGGAGAGACCTCACCCACTCAGGGCCATGGGTCCCCCTTCTCCAGGAATCCCTGTGCTGCGTGTATGCCTCTGCATGTCCCCCTGTCCCCGCCATGGAAATGTGATGCTTTGTTTGCTCTGGGTCTGTCTGTGCTCCTGTGTCCCTCCTGCACTGCTCCTCAACGTTGCACAGAGCTGTGTTGGGGGCATGGTGGGAGGTCCCCTCCACCAGCTCACCCCCTCCCCTGGATGTCTCTTCCCACTGCGACCTCATATGTTAGCCCGCACTCCTCCCGGATCCAGACTCACACGTATGACTGGTCAGCAACTTTCTGAGTCACCAGGACCTCAGACTCTACCTGGCACACCACTTTTAGCCTCTCCATCACCCCCTCACTTCCCAAACCTGCCCCTGGTCCAGGGGTCTGCATCTCTTTATGGCATCTCCATCTGCCTGCATGCTCGGGGACACCCTCGGGGCCATGCTGGCCTCTTTTTCCACCACGGCCCCTGGCCGGTCCAGCAGCAAGCATGTCCACCTTCAAAACAGATGCTGCCTCAGTATCTAGCTACTTCTCGTCACTTCTATGGTGACCCCACATCCCCTGGCCTCCTGCCCCTGTGTCCCAGGTTTCCATCAGTAAGCCATGCCTCTGACGCTGAGCCCCATCTGCTGGGACACCCGCAACATCCTTCCTGCCTCAATTTCCCGTCCCTCCCCTTGTTCCCCCCTGTGTGGCTTAACTTCTCCTTAGGGGTCCTTGTGGCCTCACATCATAGTCATTGTACCTGCCCTTGTCTCTCAAATAGGATTTAACCTCCACGACGGCAAGGGGGCTCATCTGTGTGGATTGCAGCGAGGACAGTCCCCGCACCTGGACAGGTGAGAGCCCAGTCCCAGGTGTGTGGTGGGAGATTTGAGGATCACTAATCCTCATTCCTGCAGTTCCACTCAGGCTCACCTGGGATTCAGCCAGGTCAGGCTGACCCTGGCAGCCTTTTTTGAAACTTTCCAGCAGATTCTCTCCAGTCCCATCATCTGCCGGAAGACCAGACTCAACAGCGCCACCTACAAGTGTCCCTGAGTAATTTTTATTTTATTTATTTTTTTGACAGCTGTATTTGAAGTTTCTTGCCCTTTTTTTATCTCTGAGCTTTCAGAAGCATCCCACCCTATCCTGTCCACACCACACCTGGATCCTCACAGGATGAGAGGCAGGTTCCGGCATCTCTCAGGTCGGGGCTGCCGTAACGTCCGAGAGAAATTCATTCATCAAACTCTTTTTTTTTTTTTTAACCTATACTAACCTTTCTCCTCTCTATAGAGAGTGAAGCTTGTGTTTCAAACGTCTTATCTGATGCCCTGGCTGATGGCACAGCGGGTCGAGTGTCATCCTGGAGTGCCGAGGTCGCCTCCACAACCCCAAGATTGCCAGTTCGAGCCCCGGACAGGGCTCCTTCTTTGCCAGGCCCGAGGGTGGCAATGTCCGTGTGGGGCCAGTTCTAGGTGTGACACTTTCCTGCTTGGGACCTTACACCGTGGCCACGCCTAGGCCAAGAGCCCTTCATGGAATCCTATCCTCTCACCAGCCTTTCTTCCCTCCCAGGACTGGTAAGAAATGACTGCTCTACCCACCAAGGTCAAGAGCATGGCTACCTGTGGATCCCTCTCTTTGCTCTTCTGCAACTCTCAAGAGTGCTGAGCAGTTGGAGCTGTGTCCCCAAGGGGGCAGTATGTGCTGGCCACAGGCCTCACGCACCCTGTTTGCCTGTGCATGGCCAGAGGCTCCAGGTCCTGTTCTCCTAGGATGTCCCGCATGGGAACATCTCCAGGTGCCAGGCCTTTGGACATAGAGGGACCACCGCTCAGCAGATGGGGAGAGCTGGTTGATGGGCGTTAGAATCAGGCCTTGCTCCCCTGCCCTGACTGGGTGAGGCCACCCCAGGAGCCCACCCAGGCTGCCCCCTATGGGAAATGCATGCTGGGCCTCAGAGCAAGGACCCAGTCCTGCACATGTATGTCTGAGAAAAGCCACTGTAATGTGTGATTTTTGTGAGGATTTCTCACCCAAATGACTGCGAGCAAGACAGGTATTTTCTCTGTCTCAGGATGAGCCTACCTATGTCTGTTTTGGATGCTTGCCTTGAACAAACTACATTACCCTTAGGGAATGCCATAGGAGACAAGTTTGGCTTGGTCCCTGGGCCACCTCCTCCTCTTCTTCCTTCTCCTCCTCCTCCTCCTCCTCCTTCTCCTTCTCCTTCTCCTTCTCCTCCTCCTCCTCTTCCTCCTCCTCCTCCTCCTCCTCCTTTTCCTCCTCCCCCTCAGGATGTCAAAGGAAACATTTAAGGAGAAGGCAGGGACCACAGTAAGGTGACTTTCCTCAACCTGGAGGCTGGCAAGGCCAGGGAGGACAGTGACAGACCAATAGCGAGATGTGGCACGGGCAGGTCATCGGATACTCAGAGCCTCAGCAGGCCGGGGCCTGTCTTCCCATCTCTGCGGACAGGAACACTGAGGCTCAGGTGGTCACATGACTTGTGCATGTCCCCAGGAAGTAGCAGGTGTCCTATTCATCTCAAAGCCCACAGTCTCTGTTAGCTTGTGCTGAGCACCCCTGAGGGAGCTGGATGGGGGGGACGGAGAGCAGCTAGGCGGAGCAGCACAGTTCTCTTTCCGTGAGGGGTTGTGAGGAGGGGAGGGGGGAAACTGGCCTCCCCGAGTTGGATTTAGGAACCAAGGGTAAATTCGCAAGGTCTCAGAGCAATGCCTGGTCATTGACGCCTACGTCCAGCCATGGTGGGCTGCAGCAGAGCTTGTCTCCAGGGCAGGGGTGTGATTCCAGCATCCAGGGTTCTGCCAGCAAACGCCCAGGGTCTGACAACACGCACGTCCCCTGCTCTCTGATGTGTGTGTGTGTGTGTGTGTGTGCAAGACCAGCCTTGCGGGTGGCCCAGGGCACAGGCCTGTGGGTCCATGGTAGGGGGCAGGGCGTGACTCACCGGCCTGCTCCAGCGCCACCATTGTGGCCTGTTCGATCAGGTCCCGCTCGATGAAGCTTCGGAAGTCCTCGCTGTACACGCTCAGGTCCGGCAGTTGGAACGTGTATATGGGCATCTCCAGGGGGAACTGCTCGCTGGTGCTGCATTCGCCGGTCACATGCGACCGGGCCAGGGAGACGATGGCGGAGCTGGCGTGGGAGATGCCCCTGGAAAGGCGTTTCTCTGTGGGGGGGGGGGGGAGGAGGGGCAGAGGACGAGAAACGGTTCCAGTACAGCCATGTGATCAGGCTGAGCCGGTGGAAACCGAGACGATGTTCACACACTAAATATGGCGGGTTAGCCACCTACCCGGATGGACAGACCGAGTCCAGACCCGGGTCCAGATAGATCCGGGAATTCAACTTAATGGAGCATTGGGCATTTTAAGTTTGGTGAGGAAAACGAATCTTGGTTCAATAAAAGCACTAAAGTAACTCACTCTCGAGCAGCCACAAGGAGCACAATGAGATCCACAGATCGAGTGAGGGTAGGAGGGGCTGACCCAATGCCACAGGACAGAAATGGAACGGGGTCCCTGCCTGAATAGGAAACCTGTGAAATTGCTTTTGATGTGACAGTGATGTGTTTGGGAAACCCAAGTGAGGAGAATGGTCTTCATGAGAGAAAATCAACAACTTCATGAGAGAAAATCAACAACTCGAGTGTCGAGGAGAAAAGTTGGTGCTGTGACGGGAACAGAGCAATGCAAAATGTGACTTTTCTCAACATCTCACATCTGGGCAGACTCTGGAGACATGAAGAAGCATGGGTAATACTCTCGGATAGGAACACAGTCTGACAATAAGCCACCTGCTCCTAAAATGAAAATGAAAACCCAATCCAATCCCAATCAGAATCTTAATGTGAAGGCTTAACTGGCAGAATAAGTGTCCAAAAAACAGTCAAACTTTCTTTGTTTTTTGGAAAAGAATGACAGTAAAGGGCATTGGCCTAGGCAGAGAGAGACATAGTCGATGAAACGACTTCAGCCAAGTGTAACAAGGTGGGCAGCTACCTGGACGGACAGACTGAGTCTAGACACAGGTCCAAATAGACCTGAGAAGTCAGCAGATGGGGGATTTGCATGTTAAGTTAAGTTTGGTGGGAAAAGAGGTCTTGATTCAATATGCATGCCAAAGAAACTCACTCTCAAGCCACAGGAGCAAAACTAGGATCCTGAGCTATTACTATTTATTGAAAACAAACAAACAAATATGGGAAAACGTGCCAGGAATCCTGTGTCCTGGGAGACCTCCTACGTGGAGGGCAGACAGATACCAGCCGTGAATGCAAACAGGGAATGCAAGCAGGTTGTAGGGGCGGCGTGTTCTGTGACCAAAGCCATAAAGCAGGTGACACAAAGGGACCAACCCCCCTTCAGTCCCCCCCACGACAAAACGGACCAGGAACAATGGGCGGAATTAGGTTGTGTGTATGATACAATGAAGCTCTGACGGTGATGAATGAATTAAAAAAGAAAAAATGCCAACATAGTTCTAGGAAAATGGGCCAAGCGTGCGATCATGTATGTGGCGCCCAGCAGGACATCAAGTGGTAAGCAAGCACATGATGAGAGGCATGGGACAAGAACGCACCGCTTCCCACTCTGCGGAGTAGGAAAGCAATGTGGAAACCACTACGAAGACATCCAGTCCTGGCAAGAGTGAGGGAAACTCCCGGTTCCGCACATGGGGGAGCAGAAATGTGTTTGGGAGGGAAGTCCTGAAGTTATTCAGTTTGAAACACACACACACACACACACACACACACACACACACACACACACACACACACACACGTGTTGGCCATCTGGATGTCTGTGGGAACATGTCTATTCAGGTTCTCTGCCCATTTCTTAATTGGATCATTTTTATTTTATTTTATTTTTTTGGCATTGAGCTGTGTAGGTTCTTTATGAATTTTGGATATTAAGCCCTTGTCGGATGGATTAGTGAATATGTGCTCCCATTCAGGGGTCTTTTGGTTTTGTTGATGGTTTCCTTCCCTGTGCAAAAATGTTTTAGCTAGATGCAGCCCCATTTGTTTCTTTTCTTTTGTTTCCCTTTCTTGAGAGGATAGATCAGAAAAATTACTGCTATAAGAACTGTCCAAAATTTTAGTGCCTATGTTTTCTTCTAGGATTTTAACTGGTATCTCTAACCCTCTGCAACAGTGTGGATGGACCTGGAGAGCATTATGCTAAAGTGCAATGAACCAGGAGGAGAAAGACAAGTGCTCCCTGATCTCACATATATGTGGCCTCTAATGAACAAAATGAACTAACGAGCAACGTAGAGACAGACTCACAGACAGATAGCAGGCTGACAGCTGTGAGGTGGGGGTGTCGGAGGTGGGGTGGAAGGACTGAGCAAAAGAGAAATCAAAAGAAAAAACCTCATGGACACAGACAACATGTGGTGATTGCTGGGGGAGGGGTTGGAGAGGTGGAAAAGGTAAAAGGGGGATCAATGGTGATGGACGGAGACTTGACAGGGAGTGGTGAACACACAACACAGTGTACAGATGATGTGTTATAGAATCGTACACCTGACACCTATATAACTTTGTTAACCAGTGTCTCTCCAATAAATGAAGTAAAAAGGAAAAAAGGTACATGTGTATTTGCAGAGCAAACCCACTTGGGGAATGCCACCGTATACAAAAGAAAGCCCTACTATGTAAGACGACAGCTAGGAAGTTTATTTTCACTTTGCTTGCAGCCTCAAAAACAAACAGCAACAATGAAACCCAAGAGACAAACAGAAGAGCCATTCCTAGAGGGGTGGCTTAAAAATTATTGTATGCCGCACCACACTGCACCGCGACATAAGCCATTAGGAGAATAGGATCAGGGTTTATTAGTCAATGAAAGAAGTCACTTGCTAAGTACCGTGTGCATGTGACTCTGATGCGTTTGCATTTTGAACCCACATGGTGAGAGGCAGGTCAGGGCTGTAATCATTGGAAAGTAAAGAGAAATTGTATTTTTTTTGTGTATCTTTGCATTATTTCCTTTGTTACAATAAGCAGATCTTACTTCTGGGGTTAAGAAGAAGAATGGAGCCCATGGGATGGCCAACATTGATGTTGAATCAATTTGGGAGGCACTAGAATTTGAGGATGAATGGAAGGAACTTGAGAGGTCTGGCTGGGAAAAACCAGGACTCTGGGAAGGACGCTGGCCTCTAGTCACCTGGGACTGACTCTCCTACTTCCTGAGGACATTTCAGCTTAGCAAGAGGAGGGGTGAGCCTGACTCACCTGCAGCTGGGAGGTGAGGGGCTGGCCATGTTTTTGTAGCCTTCCAGCCCTCCCCACCCCCCACAAACTATGGCTGGTTGGCCCCAGGGACCTGGTGCCTGGGCTCGGTCCCTCAGCTGGTACCGTGGGCAATGTCGTCCTGTCTCTGCAGGCAGGGCCGCTCCACCTTGTGCCCGGGCTGGGGTGGCTCTCGCTCTGGCTGCGTGGGGCACCGGCCCTCGTTGAACACATGCGGCAGGTTGGCCGTGTGCACCTGTCGGAGCTGCTCATAGTCACTCAGCGCGGCGGTGAGGTCCCAGTTTTTGCCTGCAGATGAGACAGGACGGGAAGAGGACAAGGATAAGCCCATGGAGGACAGTCTTGCCCCCGTGCCACAGCGGGTTTCTCAGTAGCGTGAACGTGCCACTGGAGGCTCTCGGTTTTCAGAGGGATTCAATGGCTTCAGGCACAGTCTCTAAAAAGTAGAATTTCACACCCTCCCACAATAGTTGTCCACTCAAAATACGTGATTATAGGCAGTTCATAGTTTTTAGATTCACACACACATGTGCGCACACACACACACATTACACACAAGTAACTACATCAAAACACGACATTCCTAATGATCATATCCTTTTCAACTAAGTAGCGATTACACCAGAGAGGAGAAAAAAGCAAAGTAAACCAGAGAAAAAACTGAATTTCCAAATTTCCTCCCACACCCACACCCATGCTGGCAGACAGGAAGGTTTCTGCTTTAAATGAGAGTCCTTATTAGGTAGTAGCCTCCCATTTCCTGCCATTTTTTTTCTTTGAAATTGACTCGAGTTTGCACAATGACTTTTATCTTCAAAAGCGTCTAATGATGTGAGTCCAATTCCAGGCCACATGGAGGGTCTCCCGCCAGGGCTCAGTGACCCACGATCCCTTTCTCTCTTCCTCCCAATTTATCTCAGTTTCCGAGTGACTGAGCTCACTGGGTGGGGGGCCCTGCAGGAGGAACGGGCCCATCAAGGAAATAAGGTGGAAGATTCCCCCCCCAAAGGTGGAGACACAGGGTCGCCCACGTGAACACCCCCCTCCCCACCAGAAGGAGTCTTCTTTGATGGACGTGGTTGGCTTTCCAGAGAGGAAGCATTTAATTTCAAGTAGTCAAGATGGGGCAGCCTTTGGCATCAAGCCCTTATGTAAACTAGGCCCATGATGGTGCCTGGGGCTGCAAGTTCCCCTAATGGGCAGGAAGCGAGGGCGGCAGTGAGACCTGCTTCATCAATTGGCGCTCTGGAGGGAAGCTTGCCACACATACCCTAATGGTTCTCAGGTCGGTTTTCAAGAGTGTGGACATGCACTTATCTCTCTGAAGAGAAGTCTCTCCCAAATGAGGCCAGGTCACAGAACGGGTCTCGGAAGTGTGATCCCAGATGGGATATTTTTTCTTTTTTTGGTTGTTTTATTTCAAATATCTCTGGTTCCAATGGCAGAGACCAGGACAGTAGCTCACGGGTGGATTCATTTCAGGATTTCTAAACCCATGGACAAGATAATTCCAACACTGGCCAGAGACCATGAGACTATCTCCCCTCTAACTTCTGCTCGGGAATCTCCATCACCAGAGGCCACTTCCCCATACCCACTCAGGAATGAGGAATGTGGAACGTGCCCATGCCAGGCAGCTCTCTGGTCACATGAGGGTGGAAAGGTTCAGGCAGCGACCTCTCCTGGTAAGTCAGGTGGCGTGTTTTGCTATAGCTGGACCTGGCTTCAGATCTGGTTGGGTTGCAGAGGAAGAATATTCAGGTGCGTCTGGACTTGGGGACACTTTTATTTCTAATTTGAATTCTGGAGCTGGCCTCAGGGTCCAGTGTGGTTCAGTCCCAGGTCAGTCATGGTCTGGGGCCGATGTCCAGGCAGAGGCCCTTTGGCTCCTCGAACCTCTGCCCAATACTCCTGACTTCATCTCCCCTGCTCAACTGAATGTCCCACAGGTGAGACTGTGGGCTTGCTGTAGGTGCGTCCCATGATCCACGGTTGGGCAACAGTGATATTTCACCAAGCACCTTCTTGTCTCTGTCCCCTCCCCCACTTATTGGGCATACTCTTCAGGCATTAATGTGACGATGCAAGCCAGCAGTGGCTGTCCCCACACTGCAAAGAAGCTTTCAAAGGCCCAATGCTAAGGTTAACAGAATCAACCGTCATTGTGATGGGCGGGGGATTTGGAGTCCTCTCTGTGTGAGCTTGACCAGGAATGCCCACCATTTGCTAAGTCCCAGCCCGTGTATACTTGAAACCCAAGGGACCCAGGATAAGAAAAGAGGGTGTATTTCCCCATAAATATCTCTAACTAAGTACTATAGCTTTCTCAAATGATCAAGTCAACTGTTAAAAATATATGCATCTTACCACCCTAGCCATATAACTTGTTTGTTAAGAGTGTCGGCCTGTGCACAAGTTGCCAGTTGGCCCATGTACAAAAGTTGCCAGTTTGATCCCCGGTCAGGGCACATACAGGAACAGTTCAATGTTCCTAACTCTCTCTCTCTCTCTCTCTCTGTCCCCTTGTTTCTCTAAAATCAATAAATCTAGTGTGAATGAATAATATATATATATATATATATATATATATATATATATATGTATGTATGTATCTTAACATAGGTGGACAGCATTGTGTTTGTGTGCACATATGTATATATATATACACACACACACATAATTGTATTGTCATATATATATATATGAATATGAATATATATGAGAATACAGTTTATCTTAGTTGTAGCCATTTCCCTTAATTTTTACAAATTCCACAAAGATTCTGAAAGATTCTATCAGGGGTACGTGAGACAGAATTCCCAGTTAATTTTTTTCCCCTAAATGAGATCAGGCTGCTTTGTTCAAGAATTCTCTCCCCCCCCCCCACCCCCGTGTGTTGCAACCAAACTGAGGGATGGGTCCAGGAAAAGCTATCTTGTTCATGCGCCAAAGCCTGAAATTCAGTGACTCCAAAGGCGTGAGAGTCGCTTTCTCTTTAAGGGGGGAGCTGACATTTTATGTGCAACTCACATGCTTGGCCTCCCACTCAAAAAAAAAAACTTTTTAAACTAACATGAACAGTGGCTAGACAGCGCCTGGAACATGGTTGGATGTTCGCGACTCACCCCAGTTTTTTTAAGAGCGTTTGTGGACTGTTGAAGTTATATTTCACTTGAAGAGGTGATTGGCCATATCGTACGGAATGGGTTCATAAACATTTCTTGGTGATGAATTAATACATTTTTTTTTTTTTTTGCATGCAGACTGTACACATTGAGCTGGTTTGCTCCATGAGGCCAGTGGGTGCAAAGATCTATGAAGGGTGACCTGGGTTGGCAGGAAGAACTGGGCATTGAGTGACATCATTGGGTTCAAATGCCTGTGTTGTGACACTCTGGCTGTATAACTTCAGGGAATTTTCCCAGCCTCGGTTTTCTTGCCCACGAGGGGCACCTCACACTTCTCTAATTTGTTGTGTGGATTCAATGAGATGTCATGTTTCGTGTCTGACATACACTCATGTGCCCTATGTGCTGACGACTGCCATCAGTGTTATTGACTGAGGGTTTGTCAAAACATACGTGTACCTGTGGACCCATGTCTCCCCATTCCATTTCATTTCTAAATAAAAATAAAGAAACTGATTATGAACGTTATTGCCTTTGTTTGGAAGAACTTTTAATGCCACGAGGATGATCAGAGTGTGTGATTCGTTATAAGATGAAGAACAACGAAATATATTTTTCAAGCGACGTCGCCAAAATCTTGAAGGATGGCATAGAGGGGTCAATTAATTCTCACTCCTCCTAGAAACATCTTCAGGGTCACGCTGCAAATCTTTGCTAAGAACCCATTTCTCCTGAGTGCGGCCATCTCGGGCGACCCTAACTTAAAATTAAACCCATCCCTGCACACTCTACCTGGATGTAATGTTCTCCATAGTGCTAACAACCAAAAATATGACATGTATTAAGTTATTTATGCAACTTATTGTCTGTCTTCGCGAGGGTTGATGATGTCTGTCTGTCTGGTCACTGCTCTGTCCCCAGCAGCTAAAGCATTCTCCTGAGGGACTGGCAGGTGCCTGGTGTTGCGTGGGGGTGGAGGGACACAGTGAGCAGAACCTGGGTGGTCCCTGCTGTCATGGAGCTCATTGTCCAATGTGGAGGGGGAGCAGAATTTTAAGAACGGGATGGAGTGTGTGGAGACGAAGGAGCAGCATGGGAATGAGCAGAGGTGGATGGGGTGTCCGGGGAAGGAGTGGTGAGTGCCATGGGGTGGGGTCAATTCAGCCGGAAACAGGGAATATCGGGGTCTTTGGGGAAACAAAGTCACCCAATCCAATCTTCCTTCAGAAGGTCCACTTGGCTCACGTGTAAAGGGCAGACCTGCATGAAGGTAGCCGGCAGCCAGGTGAGGACATGCCTATTCACCGGGAGGCAGAACAGTGTCCACTTTCTCTGTCTCTGTCTCTCTTTATCTTGCTGTCCCTATGCCATGTCCCCTCGCTGGGGTCTCTGTTGACTGAGGCTCCCCATTGGCCCCTCTGCTGTGCTGTATCCTCGTTGTTGTTGTTGTGTGTGTGTGCGTTTGACATTTTAAAATCAACGCGTCAATGAAAACACCTCATGAAACGTCAAAGACACAGCACAGGGCGGGCCTGTGCGCCTGTTGCCTTGCTTCTGCCACCATCGTAGGTGTTTGTTTTTTTACCCTTAGAAAGACCATGACGAGAAGTCATGCTTTGACTCTCGGGTTTTTTTTTTTAAGAAGAATCTCGACCCAACGAACTTGGACAACCTCAAGAACCCACCATCTATACGTAAACGGAGTAGCCCTGCGAGCAGAAGCAGAGGATGGGTTAAGGCCCACGTCGGGCGCAGTGAGGACCCTAGACCCTGTCCCCTGCTGAAAGCAACCACGTGGAGGGGGGTGTGGGGGGAGGACATTCAGAAACATCAACTGGGGAAGAAAACCACAGTGTGAGCACCACAGAACTGGAGGTGAGTCGATCACTTCTTCCTTTCCAGGCTCACTGATTGATGCGAAGCCAACGCATTCCTGGACCCAGAGGAGGTGGCCATTAGCTCCAGGACAAGCCGTTGAGCTGGGGCTCAGGAAGCCAGAAAGGGGTCTCCGATCTTTATAAAGAATGCAGAACCACTTAGCTATCGTTCTTTTCTTTGACATATGTTTTGTTTTTTTTCTTTTCAGTTTAGGTGGCCATGCAGGGTGACAAAGGAACTTTTTCCTCTTCAGGCAGAGGAGCTGTGGTCCCCAGACCTGAACCCTGGTGATTTTTCTCTCTCTCTTTCTCTGGCTTCTCACCACTCAGCTCCAAGATGAGCATCTCCAAGTCAAGTCTGGGGTAAGCAAAGCCTGGGTGTTTGCTGGACGACTGGAACAGTCAGGTCCCAGGGACCCAGACCTACCAAGGAGATGATGGTGACACAGCCGTTTGGGAAATCAATCCCTTACGGTGGTTTATGAACTCCTGGGCGGCTCTCGTATGGATCTGGCCCACAGTGGACTTCAGAGACTGTGAGCAATGAGATTTGGGACAGACTAATGTCCAGGTCCCAGACTGGCCACTAGGTGACGCACAGGTAAGCCGGGACCCCAACAGCCTTTCTCCAAACAAACCCCAGACATCTTGGGGAGCTTGGAATTTGTGGTCTGAACCCAAGTGGGGGCAATTTTACCTTCTAAAAGAGAAACAACCATCTCTTCCCTAAGATTTAAACAAAGACCAGTCTTGAAGCATCGTATTCAATAGGGTTAGGATGCAAGCACACAAGCACACAGAAAAGAAGACCCAGAGACATCGTCAAGGCCATGCTGGGATGATATTAATACTGGAATTATCTGATGCGGTTATTACAGATATTTCCCAACAGGGAAGAGAGAACACTATTGGCAAATACAGAAAAGTGTCAACAGAGAAACCGAAGACGTTAAGGAGAATCACATGGAAATGTGAGAAATGGAAAAAGAAACTGAGCACCAAAATTAAAAACTCACTGAATGGGTTCCACAGCAGAGAAGAAATGTCAGAGGAAGGAGTCAATGTATTTATAAATAGGTAAGTAGAGCAACAGGTAGAAAGAGAGATTGAAGACGAAAATGAATAGAATATAGACGCCTATAGGAAAATAATGAATTCTGGAACTCATGTCACTTGAATCTCAGCATGAGAAAGAAAAAAGATAATTTAAAGAGGTAATGGGCTGAGGGCTGGTTTTGTGATTAGAAAGCAAACAATGTAATTTTTAGATTAGTTGGAGGAATCACACTACCTGATATCAAACTCTACGGCAAGGCCATAGTAATCAAAACAGCCTGGTACTGGCATAAAAACAGACATATAGATCAATGGAACAGAACAGAGAGCCCAGAAATAAACTCATACTTTTATACTCAATTAGTCTTTGACAAAGGAGGCAAAAACATACAACGGGGTAATGACAGTCTATGCAAAATAAACAGTGTTGGGAAAATTGGACATATATGTACAAAAATAAAACGAAATTAGATCACTTTCATAGACCATAAACAAGAACAAACTCAAAGTGCACTAAAGACAATTATTAAACTCAAAACCATAACAATCCTAGAAGAAAACATAGGTAGTGAAATCTCGAACATTTCTTGTAGAATTTTTTTTTTAGCTGTATCTTCTCAGGCAAGGGAAACAAAAGACAACTAAACAAATGAAGACTACATCAAACTAATAAGTTTTTGCACAGCACATGAAACCATAACTAAACAAAAAGACAATCCATTGAATGGGAGGACATAGTCACTGATACATTTGACAAGGGGTAAATATCCAAAATTTATAAATAACTTATAAAACTCAGCACCAAAAACCCCCCAACAATCCAATTAAAATATGGGCAAAGGAACTGAATAGATACTTCTCCACAGAGGACATGCAGATGGCCAATAGGGATATCAAAAGATGTTCAGCATCTCTAATCATCAGAGAGATGCAAATTAAAACCACAATGAGATACCACCTCACACCTGTCAGAATGGCTATCATCAATAAATCAACACACAACAAGTACCGGTGAGGGTGTGGAGAAAAAGGAACCCTCCTGCACTGCTGGTGGGAATGCAGACTGGTGCAGCCACTGTGGAAAACAGTATGGAGATTCCTCAAAAAATGAAAAATGGAACTGCCTTATGGCCCAGCGATTCCACTTCTGGGAATTTATCCAAAGAAACCAGAAACACTAATTCAAAAAAGGATATGCACCCCAGCCTGACCAGGCAGTGATGCAGTGGACAGAGTGTTGGACTGGGACACAGAGGACCCAGGTTTGAGACCCTGAGGTTTACCGGTTTGAGTGTGAGCTCATCGGGCTTGAGCATGGGCTCACCAGCTTGAGCGCAGGGTCGCTGGCTTGAGCGTGTGATCATAGACATGACCCCATGGTTGCTGGCTGGAGCCCAAAGGTCGCTGGCTTGAAGCCCAAGGTTGCAGGCTTGAGCAAAGGATCACTTGCTCTGCTGGAGCCCCCTGGTCAAGGCACATGTGAGAAAGCAATCAATGAACAACTAAGGAGCTGAAGTGAAGAACTGATGCTTCTTATCTCTCTCCCTTCCTGTCTGTCTGCCCCTCTCTCTGTCTCTGTCATATACACAAAAAGAAGATATGCACCCCTATGTTCATTGCAGTGTTATTTACAATAGCCAAGATTGAAAGCAGCCCAAGTGCCTATCAGTAGACAAGTGGATAAAAAAGCTGTGGTACATTTACACAATGGAATACTAAGCAGCCATGAAAAAGAAGGAACTCTTATCTTTTGTGACAGCATGGATGGATGGACCTGGAGAGCATTATGCTAAGTGAGATAAGTCAGTCAGAGAAAGACAAGTACCCTATGATCTCACTCCTATGTGGAATCTCATGAACAAAATGAACTGAACAAGCAAAATACAGACAGACTCATACACAGAGAGCAGGCTGAGAACTGTCAAGGGATGGGAAGGGGCTGGGTGAGGGGGGTGGAGGGATTGAGAAAAAAAGACAAAAAAAAAAGAAAAACTCATGGAGAGGGACAATACTGTGGTGATTGCTGGGGTTAGGGGCCAGGAGGAGGAGGAGAGTATAAGGAAGATAAATGGTGATGACCGGAGACTGGACTTGGGAGGGGTGAACACACAATACAGTGTGCAGAGGATGTCTTGTGGAGTTGTGCCCCTGAAACCTGTGTCATTTTGTTAACCAGGGTTGCCTCAATAAATCCAATTTAAAAACTACGCGATCATTACACCATTTTCTCAGAGCCTTCTCATGGTGGCTCTTAATTTTCAATAGGATTGAATAGCTACCTCCACCATTCACAGAAATGTACAATAACTCATATTTTTCTCAAGTGCATAAAGGAACCATTGAGACTTTTAATGCCTGACCCAGTACTAACTACTCCCACCAATGACAGTTGATACATTTGAAGCAAAGAGGAATCTTTAAAAAAAAGATCTTTTTTTTTCTCACACATTCAATTGTCCTAAGATGTTATAACTGGCTCTACCCAGCTCTTCTTTCTACCACACACACACACACACACACACACACACACACACACACACCACATTTCAAAGTGATACAAAGTAAATCCATTCAAGAGACTGGGACAGAAATTAAACTTTAATTTTTAGTCCATTATAATTAGAGCCGAATAAGTATTGGAAAACATTTTCCTGTAGCAAATGATACCGACTCTAAAAGCCTGAGGATCAGTTTTGCTTTCTTACTTGTGAATTATTACCATCAATTTTAGTGGTGACTAGGTGTTGCCCCCCAAAAAAATGTTGGCTTAAAGTATTTTTGTCTCTCACCTAAGACAGAGATAAGCAGCTCAGGTCTCCAAACAAGTGTTTCTGGAATGTTCTGTAATTTCTGTTCTATTGACTATATTTTCTTAAAAAAAAAAAAAGCTAGATTTTGACTCATTATCTCTAAGCTTTAACACAAAGCAAAGCCTAGCTAATGCCTTCTGCACTTCTTCCTGTGGAGAGCTGAATGACCCATTCTATACCCAAAATAAAGTCAAGATTCACACAAACGATGGCATCACCAACACCTTCTTTTAGAAATTTTGAGAGAGTCTAAGCACCATTCTGTTGTCAGGTGACAGACATCTTACCTGTTCTCACTGAGTTGGCAGGTAGTGGCTGCTAAGAGGAGGGTTGTGTGAGGACGAGGAGGCAGCTTACCTTCCAGCAAGTCTCTGGCCAGACCAGGTTCTGCCCCCGTGGACCGAACAAAGTCTGACAGGACTGCATCCATATCAAGAGTCATAGGATCATGTAGAAGGGCTGCCCAACACTCAGCTGAGGTGGGGTTGGGGAGCAGACTAGAAACCATCCATCTGCAAGAAGAGATGAGAGGAGCAAAGGTGATGGGCATGGCCAGGTGCCTGGGGACACACATGGAGAGCCCCAGCAGGGAGGAGGAGCCCTTCCCATCAGCCGTGACGTATTCTTGAGCTGGCTTGAGACCACCGCCTGATTCTTCACTTGAGGTAAAAGTCCTAGTCAAGTACCATTCCTCTGTACAGTGCCATTACCAAGCCCAGTGCTTCTGACCTCTCTGTCAAGTCCAGTGATGCTGGCTAAATAGAAGACAGACTCGATTGGAGAGGTTCATTATGAGTTATCGGATTTCTAAGCCTCTTCCAAGTTGTACAGACACAAAAGAAACATGTCAACAATGCAACTGTGCTGCCCGCGCTACCACAATCCGCCTTTAGCAGTGAACCAATCCTCCTCCACCCCCACCCCCACTCCCTGCCCAGCCCTCACTCAACTCCTAGAAAAGACTCCCCGTCAATCCACAGTAGACTGAAATACCAAACTAGCTGACGGGGACTCCTGCGCTATCTGACCTCTCTCTTGTCCGAGGATGGTCATGATCAATGCCCAACCATCCAACAGCATTCATAAGGGTGTCAGATTTCCTTGGCAGAATAACCCCAGTTAGAAAGATACAACAGGCGCCCTGCACCCCAATCACAGGCGGTACCAGCCCCCGTTACCGGTGGAAAAATCAACCGACACATCGCATGTAAGGGTGTCCTGCTAGTGACCCACATTGGGCCATTGGGGAATACAGGTCATAGCTGAAAAATGCAAATGCATTTCCACGTTTGCATAGATAAGGGGTCAATAAATTATGGCCTGTGGGCCCAGAATGGTACACACTTATTTTCATCAATCTAGTTGTGCTGGACATGGACACGCCCACCCACTCATTGACATATCACCTGTGGTTGTTTCTGCACGTGGCTGAGTTGAGCGGTTGGAAGAGAGAGCCCACAAACTCCCAAATATTTACTCTCCGAACCTTTGCAGGGAGCGTGCCGAGCCCAGTGCAGATGACGGAGAAATTTTCTACTGGTATGAAGTGAGTGTGGGGTTAATCAACATGCTGTGTGTGTCTGTTGGGGGAGGGGATTTAAATCTGTGCTACTGATGAGTGTCCTGTTCTTTCTTTTTGAGATAACTCCTTGAACCATTGCTCCTGCTTCTGAGCGGGGATGTTGGCCTCGCCTCAGCCCCAGGTTAATCTCTGTGAGCTCACCTGGTCCTTGGAAGATAGGGGAAGGAAACAGCTCCTCTAAGGTGCAGACCCTAGGGACTGGGGACGAGATGTTCACTGTTGAGGCACCACCCCTCACCAGGCTCCTACTTATATGGTTTTTTTTTAGCTTGGTGTGTCTAGAAACAAGAAAGTTACTGAACCTGATGTTTATGGTACCAACTAGGAGACTGTCTTCTTCCTCCTCTCCACGCGCTGCCGTGCCAGAGCCTCGATCGGGTGGCTCTCTGCTTTTGTCCCATCCACCTGGGGGGAGACATGTCAGAGGACAAGTGCACATTACTCTCCTCGCCCTCAGATAGAGGCGGGAGGCTTGCCTTCCCTCCTCCTGCCTTCTATAAGTGCAGAAATGTCTGTACATACAGCTGTTGGCTTGGGACAGGGAGGCAGAAAGCCGGAGGATGGGCCCTAATGTGCAAAGCTGGTGGGTAGAAAGTCCACGACTGGTGGGATCACGGGATATGTGCACCAGCCCTATACCACCCACCTCTGGATTCCTGATCATGTTCCTTATCATAAATAATTATCTGTTCAGGCCAAATGGGTCAAATATTCAGTTACTTATAGCTCAACTGATCCCTAGCTCATACATGAAAAGTAGAAGGATCAAGATGAGAAGCCACAGAAAGAAGGGAATCACCAGTGAATTCCCTTTATAAACACAAACATAAAACTGGAGAGATCAGTGAAGGTAATCCTAACTGTAGAAAAAGACAGGCTGGCAATAAAGGGCCCACCAGGAGTCTCTGATAACAGGAGATGAAGGAGCTATGCAGATTCAGATAAGCCATGGAGCTTTCTGGGGCTGCCCCGGTGGTCTCCAGAACATCTCACTCTGGATCTACACTGAAAGAGAAAGACATTCCCCTCGGATGAAATCCCCTCTTTCCTCCATTTCCGTGATCTACCGTTATTAACTGAGCCCTTGCTCTGTCTTCTGTGCCAGGGATATGACCTTGAATCTGACACGTGTTCTGCCTTCAAAGAGTCTCAAGGCTGGCAGCCTTCACGTGGTGAGCACGCTACATGTTCACAGAGGTCAGTTATCATGTCGGACACTTACTGTTCAGACACTGTGGCCGTCAGGCATCTGGGAGCGCATTGCACCGTCCCTGGTGGCAGTGGGCCATCGTTACCCCAGGTGAAGGTGCGTGACTGCTGTCCCTGAGAACCCTGGAAGAGACCACAAGGATAAAAGACACTGTTCCTACTTTCTCAAGAGGGAGAATTTAAAATTCCCATCTTAAAAATTAAGTTTCCATACTTGAAAAATCTAAATAGTCATATTTCAATTTTCAAAGGGATTTTAGATAGTCAATATAAACTTGTGATGGTCTTGAAAGTGTATCCCACACCCTTACTCTCCTTCCCCAGCCCAGGAGCCCACCTTTAATTTTTAGAAGTTATATATCTTATTTTTACTTCCAGTAAGTTTATAGAACATATATGAATATTCTTTGTGTGTGTGTGTGCATGTGTGTGACAGAGACAGAGAGACAGAGACAGAGAGAGGGACAGATAGGGACAGACAGAAAGAGAGAGAGATGAGAAGCATCAGTTCTTCATTGAGGCACCTTAGTTGTTCACTGATTGCTTTCTCATATCTGCCTTGATGTGGGGGGAGGGGCGGCTATAGCAGAGCAAGTGACTCCTAGCTCAAGCCAGAGACCTTGGGCTTTAAGTCAGTGACTTTTGGGCTCAAGCCAGTGACCATGGGGTCATGTCTATGATCCCATGTTCAAGCCAGAAAAGCCCATGCTTAAGCCGGCAACCTCAGGGTTTCAAACCTGGGTCCACTGGGTCCCAGTCCAATGCTCTATCCACTGCACCACCACCTGGTCAGGCTGAATATTCTTTTTTTTTTAAAACAAAATATCCAATTTGAGAGTTAATTAATGCATATAACCTCTCATTTCCAAACAGGAAAAGACCATTGGTTGAATATAATTACCTTCCCTTCCTATGCTCCTTCTATATTTTGTTGAAATCATTGAAAATGTTCTAAATTGCTTTTAATTTCCATGTATCCCCTTTCTCAGGAACCATTTCTTAGCAATTGCTTCAAGCCTCGTGGCTATATTATTAATTACATACATGGCTGTGTTTGACTGTCTGTTAATTAATTGCAGATCATTTACATATCTCGTTTCTCTTCTTTGAAATTAAAAAAAAATTTACCAGAGGGAATTGTGGAGTGGTTATTTCAAAAAACAGTTTTTGTCGACCGTCACATCTCTGAGTTCCTGAACAGGAACGGGAAGAGGTTGCGTCTCATGTCAACGATTGAGACTCCATGGTCGACGCAATATTGACGGCGAAGAAGAACCAAGGTGAAGGTGTCCTGCTTCTCCATTTAGGAAACTTACTATGAAGCTCCAGTAATTGAAACAGTGGAAGCAGAGGAAGACGTGAAGAAGCCGCAGAAGACAGAAGTTTGAAGCGGTCTGAGGCTGGTGCATGTGTGACGTTTCATGAGGTGGGTGCACAAGAAGAAACGTCGTCTCCGTATCCTGCCAGCGTCTTCTCCAGGGAGGTGCAGCTCAGACCATCTGGGAGGGCAGCTACACTCAAAGGTTGATTTCCAATGCAGATGAGACAGCCTTATATTGGAGAAACCGGCCATCTAGGACTTTCATAGCCAGAGAGGAGAAGCCAATGTCTGGCTTCAGACCTTCAAGAGACAGCCTGACTCTCCTGTCAGGGGCTTGTGCAGCTGGTGACTTTAATTTGAAGCCAATGCTTGCTGACCATTCTGAAAATCCTGGGGCGCATAGGAAGCATGCTACATCTACTACTCTGCCTGTGCTCGATAAAGGGAGTGACAAAGTCTGGTGACAGCGCATCTGGGTACAATGTGGTTGACCGAATATTTTAAGCCCACTGTGGGGACCTACTGTTCAGGAAAAAGCAATTCTTTTCAAAATATTACCGCCCAACATATATATTTGGCCACAGATAATGGCACATCCGGGAGTTCTTTTTCCCTTCCTTCTGGACCTTCCTTTCTCTGGCCAAGACAACCCTTCAGACATGATCTGGCCCACAGGTTACAAAGCTCAGAGCTCCGAGGAGTAGGGACATGTATGTACCCTTCCAGTTCATTGCAGCTTCCGAAACTCACATAAAGTTACCGGGGAAGCCACAGCTTTTGTTTCTGCTTAAAGGGCTGTTTCTGTGGTGTCGTTGTTTTGTTGTTTGCTTCTTTGCTTTTGTTTTTCTTGTGTATATTTCCAAAGCGAGAAGCGGGAGGCAGAGAGACAGACTCCCGCATGTGCCCAACCGGGATCCACCTGGCATGCCCACCAGAGGACGATGCTCTGCCCATCTGGGGTGTTGCTCTGTTGCAACGGGAGCCATTCTAACGCCTGAGATAGAGGCCATGAAGCCGTCCTCAGCAGCTGGGGCCAACTTTGCTCCAATTGAGCCTTGGCTGTGGGAGGGGGAGAGAGAAAGAGAAAGGAAGAAGAGGGGGAAGGGTAGAGAAGCAGATGGGCGCTTCTCCTGTGTGCCTTGGCCGGGAATCGAACCTGGGACCTCCACATGCCGGGCTGATGCTCTACCGCTGATCCAACTGGCCAGGGCCTCTTTCTTTTCTTTTCTTTTATCTTTCAATGTGAACTCACTATTGCATTCTCATGGGCATTGAATTTGATTGAGCTAGATTCAGCACACAGCTCCTGCCTCTCAGAAGTCACCTGGGCTCCTTCTGTCCCTCGTCACCCGCCTCCTCATGTGTAAGTTGGCACACCTGTCCTACTGCATCTACAAAGCGGTGAGGCTGAAAGGGAGACAGAGCTATGACCACCAGAGACCTGTTTCTGGGCTCCATGAAACGACGGACAGATAATGTGTCCCTTTGGGAATGGTCATGGACCAAGGTGAAACCCATCCCACGAAAGTGGCACTTGGCCTGCGCTTTTTTTCCCGTCATTAGCACCTGACAGTCATGAGGAGTTGACGGAATGCAGAGTGTTCCGGCCTGAAAGGGCCTTCGACACCATCCCACGCTCCAACACCTTCATCTGGCAAATGGAGAACTTGGACTCAGATCTGAGGCGACTTCTCCAAGATCAACAGCAGGTCAGTGACTTTCTGGAGGGGGACCAACATCTTCTGATCCAAATGAAACTTTTTTGTTTGGTGTGTGTCTATACATTTAATTATTCCATTATGCTTTTTTATCCCCCAAAAATGAGTTTCAAAAATTCAGATGGATCATGTCTCTAGTATTCCCTGCAAAAACTCCATCTGGAGACAAAATGAGGCAGGAACCTCTGCTGACCTCTGGCCAACACCATGGCACATTGTGACTGTTCGTGGAATGCAGCCCTCTTTCCCTGCTCACCTGTCCCAGAATAGGAAGTGACATGGGAATGACAGCCCCTGTTTGCAGAATCAAATGTGCAGGCCTTCTCTTAAAACTCCTAGTAAGTGTTGATGTGCAATCCAAAAAAGAAAACGAAAAAAAAAAAAACCCAAAATCTCATAAATACAGAGAACAGATTGATGGTTCCCAGAGGCAGGGTTGAGGGAATGGAAGAAATGGGTCAAAAGGTACAAACTCCCAGTCATAAGATAAATAAGTCCTGGGGAGGTCACGTCCAGCATGCTGACTCTAGTTAACAATACTGTATTATTGTGTATCTCCCTTTCAGCCTCGCCGCTTTGTAGATGCAGTAGGACAGGTGTGCCAACTTACACATGAGGAGGCGGGTGACGAGGGACAGAAGTTGCTTAGAGAGATCTTAGAATTTCCGGAAGCAAGAAAAAGAAATTGTGATGGTGTCAGGGGAGGGATGGTAACTGAATGGCAATAATTTTTTTCAGTGTAGGTATATTCAAATCATCATGCTGTCCACCTGACACTAATACAATGTGCTACATAATCGTATCTGAAGAAAACTGTAAAAAAAAAAAGTGTTGATGAAAATTCCCAGGGGTAGTATCAAGAAAAATCTCCTGGCAGTGTCGTTCGTTTCACACGCTAATTTTGCTGCACACCTGTAAGCGGTACCTGGTCCTCGGGATGGGGATGAGCTATTACGTCCTCTACTTATCCACGTCAGTGCAGAGAAGAATGAGCCCACCAATTTCTTTTCTGACTTATACAAAAGGATGCTAATAACGTTATGAAACATTGTTCTCCCACTGGATTACATATTACAGCAGAAGGTCTTATTATTTTCTTTTTTGAGAAAGAGAGAGAGGAAAGGGGAAAGAGGAAGAGAGAGAAGCATCAACTATCTGTTCCACTTAATTGTGTCATTGGTTGTTTCTTGTATGTGTCCTGAGCAGCAGGACTGGAACTGATGACCTCGGTGCTCCAGGGCAACTCTCTATTCACTGTGCTCACCAGCCAGGGCCATATGGCATTCGACCACCTCATCCTCAGCCTTGGTACCACACAACATGCTGCTACTATGTGTCTTGCGTGTTACACTCCAGAGATAATCTGGATTGCTCATTTACTTATTGGGATCTAATTTCAAAGGCTTGCAACTTTTATTTAAAAACTGTTAAGTCCTAACCTTAAAAAAAAAAAACTGCCACTTCTAAACATGTGATAGCATGTGGCTGAAGTGGGACATGTAGAGACACTGGAATTGCTTTATTTTTATTTTTTCAGTTTTATAAGACATGGAGAAACACCAAGGAAGTGAAATAAAAAATAAGAGAAAACCACGTTTATGGTGTGACATCAGGAGCATAAACAGATATATAAAAGAACAAAAGAAAATGGGCTAAATAGTACCATGTAGCCAAATCTGCCAATCTAGTTTTTTAAAAAATATTCATTTTATTGATTTGAGAGAGAAGAAGGAAGAGAGAGAAAGACAGGAACATTGATCTGTTCCCATATGTGTCCTGACCAGGGATCGAACCAGCAACCTCTGTGCTTTGGGATGATGTTCTAACCACCCGAGCTATCTGGCCAGAGCTCTCTATCATCCTGGGATTCTTGCCAGACTTAAGAAGCCCTCCTTGGATGGTCTTCTAAACTCTCTAATATTTATACAGTCTGACTCTGTACTCCCACATGTAGATTTAAAACCCATCTGGGATCTACTCATATGGAGATGCCATATTGTTGACACCCAATTCCATGCCATTTCAACATTATCGATCAGTATATAGGATAATGATGAAACATGCCGCCCTTTTCTTCCGTTGAGTTAAAATACAGTGTGTCCGTAAAGTCATGGTGCACTTTTGACCAGTCACACGGTCAAAAGTGCACCATGACTTTACGGACACACTGTATATCGACAATCTCAATCTGCTTGCAAAACCTCCACTTGCTTTCAGAGATTTTCTATTTATTTATTTCTTTGTTGTGGGCCAATACTATATAGACTCTTTTGATTGGTACAGCTATGAAGTTCCTTTAGTATCTGACACAAGCCCCCTCTTACTATTCTTTTTACAAGCATTGCTTGCTGATGTTCGTGAGCCTGGGCTCAGTTCAGACACCGCAGCAGCTACCAACTGAAACTGTGACCTGTTCTTAAGTGTAGGCATGCTTTGAGAGGTGGCAGGCTCGGTCCCAGGCCACGGCAATAGGCACATATCCCAATATAGCCTGTCCCACGACTTTTTGTTTGTTTGGGTTTCCTGATGCACAGAAACATTGTGTTCACACGATACGGTAGTCTATCAAATGTGCAATAGAGTCATGTGCAAAAACTAAATGTACGTACCTTAATTAAAAACACTTTATTGCTAAAGAAAGGCTAGCCAGCATCTGACCCCTCAGTGAACTGTGACCTCTCTGCTGGGGAGGGTCTTGCCTTGATGTTGCCAAAAGCACAGCGTCTGCGAAAACAAAGAAAAGCAACGCACGTTGAAGCGACCCATGCCTGTGTGCCTGTGAACGTCAGAAGGGCTGATTTTTGTCTTCAGATTTAGTTTTCCTGTCCAGGCACGTAGCTTTCTATCCAACAAAGGGGTATCCTTTGCAAATTGGAGATATCCAAAGTACTAATTGATATAGGCACCTGTGCACTAATTGACAACGTTGAAATGGCATGGAGATACGTCAACATAAATCCAAAACAAAACAAACAAGAAACCTCCACCTCACATGTTTTATAAAAACGAAGTCAATGTACGTCATAGATTCATATGTGAAACACAGACCTATAAAATCTCTTTTAGAGGGAAAAAGAAAATAGAGGAAGCTCTTTAGGACTTGGGGCTGGGTGACCTTCAGAAAGCACAATCAGTCATCAACTGGTTTTCGTCAAAATTCAAGTTGGCTCTGTGAAATAGCCGGTTAAAAAGGGGAGATGACAAGCTATAGACCGGAGGGAAACGTTGTGCAAGCCACCTACGTGATCAAAGACTCAACCTAAACTAGAGAAAGGACTCTCCTAATTTAATTCTGCGAGGCACGCAGTCCAACAAGAACATGGGTGAGCATTTCGAAGAGAAGGCTGTTCAGGAGAAACACTTTCCGTGTAGCAGTATCACCCGCTGCGTAGACCAGTGTCTATAAATGGGGCAGGAAATGGCCGAACAGCAATCGCCCAGGCCCTGTGGGGGGTGGAGGTTTGCCGGCGTGGCCCAAAGGTTGCTGAGAAGGACATCCAGGAGGGGTTGAGGTCCAGGTGTCCAAGGACATGGGGAACTTTCTCAGAAATTGCAGAACAGGGAAAGACCGGAAGGGCCCGGGAGAGTAGATGAGGAATTCACACACAAACGTGTCAGCGCTCCCCAGGGATAGGAATAGCCAGCCCTACCTTCTCAGAGCACTTCAACTTGAACCTGAGCCAACTTGGGGCTGAGATGAAGACTTCTTCTGTTTTGTTGTTGTTGCTTCAAACTGGATCAGGTCTCTTTTCATTCATCAGGGTATCTCTTCCTCGTAGCTATGCTGGTTTGTAGGGACAAAATATCTTAGAAATGTACGTCCAATGTTGGCTCTGCTGTGAGCATGGTCTTCCTTTTACTTCAATTCAGAATGAAGGCATGACGGCCCCACCTCCCATCCCACCCCGCGCCAGGTCCTCCTTCTTTTTGGTCTGAGTGGTGATTACATAGGGATATTTGCATTATTTTGTTTTTTAAAACTCACAAGGTTATGTGGACTTGGATGTGTGTTTCTCTGTGGGTATGTTCTCCTTCAATAAAAAGGCAGAGCAAAACGAAATATCTATGGAGTATAAAAGATCCCTTAGGTAAGAGGCTAATACACAGGCTCGTTTTGGACTTTTCCAATCCAACTCCCGTTCGTTCACATTTTTGAAAGCAGCCTTACAGACGTGTAGCTGGGCATCCATTTATAGTGCTATTGATCGCTCCAACTCGGTTTGAACTGTTTTTACTCACACCAGCGAACCGATCCCTTCCCCCAAGCCCTTCCGCACAGAGCCAGGAAGATCTTTCAAGTTGGAGGCAAGTTATGTCAGTTCATTCACTCCCTGCTTGAAGCCCATCATCAATGGCTTCTCACTGCATGGAAGTAAAATGCAACCTTCTTCCCTCAGTCTGTATGGGTTCTGCCTCACCTGGCGGGCAGAGCTCGCCCCCTTTCTCCAAGCTCAGTTGGTGCCATGGTTACCCTAGGTTAGCCTTTCACCTGGTTTTCTGTCACCCCTTGCTGGCCCCGTCTCAATCCTGCTGGCTCTTCTGTGGCTATGTGACTGGTGAATGACAACAGTGCCTGAGTCATTCCTATGATCTCTTGTTGATCATTTCTCCATGTGGAGGAAGCTGCCCCCACCCACATCTAGTTACCCTTAAAAATGTCACTCACGGCCCTGGCCTGCAGTAGAGTGTTGGCTGGGCGTGTGGAAGTCCAGGGTTTGATTCCCGGCCAGGGCACACAGGAGAAGTGCCCATCTGCTTCTCTACCCTTCCCCCTCTCCTTCCTCTTTGTCTCTCTCTTCCCCTCCCGCATCCAAGGCTCCATTGGAGCAAAGTTGGCCCGGGGGCTGAGGATGGCTCCATGGCCTCCACCTCAGGTGCTAGAATGACTCTTGTTGCAGCGGAAGATCAGCCCAGAGGGGCTGAGCATTGCCTACTGGTGGGCATGCTGGGTGGTTCCTGGTGGGGTGCATATGGGAGTCTGTCTGTCTGCCTCCTCACTTCTCACTTCAGAAACACACACACACACACACACACATACACATACACACCTCACTCACTATGTGACTTCCTGGAGCACATGAGACAAACATTCTCAGCCACGGTAATTTATTGGGGTGACTCTGCCGATGGCATCACACTTCTTTGTAAAATAGTGTGGGTACAGCCAGATTCTGTCCAGTGGATACATTTTCTCTTTCTAAGGCCTTTTTCTTGGTACTTTTTCTCCTAGAAGTCTTGCTCTTGGTTACACTCCATTTTTATAGTTGTTATTTTCCTTTGGGCACCCGTGTACATGTCATGCCTGGGTTGTAATAAGTCTGACCCAAACTGCAGCCCAGGACAGCTTCCTGGCAACTGCTGACCCATCAGTCACGGTTGATGACCATTTGTAACTGGCTTAGCGCCCCCCCACCCCCAGAAAGCTCCCCTGTCCTATAGCATCTCAGCTGGCATGGTGGGCTCTGGAGTCCTGACCCATCACCCTGCTGTCTGTGTGTGTGGGACCAGGGGGTGACTGGTCTGATCTCTGGCTCCTTACATGCTACCTGACTAGACGGCTGTTGGGGTGGAAAGAGATGGGCATGGCAGTCTCAGTGGGGCTGCAGGGGCAGCTGATTTCTACACAGAAGATGATTGGGGGTCTTGTCTTTCTGTCACGTGCTCCGGTCTCATCGTGAACATAGGGGATCCAGTTTCCCACAGAACAGCTGAATTTTCACCCTGGCAATGTAACCTTTCTCAAGACAAAACAAAACCCCCACAAAACTTAAAAATAAAACAACAATCCCTGGCCGGGTAGCTCAGTTGATTAGAGCATCCTCTGTCTACACCAAGGTTGCGGGTTTGATCCTTGGTCAAGGCACATACAAGAATCAATCAATAAATGCATGAATAAGTGGAACAACAAATCAATGTGTCTCTCTCTTCCTCTCTCCCCTCTACTCTCTAAAATCAATAAATAAAAAATTTTAAAAACCTTAAAATAAATAGAGTATCTTCACTGTGTCACCAGCCCCTATAAATCCCGGGAAAAAGATAAGACTACTGGCTAATCTAACTTTAGACTTTGACTAAGCATGCACCATTATTCCTTCTATGGTGACATTAAAATAAGAGACACAAGAGTATAAACTGCCGAACAACCAGAAGGGGGGTGACTGCCATTCTCACTTTGATCAGCGATGCCTCTGAGTGCTGATTGCTGGGCAGACCTGACCGCAGGGTCCTGAGATGTGCAGGGTCCATGCCTGGGTCAGGCAGAAACCCCTCCTGGGGCTTCCTTCCTTACAGAGAAGAGGTGCAAACATGGGACACTGTCATCAGTACATGCATAGCGGGACAGGGGGTGACTCAGTGTTGTGGGGAAGAGAGACCGGAACAAGGTCAGGGGACGAGGTAGAGAGGGAAGGTGTGCTTGAGGACGTTATGAGGATGGTCAGGGAGGGCGGAAGGGCCTCACTAAGAACGTAATTCTGCAAAAAGGATGTGGAAGTGGGGAGAGGTGGTCGGTGAGGGCCAGGGAGGGGACGTCTCGCCCCGCGTGAGGCTGGAAGGGGCTCTGTCCCGTGAGGGGAACTGCGGGTGGACAGGTGCATCTGGGACGGTCAGAGCTGAGGCCCATGCCATGTCAGGGGTCAGGCCCCGGGGTCCCTGCAGCCCCACCCTGAGCAGCACCCCGGACGAGGGGAAGAGTCCTGGCGGCCATTGAGGGTGTACCAGGAGGCAGCTTCCACGGTGATGAGAAGCTGACTTTGGCTGCAGCCTGGAGAGCCAGATGGCCGAGGGAGGGGTGGGAAGTAGGAGGAAGGAGTGGAGCAGGGAGATGAGCCAGGAGGCCCCTGGCTTCTCCCAGGGGAGGAGGAAGGGACAGTCTGGGAGAGGAAGGCAGCCGTGGGGGTGGTGAGAAAGGGCCGCCTTCCTGACAGATTTCAAAACCCTGATATTTTTTTTAAATAAAAAAGGAACCCAAGAGAAGGCACAAGAGGGGAGTGAAGCAGATAAAAAACCGGGAGCAAGCACAACGATGGGATGGGTTGGCTCTAACCTAACTATGCCCTCGTTAAATTAAATGTAAAGGCACCAGCTGCTCCAGTCAGAAGCCATCAGTCGACAGACTGAGTAGGAGAAGCCAATAATGTGCTGTTTGTTCACAGAGGACATCCACAGTGTTGGGACACAGAAAAGATACAATTACAAAGGCAGGTAAGGGGTGCGCTCCGCAAATTCTCACTGGTAACACTGTCAGACAGCACAGACTTAGAGGCGAAGGGTGTTGACGGGTGACGACTAGACGTGTGTCATGGCCATAAAGTCAGACATCCTAAGAGGAAGTGAGTCAAAGATTTGAACACGCTGTTGACAAACTTAGCCTAAAGGACGGCTAGACATAGACTCCCTCCCAAGAGCCGACAACCGCAAACTATGTTTAGGGCACACAGAGAACATGTACAAAATGCTGATCGTATTTTTGGGCTGCTAAGCATATCACCAAAAAAAATCCCCCCAAAACAAAAAAACCCCAAAAACCTTAAATGATGAAACCACACGGATGATGCTCTCTGATCCTACTACAACTGGGTTAGGCAGGTAACCAGCAAATTCCTAGACACTTAGAGAATCATCACACACTTCTCAACACCTCTCAGGACTTGTTTTGGAATAATATAGGATGTCGGGATAGCCATCGATATTGAAAGGGATGGCAATGGTATATACAAAACACGTTGGCCCGTGAATTGGTAACTATAGAAGCCAGTCATGGGAACAGGGTAAGGGCTTCTTATACCATTCCAGATACATGTATAGATATTTAATATTTTCTATAGGTAAGCAGGAGGGTTTCCTGTTCTACCCAGAGGTGAACAAGAATGCTACATGACACACACTAACAACAGTGCTATCCCTGCAACGTGGTCTCAGAAGGGAGGCGCTGTTTAAAGAACAACCCGAGATCTGGTGTCTTTAAGCGACAGCGCAGGTCTTTGCTGCCAAGGAAATGTTCATGAGAGGATGATATTTTAATTAAAATGTTTCTTGATCTTTTTTTTTTTTAAGTGAGAGGAAGGGAGATACAGAGACAGACTCCCACATGTACCCCGACCAGGATCCATCTAACAACCCTGTCTGGGGCCGATGCTCCAATCAACTGAGCTATTTTTAGCACCTGAGCCTGATGTGCTGGGACCAACCAAGCTATCCTCAGTGCCCATGGCCAACACTGGAAGAAATTGAGCCAATGGCTGCGGGAGGGGAAGAGGGAAGAGAAGGGGGTGATGGAGGGGAAGAAAAGCAAATGGTTGCTTTTCCCGTGTGTCCTGACCAGGAATTGAAGCTGGGATAGAGACGACGTTCTAGCCACTGAGCCATAAGCCAAGGTCTGCTTCTTTATCTTTAAGTTTTGGCCATCTCTGGGTTCTTGTTTTCTGCCCGGGGAGGGTTTATGTCTGTCCCCAGGTCAATGGCTAATGGGACAGCAGCACAGGAAACAACGTGAGCAGAGGCAGACGACAGAGGTTGGCATTTATCTAACAGAGGGCCTTTACCCTCCATGCCTGTCCCTACAAACCCAACCTCACTGCTGTACCACATTCATGTCCACACCCCACCCCTGCTGCTGCTGTCTAGGGTAGAAGCTGGTCTCTCCTAAGGAGGCACCTCCAGGCGCTGTCCCATGTGCTGAATCTCCGGAGACACCCAAAACGGAAGCTGAAACAGCCAGGGCTCCACTTCTTCAGTGCCAAAGCCTGGGCAAGTTATTTTAACTCCTACATCTGCAAGTTGAGGGTGAAGAGGACACCTTCCTTACAGGGTCACTGAGGAGATGAAATATTATCTAATACAAGGAAAGATGTCCAGGGTGCCTGGTGCAGACAAAGGACACCGTGGAGGTGAGGTCTTTCTGTATCCCTCCTGCTGCTACCAGAACAGGATAGTCCAGGGGATGCTAGCAATATTATTTTAAATAACCCAAGGGATACTTACCAACACGAACCAGAAACGGGCTGACCAACGATGCAAAACGGAGTTTGAGGAGCCAGCCTCCCGGACATGACTGGCCTGTTCCAACCACTTCCCTGGAATTGTACCCTGCACACTACCCTGGCTCCGAAGGGAAAGTCTCTGCCCCGAGGCATGCAACTCAAAGTCCACCAGAAAAATGTCAATTCAGTTTCTAAATGTACTCCTGGGTCACTGTGGTCTGGCTCAAGATATTATTGTAAATGATAAACTAGGACTGAATGAGGGAGATCATTGGATGCATTCTTAGAATGCTTTGAGCTTTTGTGATGTCAGGACAGGTCCCATGAGAACACAGACCAGGGTGTGGCGCCATTGCTATGAACACAGCTGACCCACAGAAGACCCTTAGGTGGGGTCATCCGTGTTGTGCCTGACCCCCAAAAAACAATGGCCAGATGCTCACTTGGCACAATCGCAAACATATACACACTGTTGTGTGGTTTGAAGTATGTTCATGGGACCCACACAAACAAACCTCCAAAATCTTTGGGGGATTGGTTTACTTTTAATGACAGTACATGATCAAAATGGATGGGGGGGCGTGAAAGGTCATGTTGTAAAGTTGAAAACTGCTCGAACACAGCAACTTCCTCTTCAGTCTATCTAGAAATATGCAATTGGGAAAGGATAATGTGGATAAAAAAAAACACCAATGTGTTTATCATACAAAAAAATAAATAAATAAAAAGAATAAATAGGTGAGCCTGACCAGGCGGTGCTGCAGTGAATAGAGAGTTGTACTGGGACACTGAGGACCCAGGTTCGAAGTTCTGAGGTCACCAGCTTGAGTGCAGGATCACTGGCTTGAGCGTGGGATCATAGACATGACCCCATAGTCACTGGCTTGAAGCCCAAGGTCGCTGGCTTGAGCAAGGGGTCACTGGCTCGGTTGGAACCCCCCAGTCAAGGCATATATGAGAAAGCAATCAATGAACAACTAAGGTACTGCAATGAAGAACTGATGCTTCTCATCTCTCTCCCTTCCTGTCTGTCTGTCCCTATCTGTCCCTCTATCTCTCTCTGTCACACAAAAAAAGGGGAAAGAAATGACACAAATGCGACAAAACGAAAGGTCACAGCTTCTTTCCTGCCCGACTGTAGCATTATCTCCCTTGGAGAGTGTGGCCTGGGATGGTGTGGTCATGCCGAATGGGCCAGTCTGACTCAGCTCGGACTTCCTAGGACCTGGATCTTGTATCAACCTGGGCCTCCGAGTCTGTGAAGTCAGTGGGTACAATCGGGCGAACCACACAGACTCTGCCACACTCTCTCTCACAATGGGTATCTTGCAAGCACCCTGCAGCATCCGTACCAGACCTGTCTGTGTTCCCCTCTACGGTTATGCAAACGCCATGCAAAGAAGACTGCAGGTATGTGGTTTTCATAAAGGCTAGAAATTACATAGGAACATCACACAGCAAATAGGCTCTAGAAACGTACAGCAGCTGACAAGCCACCCAGAATTGGAGAGTTTTCTTCCATTGGCTCAAGCCTTCTTCTTTCCTGAGCTCCTGACTTGGTGCTGATGCCTCTTTGACATCTCCACCCCCATGAAGCATGGCTATCTAACTCCATCCCAGCAGGACCCCAACAGCAATCATGAAAGCTTTGCCCAAACCTGCACCATGTCCAGTGTTCCCCATCTAAATAATAATAATAATAATGATAATAACAATAATAATAATAATAATGCCACAGCCCTTTCCAGGAGGCTTCTGAATAAACAATTGATGTATCTGGGGGAAAATTTTAATGTCTCAATTTCGCCTGGGCTCCATTCCCAGTGATTCTGATATAATTAGTCTGGGATATTGTCTTGGTATTGAGATTTTTCTTTTTAAGTGAGAGAGACAAAGAGAGATACAGAAGAGTAGGGGACAGACAGAGACAGACAGACAGGAAGGGAGAGAGATGAGAAGCATCAAGTCTTCATTGTGGCATCTTAATTGTTCATTGATTGTTTTCTCATTTGTGCCTTGACGGGTGTGTGTGTGCTACAACAGACCGAGTGACCCTTGTTCAATCCAGAGACTTTGGGCTCAAGCCAGCAACCATGGGGTCATGTCTATAATTCCACACTCAAGCCATCAACCCCATATGCAAGCTAGTGAGCCTGTGCTCAAGCCGGCGACCTCAGGATTTCAAACCTGGGTCCTCTGTGTCCCATTCTGACACTTTATCCACTGTGCCACTGCCTGGTCAGGCAGTGTTGAGATTTATTTATTTATTTTTTTAAATGCTGTTCCTCTCTAGGTTGGGAATCATGGCTCCAGATATTTTAAATCCCCAAGACTGCCGTGGGTCTGTTCGTCCTCTTCCAAAATGTCTTCAATCTTGGCTCCCAACAGCCACGACCTTCCCAATGGAGTCTCTGTCTTCTGCACGAATGTGGTGCCACCCAGGGGGCTGTGCATGAGACAACTATGCCTCTCCAGTCCTGAGGACCCCTTCAGGGCACTCCAGGATCTGCTGCAGTGGTTGTAATATCTGCGCACCCGAACCATCATCTGTGCTCTTTAACAACAACAAAAAAGGCACAGACACTCAGAGATTCTGAATTGACATGGTCGGAGCCCACTGACACATTTTAAAATATTTCCTGGGAGGTTGGGATAAACAGCCAGAGTTAAGTACCACTTATTCAATGGCTTGGCACCCAGCCCGAAAAACATTTCTCATTTCTGCACTGTGTCCGATGGCCACATGCACCCATGCGTCCAGCCACGTTTTGGAGCCTCGGAACTGTCACATCTTGCACGCCATCCTCTGTCTTGTAGCTGCCTAGCCCCACAGACTGTGGTTCAACCCATGGTCATGTTTTTCACAAACAACATCGACGCCTGCCCACCCTTCCCTCTGCTCCACTCCACTCCAGCCATCCTGCACTTGCAACAGCACATCTGAACGTGACCAGTCAATAATCTTTTAACCCTGCTGGCTGGGCTCTCTTCGGCTCTATGGCCCCTGGGCCCTCAGAAGAGCTCCTGGAGCTGCCAAAGGGCAATCATCCTTTGGAAATTACATGTTCCTGTTCTACAAGATGGTTATTTCACATTTCTCCCTTGCTCTGACATCTCCAAGCACCTCTCTCCCCCACAGGCTCACCTGAGGACTCTGCTGCCTGCTCCCCACTATGGTCTGTAGGGGAGTCTCCAATCTTCCCCCCACCAAGGTGCCAGCCTCTGTTCCCTCATCCCTTGCTTTGCTCTCGCATGACCTCCCTTTGGATGCTACCATCTTTATCTACGGAAGGTGACCGTGGGACACAATCCCTCCAATGACCCTGTTTCCAACTGTGGCACCCATTTCTCCTTCCGTTCTTGATTATTACCGTTGACCAGCACACCTCCACCTGCCTGTGTTCTGGGGCCCAGCATCCCCCAGGCATCCCTGGGAACTAGCCCACTTTGCAGGGCCCTGTGTGAAGGCAGTGCCCGCCATGGGCACAGGGCTGGCATCCTGCTCTCCTGACTCTTCTGAATGGGTAGAGAAGCTGGCCATGTGGCCTCTGACAGGGAGGCTTGTGATTTACCCAAAGGTCATCAGAAGAGAGACACATGCAACACATGCAGAAACTAAAACATTTATATTTGGGAAAATCTGAGACCCAATTACGCCATACTCAGTGCCTTCTCAGATGCACAAAGAGAGCAACAGAGTTGGAGCGGGAAGAAAAGATGTGGTCTCAACCTGATACCCCTGTGAAAAGGACCCCCCCAAGGGCTTCCTCTGGGAAGCTGACCACAAATGGACAGCTTGGGGAGGGGGCGTCTCTCAAAATCTCCTTCCTCAGAAATCCAACCAAGTGAACAGCAAATACCTACGTTTCATTCATGCAAACAAACGAACGAAAATAAACCACTGGCGACCAAGCAAGAGGAAGACGCCCAAAGTAAGACGAACATTTTCCCAAGACTGGCTTCTTAAAATCGCCATCATGCCATGTCACTTAAAAATAACTTTTTTGGAAAGGCGTCCGTGTGGCAACAGACCATAATGCAGCGCCGACATCTGGATATTCGTTCTGAGTCCAGGAATTGCCTCCCAACTCATCAGCCATGATCATGGCCACCAAACGGTAAACTGCTTCATGCAAAGACATTGTTGGCTTGACCCCACCCCTGAGCCCCTTGGTGGGCCCCGTCCACGCCGAGGACGGCAATCACATTCCGCTGCTCAGACTCCAGGTAAGACGTGTGCCGATATCAGCACGGTTTTTCTGAGTCTCGTTCGATCTCAGCAGCATGCGGTTCCTCTTGCAATCACTGGTCTCCAGATAGAAACTCCCCCCAGATTCCCGCTAATGTGCCTTTTAGGAGTTCAGAGAAACACGTGGCACCAAGGAGAGATTTTCTGGTTGGAGATCTCGGCAGTGCCTGTGAGATGCTCAGCCAACTCGGGCATCATCCACAGGTGACTCAAACCTGCGCTTAAGACACTGCCCCAGGCATTCGAGGACAACAAGGACCTGCTCAAATGTTTGCTGACACCCCAACCTTCACTCAGGCCCTACTGCAGAGGGAGGCAGTGACTCACAAAGCAGCCAGGTGACCACAGTGACCCTGCCTTCAAGGGCTGATGACCCACCTGCTTCTCCATCAACACCAGAGGCAGTGGGAAACATGCTCGGAACAGATCGGGTACCCCAGAGGGGGACGCAGATCTGATGTCCTGTCTCAGTCCCCGCCACTAAGAGCAATTTATTTATTTATTTATTTATATATTTTTAACAGGGACAGAGAGAGAGAGTCAGAGAGAGGGACAGATAGGGACAGACAGACAGGAATGGAGAGAGGTGAGAAGCATCAATCATTAGTTTTTCGTTGCCATTGCGACACCTTACTTGTTCATTGATTGCTTTCTCACATGTGCCTTGACTGCGGGCCTTCAGCGGACCAAAGCAACCCCTTGCTGGAGCCACCGACCTTGGGTCCAAGCTGGTGAGCCTTCGCTCAAGCCAGATGGACCTGTGCTCAAGCTGGCGAGCTTGGGGTCTTGAACTGGGGTCCTCCGCATCCCAGTCCGATGCTCTATCCACTGCGCCATCGCCTGGCCAGGCACTAAGAGCAATTTAAATCATGTTTGGTGCAAAAGATAATGTTTCAGACCAGGGAAAGATGGTGATGGCCGCTTCTGGGACAGCGGGGATGGGGGATGTTGACAGGGATGTTCAGGGGACAAGTTACAGGGACTGTTGATTGACTTGACTTGTGTGTGTGTGTATGTGTGTGGGAGATGTGTGTGTGTGGTACACTGTGTGAGTGTGTGTGTGTGTGGTGCACTGTGTGTAGTGTGTCTGTTACATGTGTGTGGGGTATACTGTGTGTGTGCGTGTATCTATGAGGGGTGATGTGTGTGTATGTGGTATACTGTATGAGTGTGTGTCTGTGTGTGGTACACTGTGCGTGTAGTGTGTCTGTTGCAGTGTATATCTGTGTGTGGTACACTGTGTGTGTGCGTGTCTATGAGGGGGTGATGTGTGTGTGTGCATGGTACACTGTGTGTGTGTATGTGTGTGTGTGCCTGTGGGGGGTGATGTGTAAGTGTGTGCAATGTGGTGTGTATGTGTGTAGGGGATGTGTGTGTGCAGTGTGTTGTGTGGTATACTGTGTGTGTATCTGTGTGTGGTATACTGTGTGTGTGCCTGGGGGATGATGTGTGTGTGTAATGTGCAATGTGGTGTGCATGTGTGTGTGTGTTGTGTGTCTGTTACAGTGTGTGTATGTGGTACAGTGTGTGTGTCTGTTACAGTGTGTGTGTATGCATGGTACACTGTATGTGGTATACTGTGTGTGTCTGTTATAGTGTGTGTGTGGTACATTCTGTGTGTGTGTGTATGCATGCACATAGCACGAGGACACAGAGGGCACTGGGAATAACTAGGAAGCCCACACGATCTCTACCCTAGATCTGAAGAACCACACATGGTGGCCCATCTGTCCTCACAACAATGGCCGCACTGTCCTCATGGTGGAGCGAGGACACTGGGACACAGCAAGGGCCAGCCACCTGCCCAGAGCTACCCCTGGCCAGGCCTGGCCTGCAGCAGTACCCCTAGCCGGAACACAGTGTGCGTTTGCCTGGACAGAGGCGGGTGGCGTACGTCCCTCCTACCAGCCCCTCAGGGCTGTGCACGGGGCAGTGAGGGACCATCCACTCATGTACTCATTCCAACCACAAAAGCTGCTCATGTGTCCTCACGTGCCAGGGACAAGGGGCTGTTGGGACCCAGCCCCTGGCTGGAGCCAGTGTTCTAACTGGGGTTGGGACAGGCCAAAAACCAAAGAAATAGAAACTCCCACAACAGCGGCAGCAGAAAGCACACAGCGTGGGCTCAGGTACGTGAGCAGGTGGCTTTGGCAGGTTGTGTCCTGAGCACAGGGCAGGGCGGGAGGGAGGACGTGAGGACCACCCCACACTGGTGGCTGAGACTTGAGCAGGAAGAAGGAAGAGGAAGCCCGGGGACCACACCGGGAGTATGTCCCTCCAGAATGCAACCCAAGCCAGAGAGGAGGCCAGAAGCGAAGCATAGGGCGGGGTGCCTCTCAGACATCAGGGAGCATGAGAATCACATGCAGTGCATTCACAACAGATTTCCAGGCCCCACAACAAAACAGTCCCATCACACAGGTGCCGTACCGGCCAGGGAGGTGTGGGCTCCCAGGTGCCCAGCTTGTGTGGATGCTGACACATGGGGTCACCACCCAGAAGAGTTAGCCTTGTCTGCAGCTGGGGCTCGATAAAGAGTTGCTTAAGAAGACCAGAAAAGGAAGTAACTAGGTAGCAACGTGTGCTGTGCCGTAATGGCATCCTGCAGGGGACAGCAACAGGCGGCTTTTGGACATGAACAAACACTGCCACTGGGCACCAGGAATCAGCCAACAACTCTGCACTTCACACATTAACTTCCCTTAAGACACTGGGCCTGAGAGTCGTGCGTGGGCTTTGCCTAGAGCAGGACACCCCTCGGCCAACCAAACCAGTTGGCGAAAACACTGACTCGCATGGTAAGAGACGCCACGTACCTTCAGAACCCAATGAGAGCACATGGCCCTTCCCACACGTGTTGGGTCAAAGAAACTTATTTTCTAACTGAAAATAAACCTGGTTCAGGCGCAGGTTTGAGGCTCGGTCGGGGCACGCACGAGAAGCAGCCACACAACTCAGCTGAACAACTGAGACAAGTTGATCTCTCTCTCTCTCTCTCTCTCTCTCTTCCCCACTCTCTCTCTTAAATCAATGAAAAAAAATTTAAAAATTCAACTTAAACATAAAAAGAAGTTTTAGGCATGAATTGTGATATGTCGTTAACCTGACACCCTCAAAAAATTTCTCTAACCATTCCCTCCCTCCCTCCCTCCCTCTTTCCCTTCCTCTAGCTTTACACATTCCTTAAGTATCTTCCAAGCCCTCCCTCCTCCCTCCTCTCTTCCCTCTAGCTTAATACATTCCTTAAGTATCTTCCAGGCAGTCCTGAAGCTGGTTAGGTAGGCAAACTAAAAAACAAAAACAAAAAGAAGACAACCTAAGACACAGTCCAATACATGAAGAGTGCAGGGGGCACCGTAGACATACCATCTGCAACCGCAGCTGGGCACCCCCAAACCGAGGCCTTAGTCCTGTTTCTGGAACTGGCCCCTGGTCACTCAGGAGCCTGGAGCTGCCTCCTACCCAAGGTCCAGCCCTTAACCTCTGAGCATCTCCCAGAGGCCTCTCTGGGCCAGGCCGCACCTCACCTGTAGTCCTGCAGCCCTTCACCTGCTTCGTCTCCGTGGCAACGGCTCCTCACCTCTCTTGATGCCAGCCTGCCTGTCTCCAGGTGTTCCCCCTCATGACAGCATCCTCCCTCCTGACAGCATCCTCCCTCTGCACCCATTTGGTAAGCAGCTTTTTTTTTTTTTTCCATGGAGGACAAAGGAGGGGAGGGAAGACGTGACTACAAAACAGAAGGAGAGCCTGACCAGGCGGTGGCGCAGTGGACAGAGCGTCGGACTGCGAAGCGGAAGACCCAGGTTTGAGACCCCGAGGTCTCCAGCTTGAGCGCGGGCCCATCTGGCTTGAGCAAAAGCTTGCCAGCTTGGACCCAAGGTTGCTGGCTCCAGCAAGGGGTGGCTTGGTCTGCTGAAGGCCCGCTGTCAAGGCACATGTGAAAAAGCAATCAATGAACAACTATGGTGTTGCTACGACAACGAAAAACTAATGATTGATGTTTCTTATTTCTCTCCATTCCTGTCTGTCTGTCCCTATCTATCCCTCTCTCTGACTCTCTCTCTGTCCCTGTAAAAAACAAACAAACAAACAAACAAAAACAGAAGGAGAAAAAAACAACCCAGCAAAGTTCAGAGGAAATGTCCCATCACAGTCGGAGATAGCTTTCTCTGAGGAGAACACAAATATTATGAGGAACCTTTAAGATAGAGCCCTGATTTTTTAAAACATTTATTTATTGAGTTTAGCAAGAGAGGAAGGGAAGGAGAGGGAGAGAGAAAGAGAGAGACAGGAACATCGAGCAGTTCCTGTAGGTGCCCTGACTGGGGATTGAACTGTCAACCTCTGTGCTTTGGGATGATGCTCTAATTAACTGAGCTCTCTGGCCAGGGCAGAGCCCTGGTGTTTAACACAGCATTTTCTTAATTTTTAAAAAAATTTGATTTATTGATTTTTAGAGAGAGGAGGGAGAGAAGGAGAGAGGGGGAGAAAAAGGGGCAGGACCAGGAAGCATCAACTTCTAGTTGCTTCTTATATGTGCCTTGACCAGGTAAGCCCAAGGTTTTGAACCGGCGACCTCAGCGTTTCACGTCCATGTTTTATCCACTGCACCACCACAGGTCAGGTTAACAGAGCATTTTCAACTTAGTGACTGGCAACTCTGCGGCGAATGCAAAGGAAGACAGGGACATTACATATTTGTGTGCCTTCTCCCTTCCCCCACAACCGGTGACGTCCCCAAGCTGTATCACTGCATGTACGGTATATCTTATTCATACCCTGTGCTGCTGGGACCATCCGCATAGTTGGCCGATCCTTCTCATCGGGATTATCTACACTGACGGGATGTTGGCCTGTGCTGTTATTATTCACTTCGGTTGGGGCTGGATGTGGGTATTCAGTCGTTTTATTCAAAAACCCTTATTCAGAAAGGGCTCACAGTGGCTAAGCTGTCTGGTTTCTGGCACACTCACGGGTATCTGTCCATTGTCTTTGTCTGTGTGCTCGGGGCAGTGGGGCTAACGAAGGACAAACATCGGGACATCCACTGTCCTTCTCATAATCTCTATGTCCTTTTAGCCAGTGCGGCCCGGCAGGGGCTGACACAGTGTGGGGCCACCCCACCTCCATCCCTCGCCTCTCCTGCTCCCATGACAGGGGAAGGCATGCGTGTTTGTTTTCCTGTTTACCAACTTCTCCCTCTGCCCCCACCCCCCCACCCCCCTGGCAACCCCACCTTCCCACTCTCTCAGTGTGACACACAAGGGACACCTCACGCAGTGTCTGGTCTTTCTCCGCCTGGCTTTATGCCACTTAATATAATGTCCTCCGGGTCCGTCCCTGTTGTCGCGATTGGTGGGGCATCCTTCTTTCTCCCACAGCCAAATAATATCTCACCATGTAGGCCTGTGTGCCTGCGTGTGGATGTGCGCAGGCCACACCTTCTTTATCCGTTCATCTGTTGACAGACATTCAGGTTGTTTCCATACTTTGGCTGCCATGACCCTGAGAGTGACAGCTTTCTCTTCAAGATCCTAATTTCATTCCCTGCGGACAGACATGCTGAGTGGAGTTGCTGTACATACATCCTTGAAGGGTTCTATTTTGACTGGTTTAAGGACGTCCCCTTTCCTGTTTCCCACAGGGGCTGACGCCCTTTCTATTCCCACTGACACTCCATGAGGGTGCCTTTCTCTCACGTCCTCAGCTATGGTTATCTCTGATGTTGTTGGTGACAGCTGTGCTGACAGGTGCGAGGGGACGCCTCATTGGGGTCTGGTGAGCATTTCCCTGGCTGATACGCAATGGTGAGCACCTTCACATGTACTTGTTGGCCGTGCAGGTGTATGTCTTTAGTTTCTCTGTTTTTTACACTGAATTTTTTTTTTTTTTTTTTTTTTTTTTGCCATTCAGAGGTGTCTAGGAACTATTTTGGGTTATCAGCCCCCTTATCAAATTATACGATGTGCAAATATTTTCTCCCATTCCGCAGGGTGCCCCTTGACATGTGGTTGATGGTTTCCTTCGTTGGGCTGATGCTTTGAGTTTGATGTCGTTCCCCTTTGCTCATGGTTCCCTTCTGTTGCCTTTGCTTTTGGTGCCAAACAGAAAAAAAAAAAAAAGAAAAATCATTGTCAAGATTCATGTCAAGGAGTTCACACCTTACGTTGTCCTGTAGGAGTGTTGATGGTTTCAGGTCTTTACCTTGAAGACTAGTCCATCTTGAGTTGACTTTTGAGCAGGGTCTATGAGAGGGAAGTCCAGTGACAGTCCTTTTTAATGTTTACCTACAGGCCAAAATTCTCTTTGGAATGGCAGGGTCGAGTGTGGCCTGGATGTCACCACAGAGATTTCTTTTCATCATATACTTCTACTTTTTCTTTTCTTATTCTGAAACACCGTGTTAGGAATGGAATGAGGATGGCATCTGGTTTTCCTATCGTGTGGCTTCCTCTCGCTGTCCACGGTGACAGCTTTTTCAATGAGCCTCCCCCCCCCCCCATGCTGTGGCTTCTGAATCAGTCTTTGTGCTGGTATCATTTTCCCCATTTTCCTTCCGCATTGTCCCCCACCCCCAGATTCTGACAGCTTGGCTCCTGTCTCCCTCACTCCTCTGAGTCTTTTTCTTTTGCTCAAATTTGGCTTTTTTTTTTAAAGATTATGTTTCCACCATGTTTTCAGAGACCCTCGGAAACATATTTCTAAGGTCCTGAGCTGGTCTCTGAGGGGACACACGCCACCTCGGTCTTTAGTTTGTTTTCTTCTTGCCTTGATTTGCACTTTTCTCTGAATGCTGGTTTGTGTGTGTGTCTGTGTGTGTGAGTGGCATGTAGTCCTTGTTGTCTCTGAATGAGACCAGCTTTTTTTTTTTTTTGTATTGTTCTGAAGTAAGAAGTGGGGAGGCAGACAGACTCTTGCATGCGCTCAACTGAGATCCACCCAGCATGCCCACCAGGGGGCGATGCTCTGCCCATCTGGGGCTGTTGCTCCATTGCAACCAGAGCCATTCTAGCACCTGAGGTGGAGGCCATGGAGCCATCCTCAGTGCCCAGGCCAACTTTGCTCCAATGGAGCCTTGGCTGTGGGAGGGGAAGAGAGAGACAGAGAGAGAGGAGAGGGGGGAGGGTGCAGAAGCAGATGGGCACTTCTCCTATGTGCCCTGACCAAGAATCAAACCTGGGATGTCCACATGCTGGGCCGACATTCTACCACTGAGCCAACCTGCAAGGGCCGAGACCAGCTATTGATGAAGAAATGGTGTGTAGTCAGTGGGGCTGGGGGGAGGAGAGATTAAGCTGAGAAAGTGTAAGAGCTGGATTCAAAGGCATTGGGGAATAGTGTCTCAACTACCCTGCACTTTCTTCTGTCCTGTGAAACTGTCTCCTTGAGCTCTGGCCTCTGAGGGCAGGGCTAATAAAAAAGAGTTCATTGTCATGCAGCCTCCAGACATGGGTCTATCATCGCCCAATGTCCCCACACCTCCCTCTCCCTGTTCACCTTCGGAGGGCGCCTAAGCCAGGAGCCAGAAGCATGTAGGGCACAGATGGCGTAGGACATGGTCTCTCCCTCATAGCTGTGCCCCTGGACAGCCAGTGGTCTAGAAATGGCTGTGCTTCTGCAGAGAAGGTGCCCACTCACTTCCATACTCAGTATCCCTGCTCCACAGTCCACGCTCAATAAACGTCCGTGACATGAACACAAGGCTGTACCAACAAGCAGACAGGGTGAACAAGACTAGAGATGACCTGTGGATGACCAGGGCATGGTCAGCAAGCACAGCAAACTGGGAGGTGGCCACAGGCGAGCCCACAAGGCAAGTCTGGATGTGCGAAGCATGGTCTTGGGTGTGGGACAGGGCTGGCTGGCGTCTGTTCACCCCTCCTGCGGCTCTAGGCTCCGGCTCAGCTGTGGCCTGGCACTATCAGTACAGTAAGGGGAGGCTTCCCGCAAACTGTCCCCTGACCGCACCAGCCTTGTTCAGGACATTACACCCTGAGCCAGTGAAGGAACCCTTCTGCTATTTGCACTCTCGGGTCCAGAGGCCTCTGTCCCCTACAGGGTGACAATGACAGGGAGACCCAGGAAGTGACAGAGTGGACCCTACAAGTTGACATGTGGTCATGGAGGTTCCTTACACCCCCAACCTTCGTCAGGGACGCATACCTGTAAGCATTAGACAAGCTAAGGTCTGGACACCTCAGAGTTCCCCCTGTGTGGACCGGTACCCGCCGGTCTGAGCACGGCCACTCCTCTTTGCAGATCACCCCCTTTTACTTCTGATGCTCCCATCTCTCGAACAACCCAGGGAGGTGGAGGATGTCTCATGTGACTGAGGCACAGGACTGGTTGGCCCGGAGGAGGGAGGGGGTCGGCTCAGAACCAGGATCTGAGGGGATTGGCAGGAAAGGTGAAGGACTGACACTCACACCTGGGCTTGCTGACTGCGCTCCAGACACAATGGAACCTGGGTTCTTCTACACAGTCCTCAAAGCCTCATCGCAGGCCTCCAGGGAGACACATTCTGCCCTTCTGTCTGTCCTCCCCACGCCTGCCCCACCCCATCCCTGAGACCTTTACCCTTCCTCTGGGCTAAGGGACAAAGTCACAGGTGGCTGAAGAGGACGGATGGCCCATCCACCATCACCAGCACTTCCTCAGGTCTGCGTGTCCGCATGCTCACCCTCCCGACTCCTTGTCCAGACCTGCCTGGCCTTGCGTCTCAAATCCAAACCTTCCAGACAAACAAGAGCAAACTCCCTGAGTCCGTAAACGTGGTCAACAGATGGTTTCAAGTATGCTGCTCACCGGGGGTGGGGGGTGGGAGGAACACAGACTAGCAGGGAACTCCAATGTGCTCTGTTATCTACAGCGCTTAAGAAAATCCTGGTAGAAACAATTACTTTAATGACCCTGAAATAATGAATGGGATGCTCAACCAGCGATGTGACTCCTAGCTGAGTCGTCACGCACAAAAATGAACGAACCCCCTGCCTTCTTCGATGGAGAGGGCGGAGGAAAGGCAGCCATCGATGCTGCTATAACATTTGAGATCTGACAAAGTGTGTTCACTTTATACCCAAATGCCTGTGTGGCTGCCCATGACCTTGAGAGGCATTGTTATTGTCATTATTTTCAAATTATAAGGGAAAGTTTGTTTAGAAAGGCACAGAAATGGTAGACGGGAGCCAGCCAGGCTGCATGGGCTCTGGAAACGAGTGACAAAGGCAGAAAAAGGGTCCCTGGAACTCAGGAGAGAGAGCGCGTGCAAAGAAAACCCACCTTGGGGACAAAGACAGGGGAGGGGTGTGGGTGTGCTCCCAGGAGAGAGCCCAGTGGAGGGGTATTAATTTTTTTTTTTAACCTATGAGAAAACCGAGCTCAGACAAGTAAACTTGAAGTGACAGGAGGATCCTGCCAATCAGAACAGCCAAGGTCAACACCAGAATGGAAAGGTAGTAACTAAAATTATTTTACCCCGGTGTTAACCCCTGCAGACCCCCCCCAACCCCTACTGCCAAAATGGGGTGAGGGTGCAGGAAGAGGTGCACCCATTTTCCAGGATCAAAGAGGGAGGTGAATTTGAAGGGGCACATCCCATGTGTGGCCATGCACCTGAGGTCGCGCAGGGGGAGTCACACCGTCATACCTCTGTGTACTCAGATGGCAGCATCGCCATTTTATGTGGAAGGTGAGGAAGGGTGGACACACAAATATTCTTTTTTTTTCTTACTGGACCCAGCCATGGAGCAAAGCCAGGAAGGGGGTGGGAGGAAGGACCGAAATGGGGGTGACACCATAGTCAGAGAAGCAGGGATGATTGCTGCCAAAATGGCAGACAAATTAATCCACGGAACAGGATGAGGAGCCCAGAAACAGACCCTCACTGATGGGACCACTTGGTTTTTGGCAAAGGCACCATGAATGGTCTTTTCAACAAAAGGTGCTGGAAAATTGGATAGCCACCTAGGAAAAAAAACCTCAACTCATACTTCACTCCATACACAGAATTAATTCAAGACAGATTACAGACCTCCGTGTAAAAGCGAAACTAATAAACTTTCAAAAAGAAACAGAGGAGGCTTCTTCTCTTCACGGCTCGGGGGTGGCCAAATGTTTCTTTTTATTTTTTCATGACCCAGAAAGCAAGAATTACCAATGAAAAATGATAACTTCCTAAACTTTAAAAGAACCCCACTTATTGAAAGTCAAAATGGCAACTCCACAATAAAAAGACAAATGACCTAGTGAGGAAAATGAATAAAACATCTGGACGGGCGCATCAACCTTATTAGTCACCAGGGACATGCAAACGAAAAGGACAGTGACATTCCGCCACTGCACACCCATGGGGACGCCTTCAAGGACGCAAGGCCGGGGATACCAAGTGTTGTTGAGGACAAGGCGCACCCGGAACCCTCACGCCTCGCAGGTGGGGGTATAACACGGTCTGGGGGTCGTTTTCTAAACCTACACCAGGACGCGGTAATTCCATTCCTCGTTATTAACCTAAGAGGAAGGACAGCATCTGTCCAGAAAAAGTCTGCTGTGAAAACATTTACAGCTGCCTTATTCATAAGAACCCCACTCCGGGAACAGCCCAGAGGACCAGCGACAAGAAGGCGGCCAAAGAAAATTCTGGGACCAGGGGCAGAAGAGGCCTTTTTCCCTGGCGTGATGCTGATATTCATGTTCCATATCTCGATAACAGGTATGGACCACACAAGTTAATGGATTGGTCAAGATGAAATTAAAAGTATACTTAAAATGTATGCATTTCACTTTACTTCAAAAGAAAGAAAAGCTAGCTGTAGGCAGAGGAATCTGGATTCTTTCCTTCCCCCTTCCCCGGAGGTCCCTTAGGCATCCTGACCCCTCCCCCCATCACTGGTGTTGAGTGACAGGGAGTTGGGACAAACCTAGGGAGGACCAGGACATAGGAACCCGAAACTGAGTCTTCCATGGGAAGGAAGGAATGGCCCCTCCATTTCCAGATAGGCACACACGCTTGATACTTTGTTAAAAATTTTTGCTGGATGCATACACACATCAAATCCATCGCTTTAATCACTGTGAGCCCACACTTCCGTGGCATTAAGAACAGTCACGTTGTTGTGCGACCATGGCTGCCCTCCATCTCCGGGACGTTTTCATCTTCCCAGACAGAACCACAATATGCATTAAGAAACAAATATTACCAACCTGCACTGGCCGGTTAGTTAAGAGTGTCGTCCTGAAACAACAGGGTTGAAGATTCAATCCCCAGCCAGGGCAGAGACATGGGAAGCAACAAAGGAACACACAACTGAGTGGAACAACAAATGAATGCTTCCCGTCTCCCTCCCGTCTCTCTCCCTTCCTCTCTCTGTCTCTCTAAAAAGAAATAATAAACAATTAAAAAATCAATAAATTAAGCCCTGGCTGGATAGTTCTAATAGTATATCTTCTTTAGGATGATTGGCTAATCCAGGCATCATAGGTGATCTCAGAACCAAACTTACCACGGCGGATCATTTGAGTGAAAAAAAAAAATGCAATAGATAAACTCTGTTTCTACTTCTATATCTGACCCAGGAAGTCTGTAAAAAAAAAAAAGTATTAGATATCTATAATATAGGGCAGGGGTCCCCAAACTTTTTACACAGGGGGCCAGTTCACTGTCCCTCAGACCGTTGGAGGGCCGGACTATAAAAAATACTATGAACAAATAAATCCCTATGCACACTGCACATACCTTATTTTAAAGTTAAAAAAATGGGAATACAATATTTAAAATAAAGAACAAGTAAATTTAAATCAACAAACTGACCAGTATTTCAATGGGAACTATGGGTGCAGATGCATCCTGGGCTCCTCTCACTGACCACCAATGAAAGAGGTGCCCCTTCCGGAAGTGCGGCGGGGCCGGATAAACGGCCTCAGGGGGCCACGTGCGGACTGCAGGCCATAGTTTGTGGACCCCTGATATAGGAACACTAATTTAGGCGGCATTCTGACAGCGTCATCATAAACAGGACTGAAGTGTGACTGTGGACACGCAAAAATTGTCTTGAATAATTAGATGCTAGCAGGACAGATGAAGTGAGAGCCAAATAGAAAATGTGAGTGAGCATTGGTGGTTCAGGCACAGAGGAGTCCTGCAGGAGGGGCGTAACCCCCATCCGAGGCTGAACAAACAGCCTGTCGCAGGCCCCCATGAAAGAAAAGTGAATTAAATATTACACAAGGTCCACCGTCAGCTTCACCTGCCAGGTAACAACCGCTGTCCTACGCAAAACAAAACCGTCGCAACAGAATTCAACATTCTCTGTAACGTCCGCCATTTGCTTGCGTGACACTGAGCAGGGTTCAGAGGAGAGAAAAGTTATTTTGAAAAGCTAGGGTTGTTGGATGCGATACAGGACTCCAGGTTGAATATCCACATCTGATAAACAGCCACGTTTTCTAGAAGTATGTCCCCCCCACCCCACCCATCTTCAGGACAGACTTCTACAAAACCATCACCCATTATGTATCTGAACTTCAAATTCAACAGGGCCTCTGTCTGCTCTGGCAAATCCCACCTCCTGCCTGACACCTGGCCGGGTGTCCACTCAGCGCAGGTGCATGGATATTGTGTGTAATGGCAGGCATGCCTAGTGGTCAGAGCTGGCCCACAAGTGCGACATGCCAAGTGGACTCACCGTCACCGTGACGGTGTTTTTAAAATGTTCATGGCACAGGAATCTGAAGTTCAGAGCATGTGGCTGGACCCAAGTCCAAGGAGAAAGCCAAGCCCCGGGGTACCCCAGCCCTAATAACTACTACGCAGTCCTGTCGACAGGATACAGAGGTACCATGTGTGAGGGGACTCAGATGAACGCTACCCTGGTGTCTGTGCTGTCGGCTTCTCAGGTACAAACAAACGGCAGCACCCACTGCTGTGGAAAAAAACCCTGTGTGGGGCTGCTCTGGAGGTAAACCCTCCCCTCTAGGCTGGGACTCTGAAACCAACATTAAAAATCTTAAATCACTTTCCTGGGAGACGCCAGGAGTGGGCCAGCATGTCACACAGTGAATTGTACTAGACACACATTAATTTTTCATGGAATACAAGCAAAAGCGGCAGTAAGCAAGTTGCTTTCTTTGCTTAAAAAAAATTAACTCAGGGGTATGTGTGTGTGGTTATTGCCATTTGGTTTTGGTTTTGTGTTTACCCCTTGACTTGGCCAGACCTGTCTTTCTTTTATTTTAAGCTCTTTAACTTGGTCCGGCCAGAATGACTAACATATGTGTGTGAAATAAAATCTCTTGGGATAATAAAAAATAATCTATTGCAGTTGCCCCCCCCCCATGAACAATTTCAAGACACAGGAAGGAGTTTCTGAAATAATTGTGCAGGATAAGATGATGTCCATCCAAGTTCAAAGCTCACCCTGCAAACACGAGAGGTGTGTTTCCTATTAGACCTGTCAAAGGTAACATCAAACCCTTTGGAAGCCATCGAGTTTCCTGTAATAAGAGAAACACTCTGAACTTAACTGTCCGGTATTTGTTTTTGGTTTGTTATTATTTTTTTTGGTCTTTTTTCCCCCCTTTTAATAGACATCAGTTGTTTTGGAAAAGATACTTTCTTTTTCTGTAAACTCTTGGGATTCAGAAAATACCAACTTGAATAGGAAACGTTAGAACTCACATGACAGACAAAATGTTCCTTCTGAAGATTTAGATTTGTGTTATTCAACTGACTATACCCCATTACCTGAATTTTCTTAAACAAATTGTTTAGCACCCATATGAACAAGCATATCGAAGGGATGCCCCAACACTGCATCTGCTTCATGCTCGTAAAGCACCCAGGGGTGGTGTTGTACAGCACCCCTGGACGAGAGTCCCCTCTTGCTGCCGAATCTGCTCACCATCATTCGTGTGAGACCAAGGTGGCTAAGGGACACCTCCACCCAGTCAAGGGAGCTGGTGACTTCCGTCAACTTAATAATAACCCCAGTAGAATAAAGCACCACCTTTAACAGAACTTATCTGCTCAGTACACAGAGGACGAGGCTGTCAAGTAGCACAATGCCATGGGGATTTATGGCCAGAAGACACAGGCCGGGTCCCCTTGACTTAGTCCCATTAAGACCCTGGGCAAGGACTTGAATGTCAATGTCACCAGCTCTGACAAGAGCCGTCGAAATGCACGCATGTGGTGTAGCCTCATGGGACAGCACGGACAGGCCACGCCACCTACAGGTGAGGGGTGATGCTGGTGGTCCACCCCCACCAGGGTGGGTTTGCTGGCGTGCTCTGCTCCCTGGTCTGGGTGTGGGGTCGCAGCTGTGTTCATTGTGTGAACATTTAGCAAGCTGTGTTCTTATGACGTGCTGCTTTCTACGTGAGGTTGGGCTTCTATGGAAAGCTGCACCTCAGGGAGAGGGGATGGTTCCCTCGTGCTTCCCCCCCCTCCCCGGGACTTGGCTTGTCATACCAGTCAAGCAGGCAAGAGGGCAGAATTTTCTTAGCCATGTGTAGAGGGAGGCCCTCCCCCCCCACCCTTGGGAGGACACCCTGCAGGGCCCGAGATGAAGGCATGCTCTTTCACTAGCTTGCCAGTGCAGATGAGATTCGTGACTCTCCAAATGTACGGTGACTCACCTGTGATCTCGTCAAAAACTGTGACAGAAAACCCTGGCCTACTTAGTCTCCAGAAAGCTGTGAATGACACCACCATTTCCCGATTTAAAGCTTTTCTCATGACTTCACCCAGAGCAGAGCTTGAAAAAAAAAATCCCACACTCACCGCTTTCCCAAAGATGGTTTTGCATTGGCTCCCCGGTCCCGAAGATCCCCAGTCACTGACGTGTCATAATTATGTGTGTCATAATTAATGCCTCGGGTACCCCAAAGGCCAGGGCTGAGGATACGGTAAGAAGCCGCAGGAGGCCGGCCCTGGGCCCTGCCTGTCCAATGTCACACCACTGTAGTGCAGCCTCCATCCTCACTTGACAAGGGAAGAGACAGGAAGACGGACCAGACCTGGCAGCCACAAAAACGGGCCCCAGGGCCACGCTCCCGGCAGCCGAGGGGCACAACGCCCTCCAAAGGTGCGTGAGACACCTAGCCCTCACCCCCTTCTGGGGGCACATTGACCTTGGGAGCTTCTACCTTCCACGTGACAAGAATATTTTGAGCATCTTCCTCAAAAATGGAAGATACTAAGGAGCCTGGATTGATCTGGTCTCTTTGAAATATGTGCGGACAGCAACTTCTTTTCCCCACCTGGGCTGTTTCCAACTCTTTCATTCACCATGTGCAGCTTTAAAAAAAAATAATTGATTTTAGAGAGAGAGGAAGGGAAAGAGAAAAAGAGAGAGAGAGAGAGAAACATCAATCTGTTCCTGGATGAGCCCTGACCAGGGATTGAACCAGCAACCTCTGTGCTCTGGGATGGTGCTCTAACCAACCAAGCTAACCAGCCAGGTTTCAGCACGTGTGTGTGTGTGTGTGTGTGTGTGTGTGTGTTACCATAAGGCTTTATGGGGGCACTAACATGCACAGGATCGCAACACCGGTCAGCACCTTCCTATGGAAATCTCAAGAGTTCTTCCAAGGTGATGACTACATCAACCAAGTCCAGCAAAGTCCCCTATGAGGGAGGTGGCCCCAGAGTGAGATTCAGGAACACGGGTAGACTGGCCACCTGCCCTGGGAGAGCCAGCACCCTAACTGCAGAGTGCCCAGGAGACCACACACTCTGTGATGTGAGGGCGTGGCATCCAGTACAGTGAGCGAGGGACAGCAGGGGAGAGGTTTTCAGACGGGAAACCAGGAAAGCTGTCACGGGAGAGGCAGAGAGGTAGGGAGGGTTCTACCAGGCATCCAGGGCAGGCAGGGCAGCCACTCACCCCCGTGTAACTGGTTCCAGGAAGGTTGGGGGCAGACCAGGTTGCCGAGAGGTGGGGGTGTAGTAGCTAAGCCTGAGCTTCAAGAGTATTTAGGTAATACTTTAAAATGTTCTTTTTTTTTTTGTTTTTTAAGAAAAAGTTTTGAACAACGGAGCTCCCACAAGAAGCCTCAGTAAGATGGAGCCACATGATAGGTTCAGGAATGTTCCGTTCTGGCTCCCGGTGTATGAACCGCCTTTCCCTTCTCACTGCCCTGACTCAGAAGTCCCCTCCCACAGGATCTACACTCTTCCACACCCAACACTTTGAGCTTTTTAACTTGCTGACGTCAGAGAAAGCAGACAAGTAAACTTCCAGAAAATGCACAACAGTCTCAGTTGCAAAGGGCTGGCCAGTCCATTGTCTGTGTAGGTGACGAAGCCCCCAGTGGGATCAACGCTGCTCCAATGGCCACGTACTTAGAAGCCGCTCACTGGGCAGCCCCGGGCCTTGGCACATAGATGTACCGGTCACCCCTCTGGCCTTCGGCAGAGCCACTTTCAAACCCATTCCCAACTTCACCATGAACCGCCCACTCAACAGGTCTACACGCCAATGGCGTTTCTGTCACGTAAAGCACTCCTGTGGCCCTTGCAGTGGGGTGCCTGACATATGGACAGAGGGCACAGACTCGGGGCCCTCATGCAGACAGCCTCCCTGAGCCTCCGAAACCACCCACCCATGAGTGAACATGCAAGGTGGCCCCGGGGATCCAAGAGGATCAGATACAACCTCGCTGGCCACATGTGCTCACCCGTAAGCCAAGCCGAAGATTAGGATGCAATCAAGTGAGGAAACACATTGCCTGATCAGGCAGTGGTGCAGTGGATAAAGCATTGGCCTGGGACACAGAGGACCCAGGTTCGAGATCCCAAGGTCACCAGCTTGAGTATGGGATTGCTAGCTTGAGCGTGGGATCATAGACATGACCCCATGGGTGCTGGCTTGAGCCCAAAGGTCACTGGCTTGAGCAAGGGGTCACTGGCTCGGCTGCAGCCCCCTGGTCAAGGCACATATGAGAAAGCAATCAATGAACCTAAGGTGTAGCAACTATGAGTTGATACTTCGCATATCTCTCCCTGTTTGTCTGTCCCCCTCTCTCACTCTCTCTGTCTCTCCCCCACCCCCCAATAAAGTGAGGAAAAACAACAGAATTGACTCCTCAAGAGCAGTAGCCAGCAGACTCAGCAAACAGCAGCAGGAGGACCAACACCCCCCTACTCCCTACCCTCCACCCCATCACCACCAAGTTCAGGTGGTCACTGTTTAGTCCTCACAGACTGTCACCACTAGTTGAAGCAATAAATTCAAGCATTTTTTTTTTTAAAGTGATCAAAACCCTGTGTGATCAGTATGACCCTTTCGAAAAGACCGAGAATGTGAAACAGGGAGAGAATGAACAATGTGATCTCAGAAACCGACCCCTGCGCGGATGCACCTCACAGTGGGTTCAAGGTGCCCTGGGCCGAATGATTGTCAGATTAGCCGAGGAAAAGGCCGGCCTGAGGGAACGGCCCGAAGCGTAGGATAGAGAGCCGGAATAAAAAAAATACAAAATAGGGGGATAGAACAAATAAAAAAAAAAGGAGGGAGACAATAAATGACAGACTGGAAGGAGAGAGAAAGGAGGGACGTGGTAACAGGCAAGCTCTGACGAGCTAATGGCTAATCATGTCCTAGAACTGATGCCAGACATGAGTCATGCTCTGGGCAGAGGTGGCCCAGGGATACTGACAGATGGCCAGCAGCTCACTGTCTTCCTCTTCCCCGAGCACACAGAGAAGCTTCTGGAGGCGATGCTCTCCGAGTCCTCAGCCCCATTCTGGTTGCTTAGGTGACCCCGGATGTGGTTCTGCCCAAACACCGGGGGATGCTTTGCCCTCTGTTCCCACACTGGCCACATGGCATGGTGGCGGTACCTGTTTCAACAGATTCTCAGGGATGTGGGGTTCAGCCCTGCTGGCTTCTGAGGCCGTGGTCCCCTGGTCACGCATCCCCAGAGGTGACAAGTCCTGTGCTCTACGAACAAATGGGCAGGCAGAGAAAGAAGAAAACTATTTAGAGGCTTCAGTTCACTGTCCTACAACACAGGGTGGTTTTCCCCACGGAGTCACCTGGGTGTCCGGTTCCCTTAGATTCAGAGGCTGAATAAGCTGCCCACAGGACAGCCCACAGCGGGCCTGGCCAGGGTGAAATCCTCGGGACTTAGGACCTCCTGCTAGTAAGTTGCAGTGGCCCTTGAAAGACAGAAAAAGTCTGCAAAACTGAGGGTTGTGACCATATCCCCATTTAAAAGTGAATGTTTCAAATAAGCAAACGTACTTGGATGACTGCCAGTGAGCTGTTCCGAAATATCATTTGGGCCCATCAGTTTGCACACACGAGGAGCTCATAAGACAAATGCAAATCGTTCATGAGCTTCAACTCAACCCATTAGAGTAAGAGCCTGCCTCCTGGGGGTCCAGGACTCAAAAGAGGGCTTGGAAGGACAGCTTGTGCTCCATCGGACAACCCACCGGCAGCCTGGGTGTCCCCCGCGTGGGTCACCTAAACAGTGACACCTGCCTCCCAGGGCAGTGGTGAGATGTAAACTAGTGACATTGGTAGACCATATGGCAACCAGTGGCGGACGCTCTTTCCGTGTAGGGTTCCAGCATCCGTTTACCATTAATTAGCGATCAAAGCTGGAAGGGTTCGTCCAAGGCTTTATTGATTAATGTCGACAGGCCACATTGATTTCTGAGATGCAGGAAGCTGGTCAGCCCAAGGCTGCTGGCACCCAGCAGGTGCACACTCAGGCTCAGTGGCAGAAGAGGGACCTGTCTGCCTCCTTACCCCAGGCCTCTATGCTGGGGATGGTCTAGGTAGCCCTGGGCAATGCCCAGCCCATAATATAATAGCTTGTCTCATCTAATAGAAGCACCTCGGTGAGGACGTGTTCTGGAGTCAAAAGAACTCCTCTTGGATGAGGAACATCAAAGTTACAAATGCTAAATAATGCCCAGCTCTGGTGCCAAACGCTGACCCATCGCTCTCTGTCACAGCATGAGGAGTTCCCGGCGATTGTTGGCCGAGTCCCTCAGCACTCACACAACCGTCCACTGAACAGGCGCATCTAGTGAACACTTTATTCCTCCACACTTTCTTTGAAAGCCCCCAAAACAGTGAAAAGGGGGAGAGAGAGAGAAGAGACCTAGAAGGAGAAATAGATTCCACCATCGACAAATCGCAGAGATACACACAGCATGAGGAACACGTCACGAAGTGCGGCAGAACCAGTATCACCAGAATGACCACGGTGAGCCAGTGCCCATCTGCTGACTCCTTGGGGTCTGGGGGGAGACAGTGGGCTGGCCCTGGTGTGACAGACCACATGGACATGGGAGCCAAGCCCCTGAGCAGACCTTGGCCCGGGGACGTGACCTTGACCTTGGCTTTGCACAGAGAAGAAGGCAGGCGGCAGATCTGAGACAGACACGCCAGGCTCTGCTACCAGCGACACCCTATTTCCATGCAAAAAGCTGGGGACACAGGCCCCATGGAGCAGAGGAAACACATTTGGGAGAAAGCGGATTCCAGATTTGAATCGAGGGGGCCCTCTGCCCAGCTTCACCCTGAACCCCCACTCTCCAATGAGGAACACGACAAACGTCACAAGGGAAGGGGCACAGGTATCGGGCACAGAAATGGGGGAGGTGATGACTGGTTGGCTCAGTGGATACAGTGGACGTCCTGGGTTCAGTCCCCACTCAGGGCACGGGAGAAGCGATCATCTGCTTCTCTTTCCCTCCCTCTCCCACTTTTCTCTCTCTTCCTCTCCTGCAGCCAATGGCTTGACTGGTTCAAGCAGGGGTCCCCAAACATTTTACACAGGGGGCCAGTTCACTGTCCCTCAGACCATTGGAGGACTGAACTATAAAAAAAACTATGAACAAATCCCTGTGCACACTGCACATATCTTATTTTAAAGTAAAAAAAGCGGGAACAAATACAATATTTAAAATAAATAACAAGTAAATTTAAAACAACAAACTGACCAGTATTTCAATGGGAACTATGGATGTGGATGCATCCTGGGCTCCTCTCACTGACCACCAATGAAAGAGGTCCCCTTCCGGAAGTACGGCCCGTGGGCCGTAGTTTGGGGACCCCTGGGTTTGAGTGTTGGCCCCAGGCACTGAGCATAGCTTGGTTGGTCCAAGCATCAGCCCTAGATAGGCTTTGTCAGATGTATCCCGGTTGGGGCGCACATGGGAGTCTGTCTATCTCCCCTCTTCTCACTTAAAAAAAAGAAAAGAAATGGGAGAGGGGCAGGAGAAGCCAATGCAGAGGTGTGAGGACATTCTCATAAGGGGACAGGTAAAGAGCCACCCATAACATCACCACAGAGGAGGTGGCTGGCTTTAAACAACAGGAATGTTTTATCTTATTGTTCTGGGGGTCCGATGTCGGACATGGGTCTCCCTGGGTTGATGAGTTGACGTGGTCCTCAGGGAGGCAGGTGGGGGACTCCCCCGGAGAACCTGTAGCCCATCTTCCATGGTCTCTAGCGGCCACTCCGCACCCATTGGCCTGTGGTCCCTTTCTAGAAACCTGTATCCTCATCCTCTGTTTCCATGGTCACAGCCCTCCCTGACTCCGACCCTCCAACCTCCCTTGGGAGCACAACCAGTCCACCTGGATGTTTCAAGGCGACATCCCCACCTCCAGGCTCCTAACTTCATTATGTTGGCCTCCTAAAATAGCATATCCACAGGTTCTAGGACCGAGGACATGTACCTCATTGGGGTCCGTATTCTGCCTCCCTCAGGAAAGAACCTTTGTCCTCGCCCCTTCCAGGGAGTCAAGGACGCCTGCACGGTTTGGCTCACGGTCCCCTGCCTAAAACCACATCAGGCAGGTCTCACCTGTGGGGACACGGAGGTCGGAAGATACAGACACATACATATATAATGGACAGTATGGAACTATGACTCTTTCTAGAATGTACACCACGGGGCAGGACAACCAGGCCCCATCGCTGAGCATCCTCCCTGTTCTGCGGCTTCTGCGCGTGCGACCAAAGCCAGAGCTCAAGTTTTTGAAGAGGTTTCAGATGTTCCTGCAAACCACCTCCTTTCTCAAACTTCACCGCTTCGGAACTCTGGGGAGCCACACACATGCCAGAAAAAAAAAACAATTCAATCTCCTTTCAGTCCCCTTGGGACTTCTCCGTGCCTTAACAAACACTGGTCCGCACGCGTGCGTTTCAAGTGCTAAACGCAGCGAGGACTTCTCCCGGGTGTGGAGTAGTCGGGCGGAAACGCGCTCTCCACGCAGCTCATTTCTAAGTGTCAACATTTGTCCAGATGTTCTGTGTCCTCCTCCACCAGGGGGGCAGGCACACGTGTGTTTAAGAGCCTCCTTACTCTTCTCTCATAGTGACGACCCGTCAGTATTTGGGAGAAAACTAGGGGGTTCTTCTGCATGGGACCACAGAGTGAAATGGGGTGTCAGAGGTCACTCAGCCGCACGTCTTCATTTTTACATGTGACATCATGCTATCAAGACCTTAAAAAAATGCATCCAAAGTGAAGGCTGGAACAAGAAGGGAGCCCTCTCCCTGACCGGAAGCTCCAAGCTATCACCATGAGACAGCAGGACCACACGCAGAGGCTCATCTGTGCCCGTGTTCCTGGCGTGGCCCTCCGGTCACCTCAGACACAGAAGAGTTAAATTTAAATGCAGCCACGTCCTGACCCCAATTGAGATAATAAAACCCCAAATGATAAGCGATGGGATTGCACCTATACAGAACCCCTCTTAGGACCCCCGAAGCCTCAAGCACCCTTGGTGATAGTGCATATCTGAGCACACCACCTGCCAGACTGTTCGCGGGATAAGTTAAGTCAACTCTGAGAGAAGATGTGTTAAGGAAACTGCCAACCTCACCTTGCGCAGGCAGGTGAGCCCGGGGAGACAGCATAATCCAGACTCCAGCGGCCACTCCCAGCCAAGTGGACCCCAAGGGCTCAGTTCACAGCTGGCACGTCAAACGAGACAGACTTGATACATGGACTCATCAGGGGATGCGGCTACGCACCGCGACCCAAATTACAATTTCAGGCCACTCGCTCCCAAAAGAGCCAGCCCAGGCTTCCAGTCTGCCCACCGGTCATGATGCCCCCTTGGTGCCCGCTTAAGTCAGAGAGCCACAGAGTTCTGCCTCAACCCAGTGAGCTGGCAGGGCCTACATCTGAGGTGGTAGAGGGACCCCTGTGCCCCTCACCGCAGTCAATGCCAAGGATAAGGGATGCCCTGCAGGCTTAGAGCCTCAAGGCTTGTTCCAAGAACGCCAGCAGGCCCTGCCCTTCACCGCCATGGACTGCAGGCAGGACCCCCTCTTTGGGGTGCTTTTCTCTTTCCTCTCCTCCACCCCATGATTTGCTCATATGAACGACTCACCTGTCTTCAACTCCCAAAAGTAAGCAAATGGATTCTGTGACTGTCCCATCCGGTGAGCCCTCAGGGGCTGCTATCTGCGGGCCCAGCGGGGCCCACAATGTAGGAGACACTAGCCAGGTTCTCAGGGACTCTACCGTCTACTCCGATTTAGAAGAACTTCCTCTCTTTTTTTTATTTGAAACAGAACTGGCTGACATGTCTAGATACACTACAAGGACCGCAAAGCCACAGAAGGTCATCTGTTCTTCTTACCACCCAAAAAAGTCAAAGCAAGTTCATGCAAACAATACCCTGATTGACAAGTGCAAACCATTGATCGATTCAGTGACGGGGCGGGGAATGGGGGGAGAAACCAGGCTGGTTGGTGAGACAGACTCGGTCTCCGATTCCTTTTCTTGGAATGATGACGGACCTCTCTTTGAAACTGAAGAACGAATCCACTGCGGGTATTCTCACTGGCTCCTCCCTGGAATTCTGCAGGAGGGCCTGAGAAAATATTCTCCCCTGGGGACTCCTGGGGCTGTGCTCAAGGTCACGCAGCTGGGCCAGCCCATCCAAGCCAGCTGTCAACGTGTTCCACTTATGTTTACTATTCAGTGGTGATTCCTTCAGGAGACAGCATATTACTCCAAAGACTGGAAAGACACATATATTCCGATTTATACCATTTAAAGAGAAAAGGGTAACTATGTGTGTCTTGGGTGCCAGTCATATTTTTAAGGCACAAAGAATGACAACGCAAATGTATTGCCCACCCTTTAAAAATACACATTTAGCCTGACCTGTGGTGGCACAGTTGATGGAGCATCAACCTGAAAGGCTGAGGTTGCCGGTACGAAACCCTGAGCTTGCCTGGTCGAGGCACATATGGGAGTTGATGCTTCCTGCTCCTCCTCCCCCCTTCTTTCTCTAGAAATGAATAAGTAAAATCTAAAAAAAAAAAATACACATTTATATCTAGGATCAAGACCATCATTAGGGAAATGTTGGGGAAATAAATGGATTGTAGCCCTGACCTTTGAACACCCAAGAGAAAAGGGTGCTGATTCAGCTTTCTGGGTGGGGTAAGCTGCAGAAGGAGGGGGCCAGCCATGGCCCAGGACACCATGCATTGGGTAGTCTCTCCTACTCTGAGCTTAATTTACGAAACAGGAGAGCCCCAGGTCATACGCAGCTGCCACAGCAGAAGCAGAGAGATGACCTGGACACACCGTGGTGGTGTCTATGCCAAGGCAGCAGAGCCAGGGGGAGTCTTCACAGAGGTATCAGTCACCCAGCTGGCAGGGCCAACAGCTGGGACGTAGCTTTCACTTCAAGCAGCCACCTTCCCTGGAGTGAGCTCCTAAAGTCTTGTCTCAGTAATGGAGAAACAATCTAATCTCCAAGTGTGTGTGTGTGGGGGGGGGGGATTGTCTGTTCACACCACCAATCCCTAGCACCACCTGACACTCGGCAGTAATCAAATCAAACAACCAAACGAAATGCTGAGCAGGAAAAGAAATGACCGTCAATGGTTCCCAATTAATATTCATAAAAGTCAACGGAGCGTCTACCTCACGGAGATGCATTCCAATGTCAGGTGCCCAATTACATTTATAAGGAAAATTATGTAAGAGTACACTCAACTCAAAGAGAAAACTTCCTGGGAGAAGAAACTCAAAATCCTTCAAACCTAGCCAATGAGTTTACTTAAGACTTAGCTGCTCCAACTGAGAAAGAAGGAAAGAGAGAGAGAGAGATGTATCTACAAGTGGCCCGGGCATGAACAGGCATTTGGTCCTTCAGAACGTGAGAGGGTAGAGAGCATAAATCTCTAACAGCAAGGACTGGAGTCTTGTGGAATCATGCAGTTTTACTAGATCAGGCTTTGGAGATTTGGAAGGCTAATGCTCCCCTGTTCCCATGAGGAGCCTAGAGTGTGAGGGGACCATGCCTTGTCCAGGGTGGCCAGCTGTGGTGAAATATGCAAGGTCTACATCATCCCAAGTCCAGTAGTTGCCCACCCCAACCCCTCTTCCTGGGTCAAAAGATGCCGCCGGCAAACCAGCCAGCAAAACACACCTCCACCATGCAGGCAGGGATATGGCACCATCCGGCCCGTCTCTCGATCTCAGGATTTAAAGACTTATTTTCAACCACTTCTTCAGTGCATCCCTATAAACAACATGAAACCCCATTCCCAAAGTGTGGTGAAGGCACCCCCTCCCTTGCCCACTCTAATCTGTCTGTGCTAAGGCCGTCTTATTCTGGGTCAAAGACACATGCACGGTAGCCCAAAACTCCAATTCCACACGTCCAGGGTAAACTATTTGCAAATTAAAGATATCACAGAGAGGAACCAGCCTGTCTGGTTTCCATTCAAACGCCCCACGGATCCCAGGGTTCCCTGGGAGTAGCATGGTCTGGGGTCACCCTCAGGAATGCACTTCTAAAGGGATCAGAGACCACCTGTTATACATATTAATCTAGTGGTATTTCTCCCTGAAGCCATTTAGAGATTGCAAGTGAAGAGCTCAGTTTCACCACAAAGCTGAAGAAAACAAAACAATAAAAAACACATTATTCCTGTTTTCCCCCTTGAAATCAATACTTTGGTTTTGCGTGCAATTTCGATGGAGCAAGAAGTAAAGAAAGAGAGAGAGAGAGAGAGCTCCAGGAATGGCCTTTGGATGGTTCTCTCGTAGAAAATGATTTCCCTTCATGGTGTCATGGTTCCCCCTTCAGCATGTGAGCTCCAGGGGGAAGGGAGAAAGAAGTGCCTGATTTTTGGCAGCATACCCACATGCCACGGGATCCCCACCCCCGGGAAACTCCCTTTCCAGATGACCCTCCATCCACGCAGGGGCCTCCCTTCCCCAGGCTGTGTGGTCTTGCAAGGAGAACCCTCAGAGGGTACTTGCTGATAGACACCCTGACACACGCCCGACCTAAGTCAGGTTAAACAGGTGTATGGAAACAGCACACACCTCTTTCCTCCACCCAACCCCAACCCCCATTTTATTTTCTGTGGCAAAAGAAACGTCCAGTGATTCCACATTTGCTTGTTTGCATCAGGAGAAACCCTGAGGTGAGCAATCCTGGGAGGTCAGGCCAGCGAAACCTCAGCAGGTGCCACTGCCAGGACTCCCTAGAGTTTGAGTCCATCGAAATCAGACCAAGGTCAGACAGCAAGCAGTCCGGGGGGCCTGGCATCATCATACCCTTGCCAGGTCCAGGAATGCCAACTTGCTCCTTGTCGAGCCAGCAGCCTACTCTTCCACAGTCTGGTGAGGCAGTGACATTTCAAACTAGAACCAACCGTTCCTCTCCCCAAACGCAGAGCCAATCAAGCCACCTGCCTGGCCCATCCAGGGGAACCCTTGTTCTGGGAGCCACAGCCTCTGGCTACTCCAGTGGGTGCCTGACCTTCGCCAGTTTCCATCCCTTGGGAGGCACGGCGTGCGGCGCGCGCGCGCGCGCGCGCGCACACACACACACACACACACACACACACACAGAAGTGCCGCACACCTGCATGCGCCCAACTTCCCCCCAACTTGGCCATCCCTCCCAAGGTGGCTTAGGTAGGGTACCGCCGGCCGCGGTCGGCACGCCCCCTGCTGGCCCCCGCGGGAGCTGACTCAGCCTTTCTTCTCTGGGCCCAAGACAGGGGACTCCATGACCTTAAGATCCAAAAGGTACAAAAAGAAAAAAAGAAAGCCAAGGAAGGCAATGATGGCTTCTTAGACACGAGAGACACACTACTCTTAAGCATAGAAAGGGTATGATTCTTTTTTTTCTTTTTTTGAAGAAATGAGTGACGGAGGTCTGAAAAGGCAGTGGAAACACAGCCCTTGTATTTTCACAAGTTACTACAGTTAAATTACATCAAACAAGAGTATGGTGGGTATCTTCACGAGTCCACAGGTGAAAAATAAAATGGGTCTGTGGCCAGAGCGGGTTCACAGACTCAGTCTCCAAAGGGCTCGCATCCCCGGAGCCTTAAAAATCAATTTTCATCCTACTGAGGATACTGCCATTGCAGACCAATCTCAGCCAGGACCTTGAGAGCTCAGGTTTTAAAGCAACTATACAGCATGGGTCAGAGTCATGAAAAAGACACTCATTGAGGATAATTCTGCTCCCCGTCTCACCCAGCGTTGCCATTTTAAATATACTTGGCACCTTCCTTTCAGGAGGTGAGGAGCCATGAACACCCTGCTTGCTTCATGGGGAGCGGCCCCTCCCCATCTCCACAAGGTGAAAACAGATGGTTCAGTGTCTCTACAATCCCAGCGCTGGCCCCCACCAGGGTCAAGGGCCTCAGGAGGTACTTCCTCGGGGGACACCTGCCACGCAGAATCCAGATAGACACCCAAACCTGGCCAGACTCCATAAAGCAATGGCTGTGACTCATGGCTGCCCTGAACGTCACGAATTCCAAAGCAAACCACCACCTTCCCAGTCTATTCATGCCTGCCTGGGGGTCGAGAGTGTCCCGCACTGGGCCAAACTCTCACTCTCATGTGGCTCGAGCTATTAAATTCCTGAAAGACCCACTAGGATACACTAATAATTTTGGGCGAATGTAGTTTAACCAACAAGGAGCAGCCAGTAATTATTAAATATAACACCCCCCCTCCACAAATGTCCATACTTTGATCCCTGATTGACTATCCTTTTGATTTCATAGGCTTAAGTAGTTAATGCAGCCTGTCTTGGAAACATGCTTCCTTCAGTTCCCATAATAGTTGGTACTAATGGAACACTCACAAGCACAACCATGATGGCATGTTGCTTGCCTTTAAGTGGGGGGGGACTCCCCCAGAACCCTGTGTGCTATAGGTAGGGTTCCAGCCTTGGAAGGCTCTCTGCCCTCTTTGGGTGTTGAACTGGCCTTGGAGGCTGGTGGGGCATACTGCTACTATGGTCAGGAAATGAAAAGGCCAGGAGGACCCCAGGGAAGCTGCCACCCCTCTCTCTGGGACACGCTGCTCCCAGACACATTCTGGATGGGGGAGGGAGACAGAGAAAGAAAGCGAGTTGCCTATTTCCCCAAAGCCACCAAGGCCTGTAAAGGTTGAGGAGACACTGTCCTCCTTTTCCTGGATATACATCAATCACCTGCCCCATCAATGATACTATCTTTAATTTTACTTATTTATTTTTTTATGCTCATGACTGACTTTCATTGACAAAGATAAGGCAAGGCAACAAGCATGTAAGTGTCATGCTTGACTTTCCCCCGGACTTTTGAGCGGTGGATGAAGCAAATCTCAAATCCATCAGCATCTGACAAGTTTCCCTCCGGCAACTCTCAGATCTACCCTTTCTCAAGCCAATACACGGAAAATAAAAACCACTTCTTCCACCCGTGCAAGGTGTTTGAATTCAGAGAACAAAGTCAAACCCATTTTATTGCAAAGATTTTCAGAGGGCTGCAATAGCTACACGCGAGCAGTTGTGTCCAATGAAGGAAAGTTTTAGTTAATGATGACATCACTGACATTTCCCAAATTTAAAGGAGATCCAAGAGCAAAGCAGATGCAATATTCCCCCCATCCCCCCGCCTCCAGTGGGAAGACACTAGGGAAGGCCTCTGGGTTCACAGCCAAAGTGCATGAATGGTTTGCCTGCTGCCCAGTCAGATCCAGCGGAGCGAGCGAGCGAGCGGTGCTTCGGCCGCGGTGGCCCACGCAGCCACAGTTCCGGCGCCCGACTAGCGAGCGGCCTCACGCGTCGCTCCCGGGCCGGGCCGTGCCTGTGAGTCAGCCGGCGTCGCGGGACCCCCGGCGCATTCACACGGACCCAGGGGCCGGTCCCCCCACGCCTGTCATCACGTTCCAGTGCGGACAGCTAAGCGGCCCGGAGGAGACGCCAGCCCCGATCCAGTGGGAGCGCCGCGCCCTGCCTGGGAGACGCGCGCCTTTCCGGACCGGAACCGGTGGCCACGGCTCGCGCGGGGTCCAGAGCGGAGCCCGCAATGCAGACGCGCCGGCGAGCCCCGCGCGGAGCCCACGAGCCCGTGGACCCCTAGGGCCCAGCGCTTCCGCGCCCTCACGCCAAGGCCACTCGGCCTCTGCGCCCACCCGCCTCGCCACAGAGCCGTGGAGGACCCCGAAGCCCGCGCTCGCACAGAGCACTTGCCTGGCCCGCCCGCGGCCCCGGCCCCGCCGCCGCGGTCAGCACCGCGGCCAGCGCCGTCTCACCTGCCGCGCGCGCTGCGCCGCGCCGCTCCGCCAGCCCTCAGCGCCGCAGTCGCCGCTACCCGACTTCCATTTTCTGTCGCTTTAAAGGAAAACCGGATCAGCTGTTTCGCTCGCGACCCGCTCCGCGGCCCCCTCCCCAGCTGCCGCTCGCGGTCCGGGGCGCCTCTCCTCCCCTGCCTTTTCCCGCGCGCCGCTCCGCCCCTCGCGCCCTGTCCGTTCCTCCCGCGGCCGCGCGCAGCGCCCGCCTCCCGGCTCCGCCCGCAGCCGCCGGGCGCGCGCCCTGACGTCACCAGCCACAATCGCGCCCCCGCCGCCCGTGGACGTGCGCGCGTCTCGCCGCGCCCCGCCCCCGCCCAGCAGCGCCGGCCTCGGAGCGCGCGCACCCGCCGCACGACCCGAGAGAGCGCACGGCGTCCTGCAACCGCGTCCCTCACCCGCGCTCCCACGCTCGCCCTTCCCGGTTCCCCTGGGCACCTGCCTGCTGGGCCGCCGGAAACGCTGCTGGCACGGCCTGCGTGTGCCCTCTGCCCGCCGCGCGCTGCTCGCCTCCACCTCCCCCCCCCCCACACCCCCACCCGCCACTGCCGCTCCTTCTTCCCGAACATCCCAAACTTTCTCCCACCTACCCGCTCTCGGCTCCATCTCCAATCCCTGTTCGGGGCCAACGCGTACCATCTAACCCAGACTCGGTCCTCCTGCCTCTTAAACCGCTTCTCCGACCTTTGCCCATATCTTGCCTCGGTCTTAGTACTTCCTCACGCCACCACTTCGGATGGCCGGTGTCGAGCATGGCCCACAGCCCTCTGCCCTCGATCACGGCTCCCTCTGGGTGTAACCACGCCCCCCTGTTTCAAAGAACACCTTATATTACAGATAAACGGCACCACCCTTGGGTATTTCTTGACCATCATTACTTTGCTCCTAGCTTGGGGCGTTTGCCAAGTTCCAAACATTATATATGTTTAATAAAAGGTAGCAATGTAGTTGACTCCCTAAATTAATTACAGTAAAGACCTTTTTTGTAACGCACACTCCTGTGATTTTTTTTTTTTAAACACGTATTTGGATCCATGGAACCACCAGCGCCCAGGGGCGTGGGGATACATCAGGACACATGACTCAGAGAACACACTTCCTGGTGCTGTCCCTTTTACAACCACACTATTCCCCAACCCTATTACCCCCTGGCACACGGTGGAATTGCAGTAGAAAAGGAACCATCAGGGAAAGAGGGGAGGTGGCAGCCCGGAATGGAGAGTAGGTTTGGGGGTTGGGAGAGCCAGGCCCCTTCTTTGAGCGGTGTCTGCCTGTCACCGCTTTATCTCGTCCCCACAGCGCCCGGGAAAGCAACTGATGAGTGATTCCATGCTCATAGAACCAGCAAGACCTATCTAGGATAGCCTGTCCTCCATCCGCCACCCCCTCCATCTGGGCTGGGGAAAGGGGGTTCTCTAGGCAGCCAGTTCATTTATAGATTAGACATCTGCTAGACGGTGGCTACATGAGCTCCCTCTTAATCATCGCTATCGAGAATGAATAAATACCTGCGTTTATCTTGAGCATGGCAGTAATTGGCTGCGAAGCACATCCAGCATTCCTTTCGTTGATGAGATCCAAAAATAGATGCTGAGTGTGTTTATTGGGAACTAATAGACCCACCTGATATGTAAAAAGAAAGAAGTCCTGTAAAGACAGTGGTTTGCAGACGTGTGTGTGTGTGTGTTCATGTGCGTGTGCACGCAGATGGATGCATATGGGTTTTGGAGGGAGCAGTGGGAAGGTAGAAAGCAGGGACTCATCCATTCTTCCACCAGCTAAAGTTTTTCTTGGGAATGCAGACACTTTTCTTTTTCCATGTGATTCACCCTCTTGGGGATAATCGTTCCTTCAGTCTCTCCTCTCCTGCCCCAGGTGAGATCCTCCTGAGAAGACCTACCTGGTCTTGTCTCTTGTTTGCTGGAGGACTTCGCCAACCAGAAGACCTCAGGGGGTTTCCCGTGCCCGCCATTCAGGAACATTGCCAGCTTAACCTCAGATCGGGCTCAGGTTCATTAACACTGGCCAACCAGCCAGAGCTCTGACTTGGCTCCTAGTAGTGATGACTATGTGATAAGCAGGATTTTGGTCTCCATGGTCCCCATCACCACCACCACCTGATGTTATATCTGTGAATATGTTATAGCAGGAACAGTGAAAGAAACAAAGACAGATTTCTATGGTGGAGCAGGGGTGCTAGCACAAATACTGAAAAAAAAAATGTCACCGTGGCTTTGGAATAAGGCAGTGGCCAGAGGTTGAACAGATTTTGAGAGTGATGAGAGGAACAGTCGGGAATGCCTGAAACAGACCATTATCAAAGACGTGGATGTTATGGACACTGGCAGTGAGGACTTGGAAGATATAGCAAAGCACAGTGGGGAAACCCTAAATTCCCTTAAAGAATGTTCACGTCACCCTAAACAGACTGTTGGTAGACATAGGGACCTTCCAGGCAACTGTCTCCGGGGAGGCCACAGACTCGGCTTGGAGCACGTTGTGAGAGAAATTAGATATGGCAAATGTGGTCATTTGGCTGAGGACAGTTCCAAGCCAAGGTACAGCCTGGTTTCACCTTGTGGCCTATCGTAAACTGTGAGAAGAGGGGCAGGCGTATATGGAAGGAAGAGTGACTGAGCAGACAGCAACCAGGACCAGAAGAGTTGGGGAAACTGGCAGGCTGGCGAGATGGCAAAAAGCAGGTGCAGAGGAGACGCTTACTGTCAGGAATGCACGCATTCTCAAGGAAGGTCAGGGGTATGGCTGTACCATCCTGCGTGGGAGCCTCAGACCCAGAGGCTTGGCCTCGTTCGTCAAAAGGTGATTTATCTATTCAGTGACCCATAAGGTTGGGATAAGCAGCAGACCAGCCAGAGATTGGTGATTGAGACAGTACTTACTGTAGCACCCCATAAACTACCGCTCAACTGTCGGTGGTCTGGAAGGCTTCAGACTGTTAGAGGCTGCATGCAACTCAAGAGAGACCACATGGGACCCTGGATGCTCACTCATCTCTAGCCACATGGGGTGCTCTAAGGAGAAACCGGGATGTCTGACAGACCCTAAATGTCGAGGCAGAGTTGTGGATGGTCTGAATGTGGTCCCCAACTCAAGCACAGGCCATCAGCCTGGTTCAAAATGTTTAAGCACAAACTTCTTACCAATTATTGGTTAATCGTGAAGGGATGCTGACCTAGCACCCCCTCCCCATCTATAGAAAGCCAGGATTAAAAATTGAAACAAGAATGAAAACAAACAAATTGAGCAAAGACATCATTGGCAGCACACTCTGGGGCGAGGGGTGGGGAGGGGAGACCAACCAGAGAATTGATTCAGACACGTTCCTGTGACTTGTCACTCAGACACAAAATTTACAAGACAGAAATAATCGTCTCCTGGGGAGGAGGGGAAGATGGATTCAGGATCCAGAGTTGGTACACAGTCTGTAACATTAAAATGTTCCATTGGCATCAAAAGAAAAAAAAATTATGAGATTTGCACAAAGACCAGGAAAGTTACCCATAAACAGGAAGAGACGCAGTCACAAGAAATGGTTTCTTTGAGGGACCAGATGTCAGACGTAACTGACAAAGACATCAGCGCAACTCTTATAAGCAAGCACATTCAAAGATCTGAAAGAAAGTATGTTTGAGAAGAGAGGACAGTGCCAGGACAATACGTTCTAATGAAAGAGAGAATATCAACTTCTTCCAGAAGTGTTGTGCAATTCTGTTTGGCGGTCTTGCATGATGGCCACATTTGATATAATCCCAGCAACATTGTCTGCGTAGAGGGTTAAAAAGAACCCACATTGGAACAGCATAATTAGCGAGCTTAACTTAGTAAGCATCTCTAAAACCTTACTCCCTATCAAAGACTGTATAAAATTTCACCGATGTTGGAAAATACTAGGTCACAAAGGCAACGTCGCTGGATACCGAGAAATCTATTTCAGGTAGATGAAATCATAACTATGCAAAAATAACAATCCATGATAAAATATAATTGCAAAGCCCTATTCCTTTAGAAATGAAAAAAAATAATTGCATTGCTGAATAATAAGTCAAAGGATAGGGACATCTCCATGGAAATCATCAAATGTTTATGTGTAAGGAATAAAGAATGGCTATGTTATCAATACCGGAGGGATGCGGCTATCACAATCATTAGAGAAAAATTCAACATCAAGTGCATCCATTAGAAAAAGAGAAATATTGACCGTAATTGAAGTAAGTTTACAAAGGAATGATGATGAAAAAGAGGGAGTGAAAATAAAAGAAAAAAGAAAAAGAGGGAGTGATCTCAAAGAAAGAAGGAGAATGTAGGTAGATAAGGCACAAACAGATACCACTGAATGGGGAAGCATAGGGGTTCTGAAGATAGCCAACCAAGCCAAGAACCATCTCCTAAGAAAGGACCACTAATGAACTAGATACCTGGAAAGATTTATGAAGTGAAAAAAAGGAAGTTCTCTCAATAAATAACATTAAAATTCATTAACAACCAGAGCTGAAGACACAGTAATAACTGAACGATTTTAAGAGAAAATTAAGCTCGCTGTTTCACCCTTGCACTTGAAGAAGTAAATAAAATGAATAACATTTTAGAAAATATGTACGTCACCTAACTTGCCACTAAAATTTTTTAAAAAACAGGAAGTTTGAATAGTCCAGTTAGCATTAAGGAAAACAATTTTTTAGAAAATTTCTTATAAAGCAGATCTTCTAGAAATGAATTCTTGTCATTGTTTATCTGAGAATGTCTTTATTTCACAGTCGTTTATGGTTGACTGGTTTTCTTTTCCCTTTGGGGCTTTGAATATGCTATCCTACTGCTTTTGAGACTTCATTGTTTCTGATGAGAATTCTCACCAGAATGATTGTGATTCCCCTGAACTCAATGAATCATTTTCCACTTAACAGTTGTCGGGATTTTCTCTTTCAAAAGTATGATAATGATTTGTCTCGGAGTGAATTTTGGGGAGTTTATCTTACTTAGAGCTTGTTAACCTTGGAGGTGTAGATTAATCTTTTCTTTAAGTCAAATTTGGGGTGTTTAGAGTACTGCTGTTCCTTCATATCCATTTATGTCCTTTTCTCTTCTTCTCTTAGATTTTGTTCAATTTATATATATTTAAAATTCTCTCTCTTCTGATTGCATAATCTCAGTTTTCTTATTATTTCTTATGCCAGCTCAAAGATGAGAATGCTTTTCAAGTCTGGAATCACCATTAGGTTGCTTTTCTTTTCCCACACAATTTTTACATCTTTATTTGTACTCTCTATTTGATAAGTCATCATACTTTTTTCTCTATTCTTTTTCTTTAATGAGTGATTTCTTTAATTTTTATTGACTTTATGGGGGTGACACTGGTTAACAAAATCATACAGGCTTCCAGTGCACAATTCTACAGCACATCATCTGTATATTGCATTGTGTGTTCATCACACCAAGTCAAGTTTCGCTCCATCACATTGATCCCCCTCTACCCTCCTCCACCTCCCCACCCCCTCTCCCTCCTATAGTCCCCACACTATTGTCTGTGCCTGTGTGTTATAATATATATAACTTGCTTAATCCCTTCACATTCTATTTCTTGGTGTCAATAAATTATTCCTTAAAAACATGGCCATGCAATCTTCCATGACATGGTATTTAAAAAAATTTCTCTCTAAACCTCAGTTTTCAGTGTTTGGAAAACAATGTTCAGACAGACAGATGTTCTTCTTAAAACTTGATTTGTATTCGCCTTTTTTAGAGCTTAGAGTCTTATCAACGCACTACTGATTTGTTTGATCTCGGAAAGTCACAGTTTCCATGACCCTTTCTCAGAATTATCTTCCTCTCCCTCTCTTTCCTCTATGAAAGTAGGGAACTCAATCTTTCAGGTGTGAGGAGCCCGTAGCTTAAATATGTCTTTTGAGATTTCTTACTATTCTGCTCAGTATTATATCTGCTTGGGTCTCCACCTCTGAATTTCACTGTGTTGCTCATTAAATAGGAGATAGCTCTTTCTTATTTCTAAGCTTGTTTGTCCCCAGTGGGTCGGGATGTGTTCAGAAAAATGAAATTTTATTTTATTTTATTTTTTTCCGAAGTTAGAAGCAGGGAGGCAGAGAAACAGACTCCCGCATGTGCTGGACCAGGATACACCTGGCATGCCCACCATGGAGTGATGCTCTGCCCATCTGGGGTGTTGCTCCATTGCAACCAGAGCCATTCTAGCGCCTGAGGTGGAAGCCATGGAGCGGTCCTGAGTGCCTGGGCCAACTTTGCTCCAATGGAGCCTTGGCTGTGGGAGGGAAAGAGAGAGACAGAGAAAGGAGAGGCGGAAGGGCGGAGAAGCAGATGGTGCTTCTCCTGTGTGCCCTGACAGGGAATTGAATCTGGGATTTTCATATGCCGGGCCGATGCTCTACCGCTGAGCCAACTGACCAGGGCCTTTTTATTTTATTTTTAGAGAAGAAGAGCAGTGGGAAGCTCAGTAGTTTGTTTTTTTAACTGAGTTTTTTTTAGAGAGAGGAAGGGAGAGAGAGAGAGAGAGAGAGAGGGGAACATCAATCTGTTCCTCTATGTGCCCTGACCCGGGATTGAACCTGCAACCTTTGTGCATTCGGATGATGCTCTAACCAACTGAGCCATCCAGCCAGGGCCAGACACATGGAATTTTGAAAGGTGCACTCGCTTTCCGCTGACCATTTCTCATGTGGGCTTCACGGTCCCCCTGCCTCTGAAGGCCTTTGTGCCTCTGACACGCTCCAGCATCTGCTGCTCTCGGGAACATTTGTGAGCTGTTAGTCATCTTATGTAGAACAGGATATATCCGTCACTCCTCCTCTGTGAAACCTTCCCTTCAGCAGGATTTATTTTAAGAACGTGCGAAAAAGAGAACATTTCACAAGGCATCCCAGTGAAAAAACCAGTCCTTTGTCAACATGTGGGATCCTGGGCCTGAATGTCCATCTGGCTGCCACCGGTCACTCCCCTGGGTGTGTGTGTGTGTGTGTGTGTGTGTGTGTGTGTGTGTGTGTGCCCCCTCTCTGCTGTGAAATTCTCACAGGCGGGACTCGTGGCTGCTGGTTCTTAGACCCAACATGAAGCTGTGCATTTGTGGGGGGACATCTCTGCTACCCTTGCTTTACAGGGCTCCTGGGTGAGGTGCACTCTGAGACCTGGCTGAATCATCAAGGTCACCTGGTAACCTGCTCTGCCCCCGCTGTGGGAAGGAAAGCCGAAGGCCTGCAGCGAGAACATGGAGGACCTGCACTTGGAGCTCAGGCTGTTTGTCCCCATGTTGGAAGCCCACACGGAGCCGCTCGGAGCAACCCGGGCGGCCCGCTTTCTCTCCAAACAGCTGTGAGGATGTTGGTGCTGGGCTGTGTGGCAGCAGGAAGTCTTCGCTGAGTTTGGCGTTGGTAGAGCCAGAGAGCTTTGGGGGCAAGAACCAGAAGTCTCTGAGGGAGGTGCAGGAGACAGGGGTGATCACCCAGAAAGAACCCAGCTGGGAGCAGGCTCCTCACACGTACGTGCCCACCTGCTCCGGAGAGAGCGTAGTTGTTTTGTGGGGGAGGCGGTGCTCTGTTCATTTGAGCTGTGAGTCATTTCAGACGCCCTGGACGGCGGGTGGCCACTCTGGGACCTCAGCCTCATTGAGCTCTGAACTGAGGTGGTGGGATCCACGAGCTCTAAGATGTTTTCTCTTCAAAGCAAGAGCAAGGTGGCTTCCCCGTCCCCACCTCCACCCCCCAGGGGATGGCACATGTCTTGCTAGAGCTGCCGGGTGCGCGTGGTTCCAGGCTCCAGCCTGGGGAGGAGTCACATTGCAGCCCACTGAACACCCCCACTGGGAGTTTCTATAGCAACTTTCCGAGAGGAATTTCCAGGGCTCACGGATTCTGTCACAGTAACCCAGTGAGGGGAGAAAGTGCGTGGGGGTTGGGGTGGTGGTGGAGAGAGCTGAGAGATAGGCTCCGTGGGGAGGACCCCAGAGATGAGGGTCAGCAGCTTCGGACAGGTCCTCGCCAGCCACTTAGGGACGGGCGGGTCATCAGCTGCCCCAGAGCGCCTCACTTTCGAGAATAAAACGCACCTCCAAGATGCTCAGGAAGCTTCGCTAAGACAGGGGAGCAGGTGTCTCATTCGGTCTTCCCTGAGAATTAGGGCAGGGCCAGCCAGCACTGATTCTAGCGGACGGCTGCCCGTGGGAGTCTGCAGACTGGAAATGATGCAAGCAGATGGCTCAATGAAAAGACAAATATATATATATATATATATATATATATGCACATATAAAAGCATTCTAAGCATACAGATGCTTTTATATTTTCTTTTTGACTATTAATCATGACACAATTCTGTATATCAAAGATGCCTTTAAGCTTTTTTTTATTAAGCTCTCCCCCGGTAAACCCTGTCGACAGCACACTGCCCCAAATCACCCGTTGACATTTAGCAGGGAGGACCAGACACTGCACGCTTGTTAGCATGCGAGCACCGGGTCTCAGCACCGTGTACCATCAGGGCATGGTATTGCAGAGGTATTACATGCCCAGCACCGGGCTGCACACTCTGTGAGCTCTGCCCTTGCACAAGTAGTAACCAGCCATGGCTGTGGGTCAGGTACAAACAGCCACTACAGAGTGGGCGGGCTTCATTCAAAAGAGGACAGACATGCCTCTGCCTGGACTTCAAGACGGTTTCATGGGGCCGAGAGGCAGAGCTCCGTCTGAGGGGGGTTCTAGGAAGAAGGTAGATCAAAGCAGGAGATGGCAAGGGCACATGTCTGAGCCACGGTGGTTAGGCCTCTGACCTGGCTCTTCTCTTCGGTAGGTGGTAATATGAATTCGTCTTCCAGGGTTCTTGGGGGATTTATAAAGTCAAGAATTCAGCCCCATTCCTGGCACACAGCAAGCACTTAACAGATTATTTTTTAAAAGGCAACAAAAATAATAAAACCCCATGGAGGTTGGCAGTAAGAAAGAACCCTGTGTTGTTACAGTTGGGGGTAAGGAGTATCTGTTGAGTGGGGGTGTTTGGATGAATCATCAGCTGTGGGACATTTCTCTAAGATTTCTCTAATAAAACCTAATTATTTGGCTTATGCATCCCCCACCATGTTCTGTTCCCCCTTGGGAAAAAACCTTAAAGATCTTCTTGAAGACTAACATCAAAGCCAGTTCCCACTTCCACAGGAAAAGGTGTCATATGAGAGACTCCAGGTTTGCAGACAGATGTCTAAGTGAGGTCATTCCTTGACCCTTCAGCCTGTCGTGGGTCATTTGCACAATCAGACACTGAGAAGAGAGAATTTAGTGAGTGAGAGGTTCAAGTCTGAAGACAGGAAAAAGACATGTCCAACTTTAATGTAGACTACCTAGCAAAAGGAGTTCTCTCTTACTAGAAAGAGGGTCAGCCTTTTTTGTGCCAGTGAGTCCTTCAACCGATTAGATGAGGCCCACCGACATTATGGAGGGCAATTTGCTTTATTTGTTTTACCAATTTAAGTATTAACCTCATTCGGAAATGCTTTCAAAAAACATACCCAGAATACTGTTTGGCCATATATTTTGGCCCTTTGTGTCCCCCTGAAGTTGACAAAATAAATCATCAAAGTAGGAAAATCCACTCTAAAACAAGTAGAATCTAAAGGAAAAGGAGACAAAAATCTGAAGGCCAAAAGGCGTTGGAGAGAGGACTGCTAGTACCAATCACCTGAAGGCAGAGTAAACATAATCTCTTAGGTGGAAAGAAAGTGTAGTGGTTTGAATTGCATCTCCCCAAATTCATATCCATTTGGAAACTCAGGACATAATCTTATTTGGAACTAGGGGCTTTGCAGATACAATGAGTTGTGTTAAGATGAGGTCTTGATGTTGTAGGGTGGACCCTAAGTCCAATGACAGGCATCCTTATCTGGAGAGGGAGATAGAGAGTCCCACAGACACACACACAAAGAGGGAAGGAGGCATGTGAGGATGGAGGCAGAGATTGGAGTGGTGTGGCTATAAGCCAGGGAATGCTGGCAGCCACTATGCACAGGAACCTTCCCCTTCAGAGCCTCCAGAAGCAACCAACCCTGCTGACACCTTGATAGCAGAGTTCTGGCCCCCTGAACGGAGATCATAAATCTAGGTTGTTTGAAGCCACACTGTGGCCATTTGTACCACAACCTTAGGAAACGAACCCAGAAGGTTTTTCCCCCCAGTGGCTTGAGTTCAAAAAGCACTGAGAAATTAATGAAATGGAGATGGATGGTCAGCAGGGGAAGACCACAAACGGCCTTGGGGAACCACAGAAAACATTTAGTCTTTATTCAGAGACCCAAGGGAAACAGATAAGAGAATTTCAGGAACAAAGTAAAATAATAAGATGTATGCTTTACAAAGATCCCTAGAAGGCTGGTAGGGTATGGGAGACCGGAGGTTGGATGCTCACTGTGAGGGTTGCTGGTGACCCAGCTTAGAGATGAGGGTGACCTAAGGTGACCAACTTTTTTACAATGAAAAGGAGGACAAAAATAAGGAAGAAAACAATATTATAAATGAAAGAAACATTTTATTCATTGCAACAATAATACACTATAATATGATAAATGCATAATAAAAACATTTGTAATATTTTATATTGTAATTATGCTTACATGTCTATTAATTTTTAATAATAATTATAAGAAAAAGTACTCATTTAGATACAAATACGTCACATCACACACAATGGATCAACTCAGCATCAATTGAATACTGACATTGACAGATGAGTCTTCCAATATCAAAAAGGAGGACATGTAGGAGGATACTTTTTGAGGGAGGACAGAACTTATAAAAGAAAGACTGTCCTCCCTAAAGGAGGACGATTGGTCACCTTAAGGTGACCAGAATTCTGCAGCAGAAGTAGGAATTTAGACAGGTAAATAGGTCTGAAGGTAACACTGAACCACGGCCAACATTTGGTGATTGAACCAGTGATGCTAAAATTAATGATGGTTTAAAATAAGTCAGAGGAAGACAAATATAGGTGGAATCCAAGGAACCCATTTGTGTGAAATCTAGGAAAAAGATAAATAAATAAACAAAACAGAAACAGCCTCACAAATACAGAGAACAAGCTGATGGTTGCCAAAGTGAAGGTGTGGGGTTAGAGGGATGAAAAAATAGATCAATAGATTAAAAACAATGCCAGTTTTCTGGCTTGGGGAATCCTTTAGATGGTGGCACATTTGCTCTAGGCCTCCTTGCTCGGTCCCTTTACTCTTTATTTACTTAACTTAAAGACGTGTTTACTCTACATCAGATGTGGTTCCTATAGAGTCGCACCTGAAGGCACCTGGAGACCAAATTGACTTTGCCTTCCAAGGGCACTCTTTCGGGGCAGAGATACGTGTAAAATAACAAAGGGAACTGAAAAGATCTCTCACGGAAAGGCTTATCAGATTGCAACTGGGGATATGCCCAACTCTGGGGGCAGAGCCGGGTGAGAGAAAGCCAACACTAACTTTGGATGAGGTCCTGGTGTTCTATCTCATCGTGCAAAACTTAGTGGAGTGCAATAGGTCAAACAGGTGGATATGCTTGTTCCAGGTGCATCCTATTTACTTTTTGAGGGAGGTCTGTTACTGATGAATCGGTAACCAGGATGCAAAGAATCAGAATATCCCGATGGTTTAATTCGTGTATGAGGAAACCATTACTCTGTGTAGAAACATTTCCCTTATGTTTGCACGTCCCTCCTCCCCCCACTCCAACTTCTAATCACCGTGCAATAAATAAGACTGCAGGACCCTTTCACTGAAATTGGATGCTTTTTTCCCCCTGCTGTGGGTATATCTTCAAATGCCTTGTGGTTTGGGTTGTGTGGTACACGATTTACAAAAAAAAAAAAAAAAAAAAAAAGACATCATACCTGGATGTTCCTAAACTTCCATCCCTGTCACGCTGCTCCATGAATCCTTCCTATTTCATTTTTCTGGTGCTTTTTACTAGCAACAGATACGGCCTCCTTCTCCCACACATTCAAAAAACACAAAAACAAAAGACAAACAAAAAATACCCCACTTCATTTGATTTCTAACCAAGTCAACAGGATGAGTCATGCCGTTCTTTAAAATGTGAACTCTCTTTCAAGAGAGAGACATCTCTGAATTGTCATCCCATTACAAGGGCTGTCCTCTCACATGTGTTCATCTGTTCGGAGAGCTGGTGTAGCAGCAAAAGTCAGAGGATTCTTTCTGAGCTCACAGAGTTTGGATGCTTTGCTGTTTACCTAGAGTTTGCTTGAACGAAAACAACAACAACATCAAAACCCACCTCGCACCAGTTCCGTTCTACTCTCCACTGAGAAACCCAGTGCTTTCTGCACCCAGAGAACCAGGAAACTGGCAGCCCAGCGAGATAGAAGGTAGTCTGACCCTAATCACCTGCCTCAGACAAACTCCACTGAGATCCCGGCAGCCCCAAGCCCTCAACAGACAGTGAAAGCCAGCCGCTGAGCCTAGATGTGCACTCTCTCCAAGCTAGGACAAGAAGACACCATTGCTCCCCAACACACGCGTGGGATCCGAGAAGGCCAAGTGGTAGGTCAGGACTTTGATTCCCTCCTGCATTGAAAAACCAGCAGGACTTCCCCAAGATGGGCCAAGGATGGAACGTATAAAACTGTCCAGCCTCACACCCCTCTCTGTCCACCATACAACCTCAGGGATAGACACACGGTTGGGAGTGAATCGTGGGTGAAGTCACTTTACCTTTGTATTCTATAGACTTCTGTTTTCTTTCTTTTTTTCCCCCTCCAATAGATGCAATCATGATACCCACAGAGGTGAGTAGGGAGGGGGTCCGCACTAAAGCCCAGAATGGCTCCAGGGAGAGATGTCACTCATGTGTCTCTGGCCTTAGGAAACATTCACCAAATACTACCTTTCCCTTACCAGGGTGCCCGATTTGGGGTAAGTTCACTTTGCCCTGAAAGGACAAATCATTACCTGCCTTTGAATTTGTATGTGACAAATTTTTCTATCCAGGAAAGCCAAGACTTTGATTTAAAAAAAGAAAAAAAATCCTTCAGCGGTTCTTGCAGCGGTTGCCACCCATTGCCAGTGTCTGGAGCTGTGGTTTTCAATATTGATTTGGCCAAAATCTATGGACCTTCAGGAAGAGGAGACCTCCTCCAGAGAGGAAGGTCAAAGTCTCTTCTCTCTAAAAGGTGGTTTTGTGGTGCCACCTAATGGCTGAAGGTTCACACTGCTCATCTGGAAGTCCCCACGAGGGAGAGGTGGGATGGGCTGGGGTTGTGAAGGAGGGAGGTAGAGAGACAGGTGGAGGGAAGTTGTTCTCCTGCTTGCTTGGCCTTTAGACCAGAGGAAAGCTAAATGCACTTTTAGAAAAAAAGCTAATAGAACCTATCTCTGCATCTTCCCTGACCCACTCAGCTTACAGCCATTATATAAGTCCCTCTGCAACATTGCCCACGGGGATGTCAGATCACACACCCTTTGTGAGTTCACTTGGGGTCTGCGGGAGCTCATGCAACATCCAGCTCAGCAGGCCCAGTGCCAGGGACCATGCTAAAATCTAACTCCAAGACGAGGGACACTCTGTGTATGCTCATCTCCTATTGGGCACAGGGCCTGAGAGGTTCCTTAGGTGCCCAAGGGCTGAATGTCACAGCCTGGCCGAGTGTGACTGTCTCCTGATGCGGCCAGCAGGTGGCGAGCTCTCTCTGTCCAGAGAAACGGGTCCCCGTCACCTTCTTCAATAGCTGGATGAGCGACCTTGGCCTTTTGCATGAGGGTTCCCTGGGATGGACCCAGTCCACGGGGCGGTGGGGGTGCAGATACAGAGGCAAGAAGAGAATGCTGACCTCCATACACAGAGAAAGGGCGGGCTCCATTAAAAGCTCAGAGAGTTTAAACATGTAGAGAAAAGCACAAACCAAATCGTATGAAAGCGCTTGGGACAGACACACCTTGCGGTTTTCTTCGTGCTTTTAGAAGGCAGAGAGCAAAGCCTCTCATTGGGCGGTTGGCTGCGTTTATCCCTCGTGTTTTAAATCAGGACTTTCCCTGGTTTCTCAGCCGAGAGTAGTTGGAGGCACCCAAGTCTTCCTGCCTCTCTTTCCTCCTCATGTGGAGAGGGTCAGGGCGGGAAGGGGCCCAGTGGACTGCCATGTCTGGGACTCTTGCACTGAAAGATAATGAACCAGAGATAATGACCCCTCCTGAATTTCCCAGGAAAGCCCAGGTTGGTGTGTGTGTGTGTGTGGGGGGGGGAAGCAAGCTGACACAGGTGCCGCCATCTGGGAGCCCAGACCAATGAAACGCCCCACTACCACCCCATTCTCTGCAGCCCTCTCCCCCCATGGAGGCTGTGGCAGCATCTTTTTCTGTCTCATCTCTGCCTTTCAAAGAGTTCTCAACATCCCTGGCGAGCTGAGGTCATCTCACTTTCCAGTGCCCTAGCGTGTGTATTTTTCTTCCTGTTTCTGCAGACACAGGCGAAGGGGGAGACAGGGACGTGTGTCCGAACGATCACCAGTCACCCTGTGAGGCCCGACATGATGCCTTCTGTCACTGAAACTCTTCCTAGGGACAAAGAAGGTTTCCAGGACCAGACCAGTTGTTGTGACTAGAACTTATTTCCTTTACTTTTAAAGCCTGTCTGTCCCTGTTCTAGACTGAGGAAAAGAATTGTGCATGTGCGTGCGTGTGTGTGTGTGTGTGTGTGTGTGTGTGTGTGTGTGTAAAATAAATCATATATCTACTCTATTACCCAGAGTCCGACTCCTTGGTGTTGCTTCAAGAGACACAAAAATTTATGTTCATTTATGTTCAAAGGCTATATGCACATGTCCTTAGGATGATGAATGCATATTTAATCTGTGATACCTTCAGCAAATAAAATGCTCTTCAGCAACAGAAGGAAACAAACTATTCACGCATGCCAAAACTACTATGACTCTTAAATCGTAGTTTGTATTTTTCTAACATGCATTTTTCTAAGTGGAATGAGAAAGATCCCAACGATGACCTGCTACATAATTCAGTTTATGTAACACTGAAAAATAGAAAATGTATATATAGAGAAATAAAGCAGACCAGGGGTTGTCATGCATTGGAAGAGGGGTGCGTACAAAAGGGTAGCTTGGAGGATGATTGGACCAGTTGCTACGAAAAAGTTGACACAAAATTGTGGCAGTTGATGCTCTTTGTTGGCCAAAATCGTCCAAAGAACCATTGACTACAGAAAGTGAGCTTTATTGGCGTAATGGCTTAAAATCAACCAGGATGTGCAGCAAAGGTTTAACCCAGATGGTGGTGAATGAGTCAGGTTATAGTATCAAGGAATGACTTAAACACACCGAGGGGCAAGGAAGAAAAGAGAATAAACAAAGTAAGTTCAAAATTCCAATTCTGACTGAATGCCATCAGGCTAAGGACAAAAAAGAGGAATGAGCAAACCCTGAGCCTTTGTTCATAGACTTGTTTCCCAGAGGAGCTAGTTTAGGAACTCTGAAACGATATTATCTGTGTGCTAGTGCTATACAAGTAAGTAAAATACATTATACGGAATGAGAGCGACTATTTCCCATGGTGGAAGAAAATCGTTAAAATCAGGAAAGGGGAGGGAAGGAATTTTATGATATGCTGCCCTGGAGGCTCAAAATAGTACTTTTAGTTACTTGTTTTTAACTAATGTTCATATCTTAGTTACGATCAATGTTCTAGGTTGATGTAAGTTTTTAACATAAAAGCAGGTTGGGTGAGGGGGTACCCTGTGACTTTCTACTATTTTTTCCAACTCTTCTCCAAGTCTAAAATTATCTCAAAAATAAAAAAAGACTACTAGGTCACTTTCTATGGGTCACAGGGAAACAACTAATTATACCGGAAACTTAGGTAAATAAAAAATATATATATTTATTTTGTCTTTCTTATAGCAATTCTACTCCTGAGTAACCAAATAGCAAATGAGGAAAATGGTGTGTTTTTTATGAGTGCATTTTAATAAATGCGTACAAGAGAAGTCTTGAAAGAGACGAGAGATTTAAAAAAAGGAAGAAAAAACAAGTGAAACCTGTGTCCCAAACACCTGATCTGTTGCAGAGCGAGGTAAGAACTATGTCTGGGCTCTCTCTAGAAACTTCAAGAAAGAAGAGAATAGAGTAAAATGTTTAAGGAGTTGAAAGGAAACTCCTCTCCCCTCCCCCCCAAAAAACCACAACAACAACCTAGAATTCTATAACCAGAGTAATTATCTTTCCAAAACTATGGAGTAATAAAGGCTTTCTCAGGCAAACAAAATAATTGAGGGTATTTGCCTCGCAAGAAATGTTGACAGAAGTTCTTTAGACAGAAGGAAAATGACACGGGTCATAAACTTGAATCTCCATCAAGAAATAAAGCATGTTGGCCTGACCTGTGGTAGCGCAGTGGATAAAGCATCGACCTGGGAACACTGAGGTCGCCAGTTCAAAACCCTGTACTGGTCTGGTCAAGGCACATATGGGAGTTGATGCTTCCAGCTCCTCCCCCCTTTCTCTCTTTCTCTCTCTGTCTCTCTCTCACTCTGTGTCTCCTCTCTAAAATGAATAAAATAAAATTTAAAAAAAAATTAAAAAGAAATGTTTAAAAAAAAAGAAATAAAGCATGTTGGGGAAGAAATAAATAAAGGTAAAGTAAAACATTTCATTTTTCTTGTTCTCTATCGATCTCACTGATGACAGTTTGTTCAAGGTAATAAACATGACAATGAACTGTGTGATTATACAATAGCATAGAGGTAAGTACATTCAAGACAGCAAATTTATAAGGGATATGAGGGAAGAATTTTGAATAATTCAAGACCCTTCAGGTGGCATTGTGTATTAGAAAGCAGACTTGGATTACTCGTGAGGGTATACTGCCATCTCCAGAGCAACCATGAGAAAGCATTAAAAAGAAATGTAATTAAAGAGGCTAAAGGAAGAGGATTGAATGTATAAAATGCTCAATTAAAAATAGAGGAGGCAGAAAAAACTAATTAACTAACTAACTAAATAAATAAACCCAGCAGAAATAAAAAACAAGGCAATGAATAGAATTTCACAACAAATAGGCCATATATTACTCCAACTATACCAATAATCAATCACATTAAGTGTCAATAACAAGCAATATCACAGTGGATTAAAACCAATGCCAATTATATGTTGTCTAGAAGAAGCTAATTTTAAGTATAAAGACAGACAGATTAAACCTAAAGGGACAAGGAAAGGTATACCATGTTCACACTCGTTAAAAGAAAACTGAATTCACTATATTCTTTTCAGACAGAGCAGACTTCAGAGCTAGGACAGTTTTCCATTATAAAAAGAGTCATGACAGTACATCACAATAATGGGATTGATTCTCAATCCTCTGTGCATATGTGTCTAACAACAGAGTCAAAATATATGAGGCAGCCTTGGCTAGGTAGCTCAGGTGGTTTGAGCACCAGTCCTGATGCACCACGGTTGCGGGTTCCATTTCAGGTCAGGGCTCCTACAAGAATAAACCAATGAATGCATAAATAAGTGGACCAACAAACTGACCTCTATCTCTCTCTCAAAATCAATAAGTAAAAATTTAAAAAACACATGAGGTAAAAACTGATAAAACTACAAAGAGAAATATGTAAACCCACTGTTGTAGACAGAGACTTCGACATCCCTCCCTTAGTAACGGACAGGTTCAACAGGCAGAAAATGAGGAAGAAACAGGTGGACAGCATCACTAATCAGCTGGATCTAATGAACCTTTATGGAGCTCTTCTCCCAGCAACTGCAGGACACACAACCTCCTTCAGGTGTGCACGGAACATTCACCAAGGTAGACCTTATCCCAGTAAACACACCTTAACAAGTTTAAAAGAGTTCGCAGAATCCACAAAGTGACAAAATCAAGTATATTAGCTTTTTAGGACACTCAGTTAAGGGACCGTAGTGCTGACTGTCTATGCTTGGCGGACAGAAAAGAAAAAAAATAAGAGGAAAACCCACCCACAGCACGTGCTTCCCAGTGAAAGGTCACAACACAACCTGCAGTCCTGTTGAAGGGACTAAACCTGAGTCCAACCGGGCCTGGGTGTCCAGCTGCTGGTTTGCAGAATATAGGGCAGGGAAACTTGCTGAACTGGGCAGTAAGTCTGATATCAAGGCAATAGAAAAGTCCACAGGGAAACCAGCCCAGATTCTTAATCAGATAAATTAAAAAAAAAAAAGAGAAGGAAGGAAGGAAAGAATGGACAAGTTATCTCTAGACCAGTGGTTCTTAACCTGGGTTCTATCGAACCCTAGAGGTTCGATGAGTCGGTCTCAGGGGTTCGGAGAAGCCTCTATCGTGGTGGCCAGAATAAAGTAATATACTGTAATTTGTTGTAAGTTTATGCACTTTGTTGGTTTTGTTCTTTGAGCAAGGTGATGTTCAAGCATGGCTCATTTTGTGCACTAGTAAAAAAACATATACCTATGTCTTGAATTTGGAAAAAAAAATCATATTTTATTTATCACTAAAGAAGGGTTCGGTGAATGCACATATGAAACTGATGGGTTTGGTACCTCAAAAAAGGTTAAGAACCACTGCTCTAGACTAAAAGAGAATTTAAGTAACACAGTAAGTTGGCAAAATAAAGAGAAGGATACCATATTGGGCTGGATACACCTCCGGGGATAAAATCATGAGCAAATACAAAACAGCACTTATTACAAAAGGCAACATAGTTACATTCGGAGGAAGGGATGGGTTGTGGTTGGCAGCATGCTGGAGGAAGGGCTTTTGGATAACAGCCAAGTTTTGCTTGTTGGTTTGCACGGTTATTAGGTTATTCAACTTATAACTAAGGTGACCAAGTTTTTTACAGTGAAAAGGACAAAAATAAATGAAAGAAAACAACATCGGAAATAAAAAAAACATTTTATTCATTGCAACAATAATACACTATAATATGACAAATGCATAATAAAAACACTTGTAATATTTTATATTATAATTATGCTAACATGCCTATTAATTTTTAATAATAACTGTAAGAAAAAAGTACTCTTTTAGTAAAACTAAATATCAAACAAAACCCCTAATTGGGAGTAATATTTGGGTGTATTTATCATTTTCTAATTTAAAAATGTCTGTTTTATGCAACTATTTAATCAAAATGCTTTATTAATAGATATAGTCTGAGGTTAGATTTCCACTTTAAAACTTGAATTTCAGGAAAATATTGTAAATAAAATCATACGTATTTGAAAATTACTAAATAGATAATAAATTAATAAAACGTGAATTGTGCTTACCTGTCTATGATTGAATATTAACTGAGAAAGAAATAATCGTGAGTCTACAATGTCATATGTGCCGTGTCGCGTTTCAGTAAGAAGTACACAAAGCCATTTGCGCACTCTATATCGCGTGCTCTCTCAAGGTCTCTGGCCGCACTGTACTGATGATCCTTGATGAATCGTCATGTCAAATACAAATACGTCACATCACATGCAATGGATCAACTCTGCGTCAATTGAGTATGGACATTTACAGATGAGTCTTCCAATATCAAAAAGGAGGACACGTAGGAGGACACTTTTAGAGGGAGTACGGAACTTACAAAAGAAGGATGGTCCTCCCTAAAGGAGGACGATTGGTCACCTTATGATAATTGTAAACTAGTATCCTCTGCCTGTGTTGTAGCCTAGCTCCCTGTTGAACCTCACTATGACAAGATAAACAGTAAACAAACGAATATACACCTCAAACCGAGGGGAGAAAATTACTGGGGAATGTGTCACGGGACCTAAGGAAATGAGAGGGGATGTTTCTGCATACACAGCCCTCTCCTGGGCCATCACCGGGCATGGCCATCACATGGGAAGCCTCTCTCACTCACCCCTGGCTTGTCTGACTGTTCCCTTCTAACATGAACCACCACTGTCATCCCCAAACAGGTGGCCAGGGAGGGAATCTGACCCCAGTCAGCCTTCTTCTCCCCAGATTGCTGTCCTGCACCTGGACAGAGAACAGAGGTCAGGTGCAGACAGGCTTTCCCCATTCTAGGCTGTGTCTGTGGGGCAGAGCTCAGGAGAAAGGCAAGGAACACATGGGAGTTTCCGGTCACTTCTGGCATGGCCTATGTCCCTTCTGGAGTGTCTTTTTTTGTCTTCTTGCCTCGTGAGAGTCTGGCTTTTCTCTCCCTATTGCTGAATGAATTTCTTTCTTTCTGTTTAGCATCTTACCTGTGCGTAAGCATCACCAAGGTAAGCAATCAAATCACCAAATCTGAGGCTCCCTGAGTCGACCTGAGGCCCATCATTTCATCCCCTGCTCACTGTCCAAACACTCAACTATACCGACCACATCCTATGCAGTATCTATTTTGACTTAAAAGGGACAAATTAAAAATTCACCTTAGTGTCCGTGGACCACTGGCTGCCACTTTTTTGACAGGCCGGCATTTCAGGATGGTATCCTCGGCAGAAACCACGTCTACATTATGTCTTGCAGCCTTGGACACAGCTCTGTTCTCCTGTGATCATGTTACAACTGGCTCTTAGGCGTGGGTTTGAGAATGAGCAAATTACATACATACATACATATATACATATATATATGTATATATAAGTGTGTGTGTGTATATATACATATAAATTTTGATGTCTGTTTCCTGGATGCCTACACATTACCAAAATACAAAACCTGGTGTCATCATATCAGAGAATTACTCTGTCACACTGTTGTTTTTTTTTCTCCCCAACTCTCAATAAATCATGTCATTGGCAATCTGTGGAGTCATGACATCTGAAAGATGCTGTTCGCCAGCCGGCCGGAGTTTCCATTGGCAGGAGGTGAGCATCATCGCTGTGGGGGCCCTTGCCATCCCCCTCACTGAAAACTCCAGTGCTGATTCAGACATCCTGAGACTGCGACTTGCAGAGTCTGAGAAATTAAGTCCCAAAGCTGTTCTGGTCTCAAAGATGCTTCTGGGAATGGCCAAGAAGGGCTCGGGCATGCTGGGAACACACAGAGTGAGGGTTTTTGTCTGCCAGGGCAGAAAGGCCCGGATATTAAAAGAAGTCTCTGGAGGGGAGAGGGAGGGAAATGCTAATGCTTTCACCTGCATCTCAGCTACTTTATATAGGTCATCTCCAAGATGTGTCATCATCCCTATTTTAGGGGGGGGGTCATCAAAGCAGAGCATGGTCTAATGTCAAAGGTCAGCTAGTACCTACCTACCTGAGCCAGGACAGTGTCTGCACACTGGTCAGAAGCACATGGTCATGAATGACAGTTGGGGACAAATGAGAGGATCCTGGGGGACTTGTTATCTGTCTGTAGCCAGGGTCCCTTCCCAGCTGCCTCTGAAAATCTCCTAATCCCCCCCTCCCACTCTCTATCCTGGTGGAATCCCAAGAACAGACATTCAACTAACTCGCAGGGTTTGCAAATGGCCTCCTGTGAACTCATCTGGAGATGAAAATATCCACAAATCATTACTCTTGCCCTGCTCCAGCCCCTGGGATACTCTGGGAGAGGCCCTAGGGATGGATCCCAAATTTGTCTCCTGGGTTTGAACCACTTGCTGAGGCAAAGAAACTCCCAGAGCACTGGCCACACCCAGATCAGTTAAGAACCTCAATCTCTAGAGGAGTCAACGCCAGAGTCAGTATTTTTAAAAAAATGCTCCAGACAGATTACGATGGAAAGGCACATTTGGGAAGCATGGGTTTTATTTTATTCTTCATAGAGGGCCGGGCTTCCAAATATACTGAAACCAAAGCCCAAGAGCAGACCATCAATAAGATGGGAATCTCAGGGTAGGGGGAGGTTTGGACATGGGCGTTTTTCAAAAGATTCTCATGCTCATAGAAGTGAAATTTCAGCTCTGGCTAGGTTGTTCAGTGGATACAGCACCCTCCTCGGTGTACCAAGGTCCCAGGTACAATCCCCTGTCAGGGTGCCAATGAGAAGCAATCAATGGAACAACTAAGTGGAAAATTGACTTGATGCTTCTCTCTCTCTCTCTCTCTAAAATCAATGGAAGAATTTTAAGAAAAGTTAGTGAACCCCCTGGAAGTTCAAGGCATATATCCCTTTTCCTGGGACTTTTCACGCCTGGGTTTAGTGCTTTCCTCCCCATGGCTTGACCCCACAATTCAACCAATCACCCATTTCTGCTTCTGTAGTGACTTCCAGTAGTTTGCAAACCTTAGAGCTGGCCAAGCGTCTCAGACTGCCCCGGGATCACCTGGTTCAGTCCTGACATTCCCAGCTCCCAGGAAACACCATGGTCCTGGGAAAACCGGGCTTGTGGCTGGCAATGCTGCTTGTGATCAAAGCATTGGGGATCATTCCTTTTTCTGCTATTTTTCCTGGAATATCCTCTTGCCACCCTCCTGATTGGGGCTCCTAACTGAACTGCCACCACAACTCATCTCAACTGCCCAGCTTGGTGCTCCCCACGTGTATTCTGAGCTGTCACTCACCTCACCAGCTCCCATAAGATCACACAACTCCTCTCTTCACTGGTCACCTTAACCCAGAACCAACCCTGGCCCCTAATCTGCTGGCATCTCCAAGTCGAAACCAACACACTCTGCCCAACTTTGAGTTTTTTTCCATGCTTAATCCCTTCACCTTTTTTTCTGTTTTTGCCCCATGAACAAAATAAAAGAACAACACAAAATAGAAACAGACTCATAGATACAGAGAACAGATGGAAAGAAATTGTTTCTCCCCTGACCAGGTGGATAGAGTGTGGACGTGGGAGACTGAGGACCCAGGTTCGAAACACTGAGGTTGCCAGCTTGAGTGCAGGCTCATCTGACTTGAGCGTGGGATCGTAGACATGACCCCAAGGTTGCTGGCTTGAGCCCAGGGTTGCTGGCTTCAGTAAGGGGTCACTGGCTCAGTTGGAGCCCCTGTTAAGGCACATATGGAAGCAATCAATGAACAACTAAAGTGCAGCCACAACAAATTGATGCTTCTCCTCTCTCTCCCTTCCTGTCTGCTGTCTCTCTCTCTCTCTCACTAGAATAAAAAAATAATCATTTAAAAAATTTTCCCCCAAAATGATTACAAAAATGAAATTAATTACTAGAAAGAAGCTGACTAGATAGACTAGTTTCTGGTGTATTCAAAAGAAAACCAAACAAAAAACGGTAAACATGCAAATAAACAGAATAATTAGCAAATGAAAGGAAATTAACATAAATACTATATATTAGAGGTTTCTTGTTTTTAATTAAAAGAATTTTCCTTTAAACATTCTATTGGTATCAGAATAAAGAGGAAAAACAGCATCTGTGCAGAAGAACAGAGCAAACAAGAAGATGTCAATTAATAAAATGGTTAGAAACTTTTAAAAGTAGCAAAGTTGAAGGACTCCATGCTAAGTGTGGACAGAGAGTGAGGCCAACAAAGAAAACAGAGGACATTGTATCCATGGAATCAAAACAGTATGCTTTTAAAGAACCTTCAGAGAACAAGAATTCCGGGAAATTACAAATATGATGGGAAAAGCAATACATTTGGTAGAAGGGCTGAAAGATGAAGTGGATGTATCCTTCAAGTGTGTAGAGTAAAACAACAAACAGATCAACTATAAAGGGGAAAAAAAGATCAATCTGGGAGGGCCAACATGCAAATAATTAAAGTTTCAAAAAATAAAAAATAAAAAGAAAGAAAACAGATAAGAAGAGAAGATAAATAAAGATGAAGTAATACTAGGTATCTCAGAACTGCAGGGCAGGAGTCTCCAGATTGGGAACAGGGAATGACAAGAAACTGACCATTCAGCCCTGGCTGGTTGGTTCCATGGTTTAGCATCTGCCCAGTGTATGGATGTTCTGGGTTGAATTCCTGGTTAGGGCACACAGGAGAAGTGTCCATCTTCTCCACCCTTACCCCTTTTACTTCTCTCTCCCTCTTTCTCTCTTTTCTCCTCTGAAGCCATGGTTCCATTAGAGCACATTGGCCCCAGGTGTTGAGGATGGCTCCATGGCCTCTGCCTCAGGTGCTAAGAAGAGCTTGGTTGCTGAGCAGCGGAGAAACATCCCCAGATGAGCAGTGCATCGCTTCCCTTCCCATGGTTTAACCTTGCAATCATGGGTTTCCTGGGTGGATCTCAGTCAGGGCGCATGCAGGAGTCTGAGTCTGTTTCTCTGTGTCCCTACTTCTCACTGAATTAAAAAAAAAGAAAGAAAAACTAACCACCCATATGTCCAAGAACTTTATCTGCCTACAAAAACATGACTCCCGGAGGAGCAAGATGGCGATGGAGTAGGCGGACGTACCAACTTCCAACTCCCAGAACCAAAGTGGATTATAACTCAATTTTAATAACCATCATCTGGATAAACCAATTTTGAACTAAACTAAGTGGACTCTTCAACCAAGGAACACAGAAGAAGTCACATTGAGACTGGTAGGAATAGCGAAAACGCGAAGAAGGCTGTCAAGCTCTTCGGAGCGAACGGCAGCCCGGAGATACCCGCGTGGCAGGAGGAGAGTTTGGCAGAGAGGGAGGGACCTGGGTCCCAGGAACAAAGCCCCAGCCTGCAGTCGCAGAGCCTAGAAGAGGCGTTTGGACAGTATTGAGCTGTGAAACAAGTGAGGATACTGTTTGTGAGAAAGAGACAGTTTTCTCAGACCCAAGATTCTTTTTAAAGGGACAGCGCAGAAAACCTCTCTCACAACCACGCACCCGGGGCTCCAGGGAATGGGGACAGAGGAGAAGACCAGAGCAGTGGGAAGAGAATGTGGACTGAAGGCACAGGGACAAACACACTGAGGGTCAGCCACCCTAACCCCTGGGCTAAGTCACTTCCCTAATCAAAAATGAATATTTCCCCTGGAACTAGCAATACCAGCAAAGGGAGACAGGACACCAGCCAAACAAGCTCTCCCTCGGCACTTAGAGCAGAGCTGCTTAGAGGGAGGGAGCTCCCAGATCTACATATGGAGTGTTAGGGCCCTTTCTACTCTGCTGAGGGTTGCTGGAGGGATGGTGGCGGCAGAATTCTGAAATGCGGTTCTGTCGGCGGGGGCAGAGGCCCAGCCAGTGTGAGCTCGGTCTAGCCCAGCAGGGGCAGAGGGGATGCGCGAAAGCGGTCCAGCAGCTGCGGGCCCACCTGTAATCCCACCAGCGGGGGAGAAGCGGGAAGCCAGGAATGGGCAGAGATCTGCTCTGCGACCCTACGCAAGCTGGCCCTGACCGCGGGGATGGGGCTAGGACCAGGGACAGGCGGGGGCTCGCGGCTGAGCTCACACCAGCAGCGCCGCCCCGCCGGAGAAACCGCGGTTTGCCATCCTGCGTGCGCGAGTTGGCTCTGAACGCAGAGGCAGGGTAGAGCCCGGGAGGAGCGGAAGTTCACAGCTGAGCACACGACAGCGGCCACCCCTGGCCAAATAAACCTTGGTTTGCGACCCTGCGCAGGAGGGCCCTGGCCTCCAGGGCGGGGCTAAAGCTCCAGATGGGCAAAGGCTCACAGCTGAGAGCACGTCAGAAGCCCTGTCCAACCCACGAAACTGTGGCGAGAAGGCTCTAACCGCGGGTGCTGGGCGGAAGCCTGGAAACAAGCTGGGTCCACAGCTGAGCAAAGGTGCTCACCTCCACCCTTGGTGCTGAGGTTTGTGGCTTAAGTGACAGCCCCTCCCGTGGAGGAGAGGCGGAAATCACAGCAACAGCCTCAATGGGCCGGCGCTGGCAATGCCCATACCCAACCACCCCAGGCAGTGGCAGAGGGGGTGGCGGGCCTGCAGACAGATCACACCTAGAGAACACAAAGGCAACACCTACTGGACTCCAGTGGACACAACTTGTTTATACACAGACAAAATAGGCAGCCAGAGGAATGCAAACCAAATGAACCAAGGGAAATCCCCAGAGAAGGACCTTAATGAACCAGATATAACCAAATTACCAAAAGTAGAATTTAGAATAATGATAGTTAGGATGTTCAAAGAAATTAGAGCAACAATGGATAGTCACTATGAACACCTAAATAAAGAGATAACAAGTATAAAAAACGAAATCGAAATAATAAAAAAGAATCAGACAGTATAAGAACTAAAGACATCAATGGAAGGAATTAAAAGCAGGATGAATGACGCTGAGGATCGAATCAGTGAGTCAGAGGACACAATAAACAAAGGCACAGAAGCGGAGAAGAAAAAGGAAAAGAGACTCAAAAAATGTGAGAAAACTCTAAGAGAGTTCTGTGACAACATGAAGAGAAACAACATTCGCATCATAGGGATTCCTGAAGAAGAGGAGAGAGAACAAGAAATAGAAACTTTGTTCATTCAAATCATAGCAGAAAACTTCCCTAAATTAAGGCTGGGAAACATTCCACACGTTCAAGAAGCACACAGAACCCCATTAAAGAGAAACCCAAAAAAATCTACACCAAGACACATCATAGTTAAAATACCAAAGCTAATAGATAGAGAGAAAATTTTAAAAGCTGCTAGAGAAAAAAAGGCTATCACCTACAAAGGAGCCCCCATAAGGATGACATCTGACTTCTCAACAGAAACACTTGAGGCCAGAAGGGAATGGCAAGATATATTCAAAGTAATACAGAACAAGAACCTACAACCAAGACTACTCTATCCAGCAAGGCTAACGTTTAAAATTGAAGGAGAAATAAAGAGCTTCCCAGACAAAGAAAGCCTCAAGGAATTCACTAAAACCAAACCAATTCTGCAAGAGATACTAAGGGGCCTGTTGTGAACAGTTTAAAGGGAGGAAAGAATATAGCAAAAGAAGAATACAACTTTAAAGAATAAAATGGCAATAAACAACTACATATCAATAATAACCTTAAATGTAAATGGATTAAATGATCCAATCAAAAGACATAGGTTAGCTGCGTGGATAAAGAAACAGGACCCATACATATGCTGTCTACAAGAGACACACCTTAAAACAAAAGATGCACATAGACTGAAGGTAAAAGGATGGAAAAAAATATTTCATGCAAATGGAAATGAAAAGAAAGCCGGGGTAGCAGTACTTATATCTGACAAAATGGACTTTAAAACAAAGGCTGTAGTAAGAGATAAAGAAGAACACTACATAATGATAAAGGGAACAATTCAACAGGAAGATATAACTATTATAAATATCTACACACCAAATATAGGAGCCCCGACATACATAAAGCAGACTTTGATGGATATAAAGGGCGAGATTAACAGCAATACTCTAATAGTAGGGGATTTCAATACCCTACTAACATCACTGGATAGATCCTCAAGAAAGAAAATTAATAAAGAAACAGCAGATTTAAAGAATACACTAGATCAACTCGATTTAATAGATATCTTCAGAACTTTTCACCCTAAAGCAGTAGAATATACATTCTTCTCAAGCGCTCATGGTACGTTTTCTAGGATAGACCACATTAGAACACAAAAATGGTCTCAATAAATTTAAGAAGATTGAAATCATATCAAGCATTTTCTCTGATCACAATGCCATGAAACTAGAAATTAACCACAAAAGAAAAACTGAAAAATACTCAAACACTTGGAAATAAATAGCATGATATTAAATAATGAATGGATTAACAATGAGATCAAAGAAGAAATAAAAAAGTTTCTAGAAACAAATTATAATGAGCATACATCAACTCAAAATTTATGGGACACAGCAAAAGCAGTACTGAGAGGGAAGTTCATTGCACTACAGGCATACCAAAAGAAGCTAGAAAAAGCTCAAATAAGCAACCTGACACTGCATCTAAAAGAACTAGAGAAACAACAGCAAATAAAACCCAGGACCAGTAGAAGGAAGGAAATAATAAAGATCAGAGCAGAAATAAGTGACACAGAGGCTAAGGAAACAATACAAAGGATCAATGAAACCAGGAGCTGGTTCTTTGAAAAGATAAACAAGATTGATGAACCTTTAACTAGACTCACAAAGAAAAAAAGAGAGAGGACCCAAATAAATAAAATTAGAAATGATAGTGGAGAAATAACAACTGACAAAACAGAAATACAAAGCATTGTAAGAAAATACTATGAAGAACTATATGCCAAAAAATTAGACAATCTAGGTGAAATGGACAAATCTCTTGAATCATATAATCTTCCAAAAATCAATCTGGAAGAATCAGAACACCTAAACAGACCAATTACAACAAATGAGATCAAAACAGTTATCAAAAAACTCCCAAAAAAGAAAAGTCCTGGGCCTGATGGCTTCACAAGTGAATTCTACCAAAAATTCAAAGAAGAACTAACTCCTATCCTCCTCAAGCTATTTCAAAAAATTCAAGAGAAAGGAAGACTTCCAAACTCCTTTTATGAGGTGAGCATAATTCTGATCCCAAAACCGGGCAAAGAAACACAAAGAAAGAAAATTATAGGCCTATATCCCTGATGAATTTAGACGCTAAAATTCTCAACAAAATATTAGCCAACCGGATCCAGCATTATATGAAAAAAATCATACACCATGATCAATTGGGATTTATTCTGGAGAGGCAAGGCTGGTTCAATATTTGCAAATCAATCAATGTGATTCATCACATAAACAAAAGGAAGGACAAAAATCACATGATAATTTCAATAGATGCAGAAAAAGCATTTGATAAAATCCAGCACCCATTCATGCTCAAAACTCTCAGTAAAGTGGGAATACAGGGAACATTCCTTAACATGATAAAGGCCGTCTACGACAAACCCACAGCAAACATCATACTAAATGGACAAAAATTAAAAGCAATCCCCTTAAGATCAGGAACCAGGCAGGGGTGCCCCCTTTCACCACTTTTATTCAACATAGTTCTGGAAGTCCTAGCTACAGCAATCAGACAACAAGAAGAAAGAAAAGGCATCCAAATTGGAAAAGAAGAAGTAAAACTGTCATTATTTGCAGATGACATGATATTGTATATAGAAAACCCTAAAGTCTCAGTCAAAAAACTACTGGACCTTATAAATGAATTCAGCAAGGTGGCAGGATATAAAATTAATACTCAGAAATCAGAGGCATTTCTATATAACAACAATGAACTGTCAGCAAAAGAAATTAAGGAAACAATCCCCTTCACTATTGCAGCCAAAAAAATAAAGTACCTAGGAGTTAATTTAACCAAGGAGGTTCAGGACTTGTACTTGGAAAATTATAAAACATTGATAAAAGAAATCAAGGAAGATACAAACAAGTGGAAGCATATACCGTGCTCATGGCTAGGAAGAATAAACATCATTAAAATGTCTATATTACCCAAAGCAATTTATAAATTCAATGCAATACCAATTAAAATACCAATGACATACTTCAAAGATATAGAACACATATTCCAAAAATTTATATGGAACCAAAAAAAAAAAAAAAAAAAAAACCAAACCACGAATAGCCTTAGCAATCTTAAAAAGAAAAAATAACGCAGGAGATATCACTCTTCCAGATATCAAGGTTTACTACAAGGCCATTGTACTCAAGACAGCCTGGTACTGGCATAAGAACAGGCACATAGATCAATGGAACAGAACAGAGAACCCAGAAATAAACCCACATCTTTATGGACAATTGATATTTGACAAAGGAGGAAAGAACATACAATGGAGTAAAGACAGCCTCTTTAACAAATGGCGCTGGGAAAACTGGACATTTACCTGCAAAAAAATGAAACTAGACCATCAACTTACACCATTCACAAAAACAAACTCAAAATGGATAAAAGACTTAAACGTAAGCCGTGAAACAATAAGCATCTTAGAAGAAAACATAGGCAGCAAGCTCTCCGACATCTGTAGCAGCAATATATTTGCTGATTTATCTCCACGGGCAAATGAAATAAAAGGCAAGATAAACAAATGGGACTATATCAAACTAAAAAGTTTTTGCATAGCTAAAGACAATAAGAACAGAATAAAAAGACAAACCACACAATGGGAGAACATATTCGACAGCACGTCTGATAAGGAGTTAATAACCAAAATTTATAAAGAACTTATAAAACTCAACACCAGGAAGACAAACAATCCAATCAAAAAATGGGCAAAAGAAATGAATAGAAATTTCTCCAAAGAGGACATACAGATGGCCAATAGGCATATGAAAAAATGCTCAACATCACTAATCATTAGAGAAATGCAAATTAAAACCACAATGAGATATCACCTCACACCAGTCAGAATGGTGCTCATCAGCAAAACAACACAGAATAAGTGCTGGCGAGGATGTGGAGAAAATGGAACCCTCCTGCACTGCTGGTGGAAATGCAGACTGGTGCAGCCACTGTGGAAAACAGTATGGAGATTCCTCAAAAAATTAAAAATCGAACTGCCTTTTGACCCAGCTATCCCACTTATCGGAATTTACCCTAAGAACACCATATCACTGTTCGAAAAGAAGAAATGCGCCCCCATGTTCGTGGCAGCATTGTTCACAATAGCGAAGATCTGGAAACAGCCCAAGTGTCTGTCAGAGGATGAGTGGATTAAAAAGCTTTGGTACATATATACTATGGAATACTACTCAGCCATAAGAAATGATGACATCGGATCATTTACAACAAAATGGATGGACCTTGATAACATTATACGGAGTGAAATAAGTAAATCAGAAAAAAACAGAACAGCATGATTTCATACATAGGTGGGACATAAAAGTGAGACTATGAGACATGGACAAGAGAGTGGTGGTTACGGGGTGGGGGGAGGGAACAGAGGGTGGAATAGGGAGGAGGGGAGGGGCACAGGGAAAACCAGATAGAAGGTGACAGAGGACAATTTGACTTTGGGTGATGGGTATGCAACATAATTGAATGATAAGATGACCTGGAGATGTTTTCGTTGTACATATGTACCCTGATTTATTGGTGTCACCCCATTAAAATTAATAATAAAAAATCCACAAAAAACCATGACTCCCAACCTGATCTTCAATGCAAACCAATCTATCAATCTTACTTGAGATACATTCAGAAAGGAAGGTCTCAACAAGTGATGTCAGTGCCCCTCTTTTTAAGAAGGGTTTTTTCTACTAACATGTGACAACAATAAAATAAAGAGGAAAGTATGAGACCTAAAAAGAAAATTAGCTACTTTAGAAAATAAGCCAGTAATTCTTAGTGGATGACAACTGGATGAGAACTTGATTCAATCAAGATTCTGCAAGAAGCGTCCCTAGGGAAAAACAAAATGGTAATTTATTAATGGAGATTTGCTTTTTCATAATGGAAGAAGTATTGATGTGACATACATTTTAAAAGCAATTTAATAACACTCATTGACAAGAATATTACAAATGACTATAGAGAACTAAATATAAAAATCTAGATGAAGTAAAAAATTGAAAACAAAAAAACGTAAAAAACTAAATTTGGTGGCAGAAATAAAGGAGAAAAAGAAGAGTAAAGATCAGTAACTAATATGGTCTTTGCAGATATAACAAAGTTAAGGTGAGAGAGACCATTCAGGTGAGTCCTAGTCAAAAATGCCTGTTATCCTTTATGGGACAGGAGACATGTAGACACAAATATACAAGGTGAATACCACATGACAATGGAGGCAGAGACTGGAGTGACTTGGCTCTAAGCCAAAGGAACCCAAGGAATGACAACACCACCCAAACCCAAAAAGAGACAAGAAAAGATTCCATGTAGAACTTCAGAAGCAACATGCTGACACCCTGGTTTCAGACTCGTGTCCTCCAGCACTGTGAGGCAATCAATTCCTGTGCGTGAAGCCAGCCAGCGTTTGGTCCTTTGTGATGGACGTTCCAGACAGCGGACATAATGGTGAATTATTGAAGGCCTTCTGCCTGAGATCAGGAATGAGCTCTAACGTCCACTAAAGATTGAATTTGATCGCCCCAGCAAGTGAACTAGGTCAAGAAGAAGAAATGGAAGTGAAGAAAGTTGATAAGGAAAAGTTCAAAACTATTTGATTTGGTATTTGTTATGACTGAGGACATTTTTTCTTTTAAGTCTATAGAAAAGAAAACCCTACTAGAATTAAGAAGTGAGTTAAGAATTTTTTTCCGGAAGCTTGCGGAAACCGCAGGGCAGAAGCAGCTCTCTCTCGCTGACTTCAGCTTCCAGGGAGGCACTCGATACACCCAAGAAGAATAAAACTAAGGTGACCAACTTTTTTACAATGAAAAGGAGGATGAAAATACATTAAAGAAAACAATATTGTAAATAAAAGAAACATTTTATTCAATGCAACAATAATACACTATAATATGATAAATGCATATTTGTAATATTTTATATTGTCGCTTACATGCCTATTAACTTTTACTAATAATTGTAAGAAAAAGTACTCATTTAGATACAAATACATCACATCACACGCAATGGATTGACTCTGCATCGATCAAATATGGACATTTACAGATTAGTCTTCCAATATCGAAAAGGAGGACGTGTAGGAGGACACTTTTCGAGGGAGGACGGAACTTACAAAAGAAGGACTGTCCTCCCTAAAGGAGGATGATTGATCACTTTAATAAAACCAGTTTTAAAAAGATTAATATAAACTGTTTGGAGGTGCTTTCCAAATCTTGTTACTGATTTGCAGTCTGAAAATGCAAAAATAAGATAAGATAAGATAAAAGGCTTTCTTCACACACTTTACTTGGAATGGTACCTGTTGGTGAAGATGAAATAAAATATACACAAAAGTGGTTTAATAGGTGGTAAGGAGCTATTTAGATTGCGTTGGTACCATTATTTGAACACTCATTTATAATTTTGAGGTAAAGACTTGCATTTCAGAGGATTCCAAGATGGCGACAGATGAGGTGGATGGACAGTCCCATTGTTGCCTCCCAGGACCAAACTGGAGTTATAACATAATTTAAGAACCATTGTCCTGAAAAACCAACTTAGGACTAAATGAAGAGGGGTCTATAAGCAAGGAGTTCCAGAAGCCACTTTGAGACTGGTAGGAAGGGTGAAGATTTGGAAAGAGCGGTCCCCACTCAGGAGCGAGTGAGCATGGCAGAGAGTCCACAGGGACATGTAGGCTGCAGGGAGGTTCTTCCTAAGAGGGGAGGGTCCTCAGTCCCAGGCCCGGCAATCCAGCCTAGAGTGTGTCCACACAGCCCAGCAGAGGTATCCACACAGCATGTGGTGGTGAAAAGAGCTGACATTTCTGTCTGCAAGAGAAAGAGATGGGAGATGTCAGAGACTCAGGCTCTGTCTTAAAGGACTAGCACAGAAAATCTCATTCACAGCCAGTTACCCAGGGCTGCAGCGGGGGAGGGCTGAGAGGACCAGAGTCACGTGAGGACAGTGTGAACTCAGTGACCCGGGGACTTGCAGTGGGGGAGGGCCATGGGAACCCCTGTGCTGAGTCATTCTCCATAGTACAGTCACCATCTTTTATGAGTGGAGAAGTCCCCTCTGTGTGGCAGAAGCCTGGTAGAAAGCAGCTGCCCCTGTGGGGACAGCTGTGTTAGGTTTGCTCTCTGGTTTACTAACTGCAAACACCTTGCCTGGTTAATGTGTGAGTGCGGGTTAGTGCCACATGTGTACAGTCTATGTAAGGCTATGGGTACTTGCCCACACGGTGGATGGTGGATTGCCTGCCCACCACTGTGAGGGGCCATTTTTGCTGTTCATTTGCCTGAGAAGCAGGTTTCCCTACCTGTTTGCTCATCTGCTGGTACAAGAATCTATTAAATGGAAATGGCCCAATGCTCTGGCTCTGCAGTTCCCCTACCATCTGCTTGACTCCAATGTGGACCTGCCTGGCTTCAGCCACCAGCATAACACACCCCTCAGGAGTCTCTCCTGCCCCACCCTATGGAGACTGGGCCATTCTGAGAAGTCAGCCAGGAAGCAGGGGGCGCATCCATGACTCAGTTTTCTGGAGTTGAGATTGGAGCTTTCCCCCACACTCTCCCAGGACTATGACTAATGTTTCCACCTCACAGTAGACTCAGTAGAAATTGTACAGACTGTGGGCAGACCCCATTTCTGGGTTTCGGAGGTCACACCTACCGGAATTCTACTGGCCACACCTTACTGAGGTCTGTGAAAAAAATTCAGGACAGACTGACATCTGGGGCCCTTGGGTGAGAGCCACACCCACCACCCTTCTTTATAGCTGGATAGCCCCAGGCTCTAGACTCTATGAGAGGTTGTTTTGGGGGCTGAGCCCAACAAGCACCCAGCAGACAGAGGCAGCAGAAGGTGGTACTCAGGGAACCTTGGACCTTTTGCTGACTTGGCCCCAAACCCAGTGCTGGTAAAAGCCAGTCTAGTGTTCAGCATGGTCCTTCCATCTGTACCTAAGCCCACCAGAAGCACCCACAAATTCTGGTTTGCTTACAGCTCCAAAAAAGTTGCTGAGAAAAAGAGAATTATAGGTTTAAAGAATAAAATGGCAATAAATAAGTACATATCAATAATAACTTTAATGTAAATGGATTAAATGCTCCAATCAAAAGACATAGGGTAGCTGCATAGATAAGAAAAACAGGACCTATATATATGCTGTCTATAACACTGGGAAAATTTTTTTTCATTTTCTGCTGCATGAGGTTTTAGAACTGTTTCTATATATTTCTGCATTGCTAATTCCAAATCTGAAATCCACTTTTTGGTGCATGCTTCAGTTTTTACGCAATTTTAATTTCTTTTTGTTACAGTTAATGGCATGCATTGGTTTTTAAATTGGAGTTAAAGGGCAACGATTCTTGAATTGAACATAACCACAAGGCAATTAATGTTTTACAAACATCACTTTTACATAATTGTAGTTATTTTAAATGTAAAATATTATTATCTGATAAAAACACCCTCTTATTTTGTTTTAAGATTGAATCATGGCTTCTTCGAGTAGGCATAAACGTAAGAATAGTCCTGACACCTTCTGCTATCTATGTGGCTGTTACACACTTCAATGTCAAGGTGCAATATTTCATCATTTGTGACACGTGCATATATTGCTTATTTTCAAGTTCCCCTTGGCAATCAAGACAAGAATTGGGCTCCTCATATTGTGTGTCATAGTTGTGAGAAAATGCTTCTTGACTGGACAAAAGAAAAATGCAAAGGAATGCCTTTTGGTATTCCCATGGTTTGGCGTGAACCTAAGAACCACAGCAGTGACTGTTATTTCTGTCTGATCCATATAAAGGGTATCGGCAAGATAAATGGCATATGATCGCATATCCTAATATTTCTTCAGCAATACGACCTATCCCATACTCTGAGACACTCCCTATTCCAGTTTTCAATGGTTTTATTTATTCTAAGGATGAAGAAAGTGAACATGGTGATCAAGTGTATTTTGATAAGATGCATGAGGAAATGGTTGTAAAATCTGAAGGTTCTTCTGATGCCAAGCAGTCATTAACCCCTCAGCAGTTTAGCCAACCTGAATTGAATGACTTAGTGAGAGATTTGGGTCTTTCAAAGAAAGCAGCTGAGTTATTAGCCTCCAGAATTCAAGAAAAGAATATAGTTCACTGATCACATAAAGTATCCCATTTCAGGAAGCGTGAACAAATATTTGGGGACTTTTTTTCCAAAGACAAACACTTTGTTTACTGTCATGATATCAGTAGTCTTCTCAGCCAGCTAGGTGTTACCACTTACAGTTCAACAGAATGGCAGCTATTTCTTGACAGCTCTTTACAGAGTATGAAATGTGTTCTCCTACACAATGGTAATGTTTATGCAGAGGTTCCAATTGGTTATTCAACTCATCTGCGAGAAGATTATAATGACGTAAATATTGTCCTCAACTTTCTGAAGTGTGAGGAGCATAACAGGATCATCTGTGTGGATCATAAAATGGTAAATTTCCTGCTAGAACAAAAGAGAGGTTTCACAAAGTATTCTTCCTTTCTGTGTTTGTGGGACAGCTGAGCTCGGGAAAAACACTGGACACAGAAGGAGTGGCCGAAACGTAAAGCTCTGAAAGTAGGGATGCAAAATATTGTGAATGAACCTGTAGTTAATCAAGACAGGATCATTTTCCCCCCACTTCACATCAAACTTGTCTTAATGAAGCAGTTTGTTCAGGCTTTGAATAGAGAAAGTGAATGATTTCAACATATTATTTCTGCTTTTCCTGCCTTGTCTTTTGAGAAGATAAACCAGATATATTCGATATGGACCTCAAATTCTAACCCTCATACGTGACAAAGAATTTACCAGGAAGATGAAAAAGGAGGAGAAAGCAGAATGGCAGTCTTTTGTGGCAGTTACAAAGAACTTCCTTGGCAACAAAAAAGCAGAAAACTATGAACTTCTGGTTCAAAGGATGCTGTTGGCTTTCTGTGACATTGGATGTAACATGAGTGTTAAGATTCACTTCCTGATAAGTTTCCCAAAAATCTTGGAGCTGTTAGTGATGAGCAGACTACTGCTGGTGCATCAAACTAGATTGTCCTCAATAAGTACACAAATGCAAGAACTACAAATGCAAATTTTTGCCTGAATAGAATTTAAATAAGTTTTGAGCATATTTTATGATTAAAATAAGTGTTTTAATATGTTCTATTTTGAAATTGTAGATAAATTCTGATGCAATCATATCTTTTAGTGTATTAGTGTATTTACTGCATTATATAAATTATTTTCACAAAGATGATGCCCAAGAAAACATTCTATTTCATTATGTTAAACTAAATGTTGAAAATTTTACAATAAGATGAAAACCTAAAATCTTGAATTGCATAAAGAACTGTAGCTCACAGTGAAAAACTAATGTCAGATTTGAGATCAGTGCACTCAAATTAGGCAAGAACAAGTGTTTTTGTGGATGCAACAAAAATTTTGTTCCCCAGTGTAAGAGACCCACCTCAGAACAAAAGATACACATAGACTGAAAGTGAAGGGGTGGAAAAAAGTAATTAATGCAAATGTAAATGAAAAAAATATACTGAAGTAGCAGTATGTATATCCGACAAAATAGCCTTTAAAACAAAAGGTTAGTACATGTCACTGCATAATGATAAATGTAGCAATCCAAGAAGAGGATATAACCACTGTAAATATTTATGCACCCAATATATAAGAGCATCTAAATACATAAAGCAGATTTTGATGGGCATAAAGGGAGAGATCGACAGCAATACTATAATAGTAGGAGATGTTAACACCCCACTGACATCAATGGATAGATCTTCCAGACAGAAAAATCAACAAATAGCAGCCTTAAATGACACAGTTGATCAACTGGATTTAACTGATATCTTCATAACATTTCACCCTAAAGCAACAGGATATATATATATATATTTTTCAAATGTACATAGGATAGACCATATGTTTGGACACAAAAAAACTCAATAAATTTAAAAAGATTGAAATCATAGCACTCATCTTCTCTGACCACAATGGCATGAAACTAGAAATCAACCACAACTAAAAAACATTCAAACACTTGGAGGCTAAATAGCATGTTATTAAATAATGAGATCAAGGAAGAAAATAAAAATTAAAAAATTTACTTGAAACAAATGAAAACGAATATACAACAATTCAAAATCTATGGGACACAACAAAAGCAGTTCTGAGAGGAAAGTTCATAGCATTACAATAGGCATACCGTAAGAAGCAAGAAAAAGCTCAAATAAACAATCTAACCCTGCACCTAAAAGAACTAGAAAAAGAACAACAGATAATGCCCAGAGGAAGTAGAAGGAAGGAGATAATAAAGATCAGAGTGGAAATAAATGACATAGAGGCTAAAAGAACAATACAAAAGATCAATGAAAGCAATAGATGGTTATTTAAAAAGGTAAACAAGATTGACAAACCTTTAACTAGACTATTTAAGAAAAATATAGAGGACCAAAATAAATAAAATTAGAAATGAAAAGAAGTAACAATAGACATCACAGAAATGCAAAGAATTGTAAGAAAATATTATGAAGAACTATATACAGTACCAAAAATTTGGACAACTTGGGTGAAATGGATAAATTCCTAGAAACATGCAATCTTCCAAAACTCAATCTGGAAGAATCAGAAAACCTGAGCAGACCAATTACAACAAATAAAATTGAAACAGTTATCAAAAACTACCCACAAACAAAAGTCCTGGACTGGATGACTCCACGGATGGATTTTATCAAACCTTCAAAGAAGGACTAACTCCTATCCTTCTCAAGCTATTTCAAAAATTTCAAGAGGAGGGAAAACTTTCAAGTTCATTTTATGAGGCAAGCATTATCCTTATTCCAAAACCAGGTAAAGACACTACACAGAAAGAAAACTATAGGCTGATACCTCTGATAAACAGATGCTAAAATTCTCAACAAAATATTAGCAAAATGGGTCCAGCAATACATAAAAAAAAAATCTTACATCATGATTAAGTGAAATTTATTCTGGGGAGGCAAGGCTGGTACAATATTTGCAAATCAATAAATGTGATTCATTACATAAACAAAATGAGGGATAAAAATCACATGATCATATTAATATATGTAGAAAAAGCATATGATAAAAAGTAAAACCCGTTTGTGATAAAAACTCTCAGCAAAGTGAAAATACAGGGAGCATACCTCAACATAATTAAGGATACATAATTTTTTGAAATAGCTTGAGGAGGATAGGAGTTGGTTCTTTGAATTTTTGGTAGAATTCACTTGTGAAGCCATCAGGCCCAGGACTTTTCTTTTTTGGGAGTTTTTTGATAACTGTTTTGATCTCATTTGTTGTAATTGGTCTGTTTAGGTGTTCTGATTCTTTCAGATTGATTTTTGGAAGATTATATGATTCAAGAAATTTGTCCATTTCACCTAGATTGTCTAATTTTTTGACATAGAGTTCTTCATAGTATTTTCTTACAATGCTTTGTATTTCTGTTGTGTCAGTTGTTATTTCTCCACTGTCCTTTCTAATTTTATTTATTTGGGTCCTCTCTCTTTTTTTCTTGGTGAGTCTAGTTAAAGGTTCATCAATCTTGTTTATCTTTTCAAAGAACCAGCTCCTGGTTTCATTGATCCTCTGTATTGTTTCCTTAGCCTCTATGTCATTTATTTCTGCTCTGATCTTTATTATTTCCTTCCTTCTACTGGTCCTGGGTTTTATTTGCTGTTGTTTCTCTAGTTCTTTTAGATGCAGTGTCAGGTTGCTTATTTGAGCTTTTTCTAGCTTCTTTTGGTATGCCTGTAGTGCAATGAACTTCCCTCTCAGTACTGCTTTTGCTGTGTCCCATAAATTTTGAGTTGATGTATGCTCATTATAATTTGTTTCTAGAAACTTTTTTATTTCTTCTTTGATCTCATTGTTAATCCATTCATTATTTAATATCATGCTATTTATTTCCAAGTGTTTGAGTATTTTTCAGTTTTTCCTTTGTGGTTAATTTCTAGTTTCATGGCATTGTGATCAGAGAAAATGCTTGATATGATTTCAATCTTCTTAAATTTATTGAGACCATTTTTGTGTTCTAACATGTGGTCTATCCTAGAAAACGTACCATGAGCGCTTGAGAAGAATGTATATTCTACTGCTTTAGGGTGAAAAGTTCTGAAGATATCTATTAAATCGAGTTGATCTAGTGTATTCTTTAAATCTGCTTTCTTTATTAATTTTCTTTCTTGAGGATCTATCCAGTGTTGTTAGTAGGGTATTGAAATCCCCTACTATTAGAGTATTGCTGTTAATCTTGCCCTTTATATCCATCAAAGTCTGCTTTATATATGTCGGGGCTCCTATATTTGGTGCGTAGATATTTAAATAGTTATATCTTCCTGTTGAATTGTTCCCTTTATCATTATGTAGTGTCCTTCTTTATCTCTCACTACAGCCTTTGTTTTAAAGTCCATTTTGTCAGCTATAAGTACTGCTACCCCGGCTTTTTTTTCATTTCCATTTGCATGAAATATTTTTTTCCATCCTTTTACCTTCAGTCTATGTGCATCTTTTGTTTTAAGGTGTGTCTCTTGTAGACAGCATATGTATGGGTCCTGTTTCTTTATCCACGCAGCTACCCTATGTCTTTTGATTGGATCATTTAATCCATTTACATTTAAGGTTATTATTGATATGTAGTTGTTTATTGCCATTTTATTCTTTAAAGTTGTATTCTTCTTTTGCTATATTCTTTCCTCCCTTTGAACTGTTCACAACAGGCCCCTTAGTATCTCTTGCAGAATTGGTTTGGTTTTAGTGAATTCCTTGAGGCTTTCTTTGTCTGGGAAGCTCTTTATTTCTCCTTCAATTTTAAACGTTAGCCTTGCTGGATAGAGTAGTCTTGGTTGTAGGTTCTTGTTCTGTATTACTTTGAATATATCTTGCCATTCCCTTCTGGCCTCAAGTGTTTCTGTTGAGAAGTCAGATGTCATCCTTATGGGGGCTCTTTTGTAGGTGATAGCCTTTTTTTCTCTAGCAGCTTTTAAAATTTTCTCTTTATCCCTTAGCTTTGGTATTTTAACTATGATGTGTCTTGGTGTAGATTTTTTTGGGTTTCTCTATAATGGAGTTCTGTGTGCTTCTTGAACGTGTGGAATGTTTCCCAGCCTTAATTTAGGGAAGTTTTCTGCTATAATTTGAATGAACAAAGTTTCTATTTCTTGTTCTCTCTCCTTTTCTTCAGGAATCCCTATGATGCAAATGTTGTTTCTCTTCATGTTGTCACAGAGCTCCCTTACAGTTTCCTCACATTTTTTGAGTCTCTTTTTCTTTTTCTTCTCCGCTTCTGTGTCTTTGTTTATTGTGTCCTCTAACTTGCTGATTCGATCCTCAGCGTCATTCTTCCTGCTTTTAATTCCTTCCATTGTGGTCTTCAGTTCTGATACTGTATTTGTCATTTCTGTCTGATTCTTTTTTATTATTTCAATTTCGTTTTTTATACTTGTTATCTCTTTATTTAGGTGTTCATAGTGACTATCCATTGTTGCTCTAATTTCTTTGAACATCCTAACTATCATTATTCTGCAAAACAACACAGAACAAGTGCTGGCGAGGATGTGGAGAAAATGGAACCCTCCTGCACTGCTGGTGGAAATGCAGACTGGTGCAGCCACTGTGGAAAACAGTATGGAGATTCCTCAAAAAATTAAAAATCGAACTGCCTTTTGACCCAGCTATCCCACTTATAGGAATATACCCTAAGAACACCATAGCACTGTTCAAAAAGAAGAAATGTGCCCCAAATGTTCGTGGCAGCATTGTTCACAATAGCGAAGGTCTGGAAACAGCCCAAGTGTCCGTCAGAGAACGAGTGGATTAAAAAGCTTTGGTACATATATACTATGGAATACTACTCAGCCATAAGAAATAATGACACTGGATCATTTACAACAAAATGGATGGACGTTGATAACATTATACGGAGTGAAATAAGTAAATCAGAAAAAAACTGAGAACAGCATGATTTCATATATAGGTGGGACATAAAAGTGAGACTATGAGACATGGACTAGAGTGTGGTGGTTACGGGGTGGGGGGAGGGAGGAGAGGGTGTGAGAGGGGGGAGGGGAGGGGCACAGGGAAAACCAGATAGAAGGTGACAGAGGACAATTTGACTTTGGGTGATGGGTATGCAACATAATTGAATAATAAGATGACCTGGAGATGTTTTCTTTGAACATATGTACCCCGATTTATTGGTGTCACCTCATTAAAATTAATAAAAAAATAAAGGCAACATAAGACAGACTGACAACCAACATCATAATCAATGGATAAAAATATATAGCAATTCCCTTAATATCAGGAACAAGGCAGCGGTACCCCCTTTCAACATAGAATGCACTTATTCGACATAGTTCTAGAAGTCTTAGCCACAGCAATCAGACAAGAATAAAAGGCATCCTAACTGGAAAAGAAGAAGTAAAACTGTCATTATTTGTTAATGACATGATACTGTCCATAGAAAACCCTGAAGTCTTAGCCAAAAAATCTACTAGACCTGATAAATGAATCCAGCAAAGTGACAGAATATAAAATTAATATTCAGAAATCAGTGGCATTTTTATACACCAATAATGAATGTCAGAAAGAGATATTAAGGAAACAATCCTATTCACTATTGCAATAACAACAACAACAACAAAATAAAGTACGAGGAATAAATTTAATCAAGGATGTGAAAGATTCATACTCGGAAAATTATAAGACATTGAAAAAAAAAGAAATTGAGGAAGGTAGAAACAAGTAGAAGCATATATCATGTTCATGGATAGGAAGAATAACATCATTAAAATGTCCCTAGTACTCAAAGCAATCTATAGATTCAATGCAATTCCTATTACAATACCAATGGGATACTTAACAGTACTAGAACAAATATTCCAAAAATGTATATGGAACCACCAAAACCCCTGAATAGCTTAAATCTTGAAAATGAAGAATGAAGTGGAAGGTATTATACTCCCCAATATCAATCTATACTACAAGGCTATTATAAGCAAATAGCTTGGTACTGGCATAAGAACAGATATACAGATCAATGAAACAGAACAGAGAACCCAGAAATAAACCCACGCCTTTACAGTCAATTAATATTTGACAAAGGAGGCAAGTGTATACAATGGGGTAAAAATAGTTTCTTTGATAAATGGTGTTGGGAAAATTGTACAGGTACATGCAAAAAATGAAGCTAGACCGCCTACTTTACAGTACAGAAGAATAAACTCAAAATGGATAAAAGACTTAAATGTAAGTCATGAAACCATAAAAATCTTGGAAGAAAACATAGGCAGTAAACTCTCAGACATCTCTTGAAGCAATATTTTTGTGGATGTATCTTCTCGGGCAAGTGAAGTAGAGAATAAAATAAACAAATGGGACTATAACAAGCTAAAAAGCTTTTGCACAGCAAAAGACACCATTAACAAAATACAAAGACACCTCACTCAATGGGAGGATGTACTCCCCAATACATTTGTTAAGAAATTAATAACCAAAATTTATAAAGAACTTACAAAACTCAACACCAAGAAGACAAACAATCCAATCAAAAAATGGGCAAAAGAAATGAATAGACACTTCTCCAAAGAGGCCATACAGATGGCCAATAGGCATATGAAAAAATGCTCAACATCACTAATCATTAGAGAAATGCAAATTAAAACCACAATGAGATATCACCTTATACCAGTCAGAATGGCGTTCATCAACAAAACAATAGAGATTAAGTGCTGGTGAGGATGTAGAGAAAAGGGAACCCTCCTGCACTGCTGGTGGGAATGCAGACTGGTGCAGCCACTGTGGAAAATGTATGGCGTTTCTTCAAAAAATTAAAAATCAAACTGCCTTTTGACCCAGCTATCCCACTTCTAGAAATATATTCTAAGAATCCCAAAACACTAATTCAGAAGAAGATAGGCGACCCCATGTTCATTGCAGCATGGTTTACAAATAGCCAAGATCTGGAAACAGCCCAAATGTCCATCAGTGGATGAGCGGATAAAAAAAATGTAGCCTGACCTGTGGTGGCGCAGTGGATAAAGCGTCGACCTGGGAACACTGAGGTCGCCAGTTCAAAACCCTGCACTGGTCTGGTCAAGGCACATGTGAGAGTTGATGCTTTCAGCTCCTCTCCCCTTTCTCTCTCTCTCTCTCTCTCTCTCTCTCTCTCTGTGTCTCCTCTCTAAAATGAATAAATAAAAAAAAAAGAAAAAGAAAAAAACTGTAGTACATATACACAATGGAATAGTACAAAGCCATGAAAAAGAAGGAAATCTTACCTTTTGTGATGGCATGGATGAACCTGGAGATTATTATGCTAAATAAAATAAGCCAGGCAGAGAAAGAAAAATATCATATCATCTAACTTATATGTGGAATCTAATGGACACAATAAACTGAGGAACAAACTAGAAACAGAAGCAGGGCCATAGAGAACAGAGGGACAGCTGTCAGAGGGAAGGGGGAAGAGGGGATGGGATCAGAGAAGGTGAAGGGATTAGTGAAATAATATATACTGCATTTCCCCACGTATAAGACACTCCCATGCATAAGATGCCCCTTAATTTGGGGGCCCGAAATTTGAAAAAAAAAGAGAGTATTACATAAAGTCATTGAACTCAAGTTTTGTTCATCATAAAATTCATACCACTCTTCATCACTGTCAAAACTCCCCTCCATGAGCTTGTCCCTGTCTGTGTCTGATGACGAATCACTGTCTTCAACAATGGGTGCAAAAATAAGCGCGAAAAAGCAGGAAATGCAAGTTAAAAAAAACTACAACCACTGTATAAGACACACCCAGTTTTTAGACCCCAAATTTTTCGAAAAAGTGTGTGTCTTATACATGGGGAAATATGGTACATAACACATAGATACAGACAACGGGGTAGCAATTCCCAGAGGGATGGTGGGAGTGGAGGCCAGGGTAGGGGGACAAGGGAGGTTAAACAGAGGTGGAAAGAAATTCCACATGGGGCATGGGGGGCACAATGCAGTAGGGAGAGGGTATTATTATATTGAGTGGGACACTTGAAACCATGTCAACACAATAAATTAAAAATCAAAAATTTTAAAAAGTATAAAGAAAATGAAGAAAGCTAAAATGAAGCCACAGCATTGTCTAAAACTATAGGTCTGAGAAAGAACCCTTGTCCTGAAAAAAAAGAAAAAAGAATGCCTTCCTACAAACAACTAACAGCAAGACAGGCGATCTGATTAGAAAAAAAACCAAAATGGACAAAGGTCTTGAAAATCACTTCACAAGAAAGAATGTTCCCCCATACCAATACACATAGAAAAAAAGCTAGCCAACTTCTTCATCACTAAGGAAATGCAAAGAAGCCACGGAGGGCTAAATTACCCATGAGCCAGAATGTCTGATATCGCCTCAGAGACAAGGAGGTGAGTATGTAAAGCAAATAGACTACTCAGTGTGGCAGGGCTGTCATCAGGGCCATGTGTCAGGACATGGACAGTCTCTACAAGAGTTGAACCATCTCAAATTCTAAGGTCCAGCAGGGGTCTCCAGAGAACGAGGAGAGAGCTACCTCTATCCCTAGATCTATATCTGTATCTCTATCAGTCTCTAATCAGGTAGGAGGCATAGAGAAGATACATGTAGCTTTTATGTGGGAATCGTCATATGCAGGGTGTGGGGCAAATGTAGGTTTACAGTTGCTCATACGGCAGGGGTATGCAATAATTAAGAAATCATAAAATACCTTTTAAATTTAATTTTCTAAATAAAAACTTTTAAAAATGAAATAATAATAATACAAGGATCAACTCTGTGTTTCATGTACTCACAACTGTAAACCTACTTTTGTCCCAGCTTGTATTGAGACAGACTTGAACTTAGACAGGCAGGACCCAGAAACCAATGCCACGTGAGTCACTCACAAGCTGATGTTACTGCCACGCAGCCCCAGGACAGGGCAGACTACGGACTATTGCCTCATACATACATACAGCTTGTTCCCTTGCGTAGTTTATATTTTTTTAATTTGAGCCCTTTTTCATGTAAGTGGTGAAATGTTTTGAGTCCCACGTCTGGGACAGTTATGAACGTGGTCCTCCAGAGGACCTCTTAAATTCCAACCCATGTGGGACGTTGTATGTTTGGATTCCACATGTACCCCCAATGCCTTTTGAGTTGTTTTTATTTTTCATCCACTTCACAAACTTATTTCTTCCCATTCCAATTGGGCGTTCAATATTATTCTGTGTTCGTTTCAAATATATATATGTAGTCCCCTATCCAGAGCCAAAGCAGAAAATGTGCTTCCTTTCCTGTTTTCCAGAGTCATAATTAAGGGTTTTACATAGAAGGGGGAGATTTTTTTCCCCAGGCTCTGAATTTATGTGGATATATATCCATTCCAGTTTCCAGCCCTTCACAGACTCAAGGCAGGTCTCCTCCCTGGGGTGCATTAAATTTCAGACTCTTATCCATGGGGCCCATGAGGAGGTCTGCTCGGCTCCTGGACTGTGGCCGTAGCTTAGCTTGTGAGTGACTCACTACAGATTAGTTTCTGACCCCTGCCTTCCTAAACTCAGGTATGCATTCATTTTTTTCTTGTTTAATTTACCATTTTCTTTTTTTTTTAGGTTGGGAATGGGAGAGAGAAAGGAGCCTGTCAGCCCTACTCCTCAAATGTCCTACATGCCTTTCCTCATTTCACAAATGAAATAACAAGTCGGGGCCCCTACATGGGGTGAATATAGCCAAACACACAGCCCCAGTTACCAGCGCAGCAGGGATGGAAATTTATTTCTCCACACATGAGCTGTAAATTGGAAACTGAGCGCATTAATCGTGCCTGCAGTGCCCCTTGCCCCCATGCCTAGTAGAACACAGGGCACAAATAACTATGACCCACCTGTTGTCCCACTGGAAAGTGGTTTATTACTAGGTTTCTGATGTCACAGGGTACAAGGGGGTAAGAGGTAGTAGTTACACTTTCAGGAACATGGTCCCCATGAGCATACTCAAGCTATACGGATTCCCTGGGCCCCTCTGGGCTCAGACCCCCTCTAGAACGGAAGGCAGGGCTTTAAGGGTCCTTTCCGTGTGGGACAGCTGGCACTGCAGTCAGGTGGTCAGTGGGCGTGCTGCTGGAGAATCTTCTCACTCATGCTTCCTTTGCCTCCTCTATTCTGCGGTAGGATTTAATTTGCTTTTTTTTTTTTTTTTTCCGGACTCCCTTTCTGCCAGCAGCCAGGGCCCAGTACTCATTTCCTTACCGGGTGCCAACTCTATGTGTTTTGAGGGATGGCCACAGATGGTGTGCCACCCAGCAGCCAGGTGAGGCCAGGAGCACGTCTGACTACTCACCAGTAAACGTGGCTCTGGTGTCCACTTATCCTTCAAGGCAAGCCCAGGTCAGTTGTCACCTTTTCTGTGAACCCTTATCCCTATCTGGACCGACGCTCCCTCCCTCCCTCCTTCCCTCCCTCCCTTCCTCCTTTCCTCCCTTCCTCCCTTCCTTCCTTCCTGACCCTTTCACAGTTATCAGAGCCTGTAAATGACTGTGTGTTTATCTGTGCATCCGGTAACAGGTGTGGCTTTGCTAGAAGACAGTTCATGACAAGGCTGTCCCTTTTCTTCCCCCCCCCCCCAAACTAAACAACTGCTCAGTCGTGCATTCCTGTTGCTGGGGTAAACTCAAGGGCCGTCACCTGTGGGTGAGCCTTTCCCTAGTGTTTGCTGTCATCCAAGAATCCCAGAATCTTTAGGCAGTTCAGAAGCATGGGTATTGCCTCTGCTGGCCAGTGGTGGTTGAGCTCCCAGGGTAGGTGCAAATGCCCTGGGACCTGTAAAAAGACCAGCGGCAGCTCCCCCTACTGGGCGCGGGGAATCCTGCTGCACTCAGTTGTCTGCACCTGCGTGCGGGGAGCGAATGGCCACTGTTGCAGAACCTTCTTCAGGACCCTCTCCCCCTTCATCTTCCAGAACCATGTCCACCCTCAACACCTAGGACTTGACTGAGCCCCTGGCCGCCCCGCTTGGCTGGTGTCCTCTCTGAGCATCCCCTTGGACACTTAACTTTCTCCCAGGCACACAAACAGCCCACCACCGCCTTTCGGAAAGAGGGTGAGAGTTCAAGTTTCCCTTAAGATGAAATCCTTTGCATCTCCTTTTAACAGAGGACTGCACGTAAAGAGGATGTCCACCGGAGATCCCATCACACACTCGAGCAGGCCCCCTCCCTCGTAGAATGCCCCCCCCCTCCCCCGTCTCCCAACCCCGGCCGACTTCGCCTCTCCTCTGGGCACTTCCAGAACCGGGCTGAGAATCAGGTTGGCGACGCTGGGGAAACGTCTGGATCGTGGTGGGGGGTGGGGGACAGAGGTGAGGAAGCAGAGGGCGTTCTCCCAGATCTGTCTCTGCTGGTTGGAGAGACCTCGGGACTTGTGGGAGCCGGGTCTCCTAGTCTCTGTCCCCCAGCCGCCATGAGGGTGGGGGTGGGCGTGGGGAAGAGGACCGGATCCCAGAATAGTCCCGGTTCCGCTCCCAGCGGCTTTGTCCCAGATCAGCTTCGGTGTGAGAACGAGGAGCGCAGCCGGAACAAAGGACAGCGCACCAGAATCTGGACAGCGCCTCGCGCCTCCGGACGCGCGCGCTGCGCGCAGGGAGGGCTCCCCCGAGACGGAGGCTGGTCGCGGGGCGCCTCCCACTTGCAGCGGTGAGCTGCGGTTCCCTAGTCGGCCGGCTGGGGCGCGGGCCGGGGGCGGGGCTCGTCACGTGGAGCGGCGGAGCCCGCGGGGCGGGGGCGCGCTCGGCTGTTTAAAGGCGCGCCAGCCCAGCCTTGGAGAGGCGGCGCGGCGGCTGCAGGCGCGCAGGCCCGCTGACAGCTGACAGCTCCGGAACCCAACATGCGCCGCTCGGTCTGGCTGACGCTGGCCGCATCGCTCCTGCACGGTAAAGCCCCACGGCTACCCGCGCTCCACTTCTACTCCGCGGGCTCCGGGTGCAGCCCGGGCGGCTTGGCGCGCGCCACGCTCGGGGGTCGTCAGCCTTGGGGGTCGCGGGGAGCATCGGGTGCTGCCCGGGGAGGCTGCACTGGTTGGGTGTTTGGGATCGCGGGGAAGCGGGGTGGGCACATGAGGAGCACCCCCGCTGGCCTTGCCTGAGCAGCCCAACCGGCTCTCCTCTCCCCAAGTGTCCCTGCAAGGCGAGTTCCAGCGGAAGCTCTACAAGGAGCTGGTCAAGAACTACAACCCCTTGGAGAGGCCCGTGGCCAACGACTCGCAGCCACTCACCGTCTACTTCTCCCTGAGCCTCCTGCAGATCATGGACGTGGTGAGTCCCCGCGTGGCTGAAGGGCTGCCCTCTCCCCGCCGCGGACTCCCGGGGTCGTGGAAGCGACGGGTGGCTGGGCGATTTGGCCGTGACACTCTGGCTGGCCCCGGGCCAGGCGGCTGGTGCTCTGACCCCCTCAGAGTCCCTGCCTGCAAAGCTGTTCCACGGCCCCAGCCACCTGTGCGTGGTAGTTCATTGCCGCCTGTCCGCCCCACCCCAGCTTAGAAACTCAGGGAGAAAGTATCCTGAACCAGAAACCACCAAGAACAGGGGCCAAGTGGTCATATCTTAGCCCCACATATGGAATATCTTGACATGCAGTCTGATGTTTGGAGTCATTTAGCCATTTCTAGACTTTTCTGCTGCCCGTGGCCTGTAGTCTCTTTGAGTAGGGGACCTGGTGTTGGGCTTTGCAAAAAAGTAAGATTCCCAGTCTTTTTATGGCTGTGTAGTATTCCATTATGTAAATGTACTACAGCTTTTTTTTTCATTTTCTTTTTCTTGAGCCACTAAATGGTTTAGTGAACCATGCCATCCCAATAAATTAGAAATGAAAACAAAAGAGCAAAAATGGCTGTTCACAGAGCTCAGTCTACAGGAAAGAAGACAGGATGGGGATTTCGAGTCAGGGGAGGAGAGGCTGGAAAATAGAGCGCTCAGCTGAGCTAGGTTGGAGAAATGGCATTGGAGGGGCCCGGGACTCTGGGGCAGGTGCGGTGGGGGCAGGTACTTCACAGAGCACCTTCTCTGTTATGTGAAGAGGCCACTTGTACTTGGGAACCTTGGTATGTTCTGACTCTCTGCTCATTCCTGCATGGTGGGACTTATGGAAATCTCTCAAATTAGTCTGTACTTTCCCGTTGATGAACCGGGCACGATAGCACTTTATTGGTCATGGTGGCGAACTAAATAAAGAACGTGGAGGCAGCTTTGAAAGACCACACTATGGTCAATTTCATCAAAACAAAAAATAATGTCTACCCCCACCCCTGCTCATGACAGAGGACCAGGCCCCTGAGCTAACTCACTCCACGTGAGGTAGATGGTAGGGCGAGAAGGAAGACCTCCCACTCCCACCCCCACTTTTCTAGGGTTGGCTCCTGCCAGACTGCCTCACCATGTGTGTGAGCTCTGTAGCTGCCTCTCTTGGCGGGGTCCTTGTGCTGAATGGGTGGGATGTGAGGGTGCCATGGATGAACACTTGGCCAAGAAACAGAAGCAGCAGTCGAGTTGAGTGGACCTTCTTAGGGACACAGAAATCTGTTTTGGAGACAAGAGCCACTCCCCGAGAAGCTGCAAGCTTCCTCCTGGGCACCCCAACCTTTTTAAGGGACCCTTCAGAAGGCAGGTTACATGAAAGACTTGGGATCTTAGGAGAAGCTTTAAGCATGGACTGGGGTGATGCTGTGTGAAAATTGGAAACAAACAAACATTTACAAACAAATGCCAAAAAAGCTTTATTATTATTATTATTATTATTTGGTCAAGTTAGGAAATTTATAAGTAACCAAACAAAAAAGTTAGGAAATTCAAAAGTAACAAATCGTAAGAACTGTGTATCACCCACACCCCAGCATGAGAGAAACGTGTGTGAAGACAGGTTGTGGGGATGTGGGAGGGGAGGAAGCCTTTGTGTGACCTTGGCCGTGGACCTAGCCATGAACCCATTGAACTTCCTAGCCATGCAAATGCTCAGAGTTCATAGAGTGGCCTTGAGCTGAAGGCCTTTTACATACATGAAACAAAGCCATTTTCTCCTCATGTGTAATAGGAGAGACTAACAATACCTGCTTCACGGGGTTTGGAGAGGATTAAATAAGAGAAATTGCCCAGCACATATTGGCGATTCACTGAAGGTTCTGCTCGACCTTAATTGTGTAGCTTATTCAACTCAGAGGTTAGGTCCTGAATGCCCGGGAAGGCATGCTTGCTTGTCCAAGATGGCTGGCTCACTGGTAAGAAGCAGGGCTGCAAGGCCAACCCACCTCCCTGCGCTCCTGCCTCCTTTCAAGTTAGTACCCGCCTTTGCGGAACCAAGTCACCTTCATGTATTCACACTGCCTGAATTGTGACTGATTGACTTGAGACAACTATGCTGAGATCCTGGGGAAAGAAGGAAGTCTCTCTATCGGAGCTTGCAATGATATATGCAAACACTTGTAATTCCAGTCGGACTTGGCTCGAGCCTTGTTTAGGGACTGAGCCAGTGCTTTCCATCTGAGATCTCAGCACCACGGACAGAGGCACAATGGCTCTCGTAGGCTCTGCCTAGGAGCGAAGTCCACGATTCTCTTCTCAAATTAAACTCCAGAGGACGTTTGCCAGGTCAGTTTTAGAGACTACCCCTCCTTCCAAATCATTTGACTGTTCCCCTTTCTGCCAGCAAAGAGTCCCAGGCTGCAGTGATAGGGAGATGACATAGGATGCTACACATTTTATCTCTGTGCATGCTTCTTTTTTTTCTCTCTCTCTTTCATAGCTATATTTCACACATATTCACCAAGGTTGACTGGTGTACTTGCTAGATTCTGGGAGCTCATAGGTGAATAAAGGATAGGTTTTTACTTTGAAAATTCACTCTGGCACTGCCCGGTTGGCGCAGTTGTTGAGAGCATCGTTCCTGTGCACCGAGGTTGTGGGTTTGATCTTCCCGGTTAGGACACATACATGAAACAACCAATGAGTGCATAAATAAGTGGAGCAACAAATCAATGTTCCTCCCTTCCTCCTTCCCTCCCTCCCTCCTTTCCTCCATCCTTTCTTCCCTCCCTTCCCCCCCATCAAATCAATACAGTAAAAAAGAACTCACATTCTAGGTAGGAGGACTGGCATGGAATCCAAGATTATTGCGTGTGTAACTTAACATAAACGCCTGTCCAAACTGCTGCAAATGCATTCAGGAGAAAAATGTTTATTCCTAGTTAGGGTGGCTGGGAATGATTTCAAAGCTATCTTTTTAAAAAGCAAGTAGGAGCCTGCCAGTTGGAGACATAACGGAAGGCTCTCCCAGTACCACCAGGACCAGGGCGAGGGAAGACGGAGAGGGTGCTGTGGAGGGAAGCATCCCTTCACTGAGGCATGTTCTAGGGAACTGGGGCTCCCCGTTCCTCTGGGCTGCAGGCTCTTCAGCCAGACGTCTCAGAAAATGGAATGTGCTTGTGTTTGTTGAGAATTTCTAAAAGAGGTGCAGGACGGGCCAAATGACTCACTTTTCTTCATTGGCCTTTTCATAAGAATGGCGTTCTAGGAGCACATCCGACAAGACAGAGGTTAGCATTATTTTTTGAAAGAAGGTGAATTCAAGAGGTGCGTTTAGAGGCAGGAGGAGCGTAGAGCACGCACACTGTCTTGAAGGCCTCTGCAGAGCTTAGATTTTTCCCGGAGCCCTAGTCTGGATGCCTCTGAGGGCAGGAGAGGGCAGGGTGCCAAGCATTTTGTGAAGCTGCAACATCAGCTTGTTGTAGCCTGTTTTCCTAGAAATGGAACTGAGCCAAACCATGATATTTGTATTCAATCCAAAAAGTATAAATCATAGATTAGAATTAAAAAAAAAAAGAATGTGCCGACATTTTAAAGACAGGACACATATCTTTAAAGAATCACCTTATTTGTCATGGTCTGTTTCAGTTACTGGGGAAAGTCTAGATGGATAGTGGGAATTTGTGGTGGGTGTTTATGGAGAAGGGAAGTAGCTAGGTCTGTGTTTAGATGGAGGATGCTAAGATCAGTGTGTGGGGGGACAGATTGGAGAGGAGGGGATGAGGGTTTGCAATTAGACCGGTCACTGTGAGAATGTGGAGCAAAGGACAGATTTTAGAGACATTTGGACCCATTATACTGGGGAACAATTTTTTTATTTTCTAAAATAAAAAATGTTTTATTGCATAATGTTTTAGAACTTTTTCTATATATCTATGCATCGCTGATTCCAAATCTGAAATCCATTTTTGGGTATATGCTCTAGTTTTTATGCAATCTTAATTTCTTTTTGTTACAGTTAATGGCATGCATTGGTTTTCAAATTGGAGTTAAAGGGCAACGACTCTTGGATTGGACATGACCACAAGGCAATTAATGTTTTACAAACATCACTTTTACATGATTGTAGTTATTTTAAATGTAAAAAATTATTGTCTGATAAAAACACCCTCTTATTTTGTTTTAAGATTGAATCATGGCTTCTTCGAGTAGGCATAAATGTAAGAATAGTCCGGACACCTTCTGTTATATATGTGGCTGTTACACACTTCACCGTCAAAGGTGCAATATTTCATCATTTGTGACATGTGCATATATTGCTTATTTTCAAGTTCCCTTTGGCAATCAAGACAAGAATTGGGCTCCTCATATTGTGTGTCATAATTGTGAGGAAATGCTTCTTGACTGGACAAAAGGAAAACGCAAAGGAATGCCTTTTGGTATTCCCATGGTTTGGTGTGAACCTGAGGACCACAGCAGTGACTGTTATTTCTGTCTGATCCATACAAAGGGCACCAGCAAGAAAAAATGGCATATGATCGCATATCCTCATATTCCTTCTGTAATACAACCTATCCCACACTCTGAGACACTCCCGGTTTCAGTTTTCAATGGTTTTATTTTTCCTAAGGACGAAGAAAGTGAACATGGTGATCAAGTGTATTTTGATAAGATGCATGAGGAAATGGTTGTAGAATCTGAAGAGTCTTTTTCTGATTCCAAGCAGTCATTAACCCCTCAGCAGTTTAGTCAACCCGAATTGAATGACTTAGTAAGAGATTTGGGCCTATCAAAGAAAGCAGCTGAGTTATTAGCCTCCAGAATTCAAGAAAAGAATGTACTTCACTGGTCAGCTAAAGTATCTCATTTCAGGACATGTGAACAAATTTTTGGGGACTTATTTTCCAAAGACAAACACTTTGTTTACTGTCATGATATCAGTAGTCTTCTCAGCCAGCTAGGTGTTACCACTTACAGTCCAACAGAATGATGGCTATTTCTTGACAGTTCTAAACAGAGTATGAAATGTGTTCTCCTACACAATGGTAATGTTTATGCAGTGGTTCCAATAGGCTATTCAACTCCTCTGCAAGAATATTATTATGACATAAAAATTATCCTCGACTTTCTGAAGTATGAGGAGCATAACAGGATTATCTGCATGGATCGTAAAATGGTAAATTTCCTGCTAGAACAACAGAGAGGTTTCACGAAGTATTCTTGCTTTCTGTGTTTGTGGGACAGCCAAGCTTGGGAAAACACTGGACACAGAAGGAGTGGCCGAAATGTGAAGCTCTGGAAGTAGGGATGCAAAATATTGTGAATGAACCTGTAGTTAATCGAGACTGAATCGTTTCCCCCCCACTTCACATCAGACTTGTCTTAATGAAGCTGTTCAGGCTTTGAATAGAGAAAGTGAATGCTTTCAACATATTATTTCTGCTTTTCCTGCCTTGTCTTTCGAGATGGTAAAAGCAGGTGTATTCGATGGATCTCAAATTTGAACCCTCATACGTGATGAAGAATTTTCCAGGAAGATGAATAAGAAGGAGAAAGCAGCATGGCAGTCTTTTGTGGCAGTTTCAAAGAACTTCCTTGGCAACAAAAAAGCAGAAAACTATGAACTTCTGGTTCAAAGGATGCTGTTGGCTTTCTGCGACATTGGATGTAACATGAGCGTTAAGATTCACTTCCTGAATAGTCACCTTGATAAGTTTCCCAAAAATCTTGGAGCTGTTAGTGATGAGCAGACTACTGTCCTCAACAAGTACACAAACACAAGAGCTACAAACGCAAATTTTTGCCTAAATAGAATTTAAATAAGTTTTGCGCTATTTCATGATTAAAATAAGTGTTTTAATATGTTCTATTTTGAAATTGTAGACAAATTCTGATGTAATCATATCTTTTAGTGTATTTACTGCCTTATAGAAATTATTATATTTTCACAAAGATGATGCCCAAGAAGACATTCTACTTCATCATGTTAAACTAAATGTTGAAAATTTTACAATAAGATGAAAACCTAAAATCTTGAATTGCAAAAAAAACTGTAGCTTACAGAGAAAAACTAGTGTCAGATTTAATGTGAGATCAGCACACTTGAATTAGGTAAGAACAAGTGTTTTTGTGGATGCAACAAATATTTTGTTTCTCAGTGTTATCTATGATATACAAGTGTGTATGTAAACTTCACCTGGGGATGTAGACAGATGTGCTCCGTGACAGTCCTTAAATGATTCCTAGATGCATGTTCTGACTTACGGTGGTTATTAATTTACCTTATGGGCTAGGAATGGGATAATAACACAAGAAATTATTTTGAAGTGATGCACATGTAAGGTTGGTTCTAAACCACCCAGCAGTGTCCACAATATTTCTTTTTTTTTTTTATTCCTGCCATTTAGCCACTCCCCTGTGCACACACATTGAAAGGCCATTCTAAGTGTGGATTTGCATAAAATTAATGTGCAGTTAGGGAAGCATGTTCAGTGGGCCAGGTATTGAAAATGAACAGTATGAACCAACAGCTAATTAGACACCAGCGTAAAACGCATCATTCTGCATGAAGGATTTTGGGTAGTTGGTAGGTTTTTGTCATTGCCGTTGCACCTTTTTTTTTTTTTTTTTGGAAGCCTTAGTCACAAGACAGTTGAACAACCCAGTCGTGCATTTGGGGTTTGCGATTGCAGACGACAATAAAATGTTGGGAAGACCAGTGTCCCAGGAGCTTATACATCACCTGATAATCTCTGTGACGGCTTTCTGCTCAAGTTTATCGGGCTTATAATTTTGCTTTCATTAGTCTATATTAAAATGCTGCAACCCTAACAGAATGGTATCAAGTGTTAGTGGTGAGAGCACGCACCTTGAACACAGTCTGCGAAAGCCACCCAAGGTGCAGTGAAGTAATCATCTTAGCAATGTTTTCAGACATGTTGCTTCTTAAGGCTACACACCAAGTTAAACAAAAACAAAACAAGAAAGAACTAAGAAGGATTTACCAAAATTACAATTGCTCCAGACATTCTGGTATAGTTTCTTCTCTGTTTCCTTGTGGTCATAGGATGTGCAGAGAAATACTTGAACCGTAAAATGGTTTAACAGCGTTACGGAGCTTTAAATACTAATTAGCCGGCATTCGTTTTAGAATGACGCAAATAGGCCAAGTCATAAACAAATAGAGTTTTAAAAATAAAATTGTATTCTTGTCCCATTATTATATAACGCCTGTCACCATGGCATCATCAATCCTCATTCCAATTCTTATTTTAGAAAGGGGTTCTTTTTTTTTTTAATGTTTATCAAAATCATCCGTGATGTTGCTTCTAAGCTTGGTTGGTTTCGTTTAAATTGTATCCCAGGCACTGTATGTGGAAAAATGGTGGAGATAATTTGGGGGCTTTGAAAACACACTCTCTCTATTCCTCTAATTTTGTTTGTTTCTGACCAGCAGCCAGGCTGTGGGCGCCAGCAATCACTCACCATTGTGATGCAGTTAGTAATTGAGATGAGGAGTTGGGTTTCCAGTCCCGTGAGGGCAGGTCTGTTTCTGAGTTTGGCATCTACCTTTTAGGGTGTAAGCAGAGGCAATTGACTAGGGTCCTCTGTTCAGTGACCCCTGAACTCCTATTTTGTCTCCTGGACTCCTGAGTCTGTCAGGATCTGGTTCAACGTTTGGCCTCTCCGGCATGGCTTTGGGAAGCATCCCATGTTTCTGGACAAGTGGTCCCCGACCTGGTATTCCCTCCCCTCCTGGTCTTGAACCCGCAATTCCTCATTACCTGTTCCTCTTCTGGTGCCTTCATGAATAAGACAGTCTCATCTCCCCATCTTTTTCGATTGTTTCCACTGCAGGTTGGTGGGAATCCCCTGGTCCCTTGTTGCCGACGGCAGAATGGAAATGCTGATTTAAAAATGTGTTCACAGGCCCTGGCTGGTTGGCTCAGCGGTAGAGCGTTGGCCTGGCGTGTGGAAGTCCCAGGTTCAATTCCCAGTCAGGGCATACAGGAGAAGTGCCCATTTGCTTCTCCACCCTTCCCCCTCTCCTTTCTCTCTGTCTCTCTCTTCCCCTCCCGCAGCCAAGGCTTCATTGGAGCAAAGTTGGCCCTGGCGCTGGCGCTGAGGATGGCTCCATGGCTTCCCCCTCAGTTGCTAAAATGGCTCCTGTTGCAGCAAAGCAACAGCCCCAGATGGGCAGAGTATCGCCCCCTGGTGGGCATGCCAGGTGGATCCTGGTCAGGCACATGTGGGAGTCTGTCTCTCTGCCTCCCTGCTTCTCATTTCAGAAAAATACAAAAACAAAACAAAACAAACAAAAGAAAAAGTGTTCACAGCGCACCTTGATAATTGGCCCAGATTTATTGTGGTAGAAGTTTTATTCCTCACAAAACCTCTTTATGGCTCTGGGACCTCCAACGGACCTGATTCTCTACACTTTGTACTCAAAATTACGGGCGCTCCAACTACAAGAATCTTTCTTGTAAATGTTGCCTTTCACATCTACCGCCAGAGATATTTCCCAAAGGGGTCAACTCCCAGAGTCCCTTCCTTTATTCCTGACATACTGTTGATGGAACAGATCCGGTCCCGCCGTGGAGGGACGCCCAATGAAAATCTCGGTTCTCTTATTGATTTATTAGGATTAGGTAAAGCTTTTGCTCAGAGAAGACGAAAGTCATCTGAAGCCTTCCGAGAACAATTCCCGTGATGTTTATGCCGGTGACTTCCCTTATTCACAGTCAACATCAGCAATATACAGTCTTAGAAGAAGAAGAAAAAATCCCCAAGCTATTGTAAAATAATGTGTCTGTGTGCCTATTTATGTGTGTATAGACACACACACACGCGTGCACACAAACACACCAGGGGCTCTTACCTCTCTCTCCCTGTTGGATTTCTAATTTTCTTTGCTGAGACATTACGTAACAGGCTTGTTAGGTTTCCGAGAGGGAAGGCGTGGAGGTACAGCTCCCCGAAAGCCAGAAATAGTTGACTGATGCTGACATGAGATTAAATAAGGCATTGTATAAAATCTTGCATGATGGGTTAAACAAATTATTGCAGGAGAATGGGCTGTGGGAAACGGCTGGACCTGAGGCCGACTTCAGTTCAAAGTCGGCTGATCAAGGAAGGAACTGACCGGCAGCAGTGGCAAAGGGGACAGACAGTGTTGCTGTCCTGCTTAATGAATGCCACCTTGGAGATGCTCCAAGGGGGGAATTTTCTCTCAGGTCACGCTAAGCAAAGTGTCTGTAAATTTTCCTGTCTTGAGACAAGAAGGTGGCGTCTGCATCCTGGGCAAAGGCTCAGAGCCAGGAAAATGCCTTTGTTTTATTTCAAGGAGAGAAGGTGTGTTCAGGTGGAGCTTAAAATGTTTTGAAACGTAGGAATTGTAAAAACGATGTTTTGATCTAATGTTACCAGTTTTCAGAAGCTCACACATACAATGGAACATGACCAGAGGGTGGAAGGAGGGGGAGTTCAGATTAAACAAATTAAGCCAAGGCCGCTCACTGGTTATCAAGATAGATTTGATTACGCTCCACCTGGGAGAAATGTACAACTGAAATCCCTAGTTAGGAAACGTTAGTTTCTCCACTGTTTCCTATTAAGATGTATTGGCATCTGATAACATTGAACAGGCAGGACCAGTTTATAGAGAGGGATGCATTTCATTTTTGAAGCCTTTAATCCTGTTTTGAACTTTATAACAGACAGCCACAATGTGGCACACCATCGAAACTTGCTAGTGAGTTAATCATCACAAGGGAATTCCACCCGGTTGCTACCACCCAACACGACACCAAGCACCAAGGTGTCATTTCGCTCTCCCCCATGTTTTTGTGTAAGTGGAATCACACAAGCACACTGTATGCACTCTTTTCCGTCTGGTTTCTTTGGCTCAGTTTTGTTTTTGCAAGAGTCACCTAAGCTGTTGTTGTCTGTTGCTATCATTCGTTGTTTTTGTTTGTTTATTTGTTTGTTTTTTACTATGCATCTATGACACGATTTATTATGGTGTTAACGGGTAGTTCAAGTGTGTCAGGCTATTGTCTATTATGCAGGACATGACTGTTCTTATTGGTTATGTCCTTGGATGCATGCCGTTTGCATTTCTGTCTGTCACATGTGTCCTTGCTCGGTCACAGGGTGGCCTATTTTTAACTTCTCCAGATGAAGCCAAACCATGTCCAAAAACAGTTTATACCAATTACCATTCCCACCAGCAGGTTACGAAAAAGTCTTGTTCTATGTAACCATCCACCATTCATAGTTCAGTCTTTTTTTCCACTTACCATTCTGGTGGGTGTGGAGGGATTACCAATAAAGTCAAGGACATTGTCATCCTTAATTTTCTACTTGGACATCTTCTGAAGAGTGCCTATTCATGTCTCTTGCCTATTTTTATCTGGGTATTTTGTTTTTGGGTGTTTTGTTTGTTTGTTTGTTCCTTATTGGTCTGTATGTTTTTCTAGATTATGAACACAAGACATTAGTTACATGTTTTGCAAATATCTTCTCAGACACTTTGACTGGTCTTTTCACTGTTTTTAATGTTCTTTGTTTCTCTCTTGTGTACACTTTTAATTGAAGTAAAACATAGCGACAGAGCCTGACCTGTGGTGGCGCAGTGGATAAAGCATCGACCTGGGATCACTGAGGTCGCCAGTTCAAAACCCTGCACTGGTCTGGTCAAGGCACATATGGGAGTTGATGCTTCCAGCTCCTCCCCCCTTTCTCTCTTTCTCTCTCTCACTCTGTGTCTCCTCTCTAAAGTGAATAAAATAAAAAAAAACATAGCGACAGATAAATGGTGTCTTTCTTTTTAGGTGAGAGGAGGGGAGATAGTAAGGCAGACTCCCACATGTACCCCAACTAGGATTCACTCGGCAACCCTCATCTGGGGCTGATGCTGGAGTACCAAGCTATTTTTAGCACCTGAGGCTGATGTGCTCAGACAAACTGAGCTATCCTCAGTGCCTGGGGCCAGCACACTCAAATCAATTTAGCTGAAGAAGGGGGGAAGAGACAGAGAAGGGGGAGAGGGAGGTGGTGAGAAGCAGTTTCTTTGTGTGCCCTGAGCGGGAGTCAAACCCAGGACATCCATACACTTGGCCAACACTCTATGCACTGAGCCACCAGCCAGGGCCAATAAATGGTGTCTTTTGATGAACTGAATTCTTCATTTTAATGTGGTCAGATGTATAATTCCTTTCTTCCATGTGTAGTGTGTCTGTGTTATATTCAAAAGGTGGTTTTCCTGAAGCTTATAAGATACTTTCTTATGTATTTGCTTTTCGGGGCTTTTGGTTGTTAGAAATCCTGACTGATGATTAATTTATTATGGTTTTCAGAGAATAATGAAAGAGTTGTGTGTGTGATGGCTGCACGCTCAGTGAACTATATCAAATTTTGTAGTTCAGGCACATGTGGACATCTTAATTACTGAGTATGTGTTCCCTATGGAGAAAATGTATGGGCTACAGCATCATCTAACATATCTAAACATGTTGCCATGACACGCAAAATTTACAGAGCCAGCAAGAAAGCAAGGTTTGTGAGATGCAACAGCCCCTGATCCCCACGTTTCCTGCTGATATCCGCTCCCCAGAGACCTGTGACAGCCTCTACAGCCATGTGTTCGTGGAGGTCAGCATCATATCTGCATACACCTGACTTAGACGTGGCCCATCATTCTCAGTAAGGCAGGTTGGACCCAGAGGAGTTCTCAGGGAGGCGTTCAGTATTGAAATAACCAGATCACATTTATGACTAAGCAGGGGAGGGGAAATATGAGGAATCACGGAATTGAACTCACATTACCATTGAAACAATGAGGTATTGCTCTACGTTCAATTTTATTGGATGCTTTTCACCCATTTTCTATTCTAACTTTCTTTTTGTATGCTTACATTCTGTTGTTCATTACATAATATCCCCTTTCATGGGTATGCCCCAATTCATTGTTGACCAGTTAGCTTGTTTACACTGTGCTGTTCTTGACACTATAAATCACATCAGAAACATCTTTGGACTTCTGTATTTATTCTGGTGTCTGCCTTTTATTTTTTTCTTTAGGATTGTGCCTGAGATGTGTCATTAGCCCAAAAAGTTCATAATTTTTTTTTTAGGCTCTTGACTTAAAAGTAAACCTAAAGGGGGCCCTGGCCAGTTGGCTTAGTGGTAGAGCGTTGGCCCCGCTTGTGGAAGTCCCAGGTTCGATTCCTGGCCAGGGCACACAGGGAAAGCGCCCATCTGCTTCTCCACCCTTCCCCCTCTCCTTTCTCTCTGTCTCTCTCTTCCCCTCCTACAGCCAGCTCCACTGGAGCAAAGTTGGCCCTCCACTGGAGCTGAGAACGGCTCCATGGCCTCCGCCTCAGGCTCTAGAATGGCTCCAGTTGCAGGGGAGCAATGCCCCAGATGGGCAGAGCATCACCCCCTGGTGGGCATGCCGGGTGGATCCCGGTCAGGTGCATACAGGAGTCTGTCTGACTGCCTCCCCACTTCTCACTTCAGGAAAATACAAAAAAAAGTAAACCTAAAGGTTGCTTTGAAGAATGCTCCCATTTCTACACTGACACACATGGGCGGAAGCTGCCAGTTCTGCCCTACCCTCGTCCACTCTGAGTCTTATTTTAAAATACCTAATGGGCGGTGTGGTTTATCATTACATTTAGTTTATACTCACCTTTGTATTGTGCAAATTTCAGGAGATGGCTCACAGTTATGGAAGCCAACACTTATTTTGTTATTTTGCAGTCATTTACTGTGGTCTGTGGTGGAAAACCCACCCAGAGGAAGCAAATACCAGAATGGAGAAGTGCTTGGCTGCTGTGCATGTTCTTTACTCATTTGGTGTTAGAAATAGTCTAGTGAAAAGAGAGAAAGCAAGCATAACAGATGTCAGTCTGTCACTTTTTTCTCATGGTATTTTTTTTAAAGTGAGAGGAGGTGAGATACGGAGACAGACTCCTGCATACACCCTGACCGGGATCTACCTGGCAACTCCAGTCTGGGGCTGATGCTCTCTGCCCATCTAGGGCCATGGTCAGAACTGAGTTATTTTTTATTTTTATTTTTTTTAAAGGGACAGAGAAAGAGTCAGAGAGAGGGATAGATAAGGACAGACAGACGGAGAGAGATAAGAAGCATCAATCATTAGTTTTTCGTTGCCATTGTGACACCATAGTTGTTCATTGATTGCTTTCTCATGTGCCTTGACCATGGGCCTTCAGCAGACTGAGCCACCCCTTGCTGGAGCCAGCGACCTTGGTTCCAAGCTGGCGAGCTTTTGCTCAAGCCAGATGGGCCCGCGCTCAAGCTGGCGAGCTCGGGGTCTCGAACCTGGGTCTTCTGCATCCCAGTCCGGTATTCTATCCACTGCGCCACCGCCTGGTCAGGCACAACTGAGTTATTTTTAGTGTCTGAGGCAGAGGCTCCATGGAGCCATCCTCAGCACCCAGGGCTGATGCGCTTGAACCAACTGAGCCATGGTTGCAGGAGGGGAAGAGATAGATAGATAGATAGAGAGAGAGAGAGAGAGAGAGAAGGGGGAGGGGTAGAGAAGCAAATGGGTGCCTCTCTTGTGTGTCCTGACCAGGAATCAAACCCAGGATATCCACACGACAGATTGATGCTCTACCACTGAGTCAACCAGCCAGAGCCTCTCACGTGTATGTTTTGGGAAACCTCACTTTACCCCTCCCTACCCAAGCGGCGATATGTACTCATAACCTTCGTGGTGTCAGTCTTGGCACTTCATGTGTGAGTTTCTTGGGCAAGATCTTTGATTCTTAAGTGCATCATGTTCAGTTTGCAAGAGCCAGAAGAAAGCATGTGTTCCCCAGCGCCTGAGCACCCTTCCCCAGTGCCTCTGCAGGAAAGCCGGCCACTGTCTGAGCTCTTAGAACACCCGAGAACACAGGGATGACTTTGAACCCTGGGAGGAACAACTTAGGGGGCTTTGGGGAAGCTCCTCCCAGGGGCAGAAGAGTGAATGTGTGCATTGCGGCATGGGATGGTACAGGAGAGGTTAAGAAGTATCACTGGTGGAGCCCTGGCTGGTTGGCTCAGCTGTAGAGCATCGGCCAGGCATGTGGAAGTCCCAGGTTCGATTCCCAGCCTGGGAACACAGAAGAAGCGCCCATCTGTTTCTCCACCCTTCCCCTTCTCCTTTCTCTCTCTCTCTCTCTCTTCCCCTCCCGCAGCCAAGGCTCCACTGGAGCAAAGTTGGCCTGGGCGCTGAGGACAGCTCCATGGCCTCCGCCTCAGGCGCTAGAATGACTCTGATTGCAACAGAGCAACACCCCTGATGGGCAGAGCATCGCCCCCTGGGAGGCATGCCGGGTGGATCCCGGTTGGGTGCATGCGGGAGTCTGTCTCTCTGCCTCTCTGCTTCTCACTTCAGAAAAATACAAGAAAAAAAGAAAGGAAGGAAGAAGGAAACAAAGAAAGAAATACCATTGGTGGGTAAAAAGAGGGTGGAGAGTGACTCATTCTTATAGTTTGCGAAGTTCTTGAACCATATTATAAAATGTCCAAGATGGTGTGGGGGGGCCCTTCCCTGCCTGGGAATCTTCTATTATTTGAACACTGAATCCTCTGTAATAACCCAGCTGTTGAGGATGCATCCCTTCATTACCTTGAAAATAAATCGACTGTTTTGGGTTATTATGAATATAAAAATACGTGCAAATTTATTTTGGTGTATAGGGAAGGGCTGCTCACAGACAGCCTGGGGTGGGGAGTTGTGGGATGGAAATCCAACTATAACTGTTGGATGGGCTTCAACTTGGGGGTCCCATACAGTGAGCAATTTCTTCCTAGCCAGTGCAGGTTTATGATGAAACAAAAAATTTTTTTCCCTGCCATATTTTAACTGCCTCACACTTTAACAAAAGGTAATTTATGAGGGAAGAAATTCCTTTGGAGCTTTACGCAAACTGTTTAATCACCTGAATGACCAAAGAATTTTGAAGTAATATTGTTGTTCCTGACATGCGATAGGTATATTTTTCTTGGTAGGGTGGACCTGGCATGAGTCACGTCACTCACCCCTTTCAGGAGAAGAAAAGAGGCCCGTGAGTAGTCTTGAGTTTGGTTTGCTTAGTGCCTCATTGTTCTGTATAAAGCAGGCATCAGACTGTGCTCTGAATTCGATGGGAAATCTAGTCGACTTACGTTTTGGGGACAGAGCAGGGTGTGTATGAAGGAAGTGTCGAATTTTCCTTTGTGAGTGTTCGGGTGGTGCCGTGATTAGTTACAATGAACTGCCAAATTATATCTGGGCCCCAGTCATTTGCTGCCTCTCCGCACATCCATGAGAGAAAAAATTTACAGCCTAAAGACCCGTGGGCGACTCCTTATTGATAGATTTCGGAGAAACAAAAAGGATTATTTCATTCCAATTGGAGACTGCTAGCTTTCTAGGCTTCTTTGAGGGTCCTATAGGATTCTTGTGCTAATTGTGTGAGCCGGGATTCCACGAGGTTCGGGCATCATAGTGCTTTGTCTGCATTGGTGTGCATCTTTAGGTAATGCTTCTAGCCCACAGGTTTCCAAGGTGACCACATCCTGGTTTCACCAGGGTAGGACTTTAAAGCAGACTCCTCTGCCCATACTGTGTTACTAGGTTTGGAGTTAGAACTGGGTGCCTCTTGGGTACCGATATGCATGAGAACCTAAAACACTGAGAACAGCCATGCTGGACCATGGGCAGTACCCCCTTTTTATGGCTGCATAGTATTTCATTGTATAAATGCACCACCCTATTTTTTATCTACTCATCTCCTGATGGGCACTTGTGGTTACTTTCAAATCTCCACAATTGTCAACAATGCCGCAGTGATCCCAAGGTAGCATAGATTCTTTCGAATCAAGGTTTGAAGTTTCTTTTCTTTTTTTCTTTCTTCCTTTTTTTTTTTTTTAGTGAGACAAAGGAAGGCAGAGACAGACTCCTACATGTTCCCAGACCCGGATCCACCTGGCAAACCCACTAGGGGGCAATACTCTGCTCATCTGGGGTGTTGCCCCGTGGCTCAGGAACCAAGCTCTTCTTAGTGCCTGAGGCAGAGGTCATGGAGCCATATTCAGCGCGTAGGCCCAGCTCACTCCAATTGAGCCATGGCTGCAGGAGGGGAAAAGGAGGGGGAGAGGGGAGAAGCAGATGGGCGCTTCTCCTGTGTGCCCTGACCAGGAATCAAATCTGGGATATCTACACGTTGAGCCAACACTCTATCACTAAGCCAACTGGCCAGAGCCCATTTGGATTTTCTTCAGAGATACCCCCAGACTTTCCAACCACTTTGCTATACACCTGACACCACTACAGAGTAATACTGAATGCCCACTATAATTGAAAAATATGTAGTTTTTAAAAAAAGACGTGTGTTTGATTTCCTTTGGCAAGTCTCGACATCTTGCTACAGGAAAGTATTTGGATCATGGGGTCTATTGTGTTGCTAGGACCAGACATAGGGCCCCTGTGTATTATCCTGGGACTCGCGCAATTTCCCGTGTGTTCTGCATTCCAGCCCCGGCTGTGTCCTCTCTGGTTCCCCTCTCTGTCTCCAAACACTTTCTCTAATGGACTTAATTACTCTGTGCCTTCCCTCTGCACAAACTCTGATTATCTTGTGCCTTGCCGGCATACTGGCGACTCAATTTTTTTTCCTGTGGAGTCTGTTTGGTTTCTTCCCAGGTGCAATTGATTAGCCATAGAAGAGTGCTGTTTTGATTAAGTTTATGTATCGAGCTCTGCAGTTTCCCTTTCAATTTAATTTGATTATTTTATAGTCTTGTCTTTGAAACTGTGCTTAATTTGATCCAAGCCTTTATATAAAGTTATAGAATATAAAGGACTCGGAGGAGGAGGGGGTGGCATGGCCATCCTGTGTGGGCCTTTTTCCAGACTGTGCTTTATATTTATTTTTAATTAAGTGAGAGGCGGGGAGGCACGGAGGCAGAGAGATAGACTCCCATATGTGCCCCGACCAGGATCCACCCAGAAACCCCTTTATGGGATATGCTATGCCCATCTGGGACCATTGCTCCATTGCTCGGGAAGCAAGCTACTTTTAGTGTCTTGCTGTAAAGGCTGCAGATCCATCCTCAGCACCTGGGGCCAACTCGCTCAAACCAATCAAGCCATGGCTGTGGGAGGAGAAGAGAGAGAGAGAAAAGGGAGGGGGAGGGGTTAAGAAGTAGGTGTTTACTTCTCCTGTGTGCCCTGACCTGGGAATTGAACCCAGGACATCCACAAGTAGGATGACACTCTACCACTGAGCCAATCAGCCAGGGCTCTGCTTTGTATATTAGTTATGTTTATCTGCCCATTTTTGTTTCCTCCTTTCTCTCTTACATTTGCTATTTTTAAAAAATAGTCACTCATTTGGGTGTTTGCAGCCACACTATGTCCATGTGGTGATCATTTTGAACGTTTACCATCTTGCTCACGCCATGTAGAGAGGCTGTGTCTACACATAATCTTTCATTTTCTGTGCTCTAATGGTCATACAATAGTTTTCACCTTTCTTTCCTTAGTTGTGGTCCTAATTTACTTTTTTTTCTCTTAATCTGTTAAACAAAGTAATCTTCAGTACCTGTAAGACTATCTGAAGCCTCCAATAACAAAAGCAGCCTGCTTCCCCTGTTCACGTGTCTCAACACCCTGCCCATCCCTTCGGCCTTTGGGACCCACCTGGCACTTATACAGAGTTATTACAATATTATTGACTATGTTCCCAGTGCTGAGCTTTGTATCCCTGTGACTGTTCTGTAATTGCCAATCTGTGCTTCTCAGTCCCTTCACCTCTATCACCCAACCACTACCCCTCCCGTCCGGCAACCATCAGTCTGTTCAGAGAATGTATGACACTGTTTCTGTTTTGCTTGTTTGTGTATACAAGTCAGTTCTGCATAGAGGGCTCTGTTGGAATCCCCTAATCTCTGCCTCATGTCTTGGAACCTCAGGTCTTTAAAAAATATTTTTTTATTTATTGATTTTTAGAGAGGAAGAGAGAGAGAAACATTGATTTGTTGTTGCTCTTCCTTTTCTTCTTCTTCTTTCTTCTTCTTCTTTTTCTTCTTCTTCTTCTTCTTCTTCTTCTTCTTCTTCTTCTTCTTCTCCTCCTCCTCCTCCTCCTCCTCCTCCTCCTCCTCCTCCTCTTCCTCCTCCTTCTTCTCCTCCTCCTTCTCCTTCTCCTCTTCTTTTTCCTTCTTTTTGTTATTTTCTGAAGTGAGAAGCAGGGAGGCAGAGAGACAGACTCCTGCATGCGCCTGACTGGGATCCACCTGGCATGCCCACCAGGGGGCGATGCTCTGCCCATCTGGGCCATTTCTCCAATGCAACCAGAGCTATTCTAGCACCTGAGGCAGAGGCCATGGAGCCATCCTCAGCATCCAGGCCAACTTTGCTCCAGTAGGCCCTTGGCTGTGGAAGGGGAAGAAAGAGATAGAAAGGAGAGGAGGAAGGGTGGAGAAGCAGATGTGCACTTCTCCTGTGTGCCCTGACCGCAAATCGAACCCAGGACTTCCACATGCTGGGCCGATGCTCTACTGCTCAGCCAGCCGGCCAGGGCTTTTTGCACTTCTTGATACATTCATTAGCTGATTCTTGTATGTGCCCTGACCTGGGATCGAACCTTGGTGTAGCAGGATGACACTCTAGCCACTGAGATACCCAGCCAGGGCGAGAAGACCTCAGTCTTGATGGAACACCCCACGTCCTGTTTTCTGATTGGATTCACTGGCAGAGCCTGAGGTTGGGGCTCCACACCTTCCCATAACTCAGGCACTGGGGGTGTGTCCTGCTGTGTGTAGGGTTGCTGCCTCAGGTCCAGAGAGATATTATAACTCATGTGCTTTCTTGGTTGTAAACCGCAAAGGAAATGCCTGGACTCGCGTTCAGTGAGAATGATGGCTTGATTCATGGGTCATGCAGAGTGACTAAAGCCCTGTCTCCCTCTCTCTCTCTCATGGGCTCTACAGTCTCCCCACCCCTACCTGACCACCTCCACTGCCTGCTCTGGAGGTAGGGTCTCCCTTTGGTTGGGTTCCACTGTCACAAGCCACTTAGGAGGTAATGTTCTTACAAATTTGTTATTTGAGGGGAGAGAAGGAGGCCTTCCCCTTACAGAGATGGCGACAAGACTCTTCAGTTCCAGTCAAAGGTGTGCCCCTGAGCCCCTTCCCGCTTCCCGGGGAGAACGGGGCAGCGCTGGAGATGGGGTCCACTCACATGACCACAAGGTTGGGAAGGGGAGTGACTCCCCTGGGGGATCCTCTTGGACCTTCACACCTGGGAGCAGTGGGAGCAACTTGGCCATGGGTGTGTTCCCTGCATGATGGCATTGGGCAGTGGGTTTTATAAGGGGGAAAATAACTGACATTTCCCCAAGCAAGGCCCTCCGCTCAGAGACACACCCACCCCTGTTTACCTGGCATCAACTTCCCAAAGGAGTTGACCTGAGCGGTCGGTTTTCGGTTTTCCACAGTGTTATGATGTGACTTATGAGAGACTGCATCAAAAAGAAATTACACACTGACGTGTGTGTGTGTGTGTGACATTTAGAAAAATGCTCTCTCTTTAAAGTTTCACCGTGTTATTTTTAGATATCATTGACCAACACCCTCTGTGGGGTAAACCACGTACCTGTCCATCCTCTGCCCATTTTTCTATTGGATTGCCTGCCTTTCTATCGATTGGGTAGGAGTCTGTGTCTTATTCCGGATGAATTCTTTTCATCGGACCTAAAATCTTGCTGAGTAGGGGGAAAAATCACACACTCAACGTCTCCGTCTTTGCTACCAGGACAAAAAATATGGCCAGTGGGAGACTGAATGGGACAGAAGTTGTTCTTGTTGTAAAGGACAGAATGCTACGCAGATTAGGGATCTGTATTAACCCAGGCGCTTTCCCCGCTGACAAGGACATCGACACTGTTAGATCTGTTGTAATCTGTTTATTTTTTCTTCCCCCAAATCTACCCCAAAGCAAAGAAAAAGGGTTCAGAGTTGTTGCGAACCACTGGGGAGTGATGCAGCCGAATAACTCCTGTAAGAATAACGGCTATAAAAAAATGCAAGACAGCACATTACACACGATGAAGGGAGCTGAGCTCTAGAGCTGACACGTGACTCTTCGGGCGATGGATTTTATTTATTTATTTAATTTTATTTATTTATTTTTTACCACTATCTTTTATTCTGTGAGTTCGATAATTATAGCTCTTACATTTAGATCTTTGGTCTATTTAAATTTTTATTTATTTAATTAATTGTGTGTACATAGATTATAGGGTCGCCCCAAATGCATTTCCCCTCCCCCATATTCCCCTCCACATCTCCCTTGCCCCCCCTATAGCGCCCTCCCGCCTTCCCTTCAGGTTTATCCCATCCTATCATCCCCTTTCCCTCTGTCCTCTTTTCCTCTGGTCCCTTTGATCCCTCCTCTGTCTCAATTCCATTCCTCAGTTCACATTGTTCCTTGGATTTCTCAAATGAGTGAGGTCATATATTTTTCTTTCTCTGCCTGGCTTATTTCACTCAACATAATAGTTTCCAGGTCCCTCCATATTGTTGCAAAAGGTAATATTTCCTTATTTTTCATGGCCCCATAGTATTCCATAGTATATATGTACCACAGCTTTTTAATCCACTCGTCCACTGATAGACACTTGGGCTGTTTCCAGATCTTGGTTATTGTGAACAATGCTGCCATAAACATGGGGGCGCATTTCTTTTTTTCAGTTGGTGATATGGTGTCCTTGGGATATATTCCTATAAATGGGATGGCTGGGTCAAAGAGCAGTTCCATTTCTAATTTTTTTAGGTAACTCCATACTGTTTTCCACAGTGTCTGCACCAGTCTGTATTCCCACCAGCAGTGCAGAAGGGTTCCCTTTCTTCACATCCTCGCCAGCACCTATCGTGTGTTGTTTTGTTAATGAGCGCCATTCTGACTGGTGTGAGGTGGTATCTCATTGTGGTTTAATTTGCATTTCTCTAATGATTAGTGATGTTGAGCATTTTTTCTTCTCTCTATTGGCCATCTGTATGTGCTCTTTGGAGAAGTGTCTATTCATTTCTTGTGCCCATTTTTTGATTGGATTGTTTGTCTTCCTGGTGTGGAGTTTTACAAGTTCATTATAAATTTTGGTTATTAACGCCTTATCAGATGTACTGTCGAATATGTTCTCCCATTGTGTGGTTTGTCTTTTTATTCTGTTCATATTGTCTTTACCTGTGCAAAAGCTTTTTAGTTTGATATAGTCCCATTTGTTTTCCTGTCTTTTATTTCATTTGCCTGTGGAGATAAATCAGCAAATATATTGCTGTGATAGATATCGGAGAGCTTGTTGCCTATGTTTTTTTCTAGGATGCTTATGGTTTCACGACTTACATTTAAATCCTTTATCCATTTTGAGTTTTATTTTTGTGCATGGTGTAAGTTGGTGGACTAGTTTCATTTTTTTTGCAGGTAGATGTCCAGTTTTCCCAACACCATTTGTTAAAAAGACTGTCTTTACTCCACTGTATGCTCTTACTTCCTTTGTCAAATATCAGTTGCCCATAAAGGTGTGGGTTTATTTCTGGCTCCTTCGGCTGGGCAAGGCTGTGGGCACACACTCAGCTGTGAGGCTCCGCCTGTTCCTGGGATTCCACCCCGTCCCGGCAGTCAGAGCCAGCTCACGCAGGGCTGCAAGCCTCCGAGGCCAGGTGAGGCTGCGTGCTGGCATGCCCCTGCTCAGTGGCAGATCTCCGCCCATTCCCAGGTTCCCGCTTTTCCCCCACAGGTGGGGCTGCAGGCGGGCCTGCAGCTGCCCGACCGCTTTTGCACATCCCCTTCGCCTGCCAGCCCAGCCTCCGCCCCCGCGGACGGAACCGCATGTCCCGCTGCCCCTGGCCTGGACTCCAGCAAGCCCTCAGCAGTGTGGGTAGGGGCGCTGCAGCTCAGACCCTAACACTCCATACTGTAGTCCTGAGAGCTCCCTCCTTCTAAGTGGCAGTGCTCTAAATGCCACAGGGGAGCTTGTTTGGCTGGTGTCCCACTTCCCTTTGCTGGTATTGCTGGTTCCAGGGGAAATATTGTTTCAGATTTGGGGAGTGACTCAGCCCAAGGTTTAAGGTGGCTGTCCCTCAGAGTGTTTCTCCCTGTGCCTTCCAGACCACACTCTCTTCCCGCTGCTCTGGTCCTCTCCTCTCTCCCCATCCCCTGGAGCCCCAGGTGCGTGGTTGTGAGAGAGGTTTTCTGTGCCGTCCCTTTAAGAAGAATTCTGGGTCTGAGAAAACTGTCTCTTTCTTATAAACAGTATCCTAACCTGTTCCACAGCTAAATACTGTCCATACGCCTCTTCTAGGCTCTGAGTCTGCAGGCTGGGGCTTTGTTCCTGGGAGTCAGGTCCCTCCCCTCTCCGCTAAACTCTCTTGCCGCTACGGGACTCTGGGCTGCTGTTCACTCTGGGGAGCTAGGCAGCCCTTTCCACGTTTTCGCTTTTCCTACCAGTCTCAATGTGGCTTCTTCAGTATTCCTTGGTTGAAGAGTCCTCTTAGTTTAGTTCAAAGTTGGTTTATCCAGATGATGGCTCTTAAAATTAAGTTATAATCCACTTTGGTTCTGGGAGTTGGAGGTTGGTATGTCCACCTACTCCATCGCCATCTTGCCGTCTGATTGGGAGATAGATTTTAAAAAGTTCAGCCAGCCCTGGTCGGTTGGCTCAGTGATAGAGCGCCATCCAGGAATGTGGAAATCCTGGGTTCGATTCCCTGCCAGTAATCGAAAGTGCCCATCTGCTCCTCCACCCTTCCCGCTCTCCTTCCTCTCTGTCTCTCTCTTCTCCTCCCACAGTAAGGCTCCATTGGAGCAAAGTCGGCCTGGTCACTAAAGATGGCTCCATGACCTCCACCTCAGGCGCTAGAATGGCTCCGGCCAGAACAAAGCAACACCCCAGATGGGCAGAACATCGCCCCCTGGTGGGCATGCCGGGTGGATTTCAGTTGGGCACATGTGGGAGTCTGTCTCTCTGCCTCCCCCTAGCTTTTCACTTCAGAAAAAAGAAGAAAGAAAAAATAAGCTCCTCCACTTATATCAGCATGTGCATTTTAATTTTTTTATTTTGTGCTTCTATAAAGCCACGCGATTGAGGTCGGATGGGCATCAGGAAAAGCTGTGCCTATGAAATGAGTCCAGTTTCACAGGTTTGGAAAGGGGATGGCACCCGCCCTTGAGTCGAGACCTTCACCACAATCTACGCTATCAACGTGGATACCTCCAAAAGTTTCTTCCGGCCCTCTTTCTATATTTATTATTATTATTATTATTATACCCTCTTTGAAAATTTTAAGTATAACCACACAGCATTAACTCTAGGCTCCATGCCACAGAAAAGATCTCCAGAGCCTGTTCATCTCCTGGAAAGAAGCTTCTGTACCCTTGGACTAAACACCTCCATTCCCACCTTCCCTGCCACCCACGGTGGGGGCAGCCACCGTTCCTTCTCCTCTCTGCTCCACGGTATTGCTTCTTGCAAGTGGAATCATGGTATTCGTCTTTTTTGTGTGTGCCTGGCTTAGGTCACTTTCATAAAGTCCTCTAGGTTCATTCATGCCACCACCACTGTGGGGATTTACTCTACTTTTAGGGATGAGTAATATTCTGAAGTACTCAGGTTCAAAAGCAAGCAAGAGATGGTGAGACCAGTCAGCTTTACGAGGTGCTATGCCACTCGGGTCTTCCACAGTTCCCTGGCACACGGGTCCTGCCTCCTGCTATGTGTCACTAGGGCTGGGAAGGGGAGAAGCCATGACGTCTCTGAGGGCACAGGGTGCACATGGCAGGTGTGAGGGTTCCAGTTTCTTTGGTTTCTCAGGATCACGGGGTGTACAAGTGAAGGCTCATCTCAGGGACTCTGTCCCGATTCATCAGGGTAAAGCTTGTCTGTCTGTCATCTTCTCCGAAGCCACCCTGACCCTGTCCTCTTTGTCCTTGCCATTGTTTGGGATGATAGTGTATCATTGTTGAACTGTGTAATTCCCCCCTCCCTGTTCCCCATGAGCTCAGAAGCAACATCTGTTCAGGTCCCCACTGAACCTGTCACTCTGGCCTAATGCTTCAGACAGGAAGTGCTACACGAACATTTGTTGAATAAGTGAGCGAATGAGTGAGTGAACATCTGGCTAGACTCTGGCATACACCACGGACTCGTGTGCTACACCGAGGACCTTAGACTTAACAATGCCTCAAACAGAGCAACTGGAACTACACACGTGACTGTCTCACAGTTCCGGAGGCCAGATGTCCAAGATCAAGATGCTGGCCACGGTGGTATTTGGGCAGGACCTGCTTCCTGGTTTACAGACAGCTGTCTTCTCAAAGAGCAGAAAGGGGTCAAGGGAGTAGTACTTGGGTCCCTTTTATGAAAGGGGCACTAATTCCCAGCAGGAGGGCCACACCCTCCTGACCTGATCACTTCCCCAAAGCCTCCTGATCGGATCCCAGTGGGGGTTAAGCTTTGCCATATGAATTGGGGAAGGGCAGTGCACGTGGGAGTGGGAAGGAGGTGTGACACCCTGGGACAGACTGAGAGAGCTGAGAGAATCAGCCAGTGAATGAGCGAGTGGGAGGTCCTGGATGGGGAGGAGAGAAAGGGGACAGAAATGCCAACCTGCAGCCTCTCTGCAGGTCCTGGTTTGGTTCCGGTCCGTGGGCTGGTCCTCCCCTACCTGGCATCCCGAGGATGCTCTCAGAGGGCAGCTGCCTGGCGCCTTGTGCTAATCACAGTTTTCGCCATGCTGTCATCTGGCCCCACGCTGCAACACTCCGCAGAAACCCCCGTGTTCTGTGCTAATGAAGTTTTGGTCTAGAGTGCCTGGAGCGAAGGTGGACACCTGCCTTTTTAATTAAATTAGTTGTCATCAGAGTCCCCCAACTGCAGAGGCCTTTCTTCAGGTAGAGGAAGACTCCCAATGTAACTAAAAGCAAGAGAGAAAGCTACTTCAGACGGGTCGCTGGCTAAGTTTAAATCCATTAACAACAACAAGCAACTCCTTAATAATGAATACACGGAGATGTGACCTAAAGGAGCTTCTTGGTAACACCAGTGGCTGGAATGGTGCTGGAGAACTTGCAGTTCCCGCATATGACTCAGTGCGGGGGGTGTTTGCTCAGTAGAGAGAGGGTAGAGAAAGCTTTGCTCAACAGCTTTTCCCAGCCGAAAATCTTGGCATGTTCTCTTTGGCAAAATGGGATTTTTTGTTTTGTTTTTGGTAATCAGATTGGCAGTTTCTTCTAGACACGGCCTCCCAGCCTGGGACCCTCCTCCACTCCAGGGGGCCTCATCCTCTGTCTCACCATGCAGCTTACCTTCTCTGCAAGATTCATACCCCTCTGAATGCCCAATCCTGCCTCTCAAAGGGGCCCAGGGTGTGAGAACAGCTAAGGCAGGGACAGGGATGCACCAGTCCTTGCAAACTCTGTGCACATTCAAGACATTTTATACCTTAAGGAGAAGTGGCATCCATGCCTTGTTGGCATCCCTGTCCCCTGGCCATGCCCCCGCAGATGTCTGTGTTCTTTCTGCTTGGGCTGTGTCTGTGAATGCCATCGGCGGTGAACCGGGCCAGACAGTTCCCACTGGAGGCGCTCCTGGTCTCAGCCCCTCCTGGCATGTCTGCGTGGGATCATTAACGAGGACTTCCACCTGGAGGGGATGGAGATGTCTAATTTGTGAAATCCTTCAGGTGGGAAGAGAGCACAAAATACCACGTGACCATGTTCTTAGTCTAACTGTTGCAGGAAACTTGGTCTCTTGTCTTGGGTGAGCATCATCTGGGTGTTGCTCAGTCATGTTGAGTTTGGCCAGCCATGGTGAATAGCTGGTTGTGTCCTTGTTGGAAAAGCCAATCGATGTTGACAAGTAGGTTGTTTTTTTAAGGTGCCCTGTGCCAGGGAAGAGCCACAGTTGATACACTGCTGGGCCCCCTTCTGGATGCCACATATAGGTAGTTTGGAGACGTTGGAAAGGGGGTTCTTGAGTGAACTCCACGTAGGAAGGAACATCCCTTCCCCTCCTTTCTGACCCTTAGTTTGCTCACCTGGAAAGGATTTACCTTGCGGGTGTGTGTTGGAGGCTTCGCAAGCGGCCTGTTAGATAAAAGGTGAGAGGAAAGGAGACAGCCCCACAGGGGACTGGGACACACAGGGACCACACGGCACTCAGTCAGTAATAGCCCACAATGTGGCCGCCGTCACAGCTCATGCTCCCTTTCTTGCAGGGAGGACAGCGCAAACATTATTGTTGTTTTATTTTAAACTTGATACATTCTGGCAATACTCTTGACTTTTAAAAATTAGACTTGGCACCCAATTTAATTTTTAAAAGTATATTCCCATGTATAAGACCATAAACTATTTTTAAAATAGGCCCTGGCTGGGTAGCTCAGAGCATCGTCCCAACACACCAAGGTTGTGGGTTTGATCCCTGGTCAGAGCACAAACATGAATCAACCAGTGAGTGCATAAATAATTGAAACAACAAATTGATCTCTCTCTCACTCTCACTCTTGCTTTCTCAAATCAACTAAAATATTGTAATTATTTTAAAAATAACAAAATAATAAGGCCCTGAATGGTTGGCTCAGTGGTAGAGCATCAGCTCTGTAGTAGAGCATCAGCTCTGTGTGTGTATGCCCTGGTTCGATTGCCGGCCAGGGTCCACAGGAGAGGTGCCCATCTGCTTCCCCCTCTCCTTTCTCTCTGTCTCTCTCTTCCCTTCCCGCAGCCAAGGCTCCACTGGAGCAAAGTTGGCCCAGGCACTGAGGATGGCTCCATGGCCTCCGCCTCAGGTGCTAGAATGGCTTCAGTTGCAGTGGAGCAACGCCCCAGATGGGCAGAGCATCGCCCCGTGGTGGGCATGCCAGGTGTCTGTGGGTGCATGCGGGAGTCTGTCTCTGCCTCTCCTCCTCTCACTAAATAAAATAAAATAAATAAATAAATAGAAAAAAAATAAGCTAAACCACTAGCAGCTCCCAATGATGGGATTGCAGGGTTTTAATTTTCTATTCTATACCTTTCCGTCTTTCGGAAGTGCTCTCTACTAAATGTGCCTTACCTCAGAAGGAGCAGGAAAGGTTAACTCTGGGGTGACATGGCCCCGAGCAGGCTTGGGGAGCAATTGGTGCCCCCTGATTCTTATACGTTCCCCATGGTCCCAACCATTGGACTCCTCTCTGAGTACAGGTATCCTTCCCTCTTTGGGGGTTCACACTAACCATAGTTACAACAATTCTTCTCTCTCTCTCTCTCTCTCTCTCTCTCTCTCTCTCTCTCTCTCTCTCTTTTTCTTTAAAGGATGAGAAGAACCAAGTGCTCACCACCAACATCTGGCTGCAAATGGTAAGTGGTGATCAGGCTGTCCCCATCGTGGGCGTCTCTGGCTCTTGTTCTGAGATGCTTGTGTGTGAAGTGGAGGTTCGGTGAGGAGACCCTAATGCATCTTAATGAACAAGCACTTTTCTTCCTTTCTTCCTTCTTTCCTTCCTTCCTTCCTTCCTTCCTTCCTTCCTTCCTTCCTTCCTTCCTCCCTCCCTCCCTCCCTCCCTCCCTTTCTCCCTCCCTTCCTTCCCCTTCCTTCCTTCCTTCCTTCCTTCCTTCCTTCCTTCCTTCCTTCCTTCCTTCCTTCCTCCCTCCCTCCCTCCCTTCCTTCATTCCCTCTCTTTCTTTCTCTTTTCTTTCTTTCTTTCTTTCTTTCTTTCTTTCTTTCTTTCTTTCTTTCTTTCTTTCTTTCTTTCTTGCTTTCTTGCTTTCTTGCTTTCTTCTTTCTTTCCTCCTTTCTTTCTTTCTTTCCTTCTTTCTTTCTTTCCTTCTTCTTTCTTTCTTTCTCTTCCTCACTCCCTCCCCCTTCTTTCCCTTTCTCTCTTTTTTTCTCTCTTTCTTTCCTTCTTTCTTTTTCTATTTCAAATAAAATTGGATGTTTCTTGTGCTCTTTAAACCACAAAGCTGTTGTGGACTTTGTGCTTATATAGAGAGAGACACCTAATACGCTCATGGCATAGCCGGTCATGGGCAGCTCTGTCTCCTAACTGCCTCCGCTTCTTAGCCCTCTGTCACTAACTGATTGTCAGCGGCACTGAGGATTTGGTGGTTTTACTGGGTAGTCACGTACTGCTTTGAGTTCAGCAGCTCCATAAATAAGCATGCTTGTTTGGGGGGGATGTTGCCCGAGACTTCTAAATCTCTCTCAAGCACAGCGTCGCTCCAATTGAGACTTGTACCCACGTGCCAAGCACCCTCCTCTTTGTTTTAAAATTCACTTCCTTGATCTCGTATTTGAGTCCTCTCTTCGAGCACCTGCTGAGGAGGCATTGTCATGTAGCAGACCCTGGAACGGGGAGGGGACCCAGAAGCCATTTACAGTCGGGCTGTGCAATATATGGGGTGTGTGTGTGTGTGTGTGTGTGTGTGTGTGTGTGTGTATAAAAGGTTAACATATCAAGAGCAAGTCACTCCCAGGAGATGTCACAGGAGACACTGTGGATGGTGAAGTTCACAAGTGGGAGAACTCTCTGCTTTACAGAACCGGATGGAAGCCAGGGAAACAGCCTGGACTCGTCCAGATGGCAATAGCCAAACACATTTCCAGTTGGGGAACCACTAATACCTGCTTGCAGGGGCGTGCCACAGGGAACCGAGACCAGGAGCCTTCAGAGCACGGGACACACTGACCTGGAAGATCACCCCCTTTGGCTCTCATAGCAGCCGGGACCCTGACTCCTGGCATGTCTGCGTGGGATCATTAACGAGGACTTCCACCTGGAGGGGATGGAGATGTCTAATTTGTGAAATCCTTCAGGTGGGAAGAGAGCACAAAATACCATGTGACCATGTTCTTAGGAACCCCAAGCATCTGGGTTTTGGCACTGACCTTGGTAGTTAGCTGACCCAAATCTCTGCCCCGTTCAGCGTTTCTGCCTGGAAAATAGGTTCCATTTCCACCGTGGCTACAGCCTGGACCTGAGGGACTCAGATGTCACCATGGCAACCCTCAGAAGCCGCCCTATGACCACTTATAAGACACCTGTCACCTTGGTGTTGGATCTTTAGGCTCTCCCAATGGAACCAGCCCCCTCCCTGAGCCCGCCTGGCTAATGGGCATATACGAGAGCAAGTCTATGTTTAAGGCTCATGGGCCAGGGTCCTGAGGGAGTGTGGACCTGTGAACAGGCAGCCCAGGAAATTGGGGTCCTAGACATTCACAGGAGCTGAATTCTTTTTCTGGACACCTGAACCCACACAGTGTGTTCCACGGCATCTCAGATCAATATTCTGCAAACACTAGATTTCTCTATACGTCCAAAGTAGAAGAGGTTAAGAAAAAAATACAGTGAGTTCTTTCTGACGGACTGTTTATTGATTTTGTTTTTTCTCCTGACCCTCGTCCAGGGTTCTGTCTGGCTCTCCCAGTTCTCAGCCTGCAGGGAAGAGAAGGCAGCTGACCTCTCTTTTTCCCTGTCCCAATTCTAGGAGGAAGCAGCTGGTGCATTGTACTCTGTGGATCTATTTTGATTATTTCAGAAGGCCTCCCAGATATAATCTGATTTAGTCCATGAGAAGAAATGGCAGAAGCCATTCCGGTTTCTGCAGAGATCTGTGAGCCACCCAGAGATTCACAGGTGCTCTTAGAGAGAGAGAGAAAAAAAAACCTCTTCTTTTTGTTCAGAATTTGGACCATTCTAGCTCTGGTTTTCCAGTCCTTCTTATGCTATTGTCTACTTTTATTATTATTATTATTATTTTTTACTTACTAATTTTTTTTTGTATTTTTCTGAACTAAGAAGCAGGGAGACAGAAAAACAGACTCCTGCATGTGCCCGACCAGGATTCACCCAGCATGCCCACTGGGGGCGATGCTCCATACATCTGGGGTATTGCTCTTCTACACCTAGAGCCATTCTAGTGCCTGAGGCAGAGGCCTTGGAGCCGTCCTCGGCACCTGGACCAACTTTGCTCCATTGGAGCCTTGGCTGCTGGAGGGGAAGAGAGAGATAGAGAAGAAGAAGAGGGGAAAGGGTGGAGAAGCAGATGGGCGCTTCTCCTGTGTGCCCTGGCCAGGAATCAAACCTGGGACTTCCACACACCAGGCTGACGTTCTACCGCTGATCCAGCCGGCCAGGGCCTTACTAGTTAATTTTAATTATGGACCTAACGGCACCCAAGTGGTAGACGTCAGATTATAACCTGAATTTCTTTCCAAAGTCTCCCTTGTTCATTTCCAAACTCTCTACCACTTCACACCTTGTGCTCATAGATCAGTGTGTCAGCAGCTTGCTGAGGGCTATAATAGCAGCTGCGCCGTTGAGGGTGATGTTTCTATCATGATGTCATACTGCAAGGAAACAAAGTTTGGGGCCAGGAGGAAAGCAGGGGGCCCTACTTTCTTTCTTTAATATCAAAACAGTCGACCGGAAGACTTGTCAAAACTTACGGAGTTCTTTCAACAGCAAATACGTGGCATCTCCCACACTGACAACCAAGTCTCTGATTTTCAAGATGCCATCTGGGCGTCCACCCATGTGAGTCTATTCTGACATCTTCTTACCCAAGAGCATCAGAGCTTACCAGTTAAGGGCTCAGATCCCCCAGGTTGCCCCCGCACCCTACTTCAGATGCCGGTCATAAATAGAGATGCCCAGGCTGCCCACACTTCCACCCAATGCCCAGGTTCTCTGTGCCCCATCTCCTCACCACCCACATTTAATTAGCAACATCAGCTTGGGGTGGGGGGAAGTCTCTGTTGCTCAGACGATACCCTGGCACCGTATGCATGGACACATCCCCATTCTCAGAGGTGCATTGCAGTAAAATGACATCACTCACCTGGACACCCCCCCTTGTATGATTTCAGGCTGACCCATAACCACTGGGACAGCCTCCCAAGACTGGGCTCCCACTGAGACCTCTGGTACATGGCCTGGAACCTCCCCTTCCTGAAACTCATCTCACGAGTTCCAAGAATGCAGTTCCCCCATCTCAACAGTTCTGAAGATTCATATTTTCCCCCTCTTTGATGTGGTTTTGGTAACTTTGCATTTCACACATTGAGTCTGAGCTGTGGGAAAGAGGTAGTTTGTACCTCACTTAAGTATAAATATGCACGCTTTGCTGCAGAGAGAGAAGGGGGGCATGTTTGATTATGAGGAGCCTCCCAGGTCCCTGCTGGGTGAGAAGCAGCATGTAGCTTTCTAAATCTGAGAAAATCTGAGCTCCCAAGGACTTGAGGACTTAGGTGGTCTGGTTGCAGGACATGGACCTGGGCACAGGATGGTGGTGGTGGGGAACGTGGGTGCAGGACAGGCACAGCCCCTGACTGTAGGATCCACTAAGTTCAAACCTACAGGGCCTGCAACCCTGGCTGGGTGATGCTGCTTGTAGAGCCCCTGCTGGCTGGTCCCACCAGAACCACCTTTACAAAGCTCTTGGTCCAGGTAGGGCTGGTGTGGGTGGTCCTGGGTCAGAGGGCCTCAGGCATTGGCTGTCCTCAGACAGACATCACTCAAGACCCAATTTAGAGTGATGTCAGAGAAATAGTGCTGTGAGGAGGGCTCCCAATACCTCTCCCTGAAATTTCAACAAATTCAACAACTAGAGACAGAAAAACAATGCCAGGAGCATCTGAAATACACATACATCAAACAAAGGTACGATTGGGAGAATAATGGCTGAAAAACCTCTGAAGGAAATAGGATGGAGAACGGAGTATTCCGCTTCCAACACTGACCCAAGGAAACTTTTTTTCACTTGGAACTGAGAGGAAGGGAAGGTTAGGAGACATTCAAGCTGAGGAGAGAGTGTGACCGTGGCTCGAGCTATGCAGAGTTAACACCAGCAGTAAACTCCGGCAGAGGTGGGCAAGTGGCTTGCCTGTGGAGTGGGTTTTATTTACCCCAAGCCTCCGGATCAGTGAGTGCGGACAGTGTACACGTGGTTTCTTCTAGCGCCTCAGGCGTGGGTGCCCACATTCCCCGATGGAGGGGCTGGGTCGGAGACTGGCAGCAGTGACCTTCTGTGTGGGTTGCAGCCAGAACCTCTGTATATTCCCTGCTCCCTGAACAATAGCACGTGGGGACTGCATGAAAACCGGCTTCTCTATGCCTAGACCTCTCCAGGCGGGGCACCTCCCCCAGCCATACAGGCTAACAAGAAAACTACAGAAATGCTGGGGGAAAGGCATGCAGATGCGCAGGCAGCTTGCAGACAGACTATGGAGAGCAGACCCACAGATGGCTGAAAGGAACCTAACCCGCAGTCTGATCACTGCCAGGCAGACTTACGCTGGCAGTGGTTCTGGCTGACAAGGTCTTCTTTCCCAGGTCTATGAATTAAGAGAACCCGGAGGAGGGACTTGATAGTTCTTAGGGCCTCTCTCTCAGCAGGCAGTGGCTGGGGCAATTAATTTCCTGCCAGCTGATACAGGGTAAAAAACATATTCCTATGAAACAGATCTCAGAGAACACTGCAGAAGTTGGATGGCTGGGCTGTAGACTTCCCAACAAGGGAAAAGCCTGTGAAGAGCAGATCCATGGACTGCTAAAGGCAAATTTAACTAGACATACCCAGGGAACCTTAGAAAGGAGCCTGACCAGAAGTCAGCTCGCCCTCCTGCCTGCTTAAGCTGGTGGCTCTGGTCAGTAGAGCTTTTATACCCAGGGCTGTGCTTTCAAAGGACCTGGAAGAGGGACTTGGCAGCTTTTGAAACCTCTTGTTCTGCAGGCAGTGACTGGGGCATCTTCCTGCCAGCTGATACAGGTTACAAAGTGCAAAAAGCCTGGGAGAGTAGTCCCGCAAAGCGCTGAGGCATACTAGACACGCCCAGAGGCTCATAGAAAGACACCTTGAGAGCATTTGACTGCCATCCATGCCTGATTATGCTGGCGGCTTGGGCTGGCAAGACCTTACCCAGAGCCCTGCGTTGAGTGGGGATAGAGATGGGATTTGGCAGCTCTTAGAGCCTCTTCCTCTCCAGGCAGTGGCAGTGGCAACTTCACAGCTGGGTCCACAGGCTGCTGGTTCAAGAAGGAGAGACTGGGGGAGAGGCTCCAGGAAAACAGACTCTCCCATTGTTGGAGCCTGCAAATGCTAACAAGCCCCGCCTACCAATGGGACTGTGACCTAGTTTATGTCATCACCATAGCAACACAACAGCAAATCTCTGCCTAAGAGTGCCACGGGGGCAGAACCTGGGGTACAGCGCCACCAGCCAAAAAGAGAGAAAGAAGAAAAAGGAAGAAGATAATCTCTCAAAACCAGAAAAAATCCAGTCTTTATAACTTTTTTCATTTTTTTTATTCTTGTATATTTTTTTCCTTCACCTTGGTCCTTTTATTCTTTTCCCATTTTATTCTCTTTTATTTCATTTTGAACTTCATTACCCATAGGTGTTACATTTTCCATTCTTTTTTTTTTCTCTCTATGAGGGTTACATTCCAAAAACCTTAACTCTCTTTTTTTTTCCTTTTCTCTTTTTTTCTCCCTCTCTTTTGGTTTCTTCTTTTCTCTTTCACTTTTCCTCTTTTCTTCTCATTTGATCCTCACTCACAAACAAATGATTTTATTTTGGATTCAAATTGTTTTTGTGTGGCATTTTGTGTGCTGCTTACTTCACTGTTTGTCTCATTAGCATTCCCCCCTCTCCGGCTCTCCATTCTATGTAGTTTTTGTTCCACTTAATATAATAAAAATTGCATTTTTTACTGTATTTATTTTTTCTTTTTCTTTTATTTTCTTCTTTTCTCTTTCACTATATCTGTCATTTGAACATCATTTACAAACAAATTATTTTATTCTTGATCCAAATTTTTTCCTTGTAGCATTTTGTGGATTCTTACCTCGTTTTTTTGCCTTTTTGTCACTTGTCCCCAACTCAGGCCCTCCATTATATGTAGTTTTTGTTTCATTTAGCACAATATAATTTTCGGTTTTTCACTGTATTTTCTCAAAATTATTTTTTATTCTTTTACATTTTTATCTTTATTTTTTCCATTCTTTATCAACTCCTATTAGTGTTATTAACAATACCATTCTCAAATGCCATTAAGGAAAAAGAAATTGAATATCATGGATACAAAACACATTAGAGATATAGCTCAGATAGATGAGGAAAAATCTATAGAAAAAATATCAATAGCTTGGAGACCTTGGAGTTAAATTACAGAGAATTTAAAATTGAAGTACTAAAAATACTCAAGGATATAAAAGAAAGCATGGAAAGGCAATTTAGGGAGCTCAAAAAACAATTCAATGAACAGACACAATACATCACCAAGGAAATTGAAACTATGAAAATGAATCAAACAGAGATGAAAAACTCAATTCATGAACTGAAAAATGAGATAACTAGCTTAGCTAATAGAACAGGCCAGATAGAGGAGAGAATTAGTGACATAGAAGACAGGCAACTAGAGGCACTACAGAGAGAAGAGAAGAGAGATTCATGAATTAAAAAAATGAGAAATCTCTACAGGAATTGTCTGACTTCATCTAAAAGAGCAATATAAGAATAATGGGTGTACCAGAAGGAGAAGAAAGAGAAAATGGAATGGAGAACATATTCAAACAAATAATAGACGAGAACTTTCCAAGCCTGTGGAAAGAACCAGAACCTCGAATTCAAGAAACAAACAGAAAATTGAGTTATTTTAACCCTAACAAACTTACTCCAAGGCACATCATAATGAAATTGGCACAAACCAATGACAAAGAAAAAATTCTCAAGGCAGCCAGGGAAAAGAAGAATACAACATATAAAGGAAGTCCCATAAGATTATCATCAGATTTCTCAGCAGAAACTCTACAAGCTAGAAGAGAGTGGACCCCAATATTTAAAGTTCTGAAAGAGAGAAACTTTCAGCCAAGAATACTATCCCATTAAAGCTATCCTTCAAATACGAAGGAGAAATAAAAACATTCACAGATACAGGAAAGATGAGGGAATTTATCACCAGAAACCCCCCACTTCAGGAAATACTAAAGGGATTTTTTCAACCAGATACAAAGAGCAAAACAAAACAAAACCACAAGTAAAAGCTCCACCAAGAACACATTAAAATCAAATTTAATCTGTGGCAACAAAAACAAAAAAGGGGAGAGGACAAAGATTAACAGTAGCAAAGGAGAATGAAGTGCAGAAGCACTTATGAAATAATGTACTACAATAAACATGCTGGATACCCTTTCCATTACTTAAAGGTAACCACCCCTGAAAAAAACACCACAGAAGCACATGGCTTGAAAAAAGAAGCAACAGAAAAAGAAGTATGGATTACAACCAAACAAAAACAAATGATAGAAAAACAAAAGAGAAGAATCAAACAAGATACAAAACTATCAGAAAGCAATATATAAAAGGGTAATAGGAAACCCTCAAATGTCAATAATTACACTAAATGTAAATGGATTGAACTCACTAATAAAAAGACACAGAGTAGCAGAATGGATTAAAAAAGAAAATCCAACTGTATGCCGCCTACAAGAAACACATCTAAGCTACAAAGATAAAAACAAATTCAAAGTGAAAGTCTGGAAAACAATACTCCAAGCAAATAATATATATATATATAAAAGCAGATGTAGCAATATTCATAGCTAACAATGCTGACTACAAGACAGCAAAGGTAATCAGAGACAAAAACAGTCATTTCATAATGATAAAGGGGACATTGAATCAAGAAGACATAACACTTCTTAATATATATGCACCAAGGAGCACCAAAATACAGTTGTCACTGGTCAAAAGAGCACCATGACTTTACGGACACACTGTATATAAGACAGCTACTGACTGACCTAAAAACAAAAACCGACAAAACTACAATCATACTTGGAGACCTCAATACACCGCTGATGGCTCTAGATCATTCATCCAAACAGAAAATCAATAAAGAAATATTGGCCTTAAACGAAACACTAGAACAATTAGATATGATAGACATCTACAGGACATTTCATACCAAAGTGCCAGAGTATACATTTTTCCCTATGGTACATGGAACATTCTCAAGAATTGATCATATGTTGGACCACAACAATAACATCAACAAATTCAGAAAGATTGATATCATACCAAGCATATTTTCTGATCATAAAGCCTTGAAACTAGAATTCAACAGCAAAAAAGAGGTAAACAAACCCACAAAAATGTGGAAACTAAACAACATAGTTTTAAAAAATGAGTGGGTCAAAGAAGAAATAAAAGCAGAGATCAAAAGTCACACACAGACAAACAAAAATAACAATAGGACATATCAGAATCTCTGGGATGCAGCAAAAGCAGTAATAAGAGGGGAAGTTCATATCACTACAGACCTATATGAACAAACAAGAGAGAGCCCAAGTAAACCATTTAACTTTACATCTTAAGTAACTAGAAAAAGAAGAACAAAGTCAACCCAAAACCAGCAGAAGAAAGGAAATAATAAAAATCAGAGCAGAAATAAACTAAATAGAGAACAGAAAAACTATAAAAAATATTAATAAAACAATGAGCTGGTTTTTTGAAAAGATCAACAAAATTGACAAACCCTTGGCAAGACTCACTAAGGGAAAAAGAAAAAGGACTCAAATAAACAAAATACAAAATGAAAGAGGAGAAATCACCACAGATATAGATATACAAAGAATTATTGTTGAATACTATGAAAAACTATATGCCACCAAATTTAACAATCTAGAAGAAATGGATAAATTCCTAGAACAATATAATCTTCCTAGACTGAATCATGATGAAGCAGAAAGCCTAAACAAACCCATAAGCAGGGAGGAAATAGAAACAACCATCAAAAACCTCCCCACAAAAAAGAGTCCAGGACCAGACAGCTATACTAGTGAATTCTACCAAACATTCAAAGAAGACTTGGTTTCTATTCTACTCAAAGTATTCCAAAATATTGAAGAAGAAGGAATGCTTTCAAACACATTTTATGAGGCCAACATAACCCTTATACAGAAACCTAGCAAGGACGGCACAAAAAAAGAAAACTACAAACCAATATCTCTAATGAATACAGATGCTAAAATACTAAACAAAATACTAGCAAATCGAATACAACAACACATTAAAAAAACAATACATCATCATCAAGTGGGATTCATCCCAGAATCACAAGAATGGTTCAACATACGCAAAACGGTTAACATAATACACCATATCAACAAAACGAAGAACAAAAACCACATGATCTTATCAATAGATGCTGAAAAAGCATTTGATAAAATACAACATCATTTTATGTTTAAAACACTCAACAAGATGGGTATAGAAGGAAAATATCTCAACATAATAAAGGCCATTTATGATAAACCATCAGCTAACATCATATTGAATGGCATAAAACTGAGAACTTTTCCCCTAAATTCAGGAACAAGACACGGTTGTCCACTCTCTCCACTCTTATTCAATGTAGTGCTGGAAGTTCTAGCCAGAGCAATCAGACAAGAAAAAGAACTAAAAGGCATTCATATTGGAAAAGAAGAAGTAAAGGTTTCACTTTTTGCAGATAATATGATCCTGTACATCGAAAACCCCAAAGACTCCACAAAAAGATTACTAGAAACAATAAACTAATACAATAAGGTTGCCGGTTACAAAATTAATATACAAAAGTCCATTGCCTTCCTATATGCCACCAATGAAACATCAGAAAACGAACTAAAAAAAATAATCCTCTTCATGGTTACAACAAAAAAAATGAAATACCTAGGAATAAACATAACAAAGAATGTAAAGGATCTATATAATGAAAACTACAAAGCATTGTTAAGGGAAATCGAAAAAGATACAATGAAATGGAAAATATTCCTTGTTCCTGGATAGGAAGAATAAATATAGTCAAAACGACTATATTACCCAAAGCGATATACAAATTTAATGCAATTCCCATCAAAATTCCAATGTCATTTTTCAAAGAAATGGAACAAAAAAGCATCAGATTTATATGGAACTATAAAAAACCCTGAATAGCCAAAGCAATCCTAAGGAAAAATAATGAAGTTGGGGGCATTACAATGCCTGACTTCAAATTATATTATAGAGCCACAACAATCAAAACAACATGGTATTGGCAGAAAAATAGACACTCAGACCAATGGAATAGAAAAGAAAACCCAGAAATATAACCATATATATATTTAAATAATTTTTAATAAAGGGGCCAACAACATCCACTGTTGGTGGGAATTTAAAGTAGTACAACCATTATGAAAGAAAGTATGGTGGTTCCTCAAATAATTAAAAATAGAGCTACCATATGACCCAGCAATCCCTCTACTGGGAATATATCCCCCAAACTCAAAAACATTGCTACGTGATGACACATGCAGCCGCATGTTCATAGCAGCATTGTTCACAGTGGCCAAGACATGGAAACATTACCAAAAAGCCCTTCAATAGATGACTGGATAAAGAAGATGTGGTACATATATACCATGGAATACTACTCAGCCATAAGAAGTGATGACATCGGATCATTTACAACAACATGGATGGACCTTGATAACATTATACTGAGTGATATAACTAAATCAGAAAAAACTAAGAGCTATATATGATTCCATACATAGGTGGGACATAAAAAAGAGACTCAGAGACATGGACAAGAGTGTGGTGGTTATGGGGGGAAGGAATGAAAGGGAGGGGATGGAGGGAGGGGAGGGGCACAAAGAAAACCAGATAGAAGGTGACAAAGGACAATTTGACTTTGGGTGATAGGTATGCAACATAATCAAATGTCAAAATAACCTGGGGATGTTTTCTCTGAACATATGTACCCTGATTTATCAATGTCACCCCATTAAAATTAGTTTAAAAAAAAAAGACCCAATTTAGCCCTGGCTGGCTGGCTCAGTGGTAGAGCATTAGCCTGGCATGTGGAAGTCCCTGGTTTGATACCCGGCCAGGGCACACAGGAGAAGCACCCATCTGCTTCTCCACTCTTCCCCTTCTCCTTTCTTTCTATCTCTCTCTTCCCCTGTCACAACCAAGGCTCCATTGGAGCAAAGTTGGCCCCGGGTGCTGAGGACGGCTCCATGACTTCCTCATCAGGCACTAGAATGCCTCTGGTTGCAAGGGAGCATCGCCCCCCTGGTGGGAATGCCAGGTGGATCCCCCTCAGGCACATGTGGGAGTCTGTCTGTCTGCCTCCTCACTTCTCACTACAGGAAAATACAAAAAAAAAAAAAAAAAAAAAGACCCAATTTAGGGCCTGACCCCAGGGAGCTGCACATCATGCCCACACATTCGTGGATACTTCCCGAGTCCTCACCTAGATGCCCTTGCGTCTTGAGTGAGCATGTGATTGCCAAGACCAAGTGTGTGTATTTTGGGGCATCGAAGCACTGTTCCTGCTTCTTGTACCCCACGTACCCATCACCCAACAAACCCTTAGAATTTTCTGAGACGCTCCCCCTGCCACTGCATGAAGCCATTTCATGGAAGTGAACAATTTATGTTTTTCCCAGCCTGAGTTTTATTCCTGTTGAAGTAGGTGAATTTATTTTTGCAAAGCATCCTGGTGGAAAAATTTGTAAGCAAACAATGTCTTCATTCAGCTAGAAAACACCCATCTGTCAGGGAGAGGAGGGCTTGGGGTGGGACGGGGTGTGTATGTGTGTAGCAGGCCGTGGACTGAAATGAACTTGAATATCTCCCTCTGAACACAGCCATGGTGACAAGCTAGGTCTTAAATGGGACATTGATGTTCTTTGTGGCCGTTTTGGAAGGCATTATTTAATTCCCAGTGTCTTTCTATTTTTATAGATAGCTACTCAACTATGGAAATAAATGTCTGGAACTCTTTCTTGGCTTGGCACTGACCTCACCATCTCACAGTAATGATGTTAGGGAGGCCAGGAAGCCAAGCGCCTCTAGCGTTCTTGTCTGTGTATTTCAGTCCTGGACAGATCACTATTTACAATGGAACACGTCAGAGTACCCAGGCGTGAAGACCGTCCGCTTCCCCGATGGCCAGATCTGGAAACCAGACATCCTGTTGTATAACAGGTAATCCCATGGGGCACAAGGAGAAATGACCTAATTCTTGACCGTGTTCACGAGTAAGTGTGCTTGTGTAGTTTGTAAATACACCCCAGGCTCTCTCTGTGATTTGGGACCATTGCTCCAGACCAGGTTTGGGAAAGGGCCTTTGAGGAGTGGCCCCCACCCTCTCTCTGGTGTGCCCAGTCTTGGCATGTAGGTTGAGGTCAGCTGTTGGCCCAGGATGGCCGTCTCCGCAGGGCCGTGCTTGACAGATGCGGCGACATTGTCATGCATGTTGGTTCCGAGGCATGTTCTCGCATGGCGTTCCTTTGCCCCCGAGTGACAGCAGGTACAGTCACAGCATAAGTTGCTGGCCCATGAGGGACAGGATCAAAGTCCAGTCTTTGGACCCAGTCCTTACGGTGCATTGGGAGACCCCTGCCCTTTCACACCGATGCATGAGGACTGTCACCTTGAAGCTGTGCTTGGAAGCTTGTCCTGCAACTGATGGCAGAAAGGCAGGTGGTCACGTTTAATCGTTCTTCTCTGGAGATCAGGAAATGAGGGACTCATCTGTAACCCAAGGCTGTCTCACTGCTAGACCAGATGCCACAGGGTCAGGTATCCGTGTGGACACTGTTTCTAGAAGCGTGAAAAGTCTTTGCTAAACCACACAGGGAATTCAGAGCATCCTGTCATGACCAGTTCTTATGGCATGCCCACCAGGGGTGATGCTCTGCCCATCTGGGGCATTGCTTCATTGCAACTGGAGCCATTCTAGCACTTGAGGTTGAGGCCATGGAGCCATCCTCAGCACCCAGGCCAACTTTGCTCCAATGGAGCCTTGGCTGTGGGAAGGGAAGAGAGCGATAGAGAGAAAGGGGAGGGGGAAGGGTGGAGAAGCAGATGGGCACTTGTCCTGTGTGCCCTGACTGTGAATCGAACCCAGGACTTCCACATGCTGGGCTGACACTCTACCACTGAGCCAACCAGCCAGGGCCCATATATATGCACATACATATATTTTTCCTTTCAGTTTTTTTTTTTTTACAGAGACAGAGAGAGAGAGTAAGAGAGAGGGACAGACAGACAGGAACAAAGAGAGATGAGAAGCATCAGTTTTTGTTGCCATTGTGACACCTTAGTTGTTCATTGATTGTTTTCTCATATGTGCCTTGACCGTGGGCCTTCAGCAGACTGAGTAACCCCTTGCTGGAGCCAGCGACCTTGGGTCCAAGCTGGTGAGCTTTTTGCTCAAACCAGATAAGCCCGCACTCAAGCTGGCGACCTCAGGGTCTCGATCCTGAGTCCTTTTGCATTCCAATCTGACAGTCTATCCACTGCGCCACCGCCTGATCAGGCTATATACTTTTCCTTTTAAAAGAAATATTCCCCAGTGAGGGCTGCAGCCACACATGCCTGGAAGGGAAGGAAGCCCTGTGTCTTCCTGACCATGGTTCAGTGCCCTCCGTGGTCACACGGTGGTCCCCTGAGATCCGCAGTGTGCTTGTCTTACACTAACTGCCTCGAGGAGGCTGGCGGTTCCATTTTGTAATTCTTTCTGTTGCTCCAGCTGGTGGTTTCATTTCTCTTGAATCAATGGGCCTGTCCCAGGAAGAGGGTCCCCTCCTGCTTGGCTGACACTTGTCAGCTTCTGAGAGTAGTGGGTGTGTTTGGGGGGAGCTCTTCTGTCAGGAGGGGGCCTGCCATCATTCTGGGTCCACCATGGCCCCACATAGGCGTGGCATCACAACTGTCTGTCCCACACCATGCCCTGTTCCTGCTGGACATTTCAACCCCAGCGGAAGCCGCTCATGGTTTCTGAGATGCCATTCACTGTCCATGCTTTCAAGTGGCTGGGTCACTGCATGCACCATCCATCTCTGCATTGTGGCCAGGATGGGCTGCTTCATCCTCCTGATTGATGCAGAACAAGGTCCGTGTGTCCAGCCACCTGGCCGGGCTGCTCGGGGAAGGGATGTTTGTTAAGCACACATGCCGGCCAGGCGCTGACTCTGGGAGTTTCTTGCTTGGCCCGTTCTGCTTTACCTGAAGCCTGTGGTTGAAGGATTTTTCTGCACACAGTCGTGTTCCAGCTGATGGCTTATTACAGTTTTCCCCTTAGGAAGTCTGAAACGTAGTCAGAAAGCCTGACCCCCAGGACATCTCGGTCACTCCCTGTGCTGTGCAGCCTTGGGAAGCTGCCACAGCCTCTCTGGGCTTCTAGCTGCAGCTTCCCAGATAGAAAGTCTCATGATGATGCTGATCTTCATGGATGAAGGTCTTGGTAGATGCCTCTGTTGCCTCTGCTTTCTTCAGATGCTGAGCAGAATGTCACGGCCAGGAGGGACAGCAGGCAAAGTTCTCTAGGGATGTTTCACAGCAAGATGGCTGGGCCAACTGCCTCCTGCCAGGGGCACAGGGCCAGTCTACTGGGCAGCCCCCACCCCTGCACCCTGAGGGCTGTGGGACCGACTGAGCCCAAGCCCATGTCTTTTGGAGATGAGCTTATTGATTTCAGTGACACCGAGAGAAAGAGCTAACATGATTGCAAGAGCCTGTGTAATAAATACGGGAGACAGGAATTCGATGGGACATTTAGTCATCGACAGGAGCCGGCTGTGGCTGGGGAGGGGCGGGTAGTGCCGTGGTGGGGGCCAAGGTCAGCCCTCTCGCTTCCCCCTTGGTCTGTTGTGTGGGTCCCCTGCACATTTCTGCTGGCCACCAGGGCTGGGCAATCTTCAGTCGGAAAGGGAAAGCTTCTTAACAATGAGTTTTAAGACTCTTAGGTAGAGTGAACAGAGGGGAAGAGGGTTGCAGGGCTGAGTGAAAAAGGGGAAGGGATTAAGAAAAATAAAAAACAAAACCCCAAACACAAAACATCTCATAGACACAGAGGACAGTGTTGGGATTATAGAAGGGAAAGGGGGTTGGGGGGAGGTAGAAAAGGGTAAAGGGGGTGTAGATGGTGATGGAGGGAGACTTGACTTGGGGTGGTGAGTGCACAATACAATATACAGATCATGTATTATACAGCTGTGCACCCGAAACCTGTATCAGTTTATTTTATTTTATCATTATTATTTTTATTTATCTGAAGTGATAAGCAGGGAGGCAGACAGACTCCTGTATGCGCCCAACCAGGATCCACCTGGCATGCCCACCAGGGGGCGATGCTCTGCCCATCTGAGGCATTGCTTCGTTGCAACAGGAGCCATTCTAGCACCTGAGGCAGAGGCCATGGAGCCGTCCTCAGCATCTGGGGCCAACTTTGCTCCAATGGAGCCTTGGCTGCGGGAGGGGAAGAGAGAGACAGAGAGGAAGGAGAGGGGGAAGGGTGGAGAAGCAGATGTGCACTTCTCCTGTGTGCCCCGGCCGGGAATCAAACCCGGGCCTTCCACGCGCTGGGCCAATGCTCTACCCCGAGCCAACCAGCCAGGGCTGTGTATCATTTTATTAGGCAACGTCACTCCAATAAATATAACACAAAAAAATTTTTTATAGATGGATACTTTTCTGCCACTTACTCAAGGACCTCAGACAGGGGCCTCAGGTCCCCAGTTGATGTAGGAGGTCCCTCCCAAATGCTAGATCACAGTTCACTGGCACATGGGTGAGCAGAGTGCCACATTGTTCCCTTTGCTCCTGTGCTTTCTATTCACCCTTCACACTCATGTAAATTTGCACATATGACTTAACACCTTTGGACACACGGTAACCCGCCAAAGGCAATAATGGCCCTTTCCCTTCCACAGGCCGGTGTGATCACCTCTCTTTTGTACCCTTTTTTCCATAGGGGCAAAGCCATAGGGAGCATCACGGTGGGGCACAGACTAGGAATGGAAGGTTGCTTTATTTTACACACACATCCCTTTGTACGAGCTGCCTAACATATTAGAAGGACGGCCAAGGCCACGAGCAGACACAGGGGGATGGAATCCACCTCTCTGTCACTCCCAGGGCCATGGAGACTTCAGTGAATTATCCTGGGTCCCAAAACTAATTAGCCACTAACCTTCAGCGATCTAAGAGAAGAGATTGATTTGGGTGCATTAGGGGCCACTGATGGAGCTCAGAGGACCAAGACATCCTGAAAATGTTCCAACCCCAGGTAAGCAAGGGGAAGCTTGTGCAGCCAGGGGGGACAAAGAAAACACACCAGCTAATGCCTCGTCAACATTTTTTGTGAGTTACGTCCAGGCGAAGATGAACAATTGTCCACCAGAGGACAGGGAGGCCCTGGTAAGGGAAGGGCCTCAGGTCCAGCCTGGAGTTGGGGATCTTGGGAAGAGGTCTGGAAGCAATTATTTTTTCATTTGTTATTAGGATGCAGGAAGACCGGGCGCTGCCTCCCAAAATCATTTATCTTTAATTGGAACTGTTGGAGAGTTCCTGCCCCATGGAACGCCCCAGCGGGGAATTCTCTGGGTTGGTCCCTGCAATGTGGCATCTGCTGAGACCGTCCCCTCCCAGGTCCCTGCCTTGGCTTTGGGCCACTCGATGTTTCCAGGGCCTTTTATCTCTGCTTCCTCAGAAAAAAAGCTATTTCCAGGTTCGGTTCTGAGCAACAGGGTCCTCTCCTGAGCAAACCTCATCCCCAGCCCTGACGACCCCATCACACAATGTGGTGGCAGCCAGACATTTTATTGTGAGAGTTGATTTTCGTGCTGTTTCTGTATCAAACTGATTTACCAAGGAGAAAGGACCCCCTAAAACTGCCGTCAAGACTATTAAGATCTGAATTATGATTGTGGTGACTGTAGGTCCGGTTACATTTATCTTGATTTCCCACCTTGGTGCAACCGCATCCGGAAATCACTGAGTCACCTGGCTGAGCCATTATCAATGGTAACAGGTTTTTACCTCACTTTTTTTTTTTTTTACCCATTTGTCTTGCGATCCCAAGGGTCTCTTCAATTAAATCGATCCAATTGCATGTGGGAAGAGCTTGAAGGAAGTTTTTCTTTTCTCTCCTCTCAGAATTGACTCACAGATCTAACAGATGCTCATAGTTTTTGTTGTCCACATAAAACAACAGACGAGAAGAAATTCCCACTTGAAGTAAGCAAAACCATTCCTGGCAGGTGGTAGAGCGTCGGCCCAGCATGTGGATGTCCCTGGTTCAATTCCCAGTCAGAGCACACAGGAGGAACGCTTCTCCAACCCTCCCTGTTTCACTTCTCTCTCTCTGTCTCTGTCTCTCTTCTCTCCTCCTGCAGCCATGGCTCAATTGGAGCAAGTTGGCCCTGGGCACTGAGGATGGCTCCCTGGCCTCCGCCTCAGGCACTAAAAAGAGCTTGATTGCTGAGGAATGGAGCTGCGGCCCTAGTTGGGCAAAGCATTGCCCCCTAGTGGGTTTTCCAGGTGGATCCTGGTCGGGAGGCATGCAGGAGTCTGTCTTTGCCTCTCTTCCTCTCAATGAATTAAAAAAATTAAGCAAATCTATGGTTCTGTGCTTTGCATGGCATCGCATGTGGGCATGACTCCCGGACAACAACAGAGGTGTGTTAAGCCAGGTGCAGGGTCTGTGCTGGAACTGCAGGCAGACACGTACATTTTCTAAAAGAAAGAGCAATGCGAAACCTTGACTCTACTGGGTGACTCATTCACATAGACATGTGCCTGGCAAGAGATGTTTGAGTTTTAGCTTCCACCCGCCAAGGAGTTAAACAGGCCACACGAACAAGTACGCAGGTGGTCTCAGGAGGGTTCCAGGCTTGTAAGAAAAATTGAGGTTATGTGGACTTCTGTAAGAAGCTCTTAACCACAACAAGGAAAATTTGGGGGCCCAACGTTTGCAGAGAAGCCCCTTCATGGACTCTCTGGGTCCCAGAGAACCTTGTTTGCACATCGCAGTGGTATGACCCAGGGTGAGTTTCTGAAGGTCTGTGTTTTTGGCTATGGGGTGCCCAGTCGCTGTTTATAACGTGACTCCTTAAAGCAGCTGGGTGCAGGCTGCTCTCGATCAAAGATTGTCTCTACTCTGAGCCCACCTCCTTCTCTCTCTGTCTCTGTCTGTCTGTCTCTCTCCCTCTGGAAGTAAGGGCTGGCTGAGTCTTTCCTCATCTCTGATGATTACTCTTTTCTAACATCTTTGGCTGTCCCTCCTTTCCTTCTCTGCCTTTAAGCTTCATCGAATTTTTGTTTCACATTCAAATCATGATGTACTCAAACTGATCCCCCCACCCCCCACCCCGGGTTTCTGGTTGCCTTTTTTCTTTCTGACTGGAAGATTTTTAAACAAACAAACAAACAGTGTGTCCCTAATCAATTCCATGGCGTCCTCCAGTTTATCTATTATGTCTTCTCCCCCTTGGAATCCACTCCAGTTTATGAACTGAACCCCACCCCTTTCCTGACCCTCGGCACCCCTCTCCATTAAAGCCCCATTTCTTGGTCTTCAGGTTGAGTTCAAAACTTTATTTTTTCTGGCCCAGGCCGGTTGGCTCAAAGGTAGAGCATCAGCCCAGCATATGAAAGTCCCAGGTTTGATTCCCTGCCAGGGCACAGAGGAGAAGCGCTCATCTGCTTCTCTACCCTTCCCCCTCTTCTTTCTCTCTATCTCACTTCCCCTCCCTCAGCCAAGGTTCCATTGGAGCAAAGTTAGCCTGGGCACAGAGGACGGCTCCATGGCCTACGCCTCAGGCGCTAGAATACCTTTAGCTGCAACGGAGTGACACCCCAGATGGGCAGAGCATCGCCCCCTGGTGGGCATGCCAGATGGATCACAGTTGGGCACATGGGGAAGTCTGTCTGTCTGCTTCCCCACTTATCATTTCGGAAAAATAAAAAAAAAAAACTTTATTTTTTCTTTCTCAGTATTCACCCTTGTTTTTTCTTTTTTTTTCTGGAGGTGATCCTCAAGTCCCTGACCCTGGGAAATGAGCTGTCCAAGGACTTAAAGTTCTTGAGAACATCTTTCTTTGCCCTCATCCTTGAAAGGTGCCTTTCATTTCAGGCCTAAGGGGTTTCTCGGTGTGATTTCCTGGGTAATCCCTCTCTCCCACACTTCTGTCCAGTGAGTGCCCCCTCCACCCCGAGCTGCCCTCTGAGACCTTCCTGGTCTCTGTCCTACGTTTCATCTCTGATTTTCAGCAGCCTAACCTCCAATCCACCTTTGATTTTAAAAAAGTGTAATTCATCACTTGTCTTTGCACGTCCACCTTGCTTCTTGTTTTTTACAATGCAGTATGCTCTTGAATTCTGGGGAGGGTATTACTTTTTCAAGAAGCACATGTTCATTGTTCTCATTGACTCTCTCTCCTTGGATCTATCCATCCCTGACGGCATCACTCACGCTGAACGCTGTTCTCAACTGTCTTGTGATCTGTTTTTTTCCACTTAAACACCATCAGGAATCAAAGAGGCAGCCTTGGGCTCTGCAGAAAAGGGGAGAGCTGACCTGAGCTCCCCTGGGTATTAAAATAAAGGGAATTTTACTCTATCGTGCTGGGACCTTTTCCACCTACCTGCCCATAGTCCCTGAGATGACGTATTTATTCTGTATATATTTAAATTTATGCACAGGGCTGTGTTTTAAGGGTACATGAGAAATTTTTCATCAGATTCATCAAGTCATGCAGTCACAGAAATGACTGCCATGAAGTATGACGTTTGTCATACTCAAAGGTCTCCTAAAATCAGGAGACCGAGGACAGGCAGGGCCACACAGGGAAGCACCAGGGCCAGTCAGGAGGTGGAAACATGACAAGAAACTTTTTTGGTATGTGTGTGGTTTCCATGGAAATGGATGGGGAGGAGGTTTGACAGACAGTGGCCTGATTTGAATAATTTCAGCAGGCTCTGGGGCAACAGAACAGGACTCTCCTTAGCTGTGTGGTATATGGCCCTGGCCTGGAGGGTAAGATCCCCAATAAAGGAGATGGTTGGGGTGTGGGCTCCGGATTGGTTGGTGTGCACCTGAGAATTGTATTCACGAGCAGGTGGCTTTACTCTCTGTAGGAACTAGCAGGTGTGAAAGGGGGACAGGTCCTCCAGAGTCAGTGAAGCCCCCGATGTGACAGAACACAGAATATAAAAGACATGGCAGATGGGAGTTGTGGGCATGGGCTGCGGTCTCTTCCCGTTTTGTGTCTCTTCCCCACTTACCCGAGTGGGTAACTACTGGCGGCAGGAGGTTCTGAACGTAGACAGGGGAGGGGGTGCTAGGGGGCCATTATATTTTTAAATTATTTTTTAGGGTGCCATTATTTAACCTTCATACCTGATTCTGCTGTGTTCACCTGTCATCCTTCCTTCCATTGCTAATCATGGAACCCAGGACTGCCCTGGGGCCCTGCTACCTCCTGCACCTGCAGCTTCGTTTATTCAAGACACATTTGTTGTCCCTAGCTGGTTGGCTCAGTGGTAGAGTGTTGGCCCAGCATGTGGAAGTCCCAGGTTCAATTCCTGGCCAGGACACATATGAGAAGTGCCCATCTGCTTCTCCACCCTTCCCCCTCTCCCTTCTCTCTATTTCTCTCTTTCCCTCTTGTAGCCAAGGCTCCATTGAAGCAAAGTTGGCCTGGGCACCGAGGATAGCTCCATGGCCTCTGTCTCAGGTGCTAGAATGGCTCCGGTTGCAATGGAGCAATGGCCCAGATGGGCAGAGCATCGCCTCCTGGTGGGCATGCCAGGTGGATTCTGGTCAGGGTGCATGTGGGAGTCTGTCTGTCTGTGTCCTCTTCTCTTACTGAATAAAAAAAAAAAAAGAAAAAACAAGATGTGTTGGTTAAGCACCTCCCAAGAATGGGCTCTTTCAAGCTTTGAACACAGTGGAGCAGAGTCCCTGTCCTCATGGAGTTCAGAGTGGCAGTGTGTCCCACCCCCTCTGTCCTGCAGTTAGACTGGAACTTTCCGTCTGCTACTGATGTCTTCCTAAATTGTCTTCAGGCGTAATTTTTGCTAAGAAGTTGGTTTTTGATGCATATGAGAAAATCCACCATTCATACAAAATGGGGGCTGGGGGCGGACAGTGGCCCCTTTGAAGCTGTTCCTGAGAAGACCTCCCCAGGTTAGCTGCGAAACACTCTTGCAGACCAGTGCTGGGGTGGCCAGCACCTCTCAAAGCTGCTCAGACTGCGGTGATGACGGAACTAAGGGCACCCAGGGCTGGGGCGGGGAGGAGGAGGCAGCACCAGCTCACAAGAGCCTTTTCCTGTTATCAGTGCCGATGAGCGGTTTGACGCCACGTTCCACACCAACGTGTTAGTGAATTCTTCTGGGCATTGCCAATATCTCCCTCCAGGTAAGCTCACTTCATTGGCCCTTTTACAGTTAGGCAAGGTGAGTTTGGGGTGTCAGTCCTGATGGTGCTCCCGTGAGCCGTGGGGCTCATTCTGAGCTCTGGGCACACGCATCTCTCTCTCTCAGGGATGAGATGGGGAATGTGTGGGACCAGCTTCTTGAGGACAGGCTTTAAGGGGCACCTGCCAGTTAGATCCCAGATCAAGGGGCTTCCATGGGACTTAAGCTCATTCGTGACTTAGTTCTGAGTGAGTGTCTCTCCCCTCTCTTAACCGGTCAGTGGTTAACCGCTTCTGGGGATCAACCCTTTTCTACCACCTCTTCATTTATGTGGACTCACAGGACCCTGAGCTGCCCACTGGCTGGTTCACGGCTCTGGAACATGGCCTCATGCCTTATGAATAGCAACAGGATTTGAAAAATCCTTTAGATGATTTTTTAGATGTCCTTTTTCATTAAGTTCCAGGATGAATTTGCTGCTTCCAGAAAATCTGCAACCACCTCCACACACACACTCGCTCACACACACATCACAGACACACACTCCTATACACACCAGCAGAATACAGTGCCTCTGACTTTTTTGAAAACTGAGGCTGATTTTAGCGACAGAGGGTCAGCAGAGCTCCTGACCCTTGAGCCACCTGTGTCTGGGTTTTGTTCCCATGTCCTAACCTCTGCAGTTCCGGGAGCCTGCCCCAAGCCTGTGGAACTGTGTGGCTTAGGGCAGAGTGTGTCTCCTGCAGCAGGGGGGGATTGGGGTACTTCTCTGCCCCCTGCAGCTAAGAACAGGCAAAGCGTGTTCTGGGCATAGGCTTTGACATAGAGACTTTGGTTATGAAAGAGCCACTTGGGTTTATTGCTGCCTTCTATTTTTCTTTTTTTCACAGCTTGATTTGGTGGATAGTAAACTCACACAGCATATCATCCACCCACCCATTTTAAATGCATGATTCAACGATGTGTTTGTTTAGTAACTTCACAGAGTTGTGCGACCATCTAGTTTTAGAACATTTCTTGTCACCTCCAAAAGGCCCCTTTTTCGTGTCTGCCACTATCACAGGGTAGTTCTAGTTCTCGGGTTTTTTGTTTTGTTTTGTTTTTATTTTTCTGACATGAGAAGCCAGGAGGCAGAGAGACAGACTCCTGCATGCGCCCCACCGGAGTCTACCTGGCATGCCCACTAGGGGGCGATGCTCTTTTTTTTGAGGGGACTCCAGCCTGGTTCCCTGGTGGCCACACCGATTGGCCTCCTCACCAGCGGTGTGCGGCCACTGAGTACGGTGCCCCTTGTCCACTCAGGCATATTCAAGAGCTCCTGCTACATTGACGTGCGCTGGTTCCCCTTCGACATGCAGCAATGCAAACTGAAGTTTGGGTCCTGGTCATACGGAGGGTGGTCCCTGGATCTCCAGATGCAGGAGGCAGACATCAGCGGCTATATCCCGAATGGAGAATGGGACCTCATGGGTAAGCCCTGTGGAGACGGGAGGATCACTGTCTGGAAGGGAAGCTGCTGTCTGTCCCCCCACCCCCAGCCCCGGGCTTGTGCTTGAAAGTTTGGGAATGCCCACGCTGCGCTTTGGTGTGAGCAGTCCTTGTACCCCATGACCTTCTCCGTGATTTATCGAGAGCTGGAGGATTAGAGATGAAAGCAATTAGAAAATGCAGTGCTTCTTACAAAGCACTGGGTAAGCAGCATTTCAATGAGCCAGTGACAATGTAAGCAGCCCTACATCATTCGAATCTACTCTGTTCTGAAAATCATGTTGGATAGCATGCTCCCGGTCATGGGAAGATTTTAAATAAAAAAACAATAATGAGGCCCTGGCCAGCTGGCTCAGTGGTAGAGTGTCAGCTCAGTGTGTGGATGTCCTGGGTTCGATTCCCAGTCCGGGCACACAGCAGAAGCACACATCTGTTTCTCCACCCCTTCCCCTCTTACTTCTCTCTCTCTCTATCTGTCTCTCTCTCTTCCCCTCCCTCAGCCATGGCTTGATTAGAGCGAGTTGGCCCTGGGTGTTGAGCATGGCTCCATGGCCTCCACCTCAGGTGCTAAAAATGGCTCCGGTTGCAACAGAGAAGCACTCCAGATGGGCAGAGCATCACCCCCTGGTGGGCTTTCCAGGTGGATTTGGTCAGGGCACATGTGGGAGTCTGTCTCTGTCTCTCCTCCTCTCACTAAAAAGAAAAAAATAAACAAACAAAAACAATAATGACATTTCTAGTGGTGTAATGTTTACAGTGTGTGTATGTGTGTGTGTGTGTGTTTAGGTGAGAGGAGGGGAGATAGTGAGGTGGACTCTTGCATGTGCCCTGACTGGGATCCATCCAGCAGTTCCATCTAGGGCCGATGCTCTAATATTGAGCTATTTTTAGCACCTGAGGCTGATATGCTCCAAGGGAGCCATCCTCAGTGCCCAGGGCCATGCTCGAACCAATTAATCCACTGGCTGTGGGAGGAGAAGAGAGAGAGAGAAGTGGGGTAAAGTAGATGGTCACTTCCCTTGTGTGCCCTGACTGCAAATCGAACCTAAGCCAAAGCTCTACCCATTGAGCCACCAGCCAGGGCCACAATGTATTCTTTGTACATGGTGTCTTATTCTGCTCTGGCTGCTCTAAGAGAAAAACCACAGATTGGGCAGCTCATAAACAACCAACATTTATTTCTCCTAGTTCTAGGGGCTGGAAGTTCAAGGTCAAGCCACTGGCAGAGTCATTGTCTGGTGAGGGCAGCTTCCTGGTTCATAGAAGGCCATTTTGTCTTTGTGTTCTCACATGGTGGAAGGGGCCCGGGATCTCTCTGGGTTTTCTTATATAAGAGTACTAATCCCATTCTTATATAACATACTTATATAAGGGTACTGCACCCTTCTGACCTAATCACCTCCCAAAGGCCCCACCTCCTAACACCATCAGATTGGGGGTTAAGTTTCAACATATGAATTTGGGCGGAGGACACAAACATTACCTATAGCACATGTAATCTTAATCCATCCAAATATCACTAAGATACCCCTAAACAACTCTATGATAAACCAGGAGGTGTTTATTGAAACACTAATGACCCAATTTTTTTAGCACGGTAAACCCCATGGCGATGTTTATGTGTTACACCCAATAAGTGAAACAACCAGGGGCCTTGGCTGGTTGGCTCATTGGTAGAACATCAGCCCACTGTGTGGAATTCCTGGGTTCAATTTTCCACCAGGGCACACAGGAGAAACGCACATCTGCTTCTCCACCCTTCCCCTTCTCCTTCCTTTTGATTTCTCTCTTCCCCTCCCACAGCCAAGGCTCCATTGGAGCAAAGTTGGCCTGGGCACTGAGGATGGCTCCATGGCCTCTGCTTCAGGCACTAGAATGGCTCCGGTTGCAACGAAGCAATGGCCCAGTTGGGCAGAGCATCGCCCCCTGGTGGACATGCCAGGTGGATCCTGGTCGGGCACATGTGAGAGTCTGTGTGTTTCCCCTCATCTCACTTCAGAAAAATACAAAAGAAAGGAAAAAAGAAAAGCAATAACCAGGGTGATCTCACTTCAGAAAAATACAAAAGAAAGGAAAAAAGAAAAGCAATAACCAGGGTGATCTCACTTCAACGATGGTTCCTTCTCTTCCTGTCCCCATGGAGGCATCCCTGGCAAGCGGAACGAGCGGTTCTATGAGTGCTGTAAGGAGCCGTACCCCGATGTCACCTTCACTGTGACCATCCGCCGCAGGACCCTCTATTACGGCCTCAACCTGCTCATCCCCTGCGTGCTTATCTCGGCCCTGGCCCTCCTGGTCTTCTTGCTCCCTGCGGACTCCGGAGAGAAAATCTCCCTTGGTAAGTGCCCCATCTTTGCTGGGAGGCTGAGATAGACCGGGAGGGTTCTGCCTGGAGGTCCCCTCTGTGGGAATCACCGTGGAGAGCTCCGGAGCACATCCGGGGGCTCTGGATGCAGAGATGTCACAGGGTCTGTGGGGCATATCACACACTGACTTCCTAGTCCAGGACGTCTCCCTGACAACTCCTGACATTGGCTCAGAGCTGGATGTCACGCCCTCCTGAGATCCCATAGCATCTCTGATCCCACACGGAGGATGGGGGGACTTGGTTTTTTTTTTCCCTCCCACCACCGCATTCTGCCTTTTGGTGGCAACCAGCCAGCATGCGTTGTGCACAGAAAATAACTCAGTTTAATCCATTACTGTCTTGCCTTTGCCAAGTGCCCCTACACACTGCTGTTCCTAAGGGTCATCTCATAGAAAGATAACTTAAGATTTAGAATAGTGAAAGGAGTTTCTCCAATTCTCAGTGTGACCAAAGAGCATACTGAGTCCACAGAAAAGATTATCATTCTCAAGCCCAGTTATCTTCCAAATACAAGGCTGGGCATGTTCAGGGACTCCTCCAAGGTGTCACAGCTGGTACGCAGCAAAACCAAGGTCAAGTCTTCGAATGGGCTGTTTTCTTCTTCCTGCCAAATGAGACTATACCTCTCCATGCTCATGGAATAAAGACAATGAGGGATGCTAGCACTAACTCCAATGCTTCATTTTCTGGCCCCCAAATCTGACCTCACCAGGGAATTCTCTGGTAAATGATATGACTGTCCCCAGAGAAATGCCCATCCTGTAAACACACCAAACCAGGCACTTGGTCTCAGTAATGTCTTAGACACCACCTACTCCTCTCCCAGCCACTCCCTGGTTCTTTGAACCACGGGTGAGGCACCCCCCAACTGTTCGATGGCATTGAGGTCTCATGGTCTGTCTGTCTCAGGCGTACTATGGTTTTGTTTTAGGGATAACAGTCTTGCTCTCTCTCACGGTTTTCATGCTTCTGGTGGCTGAGATCATGCCTGCGACATCTGACTCGGTGCCCTTGATAGGTAAGCACCTGTTGGGCTTCCCTTGGAGACGTGGGCTTAAAGGGTGCCTGGGATTTCCTAGCACAGGATGGAGCAAAGCATGTGCTCCAAGATCACAGACAGCTGCCTTGCCCCCTGCTTTCTGCCATGAAGAGATGGATTACTGTGACTATTCAGAGAGGTCTACGACCTTTGCTCTAATGGGCACCCATGAGAGGGGAGCGCAGAGTCCAGCTTTGCAGTTTGCCTCTAACATGGAGAAACAGTTCCTCCCTAATTCTCCCCTTCATGCTTGTTAGGGAGCCAGGGATTCTACCATTAGAGATTCATTATTTTATCTGGAATCATCGTGTGCCCACAAACCATTTGTGAAAAATGAGAAGGGCTCACACTTTAATTCTTACCCACTTCCTGGGATAACACGATGTCTCTGTATAAAGTGAAAGCATGTGAGGATACTTGAGCAGGACACATAGGTCTAGCAGACGTCTTCAAACTTTTTATAAAAACGGCCCACTTTTGTAGTGCTGGTCTACCTGGTCCTTACCGCCCACTAGTGGGCATTCCAGCTTTCATGGTGGGCCAAGCGGTGCCATTTGGTTGCTCCTCTACTGCCCATCATGAAAGCTGGAACGCCTACTAGTGGGAGGTACAGACCAGGTTGACCAGCACTGCAAAAATGGGCCGTTTATTTTTTATTTTTATTTTTGGCTTTGCTTCTATTTTTTTTAAGTTATTTAATTAATTGTGTTTACATGGATTCTAGGGCAGTGGTTCTTAACCTTTTCTGAGGTACCAAACCCACCAGTTTCATATGCGCATTCACCGAACCCTTCTTTAGTGATAAATAAAATATGATTTTTCCCCCAAATTCAAGACATAGGTATATTTTTTTTACTGGTGCACAAAATGAGCCGTGCATGAACATCATCACCTTGCTCAAAGAACAAAACCAACAAAGTGCAGGAACTCACAACAAATAACGGTATTACTTTATTCTGGCCTCCGTGGCAGAGGCTTCTCCGAACCCCTGAGACCGACTCTTCAAACCCCTATGGTTTGGTAGAACCCAGGCTAAGAACCACTGTTCTAGGGTGACCCCAATTGCATCCCCCTCCCCCATAATCCCCTCCACATCTCCCTTGTCCTCCTTTCTACAGCACCCTCCCCCCTTCCCTTCAGGTTTATCCCATCCTATCATCCCCTTTCCCTCTGTCCTCTTTTCCTCTGGTCCCTTTGATCCCTCCTCTGTCTCAATTCCTTTCCTCAGTTCTCAATGTTCCTTATATTCCTCAAGTGAGTGAGGTCATATAATATTTTTCTTTCTCTGCCTGGTTTATTTCACTCAACATAATAATTTCCAGGTCCCTCCATATTGTTGCAAAAGATAATATTTCCTTCTTTTGCATGGCCCCATAGTATTCCATTGTATATATGTACCAAAGCTTTTTAATTCACTCGTCCACTGATAGACACTTGGTCTGTTTCCAGCTCTTTGCTATTGCGAACAATGCTGCCATAAACATGGGGGTGCATTTCTTTTTTTCAGTCGGTGATATGGTGTCCTTGGGATATATTCCTATAAGTGGGATAGCTGGGTCAAAGGGCAGTTTCATTTCTAATAATCTGAGGAATCTCTATACTGTTTTCTACAGTGGCTGCACCAGTCTGCATTCCCACCAGCAGTGCAGGAAGGTTACCCTTTCTCCACATCCTTGCCAGCACCTATAATGTGTTGTTTTGTTAATGAGCGCCATTCTGACTGGTGTGAGGTGGTATCTCATTGTGGTTTTAATTTGCATTTCTCTAATGATTAGTGATGTTGAGCATTTTTTCATATGCCTATTGGCTATCTGTATGTCCTCTTTGGAAAAGTGTCTATTCATTCCTTGTGCCCATTTTTAAAATTTTTATTTATTTTAATGGGGTGACATTAATAAATCAGGGTACATATGTTCAAAGAAAACATCTCCAGGTTATCTTATCATTCAATTATGTTGCATACCAATCACCCAAAGTCAAATTGTCCTCTGTCACCTTCTATCTGGTTTTCTTTGTGCCCCTCCCCTCCCCCCCTCCGTCCTTCTCTTCCCTTTCCCCACCCCGTAACCACCACACTCTTGTCCATGTCTCATAGTCTCACTTTTATGTCCCACCTATGTGTGAAATCATGCTGTTCTGAGTTTTTTTCTGTTTTACTTATTTCACTCCGTATAATGTTATCAAGGTCCATCCATTTTGTTGTAAATGATCCGATGTCATCATTTCTTATGGCTGAGAAGTATTCCATAGTATATATGTACCAAAGCTTTTTAATCCACTCGTCCTCTGATGGACACTTGGGCTGTTTCAAGATCTTCGCTATTGTGAACAATACTGCCACAAACATGGGGGTGCATTTCTTCTTTTCAAACAGTGTTATGGTGTTCTTACGGTATATTCCTAAAAGTAGGATAGCTGGGTCAAAAGGCAGTTCGATTTTTAATTTTTGAAGAATCTCCATACTGTTTTCCACAGTGGCGGCACCAGTCTGCATTCCCACCAGCAGTGCAGGAGGGTTCCCTTTTCTCCACATCCTCGCCAGCACTTATTCTGTGTTGTTTTGCTGATGAGCACCAACCATTCTGACTGGTGTGAGGTGATATCTCATTATGGTTTTAATTTGCATTTCTCTAATGATTAGTGATGTTGAGCATTTTTTCATATGCCTATTGGCCATCTGTATGTCCTCTTTGAGAAATTTCTATTCATTTCTTTTGCCCATTTTTTGATTGGATTGTTTGTCTTCCTGGCGTTGAGTTTTATAAGTTCTTTATAAATTTTAGTTATTAACCCCTTATCAGACGTGTTGTCGAATATTTTCTCCCATTGTGTGGTTTGTCTTTATTCTGTTCTTATTGTCTTTAGCTGTGCAAAAACTTTTTAGTTTGATATAGTCCCATTTGTTTATCTTGCCTTTTATTTCATTTGCCCTTGGAGATAAATCGGCAAATATATTGCTGCAACAGATATCAGAGAGCTTGCTGCCTATGTTTTCTTCTAGGATGCTTATGGTTTCATGGGTTACATTTAAGTCTTTTATCCATTTTGAGTTTGTTTTTGTGAATGGTGTAAGTTGATGGTCTAGTTTCATTTTTTTGCAGGTAGATGTCCAATTTTCCCAACACCATTTGTTAAAGAGGCTGTCTGTACTTCATTGTATGTTCTTTCCTCCTTTGTCAAATATCAGTTGTCCATAAAGGTGTGGGTTTATTTCTGGGTTCTCTGTTCTGTTCCATTGATCTATGTGCCTGTTCTTATGCCAGTACCAGGCTGTCTTGAGTACAATGGCCTTGTAGTATACCTTGATATCCAGATGAGTGATACCTTCTGCTTTATTATTATTTTTTAAGATTGCTGAGGCTATTCGTGTTCTTTTTTGGTTCCATATAAGTTTTTGGAATATGTGTTCTATATCTTTGAAGTATGTCATTGGTATTTTAATTGGTATTGCATTGAATTTATAAATTGTTCTGGAGCTTTTGAGCTTGCTCAGCTTCTTGCACAGAGCTCTTGGTTTTTTCTCACAAGACTGTAAAAAACACCCAGCCTTCAGTCCCCAACAGGAGAGTCACTGGGCACAGCCACTCCTCTATTCCACCCGTCAACAGTATTGGCGGCTCCATACCAACCTGCTCCGAATCTTGCCCATTACGCCAGATGTAATGCTGGTGGCCAAGGTCAGGTAGATCCACATTTGATTTGGGCAGATGGTAGAGAAACTGCGGAAGGTTGGAGCAAGAATCAGTCTTTTTTTGCAGTGTCTAGAGCACTGCTTCTCAAGTTTTAATGCACAAAGGAATCACCCTTTCGTGTAGGATCCATGAAAGAGCATCTGGTTGAGTACTTGAGAAACTTCTTTTTCTCATCTTCTCATTTCTTTCTGTTAAACCAGCTTGAAAATGGGGTCTCAGGTTTAAGTGTGAGATCACGGACATGACATCATGTTTGCTAGCTTCAGTCCAGGATCACTGGACTATGCAATTGTCATTGGCTCCGCTGTAGCCCACAATGCATTTGTTGTTCAATATGTTCTTTTGCCAGGGCTCTGGTGGGGGAGAGCTGAGAGGACTGGAGTTGCATGAAGAGAGTGTAAAGTTGGAGGCCCATGGAGAAACACTGTGGTGTACGGCCACCAGACCCCCTGTGCTGAGTCATACTCCAGTACTGATGTCGCCATTTTTCTTGGGTGGAGCAATCCTCTCTGAGTGGCATCAGTATGGGAAAAACAGCTGCTCCATACTCAAGAGTCTCTCCTACCCAGATATGGCAACCGGTCATTCTGAGAGGACAGGAAGCAGGAGGCGTATGAGACTGGAGCTCCCCCTACACTCTCCCAAGTCTAGGACTGGTGCTTCCTCCTCATTGGAGACTCAGTTGAATCTTCCCATTTTTTGATTGGATTGTTTGTCTTCCTGGTGTTGAGTTTTACAAGTTCATTATAAATCTTGGTTATTAACACTTTATTAGATGTTTTGTCGAATATGTTCTCCCATTGTGTGGTTTGTCTTTTTATTCTGTTCTTATTGTCTTTAGCTGTGCAAAAACTTTTTAGTTTGATATAGTCCCATTTGTTTATCTTGCCTTTTATTTCATTTGCCCATGGAGATAAATCGGCAAATATATTGCTGCAACAGATGTTGGAGAGCTTGCTGCCTATGTTTTCTTCTAGGATGCTTATGGTTTCATGGGTTACATTTAAGTCTTTTATCCATTTTGAGTTTATTTTTGTGCATGGTGTAAGTTGATGGTCTAGTTTCATTTTTTTGCAGCTAGCTGTCCAGTTTTCCCAACACCATTTATTAAAGAGACTATATTTACTCCACTGTATGCTCTTACCTCCTTTGTCAAATATCAATTGTCCATTAAGATGTGGATTTATTTCTGGGTTCTCTGTTCTGTTCCATTGATCTATACACCTGTTCTTATGCCAGTACCAAGCTGTTTTGAGTACAATGGCCTTGTAGTATAACTTCATATCAGGAAGTGTGATACCTCTCACTTTATTCTTCTTTTTCAAGATTGCTGAGGCTATTCGTGTTCTTTTTTGGTTCCATATAAATTTTTGGAATATTTGTTCTATATCTTTGAAGTATGTCATTGGAATTTTAATTGTTATTGCATTGAATTTTTAAATTGCTTTGGGTAATATAGACATTTTAATGATGTTTATTCTTCTAACCATGAACATGGTATATGCTTCCACTTGTTTGTGTCTTCTTTGATTTCTTTTATCAATGTTTTATAATTTTCTGAGTACAAGTCTTTAACCTCCTTGGTTAAATTTGCTCCTAGGTACTTTATTTTTTTTGTTGCAATAGTGAAGGGGATTGTTTCCTTAATTTCTCTTTCTGACATTTCATTGTTCATGTATAGAAATGCCTGTGATTTCTGTGTGTTAATTTTATATCCTGCCACCTTGCTGAATTCGTTTATTAGGTCCAGTTGTTTTTTGACTGAGCCTTTAGGGTTTTCTATATACAGTATCATATCATCTGCAAATAATGATAGTTTTACTTCTTCTTTTCCAATTTGGATGCCTTTTATTTCTTCTTATTGTCTGATTACTGAAAGTGGGCCGTTTTTATAAAAAGTTTGAAGATGTCTGGAAGCATGACCTTCTGCCCAGGGAGGGCGAGCAGAAACAGAAGACAGCATCACTGATGGCTGGGGCCTCTTTGGATGGGAACATGTAGAAACATGCTCAGAGGGACAGTGATCAGGATCCAGTACCCTTTCCAGGGAAGCCAGGGTTCACTTTCTGGCCAGGGATCCAGCCCTACAAGCCAGATGCCAGAACAAGAAGCAAACAGAATTCCCAGGGGAATATTAGGCTTAATATGGGAGTCACCACTCCCCTTTGATGGGGGATGACAGAAACTACAGTGTGTCCATAAAGTCATGCTGTAAATGGCATCTGTGAACACTCGTGTTAGCCCATGCCACCTGGGGGCATCCTGGGTCATTTACTAGGGGTGGGTAGGAATGGGGAAACCTTACATGGACAGTCCCAGGTTTCATGAATGGAGAAGGTCCTTCTTGGTGTAGCTCCCTATACATGTGTTATTTTGGCCAGAGAGGCCATTGATTAGTATGAAAGGCCTTTATGGGCATCATATTTCCCAGTGCCATCCAGAGAACGAGGAACCATCTTTCAACTTGATGGTCTGATGCCATTCCTTCCCACACAGTGCCAGAAACCATCCTCCATGAGGCAGTGGGCAGGCTTTGCCTTGACGGATGAGCCAATAGAGAAACACTTAGCCCATCCACAGTTCGTGTCTGGAAGGATGGAATGCTGTTGACCTTGACCTCTGTTTTGATATTTCATCTGTGAGATCCTTTGACCCTGGTACCTTCCCTAGGTCATTGTATTCATCTGCTAGAGATGTCACAGTAAAATCCCACAGATTGGGTGTGCGGAGTGCTGACACAACAGAAATGTATATAGTCATAGTTCTGGAGGCTGGAGGTCCAAGATCAAGGTGTTGGCAGGGTTGGTTTCTTCTGAGGCCCCTCTCCTTGACCTGGAGACCACCCTCTTGCTGTGTCCTCACCTGGGTTTTCCTTTCTGTGTGGGTCATTGGTGTCTCTTTGTGGGTTCAAATGTCCTTTTTTTTTTACAAGAAGACAAGTAAGACTGGATCCGTCCCCACTCACGACCTTATTTTAATTGAATCCACTCTTCAAAGGCCCCATCTCCAAATACAGTCCAATTCTCTGGTACTGGGAGTTAGAGTTCGACACAGAAATTTTAAGGGGACACAATTCAGCCCACCACAGTTGTGGTGTGGTTCACTTTCCTTCCCCTTGTGGTCCCTGGTGCTAACTTGAAATCTTAAATGTCCACCTGCAGAAGTTCCTTGCAGGGACCCTTTGGTGTCCTCTGACCTCACCTGCCATATCTCATCACGATAGTTCTCACCATCCAGGTGTTTTCAGTTGCAATATATAGTGGTCCACGTGCTTTCTCATGGGAGCTATTGCATCCCATCTCCTCCGAGGCGCTGTAGATCTCCTTGGAAATGGGTCCACTCTCCATCCCGTGATGTTGGTGTGGTGGAGGCAGAATCTCACCCTGCATCCATTCTCTCTGCAGCCCAGTACTTCGCCAGCACCATGATCATCGTGGGCCTCTCCGTGGTTGTCACAGTGATTGTGTTGCAGTACCACCACCACGACCCCGATGGTGGCAAGATGCCCAAATGGGTGCGTTTCTCCTGCCCTCCCCACCCCGCAGCGAGTCAGGGCCCCTCCCTGGAGGGAGTTTGAAAATCCCACAGCAGCTAGCATTTCTACAGTAAGGGCCGTACTTCTCAGGTGACCTCAACTGCCTGCGCGTCTGTGCGTGGGTGATTAGTGGTGGGGGACATGCTTTCAGTGCCTTGGGCACTGTTCTTACACTCGGACACCCAGAGTGGGGCTCACACAATGACTGTCAAGTGGGTTTGGATAGCACAGTGATTTTCAAACCACTTTTTGCTTTTTACACGTGCACTGTGGAGACCCGTGCAGCGATTGGATGCAAGGGAAGAAGAGCTAAGCACACAGCTTATCTTGGTTCCTCCAAACAGTAGGAAATAGTCTGAGCAGTTTACAAAATACACATTCAGTACACAGAGGAATATCGTCTAACCAAAATCCTATAAAATAAAGGTTAGAAGTTCCCAAAGGGAAGGGGAATGGATAAAAGAAAATAGATGAAAAAGAAATATTAAACACAATAGCCTGTCCTGGCCCAGGCCACACCCACACACCTGCAGGTCACCTCCACAGCCCTGCAGGCCACACCTACCTTTGTGCAGACCACGCCTTCTTCCCACAGGCCACACCCATAGCCATGCAGACCACCCCTACAGGCCACACCTGCTTCCTCTGCAGACCATGCCCACTTTCTCCTTCAGGTCACGCCCACCTCCTTGCAGACCACACCTACTTCCTCTCCAGGTCACACCCACCTCCTATGCTGCTGAGCAAACGGTGGTGTGATGTTTACAAATGTTCCCCAACCATGTGCTCTGAGCCTTTCCATTCCAGTGTCCACTGCTGCACACCTACCCTTGCGGACACTTGGGAAACCTTGAGGAGGGCACACCAGACCCTGGGTTTTCCCCACCTTACCGTAGTGTGGCAGGACCCCAGCAGGAGAGGGCTGAACCCACCCTCCTCTTACCCGGGGCCTTGCAAACTCTTCAGTCTTCCTGTCCAGAGAGGGTGACCTAGGGACTGTTGGGAACTAAGGAAGCCCTCTCCTGTCAGAAATGAGCCTGTCTTCTGAGATCCTGGCATCCAAATTCGGAAGGATGTCCTGGACTTATCAAGGCACTAAATGCCATTGCAAAGATATAAGCATGCATGTTGTGTGATTTCCAGAAACAGGAGCTCTGGGCCTTCTAACGGTATTCATCGTGCCATAATTTACTGTGACCCAAAGTCAACACAGGGAAAACCACAAGCTTTTATGATTTCAATTTTGTCAGTTTGCAGCCTGTATACTTTTAAGCCAGCCAAGCTTAAAACTGCTATAAGACTTCCCAACATTATTTACAAGAGCCAAGATCTGGGAACAGCCTAGATGCCTAGATCAATAAGTTAATGGATGCCATAGAAGTCGTGCCTATTGACCATGGAATATTACTCAACCATAAAAAGGTAAGGAAATCCTACCATTTGAGACAACACGGATGGACCCAGAGGGCATTATGCTAAGTGAAATGAGGCAGACAGAGAAAGACAGGTACCATATATTGTACTTCACTCATATGTGGAATCTCAAAAAAAAAAAAAAGCCTTGACAAAGTAACTGTGTCCCCTTACTTTCTTTCCCACGGTGAGTTCTTACACTGCAAAATGACCCCCTCTCATAGCTCACTGCATCAGCAGTAACTAGCGTGAACTTCTGTAAATGCTGCCACTTTCTGTCATCACATACAGGGCACGTCGCCTCCATATGTGGGCTTGTTCTGAGAAGATCCTTTCCTTACAAGCTGGGACACCTGTGTGCGCTTTCACGTGTTGAATATTTCCTCACCTGACTTTCTTATAACCCTGCCACAATACACTGACAGGCTACCAAAGTAAAATTACATGTTACGGAAATTCTGTCCCTGTCGTCCCCGCCCCTCAACCTCCTCCCACCACCCACATCGATAACTGTTGGAATTAGTTTCTTCTTTTTACCTTCCAGGGTTGGTTTATGCAAATATCAATAGAGTCTTATTTCTCACGGTTGGGCTGATGTAAAAATAAGGGAGTTAAGACATAAAGATGCCAAACTAGTTTTATGACCCTGGTAATGCTTGACAGTCCCCCAGAAAAAAATCTTCATTAAGAGCAATAATTATGTGCCTCTAGGCGCAAGAGCATGTGAAAACCAATGGCTGCAAATGGAGTGGGAAGCTTGTCTCTCTCCCATTTTACACAACACACTGCGTTTTCCTCTCTTTCCAAGTGTACTTGAAACATAAACAGCCTCCAAGGGACTTTTATGATGATCTTTTGCTATGAACAAGAGGCTGTAGGGTTGGGCCTTTTGTTTTCTTTTCCCCCTCAGAACCCCCTAGGGCAAGTCTGCTTTTTAAATATGTCAAAGCAACTTAATGAGCTTTGACAATGCAGCACCTGTTGGGCCAGCGCCCATCTCCTCAGCTTTCTGTTTCATCTTGTTGACTTTCTCTGCACATGCTTTTTTAAAAAATAGGTATTGTATTGGCTTTAGAGAGAGAGGAAGTGAGAGAGGGAGAGAGAGAGATAGGAACATTGATCTGTTTCTATACGTGCCATGACTGGGGATCAAACCTGAAACCTCTGCCTTTAAGGATGATTCTCTAACCAACTGAGTTGTCTGGCCAGGAGTCTCTTCACTTGCTTTAAAAACAAAACAAAACTCGCTTTGCTACGATATGGCATCATTTTCAAGGGGTGTAGCGATCTTCTGTTACAGGGTGAACCACTTCAAGCCAGGGGTTCAGCAGCATCTGCCAGATGTCACCCGAGTGCCCTTGTCAATCTAAAGCCTTCCGGGATGCCCCTGGAAGTTTGCTGTATGCTCTGGGTACCTGACACGGAGTTAGGGAGGGTGGCCCCTGGTTACAGATAAGGAAGGATCAGAGAGGAAAAACCTCGTGCCCTGCTACGGGCTCTCTTTTTAAGAAGGGTTTTTCTTCCCACGTGGAGGTGTGCCCACCACAGAGGAGAATTCAGCCTGTCCCCGGGTGATAGGGGCGTCTGCCACACACTCGGGAATGCAGGAAGCCTGGCTGGTGGTGCAGGAAGGGCCTGGCTGGTGCGCACTCCCCTAACGCCTCACTACGTCTCCCCAGACCAGGATCATCCTGCTGAACTGGTGCGCGTGGTTCCTGCGCATGAAGAGGCCAGGGGAGGATAAGGTGCGCCTGGCCTGCCAGCACCGTGCGCTGCGCCGCTGCAGCGTGGCCAGCGTGGAGATGAGCGCCGTGGCCGGGCCGCCCGCGGCCAACGGCAACCTGCTCTACATCGGCTTCCACGGCCTGGACGGCGTGCACTGCGCCCCGACCCCTGACTCGGGGGTCGTATGCGGCCGCCTAGCCTGCTCCCCTGTGCACGCGCACGACGAGCCCTCCGAGGGGTACCCGGACCTCGCCAAGATCCTGGAGGAGGTGCGCTACATCGCCAACCGCTTCCGCAGCCAGGACGAGAGCGAGGAGGTGTGCAGCGAGTGGAAGTTCGCCGCCTGCGTGGTGGACCGCTTGTGCCTCATGGCCTTCTCCGTCTTCACAATCATTTGCACCATCGGCATCCTCATGTCCGCGCCCAACTTCATCGAGGCCGTGTCCAAAGACTTCGCGTGACTGGTCTGGGTCCCCACCCGCGGGGAGACGCACGGACGAGGGACACCCGATCGCTCGCCCCTGTCAATTACGTTGGTGATAGCCCCCTTGTCACTTTCAGGAACAGGATATCAGCCCGTGTTGGTCCTTTCAGATGGGCTGGACATCCTCGCTCCCCTTGAAAGGTCATTTTGCCAGGTTCCCGCTTCCTGGAGATCCCTGTGGTGAGGTGGGGTGGCAGGGAGTGCCCTTGAGGCCTTGCCACCTTGGCTTTGCATGCCCGCATGTCACCTGTCCTGAAGGTCTCCGTGACCACTCAGCGTCCGCTTTTGCTTATGTACCAACCTAGATGGGGACCCACACATAACAATAAACCACACTCACTAAACCCATCCCAACCTGTGACGGGTGACAGGAGTAAAACCAAATGAAAACGGAAAACCAGGACTGCTGGTTTCCCTACAAGGCAGATGTTACTGACCAAAGAAGGGAGGGGGGAGAAATTGTCTTAACGTTGTTTCAACGTTTAAAAAACAAAAGAGAGGAAGACCCAGGTGATCTTGCAAATTATGTTTTTACCAGCCTGCTGCCTATGCAAGGAGCAGACCCAGTCAAGTAAGGGGTGATTTCTGCAGATTCTATGTGCCCCGGAGACACCGGGGAGTTAAGAGAGCTGGCTCTATTCTGCAATTCCCAAGCATAGTAAAGTTTTATTAGAATTACCAGCCCAATGTAATACCTAAAGCTAAATTAAACCATCTCTGTGTGTGAGTGTTTTTTAAAAAAGAATGCATCAGATGTATTCACACATACTGGAGTAGATCAGTGTTAGAAATTTGTGGATCCATACAACCCACAACATAATGTGAAAGTATTGTGTTGGGACCAGGGGAAGGAGAGCTGAGTTCTCTTCTTGCTCCCTGTGTGGCAGAAACAGGAGGGAACAATGTGGCCCGTGGCTTTCATGGTCAGCAGGAGGGACTGGCAAGCACACACTGGCTGCAAAACCAGTAACTTGTGCTTCTGGCTTTTGGGGACCTGATTCCCCACAGCTTGTCTGCCCATCTGAGCCCAGAAAGCTGGCTGAATGGGTGGGATCCCTGGAGATGAGTGTTTTGAAAGCAAAGGGAACCTTCCCTTTTAAACTTATATGGTGACAGTACCTACCACTTGGATGATCTAATAGATGATAGTAGTCACTTTGTCTCTTCGATAGTTCTCATTTTTTTAATATCAGAGGGAGACACAAGGAAATATCTCCTGTTCTATGATTCCATATGATAAATGCTCAGAGCTCGAAACTGCAGAAGGCTGTGTGCCCCTGAGGATCTTTGTTGGCATCAGACCTCTGAGATGGGCACATCGTGAGCAAAGATTAGATTTTTTTTTTCCAGAGAAAAGGACATTGCATACACTTCTCTGGCCATTTATTTTGGTCCTTTTGGGTAAGGCACATGGATTGGTTTGCCCTGAGGAAGATAGCAGCTTGCATGAGCCGTGAGTGTGTGTGTGTGTGTGTGTGTGTGTGCGCGCGCGCGCGTGCGCATGCACCTGTGGCAGGTTCAGAGAGGACATGTTGTGTACAACAGAATCGATCGGTAAGGGCATCCCCAAATCACAGCTTTTGGAGCAAGGCTGTCCTCAGAGTTTACCCATCTAGGTAGGATAAACACCAACCACTCCTTCTTTTCTTTCTTATTAAACTACCTTTAGAAACAAGTGAAATGTTTTGATCAAAAAGAAAATACTTCATTTCTTATAGCTAGATGAAAATTGATCCTTACCACATTTTGGCTTTGGGGGAAAAAAAGCCTTGTGGGTTTTGTATCTTAAAACATAAAAGCGAACAAAAGTAGTCCATATTTTGACCATCCGAATAACGATGCTGCCATTTTAAAGCATAATAAAGGAAGAGATGGATGCCTAGTTAGAAAAGTGTGAATGGCAAAAAAATCAGCCTCTATCTTAATTAATTTGCCAGTACCCTTTGGAACTCTGTGGCCTGGTGTCTTGAAATGTTTTTGTTTATTACTTGTCTTTTGATGTTATTTTTGTTGATTTCCTTATTGGCATATAGAAAGTGTAAACTTTTCTTGCTGTTCATTTATCATACTTTTCTTTGTAAAGCCTGGATTTGTTTTTCATTTTAAAGGGCCTTCACCATTCTGAGATGATAAATAAACTTACTCATATTTTTTTTTCTAAATCCTTATGGTTTCATTTGTTTACCTTTATGCCTGCTAACTCCCTGGAATTAATTTGCCGCAGGTAATGGAAGTCAAGATGCATGATTTTAGGACCTGGCCGGTTGGCTCAGTGGTAGATCGTTGGCCTGGCATGTGGAAATCCGGGTTCGATTCTTGGTCAGAGCACACAGGAGAAGTGCCCATCTGCTTCTCTACCCTTCCCCCTCTTTCTCTCTATCTCTGTCTTCCCCTCCCACTCTCAAGGCTCCATTGGAGCAAAGTTGGCCTGGGCACTGAGGATGGCTCCATGGCCTCTGTCTCAGGTGCTAGAATGGCTCTAGCTGCAATGGAGCAACACCCCAAATGGGCAGAGCATTGGCCCCCAGTAGGCATGCTGGGTGGATCCCAGTCAGGCACATGCAGGAGTCTGTCTCTGCCTCCCCTGCTTCTAACTTTGGAAAAATACAAAAATAAAAAAAAGATGCATGATTTTTTTTTTTTCTCCAAATGGTTGGTCACTTGTACCACTAAATTATGTAAGTCCATTTTGGTAATACATTTATAATCTCTTCTCCACTTGTTCAAAATGCCACCTTTTTTATTTGTAAACTAAACTCCTGTAAGTGTTTTGGTCTGTTTCTGCTTTATTATCTCTCCACAAATGCCTTTAAATATCTGAGGGTTTATTCATGTTAGAATCAAATATTCACATTGATACATCCATCTTCAAGTCAACACTCCCCTCAACCAAAACATACACACACTCTCACACATACACAAACATACATCTTTTTTTTTTTTAACTAGGATCACGATTAATTTATAAAATGAATCTTTCTATTCAAAATACTGTATTCTAGGCCTGTATTCAAATAGAATTTTACACCACTGAGTAGGTTTTACCGTTTTGTTATGACAGGTTCTATACATTGCTCATTGTTTATTTCTACATATTTCACCACACCACTTGACGACCATTTTCAATGGAATAATTCCTTCCACTTTATTTTCGAACTGGGTGTAGAGGAAAAGTGGTAGATTTTGTATATCAACATCACAATCAAACACCATAACTGTGATTTTTTATTGTTTCTAAGATTTTTTTTTGCGTCCTCCTTTCCAATATATCTCTTATTTCTTCCTCTTACTGACTTGAGAACAGGGTTGGATAGTGGGGCTTTGGGTGGCATACCGATCTTGCTCCTGACATTAACGGGATGGTTCAGTTCTCCCCGTCTAACTCGTATGAACACAGGTACTTTTGTTGTCATAATAAAAAAGTATCCATGTATTCTCAAACTATTAAGGCTTTCTGGGGAAGATACATAGGACAGATTTTTGTCACAGTATCCATACTTGTCAGTATCCATGGAGATGATAAGGGTTCCCCTTTCCTCAACCCCTACATTGTATTAGTAGATTCCTTAAGACCAAACCACTCTTCTGTTCTTGTGGTGATCCTAGTTACAATTTTTGATCTTGCTATTCATAATTGATATTAACCATTGTTGTATATTGCTTTTGAGTGCTAAACAGAAAAGGAAACAAACAGAAAACTCAATTTCTGCAACCGTTCACTTGTTTTTAAATCATTTTCTACTTAAATGTAAAGAAAGTTACCTAGGGGTTGTCTGAGTGTCTGCTGGTATGTTTCTTTCTGGATTTCACTCATAGGGACCTAACCTGGTCCCTGAGCTCTTCTAGGGTCTAACTTAGTTATATGTCCCACAGACCTACACTCAGTGCCTTCACAGTTGTACATTTCTAATAACTGGAATTTCATTTTTGGTGTCCTCTTTACAAATTATTAAGAAGCCTGGGCTTGTTAACAGGATAGATAGTTTTCTCTTTTTTTGTTAGCTTTTTATTCTTGACTCTAATTGCATCATCTGGTGGAAGGAGCTATGACGTGTATCACTTTCACTTGCAGAATTTGGAAAGATTTTCTTTGTGGCCAGAAGCTTTGTTGATTTGTGTGCTTATCGGGGTGGGTGGGTTTCAAAAATAATCGGGTAAGAAGAGGGACCTTTATGTATCTTAAAACCAGGGCCAGTCCTGGCTTCCCCATGTCCCAGCTGCCTCACTCTAGACAATGAATTCTGGGACAAACCCCTGAGTTAAGAACTAGGACTTCATGCAGCTTCATGCTACCCCGCACCCCGGAGCAAGCACTGGGGACCTATAGGATTCTGACCAATCGGCCTTGTATGAGGCAGTATGACAAAGAAAGAGAAGAATCAAATGCTAATTTAGGGGTACAGTACACTCTGAGGAGAGCAAAACTTGGAGGAGGAATTTTCAGAATAAAAAGATGGCATGAATGTCTTGGAATCTTTGGGAAGAAGAGCAAAACATAGTTTTCCCATATTTAAGCAGAAGTGGTCACTTGTTTAAATCAAAGACAAAAACTAAGAAATTCTCTGGCCATTCTCAGGAATGAACACAGCATGTATACTTTATGCTGGTCATAGTAACAGGTGAATTTTGCTCACACTTATGAGGAAGTAGAAAAGAAAGAGATAAACAAAAGTATAATAATAAGAAGCAATCAGAGAGGCCAGGGGTAAATCTTGAGGTCCAGATTATAAATAATTACAAATGATCCATACAGAAACCTGGAGACTCTGAACGTTCTATTTTAAATTCTTTTGGGGGTCTTAGATTATTTTCTAAAATTGGATCACCTGGAGGCTAATTTATTTGCTTGTCACTTTCCAGTTAGGCGGTTGAATTCATTTCTATTTTTACCACTGGGACACAGCAGCTTGTCCATCATTGCCTTCACCCAAATCCCACATGGACGAACTTGCAGCATTTTAATAAGACAGCTCTTTGCTTTGGGAGGAATTTATAATGGGTGAAATAAATCTACTTATCTTTGAAGTGAAACCTCACTTGTGCCAGCAGGCACACACGCATGCTCATGCACACACACACACACACACACACACACACACACACACACCATAGGGATGGGAGTGTGGCTTGAATTCAACATCAAGGTAGTTCTTTATACTTGGCCCCACAACAATCCAGGATTCCTTCTTTAAAAGTTCCATACTGACATTGTTATGCAGCATTTTATTAGGTGATAGTAAAAGCTCCCTTTCTTCATATATACTCCATAAACCACTGAGTTGTCAAAGTACCCCATAAATAATGTGAGCGTCTGACTCATGAACAAAAGACACCACTCAGTAGACAGAAGATTCGATGATTCCCCATTACAGAGGGCACAGGACACATGCTGACCACAATTTGCTGACCTTGCCCATCAGAAATAATGTCTGTTGAAACACTGGCCCTGGGTTTCTCCACACTGGCCCACAGAGAGCTGGAGATTCTCAGGAAGACACTGAACCTTGAATGAAAGTCTGACTTTGCTTAAGAACTGGGCTACAGATGAAAACTGGGAATCCTTGCTTCTCTTCCATGCAAAGGCAAGCTGAGCCAGGGATCTGAGCTCTTTTAAGAAGTTAATGTGTAGTAAGCACATGTGAACCACAGGGGCAGGTTCCCAGTGTGGCAGCAGGTGTATCACTAATGACATGCCATTAATCATCCTTCCTGTGTCTTATTTGGACCATGACAAATATGCCAGTCGAGCACATCTGCTCCAGGGAACTGAGTTGGAGTAATGCAACGTGGGATAACAGAAGACTTAGTAAAGTCATTAATCCCAAAGACAGCAGGTACCTACAGGGCAAATCTGCCTAAGACAAGGAGATGTCCAGGTGCTGAATCAGTGACTCCAGGGTGTCTGACATCCAGAATGAAGAACAGACAGAGTGGGGGGCAAAAGTAGGATAATAGTTGTTCGTATGGAAAACAATATGATAACTGATAAATAATAATACAAAAGAAGAACCCTGTTTCATGGACGTTCAACTGCAAGCCAACTTTTGCCCCAACCTGCGGAATCAAGAATGAACACCGCATGGACAAGAAGATCTGAAAATGGGAGCCAGTCTATCATGTGAGATTTCAAGAAGGGACGATTCAACTATTTTCAGAACAACAGCAGGATGATGAGGATTATCAATGCCATTCAAACTTGCTGCAGGCTAGGTTCCTGCAGACCCTGGCTCCATGGTCCACCTGCAATGTTAAGAACTGGTGGACATAGCCTGACCTGTGGTGGCGCAGTGGATAAAGCATCGACCTGGGAACACTGAAGTCGCCAGTTCAAAACCCTGCACTGGTCTGGTCAAGGCACATATGGGGGTTGATGCTTCCAGCTTCTCCCCCCTTTCTCTCTCTCTCTCTCTCTCTCTCTCTCTGTCTCACTCTGTGTCTCCTCTCTAAAATGAATAAATAAATAAAAAAAAGAACTGGTGGACATAAAGAACATCTCTGTCCACCAGCACCTCATGAGGGGAGTCCCCAGGATGACTAGTTGTGCATTTGTGTCCTGTGATGACCACAGACTCCCTGCCATGTTTAAATCAAATTCCAATTAAGCCCTGGCTAGATAGCTCAGTTGGTTAGAGCATCATCACGATATGCCAAGGTTGCAGGCTCGATCCCTGCTCAGGGCATAGGCAAGAATCAACCAATGAATGCATAAATAAGTGGAACAACAAACTGATGTTTCTCTCATTTCTCTCTCTCTCTCTCTCTCTCCTCCCCTTCTCTCTCCCTCAAATCAATCAATAAAAGCCCCATTTCATCTCCATAGATACAAATACTATTACCTTTTGGTCTGGCTATAAACGTGAATGAGTTTCCCATTGCTTTAAAACATTCAGACATAAAATGCTGCAGACAGAGGGAGTGTAGCATGAGGTCCACTCTTCTATTTTAGGGGCCTCGGGGCCTCCGTAGCTTTATCCTTTACTGCTTTCCATTTCTGTATACGGCCCGCTTTACAGTCCTGTTTCTTCCCCCTACATTTTTTTCCCCCAGACATAAGTATAGAAAAGGGCATTAACCATAACTCAGCGACACCGGAGGAAAAATTGCATCAAGTCAGCTAAAGAGAACCCAAGTATGCTTTTATGGGCTCCGTGTTTGTGGAGCGGATACATGGGCTGACAGCCTAATAAAAAATTTAAGAGCACGTGCTCGCCTATTCACTGTGGGCTCTTTTGCCAGGAAGGACGGTCCTGGAAAATCCCCACCTAGATTCTCAGTCGTTCGTCACCCGCTGACGTCTGCGCTGCGCTATCCATTTTGTAGACAGACGCGAACCAGGACTCAGTCCCGTGTCCCCCTGCAGAGCTGAAGGTTTAAGAATTAAGTTACTCCGGGAGCATTGGGGAAGAAGGGGAAGCTAAATCAGGATCTCCCGAAATTTAGATACTTTTTTCATCTTTTGAGAACCATTCTAAAAGCAAGTGACAGAGAGAGAGAGTGTGTGTGTGTGTGTGTGTGTATGTGTGTGTGTGTGTGTGTGTGTGTGTGTGTGTATATATATATATATATATATATATATGAGTTTATATATATAAACATGAAGAAAAAGAAATATATATATTTTAATTTTATTATTTTCTTCCACTGCATTTTCATGCGGGCTGTTTGTCCTTTAGCAGAGGGAGCTGAGGTCCGGCGTCCAGGTACCTAGTCTGTGCTCTGCACCACCAAAGAGCCTCTCTAGGGCACCAGGAAGGACAGACTGGAGACCAGTGTGCACAGAAAACCCAACAGGGCTTTGGCCGGGGCCGGGGTGGGAGAGGGGTGATGAGTCAAATGTTCAGAGAAGCACAATCAAGAGAGAAGGCAAAAGGGTAGCTATAGAGCAAATCTTGTCTTATTTCTTAAGAGTTTTTTAAAATTTATTTATTTTAGGGAGGAAAGAGAGAGAGAAAGGTGGAAGAGCAGAAAGCATCAACTCCCATATGTGCCTTGACCAGGCAAGCCCAAGGTTTTGAACCTCAGCATTCCAGGTGGATGCTTTATGCACTGTGCCATCACAGGTCAGGCCATACTGTCTTAGTTCTACATTTCTGGATCCATTTGTCCCTGAAGACATCTCTATCCTCAACTCTCCCAGGTAAGATGGGATCCAGCCATTCCTTATCGACATGTTTAGTGCCTGGGAAGCCTTGTCTCATCAGACTTCTTTGCCTGGTCATAAAAATGCAGGTGCAATAGATCAATGGAACAGAACAGAGAACCCAGAAATAAACCCACACCTTTATGGAAAACTGATATTTGACAAAGGAGGAAAGAACATACAATGGAGTAAAGACAGCCTCTTTAACAAATGGTGCTGGGAAAATTGGACATCTACCTGCAAAAAAATGAAACTAGACCATCAACTTACACCATTCACAAAAACAAACTCAAAATGGATAAAAGACTTAAATGTAAGCCGTGAAACCATAAGCATCTTAGAAAAAAACATAGGCAGCAAGCTCTCCGACATCTGTAGCAGCGGTATATTTGCCGATTTATCTTCATGGGCAACTGAAATAAAAGGCAAGATAAACAAATGGGACTATATCAAACTAAAAAGTTTTTGCACAGCTAAAGACAATAGAAACAGAATAAAAAGACAAACCACACAATGGGAGAACATATTCGACAGCACATCTGATAAGGGGTTAATAACTAAAATTTATAAAGAACTTATAAAACTCAACACCAGGAAGACAAACAACCCAATCAAAAAATGGGCAAAAGAAATGAATAGAAATTTTTCCAAAGAGGACATACAGATGGCCAATAGGCATATGAAAAAATGCTCAACATCACTAATCATTAGAGAAATGCAAATTAAAACCACAATGAGATATCACCTCACACCAGTCAGAATGGCACTTATCAGCAAAACAACACAGAATAAGTGCTGGCGAGGATGTGGAGAAAAGGGAACCCTTCTGCACTGCTGGTGGGAATGCAGACTGGTGCAGACACTGTGGAAAACAGTTTGGAGATTCCTCAGAAAATTAAAAATTGAACTGCCTTTTGACCCAGCTATCCCACTTTTAGGAATATACCCTAAGAACACCATAGCACTGTTCGAAAAGAAGAAATGCGCCCCCATGTTCGTGGCAGCATTGTTCACAATAGGGAAGATCTGGAAACAGCCCAAGTGTCCGTCAGAAGACGAGTGGATTAAAAAGCTTTGGTACATATATACTATGGAATACTACTCTGCCATAAGAAACGATGACATCGGATCATTTACAACAAAATGGATGTACCTTGATAACATTATACGGAGTGAAATAAGTAAATCAGAAAAAAAGAAAAACTGAGAACAGCACGATTACATATATAGGTGGGACATGAAAGTGAGGGTATGAGACATGGACAAGAGAGTGGTGGTTATGGGATGGGGGGAGGGAGGGAAGAGTGGGATAGGGAGGAGGGGAGGGACGCAGGGAAAACCAGATTGAAGGTGACAGAGGACAATTTGACTTTTGGTGATGGGTATGCAACACAATTGAATGATAAGATAACCTGGAGATGTTTTCATTGTACATATGTACCCTGATTTATTGATGTCACCCCATTAGAATTAATAATAATAAAATATATATATAAAAATAAAAATAAATAAATAAATAAAAAATATATATATAAGCTCTCAAAAGATAAAAAAAAAAATGCAGGTGCATGGGAGCACACACATGCACACTAACAGCAGGGTCTTCGGGAGAAGTCAGTGGACAGTGGCCAGGAACTCAGATGTCAAAAAATAAAAGTCATCATGACATCTAACGTGTAATGCTCATCCAGCTCTCTCCATTGGGATCTCTGACTTTCTACAGCAAGGGGAGCATTCTGACACTTAGAAACAAATTATCCTCTTTGAAAAGCGCTTTTGAAAGCAACCACTCATTCCACGAACAGCCTGTGCCAGGTACTATGCTAAAAACGTTTTGCATCTGGCCCTTTCCATAACCCTTTGGATAGATGGGATGTTTCCAGCTTCCAGAGAGGCCAACAGAGCACAGGAAAAGTTAGACAACCCACTCAAGGCTGCCCAACAAAGAGAATGGCGGCCAATAAGATGTCAATAGGAGCTCTGCAATATTAAGATAATTAAAATAAATAGAGTCACTCAGTGAGACTTACATACATTACCCACTAATTGCGAGGTGCTGCCAAACTGATTTTTGCTTTTTTCTGAAGATGAAAAAGAAAATCGTTATCTTGTTATGTGTGTCATTATTTAGACATAGTCATCAACAGAGAAATATATATGGGTGCATTTACAAAACCAGAAACGTATTTTGACTGTGTGATGTAAAGAGATACTACTCTTTTATTATATGCTCTTTGACGCTATGCTAAAACAGGTCATTCTATCACAGTTCCAAAGCACCCAAGCATTAAATTCCAAGAAGGGTGAATGAAGCAAATGACAAGATATATAGAATTCTATATGGAAAAAAATTGCGTCTCAAACCCCTCAAAAAGCAAAAGATATATTGAGGCTTATGAATGTGATTTCCTATCTAAAATAGTGGGACACTTTAGATAAGCTTTATTTATATGTTCTCTTTCAAAAAAGGTCAAGTTCCTGCCGGAAGTCACAGCCACTGATGTGGATATTTATCTTGCATGTGGCTTGTTTCAGATTGTCCTATCTCAGCAGAGATTTACATAATAATAGGCCACAGAGCTGGGACTGGCTTCTCCCTTTGGGTGCAGGGGAGACAGTAAATGTATTATCCCTCACGGTCATTTCAGAGCTGACAAAGCCTTCTTCAAAGACGGACAGTTCATCCCAGAAGAGCTATATCCCCTGGGTGTTCATGATTCCCATTTGCAATAATTAGGATACAAAATAGCAAATAACTGGTTTCAACATCTCCCAGAAGCAATGCAGGACAAAGACCTTGTCTCTCAGAAACTTGGTTTTGGCACAGTCCTATTTCCATTAATAGCAATCAAAGCAGAAATCAGGCTGGTACAACTTCCACTAAGAGGCGTTTTTGAATAAAAAATGCAGAATTTAATAACATTTTATTCTAGCAAATAACTAGCTGACACCTGCAAGGTCAGGCAACAGGGGCTCAAGGATGAAAAAGGCACAGGATTGTGAGTAAAATGGACAGAGAGATGAAGAAGAAAAATGACATGGCAAAGTGACCAGTGCTCCTAGCACAGTCATTGCACAATGCCATGAACTCACCTGTGGCAGCAGTCAGGACAGAGAGGTCACCCCTATGATGGGAGGAGACTGGGCTTTGATGGACCTGCTGTCAGCCTGACCTTCTGGGAGGTCCAGCTAGAGAAGCTGGAGGTTGACCCTCATAAGGTGACACAGCGATTTTATCAGCCATGCAAGCAAACGCCAATAAAAGCTCAGGATTCCGATGCTCAGGTGAGTTTTCCTGGTTAGTAGCACACATCGACATATCAGGACGGTCACACATCCCAAGGACTTGATGTTCTGCATTTGGGACCTTGGCCGACCTCACCCTATACATTTCTTCTGTTGGCTGGTCCTGGTTCATAACCTGTATTACAACACTGTCCTCATAAGTAAAGGGCTTTCCTGAGCTCTGCAAGTCATTCTAGGAAATTACCAAATCTGAGAGAAGTCATGGGAGCCCCCAGCTTTATAGCCAGTTGGTTGAAAGAGTTGATGACCTGGGGACCTTGAGTTTGCAGCTGAACCTAAAGTGTTAACTCTACTTATTATCCTTTGGCTACACTATACATGGGAGATGTCACATCCTAGGTTCAAGATTTCTCCCTTCCTATAGTCAGCAAAGTCTTTTCAAAAACACTAGTTACTGTTTAACAATTACAATTGTATCTGCATCCATAAGGTTTTTATTTCAGAGTTGATAAAAAAAGAAGTTTTGTTTATTATCCTATTTATTAATTACATACATCTCAAATACTCATATTAAAATGACTAAAATTAGGTAAAATTTAAAAATAAAAATTTCAAAAATGCCTAGACACTTGAAATTAAAAACTGAATACCATCTACTGCAGTGAATCTCAAAATAAAATACATATGCATACAAAACTAAACATACTCTTTTTTTATATAAAAAAATTTAATAAAATACCATATTTTGTTTGTTTGTTTTTTGTTTTTTGTTTTTTTAAATTAACTTTAATGGGGTGACACCAATAAATCAGGGTACATATGTACAATGAAAACATCTCCAGATTATCTTATCATTCAATTGCGTTGCATACCCGTCACTCAAAGTCAAATTGTCCTCTGTCACGTTCTATCTGGTTTTCCCTGTGTCCCTCCTCTCCTCCCTATCCCAAGCTCCCCTCCCTCCCTCCATCCCGTAACCACTACTCTCTTGTCCATGTCTCATAGTCTCACTTTTATGTCCCACCTATGTATGAAATCATGCTGTTCTCAGATTTTTTTTTCTGATTCACTTATTTCACTCCGTATAATGTTATCAAGGTACATCCATTTTGTTGTAAATGATCCGATGTCATCATTTCTTATGGCTGAACAGTGTTCCATAGTATGTATGTACCAAAGCTTTTTAATCCACTCGTCCTCTGACGGACACTTGGGCTGTTTCCAGATCTTCGCTATTGTGAACAATACTGCCACAAACATGGGGTCGCATTTCTTCTTTTCGAACAGTGTTATGGTGTTCTTAGGGTATATTCCTAAAAGTGAGATAGCCGGGTCAAAAGGCAGTTCGACTTTTAATTTTTTGAGGAATCTCCAAACTGTTTTCCACAGTGTCTGCACCAGTCTGCATTCCCACCAGCAGTGCAGAAGGGTTCCCTTTTCTCCACATCCTCGCCAGCACTTGTTCTGTGTTGTTTTGGTGATGAGCACCACTCTGACTGGTGTGAGGTGATATCTCATTGTGGTTTTGATTTGCATTTCTCTAATGATTAGTGATGTTGAGCATTTTTTCATATGTCTTTTGGCCATCTGTATGTCCTCTTTGGAGAAATTTCTATTCATTTCTTTTGCCCATTTTTTTCTTGGATTGTTTGTCTTCCTGGTGTTGAGTTTTATAAGTTCTTTATAAATTTTGGTTATTAACCCCTTATCAGACGTGCTGTCGAATATGTTCTCCCATTGTGTGGTTTGTCTTTTTATTCTGTTCTTATTGTCTTTACCTGTGCAAAAACTTTTTAGTTTGATATAGTCCCATTTGTTTATCTTGCCTTTTATTTCATTTGCCCATGGAGATAAATCGGGAAATATATTGCTGGTACAGATGTCGGAGAGCTTGCTGCCTATGTTTTCTTCTAAGATGCTTATAGTTTCACAACTTATGTTTAAGTCTTTTATCCATTTTGAGTTTGTTTTTGTGCATGGTGTAAGTTGATGGTCTAGTTTCATTTTTTTGCAGGTAGATGTCCAATTTTCCCAGCACCATTTGTTAAAGAGGCTGTCTTTACTCCATTGTATGTTCTTTCCTCCTTTGTCAAATATCAGTTTTCCATAAAGGTGTGGGTTTATTTCTGGGTTCTCTGTTCTGTTCCATTGATCAATGTGCCTGTTCTTATGCCAATACCAGGCTGTCTTGAGTATAAAGGCCTTGTAGTAAACCTTGATATCTGGAAGAGTGATACCTCCTGCTTTATTTTTTCTTTTTAAGATTGCTGAGGCTATTTGTGGTCTTTTTTGGTTCCATATAAATTTTTGGAATATGTGTTCTATATCTTTGAAGTATGTCATTGGTATTTTAATTGGTATAGCATTGAATTTATAAATTGCTTTGGGTAATATAGACATTTTAATGATGTTTATTCTTCCTAGCCATGAGCACGGTATATGCTTCCACTTATTTGTATCTTCCTTGATTTCTTTTATCAATGTTTTATAATTTTCCGAGTACAAGTCCTTAACCTCCTTGGTTAAATTTACTCCTAGGTATTTTATTTTATTGGCTGCAATAGTGAAGGGGATTGTTTCCTTAATTTCTTTTGCTGACAGTTCATTGTTGGTATATAGAAATGCCTCTGATTTATGAGTATTAATTTTGTATCCTGCCACCTTGCTGAATTCATTTATAAGGTCCAGTAGTTTTTTGACTGAGACTTTAGGGTTTTCTATATACAATATCATATCATCTGCAAATAGTGACAGTTTTACTTCTTCTTTTCCAATTTGGATGCCTTTTATTTCTTCTTCTTGTCTGATTGCTGTAGCTAGGACTTCCAGAACTATGTTGAATAAAAGTGGTGAAAGTCGGCAACCCTGCCTGGTTCCTGATCTTAAGGGGATTGCTTTTAATTTTTGTCCATTTAGTATGATGTTTGCTGTGGGTTTGTCGTAGATGGCCTTTATCATGTTAAGGAATGTTCCTTTTATTCCCACTTTACTGAGAGTTTTGAACATGAATAGGTGCTGGATTTTATCAAATGCCTTTTCTGCATCTATTGAAATTATCATGTGATTTTTGTCCTTCCTTTTGTTTATGTGATGAATCACATTGATTGATTTGCGAATATTGAACCAGCCTTGCCTCTCCAAAATAAATCCCACTTGATCATGATGTATGATTTTTTTCATATATTGCTGGATGCGGTTGGCTAATATTTTGTTGAGAATTTTAGCGTCTAAATTCATCAGGGATATAGGCCTATAATTTTCTTTCTTTGTGTTGTCTTTGCCCGGTTTTGGGATCAGAATTATGCTCACCTCATAAAAGGAGTTTGGAAGTCTTCCTTCCTCTTGAATTTTTTGAAATAGCTTGAGGAGGATAGGAGTTAGTTCTTCTTTGAATTTTTGATAGAATTCACTTGTGAAGCCATCAGGCCCAGGACTTTTCTTTTTTGGGAGTTTTTTGATAACTGTTTCGATCTCATCTGTTGTAATTGGTCTGTTTAGGTGCTCTGATTCTTCCAGATTGATTTTTGGAAGTTTATATGATTCAAGAAATTTGTCCATTTCACCTTGGTTGTCTAATTTTTTGACATAGAGTTCTTCATAGTATTTTCTTACAATGCTTTGTATTTCTGTTGTGTCAGTTGTTATTTCTCCACTGTCCTTTCTAATTTTATTTATTTAGGTCCTCTCTCTTTTTTTCTTGGTGAGTCTAGTTAAGGGTTCATCAATCTTGTTTACCTTTTCAAAGAACCAGCTTCTGGTTTCATTGATCCTCTGTATTGTTTCCTTAGCCTCTATGTCATTTATTTCTGCTCTGATCTTTATTATTTCCTTCCTTCTACTTGTCTTGGGTTTTATTTGTTGTTGTTTTTCAAGTTCTTTTAGCTGCAGGGTTAGGTTGCTTATTTGAGCTTTTTCTAGCTTCTTATAATATGCCTGTAGTGCAATGAACTTCCCTCTCAGTGCTGCTTTTGCTCTGTCCCATAGATTTTGAGTTGACGTATGCTCATTATCATTTGTTTCTAAAAACGTTTTTATTTCTTCTTTGATCTCAATGTTAATCCATTTATTATTTAATATCATGCTATTTAGTTTCCAAGTGTTTGAGTATTTTTCAGTTTTTCTTTTGTGGTTAATTTCTAGTTTCATGGCATTGTGATCAGAGAAAATGCTTGATATAATTTCAATCTTCTTAAATCTGTTGAGGCCTTTTTTGTGTCCTAACATGTGGTCTATCCTAGAAAACGTACCATGAGCGCTTGAGAAGAATGTATATTCTACTGCTTTAGGGTGAAAAGTTCTGAAGATATGTATTAAATTAAGTTGATCTAGTGTATCCTTTAAGTCTGCTGTTTCTTTATTGATTTTCTTTCTTGAGGATCTATCCAGTGTTGTTAGTGGGGTATTGAAATCCCCTACTATGATAGTATTACTGTTAATCTCGCCCTTTATATCCATCAAAGTCTGCTTTATGAATGTCGGGGCTCCTATATTTGGTGCGTAGATATTTATAATAGTTATATCTTCCTGTTGAATTGTTCCCTTTATCATTATGTAGTGTCCTTCTTTATCTCTCACTACAGCCTTTGTTTTAAAGTCCATTTTGTCAGATATAAGTACTGCTACCCCGGCTTTTTTTTCATTTCCATTTGCATGAAATATTTTTTTCCACTCTTTTACCTTCAGTTTATGTGCATCTTTTGTTTTAAGGTGTGTCTCTTGTAGACAGCATATGTATGGGTCCTGTTTCTTTATCCACGCAGCTACCCTATGTCTTTTGATTGGATCATTTAATCCATTTACATTTAAGGTTATTATTGATATGTAGTTGTTAATTGCCATTTTATTCTTTAAAGCTGTATTTTTATTTTTTTTTTTGCTATATTCTTTCCTCCCTTTGAACTGTTCACACTAGGCCCCTTAGAATCTCTTGCAGGATTGGTTTGGTTTTAATGAATTCCTTGAGGTTTTCTTTGTCTGGAAAGCTCTTTATTTCTCCTTCAATTTTAAATGTTAGCCTTGCTGGATAGAGTGGTCTTGGTTGTAGGTTCTTGTTCTGCATTACTTTGATTATATCTTGCCATTCCCTTCTGGCCTCAAGTGTTTCTGTTGAGAAGTCCGATGTCATCCTAATGGGGGCTCCTTTGTAGGTGAGAGTCTTTTTTTCTCTAGCAGCTTTTAAGATTTTTTCTTTATCTATTAGCTTTGGTATTTTAACTATGATGTGTCTTGGTGTAGTCCTTTTTGGGTTTCTCTTTAATGGAGTTCTGTGTGCTTCTTGAACATGTGGAATGTTTCCCAGCCTTAATTTAGGGAAGTTTTCTGCTATGATTTGATTGAACACAGTTTCCATTTCCTGTCCTCTTTCCTCTTCTTCAGGCACCCCTATGATGCGAATGTTGTTTCTCTGCATGTTGTCACAGAGCTCCCTTAGAGTTTCCTCACATTTTTTGAATCTCTTTTTCTTTTTTTTCTCTGCTTCTGTATCTTTGTTTATTGTGTCTTCTAACTCGCTTATTCGATCCTCAGCGTGATTCATCCTGCTTTTAATTCCTTCCATTGTGGTCTTCAGTTCTGATACTATATTTGTCATTTCTGTCTGGTTCTTTTTTATTTGTTATCTCTTTATTTAGGTGCTCATAGTGACTATCCATTGTTGCTCTAATTTTTTTGAACATCCTAACTATCATTATTCTAAATTCTGCTTCTGGTAGTTTGGTTATATCTGGTTCATTCAGGTCCTTCTCTGGGGATTTTTCTTGGTTCATTTGGTTTGCATTCCTCTGCCTGCTCATTTTATCTGAGTATAGCGAGTTGTGGCCACTGGAGGCCAGTAAGTGTTGCCTTTGTGTTCTCTAGGTGTGGTCCGTCTGCAGGCTTGCCCCCCCCCTCTGCCGCTGCCCAGGGCGGTTGGGTATGGGCGTTGCCAGCACCGGCTCACTGCAGCTATTGATGTGATTTCTGCCTCTCCTTTGTGGGAGGGGCTGTCACTCAAGTCACTAGCCTTAGCACCCAGGGCAGAGGTGAGCATTTTTGCTCAGCTGCGGATCCAGCCCGTTTCTGGAAGCTTAAGCACAGCCCCCGCAGTCAGAGCCTGCTTGCAGCCATTTCGCGGGTTGGGAGGGGCTTTTGACGTGCTCTCAGCTGTGAGCCTTTGCCCGTCCAGAATTTAGCCCTGCCCTTGAGGCCAGGGCCCTCCTGCACAGGGACTGAAACCAAAAACTGGGGATTATTGGGCTGGGCATGTTTGCTGGCGTGAGCTCAGCTGCTAGCTTCCGATCAGAGCCAGCTCTGGCATGTAGGGTGGTACTCCGCAGTTTCTCTGGCCGGGCAGGGCGAGCAGCGTGAGCTCAGCCGCGAACTTCCACTCGTCCCAGTGTCTCCCTCGCCCCCGCATTAGGAGCCCGCTCGCGCACACAGATGGCACACCGCGGTTTCTCCGTCTGGGCGGGGTTGGCAGCGTGAGCTCAGCTGTGAGCCCCTCGCCCGTCCCTGGTTTCAGCCCTGTCCCCACGGTCAGGGCCGGCTTGCGCAGGGCTGCAAAGCTGATTTCTGCCCGTATTTTTCCCCACAAGTGGGGTCACAGGCGGGCCCGCAGCTAAAGGACCGCTTTTGCGTGTCCCCTTCGCCCCTGCTGGGCTAGACTGAGCTCACACCGGTTGTGCCTCCGCCCACACCGACAGGACCGCGTTTCAGCGTCCTGCTGCAACCAGACCCTTCAGCAACCCTCAGGGGGCCAGAATTGCCCTATGTCTCCACACTGTAGGCCTGGGAGCTCCCTCCCTCTAAGCATCTCTGCTCTAATTGCCACAGGAGAGCTTGTTTGGCTAGTGTCCTGTCTCCCTTTGCTGGTATTGCTGGTTCCAGGGGAAATATTCGTTTTCGATTAGGGAAGTGACTTAGCCCACGGGTCAGGGTGGCTGTCCCTCAGAGTGTCTGTGTGCCTTCATTTCACTCTTTGTTCCTGCTGCTCTGTTCCTCTCCTATGTCCCAGTTCCCCAGAACCCTGGGTGCGTGGTTGTGAGAGAGGCTTTCTGAGCTGTCCCTTTAAAAAGATTTTTGTGTCTGAGAAAACTCTCTCTTTTTCACAAATAGTATCCTCACTTGCTTCACAGCTCAATACTGTCCAAACGCCTCTTCTACGCTCTGGGACTGCAGTCTGGGGCTTGGTTCCTGGGACCCAGGTCCCTCCCTCTCTGCCAAACTCTCCTCCCGCCACGCGGGTCTCTCCAGGCTGCCATTTGCTCCGGGGAGCTGGGCAGCCCTCTTCACGTTTTCACTATTCCTACCAGTCTCAATGTGGCTTCTGCAGTGTTCCTTGGTTGAAGAGTCCACTTAGTTTAGTTCAAAGTTGGTTTATCCAGATGATGGTTCTTAAAATTGAGTTATAATCCACTTTGTTTCTGGGAGTTGGAAGTTGGTACTTCCGCCTACTCCATCGCCATCTTCCCTCCTCTCTCTAAAACTAAACATACTCTTATCATAGGTCCCATGCTCATTAATATGTACCCAAAGCAGCTGAAAATGCATAATTGCACAAAAACCTGCACCTGAATAGCAGCTTTATTCACACTTTGCCCCAAATTGTAAGCAACCAAGATGTCCGTCAGTAGGCAATGGATAAATAATAAGTACGGTCCACTCTAACAATGAAGAAGTATTCAGTGCTAACAATTAACGAGCTCTGAAACCATGAAAAAGCACGAAGGAAACTTAAATGCAAACTAAGTGATATAAGCCAGCCTGACAAGTCTACCCACTGTCAGATACCAACTCTATGGCAAGTCTGCAAAAGGCAACATGATGGAGTAAAAATACCCATGTTTTCTGAGGAGGTGGGGAGGAATGAATAGACATGCCACAGGATGAGGGCAGTTAGAACACTCTGTGTTGTATTGTAAGAATGAGCCCATGCCACGGCTCATCTATCCAAACCTACAGGATGTGCAATACCAAGAATGGACCTCCAGGTAAAGTATGGAACTTTGGGTGATTATGATGTGTGTCAATGTAGGTTCCTCCTGGGTTAAAAATATCAAAATAAATGAATAATTTTTAAATGCACCACCCTGGCAAGTGATGTTGATAGTAGGATCAGGGAATCTCTGTCTTCTCTTCTCAGCTTTGTGGTAAACCTAAAACAGCTCTAAAAATAAAGTAAGTAAAGTAAAACAAAAAAATGCTTCAACAGCTCCTGTAAAATTATCCAGGTTAAAAAGTATCTGGGCCTCATGTAAACTCATGTTGGTTGCGTTCACATTTTATTTCAGGATCTCAATTTAACTTTGTGATTCTGGCTTTGTCAAATGTGGAAATGTGACCTTTGAGAAAATTTATTTTGTAATTTATTAGACAGTCAGTCTGAATATTCTTTCTCTGAGGAACTGTTCTGTTATGCCTATTCACTTTAACAGATGGAGAGATTTGAGTAACTAACACTCATGACAAGGAGAGTGAAGACCAGTTCCATTGCTTCCTGAACAACCTCACACAGTCACATCACATCCTCCTGACCCCTGAAGACCACTGATCTCGTTAACGTGACCGTACTTGTGACTCATCTTGAATGTCACATAAACAGAAGAATTTTGAGACTGTTTTCTCCAACCACCTTGGTTGAGACTGTCTCCAACCACAAGACTGGTCATTAACTCTTTTGCAGACCAACACAAAATGTCTGGTGGATGGGCAGTTGAAAACCACTGGCCTAAACTAATTTTGACAAAATATCTGGGTACCCCATGACCTAGACAAGTTGTCATAAAAATCCACCATCTCACTATCCTATAAAGCCATCCTATACATTTTCAAATTTCTGTATTAATTTGATTACTCATTCCCTCATCCAATCTCCTGTTAATTATATCTTATGATGAACATGTGCTGAGCAATTTAGCACCGATTAGAAAATGTTTGGCCAAATATAGTTCTTCCACAGTTCAGTAATTTTCTGTTCCTATTGCATCCTGATGAGCCTCTAACTCAGGGTCTCGATACACTGACCATCAGTATCAGGGTGAGTGCATGATTTGTTCATGTAAAACCGTTGCCTCTTGAGAACAGGCCAGCCTTGCAGCACATCAGAATTTGTGGGCAGAATCTGAAATGCATAAACCATTTGTTCATTCCTGGGCTCACTATGACTAGGTCTCTTTCTTTCCAGCGTCACTGATATTCATCAAACTTTCCCATTCTCAGAAGCGATGTTAGGCTCAGCCCTTCTGCTGGTTCAGATTGCCAGCCACAATTCCAGGTCAGTGAGTGACTCCCCGAGAGTCCCTTTCCAATCATGTCGGGGATGGTTATGGGGGTACAGAACTCATGGTCTTTCTTGACCACTGAGCAATGAGGCTGCAGATTTAAAGTATACAGTTTCTCCCTATGGGATAAGTCACCCCTGCTTCTGACACACACAAGGAAAGCCCTGGCCCCAGGACCATTGAATCAAATAGGAAAAAAAAAGGTTGGTTTGATTTGGGGGAAATTGTACAGTTTTAGCAACATTTCTCTCTCTGCCACACACCACCAATAAAAGTGGCAGAATCCATCTAGCGAGGACCCTCCTTTGTCCCTCCCCATGTTGACCATGAGCACATATTTCTGAAAGCATGTCAGCCCACCCTTCATGCCTTAGAAATTTTCCATCTTAGAAAAGCTTTTGTCCAAGACCAAGGGTGAGGCATGGATGCCTGATGTTGCTGCATCTGTTCAATATTGTAATAGAGGCCCTGGGAAGTGCAACGAGATATAACAAAAATAAATACAGGGACTAAGAATCAGAAAAGACATGAAATGGGCCCTACTCACAGGTGACACAGTTGGGCGTAAGACAAAACCCAAAGCAAACGAACAGGGCCTTTGGAGACAGTTACAATTTATACTGCCCAGAGCTGAGGACTTAATTTTGCTATAAAAATAATTTAGTACTCTTTGTCCTGAAAGTCATGCAGCTTGGCATTCAAAGAAGAGTTAATACATGAATTTGTCATTGAGAATAGGTGTGGGGCTTTCAGCACAACAAACAGAATTAAACAAAACGACTTTGGAAAACAAAGTGGTTCTGCATTTATTTCAATTAATTTCTGAAAGAGTGCTGCTTACAGCTCTCTGTGACAATTGGCTTGTGTTCCAAGGAAATACAGGAGACATGTAGTCCTGACTTCAGGTTATTTTATTTCATTTTTACAAATTCTATCTATGTAAATGATCATGCAAAATTTCTTTAGTCAAGAAAGAGAGAGGAAGTAGTTCTAAATCGCTTTTCTTGAAATTGGCTTATTGACAAAATCTCTAGGGATATAGTGGACCTTGGGTTCTACCTTGTGGTGACACAAAGACTACAAGTATGGATCCAGAAACAAGTGTATGGACCTGGTACCACAGGTTTCTTTATTTTCTTAATTTTCTATTGAATGTACTGTATTGGGGTGGTGTTGGTTAATAAAGTTAATACAGGTTTCAGATGTACAATTTTACAAGACATCATCTGTACATTGCTTTGTGTGTTCACTACCCTGAGTCAAGTCTCCCTCCATCACCATCTATCCCTTTAGAGACAGGTGGACATTCTGTCCATGGGGATACACATATCTGTGTCATCCCTGGGTTCTTCTTGTCTCCTGACCTTTAAAATCATGTGCTTTGGGCTTGGGACAGACCTTAACCACTGTCCTTGTTTTCAGTATGACTTATGACAAACGACATGGGCAAACACAGCCTCTTGGGCTCACCGCTCTGATGTCAAAACTCACACTTGTAGAACCATCTTCACCATGCACCTGCTGTCTCAACCTTTGCAATTTTCCCACGTGCCAAGGTTTGACATGTGGATGGTACATACAGAGAGTGTTGTTCTTTCTTCTTCTTTCCTTCAACTAGGCACCCAGTCCAGAATTTTGTTCTTTATTATTACACAGAGATAAGGAATGGATTTCCATACCTCCACCATACACTGTAGTGACAACTCCATCCAGTAAACAGTCTAGTTCAGGCATGGCCAACAGTTTTTGCCCCTGGACCAGATTAGAAAGAAAACATTTTTCATGGGCCAGATGAAATATTAAAATTAAAAAAATTTAAATACAAAAATGATTCATTTAAGTAAACAAAATTTTATTATGTAATTTGTTTATGAATAAATGAAAGTGAGTGAAAAACATTTTTAATATACAATATTATTTTAATAAAAATATATTTTAATGAAAATATAATTACGTACCATATAAAAATCCAAACTGTATTGCAATCAATCAAAACAATATTTAATTAATAGAATGAGCTTGAAGGGGTTATATCACAAATAAAACAATTATTTTGTTTTACAAACAGCCTGGACACATTTTCAGTTATCAACTGCAGCTATTCTCTATGCTACAAGGCCACTTGATTCAGCACACTTGACCACAAAAATAACGAATTGTTTGACCTTGGTTGTGCACTGGCAAACTCCGCCTAAAAGAATGTGGGTTTCACATCACCGCTAAATGTCATACAGTTCATATTGAGTACAGATAAATACAAAAGTTGTAAATCATTATAATTGATTTTTTTTTAAAATAAAGTATTGTGAATCCGTTTGACCAATTATTGGAAGTTAACCCTAGATTAGTAACACATGGAATTCTTTTCCGCGTTCACTGTCTTCTTAAATATCTCAATTTCCAGTAATCAAAGATGCTTCCGCTTCTGAGTAGCTCAGATTTCAAAGTAGCAGTGAATATTAAAAATTTAATCGCAGGCCACATAAACTCATTACGCGGGCCTGATCCGGCCCATGGGCTGTATGTTGGCCATGCCTGGTCTAGTTAGTCTTCCTGAAATAATACCATTCTTTATCAGCACAGTTTCCCTGACGTTCGATGACAATTCATTCCATCATAAATATTTGCTGTCTTCCAGGCACTGGGCTCATTGTTTTTAGATTTATTGACTCTCGTCATCACAACAGATCAGCAAAAATAGGCGTGTTCAGTTCACAAGGTGGGGAGTGGGGAAGAATAAGGCTTAGAGAATTCCTCATACAGTCGGCCACCTGGAGATTGAACTTCTGGTAGGAGAAGCCAGGCAGGAAGACTTCCAGCCCATCAGGGAGCCTTCTCATGAAGCCCGGGCATATAACTCACCCTCAGAGGGAGTGTATCCAAATCATAAGTGTCAAATTCTGTCCTTACCGTGATTCCAGGGACTGCCATCAGAGTTCTGGCTCAAGAGTTGCACTCACCAATGGATCCCTGATCAATCAGCCAGAAGGAAAGATGAAAGCATCACAGGTGGGCACCTGGAGTCCTGGGTGAGAGGGCTGAGGGGATTGATCCCATCTGAGTTACAGGCCCTTGAACTGTTCAAGAAAAAAATCATTCAAGTTATTCATGACACTTGTTAAGGACAGCAGGCCTCTTTTCTTAAAGGGGGTACTGTAAAGGGATTTTGTAGTAGGTGATCAAGACTGGGCTCAACTCCAATTCCAATGAGGACAAGTGGGGATTTGTATCCAAGGAGCAGGGCAAGGGGGGAGTGGTGGTAAGCAGATGAAAAATTACTAAGAGGAAATACCAGAACTAAGTGGAAATCTGGTATTTTTCATAAGAAATCAACAGAATTCTTATGAAAAAAAAGCAGGCCAGGGTGTTGATACCAAGGTGGAGGTTGATAAATTAGGTCATATATGGAATGTGGTCAGGTCTCAAGGTTGGGGGTGGGGGTGGTTACTAGATTGACTTAGCCATATAGATGTTGGATATGATATTCCGCATTGTATTCCACTAGGACAGAGAGAAAAACCTAAGTGTGGACCCAGATGAACAGAGGGTTCAGAAGAGTTTGATTAAATTTTGCTCAATGGGAGGAAAGTCCTTGTCATGGGTGAACATCATAGTTGTCTTTTCATCCTTTTCTAAGGCATAAAATCCAAGTTCTTGTAACAAAGTTTCAAAGAAATCAACGCATAGATTGTCATTTTATTGTTAGCATGAGTGCAATGTCCTTGAATGTGTCTCACTAGTTAATACCTTTAAAAAATCTATTTCAATGTTCATGTATTGGGGTCATCCTAGAGATATATTTCTTCCTTAAGACAGGCTTGGTCTGCATTTGCACAGGGAGGTTACACTCCCTGTAGGCTTATTCACCTATTCATTGATGTGTGTGTGTGTGTGATAGACATTTGTGTAAATGTTCATTTTTACCTTGAAACTTGCTGCACCACCCTTGTTTTGAAAACACGGAAACACTGCATAAGGGTGCATGCATAAAGGATGTTCTCTGGTTGGTGAAGAGAAGCAAAGTGTGTAAGAATTTGCTAGTTAATGCTTCCCAGATTTAATGTGCTATCAAAATGAGCCATCCCTTTCCCAACTTTATCCAGAAAGCAGTTTCAAAGACTGGCTATAAGTATTTCAGTACAGCTTCTACAAAAGCCCCCTTTCAGACCACCATAGACCTAGATGAAATGTATTCTTTACAGTTATTTTCATTCCAGTTTGGGCTCCTAATTACAATTTTAAATATTATTGATTCATGGCTTAAGACCCTTCGTACCCTATTCTTGAAACCTATAAGGCAGTGGTTCTTAACCTTTTTTGAGGTACCGAACCCACCAGTTTTATATGTGCATTCACCAAACCCTTCTTTAGTGATAAATAAAATATGATTTTCCCCCCAAATTCAAGACATAAGTATATATTTTTTTACTAGTGCACAAAATGAGCCGTGCATGAACATTACCTTGCTCAAAGAACAAAACCAACAAAATGCATGAACTCACAACAAATTACGGTATTACTTTATTCTGGCCTCCGCGGTAGAGGCTTCTCCGAACCCCTGAGACTGACTCGTCGAACCCCTATGGTTTGATAGAATCCAGGTTAAGAACCACTGCTATAAGGGCATTGACTAAAAAAAAAAAGATATCAACACAACACAGATTCATGGTTGTTTTTGCAAATGGGACTTTTTACAAAAGAAATTCTACTCCAGTCCCCTCTATACCCCCCAGAATTTTCCCTGATTCTTTATCTAGTTTAGCTGAAGTAACATGGAAAACCCCGCCCCAAAACAGCAGTAAACATGATGTAAAAATATTGCTATGAACACATCTGACTGACCTGGAAGAAGCCAACAATGTGTGTGTGTATGTGTGGGGGGAATTTAGGAGTTAATCAAATCACAATATTTTCTGACTTGGTGATTTTTTTCCTCTGACCTGTGGATTATTTGAATTATACTTATTCATGTTCTAATACAGAAATTATTTCTAACAATAGTTTGTTATTGGTTTCTGGCTAAATTCAGTCTGGGTGTGGGGGCTCAGAGAATATTTTCTTAATTATTTCAATCCTTTGAAATTACTGAGACATCTTTCATGCCCCATTCATTATAGATTGGCCTAAGTGCCTGATGTGCTTGCACAGACTAGATTGGATGGGGGCGGTGTTTTTATATACAGCCATTAGGTCAGGAGAATTCATTGTGTATCAACATGTTTAGAACCCTGACATTTTTTTTCTCCCTCTGCTTATTCAAATTAATCTCACTCGCCCTCTATTGCTCAGAAATATTAATGCACTTCCTTTCATTTTAGTAGGAAGCAAACGCCACCCTCTGGTCAACAGTTCTAAGTATGATGGTTCACAATTTTCTTAAATCACAGCTTAAACGTGTGGAGGGGAAACAAGGCAAAGAACGTGGCAAATTGTACGAATATATATATATGAAAGTCACACCTTCTCTAAGGAGCCAAAACTCAGATGAATCCTGTCCCCTTTCCCTAGGGCCAGAGCACCTGTGCCCTCTTAAAAAAGAAGGAAGTAACAGGTCGCCAACATTACTATGACAGTCTTCTCTATTGTTTCTTTGTGCCTTTTTCTACCTTCCAGAAATGAAGCTTCTTCCTTCCTTATTAATGTATATAAGACTATAAATTTTGCCTCTGGGCATAGCTTTAGGTGCATCTGGAATGTTTTAATATTTTAAATTTTTACTGTTGTTCATTTAGGACTATTTTCTAATTAAAAAATTTTTTTTTGTGATTCTTCTGTAACTCATCAGTGACTTAGGTTAACTTTTGCTCTTTCTTGTATTTCTGTCCTTTGGGTGTTCAACATGTTAGCTGTTTCCTAAGTCCTTCAAGCATTTATATCACATATTTACCCAGAGTCTATCCTTTCTCAGATGAAAATAGGAACCTTCTATAATCAATTTAGTAGAGCTAGAAACCGAAATTTAGGTGTGTTTGAGAAAATTTAGGCAAACACTAGTAACATGAAAATGACAAAATTTTGCTAGCCACATCAGAGTATACACATGGCTGAATTCTTAGCATGTGTATAAAAAGCATCCAGAAGATTTTTTGAAATTTTCAGTGTTTGAGTACAATGTAGCTAATTCAGTGTCATTGTTATCAGCTGATCAATTTTATGATACTATAACTGAGTGGTTTGGGAAGCATTTACACCTCTATTTAATATCTGTACTGAAATAACCAATTAGAAAGGCATTTTCCCCCCAGTAACTCTCATTATTTAGTTCTTTACTCATGCTGACTAGGCGTGAGTTCCTCTAAACAACCCAGCTCTCCCAAGATGAGCTAATGGTCTCTTCTATGTAGAATCCCATAACAATTACAAGTGATGAGGAGGAAAAATATTGCACGAACATACCTACCACTGAACTTCCTTTTTATTTTTAGTAAGATATTTTATTTACCTAGCTTTCAAACTCAACTTATTATTCCCAGTTTTACTGAGGTATAGTTAATATACAAAACACTGCACAAAATTAATGTGTTTGACATGATGAGCTTGGATTTCTGAACTACAGCTGGAGAGAACTGCCTCTGTAAGTTTAAGATTAAAAAATCAGTTGATCCATCATATGAGTTGATCTCATATTTTCAATATGAGAAAATAAGTATTGACTTACTATCTTTCACATGCCTGGAACTTCCAATGATCTGTAAATATATTACTGCTATATGCAGATGGCTAGACATGGAGACTAACCTGGACAGTGACTTCAGTTACAGGATTTCTTGGGATGATTCTAAAATACAAAGACATTTATAGAGATCTCAAAGACTGTCCCTTGCAACAAATACCGGTGCAATAATTTTATAAGAATTCCCATTTAATAAAACAAACTTGTGGACAAATCACTCATTATTACTACCATATTGTTATTGTTATTATTATTCCTATCATTTTCTGGATGAGGTAAAACAGTGTGATTAATTTTCCCCAAGATGAATTCTTGGATTTAGGATTTGAACCCCAGATGCTTGATTGAGACACTTGATTTTAATCACCCTCCCACCAACTCCATTCTGTAACCCCACAGATGTAGCAAAATGTTGGACCAGAAGCAGGTGTGTATACTTGGAAAAAAGTGCTATACAGCCCTAGCAGGGTAGCTTAGTTGGTTAGAGCATCCTTCTGGTCAGAGCAAATATAAGAAGCAACCAAGGAATGCCTAAATGAGTAGAGCAACAAATTGATTTTTTTTCTCTCTCATCTCTCTTGCACCCTTTCTCTCTTTCTAAAATCAATAAGTAAAAAAAAAAAAAGTTGTTTTTTTAAATACAGACATCAGCCATGTGGAGCACAGCCCAACATGTCTGAGCTGTTTGGAATAAAAGGACTCTGAGGCCTTTGTCTCTTTTCTATCAAACCCTGCCGTCCACTTCTGAGCTAGCTTCCCACCCCCTGTGCCTTAGTTAAGCTGTCTGGACAGTGTCTCAGCCCTGCGTTGCTGTATACCACCTCCCACACAGTCACTCTGCTCTCTGGTGACAGCCTGCTCAGGAGTGTTCCTTCCATTCCTTCTACTTGGGATCCCCAAATGCTGACCAGCCAGGAAATCTTGAGCTTCCCTGTGGACTGGTGTATGTACAGAAGTTTGTCTCAATGAAGACTCAGCCCCTGAGGCCCTTTTGCACTTTTTTGGAAAGAAAAGGATCAGCTGAGCCAAATAACTAGAGAAATAACCATGTGAGTATTCTCAGAGACTGTGTGAAAACAACATTGGAGCTCAAGTAAAAAAATAAAATGGGGGGACATGAAAATGGGTTATGACAGAGAAAATTCTTTGAGAATAGTGATTTGATTGGGATGGACAATATTTGCTTATTTCTCTCAGAATGCATTGCCTGATATTTTCAGTTATTCGATCACACATATTTATAATCAGACAGTAAAATTTTAGTTTCTAATATTGCATGTGAAACACTGTCACTATCAAACTAGATGATACAGTTCATGATGAGATGGCACAATATGAACACAATAGGGGGGTACACAGGTGGGGCTTTTTTTTTAATTTCTTTTTATTTTATTTATTTTAGAGAGGAGACACAGAGTGAGAGAGAGAGAGAGAGAGAGAGAAAGGGGGGAGGAGCTGGAAGCATCAACTCCCATATGTGCCTTGACCAGACCAGTGCAGGGTTTTGAACTGGCGACCTCAGTGTTCCCAGGTCGACGCTTTATCCACTGCGCCACCACAGGTCAGGCACAGGTGGAGCTTTGAAAGCAAACAATGGCCTGTGCCAACAGCATCACCTTGGGAAAGTTAGGAAATCTCTGTTCCTTAATCTTTGAGAAAATAAAATGGTCAAATGCTATCTGGATTTTCTCTGCCTGGTACAGGAGCTACAAGCCATAAGTGGCTTTTAAAATTAATTCTGAAATATATAAAAAAACATATTTAGTCCCTAAGCTACTCTAGCTACATTTCCAGTGCTCCAAAGCCAGTGGAGTTAGTGTCCATTATACTAAACATCAAATATACAAAAATTCTAATAAATGATTCTGGCTTATTTTTAATTATTTTTATTTATTTATTCATTTTAGAGGAAAGGGAGAGAGAGAGAGAGAGAGAGAGAGAGAAGGGGGGAGGAGCAGGAAGCTTCAACTCCCATATGTGCCTTGACCGGGCAAGCCCAGGGTTTTGAACCAGCAACCTCAGCATTCCAGGTCAACACTTTATCCACTGCGCCACCACAGGTCAGGCCTGGCTTATTTTTAAAAAATGAGAGAATCAAATATAATTAAAACAGTTCTGGGAACATATTATTAATAAACAAATAATAGGTTTATGTTTAGTATAAGAATATACTAAACATATTTTTGTGAATCTGGGAAAAGCCTGGCTTATAAGACTGACTTCTGTGCCCCCAACACTTTTTCTTTTCTGTGAAACTCTTAGGAGAGGTAAGAGAATGCAAGTAAGTCAGACTTTGGAAGAACAGTTTCAATCATCATTTCAAAGGATTTTGTTTGATTCACTCCCCTTACTTCATGTTTGTCTTTCCTTTAATTTCTTTACTATATTATTTGCTTCCATCTGATTTACATGCTATATAATCAGACATTCTCTCATTTTTAAATATGAATTTAGGATATAAAATGTCTCTCTCAGAAACTTGTTTTAGCAAAGCACATCAAGCAATATACAAATTTATGCCATAAGCATAACAGATTTTAGGAAAAAAATCGTAAATTACATCCTTAAAATATATCAGTGCAAATAATCACATTCAGAGGGTAAAGAGGGAACATATGATATCTCTCTTAAAAAAAAGAAAAAAAGCAGAAAACTCTGTGATAAAATTCAGGATAAATTCAATAATGACTACCCTTAGCACAGTAGGACTATAAAATATTTTTACTGAAAGAATAAAATGTATTTGCAAACAAAGAAACCCCCGTCTCCCGGAGCGGGAATTTAAAAAGCATCACTTGTGAGCTGACCAGAGCAAAGACGCTGTGAAAGGCTGTCTTACCACAATGCAGCAGCACGAACCTGGATGAAAGGAGGGGGGGGGGAGGGAGACAAAGGGCCACCACGGCAGCTTGCGACAGAAAACAAAAAGCCCGGGTGGCGCACGGGACAGAGGCTTATTCAGCCGGCATCAAGCTTGGAAGCGTCTTTTACAAAAATGCCGAGAGAGGACAGTGATTAACCCCAATCCACCGAGACACGCGGAAGCCCAGAACTCCCTCCCCTGATCGTGCCTCACTGGCCAGAATCCCCCAAACAACCACCTCCCAAATATTCCTCATAAGCCCGTAAAAATTTCCGGGGAATCAAGACCTGGAAAAAAAAATCCTGTCAACAAAACAAAAAGGTGGAAACTTCCCTCAGTGACCATCGCGAGATCCCTCCCCCTTTCCCCGCAAAAAGAAAGCCCCTCGCAGACATCATAGGAACAGAAAAAAAAATTTTTTTTTAATATAAAATTCGCGGGTCAGATGTTTCATTTGAAGGTGCAATTTCCGACATGAAAGGGAGGGGGAGCAAGAGCGGCAGTTTTCCTGGTCATGAACACACAGACACGGACATGCGGACCAGCCACCCGATGCGTCACGCCGGCCACTGCGTCTGCGTGAAGAGCCAGAGCCACTAAACGGAAACCGCAGAGGGCGGCGACCACATCCTCCAGCCGAGCCCACGCTCGGCGGCGGCAGCGGCAGCGGCGGCGGCAGCGGCGGCGGCAGCGGCTGGGGCCGGGGGAACGGGGCCAGGTCCACCTGCTGCAGACAAAGCAGGCACGAAATTTGCCCTCAAGCGCTGGGACGTGACAAACCGAGCGGACTCGAGAGGGAACTGGTGGTGCTCCCACCGGAAGTGCCCGCCGCGCTGACGCGGCAGAAGAGGTAGGACCCAATAGTAACCGGAAGTAGGGGGGCGGGTCGGAAGGAAAAAATGAGCACTTCCTGGTAAAGAGCTCCGAGCCAGCTCCCGACTCCCGAGACCTCATGCCCCGAAAGAAGACACCTAGGGCGCCCTTTAGGGGCGCGACAGGTGACATGCAAGAACCTGCAGCTCCCTTAGAGCCCCAGGAAGCCGCAGGGGGCTCAACAGGTGCCCAGGGAGCAGGTGAGGGTGACCAGGGGCCCGGCTACCCGACGCGGCCAGCGCCCCGCCCATCACCCGGGTCTGGCCACGCCCACTTGCGTACGTCATGGTTTAGGCCCGCCCGCACTTCCGGGGGCGGGTCCGCGTTCCGCTGGCTGCGGGATCTGCGGCGCGCGGGACCCTGGACGAAAGACGTCGTGTGCAGGTACTATGCGCACGGGATGTGCAAGCACGGGGAGAACTGTCGCTACTCGCACGACCTGTCGGGGCTGCCAGCGGCAGGGGAGGGCGGCGGGTCGCCGCAGCGGGCGTCGGCCGAGCTAGGCCGCGGCAGCAATGGCGGCGAGGCGGCGGCGGCAGCGGCGCCTGCGCCTGCGCAGAGCGAGCCGGAGCCCCCGGAAGTGGCGTGGGAGCCCCCCGCCGCGTGCTCGCGCTCCTGGCCGGCGATTGGCCCGGCGGCCGGCGGGGGCTTCTTTGAAGAGCAGCCGGGCCTATTGGCCGCGGGGGGCGCGGGGGCTTTCGGCTGGTCCGAGCCCTTGCATTTCGTCCCGGGGCATTTCTGCTGGGGCGACGGGGCTTTCGAAGCCGCCGAGGTCCCTCCGCCGCTGCAGGCGCCGCAGCCGCCGCACTGGGGGCCAGTGCGGCGACAGCCTGTCCGCGGGGGCGCGGGCCCGGGGCTGCCGCCGCTGTGCCGCGACGCCGCGCTGGGGGCGTGCTTCCGCGGGGACACCTGCCCGTACCTGCACGGCGACGTGTGTGATTTCTGCGGGCGGGAGACGCTGCATCCGGAGGACGCGGCTCAGCGGGCCAGGCACATCCGCTCCTGCATCGAGGTGCATGAGCGCGACATGGAGCACTCGTTCGCTGTGCAGCGCAACCTGGATCAGGTGTGCGGCATCTGCATGGAGGTGGTGTGCGAGAAGGCCGAACCCAGCGAGCGCCGCTTCGGCATCCTGTCCAACTGCAACCACCCCTACTGTCTGAATTGCATCCGCCACTGGAGGAAGATCCCCCACTTTCGGAGCCGGCTGATTAAGTCCTGCCCCCAGTGCCGGGTCTCCTCTGACCTGGTGATCCCCAGCGAGCGCTGGGTTGAGGATGAAGAGGAGAAGCGGCAGCTCATCCAGGAGTACAAGGAGTCCATGAGCACCAAGACCTGCAGGTATTTCGCTCTGTGCACGGATTGCTGCCCATTCGGACAGAACTGTTTTTACAGGCATGGCGACCCTGAGGGCGAGGTAGAGGAGCCTGAGGGGCAGACTCCTCGGGCATCCCGCAGTGCCCGCCGTCGACTTTTGGAGTCTGACCAGGTGGGAGAGGGCGGCATGCCCTTTAAAAGCTGTCACCAAGAGCTTGTCATGCTTTGGCTGGCCGGTCTGTTGTGGTGTAAGTGTTTTTTCTTCCACGGGGTGGTGGTGGAGGGGAGGAGAGGCTGCGCTCCCCAGACTCTCAGAACCAGTGGGACTCGCTTCATGAGTGGGAGAGGGCGGGGGCTGGGGTTGGGGCAGTGTTACATCTTGAATTCGTGGCGTGATGCTGTGGCTTGTGGCGTAGTGTGCTGAGGCTCTTGTGTCGGCTGTTGCTTGTTTCTTGTGTGTAGGGACATCCACCATGTCCAGCAGCTGTTGAAGCCATTTTTATAGATCACTCATCCGTGCTCTTGCCCATCCCCATCTCTCTCCCCTCTTAGGAGTGTGGTGTTGCGCAAAAGTATCCAAAAAAAAAAAAAAGTCCTTAACGTTGTTGTTTGGTGAAATGCTTATTGCTGTCAGTTTATGGTTTATCTTGTCATCTCTGTTTCCAACAGGATTGACTCAGTTCTAGTCTAGTGTTAACAGGAGTGCTACACTCATTTTGAAGCCCCGCAAGCATAAAGGTGCAGGGTCATGGGAGAAGTCTTAACTGAACAAGGAACTTTTTGCTGCTACAGCTTTAAGAAATGGACCCTTGGGGGGCGTTGTGCAGCTGCTCGTCTCTGCTGTTTACGTGTCTGTTCCTTCTCCTACTCCTTTTCAAGTGCACTTGTTCTTGTTGTTCACTTGTGGTTACCTTGTGGTTTTGTGTTGTATTTGACCCAGAACTAGGTGTATACGTTTACATGTTTTGATCCTGCTTGACTTGATGTGAAATGACTTATGTTTAGAGGTAGTATATATTTAAGAATGCTATTTAACTGTGTGTGCGTATAAGTGAGTATAAAAGTTATTTACTTGAAGGCGTATACGTATATATATACACATATATACACATACATATATATATAAAAGGATAGATACAACATACTATCGTATAATATGCATGTAATAAGATAACTTAAGAACTAAGAAGCTAAAGGTCAAATGCCTAACAAAATTCACTGTTGTGTTGAGTGTGAGGTGGGTGAATAATTTTTCTGTTCCCTTCACAGGTTTCAGTGATTAGCATGTTTGCAAATGGCTATCCCTGCGGCTCTGGCCCAATGTGGCACAGATCGTAAAGGACTTACTAAGTAGGAAATGCCTGATATCTGTGGTGAAATTCAGAACTCACTCTGCTGTTAAAAATACAGAAATGTGTGTTTAAAATCGTCTTGTTCTTCCTTGTAACAAACAGCACAATTCTGGACACAGTTCTTTATATGCAGTGTTGTGTTATCTCTATGTTGTCCACACGGTGGCGCTTGTGACAAAACGTTTTCAGCATGTAAGTGACAAGGTTATACAAGAAAACATAGAACAATAAAAGTTTTGAAGCCACTGAGAATGCAATGCAAAGACAAAACATTGACATTCACCATAATTAGATTAAATGAAAATGGTTTACAAACTGAAGTTGTCAAAGGTTTCTGAGTCTTGATTATAATTAAAACGAAACTACATGCTATTTAAAATACAATACCCTCTCCCCCTCAAAATACCTAAAATAGAAGACTACAGAAACATTAAACATGGCAGGACTTCTTATAGACCAAGTGTGTATTAAGAATAAACGCATTGCTGGAAGTCAACAAGGATGGTGTACAAACATTAAGTTATGATTAACCAGGGAGATAAAACTATTCCAATTTCATGGTCATTTAATAATGTAGCATCATACAAGTGTAGAAAAACATAAGTGAAGAATTTGAATACATCTTTTCTGTAACTGAACAAGGAAAGAATGTGACTGCCCCACAAAGACAGAATTTCTGCAGCACTTATAACGTGTACTTAGAATTCTGTAAAGCATGAAGTTAATTCCCAGGACCGTCTTACTGTAATTTCCCCCACCATCCTGATGAGGTATAAATAAGGTGCAGAGAGCAAATTACTCGCTGGTAGCACTCTGGCCTATAGATATAAGTTAGTGGGATAGTGACTGGGACTCACTGGATTTCTAGATCACAGACACTGTCACCGCCCCACCTACATGGCCAGGAACAGGTGGGGCACCTGAACACAGCTACCAGAAACGCATGTGCCATCTTGACCTGTGGATGATTTAGCCAGGTGGGACAGAGGTGGGCATAAGTAATTTCCTACAGAATGTCGAACTTTGGGGGCTTTCTCTGTGGGCTGTCAGACTCAGTATTTCTCAGTCTACTTCTCAGAATGTGCCTCCAGTGCCCACGTTTTCACACCACCTCTGCCATCTTAAGCCTACTTCTGATTGCATAGGGGACGTTTCTCAGCCTCTTTTCATTGTGGTCCTTGCCGTAGTCCTTCCCACTTGATTCCTTTTCTCCAGAGAATTCACCCATCAGGAGGTGCCCTGGATGTCTCTTTATAACTGGCTTGCAGGGTGAGTGGTTCTTCATGAAATCCAAACACATGCCCACTCCCCAGGACCGGGAGAAGATGGGGTATCTTCAAAGGCTCAGTGAGCTCTGAGTCATGGCTCTGCTGTCCAAGAGGGATTTTAAAGCTGAACCTGGAAAACTCTGAGAACTTGGTTCTAATATACCTCACCTAATGTGAAATATCACGTTTTCGTTCAAGTAGTGTCTCACACCAGACAGTGATCATAAAGTTCAGGGGGTTGAGTGGGACAGAGGTTAGTGGAAGATAAAATATTCAGGCATCAGAAAAAGAGTCATTAGAATCCTGACTCTGCTTTTTACCAGCCATGCATTCTGGGGCACAGGAGTTAAATTTTCTACACCTCAGTTTGTTTGTGTGAGATGGGTACAGCAGCACATGCTTTGCAGTGTTGTTGTGAAGCTCAGGTCTGATTGGGCAAGGAGCTTGGATCACATGGTAGTTTTTAAAGTGGCAATTCTAAAAGTGGAGTTTATGTGTGTGTGTTTGTTTACCTGATCAGGGCTTGCATAAGAATTAGTAGCCCACTAAGTTTTTCCCTTTGAGAACCTTTGTAACTTGAATTAAGGGAACATTATTATTTTATGATTATTTTTCATAGAAAAGGGGCTCATTGCCTTCATGGTCATAATTTCAAAGTGGCCAAGTAATTTTGTCAGCAGAAGTCACTCAGGTAAAACTAAAAACATCCTATTTCTGAATATACAGTAAACAACAAAAACAGTGCATTACTTGTGACAGATGCCCACCTCCTTGAGTAAAATCAGAAATAAGATGATGTTTAAGAAGATTAAATGCCCTTTCCCTCGTCAGCTCATTCAGGAAGAGGTCAGATCATGGGGTTGTCCCACCACCATGGCAGGGCAACGTGTTCCAAGGGCCCGCCCCTGTTGGCATCGGGGACAAAGGAACCCCTGACAAAGGTTTTCTCTGTGAGTGATTTGGAGTGCATGTGGGGCCCCTCCTCCACCAGGACTCACGGACTCCATCCTGGGCTCTGCACAGAGGTTCGGTTCCAACCACATGAAAAATTGCCCGGGAGAAGCAAGTCTGATTTGCCTGTGCTAACTGTGTTCACAGTTTGCGGATGTGCAGATTTGAGAAATGCTAAACCTTTACCTGGAGCTCCTTTCCCTTCTAAGCTGTGGAAGCCACTCAGCCTCACATACCACTGACTCCATTTATTGAATTTCAGTGAGGTAATGGGAAACACTTCCAGTTCATAATCGATTCCCCTATGTTTCTCTATTTTGCCACTTATTTATTTATTTATTTATTGATTGATTGATTTTTGTAACCCTCCTGGGAGGTTGGCCTCCGGTTCTCACAGCGGATGCTAACCTACAACCTCAGCGTGGAATAGAGTTGGGGTGTGGATGGGGATAGAGGTGTTTGGAAAATGTCCCAGCCCTCATGCAAAAAATAATAATAATGATAACTAATAAATGTCAGAATTTTTGCCATGAAAATATACTGCTCACAAAAATTAGGGGATATTTCAAAATGAATAAGAAGCGATCAAAAAAGAAGCATTTTTGTTTTTTTTATTAAACAAGAACATCAGAAAAGCAAACAAGTCAAAGAAAGTTGTTTTGTTATGCAAATGAGATGCAGAACCCACTTTTATTTCATTGGTGAAAATGCACTAGACCAAAGGCTGAAAGTACTGGAGTATCTGCACATTCCCTGATCCCCTAAGTTTTTTTGTGAACAGTTTATATAGCGTATCCTGTTTTCTGGTAACCCTCACAAACTAACAAAAATAATTGTGTTAGATCACAATGAAACTCTCAGTTCAGTTGAGAAATTAGTGGTAGGACAGGCAACATTCTCTGGTGTCAACAAAAGAAAATAAGCTGTGGCACATGGGAAAAAATTTTTTTAGTCTCTCTCGAAAATAATTTGGCAGAGGAGTGAATTCACAGTCATTTAGCAGGATAGAGTAAGCAATTAAAAATTATATATGCCATGATCTATAGGGTAGTACTGACTGCACTCAAATTAATTATAAATACCAATATAGCATTGTTGAGAAAGAAAAATCACATAATAAAATAGGTATTCCAGTCTGTACATTTTAAAGAAGCAACAGCATACACACATGTAATCAGACATGATTAAGAAAGATGAAAGCAAAAATTATCGGGTTAGAAAGTGGGACTATAAAAGCTGTTTCGTGGGGGGAGGGGAATCAATAAACAGATAAACTGTTAACTTGATCAAGAATTAAAAGACAAAGTGTACCATCCGTGAGGAAGAAAGACGTCCTACTTTTGGTTGGTTGTGGGCACGTGGGGCGACAGCCCCAAAAGTTCACACATAAGCAGGGTGCGGTGGTGCTCGGTGGTCGGCTACTCCTCCATGGACAGCTGCCTGGAAGATGGTTCAAATCCGGCCCACCACTATTCACTTCAGTTACTCTTGTCTCTGTCCCTCAAACTCGGACCCCCGTCATTTAATCAAGGGTATCTCTTGTCCCCTCCACCCATTTCTCCTGTCTCCCACTCCCTCCCCCTGGAAACCGCCAATCTTGTTTGTTTTTTGTTTCTGTGAGTTTTTGTTTTCTTTTTCCGATTCTACATAGGAAATAGATTGGACAGTATTTGTCTATGACTTATTTCCCTTGGTGTAATGCCTCAAGGGTCATTGGTGGTTTTACAAATGGCAGGATTTTTCTGCACTTTTTATGGCTTAATAATATCCCATTGTCTGACATAATGTCTACCAAAGCATAACCAATGCACATACACATTGATCAACTTTATGGGAAAAAAATGGGCACAAAAATAAAAATAAATAGGAAAGATCAGGATAAAATATTTCTGCATTTTTATCCTTTTTAATAAATCATAGGTAAGGAATTGAATAATACCTGCTTGAATCAGACACAAACAAGATCCTTTCTTTTTATTAACTGTTAAAATTATTTTGCTAATCAGTGCATTGCCTACAAACACAAAAACATTTCAAAGAGGAATGTAAATTCAACTCTCTGAGTAGATGGTGTATAACCTTGCATGTCAAAAATCTAATACTATCTGGAACACTTCAAAAAAATAAAAACCAGGTGTGAAAAAAATTATATGTAAAGCAATCATGTAGAAAATATAACAGAGACCTACTTTCTATGGAAACAGTACTTTAAAGTGCATAGGAATAAACTTTAAAATCCACTTATGAGTAAAGTTATACAGTATTTGTCTTGTTCTGCCTGAGTTACTTCACTTCATAAAATATACTCAAGTTTCATCCATATTGTTGCAATGACAAGGTTTTGTCCTCTTTTGTAGTCGAGTGGTATTCCAGTATATGTATACAGGGCCAGAAGTAGGTTTACCATTGTGATATGTGCAACGGTTTATTCCTATGTTTTTTTGTTATTCTCTTCCATATGAACCAATGTAAGCCTAATTTGTCCCACCCCGTGTACATATAAAGATACAGAAAGACCTAGTAAGAGAACTTGAAGGGTTCCCCTATTATTGCAGGAACTTTATAAAGCATTTATAACCAAGTAGTCCACAGATTGGTTAGAAGTGAGGATTGGAGGACTCCAGGAGTCCTAGACAACCTGTCGGTGCCATAGGTGAGGTGCAAGAATTCTCACTCCATGCCAATCTCTGCACCACTGGGTTGGACCCCTTCCTGTCTCCATATTCAGGGAGCTCCTTCAGCAACCTTTCTTTCTGTATATTGCTAATGTGTCACTCTTATTAGATACATATTACATATCATAAGGAGAAAGTCTCTTATTGTACTTGCACCAGCAATCACCCCATTTCTTTGATTCTCTTTGAACCTGTACTCTTCAAAATGTTTGTACCCACTCACCGTCTCTGATTCAGCTCCCTTCTGGTCTGTCTCAAAGACCTTCCTCTCTGCCTTCACAAACTCCGTGGACATAGCTCGCACCAGGTCCGCATTACTGAATCCAGCGCTCAGCCCACTGCCCAGTCTTTATTCGACAACTCAACAGCATGGGACGTGTCCTGACCCTCATCCTCCTCGGTGGTGAATTCCCCCCACGTGGCTTTCAGGATCCCACATTCCCTTATGGCTCCCTCTAGTCTCACCCATCACTCCTTTCTCCTCTTCCCCTGCAGACTTCTCTTCAAATGAGTTATTAAGAAAAGGCACGTCCGTCACCTCCTGGTTCTCTGCAGGAGGAGGGGAAGGTATGTTCTCATTCAATGGGTCACAGTGGAAAGGGTGTCCTTCCTGGACCAGAGCTGGTTTTGTCAGTGAGAAAACAGCCTGTGCAGTCAAAACCAGCCCAGCTTAGCGCTGGTCTTATGCTCAGCATGCATTCAGCCCTGGGTTGCTTTAAACCACAGTACTGGACTGCCCAAATCAATTATGTGTCAGCCCCAGGGTTTTCAGCAAGATGAAAAAATAAAAAAGGAGCTCTAGAAAGAGAGTTGGGGTGGGTCGCAAGGTAGATGGAGTTACACCTCTCCTGAAAGAGGAATTGGATCAGGCCATCCCCCTGATTAAAATCTTCCTGCTGCCCATTAGAAGAAGTCAAGACCAAACCTGTTACTATAATTTGCAAGGTCTTGCATTGTTGTCTTTTGCGTGTGTTCTTGGACAGTATTCTCCATTCTCAAACCTTCACACACACACACAGCTTGAAGTTTTAGCAGCAATGTTCTCTCTGTTCATTGAATGCAGGGTACTTTTTGCTAAACATCTTTACCTTGATGCATTCTCTCCGTTGATGCTATAATACTGTTTCAGTGATGGAATTTAAGCACTGGACTCAGGATAAGGTGGCTACAAGCAAGGAGAGCCCAAGGGACTGCAGTAGTTGTTATGGTCTGTTGGGCAGAGATTGAACTCTGGAAGAGGCATCAGGTAGATTGGAACTTGGTTGGTGTGATTTTCTCTTCAGATGTGACGTCTGCCACCTCCTGTCTGCCTTTTCTACCCCCAGCACTCACTCTGTTCCGGGCACACTTAAATTCGTTTCGTTTCCAAGCCTGATGATCTTGGTGCTAGCTCATTTCTCTGCTTAGGATGTTGTTTCCTTGTTTTTATAAAAGAATTTCTTTTAAAAGGGTTTTTTTTTATTGATTTTTAGAGAGATGAGAGAAAGAGAAAGAAAGGCAGTAGGCAGAGCAGGAAGCATCAACTCAAAGTTGTTGCCTCTCGTATGTACCTTGACGGGGCAAGCCCGGGGTTTCAAACTCGTGACCTCAGCAATTCAGGTGGACACTTACTTGATCCACTGTGTTACCACAGGTCAGGCTAAATTTTATTTTCCAGTTAATGTTTGCACTTAATATTTCAGGTGTACAATGTAGTGGTTAGACAGAATTTGCGAAGTCTTCCCCCGATATTTCCTTTACCTACCTGGCACCGTACATAGGGACCACAGTATTAGTGACTGTATTCCCTGTGCTGGACTTTACATTCCTGTGACTATTTTGAAACTACCAATTTGTAGTTTTTAATCCTGTCACCTTTTACACCCAGACTTCCACTCCCCACCCCTTTGACAACCATCAGTCTGTTCTCTGTGTCTCTGAGTCTGTTTCTGTTTTGTTTGTTCATTTATTTTGCTGTTTAGATTCTACCTATAAGTGAAAGCATATGGTATGCGTATGATTCATTTCACTCATAATACCCTCTAGATAGTCAACCTTTTTATACCTACAGCCCACTTTTGTATCTCTGTTAACAGTAAAATTTTCTAACCACCCACTGGATTCACAGTAATGGTGATTTATAAAGTAGGGAAGTAACTTTACTTTATAAAATTTATACAGCAGAATTATAGCAAGTTAAAACATATAATAATAATTACTTACCAAGAACTTTGTATTGGATTTTTTTCTAAGTTTAGCAGAATAAATCTTTATAAAACAACTTACTGTAGTTAAATCTATCTTTTTTTTAATCTATCTTTTTATTTATACTTTGGTTGCTCTGCTACCGCCCACCATGAAAGCTGGAACGCCCACTGGTGGGAGATAGGGACCAGGTTGACTACCACTGCTCTAGGTCCATCCATGCCATCACAAGTAGCAAGATTTTATTCTTTTCTTATGACTGAGTAGTACTACATTGTGGAAAGGCACCACAGCTATTTTATCCACACATCTGCTGATGGGCACTTGGCTTGCTTTCAAATCTTGACTATTGTAAATAATTCTGCAGTGAACATAGGGGTGGGGTGCATAGATTCTTTTAAATTAGAGTTTTGGTTTTCTTTGGATATATTCCCAGAAGTGGAATTGCTGGCTCATAAGGCAGTTCCATTTTTAATTTTTTGAGGAATCTCCATATTGTTTTCCACGTGGCAGCACCAGTCTGCATTCCCACCAGCAGTGCAGGAGGGTTCCCTTTTCTCCACATCCTCACCAGCACTTATTCTGTGTTGTTTTGCTGATGAGTGCCATTCTGACTGGTGTGAGGTGATATCTCTTTGTGGTTTTCATTGGCATTTCCTCTTTTCTTTGCTTTTTTTGTTGTTTTTATCTCTACTAAAATTACCTACGGAATCACAGAAGCTGTCTCTTTGCGTTTTGGTTTTAATTGCCTGGAACCATGTGCACACTCATAGACATTACCATTTTCTAAGGGAATGTGGTCCGCCCAAGTAGCAGAAATAAGGGGCTTTTGAGTGACAGCTTACCTGAACACAAGCTCTGCTCCATCGCTATTGCCATTGACCCCTCTCTTTTAAAACTCACTGGTCAATACAGAAATAAATTGCCTGAAAGCTTGCCAAACGGCCACCTCTGCACCCATGGAACAGGATAATTGCCTATTGGTAAGAATGTAGCCATCAGCCTCCTCACTGCAGGGAAGCCACCCAAATATGTAGTAGCTGAGCTCCCACCCCTTGATCCTGGAGCTCACTGCCATTCTGGCTGCTGCATTTGACAACTGTTTTGTCTTCTGATTATATCCTTAACAATTTCAAGTCTTCCAGGTGAGAGTGCTGACATCTTTGTATTTCATTATAGAAATTCATAAGGGGCCCTGGCTGGGTGGTTCAGTGGATAAAGCGTCCTCCTGGAGCACCAAGATAATGGGTTCAATCCTTAATCAGGGCACCTACGAGAAACAACCAATAAGTTCACAACTAAAAATGTAACAACTGCCTGACCAGGCAGTGGCACAGTGGCAGGTTTGAGACCCCCAAGGTCACAAGCTTGAGCATGGGTTCATCTGGTTTGAGCAAGGCTCACCAGCTTGAGCCCAAGCTCGCTGGCTTAAGCAAAGGGTCACTCAGTCTGCTGTAGCCCCCGGCCAAGGCACATATGAGAAATCAATGAACAACTAAGGAGCCGCAATGAAAAATTGATGTTTCTCGTATCTCTTCCTGCCTGTCTGTCCCTCTCTCTGACTCTGCTTCAAAATAAAATAAAAAACAAAAATGGAACAACTGAGTGGACCAGTGAGTTGATGGTTCTTTCTCATTCTCTCCCTCTCTCCCCTTCTCTCTCTGTCTCTCAAATAAATAGAAAAAATTTAACTATTAAAGAAATTTAATTAGTGAATTAAAAATTTACTCCCCAAAAAACTACACAAGCCCCAGATAATAATTTCTAACAAATCAGCTCGTATTGAAACACAGACTTCTCCAATATGTGTCACATATTTGAAACAAATGCATTCAAATTTGTACATTTTTTTTTTCCACACGACTTTTAAAGGTGAGATAAAGAAGGCTGTGGTCTGATAAACAAAAGGCAGGCAAGTCTTATTTTTAGATGCAGGGGGGAAAAATTCTGTGTAACAGTTTGTAAATCAAATCTAGAGATGTAACAGTAAAGATTGGAAAATATTTTAAAGCAAGAAATTCCTATGGGGAGCGGTGGAGCCACACATTGGGAAAATGATAGGACTAGATCCATGGCCAAGGTCATACTCCCTGTTTCTTGACATGTGAGGATTTCAGGCCTGAAACTTTGGCCGGAGCTCAGTCAGGACTCTGCCTGGAGCAATGAAGGAGGGGCTGGTGCTGAACCTGGGTTCTCTAAAGATGGAACTAGGAACCCCTATTCTCGCATCACCTTAAGGGCTAGACAAGTACCATCCATTTGAAAGTCCCACTAAACGTCATTGTTCATGGACCACAGAAACCCTCTTAGTCATGAATCAGAGCTATGTTAGGAAAGTATCCTGTGAAAAATCAGTCGTTTAATTGGAGGATTCTACCAAACATTTAAAGAAGAATTAACCCCAAGTTTTCACAGTCTCTTCTAGAAAATAGAAGAGGATGAGCCATTTGAGGAAATCATCAATACCTTGGTACTAAAATCAGGCAATCGCAGTATCCCCCCCCCAAAAAAAGAATGGAAAATCACAGACCAGCATCCCTCATAAGTATGAATACAAAATTCCTAGAAATGTTAGTAAATATAATTCAGTTCAGCAAATTATATATATGCACCATGAAAAAAATGAGGTTTATTAAAGTAATATTGAAGCAAAGCTGTTCAGTATTCATAATTAAATGGAACCCATCATACTACTAAGCTATAAAAGGAAAAATCACATGGTTATAGCAGTCAATGCAGAGAAAACATTTTAACAGAATCAAACACCCATTCATGATTTTTAAGTCTTTAAAAGAATGGAAGGGAATTTGGATGACCAGCACACAATGCACTTTACAGATGATGTGCCCTAGAATCGCCCACTTGAGACCTGTATCATTTTATGAACTGATGCCACCGCTATATTTATACATAAATATGTATATGTATGTATGTATGTATATGTATATATATTTACATATATGTGTAAGTATATTTACATAAATACGTAAATAGGAGAGCTGCCTCAACTTGATAAAGCCATCAGGTATCCTAAAGGTGACATCATACTGGATACTGAGAGATTGAATGTTTTTCCCTGAAAACATCCAAACAAAGCAAGAATGTCTGCTCTTGCCACTCCCAACATATTACTTGAAGTCCAGCACAAAAAGGTGATTTTAAAAAAAGCATACAGAGCCTGACCTGTGGTGGCGCAGTGGATGGAGCATCGACCTGGGAACACTGAAGTCGCCAGTTCAAAGCCCTGCACTGGTCTGGTCAGGGCACATGTGGGGGTTGATGCTTCTGGCTCCTCCCCCCTTTCTCTCTTTCTCTCTCTCACTCTGTGTCTCCTCTCTAAAATGAATAAAATAGAAATAAAATTTTAAAAAAAAGTACAGTATTTCCATTTAAAAAAAAAGCATACAGATAATAAAGAAATAAAACAGTGTCTGTTTGCAGATGACAAAATGGTCTACATAGAAAACCCTAAGGACTTGCATACAAACTCATTAGAACTAATATGTGAGTTCAGGAAATGAGGCCAACATGCAAAATTCAACTGCCTTTCTATGTACTAGCAGTGACCAGGCAGAAACTGAAATTTAAAATGTACTAGCATTTACAATCACTCAAGAAGAATGAAATACTTAGATATAAAGGTAACAAACATATCCAGGACTTCTACTCGGGAAAATAAAAACTGCCGGTGAAATGAAATTTTTTTTAAAACAATCCCAATAAATCAAGAGTTACACTGCGTTTATGGGTTGGAAGATCCGACCCAGTAAAAATGTCACTTCTCCCCACCTTTACATACAGGTTGAACTACTTCCTATGAAAATCCTAGCAATGCCTTTTGTGGTTATAGACAGGCTTATTTGTGGCACAGTGGATGGAGCATTGACCTGGAACGTTGAGGTCGCTGGTTCAAAAAAAAACCCTGGGCTTTCCCTGGTCAAGGCACATATGGGAGTTGATGCTTCTGTTCTTCCTCCACCTTTTCTGTCTCCTCTCTAAAATGAATAAAATCTTAGAAAAATTAGAAATAAAAATTTATATGGGGTGTCAAAGGCTCTAGAATAGTGAAAAAATAATTTGGAAAGAAATAACAGTCACTATAGTTTTCAGGACTTACTATATAGTTACAGTAATGAAGATGGCTGTATTGGGGGAGAGATATACTTCAGTGAGACAGAACAGAGAACTCAGAAACAGCCCACACAAACACAGCCAACTGATTATTTACAAAGGCACAAAAGCCTTAAGGGGAAATAAACCTACACTTTATTTTTTTAAATCTTTTATTTTAGAAAGAGTAGAGAGGAAGAGAAGGGAGGGGAGGAGCAGGAAGCATCAACTCTCATATGTGCCTTGACCAGGCAAGCCCAGGATTTCGAACCGGCAACGTCAGTGTCCCAGGTTGACGCTCTATCCACTGCACCAGCACAGGTCAGGCCTAAACCTACACTTTATACAGAGTGAATTCAAAATGGATTATAGATTTAAAGAGAAAATATAGGCGCTGGCCAGTTGGCTCAGCGGTAGAGCGTTGGCCCGGTTTGTGGAAGTCCTGGGTTCGATTCCCGGCCAGAGCACATAAGAGAGGCGCCTATCTGCTTCTCCACCCTTCCCCCTCTCCTTTTTCTCTGTCTCCTTCTCCCACAGCCAAGACTCCGTTCGAGCAGAGTTGGCCTAGGCACTGAGGATGGCTCCATGGCCTCTGCCTCAGGCTCTAGAACGGCTCCAGTTTCAACGGAGCAATGCCCCATATGGGCAGAGCATCGCCCCCTGGTGGACATGCGGGGTAGATCCCAGTCTGGCACATGCGGGAGTCTTGTCTCTCTTCCTCCCTGCTTCTCACTTCAGAAAAATACAAAACAAAAAAAATACAATAAGCACTAAAATACTCAATATAGGAGAAAATATTTGGCACTCATGGTCTGATAGAGGATCTTTAGATAAGAAATCAAGAACATTACCCATAAAAAATGAATCAATAAATTAAACTTTTTCAAAGTAAAATTTTTGTCACTGGTCCAGTCACTCAGTTGGTTAGAGCATCATCCTGATACACCAAGGTTGCATGTTTAATCCCGAGTGAGGGCACATACAAGAAGTAATTAAGGAATGCATAAATAAATGGAACAGCAAATTAATATTTCTTTTTCTCTTTGAAATCAGTAAATTAAAATAATTTTAAATTCAAAACCATTACTATGTGAAAGGCCCTGTTATGATGAAAAGCCAAACTACAGACAAGGAGAAGATACTTGCAAGCCACATATCTGATGAAGATTAAAATCTAAATTACATAAAGAACCCTCAAAACCAATATTATAAAACCAACAAACAAAAGGAACATCATTTGGAAAACAGGCAAGGACCCTGGCCCGTTGGCTCAGTGGTAGAGTGTTGACCTGATATGTGGAAGTCCTGGGTTCAGTTCCTGGTCAGGGCACACAGGAGAAGCAACCATCTGCTCCTTCCCTCTCCCTGTTTTTTCTCTCTCTCCCCCCTCCTGCAGCCGTGACTGGATTGAAGTGCATTGGCCTCAGGCTCCATGGATGGCTCCACAGCCCCCACCTTAGCCCCTTCTTAGGGGCTAAGAAGATCTCAGTTGCTGAGCAACAGCAGTGCCCCAGATGGGCAGAGAATCGCCCCCTAGTGGGCTTGTGGAATGGATGCTAGTCAGGGGCATGTGGGAGTCTGTCTCTGCCTCCCCTTCTCTCACTGAATTAAAAAAAAAAACAGGCAAGGAAGATGAACATTTCACTAGAGAGGGCATACAAATGACAACAAGCACATGGGAAAATGTTCAACTCCAGCCATTCGGAGAATGCAGATTAAGATGACAGTGAGACATCATTATACACCTATTAGGACGTATCATTTTTTAAGTGGTAACACCAGTTACAACCCAAGCACTCATCAGTAGGGGAGTGGATCAAAACGCTGTGGTACATTTGCAGCATGGAATACTACTCAGACATAAAATATAAAGAAGTAAATCTTAGCTTTTGTGACAACATGGATGGACCTGGAGAGCATTTATGCTAAGTGAGACAAGGCAGGCAGAGAAAGATAAATTCCATATAATCTCACTTCTATGTGGAATCGTAATGAACAAAACAAACTAAGAAAATAGAAACAGACCCATAGATACACCGAGCAGACAGACTCTACCTAGAAAAGCTATTATTTAGAATCAAAGGACCAATAAAGATCTTCCCAGACCACACACACACAAAAAGCTAAAGGTGTGCATCTCCACCAAACCAATATTACAAGAAATGTTAAAGGATCTTCTTTAAGAAGACAAAAATATAAAATAAAAAATGAGTAATAATAAGCCCTGGCTGGTTTGCTCAGTGGTAGAGCATCGGCCTGGCGTGTGGAAGTCCCAGGTTCAATTCCCAACCAGGGAACACAGGAGAAGTGCCCATCTGCTCCTCCACCCTTACCCCTCTCCTTTCTCTGTGTCTTTCCCTCCCACAGCCAAGGCTCCATTGGAGCAAAGTTGGCCCAGGCGCTGAGGATGGCTCCATGGCCTCCTCCTCAGGCCCTAGAATGGCTCCAGTTATAACAGAGCAACGCCCCAGATGGGCAGAGCATCACCCCTAGTGGACATGCCGAGTGGATCCTGGTCAAGTGCATACAGGAGGCCCTCTCTCTGCCTCCCTGCTTCTCACTTCAGAAAAATAATATGAGTAATAATAAAGTGGCCATAAATACATATCTATCTACAATTAACTTTAAATGCAAGTAGATTAAATGCTCCAATCAAAAGAAACATAGAGGCTGAATGGGTAACAAAACAAGACTCTTAACATGTACTGCCTATAAGAGACTCACTTCAGATTGAAAGTCATATTTCACCAAAATGGAAACAAAGGATCTTAAAGACAAAATAAGTAAAGAAGCAGAACAGAAACAGACTCACAGAGGCAGAGAACAGGCTGATGGTTGCCAGGAGGGAAGGGTGCTTTGGAGAATGGGTGAAAAGTAAAGGCATTAAGAAGTACAGATTGGTGGTTACAGAATCAGTCACGGGGCTGTAAAGTAACAGCCTATGGAATATAGTCAATAATATCCTAATAACTATGGTGCCAGGTAGGCACTAGATCAGTGGTTCTTAACTAACCTTTTCTGAGGTACTGAACTCACCAGTTTCATATGTGCATTCACCGAACCCTTCTTTAGTGATAAATAAAATATGATTTTTTTTCCAAATTCAAGACATAGGTATATGTTTTTTTACTGGTGCACACAATGAGCCGTGCATGAACATCACCTTGCTCAAAGAACAAAACCAACAAAGTGTATGAACTCCCAACAAATTACGGTATTACTTTATTCTGGCCTCTGCGGCAGAGGCTTTTCCGAACCCCTGAGACCATCTCATTGAACCCCTAGGGTTCGATAGAACCCAGGTTAAGAACCACTACACTAGATTCATCAGGTGGTCACTTAGTAAGTCACTTAGATATGAATGTCTAATCACTGAGTCATACAACTAAAACTAATAGAATATTGTATGTCAACTATAACTGGAAAATCAAAAATTAAAGTATAAAAAAAATGAAGCCCCCGGAGGAAACCAGATGAAGGATGCAGGGGATTACGCAGTCGTTAGATACGCACCCAAGAGAATGATCCATAAAAGAAAGAATAAGCCAAACCTTATCAAAATTTAGCTGTGCAAAAGTCCCTGTGGGTTTATCATTATTTCAAAACAAACAAAAAAAATGTTTTTAAGGATGTCTCAAATTAAAAAAAAAAATGCCCATAATCCAATTGCTCTGTGGCCCCAGCTCACTGTGTTCTGGGGAAGATTGTGATCCACTTGGGAGCACTTGGCAGGATATCTACCAGGTCTGGGAAAGGCTTCTGCCATTGCTGCTGGTTGACTGGATGCCACCCAGCCCCTCTCTGAACCCTGGTTCTCACACTGAGTTGACTCTGAACACCTGAAAGCACAGAGGGCCGGTCTCCCCGGAGAGGGGTTGGCGGCTCATAGCGGAGCACAGTCATCTGGATCAAAAATGGCACCTGGGTGACTTCTGCAGGGCTACCAAGACAACAGAAGAAAGCTGGTAATAAAGATGTTTCCTCTCCCCCGCCCCCAGACCCCTGTATTTTGCACAGAAAGGGGCAGGCGTAACTTTCAGAATCTAAAGGGATTAGGAGATTGGACCAAATAACTACCCTGTTTTCCTGAAAATAAGACATCCCCGAAAATAAGACCTAGTGCAATTTTTTTTTCACGCTTAGAAATATAGGCCTACCCTGAAAATAAGACCTATCGCGTCTTTAGAAGCAAAAATTAATACAAGACACTTGTCTTATTTTGGGGGAAACAGAGTAGATTGTTGTACGTGGAAATAGTCACAAGAAGTCCTTGAGGGAATTCAGAGTTTGGCTGGTTATGCTGATGTTTGTGATGACATGACTACAGTATATTAATAAATGTTGATTTTTTGGTTCAACAATAAGTGAATTCTTATTCATGGAAAAATAAGACATCCCCTGAAAATAAGATCTAGCCCACGTTAGGAGCAAAAATTAAGACACTGTTTTATTTTCAGGGAAATAACAGTAGTAGTGTTCTATAACCCTTCAAGGGATTCACAGTGGAACCCTCCGAAAGATCTGCCAGGAAAAGAAAGGGAGACCAGCGGCTTGGGATCTACAGGTAAATCCGCTCAAGTCTTCCTTTCATAGAGATTCCTTCTAGAGAAGCTAGACCTGCCAGTATAACCATTGCTTTCCTGTGCGCCTCTGCCTTTGGGTTAGGGATGAGAAGAGAAGGTCTCTTAAGTGCTAAGACCATCCTCATAGACTCACCTGGGTTTTCCAAATAATAGAATTTGAAAAGTGTTTCTCAATCTGTCCAGCAGAGGGAGCCCTGGCCCTTCAAGTACATAGTATAGCAGTGGGTGACAACTGCTTCAAGGGTAGGTGTGCTCATAGCTCCCAAGGTAAATTAATAACATGTGGTAGGAGGCCCAGTAGAGGCCACAGGGATCCCGGAGAGGGTTCCGTTTATCACAGCTTCAACGATTAATTCCTGGTTGCTGGCAACGATGCTTTGTGTACAACTTTCACTAGCAACTGGCCCTTGTCTTTTGTGTGTGTGTGTGTGACAGAGACAGAGAGAGGGACAGACAGGAAGGGAGAGAGATCAAAAGCATCAGTTTTTTGTTGCAGCACTTTAGTTGTTCATTGATTGCTTATTTATGTGCCTTGACCAGGGGACTACAGCAGAGCCAGTGACCCCTTGCTCAAGCCAACGACCTTGGGTCCAAGCTGGTGAGTTTTGCTCAAATCAGATGAGCCCACGCTCAAGCTGGCGACCTCGGGGTCTCGAACCTGGGTCCTCCATGTCCCAGTCCAACACTCTATCCACTGTGCCATCGCCTGATCAGGCTGGCCCTTGTCTTGATGGCTGTTGTGAAGCACCATTTAGAGCAAAATTATCCCCAAACTCAGACTCTCATCTTTTTCGATAAGTATCCTAAGAGATCAACTCGCAACGTAACATTCTACACCAGGGGTGCCCACACTTTTTCAGCTTGCGAGCTATTTATAAGATGACCAAGTCAAAATTATCTACCTGCAATAAAAATGCAAAACATAAATTTATTCTATATTATCATTATCTAAGTTACTATTATTACTATTTAATATTGTGTATTCTTTCACCTTTCTCCTTCTCACCTCTCTTTTCGGAAGAAAGTCAATGTCATAGTTTTTATGAACAGTCTGAAAAAGCCGCTCCACATTTCCCTTCTTTGGAATAGCAATGGCATACAGACAGATGAGGCAAACGCACTTAGAATATGACATAGTGAAAAAAATCTCCCATTCTGTATGAAAGTGGTAGGTTTTAGGCTTCTTACTCGGACCAGCTACGGCACTCATCTTTATACCCTTTGTTGTATTTAGTTTAAATAAATTGAAGGCTAACTATGCAGCAATGTAACTGAACAAGTTAGCGCGGTTTAACGTGCATGCGTAGGGTGTCAAAAGTTCAGACGTCAGATTGGCTACCCTGTATGCCAGTCAAAAGACAAATGTCTTTTTAATGTCATGCAATCTACCCACACTGCCTTCGCGATCAACCAGTAGATCGCGATCGTTGTATTGAGCACCCCGCCATACATAATGGGGCATTGGATTTGGTCACTTCTGACACACGTTTTCACTTTCACTTCCCTATAGGAGTCAGACAGCTTAGTGGGAAGTAGCTTCTGTTGAGGTCATTATAGCCCTCACTTTAAATTTTTCCAGGCACACATTGTAACGTCTCCATCCCACAGAATGTCATGTTGTGTTGGGGCAAACTGCAGGTCATTTTCTAGGGACATCTTTTGTCTTCTCAGCAGAAAACTGACTAGACCACGTTGATGTTAGTATGGTTATATGGGGGGAGGTTGTTACATATCATAATTAATATCCTCTGCTCTTGTTAGCAGCTCTTCTTTGTAAAGAGGTCTTTGCCCCCCACACTGAAGATTGTGTCCACTCAATTGATTCCCCTGCGAATTTCTAAGTAAAATTGTGTTCTAATGCTGTTGAAGACGCCATTGGCTGAATTTATATTAGGGCAAGTTGTAATTACACTTTCCTCAGGGGTGTGTAAGGATGTCAGTTCCATAAATTTTATTTACACCAGGTGTTCTGGGGTTTCATTTTATTCTGTCCCATTTTAATGAGTGAAAAGTAGAATACTGGTCTAATATTTCTGTCTTTAAATATTAGTGAGGTAGGGCATTTCCTCATAGTCATTACCCATATATATATATATTATATATCTATATATGTTCTATATATTTGTCATTTGATTGCTTTCCCCGTTTTGTCACAGGTATTTTATTTCTTCATTTTACAACAAAAAGCCTTGCATTACATCGACCTACACTCTAATAATGAATGGGTCTTGAATCCATTCCTACCGCTTGTTATCCCGTATTTTCACATCTCCCCAGACTTTTTCTGCTTCCTAATATCAGCTTTCACTTCGTAAATGTTTTAGTTGACTATCTGTCTAATTTGATTTCTTTTCTACGTGCTTAAAAAATATTCATCGTAATGATCATTTGCCTTTCATTGCGATCTAACCCAGTTCAGGTCCTGAGCTCTTGGCATGACTCGAAAAAAGAGATTACTATTTGGTCTGTGTCGCAAGAGATAGGGGAGGTGGAGGGTTGTCAACCCAAGCATACCTTTCCACCATAGAGCACAGCCACAATTCGGGGGGCTAAACCAGAGTCATACACATGATGCTACATCCCGAGCACCCCGTGAAGTCAATGATTTAGAGAGGACTGTAGGAACAATAATGAATGACACATGAACTAACAAGAAACCCTAGACCCATGTGGCTCTCTACTGGCCCAGTGAAGTCTCTTTGGGGGAGGAGGGTCATTGCCATGGGGCTGCCTTCGGTGCTGTAGTCCAAGTCACTGAATATTGATTTGGAGCAGACGCACTGTCCTTCCTGACCCAACATGTGTACAGGAAAACCTCCCCTCCAAATTTTTGGGAAATATGGTGACTTGGGCAATTTTCTGAAGAAACCCTGTTGCCAGGAACGTTCTGGCGGGGTTGGGCCAGTCGTCCTGGAGGGCTCTGCCTTCTCTGTGCTGGGCATGGACTGGTCATCATAGGCATCCACCTCCGACTGTGGGAGCTTAGTCCCTCCGTGCTGGTGGATTGGATCTGTGTTGTGCACCAAGAGGAAGCAGGGGGACATTCGGGCAGTAAAGTGATGGGCCAGCATTAGGGAGCGAAAGGGAGTAGCTGCGACGCAGGTGTTTGGGGTGTGTGACAGGTGGGACATTGTGCACCGGGCGGCGGCGGGAGTGGCAGAACCAGGAAAGGCCACTAGGTGGCAGAGGAATTCCACCGTCACTGGTTACCTCCTCTCTGGACCTTTGTCTGGACCCAGAGAAGGGGACTTAGGGTTAGGGTTCTTATAGGACAGTAGGAGTGACGGCAATGCTGGTAACCCCTGTCCATTGGCAGAGTGATTTCAGGAAAGTCTTGGTCTACTCCAGCCTGGTGTAGGCGTGATTACTTCCCCCTTCAACACACCCTGGACCATTCACTCATCCCTGTGAGCCCCCCAACACCAGACCCTGCACCCCAAGGTTTAGGTGTTGCCAGCTGACTACTTCTGCATGCTAGGATTGATTCCCCCCCAAACCCCAGGAGCTCTCCTCAGACCTCCAGGTGCCTGAATACCCTGTCTTCCCCCGCCCTAACACCTGCTACGTGCACGGTTCCTAGTTCACTGAAAGCTGTTTCCCTTTTCCTGTTAGATGGCTGTCTGTGTTTTCAGGGAGTGGGCTTCCATCCCAGTATCAGTGTGTTGATAAAATTCAAGTCCCCCAGTTTCCGGGCACCCACCACAGCCCCTGTTATTGACCAGTGCCCCTTTGGCCAGTTTATTAAGAAGCCTGGATACCCTGTGTCCCTGCAGGTGGGACAGTCCTCCTCGCCCACATAACCTTAAAACGTTTTTTTTCTGCTTCCAATCCCCACTCTGTTGACTTGGCATCGGCCTGTGCCATATAATTACTCTTAAACCCCCCATCCCCTTGTCCCCAAAGGACTGTGGTCAGGATGAGGTCGGGAGATGTGGTCAGCCTTGTGAAGCTGTACTCCGGGTTGGAGGGACCCCTTCTGTTCCCCCACCCATCAGAACCATTGTGTTGTGAGGACGAACGTGGAACCTACCCTCCGAATATAGTTTCATCCACCTGTGGTTTCTGCTATTGCTGGTAGGAGTAGACTTGGTGTTTGGGTCTATTCAGAGAGAGAGAGAAGGGAAGGAAAAAAAAAACCCCAAAACTTGGCTTACACCATTCAAGTAAAAATAAGAATAAAGACCAACACTTTTTTTTGTTATGCTGAAAGTATATTTATATATATAGATATATTTATTTCTCTGCAGACAGCTTTACTGATGAGTCATTTTCAACGTTCAAAGAACAGCCTGTGTCGATACAACAATAATTCGTACCAGAATGAGATGGGTAGCTTGTCAGTTCAGTTTCACAAAGCCAGCACAAACTCTGATACCATAAACGGAACAATTGTAAACACACACACATACACACACACACACACACACACAGAATCACAGATCTCACTTAAAGTTACAAAAGCCAAAAATACCCAAGAGAACAGTAGCCATTGGGAAGTCCACACCACGTGAAAATGTTCAAAGCTTTGGCAGATATGGAACCAAGTCGAAATCCAAGTTTACAGCACGCACACGCACACGCACATTAGAGAGAGAGAAACTGGAACATAAACACCAGAAAGGTAACGTCCCCACCCCACCCCCACCCTGTCAGTGGCCTTTGGCCGGGGACACAAAGGAACAGAGATAACTGTGTTTCAACCACATTTAGCGGGGAGGGGGACCGCTGGGGGGTGCCCCGGGCTTGTCCTCGGGGTCGTCCTCGTCGTCCTCGTCGAGGTCTTCAGCCTCACACTCGGCCAGGGCTTCGAAGTAGTGGAACGGCCAGCACTGGGGATCTTTCTTATGGAGCCTGGCCAGAAACCTCAGGATCAGCATCTTGCTGATTTCCAGGAACGCCCGGGGGCCCCAGAGGAACTCATACTGCGCGGGCTCGGTATTGGGGACACGCCTAGACTCGAGGTACTTCTGCCTCACGAACACATCAGTGATGAGCTTCTTGGCATTTCCGAAGAGACCCTCGGTCTCCCGGACGTCCACCCCTAGCTTGTACAGGAAAGTAAAGATCAGGTCTTCCCTGACACAGTTGCCTTTCATGAAGATGAGACTCAGAACAACCATCAGGAGACCCACGGTGGGCGTGTCCAGGTAGGACAGCCCGGGCTCACCCTGACAGTACTCAAGCTTATTGATAATAATGTAAGAGTGGGTCTTGGGATCAATTTCCTTCAATTGATAACCAAAGACGCACTCCAGCTTAGCGTTGGCACGGTTAATGATTTCCAAGCACTCGTCTTTGTATTCACGGATGATGAATTTCACCATCTCTGAGCGCTTGACGGGCACCTTGGCTCGGTCCTTGACCAAGAGAAACTGCACCAAGGCATTTGCCCTCTCATCCAAGGGGGACAGGGGCTGAGCCTCCAGCCGGGGCTCATCCTGGGCCGCACCAAACCCCACAGACAGCCCCGGGATCTCAGAGATGACCAGAGACTGGGGGCTTCCCAGGCTTTCCCAGAGACCCAGGGCCCTGGAGGTGCTGGGACCCTCCCAGGCACTCAGGGCCCATGATGGGCCGGGCCCCTCCCAGCCACTCAGGATTCTGGAGGTGCTAGGCCCCTCCCAGCCACTCAGATCATAGAAGGTGTTTGGGTCCTCCCAGTCACCCAGGAACTGGAGAGGGTTTTGTACCTCCCAGTCACTCAAGTTCATATTGTCCCAGGGCCGTGGGGCCTGCCAGTCACGCAGGGCCACCATCCGGCCCTCGCGGTCCTCTTCGGTGTTCAGGTGCTTCTTCTTCCTGGTGGCTTTGCCGGAGCGACGTGGAGGCTCATCGGGGATCTTCGGCACCTCAGGAGTGGAAGCCATCACCTGGGGGGCAGCTGCTGCACCCATCAGGATGGCGGGTGTGGCCTTGGAGACCCTAGGGGCACTCACACTGGGCTGGGGGACCCAAGGGAGAGCAGGCAGGGCCTCCACATAGGCGTAGGGATCCTTCAGAGCAAGTGGCAGTGACTTCGGGACCTCTGGGATGGCAGGGGGGCCCCTGAAGGCATTAGAAGAGGCAGGCTGGAACCGAGAGGTAGCTGGGAAGACCCTCGAGGCGGCAGTATAGGTCTCCGGCATGGCAGGCAGATTCTTCCAGGGTGTTGGCAGGTGACCTCGGGCACCTGGCACCACCTTGGGAGCGCAGAAGGTGGCGGCGAAGATCATGCGGTCCTTGGAGGGGGCCCGGCGCTCCTTCGAGGACGTTCTGCGCTCCTTGGACGAGGTCCTACGGTCCATGGAGGAGGCCCTGGTCTCTCCTGATGGAGTCATCAGTGATTTGGAGGAGCCCATGGGAAAATTTGCCACCGCTACTGGGCCTCCGGGCTGCCCCTGCAAGGCCGCAGGGGGCCCCTGCCAGGATGGTTGGATTTGCAGGGCGGGCAGCTCTGCTTGCGGGCCCGAGGGCTGGACCGGCTGGGTGGGTAGCTGGATTTGCAGAGCCTTTTGGGAGGCGGGGACCCCCTGAAAGGGCTGCTCCACCTGGACCAGTGGTGGACCCTGCCTCTGAACCTCCTGGGTGGGCAGGGGCTGCCAGAACTGCCCGGGGGCCTTGGGGGGCTGCCATGCCAGCGCCTGGGCCTGCTGCACTTCCTGGAACTCCATGGAGGTGGGCATCTCCTGTGGCACAGGGGCTTGGCCTTTGGGGGCCTGCCAGATGATTGGGGGGCAGTGCATAGCCTGAGGGGCAGGCAGCACAGCCTGGGGTACCTGTGGACCTGCCAGTGGCGCTGTGGGCATCTGCGCCAGAGGAGGGGCTGTAGGCACCTGTGGGGCCAAGCGCATCTGGGGGGCCGCCCGCATCGGAGGGGCCGCCTGCAGCTGCGGGGCAGGCAGCCGAGCCTGAGGGGCCTGTCGCAGAGGTGGTGGTGGTGGCAGGGCCTGCCACAGCGGAGGCGGGGTGGTCAGCACCTGCTGAGCTGGCCTGATGGGTGGCGGTGCCTGACGAATCAGCGGCGGTGCCTGGCGGATGGCGGGCGGCCCCTGGCGCACAGGTGGGGGCCCAGGTCGGATGGGTGGTGGACCTGGGCGGATGGCAGGTGGACCCTGGCGCACAGGTGGCGCCTGCCAGGCAATGGTCGGGGCCGGCCAGGTGACCTGGGCAGCCTGCCAGGTCAGGGGCGTGGCCTGCCAGCCTTGCACAGGGGCTTGCCAGCCCGGCGAGGTGGCCTGCCAGCCCGGGGGCGTGGCCAGCTGGGCTGGCGGAGCCTGCGGACCCTGAGGGACCTGCGGAGGAGCCCTTATAACCTGGGACTGAATTTGCAGAATGAGAGGCTGAGCCTGAGGGGCCCAGGTAGGCAGGGGCTGCACAGGTGGGACTCCCGGCTGCACCATCGGGGCCGGCGAAGCTGCAGGCTGGTTGATAGGAGCTCTTGAACCCGACGGGTGGAGCATCAGGACTCCGGGACCTGGAGGCTTAGCCATCGGGGCTCCCGGAGGTGGAGGCTGGGTCATCAAGGCTGCTGGGGGTGGAGGCTGGACCATTGGGGCTCCCGGAGCAGCAGGCTGGACCATCAGGACTCCCGGAGTGAGAGGCTGAGCCATCAGGACTCCCGGAGCTGGAGGCTGGGCCATCGGGGTCCCCGGAGGGGCAGGATGCGCCATCGGGGTCCCCGGAGGGGGAGGATGAGCCATCGGGGTCCCCGGAGGAGGGGGATGCACCATCGGGGTCCCCGGTGGGGGAGGATGAGCCATTGGGGTCCCGGGAGGAGGAGGATGTGCCATCGGGGTCCCGGGAGGAGGAGGATGGGCCAGGGGCCCTCCGGGAGCCGAAGGATGCATCATCAGGACCCCCGGAGTCGGAGGCTGCGCCATCGGGGCTCCCGGAGGGGGAGGATGGATCATCAGGACCCCGGGAGTTGGGGGCTTGCCCATCGGCCCTCCCAGAGGGGGAGCTTGGACCAGAGGACCTCCTAGGGCTGAAGGCTGGGCCAGCGCAGCCATGGGAGCCGGAGGCTGGCCCTGCGGGCCCTCCCAGGCAGCCTGCGATGCCTGCCAGGCGGCCAGCGAAGCCTGCAGATCAATCGGCGGTGGGTCCCAGGGGACTGGCGGTGCCCGGGAGGAGGCGGGCGGGGCCCGCATCAGAACCGTAGGGCGGCTATACACCGGAGGCTTGGGCGACTCCGGCGGGGGACTGGAGTCACCCAGATTCTTACTTAGCTGCGACATGTCGGTTCCCGCTGACAGCCGATGGGCCTTCTCCGACAGCTGCTGGGCCTTTTCCTCCAGAGAGAAGAGAGACCGCTTACGTGGCCGAGCAGAGCAGAGGATTCCTCCCTGCTGACTGGTGAATAGGGAGTAAGTGCTTTTAGCTCTGCAGCTTTCCGCAGTAAGAAGGAGGGGGGAAGGGGGCCCAACCCCGCCCCTTCCCCGCCCCCGACCACCACAAGTGGATCTTGCATAGGGGCGTCCGCCAGACATGCAGGCTGACACAAGACACCTTCTTGCTCTGTCCTGTCCTCAAACACAGCTGGTTCTTCCTGTCCAGGGATGACTTTTCACGGGGGAGTGACCAGGGACGTGTATGTGTCTCAGAAACCCCCCATCTTGAGGTGCCGAGTGGGAGCAGACCACCGGGACACATGGAACATTTCCAAGGGGAGGGGGGAGATGGCGTGGTCAGAGCTGGGAGGCGGCTGAAGCCCAGCCCCGCAGCCGCAGGATGAAAAGACGTATATGTGTGGGTGATTCAAGATTCATCCCGGGCAGCTAATGTTTCATAAAAGTAAAAGAAATAGGGGGGGCACAGAAGTCTGCCCCAGAGGGGGGGAATGGGGAAGAGCCTGTGTTACCGGTCCTCCTAGAGACACAGTGGGAAAGTGGGAAGCACCCCCAGCAGGAGAGATTGATGAGTAATGATTAGGACTTAGGCATGGACAGTACCCCTGGGGCTCTCAAGGAGCGATACACACCCTGTAGACACTGTTGGAGCATTGAGAGGGAAACTGAGGTAGGAGTAAGGTATCCCCCCGTCATAAAAATAGAGCTTTGGAGGAAGAAGAGAGTGTTTCGCCTAAAACTCATGAGAAATGTCTTGAGGAATATAGGCGCTTTTTTTTTTTTTTAAGGCACAGGCAGAGAAGACGGATGACAGAGAGTAGAGAGAGATGTTGCAGACATCAACAGAAGGTAGCATTTTTAGCGGGGGGGGTGGTGGTGGTGGTGGTGGTGGTGGACGTGCCTGTGCAACAGCTGGGATGAGAGGGTTGGTTTCCTATTGCTTTGCAACTGTTGCTGAGCGGGAAAGAATGAAGCCTGTTGCAAGAATGAAAACCAAATGCATGCGGGCACACACGTACAGGCTGAAAATTAATTAAGTGGATGAATGAATAGATTGAAGGTTGATGTATAGGGGTGAAAGAAAACATGAAGAATAAAATACAACACTTGGAGGAAATCTACTCCTGGATAAAATTCAGTTTAAAAATTAGAGAAGTCATGAATTAAAAGATAAAATAGGAGATGTGTCATATATATATTTGGTAATGCTATACTGCTTCGTGCCCAAAGGAAGTGGCAGTCTCGGTGCTACATAGTTGGGTCGTTTTTTGGAAATAGACAACATATTAAAACACCTAGGATGTTCAGTTTTAGAAGAGGTGGTTTTTGCAGTCTAAGGCAAGAGTCCAGAGTGACCCCAAACCCCACGACAAGAATGCCACAAGGGGGCATAAGAGAATGGTGCAGACTCTACCCTACTCCCCCCTCTGGGACCCTTGGCCAGAGTTTCTCAAAGGTGGTAGTTTTTGAATCCCAATGGAAGCCTATAAACATGCTCCCAAGGTTATTGTTGCCTTAAGGATTAAGACAGTCATTTGGGGAATGAGGCAGCAGTGTTTTTGTTTGCTTTGTTTTGTTTTTCCCGATAATGAAAAGGGTGAGAAATCAGACTTGTTAACACCCAGGAGCTTTTTCCTTTTCAAAAGCAAGGTGGTCTTTCATGGCTCCTGATCGTATATACACATAGATTTTCCAGAAATCTTCTCCAGACTGGATTCTACCCCACACTTCAAGGTTTCTGGGTCTATCTCAGGAGTTAAAAAGACTTCTCTATTTGATAGAGGCTTAGAGCCGCTTTGGCGAGGTCAACTCTAGATATGACCCTCATGGTCCCCTATCACCCACTCTGTCCCATGACAGCCCCGGGACATGGATAGCTTCGAGAAAAAAATCAGTGCACGTTTCCAAGTCAGTTTCAGCCCTGCGACCTTTCTACACTCCTTCAAGTGTACTTTTCCCTCCCTCTAATTCAAATGTGTAAATTCCTCAAAGATTAAGTTCTGCTAACTTTTTTTTTTTCCAGGATCACGGCAAATTTAACCTTCACTGTGCCGTATGGTGGGTCATCTGCTGCAATAAAGGGCTGCTGGTCGGGCCTCACTGGTTCCTCTGATGTTTGGATCACAATGCGTAGCCCTGGGGTCCCATGTCCCCAAGTCCGTATGTCCGTGCCCCTCAAATCCCTTCTGGGACAGCAAGTGCTGTGTTTTCCTACAGGCCACTCAGAAGCCAAAAGGGAGGTATTAGGAATTGTGGATGGGGGAAAAAACACCTTGTAGGTGTCGTTGGAAAAGGGAGGTTGTCCAGGGGAGAATGGTACAGGGATGTAGAGTGTTATATTGAGTGGGATGCTTGAAACCAGGTCCACACAATACAATAAAAAAAAGAAGAAGAAGAAATGGGAGGTAGACACATCGCACTTGGTAACATTCTTGCACTAACGAAGGCAAATGGGGGCACAATTATTCAACGACGCTGGTGGACCCAGTATTGTAGGTGAACTGGGTTTATTTTTTCCCTGGAAAAAAAAATACATCTGCCTATTTCAGACAATCACTTGACAGCCTAGCTACCCACCAATTACTATGATTCCCAACAAAACCCTTTGTGAAGATGGATGGCTTTCATACCAGCAAAACTCAATACTCTCCAAGTCCAGTGGGAAATTTGGACCACAATTTTAAACAGGTTTCCAAGCCCCCCCCCCACACACACACACTCCCTTCCCCTTGGTGAATCTTGTCTTTGGAAACCCCTCTCCTCTTTTGTGTATCCGCTCTTTGGACTCGGGACCTTTGAGCTGAGTGTCAGTTCCCCCTTCCTTGTTTCTCCATGAAGCTGCTTAAGTCTTCAAGGTGAGTACAAAACCAAAAGGTAAATAAAATATACACAAAACACCCGGGGAGTGCAGGTGTCTGTTTGCCTTCTGATTACCCAGGTTGTTTGGTATTTGCCTAAGTCTCTCACAAAACGGTAGCACGGTAATCCAGAAAGACCTAGGGAAAAGGTGAACTGAGCATAAACAAGTAGGTATGTGTGTGTGTGAAGAATTGGTGTTAATCATTTATTATCTATGTCATCCCACGAGGGGACCCTCCCTGTGGACTAAAGTTTTATTGTGGTCACTCGTGTGCCCCCACCTCAGCCTGAGTGGTCAGTAAGGAGCTATGGAATAAAAGTGTAAAATTGGCACCAGAATTGTCCCCCTCCACCCCTCCATAGCTGTGAGACTTGGGGTCCCTATTTAGGAGTAGGTAAAATTATCATTAATAATTTTTAGAAAGTCCAACAGAATTATTCATCTGTGAAATGCCTTCTGCTGAGAATTTATTTTGTACCCAACATCGTGCTACGTGTAGTGCTCCAGAGAAAAAAATCAGACACCAGATCTGACGGACACACGAGGATATTAACGTATTTTGAATGTGATGGAGTGTTATTGTTGGCATCGTTTAAAACTCATATTGGTCACAGTTGATGCACATAACCGAATGACCCCTTCTGCACACAGTGTCAGGGTGTGAAGCTGGCGGTAGCCAAGCAAAGTAAAAACTAATAATAATTCTGAAGACATGGAGATTTGTGAGAGTGTCATCCAAATAGACAGACTGAGTCCTAAAAGAAAATCAAACCGTATAGAGCAGGGGTGCTCAATACGTCGATCGCGATCGGAAGATCGCATGACATTAAAAAGACATTTGCTTTTGATTGGCATACAGGGTAGCCAATCTGACGTCTGAACTTTTGACACCCTACACATGCGCGTTAAACCGCTCTAACTTGTTCAGTTACATTGCTGCGTAGTTAGCCTTCAATTCATTTAAACTAAATACAACAAAGGGTATAAAAATGAGTGCCATAGCTGGTCCGAGTAAGAAGCCTAAAACCTACCACTTTCATACAGAATGGGAGGGGATTTTTTTCACTATGTCATATTCTAAGTGCGTTTGCCTCATCTGTCTGTGTGCCATTGCTATTCCAAAGAAGGGAAATGTGGAGCAGCTTTTTCAGACTGTTCATAAAAACTATGACATTGACTTTCCTCCGAAAAGAGAGCTAAGAAGGAGAAAGGCGAAAGAAGAATACACAATATTAAATAGTAACTTAAATAATAATATCGATGAAATAAATTTATGTTTTGCATTTTTATTGTAGGTAGATCATTTTGACTTGGTCATCTTATAAGTAGCTCACAAGCTGAAAAAGTGTGGGCACCCCTGGTATAGAGTATACCAGGAATGCAAGGCGTGTGCATGAATTACAAGTTCATTAAAGCAGTGTGACTGGCTGTTTATGGCATTGTGTGTTACTTGATCAAAAAGCATCCTAAAAGAAAAGTGTGCAGGCTGCCTATGCCTCACAAAATCCACAGGTGTGTGGCCCCCATTTTGCACATCAAGAAATGGAGGCCAAGGGTGGTCATGAATTTGTCACAGAGCTCGCAAGTACATGTGGGACTGACTAATGCCTGACCTCTGGGTTGCCAAAAGCCCGCAGTCTTCACCATTACACCAGGTCTGTCAAAGCCACTTAAAATTCTGAAGTGCCATTAACAGACAGTGAAGTGTCTAGATCCACATTATTCTGTTTAATAAGCTGTGTCACTGTGTTCCCAGTTCTCTAAACGAGCTAAAGAACATTTTCTTAGTCTTTGTCCAAAAGTACCTGAAACACTCGTTTGAAAAGACATAGACATCTTTATGTTCACGGCAGCATCATTTACAACAGCCAAGATAAGGAAGCAACAACCTAAGTGTCCATCAATAGACGAGCCGATAAAGAAGATGTGGTATATTGTACACACATGTACACACACAATGGAATATTTCTCAGCCATAAAAAAAAAAATGAAGTCGTACCATTTTTGATGACATAGGTGGACCCTAGAGAGATTATATACTAAGTGAAGTAAGTCAAAGAAAGACAAATACCATATGATTTCACTTATATGTGGAATCTAAAAACAATATAAATGAACAAACAAAACAGAAACTCCTATAGACAGAGAACGTTTTGATAGCTACCCGATGGGAGGGGGAGTGAGGGGAGTGGGTGACAAAGGGGGAGGGGTTAAGGAATACAAATTGCCAATTATAAAAAGTCACGGGGGCATGTAAAATACAGCCTAGGGAATATAGTCAATATTTTAAAACTAGGTGAGGTGTCAGGTGCGCATTGGAAATATCAGGGTGAACACTTTGTAAATTGTATAAATCTCTAATCACTGTGTTGTACACCTGAAACTTATCTAATCTGGTATGTTAACGGTAATTGAAAAATTTTGAGTATATAAATTAAAACAAAAAGGATGTTTTTAAACCAAAAGAACTGCGTGTCCTATGCTAGTAAATTCTTCGACCTCCAAAGGCAACCAATTTCTGACTTCTCTCACCACATGTCAGTTGTGCCTGTTCTTGAATCTTACATAAATGGTATCAGTATAGTATTACATCTCTTTGTGTCTCAATTCAACATGTATCAGAAATTTGCTGTTTTATAATGCTGGATAGGATCCCATTCTCTTTGTACTGCACAATTGCTTTACCTATGCTTACCTATGGACATTTGGGATATTTACAATTTGGGGGCGACTATGAAAAAGGGCTGCTTTAAAAATTATGTTGTAGAATTGGTCATCTGAAACCTGTGTAATTATGTTAACCAGTGTCACTCCCAATAAATTCAATAAAGAAAACAATTTTTTGCTGTTCAGTTGAATGAGTTCTCTGGTGTGAACATTAACCCACGTGTGTGATTTGCACATATTTTCTCCCACTACATGGGCTGCCTTCTCATTTTGTTCGTCTTCGTTATGATGGAGAAGCTTTTGATTGTGATGTAATCCAACTTGTTTATTTCTGCTTTTATTGCTTTTGCTTTTTTGTGTGCATAAAATCCTCCCCCCCCCAACAAATTATTACCAATAAAGATGCTAAGGAACTTTTCCCATGTGTTTCCTTCTAGGATTTTATGGTTTCAAGTCTTTAATCCATTTTGAATTAATATTTATAAGATCGTTAATTCCGTTTTACTTTTTTTAATGCAGCTGTCCAATTTTCCCCGCACCGTATTTTTGAAAAGACTATGTTTCCTGTTCAATGTTTTTGGTCCCCCCACATACACACACTCTTGAGATATCTTTTTGCTGGATAGAAATTGCAGATGAACCATTTTGTGTTTTTTTCCTTTCAGCATTTCATTAACATTTACCAAAAGAGCATACTTCTTTTTTTTTCTTTCCTGTGGGTAATGTTCTCGCCCACTCGGCTACCTTTTTGTTTTTAACTATTTGATGGTAATAGGCATAGGTGTGTGTGGACTTCCTTTGTGTATGTTCGTTGGGGTTCACTGAACTTACAGGATGTAGAGGTTAATACAGTTTACCATTTTTGCAAAAATTTGCAGAGCCATTATCTTGTCAGATCATTTTTCTGTATTATTCTCTCTTCTGTCATCCCAGCTCCCTGATTACACATACATTAAAGTAATTTTCACGTTGCCCCGTGGGTCTCAAATGCTCTTTCAATTTCTCAGTTCTGACGCTTTCCACGAACCCATCTTTCATGTCCACTGACCCTTTCTGCGGTCGCCCACTCAGTCCGTTATTAAGCCCATTAGATGAATTACTCACTTTGATGTTGTGTTTTTCTCATCGCGTTCCCAAAACTTTTTAATATTTTGTTTTTCTCATAACATTTCCAAAACTTTTTAATCCTGTGTCTTTCTCATAACCTTTCCAAAACTTTGTGATATGGCATTTCTTTCGTAACACTTTCAAACTTATTTTAATATTGTGTTTTTCTCAGCATTCCCAAAACTTCTGTGTATTGTTTTTTCTCACAGCACTTCAACTTTTCTCTTTCTCTCTCTCTTTGCTGAGATCTCTCATTTGTTCATGTATGTTACCTACCTTTTTTTTAACTTCATACTTTAACATACCTATCATGGTGATTTAGAGTCTTCTAATCAACACTTTAGCGATCCCAAAGTGTTGCTAATTTAAACATCTGGGTTATCTCTGAGTCTTCTTCTAATGAGTTTGTTTTCTTTCTTACCCACGGGTCACATTTTTCTGCTTCTTCCCATGTTCTTGAATTTTTTTTCTCTATTGTGTGTGAAATGACATATATTTTTAAAAATTAAAAGTCTGAACTATGTAGTAGTTCCTCTTGGAGGGGAAAAAGGTATAATCCTTTCTCTGTGAGGGCGCTAGAATGTGGGATTTAAATGTTTAAATCCCCTCAAATGCAGTTAACTGGGATTTCTTTTTACAGCTTTACTTAGATTCAGATCCCCGAGGGTATAATGAAGACATTCCCTTCTTTAAGCAGAGACTCAACTCTAAAACCAATACGGCTCTCTCTCTCTGTGTCCCTCTCTCTTTATTTCTCTCTCCAATCTAACCCCCCTCTTCTCACTCCCTTTCCTTCAAAGCCAGCTGACAGCTTTCTTTGCTCCCTGCGGAGTTACCTTTCCTCTCCAGCCCATCCCCTGCTGCATCCTTGAGCCTCAGGAGGGCTCTCCGTGCCCCCAGCTCTCTGCCTCTAGTTTTCTCTGGGTTGCCGTTGTGCATTCAATGAGGACTTCAGTGCGCACCTCAGGAAGGAGGACTGTCAGATCCCTTCCTCAGCTCACAGCATCTGGACGCTGCTGTCTTGCCCTGAGGAAGGATTTGGTCACATCGGGGTGGGGGTGGGGTGGAGGGTTATTTCTCAGTTCTCCTGTCCTGCCAAGCCTCCCCCTCGTTCCTCTCTTGCACGCAGGGAAGGGTTCGTGACCATCCGTCTCCCCTGCCCTGCTCTCACCCATTGGTGTGCTACCCACTTGCAGCTCGTGGGAACCTGAGATGGCTGGCAGGTGTGTTTCACTTCTGTTTGACAGCTCTGAATTTGAACCTGTCACATAGGCAGTCGGTGACAATGTGTTCATAGTTTTTGAGCAGTTTCTCATTGCAGCCCACCATGGGGACTTTGTTCCTATGTCTGTCTTGTCCCTGGAAATTACAACAGCCACAAAACTCTTCTCTCCCAGGAAAGATTTGCAAGTTCTGGAAAGTAATTTATTTGGGTTTCTAAGTGTCTTCAGCTCGCTGATGTGTTCTGTAATTTATCTGTATTATACTCTTAAGTTTTATTTAAAAAATTAAATTTGGCAGGCTGACATTGATCAATAAGAGCACATAGGATTCAGGTAAACATTTCTATAGCATTTGAACTGTTGACTATGTTGTCTACCCATCACCCTCATCTGTATTATTCTTAACAATGTTTCACTTCCTAGAATTAGAGATCTTTTCCAAACCTTTCAGTCAAAGAATCTCCAAAAAGCATAGAAGATTTGCCATTCTGTGATAGAACTGAAGACACTCCTACAATCGCCCTTTTTGAACAAATCTGTTATGTTTTTTTTATTTATTTATTTTAGAGAGGAGACACAGAGAGAGAGAGAGAAAGGGGGGAGGAGCTAGAAGCATCAACTCCCATATGTGCCTTGACCAGACCAGTGCAGGGTTTTGAACTGGCGACCTCAGTGTTCCCAGGTCAATGCTTTATCCACTGCACCACCACAGGTCAGGCCAAATCTGTTATGTTTTTAAATTTCATGACTTATATTAAACATTTCTCCCAAAGTGTGCATTCATCTTTATAATGTGACATCAAAGAATAAAGGTGCCAGTGATTTGACCAACAGTCATTAAGGTTCTACGTTTGTTTTATTTTAATATTTATTTTAGAGTAAGAGGGAAAGGGAGAGAGAAAGACAGGAATATCAATCTGTTCCTGCGTGTGCCCTGACCATGTATCAAACCGGCAACCTCTGTGCTTTAGGACGATGCTCTAACCCACTGAGCTGTCTGGCCAGGACAGGGTTCCACGTTTGTTTTATTTTAAAATGACTGAAGAGCTTTACTACTTCTTCAAGCAACCCTGGAATTGCATATCTGTGGCCCCGTTTGTAAAGCACTTAGCATAGCCTGGAATGAGAAGTGTGTGATAAATAACTCAGCCATTACTGCTGAGATGGAGAAGTACAAAATATGTCTGCACCATATATGTACAAAGCAGAGCTAGAAGGATTGAAAAATCCACTAGGGTGAGGTCCTAGCCAGGTGACTCAGCGGATGAGGTGTCCACCCGACGAGCCAGAGGTCATGAGTTTGATTCCCTGTCATGACAGATTGTACACTCCAATGAGTGCATGACTAGATGAGACAACTAAGTGAAACAATGAATTGATGCCTCTTTCTCTCTCTCTCTCCCTTCCTCCCTTGGTCTCTCCCTCCCTCCCTCACTTCCTGTCTTTCTCAAATCAATGAGAAAAATTTTGAAAAGTAAGGAAGACAGAAAATAACACCATGGTGAGCTGAAAGAAAACTGTTGTCTTATAGGAAATGAGATGTGTGATGAGAGAATTATAATAAATATAGATAATCAGAAGCAGAGAGGCTGCACCTAGGTATACACCTTGAACATCAGAAGGGCCGGACATTGTGGGGGATCCTAACTTATAGCTGGGACTCCCTAACATACCTGGACAAAGGAGGGACCTTAAGCAGAGAAGGCATAGGTTGCAGTGTCTCCTGTTGGGAAGAGAAAGGGAGTTGTCTGTGAACAGGCAGATCCATTTTGAGACAGGAGATCACATGTGCTTCATAGGAGCTTGAGCATCTGTCATGCAGAAGACACAGCAAGTGGACTTCCAAGAAAGAATGGTGCGTAGGGGACACCTTAGTTTTTTTGCTCTTGGGTACTCATGACATACATATGACTCCCAAAGGCCTTTGCTTCACAATCCACCCTCCATTCCATTATGAAGTACATCCTTTGATTTGGGTTTAGCTCTGTGTTGAGAAGTCCTCTGTGGTTTCCCCTCCCAACATTTCTTGATTCTGTCCAGAGCCTCTCCTGAAAATTGCGTGACCGTTCAAAGAAGTTCCCAGGGAAGTACCCATCGGTATGAGAAAGGGAGAAATGGAATTGGTCACAAGGTGGCAGGAGATTCCAGCCCCACCCTTCCCTAAGAATCTCAAGAGGCCTCGATGTCTTCTTGAACTGGCGGGGATGGTTGTGGGGTTGGTTCCATTTGACTAACTGGGACTTCTGAGAAGGGAGAACCAGGATTGACAATAACACCACCAAACTCCCTCAAGGCCAAGCTAGCACGAAGCCCCAGCAGAGGTATGATGGTGATGGTGGTGGGAAGATAATTTCTGAACAAGCTGTGTGATCTGGGCTGTAGGATACGACCCAAGCCATCTTCATTGCCCAGTTCAATCCACGTGGAGCCTCCTGGTAAATCCTGGGTGGATCCCAGCACTAGGAAATTTCACATGCACTGCCCTCTTCCAAGACTGTCTCCACCAAGGACTTCCCGAGGCTAAGTCCTTCACTTCTCTTACACCTCTGTCCAAGAGTTGTTTCTTCAGAGAAGTCTTCCCTAACAATATTAATTCCTTATTCTACTTCAGGACTTGTCCCTGAAATTGTCTTCTAAATTTTTCTTTTATTTAAAAACACCAGGGTTTGATTGATTTTACAGAGAGAGAATAAGAAACCGCAATTTATTGTTCCACTTGGTTGATTCTTGTATGTACCCTGACAGGGGATCGAACCTGCAACCATGACATATCAGATGATACTCTGATCAAATGAGCTACCCGGCCAGGTTCTTGGACTCTTTCCATTTGTGCTGTCTGTTTTCCTCCATTAAACTAGGTGGGCGTCTTTCAGTGCCATCGGCCACATGCCCAGAACAAGGATTAGCACATTATATAATGTCAGGTCATATTTTATTTATTGATGAATCAGTGACCTAGAGGACACTCATCAACAAGAGAATACATCAACATGGTAGGAGTTGCCTGTTTTTGTCTTCCGTAATTGTGTTTTTTTTACCTTTCAGATTTTATTTTACATGTTTTTCTATAGTTATACCAATTCTAGGGCCAGACCACCTTGGACGAAAATTTCACTGAGGTCATTTAATGAACTCTGTGATCAAGAGTATATAAGTTCACATTGATGTGTCTTACTGCGCTCATCTGTACAATGGTGGTTTAACAATAAACACATACCCTTACCTTTTTATAAGAATACATATTAAGTGCTTTCTTTTTTTTTTTAATTTTATTTTATTCATTTTTAGAGAGGAGACACAGAGTGAGAGAGAGAGAGAGAGAGAGAAAGGGGGGAGGAGCTGGAAGCATCAACTCCCCATATGTGCCTTGACCAAACCAGTGCAGGGTTTTGAACTGGCGACCTCAGTGTTCCCAGGTCGACGGCTTTATCCACTGCGCCACCACAGGTCAGGCCATATTAAGTGCTTTCTTAACATCAGCATTACTTTTCTACTATATAATGTGTCCTTTGACGATTTTTCACCCTTAAAAGGTCATCCTTTACCCTTTTATCCTTCAATCTACTTTTTGTAAAGTGTTGAAATTTCATTTTCTCTCATTACCAGGCACACTGGATGGTCAAAATGATGAGTACCACACTTTTCTTAAAAAAAAAACAAAACATTCTAATAATATTTTCTATTTTAACGCCCTATTGTGAAATAATTTTAGACTCACAAAAAGTTGCAAGAATATTACAGAGAACTCCCATGTTCCCTTCACCAATTGCCCCACCAATAATGCTAACTTACATAACCAAAGGACAATAAAATTAGGAAATTAACATTGGTCCAATATGTTAAATAAACTATAAGCCTTATTTGGATTTCACCAGTTTTGAAATGCTTTTCTTTTTTAAGGAGTATATAATTCTATAAAATTTTATCCCAGGTATTGATTTGTATAACCACCAGCTTCATCAGAATTCAAATCCAGTCCATAACCACAAAGAAATTCTCTCATGTGACCCCTCTATGGTCACCCCTACCCCCTCACCCTGGTGACCACTCATCTGTTCTCCACCATTGTAAGCTTGTCATTTCCAGAATCTTATAAAATTGGAATAATACAGTATGTAACCTTTTGAGATTGACTTTTTCACTTAATATTATTTCCTTAGGTCTCCCTGCAAGCCGCTATGTGTAACAATATTTCATTCCTTTTCACTGATGAGTAGTATTTCATCATATACATGCACCATAATTTCTTATTCACTGGTTAAGGATGTGTGGGTTGTATCCAGTTGTGGACTGTTGCAAAATAAAACTTCTATGAGCATTAATGCACTCATCTTTTTATGCGTATATGCTTTCATTTTTGCAGAGTAAATACCCAGAAGTGGGAAAAGGAGGTCTTATGGTAAGTGTATCTTTAACTTTATTAAAAAATATTGTTAAACCCATTGCAGAGTGGCTGTATCAAGTTCCATTTCCACAAGCAATGTATGAAAATTCCGGCTGGTTCTCCTTTTCTCCAGGATATTGACAGTATAGTTTTCTTCCTCCATTCTATTATGTATGTAGATGTATCATATTGTGTCTTTAATTTACAGTTTCAAAATGGTACTGGTCATCGTTTCACATGCTAGTTTGCCATCCACATAGGGTTTCATTAGGTGTCATCTCCAGTCTTTAACCATTTTCTAATTGATTGTTTTCATAATATCAGGTTTAAAGAGTTCTTAATATATTCTGTATTAGATATGTGGTTCACAGATACTTTCCTCAGTCAGTGTCTTTATTTTTCTTCCATTAGTAGATATGTGGTTCAAAGATACTTTTCTCAGTCTGTGTCTTTTTTCTTCCATTAGTAGATATGCAATTCACAGATACTTCCCTTGTCTGTGTCTTATTTCTTTTCTTCCCATTTTCTTAACAGCATTTTTCAAAGAACAAAAGTTTTTCATCTTGATGAGGTTCCATTTATTCATATTATTTTCTTTTATAGATTGTGCCTTTGATGTCTTTTCCTAACACTCAGTCATAAACATTTTCCTCCTATGTTTTCTTCTAAAAGTTTTTAGAGATTTACGTTTACAAAATTATAATTCGGTAACTCTTGAGTTAACTTTTGTCTAAGGGTGAGGTTTGTGTTGAGTTTCTTGTTTTTTTTTAAATTTATTGGTTTTAGAGAGATAAGAGAGAGAGAGAAACACTGATTTGTTGTTCCATTCATTTATGTATTCATTAGTTGTTTCTTGCATGTGATCTCACCCGAGATCGAACCTGTGTTTGTTTTTCATATGGATGTCTAATTGCTCCAATATCATTTGTTGAAAAGACTACTCTCCTCTCACTGAATTGATTTTAACCTTTTTTCAGAAATCAGCTGGTTGTACTGTGGTGAGTCTACTTTTGTGTTCTCCATGCTTCTCCAGTGACCTATCTTTCTATCCCTATGTCTGTCCCTCTGTCAAATACCACACTCACTACTGAGTTGTCTAGTAAGTCTCAAAATTGGGTAGAGCAACTTCTCCAACTTTATTCATCTTTTACAAAATTGTGTTAGCTCAGTGGTTCTTAACCTTTTTTGAGGTACCAAACCCACCAGTTTCATATGCGCATTCACCGAACCCTTCTTTAGTGATAAATAAAATATGATTTTTTTCCCAAATTCAAGACATAGATATATGTTTTTTTACTGGTGCACAAAATGAGCCATGCGTGAACATCACCTTGCTCAAAGAACAAAACCAACAAAGTGCATGAACTCACAGCAAATTACGGTATTACTTTATTCTGGCCTCCGTGGCAGAGGCTTCTCCGAACCCCTGAGACCGACTCATCGAACCCCTAGGGTTCGATAGAACCCAGGTTAAGAACCACTGTTCTAGAATGTGTTCATCTATATCTAAGGCAGACACTGTCTAAGATAGTAAACTCAGGATATGATCATACCAGACAAAATAAGTCATCATAGCATAACTTATAATAAAAAATACAAATGCATTAGGCCTATAATACAGGGGTCCCCAAACTATGGCCCACAGGCCACATGCAGCGCCCTGAGGCCATTTATCCGGCCCCTACCGCACTTCCCGAAGGGGCACCTCTTTTCATTGGTGGTCAATGAGAGGAGCACAGGATGCATCCGCACCCATAGTTCCCATTGAAATACTGGTCAGTTTGTTGATTTAAATTTACTTGTTCTTTATTTTAAATATTGTATTCCCGTTTTGTTTTTTTACTTTAAAATAAGATATGTGCAGTGTGCATAGGGATTTGTTAATAGTTATTTTTATAGTCTGGCCCTCCAACCATCTGAGGGACAGTGAACTGGCCCTCTTTGTAAAATGTTTGGGGACCCTTGCTATAATATAACATGAAATAGGGGCTTACTTGAAGTTATATGTTATTTTTTCATTTACTTTTGTTATATAAATAATATTTATAACCACAACAAAAACAGGACTTGTCAATAGTGTCAATGGGTAGTCATTAACAGTAGGATTAATAAACAAGTAATATGTGGGAGAAAATTTTACAAGACTTTGCTTCTGATCATTGTCAGGACAGTTTATTTTAACTCTTGACTACATGTTTAAATGTTACAGGCTATAGTTCAGTTATTTATAGGATGCATACATGTAAGAATTTTAGGAGTAAGAATCAAAAGCATATAGGATATTAATATACTTAATTTAAACATAACAATGACATAATTAAAACATTTTTCCCATTGATTTGAAAGGGAGGGAGAGAGAATGACATGGACTCCTTGCTCCACTTAGTTGTGTACTCATTGATTGCTTCTCATATGTGCCCTGATGGGGGATCAAACCTGTACCTCAGTGCACCAGGAGGCTCTATCCACTGAGTCATTCAGCCAGAGCTAGCAATGACATAATTCTTTCTGTCCTATGATACCCGGGAATTTTTATCCTTCTGTTTGCTTTTCCAGTAATACTTGCTAACAGTGTCTGTAGCTTTCGTGATACAATTCGTCTTGAGTAGTAATAAAACTGAGTACAGTCTAACCTGTCATTGACTTTGACCTGCAGCTCTGTTCTTACAGAACACAGAGGACATGAATTCCTTGTGTAAGTTCCATGTCATGATGTCAGGCTATATGTTTTTCAAGAAAAATTTTGGAGCATAAAATGCTTAGATTTCACTTGTAGCAACAGTAGATTTTTTAGATAAGTAAGAATTAGTTTCCAGCTTTCGAAAAGAGAAGTCCATTTTCAAAGTGTCCATCTTCAAAAAATACCCAAACGTATAATTTACATAGAATCTGCAGGCTTGCTTTGAAGAGTAGCTGTTTGTCAATGAAATTCTTTGCAGCTAGCTATACATTCCAGATTTTCCATGATTTATAAAGACTCCGGGCGCACTGGACGCAAGTGCAAGTTAACCTTCATTTTCAGGGAAACTGGTTTCGAGGTGCAGAGATCATCTGAATCTGTGAAGTCAAATTGGGAAAATTCTGCTTAACTTGACTGTCCTTTTCTGATGTTTTTTAAAAATAAAAATTTGACTTTCGGTAATGGGTATGCAGCACAATTGAATGATAAGATAATCTGGAGATGTTTTCATTGTACATATGTACCCTGATTTATTGGTGTCACCCCATTAAAGTTAATTAAAAAATGCAAAAAAAATAAAATAAAAGTTCTAAAATAGTTTACCCCCTCTCCACAAAATAATTGTTTTATTGATATGCATTTTTTTCCCTGTATCAGTCTTTGCCGCAACAAGAACATGGCATGGAGTAATTAAGTCAGGTGTCACTTCATATTTTTTCTAGGCTCTTTATGGCTTCTTCAAAGATCACCAACAGTTTGGGGAAACGATGAAATAAATTTCTGTTTTATTGTTCCCCTTTTCTTTTTATTTATTTTTTTCCTTTTTATTGGATTTATTGGGGTGACACGGGTTACCAAATTATACAGGTTTCAGGTGTACAGTTCTACAACACATCACTTGTATATTGTACTGTTTGTTCACCCCTCTGAGGCCAGTCTTTGTCACCATTTACACCCCCTTCACCTAAACCTTATTTCCCTTGGTAATCACCTCACTGTTGTTTGTGTCCGTGAGTTATTTCTCTCCTTCCCTTCTATTTATTCTTATCCTCAGTGTATTTCCAAATAAGTCAAGAACATTCTTTTTCTCAAGAACACATTTTGAAAATACATTTTCAAGGCAGCCCTTGAAACCATATTTTGATATATTTTTCTATGGCCCGAAACAAGGAGATGGCTTACAGGCAGGTGTGTAAGGAAGCTATCTCCTCCCCTCCCTATAAAGTTGACAATACCACTGGTACTTCTCCATCTTCAGAAAACTGAAAAGTGACAAACATACCATACCCCATTTTCACAGTTCTGTGTAAAAGGGGTGTGTGGATGGGGTGGGGGTGTATTTAGCTTCTTATTTTCTTTGGCAGCAAGTTCATAGACCAGAGGGAACTTGCCAAGTTTACATTTGCACCGTCTGCCAACTGTGCATATAGATGAGCAGAGTCTAGTTGGGATTTGGACAAGCTATCAGTGAGCTTTAGCTCCTCTGTGTTTTCTGCGGTTTCATTACCATGTTTGTAGAAACCAAAAAAATCCATTGATGCCTTGTGTTCAAATCAAAATACTTTAGAGCTGGGGGTGCTTTTCAGTGGTGGGGACACCACACGTGACATGCTGGAGGGTGCCTGCATGGTGATAAGACCTGGTAGAAGGAGTTCTGCAAGGTAAGGAGTCGACACATTCCTCCTCAGGATGTACCCTTTTGACTCTTCAAAGGACATTTCAGTGGCAACTTACAGATCAAGGAATATAACTTAACTCTGCTTCAGAGAGCAATCGAGAAAATTACGTGGTAACTCAGCAGGTTAGAGCATCATCCCGCTCCTACCGAGGTTGTGGGTTCGATCCTCAGTCAGGGCACAATCTGAACTCAACCAATGAATGCATAAATACATGGAGCAAAATAAACAAACAGAAACAACAAAAATGATCTCTCTCAAAATCTATTAAGAAAAAAAAAGACAATGACGTGATTCTGTGTGTGCCCGTGATCATTCAGTGGCTATTTTGAACTGAGGATTGCTGTCTTTTTAGGAGACAAAAATAGAAGCTTCTTATACATTTAGACATATTTGTTCTTCTTGTCCCCAACTGGAGAGACTTCGTCCCCATACAGAAGGGATGTGGAGATACAAATAGGGCGGGGGGGGGGGGGATGACCATCTATGAGCCAAGAAGAGAGGGGCCTGGGATGGAGTCTCCCACACAGCCCTCAGAAGGAGCCCACCCTACTGATGACACCAGGAGCTCAGATTTCCAGCCTCTGGCACAGTGAGAAAATAGATGACTTGTTTAAGCCACTCAAGATTGTGGTGCTGTTATCTCAACCCCAGCAACCTAATAGAGCCCCAGGTAATCTTTTTTGCCGTAGCCAGCCCTGAATTACTTTCTGTCTCTTGGCCATGTGTTTCGTTCTGCTTATTGACAGCTTCCCTCTGGTTGTCCATGCCCTTCAGAGGTCATTAAAATAACACAATAATGTGGTTTTGTGATTTGTTTTGTTTTGTTTTGTTTCCCCCAGGGGAGTCTAAGACAGGCTGGCTTTGGCCTCACTGTGTTCATTGCCAGTCCCTGAATTCTCAGAAAATTGTTGGTCGCAATATTCAGAGGCATTAAAAACGGAACCAGCTCCAAACAGGTACGAAGAAAGAACCCTAAACCCACACACAGGTAAAGTCAGACACTGGCTAATGCTCGCAACTGTGCCAGAGTTCGATGGCACGTTAAAAACCACATCTCTCACATTTTTGGAATAATGGAAGATTCATGGGTGTGGAGCAAACTCCTGATCACCAGCATCAATGGTTGGGGGCAAACACAGTGACAGTGAGAAAAGCATATAACACCTGCTATATTCCCAGGCCACCAATCCCTACATTGGAACCACCACATAAATTCTGTAATTTTTTCCCCTATAATCTTTTCCACTCATAGCCAAAAACTGGGATTTATCCCACCCTACAAAGGGGCTTTATGAGAAGTGAAATTTTCCATGTTGTAACCAGGGTCGATCCTAGGCAAACTATGAGGGTTCCACAGGAATGGTAGTCTACCAGAGGTGGATTTAATAGCAGTGCACCAAGCATGTGTCCTGGGTCCTGACTTCTTGAAGGGCCCTGCAAAACCTCAGCTTGACACTTTTTTCTAAAGACCCCAAGTTTGGTTTCATATCTGCAATATTATCATGAATAGTACATGATATTTTTTATTTATTTAAAAATATCATTAACATGTATTTTTATTCCCTCTCTCTCTCTCTCTCTCTCTCTCTCTCTCTTTCGGGGGCCCAATATTTTCTTCTGCACCCAGGGCCCTCAACAGACCTTAATCTGCCAAGAACCCTAAACCCACACACAGGTAAAGTAAGCCCGCGTTGTTGATCTAATTAGTACATCATGTCTTCTGATCTTATTATGAACATGCTGTTTCTCTCTCCATTCATTTGGCATTTAATTTTCTTATCAGTGTTTATAGAAGCATCGACACGCAGGTCCTGTCCATGAACATTTAAATTTATAGCTATTTTGAGCTCTTGCAAATGTGCTGGGTTTTCAGGAACTAGCCCATGTCTGAGTTGAGCTGAAAGTGAGCTAGCTAGCTGATCAGGGTCTGCCTGCCTCAGCTGCTCGGAGGTGGGGGTGGTGGGAAGCACGAGTTTGCTTTCAAAGTCCCTGTGCTCCCCCTAAGCAATAAAGAACATCCATTCACTCCCATTCATGGATTCATGGAATTTTCATCTACATCTTCATTTCCTCCCTGGTGAGTTGTGTGGTTTTTTTCTCTGCATCCAATGGGCATCTCTGTTTGTATGTCTCCCATTCACATCAAACTTTGCGTGTCTTAACACTGAACTAAGCATCTTCCCACATACATTGCTTTTTTGTTCCTGGCTTGCAGGCATTTCTAAAAAATACACCATCACATGCCAGAGAGCTGACCACACGACTGAACTCTTGTCCTTATGTCTAGTGTGTAATCCATCACCAATTTCCTGTCAACTCATCTTCAAACATGTATCAATGTTTCCCCCACACACACTAATCTCCATCTTTATTGCTCATTCTCTGGGGAAGGTCACCATTATCTCACACCTGAGTTATTATACAACACTCATCTTGAATCTTCAGTGACCCTACTCATGTCACCACCACCACTTGAATGTTTTTAAATTTTTTCTTTTAAAGATTTTTATTTATTTGTTTCAGAGAAGGGAAAGAGAGAGAGAGAGAAGGGGGAGAAGCAGAAAGCATCAACTCCCATATGTGCCTTGACCGGGTAAGCCCGGGGTTTTGAACCAGCGGCCTCAGCGTTCTAGGTCAGCGCTTTATTCACTGCGCCACCACAGGTCAGGCCTCAGATGCTTTTGATATCTTGCCGGCATCATCTCTAGCAGACTGCCAATGTTGACCCCCAACCCTTCTCAAATCATTCTGAATAGAATAAAGTGATACTGTCTAAAAGCACAATGCCAATTGGATCAGTGCCAAGCCCTTTAATGATTTCTATTTACAATTTAATACAATTTGCTTGTTTATTAAGTATCTGCAAGGACTGGCCTGATGCCCCCCCCCACTCTTTTCTAATTATATGCCCTTCATTTTCCTTTTTTTTACACCCATCCCACATATATATTATGTCACATAAGAGAGATGTAGCTAATGTTATGTACTTAAGAACTCCTAACCATTTAGTAGGTGAAAGAAAAATGTGGCAAAATGAAAGTTAAGGAGGGATGTTTTGGTCCCCCTCCCCCAGATTAGCAATCAGAAAAAGGAAATAATATGCTGACTCACCCTGGCTGGTTAGAGCATCCTCCCCAGATGCAAAGGTTGTGGGTTCGATTTCCAGTCAGGGCATGCACAGGAACAGATCGATGTCTTTCTCTGTCTCTCTCTCAAATAAATAAATAAATAAATAAATAAATAAATAAATAAATAGTAAAGAATGGGCTGACTTAAAATAAGACAATCTTTCAGCACAATTCCCTCTGAATCGGTTGGGTCTTCCTATGATTAAAACTGCTTTCCATCTCAGAGGACACGGACTGTTGACTCAACATGATACTTTTTTTTCTTCTATTTCCCAAATGTTCTAGATTCCAGTCTATTCTAACATTGACATCCCATCTTCTTTCGAGTAGATTTCCAGAAACTTCTCATAGCCTCACACGTCTGTGTATAGCTTCTTCACACAGCAGTCCCCGACTCCCAAAGCCCACCTCCAATGACAACTCTTCCCATTGTTTCCTGGTTGCTAATTCCTCCTACTCAGCCGATGCATGTTTGGGCCTCTTCAGCCTCTGTACTTCTAGGGTGACACTCTATGCCCTGAAGTGTAATTCTTATTATTCATCTACATCTTTTGATGCACGCTGAGTACTCTGTGAGCACAGGACAATGTCCAGTCTGTTCACTATGGTATCCTGATTTCTAAGCATGGCATTTATAGCCATTCCAATAGACATTCCAAACTAATGTGTAAAAATAATGAAGCATGTAGTTATTTGTGCAATGATAGCAGGTTATAAGAACACCAGTTTCTATTCACTTAGCACAGGATATTGACTTTTATTATATACTTGATCAATCAGCAATAGTAAGGGCAAATGATTATTTTTTTCATTTTGGTGCTTGCTATAGATATATTATCTTGGAGCACTGATCTGGTTGTAACCTTGGTTCATTTACAGAGTATGAAGTAATTTATCTGCAGTATTTCTCCTTTAATAAAAAGAAACAAAACAACCTCACACCTGTTAGAATGGCTGTGAGCAAAAGGATAAGAATTAAGTGTTGCAGAGGATGTGGAGAAAGGATCACCCTGGTGAATGGCTGGTGGGAATGTAAATTAATGCAGACACTATGGAAAACAGTGTGGAAGTTCCTCAAAGAATTAAAACTGAAACTACCAAAAATATTACCCAGCAACTCCACTTCTGGGCATTTATCCAAAGGGAACAAAATCATGCTCATTCCAATATTATTTGTAATAGCCAAGATATGGAAACAAACTAAATGTTCCTTGGCAGATGAATGAATAATGTAGTCATATATATATATATATTTATATTTTAACATAAGTATGTTATATAATATATAATATAGATATTATATATATGTGTGTATATATATATAATTCAGCCATATAAAGAAGGAAATCTTGCCATTTGCAACAAGATGGATAAAAATTGAGGGCATTATGCTAAGTCAGATAAGTCAGACAGCTACTGCATAATCTTACAAGTGGAATTTTAAAAAACCGAAATCATAGCTACCTAGAGCGGACTGTGGGTGAATCTTTCAGAAAATACTTGACAAACCCTCCAAACTTGGCACTGACCCCTCAAGTGAAAGTCTAAGAGAGATATTGAAGGTTCTTGTCCCTGCGCCCCAAGCTGCTGACCCTGCAGGACCAGGCAGCGTGCTCAACTCTGCTCCACATCCACAAAGCCTCTTCTTCAGTCTGCGGTTTCGAGAGACAGCTGAGAAGCTGAACAGTCCTGTCCTTGACGTCCTAGGGTCGGCTACTTGTTCCTCCTGATCCTGTCCTTCTCTGGAGGGTCAGTCCTCTGTAGCATGGTGCACATGCCTGCACCCATGAACTTGGGGCCATTTTGGAGTTGGGAGTTGAATACGAACCCCTCACCATGATGGGAGTGAGAACCGTGGTCCCGCTCCTGGGTAGCCTTGCACATTTAAATTTAAAGGAGCAAATCTGTTCTGATTATGCAGAAATTGTTTTAGGTGAAGGGAGAGGTAAATGTGTTTTCTTTCCATTTTATGTTATTGAGATATATATGACTTACTGACTTTAGAGAGAGAGAACAGGGAGAGGAGCAAGAAGCATCAACTCCCATATGTACCTTGACCAGGCAAGCCCAGGGTTTCGAACTGGCGACCTCGGCATTCCAGATTGACACCTTATCCACTGCACCACCACAGGTCAGGCTCAAATTTATTTTGTATTGGTTTCAGTGTACAGCTTAGTGTTAGACAATCATATACTTCATATAGTGTTCCCCTAATATATATCCAGCACCCCAACTGGCACCATACATAATTATCACAATATTATCTACTACATTCCCTGTGCTTTAATTAAATTTTGCTGTAATTTTAAATTTAAAGGAGCAAGTGTGTTTTGATTCTGTAGAAAAAAAATTGGGGGGGGGGAGGTGAGAGGGTAGTGTAAATTTTTTAAAAACAACTCTAAAATTTCTATACTCATTTTTGCTCTGGGTAAGGTGAGGTGTCAAAGTCAGGTCATTGCTGTTGGAGTTATTGCTGAAATGTGCCCCCTCCCCCAGGGAAGACTTCACAAGAAGTCCTCTAAACTGGGAATGGATTTTATCTCAGCATACCCGAGGCTTCCCGAGCATTTTTAGCACCTACACCCGTGATACTGAACCTATGACATCCGTGTCAGCACTGACATGTGTAGCCATTTTTGATGGCATGCGGCTGCATACCAGAGAAGTATTGGGCTGCATGCCAAGAAGGATGTTTCATCCTCGGCTCCTACACGGCCAGGTGCAGTAGCCGAGGATAAAACATTTGCTTTAGCGTACACACTCTCTGCCAGAGGTTTGTAGGTCAAAACAACAGAACTCTGGCACAGAGCGTCTAGTTCTGGGACTTCCGGTTAGGCCGTTTTTCTCCAAGTGACACACGACCCGAGTTATGCTCAGTTTTTTGGAGAATTTTGACACACCAAGCTCAAAAGATTGCCCATCACTGACCTACATCTTACCTGTCAGATGCTACCATTCCATGTTGGGGATCCGAGCCCCCAATTCAGAATATAATTCCCTCACCCAAACAGAATGTCCAGTGTAGTTCTTCTGTGGGTGATATATTCCTCTCTACCAGGTGGATTTAAGGGTGGCGCGCGCCCTGGGCCCTAACTTCTGAAGGGCCCGGCAAAACCCCAACTTGACGCTTTTTTTCTAATGACACCAAGTTTGGTTTCATATGTGCCATTTTAACGCAAATAGTACATAATATTTTTTATTTCTTTAAAAATATGGTTAATATGTATTTTTATTTTCCCTGTCTCTTTTTTTTCTTAAGGGGCCCAGTATTTTCTTCTGCGCCTGGGGCCTCAACCAGCCTTAATCTGTCTCTGCCTTTCATTATCTATGTTCCCCAAATACAGCATTAGCCAAATCATCTTTCCCAATCTCTGAAATGTGAAGAATTTCTGGTCTTTTGTTAATGGCCCATTTTTCTCTCTCCCCCCTCACAAGACTGAAATCCTCACGGATTTATCCCGTCATGTCCCCCACCCATTCCCAGATCCCATCCCACACTCTGAGGATTCCCTAATGGCCCATTGCAAATCAAGAACCACAGATGTCCCAAAAGGCCACCTTCCCACCCCAGCCCACCTTCCTCTGCCAGGTGTCCTTTGGGTGTTTCTCTGACTCCTTCATCTCAGCCCTTCAAGGGGGGACCCTGTTTCAAATCTTGGCTTCACTGCTAAGCAGGAGGATGATATGCTTAGGTCCATTAATCCCCCCTGAAAAAAGTTTAAATTTGTAGTCAGAATGATTGCTTTCCCTAAAAGGTTAATGTGAGGATTCATTAGAAAAACAAAATCTTTACCTTTGTGTGTGTGTGTTTTGTGCCCATACATTTGGTAGGAAACTGAGTAGAGACCCTAATGTGAAATTTTAAGGAATAAACCAAAAGGCAGGAGGTAAGGAGCAGGCAGGAAAAGTAGAGGTCTCATTCTCTGTGGGTTCAAATCCCAGCCCCTCCTATTAACTTTATGATGTAGGGAAAGTTAATTACCTACTTTGTTCCTGTACTTCCTCCCTGAAGCAGATGTATTAACTGCCCTGTCTCGTAAGGCTGTTGTGAGGATTAAAAGGAATGGCATATAAAGGGTTTAGTACAATGCCTTGCTCTTTAAGTGACCACAAAAAGCAGCTATTAATTTAATATAATGTAGAAGATGCAAGTGAGGAAATTACTCTAAATATTAATAGCTGTTACTTCCATGGTGTGCAATTATGATCATGTGTGTGTCCCTGTTTTTATACTTCCCTGTTATTTGTCAAAGTGTTGAACCTGTGAGTTAAAAATAAACTATAAAGTGCACACATGTATGAGTAATGAGTAGTGATGTCCCCACCCTACGAAGTAGCTGTATTTGTACACTTTGTGAGATGCCCCCCTTCCCAACCCATACGACTTTGTGAAAAAGATAAAAAGCACACTTCTCCAGAAATGATTGTATCACAAGAATCTTTCATGTTTATTTTTGAAGCTTACTCATGGTGGGGGTTGTGATGGGTGTTTAGTAAACTGTGCCAAATGTCCACATTGAGACCAGTCCAGTCAACATCACTGCACTTCCCAACGATGTCATCTGTGTCCAGCGAGGTCATCAACAGAGAGGAACCTTGACTTTTCTTTTGCTTTTGGCCAGCTTGGCTGGTGAGTCTTTTGAAACTCTCCAGGAACAGTCTACCCAATACACATACATCATCCGTTCTCATATAAAAGAATAAGATGGAAAATTTGTCAGATGTATTTCATAAGTTTAGCACATCTCTGGTACAAAAAAAGTAATAATAATTCAAGAAATGTAGCACAAAAAAGCGGAAGCACCAACAGAGCTTACTTATAAACATACATGCAGAAACCCTACATGCTATCTAGGAGTACTGAAATGGTTACAACGTTGCATTAAAAGGAATAAAAGCATAGTATACTGGAAACTTAAAAGTTAACACGTGAAATACTGCACTGGAAATCCTGAATACTCTAAATGTCCCACCCCACCCCCTCCAATAACCCTGTCGAGGGTCAGAAACCAGGATATCTGCCTCCTGGGGACCTGGGACCTTGCTAGTCCTCAGAGACACTGTTGCGGGGACAGGGGCAGGGGAGAGGCGGGGCGGCCTCCCGCATAGCTCTGGCCTCCTCCAAGGCTTCTCTGTATCGGGAAGGCCAGGCCTGGGGGTCTTTCTTAAAGACCCGGGCCAGGAACTCCATGATTTGCAGCTTGGTGATTTCATGGGTGGCACGGGGGCCCCAGAAGAACTCGTATTCGGGCGGCTCCACGTGGGGCACGCGCTGGTATCTCAGGTAGCTCTGCTGCACGAACTCCTCGGTGATGAGCTTGCGAACGTCGGCGAAGGTGGAGTGCTTCTTCCAGGGCCGCAGGCCCAGGATGCGGAGCACGTTCCAGACAGCGCTCTCGCGGGCCCCGCGCCCCTTCACGTAGATGAGGCTCAGGATCATGAGCAGCAGGCCCGTCATGGGCATGCGGCCGCTCAGCGCCACCCTGTCCAGCTCCTCGGGTTCCAGCGCCTTGACCAGCGAGAACTCCATGGTGTGCAGGCTGGTGAGCCGCAGGTGCAGCCCGAAGACCCGTGCCAGGATGAGGCTGGTGCGCCGCAGGATGCTCCGGCACCACTTCTTGTAGCTGCCGATGACATCCCGCACCATGTCGGGGAACCAGATGATCATGCGCTTCTGGTCCTTGACCAGCACGTACCACATCAACTCGTGCGCCTTCTGCACCAGCTGGGCTGGGGCGGGCGGTGCAGGGCCCGGCTGCGCCGCGCTCGGGGCCGGGTGGGCGCGGCCCTCCTCCGCGGCCTGCAGCAGGGCCTTCGGGTCGTCGTCCTCGTCCTGGGCCTCGGGAGGCGGCGAGGCCGGAGGGACGTCGGGAGGGCCCGGGGGCGCGGCCTGGGGCCCTGGGGCCTCTTCGGGAACAGCAGGGTCGCCGTGCGCCCCGGGGCTGGCGGCCTCGGCTGCCAAGTCGGGGTCGCGGCCGTCTTTACTTTGTTCGGACATGGCAGCTCGGCGCCACCAGGGCAGGGTCCTCCGCGAGCTGGAGCTCCTCGAGCCTGCGCTCCCTCCGCGGACTCCCGGAGAGGAAGTGCGCGTCGCTGCGCGCGGCGCCTTCCGCAGCGGCCGGGCGGGGCGGGGCGGTGGCGGGACGGGCCAGTGCGCCTGCGCGCCCACGGGCCTCGGTCCCGGCCGCGCGTGGGGTGGAGGTGGGGGTGGGAGTGGGGAGGTTGGAGGGGGGCGGGGCGGGCGCCCGACGGAGCGGGAGCGCTCCGAGGCCCCCGGCCTCGCGCAGTGACCCCAGGTGTTCCCGTGCGCCCTGAGCAGGTGCGGAGATAGCAGGCTGAGCACTAGACAGGGGAGTCCATTCAAGAGTTCAGCAATGGTCTCAACTTTGGAGACGCTGAGGTTGAGGGTCTTAGGAGAGGTCCACTTCGTTCATTCCACGTAGGAGCCCCCCCACACACCCTTCCCAGAGAAAGATGGGTACACTTGGCGTTTCTTGACCCAGAATTGGCACCGCGCTAGGGACCCATCGGGTTTGTCCGAGAAAACGAGTAAGTTGTGGTGAGGTCGCCTGACACGGGCACCTGGAGACAAGACCAGTAAAATTGGACTCCCCGACCCCTCCCCAAAGTCACAGGGGCTGTAAAATAAGAAATACAGAATGCAGTCCAACCATGTGCCCACAGAACTTTCCTGGACGCCACATACGAGTGACCTGCATAGTGTTTTCGTGGTCATTGACTTCGGTTTCCCGCGTCTGTTGGGTCATTTTGGTTTTTCTTTTTTTCCTTAAGATTTCAGACTTTTTCTAAAAAAAAAAATTAATTGAATTTACATTAACATTGGTTAATACAATTAGAAGGCTGTCAGGGGCACAGTTCTATAATAATAATACATCATGTTGCTCGTAGCTTAATTTTCCCATTAAGATTCCATTATTCAACAATGGCCATATCGATTAGCACAAACTGGCACGGTGTCTTTTTCCCTGGTTGCCTAGCAACCTTCTTCCCCTGCGACCTCCACTGTGTTTTCGTGGAAAGGTCACCTTCCCACGGGACCCCAGTCCCCACCTTCTCACAACACCTGACGGTCCCACCTTGGCCTCCAGGCCCAAGATGATTTATTTCAGGTTTTTTTTAGATTTTATTTATTCATTTTTAGAGAGGGAGGGGAGAGGGAGAGAGAAGGTGGGGAGGAGCAGGTAGCATCAACAACCCATACGTGACTTGATCAGGCAAGCCCAGGGTTTCGAACCAGCGACCCCAGCATCCCAGGTCCATGCTTTGTCCACTGCGCCACCACAAGTCCCAAGACGATTTAAAAAAATAACAACAACAAAAAACATGGTGCCATGGTTGATATCTGGTAGTCTCAGATGACCAAGGAGAAGAGATGCAACCTAGTTCTGTTTGTCTTCCAATTTCTAAAAACACATCCGCAATGGGTAAAACAAAGCTGCACCCCCTCCCCCGAAGGATCCCTGGTTGACGCCAGTGGGGCCTTCAGCCCTGCTGGGTTCCTCACCCTGCAGTTTTTTAAATATACCACCCTGGGTCTGGTCATGGTCACGTGAACCCCCCATCTTATGTGGAGTATTGTCTTGATATATCTAATACTCCATTTCTCGCGTCCTCTTTTTCATTTTTCACTTTATGTGCTTTTTCTTTTTCATTTTTCAAGTAGGTTGACTTCAAAGACTTTTCCAGCCTGCTCCTCCTTCTTTGGATTTTTCAGGCTTGTCTCACCTTTAGGGAGATCATTCCTACATCCCTTCCTCCAATAGGACTTCTTCACTTTTTCCTTCACAAAGGTAATTTTTACATATCTGTCCGTTGAATATTTCCCCACCCCAGTTATCTTGATCTTTTTCTTTAAGTTACATATAACGTTCTGTTTTTCTGAGTGTGTCTTCCAGAATTGTGTCAGTCAATTCTCTGCGGTTCATTATTATTATTATTATTATTATTTAAGAATGGGTCTGCATCAATTTATTGCTCATATGCTTCTTTAAAATAATCCTTGTTTCTTACATTTTATATTCACGCATTTCTTTTCTTTTTTTCCCTCTTTCACTTGGATGCTTATTGTTTTCTAATAATTCAGGTCAACTCGTGAGTCCATTTAAGGTATTTTTAATAATGAAAATGTTGAAGCCAATTTTTTAAAAGTAAGCTCAGCTTGGGGCAAAGGCCATGGTTTTTGGTGTGGTAAGGTTATTAAAATCACATCCTTTTGTTTTATCCTCCTGGACTTTATGGATTTATGAAATTAAATTTCAAACGTGGACACAACAATTGTGAAAGTATGCACACACACAAATATATACATATATATGTAAAGTATAAAAGCAATTATAAGAAACACTTCTGCAATTATAAAAAACCCAACTGCCATGAGATATCAGAGCTCTGGCCAGAGGGCTGCTTGGGTGTCAGTCGCCACCTGAGATGAACTCACTCAGGAGAAGCTGCCCAGGGTCAACTGTGGACCCCCACCTCCACTAGAGCTCACTCGCTAGCTCACATCTGACAGGAGAGTTGTTCCATACTGCACCAGAGCCTGTGGGTTAGGACCACTTCGAGGTATTGTGCCCAGAGGATCTTTTTTTTAAAGTTATTGATTTGAGAGAGAGAGAGTGAGAGACATTGATTCGTTGTCCCACGTATTTATGCATTTATTGGTTGATTCTTGTATGTGTCCGACCTAAGATTGAACCCACAACCATGGCATATGGGAACGGCACTCTAACCAACTGAGCTACCTGGCAAGGGCCCTACTCCGAGGGTTCACAGCATTGGAACTGATACCCCAGTTTGGAACAAAATTCAAGGTAGATGCCTAGTGGTGCCCCCCTCCCTTGGAGCTCCACTATACACACCTGCTGAAATAACAGCATTTCTACCCAGGAAAACATCTACTGAAGGGACTCCATGTTCTACCAAGAAGAAAATTTACAAAGAGGCAGGTGGGAAAAATGCGAACTTGCGGTAGACTGGTTCAGGTCGAGAAAGTGGCGCTGTACATGTATCATCTGAGAGGTCAGCAGCTGGGCCGCTTGCCCAATAAGGTATCTACCTGTAAACCAGAGTTGCAGACCTTCATGACAACAAGAAAAGGGACAGAGGACATTATGGAAAAGAAGATAAAGCCAGTACCCACGAGGCATTTACAACTGCTTTAATTTAAGGATGAAGGTTTGGGTCTGGAGCTCCAGGGATAAATCAGGTTCAATGGGTTCTCCACGGTTGACCCTGTTAGATATGGAAAGTGAGTTGTCTAAGAAGGGCCAGCTGCTTAGAAACTACAGCCTGAAGTTTGCAGAACAACCCCCCCCCCACACACACACAGACAAACTCGCAGAGGGCTACTCTTTAAATCAAGATTCCGTAAATCAAGTTCCATGGAGGCAGGAAGTCCATGGAGAAGTTATAACAGAACAATTTGGTGCAGACAGTTTTGCTGGTGGGTCACTTCAAACTCTGTAATGTGAAACAGATTACACAGCTGTGGATAGGCTGTTCTTGGCAGACTCAGGAATAAGGAGGAGAGGCCTGTCCTGGCACTGGTTTCCATAGTGAACAGGGGAGGAAGGGGGGTTCACCCCAGAGACTCCAAGGGACAACACGCATGCTCACAGCACAGAGGCCCAGGGGCCCCTCCTGAAATGTGAACCCTTCTGGCTCCCTCCTGACCGCATAGGCTGTAGCCTCCACCTCGGAGCCCCCATACTGGCCCCAGAAGCAGGCCAAAGGATTGAGAAACAGCACTCATGTGAATGCATTCTGCAGGTCTTGAGCAATTGTCGGTCATGTGCCCAAAAGAATTTCATTTTAGTGGGGTAGCTTAATCTGAGGGGGAAACCAATCCATCCGGACCTGTTTGGCAGCCTGGCCCCCTTTTTTTGTTAGGAAACAATAAGAAGGGAAGCCAGGCAGTGCAGATTTGTACAGTGGGGAGAGGAGAGGAGGGGACTCGACCCTGGCCCCTTGACCTCTCCAGGCTCCCCAGGGGGATGCTGCACATTCCTGTCCAACTGAGAGGCCCAGGGATGTGAGTGGAAACAGACCATGTAGTTCTGCCCGGACCCACAAGGCAGTCAGTCTGCTCACACTCAGGGATTGGTCTCAGAAGGGTCACCTGGAATCAGAGCTCAGACTGGAGGTGGGGGACAGGGGAATAAGGAGAGGCATAGTGACCAAGCAATAGACCTTTCCCAGGGCTCCACATGAAGGAGAAGCAATGGCTTGTGTTTCATCTTTATTCTGTGCCTATTTATTCAACACTTTGTTTCAGGCATTGTTCCTGGAGATATAATGAAGAGGAGACATGGTCTCTGCAACCCATAGCAAGAAGTAATAAAGAAAAGGGGCCGTGAGCAAACAAACAAATGAGTGATAAAACAAGCAGACGTTGTAGGACAGCAAAATATAAATAGAGGAAACCAATGAGTGACAGGGATGGCAAAGAAGATGTACTCTATTTCCCCATGTATAAGATCCACCCTTCTTCAAAATATTTGGGTTCTAAAATCTGGGTGCATCTTATATAGTGGTGGTAGATTTTTTTACTTGCATTTTCTGCTTTTTCGCTCACTGTTGAAGACAGGGATTTGTCATCAGACACAGATGAGAACAAGCTAATGGATGGGAGTTTTGACAGGGATGAGGATTGGTATGAATTTTATGATGAATAAAACTTGAGTTCAGTAACTTTATGTAATACTTTTTTTTTCAAGTTTTGGGCCCCAAAATTAAGGTGTGTCTTATACGTGGAGAAATACAGTAAATAATAAGGGAATGAGAACGGAGACAATACCTGGGGTGACCAGGATTCTGTCCCTGGTGGTGGGAGGGGTGAAGCTGGGTGAGTAGTATATGGAGCCCCACTTTCCTGAGCTGTTTGGAGATGAGAGTAGACACGCCTAGAAAATATCTGGATATGGACGTCTCATGAAAGAGGCCAGGGTTGGGAAGAGAAGTCTGGGAGATAAAGACAGGAAATAGCATCACCCAGAGAGAGTCCAGAGCAGAGTTCTTCAAAGAGAGCTCTTCTGGCAGGCGGGTGGGATAACTAGCTGTTCATGTGTGTGGAAGTGTAAGGCACACCAGAGACGTTAACACCTCTGTGCCCATACCACGCACATATGAATGCCCTCCAGACATAGAGACAACAAAAATAAGGTGTTAGAAAAGCAAAAAGATGCCCTTCTTCCCATACTGATGAAAGCCCTTGTACCTCAGGTTGGTTAGTGTATCCTCCAGATACATTAAGGTTGTGGGTTCAATCCCCAGTCAGGGCACATACAGGAATCCACCAATGAATGCATCAATAAATATAACAACAAACCAATGTTAACTCTCTCTCTCTCTTTCTCTCTCTCTTCCTTCCTTCCTGTCTCTCTAAAACAAATAAATAAAAATAAATAAATAAAATTTAAAAACCCTTTCATAGACAGCACAATCTCTTCATGAGAACCACTAGGAAAAATAAAAAAAGAGGGGAGTCCAGACACAGGTGACCAAGAGGATCAGGTCATTTAAGCTCCTTTCTAGACAATCATGTGACTATTGTCTCCCTGTCTATTTGTGGGACATATCAAAATCAATGGTTTCATCTTCAACCCTCTTCTTAAAGATAAATCCTGCTTAAGCAGACCCTACGTTCAAGTTTGGGATGTATCATTTTTTTTTATATAGGGCTGGGATTAACTGGCTGATATTTGATTGAGGATTGTGTGTGTGTGTGTGTGTGTGTGCATGCACACAGATGTGCGGGCATGTGTGTGTGAGTAAAGAATATTGGTCTGTAATTATCTCTTTTTGTGCTGTCTTTATCTTTGGCATACAATATCATGTTTGTTTCAGGTGTACAACATCTGTATACCTCACTAAGTGACCCCTCAGTAAGCCTTGTACCCGTCTGTCACAGTGCACAGCTACTTCAACAGTACTGCCTGTGTTCTCCTTCAGCCTGCATACACGTCTGTTCCCCAGCCTCCTTCTGGCAGCCATCAGTAGGGTCTTGGTTTTGGTGAATCTGTTTTTACTTTGTTTTATTTGTTCATTTGTTTTAATTTTAAAATAATTTTCCATATCTAAGTGAAATGTGTTTGTTTTCCTCTGTCTGACTTATTTCAGTTGGCATGGTACCATTTTAGGTCCACCTAGATTGTTGAAAATGGTAAAGTGGCTATTGTAAATAATGTTCCTTGGTTAAATTTATTCCTACATGTTTTATTATTTTTGATGCAATTGTAAATGGGATTATTTTTTTATTTTCTCCTTCTGACTATTCATTATTAATGTGTAGAACCATGATTGATGCCCATATATTAATTTTGTATCCTGCTACTTTGCTGAACTCATTTAGTAACCAAATTAAATTTTTTGCCAATGGCTCTGGCTAGGACTTTCAACACTATGTTGAATAACAGTGGTGCAAGTGGGCATCTTTCTCTTGTTTCTTATAAGACGAGCTTTCAGCTTTTCACCATTGAGTCTGACGGATGATGTTAGTTGGGGGCTTGTCATATGTAAATATGTATCATTTTGAGGTAAATTCATCCTGTGTCCACTTTGCTGAGGGTTTTTATCATAAATAGATGTTAAATTTTGTCAACTGGTTTCTCCTCATCTGTCAAGAAGATCATATGATTTTCAACCTAGGTTTTGTTGATGTGATGTATCACACTAGTTGTTTTGTAAATATTGAATCTCCCCCCACCCATATCAGTTTCCTAGGACTGTGGTAACAAATTGCCACAGAGTGAGTGGCTTGTAATAGCAGTTTATGCTCTCGTAGTTCTTTCAGCATTAATCTGCAGTCAAGACGTTGGCACAGCCACACTACCACTGAAGGTGTCAGGGGGGAATTCTTCATTGCCTCTCTCAGATGCTGGCCAAATAATTCCAATTTCTACCTCCATTGTCATGTGGCTGTTCACATGCCTGCCTCCCCCCTGTGTCTCTGTTTCTTGTATAGCCTTCTCCTTTCTCTGATAAACCTGTCCCTCATCCAATTAAGGGTACAATTTAAATCCAGGATGATCCATGTTGAGACCCTTAACAATCATGTCTGCCAAGACATTCCATTGTCATATTAGGTAAAATTCCATGATGTAGGAACCTAGGACATAGGTATCTTCTTGGAGAGCTATTGTTTATCTTACCCCAGTGGGTAGAGATGTGTTTTTGTTTTTTAATGAAAATCCAGGTATTTCGTTAGCTTGAAAAATAGAAAAATTACCTGGTGCTTGAAAAAGAAATCAGCAGAAGAAAGAATTTCAGCAAAGCCTTTTCCTCAAGGAGGCCATTCCTTTGGAAGGATGAATGGAAAGGTGATTTCATAATTTCAGTGAATCCCTTGGGATTTATAAGGAATAACACACAGTCTCTCATACTTAGAGATAGTAAAAGCTGGCAGGGGCGGTTGGATTAAGTCCAAGTGTAGAATATCCCCTAATCCTTGGCGTATAATCATACTGACCCACCATAGGCTGGTCTCACAAGGGAAAACATTCACACTCTCAATTTCTTTGAGTCCCACTAGCCCTTTTGAGGAGTTCTATGGAAAATAGCATCAAATCCACCTGACCAGGTAGTGGAGCAGTGGATAGAGTATCGGCCTGGGATGCTGAAGACCCAGGTTTGAAACCCTGAGGTCACTGGCTTGAGCACGGGCTCACCAGCTTGAGCGCAGGATCTCTGGCTTGAACGTGGAATCGTAGACATGACCCATGATTGCTGGCTTGAGCCCAAAGGTTGCTGGCTTGAGCCCAAAGGTTGCTGGCTTGAAGCCCAAGGTTGCTGGCTTGAGCTCAAGGTTGCTGGCTTGAGCAAGGAGTCACTGGCTCGGCTGGAGCGCCCCCGGTCAAGGCACATATGAGAAAGCAGTCAGTGAACAACTAAGGTGCCACAACTATGAGTTGATGCTTCTCATCTCTCTCCCTCCTGTCTGTCTCTGTATGTCTCTCTCTCTCTCTCTCTCTCTCTCTCTCTCTAAAAGAAGAAAGAAATAAAATAGCCTCAAATCCAACTCTCCATGAGTCATTGAGAATCTTGCACTCTTGTATAAACTTCCTAAAATAAGGAAAGTTCTTCATTTCATGATGTAGGGACCCCTATGGCTCTCATTGAGCCCTGACTTGTCAGCATGGCTGCTTCCACCTGCTTATGTTGCATGGCAGGGATTAGTTTTTATAGTTACACAATTATATAAAATTATCTAAGGTGATTTTTATAATTTGGCCTTGTCTGTCCCTCTTGCCATGGAGGTGTTAGTCAAAGAGATAAATGAGCCTTTTTGCTTGAGATTTATTGTACCACCTGGCTCCCTCCAACCCCAACTTTAGGTACTACAATTCAGTTTCAGCAATAACCAGTTCATGCATACTTGCAAGTTCAAGGGCATGGCTACCAATATGACCACATTATTTCAGATGCCTGCTTGTAAGGCCAGTTACCATGGCCATCACAGCCAGGCACATGCAGGTTCTCATTAGATTCAGACAGATAGTAAAGAAATAGCAGAGCCAAAAACTGGTGGGCCATTTCTTTATTCTAGCCTTGCACCCGGCCAGTGAGTAAACATAAACACACAGAGCTCCAAAATCCATTCACACATTCTCCAGTTCCACAACCAGGAGAACCTTCTCCGAGTTTTCCTAGAATCAAAGGTCTCCCACCAGCCTCGGCCACCTCTGGTTTCCCATCTGCACAGTTTCTCCCCTCTACTCTCCGCACAAACTGGCTTCTCCTTCAGCACCCTGCCATCTTGGCTGCCTTCTCTTAAAAAAAAAAAAAAGAGGCTTCTTTCTTCCTTCCTCTTCTTCCTCCTTCTTCTTAAAACATTTTGGCAGGAAAAACCCTGCTCTGGAAACATTAGCGTAACAATGGCCTTTCCCAAGCAGGAAGGTAATTAGCAGTTTCACAGATCACATACCTGGGCAGTAGCCATTTTTAAGAATAAAAGCGAGCCAACCCCAAAATCATATTTTACAAACTCATTTGCCCAACACAGCCATCCTTCCGGGGTCTCCAGCCCACTAACGCTGCTGACCAACTAGCTACAAATTTGGAATTGACCATAACCCTCCCAAGTTCAATAATACACTAGAATGACTCACAGAGCTCACTGAAAAGGCCTCACCTGAGATTACACTTTTCTATATTATAAAAGCCGAAGTCTGGTAAGTCTCCCAACTCAGGTTTCCATGCCCTATCCTCATGCAGTCAGGGTGCATAACCCTCTCAGCACATCAAAGTATTCACTAACCGGGACACTCTCCTGAGTTTCAGGGTCCAGAGGTTTGTTTTTATGGGGGGTGGGTTGGCGTCATCACATAAGCAAGAGTGCTCAAATCATTGTCAATGGGATTGAACTCAGTCTCTCCATCCATCCTCCCCTCCACAGAGGTCTGGAAGCTGAAAGTCCCAACCAAGTACTCACGTGATAGAACTTTCTGGCAACCATCACATCATCCCCCCCACCCACCATTTTAAAGTTGTTTACTGGCCCACTGTGATTAGCATACCAAGGACACTTCTCTCATTGGGACATTAGAAGGGTTTTTGAAGTTCTGAGCCAGAAACCTAGGACAAAGACCAGACAATTTTTAAAGAAGCATCCAGCAGCCTCTGATAAGACAACTTGAAGGCATCCTCCGCGTCCCCTTCCCCCCTCCCTGGAACTGCAGCTTCCTCTATTGTATGTAGACTGAAGCTCTTGTTGGACTGAACTCCCCACACTCCAGCAAAAGTTGAGAAAAGGCTTTATCATTCATAGAAGGCAGGGGTCTAGCAGCACGGGCTTCCCTCCAGAGCAGTGACACCCTGACCGTTCATAAGGAGGATGAGCAGCAATAGGCATGGATACGGTTTCCTATGTGCTTAGGGAAAACCTTGGCTTTGCTGTATCAATGTATTCACCACTGTCTGCTCCCACAGAGGAATCCTATAGTTTATTTTAGGTAAGAGGAGGGGAGATAATGAGGCAGACTCCTGCATGCGCCCTGAGCAGGATCCACCTGGCAACTCCATCTTGGGATGATACTCAAGTACTGAGCTATTTTTAACACCTGAGACTGATGTGCTTGGACCAGCTGAGCTATCCTCAGCACTTGGGGCCACGCTTGAACCACTGGTTGCGGGAGGGGAAGAAGGAGAGAAGGGAAAGAGGAGGGGTTGAGAAGCAGATGGTTGCCTCTCCTGTGTGCCCTGACTGGGAATCAAACCCAGGACGTCCATATGCCAGGCACATGCTCTATTCACTGAGCCACTACCCAGGACCTCATAGTTTATTTTTAAGAGCTTTACTGATATAAGAGGTATAACCGATATAATATAAAGTTACCCATATTGATAACTTTCTATGTATTTATCAATAGAACCATTATCCCCCATCCAGCACCCTCTGCCAACAACTAATGATGGGCATTTTTGAAGGTTATCTTATCATAACCAGAAAATATTCCATCTCTATACTCTGGGTTCAGATATTTGGGGGTTACGTTGAGTTACTTAAGTTTTTAAGGTTTGTGAGGGCTCTCGCTAGGTCTCATTGTTCTCCACAATCAAAGAAAATACTGCCGTGTACTGCACCAAGTGCTGCATGGGTCGTGGGGTTTTCCAGTGTTGCTGGTGGGAAGAAGCATTTTTGTCCATCTCCACTGGGGTCATACTCTGTTCATTCTAATATTTTCAGGTGGTGTCCTTTAATCTTGAGTCGTTCTGCTCACATGGGTGTGTTGCCCAAGACCTACAACTTTGCTTCCATTGCTTCCCAACTAAATCACTACTCATTTCCAAGCTGAAGCTCTCAGAGAACAATATATTGTTTATACTTTTACCTGAGGATTTTTTTAAAAATCAAAATGCAGAAACGACTAACAAAATTTTATAGTCATTTTGAATTCTTAAAAATCTTGGGGTGGTGGTAGAAGGAGACTCAAGTTGGGGCAGTGAACACACAAAGGCAATGTACCAGTGATGCATTATAGAATTGTGCACTGGAAACCTGCATAATGTTATTAAGCAATGTCACCCCCAATAAATTCCATTTTAAAAAGAAAAAGAAATTTTGGCCGCTTTTAAAATGGCAATTTTGCTGTTGTTCTTGAGTTTGACTTTGCTTTCTGGCTAGAACACAAAATTTAAGGGCTGCAGATTTCACAGTGTGTTTTGTGAATTGAAAGCCAACCAAAGAACATCCATATTTACAGTTCAGTGTTGGCTCCCCCTAACCAAACGTCCTTGCTCAGAGAAATTGGTTTTCTCATAAATGACCTCTACATTTGCTGCGGCTCACTAGAAGTCAGTCTATGGACACTAGGTCAGAATTAATAAAGTCTGGAAATAGCCATCTGTAGATTAATGTCATGCTGACACCCAGTTAAAAAAAATCGACATCTTCAGAAGTAACTTTGTTTTGGGAATGCTGAGAATTTTCTTTTTCTTGCCTTTTTCATTTAAGAATAGCATTTTAGGGACCTATAGTAGCTGTGTACTATTCTACTTTAAATACTTTAGTTCTGAAATATACTGCTCACAAAATATTGGGGATTTCTCAAAATGAATATGAAGCGATAAAAAGAAAGAAGCATTTGATTTTTTTTTTTATTAAACAAGAACATCAGAAAAGCAAACGACAAGTCAAAGAAAGTTGTTTGATTATGTGAATGAGATGCAAAACCAACTTTTATTTCATTAGTGAAAATGCACTCTGCAATAGGCTGAAAGTCCTGGAGCACCTGCATGTTCCCTGATCCCCTAATTTTTGTGAGCAGTGTAGTTTCTCTCAATGGACAGTTGTACTTTTTCTAAAAGGAGGATTCAAATTCCATTTCTTTCTCCTTTATTAAAAAAATGTTTATTTTATTGATTTTAGAGAGAGGAAGAGACAGGAACATCGAGCTGTTCCTTGTAGGAGTCCTGAGACGGGGATCAAACCTCTGTGCTTTGGGACAATGCTCTAACTAACCGAGCTATCCGGCCAGGGCCAAATGCCATTTATTTCTTCTTATTCCACTGAAATGTCTTTCACTGTGTGTAGGACTAATGGCCAGGTTAAGGGTTGTGTGAATGGAAGAGTCATGAGTTAAACCAACTCTCTGGGGCACAGAGCAAATGCCTAAGTTGTTTGCTGCGTTAGCAAAGAGCTGTTGCCCCTGTAGACTCCAGAGCAGCAGAAGGGACTCTTCCCATATCTATGCTAGTAGTCCCCTCCAGCAAGTCCTACCCCTTTGCTTCATGTTTCATATGCTAAATCCCAACGCAGTAACATTTTACAGAAACATAATTTTGTTTTTTACTATCGTCCAGCTTTCTTTGTAGATTCATTTTAAATGTTTCTATTTAAGTAGTTCTCAGGTAACATGATGATAAACATCTTTGTAAAGAAATCATTGCCTGGTCTCTACTGCTTTCCTCAAACCAATTTCTGGATGTGGAATAGCTCAGAAAACAGGAAGTGAGGCAGCATTTTCAGTGTATGTGCTGAAATCTCCGGATTCCTCCCCAGTGATGCAAAAGTTATTATGTTTCCTCAGCAACATTGCAATGCATGGTTTTCACTCCCCTGTGATTGGATATGTAGAAACAGTGCGTCCCTCTGAGATTCTGAATTTGCTTTAATTCTTTGGAAGGTCAGAAAATTTTCTTTACATTTCTAATTTTTCTGTCTTAGCCCATTTTAAGTGTTTGCTTTTTTTTCTTTCTTCAAAGTACAATGTACTTTATATTTAAAGTATACATAATTATGACAGTGGAGATTTGTGCAAGGAGAAAACACTCCAGTAATTCCATATTCCTTTGTAACCATAGTTTAGTTTATATATTTTCAATGGTGTTGTATACATAAATTGTAAAAAAAATTAAATTACACATTTGCCTATTTTTATACTACTTGTAATGTTGCAAGTGCATTTCCATGTCGGTACACTTTAAGGAATGCTCAACATTTTATTATATTAAATAGACACAGTATTTTTTTAAAATTATTGATTGGTTTCAGCAAGAGAGAAAGGGGCGCCATTCTGACTGGTGTGAGGTGATATCTCATTATGGTTTTAATTTGCATTTCTCTAATGATTAGTGATGTTGAGCATTTTTTCTAAAGCGCTCATCAGCAAAACAACACAGAATAAGTGCTGGCGAGGATGTGGAGAAAAGGGAACCCTCCTGCACTGCTGGTGGGAATGCAGACTGGTGCAGCCACTGTGGAAAACAGTATGAAGATTCATCAAAAAATTAAAAATCAAACTGCCTTTTGACCCAGCTATCCCACTTTTAGGAATATACCCTGTTCGAAAAGAAGAAATGCACCCCCATGTTCATGGCAGCATTGTTCACAATAGCGAAGATCTGGAAACAGCCCAAGTGTCCGTCAGAGGACGAGTGGATTTAAAAGCTTTGGTACATATATACTATGGCATACTACTCAGCCATAAGAAATGATGACATCAGATCATTTACAACAAAATGGATGGACCTTGATAATATTATACGGAGTGAAATAAGTAAAACGGAAAAAAACTGAGAACTGCATGATTTCATACATAGGTGGGACATAAAAGTGAGACTATGAGACATGGAAAAGAGTGTGCTGGTTACGGGGTGGGAGGAGGGAGGAGAGGGAGGTGAGGGGCACAAAGAAAACCAGATAGAAAGTTACAGAGGACAATTTGACTTTGGGTGATGGGTATGCAACACAATTAAATGATAAGATAACTTGGAGATGTTTTCTTTGAACATATGTACCCTGATTTATTAATGTCACCTCATTAAAATTAATTTTAAAAAAGAGAGAAAGGGGGAGAGAGAGACAGAAACATTCAGCTGTTCCTACATGTGCCCTGACTGCGGATTGAACTGGCAAACTCTGCACTTTGGGACAATGTTCCACTAACCCAGCTCTCTGGCCAGGGCAGCCTAGCATATTTTAACCATTTCTTATAGATAGTCAGAAATTTTTTCAGTTTTTACTGGCAAGATATACGTCCTCATTTTTGAACACTCAATTTACATATTTCTGGAAATGGAATTTAAAGAATATAATTGTGTTTTTATTTGGACACATTTTGCCCAACGGCCTTCACACATCTCATGAGTTTAGAGCCTGCCAGCTTCCCAGTGACGCCTGTTTCTCTCAAGTACGTTTAGCACTGTTGACTCACCTTCTCAATGTAAACATACTTCATCCCAATGAAGCTGGCCATCCTCTAATGGATAACGTCCCCTTGAGTTAATATTTGTCTCTCTAAATCACTTTTAGAAGGGACATTCCTGGGGTGTTTTTTTCCATGTTTCTTTGCCTTTTTCTTACACTCTCCACTTGGATATGGTGTTAAGCCAGTCACGTACCCTTTGAGCAACATTCCAAGTGTAAAGGGCATTGTCCTAGGAAGGGACTTTGGTTAGTGACCCATGGGGGGGGCATGTACTCAAGAGATTAAAAGGACAAACAAACACCTGAGCCGAGAAAAACATGGCGAGAATGAGTAGCAGTTCAAGGACATCAGCAGGGTCCTGGGTTCATGCGGAGACCATGTCAGTGCTAGTACTGCGCCAGTTCCGGGGGGGGGGCAGTCTGGGATACAGTGCAAGTCCATTCATTGGGTGTTAATTCACTCTGCTACAGAGTGTAAATTTGATTGTGACATTGTGAACAATGCAGAATAGAAACAAAGCATGTTGATAATATACACGTGGCTCTGATCCAGCTGCTTTGAATCTGGCAGGGTTCTCACAGAGTGATCTTGGTCTTGCTCATTTCATGGGCAGGGTTGTTCTTTCATTCTTTGCTGACTGTTCACACATTCCACACTGCAACGCCGCTCCTCCTTCCTGGGCTTCCCTCCAACTTGTCTTGTAACACATTCCCCTGGTTTTGTTCTCTCTCCCATCAGGGTCTCCACAGGTGTGAACTGCCAAGGGGGCTGAGGGCAGGTGCTTCTACCCTCCCCGTGCAAAAAGAGACCGCATGTTGGTCATCCTTTCTATACATGTCCCTCCTCCCGCTCCTCTGACTTCTCAGCTCCCCCATCGCCCATCTCCAAGAAATACTTGAAGTGGGGAAGCTGACTCCCCTGTTTCATTCTGACTTCTGTAATCTGGGAGACAGTTCAGAGGTCTGCATTCCGTAAGGCTGTTAACTGTTCACCTTGCCCAGAGAGACAAACGCTGTAAGACCCAATCAATCTGCAGGAGAGCAGAGTAACAAGCATGAAGAAGATTGAGGATCTTAGAAGGATGGTGAAAAAGAAGGAGGAGGAGGAGGAAGAAAGAGGAGACAGAGGAAGAGGAAGAGGAAAAGGAAGGAGAAGAAGAGGAAGAGGAAGAAGAAGGGGAGGGAGGAAGGAGGGAAGGAAGGAAAGAAGGAAGGAAGGATAAAAAGAAGGAAGGATAAAAGGAAGGAAGATGGGATGGATGGATGGAAGGAAGGAAGGAAGGAAGGAAGGAAGATAGGATAGAAGGAAGGGAGGGAGCGAGGGAGGGAGGAAAGAAGGAAGAGGAAGAAAGAATGAGAGAGGATGGAAAGGAAAGAGGAAGAAGAAAGAGGAAAAAGAAAAAAGAGAGAGAGACTTTCAGGTTCGGTCCAAGTGTATATATCTCAACATTCTTGCCCAGGCACGGAGCATGTAGCTCAGAGTCTAAGATTCGGTTGGATCCAGGTAGAAATTCCCATGCACTGACTATGTGATACAGAACAAGGCACTTAACTCCCTGCACTTTAGCCGTCTCTTCTTTAAAATTCAGATACAAGTGGAAACCATCTCATAGTGCTTGCATAAAAAACGATGATGACCAGAGGTAATTACCTTCGCTGATTAAGTAATTAACCAAAACTCCTTCATATCACCCTTTCACATTCATTCTAATAGTCAGAAGGGCCGTGGACTCTGTATTTTTTCTAGTTTATTTTCTTGAAGAAAAAATAATTGTTCCTTCTTTCTGGTATGGGCTTCCTTTGAACAAATAAAATAAAATAATATCTAAAATAATAGCCTCCCTGTTTCCTTTTCCTTTATCCTCACAGTGGCTGCCGTGGATTAAAACTTCATCAACTCTCATTTACACGACTTCAGCCTAGTAACCGGTCTCCCTGGCAACAGTTTCCACTCCACTCATGGCCTAAGGATTGATTTCCTTCCCTCTCATCTCATTCTCTCCCATTATTCTATCTTCCCCATCAAATGAATTTTAATGCCACCCTCAGCATACACTGTTCTAACGTTGTTTGTGTGCCTGGCTAGTCTTTCAGCATATAAAAACATGTCTTTGGAGTAGTTGAAATGACTACTCTCTATAATTTATATTCTGATTTTCGCCTCGCAGTAATTTCACAAGCCTTCCCCCCCCCCCAACTGCTAGAGAGCTCTAATAATTGTTTTTCTAGACAACGTGCGGATCCATGGTTGGCAGAAAAACCATTACTCAATTAATTATTGTATCCTGGTGTCGGAAATGAGGTTACTTCCAATTCTTCGGGGTAGTTTTAAATGATATTACATTGAAGGTCTGGGTGTAAATTTGTATTTCCCCTATTTTTTTTGGACTGATTTTATTATAAGATAAATTTTCTGGGATAGTGTCAGTGGGGGAAAAAAGAGAGTGACAATACTTTTGTGGCATTTGATTACGATGTCAGCTGCCTTCCAAATGTAATTGCTCCATCCAAATGTAATCCTCTAACACCTATTGTGCGTTATTGTATCCTGTTGCTGCAAGGCACGAGAATCACAAACACTTGCCTGAACTCATTTTATGTCGAAGAAGAGCAAATTTCTCTCAATTTTGGAAGTATAAATCAGAATCCTCACATTGATCTGATGATTAGCAAGGGTCACATTTATCCACACATTTCACTGGTGTGTATGTGGTTTAGAGCAAAACTATTCCTATCGTTTGAGTCTTTGTTGCTTATTTGTTCTTATAGTCACTGGGAACAATTGACTACTGGAGAAAGCAACAATGTTCTTTTTAATACCATGTAGTGGCATGGTATTCTTATGTTCTTTTCTTGGTTAAAGCTTCCCTACCATCTTTAAAATTATTTTTTTACACATTCTATTTTATTTTACTTTTATTTATTTTTTAAATTTATGTTCTATGTTTCAGTTTCAGTTGGCATTAAGCATTATACTAGTTTCAGGTGTACACAGTGGTTAGACATTTATACAACTTATGATGCTATGCCCTCAGTAAACCTAGTATGTTCCATACATAGCTATCAATACATCCTGTTATATTGTATAGTGGTATTGACAATAATATAGTCAATATTATTGTTTATGTTCTCTGGGCTGTTCTTTACGTCCCTGTGACTACTCTGTAACTGCAAATTTGTACTTCTTAATCCTTTCACCTGTTTCTATTTTGTTTGTTCATTTATTTTGATTTTTAGATTCCACATATACCGGAAATCATGTGAGATTTGTCTTAGCCTAAAACCCTTTAGGTCCATCCATGGTGTCACAAATGTTACGACTTCATTCTTTTTCATGGCCAAGTAGTATTCTATTATATAGATGTACTACTATTGCTTCTTTATTCTGATTGTCTACCAATGGACACTTAGGTCTTGTTTTCTTACCTATTCAGCTACCCTATGTCTTCTTTTCAATATATGTATTTTTTAATTTTTTTTCTATTAATTTGAAAGAAAGAGAGAGGAAGAGAGGAGAGAGAAAGGAGGTATAAAGTACCTCCTGGTTCTTACCCCACCACCTGTGCGTGTGGCCAGCTCATGCACGTATTTGTCCCTCCTACCAATCTCTCTCTATGTGGTTTCTTATATTTTTAGTCGTCCATGGTGGTGGTTCTATAATATAATGGAAGTTTGGTGTGGTCATGGAGGAGACTAGTACAGCATTTATCTACTCCGCCATCTTGACAGAATGTCAGGACTTTCCTTTTTAGGGCTGACTACTATTCCACTGTCTGTACAGATCACATTTTATATATCCGTATTTACCAGTGAACATGTGGAGAATTTCGGTATCATTGCTGTCGTGAATAATGTTGCAGTGAACATGGAGATACAGACATCTCTTCCCGAGCCTGATTTCAATCCTTTTGGATAAAAAAAAAAAAGACAAAAACAACAACCCAAAAAACAGAAGCCAAGTGCTGGATCACATTGTAGTTCCATATACTAATGATGGAGATTAAGAAAAAAAATACTGTTTATAATAACATCAGAAAGCAATAAAATATTTAAGAACAAACTTAAACAAGGGACTGCAATACTCTTCACGCTGCCAACTGTTAACCACTGATGAAACAAACTAAAGAAGAGGCAAGCCAATGGAAAGACAACACACATTTATGGGCTGAGAATAAGAATCATGTTCACATATCCAGACGACTCAACCATACCTAGAAAGTACCTAGCACTCTCTGTCAAAATTCCTTTGGCATTTAAAATATTTTTAAAAAGAATTTTTTTTCCTTTAGTGCATTGTCATGTTTTTGCTGGTGGAGGATCTTGTCTCCATGTGGACGGCTGCTAATGGTTTGGGACTGTGGTTTCTAGGAGCTGCGGTGGGGCTCTGGATTTTTAAAATGATAAATGGGAATTTATGTCACATGACGGTCACCGGCTGCATTAACCCCTCATGAGAGAATTGGCATTTCTTTGAAAGCTTCAAACCAACTTCAGCAGCTTCAAACGTTTCTCCTCCAGCGGCCACACCCCTGTCTGCTGTCACAGAATTGCAGAGTCAGGGCTTTACTCTGGGTTAGGCTCAGATCGAAAGGAATGTGGTTGTTTTGATCCACCCCAGACCACTAAAACTTTCTCTGTATCAGAAAAAAATAAAGGCTCTTACTGTTCTTATCATTTCCTTATCATTCACTTTTTTATCGTTTCGTGTGCTTACTGGAGCAAGACTTCATTTCCTTTAGGGCATTTTTCTTTGCGTTTACAACCCAGCTATCTGTGTGTGTCAGGGCCACAGGCCCAGGATCCAGCCCTTCTTGGCTTTTGACGTGCCTTGTGCCGGAAGATTAATCACTCTTGGCTGTTGGTTTACAGGCCAATGCTCAGAGGCTGGTGGAAGGTTATTAATTTGCCTCCTCTCGATATTGTTGTGTCTCAGGGGGATAGGGAGGCCCGAGGAGAGGGCGGGTCAGAACACACACAGTAATTGCTGATGAGCTTTGCTATCTTATGTGGAGCGCAAAACAACGACCATAGATAGTAGCATCAAAGGTCACAAGCACAGATCAACAGAACACAGAATCATAATGAAAAAGTTTGAAATATTGCAAGAGTTACCAAAACATGTCCCAGAGACACAAAGTGAGCCAGGGCTGTTGGAAAAAAAAAAATGGAACCGATAGATATGCTCTATGCAGGGTTGCCAGAAACCTTGCATTTTTAACAATAACGCCATGAAGTGAAGCATAATTAAAACGATGGTTGCCGACGTGTATATATGTCCTCTGCCCAAATTTGAGGAGTTTTTCACGCATTCTTTTTTTCTTTTTTCAGCCTCACTCTCTTTCTCTTTTCTGTCTGGTACTACAACGTTGTAAAATTTAGACCTTTTATTATATAACCATAGGTCTCTGAGGTTCTTTTTATTTTATTTATTTTTTAAGTCAATTTGCTCTTTGTGGTTCAGATTTGGTATTTTCTATTGTTCTGATATCAAGTTCACTATTTCTCTTCTTTCTTTCTTTCTTTCTTTCTTTCTTTCTTTCTTTCTTTCTTTCTTTCTTTTCAATGAGAGGATAGAGGCAGAGATACTCCCTGCATGTGCCCTGATGGGGATCCACTTGACAAGCCCACCAGGGGGGCGATGCTCTGCCCATCTGGGCCGTTACTCCATTGCTCAGCAACCAAGCTCTTCTTAGTGCCTGAGACAGAGGCCATGGAGCCATCCTTAGTTCCTGGGGGCAACTCGCTCCAATCAAGCCATGGCTGCTGGAGGGGAAGAGAGAGATAGAGAGAAATGAGAGAGGGATAGGTGGAGAAGTAGATGAGTGCTTCTCCTGTGTGACGTGACCAGGAATCAAACCCCAGACTTCCACACACCAGCAGACACTCTACCACTGAGCCAACTTGCCAGGGCCAACTTTTTTCGTTATTCTTTCCATTATGCTGAATTTATCCCATGAATTCTGTGTCCTAATACTTTGCTAAACTCACTTATTATTTGTAAATTATTTCCATAAGACTTCCTATACACACGATCATGTTGTCCATGAACAAATACAGCCTTATTTATTCCTTTTTAATATGTATAAAAATTTTTTAAGAAAAATTCTAACCTATTGCAATAGCTAGAACCTCCAGTATAATGTTGAATAGAAATGGTAAAAGTGGACTTCCTTGTCTTATTCCTAAAATTATTTAAAAAGCATTCAGTCTTTTATCATTAAGTATAATTTTAGCTGTAGGTTTGTCTTTAGATACCTTTTATTAGTTTGAGAGAGTTCTTTTCCCTTCCTAGTCTTATAAGAAATTTTACCAAGCATGGACGTTGAATTTTGCTCAATGGTCTTTCTACATCTCTTGAGGTGATTACATAATTTCTCCCCCTTAATCTATAAATATCACGCATTATATAAATTGACTTTTTAATATTAACTTGCTAAATCTTTACTAGACGCATCCTAATTTATTATATTTTGGACATGTTGCTGTATTTGTGATAATAACATTTTATTAAGATGTTTTATATCCATGTTCATGAGGAAAGTAATTTGTAGTTTCCTTGCAATACCTGTCTTTGATTTTTGTCATCAGGGTAATTCTAACATAAAATATAAGTTGAGAAAAGTTCTGTCCTTCCTTTTTAATGAGAGTTTTGATTGGAACAATATAAGTCTTTTATATATTTCATAAAATTCACCAGCAAAGCTATATGGGAGGTATATTTTCTTTTTCTCCTTGGGAAGGTTTATCTGATGAATTCTTTAGAAAGATCTACAAAATTGAGAAATTTATAACCAATCAAACTGAAATAAGAAGATACACAAATTAGCAATTTCAGAAGCAAAAAAAAAAGACATATTACCAAACATCCTGCAAACATACCAAAAAAGAAAAGAAAAGGATAATACAGAAATATTTTGAACACTTTTAGACCAATAAACTTGGCATATTAGATGAACTGGATAAATTATTCAATGTATTATCATTGGTAGGGGAACCATGCAGCTAACAAGTCTGGGGGAGGGGGTTGTCAATAACGTAATTACAAAAAAATGCAAAACATGCCCTTGTTGTGGGGACCATCTAACTTCACTACTGCTTTTCTCAGGGAATTCTGTTAGGAAAGACAACTTCTTTGTCTTTCATGTACAGGATCACCTCCATCTATAGGCACCCACTCCCTCAGATGGGACCCTTTTCTTTCCCTCTCTGACCAGTTGGTCCGCATGTTGGAGTTGCAGAAAACAATGCCTCTCAGGTCACTGCTGGGAAAGTTAATGGTGGTTTTTCCCTGAAATACAACCTGGGTTACTTGAGTTCTTGGGTCCTCAATGTTGTGCCTTTAACCAAGATTCCTGAATAGCAGAGGAAAAGAAAAAAATCATTTGTCACCCAACAATATCCTATTTGGCATGCTTGGTGACATAGAACAAGAAGGAGTTTGGAATTGGACAACGCTAAGAACTCCTTCCAAGGTGAGGGTTTTCTTTCTGTGGTGAATCTGTATACATGTTTAGGACATGTTTATTTACTATGACTGCCATAGCAAATTTCCACCAAGACTGCAGAAATAACAGACACGTGTCACCTGAACAGTTCTGGAGGGCAAACATCCAAAATCAAGGTGCCAACAGGCTTGTGTCCTGTGAGCTCTGGGGGAGAAGGCTCTCTCCATGCTGTTGTCCTATCTTCTGGTTGTTGTGGGCAATCCTGGGGTTCACTCATCTTCACCTTGCCTTTTTCTTTTGTGTGTTTATGTGTCTTAAACCTCTGGTCACATTTCTCCTAGCAGTCCACAAGTGATTGGCATCAGGAACCACTCGAAATCCAGGAATAACTCGTATCAAGTACTGAGCTCTACTGCGTCTTCAAGAAAATACCCCCTCCCTTTTTTAAGTAAAGTCACGTATTTGTTTGTGTCAGGATTTGGTCATATTTTAGGAGGTGGACTTTGTTCAATTGAGAATGGAGCTTCTTCCGAGAGGTCTGGTCTGCGAAGCCATTTGTAAAAACTGTGTTTCTGGGGTTACAGTGGGACCAGGCTGATGGAATGTGAGAAGCAGCAGTCCTCTATGCAGGGAGGTCAGCCAGGAATCTGTAGTTCTAGGCATGCGTGTCCTTTGAGAGAGTTCGGGGGCCCCTTCGGAGTTTGGCTTGCTAGTGGACCTTGAGGATGAGGTAATGCCATGGAGTATTCTATCCCTGCCTGTTGACTCATTCCTCTGATTTCCCAAATGTTATAATTTCATTTCCTCCATCTAGGGCTGAGGTTTATTTCAGGTCCTTTGTGTATACTGTGTGAAACAAACATGTGAGGTTTATGTGTGTCTGTTTGTTGTTGTTTTTTTCCCCAGAATCATTTTGTTGAAAAGATGATCCTTACCTGATAGAGTTAAGTTGGCGCTTGTGTCAAAAATCAATGGACCATTTAAGCCTGGGTGTATCACTGGAATAATTTTTTTTATTTTTTGGATCTTTTCATCTACGTGTCTATCCTTAGGCGGGTAACAAACTCTCCATTACTGTGGCTTTATGTATATCTTTTTAAGAAAATTGCAAATGAGCAAAGTTTGCTCCTTTCATATATATTAGTATTTCCATGTAAATTTCAGAATTAGTTGACTTGGCTGGATGGCTCGGTTGGTTAGAGCATCATCCCGAAGTGCAGAGGTTGCTGGTTCGATCCCCAGTCAGGGCACATACAGAAACAGATTGATGCTCCTGTCTCTTTCTCTCCCTCCCTCTCCCTTTCTCTCTCTCTAAAATCAACAAAATAAACATTTTAAAACATTTTAGAATTAGCTTGGTAATTTTTACCAGAAAAAAAAAAAGCTCACTGGGATTTTCGGTATTTTGTATTTCATTAAAACTGCACATTTTTTTAAAAAAATTTTTATTTATTGATTTTGGGAAGGAGGGAATAAAGGGGGGAGAGGAAGAGAGAAAAAGAAGAAAGGGCGGAGAACCAGGAAGATTTACTCATAGTAGTTGCTTGTATGTGCCTCGACCAGGCAAACCCAGGGATTCGAACTGGAGATTTTAGCATCCCAGGTTGATGCTTTATCCACTGTGGTGGCCAGCCACCACAGGCCAGGCTGTTTTTAGAGAACTGACATCTCAGTAAAAATGAGTCTCCAATCTACAAACTTATTTAGGTTATCTTTAAGTTATTCTAGCAATGATTTGTAGCTTTCAATGTAGAACTGCTTCACATACTGTACTTTGTTAAATTTATTACTAATGTTATATATAATATTAGTTAAAAATATTTCTGGCACTGACTTGAGAATTAGGTTTATAAGATGACCCTCCAGCCCAATGATTAATTAAAATGACTCACAGGGCCTGGTTAGAGCATCATCCTGATACGCCAAGGTTGTGGGTTCAATCTCCGGTCAAGGCACATACAAGAATCAACCAAGGAATGCATAAATAAGTAGAACAGCAAATCTATGTTTCTCTCCCTCTAAAGTCAATTAAAGCTATATATATATTCTCTTAAAACATAACCACAATGCCATTTTCACATCTGATTTTTTAAAACAATATATATATATATATATATATAATGACTCACAGGACTCAGAGAGCTGTTACACTTGTAATATTGTTTATTATAGTAAAATAAAATGCTAAAATAGAAGAAAAGGAAAAGGTGTGACATCTGAAAGAAATCAGGGGCAAGTTTTTAGTTATCCTGAATCCCTCTCTCTCTCTCTCTCTCTCACACACACACACACACATACACACACACACACACATACACACACACATTCACACACACATGACACTTAAAATAATATATATTTAAATGCATTCTAAATGCTATATTAAATTACACTTTCTAATTTTAAATGGTAGTCTTTATAGATATAAAATTGATTTTGTATATATTTTTAATCCTGCCACCTTGCTCTACCGATTACTAATTCTGGTAGGTTTTTGTTTGTTTTTATTTTGTTTGTTTTTATTTTTGTTTTTTATTCCTTACAAGAAGATTCTCCACAGAGATACCCAATATTCTGCATCTAAAGACAGTTTAACCAGTTACATTCTAACCTGTGTGGATTTTATTTCCTTTTCCTTGCTTGATTGCCATGACTAGGAACTCGAATACCACATTGATGAGAAGGGTTGAGAGAGGCTAACCCTGGTGTATTCCTCAACTTAAGCAGAAAGCATTCAGTTGTCCCTCTATTAAGTGTGATGGTATTTTTCATGGTTTCATAGATTAAAAAAAAAAATCAGGTTGAAGACATCTCATCTAATTATAGATTTTTAACAAGTTTTATCATAAATGGCATTGATTAGTTATATAGAATTTTCTGCATCTGCCAAGGTGATCATATAGTTTTTCTCATGTATAGTAAATTACAGTGATTAATTTCTTTTAAATGAAAGAAAGGGAAATAGAGAGACAGACTCCTGCATGCACCCTGACTGGGATATACCTGGCAAACCTTGTCTTGAGCCAATGCTTGAATCAACAGGGCTATTTTTAGCACCTGAGGCTGACACTTAGACCAAGAAGCTGATGCTCAAACCATCGAGCCACTGGCTATGAGAGGGGAAGAGGGAGACAAAGGGTGGAGAGGTGGGTGGAGAAGCAGATGGTCACTTCTCATGTGTGCCCTGACCAGGAATCAAACCCAGGATGTCTGCATGCCAGGCCAACACTATCTACTGAGCTAACCGACCAGGGCCACATTGATTAATTCTTAAGTGTGCAACCAAACTTCTATTTTTGGGGGAGGGGATTTTATTTGGTCCTCACCTGTTAGACATTTAAAATATTCCTGGATTAAATTTACTACTATTTTGTTAAATATTTTTGCTTCTGTGTTCATGAGGAAAATTGACATGCAATCTCTGCTTTTAAATTTCCATATAAATCCCTTTTTTTTCTTTAATTCAAGGTAATGATGGATTCATGCCATTAGATAGGAAATGTACAAGAAAGGGTTAACCCAGCAGGCCTAGGCCTCTCAACCCTGAATGTTTCCAAGAAAAACATGTCTTTAGAGCTCATCCTTGGCCTAGTCTTGGGAGTTAATCTCTTAAACCCTTGGAATATCCTGTCTGATAAGGATGGTTTTGCACAGAGGCCTTGGACCCCGCAGTAACCACTCTGATAAGAGAGTTTATTTAACAATGTGATTTATGATAAATGGCCTATTTTGCTCTGCGGGGCCAGAGTCTGAGTCGCTGTGGTTAATTTTATGCAGAGGCTGCAGCAATGAGTGGCCCTCTGGAAAACCCCATGCAAGGTTCTGATGAGCTTTTCGTTGACAAACATCCCCACATGTCACCACCACACATTGCTGGCGCAAGAACGGGCACCTCCTGTGATGCGATTGGGGGGGACAAATGGGTGCTTGGACTTTGCACATGCACCTTTTGTGTGTGCGTGACTTTTTAAACCAAAATGTATTGGAGTGACATGGGTTAATAGCGTTATATGTGTTTCAGTGTGCTAGTCTAGGGCACAATGCCTGCATACTGCATTGTGTGTCCACCATCCAAGGTCTAGTCTACTTCCGTCACTGTATATTTGATCGCTTTTACCCCTCTGGTAACCACCACACTGTTGTCTGTGTCCATGGGTGTTTCTTTTTTTGTTTTCCTCGTTTGTTCATGTGTTGCTTTCTGTTCTATATCCTGGCTATTTGCATCTGAGTTGTCTTGTTTAGGATGACACCCTCAAGATCCATCTATGTCACCACAGATGGCAGTATGTCACCTTTTTCTATGGCTGAGTAACATTCCACTATATATATACTGCTCACAAAAATTAGGGGATATTTCAAAGTGAATATAAAGCTATAAAAATATCCCCTAGTATTTGTGAGCAGTGTGTGTGTGTGTGTGTGTGTGTGTCTGTGTGTGTGTGTCTGTGTGTGTGTATCACATCTTCTTTATCCAATTCTCTATCAGAGGACATTTAGGTTGGTTCCATGTCTAGGCCACTGGGAATCATGCTACAAAGAATAGAGTGGTTTGCCTGACCAGGCGGTGGCGCAGTTGATAGAGCATCAGACTGGGATACAGAAGACCCAGGTTTGAGACCCCGAGCTCGCTACTTGAGCGCGGGCCGATCTGGTTTGAGCAAAAGCTCACCAGCTTGGAACCAAGGTCGCTGGCTCCAGCAAGGGGTTACTTGGTCTGCTGAAAGCCCGTGGTCAAGGCACGTGTGAGAAAGCAATCAATGAACAACCATGGTGTCGTAAGGGCAATGAAAAACTAATGATTGATGCTTCTCACCTCTCTCTGTTCCTGTCTGTCTGTCTCTATCTATCCCTCTCTCTGACTCTCTCTCTGTTCCTGTAAAAAAAAAAAAAAAAAAAAAAAAATAGAGTGGTTCTATATATCATAGAAATGTTTCCAAATTTGGGGGGGGGGGAGATACCCAGAAAAGGAATTGCTCCTTTTTCTCTAAATCCTCTCCAACACTTTTTTTCCTGCCTTGTTGATAACAGCCATTTTAACAGGTGCAAAGTGCTATTTCATTGTGATTTTGATTTGCATTTTCCGTATAGTTAATGAGGTTGAGAATCTTTTTATATATGGGTTGGCCATTTGTATGTCTTTCTGGGAGAGGTGTCTGTTAAGGGTTTGTTGTTGTTGGGGTTTCTTTTGCCAATTTTTAATTGGATTGTTTGGATTTGTTGTTGTTGTTGCGTTGTATGAGTTCTTTTTGCATTTTGGATATTAGCTCCTTATTGGAGATAATGTTTGCAAATACCTTCTCCCATTCAGCATGTTGCCTTTTTGTGTTGTCATCGGTTCCTTTGGCTGTGCAAGGAGCTTTTTAGTTTGACATAGTGCCATTCATTTATTTTTGCATGTACAACCCTTGCCTTTGGGGTCCCCTTGATTTTTAATGCTGTCTACTCTACAGCAGTATGCTGGCATTTGATGCAGACCTGCAAGATTACTGCTGAAAACTTTTAAGGTTCGTTTACCCTGAAAGGAAGACTTTTCTCTCATTTAAATGCAAAGTAAAAAAATTTTCCAGGTTCGGTACTGTGTTCACAAAGCCTGCTGGCTTGGCTTTATGACAATCAGGATGTTATTCATTTAATGAGCCCGCGTCATGGTAGATGCTGTACCATCCTGTGTAACCTTTACTGCTGAAAAATACAAGCAGCAGCCCAAGGCACTGTACCAAATTTGTTGTTCCTGTTACCCACGAATAATGGAGGAGGAAAGCAAAGCGCCTTGTCCCCCACAGGGTAGAACCCTTTAAAATGACTGGGAAGGAGTGGGCATGGGTAAAGCAGGCATCGATAGGGTCCACACAGGGGTCCTGGTGCAGTATTCTTGGAGGTTAGCTGGACAAATGGACTGCTGTAATGGACCCCAACCCTGGAAGGACTTGAAACAAATCCATGCTATTTACTCTAGTTTGGAGAGATTTTTTTTTTTAAGCTGCAAGCCAAAGTTGACAATGAACAACCTGACCTCCAATATCCAGGGATGAGTCCAGTAAATTCATCAGTGTGAAGATTAAGGGAAGATTCAAGGTCTTTGGACCCAGCCCCAAGCTTGAGACCCAAGGCCACATAAACATACGTGTGCATAAAGTAGTCAAGAGAGGAGAAAGGTTTCTGGGGCTCTTTAACGTGGAATCCCAATGGGTGGTGATTCTAGAATTTGTTGGTGACATGCTAACAGAGGCTAACATTAGATTGGGGGGAGATGGGAATTCAACAGTTGATGGGATTAAGGTGAATCTTGAAATGAAACTTGCCATGTTTGCACCGTCTCTGCAGGAAACCGTGCTGTCTCCCTTATCTGACTATTATGGGGGTGGACATTATGTCTGCCCACAGAACACTTCCTCTGTCTGGTATTATAAAACCTTATCTGATGTTGTCACTGTACGTCATATTTATTGTATTTTTAATATTGTATGTTCACCTTCAGTCAATATGGAAACCTGTAGAATTGTCCAAGCCCACCCAGGCTGTCAATATGAAATAGTATCAGATCGCTGTTGAACAAAAGGAGAAAAAACATTTTAATTAATGACATGTTAAAATTGAAGTATTGGTATAAAAAATTCTCTATAGTCCTGGCCAAGTAGCTCAGTTTGTTGAAGCCTCGTCCCAATACGCCAAGGTTGCAGGTTCGATCCCCAGTCAGGGCACATACAAGAATCAACCAATGAATGCATAAATAAGTAGAACAACAAAGTGATGCCCTTCTCTCTCTCCTTTCCTCCCTCTCTAAAATAAAAATAAAAACAAAATTCTTTATAAAATATCCCTGTGATACATGAAAAAGGTGGATGTCTTATAGTACTAAGAGAAAATGATTAAGGCTTAAATAAACTAGAACCATCTATAGCACCAGATGTCTCTGATATGACTTCAACAAGTTTAGTGCAAAAACTTCAAGCCAAATGAGACTAATACACAGTGATTGATTATTTTAAGTCACATTCTTCTTCCAATCTCAAACAAGAGCCAACCACAGCATGACTTTACAAGAGGAGAGTCCACTTAAATTCTCTGTATTGCCACCAGTCTATTTGAATTGGCCAGTTTATGGCCGTCGTTTGGTTGGAAGGGCTTTTGGACATAATATGGGTCCACTGTGTAATAATCAACACCATTAGTGATGTCATGAGAATATCAGAGACTGAATTTTTCTTCAGTCTCTGATATTCTCATGACATCACTAATGGTGTTGACATCACTAAGACTGACTTAAAACTTAGTGGCGGTACACATGACGAAGACAGGCTGGTTATTCCATCCAGACAAGTTCCCAGGGCCAGCTCTGATGGTCACAGGAGCCACCTGTGACATTCAGCAGTCAAAATAATAATATAATAATAATAATAATTGCCTATCTCCTGGAAAATAGCAAGAGGCATAGCACCTGGCTGAGTTGTTTAGATTTCGGATGCCACATAGTCTAACCTAAGAAGACAGGCTGGGCCAAAAGTAGGTTTAAAGTTGTGAGTATAGGAAGCACAGGGTTTATTCTTGTGTTATTATTATTTATTTATTATTGTATTGTTTTCTGTACCAACAGGTGTAAACCTACTTTTGCCCCACTCTGTATTGCTAACAACTATTCATAAAAGACCCCAAAGAAGGATATATACAATAAATAAGGGTAGGCTTATGTACGAACTGCTAACCATGGCGATTTAATCAATACCTCTGGGCCCTTCAGATCTGCACTCTGATATAATTTTGGAAATGTCTGAAAAAATCACAGTTCTGCAGACTGGAATTTATGGCGAAACCTGTGGGTGTCATGTGACCATGGTTGTTGGGATTTCGAACCAGAAAATTGCCAAACATGGCCGTCCCTTACACATGGAACAGACAATTATTGGTTTCCTATTGGGCATAATTGCAACTGCCCCGGTGACCAAAAAGCATAAAATTAACTTGACACCTGAAATACCCATAATAACTTTTTTACGTGGCAACCTGCGATCTATTCTTATTTCCTACGGGCTCCTTTCTTTCTTTCTTTAGCTACCTTTTACTTTTATTCTTATTTTTTAATTACACTTGACAGTCAATTTTATTTTAGTTTCAGATGTACAGCACCACAGTTAGACATTTATATAAGTTACAAAGAGATCACCCCCAATAAGTCCAGTAACCCACCTGGCACTGTACATAGTTATTACAATATTACTGACTGTATTCCCTTTGCCAGACTTTACATTCCTGTGACTATTCTGTGACAACCAATTTGTACTTCTTAACCCCTTCACTGTTTTTACCCCACCTCCCAACCCCCACCCCATCTGGCAACCATCAATCTGTTCTGAATACCTCTGAGTCCATTTCTGTTCTGTTTATTTTGCCCTTTAGAACAAAATATGAGAAATCATAAAGTACTTGTCTTTTTCTCTGTCTGACTTATCACTCAGCATAATACTGCTAGATCCATTGTCCTTAGAGTTGCAAATGGTGAGATTTCATTCTTTTCTATGACTGAGTAATATTCCATTGTAGATAGGTACCATATTTTCTTTCTTTCTTTCTTTCTTTCTTTCTTTCTTTCTTTCTTTCTTTCTTTCTTTCTTTCTTTCTTTCTTTCTTTCTTTCATTCTTTCTTTCTTTCTCTCTCTCTCTCTCTCTCTCTCTCTCTCTCTCTCTCTCTCTCTCTTTCTTTCTTTCTTTCTTTTTTACAGGGACAGAGAGTCAGAGAGAGGGATAGACCAGGACAGACAGACAGAAACGGAGAGAGGTGAGAAGCATCAATCATTAGTTTTTCATTGCCGTTGCGACAACTTAGTTGTTCATTGATTGCTTTCTCACATGTGCCTTGACCGTGGGCCTTCAGCAGACCGAGCCACCCCTTGCTGGAGCCAGCGACCTTGGGTCCAAGCTGGTGAGCTTTTGCTCAAGCCAGATGGGCCCATGCTCAAGCTGGCAACCTCGGGGTCTCGAACCTGGGTCTTCCGCATCCCAGTCCGATCTTTGTTTGTTTGGTTTTTTTATAACATTCCCCATATACATGAGACCACACAGTATTTCCCTTTCTCTGGATGACTCGCTTCTCTTAGTGCCATGCCCTATTTTCAGTGTCATAAATGACAGGGTTTCCTTCTTTTGATGGCTGAATAATATTCTTTTATAAAAACAGGTACCTCTCGCTTTTCAAAAGTTTGTGAGATGCCACTTTGCATCAACAAAAGCTCTATCTACATCAGGACCTTTTTTTTTAAATATATATACCCACCAAAAGACATCCAGAGGATTTTCACTTTTACAAAAAAATGCAAAGAAAAAGCAAAAATAGCATTCTGTGTTTGTTTTGCTGCCGAAAATAGAGGGGGTGAGAACAATGCCAACGAGCTTCTTCCCAGGGAACTGACTAGACTCAGAGTCTCCAATATTGGCTCTGAACTGGGTCTGCAAACATCTGGGCTTTATCTCAATTTATGTTGAGCATTCCTGCTTTTGCTATGTGTTAGTGTGCCTGCAGATTTTATGTGCTGTTTGGTATGATCCGGTAGGTTATTTTGAGGGGGTCTGGGAACACTAAAAAAAAATTTTTTCCCATATCAATCCATGGCCGCTGCTTCTTCATTCTTCATAAGAAGCCATTTCTGTTTCAACACTTGTGAGAAGTTTGATAAGAACTCCCTACTTTCGGATATTGGGGGTGGGGGAGTGAGACCTACAGGTTGGGGGCAAACAGACGTTTACAGTTGTAAGTCATCAACGTACTGTGTATTCTGTGTGATTATTTGTTCGTTCCTATGATGATTTTCCATGCCCTTAGGTTATTCTCATGTCCTGGGTGTTGTAGCTAATGCAACAGTGAACCTGAGACAGCAGATAGAGATTTCTTCAAGACGGTAGTCTTATTTCCTTTGGATAAATACACAGAAGTGGAATGGCTAGATCACATGGTAGTTCTATTTTTAGGTCTTTTGTTTGTTTTTTGTTTTTTTTGAGGAGCCTCCATACTGTTTTCCACAGCAGCTGCACAAATTTACATTCCCACCAATGGTTTCCCTTTTTCTTCCCCCCACCCCTTCATCCTTGGCAAGGTTAACAAATCTTTCTCAAATCTCTTGCCTCATTGATAATCATCGTCCTAACAGGTGTGAGGCGATATGTCATTATCGTTTTCATTTGCATTTTTTCTGACGATTTAGCCATGCTAGGTACCTTTTTATGCATCCATTGGCTATTTTGACATGGTTCTTGGAAAAATGTCTGTACAGGTCTGGGGCTCATCTTTTAACATTAGACTGGTTTTATTTTTTAACTAATTTTAGAGAGGGAGGGAGGGAAAAGAGAAAGAGGGGGAGAGAAACACTGATTTGTTGTGCCCACTTATTCATTCATTCATTCATTCATTGGTTGTCTCTTGTATGTGCCCTGACTGGGGATTGAACCCACAACCGTAGCATATCAGGATGACGCTCTAACCAATGATCTAACCAGCCAGGGCCTTGTTATGTGTATTTTACCACAATTTTGAAAAAGCTATACAAACACTGACAACACACAATGAAATGTTTTCTTCAGGCATGTCTGGTTCTCAAGGGTAGGACAGGAAGTGGACGGAAGGGAGGGGTGAGGCAGTGGTTAGGGGTACCGGGCGAAGGGAGAGGAGGTGCGGAGGAGAAGAGGCAGGGCTCGGAAAAAACGAAAAGATAGTAAAATGTAAACATGAAAGAACTGGAATTCCACCATGATCAAAGGACTGCTTACATTGCTTTCCCAGAGAACATGGACGGTTGGCGATTGGTATGTTTGAGTTTGAGATTTTAGAGATCTACAGGGATGGGCTGGGAGCCAAACTCAAGAATGAGTTCAGTTGAATGGCTTCATTCTTCCCAAAAGCCTGTCTGTTTATACCAAGTTTATTGACTGCGGGGACAGCTGGTTCAACCTGGGTCTTTGCAAACGGTATATACACTCAAGCAACCACCATGCCTAAGGGACCTGCAGGTGGCATTGATCTGGACACTCCCATTCTTGTGTGGGTGTCATCTAGTATGAGAAAGTGGAAACAATTGCCATCTATCAAGGAAACCAAATCACCCTAAGTAATGTTGCTTTGACTGATTCCAAACGACTGATTGGTGACGCTGCAAAGAATCAAGTTGCAGTTAATCCCACAACTGGGTCTTTTTTTTTTAATGCCAAATGCTTAATTATGTAGATATGATGATGCTGTCATCCAGTCTGACATGAAGCATTGGCCATCCATGGTGATAAATGACTCTGGCAGGCCCAAGGTTCAAGTAGAACACAAGGGATAGACAAAAATTTCTGTCCAGAATAGGTGTTGTCTATAATTTTTGACAATGATATCCTCTACCTGTTAGCTCACTGCAGAGGCAGGGAGGTAGGGTGTAGGCTTGTGTTCTTGTTCTCCCTTCCTCATCTACCTGTCTCCTTCCCTCTGAGCTTGGGGTTTTGACAGACATTTTTTTTAGGTAGAGAGAGAGAAAGATAGAGACAGGAAAGGAGAGAGATAAGAAGCATCAACTTATAGTTGCAGCACCTTAGTTGTTCATTGATTGCTTTCTCATATGTGCCTTGACCAGGGGGCTCCAGCTGAGCCAGTGACCCCTTGCTCAAGCCAGCAACCTTAGGCTTAAACCAGCAACATTGGGATTCAAGCCAGTGACCTTTAGGCTCAAGCCAGCTACCATGGAATCAGTTGATGATCCCATGCTCAAGCCAGTGACCCTGCCCTCAGGCTGGTGAACCCGCACTCAAGCTGGTGAGCCCATGCTCAAGTTGGTTACTTTAGGGTTTTGAACCTGGGACCTCAGCGTCCCAGGTTGATGCTCTATCCACTGGATCAACACCAGTCAAGTTTGACAGACAAAATTTGTGGTCCCTACAGAGCAGCATGAACTTGGCCCTACATGGTTGACCCACTTAGTTCCTCTGGTTGATATCTTCACATACTTGTGGGTGCTGAGTTCCAAGGCAGATTAATGGGGGTCCCCTGGAGCAGATATGTGAGAGACCACATAAAACTATAAGTGGACAGGATGATTTCATTATACCAACTACTGTGTGTGTGTGTGTGTGTGTGTGTGTGTGTGTGTGTGTGTGCATGTGTGAGAAAGGGCTGAAACGGTGTCAGAACTGGAACAGAAGGGCTGCAGTCTTGAACACGTTGCTTCCACTTCAGAAAGTACCCACCATTTTTGTAGTAGCCTCATTCCAAACTCCAGTTCCTAGAGTCAAGTACGGTGTGGGGACTCAGGAGACAACACTGCATAAACAAACCTATCGCAGAAGGTTTGAAATTAGGACACTTCTAAGAATGTGGTGTCCAGAGTGTCCATGCGTGTAGAGAGAGGTGGCGCAGGAGACGCAGCTGCTGGCAGCATGAGGCACCCTGTGTGTGGAAAGGGGACAAGGGGAAGTCCCCTTTGTGCGTTGCGGGTGTCCATGCTGGGCTTTGTATAGCGAAGGGGTCCTCTTTGTCCCTGTGTTCTTTTCTTCCTCTTTCACAGGGAAGGCAAATTGCTGAGGGGGAAGGGCTGGAGGGGGACGGGGAGAGGGTGGCTGTGCTCTCTGCCTCTATTCTAATCCTCCAGCCTATTCTTCTGCCCGGGCTCAAGGGTCCTCGTCATCTATTTTATATTCCATCACGGTTTCAACTCAAATTGCCTCCACTTGAGTTGCCTTAACTTGCTGATTGGCTCCAGCCAATGCAATGTCTAAAGGGAGGGGGTGAGGAGGGGGTCTCTGGCTTCCCGTGTGGAATAAAAAGGTTCACAAAGACCTTTGAGTGGCCCTGATTGTCGACAGCGACTCAATGGAAGCGGGGTCTGGACAATGTGAACAAGGAGTGTGAAAGAGCGGGGGCGGAGTGTCTTAGCGGAGTTGGAATGAATACATCCCGAAGCTTCATGTGATCCCACCAAGATTTCCCCCAAACCCCGACGACTGCCATGTTCCCTCATCCCCACCTCAACAACCTAGTGTTGACCCTTGAACAGGCAGGGATGCATTCAGAAGGGGTCACCTCTACTTCTCTGACAAGCAGCAGATTTGAGGTGAGGGGTGTGCACAGGAAGTCGGGCGTGCAGGTCTGCGTCCGTCCGGGAGAGCTTTGTGTTTCTGAGAACAAATGTCTGTGGACAGACAGCTGGGAAGGAGGGGGTTTGGGGGAGGAGCTAGCGGTGAGCCCTCCCGTCGAGAGGAGGGGGCTTCCGGCTTGACACTCTTCTTTTATGCCTGGCAAGTTCTTCATTGTGGTTTTTTTTTCCTTGAGGGTCACAACAGAAGCAGGGATGGGAATGTTAGGGAGATACTCAGGACTCATGCTTTCTGCCTGACACCCCCTACCCCCTTCTTCTAAGCCACCACTTTTGGCTTTGGCTTTCATTCATCAGCCATTTTTCTCTATGACAGCCTTCAGTGGCTCCAAATACATCACTCCGCCCATCTACTCCCCATCCATATCGTAATGGCGGGTGTGGTGTGGACACTGGGGATGGAATATTGGGGGGGAGGGGAGGGGAGAGAAGGAGGGGTTGTCTTCAATTCAGGTGTGGCTGAAGGGAGAAGACCTGATCATCTGTGGTTTAGGAGGTGGAATTAAAAGGCAGATGGAAATGCGACGACAGGTGAGTTCAGAACGTTCTAGAGCCACAGGTGACTTCAAGAAACAACTTGAAAGAAGAGAAACAATTTTAAAAATAAATAAATAAAAAGTAGAGGCTTGGGCGGCCCTACTCTGAGAGACATGTGAGCTGTGATCAGGGAAGATTCTCTGTTCCCTGTTACGTCTTCCACGCCCAGAAACAATGACTAGCTCAGGACTGGACACCTGATGCTGGAGACATTCTACTTGATAATCCCAGGACAGGTCACAGGTGTGTGTAGCTTTGTTCAGCCTGGGGTCCTATCTATACAGGTTTGCATTTTTTAATTTTTTGTCTTCTTCATGGCAAAGGTGATTGATTAGTCTGCTGGAAGGACAATTTTTTTTAGGTATCTGTTATGGTCTTTAGCGCCGTAAAGTTTGAATGATGGAAAATGGGGGCTCTTGAGTTCAAGTTGATGTCGGACCCATCAGTGTAAAAAAGAAAAAGAAAGGCTGTGATTCAGAGTACAAAGCTCTTGATAAAACTTGTGTCTGCAGCAGCAGAGGTGGAGGGAAGGTAGGGGAGGGCTTGTCTCTTGGTGTTGGGAGGGGTCTTCTGGGAGCTTGCGCAGTCTTCTGACTGCATTGCGGAGGGGTCTTGTCTGCTCTTGCGCCACAGCTGGGCTCTTGGGGCGGGGGGGGGGCGTTATGCAGAAGAGAAGAGGAGGCTGTGCCTTGTCCTCACCTCCCTGCTCTCCTCCCACCCACCCCCCACCTCTCCTGCCTCCTCCTTACTGGCGTCACGATTATTAATAAACCATTTCCCACTTACCGCTGGCGAGGTAAACACTTCGCCAGAAATTGCGCAAGTCTTGCGTGCGCCCTATTCGTGGAACCGGTGGGCTAGGATGTGGAGTGGGCTCAGAGTGTCTGACACGCAGACGTCACAGGCGTTTAAAATACCCTGGTCTTCCTGGAATTATGACACGGAATGAGGGGACAACTGATGTTTCATGAAATGTTAATTAAAGGCTGGAGGGGGCGACAAGAAACCTCATCAGTGCTTCCTGTGGACCTTAGTCCTGAGTTAACCCTCTAATCTCCGAGCTGGGCAACCAGCCGGGGCGCAGGGATGGGGGTGTGGGGCACTGAGCACCTGTAGAATGTTTTACACTGGGCCTTTTCAAGAGGTGTCTGTGCCTGTTTCTATTTGAGTGATAAAGGCAATGGTGTCTCTGTGGGAGAGTTTGGGATGGAGAATGGGGGCCATGTGAGCATGACATTCTCCGCCTCTGTTTGGAGGGTCATATTCCTCCAGTCCAAAAAAAAAAAAAAGTAAGAAAGATTATGGTGATTGTTCTTTTTTTTCTGCACCTACTGGCTTTGCCTATGTGTGTGGGGTGTTGGGGAGGTTGAGTCTGACAGTTTTCTGGGTTTTTAAACTTCTTTTTATTTTATTCATTTTAGAGAGGAGACACAGAGTGAGAGAGAGAGAGAGAGAAAGAGAGAAAGGGGGGAGGAGCTGGAAGCATCAACTCCCATATGTGCCTTGACCAGACCAGTGCAGGGTTTTGAACTGGCGACCTCAGTGTTCCCAGGTCGACGCTTTATCCACTGCGCCACCACAGGTCAGGCAGTTTTCTGGGTTTTGATAAATGCCAAGCTCATTTAGCTACTGTCTCCTGGAGAAAGCCGGTTCCACTGTCCTAACCACCCCCTTTCCTGGCTTCACATGCCCTGTCATCCATCTCCCTGAATCGCTGGAGCCCTGGTCTCTTTACTGTCTGCCCCCTTTCGCCTTTTCCAGAATGTGATAGAAATGGAATTATACAGCACGTATAATTTTCAGACAGGCTTCCTTCTCTTGGCAAGAGATCTTTAAGATTTCTCCGTGGTTTTTTTTTTTTTTTTTTTTGTAGGGCTTGATACCTCTTTTATTTTTAATTGTTGGACAGTATTCCATTATACCTTTGCCTATTTTATTTATTTATTCCTTCATTCGTTTTTCAATTACACTGACATTCAATATTACATTAGGTTCAGGTGCACAGCCAAGTGGTTAGACATCCAGATAACTTACAAAGTGATTCCCTGCCCTCCTCCCGCAATAAGCTTAGTACCCATGTGACAACATACATTGTTATTACAATATGATTAACTAGAGCCCCATGGCTGTACTGGACATCTCAAGACTGTTCTGTCACTTCCAATCTGGACTTCTCAATCTCTCCCCAGTTGTCACCCAACAGCCTAATGCTCCTCCCATCTGGTGACCATCACTTTGTTTTCTGTATATATGTTTGTTTCTGTTTTGAGGTTTGTTCGGTTTGTTGTTTGTTTTTTTTAGATTTCACATGTAAGTGAAATCATATGGTATTTGTCTTTCTATGACTTATTTCATTTAGCTTAATTCCAAGTTCATCCATGTTGTTGCAAAGGAGAAGATCTTATTCTTTTTTATGGCTGAGTAATATTCCATCACACACACACACACACACACACACACACACACACACACCTGTATATGTATGTATATACAGGCAGTCTCCAGGTTACAAATGAGGTAGGTTCCATAGGTTTTTTCTTAAGTTGAATTTCTATGTAAGTCAAAACAGGATATTTGCCTATTAAACACAACTTAGACAGATGTTGAACATAGTATTAATTTTTACCTTTCTGTGCATATAAAACATTTTAAAACCTACAGAACCTATCTCATTCACACCCCAGGGACTGTGTGTGTGTGTGCGCGCGCGCGCGTGTGTGTGTTTACCAACATGCCCTGTTGTTAGTCAATTCATTTCCTCCTCATATGTCCCTGGGGATTTTCCAACTCCTGTCCCTTTGAGGGAGTGAGTCTTCACTCAGGCCCTTTAAGAGGATGCCTGGGTTTTCAGTAGCCCTCAGTCTCACCGTGATGAATTGTCCATCAACCTTCACAACCAGATGTGGGGACTCCTCTTCCCAGCACTGGTGCTCTGAACTGAGGCATTTTAGAACCAATTGGTTGATATCTGCAAAATGGCTTACTGGGGTTTTGACTGGGATTTCATTGAGTTTGTAGATCAAGTTGGGAAAAAAATGACATTGTAGTAATAGTGAGCCTTCCAAAACATGTATGGTGAATACATCTCTGTGTATTTAGAGTTACTTGACTTCTTTCATCACTCCTCATGCACAGAGACCCTTTCAATATATTTATACCTATGTACTTCTTTTCTTTTTTTGGTAATACTGTAAATAGTATTATTTTTAACTTCAAGTTTCAATAGTTCATTTTTTTTTATTTGTTGGGAAGAAATCTGATCCTGCCAATTTGTTTGGCTTGTTTATTAGTTCCAGAAGCTTTTGTGTAAATTCTTTGAGAATTTCTACATAGACAATCATGTAATCTGGGAAGAAAACCACATTTTTATTTCTTCCTCTCCAGGCTATGTGCCATTTGTGTGTGTGTGTCCTTTTTACTAGGATGTGCACTACAATGTTGAACATGAGTAAGAGAGGACACACTTACATTGTTCCTGATCCTAAAGGGAAATAATTCAGTCTTTCACCATTATAATGTTAGATATAGATTTTAAATGTAGAGTTTTTTGTATATCAGCTTTATTACATTAAGAAAGTTTTCGCCTATCCCCAGTCTTTTAAAGTTTTTACTATGACTAAATGTTGAGTATTGTCAGATACTTTCTATTCTTCTATTGATATAATCATGCATTTTCCCCCCTCTCATTTAGTCTGTGAACATGGTGCCTTACAAGGATTGCTTTACAAATGTTGAAACAGTCTTGCCTTCTCAAATTTAATTGACACTGGTTGTGCTTGAAACCCTTTTTAAAAATTATATATATATATATATATATATATGGATAATATTTTCTTAAGGCTCTTTGTATCTATGTTCATAGATACAAAGAGAGATACTGGTCTTTAGTTTTCTTTTCTTGTATTACCTGGTTTTGATATTAACCAAGTGCTGGTTTCATAAAATAAACTTCTATTTGGGGACTATAGTGTAAAAAAATTTCTTAAATATTTGTTAGAATTTACTACTACAACTATCTGGTCCTGATGATTTGTTTTTTGGAAGGTTTTTCTTATCAAGTAAACTTATTTGATAAATATAGGAATACCCAGATTATCTATTTCTCCTTGACTGAGTTTTCAGAGTTGGGTCTTACAAGTAAGTCATTCATTTTACCCAAGTTATCAAATTTGTGGGCATAGAATTATTCATAGCATTTCCTTATGATCTCTTTAATATCCATTGGGTCAGTAGTGATCTCCTCTCTTTGATTTGATACCATTTATGTGTATATTTTTGTCTTTTGCTTTGCTACCCTAACTAGAGTTTTTCAAAAAACCATAGTGGGGTTTTTTCCACTTTAATTCTTCTCCTTTTAGAAGAAGGTTTATAGGTAGTTTTTATTTTAAATTCCAATAATTATTCTTGCCTAGGTCAAGTTTTTTCCTTACTCCAGATGCTTATCTTTTCCACTTTCTTTCTTATACTTCTGCCGTTCCCATGATGAATATGTTATGTCTCTTTGATATCGTCATATTATTTTTTGAATACTCTATTTGGTGTTCCTTTTTGTTGCTGTTCTTTTTTCCTTTTTCGTTTGTTTTTCTGTAGAAAGGTTTCTACTAACTTATCTTTGAACTCACTGATTCTTTCCTACACTATCATAAGCCTTTCGGAAATATTCTTCCTTTGCTACTGTTGTCTTTTGTTCCTCCTATTTTCTTTTGATTTGTTTCTTAGAGTTTTTCTATCTCTGCTACATTGCCTGTCTCTTCTTGTTTGTTGTCTAATGTTCCCATTAGAGCTCTCGCTATAGTAATCACAAGTACTTTAGATCCCTTTGACTGATGATTTTTACATCTGTGTCATATCTGAGTCTGGTTCTGATGATTATTACAGTGTGAAATCTGTATTTTCCCCTCCCTGTTTTCTGGCATGGAGTTCTTTAGTTTTTGTTTATGTTTTTCATTGAAAACTAAGTGTGTTATGTTATTCAATAGGAACAGAGAGTAGCCTAAGACTGGTGTGAAGACGGGTATTAATTTAGCCAGGCGTTGTGTTTTGTTTAGTGTTTATTGTAGCTATAGGTACCAGAGGCTTAAATTCCTGTAGTGACCTTGATTTTGTTACTTCTTTTTATCTTAGAGCATTCCCTCTGTCTTTTCCCTGAGAACCAGTTTGTATTTTGCAATTGTTTGTATCCTTGGTATGGTCACAGGATCTGAGGGGTCGGGGGGCAGTCTGTAATCTTTTGAGTAAAATTCTATGGGGATTTTAGTTTGCTTGTGTCTAGGGGTATGGAACTTTTATGAAGTGTTTAGGCCTTTCTTCTAGTAAAGTTCCCCCCTACCACCACCAAGTGTGATTCTGATCCCCTTCTATGGCTGCAGCTTTACAAACATTTTTCCTTGTGTTCCTTGTTGACTATGACTTTTGTTTTGTTCCATTTTTTCCCCCTCAGATGAGCAAAAAGGTGGGGGGGGGTGGAAAGGGGAGAGTGAAGAATAGTTCTCTTCTCCCAGGAAGGATATAGTGTTAAAATTAGGGGAAGTTAAGTCCTCTCCCATAAAGAATAGCTACCCTATGGAAAAGGATCTGGGGGGGGGTGTCACCCTGATTGCATTTCTCTCCCCATTACCAGGCAAAGTGCAGGTCTTTCTGAGATGCTCACATTGAAAACCTGGTGGAGTTCGCAGGGGAAAGTTTTGGGTTGACTTTTACCTCATATTTCTGCTTTTAATTTCAAGAAACTCTGCCAAGGAAACAAAAATCTAAATCCTAAAGTCTTTCAGTATTCGTCAACCCACAAAAGACAATAAATATATGTATTTACTCCTCCAACTTACACCACATATGATAAATAATTTGAAAGTAGTTAGATGCCTGAATTAGAAAGCTAAAACAATTCAACTTTTAGAAATTATAAAGACTAGGAAAATATTTTCATGATATCAGGTAGGAGGAAGATTTATTAAACAATATTAAGGCAAAAATTATTGTTGAAAGATTAATAATTTGGACTTCATTAAAACTAAGAATTTCATATCCCATAAAGAACTTATAGACAGAATTTATATTTTTGTTTTAAAATAACTTCATATCAATAAGAAAAGTTAAACTACTGTATTTATTTACTTATTTTTCTAGTGAGAGAGACAAAGAGAGTGACAGATAGGGCAGACATACAGGAAGAGAAAGAGATGAGAAGCATCAATTCTTTATTTAGACTCATTTGTTCATTGATTGCTTTCTCATGTGCCTTGACCAGGAGGCTACAGCAGAATGAGTGACCCTTTGCTCAAACCAGTGACCTTGGGCTCAAGCCAGCAACCTGGGGCTTGAAGACAGCTACCTTTGGGCTCAAGCCAGCGACCATGAGGTCGTGTCTATGATCCCACACTCAAGCCATAAATCCCGCACTCAAGTTGGTGAGCCCATGCTCAAACCCACAACCTCGGGATTTCGACCCTGAATCCTCTGCATCCCAGTCTGACACTTTATCTGCTGCAACACTGCCTGGTCAGGCTACACTACCATATTTAAACCGTGCAAAAGACTTGATCAGATGGCATGGAAATAGCCAACAAACATATAAAAAAGTGTTCAATACTCAAATATAAACGAAAATAGACAGATACATTCCCACTTGAATAACTAAAATTAAAACGGCCGATTATGGAGAAAATAAACTCTTAAATATTACAAGTGGGAATAAAGAAAAGTGGCACAAACATTTTGAAAATATGTTTGGCCACATCTAGTAGAACTCAGTATACATACACTCTATGACTCAACAAGTTCAACCCTGAGTATGTACTCAAGAGAGATGGTTGCTTGTGTCCACCAAAGAGCATTTATAATAGTATCAAAGCAGCTTCATTAATAATAGCCAAAAATTGGAAACAACCCTACTGTCTGTCAGCAATACCACAGGGTAACAAAGTGTGACAGTTACTACACAGCAAAGAAAAATAAAAAAACCATCTAGATACCTATAATAACAAAGATTTACTTCATGGAAATAATGTGGAGTAAACAATACCACATTCCATATGATTCCATTTATGGGAATTCCAGAAACATTCTAAATAAATCTACGGTGATGTAAGACAGAATAATGTTTTGATCCAGAGGGCCACTAGCTAGATAGAGAGGAACCTTTCAAGGCAGTGGAAATGTTCTATATCATGGTCTAAGGAGCTGCTTGCATGGGTGTACCCTTGGGTAAATCTTCAGTGAGCTTTATATTTAAGATGTGTGTATTTAATGAAGACATGGTGGACTAAACTCTGTGTTTCACATACTCACAACTGTAAACTGACTTTTGTCCCATCCCATGTCAGATAGACTTCTGTTTGAAACAGAAATAAAAATTAACCTTTGAGATTCCTGAGGTTTTAAGACCCTCTCTGTAAAAATATAGCTGGTAGAGGGGAACCCTGTGCATTATTACCATGGGTGGGGAGAGACAACCAGTGGTTTCGCTGGTCTAGAAGTCTTGGGGCAAAGTTGTCCTCTGATCTTGCTGAACTGAGGGTCGTTCTCTTCCCATCCCCTACACACTAATTGGAACTGGTGAGGCCAGTATTTTTTTTTCCTAATTCTGCCTGCAGTCCTTCTCTGAGCCCTCTTCTTTTTTAGTTCATGTCTATCAGTTGGATTATTCCCCATGAGTCCTCAGAGACCCCATCCTAAAGTTGACTTCAACTCATTTCCCCCAAGTCAACCCTAACCTTTCCACTCACACATAAAAATAACTGCAGGTGGTTGAAGTTTGTGTGGGGCTGTCGCACAGAATAAAATATTCCACCTTGACAGTTGGCGAAAAATGGTGCAAGGACATGTGTATTGTCTTCTGCCCATTTTTTAAAAAAATCAAGTTATTTATCTGTTTGTCTTTTGGTGTGAAGTTGTATGAATTCCTTCTACAGTCTGGATGTGAACCTCATCGGATCTATCCTTGGCGAATATCTTTACCTGCTCGATATACCGCCTTTTCATTTTGTTGATGGTTTTCTCTGTGGTGAAAAAAAAATTTAGTTTGACATCTTCCCTGTTTGACCAACTTTGTACGTTAGGCAAATGTCTGACCACAACGCTGTCTTTCTGAAACAAACGTGATGTCGAATCTCAACTGTAATGGAAAAGATTTTTCTTTTTTTTTTTTTAATTTTCCCAAAAAATAAAATCATGCTTTTCAACAAATGTTTAAAGAGAAGAAAAATGAGGTGGGATGGGGAGACAGGTGCACGTACATAAAGGTGGGTTGAAGGCCTGTGTGGAAGAAATTTCAGGAGGACTGAATGAAGAATGCCCTGGAGACTTAAAGTTCCTCTACAAAATTCATGTCTGCTGCTGCTGTGACCTTTCTTTCTTTCTTTCTTTCTTTCTTTCTTTCTTTCTTTCTTTCTTTCTTTCTTTCTTTCTTTCTTTCTGTAAACAGAGGCAGAGATGAGGCACTGAGAGCATTGTGCGTGACTCATCTAAACCTAGGGCAGTACGTTTGAAACTGATTGGATTGGACCTACAATGTTCTAAACTGTTATTCTTGAGAGGAGTCAGTCTCCAAGGCCATCTTGACTCAGTAAATGCGTGTGTTTTGCTGTAGCATCAGGAAGCTGTTCTCCAGGCTGGGCACTTGTTGACCGCCCTGGAGGGTTTGCAGGCCACTCAAACCTAAGAGAGTTCAGCTATCAAGCCATGAATCAAGATCTTGATCCAACTTGTTATTCTGAGTGCCAAATTTTCAGAGTCACTGCCTGACAACGGGATGCCTACGTTGAGCCAATGGCTACTCCCATAACTCAAAGATGCTCTCCGCTGGTAGCTCAAAGAAATCTGAGGTAAACTGCTCTTTCCAGAAGTGGTCAGGTTTCTGAGAAAGACTAACACTTGGTAGTCTTTGTTTGTTTCCTGAGATGTTTTACACAAATAAAAAGTGGTTGATGGATGACCCTTCCCATGGGTGCAAAGGTTGTGACAAAGTTGGTGAACTCAAGCTCTTGATTTAGTAGTTGTGGTCACCCCCAGTTCTCATCTTTGTTCCTCAGTTTTGCCTTCTGTTGTTTGGGGAGGAGAAATTACTCTGCCTGGTTTCTTGCCATCAAGGTCACAAGCTACCTTCAAAAATCCCCTCTTCCTCATCCTACTAATTCCAGAGTAGCCGGCGACCGCTAAGGCATGCCAGTTACCTCCTATTGCCTAAATTCATCACACTGATTCCAAGTTAGGGCCCACGACAATTTTAGCAAGAAAAACATGGGTCACTCCATTTTTTATTTTTTTTTAAACAAGCATACATAGCAGCTTTGTATCTGCATAGCATCTGGACCTGGCTCGACTCTCATTTTTTTGTTCCGGATGGAACATCCGCAGTGTTGCCAATTTCTTTATCTGTTCATTTTCGCTGAGTTGTTGCCATGCTTAAGCTTGGTCTCTGAGTCCCCAGAATACTTCATTAGGAATGTTATGTTCTCATTCACCTAAACAGCGGCTGCATGTCCTGGGGTAGGAAGTTGGGGGGTGAGGGGCTCCATTCAATTCTCCACGTATCTTTCTTTATTTTAAGATCCACATGGAGGGATCTGCCATGCTTGTGACAGAAGGAACAAAAGCAATCACAGGAACCCATGATGATGCTTAGGCTTCGTGTGTGTGTGTGTGTGTGTGTGTGTGTGTGTGTGTGTGTGTGTGTATGTGTTATTTATCCTTCCTGCTCACACTCCACTGCCAAAAGCAAGTAACATATATAGGGATTAGATGGAGAAAAAAATATTCTAATAAGCAAGTAGCAGTCAATAATTGGTACTAACAACATAAAATGGTGCCATGTGACCGGGAGACAGGAAGCAGCTAATCCGGAGTTATCTTTGCAGAACCAACATGGGGTATATGTGTAATAAAGAGGTTATTTTTCTTGTACCTGTGCCCCCCCATCTCGTTTGTATATATTTTTTCTAGAAGAAAAGGGGAGAAATTGGGCTGGAGATAAATGGAGAAGGAAAGAGCACCCTATGTAACCTTGGCTGGAACGGTGTGTCCAGAGAGGCCTCTTTCTCTCCGGTTGCTATGGAGATAGAACAAAACATGACTCAGTATATGTCCCTTGTTCCCACCTGTTTCCCTGTCGACATGCACAGTAGTCACCGGGCTTTGAAGCGGATTAAGCTGATTCCCCCCGTGAAGGTGTACAAAAAGCATGCTGATAACCAGTGATTGAAAATAAGTCATAAAATGTGGAATTGTACAAGGAGCCAGGTCATAACAGAAGGGGGGAAATATATATCTATATATCTATATCTATATCTATCTATCATCTATATGATAGATGATAGATAGATAGATATAAGCATTAGGATATTCTTATGAACCCAAGGGGCATCCCAGTCTGCTGAAGAGGGCCGTCTCCAAAGCATACGCAGTGATGTCCTGTTTGCCTGTCTCCCCATGTCACTTGCTCATTCCTAGAAGCATTTTCTGGCTTTGGGACAGGACAGCTTCCCAGGGCCTGTTTATGTGATTCACACTTTTAAGAGGCCAACACATGTGAGAACCAGGGGCAGGGTTTGCGAAAAGTGGTGGTTCTTTCCTACCAAGTCATGTGTGGGTCTTTCTGTCAGTGTTTTGGCAGCTGATGGTGATGTGTGGATGCAGACACATGGCCGGGCGCCAATGGGGAAGGGGAAAGGGAAGGGGGCAGGGCGTGGCTCTGAGCAGAGGGCACACGATGTTTTGTTCCCAGCAGGGACGTTCCTCCTGCACACAGAACATGTCACCTCCCTCCAGAAAGGCAGGTGGGATTATTTCCAGAAAGGTGTCAGCAGGTGTCCTTTCTCTCCACCTGAGATGATCTATCTCCTAAAGGTTATGTTAAACTGTCACTTGGGAGAAACACTGATATCTGGAATTAACCCATCCCGATAGCTTTATTTTATTTTTATTACTTTTTGCCTGATCTTTTTGAACACGGGAAAGATCTCTGTGTTGACTCACACAGTATCATTTATTTCTGTGTTAATCGAATTTGCTGGTGTTTTAAGGTGTGTGTGTGTGTGTGTGTGTGTGTGTGTGTGTGTGTGTGTGGCAATGTAATGTATGCCATTTTCCCCACAAAATGATTTCAGATATTATTAATAACTGTAATTCATGGTTAAATTTTTTAAATGGTTGATGCCTTAATTTGGCACTTCTCTGTACAGTGCATTTTAAATTGGGGGCAAAAATCTACAGGTGTCAAGGAACCTGGTAAGTTGATATTCTCAGCAATCATTTCGGTTAAAATGTTTACTAAAATAGAGAAAATGTAAAAAAATGAGCTAAAAAATGCATAAAAGGTTCAACTAAAATTATAGGAATGAAAAAAATACGATAACTAAAATCATGAACTCCATAAATGGTATAACAGCTTGAGTGATTGAATAATAAATACTGAAGATGGACCAATAGCAATTATATAAAAATAATTACAAAAAGTAAATTGAAAATTTATTTTTGAGGTGTTTGGAACACAATGAAAATAGCTAACACATTTGGAATTAGAACTTTAAGAAAAGGTAGAAGAGAGAAATGGAGGTTCAACCAATATTTGAGAAAAAAATAATGCTTGGAGGATTTTCCAAAATTAATAAAGGCATCAGCCAACACATTTGAGAAATTCGGGGACACGAAGTGACATAAATACAAAGAAAAACCACACCTGTGGCACATGCCGCACAAGCACTGAATACTGATTCAGTGAGGAAAATAACAAAAGGAGCCAGAGAAAAACAGACACATTCTGTTAAAAGGAGCAACCATAAAACAGACCCATTTCTAAACAGACTTAATTAAAGCCAGAAAATAATAGAATGCCTTCTCTAAAAAAAAACAAAAGAAAAATAACTGCTGACCAAGAGTTCTCTATGCCGTGGAGCCCTCTTTTAAAATTCAAGTTAAATGATTATGTCTTTAGAAATCATTTTTCCTACACCCTGGCTCTAAAAGATAGAGAAAAAAAGGACTTTGTCAGACAGAATCATCTTTAAGAGAAATACGAGAAGAACAGGAAGATAAGAAGGACAAAAGAAAGGCTAAATACGTGGTTTAAATATAAGTGGGTAACAGCATACAGAACATGATGCTGAGATCTCACAGGATTCAAAATATCAGTAGAATTAGACACAGGGCAACAATAATATAAAATGCAGAAAGAAGGGTGGGAAAATAGCTAATATTTCTATCATCAGTAGGAAGATGACAAAAACAGCAATTTATAAGATACTAATGACTGAAACGTTGGATTGATTTTAAAGTAGGAAAGACAAAAGAAGAAATATAAGCCAAGCAAAACCCAGATAGAATAAAAGAGGATATTAACGATACATAAGATAATTTCCCAAATGAAAACACAAAGGTTGAAAACCAATGTCATGTTTCCACTGTGATATAGTCACATCACAGCCACCATTAAAATAAAATAAAAAATACCCAGCCAGATTCACTTCACATTCATGATTTTTGAAAGGATGCATTGGAGTGCTAAGGTTGGGAATAAAAAACAAATAGCCAAAAATCTAAGGCAATCCAGTGCCCACAGGGAGATAGGAGACACAGACTCATACTCAGCTGGGATCAATGTGACCAAACACAAGTCAGGATCATTCAGAATAGTTGACAAATGTGTCAGGCCATTTACAATAGTTTTTTTTTTTTAATTTTTAGATTTTATTTAGAAAGTTAACGTTAACAGGGTGACATTGATCAATAAGAATACACAGGTTTCAGGTGAACCTTTCCATAGCACTTGAACGTGATTGCCATAATTCCCCAAGTATAAGATGCACATTTTTTGGAAAAATTTGGGGTCTAAAAATTGGGTGCATCTTATAGAGTGGTTGTAGATTTTTTCCTTGCATTTCCCGCTTTTTTTTTTGTGCTTGTTTTTGCACTCATTGTTGAAGACAGTGATTCATCATCAGACACAGATGAGGACAAGCTCATGGATGAAAGTTTTGACAGGGATGAGAAGTTGTATAAATTTTATGATGAATAAAATCTGAGTTCAATAACTTTATGTAATACATTTGTTTTTCAAATTTCAGACTCCAAAATTGAGGTGTGTCTTATACATGGGATCGTCTGATACCTGGGGAAATAGGGTTTGTATACCTGTCACCCAAAGTTAAATCATTTTCTGTCATCACGATAGCATTTTTTTAAAAAAATCAAGTAACTAAGATATTTTTTTAAAAAATGAATAACTAGAATTCTTATAGAAGTATGCCAGATCTTGTAGCAAAACTATAAATTATGATTTACATACATTAGAAATATAAACAGTGTGAGTGTCCGCCTGGTCATGGGTTGGAAGAATCAGGAGAAAACTGGGTTGGTTTCCCTCCTTGATGTGACTGCACATGCAGCCCAGTGCAAATGAAAATGTTAGCCTACAGTAATGTTCGGAAATCCACGAGCTGGTTCTAAAATTAATATGAGCTAGAAAAGACAAAGAGAAGCCAAGGCCACTTGAAAAACAAGCAGAAGGTTAGAAGGGTTGCACTGCCTGATAGCAAGGGCTGATACAATGCTATACACAGGGCAGGGTTGATACAAGATTACCAGATCAGTGGAATAACAGAGAAAATACACACCTTCACCCACACTGAGACCCAGGAGTGAGAAGATGAGCCCCATCTGAAGATCTAAGACCTAAACCCAGAAAAGTGGGCTGGAGATTCATTCCACTACCACCCTTTCTACCCCAAAATAAACCTCCTCATTCTGACAGGTTCAGTTGTAGTGACTTTGACAAGTTGGCTGGTGAGAGAACAGTGTGCCATGTGTACAGAGAGACCGGGATATCTGACACTTGGGTTGTTACCTGGCATTAGATTCTTCAAGTCCCCATATCCTCCTACTTCGGTTCCTCAAAATAAAGCTGGTGGTACCTCCCAGTGAGTGGCCTAAGTCAAGGGTACTATTTAAGAAATCTTTGTTGATCACAAAGTCATGAAGTTCTTTTTATATTTTATTTTGAGAGAGACTTTTTTTTCTTTTTTTGCTTTACCATTTCTGTTTAGATCTCGAAGCCTTCGATAGTTGATTCTTTTGTATGGTCTAGGGTAGAGATCGTATATACAGGGGGTCGGGGGCAAAAATAAGTTTACAGTTGTGAGTACATGAAACACAGGGTTTGTTCTTGCATTGCTTGTTTATTAATCATCACATTATGTTCCCATACAAATAACAGTTCACTGACATTTGCCCCACCCTATACACAATAGCAGGCGCCTGGTGTCCAGAGTTTGCTGGATGATGGAATACTACTCAGCAATGAAAAAAGATTTAACGGTTGATTCATGCAATGGCATGGAAAAACCTCCAAAACGTTCTGCCGAGGAATCTAACACTGGCAGTGTGCACTGTTGGGTCACATTTCTGTGATTTTTCAGTAACAAGCAAAATAATCTCTTGTTATACAAAGCAGACCAATGGTTGCAGGGGTTTGACTGGGGAGAAGCTTGCAGCAACTTTCTTAGATGATGGTTTTCAGGAGAGGGTTTTAGGAAAGAAAGCAAAGGAAGATGAAACAAATATTTAGAGCTCCAGGGCTGTACACAACCCAAGTTTTAATCTTTAACATGGTCTCTGTGTTTTAATTTTTTTATTGTGGTAAAATACATTTAACAGAAGATTTGCCATTTTAACCTTTTTTTTTTTCTGAAGTGAGAAGCGGGGAGGCAGAGAGATAGACTCCCACATGCCCCCGATGGGGATCCACCTGGCATGCCCACCAGGGGGCGATGCTCTGCCCATCTGGGGTATTGCTCCTTTGCTCAGCAACTGAGCTCTTCTAGGTGCCTGAGGCGAGGCCATGGAGCCGTCCTCAGCGCTCTGGCCAACTTTGCTCCAATGGCGTCTTGGCTGTAGGAGGAGAGGAGAAAGAGGGAGATAGAAAGAGAGAAGTAAAAGGGGAAGGGTAGAGAAGCAGATGGGTGCTTGTCCTGTGTGCCCTGGCCAGGAATTGAACCCAGGACTTTCACATGCCTAGCTGATGTTCTACCACTGAGCCAGCTGGCCAGGGCCCATTTTAACCATTTTTAAGTGTACAATTACTACTCCGTTTTCTATTTATTATAATTTTTTATTAGGGTGATACCAGTTAAAGTAATTATACGGGTTTCAGGGGCCCAATTCTACAACATATCTCTGTACATGGTATTGTGTGTTCAAACCCTCATCCATCATTTACCTGCCCTCTACCTGAACTATCACAGCATGTGGAGATCGTATATTTTTTGTTTGTTTGTTTATCCTGCTGAAAATGAATGTGTTTATACTCTACTGCCATGGGATACAGTTGAGACCCCATATGATTTTGTCACACCTCTATTTGGTAATATGGTCCAAAACAATCATAAATGAACACTTGTTAAGGTTTTCACTTAAAAGCTTCTATTTGTGAAAGTGATCGTGAGGAAAATATATATGTATTATATTTGGGCATACGGAGACCAAAAAAAGTTTAACATTTCAATACAGTGGATGTGATTGAGCGTATACCTATGGTCTTGCTGTTTATGTTTGGTTTTTGGTTTTTCAGGAGAGAGAGACAGACAGACAGACAGAGAAGGGAAGGGAGAGAGAGAGAGAAGCATTCACTCATTAGTTATTCCACTTAGCTGTGCACCCACTGATTTGCTTCTAATACCTGCCGGGACTCCAACCAGTGACCCTGGAACGGAACGCGGTGACCTCGGCGCTCCAGGATGACATTCTATCCACTGCGCCAGTGGCCAGGGCAGCATTCCTTACTGTTCTCGGTGTCCCAGATGTGCCCATTGCCACGTGGGAGTCTTGGAGGAGAAGGCATTATGGATCCCTGGACAGGAGGCTAAAAGTGCTCCCTGGCTGCTTAAACCCCCCAAATATCTTCATCTTCATCTCCATCTCTTCCTGCCTGCCTCCCCGTCTTTGTGAGCATGGCTTTTGCATCCAAAGGTGTTCTTGGGAGGTAGGACATGGGGCCCAGTTTGGGGTCGTTCAGTGTTGAAATTATGGTTCTAACCATTTACAACTTAGGTGTTGGATCTGAGCTGCCTACCGTTTCACATGATTATTTGTGAAATCCTACTGGAGAGGCAGGGCCTTCCAAATACCGATTTGACCTCCTCCAGGCACAGCCTGGAGGAAACTCCCAGTTCCTTTGGTGCGGTAAGCTCTGGTCTTTAGCATTTTGTGATTAGAACCTCCTGGGCTGGGACACATTCACCTGTGGCATTAGACCTCCTGCCTGGCCTATGCTTGGGCACTGCTGGGAAAACGGAGGGGCTTGTGAGCACTTGCCCAGCAGTTCTGATGTGCACAGCGTTGTCCCCAAGACTTCTTACAATGAACTTATTGAAATATCATTAGAACCCCATGTTTACCAGCCTATCATTACCATTATTATTTCCCCCCTCCACAAATAACAGCAGAGAGAGGTTCCATGACTTATAGAGAGTCACACAGTCAATGGCAAGCAGAATCAGGGATTGAACCCAGGCAGTTGTGAAGCTGACCCTGGGAGCCCACCCGCCATCCTCTGCTGTTTCTCATGGCATCTAAAGTGACAGGAACAACGAGGCTTGACAAGGGGTTAAGCACGGCGGGGAGTAAAATGACAAGGACAGCTGCCAGAGATCTATTTAAGACAGGGAATGGAAAATCCTGTGAAAGTTGACCAGGGGTGAGGTAAGAGCTCGGGGAGCCGGAGGGGCTCCTGGTGGCCAAATGGTCCTAACAGCAGCAGCACCTCAGGAATGGCCTTCCTGATCCCAGAAACATGAGCTGTGTCCCTGCCAGCTGGTCTCCTCACCCCGGGATCGACCCCCCCAGGGAGGTGGTTTGCATTGAAATAAGGAAAGTCCAAGTTGACCTGCGTGTCAGGGTGCGAGCCACAGTTGGAAACAGTGTCTGGGAATAGGCGGTGTCCAGTGGACATCTAAGCAGGCTGGACCCCTCGACGAACAGAGCTGTTTATGTCCACCCAGGTGAGAGCACCTTCCATAAGCGGATTCTTTTCCATCCTACCAGCTGACTCATGGCAACCTGTGCCTTTCCCATGAGTCGCTGTTTGGGGACAGGCCAATAAGGTGGTTTGTCTTTCTCTTTTCTCCCCTGCCTCCATTGGCCCCTCTCCCTTGCACCCCCAAAACCCACAGGTTCTGGAGGATTTCCCTGTCGTGCATATGATGACTGAGATTGAGGCACTGGCCCAGAGTACCTGTCTAGCTCTGGTTCACCTACTTATCTATCGACATACAGGTCCTTTGGTCCAGGATTTGGGGTATGCACAAAATGCACAAGGCCCCCTGATCCTCTGGCTGCGAGCTCTGGAATGCACAGGCAACTGCAGCTCCAGGGACGCATGTTGAAAGTCTCAGATGTGCACGCGAGGACAGCTGCGGGGAGAAAATAGTGTTGCCCCGCGCAGCCCAGAAAAAGCCCTAGGTTCTCTGCCATCGGCGCCCCTCCCTCGGTGTGGAGGTTCTGTGTCCCACAAACCTAGGGGCCTAAAGAAAGCATAGATGTGGAGAGGTCCCCCACATCACACGTATGTCCTGTCTTTAAAAAGACACAGGAAAACCAAGTGACCAATTTTGGGAAGGAAAGCTCACAGCATGGTGGGACTGCTGTTTCCATAAAACTGAGGGAAGAGGAGGCAGACATCGGGGTTCCTAATTCAGTCTGTTGGGAGGACCTGGAAACAGAGACAGCCCCGCTGCCATGAGCTCATGCAATAATACCCAGAGCTCAGTTCCTAGGTACTATTTCCCAAGAAAGGAACCAGGATTTTGGGTCGTCCTTGGGCTGGGACAGAAAAATATGGAGTGGCCCTTGCCAGATGGCTCAGCTGGTTGGAGCATCATCTCAAAGCACAGAGTTTGTGGGTTCGATCCCCAGTCAGGACACCTACAGGAGTAGATGGATACTCCTTTGTCTCTCCCTCTCTCCCTCTTTCTTTCTCTCCTTCTCTCCATCTCTCCTTCCCTCCCTGTAAAATCAATATAATAAACATTAAAAAAGAAAAAGAGAGAAATACAGGGTGAACCTAAAGCATCATATAGCACCCCAAAGTAAGAGAATGGGGCAGCAGGGGAGGGTAGTCATATGTCACATGGATAAAAGAGTAGACCAGAAGAGCTACAACCTAACCCGGGATAATTTGAGCAAAATAATAATAATAATAATAATAATAATAATAGTAGTAGTGTTGGATTATAACAATAAAAGGTTGCCATAAAGGAGGGGTGGGTGATGGACGAAAATGGGAAGGGGAATATAGTTACTCATATTGTGATATGTTTGCATGGTGACGGGTACTAGAATTAGTGTGTGGAATAAAAATGTCAAATAACTCTTATAAGAGTGTTTACCAACTCTATATACATTTAAAACATTAAAAAGGACCAAACAAATACCTATCAGTCTGTAGGGGTATTTAAGAATAGATATCATGGCCCTGGCCAGTTTGCTCAGTAGATAGAGCATCTGCCCCGTGTATGGACATCCTGGGTTTGATTCCTGGTCAGGGCACACATGAGAAGCTATCATCTGCTTCTCTTCCTCTCCCCCTCCCCTTCTCTCTCTCTTCCCCTCTCACTTTATTGGTTCCAGTGTCAACCCCAGGCGCTGAGGATGGTTCGGTGGATTCAAGCATCAGCCCCAGACGGGGGCTGCCCGGTACATCCTGGTAGGGATGTATGTGGGAGTCTGTCACTCTATCTCCCCTCCTCTCACTTAAAATATAATAATAATAAAATAAATAGGATTCAAATAAACAATAGAGAAAGGACAAATCTTCACATAAGAACTTCAAAATATAAAATGTGGATATTCCCGACACAGGTCATGTTGACACAAGAACCCTCTGATTTGATGTGATGAGGAGGGTGCTTTGCCTCTATGGTATATTTGTCTCCAAAACTTAGACTATTGGCTAAGAATCAGAAAATATCAGGAAGACTCAAACCAAAGCACATTCTACAGAACACCTGACCAGTGCTCTCCAAAAGTGTCAGGGTCACGAGAAACTGAGAAACTCACAAGAGGAGCCTAAGGAGACATGATGATTAAACCCAGAATGAGATCCTGAAATACAATCCTGGAACAGGAAAAAACACATGAGGACAAAAATGTGTGAAGTCTGCATAGAGACGAGTTTAGTTCATTTCTTCTTTTTTTATTGAATTTATTGGGGCGATATTGGTTAGTAAAATTATACAGGTTTCAAGTATACAATACAATGACCTATCTTCTGAATATTGCATTGTGTTTGCCCACCATCTAAAGTCAGATCTTCTTCCATCACCCCTTTACCCTTTACCTCACCCCTTCCCTCTGGTAACCACCATCATGTTGTCTGTGTCTATGAGTTTTCTGTTTGTCTTGTTTGTTCATTTGTTGTCATTTAGTTAATATTGTGGACCAATGCTCATGTCTTAGTTTTTTCCAGCTTTATTGAACTCTAATGGAGAAATAAAAATGGTGTCTCTTTAATGAATACAACATGGTGTTTTAACATTACATACGTTGTGAAATGATTACCACAATCAAGCTAGTTGGCACAGCCACCGTCTCACAGAGTTACTATTGTTTTGTGTGTGTTGATACCACTTTAGGTCAACTTTCGTGAAAAATGTCAAGTGTACAATGCAGTATTATTAACAGTAGACTCCATGCTGGTCATTAGATTGGAAGAACTCAGTTCTCTCTAACTGAAACGTTGTAGACTTTGACTGATAGCTCCAATTTCTCTCATGCCCCAGCCCCTGGAAACTGCCTTTCTACTCTTTGCTTTTATGAGTTTTGACTTTTTTTAAAATCCCACATGTAAATGAGATCACACAGTATGTATCTCTCTGTGCCTGGCTTCTTTCACTAGCTTAATGTCTTCCGGGTTCATCCATGTCACATATGTTATGTTTTTAAAATATAAATAGTATCCCATGTGTGTATGTGTGTACACACACACACATAAATAAATATACACAATGGAATACTATTCAGCCTTAAAAAAGGAAATGTTGCCATTTGTGACCATGTGGCTGAATGGACCTCAATGTGTAAGTGTCAGTCGATCTAAGTATCTGTCAATCCACCAAAGTGTGTGATTGCCTAGACACTTAGTCTCCATCTCAGGTCTATGGTGACTAATGCTGTAGTGAGCATGGGGATGAAGGTATCTCTTCAACATACTGATTTTATTTTATTTTTCATATATATGCCCAGATGTGAGGTTTCTGGATGATATATGGTAGTTCCATTTTGTTTTAATTTTTATTGAATTGATTGGGGTGATTGATATCGGTTAATAAAATTATACAAGTTTCAGGTGCACATTCTACACCACATCATCTGTAGATTGTACTGTGCGCTCACCACCCCAAGTCACATCTCCCTTAATCAGCATCTATCCCCTCTTCACCTCTCCCCCCCTTTTTCCTCCTGCAATCCCTACACTGTTGTTGTCTGTGTCTATTTTTTTTGAGAACCCTCCATATTGGTTTCCATCATGGCTGTACCAATTTCTATTCTTACCAACAGTATGTAAGAGTTCCCTTTTCTCCAAATCCTTGCTAGCTTTTATCACTTACCTTTTGGATAATAGCCATTCTAGTATGTGAGGGATGATATCTTATCGTGGTTTTCATCTGCATTTTCCTGACAACTAGTGACTTTGAGCAACTTTTCATACACCTGTTGGCCCTAGTATATTTTAGGGAGAGACAATGAGCAGAGGGAAGAAACAATCTATGGAATGGGAACAAAAATATGTGCAAACCATATATGAATAAGAGTTTGACGTTCCAAACAGATAAGGAACTCCACTCAATAGAAAAAACTCAAACAATTAAATAACGATTAAAAATGGACAATGGACCTAATATCTTCTTTGTGATAAGTGGTCCCTGGTATATAATGTGGACATTCAGGGAAGCTGGGAGCAATATATATGCTAATTCATTGTACGGTCTTAGCAATCATTCCATGAATCTAAAATTATTTTAAATTTAAAAATATTTTTACAGACAATGGAACACCTTGTAGCAATAAAAAGAAACAACCCATCAATATATATACCATGATAGATATGTCAAAATTTTTATGCTGAGTAAAGAAGCCAGAAAGAACAATAACAACACTGTATTATTTTATGAATGTAAAATTCCAAAGCGTGTAAACTAATCTGTGAAAAAAAAAAAGCATAGCAGTGTTCATCTGTTGATGAAATCGGAGGGAAAATAGTGAGGTGATAAAGGATCACAAAAATTTTTTGGGTGTGTGTGTGTGATGACAGTGTTATCTTTTTATTCTTTTTTGTATTTTTCTGAAGTTAGAAGCGGGGAGGCAGAGAGACAGACTCTCGCATACGCCCGACCGGGATTCACCCGGCATGCCCACCAGGGGGTGATTCTCTGCCCATCTGGGGCATTGCTCCATTGCAACTGGAGCCATTCTAGCTCCTGAGGTGGAGGCCATGGAGTCTTCCTCAGCACCAGGGCCAACTTTGCTCCAATGGAGCCTTAGCTGCGGGATGGAAAGAGAGAGACAGAGAGAAAGGAGAGGAGTAAGGGTGGAGAAGCAGATGTGTGTGCCCTGGCCAGGAATTGAACCTGGGACTTGCACACACCAGGCCGACACTCTACCACTGAGCAAACCAGCCAGGGCCTGTCGATGTTATCTTGATCATGGTGATTGCGTCATGGTTGTAGAGACAGGAATACTCATGGAGGTCTCTATTTTTCACATTGGCTGTTTTTAGACTTTACCTCTATAAAGATACAGCTTGCTGGAGGGACAGACAGGTACCTAACAGATGATGGAGAGACAAGTAGAGAGACGATAGTGCTGACAAAGGAAGAGCTCTTCTCTCTATTGCTAGGTGATAACCGTGGAAGGAGAGAGAAGTAGAAAAGTAGCATTTTCCACCACCCAACGTGATAGGATAATACCTGATCCAGGCAGGATCCTCGATTGAGACTAGAGTTTAGGTACCGAGACAGTCGTGTGGTCCCAGAGCATCACCTCACAGATAACTGATCCAGCCCAAAGGGCAAAGAAAAGAAAAAAAAATGTCCCCGTGTCAACTGGGCAGCCCCTCTGATGTTAGAGCCCTCTATCTTGAATGTAATCATGAAGAAGAGGGGAGAAATCAGACAAAACAAGAAGGTACAGAAGACGGTGCAAGAGACAACAGATTAAAAATCAAACAAACAATGTCATTAAAAAAATATGTGTCTGAAAATATGTGTGTGACAGAGAAGTGACTATGCATGATAAAAAGACACAAAACCATCAAATAATGTGCATGAAATTGTCTTGCATCTGGACGCCAACCCCCCTCCAATGAAAAAGAAAACAATTTAAAAAGCAGAAAAATATTTTTGGAGGAAACCATTGAGAACATTGAAACATGGACTGCGTATGAAACATGATCGCGCTGATCCTCGTCTTCTCAGCTGTGATAATGTAATTAAGGAGTAGCCAAAGAAACACGACAGACAGGTGCTTCGACCAGGACAGTGGGTGCAGAGAATCGCTAGGCGCCAAACTGTTAACCATGGGGGGACTTAGGTAACACTTCCACAGAATTTTACTTGATTATCTTTGCAACTTTCCATTATTATTATTATTATTATTATTTTCTTTCAAAATGAATAATCAGGCGCAATGAGTCTGAAGCCAGGGGCAGGCTGTTCCTTTCTTAGCAGGGTCTTTGCTGCCTTGATCCCTGTCCAGGTCACTGACCCTCAGAGATGGTGTGTGGTGAAGTGGCCGTACATAGTTGTCACCAGATGGTGTGCGACATGGGGGCTTTTTTATTTTTATTATTTTATTTTATTTTTTTGCAGAGAGGGGTGGTCCTGAGGGAAAGAAGCAGAAAACGAGAGAGGGTATTCTGTCCCTGAACCTCCCCCCCACCAAGATCTTCTTTCCTGGGGGTTTTGACGCTTGTTTAGACCCCAGAAAGACAGCGTGGGTGGGAAAAGGGCGGGGGAGCCAAAGCGAGAGGGAAAAAAAAAGGAAGTACTGTATGAGGGCTTAACTCGCTCTCGCAGCTTTGCCGCCCACGGGGCTTATTATCCTTCATTGCCTGTTTTCGCCTTTCGGTTGCCATGGAGACGGGCTCAAACGTGCCTCGGCTAAGCCTTACGCACTTTGCACACTGGATGGATGCCTGTCCCCGCGCTCTTACCTGCTGCGCCTCTGCCTCCTGCTGGCGCGCGCGCGCGGAGGCGGCGGGTGATGGATAACGAAGCGAGGGTCTTGAGCCCTTGCTGCAGGCGGTGGAGAGTCTCCGGGGAGTTGGATGGGCCCAGAACTGTCGTCAGTCTCATTAACCCAGACCCCCGGGCTGCTAAAACTTGGAGATGTTCTCCAGGCAGGGAATGGAGGACAGCACGCCCAAGCTCCCGAAGACGTGCTGTGCTGAGATGTGTGGCCTCCGGGGCCATCGCAGCACACTCAGAAATGTGTAACCGGCACCCCTGGGTGGGAACACTTGACGACTCACAGATACAGAATGGTCTCTGAGAATAGAGCGTGGTGGTCCACAGCCCCGTTCGGGAGAGCCAAGAGTGGGCAGGCCTGGGCTGGTGGAGGGTCACTGCGCCTGGAACACCGCACTGCGCCTCTTGGTGAATGGAGAACGAGGCTGGGTAGCAAGCATTCTCTAGGGGTTGGGACAAGGTCCCTAGGGTCTCCTGGGAGGCGACCCACAGTGCTGGATGGAATTTTCCAGAAGCCCTGTGGCATATGAACAGCCTATAGGATTTTCTTGAGGTCTCTTCCCCCTTCCTGGGACAAGGAAACATGTAGGGAGGTAGCAGGAGCAGGAAAGTGGGAGAGAGATGGCTTCTTCACCCTTTCTCTTACCGACCTCTCCAGGTCAATGACCTCGTGCTGGTCTGTGCACCATTTTGGTGGCCTCCACAAACTTCGGAGACTCATGAAGGCAGGAGGGAGGGAGGTCTCTCTTTTAGACCTCGGTGCTACCCTGGGAGTCAAACGGCTAACAACTTGAAATAAATTCAGCACTGAGGTGGGCACTCTGGTTTGTTTTTTTTCCAGGTATTTAGATAGAGCAAGCTGAACCTTGGGGACATCTGCCCAGATCTAAGAGATGTGAGCAGCATTCCATCTCAGATACGTTTAATCAAGCTACCGTTGACACAAAGGACTGTATAAGTTCAAGTGTCCAACATGATGATTTGATATACATACCTATTGTGAAACCAGGGAACCCCTCCAATCACCTCAACTGATAAGATTTTTTTGTCGTTGTTGTTCTTGTGCGAACCTGTTCAGATCTACTCTTCTGGCAACTTCCAAGTATACGGTGCCATGTTCTGAACTCCACTCCCCACACTCTATGTTACCTCTTCAGAACTTGTTCATTTGACAGCTAGACAGCTTCAACCTTTGACCAGCAAACCTCCTTCCAGTTCCCTTGGCTGGTTCCCTTGGCAACCACCATTTCCATTCTCCATTACCATGCATCCAACTTTTAAAAAAATTCTGCATGTACATGAGAAACCTATAGAATGGGTCTTTTTCCTGTCTGGAGTCATTTAGCTTATCAACGTCTGCAAGGTCATCCATGTTATTACAGATGGCGCGATTTCCTTCTTTCCCTGAAGCTGAAGGATATTTCATTATATACTAATACCACCTCTTTCTCGGTCACTCATCCACTGATAGACACTGATGTCTTCGCTATTATGACTGAGGCTGCATGAGAGTGAAGCTATCTCTTCATGATAGCAATTTCCTTTTCCTTCAGATGGATACCCAGGAGTAGACATTCCTGGGTTATATGGTCATTTTATTTTTACTTTTTAAAGGAAACTTTATACTGTTTTCCATGATGGAGATGCCAACATATATTTTTACCAACAGTGCCCAAAAATTCCCTGTTCTCCAAATTTTCGCTGGTACTTATGATCTCCTCTCTCTCTCTCTCTCTCTCTCTCTCTCTCTCTCTCTCTCTTTGCATCTCTCTGAGGATCAGGACTCCTTTACTTTCTTTGTGCCCCAACTTATCAGTAGACAGGTGTGGTGAAGGGGACAACAAGACCACAGCTGAGGAAACGTGTCCCTTTGCTTGCTGGGACATGACCTCTTATTAAAATTCAGGTGATCAATTCAACTTCCTTGGGCAGCAGTCAGTAATCAGCTTTTTTTTTTTTTGAACTGCTAAGGGTTAAAAGGGTTGGGCAGCAGCTCATCTAAAAAGCCAAAAAATGTATTGGTCATAGTTGATCACGGTCCCACGTCTTCGTGCCGGGGAAGATTGCAAACTCCTATAATGACTGCTATTTTAAATTGCGATGCAGTTAAATCAGATGAGACTTCGAGCCCACACATCCTTCCCCGAGACTGCCCACCTCCTCTCAGAATGATGTCTTTCTATTCATTGTCTGTGTTCTTTGTGAAAGAGAGACAATGAGAGGCCTCGCATGAATTAGAGATTCAGATGACAAAGACAAATTTCTTCAGTCAAAGATGATAGTTAAATGGCACCAGCGAATAGAAGCCAGAGCTCCACAGTTGAATTGCTTGTGAAAACTGATTTAGGAAAAGAAAAGTTACCAGAATCTGACAAAATTATTGTTAGAGTGATGCTTTGAAAACTGTTTTTATAGAGATTCTGTAGGTATTGAATCATTCCCCAGTAAAGGTCTCTGCTCTGTCTTCCTGTTGTGGTTGGGAGAAAGGAGCCACAGGTCTAGAAATAATGTCTTGCGGTTTGGTATGCATCTTTTCTGGTAACCCTAAGTGAAAGTGTTCACTGTTGATATAGTTCCTGAAGTCAGGTTCTTTTCTGTAGCGTTCTGGCGGCAAGATGTGTTGAGGGGCATTTGTTGTGTCCTGGTGAGATAAGAGAACAAAAATTCTGCCCAGCATCTACTTATCTTCCTTCATTCCTTTTTCTTCCAGCCTCCCTTTCCTCCTTCATTTCTCCCTTCCTTCCTTCCTTCCTTCTTTCCTTCCTTCCTTCCTTCCTCCCTCCCTCCTTCCCTCCCTCCCTCCCTCCCTCCCTTCCTTCCTTCCTTCCTCTCTTTCTTCCTTCCTTCCTTCATTTCTCCCTTCCTTCTGTCCTCCCTCCCTTCCTCCCTCCCTCCCTCCCTTCCTTCCTCTCTTTCTCCCTTCCTTCCTTTCTTCCCTCTTCCTTCCTTCCTTCCCCCTTCCTTCCTTCCTTCCTTCCTTCCTTCCTTCCTTCCTTCCTTCCTTCCTTCCTTCCTTCCTCTTTAAAATTCCATTTGTTTTTAATTTTTATCAATTCTTTTTCTCTCCTTGTTCCCATTCCCCCACCCCCATCTCCTTTCCAACCATCAACTTGTTCTCTGCATCAGTCTGTTTCTGTTTTGTTTGTTTACTCATTAAAAAAAGATTCTGCATATAAGTGAGTTCATACGATATTTGCCTTTCTTTATCTGACTTATTTCACTTAACCTAATCCTCTCCGGGTCCCTCCATGATAGCACAAATGGCAGGATTTCATTCTTTTTATGGCTGAATAATATTCCCTTGTTTCTATGTCTCACATCTTTTTTTAACCCATTCATTGGTCTATGGACGTCTAGATTGCTTCCATCTCTTGACTATTATAAATAATGCTACAGTGAACATGGAGTTGCATATATGTTTTCAAGTTCATGGTTTTGGGTTTATTTTGTTTTGTTTTGTTTTGTTTTGTGGGGGTTGCTTTGGATAAATTTTCAGAAGTGGAATTGCTGGACCATGTGTTAGTTTTATTCTTAATTTTTTGAGGATTCACCATACTGTTTTCCACTGTGGCTGCACCAATGTGCATTCTCATCAGCAAGGCACAAAGGTTCCCTTCACACCTTCACCAACACACTTGCTCATTGATTACTGAGCTAGCTATTCTGATGGTGTGAGGTGATGCCTCATTGCGGTTTTAATTTGCATCTCTCTGATGATTAGTGCCATTGAACATCTTTTCATATATATGTCCTCTTGGGAGAAATGTCTATTCAGATGCTCTGCCCCTTTTTTTAATTGCAGAAATAGGAGCTGTGTGCCCTCTCAGCTACATTTTTCCTTTCGGGCTTCTAATCCCCAGAATCCTTCCCTTACCGCAGGGTGGGAATGTGACATTGAGATCTGGCTTCAAATGTCGGTCTAATGCATGTGTGCATGCCTGAAATGGTTCTCTTCTGAGGATTGTGGGGTCTAGGCCAATATTGCTATATGCTGGCAACAAGGAGCTCAGAGAGATATGGGTGCTCCTCCTTCCTCTAGAATTCCCATGGCACCTGTTCACCCTGTTTAGAGCTTGGTGCCCAGTGGAACTTGGTGGGTTGGTGCCACATATTGGTTCACCTCTTAGGGAAATTATTCTTCTTGTCAACACAGCCTCCAGTCTCTGTACTGTTTTGGCCATTTTCTATGGAGTCGCTTTTTGGCCAGATCTCTTTGTGGCCAGATCTCTCTGTGGTTAGCATCCTTCCCTTTAACCCCCATTTCTCCGGGTGTCACTTTGCTTCCAAGAGGCTTCATGGGAAGCTTAGAAGGGAGGCCATCCTGCCTGGAGCACTGAAGAACTGGTTAGAAACTGGAGAGGAAAAAGAAAGGGGACATAGCCAATAGCTAAGCCTAGGGTTAAAACAAGTTATTAGAACCCACTGCAGACCTGCTGCACTAGAAAATCAGTCACAGAGAGCCAACACTATATGCTCTCTGAGCTCTCCAGGAAGTTGTGATGTATCCCCTAGTGCAGGGGTGCTCAATACGTCGATCGCAATCTACTGGTTGATCACGAAGGAAGTGTGGGTAGATCGCATGACATTAAAAAGACATTTGCTTTTGATTGGCATACAGGGTAGCCAATCAGACGTCTGAACTTTTGACACCCTACGCATGCGCGTTAAACCGCGCTAACTTGTTCAGTTACATTGCTGCATAGTTAGCCTTCAATTCATTTAAACTAAATACAACAAAGGGTATAAAAATGAGTGCCATAGCTGGTCTGAGAAAGAAGCCTAAAACCTACCACTTTCATACAGAATGGGAGGGGAATTTTTTCACTATGTCATATTCTAAGTGCATTTGCCTCATCTGTCTGTGTGCCATTGCTATTCCAAAGAAGGGAAATGTGGAGCGACTTTTTCGGACTGTTCATAAAAACTATGCCATTGACTTTCCTCCGAAAAGAGAGCTGAGAAGGAGAAAGGTAAAAGAAGAATACACAATATTAAATAGTAATAATAGTAACTTAAATAATGATAATATATAAGAAATAAATTTATGTTTTGCATTTTTATTGTAGGTAGATCATTTTGACTTGGTCATCTTATAAGTAGCTCGCAAGCTGGAAAAGTGTGGGCACCCCTGCCCTAGTGCATTGAGAGGGAACCATGGGTGGGTCAAATTCTAGGAAGAAGCAAATGTTGTTTCCTTCATACGCAAAGGTTGTTGGTGCGATCCCCAGTCAGGGCACATACAGAAACAGGTTGATATTTCTCTCTCTCTCTCTCTCTCTCTCTCTCAAATCAATCAATAATTTTTCTTTAAAGATGTGCTTTTCCATGTGAGGGTAAGAGGTCATTCTGTTGTTTGTGCAAAGTGGGATCTTGCTGCCAGCTCATCTCCATGGTGACTGTGCCTGCACTCATAGCGTCTATATGAAAGTTTAGGAAGATGAAGAGAAACCAGGTTGTGTGTTGTCATTTGCTGGTCTCTCCCAACCTGACCGCTTCCCTGCCTCCACCTGGATGAATGAGCAGCCCTTTCGTGCATTCTCGCTGCATTCCATGTCCGCATAAATTCCTAAGCTGCCCTTGGACTGTTAAAACCATTTTATTAGCCACCGTAGGATGGGCTCTACTGTGATAGCAGTTAAGTCCTAATATCCATGGGGTTTGTAAGGGAAATGTGAATAAAAGCTGTGATAGCCATTCAGGATGTGCCTTAAAAATAAAGTAAAGAAAGTTTGAGTCAAGAGTCTGGTGCAGCCAGTGTGTGTCCCAAGCATGGAGGGAGAAAGAATAAAACTTCAGCCAGCACCTCTGTCCTCGAGGCTACTGCATGGTGCCCACACTTGTGCGTTCCTCAATTCTCCATCTCTGACCACCCCCCAAAAGTTTCATCTGTGAGGTAACTAAAAGTACTGAGCCATCTGTATCTATGATATGGCCTCAAAGTGTTGAAATGATTTGAAAGTGAACTTTCTGGAGAAATTTAGCTGTCAGCCTTCATGCATAGACTTGTTTGACACACTCATACTTTTGTGAACTCCATTCCTGAAAACAGGGCCTGCAGCAGGCAGAAAACACAGCAGTAATTTTTTTAAATTGAAGACTTTGGATATGGCCAGTATTGGGGCATCTTTGTGCAAACTCTGTCTCTATGACAATCCTGCAGCTCTCTGAACTGGGAAAGATAATACAGAGACTTTTCTCTGTTTTTTCTTTCTTTCTTTTTCTTTTGTGCTCTGTGATACCTTTGTTTGTTTGTTTTTAAAAACAGAATATGGTTATATCTCAATACATAAGTTCTCTACAATCAAAAAATAAAACACCTTGGTAAAGCAAGAGCAAAAACACTGTGTTTCATTTGCAATGTGTGAGCAAGAATTGACATTTTGCGTCATAAATGAGGTCTTAGAAAACAGCAACAAAGATATCCATATTGCAAGGAAAGAGAAAATGAAATACAGAAGACTCTTCAGGATTAAAAGAGATCTGGGGATGATTGAACTCAGCAATGACAGAAGATCAGTTTGTTTGGGACATCCCTGTCTGTAACACCTTCCTGCCGCCTCTCCCTCACCGTGGCTCCATGCAGAAAGCGGCTGTGGATGTCAGATGAGGTGTGCAGGCTTCGTCACCTCTACACACACGTCCTTCCTTTTGCTTGAGCACATCATTTGTCAAGATCTGTATTTTTTTTTTTTTTTTGCCTTTTGACCCAGTGATCCTACTTCTGGGAAAATATCTTAAGAATTTTGAAACACTCATTCAAAAATATATATATATATATATACGCACCCTCTAGTTCATTGCAACACTACTTACAAATAGCCAAGATTAGGGAGCAGCCCAAGTGCCCACTAGTGGAAGAGTGGATTTAAAAAAAAAAAAGCTGTGGTACATTTACACAATGGAATGCTATGCAGCCATGAAAAAGAAGGAACTCTTATCTTTTGCAACAGCATAGATGAACCTGGAGAGAGTTAATGCTAAATGAAGTAAGTCAGTCAGAGAAGGACAAGGATCCTAGGATTTCACTCCTATGTGAAATCTAATGAACAAAATGAACTAACAAGCAAAATAGAAACAAACTCCTACACAGAGAGCAGGCTGACAGCTGTTGGGGTGGGGGAGTGGCTGGGTGAGGGGGGTGGAGGGATAGAGGGGGAAAAGGACAAAAAGGAAAAAACTCAAGGGCACAGACAACAGAGTGGTGATTGCTGGAGGGGGGAAGTGGAGGAAGGTAGAGGGGGAATAAATTGTGATGGACAAAGATGTGACTTGGTGGGGGTTGAACACACAAGACAGTGTGTAGAAATGTGTTGTAGAATTGCACACCCCGAAACCTGTATAATTATGTTAACCAATGTCACCCCAATAAATTCAATGTTTTTAAAAACTTTTAAATAATTTTTAATGTTTATTTTATTGATTTTAGAGAGAGAGGAAAGGAGAGGGAGAGACAGACAGAGATGACAGGAACATTGATCTGTTCCTGTATGTGCCCTGACCGGGGATCATACTAACAACCTTTGTGCTGCAGTATGATGCCCTACCCAACTGAGCTATCCGGTCAGGGTTCAATAGTTTGTTCTTTTTTAATCTGTATTCTTTGACCTTTTCCTGTGAAGAAACAACCCTGCTGAGTTAGAGGAGAGACTCTCATAACTCGTAACTTTTATCAATGGAAAGGAAACACCAGCCCCAGCCCAGCAGGTGTGTGTTCAAGGAGTCAGCGGACACAGAGGGGAAGCTGGCAGGTCTATGGAAAGAACAACTGTGCCCTAGGAAAACTGAGACCTCCTTCCATCCAGACTCTGATCTCTGTAATCCCTCCCTGTCGAGGAGGCTGCCATGGGACTAAGGTCACACTGTGGAATGGGCTCCACCAGGGAAGTCAGTTGGAGACTCCTAACTGCATCGTTAACACTTTCCCATGGGGTGGGGGTGGGGAAAAGAAGCTGGTATCATCGCAGAAGTGGAAACAGGGTATGGGGTCGGGGGACTTGGAGAAAGTCTTCAATCCTTTGTATTGTGAGAGCTCTCTTTCCCTGGTGTCTTCTTCGTGTTCATGGGACCTCCCATGATCCTCTGTGGCATCTACACACCCTCATTGTGTTGTGACTTGGGATCCTGGGAGAAGAGGCCGTCCAGTCCCCCTCCCCCCTTGGTGGTATGAAATCCAAATGCTGCTGCGATCTCTGGACACCCAGCACCTCCTCCCTAGTGGTCCTAGAAGCAGCCCAAAGCTCATGCTGGACACTGCTTTGCTCTCGGCTGGAGCAATGTTCCTGGAACCCACACACGCTCCCCTGGTGAACCAAGGCATTTCCAGGCCCATGGAGAAAGCTAGATGGGTCTTGGGAAGGTGATTTGTTATTTTATCCCTGTATATTCCTTCGTCCTGGATGGTTTTGGGTCAGCAACATTAACTCCCCTTTCAGCGTCACCCACGTAAACACCATTCACATGTTGGCTGTGCCATCCCAGACACTGACCTCATTCAGAAATATGTACTATCTTCATAGGCCCATATTTCACATTTTAACGTCTTTGAAACAGTAGCCTCTTGAAATTGGTGCTATGTAACCGGCTCTGGTTCCTGTGCTTTTTTTCTCCGCGTTCCATTCAATAATGGTGACTTTGATTATCAATGACCTCTTAGATCAAATGAAATACATATTTGAAATTTGGGGTGTGGGGTGGATGATAAGGGTCCTTGGGATGGGAAGGTAAAAGACAAATTCTGAATGTTGGTTCTACTTAAAAAAAAAAGATATTAGATTAAAAGGGGGTTTGAGGAAAGGTGAGACAAGAGCTTGGTGGTATCCATGACCTTACAAAGATGAGATGATGTTGAGAGTGCTTTAGACAGCCTACTCTGCTTACAGACACTGTGACACAATGTCTCACTCCACACCTCTGGTCACCAGAGGTCCTGTGGGCTCAAGATTAGAGTGCTTGCACGAGCAGGCGATTGGACCGCACTTGACCAAGCCATGTGAAATTGAGTTTTAGAAGAGTATGAGAGAAATCTGGGTTCTTAACTCCTGTTGATTGTCTCTCTGGGGTGGAGGTCCTGGAGGCCAACTTGGCAGTGGGGAATAGGACCCCCTTCTTACTTTAGTACTTGGAGCAGGAGTATTGCTAGGTGGTAGAAGTTTTGCCTCTGCTATATCCTAGCTTCCGTTGTGTAGGGAGAAGACTGGGTGGGTTGCCTTGCTCTTGCTGGACTCCCCCCCCCCCTGCCTTCCTCTAAGCTCTTGGGGTCCTTGGGGGATATTTTTCATTTGTGGGATGAGAACAAGATGTGGCCCAACGCAAATGCAATGCGTGCGTCACAGCCCTGGGCTTTGGGACACTCTTAATGATTTCCGTGAGTGAGACTGTGCCATTTACCAGGAAACGGGTAATAACTCTTGATAAAAGGTGAATTAAGGGTCTCTGCCAACCTGGCAGCAGCTAATGTACAATTCTGATTTCAGAGACGTGAGTCATGTTCCCTTGTTAATATAATTCTGCGTTCTGGGTTAGAGTTTCCTAGAATCATTTTCTGCTAATGGAAAGGGGACAGGCTGCTGATCAAGGCTGGTACAAATCGGGGGCTTTGAATGCCCAAGAGGACTTTGTTAATCAGGGCCTCTGATGGAAACTGTTTTTTGAATCTGTCCGTGCAGATGATGTTGCTGAGGACAGAGCTCGGCTGCAGGCAGCAGGGCGGGTGACAGGTATGGCTGATGGCACAGTGGGCTCCTCCTCACTCTCGGAGGAGTCTAGGGGCCACACCCAACCTGAGCCCCCTTCACGAAGGGGACCGAATAAAGACGGGTATATGACCTGGCTTTCTTGCTGTGGTATTGTCACAAGGGTAGAGAAATTAATCAACAAGAAAGAGGAAAGAGAGCTCCAAAAAAAATATAAAAAGACACTTGCCTATAAAAGCAAAAAAAAAAAAGTAAAAAATATCTATGGTCTAGGGCCATACCACCCTGAATGTGCCCGATCTCGTCTGATCTCAGAAAACTATCTTTGGGGGGGGGGTAGATTTTCCAATAAATTTCCTAACAGACTGAAGAGTCATGGAGGGAGATAAAATCTGACATTTGACCTTCCATTACACAGGAAATTAAATCCATGTGAACCACAGACCTGAAATATGGAAACCATTTAATAAGAGGATCGAGAACCTAATTTAGGAACAGAACTTCATGATATTGGGGGTTGGGTAAAATCTCTTAGAATAGCCGTGGGAAGTATTGACCATTAAAAGAGAAATGATTTTTCTAACATAGTTGATGCAAAGACTTGAGACAGAATGAGTCATGCGTGAGGTTCTCTTTCCATCCCTTTCTCGTGGATATTTAGCTCGGATTCAGAATTGGAACTTGGAAGTGATAGCAGTGCCTATGTCCTTAGACGCGGGAATTAAATGAACTCATAATGGCACGGAGCATGTAGCCGAATACCTGGTTCTATATTAACCAGGAAGTTAGAAATTGCTCAGCCTGGAAGCTTTTTCTAAGTCATTACAAAATCGATCCGGCACCCGCAGTAGGGTGTGTCATTACCAGGAAGGTTCACGCGGAAAGAATAAAATCAGCACGCTATGACGCACGCCGTTCTTGTCACTTGGAATTTCTAATCTTGTCATTATGGAAAAGGGCTCTGGGATACTTTATTTAAACATGGATATTGGTTTTCTGTCATGCTGATGGTTGCAAGAGATGGAAACGGTGAGCAAGGTGCAGTGACCAACGGATCTCTAAAATGTGTCCCCGTTCAGAGTCACACTTCTCTGAAGTGCTCTTCAAGTCAGGGTTGCATGGTTGTCCCCATATTGTCATCTCTGCTCATCCGGGGCATCAGGGTTTTCACATTTTTTAGAAAGAGTCGTATACTTCTGTGCTAGACCCCCCGCCCCGCCCGCCGAGGGTATTAGCAGAACATGTTAATAGGTTTTTAGACCACGCTAATGTCCCTGCACACAATGACAACCTCTTGTGACTGCCTCCTGGCCAATCGTGGATGTCTACTAATCAATTTTTAGTTCCATCGCTATAGGAAAGCTATGTAAATGCGCGTTCTAGCATCAGTGAGATATTTTTCCCCCTCTGCCACCACCCATTTCTCTGAGGTTCATAGGGGCTCACTTGTTGTATTCTGGTTTAATCTGTAGGAAACATACTTCAGTGTCGTGTTGGATAAGTATACCAACTCTGTTTTGTACTTTCCCCCTGACGGTAAGAGGTATGAGGTGTTTTTTTAAAGACTTTATTTATTCATCTTAAAGAGAAGAGAAGAGAGAGAGAGAGAGAGAGAGAAGGGGGGAGAAGAGGAAGCATTAATTTCCATATGTGCCTTGATGAGGCCAGTCCAGGGTTTCGAACTGGTGATTTCAGCATTTCAGGTCAACGCTTTATCCACGTTGCCACCACAGGTCAGGCAAGATATGAGGGTTTTCAATGAACTCTGGGAATTCCTAGACCAGTGGTTTTTAACCTGGGTTCTGTCGAACCCTAGGGGTTCGATGAGTTGGTCTCAGGGGTTCGGAGAAGCCTCTGCCGCAGAGGTAAAGACACACTTGTGTAAAGTCGTGATGACACGCCCTGCTTGGCCATCACTTGCTGCAGAGGATCACGTTACATCGCTTGGCCAACCAGTGCTGAGGGGAATTTAGTGCGTGCAATAGTCAACGGCTGTCGTAGTTGTACGTCGTGTGGTTTATTTCTTAATATTTTAATCCATACTAAATATGTCAAGCAAAAAAAAAGAAAGTGGTCGGACGAATATGTACAACATGGATTCACATGTATCACGGAACGGGATGGGAGTCAGCGTCCTATCTGCATGATATGCAATGCCAAGTTGAGCAACTCTAGTCTCGCACCAGCAAAACTAAAGGAACACTTCTTGAAGCTGCATGGAGATGGTGAATACAAGAACACAACACCTGCTGAATTTAAGGTGAAATGAGCCAGATTCGATGAAAGGGCCACTCTGCCTGCTCTTGGATTTGTACCCGTTAACAAACCGATCCTCACAGCATCGTACGAAGTTGCTTACTTGATCGCAAAGCAGGGTGAGCCACACACCATCGGTGAAACACTCATGAAACCAGCTGCATTAAAGATGGCGAATCTGATACTTGAAACAGTGGCCAAAGGTAAATTATCCCAAATTCCTCTTTCAAATGACACCATCAGCGACAGAATAGAGAACATGAGTAAAGACATTTTGGCTCAAATAGTTGCAGATCTGATTTTAAGTCCGGCAAAATTCAGTCTTCAACTTGATGAGACCACAGACGTTTCTAATCTAAGCCAGCTTGCTGGGTTTTTTTGCGCTATGTGAAAGAAGACATAATAAAAGAAGATTTTTTATTTTGTAAGCCTCTTACAACAACAACTAAGGCAGCCAATGTGAAGAAGCTTGTGGATGACTTCTTCAGAGACAACAATCTTTCATGGGATATGGTTTCTGCAGTTTGTATGGTCGGAGCTCCAGTCATGCTGGGAAGAAAGTCTGGTTTTGGTGCGCTAGTAAAAGCCGATGCACCACACATCATTGTTACGCATTGTATTCTGCACAGGCATGCATTGGCACTAAAACCTTGCCTCCAAAAGTGGGAGATGTATTAAAAACTGTGGTGGAATGTGTGAACTATGTGCGAAATAGTGCTCTGAGGCACCGCATCTTCAGTGAGCTGTGTAAAGAAATGGGCTCTGAATTCGAGGTACTCCTGTACCATTCTAATGTTTGGTGGTTATCCTGGGGACAGGTGCTGAATCGTGTGGAATCAGCCATGCGTATGGAATTAGCCATGTTTTTGTAAGAGCAGAAACATTGTCATGCAGATTGCTTCAAAAATCCTGAATTCATTGTGATTTTAGTGTACATGGCTGATATATTCGCAGCTCTCAATCATCTCAATCAGCAGATGCAGGGTGGTGGAGTAAACACCATGGAAGCGGAAGAAAACCTGAAGGCTTTTCAAAAAAAACTACCGTTATGGAAACGACAAATAGAGAACAATAACTTTGCAAACTTTCCCCTTCTGAACGACTGTGTAAGTAAGATCAAAGATGTGTCTGGAGCCTGACCTGTGGTGGCGCAGTGGGTAAAGCATCAACCTGGGAACACTGAGGTTCCCAGTTCAAAACCCTGCACTGGTCTGGTCAAGGCACACATGGGAGTTGATGCTTCCAGCTCCTACCCCCTTTCTCTCTTTCTCTCTCTCTCTCACTCTGTGTCTCCTCTCTAAAATGAATAAAATAAAAAAATAAATTAAAAAAAAAGATGTGTCTGGAATCAGAGACAGTTTTGTACCCATGAAACTGAAGCAACAATTGCCACACACTTAGATGAGCTTGCAAAGTCTCTCGACGGATATTTCCCTACAAGAGAGTCATATCCAGCATGGGTGAGACAGCCATTTATGTTTACTGTTGAGACAGCAGATGTCAATGATGAATACCTCGACAAAATCATTGAAATTTAGCAGAGCGAGGTTCAACTGCAGCTCTTCAGAACAACAACGTTCTCAACTTTTTGGTGTCGACAAATGGAAAAGTACCCAGTTATTGCTAAGAAAGCCCTGGAATTTTTTATACCATTTGTTACAACATATCTTTGCGAGCAATCCTTTTCGAGGACGCTGGACATAAAAACGAAGAAAAGGAACAGACTTTGCTGTGAAGATGAGAGTAGCACTTGCCAAGGTGAAACCATGCATATCTGAACTGGTTTCCCCAAAACAACAGTATAAGTCACACTGATTTGCAGGTATGTAATTTGGGCAATGCTTTATTCTGGCCCCTAAAAGTATTTTGTGGATTCAAAATGACAAAAAACAAATTAAATTTAAAATTAAAAAAATTAAGTTATTAAAAAAATGTTAAATTCTTTAAGAAATCCGAATTTATTTTTAATTAGTAAAATAGTAAAAAAATATTTTGGGGGGCTGAAATTCTTTTATGGGGCCAAAATATTTTGGGGGCCCAGAATAAAGTAATACCGTAATTTGTTGTGAGTTCATGCACTTTGTTGGTTTTGTTCTTTGAGCAAGGTGATGTTCATGCACGGCTCATTTTGTGCACCAGTAAAAGAACATATACCTAAGTCTTGAATTTGGAAAAAAAATCATATTTTATTTATCACTAAAAAAGGGTTCGGTGAATGCGCATATGAAACTGGTGGGTTTGGTACCTCAGAAAAGGTTAAGAACCACTGTCCTAGACTATTGATGGAGTTGTGATGTTCTAAGCGGTGGCTTGGGAACGCCACTGAGAGGGAAGGCGGAATGGCGGAGGATTAGCCAAGTATCTTCACGGTGGTGGCAGCTTTCTGGAGACTTCCAAGAATCTTGAGAATCTCTGCCCTTGTCTAAGAAACATAAGCATTGCTCTTGGTCAGCAGCATCAATCTGTAACAACTGAGTATCTCTCCCCCCCTCTCCCATTCCTCCTTCTAATCAGATAGAGGATGATCATACAAATCTCTTTATGATGGTCGGTGCGTGAGCAGGTGCATTAGGGTCGCGCAATGTTTTCTCTGCCCACTTGCTACTCTGACCAAGTGTGACATTTCCAATGGGAATGGGCTTCAGTGTTTTCTGATAGGTCTATTGATTGAAGAAGAAACATGAATGATTCATGATTTAGGACGTCAACTGAAATGGTACCTAGCATTCAAACTCCAGGGGCAAGATGAGGTATGGGGAACATGGTGACCTGATCTCCAGCAGATGAGCCATGCATCCCCCTGGGCTTCGTCCCCAGTTCAGGCTCAAGTATGAAGACAGGGTGATGGCTTCTTGCCTCATCGTGTGCTCTGAGACTCTGGGTTGTTTGCAGTGGCATCTTTCTGAGAATTCTGGTGTACCATCTTGTCACAGGTGGTTCTGTCAGTGGTAGGAAATAAAATCTTCCATGATCTGAGAGTGACGTTTGAGGAGTCAGGGCGCATTGCTGCGTCATCTGTGCCCATGATGCCATGACAGTGGAAGTCTCTGCTTCTCTTCTCTCTTCTTCACCTGAGGCAGGCTGCTCAATTGGTTCATGTATTTTGCTTCTTTTGAGTTCTTAATTAGATCTCCTTATCCAGATCTAATTAAGACTCCTTCCTGGCTGGCCACTTGGGCTTTAAAATAAATTTTTTTCAATTACAATTTACATTTAGCAATATTTTGTATTAGTTTCAGGTGTACAGCCTAGTAGTTAGATAATCATATACTTTACAAAGTGATTCCCCCAATACATATATTTTGTATTAAGTGAGAGGCAGGGAGGCAGGGAGGCAGAGAGACAGACTCCCCTATGTGCCAAGACTGGGTTCCACCCAGCAAGTCTATAGGGTGATGCTCTGCCCATATGGGGCTGCTCAGCTTGGCAACTGAGCTATTTCAGCACTTGAGGCAAGGCCATGTTGCCATCCTCATCACCCAGGGCCAACCTGCTCAAACCATTCGAGCCATGGCTACAGGAGGGGAAGAAAGATAGAGAGAGAAAGAAAGAGAGCGAGAGAAGGGGGAGAGGTGAAGAAGCAGATGATTGCCTCTCCTGTGTGCCCCAACCAGGAATAGAACCTGGGACTTCCACACACCGGGCTGATGCTCTACTGCTGAGCCAACTGGCCAGGGCTGATCCCCCTAATATTTCAAGTACCCACCTGGCACCACATAGAGTTATTACAATATTATCGACTTTATTCCCCAGGCTTTATGTTACATCCCCTGTGATGTAGTACAGAATATTAACCACCAATCTGTACTTCTCAATCCCTTTAACTTTCCTCTGTGTGTTTTTCTTTAATTTAACTTATTGAGGTGACATTGATAAATAAAATGACATAGGTTTCAAGTGCACACTGCTATCATACATTGTATATTGCATTGTATGTTTTCATTCTTGTTTTTGTTTTGATCTTGGTACAGAGTTTGGTGAAGAATGACACTCACAGTTTATATGACACTCACAGTTTATATATATATATATATATATATATATATATATATATATATATATATATATATATATATTGATCTATTATCATGTATGGAATGAGGGAGTAAAGGGGATTTAACAAGTCACTTATTTCTTATAAGAACCCCAGGTAAAAAGAAATGAATGAGCCCTGAGTGGGTAGCCCAGTTGTTGAGAGCATCTTCCCGATACGCCAAGGTTGTGGGATCAATTCCCAGTCAAGGCACACACACAAGAATCAACCAATGAATGCATAAATAAGTGGAACAACAAATTAATGTCTCTTTCTCTCCCTTTCTTTCTCTCTCTAAAATAAATTAATTAATAAAAATAGTTTTAAAAGAGTTGAATGAGATAACCCTGTCTGTTTTAAGAGCTGAACTTGTAAGTGATAAAACTGGATATTTAGTAAAAATTCCAAGCAGAATGTTGAAACTGTGACCTGGTTTGTTTTTGCTGCTTATAATGTGGGATTTAAATAAGGCTGTTTTTTTTTGTTTTGTTTTTCTTTCTTAAAGAGTGAGATTTGAGCTTGGAGAAATGAGAAGTTTTCTTGAATGGCAAACGTCTGAAATAAGTCCGGTCTGATCTCAGAGTGAGAAACATGGTCCAGGTCAGCTGTATGACCCACTTCTTGTCATTTACAAAGCTTTCTTTCTTTTTTGCACCCAGCCCACCTGCTACCATGATCATATCTGTTCTGTGGCTTCCAGGCTTAGCAATAGAGAAGACAGTTCATTCCATGATGTTTGCTGTAATTCAACAGTGAAGTCATAGCTTGGGGTTTTCTTTTGTAATAAAATTATAAATGACAATTCAGTTTCTCTATGTGGCAGAGCTCTCTTAATGTTTTCTACTTCTTTTTGAGTCTTTTTTTCTAGGGTTTTCTTTTTTTTTTCTATCTAGGTATTTGTCCACTTCATCTAGGTCATTGGGTCATCTAATGGGTTGACATATTATCCATAGTGTTCATATTATTCTTTTTTTCTGATAGAGACAGAGAGAGAGTCAGAGAGAGGGATAGACAGGGACAGACAGATGGGAATGGAGAGAGATGAGAAGCATCAATGATTAGTTGTTCATTGCGACACCGTAGTTGTTCATTGATTGCTTTCTCATATGTGCCTTGAACTGCGGTCCTTCAGCAGACCGAGCAATCCCTTGCTCGAGCCAGCAATCTTGGGTCCAAGCTGGCGAGCTTTTGCTCAAACCAGATGAGCCCACGCTCAAGCTGGCAACCTCGGGGTCTCAAACCTGGGTCTTCTGCATCCCAGTCTGACGCTCTATCCACTGCACCACCTCCTGGTCAGGCCATATTATTCTCTTATAATCTTGTTTTATTGGTGGAAGGTTTGTAATGCCCCCTTTTTCATTAGTTTGATTTTACTAATTTGAGTCCCCATTCTTTCTCTCTCTCTTTTCTCTCTTTCTCTCTTCACTCTTTTGTAGCTTTATAAACTTAGTTGCTATTTTCAAAGAACCATCTCTTGGTTATATTCATTTTCTCTATTGTCTTTCTTCCTTTCTCCCTCCTTCCCTCCCTTTTTTTCTTTCTCTCTCCCTTTCTCTTTTCCTTCCTTCCTTCCTTCCTTTCCCTTCTTCTTTTCAAAAAACAGCTTTATTGAAGTATAATTGTCATGCAATAAACCACCTATTTAAGGCATACAATTTAGGTTTCTTTAATTTTTTTTTTTTTTTTTTTTTTGGTGACAGAGACAGAGAGAGGGACAGATAAGGACAGACAGACAGAAAGGCAGAGAGATGAGCACTGCTGGTGGGAATGCAGACTGGTGCAGCCACTGTGGAAAACAGTATGGAGATTCCTCAAAAAATTAGAAATGGAACTGCCCTTTGACCCAGCCATCCTACTTATAGAAATATATCCTAAGGGCACCATATCACCGACTGAAAAAACAGAAATGCACCCCCATGTTTATGGCATCATTGTTCACAGTAGTGAAGATCTGGAAACAGCCCAAGCGTCCGTCAGTGGAGGAGTGGATTAAAAAACTGTGGTACATATATACAATGGGATACTATGGGGCCATGAAAAAGAAGGAAATATTACCTTTTGCAACAATATGGAGGGACCTGGAAACTATTATGTTGAGTGAAATAAGCCAGGCAGAGAAAGAAAAATATCATATGACCTCACTCATTTGAGAAATCCAAGGAACAATGTGAACTGAGGAATGGAATTGAGACAGAGGAGGGATCAAAGGGACCAGAGGAAAAGAGGACAGAGGGAAAGGGGATGATAGGATGAGATAAACCTGAAGGGAATGGGGGGAGGGCCCTGTAAGGAAGGGGGCAAAGGAGATGTTGAGGGAAATATGGGGGAGGTGGGTTGAATTTGGGGTGATCCTAGAATCTATGTAAACACAATTAAATTAAAAAATAAAAAAAGAGAAGCATCAATTCTTTGTTGAGGCCCCTTAATTGTTCATTGATTGCTTTCTCATATGTGCCTTGACCCAGGGGGGCTACAGCAGACTGAATGACTCCTTGCTCAAGCCAGCGACCTTGGGCTCAAGCTGGTGAGCCTTGCTCAAACCAGATGAGCCCGCGCTCAAGCTGGCGACCTCGGGGTTTTGAACCTAGGTCCTCCATATCCCAATCCGATGCTCTATCCACTATGCCATCACCTGGTCAGGCTCTTTAAGACCATTTTAAAATCTAAGTTTTGTCTAATATTTGTAGAGCTCTACAGTGCCCCTTTGGATAAGTGTTTTCAAAGTATGTATTTTTCATCGTTTATTTTTTTAAGTTGAATTTATTGGATTGATACTGGTTAACATTAATCATACAGGTTTCAGGTGCCCATTTCGACAACACGTCTTTGTACACCACATTGTGTGTTCACCTCCTCCAAGTCAAGTCTTCATCCATCCCAACTTATCCCCCATACCCTCCTCTACCCTCTCTTACCACTACCCCCAGCGATCACCACACCATTGTCCATGACCATCAATTTGTCTTTGTTCCTCAAATGTCCCCCTTATAAAAAAAGATTTATTCAGATCATGCTTTCTTGTCAATTCTGACAATTTGTGCCTTTGGATAGGAGATTAATTTATTTAATAATGCAATTACAGTTGCCGAAGGATGAATTTATGTTTTCCACAATTGTGTTTAATGTGTCTTAACTCATTTTAGTTCCACACCTGACTGTCATTGCCCCCTTTGTGTGTTTTTTTTTAATGTACCCTTTTAATTCTCTTGTCATTTCATTAGCTGTACTTTGGAATCATTTTCTCATTGGTTGTCATGGTGAACACAATTAACATCTCCACTTGAAACGATCTAATTCGCATTAAACCAAATGTGATTTCATCACTTTAAATAAATAAAATTGCCCTAATGTACCTCTGTTCCTTTCCCCAATCCTTTGTCCTATTATTGTTATACAAACTATGGCTCATCAACACACTTTTCAAATTAAGGATTGATGAAGTTGTATATTAAATCAGATAGGTGAAGAAAATGTTAGGGGAAAAATCCAACAAGATTCCCTTATATTTACCTGTAAAATTACCTTTACATGTAATCTTATTTCTTTCTGTGGGTTTAAGTTATTGTATAGTTGTCTTACCATTCCTCCCCAAAGGACTTGCTTTAGTATTTCTTCTAAAGCATGAGTGTTTTAGTGGCAAATTCTCCCTGTTCTGAGTTAAAAAGTGTTTTCACTTCTTCCTCAAAGTTAAAGAGTAGCTTTGTAGATATCGCATTCTTACTGGACATTCTTTTTTCTTTCATCACTTTGAATATTTCATCTACTGCTTTCTGGGTTTGTGTTTTCTAATGAGAAACTAACTCTTTTTTATTTTTTAGATTTTATTTATACATTTTTAGAGAGAGGAGAGAGAGAAAGAGAGAATGGGGGAGCAGGAAGCATTAACTCCCATATCTTCCTTGACCAGGTTTTGAACTGGTGACCTCAGCATTCCAGGTCGACACTTTATCCACTGTGCCACCACAGGTCAGGGGAGAAATCAACTCTTAATCATTGTCAGAAGAAAGAATAATTAAAGCTAGAGAGGAAATGACTTAGGCACAAGGAATTCTTGAGAAATCAACTCTTAATATTTCAAGAATTCCTTTTGTGTAACAAGTCATTTTTTTCCCCCTAGCTTTAATTATTCTCTCTTCGGACAATTAGACTATACCATATTTTGGTGTGGATTTCTAAGTTTATTCTATGTGTGTTTTATTTGACTTCTTGAATGTGTGATGATTTTTTAAATTATATTTGGGGAATTTTCAGCCATTATTTCTTCCAATATTATTTCTGCCACTTCATCTCCTCTTTTTCTAGGAATTCTACAGTATTGTGCGTATGTTGGTGTACCTGGTGGTCTCTGAAAGGTGTTGAAGGCTCTCTTAAACTTTCTTCACATGCTTTTTTCCTTTCTCTTTTTTTTAATTTTTTTAGTACAGGGACAGAGAAAGAGTCAGAGAGAGGGATAGGTAGGGACAGACAGACAGAAATGGAGAGAGATGAAAAGCATCAATCATCAGTTCTTTGTTGCTGTTCCAACACCATAGTTGTTCATTGATTGCTTTCTCACATGTGCCTAGAACCGCGGGCCTTCAGCAGACAGAGCAACCCTTGCTGGAACCAGCAACCTTGGGTCCAAGCTGGTGAGCTTCTGCTCAAGCCAGGTGAGCCTGCGCTCAAACTGGCAACCTCGGGGTCTCGAACCTGGGTCTTCCCCATCCCAATCTGATTCTCTATCTGCGCCACTGCCTGATCAGGCAGTCTCAGTCTGTTTTTAGTCAACTTTGTTGATTCTTTTTCCTGCCACTTCAAATTGTCTGTTGACCCCTCAAGTGAATTCTTTATTTCGGATATTGTATTTTTTCAACTTCATAATTTTCCTTTTTAAATCGTCTTTTGCACTGATATTCTCTCATTGATCTTTGAGTCTAATTTTGACGACTGCTCCGTCTCTCCGACATGTGTTTTTTTCTTGCTGTTTCTCATGGCTGACGCATCACACCCACCAATAGGAACTGGGGTAAATAAAGCTTCAGTGTGAGGATTTTGTTAATCTGGCTAGGACGTGGGTTGTGTTTAGTATCTGTTGTAGCTGTAGGTACCAAAACTTCAAATTTCTTCAGTGCCCTTTCCTTTTTCCTTGCTAGCTTTAGGGATTCTTCATGAACTATAACTTAATGAGAGTTTGTGTCCTGCAGTGGTTACAGCTGTAACCTCCTGGATTTATGCTGAAACCACGTTGGTGTGATGGTTGGGGCTGGAGAATGTGGAATCTTGCATTATCTTCTACGGAAACCTCAATATATTATTGTGCCTGTGTCTTGCGGCTGTGGTCTTTACCCTCTTCCAGTGGTTCCTAACTTTCTTCATGCCCAGAGCATTCCAAATTCATGCCCTTAAATCTCTGTCTTCAGTTTACTATTGGATTTTCCTCATTCAGTGAGACAGGAAGGTTATTGGATGTAGCATTGGAGAAAACTCTCCCCAACTAGCTGAGACAAGGTTTCCAATTGTCCTCTGGCAAAATCTGTTCTTCAGAAGACCTTTTTAAATTCTTATTTATTGATTTGAGAGAGAGAGTAAAGAGAGAGAAAAAATTGATTTGTTGTTTCCCTCATTTATGCATTAATTGGTTGATTCTTGTATGTGCTCTGAATGGGAATTGAACCCATAACCCTGGCATATAGGATAGATGTTCCCACCCACTGAGCTACTCCTCCAGGGTGTTGTTGTTGTTGTTTTATGGAGAAGGTATGAACATGTTTAACAATGATTCCTCTTCTCCTCTGTTAAGGCCACCAGAGTTCTTTCTTGGGTCCTAAGAAAAGTCCACGAAAGTTCAAAGCCTTTCTAAGACTCTGGCCCCCAAACAGCCACTCACTCTCATGCTCATCCACACTCAGCCTTCATCCATTCATCATGATGATAATTAAGTGGGTTTTTTTTAAAATTCATGTATGGTTCTATTATCATCTGCTCTTGTCAAGAAGATTGGGGCTGATACATCTCTCTGAATATGCTTGTCTTTACATATCTTAGAGTGCAGGCTTTCCCAGGGGCCTCAGTTCTCAGGTGGGCAGATGGCAGTCCGAGGAAAAGTCATTCATTTTCATGTTGTCCAGCTTTTTCCTGTTACAAAGATGCAGGTGACGAAGGTCAACTAGTTGACATGCCCGTGCTGAGACCCAGAGGTAATGGACACAGATGTTTGGGAAGAAGAACTCCAAGGTGAACTCCCCTCTCATTGCATCATATGAAAGATGCATGAGGCCAAGATCATTTTTACTGATGATGTTAAACTTGATAGTGTCTGTCGGACTTCTTCTCTATAAACTTTCTGATTTTCCTTCTCTGTCCTCTGTGTGTTAGAAGCAATTTATTATGCCCAGCCTGTACCCAACAGTAGGAGGGTGTTATCAAGGGTTTTAATAGGCATATGTTAAAACCACTGCAATAATTAAATTTTCTGGGGGGAAGATGCTTTGAGTGTTGCAAATATCCTGTTTCACCTTAATGTCACAGCAACAAATGTTAGCATCCATCAGTGAAACTTGTCTGCGGTAATTGTTAACAGTGGTGTTGTAATGTGGATTTTCCACTTTCTTTATTCCTTTTATAATTTAATACTTGGAATTCTAATACAGAGAAGATGTATCCCTTCTTAGGTATTTATTCAATTATTTATCAATATCATTACTGACTTATCAATTTTTTCCAGCTTGAGCGAAATATAATTAGCATGTCACATTGTATGTTTAAAGTGTACAAAGAGTTGATTGGCAAGACTTATATATTGCAAAATGATTACCACCATTGGGTTAGCTAACACCTGCATCCTATCATATAATTAATATTTCTTTTCTGTGGTGAGAATATTTAAGATCAACTTTCTTGGCGACTTTTAAGTCTATAACATGGAATTCTTTTTAAAAGTATTTTCTTATTTTTTGGCAATACTATATATATATATATTTCTGCTTTACCCTAGAATCAAACATTTCCCCAAGGAGCTCTGTTTTGTTGCTGCTGCTGCTGTTGTTGGATAATGATATTTCAAAATCAGCTATGTTTGTTGTTACTCATGTGTCACTCCTTCTAGGATCTTTCAGCAAACAGAGAGCTAGAAATATATGTATATATTCGTGTATGTGCACCCATGTTTCTGTATTTATTTCCGTATCTATTTTTCTATATCTATAAATATATAGAGGAAGTAAAATAACCCTGAGTTCATGGCGATATCTATGACTTTCATCCAGAACCACAGAATTCATACTAGCCTTCTTCTTTGCAGTGACAATGCTTTCTTCGAGCCGAAAATTTTTAATTATTATTATTTTTCTTTATGTATGTGCGGACATGTAAATTCGCCATTCCCTTAGCTTGTGCTCTTGTCTAGATCTTAGCCACTGTGGTTTTGGCTGAGATACTGTGTCTCTGAATGAAGTCATAACAAACAGCAGACTTCATCAGCTCTGTTTATCGATGTGAAATGAAAAGCAGATTGGAATGTGGCAAAGAGTCAGTGCAGTGTTTAGTACAATAAGCACTGTCCATGAAGTCTTGAATATGGAAGCAGCATGATTCAGGTCATCCAGTCTGTTCTGAGGCATGTTCATGGTGACCTCCATAGGATGAAAGGCTCCATCCCCCAGAAATATTGTTAGGGTAGGACTCAGAGGTAGATCCAAGTACCTACGTGTGATTGGGACATCTAGGTCATAAAATGTTTAAGTCTGGACTTTCTGGGGACCTGTGGTCTAACTGTGTAAATTTCCCTTCCAAGGACAAAAGTGGGAACTGCTATCTGGTGGGGTGAGAGCTTGCTGTGTCCTCTTAGTGTGTCTACCCCTCAGTTTTTTTTCACGGTAGAGAAATGGGCCTCCTGACTTTCCTGAAAACATTCCCACAAACCTCTTGCTTCCTTTAGATTGTTTCCACATTACTACTTTGAGAAAGAAGAGAATATGGCCAGATACCCTGGCCAAGGTAGCTTGGTTGGTTAGAGTGACATCCTGGTATGCCAAGGTTGTGGGTTCGATCTTCAGTTGGGTCATATACGTGAATCTACCAATGAATGAATAAGTAGGCCAACACATCAATGTTTCTCTCTCTCTCTGCCTTCCTCTCTCTCTAGAAAATCAACTTAAAAAAAAGAGACTATGGCCAGACACAAAACATGAGCTCTGTCCACCTCTTCCCCCTCTCCACATTTTCCTCTTGGCTTCAGCGTCCTGACATTCCTGTCTCAAGTGACAGCAGTATGAGCAAACACACTCTGATAATAAATGACCTCACCTGTCTGTGCCCTGATATGGATATGGGTCTTGGGGCAGGAACCAGACCTTAGGAAAAACATCATGAACAAGACAGCTGGAACACTTAAAGAGCTATTCTGGGCTGAGAGGTCTGTGCTGTCCCCCTTTCCACCTCTGTCGATGATAGGCTACTAGGGTTTGAAAGTCTTTTCATGCTCGGGGAGCAGAGAGGAGGGGAGGGTATGGAGGAGAAGAGAGGAGAGGCAGGCTGGCGAAGACATGCTACATGATTTGTCATGCTCGAGGGTGGACGTTTCAAGATGCAGGTCCTATTCAAAGAAACGAGTACCTCTGGTGCACCCTGGTTGTTTGTACATCAGTTGTGGTTACTAAGAATAAAAGTTGGGAACAGGCGGTAGGGAGTAGCAGATAGAATGTCAGCGAACAGAGCTACTGTCTGGCCTGGGAAAGGTCTGCATGAAAGCAGGGAAACACGAGTCGTCCTTGCACCCACAGAAAGTGGGGAGCTGTAACCCAGCCTTTTCCCTCTCTGCCCTTCTGTCTGCCTTATCCCCTGCTCTTTCTTATTTTGAGGAAGAGGGGTTAAACACTTTATTGAGATATAATCCATGTGCCATACCATTTACTCACTAAAAGTGTAAAAATTTCAGACTCTGACCAGGTTGCTCAGTGGATAAAGCATCCTCCTGGTACACCGAGGTTGCAGGTTCAATGTCACCTGGTCAGGACACATAGGAAAAGCAACTTATGAGTGCATAACTAAATGAAACAAAACCAAGTGAACCAATGAGCTAATGCTTCTCTCTCTCTCCCTTTCCACCACGCTTCTCTCTCCATTAATGGTAAAAATATTTTAAGTGTAAAATTCTATATTTTTAAGTATATTCACAGGGTTGTGCAACCATTACCCCAATCAATTTAGAACAAATTTAAAACACATATGGAACAATTTATGAAAATGAAAAAAAAAACCCTATCTTTGTTTATTTATTATTATTATTATTTGTATTTTTCTGAAGTGAGAAGTGGGGAGGCAGAGAGACAGACTCCTGCATGCTCCTGACCAGGATCCACCTGGCATGCCCACTAGGAGGCGATGCTCTGCCCACCTGGGGCGTTGCTCCATTGCAACTGGAGCCATTCTAGCACCTGAGGTGGAGGCCATGGAGCCGTCCTCAACGCCCAGGTCAACTTTGCTCCCATGGAGCCTTGGCTGCAGGAGGGGAAGAGAGAGATAGCAAGAAAGGAGAGGAGGAAGGGTGGAGAAGCAGATGGGCACTTCTCCTGTGTGCCCTGGCCGGGAACCGAACCTGGGACATCCACATGCTGGGCCAACACTCTACCGCTGAGCTAGACAGCCAGGGCTAAAAAAAATTAAAAATAAGAAATAAAAATTAAAAAAAACCCTACCTTTGGCTTTCACCATCTAGACTCCCCATCCACTTCATTCTTAAGCAACCATGATTCTACTTTCTGTCACAGTTGATTTCCTAACTCTGAACATTCCATGTAAACCGAGTCATAAAATAGATGGACTTCTATTACTAGCATTTTCCACTCATTGAAATGTTTTCAAAGTCTAACCATGTAGTAGCCTGTATTGGTTGGTGGTTTATTCCCTTTTTATGGCTAAATAGCATTTTGTTGTGTGCATACATCACATTTCTTTCATTTGTTCACTCAAGTGAGGGATGTTTGGGTTGTCTTCACCTTTTGACTGTTACAAATAATCCTGCTGTGGACATTCGTGTACAAGTTATTGGTGTGGATGCATATTCTCCTTTATTCTGCGTATATGTGTAAGTAGAGAATTACTAGGTCAAATAATAACTCAATGTTTAACTTTGTAAAAGCTTTCACACAGTTTTCCAAAGTTGCTGCATCATTTCTCATCCCTAACACAAACGTCTAAGAATTTTGATTTCTCCATGTTCTCACCATCATATGTGCTTCCACTTATTTGTATCTTCTTATCAATGGGCTATGGGGACCCTAAAATGGTACCCACAGTTTAAAATATAGTTGGCATTTTCTTATAAACTTACCCATCCAGTTGCCACGTGACCTAGCAATCTGAACCCTAGATGTTGATCCAAAGGAAAGAAAACATTCATCTACACAATTCATTTTACAGAAATGTATGTAGCAGCTTTGTTATTCAAAATAGTTCCAAACAGGCAACAATCTAAATTTATATCAACAATTCAATGGATAAACTAATCATGTTTTATCCATAAAATGGAATACTTCTCATCTACAAAAAGGAGCAAAAATATAAAGAAACCTCAAAAACAGTATGCTAAATTAGAGAGAAAGGAAGACACAAGAGTGCACACCATATGATCAATTTACATGAAGTTCTGAAATTAATCTTTTGTGACCAAAATCATATCAGCATTTACCCAATTCTATGGATTGAATGCAAAGGAGAGGAGGAAACTTTTGGAGGGTACTGAACATTTCTTCATGCTGATTATGAAGGTCGTTACACAGGTGTAATCACAGCTCATTGACCTCTCCATTTAAAGTGGGTTAATTTCATTGTGTTTAACTACAGTAATAAGGTTGATTTTTGAAAAGAAGTTGATGAAAATCCTCTCCCTATGAGCCGACAATTTGTAATCAGCATCTTTGTTTGTTTGTTTGATCACTGGATTAGAAAGAGCTCCACAAAAATGTCAACTCCCCATGCTGCCTACCTGCTCCTATGTCTGCAGAAGAACATACTGTGTTAGACTGGGTGATGGCAGTCTTTGATTTTGAGATGTAAATTAAAGATAAATCTGCTGGTCTATGTCAGTGGTTCTCAAAATTTTGAAGTTGGGGTGCATTTAAAATTTTACAAATAATTGTAGGTACACTATATACAAATTTCTGAGAAATATGTTATAATAAGTCAAATATTAAAGAAAAAGTATAAAGTCCAAGCTTGCTTTTATGGTAATTAAACAAAATAAATGACAAAATTAAATTTATTCTGACATTAAAAAACATTTATATGTTATTTATTATTATTTTTTTTTACAGAGACAGAGCAAGAGTCAGAGAGAGGGATAGATAGGGACAGACAGACAGGAACACAGAGAGATGAGAAGCATCAGAAGCATCGATTAGCAGTTTTTTACTGTGGCACTTTAGTTGTTCATTGATTGCTTTCTCATATGTGCCTTGACCGTGGGGCTACAGCAGACCGAGTAACCCCTTGCTCAAGCCAGTGACCTTGGGTACAAGCTGGTAAGCTGTGCTCAAGCTGGTGACTTCGGGGTCTCAATCCTGGGTTTTCCGCATCCCAGCCCGATTGATGCTCTATCCACTGCGCCACCACCTGGTCAGGCTATGTTACATTTTTTGAGTTATGCTTTTTAGAATTTGTAAAAAAGAGAGGTTAAAAAATTAAAAAACGACAAAAAAGTTATCCTTTTATATATATAGATACATTCTTAGTAAGATTTAGTAAATTTGGCAAGTCCTGGCGTGAATGTGTTAAGTTTTTTTATTCATACATATCAACTTAACTTTACACCAAACAAAGGATAGAGGAAACTTGCCTCCTCCAGTCTTTCTGGGGAACATGGGGAGTAGTATAAACAATCCAGCAACACAGCTCAACAGCCTTTTGCAACCTAATCAGGCAAGTGAGGTGGGAGGTTGGGCAGACTGTCAACTCACAGCCAATTCCCCACATCTCTGTCTCCCAAAAATCTAAACTCCAAAAACCCTGTTGGCTTTTTGGTCTCCAACAAGCATATATTTCCCTTGAATACCACTGGGCGCACCTGGAAATTTTATTTTATTTTATTTTATTTTATTTTATTTTTATTCATTTTAGAGAGGAGACACAGAGTGAGAGAGAGAGAGAGAAAGAGAGAAAGGGGGGAGGAGCTGGAAGCATCAACTCCCATATGTGCCTTGACTGGACCAGTGCAGGGTTTTGAACTGGCGACCTCAGTGTTCCCAGGTCGATGCTTTATCCACTGCGGCACCACAGGTCAGGCAGCACCTGGAAATTTTCTAGGACACACCAGTGCACCCTGGCGCACACTTTGAGAACCACTGACCTATGCTATATGATGAACAACGAAAGGATGTTGAATTTGAGCTCAGACTGTGGTGAGTGAAACAAGGAGAGCTCACCAGGGATGTATGGAGAAAATAGGGATGCCTCGTTTTGCCTGAACCATTCAGACAGCAGATAAATGTGCTGTGTGGGCCTCTGAATGCATTCCTCTATCTAAGTCTCTGAATATCCAAATCTCTGGGAGTCCAGGACCAGGGATGAGGTTGCTGAATACAAGACTATGATGTGATCATATAATTTATAAAAAGTTTTTATGTGGGGATTTCAGCAGAAAGGCATTACCTGAATCCTGCAAGTATGTGCTTTGTTCCTGGGAGGAAAGCTGGTATCTGGTATTTGGGGAGGGAGCAAACAAGAGAGGCGACCAATTTGCTGGGGAGAATTTTCCAGGATCAAGTGCATGTTCACAGAGCAGCATGGCATGGTCACCCACTGAGTCCCTGTACCACCCTATTGATGGAAACTGCATTGGGCAGTTAAGAGCGAGGTAAATTGTAGGTGCGGAGTTCTACCCCCCAACTCCCTTCTCCCTTCCTAATAATCCCTCCATCCAAAATGATTGAGACGAATTAGCTATTTTTCTTTCCTGAAAGTACTGGATTAGGTGCCTTGTACTTTCATTTATGGGGCCCATATGGCACACTGATATTTTCCCTATAGACTGACTTATGTGGTATTGCTATTTTACCAGATTTGGGGGACTGTGGTTGTTTTATTGGGGATGCATATCTCCCCGATGTGGTTTTGGACTCCACCTTTAAAATGTGGGGAGAAACGAGCCTAGAATTGGAGCAAGGAGTGAGTTAGGGCCTTGGGGTGAGTTATGGCTTTATAAAGACAGAATTACTGAGGAATGTAAGTAAACCTGAAGGGAAGGGGGGAGGGAGCTGTTGAGAGGGGGATAAGGGAGATGTTGAGGGGAATACGGGGGAGAGGGGATGCTTTTGGGGAGACACTAGAATCTATGTAAACACAATAAATAAATTAATTAATTTTTAAAAAGACAGAATTAAGAAAACATTAATTTGGGGAAGCTTTTTTCCAGATTTGAGACATATGAGTGGAACTTCCCATGAGCCGTTTTTCTCCCAGCTTGTGTTCTGACACTGTAGAGAATGAGTTTAAAAGACTTCATGGAAATGGTCTTGCTCAACAACCTGCAGTTCTGGCCCCATGAAAGTCTGGGGTATTCAGGTCAGGACCTATGGAGGGTACCGAAGTCGATATTTAGCGATCAACTCATGCCATGAGGTCTTGGCTACATGAAACCTCAAATTTCACCTGGTTTTTAGGATGATTCTACAGGCAGAAAAACATAATTACATGTCTATGAACCAGGTGCCTGACTAGCTGTATTGCTCTATTCTGAATTCTAGACCTGGACACCATTGCTTGCTCAGGAGTGTGCCCCAGATCCTCAAATCCTTTTTCCTCCCCAAAAAACTTATCCTCGAATCTTAACTCGTGATTGGATGTAAGTAATTAGAGTAGGTTTGGATATAACAGTGTTGGGGAAATTGTTCATCGTGACTTAAAGAAATGGTGGGAACAAGGGGGCCTGTATGTTCTGCACACTAGACATTTTTCTAGGATATGTGTAATAATCACTGCAGGAACACTACTGCACCCTCGAGACATAGAGCCCTCTCAGCTCACACGTGCCATCACTCCTTGGCCAAATACTATTGTGGCTTCACATCAAGGTCCTACCCTCTTTCCTGTCCTTCCGGATCCTTGGCCACAGAATACACCCACACTGGATGGCATCCAGAGGGTTCCTGTTGAACAAAAAACACGTCGCACCTACAATTAAAGGTATTTCACAATGAGGAGAATGAGATGTCCCACAAGGTATCATGAAAACCATACCCACGTGAAACCAACCATTTTGGAAAAGTTGTTTTCCTCCACCTGGGCCTTGCATGGAGTTGAGGCCAAGTTTTCCTGAAGAGGTGAAGTCAGCAGTTGAAGAGTGGAGATGCTTTACAAGGGTTAATGGAAAGAACAGCACTCTCTCTAAGGGGAAGAAAATAAAACAAAACAGAACTGGATTTTCTGCCTGTTGCTCTTCCCACGGCAAGAACCCCAGCTCCCTGAAGGGGCTTCTGCCTAAAGCGGGGAGTGGAGTTTGGAGGACGCACTCTGGCCTTCTGTTTGTTACAATGAAGAATGAGAGGTGTTGGTTTGGACAACGGAGGTCAGTCGTGGGGATCCGAGGTGCTGTTCCTCAGATCATGGGGGTGAGAGGGTAGGGAGCACCACAACCTTCTTGCAGGTTCTCCCCAGGTTATTTTTCTTTCTCCTACATCTTTCTTTCAAGTGGCTGCATGGGAAGTCGCTTTTGGGGCTTTAGCAGCCTTGGTGTCTCTGTCCCCTTTCCCTGCACTCCACACCATAACTCGTGGTGTCCAAAACACAGTTGTCTGGCATTTGCGTGTAGTGGGAGTCCCTGTCGTGTACTAGAAACAAACCTGTTCTGTCTCCCCTGAACATGTTTAACTCTGTTTGGGTCTCATATTATGAGTTTCAAGTAAATCAACTTGGGATCCTGCTTCATTCCATGGCCAAGTGTTCCTAGGGGGCCAACCCTCCTGCAGATAACACAAACCAAATAAATATATTTAGTATGAAATATTCAAAGATAGATTTCTACAACACGGTGCTAATATTGCATTGTCATCAATGTTAAGATACTTTAAAATATATTCTTTAAAATGTATGAGGTAATTTTACATTGGAATGCAAGATACAATATAAATCAGCTCTCTGAAGTCACCAGAGAGCATTGGGAAGTGGGCAGACACTGAAAAGGAGTAGACACTTGGTGATGAAGGTGTTTTTAGCCCCAGGGCAGTTTCAAGTCCCTGTTCATCATGAAGGGCTGGTAAAACTCCTATGAAAAATCAAGTTGCAGTTTACTGGCATGCAGAAGCAGAGAATAGAGATTGGAACAGTCCCATGAGCTGGAAATAAGGAGGAGGTCTCAACGAGAAGAGACAGAGAAGGGAGGGGGGCTAAATTCTGCTCACACTCAACCCAACTCTCTGGTTGACCCCCTGCAACAGGCACGCAGGGCCGACTCCACACCACCCAGCTAAGACCTGAACCAGACTTCCATTCCCACCAGCAGCAGGAACATAAAGACAAAGTTTACAGTTGCTATTTCACTGAAGTAAGTGCCTTACACACACACATACACACACACACACTATTCAGAAAAGCAAAAAACATCGCAATCAAGATTGTTTATAACTGCCTTTTGAAATGTCAAGGGCACCATCCAAAATTATTCAGCCTACGAAAGAACAGGATAATGTGGTCCACGCTCCGGAGCAAAGAATATGTCACAGAGACCCAACAGCTCTCACTGGGGACATGCTCTTTAGAATGACTAAGAGGCCAATTGTGACAATTATAAGCAAAATGCCTCACAAATGGCTTCAGGCCACCTGAAGACAAAACAGGCAGGGAGGGTTTCGGGCTGCAAAACTGTGAGCTTTGCTGTTGTTGGCCACACTTCTCATGCAGGGCTTTGATGTCTAGAAACCTTGCATGGCTGGGGAGATCCTGGTGGGGGCACATAAAAGCATAGTACTGCAGGAAGTGGCTAGAAAGCAGCATGTTTTAAATTGAGGCTGTCAGGGGGAAAAAAAGTGAGTGCCCAGTCTTGTACCTGATGATGAAAGGGGAGGCTGTGTGTCAGTGGTGGGTGGGCTGAGGGAGACACAGGAGAGCTTTCTTTGCTGGGATGGGTCCTGGTCAATTATCCTTTTACTTGAGGCAGCATGGTGGGCCTTACCTGCACCCTTGCCTGGCCTTTCTCCTGATGTCTGGGGGCCAGGAAGTGGAAGGTGATGGCGGGGCACATATGCTTGTGTCTTTGGTAGCCCATCTCCCTGCTTCATAAGTAAGTTTTGTTTGTTTCTTATTTTGTTGTTGTTGTCAGTGGTGGTGATACATTCAGTTTTCATTTTCTTTTAGAAAAGTAAAGAAAATTCCACACCCTTGAGTGTTTAGTTAAATTTCACAATGTGAACATGCCTGGGTATCCAGCACTCAGGTCCAAAAAACCATGACCAGCATCATAGAGTCTCCTTGTGGTCCCTCCCTGTGCTATATAGTGGTGTTCTTTTTTTTATTTATATTGATTTTAGAGAGAGAGGAATGAGACAGACAGAGACAGAAACACTGATCTGTTCCTGTAGGTACCCTGACGGGGGAATCAAACCTACCACCTTTGTGTCTGTGGCTCTAACCAACCATCCGGCCAGGGCGTGGCCAACCATATTTTGGATGTGCATAAAAAAGACTTCGTTGTAACCACGGAGGGATTGTCCCCTCATCAGTCAGTGGGTACCCTGACCACCGTGCAAATCTGGAGGGGGTTGCATGGTCACAGAGGAAGGAAAAATGGATCCAACGATCATGGAAAGCAAAAGGCAGCTGCCTCTTTCATAAACATCCTTAAAGATGGATGCTAAGAAGTTTCTGGAAGGCTGAATTTACTAAACAGCAAAAAATAACAAAATAAAAAATCGGATGTTTGCATCTGGTCATCTCAGTGCCTCTCTGACCAAGGGGCCCCAGTTAGCTTAGACATGGACAAGGATGGTGCAGGTAAGAGAAACAGCAGGCGAGTGTCAAACTTGCTCTGATATCACCTAGGAGGTTCTAATTGCATCTGTCGGAAGAAATCTGGGATTCAGAGCCATTTTCCTGCAGCCCCCTCCCTCTGCCACCCCTTCAGCAAAGCTCCCGCCAGGCTTCCTTAGCAACGGTTACCAAGGGAGCAGAGGGTACCAGCCTCCCCCCATCAGTGCAGGGAGCGGTCCAGCTGGAGCATGCGCGCTCACCCTGGTGCAATGCAGGGGTCTACTTTGCGCCTGCGCCAGTGTTGACCAGAGGGAGCTGGGAGGGTGGGGGGCTACAGAGGTGCAATATTGCCTCCCTGCTACCCCTCTCCTGAAGCTCATGGTGGCTCCTTCATTGTCTGGTGCTTACAGTCCAACAGACAACATGTGGCTCCATGGGCCCATCAGAAGGCTGCCCTGGGGGTAACTGAGTTAGGGGGTTCACATGGGCTCAGTGGGGTGGGTGCAAGCGGGGAAGCCAGCTGTGTCCCTTTGCTTACCAGTAAGAAAAGAAAAAGAAGCTGGGTTTTGACAACTGGTGAACGATGAGCTCAGGGGGAATATGACTTCATACAAGACACATTTTTAAAGAGAGAGAGAGAAAAAAGGCAAAACCTGGAAAAGTGCAAGAAATCTTGAAGCCAAGAGGTCCCGGGTGCAAGGGTGTGGGTAGAAAAGAAAGAAGCTTTGGGGTAGGTAGGGGATGCAGCAAGGCCAAACCCCTGGAGCGGTGACACAGGTCTCTTAGGTTTAACAATGTGAAGGTCAGCAGAGAATTTTGCAAGAATATTTGATTGGAGGGAGGGGTAAGTCCAAAAACCCCTTCAAAGCAAACTGGAAACTTGTGGCCATATAGAGAGAGCCTGTCTCTCTCCCTACCCCTCCTCTCTCCAGCATGTGTGCATGTGTGTGTGGGGGGGAGGGGGTCAGAACATTGTTTCCGACTCAGACTCCTGGAGGAAACCTAGGAACCTCAAGCGGACATTCCTGCCCTGACTCCCAGCAGAGTTAACCTGGTGACCTCTTGACATATTTCTGTCATATCAGGCTCTATTCTTTCCCTGGCCTGGGACCTACAATGGGCTTGCGGATGGTTAGGTCCGACTGGAAACCTAACTAGCAGCAAGTTTGGGTGGCACAGAGACTTGAGAGAAACATGACCCTTAACCTCATATTTAAAAAATTTTTGGTGTAGAGTTCATTGGTCAGGGTGAGCCTAAAACTGTTCCATATTAGAAAAAACAATACAGTACCATCGAAGATGAGGAATGTATATGTTTTGAAAATGCTGTGACATTTTAATTGGTTGAGAAACAATCATTGCACAAATGCCCCCTTATCGATAACTTGCTCACGAACCAGCTCAAACTTCCTGAAGATAAAGGTAACAAAATGTGTTTCTTGTATCCGTCATTCTTAATCTCTCCACAGGGCTTATCTAATAAACTGTTAAACCTAAAACTCCTTCACAGTCACACAACAGAAGAAAATGTTGAGGAAAGGAAATAATTTGCTTGTTCTTCGTTTAACATCATGTGTTTCCTGAATTTCAACTTCCTTGCAACCCTGACCTCTGGCAAATGTCCACTGGTGGCCTCCGAGCAGCAGAGTTTCCTTGCTTACATTTTCTTAGAACAGTAACATAGGAATCCAAGTTGCGATAAACATGTTTAATTCCATGTTGCTGTACTTAGAATTTTCATGTGATCCTCCCAGTTTCTTATTGCCGTCTCTGCTTTTCCTCTTACAAATGTATAGAAGTCCCATATATTATCTAGTTGTGAATTTGCCAATATGTCCTCCACGCCTATGGCTTTGTTTTGTGGTTGTTTTCTCTCCCCCACCCCACCTTTGCTGATTCTAGACCACTGGGATTATTTTCATAAATGATTTAAGAGAGGGATTTAGCTACATATTTTTCAAATGGATGTTATCCAAACATTGCAACACAGTATGTTTGGTGTCCTGACTTTATCCAATTAGGAATGCTCTCATTAGTTTGAATAAATTCTGTCATGCTTTAGATTTAAACACACACCTAAACCTTTTACCTCTTAACTCATTCATATTTATAATTTATCCAGAAGTTCTCAACTAAAACACAGTAACAACAAAGAACAAAATAAATAACTAACTAATAAAAAGAGGCCTCTATGTTAAGATTTTTGCAAGTACTGGCTAGTCAAAAAAACTCAGTGACAAAAGATTTTCCCCATACCATTAAAACAACTAAGTTAAAGATCATTAAAATGGGAGGGGGGGTATTTTTGCAATTGACCATTCTTGTCACTTAAAAGTCTATTATCTTGAGGACCTTTTTTGTTTGTTTTGTTTTGTTGGGGTGGATGTAAAATTTATCAACAAACCCTTCCAGGGGCTTTTCCTTTTGGCTTATTTCATGTGATCCTCCCACCTAACAGGTCCCCAAGTGACTGTTTGCTGGGTGATATCATGGATCTGACAAGTTTTCAACTTCAAGAGCGTCCCCAATAGTCCCCCTCACCCAACTCCTCAAAGACCTGCCTTTGAACATGGGCACCAGCACCCCGTCCCATGAAGGCCAAGAGTAAATCTCTAACACATCCAAACGTGTTGCTTAATAATCATCTTCGTTCCCAACTTGAAATACCTTTTTGTCGGGACCGTCTTCATTACCCAGGTTACAGCGCCATCTAGCATCCAAAACTGGGAGTCTCAGGCAAGAGGCAAAACTGCTTCCAAAAAAATAAAATAAAAAAATTTAAAAAGCTCCAGGTGTCTGCCGAGTTCAATAATTCTGAATTGAGGGGAGCCAGAACCTACTCAGAAAAGGCGCATAGGGTGCTGAGGATGTAGCGATGGGGGTGGGTCCATGGGTCGGGAATTGTTAAGATAACAAAAATAACTCATAGGTGCCACAAACATGAACACCATCTCTAGGGTTGTAGGAACGTAGTCCTGAACCACCTGCCTGATTTTCTTGTCTCCTTTTACTGAACAGACGTTATCAACGTTTCAAATGGACCAGCCCCTCCAGAGAGGTTTATGCAAACAGACTAAAAGTTCCTACCACTCATTTGTCAAAGGACTGACAATGGGGCCAGCTTGGGGCTGGATTATAGCCCGAAGTCAGAGGGGTCATTCAGACCCCTAAACACATGTGTGGCTTTTAACATTTTTTTTTAGTAGTTCTTATTTACAAATATCAGTTTTTTCCATTACGCTGTAGGATAGACCTTTCATTCTTTTTCTCTAGGTGACATCTGGTTTGGTAGTCAACTTATTTCATCGTCAGTCACCTCTTTATGAACAATCAGATAGTTTCTAACGTCCTCACTATCACAAACAGTGCCGCAGTGGACATTCTCGTTTTTTGTTTGTTTGTTTGTTTTTAAGATTCATTTATGGAAAAATAAAATAGTTAGCTCTAAGTGTAAGCACATGTTTGCTTTTTTTTTTTTTTTTTTTTGCAAAACAGTTAACAAATGTCTGCCCGGAAGAGGCTCCTCTCCCATGAAGAGAACAGAGGCTCCCGGGTGGGAGGCCTTGCGCTCATCTCAAAAAGAGAATGGTGACTCCTGGTCAGTCTTTATTGTGGGCAGCTAATCCCTTGAAGACCTCCCTGGCTGCCTATGGGGGGGGGGCAGTAGTGGACTTCTGAGAAAGGGCTACGTGACTTAGACACAGAAACTCTTCAAGCTGAAGCCACTCCTTGTGAAACTGAGGCCTTCATAGAAAAACAAGGTTTCGTGCCCAAACATGCGCAGTCATTTGGTCCCTGGAGAAGTGACTTTCCTGATCACCCTCCCCCATCCCCAGGGGAGGATGGTTTGTTGAGGCAGGAAGCAGGGAGTCGCTGTAGGACGGTCACTTTCTTTTGACACCGGTATCCTTGTGCCTCCATAAACTCCTTGCATCCTGGTAAGGTCACTGTGCTGGCCTTTTCCTCTAATCACGAAAGAGGGCTTGGGAGGGGGACACTTTATGAACCTAAGCATGTTGCAAGGCCATCTTTTATTATTGCTATCCATTTCTCCCACTCAACTCGGGGTTTCTAAAACTGTCATTTCAGTTTTTGTTTACTCCTGAGATCGAAATACTGCCTTATCTGATAACTATGTATCGAATACCTTCTCTATTCATGGAGCACCGTATCTAGCTTGAGCTAGATACGAGTGTATACAACAAAGCTCCCGCTCTCCTAAGTTTACTGATATAATTTATTTGTGTGTTTATATATTATGTCTATTGAATCATATAATTGGAAGAAAGTTGTGAGAACGGTGGGCAAATGGACAAACATGTAAAGGTCAAGTGCTTGTTTGGGGGAATGCAAGTTTTGAAATCGAATAGGGTGGTTAGGAAGGAACTCTGTGGAGGTGAATTCTGAGCAGACGTGAGGGTAGTGAAACAGTTAATCCAGCTGGAGCGGAGTGGGGGATGTTCTAGAGGGAAGGCTCCTTTGTCAAAGGACTGACAATGAGGCCAGCGGTGGGGCTGGATTATAGCCTGAAGTCAGAGGGGTCATTCAGAGCTATTCACAGCCTTCAGGGAGTGAGGAGGACTCTGGCCCCCAGGGAGCACTACTGATGACTGCCTAGGGGAGAGGGGTAGGGGAGGAAACTGGACAACCAGTGTCATCCAGGTGAGAGGTGATGGGGTTCCTGCCAGGTGTCACCTGCACATCAGGGTCTGTCTACTTGCTGTTCGGTCAGATGGAACTATGAGGTTATCTAAGTCCCTGACAGAGTGTGAAGAGATCATCTATGGATCTATAGAGGGGGTGTCTGTAATGACCGTGTAAGAAAACAACAAAAAACAAAAACACACGCTGTCCTTTAGAAAGTGTTGAGATCATGTGAGAAACTAAGAGTTTCACGGGGCCATTCCAGAGCTCTGTTGCAATGAAGTCTGGTCTAGCTGGGCTCTGGGGCGGGTGGTGGAAGGTCTGTCATATGGCCAGTATACCGACCAAGAATGTTTCCATCTGAGCCTATAGAGGGAATGGGAATCTTTGTCCGAAAGAACAAAGGCGTAGTGATCGGGCAGGTGAGAATTTGAGGGCAGACATGGGGGAAAACTTGTGTGTGTGTGTGTTGGGGGTCTCGCTCTCTCTATCTCTCCATTCATTTCCCGCTCCGGATCTTTGGATCCAAAGGGACTGTTCTCGCCCCAACAGGACTGCCAAGGGACTAGTAGGCCCTCTGATCTCTTATTACCTTGATTTCTAGTACCGGTCAGAGAGCAGAATTTGGGAGAAGCTCTTCGCCTATTGGTGTGGGTGTGAATAGCGTGAAGAAGACCTGATGGTAACCATGCTAACCGATAACCTGCGAATCAGAAAAGGCCAAGGCTCCCCTCCTCGGTCCTAAGAATTGCAGCCAGAGAGATCAGACCTCATCTGACCTCAGCCCCCTAGTCCCTAGCTCCCTCCCGTTCTTAAACTCTGACAGCTGACGGACAGGGACAGGTAGGTGCCTAGGTTGTGTCGCAGTCACTGAGAACATTGATGTCGCACTTGTTTTTTGTTTGTTATTTTTTTGGATACCAGCCCTCCTGAGACCACCAGCCCGCAGCCTTTCATCCCTTAGGCCAGGTCCGGTGTCAATCACCTGGCGGGGAGGAGGTGGGCGGAGATGGATGGAGCAACAGCTCACAGCCCTTGCGCGCCTGCGCACTCCTCCCCTTCGCACTGCAGGGGTGGTCTGCTGCTAGCGGGGAAAGGGGGGTTTCTGAGCACATGCGCACTGTGGAGGCACTGCAAGGTCCGGCTGGGCTGGGGAGGGGGGCTTCACCACCGCGCCTGCGCGTTTCTCCTGCGGCATTGCGGAACATGCTTTGAGGCTGCGCCAGTTTGGCACCTTCCAGAAAGCTCGAGGGTGGGGGCGCCGGGGGAGAGGGCGGATTGTAGAGGGGTTGGGTTTGTCAATTTTTTCCGGCGGCTCCTCCCTGCGCTGGATGGAGCGCACAACCCCCAAGTGTTTTGGGGACATATCACCGCATCCACAGACCGCAGCCCACAAAGTGCACGGCCACCGGACCTGCCTCCCCCCTCCCGCCCCCCGCCTGACATCTTCCTGGGGTGTTGGGGCTTGGAAGTGAGCCCTATGGGTCACCAGAGGAGGGTGGGAGTTCAATGACATACCCTAATTTTGGAAGGAGCAACTGCAAGGCAGGCCATAGGGGCAGATGGATAAGCTGGAGGGGAAAGGCCCCCAAAGAAGGGGCCACCTGTCAGCATCTGAGCCTTGCTCCCCCATTAGTCACTCTGTCGCCGGGGGCAAGATCCCAAGGCCCTGGCTGATGGACAGCGCTTCTCAGAGTTCCCCCACCAGCTGCAGCGGTCATTGCCACAGACGTTTTTTCTTCTTTTTCACTTTAAATTCTTTTATTGAACCTATTGGGGTGACATTTAATAAAATGATACAGGTTTCAGGTGTAGGGTTCTACAACACATCATCTGTATATTGCATGGTGTGCTCACCACCCCAAGTTCAAGGCTCCCTCCATCACCATCTATCCCCCCTTTACTCTCTTCCACCTCCCCCCCCTCTCCTTCCTGTAACCCCAGTACATTTACACAGTGAAATACTACTCAGCCTTGAAAAAAGGAGGAAATCTTACCTCGCGCAACAGTGTGTTGGACCCTTGAGGTTATTATGCTAAGTGGAATAAGCTAATCAGAGAAAGACAAATACCAGATAATTTCATTTATACCTGGAATCTTGTGAACAGAATAAACGAGCAAAATAGAAATAGACTCCTAGATACAGAGACCAGACCTATAGACGCTGCAGACTGTTTTATTAGAAATGCAGAATCTCAGGCCACCCAAGTCCTATGAAGCTGAAACTTTGAAAGTGGGGCCACCAATAGTGTATAATGCCTGCCGAGCGATTTTGATGTATATATTGAGCTAGGATTGGAGACAGAGTGCTGAGAGCTTCTGGTAGGAACTGCCGAGGGACTAGAGTTTTGTTTTTTGTTTTCTCATTGCATCCATCCAAGGAAAACAAGTTTCCAGGATCTGATCCAAGAGAGTCTCCCCTCTCTGCCAGCTTGAACTAAGTCGGTGTTTCCCATTTCTGGAGGAGTCCTGTAGAGTCTGTGGTTAAAACTGGAATACTAAATAAGCAATAATGTGATCAGGGGTGAGTTACCAGCTTGAAGACAATTGTACGGACTCCATACAGACTGAATTTGAGCGAAAGCAGTGACATAAAAGGTTAAACACGTTTCTCAAATGACCTCAAGTCTCGTATCCTCCTCTTGCATGTAGGCGAGAATGAGAGTGAGAGGGTTTTTTTTTCTTCCCTGATGGGTATAACCGTTATTCGGGTTGTCCTAGGAACACTTTAGTCCAGATCTGTGCCCTGTGCATGTTGATGCTGATGGATGTATACAGGTGAGAAGCAACCCAGCACGCTTATGCCCTTGGGGGGGTGTCTTTCTATGCATGGGGATTGTGTTTGTATTGTTGTGCTGCTTTGTTTTATTTTATCATCCATGCCTGTGCCCTCATGTTAGCACGAGTTGGGTACAGCCTGTTGGGTGCCCCTTAGGGTACATGTCAACACAGAGGGTCATCATGGTGAAGACACCTTCTTGGTTTGCATGGACCTTAGATCTGACAGCATCCTGTCCTGAAGTTCCCCTCTTCACTTCCCACTGAGTGTTTACCTGCACAAGATGTTGTCCTGTCTCTAATGAAAAGACAGGGCAGTGAGTATAAGTCCCCTCTGTCCCCAGGTCCTTTGGTGTTTTCCTCTTCCACTCATTTTTACTTCTTCCCTCAGACTGTGAGCCTCTCTTTCTGGTCTGGTGAGTGGAGTAACTTAACTTTCTTCCCTGCTTCCAACTGAGGTACTCTACTTTCTCATGAAATCCTTTGTCCCACAGAGGGTGTAGGCTTTTGGAAATGGAAACTGGAAAGTTATTACAGCTCTGAGCCCTGCCAAAACCTCCATTTATTTAATAAGCTGCCATGTGACTATCACCTTGAATAGAGAAGATGAAGAAAAAAATTAGGAGGAATAAAAAAAATTTTTTTTGTATCCTAAAATCTTTTCCAGCTCTTGATAGGTTTTTGCAGGAGTCCCAGAAAGACATGATGTTGCTTGAATTATCTCAAGGATATAAAGGATTTAGATTCGAGTTGCATATTTCAAAGTAGATAGATGAAATTTGACAGGGTAGGGTGAGTCACCAAGATTAAAAACAGTGTCGCTTATGAGATGAAGAACAGTGGAATAAGAGTAGGTATCAAGCAGGAAAATGTAGAATTGAGTTTCTGACATTTTTTCTATATGCAAGAAATATGTAAAAATTGAAGTGAATCTCAGGTGAGCTATAAGGTCTGCGCATGTGACGTTCTGGTGAGGTTCTGGAGATAAAAGCATGAGGTTATTCACATACCTAGTGTATGTAATGCCAGGAGGTGTCAGTTTTGCGGTGCCAAGACTTAGAGTCTTAAAACATTAACTGTGGTTGTTTCAATTCTCTGTGCTTGCTTGAGGCTGTGAATGAGAAATCGTTTTATCTTCCAATCCAACATGATTGGGTTCCTCTGTTCCCCCTAAGTTTTGCCTCTATATGAACTGTTCACTTTTTAGCTCAGCTGTCTCTTTTATACCTTATACTTAACTAAGAGAGCCCAATGGCCACTTTAAACCCTCTATCTGGAGATAATCTTGCTAATCGACATAACATCATTAGGGAGAGCCTCTAATTGACCACTGGCAACCGCTTTACCCCTTGTTCTACCATGACACAACATGAATTACCACTTTTCCAATCTGGGGTAGCTATTTCCTTCCCATTTTTTTTAAAGGTTCACATACAATGGGTTTACTCACCATTTTCTTAATTTTCCTAGAAGTTTCTTTTCTTTTCTTTTAAAAAAATTTTTGATTAATATTTTGAGAGAGAGATGGATAGAGAGAGGGAGAGAGAAACATCGATAAGTTATTCCCTTTATTTATACATTCATGGGCTAAGGACTTTAATAGTTGAGGTTAGGAGAGGGAACTGATCAATGAGACTGAATTAGACTAGTAAGAAAGTCCAGTGTACAACAAGGAGAAGAGAGACCCAGAAACAGGGATCAGGCTACAAAAAAGAAGAGGTTTATGAATACTTGGACGCAGATGAGCAGTCAAATAACATGAACAGTTGGGACCCTGGCCGGTTGGCTCAGTGGTAGAGCATCAGCCCGGCCTGTGGAAGTCCTGGGTTCGATTCCCGGCCAGGACACACAGGAGAAGCGCCCATCTGCTTCTCCACCCTTCCCCCTCTCCTTTCTCTGTATCTCTCTCTTCCCCTCCCTCAGCCAAGGCTCCATTGGAGCAAAGTTGGCCCGGGTGCTGAGGATGGCTCCATGGCCTCCGCCTCAGGTGCTAGAATGGCTCTGGTTGCAACAGAGCAGTGCCCCAAATGGGCAGAGCATCGCCCCCTGGGAGGCATGCTGGGTGGATTCTGGTTGGGAGCATGCAGGAGTCTGTCTCTCTGCCTCTCTGCTTCTCACTTCAGAAAAATACAAAAAAATAAAATAAAATAAAATAAAATAATATAAAAAGATGAACAGTCCGGATCCACCCACTGGCTGTAACAGAATGAAGGTCCACAGTGATGTCTGAACAATTTGGTGGCGTGAGGCGGGGAAACCCACCCAGAGCAGGACCAAGGCTCAGAGGTAAACAGGTGTTGTCTGGAGAATGACCCATTCTTCATCGTTATGCTGTGGACTTGCCTCTGTAGGACAAAGAATTGTTAAAATTCTAAGTCAAAGTCACTCTCAGTATCGCCGAACACGTGAAAACTGTTCGCATACGTGATGTGTGGCAATCAGAGGAGGCACGTGATCATATCCAATGCATTTCTATGTCTTTCAAACACATGCCAGCTTCTATTTCTGTCCTGGCTGGCCAGCATCCCAGTGATGGAGATGGATTGGTCAGCTGGCAGCTCTAACATCAAGCACCAGAGGTAACTAGCTGTCTATGTTTAGAGTGGGGAAACCATGAATATAACATGAAGAGACTTCAAAGCATTTTTCTTTAAATTGTGTTCAAGGTGGAGATAGGGAAGAGAAAGATAAAAATATAAATTAAAAAATACAATGTAGGTTTTTTTCTGTCAGTTGAAAATAAAGGATTTATGAAATACTTAGAACACACTCTTATACTATTCCAACCCTCGGGCGGAGTAGTCTTTCACTTTGCTCATATTTCACCAGAAATAACAGGAATAACTCAGCCACCCGAGTGAATGGATGACAGTGGAAACCTACTCTCTTTCGCATGTCGCGTTCTTTCCAGCTTCTTGAGGGCTCCCCTCCAGTGTTTATACTTCTGTAAAAGAGAAATAATCTTGAAATGCATATAAACCATGAAGAAATGTGGAACAAAGCAATAATTTATAATATATATATATAAATTTTGTATTACTTGATTTCAGAAATTAAGCTAGTCCTTCCTTCCTTGGAGAGTTCTTACAGCCATTCTGTGCAACACTGAAACTTAATACAGTTGCAGTCATTTTACCAATAGAGAGAATCCCTGTGACTCCACACCTCTGACCACACCGTATAAATTAACTTCTTGTAAATTGCCCATTTCCATAGGTAAAAAAAAGGTATATTTTATTTTCCCAATGCCTACATAATACTAAGTATCGTTTTATATGTTTCTCAGTAAGTTGTATTTTTTAGTCTGTGAATTTTCTGTTGGATATAAATAGTGCATGTCCCCCATCAGGTATGTGATTGGTTCGTCTTAATCGGATTAAGAGTTTTTTAGATAGTCTTCCCCAAATCTTTCTCAAGCACAAGTGCCTCAAATCTCTCTTCCTGGAAGGTGGATGTCTTCTGTAAAGTCATTTTTATGTTAACCTAAACTTACTTTTGTTGTGATTAAAAGGCTTAGTTTCCCCCCCTATATATGAATGATACAGTACATTGTGCCAAAATTATTTTTTCAATTTTTAAAATTACGATATAATTTTAAACTTAAAGTTTCAAAAATAGGACAGAGGACCCTTATGTTTGCTTTAGAAAAATCTATCAAATATTTGATTCGCGTTTGATTTATCATTTTCACCATTTTTTCTGTATATACACATGGATATATACATATACATGCACGTGCAGCTGCACGCATGCACACACACACACACACACACACACACACACATTCACACACAGTTTATTTCCAAACCACTTAAAAACCAGTCCTTAGGTAACGCATGCTGTTTCAAACCTAAATATTTTTTAGTGCATTTCCAATAATAACACGGACATTCTCATCCATAACCACAACTCAGGAAAGTTAGGGTTGATTACATGCTATGATTTTTATCTGCCATCTATATTCAAATTTTGCCAGTTGTACCAATGGTATGTTTATTACAACTAATTATCTGGGACCCCAGATCCCAGACTGTGTTTCATTTTCTTCTTAATCTCCTTTTATCTAGAGCAATTCCTCTGTGTTTCCTGGTGATTGTTGACTTTGGTGTTTTGAAGCAAACAAGTCAGTTACTTTGTAAAATATCTTTTAATTTGAGTCTGTCTGATGCTTTCCCACGGGTTAGATTTGTGTTTTGCATTTTCAGCAAGAATGTTACTGAATGGATGCTGGGTCCTTCTCAAAGCATCTTTTCAGGTGACATATAATATAAGGTCAGTTAGTCCCAAAATTGGTGATGCTAACTTAGATAATGTGAATAAGAGAGAAAGTTAATTTCTCCGTGTTGAACACTTTCCCTTTGTGGTTATAGAAATAACTTGTAGGGGAAAAAGACAAACTTAAAAAATAATTTATAGGGAGGTACTTTGGGACCATGTAACTATTTTGTTTCTAGTCCTACTTTCACTCACTGTTTCAGCACAGATGGATAACTTTCTAATTCCTTCATCATTTCTTTAATGGTTAGTACCCTAATGTTAGGAAAAATTTTTCCTTCACTCTCATTCATTCATTCATTTGTTGTTTAATATCACTGTAGACTCAAGATTCTCATTTTACACACTGGCTTTGAATCTATTACTATCTTTATTTATTTTTTAAAAAATAGTTGTAATTTTACAGGAAAATGATAAAGACTGTACAGACAGTTTCTATATTCTTTTTTGGAGTTCCTACTTAAGAGAGTATAGTGAGCCCAACCCTCAGATCCCCTATTAGTCATATTTGGCAGAAGTCCTGTATGTATATTATAATGAACACACTGATATTGATACATTATTAACTAAAACTCACACTCTACTAGAATTTCTTGAGTGGTCACCTAATGTACCTTATTTGTTCCCAGATCTCACCCAGGATACCACATTGCATTAACTTGTCATGTCTTGTTTGTCTCCTCTCAACGATGACAGCTGCTGAGGATCTCCTTGTTTTAGTTGATGCAGACATTTTTGAGGACGACTGAACAAATATTTTGTAGAATAATCCCTCACCCGGGATATATTTGATGCCCCTCTCAAGACTAGATTGGGTCTACGGGTGTGGGGGCAGAGATTCACAGAGGAAAAGTACCATGTCTGTTCCGTTATTTCAGGAGTGTGTATATACTCTTAATATGACTTGAGCTTGACCAAGCTGTGGCACAATGGATAGAGCATCGGACTCTGATGCAGAAGACCCAAATCCGAGACCCCGAGATCACCAGCTTGAGTGCGGGCCCATCTGGCTTGAGCAAAAGCTCGCCAGCTTGGACCCAAGGCGTTGCTGGGTCTGCTGAAGGCCGGTGGTCAAGGCACATATGAGAAAGCAATCAATGAACAACTAAGGGTCGCAACGAAAAACTGATGATTAATGCTTCTCATCTCTCTCCGTTCCTGTCTGTCCCTATCTATCCCTCTAACTGACTCTCTCTCTATCCCTGTAATATGTATGTGTATGTGTGTGTGTGTGTGTGTGTGTGTGTGTGTGTGTGTGTGTATTGTTGAGATTGACCTTGAACAGTTGAAGGAGGTAGTGTTTGTTGGGTATCTCCACTGTAACGTTACTTTTTTTCTTTCACACTTTCCATACGATGTACTTTGAAAGTAAGTCACTGTGAGCAGCCCACACTTAAGCAATGAGGAGTCAGGCTCCACCAGTTTGAGTGGGCGTATGTACACAAATTATGCAGCATTCGTCTGCATGAGTTGTCTAATTTCTCTTTTTGTTCATTCATGAAATGATTTGTGATGAGTTTGGACGCTGGTTTGTTATGTTACGCTTTGGGATCAAATCCAACACTATTTATTCTGATGCACACATTTTCCAAATTCTCCCTCCTCCTTCAGCCCGTACGTTTGGATGTGTTCCCATAGATTTGCAAGTATTTCCCGACACCAGAATTACTTTTATTAAAAAATGCAAGCTCTCCCGTTCTTGCTTTTCCAAGACAAAATAGCCTGTTCCTAATATGTGAAGGTTTCATACCTGTTCCATCCTCTTTTTCCATGATTGCTTCTTCACTAGCATTTGTGGGCCATCCAAAAGTGACACTGGCCTCCCTAAAACCCTGAGGCAGGAACTTCTGTAAGCACATAAACCCCTGGCAAGGTCTTAAATGGGAAGTGGCTTATGCAATGTTTTTATGTGTGGCTTTAAAATGGCTAGGCTTAGGAAATTTGAATGGGCTCTCCAGTTATTTTTATTTGTTAGTCGCTGTCCTCTTATCTATCCTTACACTTTACATTTAGGTCTTGTTTTTATTTTTACAAACTCACAGTTTTCCACTGTCTCTCCCATGACTCCATCTGGTCTTTTTTCTGCATATTCCAACCAAGATGCACGCGCGCACACACACACAAACAAACACACACACAACTAATAATTTTTTAAATTATAAATAAAAACTTTTTTTCTTCCTAGAATCAATATTTATTAAATTAATGTCCCTGAGGGTTTGGAGTTTGAAAGACATCCTGAACCCGCCCTCCACCGCCAAAAACAAAAGTGTTAAATACAAATGGAACCACACTCAGACCCCCCAGGGAGGAGTCACAGTAGGGTTTGTTTTGCAGCCTTTTCTGAGCACAGGGAGAACACCCTCTACTCCCCTGTTGCTTAAATTCTGCCTGTGAGCATGTACGTTAGTATCCGTCCTCAGAGAACGTGGGAGCCCTGAGGATAACTAACTCCCTCTTCCTAGTGCAAATAACACACTTCATTCCTAGACGAGGTGTCAGCGTTAGAACAGGCGGGAGCTATCCAAGAGCTTTGCTACAGCGCAATCTGTCATCCAGAAATGGAAGTGCAGGAGCTGGATAGAAGTCAATTGCTGAGAAACAGGGCACCCTGCAGCTGCTGAAGATGTTGATGGTTATTGTAAAGAGAGAGAGAGAAAAAAAGAAAAGAGAAGAGAGAAGAGAGAGAGATCAGAGGCCAAGAAACCACGGGGGATGGACTTCAATGAAGAGAGGATTAAAATACCTTTTCAATAACAGACTTAATAGGAGCTTACTTCAAATATTTTTTTTTTTTTAATTTTCCATTGATGAGCCTGACCTGTGGTGGCGCAGTGGATAAAGCGTCGACCTGGGAACACTGAGGTCGCCAGTTCAAAACCCTGCACTGGTCTGGTCAAGGCACATATGGGAGTTGATGCTTCCAGCTCCTCCCCCCTTTCTCTCTCTCTCTCTCTCTCTCTCCTCTCTCAAATAAATAAAATAAAAAGAAATTAAAAAAATTTTTCCATTGATGAGAGAGAGAGAGAGAGAGAGAGAGAAACATCCATTTGTTTTTCCACTTAGTTGTTCCATTTAGCTGTGCACTCATTGGCTACTTCTCATAGGTGCCCTGTTGGGGAAATCGAACCCGCCACCTTGGGGCACCAGGACAAGGCTCTATCTATTGAGCAACCCTGCCAGGGCCTCAAAAGAATTCCTTTTAATTACAGAAGTCCATAAGTTAAAAATGAAGAGATTTATGCACAGTATTTCTTTCTATTTTATTTCATACAACTTTTTAAACGTCTGCATATTTTCAATTTTTTAAGGTGTTTAGAACTATACTGTTCACAAAAATTAGGGGCTAGTTCAAAATGAATATGAAGTGATAAAAATGATTTGATTTTTTTATTAAACAAGAATATCAGGAGAAGCAAGATGGCGACGGAGTAGGCGGACGTACCAACTTCCAACTCCCAGAAGCAAAGTGGATTATAACTCAATTTAAAGAATATCAGAAAAGCAACCAAGTCAAAGAAAGTTGTTTTATTATGCAAATGAGATGCAAAACAAACTTTTATTTCATTAGTGAAAATGCACTACATATACAAAAGGCTGAAAGTACTGGAGTAGCTGCACATTCCCTGATCCCCTAATTTTTGTGAGCAGTTTATATTAGAATTTATGTCTGTATCTATATCTACCTATACAGAGATAGAGATTTGGACATAAGTTTAGATATAAATATAGATACCAGATTTCCCATAACTAAATAGCTATACATTTACTTATATATTTCTGTATATAATTAACATGCAGAAATAAATAATATAGAAAGTTGATAGAACTAGAGACATATGTGATATTCACATTTTATTTTCCAAATTGATTTTTATTTGGTGTATAGCATTTTCTTCACTAAATATATAGCTACATTGTTTTAATAAGCATTTTAGATTCTGAATGTCTGCTCTTTAATTTGCCTATGTGCAGCTGATAAACTTTTACTTTATTTCTCACTTTCTACTTTTGCATAAAATGCTTCAGAGAACATTCTTATAAATTTCACCCTTCAGTAAAAATGGAATTGGCTAGTCAACAAAGGCTACAGCAATAGATAGCCGACCTTAAAATGTGGAAGCATCAAATATGCAGTTGTCAAACCCGAATATTAGTAAATTCATTTTTTCTTCAATCAGGTTAACATGACCTTTCTTATTAGGTTCCTTTAGTTTTAGGGAGGATATAGTGCTTATTGTTCTTATTTTGTTTTCTCTCCTGAAAACCACCTGTTGACATGATTTGATACATATTTAAAATTAGGTTGCTTTCATTTTCCCTATTAATTTGAGGTCAGTCTGTATTGAGAACCACACTGAATACTACACTACACATATAATAAATATTTACAAAACATTTGACTATTTATTTGTAGCCTTACTCAACCTACCATGCTTAAACATTATTAATACTTCTATGTAAAGGTTTTATCATATTTCTGGATTTCTGGCAAGTATCTCTATTAGAAAAGATATTTTATCATTGCTTTATTTTCATTTAAAATACTGTATTTTATTTCATCTAGGATCTGTGTATATGCATGGCAAAGGATGGAGAATCTAAGGATATTTTATAAATGAATAGCTGATATTGCTAAAATCTTTTAATTTTCCATCCACTCTCGATGTGGATTTTAATGAAAAGTTCACTTATATTCAGCCAAGTTCTATATTTTATAGGAAGTATATTCAGTGAAAAGCAGGGACAGATGGGGAGCCCTCCTTAAAGTTGTGGAAACTGTGCCATTTTTACCATTTTGGAGTTATTTGCTGCTTCTGGTGCCTTTGCTGATCCTGGGACATTTGAATAAACATTGATTAAAGGAATGTGCCCTTTTGTAACCTGCTCCCTTAGTAGTTCAAATTCAGCCCTTCACCATTGACCTGTAAGAATGCAGCTGCAGAATCCGTCAACACTAAGAATTTTCTTGACCAAGTGGCCTGCAATCCTTTGTCCTCAAAGCAATAAATGGTAAAGGTTTTGTTTTTAAATATTATTTTTATTAGAGAGAGAGAAACGTCAACTTATCGTCCCACTTCTTTATGCATTCACTCGTTGATTCGTGGGTATGCGCCCTGACCTGGGATCGCACTAGCAACCTTGCCGGTGGGCTGACGCTCTAACCACGGACCTACCCGGCCAGGGTTCAAGAATGTATTCTTCTCTGCTGAAAGTGGACACTAATGGCGGGCAGGAGGGGGCAGAGCCACTGGGACACGGGATTTGACTTAGAACTAGTCCGAAGTGACTCCAGTCTCTGGACACTCCAGTCCGCGCCAGGAAGGTAGCCATCACAGTTTCCCCGCGGTCAGTTCATTCACAGAACACCTGGAAGGGATACATAAGCGCGCACGGGAGGACGGTGGCCCGCATGGGCCCTTCCGGTGAGCTTCTGAGAGGTATTAACGGGCAAGACGACGTGCTGTGTTTTGGTCTATCAGGGCCGCCTTACCGTGGATCTCCGCTGGGTCCGTTCAAAATAAAGGCGCTGGCTGGCTGGCTAACGGGCGGGCGCGCGCGCGCGCGCGCGCGCGGGCGAAGGGGGGGAGGGTGTTTTGGAGGGGCGGAAGAGGGTGTTTCCCTTGCGCCTAGGAGACAGATCCTGAACAGCGCTGGGTTGTCCGAAGCCTCAGAGTTGTATTAGATTTTTAAACATCCAAGTGTTTGTAGAGAACTTGGATATTTTTCTCTTCCTGGAAGATATGAAAGTGTAGTTTACTATCCATCGCGTTTTATAATTTATATGAAAGTTAAGGTGACCAACTATTTTACAATGAAAAGGAGGACAAAAATGGAAGAAAACAATATCGTCAATAAAAGAAACATTTTATTCATTGCAACAGTAATACACTATAATATGATCAATGCATAATAAAAACATCTGTAATATTTTATATTGTAATTGTGCTTACATACCTATTAATTTTTAATGATTGTAACAAAAAGTACTCATTTAGATACAAATACATCACATCACACGCAATGGATCTACTCTGCATCAATCAAATAGGACATTTACAGATGAGTCTTCCAATATCCAAAAAGAGGACATGTAGGAGGACACTTTTTGAGGGAGGACAGAATTTACAAAAGGATTGTCCTAAAGGAGGACGATTGATCACCTTCATCTTATGAAAGTTCATAAAGTTGTTTATAGGGTGTTTCATATTAGTGGTGTTTACTTTAACTTAATTCCCTGGGTCAGAATTTTGTAAAATTTTTTTAATTTCTCCGTGGCTGATAGCTCGGTTGGTTAGAACATCCTCTGGAAGTGCAGAGGTTGCAGGTTCGGCCCCTGGTCAGGGTACATACAGGAACGGCTCTACCTGTCTCTCTCCTCTCCCCCATCCTCTCTGTGAAATCAATAAAATAAACATTTTTTAAAAAGATTTTATTTCTATCAAAGGTGAGACTTTTGTTTCATGGGAAGCCCACATTCATGAAGGTCCTTTGAGACTCGGATACAGATTATTTTAGCCCGTCAGACTTCTTCCTCCTCCCCAATAGCTCCAGGAACAAAATGTCTTCCAGAATTGAACATCTTATTTTTAAAACCCTGTCAATTAGGACTAATATAAAACTTACGTCCACTTTTAAACTCCTGTGATTTCTCCCTCATCTTTTACATTCAGTGTTTATTTAACTTAATACAACTTAGAGCTGTTTTAAATTTCAAAACAGCCATTGGACTTTCCTTTTGAACTCCCTCTGTATGCAGCTCTGCCTTCCAACCGTTGCCCCTTAATCTCACCTAGTATCCTTGGACAGGAGAGCCCTGTTCAGGCTTCTGTGCTCTTAGCTCACCCTTCTGTGTCTGCTGCAGAAATCTCCTCACCAGTGAACCACACAGAATTTATCTAGATCTCTTTCCCCCTCCTATGTGTTTATTTGGAATTTACCTCTTTGTCTTCTGTATCCTAAAACTTACTATGGAAGAAAGTTGACAAAGATAAGGGAGAAAACAGAAGCAGAGAAAAGTCCAGGAGCATCAGATTCCTGAAGACATTTAGTATTTTGTTGGTGTTCAACTGCTGTTTTTAGAGACCTACCATTTTCCTGTATAGAATATAGCACCAGCCCTGGTAGGATAGTTCAGTTGGTTGGAGTGTTGTCCAGTAGCACAGAGGCTGCAGACTGGATCCCCCCTGGTCAGGGCACATACAGGAACAGATCAGAGTTCCTCTCTCTCTCTTCCTCGCCTTCTAAAATCATTCAATAAATTTTTTTAAAATTAAAAGAATATAGCACTGTATGTATAATGTTTTGGCTGTGTTAACTTTCTAATTTTAGAAGGGAGAATATTTTTGTGAGTAAAAATTAAAATTATACCTATACAAAAGTTACGTAATAAAAAACCATCATTTGTCTTCTGACTCCTGCAACTTATCACCACCAGCATCAATACTTCGATGACTCTTTTTTTCAGCCCTTCAGATCTATGCTTGTGCAATATGTATGTTTATTTCTCTATATTTTCACATGTATACTATATTAAAGCATACAGTGGTCATTGTTTATATTTTTGGCTACATATGCCATGTTGTAGTATTATTGTCATACTTTGTTTTCAGTGTTCTTTTACTTAGTTAGAACATTATTACTCAGGAAATAATGCATGGAATAGATTACTATTATACCCATTGCATAGATGAGGATATGTGAGGCAAGCAGTGTATCTGGTGAAAAGTTGCATAGCTGTTATGTGATGTAGTCACAATGCTATCGTCTTCATTCTCTCTACACCACCACCCCCTTTATAACTTAGTGGGCACAAACATCTTATAGTACTACTGCCCTGTACTGTGGATGTGTTAAAAATTAACTATTTAATGATTTATCTCAAATATTTGCATAGAAATCTGTTGTAAAGAAATGTTTACTCCAATTATTCATTTTTTGATGAGTATATATGGTATATAGTTCATTTTTTTCAAAAGTACATATTTTCTATACATTTATCCATGCTAGAGGCATATATGTGTGTATCTGTGTGTGTGTCTGTGCTAGAGGCACACACACACATGTATATGTAGAATTTTCAGTTCAAAGTGTGTGCAATCTTTGATTTTTAGAAAAAAGTGAAATTGTTTAATACATCATTACAAATCATTCTCCAAGTTGTATTATTTCCTCTCCCTATATACATGATCTCGTGGAGTTGTGATATATAGGAAGAGCATTTTTATATTGGAAAAGTAGAGATCTCATTTTCGAATTAGAGTACCTAATTCTTTTATTTTACGTTAGTGGCCTTTTCAATACCATTAGTTGCCTTTAGCTATACATTTCACACTGCACTGAAAATTTTCTTAGGGAATGACATGATTGGTGAACTGATCACAGAGGTACAATTAACCAGGAAATAGAACAGAGAGAAAGCAAAGCTGTTTAGGGAGAGAACAAATGGGCAAAGCATTCTGGGAGTCTTTGGGGGAGGGGTAGAGTTGGTGTAAATGGTCCCAAATAAATACAAGCTAGCTGACCATATTCTTAAGGATCCTGGTATTAAAGAAAAACCCTACTTTCATTTCTTATAGATGCAATATTTTTCTTCCATCAAAAATCCAAGTCACGGCCTGACCAGGCGGTGGTGCAGTGAATAGACCGTCGGACCGGGATGTGGAGGACCCAGGTTCGAGACCCCGAGGTCACCAGTTTGAGAGCGGGCTCATCTGGTTTGAGCAAGGCTCACCAGCTTGAGCCCAAGGTCACTGGCTTGAACAAGGGGTCACTCGGTCTGCTGTAGCCCCCAGTCAAGGCACATATGAGAAAGCAATCAATGAACAACTAAGGAGCCGCAACAAAAAATTGATGTTTCTCATCCCTCTCCCTTCCTGTCTGTCCCTCTCTCTGACTCTGTCTGTCTCTGCCACAATAAATAAATAAATAACGATCACTATTAAAAAAATCCAAGTTATAGTAAGCAGACTTGGACTATTATGGGAGCTCAAGAATGTCCTCATTGTCTCTAACTTTGGGTTTTCTTTTCTACCATCCTCGATATGTAGGAGTTCGTGTTCTTCCAATTCTGGAGAAAGGGACAAGGAAGGCAGTGGGGACTATACGTTGCATCTCGATAGATGGCATGTATTGTATCATTCTCTTGTTGGGATGTTCACATGCTTGTCTGTTGAGTTGTGGATTTAGCACAGGGTCTTAGTGTTTTCTTGTGGAGAGGTCACTTTATGTTGAATCAGGGATGTAACAATTACTAGGTATGTCATGCATGACATGACTCATGAAAAGGGCGTTCAACCCCTTTTGAATCATAGAACCGAGTTATTGATTCTTTAACTGTTACCTTAATAGCTACGTGCCTGTATATGTCTTAAAAGTAAAACCAAGAAATATATAAGCACTCAAGAAAACCAATTTTAGAGAGGCCATACTAACCCTGAGAGCATATTTTCTAAGGTCACACTGTTTGTGACAGGACTGTGATATTTGCCCAAATAATAATACAGGACAGCCAAACTCCATCTCAAGATTTCCACAGTAATATCGTGAAGCATTGGATACATTCTTTCTGTGCCTCACCAAGTCTCTATTATTGCCTCATCTCCCTTGCTAAAGGGATGCATTTCTAGGGTACTATACCACAGTATTGCCTTTGCCTCAATCTGGGGCCCTGGCCGCGGGTAAAAGACACATCTCAATTAGTCCCCATCTGGGGAAAAAAATCTTTAACTGTGTTCATAAATGGGAAGTGACATTTTATATAAAATGAGTGAGCCCGTAATATTGTGTTCACTGGGATGTAACAGTCTCGAGAGTAAAACAAGAAGACTCAGTTTGACCAAACCAAAGACGCAAAATTTGGTATGAGAGGCCATGTTGCCAATTGAGATCTTAACAAGAGAGAGAGAGAAAAAATGCATCCTCTTTGCCATATACGCTGTGTTCATCTGAGATAAGGTACTGGGGAATTTAAAGGCACACAAAAAATGTACTGGTTCTTGCTGGGAACCTGCTTAGCAAGAGAACGGTAAGCTGTGTTCACCGGTGACATACCTAAAGGATCGTGAGAACATCTTATATAACTCTACTCCAGTTATTAACACTGAGGAATCGACCTTGGTACAAGACCATTAACCACGCAGCTTCTTCATATTTTACCCATTTTTATATGCACTCCTTTCGTGTACTATATATCACTCTATAAAATTTTTATCACATTTACAGAGTTGTGTAACAGCCTTTGCATTTCAGGACCCAGAACTTTTTCATCACCCTTGAAAATACTCTCACATGCTACTCTGTGACCGTGATACCCTCTCCCAACCCTAACTCCTTACCTCTACTGATCTGTCCTCCATAATTCCATTTTTATAGTGTCAAGCATGCTATCAATAGCATATCAATGGTGTGTTACTTTACATGGCTGAGTAGTACTGTTCCATTGGATGGATGCACTATGGTGGTTTTGTTCCTTTTGCCCATTAAAGGACGTTTGGGTTATTTCCTGTTTTTGAAAATTACAAGGAAAACTGCTGTGAGCATTCATGTTTTTGTGTGAAAATACAGTTTCATTCCTCCAAGATATAATCTCATTAGTGATACTGTTTGGTCATATGGTAAGTGTGTTTGTAACCTTATAGGAAACTGAAACACTGTTTTATCAGACTGGCTTTCAAATTACGTACTTCCAAGACCATTTGATATTGTAAGGTTTTTTATTTTAATAATTTTAGTAAGTACAGTACTGTCTTGTGGTGCTATGAATTTGAATTTCCTTAACAGCTAAGGATAGTGAGTATATTTCTTGTGCTTATGTGCCATTCATGTCTTCTATTTGGTGAAATGTCTGTTCAAGACTTTCCCATTATTTAATTAGATTTTTTTATTTTCTTACTATGTGGCTTAGAGAAAGTTCTTTACATTTTCTAGATATGAGTCCTTTGTCAGATATATGATTTGAAAATATTTTCACTGATTTCATATATTTTCACCTTGACAGTTTCTTGGTATTTTTCACAGAGAAAATTACTAATTTTGAATAAGTCCAATTTATTATTTTTTTAATTTCATAGATTTGGTTTTTGGTGTCATATCTAAGGTTTCGTAACTGTAAGTCAGCACATTTCCTCCTATTTTTCTTGAAACAGTTTTAGTTTAACATTTTAAATGTAGATAAGTGGTCCACTTGAGTTTATTTTTGTATGGGGTGTGAGTTGAGATTAATTTTATGTGTGTGGAGTGTGTGTGTGTGCTGGATATACAACCAACATCAACCATTTAAACTTTTAAAATTTATTTTAGAAAGAAGGGAGAGAGAGATTTATTGTTCCAGTTATTTATGCATCCATTGGTTATTTCTTGTATGACCAGGATCGAAGCCCCAACCTTGGCATATCGGGATGATGCTTTAACCAACTGAGCTACTCTGCCAGGGCCCAACATCAACTCTTTAAAAATTATTATTTCTTTTTTACTGAATCCATTTTACTTCTTTGTCCAAAATGTTTTGGCTATTATTGTATGGGTTTTTTTATAAACTATTTTCTGTTTCATTTGTATATATCTTTATCCCGCCTCCAATACCACAGTGATTTGATTTTTGTAGCTAAACACTCAGTCTTAAAATCCGGACAGTAAATTTCCTCCAATTCTATTGTTCATTTTCAAAATTATTTTAGCTATTTTAGTTACTTTGCCTTTCCATACAAATTTTAGGATACGCTTGTTCATGTCCACGAAAATATTTTCTTTACATCTATAGATAAATTTGGGAAGAATTGACATTTTTTGCTATGTTGAGTTATCTGTTATACGAACAAGGTACATTTTACCACTGAGTTTGGCTTTGATTTTTTAAAATTATATAGCATTCCATAATCTTCCACATAAATTTCTTGCATTTGTTTCATTAGGCTTATACCTAAGTTTTTAGTGTTATGTTTATGACATTGAGTTTTTAATTTGTACTGTTCCCTGTGTGTGTGCACACACATATACTCAAATGCACACACTTTGTTGATGTTGTGCACAAATTCACGTGCGAATTCTAGGAACTATGTATTTGGTAGATTCCTGAGATTGTCTACATAGATGGTATGCCACCTGTAAAATACTATTTATTTTATTTTATTTAGACGATTAATTTTAATGGGGCGACATTGGTCAACTAGAGTACATAGATTTAGAGAAAAAATTTCCAGGTCATTTTGATATTTGATTATGTTGTATGCCCACCACCCAAAGTCAAATAGTCCTCCGTCACCTTTTATTTGGTTTTCTTTATGCCCCTCTCCTACCCCACCCTCTCCCTCTCCTCCCTTCCCTTCCCCCTGGTAACCACTGCACTCTTATCTATGTCCATAGTCTCAATTTTGTGTCCCAACTATGTATGGAATCATACAGTTCTTAGTGTTTTCTGATTTACTTATTTCACTCAGTATAATGTTCTCGAAGTCCATCCATGTTGTTGTAAATGATCCTATGTCATCATTTCTTATGACTGAATAGTATTCCATAATATATATGTACCATATCTTCTTTATCTAATCCTCTATTAAAGGGCTTTTTTGTTATTTCCATGTCTTGGCCACTGTGAACAATACTGTGATGAACATGGGGCTGCACTTGTCTTTACGTACCAATGTTTTTGAGCTTTGGGGTTATATACCCAGCAGAGGGATTGCTGGGTCATATAGTAATTCTATTCTTAATTTTTTGAGGAACCACCATACTTTCTTCCATAATGGTTGAACTACTTTGCATTCCCACCAACAGTGAGTGAGGGTTCCTTTTTCTCCACAGCCCCTCCATCACTTGTTATTACCTGTCTTGTTGCTAATAACTAATCTAACAGGTGTGAGGTGGTATCTCATTGTAGTTTTGATTTTCATTTCTCTAATAGCTAGTGAAGATGAGCATCTTTCCATTTGAAAATACTATTTGTTTTCTCCTCCCTGTGCAACTCTTATTTCATTTCTCTGTGCTTGATTACATGAGCTACAGCATCTTGTACTATGTTAAAGAATTAGTGCAGGTGGACATCTTTGCTTTGTTTCCATCCTAAAGAAAAAGCATCTGTTTTCTACAGTTCAGTATGACCTCTGTCATAGGTTTTGTAAATGCTCTTTATCGGGTTCAGGGGATTTTCTTTTTTGGGCTTTGGGCTCCTCATACTTTGACTGACTTAATGCATGATTGATACTAGAGTTTGTATGTCTTGAATCCTTGTAAACTTACTTGGACTTTTTTTTGGTCCCAGCTGTACTATGATAGCTCCTTCGATAACTATTTCCAACTCCTTAGTCATCAGTATATGTTACCAATTTAAAATTGTTTACTTGTTCAGATTTTATCACAATCCCTGTTAATGTGGTGGCACCAGTGTCATGGGGTTTTTGTTTGTTTGTTTTGTTTTGTTTTGTTTTTACCATCTGCACATGGATAAAACTTGTATGAAACCTTCTGTTGTCACCTTCTGGTAAGATCACCTGCACAAAAACTTGTCGAATGAGTGTCAACAGGGAAGGTGAAAATCTGAATACAATGTTGTTTTATTAATACGTGTCCCGTGAGCATCACTGTATTCACCCATTCAGTTTTTATACCTGTATTTCATAATAGAAGAACAAAGGAAAGATGCCACAGATTTTTAAAAGGCCAAAATAAAATTTCTAGAGAGAAAAGCTTCAATGGTAGTTGCATTTCAAAAACAACAACAACAAAAACACTAAAGAGGATTAACAGCACATTAGAACTTGCAGACAAGATGATAGAAACCACCCCAAAGTAAAACACAGAAAGGAAGAGTGGGCTGGAATGGAAAGGGCATCAGTGATCCGTGGAGGGCCCCCAGAAGCTTGCTGTAGGAGCAAAGGGACACAAATTTGACACAAATGTATAAACTCACAGATTCAGAGGCTCAATGAACCTTAAGTGTGCACGTGTGTGTGTGTGCGCGCACACACACACACAAAACCATGAAGAAATCAATACGAAGACACATCAAAACGAAGTTGTTTTAAATGAGTGACAAACAAAATAGCAAGAGAACTAAAAACATGTTGGGACTGAGAGCGAGAGATAAAAACGACAGCATATTTCTCATTGGAAACAAGACAAGCAAGATGAGCACATAGGGATAGAGTTAAAATACTAAAAGGAAAAATTGACGAACTTAAATTATGAACAAAGTAAAAAATATCTTTCAAAAACAACAAAAAAAGTCAATCCTCTTTCATGTATAGACAAGATGAAAGGGTTAATCACGAGTGAACCCTCACTACAAGAATTGATCAATTTCAGGGGAAAGGAATACAATTCTAGATGGATATTTGGGTCTACACCAATGAAGAGCACAGAAATTTGTAACTTCATGAGTAACGATATTAGATATATTTTCTTACTACTTAACTTTTGTTAGCCTATAATTTACTCTTTAGACAAAAGTTATTATAATGTACGTTGGGATTACTCTTATGAAACTAAAATGTTTTACGAAGATTTCACAAAGATTGCAAAGGGCAAAGTGAAATTATACCATTTTAAGGGTTTTATACACTATATAGAGTCATTGACTGTAAGGCAGTGGTTCTTAACCTGGGTTCTATCGAACCCTAGGGGTTTGATGAGTCGGTCTCAGGGGTTCGGGGAAGCCTCTGCCGCGGAGGCCAGAATAAAGTAATACCGTAATTTGTTGTGAGTTCATGCACTTCGTTGGTTTTGTTCTTTGAGCAAGGTGATTGATGTTCATGCACGGCTCATTTTGTGCACCAGTAAAAAAACATATACCTATGTCTTAAATTTGGGGAAAAATCATATTTTATTTATCACTAAAGAAGGGTTTGGTGAATGTGCATATGAAACTGGTGGGTTCGGTACCTCAAAAAAGGTTACGAACCACTGCTGTAAGGTGAAAGTAAACTTTGAAAAATTAAACATGTACACAATAAACCTTAAAGTAACCACAATGCAAATTAAAAGTTAAAGATGATGAATACTAAAGGAGACAAAATCATTACATTATTATATTATTCCAAACAAGGAAGATAAAGAAGAAAAGGGGATCAAATGACATATGTGACAAATAGAAAAAATGATCAGTTTAAACTTAACTTGATAATTTTAAACGCCAAGGGTCTAAATATACAAACTCAAAGATGGACAGATTGGACATAAAAGAAAGAGTGAGCTATATGTTGTCTGCAGAAACGCATTTTTATTGTAAAGGTATAAATAGGGCAAAAGTAAAAGAAAATACAAATATACACCATTCTATTAAAATTTTTTGAAAGCTTAAATGGCAATATTTATATTGGTGAAAAGAAATTTTATACTAAAAATGTATCAAGGATTAAGAAGGCTATTTCATGATACTGTATGTCAGTTTATCAAAAGGACATAACAGTCCTAATCCTTTTTGCACCAAATAACAGATCTTTAAAATATTTGCTAACTAGAAAAAAAAACCTGATAGAACCTCAAAGAGAAGTAAAGCATAAAATTAAAAAATCCAATTTATACTTGGAAATTCCAATACCTCTTAACATTTAGCAGAACAAATGGGGAAAAGTCTTGATAAGGTTGTAGAATATTTACACGACACTTACAACTCAGTAATCTATCTGGTATTTATTCGGCTGTATGCCTCACAAATGCACGTGGTGTTGAGGAATTCTGAACTTTTGGGTCAGGTTTTATTATATATAATTTATTATATTTTATTATATTTATAAATATTTATTTATATTTTTTATATATTTTATAATATATATTTATTATATATAATTATATATATAATTTTTTTAACATTATCTGTCAGAAAGACAGAACAAGTGAGCACGGTCCCTGTCCACTGGGGAGGTCCCAGAACCAGGAGGGGTTCTGGGGTATGGGGAGAAGCCAGGTGCAAGGGGAAGAGAGGGGTTTCAGGTGTGCGGGCCCGCAAGGACCTTGACTGCTTCTGCTTGCACGCACACCCCCGCCCTCAACTTCTTTCTTCTCCATCCAGTCCCACCTGAAGCGCAAGATTCCTGTCATTTACACGTATAGGCGGGGATGGATACATTGATCACAAAATTCCTTACAGGCAGCTCACAGCGACATCTGGCGTCCACAGGCGGGAGGCCATCTTCTCGCTGAGGGTTAAGCCGGCCAACTAGCTGCCCAGAGAAGGAACTTAATTCAAAGTGTTTTATGTTATACAGCAAGGTGGCCAACTGTTTTACAATGAAAATGAGGACAAAAATAAATGGAAGAAAACAATATCTTCAATAAAAGAAACATTTTATTCATTGCAACAACTAGAATATGACACATGCAAAATAAAAACGTGTAATATTTTATATTGTCATTATGCTTCCATGTCTATTCATTTTTAATAATACTGGTAAGAAAAGAGTACTCATTTAGATACAAAGACGTCACATCACATATACAATGGATCGACTCTGCATCAATCGACAGCGGACATTTACAGATGAGTCTTCCAATATCAAAAAGGAGGACACTTTGCGAGGGAGGACAGAACTTACAAAAGAAGGGCTGTCCTCCTTAAAGGAAAACAATTGGTCACCTTACTTATAGAAAGTTGGAAACTTAAGTACTTAAGGGAATGAAATATCTCGTGCAGCATTTGGTATAATAATTTGGCACACGACGTTTTTCTTGAATTAAAAAGAATTTAATGCGTAACAAACATGGATTTTTTTTTAAGAGAAGCAGAAGAAATTGTATAATAAACATCGTACGTAGAACCACCCAGATTCGGAATGATCAACATCTCTCTCTAGCGACCTCTTCTGTATCCATGTGTTTTAAAAAGTAGACAGTTTCAGGGTAAATAAGGCACCAGGATGTCTCTGCTTGCATGTTCACAAAATCAAGGTTATTCTTCTACAACCACAATGCCCAGACCACTACTAACAAAACAAAAAACAAAAAACAAAAAACAAAGAACAACAACAACAACAACAAAAACGAAGGGGATGGTTCCCTAAGGTCATGACTCCTGTTCTGGACATCTCTAACTGCCCTGCCTCCTCCGGATGTTAAAGCTAACTTTTTATTTTCTCTCCCAGCTAGGATGAGATAAGATATTGAAGTGTATGTGCCTAAAGTTAATCTTTGCAATCTTCCAACACCCTTCCTGGCTTGGTTTCTTCCTCGCTCCCTCCCTCCCTTCCTCCAGCCTCCAGGAATCTCTTCCTCTCTTTTGAACACTTTCCAAAGAGCAGAAGCCAGCTGCGGTGGGCGCCTCCTGCGCAAGCGCAGACGAGTTCAATCATTTCTCGGGACCTGACCCACCCACGGCGGGGCCTTCCCCGGGCGCCGCGAAGCCAGGCCCCCCACCCCAGCTGCTGCTGTGGCCTCTCTCCAGCGGGGTCAGCGGCTGCACCGGCGAGGTCAGCTGTCTGCGCTTCTGCCAGGGTGGGCTGGAGAGTTTTTTCAGGAGTCACCCTGCTGGCTTGGACGTTCCCTACCGCGTCGAGCCTGGCCCTGTCCCCTTTCCTTGCTTCCTTGTCGCATTTTGGTTTCAGCATGCAAACGTCGTCCACGGGGGTGGACAGGAACTCTTCATTATGTTAAATGGCGGTACAAGTGATCGACCACTAGATTCCTTTTTGTGTATGTGTGTGTGTGTGTGTGTGTGTGTTGTGTATACCTTTCGTTTTTTAAAGAAATGCATGCATAATCACTTTTCTTATTTTTTTGACTAATTGTTCAGTTTGATTTTGGGGGGTGACCGTGGTTCAGAGTCTTCTATGTGTTTCAGTGTACAGTCCTATCATGCATCCTCTGCATATTGCATTGTGTACATAGTCATATTCCAAAGAATCTTTTCAGGTCTGGTAATATTTGCAAGCCTCGCTTTACTAAATTGGGTGGACTTTCTCTCTCTCTCTTTCTTTTCAGGTAGACATTGCACCATCCCTGTTTTAGTGTTTTTCAAAAATGATGTTGATTCACCTTTCTGGTATTCACCTGACAACTCTTTGGTGTCCATTGTTTCAGACTGAACCCTTGTGATGTCTCTGACATGGTTCGTTTGTGAACGGGCTGCCGTGCTGCCCAGCGTCCTGGTGAGTGGGGTGCCTCCCTCTGCGTTGAACTGGGATGTCCTCCCATGAAACCATCAGGAGACACAAAAGCAGCATTTGGGGTTAAAACATTCTAAGCCTCCCCAGAGCAGACTGGGCTCCATGTAGGGCCTGCGTGTGGAGGGCACAAATGCCAGCGAGAGTGTGTGGAAAGAAACACGTTTCTCCTGTGACGGAAGCATTCCCCATAAGGTGCATCCCCAAGACTCAGTAGCATATGTCCGGGCTCTGGTTGGGTGGCTCAGTGGGTAGAGCGTCATCCTGGTGCATAGAGGTCACGGGTTCAGTCCCTGGTCAAGGCGTTTACAAGAAGCAGTAAATGCATGCACAAGTGGAGCAAAGAATTGATGCTTCTCTTTCTCTCTGAAATCCATGGAAAGTAGCATATGTCTGTTATGCAGGTAATGAAATATTTGATTTAATGGTCTAAAAACTATTCTGAAAGGACCATTTGTTCTCGTTTTATCAGATGTTAGCAACCAACAGAGCAAACAACATTGTTCCTTAGTGCATATTTTTACTCCAAAGTCTATGTCTGTAGTTAGGGGAACTGGGGGTCGGTATCCTATGCACAGAAGCTATAGGTTAGAACTCAATTTAAAAAATTATCCCTAACCTTCCCTTTATTAGATCATTAACTTTTGTTTTATTTCATGTAAAGAACAGTCCTATGCTCCAGGAAAACTACATAAAATGTGACATTAAGGTAGCAAGATAATATCCAAATTTAAAGAAAACTGGGTTTGTTTGTTTTAAGCAAATAAAGGTGATGAGCCTTACTGGTTTCCCCTTTTTTTAAAATAAAAATATTTATTGATTTTAGAAAGAGAGGATGGAAGAGAGAGAGGGAGAGAAACAGTGATGTGTTCCGTTATGTGCCCTGACTGGGGAGGGAATGTGCAGCCTTGGCTATTGGGACAATGCTCTAACCAACCACGCTATCTGGCCAGGACTCCCTTTCTTTACTTTCTTTCTCTTTTTAAGTGAAAAGAGGGAAGATAAACTCCTCATGTGTCCCAACCGGGATCCACCTGGCAACTCCATCTGAGACTGATGGTCGAATCAGCTGAGCTATTGTCAGTGCCTGGGGCCAACACTCAAACCAATGGAGTTACTGGTTGTGAGAGGGGAAGAGAGAGAAAAGGGGAAGAGGGTGGGGAAGAGAAACAGATGGTTACTTTTCATATGTGCCCTGACCGGGGATCAAATTTGGGATGTCTGCATGCCGGGCCAACACTCTATCCACTGAGCCAACTGGCCAGTGCCTCTGTTCCTTTTAGAAATGGTTTTACTTTGCTCTTACATATAGAAAATTATCCTTAAACTTTTTCATAATATTGCAAATTTATCAGTCACACATAACAAGAAATCACTAAAGAGGCAGGGTAAGGTCCCTCTGAGTGGTTCACTTGACTTAAACACATTTTTTCCTTTATCTCTAATGGGTAGCCAGTCATCCCTGGGCTGTTGTTGCAAGATGTCTTTGACAAGTCAAGACCTGTCCTTTTGCAGTCAGGCAGATACCAGGGTTGAGGGCTAAGTTCAAATTACTTTTTTCCTGTGTCTTTGCTTCTTTTTTTCTCCTGCGCTGCCGCCATAGTTCCGTGATTCATTTCTCCGTGGAGTCATGTGCACACGGCAACCTGGTCTGGGTGTGAGCTGGCCTGAAATCCTCTCTTCTTACCCCTGGATGTGGAGGACAGTTTGGTGAAGTGCAGTGAGATACATCCCAAGTGAACACTGTGTGTTGCCTTTCTCTCCTCTTCTGCATGGGGGGGGGGAGGGTGCTTGGGGCTACAACACGCTGTGCAACCTTCTAGCTGATGTTCCCAGCTTTATGTGATTCTGTAAAGCTGGGAACAGAAGCCTGGGGAAGTGATTGTGAGCCTTTTTCGGTTTCTGCCACTCATTAGAGTGAAGACTGCTAGCCATTATTAAATACCTGATTTTTTTATATGCTCCCTGGCAGGAATGGTGGCGGCCACCTCATAAAGCTTTGTGGCAATTAAATATGCAGCTCCTCCATGCTCGTGTTCAATAAATATTTTATTGTTAATTTCAGGGGGATGTTTCATAAGTTGGTGAGCAGCAGAGCAGAAAAGCAAAAGCCACGGGAGCCTGACCAGGTGATGGCGCAGTGGAAAGAGCATCAGCCTGGGACACAGAGGACCCAGGTTTGAGACCCTGAGGTTGCTGGCTTGAGCACGGGCTCATCTGGATTGAGTGCAGGGTTGCTGGCTTGAGCGTGGGATCATAGACATGACCCCATGGTCGTTGGCTTGAGCCAAAGGTCACTGGCCTGAAGCCCAAGGTCGCTGGCTTGAGCCCAAGGTTGCTGGATTGAGCAAGGTGTCACAGGCTTGACTGGAGCCCCCAGTCAAGGAACAGAGGAGAAAACAGTCAGTGAACGACTAAGATACTGCAACAAAGAATTGATGTTTCTCATCTCTCTCCCTTCCTGTCTGTCCCTCTATCTTTGTCTCTTTCTTTCTCTCTCTTGCTTAAAAAAAAAATCCACAGGGAACAAATGGTGACCCTTCTTCCCCCATCTTCAAGTCAGCTAACACTTACTGCTTGCTTCTGAATGTAGAGTCAGGATGGAAGCCTCCAGGAGAGATTCTGAATGTAGAATCATAATAGTCATCTGGACATATGGGCGTGGGGAATTCGATATGTGACTGCCCACATAGAAAACCAGCTACCGACACGTGGTTTGTGGAGTTACTCCAGGAGAAAAAGCCTGAACCAAGACCCAGTTCCCACGCTGTTGAACCCTGCAGTAAGAATACACACAGTGAGTTCCCAGGACCATGCTTGACAAGACAGATACCAGTATGTAATACCAGTAGTGTTACCATCCAAATGGATTAGCCCCCTGAATTTCAAAATCTCATAGTAAGACTCTTGGCCCTGGCTGGTGAAGTTAAGAACATCATCCCAAAACAACAAGATTGTTCGATCACCGGTCAGGGCACACGTGGGAAGCAACCAAAAAATACACGACTGAGTGGAACAACAAATGCTTCCTTTCCACCTCTCCTCTCTCTCTCTCTTCCTTCCTCTTTCTGTCTCTGTAAAAATCACTAAAAAGTAAGCCCTGTCTGCGTAGCTCAGTTGGTTGGAGCGTTGTCTCAGAGAAAAGAGGTTGCCGGTTTGATTCCCCAGTCAGGGCACACATGGGAGCTGCTCTATGTTTCTGCCTCTCTCTCTCCCTGCCTCTATTTAAAAAAAAGACTTGTTACTATTTTTATAGGTCAGAAATCTGAAGCACATCCAGGTGAAGAAACTTGCCCAAAGCCACACAGAAAATCACAGGACTGGAAAAGCAGCCCAGGCAGCCAGATTCCATGAATATTATTCCTTGATATGAAAGCCCACAGCCAATGACACGTAAGTAGCAACCGATTTGGAGTTTGAAATGCTTTATCTTCCTCCCTCACCCTAAGGGTCTCAGTGGCACATCCTTTGAACACCACCCCGAGGAACAGTCTTGGCTTCTCACCTTTGGCTTGGTGGACAATACAGCTCTCACAATAATCTCCATGTGGCGGACAGCCTCAAGTTGTGGCCTATAATAACCCTACCCCAAAATCAAGTAACCTATTATATGGTGTCTACTGAAATGCCAAAATTTTAAAAGTAAAATGTGAGATTCATGTGCCTCATTATAGTCCTCCCGAAGAAACAGATATAGTCCTGGTGTTGTCAGAGATAAACAAAGCCAGGCACCGATTCTTGTGGTAAGGACAAAATTTTAATCAGTAATATACAATTGCAGAAAGAAAGAGGGTCCAGTGTAAAATGAACTCAACTTCTCTTTGTACAGAAGTGACTGGGAAATTTAGAGAGAGGGTGAAGGAAAAAGTATAGAAAGGAGAAGGTGCTCAGAAGAGTCAGAGAAGGGGGAAAATAGCAGAGGGGGTGGTCAGTGTAAATTAATTAGGGCAAACGTGTCTTCTAGCTGACAATGACTGAAGTTAAGATTTTATCCCCCCACCACCCTGGCTGGGTGGCTCAGTTGTAGAGAGCTATGTCCTCATATGCCAAGGAGGCAGGTTCGATCCCCAGTGAGGGCACATACAGGAAGCAACCAAGGAATGCATCAATGAGTGGAACAAGTTCATGTTTAAAAAATAAAAAAAGATTCTATCCTCCCACAGAGAGCAGGAAACAGAGGCCCTATCCTTCCAAATTTTGTTTCAAAGGAACATCTTTCAAGTCCTTGAGAAAGACACCCCTAAGTTGAAAGAGAGACATATACATCTCAAAGGGACAGAGGAAGGATTCAAAGGTGTCATCCCATTTTAGTAAGTGTTTTAAGAAAAGTAGATGGAGACTATCACCAGGTGTTGGCTAGAACAGACTGTAAATTATTTTGTCAACCTTGAGTCATCCTAGGGATTGAGCTGTTAGAAACTGTCATAGTATTTTTTTAAACTTTTTAATGTAGACGGTAAAGGATAGATAAAATTATTTGTGCCAAGAGTCTGTACTTTTTTCATGAGCCAATATCAAGGCTGAGTTGAGAAGAAGGCTCAGGGGAACATGGCTAAAGTTTGGTCAAAGAGGTAATGCGTCCATATGAAAGACAACATTGCATATTAAAGTTCAAATGGAATCTCAACAGACCCTACATCATCAGAGCCATCTTGAAAAGGAACAGTGATGGTCTCATACTTTTTTATTTGATTTTAAAGATTTTATTATTTTTTAAAGATTTTTTATTTATTTATTTTAGAGAGGAGAGAGAGAGAAAGAGAGAGGGGGGGAGCAGGAAGCATCAACTCTCATATGTACCTTGACCAGGCAAGCCCAGGATTTTGAACCGGCGACCTCAACTTTCCAGGTCAACATTCTATCCACTGCGCCACCACAGGTCAAGCTACTTCCTGATTTTAAACTTATTACACAGCTATAATAACTAAAACACCATGGTACTAGCATAGAGATGGACAGATAACCCTATGGAATAAGAACAAAGATCTCAGGAATAAACACTTGCATTTATGGTCAAATGATTTCTGACAAGGTTGCCAATACCATTTAAAGGGTTGGAATAGTCTCTTTTTTTTAGATTTTATTAATTGATTTGAGAGAGAGAAAGAAGAAAGCAGGAAGCATCAACTCATAGCGGTTGCTTGTATGTGTCTTGACCAGGCAAGTCAAGGGTTTCAAACTGGTGACCCCAGCATTCAAGGTTGATGCTCTATCCGCTGCACAACAGGTCAGGCAGAATAGTGTTTTCAACAAATGGTGTCAAAAAAACTGGATATCCGCTTGTAAAGTATTGATTTTCACCCTTACGTTATAGCATATACAAAAACAATTCAAAATGGATCAAATACCTAGGTATAGGTTCTAAAACTTCTTAAATAAAGAATAGGGAAGGCCCTGGCAGGTTGGCTTAGTGGTAGAGTGTCCGCCTGGTGTGTGGATGTCCTAGGTTCAATTCCCGGCCAGGACACAGAGGAGTGGCACCCATCTGCTTCTCCACCCTTCCCCCCTCTCCTTTCTTTTTATCTCTCTCTTCCCCTCCCACAGCCAAGGCTCCATTGGAGCAAAGTTGGCCTGGGCACTGAGGATTGCTCCATGGCCTCTGCCTCAGGCGCTAGAGTGGCTTCCGCAGCTTTGGAGCAACACCACAGATGGGCAGAGCATCACCCCTTGGTGGGCATGCAGGGTGGATCCCAGTCGGGTGCATACAGGAGTCTGTCTCTCTGCCTCCCCGCTTCTCCCTTCAGAAAAATAAAAAAAGAATAGAGGAAAGCTTAATAACACTGACATGTGACACTGGAGGGGAGGGGAGAAATCAGGAGTTGTTTAATGGGCACTGTTTCATTTCAAAAGGTGTAAAAGAAGTTTAGATATTGCTGAGCAGGCGGTGGCACAGTGGACAGAGCGTTGGACTGGGACGGCGAAGTCTCAAATTCGAAACCCCGAGATCGCCAGCTTGAGCACAGGGTTGCTGGCTTGAGTGTAGGATCATAGACATAACCCCCTGGTCTCTGGCTTAAATCCAAAGGTTGCTGGCTTGAAGCCCAAGATCCCTGGAGTGAGCAAGGTGTCACTAGCTCTTCTGTAGCTCACCCCCCCTCCCCCAGTCAAGGCACATATGAGATAGGAATCAGTGAACAGCTAAGGAGCTGCAACGGAGGATTGATGCTTCTCATCTCTCTCCCTTCCTGTCCGTCCCTTCACTTTCTCTACTTCTTGTCTCTTGTTCAAAAAAAGTTTAGATATTGTTTGCACAACACTGTGAATGTACTCAATATCATTGAATTGTATACTACTCAAAAATAGTTAAGATGATAAAGTTTATAGTGTGTGCAATTTACCACAATTAAAAAGTTTAAAATTTTAATAAGATAGTATTGCCATATTGTATTATATATACATATCTTCTCATATATGAATATATTTTTAATATATTTTTTAAGATTCTATTCATACATTTTAGAAAGGAAGAAGAGAGACAGAGAGAGAAGAGGAAGGAGCAGGAAACATCAACTCCCATATGTACCTTGACCAGGGAAGCCCAGGGTTTCGAACTGGTGACCTCAGCGTTCCAGGTTGACACTTTATACACTGAGCAACCATAGGTCAGGCCTGTGAATATATTAATTTAGGCTTTCCAAAATAACATTAAGAGCTCCAGCTTTGTCATCTGCCACTCAAACTTTAAATAAAGTGGATAATAGAAATTAAAATAATCTCATTTTCACAGAAGAAAAATGGAGCTCATTGCTTTAAATCTTATTTATCTATGAGTTAAGTATTTATCCTTGTTACTGTCATTTCTGGTCTTCCTGGTGCTTTGTTGTCCTCCAATGGAGCCAGTCCCTTCAGGAGGAATGCTGAGATGTGTTTTGGGACTTTAAACATCCAAATCACAGCCCATCAGAATCATCTAGTTTTATTTTCCCCCTACACATTTGTGTCATCACTATATGATCTTTTATATTCAATCTATTTGCTAATCATTGACTATTTTTTGTAAAAATTGTACTTATTTATTTTAAAAAGAGAGAAACATCAGTTTTTACTCCACTTACTTATGCACTCATTGGTTGATTCCTGTATATGCCCTGACCAGGGAATCGAATCCACAACCTTGGTGTGTTGGGACGATGCTCCAACCAGCTGAGCTACCTGGTCAGGAACTTCACTGGCTCTTTTTAAAATTAACAATATTAAATAGGAGCAGAACCACTGAGCAAGATGTACAACTAATAAGTTATAATAGGGAAAAGAGAAGCAGAACCCAAGCTCAATGCGTTTTATTAATTTAGGGGGAAAATATCTAAGAACAAAGTGGGTTTTCAGGAGGTCAGTTTTTAAAGGAGATAATGATTGAGTGAGTTATTAGAACATGCCATTACTTAGCTAGGCTGCCATAACAAAATACCACAGATTGGGTAACTTAAAAAACAGGAACTTATTTCCTCAGTTCTGGAGGCTAGAAGTCCAAGATCGTGGTATTGGTAGGCTTGGTTACTTTTTAGTCCTTTCCTCACACGGTTTTTTCCATCCCTGATGTGTCTCTGTTTGGACAAACTTTCTCTTCCTATAAGGACACCAGTCAGATTGGATGAGAGCCCACACTAATGGCCTTATTTTAACTTAATCACCTCTCTTAAGGTCCTATCTCCAAATTCATTCACATTCTAGGGTGTGTGTGTGGGGGGCTTAAGGCTCCAACACATGAATTTTGGGGAGATGCAGTTAGCACATAAGCCCAAATACTGAATTCAAGGGAACAGAAATAACTGGATGACTACTGAGAGGTAAAGATGTTCAAAGGTAACAAGGCAAGAAGAAGGACCTACCTGTTCATGAAACAGGAATGGACATTGGACAAGAGATAAGTCTAAATGTGCAGATAGCGCCCTTACCACTTCATGTAGGAGGTGTAACTGAAAATCTCTACAATGAAAAAGGGATAATTATATTTTTTTAACATTTAAGGGGCACTACTAATTTAAAGAAACAAAGACCAAAAAAAGGATGCAATAACCCATTTATTTTTATGTTGGGTTTATTAATGTAAAATTCATCCTTTTCCAATAGATAGTTTAGTGTATTTCAACTAATACAAGTCAGGCAAGCAAAACCATAATTAAGATTCAGAACATTCTTATCACCCCCCAAATTTTTGTTGTGCCCCTTTGTAATTTATCCCAATATATATTTTATTTTTTGAAGCTATTGTAAAATATATTTTAACATCTATATCCAGTCATTCATTATTGGTATGTAAGAAGACAATTGAGTTTGACCCATTCATTTTGAAAACTAAGAAAATTGAGTGGCAATTTGACTGAGGATTAGATCAAAGAACAACAAAGATAAAGTTACTTCTTCATTGAGACTTCAGTCATGTGGTGATTTAAATCAACAATGGAAATCAGACTACATGGGCAGCGGTGAGGAAGGTGTATTATTCTGTTGCCAGCTACAGGATGTGCTGGCCTGCCGCCAGAACTTAAATGGTTATTGAAGGTTTCCTGGAGGAAGCAATTTATGATTGAATACATAAGAGAATAAGGAGCTGAAGCCATGTCAATTACAGCTCAGGAAGACCAGAAGGACATGGATTCTGTTAGGGTCCATGATTTGAGGTGTCGCGTGGAGAGCAGCAATTTCAGTACACCTGGAATTAGATGCCTGGGCTAGATTTCTATAGGATTTTATTCCATGTTACTGTGTTTGGATTTCGTGTTTCATCAGTATCTGTTTATTAAGAATACATCTGGCATAACTAAAATGAGATTTAGGGGTTGTGTACATTTGAAAGGGGAATAAAATGTGTTGAGAGTCAGACCCTGTATAGGAAAAGAAAGTATGAGGTAGAGAAAATAAGGGATGAACCCAGGATCAGAATGGCCACAGACAGTTTTAGTATTTGCAGGATACAGTCTTTTTTCTTTCTTTCTTTCCCTTTTGTTCGAGTCAGAACCTGAATGCTCTTCCTAAAAGGGGGATTAATTCAGCTGCAAACACGGGTTAAAGCCCTCCTTTCCTCCCATGTCAGAAGTCCATACCCCCCTGTTCGTGGGGATCCTGGACCCCTGGGCTAAGAGCGCCATCTAGCATCAAGAAAAATAGGAGGTAAGTGACAAGGGAAGTAAAAAAAAGTTCAGGGAGGGGGTAAAAAAAACATGGGTTCCAGGAGCCAGAAACCCCTGTTCATTGCAGCAGGCTTGTCAACATTCTTTTATTTCAAAAGTGAAACATAAGGCATAATTGCTGCGGGGAGGGGATAGTGTGTGTGTGAGACAGAGAAAGAGACTGATCATTATTACTGTGAGGAAAGAGACGGGGCAGCCTGGCCCAGGTCCACTTTGCAGCTTCTGCTTGTCACTTAAGGGTTAAAGGTTGGAGTGCGCGCTGCTTGACTGGTTTCATTCACAATCGGGAGGCGGAGGGGGGGGGGGCGACGAGGTACGCAGGAGAGTGTTGCCATGGAGACACACACACACACACACACACACACACACACACACACACACACACCCTGCACATAGTTGCTCACAAAGCGAGTGCAGCTGACTTTGCAAACTGCCACGTGAACCCCTTACCGTACGTGTTCATAAAAGCACAGGGTTTATGAGTGTTGCTTCTTAGGCTAGAGCCTAAGAAGAGTGTATATAATATCCCATTATTATTGTTATTATTGTTGCAAACGCCTTGCAGCCGCGCACCCGCTCAAACCTTCCCCGCCCCCCCCCCCCCCCGCGCCCGCCGGCCCGTTCCGGACCACACGGAGAACAGGCAGTGTCCAGCTTAGCGCCGCAGCCCGCCGGACAAGAGCCTATGCGCAGTGCACGGCGGGAAGGTCACGTGGTGCGCGGGCCGGCAGCGGCTTCCTCCGGAAGAATCCTGTGCGAGCCCTCCCGGAAGGGAAGGGGCGGGGCGCGGTGCAGCGCGCTTTCTTTCCCCTCCACGTTTCCGTTTCCGCTGTCTTCTCTCGGTTCCTCGTTTTAGTGGGCCCGCGGGGCATTTCCTGCCGGTCGTTTTGCGCCGCGCTTTAAACAAATTTGAATATTCTCTCCAAGATTGTACCTCTCTAGAGTCTTTAAATTTTTTTTTTTTAACTCTGGCTTTTTACCTTTGTCTTCACCTCGGTTTGTTTTTGGAAAAATACGTGCTGGGGCGTTTCCATACCTTCTTCCTGTTTTTTATAGATCTAGGAACATTACCTAAATTCGTCAATTCATATCCTTGCTTTACAAATATTAACCCTTCTCAGTTTGTTTGTTACGTTCATCTGGAAGGTTTAAATATTTTTTTTATTTTTTTATTTTTATTTTATTTTATTCATTTTAGAGAGGAGACACACAGAGAGAGAGAGAGAGAGAGAGAGAGAAAGAGAGAGAAAGGGGGAGGAGCTGGAAGCTCAACTCCCATATGTGCCTTGACCAGACCAGTGCAGGGTTTTGAACTAGTGACCTCAGTGTTCCCAGGGCGACACTTTATCCACTGCGCCACCACAGGTCAGGCAGGAAGGTTTAAATATTTTTAATAATACTGAACTTGAGGGTCTTTTCTGTGAGTTACTACTTTCTTTTTATGTTGTCTGTAAGATTCTCTAATATGTTTCTTTCTTTTTAATTTTTCCCAACACTTCTTTACTGTGAGAAGCTTTTAGAGTTTTCAGAGTCAAACTCACCTTCCCATCTTCACATTCACATTATAGAATATTTTACTATTATTATTTTTAATTTTGTATGTTTAACAGAGTTTTACAACCTTTAAAACAAACAACTGTTGGACCTTGCTTTCCTATGGATGCTCAAGTATCACACGCCTTTTCCCTAGCTCTCACCTTAAAACTGATCAGTCAGTCCCCCTACCCAATTTTTTTTCCCTATTGGTACCTCGTCAGGTTTACCTATGCTGTTCTTCTAGTTCTGACTTTTAATTTTTTTCTTAAAGAAATACATATAAGTATATATATGTAAATATATATATGAATATATGTATGTGTGTACATATGAATATATGTATAAATAAATATATTCCCCAGTCCTGGCTGGATAGCTCAGTTAATTAGAGAGCATCATTTGGAAGTGCAAAGGTTGCCAGTTTGATCCATTCATTGTCAGGTCACATACAGGAACAGATAGATTCATATTTCTGCATCTCTCTCTCTTTTTCTCTCTCTCCCTCACTCCCACTTCCTCTCCTTCCTTCCTAACTCTCTAAAATTAATAAACAAAAAATGTTTAAAATATTCCCCAAACTATAAAGACTGGATTTTTTTTTTCCTGTAAAGGGCAAGATAGATATTTTAATGTGTGTTAGAATCCATTGGAGTCTGAAAAGATCAGCGCACAGGCTTTAAACCTGCCCGGCTGGCTCGTCAAGGAGAGTCACGCCAGGCACAGGCTAGGACGGTTTTAAGGCAGTAGTTCTTAACCTTTTTTGAGGTACCAAACCCACCAGTTTCATATGTGCATTCATCGAACCCTCTTTAGTGATAAATAAAATATGATTTTTTTTTCCAAATTCAAGACATAAGTATATGTTTTTTTACTGGTGCACAAAATGAGCCATACATGAACATCACCTTGCTCAAAGAACAAAACCAACAAAGTACATGAACTCACAACAAATTACGGTATTACTTTATTCTGGTCTCAACGGCAGAGGCTTCTCCAAACCCCTGAGACTGACTCATTGAACCACTAGGGTTCGATAGAACTCAGGTTAAGAACCACTGGTTTAAGGTCTTAGAAACAAACAGAGTTACATATTAAAGATTTTATATATAAATTATAAATTTAAATTTTTAAATAAGCATGCTTTACTTGTTTCAATCAAAATTATATTAGAGATATTTTCTGACAAAGAGACAAAACAGATTACTTACACAGATTAATAGACAACTCTGCCTTTTTAAGCTTTTCAAGATGGCAGGGAGTTGTCAGCATAGAGGGGAGGAAGACAGCAAGCAGACGGATAGATAGCGTGAACAGCTGGATGAAAAGAAGGATGGTCAGAATCTGCAGGACGAGGAGGTTAAAGTGCTTGTGGTGGTGCCACGTGGTCAGAGGAGGTAAAAAGATTAGAGCCTGTGAGGAGAAGGGGGACGGACGAGGGGGAGATATGCACCCCCTGCTGCAGCCTGTAAGGAGGGAGGAGGGTATTAAGAATGCAGTTGAGAAGGGAGGGGGCCCTGGCCAGCAGGGGAGGAGAAAGAGAGATTGGTGTTTGCAAGTGAATGAGAAACAGAAGTCTGTGAAGGGAAGGGGCTTTCTGGAGGGAAGAGCCTCGAGCAAAAGAGATCTGCAGAGGGACCAGAGAGAGGTCTCGAGAGAGGGGCACTCCCAGGGGTCAGGCAAGAGGGGGAGAGAGTTGGGAGTCCGCGGAGACGGAAAGATTAGGAGTAGAGGCTTTAGGTTAGGTTTCTCTGGCCAAAAATGGCCTGTGTGTAGAACAGGTGGCACAGAGATTAAGGACAAGAGTGAAGGTAGAAGAAAGCCTTTATGTAAGGAATTTCTGAGGCCATCCCAGTCCAGTGGCAGAAATTATCTAGGTCCCGGAGGATGTTAATATCAAAAGTTCCATTTTCATGCCAGTGGGAGCCATTATCTACTCTGTACTGAGGCCATGCCATGTTACAGAAGATTAATTTTTTCTATTTGAGATCTGAGAGACCGAGTTTGGTGAGGTTTTTTTTAAGAGGCATCCCAAGGAGTAGCCTCTGAGGGTCAGGACTGGGAGGAACCCATGTGGGTGGAGAATAGAGAAAGAGAAGAGCGTCCTCTGACTCTTTCAACTATTCTTTATACTGTATGTGGAAAGTGAGAAGGTCGGTTGTCACCAGGAATCTTGCTCTCAAAGGAGAGTGGAGCACCCTAGCTAGGCACATAGATTTTCGAGGAAGTCTGTGTTACAGGCTGCCCAGAGTAGAGGCCTCCCAATTAGCGACCCTGAGAGGAGAGAGAGTGAGGGTGAGGGACAAATAGGGGCCTACCAAAGATGGGAAAGAGCAGAAATTCCTTACCTTCTGATTCAGCAGGGGTTCCAGACAAGTTCAGGTAGCCGGCCAATCAACCTACACCCACACAGCCAAACAGAATCAAGGAGTAAGCCCGGGACAAGCTGCCACTATCCACTGCTTCCCTGGTAGTAAGTTTGGCTGGTGGAGGGGATTGTCCAGGCGTCTGGTACCCTGTTTCAGGTTCAGCACCAAATGTTAGAATCCATCAGAGTCTGAAAAGATCAGCGTACAGGCTTTATTGAAAGGAAACCTGCCGGGCTGGCTCATAAGGGAGAGTCATGACAGGCACAAGCTAGGACTGGGCTTTAAGGGTTTTTGGGGAGGAGGAGTGGGAAGGGTTATGTGGCATTTGCCAATTGACTGCTGGACAAAGGATTGTGACATCAGACATTCCTTTGTGGTTGGTCATCTGCTGCAATTTCTGAAACAAAACCTCAAAAGTCATGTATATTTTTATTTTTGTTGTTAATCATTTTGATTTTACCTCCATTTGGTGCTTTATGGTGTTATGTTGAAGGAATATTACAGAAATTAAGGGAAAGGCAGGAGATGCCAACATAAAACCACTATGACCTACATACTGATTAGTTGATTTTATTGTTTCATAACCTTGTATACTTTTTTTATTTTGGGTATACTATTTTTTTGAAAGAGGAAGCTATGCTGATGGTAATGTCTAAGAAAAAATTTAATAACACTTGTTAAAGATGGTAAGTCAGACTTTTTTCAAGACCATTGAAATAGGTATAGGAACCAAGGCAAAGGGTTTTTACAATAAGGGAGATAGATTAGGCTTAATTTCAAACAAGCAAGGGCAAGTGCAAATTTATAGTCAAGGAGTAGGAATATATATATATAAATACACTAAGAAAAAATATTGAGGATAAAAGAGGTTCTAGCTAGATCGACCAAACAGGATTCTTGCTGAAGATAGATGAAGCTTGTGATTCACAAACTTGAGGGGGGTGGAGGATAAGGAATCTGATTAGATTAGATATTGAGGAAGATCAATTATCTGGGGTGGGCATTTTTGACTTAGCAGAATTCTTGCTAAAGCTAAATTTTATAAAGTGCCAGATGGGACTAGGAGAAGTTTCAGGAGCCTGAGCAAGTTTGGTCAAGCAAATATTTTTTGTCAGTAACAAAAAAAGAAAGAAAATGGAAAAGAAAAACATAGCATTTTTTTTTTTCAGTTAAGGAAATGTCACCTATACCAGTGATTCCCAAAGTGCATCATGGCAGGGCACTGCCACTATTAGGACTTTTAAGAAATATGTTTATAAAATAAATTAATGTGTTGCCTGACCTGTGGTGGCGCAGTGGATAAAAGCATCGACCTGGGAACACTGAGGTCGCCAGTTCAAAACCCTGCACTGGTCTGGTCAAGGCACATATGGGAGTTGATGCTTCCAGCTCCTCCCCTCTTTCTCTCTCTCTCTCTCTCTCTCTCTCTCTCTCACTCTGTGTCTCCTCTCTAAAATGAATAAAATAAAAAGAGATTTAAAAATAAATTAATGTATTTACATTTGTTTCTGTATAAATATATATATTTATATATTAGTCATAATATAGAAGAGTAATATTAACTTAATCTAGTACTTGTTCAAAGGTTAGTTGTTCCAAGTATTGTTCTAAAATCAAAACTCAGAAAACATATGTGACATTTGTTCTATGAATTTTAGCATTTCATAAATGAGAAAAAAAGGTAAAATGTGTTTAACATTTTAAAGAAGCAATTAGTGGTGGAATGAGCACGCAAAACCATGCTTTCTTGTATCCATAGAGATCACGTTATTCACACTTGTGCATACGTGAACACCATTACCTATTCTGTTTATTTAAGACCTGAGAGAGAAATCTTGACCCCAAACTGGTTTTTTTATTTGTTTTGTTTTATTTTGTTTTTCCAGGGACAGAGAGAGAATCAGAGAGAGGGATAGATAGGGACAGACAGACAGGAACGGAGAGAGGTGAGAAGCATCAATCATTAGTTTTTCGTTGCCGTTGCACACCATAGTTGTTCATTGATTGCTTTCTCACATGTGCCTTGACCGCGGGCCTTCAGCAGACAGAGCAACCTCCTGCTGAAGCCAGCGACCTTGGGTCCAAGCTGGCAAGCTTTTTGCTCAAGCCAGATGGGCCCGCTGCGCTCAAGCTGGCGACCTTGGGGTCTTGGGTCTTCCGCATCCCAGTCTGACGCTCTATCCACTGCGCCACCGCCTGGTCAGGCCCAAACTGTTTTTTATAAATGAAATTTGATTGGAAAAGCCCTGACCATTCATTGAATTGTCTGTGACTGACTTCATGCTGACATGGAGAGTTTTGGGAGAGACAATATGGCCCATAAACCCAAAATAACTTACTATTAGGCATGTGTACAATCCAGACTGCAGTGTGGAGGCTGGGAAGCTTGGTCTTTGGTATGCTAATAAGGATAGAACCCACACCAGGTTGTTGGAGTGGGGCTTGTGGTCCTGTGAATTTATAAACTGCTTCATTTTCCAACTCTTTTCTCTAAAGCCTTTTAGTACTTTCCACTTCCCACTGGTTTCACTTTTCAATCTTCTGGCCATGATTTTTTTTTTCTTTTGGCCTGGGTGAAGTATTCAGAGAATAGAATAAGAGAAATATAAAAATAGTGATGATTGGCCCCACTGCTTTTGAACTGCAGCTCCTCCCAATGGAGGAGAAAGTTCCTCCTACTCTTAGCTTTGTTTTTTTGTGACCTCCCTTAGCTTCCCCTGTCACAATGACAACAGGGTGACCTCAGGATCTGGGAAGGAGAGATTGGAGAAGAGAAAAGGGGGTAAGGGGAGGGAAGTTCTTCTGTCTGTGAGCATTATTGGTTTCCTTTTTAACCCTCAGACCAGATCGAGAGGGCCTCTCTCTGCCCCGTGCTCAGTTCTGGGTTTCTGATTGTGTGATGTTCAGGCTAGGCTAGGGGATATCTAAGAGAAAGAAAGAAAAGGAAAGAAAACCCAGCTCCAATGAACTCAGTAGTATTTTTCACAATGCAGTGTTCTTCTTCATTGTCATGTTACTATTGTATTTACTTCCAGAGTCTTCAAGCTTTTTTTTTTTTTTTTTTTTTTTAGCCACATTCAGTCAGACAGGCTGGGTATGATGTGCTTACCCCCTCTTGCTGGGAAAGAAACCCTCAAGGCAGCTTGTTTTGTGAAAGGAATCAAGGGGGACAGAGACACCCAGACAAGTTGAGAAAGGAAGTAGGATTTTAATAGCTGGCAGAGCAGCATGACCCCAAAAGAGGCAAAAAACCATGAGCTCCCCATAGTTAGATCTCTTACGTCTTACATATCTTTTACAGAATACATGTGTTAATGCAAGGGGCTTGTGATCCCTTTGTCTAGAGGTATATGTCATTCTTATGACTCCAAGAGGGGAGGGTGAGTTTCAGTGGGACAAGCTATGGGGGAAGGGGCTTCTGGACCACTGGTCTCAGCTATGTACAAGTCCTGTTCTTCTTGCTCTGTTTCACAACCAGCTCCAGGCAACCTTTCAGAGAACGGTAGTTAATCTATAACTGGGTGACTCAGTTAACCCTCCAGGTTCCTTTCCCTTGCATTCTTTTCTTCCTTCTCAGGGAAGGGAGGCCTGCCTCTCCTTTCTCAGTTTCACCGTTTTAATTTTGAGCAAAGATTATATTTAATTTATGTTCACAAATTTATATTTATACTAATAAAACATCATGTGAAAAACAAACTCTTGCCTGACCTGTGGTAGCGCAGTGGATAAAGTGTCAACCTGGAACACTGAGGTCGCTGGTTCGAAACCCTGGGCTTGCCTGGTTAAGGCACATACAGCAAGCAACTACTGAGTTTATGCTTCCTGCTTCTCCCCCTTCTACTCTCTCTCTAAATCAATTAGCAAAACCAAGCTTTCCATTTCAGTACTTAGGACTTTCAATTCAGTTTCAATCTATTAGTGTGTAAATTTACAGGGTATAATGATATTGTTCTTCAAACAAGATGCCACTTTTTATATGAAATGCAGGTTTTAATTAGTGTTTCATATTTTAGTATTTCTATAATTTTCCACTGTAATATACCTGGTGGGTATCAAGATGGGCATGAAACTCTGCCCTTTGTCTTATATTTTAAATTTTCATAAATTTTACATAACATAGCTTTAATTAATTTATTATTTATTTTAAAATATTTTTATTTATTCATTTTAGAGAAGAGGGAAAAGAGACAGAGGGAGGAGGAGCAGGAAGCATCAACTTCCATATATGCCTTGACCAGGCAAGGCCGAGGTTTTGAGCCAGTGACCTCAGTGTTCCAGGTTGACACTTTATCCACTGTGCCACCACAGGTCAGGCAAGGTTTGTTTTTCACACAATGTTTTATGAGTATAAATATGAATTTGTGAACAGAAATTAAATTAAAGAAAGCAAGAGAGAGGGGGAGATAAAGAGAGAAACATTGATTTGTTGCTCCACTTATTTATGCTTTCATAGTTGATTCTTGTATGTGTACTGACCAGGCATTGAACCTGCAATATTGTCATTATTGGGGCAACACCATAACCAAATAAGCTACCCTGCCAGCATACTTTCTCTAATTTAAAAATGTGGCCCTGGCCAGTTGGTTCAGAGGATGGAGTGTCAGCCTGGTGTGCTGATATCCCAAGTTCGATCCCCAGTCAGGGCACACAGGAGAAGCGACCATCTGCTTCTCTCTCCCTCCCTCTTCTCTTTCTCTCTCTCTCTTCCTTTTCTGCAGTCATTGGCTTGATTGGTTCAAATATCAGCCCCAGGCACTGAGTATATAGCTCAGTTGATTTGATCATCGGCCCCAGACAGGGTTTCCGGGTGGATCCCAGTTCAAGGTACATGCGGGAGTCTGTCCCTCTATCTCCCCTCCTCTCACTTAAAAAATAAATAAATAAAATGTCTTGTTTTATCCAACAAAATTTTGAAATAAATATAATGGATATAGCCTGGGTCTGGTAGCTCTGTTGGTTAGAGCATTGTCCTGATATGCCAAGGTTATGGGTTTGATCCCTGGTCAAGGCACATAAAAGAATCAACTCATGAATACATAAATAAGTAGAACAACAAATTAACATCCCCTTCTCTCTCTCCTCCTCCACCTTCCCCCCCCCCTAAAAATAACTTAAAGTTTTTGAAATATATATAATGGATATAATTATCTCAACTTCAAAATGGACATTGGAGCTAAGTTTAAAATTAAGAACTTTCTGAACACATATTTGTGCCAGAATGAGGTATGTTTCCACTATTCCATCAATTGGAACAGAGTAACATCTTCTCACAGTATCCTCTTATATATGCTCCTTGCCCTTTCTTCCTTCTCCTTCCCCGCATGACAGTGACAATCATGTGTTATCCTCCATATGGCTTTGGAGTTGTCCCTAATCCAGGATCCCAGCACTCTTGTCCAGGGGAATAATCTCCTTATTAAGGTGTTCCTGAAGGCTCTGCATTGATATCCTATAAATTTGACAATTATCATGGCTATGATTACCTTATGGTCCTTATTTTTTATTTTATCTTTTTAATATTTATTTATTGATTTGAAAGAGAGAGAGAAAATAAGGGAGAGACAGAGAAAGACAGAAGCATCAATTTGTTCTTCCTCTTATTTATGCATTCATTGGTTGATTCTTCTATGTGCCCTGACTGGGGATCGAACCTGCAACCTCGGCATATCAAGGTAATGCTCCAACCGGCTGAGCTACCCAGCCAGGGCAAAACTTGTTGTGCTTTAATTGATGCAGTTATTAATATTTGTATTAATACATTTTGCTTTAGAAATGCTAACAGGGGAGGGAGAGTGTCCAAAGTCCTGACTCTGTCTCATGCCTGATAAACACACAATACACCAGAACAAAAATCTCAAAGAAGTGACAAACAACAGACCTAAAGTCCCTCCCTCCCACATAGCTCATGGGGCCTCAGGAGCTGCATTCTGAATATTTATCTGCTTCTGCACCATCCCCTGAGGAAGAGGACGTGAGACAGAAGAGCAGCTTTGGGAATGCCAACAAGTATCCAGGAGTCTGAAAAAACTGAACAGGTGTAAGGGATTCATCCAGCAATATGATGAAGAGCGCGGTCTCTGCATTTATGTTTTAAAATTTTTTAATTGATTGATTTTACAGAGAGGGGAATGTGAAGAGAGAGAGAGAGAGAGAGAGAGAGAGAGAGAGAGACATCAATCTGTTGTTCTACTTATTCATACATTGATTGGTTAACACTTCTATGTGCCCTAACTGGAAATCGAACCTGCAACCTTGGTGTACCAGGAAGACACTCCAACCAACTGAGCTACCTGGCCAGAACTGGTCTTAAAATTTTTAATTTTTCTTCTCTCTGATTAGTTCTCCAGACCACACAGAATGTAATGTATATTTGCTTTCTTTCTTTTTTTCTTTACAGCGACAGAGAGAGAGTCAGAGAGAGGAATAGATAGGGACAGACAGGAACGGCGAGAGATGAGAAGCATCAGTCATCAGTTTTTCATTGCAACACCTTAGTTGTTCATTGATTGCTTTCTCATATGTGCCTTGACCGTGGGTCTTCAGCAGACTGAGTAACCCCTTGCTGAAGCCAGCGACCTTGGGTCCAAGCTGGCGAGCTTTTGCTCAAGCCAGATGGGCCCGCGCTCAAGCTGGCGACCTCGGGGTCTTGAACCTGGGTCTTCCGCATCCCAGTCCGACGCTCTATTCACTGCACCACCGCCTGGTCAGACTGCTTTCATTTTTTTTTTTTGAGTTAGTTGTAATTACCTGAGGTTTTGTAAAGTTGTAGAAAATGTGTAGAGAACAAAGAAACACTGAGAATATGATCAGGAACACACAGACTAACAGGAATCATTTAGAAATCTTTTCTGATTTATTTATATAGTAGTACTTGAAATTTTAATGACTTGCTCATAAATATTCAAATACAGCTTTTGCTTCATTGATTTTCATTTTAATTCGTGAATGTAGACATCTGAAATGTAGACCATGAAAAGCTGTGTATATACTAAACCCCCTTTGATTTAGCCTTTCATTGGTAACCACTGTCACAGTCTCTGTGTTTTCTTTTTTAAACATGTATTCTGCTTGTAAAGTGCTTATGTGAATTATTTTTTGAGGGTGTTTCTATGAATGTGTATCTGTGTGCGTGTATACATGTGTGTGTATTCATGTGAATACACATGTGTCCATAAGAATAGTAGGAACAGTGTGTTACTACTAGCAAGAACTCTAGTTTTGGGGATTATTTTTTTTTAATTTTTTTTTTAGTTTTGGGCATTATTTTTTTATCGCAAAAAGTTTGTGTGATGTACTATTATTTTCTCATGAAATAGGTGAGGACAGTCAGTATGTACTTCTTAGAAAACTGGTGCAGGTTTGTGAAGGCCTTCATATATACAAACAAACATGGACAATTATCTTTCAAAATGCTGAGACTGGCCCTGGCTGGGTAATTCAGTTGGTTAGAAAGTCATCTCAATATGCCAAGGTTGTGGGTTTGATCCCCAGTCAGGGCACATACAAGGATTAACCAATGAATGCATAAATAAATGGAACAAAACATCGATGTGGGTTTTTCTTGCTATCTCTCTCTCTTTCTTTCTCCCTCTCCCTTCCTCTCTCTCTAAAGCCATTCAATCAATCAATTTAAAAAAATAAATGTAGAGACCGCCCTCTTCATTATGTTACTGGATGAACTCCTTACACCTGTTCAGTTTTTTCAGACTTCTGGATACTTGTTGGCATTCCCAAAGCTGCTCTTCTGTCTCACATCCTCTTCCTAAGGGGATGGTGCAGAAGCAGAAATATATTCAGAATGCAGCTCCTGAGGGGGAGGGAAGGACTTTAGACCTGTGGTTTATGACTTATCTGAGAGTTTTGTCCTGGTGTACCGTGTGTTTATCAAGCATGAGACAGAGATCAAGACTTTGGACAAAGGGTCTTTTTTTTCTTTTTTTTTTTAGAATTTCTAAAACAAAGTTTATTAATACCAATATTTTAACTGCATCAATTAAGACACAACAAGTTTTTTCCTGGCCTAGCAGCTCAGCTGGTTGGAACATTGTCCTGATACATGCAAAGGTTGCCGATTTGATCCCTGGTCAGTGCACATACAAGAATCAACCAAGGGGTGCATGTGTGGGTAGAACAGCAGATTGGTATTTCTCTCTAACATCAAGAAATAAAATTGAAGATACAACAAGTTTTTAAAATGTTTCTCTACTCATTATATCCTCTTTCCTCATTTACAGTTACATTCAGGGTTGGAGAAAGAGGTCTTCACACTCACATCTGGGGTACTTACTTGTTCATGGGCAAGAGCTGTATCTCCTAGTGGTCACCTGGTACATATCTTTCACATGGGTTCTCAATATCACACTAACCTCTGGTCAAGTCAAGTCACACTTTGTGATTAGTTTAGTCTCAAGTTACAAAAAAACCCAGAGCACTGCACATTTCTGAACCTCCCAAATCTCTGAGCCCTGACAGGTTTTCGCAACAACACTGATGGTCCCCAGGAAAATGTCATTGGAGAGACAAAGTGTTTAATACAGTGGTTCTTAACCTTTGTTTGAGGTACCGAACCCACCAGTTTCATATGCGCATCCACTGAACACTTCTTTAGTGATAAATAAAATATGATTTTTTTCCCAAATTCAAGACATAGGTATATGTTTTTTTTACTGGTGCACAAAATGAGCAGTGCATGAACATCACCTTGCTCAAAGAACAAAATCAACAAAGTGCATGAACTCACAACAAATTATGGTATTACTTTATTCTGGCCTCCGCAGCGGAGGCTTCTCTGAACCCCTGAGACTGACTCATCGAACCCCCAGGGTTTGATAGAACCCAGGTTAAGAACCACTGGTTTAATAGCTTCTTCCTGTTAAATCTCAGAACACGGCAGCCCCACAGAGTTCTGAAGAGTTTATCATGTCTGCAGCTAACTACAGGCTCTATAAATACTTTTTAAATGTATATCTCTGCTTTGTTGTTTAAATTTTTTACAATTTATATACTGATTTTTTGAAAGAGGAGAGTTAGAGAGGAAGAAAGAAAGGTGAGGATGAGTGGGAAGCATCAACTTGTAATAGTTGCTTCTCGTATGTGCCTTGACCAAGCAAGTTCAGGGTTTCGAACCGGCGACCTCAGCATTCCAGGTCGATGCTTTATCCACAGGGCAGGCTCCATAAACATCAATTGTGGATTTTTATATCTAGAGTGATGAGTGAGATGAGAAAGGAAAAAAAAACCAAACCAAACACCACACACATACAGAGGACAATATACATTTTTGGTTCCTCCTATACACACACCTATGATCCTCAACTTACAAGGGGGTGATGTCCTCATAAAACTATCCATCTTCCAGTGCACTGATGAGGAAGAGCCATGTGAGCACCGAGTGAGAAAGCAGCTATGTCTACAAGCTAAGAGTAGGGTCATCACCACCAACCAAACCTGCTGCATCTTGATCATGGACTTACCAGTCTGTTGTTTAACTCACCCGGTCTTTGTCCTTTGCCGTAGTATCCCACACCTGCTAAGACACAATAAGGCAAAAAAAAAACCCCACACAAAACAACAACAACCCCACACACGCACACCCCAGAAAAGTTTCCATGTTGTAGCATGAGGCTCAGCATAAAAACTTGAAGCACCGTGGAAATATTGTGATATCAAGGGCATCTAGGTTTTGAAGACATGATGTGCCATGAGTTCGTTCATGAATTCTGAGTTTAATAACGATCCACCAACTTTACGGGGTGGAGGAATATACGTTCTAGAAATGCTGTGCACACCATTGTTCCAGCCTTGGGTCTCAAAAGGCGTGGAAAGGAAGTGTGGGATTGAAGGACAGACTCTGGCACAGCAAAGGAGAATTAGGAGCAAAGCCAAGATGCCCTTCCCCTCAGACATAGCCATGGGTTTTTAGCTGCCAACCTTATTCTCTGTCACTTAAGCATCCCTGGGAAGCTCTTTAGAGTGAGACCATAAAGGTACATTCGGATCTACGTTCTAGCTGCCTCTTTGTATCCTTTGCTTGTTTGTGTCTGTGGCTGTTGGCATTGTGGTAACTGGACTTGAATTTTTATGTTCTTCTATGAGACGAATGGTTGAGTATTAAATACAGAAGTTTATTTCTTTCAGGAAATACATCATTTCTATGTATGTACTGTATATATACATATATCTCATGTCTTTATCCATTCACCTGTAGATAAACACTCTGTTTTGCCCAAAAAGTGCTTATTAAATTAAACCACACTAGATTAAGATTTTTAAAATTATTTTATTGAATTGAGGGAGAGAGAGAAAGGGAAAGGGGAGAACATCAATTTGTTGTTCCACTTAGTTATGCATTCCTTGGTTGATTCTTGTATGTGCCATGACCAGGGATCTATATTAAGACTTTAACTAAAACTCATTTTTAAGGTAAACATATTGCTTAAAATTTGACTAAAAGGGAAGGAAAATTACCATGTAAAGTTTGCACGATTGTCTACTTGTAATATTTTATCAAACATGCAGTTTTATATAGTATTTTATTTTTTTATTGATCTTAGTGAGGGAGGAAAAGAGAGAAAGAGAAAAACAGGAACTTCAATCTGTTCCTGCATGTACCCTTACCAGGGATTGAACAAGCAACCTCTGTGCTTCAGGGCGACTTTCTAAACCAACCGAGCTATTCAGCCAGGGTAAACATCGGGTATTTTAATAAGTTTTTTTTATTCATTGATTTTAGATACATAGAGTAAGGAAGGGAGGGGGAGAGTGAGAGGAAGAGAAAGGCATTTATTTCTTGTTCCACTTATTTATGTATTACTTGGTCATTTCCTGACTAGGGGTTGAACCTGCAACCTTGGTGTTTCAGGATGACAGGGTAACTGAGCTAACCAACCAGGGCAAACATGTGTTTTTTAATGATTTAATTTTTTTCCCACTTTATTGAGCAATAATTGAAATGGAACATAATGTACGTTTAAGGTGCATGTTATGCTGATTTAATGCACTTAATGTATTTCAAAATGATTACCACCTTAGTGTTAGCCAATGCCTCAACCATGTCTTCTCCTAATTACCATTTCTGTTTTGTGGTGGGAATATTTAAGTTCTACTCACTGAGCAACTTTTAAATATATAATACAGTATTCTTATCTATGGTCACCATGCTCTACAACAGATTCCCCCGATTATAATCATCTTATAAGTAGAAGTTTGTGCCCTTTGACCAATATCTCCCCCTTTCCCCAGCCCTCAGCCCCTCGCCCCAAGTAATGACCACTTTATTCCCTGTTTCTGAATTCAGCTTCTTTAAATTACACAGATGGGTATGACCATACAGAATTTGTCCTGATCTGCTTGACTCATTCACTTAGCATAACGCTGTCAGCTTTTGCAAATGGCAGGACTTCCTCCCATCTCATGGCTGCATAACATTTCAGTGTGTGTGTGTGTGTGTGTGTGTGTGTGTGTGTGTGTGTGTGTGTGTGATGCTGTATGGTCCCAGCCAGTAGTTCAGAGGCTAGAGCTCATCCATGGAGCACAGGTTCAATCTCCGGTCAGAGCACATATGAGAATCAATCAATGGCACAACTAAGTGGAACAACGAATTGATGCCTCTCTCTCACACACACTCTCACTTTCTCTCACTCTCTCTCATTCTCTTTTTCCTAAAATCAATGGGAAAACAATCTTTTAAAAGAATGCTGTAGGCCTGACCTGTTGTGGTGCAGTAGATAAAACATTGATCTGGAATGCTGAGGTTGCTGGTTCAAAATCCTGGGCCTCTGGCCAGCTGGCTCATTGGTAGAGCATCGGCCCAGTGTGTGGAAGTCCCGGGTACGATTATCAGCCAGGGCACACAGGAGAAACGCCATCTGCTTCTCCACTCTTCCCCCCTCCTTTCTCTCTGTTTCTCTCTTCCCCTCCCACAGCCAAGGCTCCATTGGAGCAAAGTTGGCCCCGGGCACTGAGGACGACTCCATGGCCTCTGCCTCAGGCACTAGAATGACTCTGGTTGCAATGGAGCAACACCCCAGATGGGAAGAGCACCACTCCCCGATGAGCATGCCGGGTGGATCCTGGTCGGGTGCATGCGGGAATCTGTCTGCCTCCCATTTCTCACTTCAGAAAAATACAACAAACAAACAAACAACAACTAAAAAATAACCCTGGGCTTGCCTGGTCAAGGCACATACAGAGAAGCGACTACTAGTTGATGCTTCCCGTTCTTCCCCTGTCCTTTTCTCTCTCTCTCTCTCCTGTCTCTAAAATCAATCAGTACTTTCTTTTTATTTTTTAAAAAAGAATGCTGTATATCCAAGGTACTGATCTTAAATGTCTTCCATCATTTAATAAGCACTCCTGACCAATGCATTCATTGTGCAGCGTGTCCAGTGGACAGGGAGATACAGAGGACTCTGTTGCCCAGCCACAGGAACAGGAAGTGCTGAGGTCACAACACTGAGCCCCTATTTTCTCTGTGGAGACCAAGCTCTTCCCCACAGTGCCGGGACACACCGCCCCCATGAGCTTCTGTCACCCCTTGATTGCTTGTCTTTTGAACAGTGTCTGGGTTTCTTTAAATTTTTGCTCTCTTAAAAGTTTTCTTAGTATTTCACTATATCTATGGGCCACAGTTGTTCTCCAGTTTACTATTTTTCTTTATTGATTTTAGAGTGCAAGAGGAAGGGAAAGAGAGAGAGAGAGAGAAATGTTGACTTGTTGTCCCACCCATCCATGCATCACCAGTTCACTTCTGTAGGTGCCCTGACCTGGGATGGAACCTGCAACCTCGGTGTGTTGGGATGATGCTCCAACCAACTGAGCTACCCTGCCAGGGCCTATTTTTCTTGATATTTCATTATTTACTTTTTTTTTTACAGGGACAGAGAGAGAGTCAGAGAGAGGGATAGATAGGGACAGACAGACAGGAACAGAGAGAGGTGAGAAGCATCAATCATTAGCTTTTCGTTGCTGTCACAACACCTTAGTTGTTCATTGATTGCTTTCTCACATGTGCCTTGACCGCAGGCCTTCAGCAGACCAAGCAACCCCTTGCTGGAGCCAGCGACCTTGGGTCCAAGCTGACGAGCTTTTTGCTCAAGCCAGATGGGTCTGCGTTCAAGCTGGCGAGTTCGGGATCTCGAACCTGGGTCTTCCCAGTCCGTATCCCAGTCCAATGCTCTATCCACGGCACCACCGACTGGTAAGGCTCATTATTTAGTTTTTGTTTGTTATTTTTTGTTGCTTGCTACAGGCCACAATGTTGGAATGAACATCCCAAGACGTATAACTAAGCCTGTGTACACATTTTTGTTAGATTCATAGGGTATGAAGGTGTTCCTGTAAAATATTGTGAGATTCTGCCCAATTGCTTTTGACATCTTCTCAGCGCTGTAAGATGGCATGATTATCTTTGACTCCTATGATTATCTTTGACTCCTTTTGGAGGATAGACTCAGATTCATTTTTGTGTTTGTGAATATATCACCTCCTATGTCATTTTTAAAATAAGTTAACCATTTGGCTTTTATTAGCTATTTCACTACTTACTGTCTGTGTTTCTTTTCCCTATACCTGTCACCTCTCTGCAGTGTTGAATTGGCGCCCACCTACTTCTCAAGGTTCATCCAAGCAGCCAGAGGAAACAGCAGAGCCCGGGGAACGGAGACATTTTGGGTAAGGACCTTGCAGCTGCATCTTGTGGCTTATTGCTTGTAGACTGTCATCTAGGTGTTACATGGGCTTGTTTTAAGTAGCCAGGTATGAAGGAAAACTGACCTTACCACAGTTACAGACAGAGGCAATGAGTTTAGTATTTACATGCATGAAAAAGTTCTAGGACAGTAGTTCTTAACCTGGGTTCTATCAAACCTTAGGGTTTGATGAGTCAGTCTCAGGGGTTCGGAGAAGTCTCTGCCACGGAGGCCAGAATAAAGTAATACCATAATTTGTTGTGAGTTCATGCACTTTGTTGGTTTTGTTCTTTGAGCAAGGTGATGTTCATGCACGGCTCATTTTGTGCACCAGTAAAAAAACATATACCTATGTCTTGAATTTGGAAAAAAAATCATATTTTATTTATCACTAAAGAAGGGTTCAGTGAATGTGCATATGAAACTGGTGGGTTCAGTACCTCAAAAAAGGTTAAGAACTACTGTTCTAGGATGAGCAAGTCAGTACCCCCAGGAAGCTTGAGAATGTGCTCATGAACCCAGCATCCATCTGAGATCTATTTCTGCATCCTCTGTGGATAGATTTTTTCCTCTTCCTCTGATGCCTTGAAAGAAATTGGGAATCCCATCAAATGTTCACATGAGTGGTAGTCATGTGGGGCACTTATCCACCCCCGCCCCCGATGTTCAAACAAAGCCACGGCATACATTAGCTGCACCTGACAGTTGATGAGAATGGCTTTGGACAGGGTTGGGCACCCACCATGAGCTCAGTGAATAAGAGCAATGATTTTGATTATATCTCTTATGCCCTTTCTGTTCTTATACTCAAAAAAATCTCCCAACTGTATATTTATTTTCTACCTGTGAGAGATACATGGAGACTAAATAGGGCCGTGTCTCTTGGCTAGGACTCTGCCTTAAGTGGCAGGGCGGTGATATGAAGTGACACAACAAGAGACCATCACACTTGCTATTAAGCATCAAGTACCATTGTCATCCCAAAACACTTAGTGTGGTTACTGAGCCTTTATTGATTGATTGATGTGTGTGTGTGTGTGTGTGTGTGTGAGAGAGAGAGAGAGAGAGAGAGAGAGAGAGAGAGAGAATGAGAGAAACATCAATGTGTTGTTCCCCTTATTTATCCATTCATTGGTTGACTTCTTTATGTGCCCTGACTGGGGATTGAACCCGCAAACTTGGCATATTGGGATGATGATTTAACTAACTGAGCTACCCGGCCAGGGTTGGCTACTGTCCCTTTAAAAGCCATTTCTCTGTCTTGTTTCCTCCTTTGCCCCCTGTGTGATTCCATGGGCACACACACTGAGGTCTTACATTGACTCTAACTTTGGCTCTGACGCTGAGTGTCGGGTCTTGCTTGGGTGGGCATTAAACCTCAGGCAAGAATGTTCTTGGGAAGACTTTAAAATTGGAGGAGAAATCCTCAGTTGGGAGTGCTTTTCTGGGAGGCCAGAATTCTCTTAGGAAAGATATAAAACCTGAGCTTTTCAAAGACACAGACTCAAGACGTAGGTAGCAAAACCAGCATTGCCACCAATGACCTCGAGTGGAGAAAACGTGTGCCTGTTGAAAGTCCAGGCTGCCAGCTATGAGTTGATGCTTCTCATCTCTCTCCCTTACTGTCTTTCTGTCTGCCTGTCTCTGTTTCGATGTCTCTCTCTCTAAAAAAAAAAAAAATTCCATTGGAAGGAGGAATCCACTAAGTAGGTGGACATGGGCTACAGAACTCTGGGTACATCCTTGGCTGAATCAGAAGAGGCCAAGCAGGAACAATTGTGCAAACTCCCACAAGGTCTGCTTAGAGTCCTGATGGGCACCGGAAGGCATGGAGGATGTGCCTGCAGCCTGGTGCCCTACCCCACTGTAATGTTAGGTGTCACAAGGGCATCTCTTGGAATTCTGTGTTCAAATTATTTTTTTGTGTGTGGGTTCAAAATGAATTCTGATTTTTATGGAGTTGCAATTGACATATAACATTGTGTAAGTCGAAGATGTACAAGGTGTTGATACATTTATATAGTGCAATACAATGACCACCATAATTTGCTAACACCTCCATCACATCACATTACATAATCATTATTTCTTTTTTGGTGTGGAGAACACTTAAAATCTAGGTTGTTAGCAACTTCATATATATATATATATATATATATATATATATATATATATATATATAGAGAGAGAGAGAGAGAGAGAGAGAGAGAGAGAGAGAAGAGAGAGGGAGAGAGAGAGAGAGAGAGAGAAACAGACAGAGAGAGAAAGACAGAGTCAGAGACTGAGAGACATATAGAAAGAGAGAAGAAAAGCATCAACTCGTAGTTGCAGCACTTTGGGTGTTCATTGATTGCTTCTCATACATGCCTTGACCAGGTGGCTCCAACCGAGCCAGTGACCCCTTGCTTAAGCCAGCGAACCTTGGGCTCAAGTTGGTGAGCCTGTGTTCAAGTCAGGCAACCTCGAGGTATCAAACCTGGGACCTCAGTGTCCCAGGTTGACGCGCTATCCACTGCACCACCACCTGCCAAGGATCTTAGCAACTTTTAAGTATATAAGACAGTACTGTTAACTACAGTCACTATGCTGTGCATTATAGATGCAGAAATTGTTCATCTCTCTCCCACCTTTCTGAGCAGCATCTCCTCATTTTGCAACTCCCAGCTCCTGGTAAGTACCATGCTACTCTCTGTTTCTACAAATTTGGTTTTCTGTTTGTTCTTTTGTTTGTTTTGTTCTTTTAGATTCCACAAACAAGTGATATCATACAGTACTTGCCATTCTTTGTATGGCTCATCTCTGAATAAACACCTTCTCTGAGAGATCGCAAACACCAAGAGAAGAGGTTTTACACAGTCATGCACAAGAGCCTGGGAAATGGTAGACAATGCACACGTATTGCAATAAATTACAGGGGATTCTTCTTTTCTTAAAGTTTTAAAAAAATTATTAGTGATTTTAGTGAGAGGAAGGGAGAAAAAAACATCGATTGTTGTTCCACTTATTTATGCATTCATTGGTTGATGATGATTATTATTATTGTTATTATTTTAGAGAGAGGCAGGGAGAGAGAGAGAGAGGAACATCGAACTGTTCCTGTATGTGCCCTGACCGGGAATTGAACCGCAATCTCTATACTTCAGGATGATGTTTCAACCAACCAAGCTATCTGGCAAGGGCTTAATTATTTATTTATTGATTGATTTTTAGAGAAACAGAGAAAGGAAATGACAAAGATGGGAGGGGTTAGGGAAGCATTCATTTGTTATTCCACTCAGTCATGTGTTCAGTGGTTGCTTCCCATGTCTTTGCCCTGACCAAGGATTGAACCTGCAACCTGTCATTTTGGGACAACGCTTTAATCAACTGAGCCAACAAGCCAGGGCATGATTCTTTCTTTTTTTTCTTTTACTGAGAAAGACAGGGAGAGTGACAGACAGGGACAAACAGACAAGAAGGGAGAGAGGAGAAGCATCAACTTGTAGTTGCAGCACCTTAGTTCTTCACTGATTGTTTTTTCATATGTGCATTGACCGGGGACTCTAGCCAAGCCAGTGACCTTGGGGTCATGTCCATGATCCCACATTCAAGCCAGTGGCCCTGTGCTCAAGCCGATGAACTTATGATCAGGCAAGCGACCTCAGGGTTTTGAACCTGGGTCCTCAGCATCCCAGGTTCATTGCGCTCTATCCACTGCACCACTGACTGATCAGGCCTGATTCTTCTTTTTTGATCACAACTTTACCACCATTTTCTATAACAGAGCCTGTAACAGTTTTGATATCAAATATATAGTTTTGGATGATTGGATATAGAACAATTTTATTAATGAAGATAGAGCTGGTATGAGGGCTCAGCCTGAATAATGGGTTGATCCAAGCTTTCCAATCATCTTGATCACCAAGCTAGTGGCAGCAAGAATGGTTTATTGGTATTTGAAGCATTAGCAGAGTAATCATCTATTTTATTCCTTCATAAAAGGATTCTAAAATTCATAAAAGTTATCTTAGTATTTCACACAGAAGCTCCTTAGAGTTTTTCCATTTAAAAAAAAATCCATTTCCCAACAATATTCATATTTTTAAATTTATTTATTGACTTTAGAGAGAGAGGAAGGAAGAGGGAGAGAGAGAGAGAGAGAGAGAAAGAGAAAGAGAGAAACATCAATTAGTTCCTGTCTGTGCCCTGACTGAGGATGGAACCCCAACTCTGGCATATTAGGATGATTCTCTAACCAACTCAGTCACCTGGCCAGGGTTCCCAACAATTTTCTGATTCAATTTTTTTCTGCAAACTTTGACTGAAATATTTTTGTGGACCAACCTTTAAGCTTTTGATTAAGAGTGTTTAGGTGAACCTGACCAGGCGGTGGCGCAGTGGACTGAGCGTTGGACTGGGATGTGGAGGACACAGATTTGAGACCCAGAGGTCGCCAGTTTGAGTGTGGGCTCATCTGGTTTGAACAAGGCTCACCAGCTTGAGCCCAAGGTCTCTGGCTTGAGCAAGGGGTCACTCGATCTGCTGTAGCCCCCGGTCAAGGCACATATGAGAAATCAATCAATGAACAACTAAGGAACCACAATGAAAAATTGATGTTTCTCATCTTTCTTCCTTCCTTCCTGTCTGTCTGTCCCTATCTGTCTCTTTCTCAGACTCTGTCTCTGCCACACACACACAAAAAAGAGTGTTTAGGTGAAAAAAATAATTCAAATGAATTCCACATAAGAAGACAGACCCAAAAAGAAAACCCTTGTAATTGTGATACAAACAGGAATGGCAAAAGTTAGAATTTTCAACTTTTCTGTGAATGCAAGTGGGTGGGACTTATATGTCATCAGGTTAAAGAATAACTATGTAAGATGCTTCTTAATTAGAGAAAATTGCCAAATTGCATATAACATAGTACTCGCAATCCTTAGTTTGTATTCTTCAAAAGAGCCCTTTGCAAATTATACAGAAATATCTGCTATATACATAAAAATAAAACAAAGTGGTTAGGTTCCCAGAGTGTCATCACAGTTCTGCATCTAGTTCTTCAGAATGAGGTTTAGTCTCAGAGTCATTGATGTCCATAAAAAAGTTTTATGTTATATCTCCATACGCATCATTCCTGTGGAGGTGATGTGGCGTTTATTTAAAAAAAAAAACCTTTTTTATCCCCAAGACTTGCCTCCAACATGTGCCACCCATTCTGCAAAACTTTATACTGGTGATCTCACCGGAAAACGCCAAAGAAAGTTTGTTTTGTTCTAAAAATTTTATTGATCAGTTTTATAGAGAAGAGAGAGAAGGAGAAAGGAATACAAATTTGCAACCTGCGCACTTCAGGATGAAGCTCTAACCAACTGCACTAATTGGGCCAGGGCCAAAAAAAGTGTTAAGATCAAGTTGATATGTGCATCTTCAATGACCATGTGCTTCCTGAAATGCCATTTACTACAAGAAGTTTTTTTTCTCCCTAGGAAGGAAAAGGTCAGAGAATATGCATATTGTTTGAAATGGATGAAATTCAAAATCGAGGTTCGAAATGGTTTATGAAAAGGAGCTCTGATGACTGACCTCGGAGGATTCTCAGGGAGCGCACAGGTGACTTGGACCCAACAAGAGGAGGGGAGACTCTCCACCAGAACCAAACAATATCTACGAAGGATGTGAGAAGAAATACCCTTCACGGTGATTTATGAACAGACATAGTGTGTGTGTTGGGGGGGGGGGGGAGGGGGGTGAAGGTACTGGTGCAACCGGGAGGCAGGACCCTCATCCTGACTACTGAGGGGGGCTGACTTCAGATTCAAATCCCATTCGTATTTGCCCAAATCCGGTGTGGTGGAGTGGCAGTCATAGGGAAGCTAACAAGATTAGAGGTGAGGGAGGGACAGGAGAGACTGAAATCGCTTTATTTTGTATTGAACTTTTCAATAAAAGGAAGACCTGCTCTGTCACCCCATGGCCATCCATCTACGCAACAGTACCTGGAAGGACCCTCCCAGGGGCTGACGTTCCCATGGGCTCTGAGATGCAGGACAGCGCGGGGTGTCTGAAACTTGGGGCCCCGACCGCGGGTGGAGAGCTGTGCTTAGGGAGTCAGATTTCAGGGGTCAGACGTGGAGAGGGGAAGGCCCCTGAGGATGTGCCCTGTAAGGAGAGCAGGGTGTGGATGTGGAGGGGGCGGAGGAGAGAGAGAAGAGGAGAGGTGTTTCCTTGCCACAGGGAAGGCCCACGCACTTGATGGGAAACTGCGGACAAGCAACCTACGAGGACGTCAAGAGCGCGCGGGGCAGGCGCGGTGGGAACCCGGCAGGTGAGAAGGGGAAGTCAGAAATGCGCATGGTGATGGGGGTCCTGAGCCACCTGGGTCTTGTTTCCCCGCATCGTTACGTGTCGGAGAGACAGGAGACATGGAGACAGGCGTTTTACGCAGGAGGAGGAGCTCCGGTGTGGGGCGGGGCCAGGCTCAGGGGCCAGGGCTGGGAGGACTCGGCCCTGAGCCATTTGGCTCCTGCAGTTGAGCTGAGCGCATGAACTGCACGCGGCAGCGCGGCCGACGGCACAGCGCCATCTGGCGTCCGCCTGCGGGAGGACCCGCGCCGGAAGCGGCGGAGAGCGCTCGTGCGCAGCCGCGGACGGCGAGGCTTTTCCCTTCCCACCCTGAGACGAGCGCACGACAGGTGAGGCCGGCAGGGGGCGCGCAGGTGCCGCGGTCGGGGGCAGGGGGCGGGTCGTGTGCGGAGACCTAGTCTCCCCGCGGAGGCCGGCACCTGGCGGGGCGCCCCTCCTCTCAGGGGCTCTAGGACGGTTTCCCGTTGTCCTGCGCGGAGGGCTTCCCTGCTGCACCGTTAACACAGCTCACCTGGGTTGTTCCTTCGTTCTTTCTATGGAGGAGCGTCAGACGTGTGCATACACCCTGCATGCCTGCATGCACTCCCTGTGCAACCCCCTGTATGCGGCACGCCCGGTGCAGCCCTGCGTGGTCCCTGGCTCCCGCATTTCCTCCTCCTCCATCCTCACCCGCAGCCCCTCTTTCTGGCCATGTCACCACCAACAGAGAAGCCCCCCAGCCAAGTTCCCTGAGTCCTGCCCTTCCATGCTGCGACCTTGGCCAAGGGACAGGCAGCCAAACACGCACACAGTTTCTAACAGCTCAAGCTGCACCCTCGCTGACCCTGGGACCCCCCCTAAAGTGCCAGTCCGAGATAACGCAGCCTGAACTAGTGACCAGGGCCAGCCAGACCCACCCTCTTCACTGCTTTGTAACTTTTCAACTCCCCCCCCCCCCCCCACACACACAACACACACACTCACCTCCCTCCCTGTGGCTTCATTCTCCCTTTGAGAAAACCAGTCACCTCTCAGCAAATCCAAGTCGAGCTCAAGCCAACCCTGGACTATGTTCCCTATGGCATAGGCTACGTCTGATTTAAAATCTGTCCTGGTCACTTTAAATAATGTCTGGTTTTGTGTTTGACAGCATGTGACCAGGCCCTACGCTTGGCTCTGGATTGAACCACCACCAAGACTCTTGGATGTGACCCACAGGATGTCTCAGCGGCTGGGGGACCTTGGTCTCATCTTCCTTCCTTCTGCTCACTCTGGTGTCTGGTGGTGAGTCCAACTCCTGATCCATGGCTCTGGACAAACATCCATGGAAGCCTGGGAAGGACAGATTTTTAAAAATTTTATATTTATTGACTCTAGAAAGGAGGAAAGAAAAAAAACCCATTGGTTTCTTGTTCTACTCCGTTTATGCATTCATTGGTTGATTCTTCTATGTGCCTTGACCAGGAATCAAACTCCCAACCACAGTGTATCAGAATGATGCTCCAACCAACTGAGTACTCAGCCAGGACTTGGAAGTGTCAGATTTTTACATGTATAATTCTGAGTATACTCTCTGACACTAGGTTAGAATATCAGACTTCCCGCAAAAGGTATTTGTTAGAAAAGAAACTCTTCCTGGTGCCTTGTTTTTAGTGGGATTCGTCCCCTGAGGGCCGGGCTGGAGGTAAAATGTTTCCCTAGCTCTTTTTTCTTTAATTTGAAATAAAATTTACATATAGTGATAAGTGTAAACATAATGTTATTGCATATATGCTTATAGTGTCAAATGATTATAAATGATACATTTAGTTAATGTCTGTCAACAAAAATAGTTACACATTTTTCTTCTTGTGGTGAGGACTTTTAAGATTTACTCTTTTAAATACTTTCAGGTATCATATACAGTATCATTAACTATAGTCACCCTGCTGTATGTTACAGCCCTAGGGCCTATATTATAACTGGAATTTTGTTTCTTTTGACCCCATCTCCCATTTCAGCCTCCCCCCCCCTTCCTCTGAGAGCTACTAGTCTGTTCTCTGCATCTGTGTGTTTGGTTTTTAATCCCACATACAAGTGAGATCGTACAATCGTTGTCTTTCTCTGACTTATTTCATTTGCAATGCCTTCAAGATTCATCGACTTCATGACATGAATTAGAATTACATATATGTATATGTCAACACATAGACACACACACATGTGCATATCTAATCATCCATAAATGGACACTTGAGTTGCTTCCATGTCTTGGTGATTCCAAATTATGGTGCTGGGAATGTGGGGGTGCAGATAGCGTTCTGAGATAGTGTTTTTACTTTTTTCAGATATATACTCAGTGGCAGAATGGCTGGATCATAGAGTAGTTCTAGTGCTATTTTTTTTTTTAGGAACCTCTGTACCCAAGTGTCTGTACTGATTTACATTCTAACCAGCAATGCACAAAGGTTCTCTTTTCTCCACATCGTCCCCAATGCCTGTTGATCCTAACTTTTTGATGATTGCTGTTGGTGATTGAATCCTGGCTCTTTGTGGGAGGTCTTCATTCTCCCTGTTTGATCCTGCCCCTTGGATGGGAACTGCTTGGTGAACTGAAACCCTTCCTGTTCCAACTCTGCCTGCCAATAGGCCACTGCGTCCCTCACAATGTCCACCTCTTTTCTTGGTGGTGTTAACACATCGAGGACAAGGTGGCGTCTTTGGAAAACTGATATGGTCCCCACACTGATTCCTCAAAGGCCTCTCTGTCTGATTACTTCCACTCTTCCTGTGATCACAGTGAGCTCACCTGCAGCTTCTTTGCATCCTTCCATGTCCCTTCCTCACCTCTGCCCTCTCCTTTACCCCTGGTAGACCTTTCTTTCTGAGCAGCTCCTCCATTCCCTAGAGTCACCACCGCTGCAGGACCCCTCCCAATCAGAGGCTCACAGGCACTCAGGGACCCGTGCACCCCCCCAAAGCAGCTACCAGTACCTGAAAAGAAAGAAAAAGGCCTAACTGGCAACAGGCTGGAGGTGTCATCCAGTCAAGTGTGGCTTTGGAGATGTCCAGGCAGCTGCCCAGCGTCAGCTCGGTCTCACACTTGAAATGTAGCTCACCGCCAGCGTAACGTCACACGTCAGAGAAGAGACAGTCTCAGAGTTCTCCTCTATACCAGGGAAGAGCCCTAGCCTTCTCCTGAATGGGCAACCATTAATTTCCTCCACCGTCAACACATTTCCAATGTGGGTCCTGGCCGGTTGGCTCAGTGATTAGAGCGTCAGCCCAAAGTACAGACATCCCACAATCAATCCCGTCAGGGCCCACAGAGAAGCAACCATCTACTTCTCTTCCCCTCTCTCTCCCCCTTCTCTCTCTCTTCCCCTCCCACAGTCAGTGACTTGATTGGTTTGAGCATTGGCCCAGGTGCTGAGGATAGGTTAGTCGGTCCCAGCCATCAGCCTCAGGCACTAAAAATGGCTTGTTTGATTTGATCATTGGCCCCCAACAGGGTTGCCGGATGGGTCCCAGTCGGGGTACATGTGGGAGTCAGTCTATCTCCCCTCCTTTCACTTTAAAAATTACAATAATAAAAATGTAAAGTGAAGCAAAATAAGAGAACCAACTCTTAAATAAATCAGTGAGTTCCGTATTATTGTATTTACACCTGATGCCGGGCTAATTATTTTCAATTGAAACCATAGGATCTGTATTTGCATTTGTGTGTATATGTATGGGTATACATATATGTGAATAAATTATCTATATACATCAATGGGTACATACATGTATGTGCATACATAATATGTATAAAATATGTATAACTTCCCTATCTCCTGATGGTATTACCTATTTAATATAAAAATCCCTGCCCCAGCCAGTTACCTTAGTTGGTTATAGTATTATCTCAATACACCAAGGTTGCAGGTTCAATCCCTGGTCAGGGCACATACAAGAATCAACCAATGAATGCATTAACAAGTGGAACAACAAATCAATGTTTCTCTCTCTCTCTCTCTCTCTCTCTCTCTCTCTCTCTCTCTACCTCTCTGTCTAAAATCAATAAGTACATTTCTTTTTACAAATCCCTTAATAAAAGAGTTCTATCCTAATTGGCTTAGCGTGAAATAAGCACTTATAAATTTCAGCCTTTTAATTTCTCACACATATGGGGACCAGCTCAAAGTTTACATGCATTGGAAAATTCTTTGCTAAATAAGACTACTTTGATGTTGTTGATTTAAAAACACAAGTATGTCTTCAGAGTTGTCAACCTTAAATATAATGCAAGCATTTCTGTTCTACTTGGGTTTAATAGTTAAATCAGCTAAATTATATACACCAAATGTTTAAGAGTATAAAAATGATAAATCTCATTGTAATAAAGTAGAGTCATTATTCTGGCAAACTTTATTTTAACAATAATTGTGTGTGTTTTAAAATATATCCACCTAAATCTAGTTTCCAAAAATATTTTTAGTAATTTGCGACCTTAGAATTGAATATCTAAATAATTTATAAATAATCTGCAGTACTAAAACATTCATTATTAAACACAAGTTTTAAGTTTATGTACTTTTGACTTCCCATTTTTATATGGCACAGAGAGGCTAAAAAATATGTGTGTGCTAATAAATAGTTTCTCGCCACATTAAAAAATTGTACCATAAAAACATATACCTCTAGAAATTGTGAGATGGTCTATTCATAAAATTTTCTAATCAACATGTGACACCTAAAGCCATCACTTCCAAACCTATTAGTCTTTAAATAGAGACACTAATATGGTCATCATTCTGCCTAAAATGATAAAAAACTATTCTGCATGCAACCGAAGTCACTCTCACAGCTTCCCTGGAAGAGGAGGTAAAGCTATTGTGTGAAATTCACTCTTCTTGATATTCTGCAACAAATAGTATGATTTCTGGATATGACAGATGGTTTACAATTCTTTTCTTCCTGTTTTCTCTACCAAGGAGAGGTTATGAATAGTTAAAATTTAATCATCAGCCTGACCAGGCATTGTCACAGTAGATAGTCATCCTGGGACACAGAGGACTCAGGTTCGAAACCTAAAGGTTGCCGGCTTGAGTACAGGGTTGCTGGCTTGAGCGTGGGATCATAGACATGACCACACTGTCACTGGCTTGAGCCCAAGGTTGCTGGCTTGAATTCAAGGTTATTGGATTGAGTTCAAGGTTGCTGGCTTGAGCAAGGGATAACTTGGTCTACTGTAGCCCCCCGGTCAAGGCACATATGAAAAAGTAATCAATGAACAACTAAGGTACTGCAACTAAGAGTTGATGCTTCTCATCTCTCTCCCTATCTGTCTGTCTGTTTCTCTCTCTCTCACACATACAAACACACATAAAAATTAATAATCAATATGTTAAAATAAAACTACTAAAAATAATAAAGTGAGATAAACACTTTGTTTACATACTGTGGGAGAAAGTTAGGATGTGTTTTCTTAAGAAAAATATGCAACTTTGCCTCTCACCACTTTCCTTCTGGTCCCTTTGATCCTACCTCTGCATCTATTCTGTTCTATTGCTCAGAACTATAGGTCTTTTTAAAAGAGAAAATAGGCATAATTTTCCTTAAGTATAATGAAAACAAAAAAGAAATAGATAAAACCTGAATGGGTTTGAAAAAAAGACAATAAAAACCCTGAATGGATAGTTTGCACATAAGGAAGATTGTGTTATGAGGTCTAAGCTGGATAAGATTGAATGGATTTCGAACAGAAGAAATGCGCCTCCATGTTCGTGGCAGCATTGTTCACAATAGCGAAGATCTGGAAACAGCCCAATTGTCTGTCAGAGGACGAGTGGATTAAAAAGCTTTGGTACATATATACTATGGAATACTACTCAGCCATAAGAAATGATGACATCGGATCATTTACAACAAAATGGATGGACCTTGATAACATTATACGGAGTGAAATAAGTAAATCAGAAAAAAACTGAGAACAGCATGATTTCATACATAGGTGGGACATAAAAGTGAGACTATGAGACATGGACAAGAGTATGGTGGTTACGGGGTGGGGGTGGGGTGGAAAGGGTGGGATAGGGAGGAGGGGAGGGGCACAGGGAAAACCAGATAGAAGGTGACAGAGGACAATTTGACTTTGGGTGATGGCTATGCAACTTAATTGAACAATAAGATAACCTGGAGATGTTTTCTTTGAACATATGTACCCTGATTTATTAATGTCACCCCATTAAAATTAATAAAAAAAGAAAAAAAAAGATTGAATGGGTTTACTTATAAGGGTCTTTTTCAAATCAGCCAAATAATGTATTGATACAGACTGAGTGGGGTTGTTTGCTCTCTTTTAAACAACATAGTTTCTTATTACTCTTTTAAACGACATAGTTGCTTTATTTTAACTATTATTATTCAGTGAGAGGAAGAGAGGCAGAGACAGACTACCGCATGCTCCCTCACCAGGATCCACCCAGATAGCCCACTAGATGGCAATACTCTGCCCATCTGAGGCGTTGCTCTGTTGCTCAGAAACTGAGCTCTACTGAGTGCCTGAGGCAGAGGCCGTGGAGCCATACTCAGTGCCTGGAGCCAACTTGCTCATTGAGCCATGGTTATGGGAGGAGAATAGAGAGTGAGAGAGAGAAAGAGAAGCAAGAGGAGGGGGTGGAGAAGCAGATGGGTGCTTCTCCTGTGTGCCCTGACCAGGAATTGAACTAGGGACATCTACACACCAGACTGGCATTCTACCACTGAAACAAACGACTAGGGCCTGTTTTTGCTTTTTTGAAGTTGCTTTTAAATTTATTTTTAATTAATTGGGATGACATGGTTCACCAAATATACAGGTTTCAAGTGCACAACCAAATATAACACCATCTACACTCAGCACTGTGAGCTCTTGGCCCCAAGCGAAGTCTCTTTCCACCCCTTTTTCCCCCTTTTCCCTTCCTCCCCCTGGCTCTACTCTCCTTCCCTCTGACTCTTCCCACCCTGTTGTCTGTGTCTGTGTGTTATTTATAAATGGTTTTTGTAAAATCTCTTCACCTTCTTTCATCCACTCCCATCCACCTCTCCGCTCTGACAGCTGTCCATCTGCTCCGTGTCCCTGCTTCTGTTTCTATTTTGTTCATCAGTTTATTGTTCTCACTAGATTCTATAAAAAAGTGAGATCATATGGTACTTGTCTTTCTCTGCCTGCCTTCTCTCACTTAGCAGAATACTCCTAGTCCATCCATGCTGTCATAAAAGGTAAGATTTTCTTCTTTTCTGTGGCTGAATGGTATTCCACTGTGTAAATGGACACAGCTTTTTTATCCACTCATTCACTGATGGACACTTGGGATGTTGCTAGATCTTAGATATTGTAAATAATGGTGCAATGAACATGAACATAGAGGTGGTGCATATCTTTTTTTGAATTAGTGTTTTGGGTTCTTTGGATAAAATTCCCAGAAGTGGGATCACAGAGTAAAAAGAGTGTTCCAGTTTTAATTCTTTAAAGAATCTCCATACTGTTCTCCACAGTGGCTGCACCAGTCTGCATTCCTACCAGCAATGCAGGAGGGTTCTCTTTTCTCCACAACCTTACCAGCACTTGTTATTTGATTTGTTGATGAAAGCCATTCTGACAGGTGTGAGGTGGTATCTCCTTGTGGTTCTAACTTGCATGTCTCTGGTTGTGACATTGAGTGTCTTTTCTTATGCCTGTTGGCCATCTGTACGTTCCCTTTGGAGAAGTATCTTTTCAGGTCATTTGCTTATTTTTTAATAGAAATTTTTTGTCTTTCTGGTGTTGAGTTTCATAAGTTCTTGTCTTTTAACGTTTGAAAATTGATTTTCCTGAGATAAAAAGGAAAGCAGACAGGAACATCAAGCTGTTCCTGTATGTGTCCTGACCAGGGTTCGAACTGGCAACCTCTGGGCTTCGGGATGATGCTCCAATGAACCGAGCTATCCAGCCAGGGAGAGTTTTATAACTCCTCTATAATTTTTGGTTAATCAACCCCTTGTCTCATGTATCAGCGACTATGTTCTCCCATTTAGTGGGTTTTCTTTTAATTTTGTTGATTGTTGGTTTCTTTGCTTGTGCATAAGCTCTTCATACTGGTTTGTCCTTAACAGGAGATTGTAAAAGGTTGTCTTTACCAGTTTGGGTAATCTCTGTAGGGACCAAAGATTCTGTGATGTTGAAAATCTTGTCCCAAGTTTCATGGTGCCTTTACCTTGTCCTTGATTGCATCAGAGAACCGAATCTTCTCACCGTTAAAAAGCAGTATTTTTAATAGTTGAATTTCTTCAGGTGACATCGGTTTTAAAAAAATAACACAGGTTTCATGATCCCAATTTTATAAAGCATCTCTGAACATTATTATGTGTTCACCTCCAGTAAGTCTGTCTCCGTCCATTACTTTCCCCCTCTACTCTCCTCCACCCCCCCAACCCCCAGCTGTCACCAACCACACTTTTGTTCGTGTCCCTGAGTTTTTTTTTTCTTTTTTTTTTTGGTCCTTTTTTGCTCAATGCTAACTTTTTCTCTTATTATATTTGAAATATTTTATTGCCACTTTTGTTGAATAGATAATTACTCTTTCATATGACATATATTATGGTACTCCAGAGAATCCAGAAGAGTAGGAGAATGTGTGTGTGTGTGTGTGTGTGTGTGTATATGGACCTAGCTACACTGCTCACAAAACTTAGGTGGTATTTTATCGCTTCATATTGTTTGAAATATCCCCTAATTTTTGTGAACAACATATATCAATATATAATCTATACTTGTCTATATCTACACCTACATACCTATATCTAATCTATATCTATATGTACCTTATTCTATAGATATAATAGAATATTTATCATGGGAATTGGCTCGCACACTGGTGGAGACATAGGAGTCCTGTCATCTGCCATCAACCTGGAGAACTGGGACAGCTGCTGGTGACCTGTCATCCAAGACCAAAGACCAGAGGACCAGGGGGTCACAGTGATCAAAGGTCTGAGACCCGGGATTCCTGTGCAGGAGAAGGTGGACATGCGCATCAGGCAGAGAAAGAGGTTCTTCCTCCCTCAGCTTCATTGTTCTATTCAGATTGGTGACTCCTGACCTAGTGATCAGGAATCCGTTGGTGAGTTTGACTCCTAAACTGTTGGTCCTGATGATTATTATTTTAGTTTAGTTTTTTAAAATTGATTCTTGAGACAGGTAGGAAAGGACAGAGGGAGAGCAACATTAATTTGTTGTTCCACTTATTTATTCATTCATTGGTTAATTCCTGTCTGTGCCGTGACCGAGGATCAAACCTGCAACCTTGGCTCATCAGGACAATGCTCTAAGCAACAGAGCTGCCCGTGAGGCCCTGATGTTGGCTGCAGAATCTGCATATTCCCTGTAAGGTAGCATGGGCTCCCAGACAGAGAGGATGCATTAGAGAACTTGGTCTTTGTGTAAAGTCCACACAAGCATGTGAGTCTCTGTTCCCAAGACAGAGGTTCCATAAGTAAAGACATGGGATATCTCAGTGGACACTGAACCCCTGCTGGCCCCCTCCAACCCTGGGCTCTGCCAGTTCTGCCTCCCTCCTTTCATGTTGCAATGATGTTACTGAGGACAATCTAGAACTTTAATGGCCTCTCTGGGAAATTTAAGGTCTTCCCAAAGTGGCACATCTGAAAGTTCTCGATTCCCATCACCACTGGTCCTGCTTCCCCTTTTACTACTCTGGACTTTTTTGTTCAGTTCCTTAAATCTGTGGATATGTCTCCCATCATCCGCTCGCTCCTCTGTCCCTCTGTTCACCTTGTTCAAGTTTTCTCTCCCCCTTCAGTCACTCATCTCCCTGAGGTCACTTTTGTGTTAGGAATCCTGTCCTCCATGGAGGGCTCACAGGAACTGATGGTCCCCTAAACAATCACCTGAAACTGAACAGAACAAAAATCAATTTGGATCCTGGCTGGATAGCTTAGTTGGTTAGGACATTGTCTCGATAAGCCAAGGTGTGAGAGATCCCCGGTCAGGGCACATACAGGAACAAATCGATGTTTCTGTCTCTTTTGCTTTCTCTTTCCCCCTTCCTCTCTCTCAAGTCAGCTTTTAAAAAAACAGCATGCTTGATCATGTTGTGGTGCAGTGAATAGAGGTTTGACCTGGGATGCTGAGGACCCAGGTTTAAAATCCTGAGGTTGCCAGCTTGAGCACCGGCTCAGGTGGCTTGAGCACTATTACGCCGGCTTGAGCGTGGGATCATAGACATGACCACATGGTCGCTGTCTTGAAGCCCAAGGACCCCTGTCTTGAGCCTTAGGTCATTGGTTGAGTGAGGGATCCTGGCTTGGCTAGATTTTCTTAGTGAAGGCACAGATGAGAAGCAATCAGTGAACAACTAATGTGCCACAACTATGAGTTGATGCTTCTCATCTCTCTTTCTTCACTGTCTCTCGAGCTCCCACTCTTTCACTGTCTAAAATATAATTAATAATCAATATACAAAAGTAAAACAACTAGAAATTATAAGACTGAGCTAAAAACTTTGTTTTTGTAATATTGGTTAAAATTAAGATGTGTTTTTCTAAGAAAAGTATGCAAGAACTATAGGCTTTTTTAAAGACAAAATAAGCATAATCTAGTTCTTAAGTATAATGAGAACAAAAAAGATATAGGATAAAACCTGAATGAATAGATTGCAGATAAAAAGTTTGTGTTGTGAGGTCTAAGCTAGATAAGATTAAATGGATTTATTTATAAGGGTCTTTTTCAAGTCAGCCAAATAATGTATTGATACAAATTGAGTGGGGTTGTTTGCTCTCTTTTAAATAACGTAATTTTTTATTACTAGTTTTTCCTTATTTTAATTATTATTCACTGAGAGTAGGGGAGGCAGAAAGACAGACTCCAGCATAGTCGCTGACCAGGATCCACCCAGATAGCCCATGAGGGGACGATGCTCTGCCCATCTGAGGTGTTGCTTCGTTGCTCAGAAACTCAGCTCTTCTTAATGCCTGAAGCAGAGGCCATGGAGCCATCCTCAGTGCCCAGGTCCAACTTGCTCATTGAGCCATGGTTATGGGAGGGGTAGACAGAGTAAGAGAGAGAGAAAAAGAGAGAGAAGGGAGAGGGGGTGATCAAGCACATGAGTGCTTCTCCTGTGTGTACTGACTAGGAATCAAACCGGGGGCATCCACACACCAGGCTGGCACTCTACCACTGAAACAAACGGCTAGGACCTGTTTTTGCTATTTTGAAGTTGCTTTTAAATTTATCTTTAATTAATTGGGATGACATGGTTCGCCAAATATACAGGTTTCAAGTGCATAACTCAATATAATACCATCTACATTCTGCACTGTGAACTCTTGGCCCCAAGTGAAGTCTCTTTCCTCCCCCTTTTCCCCCATTTCCCTTCCTCCCCCTGCCTCCACTTTCCTTCCCTCTGATTCTTCCCACCCCGTTGTCTGTGTCTATGTGTTATTTATAAATGGTTTTTGTAAAATCTCTTCACCACCTTTCATCCACTCCCATCCAACCCCTCCGCTCTGACAGCTGTCTGCTCCCTGTGTCCCTGCTTTTGTTTCTATTTTGTTCATCAGTTTATTGGTTTCACTGGATTACACATAGAAGTGAGATCATATGGTACTTGTCTTTCTCTGCCTGCCTTCTCTCACTTAGCGCAATACTCTTCAGATCTATTCAGGCAGTTGCAAAAGGTAAGATTTTCTTCTTTTCTGTGGCTGAGTGGTATTCCACTGTGTAAATGGACCATAGCTTTTTTATCCACTCTTCCACTGATGAGCACTTGAGATGTTGCCAGATCTTAGAGATTGTAAATAATGGTGCATGACCATGAACATGGGGGTTGCTTATGTTGTTTTGAATTAGTGTTTTCTGTTCTTTTGGATAAATTCCCAGAAGTGGGATCACTGGGTCAAAAGGAATCTCTGTACTGTTCTCCACAGTGGCTGCTCCAATCTACATTCCCACCAGCAGTGCAGTTGGGTTCCCTTTTCCCCACACCCTCGCCAGCACTTGTTATTTGATTTGTTGATGAAAGCCATTCTGACAGATGTGTGGTGGTATGTCCTTGTGGTTCTAACTTGCATGTCTCTGATTAGTGACATTGAGTGTCTTTTCTTATGCCTGTTGGCCATCTGTATGTCCCCTTTGGAAAAGTATCTTTCGCATCCTTTGCCCGTTTTTTTAAATTGGATTTTTTTTATCTTCCTGGTGTTGAGTTTCATCAGTTCTTGTCTTTTAACTTTTTAAAATTGATTTTCCTGAGAGAAAAAGAAAAGCAGACAGGAACATTAAGCTGTTCCTGTAGGTGGCCTGACCGGGGTTCAAACCGGCAACCTCTCAGCTTCAGGATGATGCTCCAACCCACCGAACTATCCAGCCATGATGAGTTTTATAAGTTCTCTATAATTTTTGGTTAACAACACCTCGTCAGATGTATCAGTGATTATGTTCTCCCGTTTAGTGTGATTTCTTTTCATTTTTTTGATGGTTTTGGCTGTGCAAAAACTTTTCATACTAGTTTGTCCTAAACAGGAGACTTTTGTAAACGATTGTCTTCACCATTTGGGTAATCTCTGTAGGGACCAAAGATTCTGTGACATTCAAAACCATGTCCCAAATTTCATGGTGCCTTTACCTTGTCCTTGATTGCTTCAGAGAACTGAATCATCTCACTGTTAAAGAGCTAAATATTTTTAATAGTTGAATTTCTTAGGGTGACATCAGTTTAAAAAAATAACACAGGCCCGACCAGGCGGTGGCGCAGTGGATAGAGCGTCAGACTGGGATGCGGAAGACCCAGGTTCAAGACCCTGAGGTTGCCAGCTTGAGCGCAGGCCCATCTGGCTTGAGCAAAAGCTTGCTAGCTTGGACCCAAGGCCGCTGGCTCCAGCAAGGGGTGGCTTGGTCTGCTGAAGGCCCGCGGTCAAGGCACATGTGAGAAAGCAATCAATGAACAACTATGGTGTCGCAATGGCAACGAAAAACTAATGATTGATGCTTCTCACCTCTCTCCATTCCTGTCTGTCTGTCCGTGTCTATCACTCTCACTGACTCTCTCTCTGTCCCTGTAAAAAAAATAAATAAATAACACAGGTTTCACGAGCCCAATTCTCAACACATCTCTGAACACTATTATGTGTTCACCTCCCATAAGTCAAGACTCCGTCCATCAACCTTTATCCCCCTCTACCCTCATCTACCGCCCAGCTGTCTCCAACCACACTGTTGTCCATGTCCCTGAGGTTTTCTTTTTTCTTTTGGTCCTATTTTGCTCAATGCTAAGTTTTTCTCTTATCATATTTGAAATATTTTATTGCCACTTTTGTTGAATAGATAATTACTCTTTCACATGACATATAATATTAGGGTATTCCAGAGAATCCAGAAGAGTAGGAGAATATGTGTGTGTGTGTGTGTGTGTGTGTGTGTGTGTGTGTGTGTGTGTGTGTATGGACCTAGCTATACTGCTCACAAAAATTAGGTGATATTTTATCGCTTCATATTCAGTTTGAAATATCCCCTAATTTTTGTGAACAGTATATATCAGTATATAATCTATACTTGTCTCTATCTATACCTACATTCCTATATCTAACCTATATCTATATGTACCTTATTCTATAGATATAATAGAATATTTATCATGGAAATTGGCTCACACACTGGTGGAGACATAGGAGGTCTGTCATCTGCCATCAACCTGAAGAACTGGGACAGCTGCTGGGGACCTGTCGTCCAAGACCAAAGACCAGAGGACCAGGGGATCACAGTGATCAAAGGTCTGAGACCCAGGACTCCTGTGCAGGAGAAGGTGGACATGCACATCCAGCAGAGAGAGGGACTTCTTCCTCTCTCAACTTCATTGTTCTATTCAGGTTGGTGACGTTTGAAGGAAGAGAGAAGCATTGATTTGTTGTTTTACTAATTTCTGCGGTCTTTGATTGATATCTATATGTGCCCTGAATCGAATCTGCAGATTGAATGATGCTCTAGCCAGCTGAGCCACCCAGCCATGCCCAGACTTGGCTCTAAGAACTGAGTGTTCCCTGTAAGGTAGCTCTGAGACAGTAAGGCTGCATTAGAGAGCTAGGTTTCTGTGTGTAGAGTTCAGGCAAGCAGAGAGTCTCTGTTCCTAAGATACAGGTTTCATTGAGGACATGGGGCATTTCAGGGGACTGGGAACCCCTGGTGACACCCTCCTACTCTGTGCTCTGCCAGCTCTGCCTTTCTTTTGTCCTGTTGAATGACGCTAGTGAGGACAATCTGGGACTTCAATGGCCTCTTGGGAAATTTAAGTTCTTCCTATATTTGCACATCTAAAACTTCTCAGGTTTTTTTTTGCTTTGCTTTAATTTGATTTTTTCTTTTCTTTCTTTTCTTTTTTATTTTTTTGAAAGAGAGAGAAAGAGACATGGACAGATAGGGAGGGAGAAATATGGGAACCATCAAATCATAGTGGTGGCACTTTAGTTGTTCATTGATTACATTCTCATATGTGCCATGACCAGTGGGGGGAGAGGAGGCTTCAGTTTAGCCACTGACTTTTTGCTCAAGCCAGTGACCTTACTCAAACTGGCTTGGGCTTGAGTCAGCGACCATGGGGTCATGTCTATGCTCAAGCTGGTGACTCTGTGCTCAAGCTTGTGAGCCTGCACTCAAGCCAGATGTGCCCGTGCTCAAGCTGGTAGCCTCATGGTTTTGAACCTGAGTCCTCCGATTCCCAAGTTGAAGGTCTATCCACTGCACCACCACCTGGTCATGCTGAAACTTCTCAATTTCCATCACTGCTGCTCCTGCTTCTCACATCTATTACCTTGGACCTTCTTTTCTGTTCTTTGAATCCATGGATATGTCCCCATTCAGCTCCTCACTGTTCCTTCCCTTTCTCCACCTGACCTGACATTTCTCTTCCCCCTTTAGCCTCTCAGCTTCCTAAGGTCACTTGCATTTTAGGAATCCTGTCCTCTGTGGAGGGTTTTCAGAGCTTGAAGACACCCCACTCTCACAGTAGTAACCTGCGGCCCAAGACAGCAAAAATCAATTTGGGCTCTGGGATGATAGCTCCTTTAGTTAGAGCATCATTCTGATATCTCAAAGTTGTGGGTTCAATCCCTATTCAGAGCACACTCAGGGATGATTTTTGTGTTTCTTTCTCCCTTTCTCTCTCTCTAGAATCAATAAAAACTTCTTTTGAAACAGAAATGGATGTTTTATCCACTCTGATGGGTTTTGGAGACATCAGGACAGAGGCTAAGTGTCACCTTGGTCACCAATCTAAAATGTATTCAGAGCCTCCGTCATGATACAAATCAGGGCAAAGAGCAACTTAAAAGCCTCCTCCACAGATATTGGTAAACAGGTAACTTATCACATTCTCAGAAACACAGTTCCGATAAATATATTAAGTAGAGATAGAACACATTGTATGTGTCTGACCATTAATACCTGTGGCCCTCCCAAAGTTCTCTCTAAAGAATTGTCCTATGGGTTAGAAATTCTAGTCAATATGTGTGAATGTCATTACTAGGACTAATAATGTCAAGATGCTAGTATTTCTGCATGCATGAAAAGAAAGTTATGGTTTTCTTAAGGAAAGGATCTGCTTTTTTATAAAATACCTAGAAGTAAGTATTTTTATTGACTTTTAGAGAGAGAGAGAGAGTGAGAGAGAGACAGACTGAAAGGGAAAGAGAAGAGAAGCATCACCTCATAGTTGCAGCACTTCAGCTGTTCATTGATTGCTTTCTCAAATGTGCTTTGACTGTGGGACTTCAGCCAAGCCAGTGACCGCTTGCTCAAGCCAGCAACTTTGGGCTCAAGCCAGTGACCTTGGGCTTCAAGCCAGTGCCCTTTGGTTTCAATCCAGTGATCATGGGGTCATGTCTATGATCCCATGCGCATGCCAGCTACCCTGCACTCAAGCTGGTGAGCCTTCACTCAAGCAGATGAGACAGTGCTCAAACCTGTAATTGCATGGTTTCAAACCAGAGACCATAGCATCCCAGGTGGGTGAGCTATCCACTGTGCCACCAGCAATCAGGCAAAGATTTTATTTTAGTACAGGTTAAAGGAGAGTCATTTTGTTCTAAATGAGAATGAGACATAAGAAAAGTATGGCAAAATTGAATGTTTGCTTGGTTTTTGTTTTTTGGGTTTTTTTTTTTTTAGTGAGAGAAAGAGAGAGGAGGGACAGACAGACAGGAAGGGAGAGAGATGAGAAGCATCAATTCTTCATTGTGCCACCTTAGTTGTTCACTGATTGCTTTCTCATATGTGCCTTGACCAGGAGGCTACAGCAGACTGAGTGACCCCTTGCTCAAACCAACGACTTTGGGCTCAAGCCAGTGACGTGGGGTCATGTCTATGATCCCATGCTCAAGCAGGAGACCTCAGGGTTTCGAACCTGGGTCTTCAGCATCCCAAGCCAACACTCTATCCACTGCACCACCACCTGATCAGGCCTGAATGGGTATTTTTTTCTAAAGTTGTGGAAGGTTTCTGGGAAAGGAATCTTAGAACATGAGCTATCTAGTGTGGTCAGAGTAGGTAAAATTGAGTGTATAAGGTTTTAAATTTTTTTCTAGAATTAATTAAACATGAATGCTAGGCCAGGATTTTATTCTTTTTCTCTACTAAAAACACAAAGTTTACTTAGATGATTAATCTGCTCCTAAGAAAAAACTGGAAAAAAATTTATGTTTCCATTTTAATTATTTTTTCTGAGAAACTGGTATTTTATATCTTCACATAATTTCCTGGGTTTCACCTATTATCTATGTCAGGGCCTTTATTCCTTAAAAAAAACTGAATTGTTTATATTAAAGTAGCTTACCTTTTGCAATAATGTGGGTGGTCCAGACCTGGAGATGATTATGCAAAGTGAAATAAGCCAAGCAGAGAAAGACAGGCACCTTCTGATCTCACTAAGATGTGTGGACTCCCATGAGCATAGTACACTAACAGAAAAAATAGAAGCAGACTTTTAGATATGGAGAACAGATCGACAGCTGTCAGAGGGGAGACTGGGGTAGGGGTTTGGATGAAAGAAGGTGGAGGAACCCTGGCCAGTTGGCTCAGTGGTAGAGCCTCAGCCCGACGTATGGAAGTCCTGGGTTCAATTCCTAGCCAGGGCACACAGGAGAAGCACCCATTTGCTTCTCCATCCTTCCCACTCTCTTTTCTCTCTCTCTCTTCCCCTCCTGCAGCCAAGGCTCCATTGGAGCAAAGTTGGCCTGGGTGCTGAGGACAGCTCCATGGCCTCTGCCTCAGGCTCTAGAATGGCTCTGGTTGCAACAGAGCAATGACCCAGATGGGCAGAGCATCACCCCTTGGTGGGCATGCCGGGTGGATCCCAGTCAGCCGCAGTCTATCTGACTGCCTCCCCACTTCTTACTTCAGAAAAAAAAAAGAAAAAGAAGAAAGAAGGTGGAGGGGTGAACACAAAACATCTACACAGAACACAGACACAGACAGTGAGTGGGAGCCAGGCAGAGGTGGGCCAGTGGGGAGGGGTGCAGGGACAGGAAGACATGTTGCTAGGGGTGCCGGGACTGTGGTGCAGGGACAGACGGTGCTGTGTTCAGCTATGACCTTGCAACCTGTATGATTTGCAAACCAATGTCATCCCAATAAATTCAATTAAAAAATAGAGTAAAAGAGCCAGATATTTTACAACTATATGACTTTATATATTTGTCAATGACATATTTTAATTGTCACTTGGCTTAAATAGATAACTACGCATCGTTTCACAGTGACTCTCTGCTGACTTGGAACCATTGAGAACTGACCCTGCTCTTTCCTGGAGCTCTTCAGGCTGAACTTGGACTCTGTGATAGTCTTCAGGGTCCCCACCACAGTGGTTCTGAGTCACTAACTCATGTCTTCTGCTTGTGGACCACTCAGAACTGTCAGATCATCTACACTGCTACCAGGGTCATTTAAACTATGTAACCGTGAATTATATTATTGCCACAGCTGTCCTCGCCTCATCATTTAGTGATGCTTTTGCCCAATATTTAGAATATTTTTTCTTTATTGAATTTATTGGGGTGATGTCGGTTAACATAATTATACAGGTTTCAGGTGCCTAATTCTACAACACATACAACCCTGTTGTGTGTCCACCCCTTTCCCTGGTCAGTTCTTTGTCCATCACCATTTATCACCCCTGTGCCTAATTGGATATCATCTGGAATCAGAACTGTTTTCTAAAACTATTAATCTTTTTTTGTTTGTTTGTTTTTCAGTTTTCACAGACCTCATTCTCATAAGTGCCTGACGGCTGCACCACATGGCATCCCCTCCTCTGCCAAGTTCAACAGGTGATTCTCCAGATCCTAAGTGAGCCAAAGGTAACTCTACAATCTCAGATTTATGTTATTTAAAAGAAAAAAAATGTCTCTTCTCTTGAAAACAAAAGGAACAAAATAAGATTCTTTTACATTTTTGTATTACTAAATTTATTGGGGTAACATAATCAATCCATAAGTTTTTATTTATGGATTTTAGCCAGAGAGGAAGAGAGAGACAGAGGAACATAGGTCTGCTCCTGTAGGTGCCCTGATTGGGGATCAAACCTACAACCTCTGTGCTTCGGGCTGATGCTCTAACCAGCAGTTATCCAGCCAGGGCTCTGCCTTTCTTTCAAAAATCAATAATTTTTTTTAATAAAAGAGAAAACATTACGTAAATTTCAGGTGTAGAACCTTATAGGCCCTGTCTGGTTGGCTCAGTGGTAGAGCGTCAGCCCAGTGTGTGGAAGGCCCAGGTTCAATTCCAGGTTGGGACACATAGGAGAGGAGACCATTTGCTTCTCTCCCCTTATCTTCTCTCTTTATCTCTCTCTCTCTCTTTCTCTCCTGCAGCCCTGGGCACTCAAATGGTTCAAGCAGCGTTGGCGTTGGCCCTGGGCACTGAGGATGGCTCCATGGCCTTGCCTCAGGTGCTAAAATAGCTCAGTTGCTGAGCAATGGAGCAGCACCCCAGATAGGCAGAGCATCACCTGGTAGGGGGCTTGCAGGGTGGATCCCGGTTGGGGTACATGTGTGAGTCTGTCTCCACGCCCCCTTCTCTTGCTGACTATTAAAAAAAGAACTTTTTAATACAACACGTGCACACACGACTGTGTGCTCACCACCTAAAGCCTTCTCTTCCTTTGTTCCTTTGTATTTGACCCTTCACCCCCCTTTGCCCCCCCTCCATTCCCTTCCCCTCTGTACCCGCTGTACTGTTGTCTCTGTCTGTGAGGCTGTTTCCTGTGTGATTGTGTGTTTGGATTTGTATCCCTCATGTAAGTGACACAACAGCTTGGGTCATCCCGTTCACTTGGCGGTTGACGTCCTCCTGTGCAAGTCACACTGTTCTTGCATCACATGACACGTGTATTTTGGGGGCTTTCTGCCCTTTCATGAGAACTGTTCTCAAACCTCCTACTGAATTTCACTGTGAAGGATTTTGCAATCATGTGTCCAGCATGTCCCTGACCATTGATCTGAAACATATACTGGAGTCCCTGAATCACTGTACACGTACATATCTGGTCCATTGTCCTCCAAGCAAAGGGAAGGATGAGGTGAACCTCTCCACACTCAGCCCTCTGTGATGGTGTCCCACACCCACTGTCCTTCATGAATGTCCACAGAGGGTCTGTTGTGTTGCAGCCATACACTTCCTGGTGGCTCATCAACACCATGCTAAGTTACCTGTAAGCCAGACCTTGTCTTCCTTTCTCTGTCAGCAGGTCACAGGGAGCTTCCCAGGGGTCCTCAGGTACAGACGGAAAGAGGAACCTATTAAATAGCAGTAGGGACGAGGACAACAGAACCACTGCTTATATAACTGACATGTGCCTGCAGCGTCCTCCCATGCTGGGTCATATATGCACCCCTTCACATGAATGCTGTATCTTCCTGTACATGGCCACCTCTATAACTTTGTCAGTAATGTCACACCCAGGACACAATGGATAGCTCACATTGCATGGCAACTTGGTGGCCCATGGTGAAGCGTTTCATATTTGAAACCAAGAAAACCCTTTGGGACAAATTTCTGTTCATTATGAAGACAGATCATTTCCCTGTGTGTTTGCCCTCTGAGCTTGGACTGCCTTGGGTTCAGAGGAGAAGAAACCCACCTGTGATCCCCAGATGGGCCTCAGCCAGAGCCTAGAAGTCCTGAGTCCCCACAGGTTCCTGCAGAGCCAGGACTCCTGTGGAGCTGTGTTCTCTGGAGTGACTTCCCGCCCAGCTCTCTACACCCCAGTGAACCGTGAGTGTGACGTTCACTGGCCTCTGGTTCGGGGTCTGCTGTGTCCCTGTGACTCAGGAGGAAGAAACACAGTGAGGGTTTGCAGCCCTGTGGTCAGTTCTCCACGTGGTGCTCAGTCATGACACTGAAGAGACAGAGGAGAGGACACTCAGATGCTGGTTTTCTGGGGGGAGAGGATTTTAGAGGTTGGGTGGTAGTGCAACCACTTGACTTGAAAAGTAGGACAAGAGCAGTTCCTCCAGTATCACTAGGATTGGTGGGTGACAGCAAGACCTTGGAAGGAAATCCAGAGTGTCTACACTGTTATTCACTCCAGGTCTTGCTAAGGATCCAAACAGAATCTCTCTCTGCCAATGCAGCAAAAAATGGTCAGGTCACGGAGCAACTTGTACCACAGCCCAGACCTGGTACCAATCCCTCTCATTTTCTGGGTCCAACTAAAAATAAACAGATTTATAGTTCACACCATAAATTTGCAGGAGTCACACGCCCACATGAGGAATGTGCCACCTCTCACATCCACAGCCCACGGGGGCTGTGCCTCCATCATGGTTGTACGAGGGGCCGAAGTTTCTAATTACCCTTTACCTGTCCTTTTCAATCCCTCTGGACCCATAAATACTTAATTGAGGGAGAAGAGCTCTGAATTATTCACACATTTATTCTGCATGTAATGACACTCCACGTGCATAAACAAGTCTGTTCTCACTCATCAGGTCCAGTCAGCACAACGTCAGCCTTGTGACAGAGCAGTGGGAGGGATTTCCTGTGGGTGTAAAAAGGGTGTCAGACCTCTGCAGATGAGATGGAGACCCAGGCTGTGGAGGTGATGTCCCCTGAGGTGAGGGCGTGACTGTGTGCTGGTCGTGCCACTGAGAGGACTCAGCTCTGAGTGAACTTTGGATACAGATGGAGCCAAAGCCATTGGCCAGAATCATAGGTGTTAATGGCAGCCAGGGGTGTTGAGTTTTCTCAAGCAATGAGACCATGTTGGTGCAGCAACTGAACTTGGAGTCATCTGCAGGTAAAATTTGCAATAATTCAATGACATTTAGTTTCTTTTTTTAGTTTTATTTCTGCTCAGGACACAGAGCTTAATGGGGATATGGTAGGAATCAGCTTTGCTGCATCTTTCCAATCATGTGTGGTGGTACAGATTGGTGCCATCCATTCAGGTGTACAGCAATCCTTGATTTACGATTTTCATAGGGGTGGGCAGTTCTGGTGGCCTCTGTTTAGTCTCTTCCACCACAGTAGCTCAGTACTCTGAACCCATGTGGGGATTCTCAGCTGTTATATCTACATTAGTTATGAGTTCTTGGTCTACGGAACAACCACACAATGGATTCATGGAACCAGTGGACGCACTACAAGAAGACATGAGCTAATCCTACACTGAACCTCTGATCCTCAAAATTCTCTACTTTGACTGTAGGGTCACAGTCCCAATTTGGTCCTGTGTACAGTGTTAATTCATATCCCATCTCCTGTAGTCCCTGAATACAGCAATGGGTCCCTTGGGGATAGACTCGAGGTAAGATGTGCAATATTATTGTTCAGTAGACTGTTGGGCTCTTCCTCAGGGGGTTCTGGTCTCCCCTGCAGTCAAGTGTTATGTGTGCACCTGGCTCAGGAATAAGAATTGTTAACATGCTGGTGCCATACATTCTTGTTAATTCATTACATCTAGAACATTCCGCTTATACAGGTCAAGTAAGAATTGAGCACACTTGCTGCCTCTCTCACTCCTAGGAGCACCGTAGGTCGGTGCCATCAGACTGATGTGGGGCTGCTCTGACGTTGCTGTCTGTTAGAGGACCAGAGCCACCAAGAGACTAAAGGGTGAACAAGGACTCTTTCCATGTGCCGCCCCAGAATGCAGAAACTCCCATCACATTTATAGTTTCTCATTGAGTGACTGTGTTCCCACAGTAAGATCTGGTCTTCAAAGAAGAGTGAACACAGATCTCTTCGAGGATGCTACTTATTTTCTCTAAAAAGTCACAATATATGGGTGTCACTCAAAAATGAGGAAAGGGTATTTCTTGTGCATGCTCCCTGAGTGGTGAATTGGACTTAAATGACATATTCACGGGAGCATTTCAGTCTCTGAAAGGTTATTATTTTTTAGAGCAAGAGGGCATTGAGCTGAGGACCAAGAGAGAAGGTGGAGAGAGTGAAGAAGCATCAGTTTGTAGTTGTCGCATTTTAATTGTTCATTGATTGCTTCTCATACGTGCCCTGACCTGACCAAAGGGCTCAACCAAACCAGTGTCCCCTTGCTTAAACCAGCAACCTTTGGGCTGAAGCCAGCGACCCAGGATCATGTTGATGATTCCATGCTCAAGCTAGTGATATATTCAAGCTGGTGAACCCACTTACCAGACAGCGACCTGAGGGTCTTGAATCTGGGACCTTAGCTGCCCAGGCTAAGACTGTTCACTGCACCACCACCACTTAAGCTCTGAAAGGTTTTGAATTCCTTCCTCTACATTAAACCAATGGAGAGTGGACATACCCATGTCACTCACAGTGGGTTATTGTGGGATTCACGTTTCACGCAAATATTCCAACATACTGACAGAGCCCAATCAATACATTCATCTTCATCCAATGTTGTCTCCTTTCTACCATCATCTCCCATCACACATCATTCCCACACATAGTCGATAGTTTCCTGCTCATATAAATGGCAATCTCACATGGTTCTTTCAGAGTGTAGCGCTCTTGCTCAAGGATCACAATTTGTCCTTCACTTTTGGGTTTCTGCTGGGATTGGTGTCTAGTCAAGGTCACAGCTGCCACAGGAAACGTCACGACTGTTCTTACCCCTCTTTGTTCTTGCACATTCTTGCTGTCTGTGACAAGTCCTGAGTTATTCTAGTTTTCTCCGAATTCAGTTACAACTCTACAACTGACCTTTCCCACTGTTCTCACATCTGACTTGGACCCATTGAGAACTAACGCTGCTCATGTCCTGAGCTCTTCAGGCTGAATCTGGAATCTTGGATGTAAATCAGGAAACCCTCTCTGTGGCTATACATACCACATCTCTGTGTGCTATGGGGACACTCAGAGATGTCCCAGGACATCTGTGCCGTCATGCAGACACTGAGACTAGACACCAGGAGACACTGATGCTACGGCATCTGCATAGCTCCATCTGCGATGCAGTAGCTTCATGTTTAGAAATTGTTTTGATTGTAAACTCTGGCATCAAAAACTGATTTTTTAACTCTTAGTGATTTATTTTTCTCTTATTTTTATAGAAACTATTTTTATTACTATCTCATGGGTCTCCATAGACCACACCTTCCACTCCTGAGATTCAACAAATGATGTTTGTGATCCTTAGTGAGCACAAGGTAAGTAAACACAAATGTTTATATTATTTACAAGAAAGAAGAATGTATCCATACTTTTAATTTTTAAATTTTATTTAGGAAATTAACTTTCACATGGTGACATTGATCAATAGAATACATAGGTTTCAGGTAAACATTTCTGTAACATATGAACTGTTGATTATATTGTATACCCATTACACAAATTCAAATAATTTTCCATCACTTTGTATTTGTCCCTCTTGAAATTAGAATTCAACAGTAAAAAAGAAGTAAAGAAACCCACAGAAATGTGGAAACTAAACAGTCTAAAAAATGACTGGGCCAAAGAAGAAATAATAGCAAAGATCATAACATATATACAAACAGAATTGCTTTTTAACATTTCTTTATTGTTATATTTGTGGAGTTAATATGGTTAACACATTAAATAATTTCACTGGTGCAGTTGTGTGTGTGTGTGTGTGTGTGTGTGTGTGTGTGTGTGTGTGTGTGTATGGTTTTTTGTTTTTTGTTTGTTTTTTGCCAGAAATTAGAGCCAGATGAACAGAAAGGCAGTAAGGGAGAGAGATGAGAAGCATCAACTCATAGTTGCAGAATCTTAGTTGTTCACTGATTGCTTTCACATACGTATTTTGACCAGGGGGCTCCAGATGAGTCAGTGACCCCATGCTCAAGCCAGCAACCTTGGGCTTCAAGTCAGTGACCATTGGGTCATGTCTGTGATCCCACATAAAAGCCACTGACCCCACCTCTATGACTCAGTGGGTGACGTGATGCACAGGACAAAATTGACAGCTCAGGTTGCATGCTCACATGGTGGCCCACAGCGAAGCATTTTTTCTTTGAAACTAAGTGTACCCTTTGGGACTGATCATAGTCTATATTGAGGGGTGATGACAGACCATTTCTTTGAAAGTTTTCCCTATGAACTAGTACTGCTTTGGGTACAGAGAAAAAGAAACTTAACCTGTAATGCCCAGATGGACCTTACCCACAAACGGGAAGCCCTGCCTCCCCACAGGTCCCTACAGAGCCAGGATCCCTGTGGAGCTGTGTCCTCTGCAGTGACTTCCTCCCCATCTCTCTACACCCCAGTGGACCATGAGTGTGGCATTCACCAGCCTCTAATCCAGTTTCTGCTGTGTCCGTGACTCAGGGAGAAGGAACCCATTAAGGATTTGCAGTCCTGTGGTCAGTTCTCCAACGTGGCTCTCAGTCATGACACTGAAGACACAGGAGAAGATGCTTAGATGCTTGTTTTCTGGGTGGAGATGATTTAAGAGGTTGAGTGACTTTCCCTCTACATGGCTGAATTTTCAGGAAAGTACTTACTTTGCTAAACTGGACTCAAAAATAAAAAGGTCCACCTGACCAGGCGGTGGTACAGTGGATAGAGCAATTGGACTGGGATGCAGAGAACCCAGGTTCAAAACCACGAGGTCTGCCTGACCTGTGTGGCGCAGTAGATAAAGCGTTGACCTGGGAACACTGAGGTCGCCAGTTCAAAACCCTGCACTGGTCTGGTCAAGGCACATATGGGAGTTGATGCTTCCGGCTCCTCCCCCCTTTCTCTCTCTCTCTCTCTCACTCTGTGTCTCCTCTCTAAAATGAATAAAATAAAATAAAAATTAAAAAAAAGAACAACAACAACAAAAAACCACGAGGTCACTGGCTGAGCGTGGGTTCTCCGGCTTGAGCGCTGGATTGCTGGCTTTAGCGTAGAATCATAAACATGATCCCATGGTTGTGGCCTAAGCCCAAAGGTTGATGGCTTGAGCCCAAGTTCTTTGGCTTGAGCAAGGGATCACTCACTCTCCTGTAGCCCCCCACTCAAGGCACATATGAGGAAGCAGTGAATGAACAACTAAGGAGACTAAGGAGCTGTGACAAAGGATGGATGCTTCTCATCTCTCTCCCTTCCTGTCTGTCTGTCCCTATCTCTTCCTCTCTCTGTCTCTCTCTCTCTCTGTCACACACACCAAATAAAAGTCCAAAAGTTGTTTCTCAAATTAACTGTAGTGATTGGTGGATAACATCCCTGAGCATCCACACTGTGAATCACTCAAGGTTCTCTAAGGCTGAAGCAACATCTTCATATCACAGTGTAAGTTCAAGGACCATCACATCTACAGCAATAAATGGCCCAGGTCACAGAGTAGAATGGACTACAGATGAGACCTTGTAGAGAACCCTCTCCTTTTCACTCTCCACCTCAAAATGAGCAGCTATTCAGATCCCACCATAAATTTGCAGGAGTCACACGCTCACCTGAAGAACGTGCCGCCTCTCACACCCAAGCCCCTGGGGGCTGTGCCTCCATCATGGTTGTATGAGGGGCCAGATGTTCCTATTATCCTTCACCTTGACAGTTACCTCTCCTGCCTAATACCTCTGGACATGTAAATATTTTAGTGAGGAAGATGAGCCCTGAAGTTTAGTCACATTCCATGTACAATTAATGACACTTAGAGTGCATGAACACATCTTGAGTAGAACTGTTCCCACTCACCAGGTCAGGTGGCACGACATCATCCTTGTAATGCAGCAGTGGGAAAAAGAGCATTGGGAAGCCATGGTGTTCATGCAGCTCCATCTGCGATGTCTTGATTAGCTGGACTCTGGAATCAAACACTGGTTTTTGAACTCTTAGTGAATGATTTTCTCTCATTTTCTTAGTAACTATCCTTTATTGACTGTCTGATGGCTGTTACCATACGGCACACCTTCCCCTACCGAGTCACAACAGATGGTGTGCGTGATCCTTAGGGAACACAATATAAGTTAACACAGAGGTTTATTATTTGGAAGAAAGAAGAATGTCTGTTTTCTTAAGCAAGAGGGAGACTGACAATATTTCTTTTCAACATTTCTTTATTGTTATACTTGTGTGGTTAATATGGTTAACACATGAAATAAATTTAGTTGTATAGCTTTTATTTCTTAGTGAGTAAGAGACTGACTGACAAACACAAATAGGCAGGAAGGGAGAGAGGTGAGAAGCAGCAACTCAGTTGCAGCAGTTTGGTTCATAAATTGCTCCTCATATGTGCATTGACCAGAGAGCTCAACCAAGCCAATGACCCCTTGCTCAAGCCAGTGATCTTGGAATCAAGGCAGTGACCTTGGGTTTCAAGCCAGTGACCTTTGGGCTTCAAGCCAGCAACCATAAGGTCATGTCTATGATCCCACATTAAAGCTAGTGAGCCTGCCCTCAACCACTGAGCACATGCTCACATCCGGTAAGTCTGTGCTCAAGCCAGCAACTTCAGGGTTTTGAACCTGGGTCCTCAGTGTCCCAGGTTGACACTCTATCCACTGCACCACTACCTTTCAGGCTTCATCATGTTTCTTCTGTGTTTCTCACTGTTGATCCAAATGTTGACCAGTAACGTGACTCACTCACGATGCACATGCATGTCTGGTCATTTGTCCTCCAATCAATGTGAAGGATGAGGGGAACTGTCCCAAGTGTGGACCGGTGTGCCACTTCCCCTCACCCACTGTAATGGGTGAATGACTACGGAGGATCTGTCGTGCTGCAGCTGTCCACTTCCTGGTGGTTCACTAACATTGTGCTAAGTTTCCGGTGTCATCTTCAGTCAATGATTTTAGGTATGTAACCTGGCTCAGGTATGAGAATTGGTTAACATACCAGTACCATACATTCTCCTCAAGTTCATTTCACCTGGAACATTCTGCTTCTACAGGTGACATAAGATATGAGCACACTTGCTTCCTCTCTCACTCCTGGGAGCACCATTGGTAATGAGCCAACACTGTAGGTGGGGGCCATCAGACTGAAGTGGGGGCTGCTCTGATGTTGCTATCTGTTAGAGGACCAGAGCCACCAAGAGACTAAAGGGTCAACAAGGTCTCTTGACCTCTGTCACCACTAAATGCAGTAACTTTTGTCACATTTAGAGTTTAGATTTGAGTGGCTCTAAGTTTCCAGGGTAGGGTCTGGTCTTCAAAGAAGAGTTATTAAGGAGCTCTTTAAAGATGATAATTATTTCCTCTAAAATTGATCTCTCAATATGTGGATAAAAAGTGTTTCTTGTGCACACTCCCAGAGTGCTGAGCAGCACATAGATGACAGACCCACTCCACCATTTCAATCTCTCGAAGCTTTAGAATTGCTTCCTCTACATTAAACCAAGGGAGAATGTGGACATGCTTGTGTTACTCACTGTGAGTCATTGTGGTTTTCAAGTTTCACCCAAATATGGCCATATACTGATGGGACCCAGTTAGGACAGTCATCCTCATCCAACCTTTTTCCCTCCCACCATCATCCCCCATCATTCAGCATTCCCACACATAATCCATAATTTCCTGCTCATATAAATAACACATCTCACGTAGTTCTTTCGAGTGTAGCACCCTTGCTCAAAGGTCACACTTTGTCCTCACCTTTGGGGTTTCCTCTGGGACTGAGTCTAGTCAAGGTCGCAGCTGCCACATGAAAGGTCGTCACCGTACTAACCCTTGTGGTTTCTCTTCCACATTTTCCTGGTCTGTGACAGATCCTGAGTTATTCTGGTTTTCTCCAATATCTGGTTACCACTCTCAAATGAACATTTCCATTTTTCTCCCCTCTGGCTTTGAACCATTGAGAACTAACACTGCTCTTTCCTGAAGCTCTTCAGGCTGAACTTAGACTCTGTGATAGTCTTCAGGGTCCTCGCTACAGTGGTTGTGAATCACTAACTCATGCCTGCTTCTTTATACTCATACCACCCGGAACTGTCAGATAATCTGCGCCATCACCAAGGACATTTTAAGTGAAAATTAGAAAATATATTAGATCTCCACAACTGTCCTCACTCCACTATCTAGTGATGCTATAGCCCAACATTTATAAATTTTCTTGACTGGCTCACCTTCAGGATTATAATTTATGTTTTTTGAACTAATAAACTCTGTTTTTCATTCTCATAGAAGATCTTCCTCATTTACTGTCTGATGGGGATACCATATAGAACACCCTCTACTATCAGATTCCACAGACGATTCACCATTTCCTTAATGAACAAAAGGTAACTCAACATTAATTGATCTACATTATATAAATGAAAGGAGAATGTCTCTTTTTTTTTTACAAGAGGGCGACTAACAAATACTTTTTTATTTGCATGGATTGGGGTGACATTGGTTAAAAACATGACATAAATTTCATGTTTATAACTATAGAATTCAAAACCTTCATATTCTATGGAATGCCTTCCGCCCAGAGTCTAATCCCCTTCCATCACTGTGCATTTGACCCCATTTACCACTTTGTCTTCCCCTCCATTTCCTTCTCCTCTGTTGACCACCATGGCATTGTCAGTGTCTGTGGGTTGGGTTATTGTTTGTTTTATTGTGTGTGGATTTTTGTTTATATCCCTCATGTGAATGAAACGACAGCATGTGTCATTTTTTCCACTTGGTTATTGACGTCCTCCTTTGTGAGATCACACTTGGATCACCAGAGATGCAAATATCTTTGTATCTTTTTGCCCATTCAGTGAGAACAGACAGACCTCATACCTCTTCCTGAATTCACTGAAAGGGATTTTCCAATCATGTTTCTTACATGTTCCTGACTGTTGGTCCAAAATAGAGACCTTAATTCATGACTCACTCTATATGTGCATATCTGATCATATGTCCTCCAAGCAAAGTGAATGATGAGGTGATCTGCCCCAAACTCTGCCCATTCTGATGATTTCCCATACCCACTATCCGTCACGAATGTCCACAGATGGCCGGATGTACTACAGCTGTCCCCTAAATGGGAGTTCATCAATATCACGCTGTAAGCAAGGCCTTGGCTTTCCTTCCACTGTCCCCTGGTTATAGGGAGCTCCCCATGATTTTTCAGGTATAGACAGAAAGAGGGACCCATTGGATAGCAGTAGGGATCAGGTCAGCTGGGCCACTGCTTATGTCTTTTGTGCCTGCTGTGTCCTCCCAGGTTGGGTCACATATGCACCACTTCACATGGATGCTGTATCTTCCTGTGCATGGGCACCTTTATGACTCCATGGGTGATGTCACACTCAGGACACAATGGACAGCTTAGGGTGTATGCTAGCTTGGTGGCCCATGGTGAGGCTTTTCTTCTTTGAAACCGAGAAAACACCTTGGGATGAATCACAGTCCATGACATCATTCCCTTGAATGTTTTCCCCTTTGATTAAGGACTACTCTGAGCTTCAGTGCCAATGAAACCTACCTGTGATGCCCAGATGGGTCTCAACTAGATCCTAACCCTCCTCCTCTTCCTCCTCTTCTTCCTTCTCCTTCTTCTCCTTCTCCTTTTCTTCTTCTTCTCCTTTTCTTCTTTCTCCTTTTCTTCTTCTCTTTCTCCTCCTCCTCCTCTTTCTCCTCTTCTTCCTCCTCCTCCTCCTAATCTTTCTCCTCTTTCTTCTTTCTTCTTCTATTCTTTTCCTTCTCTCCTTTTTTTTTGTGACAGAGTCAAACAGAGGGACAGATAGGGACAGCCAGGGAGGGAGGGAGATGAGAGGTATCAATTCTTCATTGGGGCACCTTAGTTTGTCATTGTTTTCTCATATGTGCCTTAACCAGGGGACTACAGCAAACCGAGTGACTCCTTGCTCGAGCCAGCGACCTTGGGCTCAAGCTGGTGAGCCTTGCTCAAACCAGATGAATCTGAGCTCAAGCTGGCGGCCTCGGGGTCTCGAACCTGGATCTTCCATGTCCCAGTCTAACTCTCTATCCACTGCGCCACCGCCTGATCAGGTGGCTTCTGCTGCTGCTTCTTCTTCCTTCTTCTTTCTTCTTCTACCTTCTTCTTTCTTCTTCTTCCTCCTCCTCCTCCTCCTCCTCCTCCTCATTCTTCTCTAATTCTTCTTCTAATTCTTCTAATTCTTCTTCTAATTCTTCTTCTTCTAGTTCTTCTTCTAATTCTTATTCTCCTCCTCTTCCTCCTCCTCCTCCTTCTTCGCTCCTTTCTTTTTCTCCTCCTCCTCCTTGTCTTTCTATATTTTTTATTAAGTGAGAGGCTGGGAGATAGAGACAGACTCCTACATGTACCCTGACTGTTATCTACTCAGCAATCCCGCTATGAGGGGATGCTCTGCTCATCTTGGGCTGTGCTCCACTGCTCAACAACCCAAGCTAGTTTAGCACCAGAGGTGAGGCCATGGAGCCATCCTTACTGCCCATAGCCAACTTTGCTTGAACCATTCTAGCCATGACTGCAAGAGAGAAAGAGAGAGAGAGAAAGAGAGAGAAGGCAGAGCAGGGGTGTAGAAGCAGATGGTTGCTTCTGTGTGCTGTGACTGGGAATCGAGTTGGGGGACTTCCACATGCTGCGCTGATGCTCTACCACTGAGCCAATGGGCCAGGGCTGAGCTTTGGTTTCTGGAGTAACTTCCCGCTCAGCTCTCTACACCCCAGTGAACCGTGAGTGCCATGTTCACCAGCCTCTGCTCCGGGTTCTGCTGTGTCCCTGTGACTCAGGAAGAAGAAATCCATAGAGGGTTTGCAGCCCTGTGGTCTGTTCTCCACATGGGTCTCAGTCATGACACTGAAGTGACAGAGGAGGGGGACACTTAGATATGGGTGTTCTGAGTGGAGAAGATTTTGGAGGTTGAGTGGTGGTGTGAACACTCAGGTGCATTTTCAAGAAAATACTTTTTTTTCCACAAATTTGACTTTGAAAAATGCCTCCGTAGTTTCTCAAAAGGACAATAGTGATTGGTGGATGACAGCAAGACCTTCATTGAAAACCCTGAGCATCTACACTGTCAGTCACTCCAGGTCTTCTTTGGGCTCCACACAGAATCTCTTTCTGCCAGTGGGTATTCTAGGACCATCACATCTGTAGCAATAAATGGTCAGGTCATGGAGCAGCTTGTACCACAGCTGCAACCTGGTAATGGGCCCTTTCTTTTTCTGGTTCCAACTAAAAATGAGCAGATTTTCAGGTCCCACCATAGATTTACTGCAGTCTCCTGCTCACTTGAGGAATGTGCCACCTCTCACATCCAGAGCCCATGAGGCTTGTCCCAATCATGGTGGTACGAGGGGCCAGATGCCCCAAGTTATCCTTTACTTTGAATAGTTAACCCTCCTGCTCAATGCATCTGGACCCATAAATACTTCAGTGAGGAAAAAGAGCCCTGAAATTTAGTCACATTTCATGTACTATTAATGACACTCAGAGTGCATGAACACGTCTAGACTAAAACTTCCCACTCACCATGTCAGTCAGGACAACGTCATCCTTGTAATGCACAGTGGGAGAAAGAACATTGGGAACCACAGCGTCTACCCCGCTCCATCTGCAATGCTGTGGCCCTGTGTTAAGAAATTGTCCTGATTGTCGGGACTCTGAAATCAAAAACTGGTTTTTGAACTCTTAGTGATTGACTTTCTGTTGTTTTTTTGTTGTTGTTGTGAGTTCAAGCACTTTGTTGGTTTTCTTTTTTTATTATTAACTTTAATGGGATGACACCAATAAATCAGGGTACATATGTACAATGAAAAACATCTCCAGGTTGTCTTATCATTCAATTGTGTTGTGTACCCATCACCCAAAGTCAATTGTCCTCTGTCACCTTCTATCTGGTTTTCCCTGTGCCCCTCCCCTCCCTCCCCCACCCCGTAACCACCACACTCTTGTCCATGTCTCATAGTCTCACTTTTATGTCCCACCTATGTATGAAATCATGCTGTTCTCAGTTTTTTTTTCTGATTTACTTATTTCACTCCGTATAATGTTATCAAGGTACATGCATTTTGTTGTAAATGATCCGATGTCATCATTTCTTATGGCTGAGTAGTATTCCATAGTATATATGTACCAAAGCTTTTTAATCCACTCGTCTTCTGACGGACACTTGGGCTGTTTCCAGATCTTTGCTATTGTGAACAATGCTGCCACGAACATGGGGGCTCATTTCTTCTTTTTGAACAGTGCTATGGTGTTCTTAGGGTATATTCCTAAAAGTGGGATAGCCGGGTCAAAAGGTAGTTCGACTTTTAATTTTTTGAGGAATCTCCATACTGTTTTTCACAGTGGCTGCACCAGTCTGCATTCGCACCAGCAGTGCAGAAGGGTTTCCTTTTCTCCACATCCTCGCCAGCACTTATTCTGTGTTGTTTTGATGATGAGTGCCATTCTGACTGGTGTGAGGTGATATCTCATTGTGGTTTTAATTTGCATTTCTCTAATGATTAGTGATGTTGAGCATTTTTTTATATGTCTTTTGGCCATCTGTATGTCTTCTTTGGAAAAATTTCTATTCATTTCTTTTGCCCATATATTTTTATTTATTTATTATTTTTTTATTAACTTTAATGGGGTGACACCAATAAATCAGGGTACATATGTACAATGAAAACATCTCCAGATTATCTTATCATTCAATTGTGTTGCATACCCATTACCCAAAGTCAAATTGTCCTCTGTCACCTTCTATCCGGTTTTCCCTGTACCCCTCCACTTTTCCCTATTCTACCCTCCCTTCCCTCCCCCCATCCTGTAACCACCACACTCTTGTCCATGTCTCATAGTCTCACTTTTATGTCCCACCTATGTATGAAATCATGCTGTTCTCAGATTTTTTTTTTCTGATGCACTTATTTCGTCAATTTTTTGATTGGATTGTTTGTCTTCCTGGTGTTGAGTTTTATAAGTTCTTTAGAAATTTTGGTTATTAACCCCTTATCAGACGTGCTGTCGAATATGTTCTCCCATTGTGTGGTTTGTCTTTTTATTCTGTTCTTATTGTCTTTAGCTGTGCAAAAACTTTTTAGTTTGATATAGTCCCATTTGTTTATCTTGCCTTTTATTTTATTTGCCCGTGGTGATAAATCGGCAAATATACTGCTGCTACAGATGTTGGAGAGCTTGCTGCCTATGTTTTCTTCTAAGATGCTTATGGTTTCACGGCTTACATTAAAGTCTTTTATCCATTTTGAGTTTGTTTTTGTGAATGGTGTAAGTTGATGGTCTAGTTTCATTTTTTTGCAGGTAGATGTCCAATTTTCCCAACACCATTTATTAAAGAGGCTGTCTTTACTCCATTGTATGTTCTTTCCTCCTTTGTCAAATATCAGTTGTCCATAAAGGTGTGTGTTTATTTCTGGGCCCTCTGTTCTGTTCCATTGATCTATGTGCCTGTTCTTATGCCAGTACCAGGCTGTCTTGAGTATAATGGCCTTATAGTAAACCTTGATATCTGGAAGAGTGATACCTCCTGCTTTATTTTTTCTTTTTAAGATTGCTGAGGCTATTCGTGTTCTTTTTTGGTTCCATATAAATTTTTGGAATATGTGCTCTATATCTTTGAAGTATGTCATTGGTATTTTAATTGGTATTGCATTGAATTTATAAATTGCTTTGGGTAATATAGACATTTTAATGATGTTTATTCTTCCTAGCCATGAACACGGTATATGCTTCCACTTGTTTGTATCTTCCTTGATTTCTTTTATCAATGTTTTATAATTTTCCGAGTACAAGTCCTTAACCTCCTTGGTTAAATTTACTCCTAGGTATTTTATTTTTTCGGCTGCAATAGTAAAGGGGATTGTTTCCTTAATTTCTTTTGCTGACAGTTCATTGTTGGTATATAGAAATGCCTCTGATTTCTGAGTATTAATTTTATATCCTTGCTGAATTCATTTATAAGGTCCAGTAGTTTTTTGACTGAGAATTTAGGGTTTTCTATATACAATATCATATCATCTGCAAATAGTGACAGTTTTACTTCTTCTTTTCCAATTTGGATGCCTTTTATTTCTTCTTCTTGTCTGATTGCTGTAGCTAGGACTTCCAGAACTATGTTGAATAAGAGTGGTGAAAGGGGGCATCCCTGCCTGGTTCCTGATCTTAAGGGGATTGCTTTTAATTTTTGTCCATTTAGTATGATGTTTGCTGCGGTTTGTCGTAGATGGCCTTTATCATGTTAAGGAATGTTCCTTGTATTCCCACTTTACTGAGAGTTTTGAGCATGAATGGGTGCTGGATTTTATCAAATGCCTTTTCTGCATCCTTTGAAATTATCATGTGATTTTTGTCCTTCCTTTTGTTTATGTGATGAATCACATTGATTGATTTGCAAATATTGAATCAGCCTTGCCTCTCCAGAATAAATCCCACTTGATCATGGTGTATGATTTTTTTCATATATTGCTGGATCCGGTTGGCTAATATTTTGTTGAGAATTTTAGCATCTAAATTCATCAGGGATATTGGCCTATAATTTTCTTTCTTTGTGTTGTCTTTGCCCGGTTTTCGGATCAGAATTATGCTCGCCTCATAAAAAGAGTTTGGAAGTCTTCCTTCCTCTTGAATTTTTTGAAATAGCCTGAGGAGGATAGGAGTTAGTTCTTCTTTGAATTTTTGATAGAATTCACTTGTGAAGCCATCAGGCCCAGGACATTTCTTTTTTGGGAGTTTTTTGATAACTGTTTCGATCTCATTTGTTGTAATTGGTCTGTTTAGGTGTTCTGCTTCTTCCAGATTGATTTTTGGAAGGTTATATGATTCAAGAAATTTGTCCATTTCACCTAGAATGTCTAATATTTTGGCATATAGTTCTTCATAGTATTTTCTTACAAAGCTTTGTATTTCTGTTGTATCAGTTGTTATTTCTCCACTGTCCTTTCTAATTTTATTTATTTGAGACCTCTCTCTTTTTTTCTTGGTGAGTCTAGTTAGAGGTTCATCAATCTTGTTTACCTTTTCAAAGAATCAGCTTCTGGATTAATTGATCCTCTGTATTGTTTCCTTAGCCTCTATGTCATTTATTTTTGCTCTGATCTTTATTTTTTCCTTCCTTCTACTTGTCCTGGGTTTTATTTGTTGTTGTTTTTCTAGTTCTTTTAGCTGCCGGATCAGGTTGCTTATTTGAGCTCTTTCTAGCTTCTTATGATATACCTGTAGTGCAATGAACTTCCCTCTCAGTACTGCTTTTGCTGTGTCCCATAAATTTTGAGTTGATGTATGCTCATTATCATTTGTTTCTAGAAACTTTTTTATTTCTTCTTTGATCTCATTGTTAATCCATTCATTATTTAATATTATGCTATTTAGTTTCCAAGTGTTTGAGTATTTTTCAGGTTTTCTCTTGTGGTTAATTTCTAGTTTCATGGCATTGTGATCAGAGAAAATGCTTGATATGATTTCAGTCTTCTTAAATTTGTTGAGACCGTTTTTGTGTCCTAACATGTGGTCTATCCTAGAAAACATACCATGAGCGCTTGAGAAGAATGTATATTCTACTGCTTTAGGGTGAAAAGTTCTGAAGATATCTATTAAATCAAGTTGATCTAGTGTCTCCTTTAAGTCTGCTGTTTCTTTATTAATTTTCTTTCTTGTGGATCTATCCAGTGCTGTTAGAGGGGTATTGAAATCGCCAACTATGATAGTATTGCTGTTAATCTCGCTCTTTATATCCATCAAAGTCTGCTTTATGTATGTCGGGGCTCCTATATTTGGTGCGTAGATATTTATAATAGTTAAATCTTCCTGTTGAATTGTTCCCTTTATAATTATGTAGTGTCCTTCTTTATCTCTTACTACAGCCTTTGTTTTAAAGTCCATTTTGTTAGATATAAGTACTGCTACCCCGGCTTTTTTTCATTTCCATGAAATATTTTTTTCCATCCTTTTACCTTAAGTCTATGTGCATCTTTTGTTTTAAGGTGTGTCTCTTGTAGATAGCATATGTATGGGTCCTGTTTCTTTATCCACGCAGCTACCCTATGTCTTTTGTTTGCATCATTTAATCTATTTACTTTTAAGATTATTATTGATATGTAGTTGTTTGTTGCCATTTTTTTCTTTAAAGCTGTATTTTTTTTTTTTTTTTGCTATATTCTTTCCTCCCTTTGAACTGTTCACAACAGGCCCCTTAGTATCTCTTGCAGAATTGGTTTGGTTTTAATGAATTCCTTGAGGCTTTCTTTGTCTGGAAAGCTCTTTATTTCTACTTCAATTTTAAACATTAGCCTTGCTGGATAGAGTAGTCTTGGTTGTAGGTTCTTGTTCTGCATTACTTTGATTATATCTTGCCATTCCCTTCTGGCCTCAAGTGTTTCTGTTGAGAAGTCCGATGTCATCCTTATGGGGGCTCCTTTGTAGGTGATAGCCTTTTTTTCTCTAGCAGCTTTTAAGATTTTTTCTTTATTCATTAGCTTTGGTAATGTAACTATGATGTGTCTTGGTGTAGATTTTTTTGGGTTTCTCTTCAATGGAGTTCTGTGTGCTTATTGAACATGTGGAATGTTTCCCGCCTTAATTTAGGGAAGTTTTCTGCTATGATTTGATTGAACAAAGTTTCCATTTCCTGTCCTCTTTCCTCTTCTTCAGGCACCCCTATGATGTGAATGTTGTTTCTCTTTATGTTGTCACAGAGCTCCCTTAAAGTTTCCTCACAATTTTTGAGTCTCTTTTTCTTTTTCTTCTCTGCTTCTGTAACTCTGTTTATTGTGTCCTTTAACTCGCTGATTCGATCCTCAGCATGATTCATCCTGCTTTTAATTCCTTCCATTGTGGTCTTCAGTTCTGATACTGTATTTGTCATTTCTGTCTGATTCTTTTTTATTATTTCATTTTTGTTTTTATACTTGTTATCTCTTTATTTAGGTGTTCATAGTGACTATCCATTGTTGCTCTAATTTCTTTGAACATCCTAACTATCATTATTCTAAATTCTGCTTTGGGTAGTTTTGTTATATCTGGTTCATTCAGGACCTTCTCTGGGGATTTCTCTTGATTCATTTGGTTTGCATTCCTCTGCCTACCCATTTTATCTGTGTATAAGCAAGTTGTGGCCACTGGAGTTCAGTAGGTGTTGCTTTTGTGTTCTCTAGGTGTGGTCTGTCTGCAGGCCTGCCACCCCCTCTGCCGCTGCCTAGGGTGGTTGGGTATGGGCGTTGCCAGCGTCAGCCTACTGCAGCTGTTGCTGTGATTTCCGCCTCTCCTCTGCGGGAGGGGCTGTCACTCAAGCCACAAGCCTCAGCACCAAGGGTAGAGGTGAGCACCTTTGCTCAGCTGCGGACCCAGCCTGTTTCTGGAAGGCTTCCGCCCAGCCCCCGCAGTCAGAGCCTGCTTGCCATAGTTTCACGGGTTGGGCGGGGCTTTTGACGTGCTCTCAGCTGTGAGCTTTTGCCCATCCAGAATTTAGTCCCGCCCTCGAGGCCAGGGTCCTCCTGCGCAGGATCGCAAACCGCGGTTTATTGGGCCCGTCGTGTTTCCTGGCGTGAGCTCAGCCGCAAACTTCCGCTCGTTGGGGTCTACCCCGCCCCCGCGTTAGGAGCCCGCTCGTGCATACAGGATGGCAAATCGCAGTTTCTCCGTCCGGGCAGGGCTAGTAGCGTGACCTCAGCTGCGAACTTTCGCTGGTCTCGGGGTCTACCCCGCCCCTGCATTAGGAGCCTGCTCACACACTCAGGATGGCATACCGCTGTTTCTCTGTCTGGGCGGGCTTGGCAGCGTGAGCTCAGCCGTGAGCCCTCGCCCATCCCTGGTCCTAGCCCCGTCCCCTCAGTCAGGGCCGGCTTGCGCAGGGTCGCAGAGCAGATCTCTGCTCGTTTTTTTCCCCGCAGGTTGGGTCACAGGGGGGCCCGCTGCTGCCGGACCGCTTTCGTGCGTCCCTTCTGCCCCTGCTGGGCTAGAATGAGCTCGCATCGGTTCTGCCTCCGCCCATGCCAACAGGACCGTGTTTCAGTGTCCTGCCGCCACCATCCCTTCAGCAACCCTCAGAGATATGGAAGTGCCCTAAGTCTCCACACTGTAGGCCTGGGAGCTCCCTCCCTCTAAGCAGCTCTGCTCTAATTGCCACAGAAGAGCTTGTTTTGCTAGTGTCCTGTCTCCCTTTGCTGGTATTGCTAGTTCTAGGGGAAATATTCGTTTTCGATTAGGGAAATGACTTAGCCGAGGGGTCAGGATGGCTGTCCCTCAGAGTGTCCTCATGCCTTCAGTCCACTCTCTGTTCCAGCTGCTCTGTTCCTCTCCTCTGTCCCAGTTCCCTGGAGCCCCGGGTGCGTGGTTGTGAGAGAGGTTTTCTGCGCTGTCCCTTTAAAAAGATTCTTGGGTCTGAGAAAACTATCTCTTTTTCACAAACAGTATCCTCACTTGCTTCACAGCTCAATACTGTCCAAACGCCTCTTCTAGGCTCTAGGACTGCAGGCTGGAGCTTGGTTCCTGGGACCCAGGTCCCTTCCCTCTCCTCCAAACTCTCCTCCCGCCACGCGGGTCTCTCCCCGTTGGCTCCGGGGAGCTGGGCAGCCCTCTTCGCGTTTTCGCTATTCCTACCAGTCTCAATGCGGCTTCTTCAGTGTTCCTTGGTTGAAGAGTCCACTTAGTTTAGTTCAAAGTTGGTTTATCCAGATGATGGTTCTTAAAATTGAGTTATAATCCACTTTGGTTCTGGGAGTTGGAAGTTGGTACGTCCGCCTACTCCATCACCATCTTCCGTCCTGCCACTTTCTGTTATTTTTATAGAAACTATTCTCATTACTATCTGACAGCTATCACCACCAACCACACCTTCCACGACCGAGTCTCTACAGATGATGTGCATGATACTTAGTGAGCACAAGGTCAGTAAACACTAATATTCATATTATTTACATTAAAGAAGAATGTCTCTTTTCTTGAACAAGTGGAAGACTATTTTTTTCAACATTTCCTTATTGTTATACTTGGGTTAATATGCTTAACACATGAAATAATTTTACTTGTACCGAATTTTGTTTCTTAGTGAGATAGACAGACAGGTAAGAAGTAAGAGAGATGACAAGCATCAGTTTGTAGTGTCAGTACTTTAGTTGTCCATTGATTGCTCCTCATATGTGCATTGACCAGAGGGCTCGAACCAAGCCAGAGACCCCTTGTTCAAGCCAGCAACCTGGACTTCAAGCCAGAGACCTTGGGTTTTAAGCCAGTAACATTTGGGCTCAAGCCAATGATCATTGGGTCATGTTTGATTCCACTCAAGCCGGGGACCCGACCCCACACTCAAGCCAGTGAGCCTATGCTCAATCCTGCACTGAAGCCAGCAAGTTCAGGGTTTAGAACTTGGGTCCTCAGTGTCCCTGGTTGACACTCTATCCACTGCACCACCACCAATCAGCCTCCATCATGTTTCTTACCTGTTTCTCACTGTTCAACAAAATATTGGCCAGAGTCATGAGTCACTATACATGTGCATATCTGGTCTCTTTCACCCAAAGTGAAAGGTGCAGTGAACTGTCCCAAAATCTGTTCATGGTGGCAGTCCCCCTCCCCCACTGTCCTTCAGTAATGTCTGCATATGATCTGTTGTACTGAGCCCGTCCATTTCCTGGTGGTTCACCAACATCATGCTAAGTAAACTGTAAGTCAGGACATGTCTTTCCTTCTTCTATCAGCAGGTCATGAGGCACTCCATAAATTTTTAGATGAAGAATGTAAGAGGGTCCCATTGTATAGCAGTAGGGACTGAGGGCAATGGGGCCACAACTTATATAACTTATTCATACCTACCTGTAGGATCTTCCCAAGGTGGGTCATGTATGTACCACTTCACATGGATGCTGTATCTTCTTGTGCAAGGCCACCTTTATGACTCTGTGGGTGACATCACACCCAGAACATCATGGATAGCTCAAGTTGCCTTCTTCTGAAGGCAAGGAGAAAGACCTCAACTTGTTTTTCCACTGAGTAGTGCCATTGATTGCTTCTAATATGTGCCTTGGCTGGGACTTGAAGCTGTACCTTTTGGTTGGAGATGCAGATTTCAGTGCTCTAGGATGATGTTCTATCTCCTGTGTTAACATCCAGGGCTAGAATCATTGACCATTTTGAGAAGCGATGACTGATGATTTCTCTGATTGTTAACTCTCTGAGCTTGGAAGGTTTTGGGCTTCAGAAATGACAAAACCAACCTGTGAATACCAGATAGACCTCACCCAGAGCCTGGAAGCCCTCCATCCCCACAGGTCCCTGCAGAGCCAGGATCCCTGTAGAGCTTTGTCCTCTGGAGTGACTTCCTGCCCAGCTCTCTACACCCCAGTGAACTGTGAGTGTGACGTTTACCAGCCTCTGGTCCAGCTTCTGCTGTATCTCTGTGACTCAGGAGGAAGGAATCCATTGAGGGATTGTAGCCACAGGGTTCTCAGTCATGACACTGAAGAGACAGAAGAGGAGACACTTAGATGCTGGTTTCCTGGGTGGAGAGGATTTTAGAGGTTAAGTGATGGTACAAACAGCTGACTTGAACGACAGACAAGAGCAGTTCCACCAGTGTCAGTAGGATTGGTGGGTGACAGCAAGACCTTGGAAGGAAATCCAGAGTGTCTACACTATCATTCACTTCAGGTCTTGCTAAGGCTCCAAACAGCATCTCTCTCTCTGCCAGTGGAAGTTCAGGACCATCGTGTCCATGGCAATAAACGGTCAGATCACGAAGCAGCTTGTACCACAGCCCAGACCTGGTACCGAGACCTCTCATTTTCTGGGTCCAAATAAAAATAAGCAGATTTTCAGGTCACACCATAAATTTTCAGAAGTCACATGCCCACATGAGGAATGCGCCGCCTCTCACACCCAAAGCCCACAGGGGCTGTGCCTCCATCATGGTTGTATGAGGGGCTGGATGCCCCTAGTTATCCTTTACCCTGAACTGCTCAATCCCGCTGGACCCATAAATATTTCACTGAGGAAGAAGAGCCCTGAGTTTTATACAGACTTATTTTGTAGCTTCTAACACTCAAATGTATAAACAAGTCTAGAACTGTTCCCACTCACCAGGTTCAGTCAGCACAACATCATCCTTGCAGTAGAGTGGCAGGAAGGATGTTCTGTGGGTGGAAAGAGAAGTCAAACCTCTGCAGATGAGACGGAGACCCGGGTGGTGGAGGGTGAGTGTGTGCTATCCATGCTGCTGAGAGGACACAGCTCTCAGTGAAGTTCGGATACAAATGGAACAAGAAATGTTTCCTAGCAAAGTAGGTGACATGGGGAGCAGGGTGTATGTGAGAGTTTTCTCAAGCAATGAGACCACATTGGTGCAGCAGCTGGACTTGGAGCCACCCACAGGTAAAGTTTGTAATATCACTGCTGTTTACTAAATTGCTGTTTTATTTTTTTCCTTCCACAGGACTAAGAGCTGACTGAGGATGTGGAAGGCATCAGCGTTGCTTCATCTTCAAACCCTTGATGGAGCTTAGATCTCTGCAGTCCGTCTAGGTGTGTGTTCCAGCCTTGACTTTGTTTACCCAGGTGTGGGCAGTTCTGGTGGCCTCTGTTTAGTCTCCCCCAGAACTGTATCTCAGTCCTCAGTGAACCCATGTGGGGATTCTCAGTTGCTGTGTCTATATCACTATGAATTTTAGGCCTAGGGGACAACACCACAGTGGCTTCAGGGACCTGTGGTTGAACTACAAAATGGACCTGAGGAAAACATCCATTGGTCATTTGACCCACAAAAGCCCCTACTCAGGATGCAGGTGCCCAGTTATATTTTGGTTCTCCCATATACAACATCAGCTCAGAACCAATGTCCTCTAACCCCTAAATAAAGTTATAGTTATAGGTCCCTAGCAGACAGGCTTGAAATAAGAGAAACAATATAATTTTTTGGAAATATTTTGTTGTCTTCCTCACATAGATCTTGTCTCCTCTTCATTCGTGGGATTCCAGGTGTGCAAAGTGTCTCACATCTGAGAGTCAGTTATGAGGCTAATGCCAAACATTTATGTCATGTCACACCATTGTTGATTTCACCTAGGACATTCTTCTATAGGTCAAGTGACGATCGAGCACACCTGCTGCCTCTGTCACTTCTAGCAGCGCCATGGTTAATGAACCGTCACCGTAGATTGGGGCCATCAGACTGATGTGGCGCTGCTCTGACATTGCTGTGTGTTAGAGGACCAGACCCACCAAGAAACTAGAGGGTGAACAAGGTGTCTTATCCTCTGCCACCCAGAATGCAGTAATGCCCATCACATTTAGTTTCTAATTGAGTGAATTTGTTCCTGCCATAAGGTCTGGTCTTCAAAGAAGGGTGACCACAGAGCTCTTTAAAGATGCTAATTATTTCCTCTAAAATTTATCTCTCAATATATGGGTGAAAGGTATTTCTTGCGCACGCTCCCAAAGTACTGAATGGTACTTAGTTGACAGATGCAGTTTGACATTTCAGTCTCTCGAAGCTTTCGAATTCCTTCCTCTACATTAATCTAGGGAAGTGTGGACATGCTCATGTCACTCATTGAGGGCCATTGTGGGATCCATGTTTCAGCCAAATAAGCCAACAACCTGATGAAGCCCAGTCAGGACATTCATCTTCATCCAACCTTTTCTCCCTCTCACCATTGTCCCCTATCATTTAGCATTCCCACCTATAGTTCGTAGTGTCCTGCTCATATAAATGACACAGCTCACATACTTCTTCCAGATACACTTGCTCAAGGGTCAAAGTTTGTCCCCTCGCCCTTGGGGTTTCTTCTGGAACTGAGTCTAGTCAAGGTGACAGCTGACACAGGAGAAGTCACCACTGTTCTTGCCCTTGTGTTTGCTCTTGTACATTTTTGCTGTCTATGACAGATCTTGAGTTATTCTAGTATGCTCTGAATTCAGTTACAACTCTACAGTTGACCTTTCTTGTTGATCTCACATCTGACTTGGACTCATTGAGAACTAACACTGCTTATGTCTTGAGCTATTCAAGCTGAATCTGCAATCTTGGATGTAGATCAGATGACCCTCTCAGTGACTATACGTACCACGTCCCCGTGTGCTGTGTGGACACTCAGAGGTGGTCCAGAGCATCTGTGAATCACCCAGACACTGAGACTAGACAGCAGGAGACACTGGGAAGCCACGGCGTCCTCATTCCTCCATCTGCAATGCTGCTGTCCTTTGTTTAGAAATTGTCTTGATTGTCTGGACTCTAAAATCAGAAACTTTTTTTTTTAACTCTTAGTGACTTATTATCTTTATTTTAATAGAAACTATTCTTCATTAACTGTCTGATGACTGTTGCCATAAATCACGCATTCTACTACCATGTCTCAACAAATGATGTACATGATCTTTAATGAACAAAACGTAAGTAAACACAAATGTTTTATTATTTACAAGAAAGAAGAATGTCTCTTCTTTCCTTAAATAAGAGGGGACTGAAAAAATTCATTTTCAACATTTCTTTATTGTATTTGTGGGGTTAGTACAGTTAACAAATTAAATAACTTCTATACCTTTTTGTTTATTAGCAAGAGAGACACAAACACAGAGGAAGGAAAGGAGAGAGATGAGAAGCATCAACTCGTAGTTGTGGCTCCTAAGTTGTTCATTGATTGCTTCTCGTACATGCCTTGACCGGGGGGCTGCAGCCAAGCCAGTGACCCCTTCCTTATGGCAGGCAGCATCCTTAGGCTCAACTCAGATACTTTTGGGTCAAGCCAATGACCATTGAATCATGTCTGTGATCCCACGCTCAAGCCAGTGAGCCTAAGCTCAAGATGGATAATCCCACACTCATGCTGACAATCTCAGGGTTTCAGACCTGGATCCTCAGTGTTCCTGGCCAATGCTCTATCCACTACACCATCACTGGTGAGGCTCCATCATGATTCTTGCCTGTTTCTCACTTTTGAGAAAATGTATTGGCCAGAGCCATGAATCACTATATCGTGCATCTCTGGTCATTTATCACCCAATCAAAATGAAGGATGTGGTGCCTGACTAGGTAGTGGTGCAGTGGATAGAGCATTATACTGGGATGCAGAAGACTTAGGATTGAAACCACAAGATCACTGGCTTGAGCATGAACTCATCCAGCTTGAATACGGGCTCACTAGCTTGAGCGCAGTGTTGCTGGTGTGAGCGTGGGATCATAGATATGACCTCTTGGTTGCTGGCTTTATCCCAAGGTCGCTGGCTTGAGCAAGGGGTCACTCTGCTCTACTGTAGCCTCCCATTCAAGGCACATATGAGAAAGCAGTCAATGAACAACAAAAGAGCTTCAACAAAGAATTGATGCTTCTCAACTCTCTCCCTGCCTGTCTGTCCCTATCTGTCCCTCTCTCTGTCTCTCCCTCAGTCTCTGTCACACACACAAAAAATGAATGATATGGTGAACCACCCCATACTCAGCTCATTGTGACAGTTCCCCTTTCCCACTGTCCTTCAGGAATGTCCATAGAGGGTCAGCTGTGTTAGACCGTCCACTTTCTGGTGGTTCACTGACATCATGCTAAGTTACCTGTAAACCAGGACATGTCTTTCCTTCCTTTGTCAATAGATCCTGTGGAGCTGCCCACGAGTCCTCAGAAACGAGTGTAAAGAAAGAGCCACTGTACAACAGTAGGGACCAAGGATAATGGGGCTACTGCTTATATAACTCACCTGTGCCTGCAGGGTCCTTTCAGGTTGGGTCATGTATGCACCAACTCACATGGATGCTGTATCTTCCTGTGCATGGCCACTTCTATGACTCTTTGGGTGACATCACACCCAGGACATCATGGACAGCTCAGGTTGCATGCTAACATGGTGGCCAATGGTGAAGTGTTTCATCTTTGAAACCAAGTAAACAATTTGGATGAAGTCACAATTTATTTGAGGGGTGATGACAGATCATTCCCCTAAATATTTGCCCCTTTGATTGAGGGCTACTCTGGGCTTGAGAGGGGATGAAACCCACACACAATTCCCAGATGGGCCTCAACCAGAGCCTGGCACCCCTGCGTCCCCATAGGTCCCTGCAGAGCCAGGGTCCCTGTGGGGCTTTGTCCTCTGGAGTGACTTCCTGTCCAGCTCTCTACAACCCAGTGAACCGTGAGTGTAATGTTCACCAACCTCTGTTCCAGGGTCTGCTGTGTCTGTGTGACTCAGGAGAAAGGAATAACTGAGGGTTTGCCCCCTGTGGTCAGTTTTCCATATGGTTCTCAGTCATGACACTGAAGAGACAGAAGAGAAGACACTTAGATGCTGGTTTTCTGGGTGAAGAAGATTTTAGAGGTTGAGTGGTGGTGTATATACTTGACTTGAAAACTAGGACAATAACAGTTTCTTCAGTGTTAGTAGGATTGGTGGGTGACAGCAAGACCTTGGAAGAAAACCCACAGCATCTACACTGTCATTCACTCCAGGTCTTGCTAAGGCTTCAAACAGAATGGAAGTTCTAGGAACATTGTGTCTGTAGTAATAAATAGTTGGGTCACGGAGCAGCTTGTACCACAGCTGAAACCTGGTAATAAGCCCTTTCTTTTTCTGGTTCCAACTCACAATGAGCATATTTTCAGGTCCCACCATAAATTTGCAGGAGTCTCCTGCTCACTTCAGGAACGTGCCGCCTCTCACATCCAGAGCCCACTGGGGCTGTGCTTCCATCATGGTTGTACGAGGGGCTGGATACTCCAAGTTAACATTCACCTTGAAGAGTTACTGTCCTGTTCAATGCTTTTGGACTCACAAATATTTCACTGATGGAGAAGAGCACTGAATTTTGCAGAGATTTATTCTGCAGTGTTGATTCTTAAAGTGCATCAGTAGGACAGTTCCTGCTTACTGGGTCCAGTCGGCACAATGTCATCCTTATAGTAATGGAGCAGCGGGAGGGATGTCCTGTGGGTGGAAAAGGAAGTCAGACCTCTGCAGATGAGACAGAGACCCTGGCTGTGGAGGTGATGTCCCCTGGGGTGAGAGGGTGAGTGTGTGCTGGCCGTGCCACTGAGAGGACACAGCTGAGTGAAGTTTGGATACAGGTGGAGCCAAAGCCATTTGCTAGAACAGTGTGTTATGTAGGGACCAGGGGATGTGTGCGTTTGTTCAAACAATGAGACCACATTGGTGCAGTGGCAGCAGTTGGAGTCACCCACAGGTAAAATTTGCAATAATTTACTGCTGTTTAATAACTTTCTGATGCTTTTTTTTCAGAACAGCAGAAATAATGAGATGAATGGTGAAGGTGTTGGAAACAGCCTTCTGACATCTTTCTAATCATCTGTGGTGGCACTGATCTCTGCAGTCTATCCAGGTATATAGTCCAGAATTGACTTCCTGTTTTCCTCGGTGTGGTCAGTTCTGATGGCCTCAGTTTAGTCTCTCTCATCACAATAGCCTCACTCCTCAGTGAACCCATATGGGGATTTTCTCAGCTGTTAAATCTATTTCAGTTATGTGTTTTAGTTCTTGGGAACAACAACATGGTGGCTTTAGGAACTCAATGACATAACCTACAAGATCAACCTCCATTGAACCTCTGACTGTCAAAAGCCTCTATTTTGTGTGGAGGGTCACAGACCCATTTTGGATTCCCGTATACACTGTCATTTCAGATCCTGTGTACTATAGTCCCTAAATATAGCCATGGGTCCCTTGGGGACATACTTTAGGTAAGGTGTACAATACAGCTGTTCAGTAGACTTTTGGGCCCTTCATCAGGAGTCCTGGTCTCCCCTTCAGTCAAGTGATTTTGGGCATATATTGTAGCTTAGGTCTGAGAGTTGGTTAACATGCTGGTGTAATATGTTATTGTCAACTTCATTTCACCTAGAACATTCTGCTTATATGGGTCAAGTGAGAATTGAGCGGGCTTGCTACCTGTCACTCCTGGGAGCACCGTGGTTAATGAGCCAACACTGTAGGTTGGGGTCATCAGACTGATCTGGGGCTGCTCTGACTTTGCTCTCTGTTAGAGAGAGACCAGAACGACCAAGAGACTGCAGGGTGAAAAAGGATTCTTGCCCTCTGCCACCCCACTACCATCACATTCAGATTTTCTCATTGAGTGGCTATGTTCCCATGATAAGATGTGGTCTTCAAAGAAGAGTGATCAAATATCTCTTCAAAGATGGACTTTGTTTCCTCTAAATTGTATCCTCAATATATGGGTGAAAGGTATTTCTTGAGCGTGCTCCCGGAGTGGTGAATAAGAATTAGATGACAGACCTACTCTAACATTTCAGTCTCTGAAAGCTTATTTTTTCTTTTTTAGAGCAAGAGGAAGATTGCCAGAGGACCAAGAGAGAAGGTGGAGAGAGAGAGAAGCATCAGTGTGTAGTTGTGCATTTGAATTGTTCATTGATTGCTTCTTGTACATGCCTTGACTGGGAAGCTCAACCAAGCCAGTGACCCCTTGCTCAAGCCAGCAACCCAGGATCATGTTGATGATTCCACGCTCAAGCCAGCGACCACACACTCTAGCTGATGAGCCCACTTACAGGCCAGCAACCTCAGGGTCTTGAATTGGGACCTCAGATACCAGGTTAATACTCTGTCCACTGTACTACCACCAGTCAAGCTCTGCAAGGTTTTGAATTCCTTTCTCTACATTAAACAAAGGGAGAGTGGACATACCCATGTCACTCACAGTGGGCCATTGTGGGATTCATCTTTCTGTCAACCATGCCAACAGGATTTCCCATCATTCAGCATTGTCACACAATAGATAGTTTCCTGCTTGTATGAATGACATATCTCACATGGTTTTTTCAGAGTGTGGCACACTTGCTCAAGGACCACACTTTGTTCCTCACCTTTGGGTTTCTGCTGGGACTGGAATCTAGTCAATGTCACAGCTTCCTCAGGAAAGGTCACCACCATTCTTACCCTTGTATTTGCTCTTGCATATTCTTTCTGTCTATGACAGATCCTTGAAGTTATTCTACTTTGCTCTGAATTCTGTTACAACTCTACAACTTACCTTTCCCACTATTTACCCATCTGGTTGGAACCACTGAGAACTAACACTGCTCATGTCCTGAGCTCTTCAAACTGAATCTGGAATCTTGATGTAAATCAGGAGACCCTCTCTGTGACTATACATACCACATTCCTGTGTGCTGTGTGGACACTCAGAGATGGTCCAGAGCATCTGTGCATCACCCAGACACTGAGACTAGACAGCAGGAGACGCTGGGAAGCCACAGTGTCCTCATGGCTCCATCTGTGATGCTGCAGCCCCGTGTTTAGAAATGGTCTTGATGTCTGGATTCTGGAATCAGAAACTGTTTTTTTAAGTCTGAGTGATTGATTTTCTTTTATTTTTATAGAAACTATTCTTTATTAACTCTCTGATGGCTGTCACCATATAGTCCACCATCCACCACTGAGTCTCAACAAATGATATGCATGATCCTTAGTAAAAAAAAAAAAAAAGATAAGTAAACATAAATGTTAATATTATTTACAAGAAAGAAGACTATTTTCTTGAACAAGGGGAGGATTGACATATCATTCATCATTTCTTTATTGTTATACCATGGAGTTAATATGGTTAACACATTAAATAATTTCACTTATACAGCGTTTTATTTCTTAGAGACAGACAGGTAGTAAAGAGAGGGTTAATAAGCATCAATTATCAATTTGTAATTGTGGCACTTTAGTTGTTCATTGATTGCTTTCTCATATGTGCCTTGACCAGGAGGCTCCAGATGAGCCAATGACTCCTTACTCAAGCCAGTGACCTTGGGCTCAAACCAGCGACCTTGAGCTTTAAGCCAGCAACCTTTGGTCTCAAGCCAATGACCATTGGATCAAGTGTATGATCCCACACTCAATCCAGTGTCCTGAGCCTGTACTCAAGCCAGATGAATCCATGCATCAGGGCTAACTTGAGTCCTCAGTGTCCCAGTTCAACACTCTATCCACTACATGCTTGATCGACAGACTGTGGCTCGTGAACCACATGTAGCTCTTTGGCCCCTTGAGTGTTTAGCAAAGGCCAGCTTAGGAGTACCGTAATTAAGTTAATAACAATGTACCTTCCTATATAGTTTTAGTTTAAAAAATTTGGCTCTCAAAAGAAATTTCAATCGTTGTACTGTTGATATTTGGCTCTGTTGACTAATGAGTTTGCCGACCACTGCACTACACCATCACTGGTGAGGCTTCATCATGTTTCTTGCCTGTTTTTCACTGTTGATCCAAAATATTGGCCAGAACCATGAATCACTATATATGTCACGTCTGGTCCTTTGTCTTCCATTCCAGGATGAGGGGAACTGCCCCCAAATCAGCCCATTATGATGGTTTCTCTCACCCACTGTCCTTCCCAAATGTCCATTGATGGTGTGTAGTGCGACAGCCATCTAGTTCCTGGTGGTGCACTGACGTCATGCTAAGTTATCTGTAAGCCAGGACACATCTTCCCTTCCTCTTCAACAGGTCATAGGGTGCTCCCTAGCATTGCCTAGGTACAAACAGAAAGAAGGACCCATTGTATAGCAGTAGGGACGAGGACAACAGAACCACAGTTTATATAACTGACATGTGCCTGCAGCGTCCTACCAGGTTAGGTCATGTATGCACCACTTCACATGGATGCTGTATCTTCCTGTGCATGCCACCTTTATGACTCTGTCAGTGATGTCACACCCAGGACGTTGTGAACAGCTCAGGGGGCATGCTAACGTGGTGACCCATGGTGAAGTGTTTCACCTTTGAAACCAAGGAAACCCTTTCTAACAAAGTCCATTTAAAGGATGATGAGAGATTATATCCCTGAATGTTTATCTCTGAGCCAGCAGTACTCTGGCTTGAGTGGGGATGGAACCCACCTGTGATGCCCAGATGTACCTCAGCCAGAGCCTGGAAACCTTGTGTCCCCACAGGTCCCTGCAGAGCCAGGATCCCTATGGAGCTGTGTCCTCTGGAGTGACTTCCTTCCCAGTTCTCTACACCCCAGTGAACCGTGAGTGTGACATTCACCAGCCTGTGACTCAGGAAGAAGGAACACATTGAGGGTTTGCAGCTCTGTGGTCAATTCTCCATGTGGTGTGGTTCTCAGTCATGACACTGATGTGACAGTGAATGGGGACACTTATACATGCTCATTTCCTGGGTAGAATTGATGTTATTTTATTTATATATTTCTTTTTAATTTTTTCATTTATTTGAGAGAGTCAAATGGAGAGAAGGTTGGAAAGTGAGAGAGAAAGAGAGAGAGCAAAGCATCAACTCCTTGTTTCACTTAGTTGTCCCACTTATTTATGCTTCATTGGTTACTTTTCATATGTGCCCTGACTGGAGTTGGGCACTTTGGCACAGGGGAATGATGCTTCTACCATGGGCCACCAGCCAGGGCTGGGTAGAGAGGACTTTAGAGGTTGAGTGATGGTGCAATCCTGTGCTTTCATTTTCAAGAACGAACTTTTTCTTTTTACGCATTTGACTTAAAATAAAATCTCCAAGAGTTACTTCTCCAAAAACAGTGGTGATTGGTGGATGACAGCAAGACCTTGGTTGAAAACTCTGATCATGTACAATGATTTACCACCTGGTCTTTCTTCTTTAAAATCGATTTGAGGAAAGGGTGGGAAAGGAGAGAGAGAGATGAGAAGCATCAACTCATATCTTCTTCACTTAAGTTGATCATTGATTGCTTCTAGTATGTGCCTTGACCAGGTGGCTCCAGCCAAGCCAATGACCCTACACTCAAGCTGGAAAACTTGTATTCAAGCCGGAGGAGCCGGCAATCTAGCCAGTGATTTATGGATTTTGAACTGGGACCTCTGCTGTACCCACTATGCCACCACCAGTCAGACCCACCAAGTCTTTCTAGTGCTGCAAATGAAATCTATACCTACCAGGGACAGTTCTAGGACCATTCACGTCTCCAGCAGTATATGATGACCCAGGTCATCGAGAAGCTTGACCTGGTACAGAACCCCCTCTTTTTCTGGGTTCAGTTCATAATGAACAGCTTTTCACAACATGCCAAAAAATTTGTTAGTCTCATGCTCACCTGACCAATGTGCCAACTCTACCATCAGAGCCCACGGGGGCTGTGCCTCCATCATGGTTGTACGAGGGGCTGGATGTCCCTAGTTATCATTTACCTTGACAGTTACCTGTCCTACTCAATCCCTCTGGACCCATAATTATTTCACTGAAGGAGAAGAATCCTTAATTTTGCACAGATTTATTGTGCAACTTCTGACTATGAAAGGACATCAATAAATATGGAATAGAGCAGTTCCCACTCACCAGATCTCATTAGGACGACATCATTCCTGTAATGGAGCAGCAAGAGGGATGTCTTGTGGGTGGGTGGTAAAGAAAGTCAGACCTCTGCAGGCGAGACAGAGACCTGGGCTGTGGAGGTGATGTCCCCTGGGCTGAGAGGGTGAGTGTGTGCTGGTTGTGCTGCTGAGAGGACTCTGCTCTGATTTGGATACAGTTGGAGCAGAAGACATTTGACAGAATAGTAGGTGATGTAGTGACCAGGGTATGTGTGACTTCGCTTAAGGAATGAGACTACTTTGGTGTAGTGGCATAACTTGGAGTCACCTGCAGATAAAGTTTGCAATAATTCAATGACATCTATTTATTTATTTAAAAATTTAAATTTTATGCAGAGCCTGTCTAGGCAGTGGTGCTGTGGATAGAGCACTGGACTGGGACACAGAGGGTCTAGGTTTTCAAACCTCGATGTTGCCAACTTGAGCACGGGCTCATCTGGCTTGAGCATGGTGTTGCTGACTTGAGCATGGGATCATAGACATGACCCTGTGGTCGCTGGCTAGAGTCCAAAGGACTCTAGCTTGAGCCCCAAAGGTCGCTGGGTTGAACCCAAGGTCACTAGCTTAAGCAAGGGGTCACTAGCTCTGCTGTAGCCCCCTGGTCAAGGTACATATGCGAAAGCAATCAATGAACATCTAAGGTGCTGCAATGAAGAATTGATGGTTCTCATCTCTCTCTCTCGTCCTGTTTGTCTGTACCTATCTGTCCCTCTCTCTGTCTCTCTATGTTTCTGTTACAAAAAATAAAATTAATTTAGAAAATTAACTTTAACAGGGTGACATTGATCAATAAGGGTGTATAGCTTTCAGGTAAACATCTCTATAGCATTTGAACTGTTGATTATGTTGTGTACTCATCACCCAAAGTCAAACCATTTTCCATCACCTTATATTTGTCCCTCTTTACACCCTTTCATCCACCCCCTCCCATCTCCACATTCCCCATTTCCCACATCTTCTTCCCCCTCCCCTATATCCCCCTCACCTGGTAACCTCCTCCCTTTTATTTATGTTCATGAGTCTCAGTTTTATATCCCACCTATGTGTGAAATTATACCATTCTTAGCTTTTTCTGATTTACTTATTTCACTCAGTATAAGGTTCTCAGTGTCCATTCATGTTGTCTTAAATGTCACTATGTCATCATTCCTTATGTCTGAGTAGCATTCCATTGTATATCTGTACCACATCTTTGTTATCTAATCCTCTATCAAGGGGCACTTTGGTTGTTTCCATTTCTTGGCCATGGTGAATAATGCAGCAATGAACATGGGGGTGCATGTGTCTTGATTTACCAATGTTTTTGAGTTTTGGGGGTAGAAACCAAGTAGAGAGATTGCTGGGTCGTATGATAGTTCTATTCTTCATCTTTTGAGTAACCACCATACTTTCTTCCATAGTGGTTGTACTAATTTGCATTTCCACCAGCAGAATTCACTGCCATTTAGTAAGTTGCTGCTTAGATTTTTTTCTCCTCCCCCAAACACAGGAAGAATAAAGAGCTGACTGAGGATGTAGAGGGCATCAGCATTGCTGCATCTTCAAACCCTTGAAGGAGCTAAGATCTCTGCAGTGCATCCAGGTATGTGGTCCAGCCTCTTACTTCCTCTTTTCTCAGGTGTGGGCAGTCCTGAAAGACTCTGTTTACTCTCTTCCCCCACAGTAGCTTCACTCCTCAGTGAACCCATGTGGGGATTCTCAGCTATTATATCTATTTCAGTGATGAATTCAAGTCTAGGGTACAACCACAAAATGACTTCAGAGACCCAGTAGAAGCACTACAGCATGGACCTGAGCTTAACCTCCATTGGTCACCTCACCCTCAAGAGCTTCTGATCTGATGCAGGGTCATGGTGACATTTTGGGTCTCCCATGTACCATGTCATTTTCTAAACTTGTCCTGTGGCACGTGAATTACCTGTGTTGGTGACACAGTCATCCTGGTCAAAGGCTGTTATTCCTTGGTGAATGGCATAAAGTAAAGTCAAAAGTATAAACCAGGGGTCGGGAACCTATGGCTCGCGAGCCAGATGTGGCACTTTTGATGGCTGCATCTGGCTCACAGACAAATCTTTAATAAAAACATAACAACACTAAAAATATAAAACATTCTCATGTATTACAATCCATTTATTTTCTACTGCTCATATTCATGGTTGCAGGTGGCTGGAGCCAATCACAGTTGTCCTCTGGGACAACACCAAATTTTTATTGGATAGTGCATAATGTACACGGGTCATTGTGAGGTCAGGAAGTAAACTTTCCTCCTTTTAATCAAGTAGTCGGCTAGCTAACTACAGAAACCCTTTTGACGAAGAAGATGGCTAAAAGAAAAAAAGATGAGGAGTATCTTACTTTTCAGCAGAAATGGACAGAGGAATTCACCTTTGTGGAGAGAGCAGGTTCTGCAGTGTGTCTAATATGCAATGATAAAATTGCATCAATGAAACAGTCAAATATAAAGCAGCACTTCGACACATGCCATACTACATTTGAATCGAAATATCTAGTAGGGGACAGCAGGAAGAAAGCCTATCAAGAGCTACTGTGCAGAGTGCAAGCTAGTCAGCAGCAACTCCGTGTTTGGACCCAACAAAGTGACTGGAATTCAGCTAGCTTTGCTGGTGCTTTACCAGTTGTGAGAAACGGAAAGCCATTCACAGATGAGGAGTATGCCAAAACATTCATGCTTGATGTTGCCAATGAACTTTTTGCGACTTTTTGGATAAAGACAAGATAATCAAACAAATAAAAGACATGCCTCTGTCAGCAAGAACTGTTCATGATTGTACCATCATGATGGCAAATCAAATTGAGGCAACACAAGTGAAGGACATAAATGCAGCACCATTCTTTTCTCTCGCTTTGGATGAGTCAACAGACGTAAGCCATTTATCCCAGTTCAGCGTGATTGCAAGGTAAACTGTCAGTGACACACTATGTGAGGAAAGTCTTGCTGTTTTGCCTATGAAAGAGACAACAAGAGGGGAGGATTTATTCATGTCTTTCACTGAGTTTGCTAAAGAAAATATCTATCAAATGGACTAACTTATATTGGTGTGTACTGATGGTGTTCCGTTCATGGTGGGAAAAAACAGAGGATTTGTAGTGCTTCTTCGTGAACATGAAAAGAGACCCATCCTAAGTTTTCACTGCATCCTACATCAGGAGACGCTTTGTGCTCAGATGTGTGGTGAGCAGCTTGGTGAGGTGATGTCGCTGGTCATTCGGGTGGTCAACTTTATTGTTGCTTGAGCTTTAAATGATTGCCAGTTTAAAACACTGCTGGATGAAGTTGGGAATAATTATCCTGGTCTGCTTCTGCACAGCAATGTGCGTTGGTTGTCAAGAGGGAAGGTGCTCAGCCATTTCGCATCTTGTCTGAGCGAAATTCAGACTTTTCTTGAAATTAAAAATGTCGAGCATCCTGAGTTAGTTAACACTGAGTGGCTCCTAAAGTTCTACTATCTTGTGGACATGACTGTTCAGTGTGAACCAGCTCAATGTGAAAATGCAAGGCATTGGAAATACACTCTTATTCCTTCAACAAGAAGTGTTTGCATTTTAAAACAAGCTCGAACTCTTTATCACCGACATTGAAACAGGTCGTTTACTACACTTTGAAAAACTGGGAGAGTTTAGCCTGACCAGGCGGTGCCACAGTGGATAGAGCGTCAGACTGGGATGCGGAAGACCCAGGTTCGAGACCCCAAGCTCGCCAGCTTGGACCCAAGGTCGCTGGCTCCAGCAAGGGGTTGGTCGGTCTGCTGAAGGCCCGCGGTCAAGGCATATGTGAGAAAGCAATCAACTAACAACTAAGGTGTCGCAACGGCAACGAAAAACTAATGATTGATATTTCTCACCTCTCTCCGTTCCTGTCTGTCTGTCCCTATCTATCCCTCTCACTGACTCTCTCTCTGTCCCTGTAAAAAAAATAAAATAAATAAACAAGTTGTTAAAAAAAAAACTGGGAGAGTTTAAAGGTATGTGCACAGCAAGTAACCCTGCTCAACATCTTGATCTCCAGCAGCTAGCGGGCTTCACATCTAATCTCCTGCAGTCATTCAAAGTGTGCTTTGGAGAATTTTGTGAGCGCACTTGTCTTTTTAAGTTCATCACCCATCCACATGAGTGTGCAGTAGACAGCGCCGACCTGAGTTACATCCCCGGTGTCTCTGTCAGAGATTTTGAGCTACAAGCTGCTGACCTGAAGGCCTCAGACATGTGGGTGAATAAGTTCAAGTCACTGAATGAAGATTTGGAAAGACTTGCATGACAGCAAGCAGAGTTGGCGAGCAAACACAAGTGGGGAGAAATGAAAAAACTTCAACCTGCGGACCAGCTGATTGTCAAAACTTGGATCGCACTTCCTGTTACATATCACACACTACAGCATGTGAGTATTGCTGTACTGACAATGTTTGGCTCTATGTATGCATGTGAGCAGTCTTTCTCACATCTAAAGAACATTAAGACCAACCTACGATCACGTTTAATGGATGGAAGTCTCAACGCCTGCATGAAGCTTAACCTCACCACGTATCAACCAGACTACAAAGCCATCAGCAAAACCATGCAGCACCAGAAGTTGCATTAATACTAAGAAGTACTTTATTTATCATTGGTTAGCAACAGCATAATAACATTATTAAAAAGAATTCAGAGACTTATTATACTTCAAAAGTGTTGGTCTTACATAAAATGCACACATTTACTTGTATTTACTGTTAAACATATTGAATGGCTCTAATGGAATTACATTTTAAAATATGTGGCATTCATGGCTCTCTCAGCCAGAAAGGTTCCCAACTCCTGGTCTAAACTTTAGTTGGTGTTCCAACAAGAGGTCTGGTCTTCCCTTCATCAGAGATACCTGGGTGGGCTCACGGGCTTTGGTAAGGGCCGGGCTAAGAGGCTGAATGTACATGGTTGTGATACCAGTCACCCCTCTGTTCCCTCATGCAGAACATTTCTGCTTCATTGGCTCTGGTAGGAATGTTGTGAGTTTGCCGTCCTCCCTTCTAGGAACACTGATTCATTGGCCACCACATCAGGTCAGGGCTGGTCAGACTCAGGTGATGCTGCTTCTGATTTGCTGTCTGTAGAGGGATCAGACCTGCTGTGAGTTCAGTGGTTGGACAAGGCCCATGTCCCCTCCCCCCAGACCCAGATTCTTCATCACACTGAGCTGTTAAAATGGAACAGCCTCTGTCTCCACGGTCAGGGCCAGTCTTCAGAGGAGAGTCATCATAGAGCTCCTCAAATGTGCTGTGTCTCCCTCTTCAATACATTTGTCACTGTGCTGGTGACAGGTGTGCCATGTGGACACTCTGAGCATGCAGTAAGAGTTAAATGACAAGTGCACTCCAAAGTTCCAGTCTCCCTAAGCTTCTTATTTCCTACTTTACATTAAAACAGGAGACAGTGGACCTTTCCATGTCACACTTGTGGGGTCACCATTGGATGCGTTTTTCAGCCAACAATCCTAATAAACTCCTAGAGCCTTTTCTGATTACCCAAACTTCACATAGAAATGTAAAATCTTAGCCTGGTATGCCCAAATTTGTAAAAATGCTCTCATGAACATTCACGTTTCTTTAACATGATCACCACCATTACTTATTAGCACATATATTTCATACTTTCCTGCTTGTAGAAATGGCACATCTTACATAGTTTTTTCAGAGTGTAGCACACTTGTTAAAGGGTCACACCTTGTCCTTCACCTTTGGGTTTCTGCTGGGACTTAGTTGAGTCAAGGTGTCAGCTTCCACAGAAGACGTCACCACTCTTCTCACCCTTGTGTTTGCTCTTGCACATTCTCGCTGTCTGTGACAGATCTTGAGTTTTTCTAGTTTGTTCCGAATTCAGTTACAACTCTACAACTAACCTTTTCCACTGTTCACACATCTGGTTGGAACCACTGATAATTAACACTGTTCATGTCCTGAGCTCTTCAAGCTGAATCTGGAATCTTGGATTTAAATCAGGAGACCCTCTCTGTGACTATAAATAGCACATCTCCATGTGCTCTGTGGACACTTAGAGATATCCCAGGACATCTGTGCATCACCCAGACCCTGAGACTAGAAACCAGGAGACACTAGGAAGCCATGGTGTCTGTACTGTTCCATCTGCAATGCTGCAGCCCCGTGTTTAAAAATTGTCCTGATTGTCTACACTCTGGAGTCAGAAACTAGTTTTGAACTCTTAGTGATTTGTTATTTCTTTTATTTTCATAGAAGCAATCCTATATTAACTGTGTTCTGGGTCTTCATAGAGCACACCTTCCCCTACTAAGTCTCTACAGATGATATACACGATTCTTAGTGAGCACAAGGTAAGCAAGCACAAATGTTTATATTGCTTACAAGAAAGAAGAATGTCTCTTTTATTGGACAAGAGGTGAACTGACAAGACTTCATTTCAACATTTTTTCATTGTTTTACTTATGTGGTTGATACTAGTGAAAAAATTTCACTAGTACAGCTTTTTTTTTTAGTGAGAAAAGAGATACAGCCAAACAAACAGAAAGGAAGGGACATGAGAAGCATCAACTTGTGGCTGCATCACTTTAGTTGTTCATTGAATGAGAATATATGCTTTGACTGGGGGGCTCTAGCCAAACTAGTGACCCCCTGCTCAAGCCAGCAATCATGGACTCAAGTCAGTGACGTCCAGCTCAAGCCAACAACCTTCAAATTGAGCCAGCAACCTTGGGCTCAAGCCAGTGACCATGGGATCATGTCTATGATTCCACACTATAGCCAGTGACCCCAAGCTGAGGTGCTGAGCCCACACTCAAACCATCAACTGCAGGGTTTCCAACTTGGATCCTCCGTGTTCCAGGTCTATGCTCTCTCCACAGCACAGCCACTGGTCAGTCTCCATCATGTTTCTTGCCGGTTTCTCACTGTCGAACCAAAATATTGACCAGAGCTATGAATCACTATACACATACATGTCTGGTTATTTGTTGTCCAAAAAAGGTGAAGGATGAAGGCAACTACCCCAGTCTGAGCCCATTGTAAATTTTCACTTACCCACTATCCCTCAGGAATGTCCACAGATGGTCTATCATACTGCAGCTGTCCACTTACTGGTGGTTCATCTATATCATACTTAGTAATATGTAAACCAGGCCACACCTTTCCTTCCTTTGTGAAGAGGTTGTAGGGAGCTTCCAAGGTACGTCCTCAGGTATGAGCAGAATAATGGACCCATTGTACAGCAGTAGGGACCAGGGCAACAGGGCTCCTACTTATATAACTGACTTGTGACTGCAGGGTCCTCCCAGGTTGGGTCACGTATGCACCACTTCATATGGATGCTGTATCTTCCTGTGCTTGGCCATGTTTATGACTCTGTGGGTGATGTCATACCCAGGACATCATGGTCAGCTCAGGGTGCATGCTAACATGGCGGCCTATGGTAAAGCATTTCTTCTTTGAAACCAAGGAAACCCTTTGGGAGAGTTCACAGCCTATATTTCATTATTTTGAGTTAGAGGAAGGCAGAGAGAGAGAAAGAAATCTCAAATTATTTTCCACTCAAATGTGCCGTTGATAGCTTCTCATATGTGCCCTGATGAGGACTTGAACCGGTGCCCTCGGGTTTGAGATGTGACTGTGGTGCTCCAGGATGACGTTCTATCCACTGTGCTAACAACCAGGACCAAAATCATTGTTCATTTTGAGAGGCAATAACAGATTATTTACCTGAATGTTTGTCCTTTGAACTAGGACTTTCTTGGAATTGAGAGGGGATGAAGCCACCCGTGATTCCCAGATGGACCTCACCCAGAGCCTGGAAGCCCTGTGTCCCCACAGGTTCCTGCAGAGCCAGGATCCCCATGGAGCTTTGTCCTCTCGAGTGACTTCCTGCCCAGCTATCCACCCTAGTGACCCCTGAATGTGATCTCCACCAGCCTGTTGTCCAGAGTCTGTTGTTTCTGAGACTCAGGATGAAGGAACACATTGAGGGTTTACAGCCCTGTGGTCAGGTCTCCGCATGGTTCTTCATCATCTCACCAAAGCCACAGAATCAGGAGATGTTTAAAGCTTGTTTTCTGGGTGAAGATGATTTTAGAGGTTGAGTGATGGTCCAACCACATGGCTGAATGTTCAAGAAATATCCTTCTTTGCCAAACTGGACTCAAAGAATGTCTAAGAGTTGTTCCGCAAATGGACTGTTGTGATTGGTGGATGAAAACCCAGAGCATCTACATTGTCATTCACTCCAGGTCTTGATAAGTCTCCAAACAGCATCTCTGCCTGCCAGTGGAAGTTCTAGGACCATCATGTCTCCAGCAATAAATAATCAGATCACAGAGCAGCTTGTACCATAGCCCACCCTTGATAAGGAGTCCTCTCTTTTTCTGGGTCCACCTCAAATAGAGCAGCTTTTCAGAACATGCCATAAATTAGCAGGAGTCTATACTCATCTGAGGATCATGCTGCCTCTCACATCTAGAGCCAACAGGGCCTGTGCCTCCATCATGATTGTATGAGAGGCTGGATTTTTCAAGTTACCCTTTACCTTGACAGTTACCTGTCCTGCTCAATCCCTCTGGACCCATCAATACTTCAGTGAAGGAAAAGAATCCTGAATTTTACACAGATTTATTTTGTAACGTCTAACTCTAAAACTACATTAAAAAATGTGGAGTAGAACAGTTCCTACTCACCAGGTTCCATCAGGACAACATCATCCCTGTAATGGAGCAGCAGGAGGGATGTCCTGTGGGTGGAAAAGGAAGTCAGACCTCTGCAGATGAGATGGAGACCCGGGCTGTAGAGGTGATGTCCCCTGGGGTGAGAGCGTGAGTGTGTGCTGGTCGTGTCACTGAGAGGACACGGCTCTGAGTGAACTTTGAATACAGGTGGAGTCAAAGCCATTTTCCAGGAGAAGAGGTGCGGTGGGGACCAGGGGATGTGTGAGTTTGCTCAAGCAGTGGGATCACATTGGTACAGCAGCTGAACTTGGAGTCACTTGCAGGTAAAATTTGCAATAATTCACTGCTGTTTACAAAATTATTCTTCTTCCTCTTCTTCTTCATCTTCTTTACCATCTCCTTCTCTTCCTCTTCCTCCTCCTTTTTCCTTTTTTATGCTTCCTCATTCCTCTTTCCTTCTTCATATTCTTCTTTCTTCTACCTTCTGCCTGTATTCTTCTCCACCCACAGGACAAATAAAATGCTGAATAAGGATGTGGAGAGCATCAGCATTCCTGATGGATGGAGCTCAGATCTCTGCAGTCTATCCAGGTATGTGGTTCAGGATCTTACTTAGTTTTTTCCCAGGTGTGGGCAGTTCTGACAAACTGTTGACTCTTTTCCCTCACAGTAGCCTCAGTCCTCAGTGAGCCCATCTGGGGATTCTCTCAGCTATTGTATCTATATCAATTATGAATTCTAGATCTTGGGGGCAACTGCACGATGGCTTCAGGGACTCTGTGGATGCACTACAAGATGGACTTCAGCTTAATGTTGATTGAACCCCTGACCTTCAAAAGCCTGTATTTTGTGTAGAGAGGCACAGTGACATTTAGGGTCTCTCATATATAATGTCAGTTCAGATCCTGTGTCCTTTAGTCCCTAATAAAGTTATGGACCCCTTGAGGACAGTCTTGAGGTAAGATATACAAGAAAATTGTTCAAAGTTGTATTGGCGGACCCTTCCTCAGGGGTTTCTGTTCTCCCACTCAGTCAGTTGTGGGGTGTGTAACCTGGCTCAGGTCTGAGAATTGAGCCACAGGCTTATGCCATACATTCTTGTCAAGTTCATTTCCTAGAGCATTCTGCTTATACACATCAAGGAAGAATTGAGCACGCTTGCTGCCTCTCTCACTATGTTCATTAACTATGGTGGAGCATAATAGGTCAGGGCCAGAAGACTGATGTGGGGCTGCTCTGACGTTGGTGTCTGTTAGAGGACCAAACCCACCAGGAGACTTGCGGGTGAACAAGATTGGACTCGGCCACCCCAGAATGCAGTACCTCTTATCACATTTAGAGTTTCTAACTGTCTATGTTTCCATGGTAAGGTCTTGTCTTCAAGAAGAGTGATCATGGAGCTGTTCAAAGATGTACTTTGTTTCCTCTAAAATTTATCTCTTAATATGTGTGTGAAAGGTGTTTCTTGTTCATGCTCACAGTGTGCTGGGTAGAACTTAGACCCACTCTAACATTTCAGTCTCTCCAGCCTTTTGAATTCCTTCCTCTACATGAAACCAAAGGAGAGTGGACATGCCCATGTCACTCACCATGGGCCATCGTGGGATTTATGTTTCAGCCAAATATGCCAACAACCTGATGGAGCCCAATCAGTACATTCATCTTTATCCAAGCTTGTCTCCCTCCCACCATCGTCCCCCATCATTCAGTGTTCCCTCCCATATTCCATCGTTTCCTGCTTGTATGAATAACACATCTCACATAGTTCTTTCAGGGTGTACCACACTTGCTCAATGGTCACACTTTGTTCCTGACCCTTAGTATTTCCTCTGGGACTTCAATCTAGTCAAGGTCACAGCTGCTACAGGAATGATCATCATCATTCTTACCCTTGAGTGTTCCCATGCTCATCTGAGGAACATGCCGCCTCTCACATCCAGAGCCTATGGGGGTTGTGCCTCCATCGTGACTGTACGAGGGGCCAGATGCTCCAAGTTATCTTTTACCTTGAACATGTCCTGCTCAGTCCCTCTGGACCCATAAATCTTTTAGTGAGGGAGAAGAACCCTGAATTTTGCACAGATTTATTCTGAAATTAATAACACTCCCAAGTGCATGAAGTGTTCTTACTTACCGAAACCAATCAGTACAAAGTCATCCCTGTAACGGAGCAGAAGGAGGGATGTCCTGTGGGTAGAAAAGGAAGTCAGACCTCTGCAGAGGAGATGGAGACCCTGGGGTGAGAGCGTGACTGTGTGCTGGCTGTGCCTCTGAGAGGACATAGCTCTGATTGAATTTGGATACAGGTGGAGCCAAAGTCATTTGACAGGAGTTTGTGATGTTGTGACCAGGGGACGCATGAGTTTGATCAAGAAATTTGACCAGTTTGGAGCAGCGGCAGAATGTGGAGTCACCTGCAGGTTAAGTTTAGAACAATTCAATGCCCTTTCCTAAGTTTCTCCTCTTCCTCCTCCTCCTCTTCTTCCTCCTCCTCCTCTTCTTCCTCCTCCTCCTCTTCTTCCTCCTCCTCTTCTTCCTCCTCCTCTTTTTCCTCCTCCTCTTCTTCCTCCTCCTCCTCCTTCTTCCCCTTCTTCTTCTTCCCCTTCCTCTTCTTCTTCTTCCTCCTCCTCCTCCTCCTCCTCTTCTTCTTCTTCAACTTCTCTTCCTCCATCTCCTTTCCCTTTTCCTTTTTCTACATTTTCTTTATTCTACCTTCAACATTATTCCTGTTTTCTTCTACCCCCAAAGGATACAGAACTGAGTGAGGATGTGGAGGGCGTCAGCGCTGCTGCATCTTCTAACCCTTAATGAAATTCAGATCTCTGCAGTCCATCCAGGTGTGTGTTCCAACCTCTGAGTTTCTGTTATCCCAGTTGTGGGCCGTTCTGACAGTCTATGTTTAGTGTCTTCCAGCACAGTAGCTCACTCCTTAGTGAACTGATGTGGGAATGCTCTCAGCTGCTATGTCTAATTCAGTTATGAATTCTGGGTGTAGGAGTCAACCACAGTATGGCTTCAGTGACCCAGTGGATCTGAGCTAAACCTCCATTGGTCAGCTCACCCTCAAAAGCCTTGACTCTGAGTGTAGTGCCACAGTCACATTTGGTTACACAGAATGTTAGTTCAGGGAATGTGTCCTGGTTTACAGAATTATCTTTTTACTTTTTTGTCCCAATTCTGAATCACCGTGGTAAAATGCTAGCAGTCACTTGTGGGAAGATTTAAGGGAAGGTTTTTGATATTAGTCTTTTGCAGTGTGTTGTGGTCCTTCTTCAAGTAGACCTGGTCTCCCTTTAGTAAAGGAATTCTTGGTGTATAAATGCTCAGTCTTGGAATTTTTTAAGAAGCTGACTTTATATCTTTATGATTCAAGTTACGGCATGTTCATTTCACCTACAACCTCTCCGCTTACTCAGAACAAGGAAGAATTGAGTAGGCTTCCTTTCTTTACTTGTAGGAGCACCATGATTTATGGGCCAGAGTCAGAGGTCAGGGCCAGGTGGACTGATCTGGTGCTGCTTTGACCTTGCTGCCTGTGAGAGGAACCAGACCCACCTAGTGTTAGTGGCTGTAAAAGGCCCTTTAGCCCCTGGACCCTGGGATTCATATACTCTTTTCACACTTAAATTTCTTTTCTTTTTTTTATTAATTTTAATGGAGTGACATTAATAAATCAGGGTACATATGTTCAAAGAAAGCATGTCCAGGTTATCTTATCATTCAATTATGTTGCATACACATCACCAAAAGTTAAATTGTCCTCTGTCACCTTCTATCTGGTTTTCTTTGTGCCCCGCCCCTCCCCCCTCTCCCACCCTCTCCTCCCTCCCCCCATGCCATAACCACCACACTCTTGTTCATGTCTCATAGTCTCACTTTTATGTCCCACCTATATATGAAATCATGCTGTTCTCAGTTTTTTTCTATATTACTTATTTCACTCCGTATAATGTTATCAAGGTCCATTCATTTTGTTGTAAATGATCCGATGTCATCATTTCTTATGGCTGAGTAGTATTCCATAGTATATATGTACCAAAGCTTTTTAATCCACTCGTCTTCTGACGGACACTTGGGCTGTTTCCAGTTCTTCGCTCTTGTGAACAATGCTGCCATGAACATGGGGGCGCATTTCTTCTTTTCGAACAGTGCTATGGTGTTCTTAGGGTATATTCCTAAAAGTGGGATAGCCGGGTCAAAAGGTAGTTCGATTTTTAATTTTTTGAGGAATCTCCATACTGTTTTCCACAGTGGCTGCACCAGTCTGCATTCCCACCAGCAGTGCAGAAGGGTTCCCTTTTCTCCACATCCTCGCCAGCACTTATTCTGTGTTGTTTTGCTGATGAGTGCCATTCTGACTGGTGTGTGGTGATATCTCATTGTGGTTTTAATTTGCATTTCTCTAATGATTAGTGATGTTGAGCATTTTTTCATATGCCTATTGGCCATCTGTATGTCCTGTCTGGAGAAATTTTTATTCATTTTGTTTGCCCATTTTTTGATTGGATTGTTTGTCTTCCTGGTGTTGAGTTTTATAAGTTCTTTATAAATTTTGGTTATTAACCCCTTATCAGACGTGTTGTCAAATATGTTCTCCCATTGTGTGGTTTGTCTTTTTATTCTGTTCTTATTGTCTTTAGCTGTGCAAAAAGTTTTTAGTTTGATATACTCCTATTTGTTTATTTTGCCTTTTATTTCATTTGCCCGTGGAGATAAATTGGCAAATATATTGCTGCTACAGATGTAGGAGAGCTTGCTTCCTATGTTTTCTTCTAAGATGCTATGGTTTCACGGCTTACATTTAAGTCTTTTATGCATTTTGAGTTTGTTTTTGTGAATGGTGTAAGTTGATGGTCTAGTTTCATTTTTTTGCAGGTGGATGTCCAATTTTCCCAACACCATTTGTTAAAGAGGCTGTCTTTACTCCATTGTATGTTCTTTCCTCCTTTGTCAAATATCAGTTGTCCATAAAGCTGTGAGTTTATTTCTGGGTTCTCTGTTCTGTTCCATTGATCTATGCGCCTGTTCTTATGCCAGTACCAGACTGTCTTGAGTACAATGGCCTTGTAGTAAACCTTGATATCTAAAAGAGTGATACCTCCTGCTTTATTTTTTCTTTTTAATATTGCTGAGGATATTCGTGTTCTTTTTTGGTTCCGTATAAATTTTTGGAATATGTGTTCTATATCTTTGAGGTATGTCATTGGAATTTTAATTGGTGTTGCATTGAATTTATAAATTGCTTTGGGTAATATAGACATTTTAATGATATTTATTCTTCCTAACCATGAGCACGGTATATGCTTCCACTTGTTTGTATCTTCCAGATTTCTTTTATCAATGTTTTATAATTTTCTGAGTACAAGTCCTTAACCTCCTTGGTTAAATTTACTCCTAGGTACTTTATTTTTTTGGTTGCAATAGTAAAGTAGATTGTTTCCATAATTTCTTTTGCTGACAGTTTATTGTTGGTAGATAAAAATGCCTCTGATTTCTGAGTATTAATTTTATATCCTACCACCTTGCTGAATTCATTTATCAGGTCCAGTAGTTTTTTGACTGAGAATTTAGGGTTTTCTATATACAATATCATATCATCTGCAAATAATGACAGTTTTACTTCTTCTTTCCCAATTTGGATGCCTTTTATTTCTTCTTCTTGTCTGATTGCTGTAGCTAGGACTTCCAGAACTATGTTGAATAAGAGTGGTGAAAGGGGGCATCCCTGCCTGGTTCCTGATCTTAAGGGGATTGCTTTTAATTTTTGTCCATTTAGTATGATATTTGCTGTGGGTTTGTCATAGATGGCCTTTATCATGTTAAGGAATGATTCCTGTATTCCCACTTTACTGAGAGTTTTGAGCATGAATGGGTGCTGGATTTTATCAAATGCCTTTTCTGCATCTATTGAAATTATCATGTGATTTTTGTCCTTTGTTTGTCAATGTGATGAATCACATTGATTGATTTGCGAATATTGAACCAGCCTTGCCTCTTCAGAATAAATCCCACTTGATCATGGTGTATGATTTTTTTCATGTATTGCTGGATCCGGTTGGCTAATATTTTGTTGAGAATTTTAGCGTCTAAATTCATCAGGGATATAGGCCTATAATTTTCTTTCTTTGTGTTGTCTTTGCCAAGTTTTGGGATCAGAATTATGCTCGCCTCATAAAAGGAGTTTGGAAGTCTTTCTTCCTCTTGAATTTTTTGAAATAGCTTGAGGAGGATAGGAGTTAGTTCTTCTTTGAATTTTTGGTAGAATTCACTTGTGAAGCCATCAGGCCCAGGACTTTTCTTTTTGGGGAGTTTTTTGATAACTGTTTTGATTTCATTTGTTGTAATTGGTCTGTTTAGGTGTTCTGCTTCTTCCAGATTGATTTTTGGAAGATTATATGATTCAAAAAATTTGTCCATTTCACTCAGGTTGTCTAATTCTTTGGCATAGAGTTCTTCATAGTATTTTCATACAATAATTTGTATTTCTGTTGTGTCAGTTGGTATTTCTCCACTGTCCTTTCTAATTTTATTTATTTGAGTCCTCTCTCATTTTTCTTGGTGAGTCTAGTTAAAGGTTCATCAATCTTGTTTACCTTTTCAAAGAACCAGCTCCTGGTTTCATTGATCCTCTGTATTTTTTCCTTAAGCCTCTATGTCATTTATTTCTGCTCTGATCTTTATTATTTCCTTCCTTCTACTGGTCCTGGGCTTTATTTGCTGTCGTTTTCCTAATTCTTTTAGATGCAGGGTCAGGTTGCTTATTTGAGCTTTTTCTAGCTTCTTATGATATGCCTGTAATGCAATGAACTTCCTTCTCAGTACTGCTTTTGCTGTGTCCCATAAATTTTGAGTTGATGTATGCTCATTATCATTTGTTTCTAGAAACTTTTTTATTTCTTCTTTGATCTCATTGTTAATTCATTCATTATTTAATATCATGCTATTTAGTTTCCAAGTGTTTGAGTATTTTTCAGTTTTTCTTTTGAGGTTAATTTTCTAGTTTCATGGCATTGTGATCAGAGAAAATGCTTGATATGATTTCAATCTTCTTGAATTTGTTGAGACCATTTTTGTGTCCTAACATGTGGTCTATCCTAGAAAACGTACCATGAGCGCTTGAGAAGAATGTATATTCTACTGCTTTAGGGTGAAAAGTTCTGAAGATATCTATTAAATCAAGTTGATCTAGTGTCTCCTTTAAGTTTGTTGTTTCTTTATTAATTTTCTTTCTTGAGGATCTATCCAGTGATGTTAGTGGGGTATTGAAATCTCCTACTATGCTAGTATTGCTGTTAATCTTGCCCTTTATATCCATCAAAGTCTGCTTTTTGTATGTCGGGGCTCCTATATTTGGTGCTTAGATATTTATAATAGTTATATCTTCCTGTTGAATTGTTCCCTTTATCATTATGTAGTGTCTTTTTTTATCTCATATTACAGCCTTTGTTTTAAAGTCCATTTTGTCCGTTTTAAGTATTGCTACCCGGCTTTTTTTTCATTTCCATTTGCATGAAATATTTTTTTGCATCCTTTTACCTTCAGTATATGTGCATCTTTGTTTTAAGGTGTGTCTCTTGTAGACAACATATGTATGGGTCCTGTTTCTTTATCCACACAGCTATCCTATGTCTTTTGATTGGATCATTTAATCCATTTACATTTAAGGTTATTATTGATATGTAGTTGTTTATTGCCATTTTATTCTTTAGAGCTGTATTCTTCTTTTGCTATATTCTTTCCTCCCTTTGAACTGTTCACAACAGGCCCCTTAGTATCTCTTGCAGGATTGGTTTGGTTTTAATGAATTCCTTGAGGCTTTCTTTGTCTGGGATGCTCTTTATTTCTCCTTCAATTTTAAACGTTAGCCTTGCTGGATAGAGTAGTCTTAGTTGTAGGTTCTTGTTCTGCATTACTTCAAATATATCTTGCCACTCCCTTCTGGCCTCAAGTGTTTCTGTTGAGAAGTCGGATGTCATCCTTATGGGGGCTCCTTTGTAGGTGATAGCCTTTTTTTTCTCTAGCAGCTTTTAAAATTTTCTCTTTATTCCTTAGCTTTGGTATTTTAAGTATGATGTGTCTTGGTGTAGATTTCTTTAGGTTTCTCTTTAATGGAGTTCTCTGTGCTTCTTGAACATGTGAAATGTTTTCCATCCTTAATTTAGGGAATTTTTCTGCTATTATTTGATTGAACAAAGTTTCTATTTCTTGTTCTCTCCTTCTTCAGGAACCCCCATGATTTGGATGTTATTTCTCTTCATGTTGTCACAGAGCTCCTTTAGAGTTTTACTCACATTTTTTGAGTCTCTTTTCTTTTTTCTGCTATGCCTCTGTGCCTTGTTAATTGTGTCCTCTAACTTGCAGATTTGACCTTCAGCCTCATCCATCCTGCTTTTAATTCCTTCCATTGTGGTCTTCAGTTTTGATACTGTATTTGTCATTTCTCTCTGATTCTTTTTTATTATTTCAATTTCCTTATTTATACTTGTTCTCTCTTTATTTAGGTGTTCATAATGACTATTCATTGTTGCTCTAAGCTCTTTGAACATCCCAACTATCATTATTTTAAATTCTGCATCTGGTAATTTAGTTATATCTGGTACATTCAGGTCCTTCTCTGGGGATTTCTCTTAATTCATTTGGGTTGCATTTCTCTGCCTGCCCATTTTGTGTGTGTATAAGAAGCTTGTGACCACTGGAGTCCAATGGGTGTTGCCTTTGTGTTCTCTAGGTGTGGTCTGTCTGCAGGCCAGCCACCCTCTCTGCCGCTGCCTAGGGCAGTTGGGTATGGGCTTTGCCAGCACCGGCCCACTGCGGCTGTTGCTGTGATTTCCACCTCTCCTGCGTGGGAGGGGCTGTGTTCTGGTGCCCGGCTCTACAATCAACAGCCTGCCTAGGCCTTTGCCTCGCCCCCACAGGTTGGGTTGCGCACTGCAATCGAGCTACAAGCCTCAGTACCAAGGGTAGAGGTGAGCACCTTTGCTCAGCTGTGGACCCACCTTATTCCTGGGCATCTGCCCAGGCCCCGCAGTCAGAGTCAGCTTGCCACAGTTTCTCGGGTTGGACGGGGCTGCTGACGTGCACTCAGCTGCGAGCCTTCGCCCATCCAGAGCTATAGCCCTGCCCTGAGGCCAGAGCCCACCTGCGCAGGATCACAAACGGCAGTTTCTCGGATTGGGCGGGGCTGCTGGCATGCGCTCAGCTGCGAGCCTCCACTTATCCGGGGCTCTAGCCCTGCCCCCGCATTCAGAGCCAACTCATGCGTGCAGGACGGCAAACCACGGTTTCTCGGGCCGGGCAGGCCTGCTGGCATGCGCTCATCCGGGAGCCTTCGCCTGTGCCTGGTCCTAGCCCCACCCCCGCAGTCAGGTCCGGCTTGCGCAGGGTCCAGGGTCGCAAAGCAGGTCTCTGCCCGTTCCTGGCCTCCCGCTTTTCCCCCGCAGGTGAGGCTACAGGCGGGCCTGCACCTGCCGGACCGCTTTAGGGCTTCCCCTCCACCACTGCTGGGCTAGACCAAGCTCACACCGGCTGGGCCTCCGTCCCTGCCGACAGAACCGCCGCCACTGTCCCTCCAGCAAGCCCTCAGCAGTGTGGGTGGGTGCACTGCAGCTCAGACCCTAACACTCCATACTGTAGTCCTGGAAGCTCCCTCCATCTAAGCATCTCTGCTCTAAGTGCCATGGGAGAGCTTGTTTGGCTGGTGTCCTGTCTCCCTTTGCTGGTATTGCTAGTTCCAGGTGAAATATTCATTTTTGATTAGGGAATTGACTTAGCCCAGGAGTTAGGGTGGCTGTCCCTCAGAGTGTTTCTCCCTGTGCCTTCAGTCCACACTCTCTTCCCGCTGCTCTGGTCCTCTCCTATGTCCCCATTCTCCGGAGCCCTGGGTGAGTGCTTGTGAGAGAGGTTTTCTGCGCTGTCCCTTTAAGAATAATCTTGGGTCTGAAAAAACTGTCTCTTTCTCACAAACAGTATCCTCACTTGTTTCACAGCTCAATACTGTCCAAATGCCTCTTCTAGGCTCTGGGGCTGAAGGCAGGGGCTTTGTTCCTGGGACCCAGGTCCCTCCCTCTCCACCAAACTCTCCTCCCGCCATGCGGGTCTCTCCAGGCTGCCGTTCGCTCTGGGGAGTTGGGCAGCCCTCTTCGCGTTTCGCTATTCCTACCCGTCTCAATACGGCTTCTTCAGTGTTCCTTGGTTGAAGAGTCCACTTAGTTTAGTTCAAAGTTGGTTTATCCAGATGATGGTTTTTAAAATTAAGTTATAATCCATTTTGGTTCTGGGAGTTGGAAGTTGGTACTTCTGCGTACTCCATCGCCATCTTGCCATCCCACACTTAGATTTTTAATTGATTGATGCCGTTTCCAATGTATGGTCTTGACTGCATAGAACAGTCCACATGGAGGGCTTCAAAAATGACAAGAGTCAATTCTTGAATTTATTTATCAATGTGCAGTGTGAGAGGTGTGTCTGCTGGGGGCTATCAGAGTGGTGATTAGGACATCAGTCTCTCCAAGCTTTCCAATTTGTTCTTTTATATTCAAGTTAAGGAGTGTGGACATGCCCTTATCACTCAGTGTGGGCCATCGCTCGACTTCTATTTCAGCTGAATGTGCCAACATACTGTCAGAGTCCTTTCTAACGAGCCCAGACAAAGGTGCTAATGCAACGTCAATAAATTCATTCTAATTCAAAGTTATGTCCCGCCCACCCTCCTCCGCATTCATTCAGCATTCCAACACGTATCACATACTGTCCTGCATGTATAAATGACACATCTCACATACTTCTTAAAGTCTGAAGCACACCTGCTCAAGGGTCACACTCCGTACCTCACCCTTGGGGTTTCTTCTGGGACTGAGTAAAGTCAAGGTCACAGCTGCCATGGTGGAGAGAGGTCACCACTGTTCTCAACCCTTGTGTGTTTCCTCTTGCACATATTCCTAGTCTGTGACAGATTCTGAATTATTCGGGTTTTCCCCAATATCTGGTTACGACTCTCTAATTAATTATTTTATATTGCTCTTTTCTCTCCCTTTCTTCTCAAAGAGAGCATTGAGAAGCAACGCTGCTCTTTTCTGAAGCTCTTTAGGCTGATCCTGTACTCTGAGATAGTGTTCATCATTCTCACCGCAGTGATTGTGAGTCACTAACTTATGTGTGCCCCTGCGTGTACCACTCAGAACCCTCAAATCATCTGTGCCGTCACCAGAGACATTTAAACTGTGAACTTGGCATTATATTAGATTGCCACAGTGGTCCTTATTCTACAATCTGGTGGTGCTTCTGCCCAATATTTAGAATATTTTTTCTTTATTAAATTTATTGGTGTGATGCTGGTTAACATAATTATAAAGGTTTCAGGTGCCCATTTCTACAACAAATACAACCCTGTTGTGTGTCCACCCTTTTCCCCTGGTCAGTTCATTGTCAATCACCATTTATCACCCGTGTGCCTAATTGGATATCATCTGGAATCAGAACTCTTTTCTAAAATTATTCATCTTTGTTTTGCTCAGTTTCCATGGATCTCGTTCTCATAAGTGTCTGACGGCTACACCACATGGCATCCCCTCCTCTGCCAGTTCAACAGTTGATTCTCCAGATCCTCAGTGAGCCAAAGGTAACTCTACAATCACGGATTTATGTTATTCCAAAGATAGAACAATATCCCTTTTTCTCTTGAAAAGGAGTCGACAAAATAGTTTTCTTATAGTTTTTTCTGTGTGTTACAGAGAAAGAGAGAGGGAGAGGTAGGGACAGACAGGCAGGAATAGAGAGAGATAAGCATCAGTTCTTCATTGAGGCTCCTTAGCTGTTCATTTATTGCTTTCTCATATGTGCTTTGACAGGGCTTAGAACAGAATGAGTGATGCCTTGCTCAAGCCAGAGACCTTCGTCTCAAGCAAGCAACCATGGGGTCATGTCTATAATTCCAAGCTCAATCCAGTTATCTTGGGGCTTCAAACCTGGGTTCTCCATGTCCCAGTTCAATGCTTTATGCACTGCGCCACAGCCTGGTCAGGCTCTTTTACTTTTTTTGTTACTAAATTTATTGAGGTAACATATTGAATATATAAATGTTGATTTGTTGATTTTAGCCAGAGAGGAAAATAGAGAGAAAGACAGGAACACAGATATATTCCTGTACGTGCCCTGACTGGGGATGGGCACCTTAGCACGTGGGGACAACGCTTCCACCATGAGCACCTGGCCGGGCCTGGGCGGATCGGATTTTAGAGGTTGAGTGACAGTGTAACGATGTGCCTGCGTTTTCAAGAAAGAACTTTGTTTTTGACATATTTGACTCTGAGGCAAACAAAATCTAAAAGTTGCCTCTCACAGGACAGCAGGGATTGGAGAATGGCAGCAGGACGTTGATAGAAATCCATAAATATGTACACGATTTCCTACCTTGTTTTACTATTTCTTTTACTGATTTGAGAGACAGAGAGAGAGTCAAGATATAGAAAGGGAGAGAGATAAGAAGCATCAACTCGTGGTTGCTTCACTTTACTTGTTCATTGATTGCTCCTTGTAGTTGTCTTGACCATGGCGGCTCCAGCCAGACCAGTGACACCTCACTCAAGCTGACAACCCTGTGCTAAAGCTGCAGGAGTCAGTGCTCTATCAAGCGACCACAGAGTTTTGAAATGGGTACCTCTGCTGTACCCACTGTGCCGTCACCAATCAGGTTCGCTGGGTCTTTGTGAGACTCTAAATGGAATCTGTACTTAGCAGGGACAGTTCAAGGACCTGCATGTCTGCAGCAGTGTATGACCCAGGTCACTGAGAAGCTAGTACTACAGCCTGAACTTGCATCGAGCCCTCTCTTGTTCTGAGTCCAACTAAAATGTGTATCTCTTCAGGTCCCTCCATAAATTTGCAGGAGTCTATATTCACCTAAGGAATGTGCCACCTCTCAAACCCAGAGCCACCGGGGGCTGTGCCTCCGTCATGGTTGTACGAGGGGCCGGATGTTCTTATTATTTTTTACCTTGACAGTTACCTGTCCTGTTGAATCCTTCTGGACCCATGAATATTTTACTGAGGGATAAGAGCCCTGAATTTTACACAGATTCATTCTGCCGCCTCTAATGTCCAAAATGCCTGAACAACCTGTTCTCAGTCACTAGGTCCACTCAGCACAGCATCGTCCTTTTAATGGAGCTGTGGGAGGGATTCCCTTAGCTAGAACAGGAAGTCAAGACCTCTGCCACTCATCTGGTGCTGCTTTGACCTCGCTGACTGTTAGAGAAACCAGACCCTCCTCACGTTAGTGCCCCCGCCCAGGTATTCTACTACGCCCAACACATTGTGATATTTTAATGAACTTGATGCCGCTTCTGATGTAAGGACTTGACTGCAAAGAATCATTTACACGAAGCTCTTTAAAGATGACAAGGGTTTATTCGTAATTTATTTCTCAATGAACAGTGAGAGGTGTGTCTGCAGGTTGCTATCAGAGTGGTGATTAGGACTTCAGTCTCTTCATGCTCTCTGATTCGTTCTTCTATATTCAACCCAAGGGAGAGTGGACATCCTCATGTCACTCCCATTGGGCCATCGCTGGATTTATAATTCAGCCGAATATGCCAACACACTGTCAGAGACCTTTGTAATGAGCCCAGACACAGGTGCAAATGCAGCATCAATAAATTCATTCTCACTGAAAATTCTGTCCCTCCCACCATTGACCCCCATCATTCAGCGTTCCCACACATAGTGCATAGGTCCCCGCTAGTATGAATGACACATCTCAAGTATTCTTTCAGAGTGTGGCACATTTACTCAAGGGTCACACTCTGTCTCTAAACCTTGGGGTGTTTAGAGACGTGAGTGTGGCCTAGTTGGCAGCTGCGACAGGAGAAGTCACCACCAGTATTACCCTTGTTGCTTCTTCATGCGCAATTTCCTGGTCATGACAAACCTGAGTTATTCTAGTTTTCTGCAATATCTTTTTGTAATTCTAAATTACCTTTTCCATTTTTTTTTTTTACCCAGGCTTGGAATGATTGTGAACTAAACTGCTTTTCTATGGAGCCCTAAAGCTGAACTTGGAGTCTGTGATAGTCTTCAGGGTCCTCACCACAGTGGTTCTGAGTGAGTAACACATGCCTGTTGCTTTTGGACCACTCAGAACTATCAGATCATCTGCGCTGTTAACACAAACATTTGAACTGCAAACTACGGTATCTGTTAGACTGCCACATCAGTCTTCAGTCCACCATCTAGTGATGTTTTAGTCTAATATCTAAAAGTTTTCTTGCCTGGCTGACTACTCTCCAGCATCAGAATATTTTCTTTTGAACTAATGCATTCTGTTTTTCTGTTCCTTTAGTAGACATTCTTTCTCATTAAATATCCAATGGGGACACCATTTACAAAACCTCCCACTACCACATTCAACACATGATACTGCACATCCTTAATAAAGATAAGGTAAGTATATAAAAGTTGACTTATGGTACTTAAAAGGAGAAAGTCTCTTTTCTTGAACAAGATGGGGACTGCCAAATCTTTTCAATTAAATTTACTAGATTCAACCAGACCAGGAGGTTCCACCATGGAAAGAGTGTCAGACTGGGATCCAGAGGACCCAGGTTCAAAACCCCAAGGTCGCCGACTTGAGCACGAGCTCACCAACTGAGCGAAGGCTCACTGGCTTGAGCATGGGATAATAGACATGACCCCATGTTAGCTGGCTTGAGCGCAAAGGTTGCTGTCTTGACACACAAGTGTGCTGGCTTGAGCCCAAGGTTGCTGGCTTGAGCAAGGGGTCACTCGTTTTGCTGTACTCACTCCCTGTCAAAGTACATGTGAGAAAGCAATCAATGAACAATTAAGGTGCCATAATGAAGACTTGATACTTCTCATTTCTCTCCCTTTCTGTCCATCTGTCCCTATGTTTCTCTCTCGCTGTGTCTCTGTTACAGAAAAAGGAATTTATTGAGGTAACATTGGTTAATATTATATTAATTTCCTAGTATAAACTGATAATAAAAGGCTTGCATGTTCTATGGTTTTATCACCTCCCAAAGTCTAGCCCTATTCGTCATCACCTCTTTGACCCCATTTATCCGCCTCTTGTCTGGAGACTGCCATTCTTTCCTCTGTGTCTATAAGTTTGGTTATTATTTGTTTTGTTTGTATCTTTTTATTTATATTTCTCATGTGAGTGAAACCTCAGCATGAGTCGGTCAGCCTACCTACTTGGTTATTGAAATCCTCCTGTGAGAGGTCACATTGTTCTTTTTTATTTATATTTATATTTATTGATTTAAGAGAAACGATGGGACAGGGAGAGAGAAACATCGATTTCTTTTTCTACTTTCATGCCATCATTGGTAGACTCTTGTGTGTGTCTTGACCAGGGGTCAAACCCACAACCTTGGGGTATCAGAACAATGCTTTACCAATTGAACTACCTGCGTGGTCAGAGCCTAGGCCCATTTTTCTCAGCATCTTATGAGACACATATATCTTCAGGAATGCTTGTCCACTGAGAGAGACCTAGTCACATTTTTCTTGCCCAGGTGTCACTGTCGAATATTTTTTAATCATATTTGTTTCCAGTCCCTGACCATTTATTCAAAATATTGACCCAAGACTTTAAATTACTATATACATGCTTTTCTAATCACTTGTCCTCCAAGCAAAGTGAGGATGAGATGACCTGCCCCAAACTATGCCCGTTTTGAAAGTGTGCCTTACCCACTGATCTTCATGAATGTTCGCAGATAGTCTGTCCTGCTTCAGCTGTTTACTTCTTGGTGGTTCACTGACATCATGCTAAGTTATCTGTAAGCCAAGATATGTCTTTTCTTACTCAGTGAGCAGGTCATGGGGTGATACCATGAGTCCTCAGGTATGTGAGGAAAGAGAGATCCATTGTATAGCCATCAAGACTGAGGGCATCTCGTCCACTGCTTATATAACTGACACGTGCCTGCATCGTCCTCCCAGGTTGGGTCATGTATGCACCCCTTCACATGGATGCTGTATCTTCCTGTGCATGGGCATCTTTATGACTCTGTTGATGATGTCACACCCTGGACACAATGGATAGCTCAGCATACATGCTAATGTGGTGGCCCATGATGAAGCGTTTCATCTTTGAACCCAAGAAAACCCTTTAGGACAAACCAAAGTCCATTTGAGGGATGATGACAGATAATTTCCCTGATTGTTTATCATCTAGGTTAGGACTTTTCATGGTTTGAGAGGGAGTAAAACCCACCTGTGATGCCCTTACGTGCCTCAGTCAGATCCTGGAACCTCTGCCTCCCAACAGGTCCCTGTAGACCTACGTAGTCCTGAGTGTCTTCCTCCCCAGCTCTCTACACCCCAGTGAACACTGCGTGTGACATTCACCATCCACTGGTCCAGGGTCATCAGTGTCCCTGTGACTCGGGAGGAAGGAAGCCATTAAGTGTTTGCAGCCCTGTGGTCAGTTCTCCACGTGGCTCTCAGTCATGACACTGAAGAGACAAAGGAGGGGTATGCTTAGATGCTAGTTTTCTGGGTGAAGAGGATTTTATAGTTTAGGTGGTGGTACAAACACTTGACTTAAAAACTAGGACATGAGCTGTTTCCCCAGTGTCAGTAGGATTGGTGGGTGACAAAAGACCTTGCCTGAAAACCCTGAGCATCTACACTGTCGTTCACTCCAGGTCTTGCTAAGGCTGCAAACAGCATCTCTCTGCAAATGCAGTGCTAAGACCATCGTATCTGCTGCAACATGGTCGGGTCAGAGAGCAGCCTGTACCACATCCCAGACTGTTAAAGAACCCTCTTTTTTTCTGGGTTCACTGAAAATGGGCAGCTCTTCAGGTCTCATCATAAATTTTCAGGAGTCTCATGCCCACCTGAGGAATGTGCGGTTTCTCACATCCAGAGCCCACAGGGGCTGTGCCTCCATCATGGTTGTACGAGGGCTTGATGCCCCAAGTTATCCTTTACCTCGTACAATTAATTACCTGTCCTACTCAATCCTCTGGGACTCATAAATATTTCACTAAAAGATAAGAACGCTGAATTTGACACATTTATTCTTCAGCTTCTACCATTCATACGCTTGAACATATATAGATTAGAACTTTTCCCACTCACCAGGTCCCGTCAGGACAAGATCATCCTTGTAATGCAGGAGAAGACCGGATGTCCTGTTGGTGGCTAAGGAAGTCAGAGCTCTGCAGACGGGATGCAGACCTAGGCTGTGGAGGTGATGTCCCCTGAGTGAGTATCTCCTGGCCATCTCACTGAGAGGATACAGCTCTGATTGAACTTTGAATACAGGTCGGAGCCAAAGACAGGGCAGTACATGACTTGGGGATCAGGGAAAGCAAGTGTTTGCTCAATCAATGAGACCATATTGGTGAAGCATCAGAACTTGAAGTCACCTGCAGGTAAAGTTTGCAATAATTCACCGCCATTTACTAAGCTGATTCTTCCTCTTTCTCCTCCTCTTTTCCCTCTTCCTCCTCCTTCTCCTTCATCTTCTCTTTCTTTCTTTTCTTCTCTTTCTCCTTCTTCTTCTTTTCTTCCTCCTTTTTCTTTTTCTTCCTCCTCTTTTTCTTCTCCTCCTTCTTTTTCTCATCCTCCTCCTCTTCTTCCTCCTCTTCCTCTTCATCCATCTTCTGCTTGTTCTTCTTTCACTTCTTCTCTTCTTTCTCCCTCTCATCTTGTTTCTCCTCCTTTTTCTTCTCCACCTCCTCCTCTACCTTCTTTCTTGTATCTTCCTTCTGTTTTTTTTCTCCCCCACAGGATGAATAATGAGCTGACTGAGGATATGGAGGGCATCAGCATTACTGCATCTTCAAACCCTTGATCGAGTTAAAATCTCCGCAGTCCATCCAGGTGTGTGATCCAGCCTGTGTCATCCAGTATTCCCAGGTGTGGGAAGCTCTGATGGCCTCTTTTTAGTCTCTCCCACCACAGTGGCTAATTGCTCAGTGACTCCATGTTGGGATTCTCAGCTGTTATGTGCACTTGAGTAATGCATGCTATGTCTAGGTGACAAGCACAGGCTGGCTTCAGGGTCTGAGTAGGTGGACTACAAATTGATGTGAGCTAAAACTTCATTGATCAGCTGTCCATCAAAGCCCCATCTCAGAGTATAGACTCACAATCTACTAGGGGTCTCCCACATACAATATCAGTTCAGGTACTGTGTCCTGCAGTCTCTGAATATAGCTGTAAGTCCCTTGGAAACAGACTTGAGGTAACATGTACAATACAATCGCTCAGTAGTGTGTTGGGCCCTACCTCAGGTAGTTTTAGTCTCCCCTTCAATAAAGTGGTCTTGAGTGTGTAACGTGGCTCAGCTATGAGAATTGGTTAACAAAATGGTGTAATACATTCTTGTCAAGTTCATTTTCTAGAACATTTTGCTTATATACATCAAGTAAGAATTGAGCGGGCTTACTGCCTCTCTCGCTCCTGGGTCACCGTGGTTAATGAACTGACACCGTAGGTTGCGGCCATCAGACTGATGTTGGGCTGCTCTGACATTGCTGTCTGTTAGATGACCAGACCCACCAAGAGACTAGAGGGTGAACAAAGTGTCTTGGCTGCTGCCACCCCAGAATGCAGTAACTCCCATCACATTTAGTGTCTAATTGATTGGCTGTAAGTTCCCTCGGTAAGGTCTGATGTTCAAGAAAGGTAATCACTGAGCTGTTCAAAGATGCCCTTTGTTTCATCTAAAACTTACCTCTCAATATGTGGGTGAAAGTGTTTCTTGTGCCCACCCCAAAGGGGAGAGTGGGACTTAGATGACAGACCCATTCGAACATTATAGTCTCTCGAAGCTCTAGAATTTCTTCCTCTACATGAAACCAAGGGAGAGTGGACATGCCCATGTCACTCACAGTGGGCTATATCACAATAGTAGGATTTATGTTTCAGCAAATATATCAACAACCTGATGGAGCCCAATCAGTATGTTCATCCTCATCCAATGTTGTCTTCCTCCCACCATCATCTCTCATCATTCAACGTTTTCACCTGTAGTCCATGTTGTCCTGCTTGTATAAATGACATATCTCATGTAGTTCTTTCAGACTGTAGCACCCTTGCTTGAGGATCACACTTTGTCTCTGACCCTTGGGGTTTCCTCTGGGACTTTAGTCTAGTCCAGGTCACAGGTCCTACAGGAAAGGGCATCACCTTTCTCGTCCTTGTGTTTTTCCATGCTCACCTGAGGAATGTGCCGCTTCTCACATCCCGGACCAATGGCGGTGTGCCTCCATCATGATTTAATGAGGGGCACGATGCCCCTTGTTATCTTTTACCTGTCCTGCTCAATCCCTCTGGATCCATAAATACTTCATTGAGGGATAAGAGCCCTGAATTTTGCACAGATTTATTCTGCATGTAATAAATAGACACTCCATGTGCATAAACAAGTTTGTTCTCACTCATCAGGTTCAGTCAGCACAACATCACCCTTATGAAGAGCAGCGGGAGGGATGTCCTGAGGAAGGAAAAGGAAGTCAGAGCTTTGCAGATGAGATGGAGACCCAGCTGTAGAGGTGATGCCCCCTGGGTGAGAGGGTGAGTGTGTGCTGGCCATGCCACTGAGATGACACAGTTCTGAGTGAACTTTGGATACAGGTAGAGCCAAAGCCATTTGATAGAGCAGTAAGTGATGAAGTGAAAGAACAGAGGAAGCATGAGTTTTCTCAAGCAATTTTACCGGGTGAGAGCAGTGGCAGAACATGGAGTCACCTGCAGGTAAAGTTTGCAATAATTCACAGCCCTTTACTAAGTTTCTTCTTCATATTCTTTTTTCTTTTTTTTTTTTGACAGAGACTGGGAGAGAGTCAGAGAGAATGACAGATACAGACAGACAGACAGGAAGTGAGAGGGATGAGAAGCATCAGTATTTGCTGCGGCACCTTAGTTATTCACTAATTGATTTCTCATATTTGCCTTGACCAGTGGTCTACAACACAGCGAGTGACCCCTTTCTCAAGCCAGAAACATTGGACTTAAAGCCAGTGACCTTTCAGCTGAAGACAGCGACCTTGGGGTCCTGTTTATGATCACACGCTCAAGCCAGCTACCCTGTGTTCAAGCTGGTGAGCCCACACTCAAGCTGGTGACCTAGGGTTCCAATCTTGGCTTCTCCGCATCCCAGTCTAACGCTCTATCCAGTGCATCACTCCTCGGTCAAACTTCTTCTTCCTTTTCATCTTCTTCACCTTCTTCCTCTTCTTTCTCTTTCTCCTCATCTACCACCCCTTCCTCTTCTTCGTCATCTTCTTTTTTCTTCCTTCATTTTTCTATGCCTTTTCTTCCTCCTCCTCTTCCTCACCCTCTTCTTCTTTCTCATCCTCTTTTTCTTCCTCCTTCTCCTCTCCTTCTTCTTCTTCCTCTTCGTCTTCTTCTTTTCGTGCTTTATCTCTTTCATCTTTTCCTTCTTCTAAATCTTCTTCTTTATACCTTCTACCTTCAACCTTATTCTTGTTTTCTTCTGACCTCACAGGATGAAGAAAGAACTGACTGAGGATGTGGAGGGCATCAGCATTCCTGCATCTTCAAACTCTTGATGGAACTCAGATCTCTTCAGTCCATCCAGGTGTGTGATCCAACCTCTGTGTTTCTGTTTTCCCAGTTCTGACAGCCTATGTTTAGTGTCTTCCAGCACAGTAGCTCACTCCTTAGTGAACTGATGTGGGAATTCTCTCAGCTGCTATGTCTAATTCAGTTATGAATTCTGGGTATAGGAGTCAACCACAGTATGGCTTCAGGGACCCAGTGGATCTGAGCTAAACCTCCATTGGTCAGCTGACCCTCAAAAGCCTTGACTCTGAGTGTAGTGTCACAGTCATATTTCGTTTCTCAGAATGTTAGTTCAGGGAAAGTGTCCTGGTTTACAGAATTATATTTTTACTTTCTTTTCCCAATTCTGAATCACCATTCTAAAATGCTACCAGTCAGTTTTGAGAAAATTTAAGGAAAGATTTTTGGTATTAGTTCTTTGCAGTGTGTTGTGGTCCTTCTTCAAGTAGACCCGGTCTCCCTTCAGTAAAGGAATTCTTGTGTATAAATGCTCAGTCTGGGAATTTTTTAAGAAGCTGACTCTATAGGTTCATGATTCAAGTTACGCCATGTTCATTTCACCTACAACATCTCCGCTTACTCAGAACACGGAAGAATGGAGTAGGGTTCCTGCTTTTACTTGAAGGAGCAACATGATTTATGGGTCAGAGCCAGAGGTCAGGGCCAGGTGGACTGATCTAATGCCGCTTTGACCTCGCTGCCTGTGAGAGGAACCAGATCATCCTAGCGTTAGTGGCTGTAAAAGGCCCTTTGGCCCCTGCCACTCTGGGATTCAGTTACTCCTGTCACACTTAGATTTTTAATTGATTAATGTCGTTTCCAATGTAAGGTCATGACTGCGGTGAACAGTCAACATGGAGCGTAGACAAGGGTCCATTCTTGAATTTATTTATCAATGTGCAGTGAGAGGTTTGTCGGCTTGGAGCTATCAGAGTGGCGATTAGGACATCAGTCTCTCCAAGCTTTCCAATTCGTTCTTATATATTCAACCTAAGGAGGGTGGACATTGCCTTGTCACTCACTGTGGGCCATCGCTGGATTTATATTTCAGCCGAATGTGCCAACATACTGTCAGAATCCTTTCTAAAGAGCGTAGACACAGGAGCAAATGCAGCATCAATAAAGTCATTCTAATTCAAAGTTATGTCCCTCCCATCTTCCTCCGCCTTCATTCAGCATTCCCACACGTATCACATACTGTCCTGCATGTATAAATGACACATCTCACGTACTTTTTGCATTGTGTAGCACACTCGCTCAAGGGTCACACTCTGTCCCTCACCTTTGGGGTTTCAGTGGGACTGAGTCAAGTCAAGGTCACAGCTGCCATGGTGGAGAGATGTCACCACTGTTCTCAACCCTTGTGTGTTTCCTCTTGTACATTTTCCTAGTCTGTGACAGATTCTGAGTTATTCTGGTTTGCACCAATATCTGGTTACGACTCCCTAATTAATTTTCTCATATTTCTCTCTTCTCTCTTTCTCTTCTCAAAGAGAGCATTGAGAATTAGCACTCCTCTTTCCTAAAGCTTTTTAGGCTGATCCTGGACTCTGAGATAGTATTCATCATTCTCACCGCAGTGATTGTGAATCACTAACTCATGTGTTCCCCTGCGTGTACCACTCAGAACTGTCAAATCATCTGTGCCATCACCAGAGACATTTACTCTGTGAACTTGGCATTATATTAGATTGCCACAGTGGTCCTTACTCTATAATCTGGTGATGCTTTAGAATATTTTTTCTTTATTAAATTTATTTGGGTGATATGGTTAACATAATTATACAGGTTTCAGGTGCCCAATTCTACAACAAATACAACCCTGTTGGGTGTTCACCCCCTTCTCTTGGTCAGTTTTTTGTCCATCACCATTTATCACACCTGTGCCTAATTGGATATAATCTGGAATCAGAACTATTTTCTCAAACTATTCATCTTTGTCTTCCTCAGTTTCTATGGATCTGTGTCTCATAAGTGTCTGATGACTACACTACAAGGCATCCCCTCCTCACCAAGTTCTACAGGTGATTCTCCAGATCCTCAGTGAACCAAAGGTAACTCTACAATCACGAATTTATGCAATGACAAAGAGAGAAGAATATCCCCTCTTCTCTTTAAAAGGAGTCGACAAAATATGTTTCTTATACTTTTTTCTATGTGTTACAGAGACAGAGAGAGGGAGAGGTAGGGACAGACAGGCAGGAAGGGAGAGAGATAAGCATCAGTTCTTCATTGTGGCTCCTTAGTTGTTCATTGATTGCTTTCTCATATGTGCTTTGATAAGGCTTAGAGCAGAACGAGTGATGCCTTTCTCAAGCCAGTGACCTTCGACTCAAGCCAGCAACCATGTGGTCATGTCTATAATTTCAATCTCTAGCTGATTACCTTAGGGCTTCAAACCTGGGTTCTCCATGTCCCAGACTAATGCTCTATGCACTGCGCCACAGCCAGGTCAGGCTCTTTTACTTTTTTTGTTACTAAATTTATTGGGGTAATATATTCATCATATAAATGTTTATTTATTGATTTTAGCCAGAGAAGAAAGTAAAGAGAAAGACAGGAACACAGATATGTTCCTGTACGTGCCCTCACTGGGGATGGGCACCTTAGCACGTGGGGACAACATTCCACCTAGCCGGGGCTGGATTAGAGGATTTTAGAGGTTGAGTGACAGTGTAAAAATGTGCCTGCGTTTTCAAGAAAGAACTTTGTTTTTGACATATTTGACTCTGAGGCAAACAAAGTCTAAAAGTTGCCTCTCACAGAACAGCAGGGATTGGAGAATGGCAGCAGGACGTTGATAGAAATCCATAAATATGTACACAATTTCCTACCTTGTTTTACTATTTCTTTTACTGATTTGAGAGAGAGAGAGAGGCAAGAGATAGAAAGGGAGAGAGATAAGAAGCATCAACTCGTGGTTGCTTCACTTTACTTGTTCATTGATTGCTCCTTGTAGTTGTCTTGACCATGGCGGCTCCAGCCAGACCAGTGACACCTCACTCAAGCTGACGACCCTGTGCTAAAGTTGCAGGAGTCAGTGCTCTATCAAGCGACCACAGAGTTTTGAAATGGGTACCTCTGCTGTACCCACTGTGCCGTCACCAATCAGGTTCGCTGGGTCTTTGTGAGACTCTAAATGGAATCTGTACCTACCAGGGACAGTTCAAGAACCAGCATGTCTGCAGCAGTGTATGACCCAGGTCACTGAGAAGCTAGTACTACAGCCTGAACTTGCATCAAGCCCTCTCTTGTTCTGAGTCCAACTAAAATGAGCATCTCTTCAGGTCCCTCCATAAATTTGCAGGAGTCTATATTCACCTAAGGAATGTGCCGCCTCTCACACCCAGAGCCACCGGGGGCTGTGCCTCCGTCAAGGTTGTATGAGGGGCCGGACGTCCCTATTATTTTTTACCTTGACAATTACCTGTCCTGTTGAATTCCTCTAGACCCATGAATATTTCACTGAGGGAGAAGAGCCCTGAATTTTACACAGATTTATTCTGAAGCCTCTAATGTTCAAAATGCCTAAACAAGTCTGTTCTCAATTACTGTGTCCAGTCAGCACAGCATCATCCTTTCAATGAAGCCGTGGGAGAGATGCCCTTAGCTAGGAAGGGAAGTCAAGACCTCTGCCACTCATCTGGTGCTGCTTTGACCTCGCTGACTGTTAGAGAAACCAGACCCTCCTCGCGTTAGTGCCCATCCCCCAGGTATTCTAATACCCCCAACACATTGAGATATTCTAATGAACTTGATGCCGCTTCCAATGTAAGGTCTTGACTGAAAAGAATCTTTTACATGAAGCTCTTTAAAGATGACAAGGGTTTATTGCTAATTTATTTCTCAATGTGCAGTGAGAGGTGTGTTTATAGGGTGCTATCAGAGTGGTGATTAGGACTTCAGTCTCTCCAAGCTTTCCGATTCGTTCTTCTATATTCAACCCAAGGGAGAGTTGACTTCCTCTTGTCACTCCCTGTGGGCCCTCGGTGGATTTATACTTCAGCCAAATATGCCAACACACTGTCAGAGACCTTTGTAATGAGCCCAGACACAGGTGCAAATGCAGCATCAATAAATTCATTCTCATTCAAAGTTCTGTCCCTCCCACCATCGACTCCCATCATTCAGCGTTCCCACACATAGTGCATAGTTCCCCGCTAGTATGAATGACACATCTCAAGTATTCTTTCAGAGTGTGGCACACTTACTCAAGGGTCATACTCTGTCTCTAAACCTTGGGGTGTTTGGGAACGTGAGTGTGGCCATGAAGGCAGCTGCCACAGGAGAGGTTACCACCATTCTTACCCTTGTTGGTTCTTCATGCAAAATTTCCTGGTTATGACAAACCCTGAGTTATTCTAGTTTTCTGCAATATCTTTTTGTAACTTTCCAAATTAACTTTTCCATTTTTTTTGTTTTACCCAGGCTTGGAACGATTGAGAACTAAACTGCTTTTCTATGGAGCCCTAAAGCTGAACTTGGAGTCTGTGATATTCTTCAGGGTCCTCGCCACATTGGTTGCGAATCAGTAACTCATGTCTGCTGCTTTTGGACCACTCAGAACTATCAGATCATCTGTGCTGTTAACACAGACATTTGAACTGCAAACCACAATATCTGCTAGACTGCCAGAGCAGTCTTTAGTCCACCATTTAGTGATGCTTTAGTCTAATATCTAAAAGTTTTCTTGCCTGGTTGACTACTCTCCAGCATCAGAATATTTTCTTTTTAACTAATGCAATCCGTTTTTCTGTTCCTTTCATAGACATTCTTTCTCATTAAATATCCAATGGGGACACCATTTACTAAACCTCCCATTACCAACCACATTTAACACATGATACTCCACATCCTTAATGTATTAAGGTAAGTATATAAAGGTTGACTTATGGTACCTAAGAGAAAGGAGAAAGTCTCTTTTCTTGAACAAGATGGGGACTAGCAAATCTTTTCAATTAAATTTACTCGGTTCAGCCTGACCGGGCGGTTCCACCATGGAAAGAGTGTCATACTGGGATCCAGAGGAAACAGGTTCAAAACCCCAAGGTCGCTGACTTGAGCACGAGCTTACCAGCTGAGCGCAGGCTCACTGGCTTGAGCGTGGGATAATAGACATGACCCCATGGTAGCTAGCTTGAGTGCAAAGGTTGCTGTCTTGAAGCACACGGGTGGTGGCTTGAGTCCAAGATTGCTGGCCTGAGCTAGGGGTCACTCGTTTTGCTGTAACCCAGCCCAGTGAGAACACATGTGAGAAAGCATTCAAAGAACAATTAAGGTGCTATAATGAAGACTTGATACTTCTCATTTCTCTCCCTTCCTATACTTCTGTCCCTATGTTTCTCTCTCTCTGTCTCTGTCACAGAAAAAGGAATTTATTGCAGTAACATTGGTTAATATTATATTAATTTCCTTATAAAACTGATAATACAAGCTTGCATGTTCTATGGTTTTATCATCTCCCAATGTCTAGTCTTCTTCCGTCATCCCCTCTTTGACCCCATTTATCCGCTTTTTGTCTGGACACTGCCATTCTTTCCTGTGTCTATAAGTTTGGTTATTATTTGTTTTGCTTGTGTGTTCTTATTTATATTTTTCATGTGAGTGAAACATCAGCGTGGGTCGGTCAGCCTATCTACTTGGGTATGGACATCCTCCTGTGAGAGGTCACATTGTTCTTTTTTATTTATATTTATTGATTTAAGAGAAGCGATAGGACAGGGAGAGAGAAACATCGATTTCTTGTTCCTCTTTCATGCCGTCATTGGTAGAGTCTTGTGTGTGTCTTGACCAGAGGTCAAACCCAGAACCTTGGGGTATCAGAACAATGCTTTAACCAGTTGAACTACATGCGTGGTCAGAGCCAAGGCTCATTATTCTCAGCATCATATGAGACACATATATCTTCAGGAATGCTTGCCTACTGAGAGAGACCTAGTCATATTTTTCTTGCCCAGGTGTCACTGTTGAATATTTTTTAATCATGTTTGTTTCGAGTCCCTGACCATTTATTCAAAATATTGACTCAAGATTTTGAATCACTATGTACATGCTTTTCTGGTCACTTGTCCTCCAAGCAATGTGAGGATGAGATGACCTGTCCCAAACTATGCCCGTTTTGACTGTGTGTCTGACCCACTGACCTTTACGTATGTCCACAGATTGTCTGTCATGCTGCAGCCGTCCACTTCTTTGAGCTTCACTGATATCATACTAAGTCATCTGTAAGCCAGGAAATGTCTTTTCTTACTCAGTCAGCTGGTCATGGGGAAATCTCATCAGTCCTCAGGTATTTCAGGAAAGAGGGATTCATTGAATAGCCACAGAGACTGAGGGCATCTTGTCCACTGCTTATATAACTGACATGTGCCTGCAGCGTCCTCCCATGTTGGGTCATGTATGCACCCCTTCACATGGATGCTGTAAATCCTGTGCATGGGCACCTTTATGACTCTGTGGGTGATGTCACACCCTGGACACAATGGATAGCTCAGCATGCATGCTAATGTGGTGGCCCATGGTGAAGTGTTTCTTCTTTAAACCCAAGAAAACCCTTTGGGACAAACCACAGTCCATTCGAGGGATGATGACAGATCATTTCCCTGATTGTTTATCACCTAAGTTAGGACTTTTCATGGTTTGAGAGGGAGTAAAACCCACCTGTGATGGCTTGACATGCCTTAGTGAGATCGTGGAACCCCTGCCTCTCAACAGGTCCTTGTAGACCTCTGTCGTCTGGAGTGACTTCCTGCCCAGCTCTCTACACCCCAGTGAATATTGAGTGTGACGTTCACCAGCCTCTGGTCTAGGGTCATCAGTGTCCCTGTTACTCAGGAGGAAGGAAGACATTAAGTGTTTGCAGTCCTGTGGTCAGTCCTCTACGTGGCTCTCAGTCATGACACTGAAGAGACAAAGGAGGGGTATGCTTAGATGCTAGTTTTCTGGGTGAAGAGGATTTTAGAGGTTGGGTCTTGATGCAAACACTTGACTTAAAAACTAGGACAAGAGCATTTTCTCCAGTGTCTGTAGGATTGGTGGGTGACAGCAAGACCTTGCCTGAAAACCCTGAGCATCTACACTGTCGTTCACTCCAGGTCTTGCTAAGGCTGCAAACAGCATCTCTCTGCAAATGCAGTGCTAAGACCATTGTATCTGCTGCAACATGGTCGGGTCATAGAGCAGCCTGTACCACATCCCAGACTGTCAAAGAACCCTCTCTTTTTCTGGGTTCAGTGAAAATGGGCAGCTCTTTAGGTCTCACCATAAATTATCAGGAGTCTCATGCTCACCTGAGGAATGTGCCGCGTCTCACATCCAGAGCCCACAGGGGCTGTGCCTCCATCATGGTTGTACGAGGTTTTGATGCCCCAAGTTGTCCTTTACCTTGAACAATTACCTGTCCTACTCAATTTTCATGGACCCATAAATATTTTACTAAAAGATGAGAACGCTGAATTTTACACAGATTTATTCTGCAGCTTCTACCATTCATATGCATGAACAAATCTGGATTAGAACTGTTCCCATTCACCAGGTCCCGTCAGGACAAGATCATCCTTGTAATGCAGGAGCAGAAGGGATCTCTTCTGTGTGGAAAAGGAAGTCAGAGCTCTGCTGACGGGACGCTGACCTGGGCTGTGTTGGTGATGTCCCCTGGGGTGAGAGGGTGAGTATGTCCTGGCCGTCTCGTTGAGAGGACACAGCTCTGATTGAACTTTGAATACAGGTCGGAGCCAAAGACAGCACAGTACATGACGTGGGAACCAGGGAAAGCAAGAATTTGCTCAAGCAATAAACCATATTGGTGAAGCATAAGAACTTGGAGTCACCTGCAGGTAAAGTTTGCCATAATTCACCCCCATTTGCTAAGCTGCTTCTTTTGCTTTCTTCTCCTCTTTCCCCTCTTCCTCCTCCTTCTCCTTCATCTTCTCTGTCTTTCTCTTCTTCTCTTTCTACTCCTCCACTTTCTCCTTCTCCTCCTCCTTCTTTTTCCTTTTCTTCCCTCTCTTCTTCCTCCTCTTCCTGTTCTTTCTATCTTCTGCTTCTTCTTCTTTCCCTTCTTCTCTTTTTTCTCCTCCTCCTCCTTATTCTCCTCCTTTTCCTCCGACACCTCCTCCTCTACCTTCTTTTTTGTATCATATTTCTGTTTTTTTTTCTCCCTCACAGGATGAGTAAAGAGCTGACTGACGATGTGGAGGGCATCAGCATTTCTGCATCTTCAAACCTTTGATGGAGCTCAGATCTCCGTAGTCCATCCAGGTGTGTGGTCCAGCCTGTTCCTTCTAGTTTTCCCAGGTATGGGAAGCTCTGATGGCCTCTGTTTAGTCTCTCCCACCACAGTGGCTCAGTGCTCAATGAACCCATGTTGGGATTCTCAGCTGTTATGTCCACTTGAGTAATGCATGCTATGTCTAGGTGACAAGCACAGGTTGGCTTCAGGGTCCGATTCTGGACTACAAATTAATGTGAGCTAAACATGCTATGATCATCTGGCCCTCAAAGCCCCATCTCAGAGTACAGACTCACAATCCACTAATGATCTCTCATATACAATTTCAGTTCAGATCCTGTGTCCTGTAGTCTCTGAATATAGCTATATGTCCCTTGGAAACAGACTTGAGGTAAGATGTACAATACAATCGTTCAGTAGTGTGTTGGGCCCTACCTCAGGTAGTTTCAATCTCCTCTTCAAGAAAGTGATCTTGGGTGTGTAACGTAGCTCAGGTATGAGAATTGGTTAACAAAATGGTGTAATGCATTCTTGTCAAGTTCATTTGCTAGAACATTCTGCTTATACACATCAAGTAAGAATTGAGCGGGCTTGCTGCCTCTCTCACTGCTGGGAGCACCGTGGTTAATGAGACCACACTGTAGGTCGGAGCCATCACACTGATGTGGGGCTGCTCTGACGTTGCTGTCTGTTAGAGGACCAGACCCACCAAGAGACTAGAGGGTGAACAAAGTGTCTTGGCTGCTGCCACCCCAGAATGCAGTAACTCCCATCACATTTAGTGTCTAATTGATTGGCTGTAAGTTCCCTCGGTAAGGTCTAATGTTCAGGAAATGTAATCATGGAGCTGTTCAAAGATGCCCTTTGTTTCATGTAAAACTTATCTCTCAATATGTGGGTGAAAGGTGTTTCTTGTGATTGTATTAGGGGCACGATGCCCCTCGTTATCCTTTCCCTGTCCTGCTCAATCCCTCTGGACCCAAAATACTTCATTGAGGGGTGAGTGGGACTTAGATGACAGACCCATTCGAAAATTTTAGTCTCTCGAAGCTTTAGAATTTCTTCCTCTATATGAAACCAAGGGAAAGTGGACATGCCCATGTCACTCACAGTGGGCTATATCACAATAGTAGGATTTATGTTTCAGCAAATATATCAACAACCTGATGGAGTCCAATCAGTATGTTCATCCTCATCCAATGTTGTCTTTCTCCCACCATCGTCCCTGACCATTCAACGTTTTCACCTATACTCCATGATGTCCTGCTTGTATAAATGACATATCTCATGTAGTTCTTTCAGACTGTAGCACCCTTGCTTGAGGATCACACTTTGTATCTGACCCTTGGGGTTTCCTTTGGGACTTTAGTCCAGGGCACAGCCTCTACAGGAAAGGTCATCACCATTCTTCTTGTGTGTTTCCATGCTCACCTGAGGAATGTGCCTCATCTCACATCCGGAGCCCATGGGAGTGTGCCTCCATCATGAGTGTATGAGGGGCACGATGCCCCTCGTTATCCTTTCCCTGTCCTGCTCAATCCCTCTGGACCCAAAATACTTCATTGAGGGAGCCCTGAATTTTGCACAGATTTATTCTGCATGTAATGACACTCCACGTGCATAAACAAGTTTGTTCTCACTCATCAGGTTCAGTCAGCACAACGTCAGTGTTGGGACAAAGCAGCAGGAGGGATGTCCTGTGGGCGGAAAAGGAAGTCAGACCTCTGCAGATGAGATGGAGACCCGAGCTGTGGAGGTGATGTCCCCTGGGGTGAGAGGGTGAGTGCGTGCTGGCAGTGCCGCTGAGAGGACACGGTTCTGAGTGAACTTTGGATAGAGGTAGAACTAAAGCCATTTGATAGAGCAGTAGGTGATGTGGGGAACAGAGGAAGCATGAGATTGTCAAGCAATTTGACTGTGTAAGAGCAGTGGCAGAACATTGAGTCACCTGCAGGTAAAGTTTGCAATAAATCTCGGCCCTTTAGTAAGTTACTTTTTCATATTATTTTTTTTCTTTGATAGAGACTGGGGGAGAGTCAGAGAGAAGGATAGACAGGGACAGACAGACAGGAAGCGAGAGAGATGAGAAGCATCAGTATTCGCTGCGGTACCTTAGTTGTTCACCGATTGATTTCTCATATGTGCCTTGACCAGGGGTCTACAGCAGAGCGAGTGACCCCGTTCTCAAGCCATAACCTTGGATTAAAGTCAGTGACCTTTCAGCTGAAGACAGCGACCTTGGGGTCATGATTATGATCCCACGCTCAAGCCATCTACACCGTGCTCAACCTGGTGAGCCCACGCTCAAGCCAGGGACCTCATGGTTCCAATTCTGATTTTCCACATCCCAGTCCAATGCTCAATCCACTGCACCGCTGCCTGGTCAAACTTCTTTCTTTTCCCCTTCTTCCCCTTCTTCATCTTCTTCCTCTTTCTCTTCCTCTTCCTCTTCTTCCTCTTCTTCATCATTTTCTTTTTTCTTCCTTTGTTTTTTGGCCTCTTTTTCCTCCTCCTCTTTCTCCTCCTCCTCTTCCTCCTCCTCTTCCTCATCATCTTTCTCTTCCTCCTCCTCCTCCTCCTCCTCTTCTTCTTCTTCTTCTCATCCTCATCATTCTCCTCCTCCTTTTCTTGCTCTATATTTTTCTCCTTTTCCTTCTTCTAAATCTTCTTTCTAATACTTTCTACCTTCAAACTTATTCTTGTTTTCTTCTGAACTCACAGGATGAATAAAGAAGTGACTGGGGATTTGGAGGGCATCAGCATTCCTGCATCTTCAAACTCTTGATGGAACTCAAATCTCTGCAGTCCATCCACGTGTGTGCTCCAACCTCTGAGTTTCTGTTTTCCCAGTTGTGGCCACTCTGACAGCCTATGTTTAGTGTCTTCCAGCACAGTAGCTCACTCCTCAGTGAACTGATGTGGGAATTCTCTCGGCTGCTATGTCTAATTCAGTTATGAATTATGGGTATAGGAGTCAACCACTGTACCTTCAGTGACACGGTGGATCTGAGATAAACCTCCATTGATCAGCTGACCCTCAAAAGCCTTGACTCTGAGTGTAGTGTCACAGTCACATTTGGTTTCACAGAATGTTAGTTCAGGGAATGTGTCCTGGTTTACAGAATTATCTTTTTACTTTTTTGTCCGAATTCTGAATCACCATGGTAAAATGCTAGCAGTCACTTCTGGGAAGATTTAAGGGAAAGTTTTTGGTATTACTTCTTTGCAGTGTGTTGTGTTCCTTCTTCAAGTAGACCTGGTCTCCCTTTAGTAAAGGAATTCTTGGTGTATAAATGCTCAGTCTTGGAATTTTTTAAGAAGCTGACTCTATATCTTTATAATTCAAGTTACAGCATGTTCATTTCACCTAGAACATCTCCGCTTACTCAGAACAAGGAAGAATTCAGTAGGCTTCCTGCTTTTACTTGTAGGAGCACCATGATTTATGGGCCCGAGGCAGAGGTCAGGGCCAGTTGGACTGATCTGGTGCTGCTTTGACCTCGCTGCCTGTGAGAGGAACCAGACCCACCTAGTGTTAGTGGCTGTAAAAGGCCATTTGGCCCCTGCCACTCTAGGATTTAGTTATTCCTGTCACACTTGGAATTTTAATTGTTTGATGCCGTTTCCAATGTAAGGTCTTGACTGCAGAGAACAGTGAACATGGAGAGCTTCAAAAATGACAACGGTCCATTTTTGAATTTATTTATCAATATGCAGTGAGAGGTGTTTCTGCTCGGAGCTATCAAGAGTGGTGAAAAGGACATCAGTCTCTCCAAGCTTTCCAGTTTGTTCTTTTCTATTCAACCTAAGGAGAGTGGACGTGCTCTTGTCACTCACTGTGGGCCATCGCTGGATTTATATTTCAGCTGAATGTGCCAACATAGTGTCAGAGTCCTTTCTAATGAGCCCAGACACAGGTGCAAATGCAGCATCAATAAATTAATTCTAATTCAAAGTTATGTCCCTCCCACCCTCTTCCGCCTTCATTCAGCCTTCGCAAATGTATCACATACTGTCCTGCATGTATAAATGACACATCTCACTTCTTTCATGTGTAGCACACTTGATCAAGGGTCACACTCTGTCCCTTACCCTTGGGGTTTCTGCTGCGACTGAGTCAAGTCAAGGTCACAGCTGCTATGGTGGAGAGAGGTCACCACTGTTCTCAACCCTTGTGTGTTTCCTCTTGCACATTTTCCTAGTCTGTGACAGATTCTGAGTTAATCTGGTTTTTCCCAATATCTGGTTACGACTCCCTAATTAATTTTCTCATATTTCTCTCTTCTTTCTATCTCTTCTCAAAGAGAGCATTGAGAGCTAACACTGCTCTTTCCTGAGCTTTTTAGGCTGATCCTGGACTCTGAGATAGTGTTCATCATTCTCACCACAGTGATTGTGAGTCACAAACTCATGTGTGTCCCTGCGTGTACCACTCAGAACTGTCAAATCATTTGTCTCGTCACCGGAGACATTTATACTGTGAACTTGGTATTATATTAGATTACCACAGTGGTCCTTACTCTACAATCTGGTGATGCATCTGGCTAATAGTTAGAATATTTTTTCTTTATTGAATTTATTGGGGTGATGCTGGTTAACATAATTATACAGGTTTCAGGTGCCCAATTCTACAACAAATACAACCCTGTTGTGTGTCCACCCCTTTCCCCTGGTCAGTTTTTATCCATCACCATTTATTACCCGTGTGCCTAATTGGGTATCATCTGGAATCAGAACTGTTTTCTAAAACTGTTCATCTTTGTTTTCCTCAGTTTCCATGGATCCCTTTCTCATAAGTGACTGACGGCTACACCACATGGCATCCCCTCCTCTGCCAAGTTCAACAGGTGATTCTCCAGATCCTCAGTGAGCCAAAGGTAACTCTACAATCTTGGATTTATGTTATGCCAAAGACATAAGAATATCCCTTCTTCTCTGAGAAGGAGTCGTCAAAATAGCTTTCTTATCCTTTTTTCTGTGTGTTACAGACACAGAGAGAGGGACAGGTAGGGACAGGCAGGCAGGAAGGGAGAGAGATAAACATCAGTTCTTCATTGTGGCTTCTTAGTTGTTCATTGATTGCTTTCTCATATGTGCTTTGACAGGGCTTAGAGCAGAACATGTGACGCCTTGCTCAAGCCAGAGACCTTCGGCTCAAGCCAGCAACCATGGCGTCATGTCTATAATTTCAAGCTCAAGCAGGTTACCTTAGGCCTTCAAACCTGGGTTCTCCATCTCCCAGTCCAACACTCTATGCACTGCGCTACAGCCTGGTCAGGCTCTTTTACTTTCTTTGTTACTAAATTTATTGGGGTAAAATATTCAATATATAAATGTTTATTTATTGATTTTAGCCAAAGAAGAAATTAGAGAGAAAGACAGGAACACAGATATGTTCCTGTACGTGCCCTCACTGGGGATGGGCACCTTAGCACTTGGGGACAACGTTACACCATGAGCTCCCTCCCAGGGCTGGGTGGAGAGGATTTTAGAGGTTGAGTGACAGTGTTACGATGTGCCTGCATTTTCAAGAAAGAACTTTGATTTTGACATATTTGACTCTGAGAAAAACAAAGTATAAAAGTTGCCTCTCACAGGACAGCAGGGATTGGTGAATGGCAGAAGGACTTTGGTTGGAAACCCTAAGTATGTGGACGAATTTCCTACCTTGTTTTACTTTTTCTTGTGTTGTTTTGAGAGAAAGAGAGGCAAGAGATAGAAAAGGAGAGAGATAAGAAGCATCAACTCATGGTTGCTTCACTTTACTTGTTCATTGATTGCTCCTTGTAGTTGTCTTGACCATGGCGGCTCCAGCCAGACCAGTGACACCTCACTCAAGCTGATGACCCTGTGCTAAAGCTGCAGGAGTCAGTGCTCTATCAAGCGACAACAGAGTTTTGAAATGGGTACCTCTGTTGTACCCACTGTGCCGTCACCAGTCAGGTTCGCCTGGTCTTTGTGAGGCTCTAAATGGAATCTGTACCTACCAGGGACAGTTCAAGGACCAGCATATCTGCAGCAGTGTATGACCCAGGTCACTGAGAAGCTAGTACTGAACTTGCATTGAGACATCTCTTGTTCTGAGTCCATCTAAAATGAGCATCTCTTCAGGTCCCTCCATAAATTTGCAGGAGTCTATACACACCTGAAGAATGTGCCGCCTCTTACTTCCAGAGCCAATGGGGGCTGTGCCTCCGTCATGGTTGTATGAGGGGCCGGACGTCCCTATTATCCTTTACCTTGACTGTTACCTGTCCTGTTGAATCCCTCTGGACCCATGAACATATCATTGAGGGAGAAGAGCCCTGAATTTTACACAGATTTATTCTGCAGCCTGTAATATTCAAAATGCCTAAACAAGTCTGTTCTCAATCACTGTGTCCAGTCAGCACAGCATCATCCTTTTATTGGATCCGTAGGAGGGATGCCCTTAGCTAGAAAGGGAAGTCAAGACCTCTGCCACTCATCTGGTACTGCTTTGACCTCGCTTACTGTTAGAGAAACCAGACCCTCCTCGCGTTAGTGCCCATCCCCCAGGTATTCTACTATGCCCAAGCCATTGAGATATTTTAATGAACTTGATGCCGCTTCCAATGTAAGGCCCTGACTGCAAAGAATCATTTACAGAAAGCTCTTTAAAGCTGACAAGGGTTTATTCTTAATTTATTTCTCATTGTGCAGTGAGAGGTGTGTTTATAGGGTGCTACCAGAGTAGGGATTAGGACTTAAGTCTTTCCAAGCTTTCCGATTCGTTCTTCTATATTCAACCGAAGGGAGAGTGGACATCCTCATGTCACTCCCTGTGGGCCATCACTGGATTTATACTTCAGCCAATATACCAACACACTGTCAGAGACCTTTGTAATGAGCCCAGACACAGGTGCAAATGCAGCATCAATAAATTCATTCTCATTCAAAGTTCTGTCCCTCCCACCGTCGTCCACCTTCTTCAGCGTTCCCACACATAGTGCATAGTTCCCTGCTTGTATGAATGACACATCTCAAGTATTCTTTCAGAGTGTGGCACACTTGTTCCAGGGTCACACTCTCTCTAAACCCTGGGGTTTTTTGGGGACATGAGTGTGGCCAAGCTGGCAGCTACCACAGGAGTGGTCACCACCATTCTTGCCCTTGTTGCTTCTTCTTGCACAATTTCCTGGTCATGTCTAACCCTGAGTTATTCTACTTTTCTGCAATATCTTTTTGTAAATCTTTAAATTAACTTTTCCATTTTTTTTTTTTTTTTACCCACGCTTGGAACGATTGAGAACTAACCTGCTTCTCTCTGGAGCCCTAAAGCTGAACCTGGAGTCTGTGACAGTCTTCAGGGTCCTCGCCACAGTGGTTGTGAGTCAGTAACTCATGTTTGCTGCTTTTGGACCGCTCAGAACTATCAGATCATCTGCGCTGTTAACACAGACATTTAAACTGCAAACCACGATATCTGTTAGACTGCCACATCAGGCTTTAGTCCACTATCTAGTGATGCTTTAGTCTAATATCTAAAAGTTTTCTTGCTTGGCTGACTACTCTCCACCATCAGAATATTTTCTTTTTAACTAATGCATTTTGTTTTTCTGTTTTTTTCATAGATATTCTTTCTCATTAAATATCCAATGGGGACACCATTTACAAAACATCCCACAACCACATTCAACACATTATACTCCACATCCTTAATGAAGATAAGGTAAATATATAAAAGTTGACTTATGGTACTTAAAAGATAGGAGAAAGTCTCTTTTCTTGAAGAAGATGGGGACTGGCAAATCTTTTCAATTAAATTTACTGGTTTCAGCCTAACCTGGAGGTTCTACCATAAAAAGTGTGTCAGACTGGGATCCAGAGGCCTCAGGTTCAAAACCCCAATGTTTTGCCGACTTGAGAGAAAAGTTTGGAGTCACTCATTTTGCTATAACCCCACCCTGTCAAAGCACATGTGAGAAAGTAATCAAAGAACAATTAAGGTGGCATAATGAAGCTCTGATGCTTCTTCTTTCTCTCCCTTTCTGTCCTTCTGTGCCTATGTTTCTCTCTCTCTCTGTCTTTGTCATAGAAAAAGGAATTTATATTAGTAACATCGGTTAATATTGTATTAATTTCCTTGTACAAACTGATAATACAGGGCTTGCATGTTCTACGGTTTTATCACCTCCCAAAGTCTACTCCTCTTCCGCCATCACATCTTTGACCCCATTTATCCGCTTTTTGTCTGGACACTGCCATTCTTTCCTGTGTCTATTAGTTTGGTTATTATTTGTTTTGCTTGTGTGTTTTTATTTATATTTCTCATGTGAGTGAAACATCAGCATGGGTCGGTCAGCCTATCTACTTGGTTATGGAAATCCTCCTGTGAGAGGTCACATTGTTCTTTTTTATTTTTATTTATATTTATTGATTTAAGAGAAGGAATGTGACAGGGAGAGAGAAACATCGATTTCTTGTGACACTTTCATGCCGTCATTGGTAGACTCTTTTGTGTGTTCTGACCAGGGGTCAAACCCACAACCTTCGGGTATCAGGACAATACTTTAACCAATTGAACTACGTGTGTGGTCAGAGCATAGGCTCATTTTTCTCAGCATTTATTAGGAACATATATCTTCAGGAATGCTTGTCCACTGAGAGAGACCTAGTCACATTTTTCTTGCCCAGGTGTCACTGTAGAATACTTTTTAATCATGTTTGTTTCGAGTCCCTGACCATTTATTCAAAATATTGACCCAAGACTTGATTCACTATATACATGCTTTTCTGGTCACTTGTCCTCCAAGCAATGTGAGGATGAGATGACCTGCCCCTAACTATGCCCGTTTTTTTTTATATATATCTTATTATTATTAATTCTAATGGGGTGACACCAATAAATCAGGGTACATATGTACAATGAAAACATCTCCAGGTTATCTTATCATTCAATTGTGTTGCATACCCGTCACCAAAAGTCAAATTTTCCTCTGTCACCTTCTATCTGGTTTTCCCTGTGTCATTCCCTTCCTCCCTATCCCACTCTTCCCTCCCTCCCCCCATCCCGTAACCACCACTCTCTTGTCCATGTCTCATAGTCTCACTTTTATGTCCCACCTATGTATGAAATCATGCTGTTCTCAGATTTTTTCTGATTTACTTATTTCACTCCGTATAATGTTATCAAGGTACATCCATTTTGTTGTAAATGATCTGATGTCATCATTTCTTATGGCTGAGTAGTGTTCCATAGTATATATGTACCATAGCTTTTTAATCCACTCGTCTTCTGACGGACACTAGGGCTGGTTCCAGATCTTCGCTATTGTGAACAATGCTGCCACGAACATGGGGGTGCATTTCTTCTTTTCGAACAGTGCTATGGTGTTCTTAGGGTATATTCCTATAAGCGGGATAGCTGGGTCAAAAAGGCAGTTCGGTTTTCAATTTTCTGAGGAATCTCAAAACTGTTTTCCACAGTGGCTGCACCAGTCTGCATTCCCACCAGCAGTGCAGAAGGGTTCCCTTTTCCCCACATCCTCGCCAGCACTTGTTCTGTGTTGTTTTGCTGATGAGTGCCATTCTGACTGGTGTGAGGTGATATCTCATTGTGGTTTTAATTTGCATTTCTCTAATGATTAGTGATGTTGAGCATTTTTTCATAAGCTTATTGGCCATCCGTATGTCCTCTTTGTAGAAATTTCTATTCATTTCTTTTGCCCATTTTTTGATTGGGCTGTTTGTCTTCCTGGTGTTGAGTTTTATAAGTTCTTTATAAATTTTAGTTATTAACCCCTAATCAGATGTGCTGTCGAATATGTTCTCCCATTGTGTGGTTTGTCTTTTTATTCTGTTCTTATTGTCTTTAGCTGTGCAAAAACTTTTTAGTTTGAGATAGTCCCATTTGTTTATCTTGCCTTTTATTTCATTTGCCCGTGGAGATAAATCGGCAAATATACTGCTGCTACAGATGTCGGAGAGCTTGCTGCCTATGTTTTCTTCTAAGATGCTTATGGTTTCACGGCTTACATTTAAGTCTTTTATCCATTTTGAGTTTGTTTTTGTGAATGGTGTAAGCTGATGGTCTAGTTTCATTTTTTTGCAGGTAAATGTCCAATTTTCCCAACACCATTTGTTAAAGAGGCTGTCTTTACTCCATTGTATGTTCTTTCCTCCTTTGTCAAATATCAGTTGTCCATAAAGGTGTGTGTTTATTTCTGGGTCCTCTGTTCTGTTCCATTGATCTATGTGCCTGTTCTTATGCCAGTACCAGGCTGTCTTGAGTATAATGGCCTTATAGTAAACCTTGATATCTGGAAGAGTGATACCTCCTGCTTTATTTTTTCTTTTTAAGATTGCTGAGGTTATTCGTGTTCTTTTTTGGTTCCATATAAATTTTTGGAATATGTGTTCTATATCTTTGAAGTATGTCATTGGTATTTTAATTGGTATTGCATTGAATTTATAAATTGCTTTGGGTAATATAGACATTTTAATGATGTTTATTCTTCCTAGCCATGAGCACGGTATATGCTTCCACTTGTATGTATCTTCCTTGATTTCTTTTATCAATGTTTTATAATTTTCCGTACAAGTCCTTAACCTCCTTGGTTAAATTTACTCCTAGGTACTTTATATTTTTGGCTGCAATAGTGAAGGGGATTGTTTCCTTTATTTCTTTTGCTGACAGTTCATTGTTGGTATGTAGAAATGCCTCTGATTTCTGAGTATTAATTTTATATCCTGCCACCTTGCTGAATTCATTTATAAGGTCCAGTAGTTTTTTGACTGAGAATTTAGGGTTTTCTATATACAATATCACATCATTTGCAAATAGTGACAGTTTTATTCTTCTTTTCCAATTTGGATGCCTTTTATTTCTTCTTCTTGTCTGATTGCTGTAGCTAGGACTTCCAGAACTATGTTGAATAAGAGTGATGAAAGGGGGCATCCCTGCCTGGTTCCTGATCTTAAGGGGATTGCTTTTAATTTTTGTCCATTTAGTATGATGTTTGCTGTGGGTTTGTCGTAGATGGCCTTTATCATGTTCAGGAATGATTCCTGTATTCCCACTTTACTGAGAGTTTTGAGCATGAATGGGTGCTGGATTTTATCAAATGCCTTTTCTGCATCCTTTGAAATTATCATGTGATTTTTGTCCTTCCTTTTGTTTATGTGATGAATCACATTGATTGATTTGCGAATATTGAACCAGCCTTGCCTCTCCAGAATAAATCCCACTTGATCGTGGTGTATGATTTTTTTCATATATTGCTGGATCCGGTTGGCTAATATTTTGTTGAGAATTTTAGCGTCTAAATTCATCAGGGATATAGGCCTATAATTTTCTTTCTTTGTGTTGTCTTTGCCCAGTTTTGGGATCAGAATTATGCTCGCCTCATAAAAGGAGATTGGAAGTCTTCCTCCCTCTTGAATTTTTTGAAATAGCTTGAGGAGGATAGGAGTTAGTTCTTCTTTGAATTTTTGGTAGAATTCACTTGTGAAGCCATCATGCCCAGGACTTTTCTTTTTGGGGAGTTTTTTGATAACTGTTTCGATCTCATTTGTTGTAATTGGTCTGTTTAGGTGTTCTGATTCTTCTGTATTGATTTTAGGAAGGTTATATGATTCAAAAAATGTTTCCATTTCACCGAGATTGTCTAATTTTTTGGCATATAGTTCTTCATAGTATTTTCTTACAATGCTTTGTATTTCTGTTGTGTCAGTTGGTATTTCTCCACTGTCCTTTCTAATTTTATTTATTTGAGTCCTCTCTCTTTTTTTCTTGGTGAGTCTAGTTAAAGGTTCATCAATCTTGTTTACCTTTTCAAAGAACCAGCTTCTGGTTTCATTGATCCTCTGTATTGTTTCCTTAGCCTCTATGTCATTTATTTCTGCTCTGATCTTTATTATTTCCTTCCTTCTACTTGTCCTGGGTTTTATTTGTTGTTTTTTTTTCTAGTTCTTTTAGATGCAGGGTCAGGTTGCTTATTTGAGCTTTTTCTAGCTGCTTATGATATGCCTGTAGTGCAATGAACTTCCCTCTCAGAACTGCTTTTGCTGTGTCCCATAAATTTTGAGTTGATGTATGCTCATTATCACTTGTTTCTAGAAACTTTTTAATTTCTTCTTTGATCTCATTGTTAATCCATTCATTATTTAATAACATGCTATTTATTTTCCAAGTGTTTGAGTATTTTTCAGTTTTTCTTTTGTGGTTAGTTTCTAGTTTCATGGCATTGTGATCAGAGAAAATGCTTGATATGATTTCAATCTTCTTAAATTTATTGAGACCGTTTTTGTGTCCTAACATGTGGTCTATCCTAGAAAACGTACCATGAGCGCTTGAGAAGAATGTATATTCTACTGCTTTAGGGTGAAAAGTTCTGAAGATATCTATTAAATCAAGTTGATCTAGTGTCTCCTTTAAGTCTGCTGTTTCTTTATTGATTTTCTTTCTTGAGGATCTATCCAGTGATGTTAGTGGGGTATTGAAATCCCCTACTATGATAGTATTGCTGTTAATCTTGCCCTTTATATCCATCAAAGTCTGCTTTTTGTATGTCGGGGCTCCTATATTTGGTGCATAGATATTTATAATAGTTATATCTTCCTGTTGAATTGTTCCCTTTATCATTATGTAGTGTCCTTCTTTATCTCTCACTACAGCCTTTGTTTTAAAGTCCATTTTGTCAGATATAAGTATTGCTACCCTGGCTTTTTTTTCATTTCCATTTGCATGAAATATTTTTTTTCCATCCTTTTACCTTCAGTAATGTGCATCTTTTGTTTTAAGGTGTGTCTCTTGTAGACAGCATATGTATGGGTCCTGTTTTTTATTTTATTTTATTTTATTTTATTTTATTCATTTTCAAGTGGAGACACAGAGTGAGAGAGAGAGAGAAAGGGGGGAGGAGCTGGAAGCATCAACTCCCATATGTGCCTTGACCAGAGCAGTGCAGGGATTTGAACTGGCGACCTCAGTGTTCCCAGGTCGACGCTTTATCCACTGCGCCACCACAGGTCAGGCAGCTCCTGTTTCTTTATCCACGCAGCTACCGTATGTATTTTGATTGGATCATTTAATCCATTTACATTTATGGTCATTATTGATATGTAGTTGTTTACTTCCATTTCATTCTTTAAAGCTGTATTCTTCTTTTCCTCTATTCTTTCCCTCCTTTAAACTGTTCACAAGAGGCCCCTTAGTATCTCTTGCAGAATTGGTTTGGTTTTTATGAATTCATTCAGATTTTCTTTTTCTGGGAAGCTCTTTATTTCTCCTTCAATTTTAAACGTTAGGCTTGCTGGATAAAGTAGTCTTGGTTATAGGTTCTTGTTCTGCATTACTTTGATTATATCTTGCCAATTTCTTCTGGCCTCTAGTGTTTCTGTTGAGAAGTCCGATGTCATCCTTATGGGGGCTCCTTTGTAGGTGATAGCCTTTTTTTCCCTAGGAGCTTTAAAAATTTTTTTTTTATCCATTAACTTTGGTATTTTAACTATGATGTGTCTTGGTGTAGATCTTTGGATTTTTCTTTAATGGAGTTCTGTGTGTTTCTTGAACGTCTGGAGTGTTTACCAGCCTTAATTTAGGAATGTTTTCTGCTATGATTTGATTGAACAAAGTTTCCATTTTCTGTCCTCTCTCCTCTTCTTCAGGCACCCCTATGATGCGAATGTTGTTTCTCATCATGTTGTCACAGAGCTCCCTTCGAGTTTCCTCACATTTTTTGAGTCTCTTTTCCTTTTTCTTCTCTGCTTCTGTGTCTTTGTTTATTGTGTCCTCTATCTCGCTTATTCGATCCTCAGCGTGATTCATCCTGCTTTTAATTTCTTCCATTGTGGTCTTCAGTTCTAATACTGTATTTGTCATTTCTGTCTGATTCTTTTTTATTATTTCAATTTCCTTTTTTTACATGTTATCTCTTTATTTAGGTGTTCATAATGCCTATCCATTGTTGCTCTAATTTCTTTGAACATCCTAACTATCATTATTCTAAATTCTGCTTCCGGTAATTTGGTTATATCTGGTTCATTCAGGTCCTTCTCTGGGGATTTCTCTTGATTCATTTGGTTTGCATTCCTCTGCCTGCCCATTTTATCTGTGTATAAGCAAGTTGTGGCCATTGGAGTCCAGTAGGTGTTGCCTTTGTGTTCTCTAGGTGTGGTCTGTCTGCAGGCCCCCCACCCTCTCTGCCACTGCCTAGGGTGGTTGGGTATGGGCGTTGCCAGCGCCGGCCCACTGTGCTTTTGCTGTTATTTCTGCCTCTCCTCTGCAGGAGGGGCTGTCACTCAAGCCACAAGCCTCAGCACCAAGGGTAGAGGTGAGCACCTTTGCTCCGCTGTGGACCCAGCCTGTTTTCGGACTTCCACCCAGAACCCGCAGTCAGAGCCTGCTCGCCACAGTTTCACGGGTTGGGCGGGGCTTTTGATTTGCTCTCAGCTGTGAGCCTTTGCCCGTCCGCAGCTTTAGCCCCACCCTCGAGGCCAGGGCCCTTCTGCACAGGGTCAAAAACCCAGGTTTATTGGGCCGGGCGTGTTAGCTGGCTTCCGCTCACCTGCGTACTTTCGCTCGTCCCGGATTCTACCCCGCCCCTGCGTTCAGAGCCCACTCGTGCACATAGGATGGCAATCCGCGGTTTTTCCAGCCAGGCAGGGATAGTATTGTGGGCGCAGCTGCGAGCTTCCACTTGTCTCGGAGTCTACCCCATTCTCACGCTCGGAGCCCGCTTGCACACATATAATGGCAAACCGCGGTTTCTCCGGCCTGGCGGGGCTGGTAGCGTGAGCTCAGCCCGGAGCCCCCGCCCATCCCTGGTCCTAGCCCAGTCCCCGCAGTCAGGGCCGGCCTGCGCAGGGTCGCAGAGCAGATTTCTGCCCGTTCCTGGCCTCCCGCTTTGTCCCCGTAGGTGGCATTACAGGCGGGCCCACAGCTTCCGGACCGCTTTCGCGCATCCCCTCCGACCCTGCGGGCTAGACCGAGGTCACACCAGTTTGGCCTCTGCCCACGCTGACAGAACCTCATTTCAGTGTCCTACCGCCCCAAACCCTTCAGCAACCCTCAGCAGAGTAGGAAGGGACCTAATACTCCACACTGTAGGCCTGGGAGCTCCCGCACTTGTTTCACAGCTCAAAACTGTCCAAACACCTCTTCTAGGCTCTGGGACTGCAGGCTGGGGCTTGGTTCCTGGGACCCAGGTCCCTCCCTCTCTGCCAAACTCTCCTCCCGCCACGCGGGTCTCTCTGGGCTGCCGTTTGCTCTGGGGAGCTGGGCATCCCTCTTCGCGTTTTCGCTATTCCTACCAGTCTCAATGTGGCTTCTTCTGTGTTCCTTGGTTGAAGAGTCCACTTAGTTTAGTTCAAAGTTGGTTTATCCAGGTGATGGTTCTTAAAATTGAGTTATAATCCACTTTGCTTCTGGGAGTTGGAAGTTGGTACGTCCGTCTACTCCGTCGCCATCTTGCTTCTCAAACTATGCCCGTTTTGAAAGTGTGCCTGCCCCACTGACCTTCAGGAATGTCCAGAGATGGTTTGTCATGCTGCAGCTGTCCACTTCTTGGTGGTTCACTGACATCATGCTAAGTTATCTGTAAGCCAGGATATGTCTTTTCTTACTCAGTGAGCAGGTCATGGGGTGATCCCATGAGTCCTCAGGTATGTGAGGAAAGAGGGATCCATTGAATAGCCATCAAGACTGAGGGCATCTCATCCACTGCTTATAAAATTGACATGTGCCTGCAGTGTCCTCCCAGGTTGGGTCATGTATGTACCCCTTCACATGGGTGCTGTATCTTCTTGTGCTTGGGCACCTTTATGACTCTGTGGGTGATGTCACACCCTGGACACAATGGATAGCTCAGCATACATGCTAATGTGGTCGCCTATGGTGAAGCGTTTCATCTTGAACCCAAGAAAACCCTTTGGTACAAACCACCACAGTCCATTTGAGTGATGATGACAGATCATTTCCCTGATTGTTTATCACCTAACTTAGGACTTTTCTGGATTTCAGAGGGAGTAAAACCCACCTGTGATGCCCTGACATGCCTCATTCAATCCTGGAACCTCTGCCTCCCAACAGGTCCCTGTAGACCTCTGTTGTCTGAAGTGACTTTCTGCACAGCTCTCTACACCCCAGTGAACAGTGAATTTGACGTTCACCGGCCTCTGGTCCAGGTCTTCTTTTTCCTTGTGAATCAGGTAGAAGAAAGCCATTAAGTGTTTGCAGCCCTGTGGACAGTTCTCCACGTGGCTCTCGTAATGACACTGAAGAGACAAAGGAGGGGTATGCTTAGATGCTAGTTTTCTGGGTGAAGAGGATTTTAGAGGTTGGGTGATGGTACAAACACTTGACTTAAAAACTAGGTCAAGAGCAGTTTCTATAGTGTCAGTAGGATCGGTGGGTGACAAAAGACCTTGCCTAAAAACCCTGAGCATCTACACTGTCATTCACTCCACGTCTTGCTAAGGCTGCAAACATCATCTCTCTCAGCCAGTGCAGTGCTAAGACCATCGTATCTGCAGCAACATGGTCGGGTCATGGAGCAGCCTGTACCACATCTCAGACTGTTAAAGAACCCTCTCTTTTTCTGGGTTCACTGAAAATGGGCCGCTCTTCAGGTCTCACCATAAATTTTCAGGAGTCTCATGCCCACCTGAGGAATGTGCCACCTCTAACATTCAGAGCCCACAAGGTATGTGCCTCCATCATGGTTGTACGAGGGCTTGATGCCCCAAGTTGTCCTTTACCTTGAACAATTTCCTGTCCTACTCAATCCTAATGCACCCATAAATATTTCACTAAAAGATAAGAACCCTGAATTTTACACAGATTTATTCTGCAGCTTCTACCATTCATATGCATGGACAAGTCTAGATTAGAACTTTCCCCACTTACCATGTCCCGTAAGGACAAGATCATCCTTGTAATGCAGGAGCAGAAGGGATGTCCTCTGTGTGGAAAAGGAAGTCAGAGCTCTGCAGACGGGATGCAGACCTGGGCTGGGGAAGTGATGTCCCCTAGGTGAGAGGGTGTGTGTGTACTCGCCGTGTCACTGAGAGGACATAGCTCTAATTAATGTTTCGGTACAGGTGTACCCAAAGCCATTTTTTGAACAAGAGTTTACATGGCATCCAAGGAATCTGTGAGTATGCTCAAGCAATGAGACCATATTGGTGCTGCAATGACAGAGTTACCTGAAGGTAAGGACAGCATAATTCACTGCCATTTTATAAATTTTTATTTACAAAAAGTATTTAACAGGGTGACATTGAGCAATAAGAGTGTATATGGCCTGACCTGTGGTGGTGCAGTGGATAAAGCTTCGACCTGGGAACACTGAGGTCACTAGTTCAAAATTCTGCACTGGTCTGGTCAAGTCACATATGGGAGTTTATGCTTCCAGCTTCTCAACCCTTTCTCTCTCTCTCTCTCTCTCTCTCTTACACACACACACACACACACACACACACACACACACACACACACACACACATCTGTGTCTCCTCTCTTAAAAAATGAATGAAATAAAAATAAAAATTGAAAAAAACAGAGTGTATATGTTTTAGCCTGACCAGGCGGTGGCACAGGGGATAGAGCGTCAGACTGGGATGCGGAAGACCCAAGTTCGAGATCCTGAACTCGCCAGCTTGAGCGCGGGCCCATCTGGCTGGAGCAAAAGCTCACCAGCTTGGACCCAAGGTCACTGGCTCTAGCAAGGGTTTGCTCGGATTGCTGAAGGTCCGCGGTCAAGGCACATGTGAGAAAGCAATCAGTGAACAGCTATGGTTTTGCAATGCCAACGAAAAACTAATGATTGATGCTTCTCACCTCTCTCCGTTCCTGTCTGTCTGTCTGTCCCTATCCATCCCTTTCTCTAACTCTCTCTATGTCCCTGTAAAAAAAAAGAGTGCATAGGTTTTAGGTAAATGTTTCTATAGCATTTGAACTATTGATTATGTTGCATACCCATCACCCAGGTCAAATCATTTTCCATCACCCTATATTTGTCCCTCTTGACTTTCTTCCCCAAGCCCCCTTGCCACCTCCATCTCCCCCTGGTAACCACTTCACTTTTTTCTATGTCCATGAGCCTCAGTTTTATATCCCACCTAGGTGTGAAGTCATATAATTCTCATATTTTTCTGAATGAGTTATTTCACTCAATATAATGTTCTTCCATCCAGGTACTAACTGGGCCCAGTCCTGCTTAGCTTCTGAGTTCTGTCCTGATCCGGTGCATTCAAGGTGCTGTGGCTGTAGACTCAGTATAATGTTCTCAATATCTGTCCATTTTGTCATAAATGTCACTATGTCATCATTTTTTATCACTGACTAGTATTCCATTGTATATCAACATCTTCTTTATCCAGTCCTCTATTGAGGAGCACTTTGGATGTTTCCATATCTTTTCCACTGTGAATAATGTGAGGACAGGGATGCATGTGTCTTTACATACCAATGTTTTTGAATTTTGGAGGTATATACCCAGTACAGTGATTGCTAGGTCATATGATAGTTCTATTCTTCATTTTATGAGGAACCAGCATACTTTCTTTCCAATTGTTTTACTAGTTTGCATTCCCACCAACAGAAATCATTGCCATTTAGTAAGTTGCTGCTTTATTTATTTTCTCCCCCCACAGGACAAACAAAGACCTGACTGAGGATGAGGAGGGCAACCGCATTCTTGCATCTTTAAACCCTTGACGACCTCAGATCTCTGTTGTCCATCCAGGTGTGTGGCACAGCCTGTGAATTCCTGTTTTCCCAGGCATGGGCAGTTCTGACAGTCTCTCTCTAGCCTTTGCCAGCATGGTATCCTCTGTCCTCAATTATCCTGTGTGGGGATTCTCTCTGGTGCTGTGTCTATTTGAGTTACATGAGCTAGGTCTAGAGGACAACCACGGGATGACATTAGGGACCCAGTGGAAGCACTGCAACATGGACCTGAGCTGAACCCCCATTGGTCACCTTACCCTCAAAAGCACCTGGTCTGATGCAGGGTCATGGTGACATTTTGAATCTCCCATATACAATATGATTTCCAAAACTTATCTGGTAGCCCTTGAATTACCTGTGTCAGTGGCACAGTCACTCTGGTCAAAGGCTGTTGTTCTCTGGTGAATGGCATGAAGTGAAGTTATCAGTTTAGAGTTTTTGTTGTGTTCTGGGGTGTTTTGTCAAGAGATCTGGTCTTTCTTTCATCAAATCTCTTTGAGGGTATACTGGATGAAGAAGATTTTAGAGATTGAGTGATGGCACAACCAGTTGAACTGAAAAATAGGACAAGAGCAGTTCTTCAAGTGTTAGTAAGACTGATGGGTAACAGAACGACCTTGGAAGAAAGTGCTCACCATCTACATTGTCATTCACTCCAGGTCTTGGAAGGCTCCAAACAGAATGTCTATCAGCCATTGGAAGTTCTAGGGCCATCGTGCCTGCAGGGATAAGCAGTTGGGTCATGGAATACCTTCTACCCGAGCATGGACTTTGTACCGAGTCCTCTATTTCTCTGGGTCCAATTCAAAATGAGCAGCTATTCAGGCCATGCCATTAATTTGCAGGAGTCTCATAGTCAACTGAGGAAAGTACTGCCTCTCATATCCAGGGCCCACTGGGGCTATGCCTCCACCATGGTTGTGCAAGGGGCCAAATATCCTATATTATTATTTACCTTGACAATTACCTGTCTTGCTCTACAACTTGGGACCCATAAATATTTCACTTAGGGAGAAGAACACTGAATGTTACACAGAGTTGTTGTGCAACTTCTGAGTCTGAAAGAGCATCAATAAATGTGGACAGTTCCCACTCACCAGGTCTTGTCAGCACAATGTCCGTTCTGTAATGGAGCATCAGGAGGGGTGTCCTGTGGGTGGGAAAGGAAGGCAGACTTCAGACTATCCAGAGATCTGGGCTGTGGAGGTGATGTGCCCCTGCAGTGAGAAGGTGAGTTGGTGCTGGCCTTGAAGCTGAGATATAACCATTGCGATTGAAATTTGGATACAGATGGAGCCAAAGCCATTTTCCAGAACAGTAGGTGATGTTGGGACCAAGGGATGTGTGAGTTTGCTCAATCAATGAGACCAAATTAGGGCAGCCGCAGCTATCCTAGTCACCTGCAGGTAAAGTTTTTAGTAATTCAGTGACATAATTTTTTCTTCATTTTTTTTTCTGCACAGGACACATAAAAAGCTGAAATAGTATGTGATAGCACTCAACATTCCTGCATCTTTCCAGTCATTCATTGTGGCACAGATATGTGCCATCCATCCAGGTGTGTGGCAAACCTTGATTTACTATCTTTGTAGTTGTGGGCAGTTCTGGTGGCCTCTGTTTAGTCTCTCCCACCACAGTACCTTCGTCCTCAGTGAGTCCAGGTGTGGATTCTCGCAGCTTTTATGTCTACATTAGTTATTAGTTCTTGGTCTAGGAAACAGCCACACAATGGCTTCATGGTTTCAGTGGACACACTCTAAGAGGACCTGAGCTAAATAAACCCCCTAAAGCTCAAAAACCTCCACTTAGAGTGGAGGGTCACAGCCCCATTATGGGTCCCCATATACAATGTCACTTCATATATTGTGTCCTATAGTCTCTGAATACAGCGATGGGTCCCTTGGGGACAGACTTGAGGTATAATGTACAATATAATTGTTCAGTAGACTGTTGAGCCCTTACTCAGATGGCTCCTGGTTTCCCCACAAGTTAAGTGATTTTGGGTATGTATAGTGGCTCAGGTCTGAGAATTGGTTAATATTCTGGTGCCATCCATTCTTGTTCATTCATTTCAACTAGAACATTCGCTTATACAGGTCAAGTGAGAAGTGAGCATGCTTGCTGCCTCTCTCACTCCTAGGAGCACCATGGTTAATGAGCTGACACCGTAACTGGGGGCCATCCAACTGATGTGGGGCTACTCTGACCTTGCTGTCTGTTAGAGGACCAGAGCCACCAAGAGACTAGAGGGTGAACAAGATTTATCTCATTCACTCCGGAATGCACTACATCTCATCACATTTAGAGTTTCTAATTGAGTGGCCATATTTTCACGGTAAGTTGTGGTCTTTAAAGAAGAATGATCAAGGAGCTCTCCAAAGATATCACTTGTTTTCTCTTAAATTGTCACAGTATAGGGTTGTCACACAATATATTGGTGAAAAGTATTTCTTGTACACACTTGCAGGGTGGTGAATAAGACTTAGATGAGAGTCCCACTCTAACATTTTATTATCTTAAATATTTTATATATATATATTTAAAGCATGAGGGTGGTGAGCAGAGGACCAAGAGAGAAGATAGAGAGAGAGAGGAGAAGCATCAACTTGTAGTTGTGCTATTTTTATTGTTCATTGATTGCTTCTCATACATGCTTTAATCAGGGAGCTCAACCAAGCCAGTGTCATTTTGTTCAAGCCTGCAAATTTTGAGCTCAATCCAGCGATCCAGGATCATGTTGATAATTTCATGCTTAGGTTAGTGACCACATGCTCAAGCTGGTGAGCCCCCTTATAGGTCAGTGACCTCAGAGTCTTGAACCTGGGACCTCATCTGACCAGGTTAATGCTCTGTCCACTGTGCCACCATTGGTCAAATTCAGCAAGGTTTTGAATACCTTCCTTTTCATTAAACCAAAGGAGAGTAGACATACCCATGTCCCTCACAATGAGCCATTGTGGGATTCATTTTTCAGCCAAATATGCCAACTGATGAAGCCCAATCACTAAATTTATCCTTATCCAACCTTGACTCCCTTTCACCATCGTTCCCCATCGTTCAGCATTCCCATGCGTTGTTCATAGTGTCCTACATGTAGAAATGACACATTTTACATAGTTCTTTCTGAGTGTAGCAGACATACTTCAAGGGTCACACTTTGTCACTCAGCTAAGGGTCCTGCTGAGACTGGAGTGTAGTCAAGGTCACAGCTGCCACAAGAGAGGTCACCACTGTTCTTGCCCTTGTGTTTTCTCTTGCACATTCTCCCCATTGTAACAAGTCCAGAGTTATTCTAGTTTGCTCCAAATTCAGTTACAACTCTAAAATTAACCGTTCCAGTTGTTCTCACATCTGGTTGGAACCACTGAAAACTAAAACTGCTCATATCCTGAGCTCTTCAAGCTGAATTTGGAATATTCTATGTAAATTAGGAGACCCTGTCAGTGACTATAAATAGCACATCACCTTGTGCTTGGTGGACACTCAGAGATGTTCCGGGACATCTGTGTATCACCCAGATAATGAGACTAGAAACTAGGAGACTCTGAGATGCCACAGTGTCTGCACTGCTCCGTCTGCAATGCTGCAGCCTTGTGTTTAGGAATTGTCCTCATTGGACTCTAGAATCAGAAACTGGTTTTTTAACTCTTAGTGATTGGCTTTCTCTTATTTTCATAGAAATTATTCTTCATTAACTGTCTCTTGACTGTAATCGTACATCACCTTCTCCTACTGAGTCTCAACAGATGATGTGCATGATCCTTAGTGAGCACAAGGTAAGTAAACTCTAATGTTCATATTATTCGCAAGAAAGAAGAATGTCTTCTTTTCCTTGTACAAGGGGCTAGTGAGCTGACAATATTTCTTTTCAACTTTTCTTTTTGTTATACATCTATTGTTAACACATTAAACATAATTTCACTTGCATAGCTTTTTGATTCTTAGTGACAGACAGAGACAGGCAGGAATAGAGATGAGAAGCATCGATATGTACTTGCGGCACTTTAATTATTTATTGATTGCTTCTCATATATGCCTTGACCCAAGGAAACAAGCTGAGCCACTGACACCTTGCTCAAGCCAGCGACTTTGAGGCTGAAGCCAATGATCATTGCATTGTGTCTAGAATCCCACAATTAAGCTGTTGACCCTTCGTCAAGCTAAATAAGCCCATGCTCAAGGTATTCACATCAGGGTTTTGAAACTGGGTCTTCCATGTACCAGTTTGACATTCTGTCCATTATACCAGCACTAGTCAGGCTCTATCATGTTTCTTTCCTGTCTCTCACTGTTGGACCAAAATATTGCCCAGAGCCATGAATAAGTATGCAAGTGCGTGTCTGGTCATTTGTCATTCAAGCAAAATGAAGGATGAAGGGTACTGCCCCAAACTTGCCCATGTTGCCACTTTCCTTCAACCACTGTCCATCAGGAATGTTCACAGAGGGTCTGTCGTGCTACAGCTGTCCACGTCCTGGTGGTTCATTGACATCATGCCAACTTATCTGTAAGCCACGCTATGCCCTTCCTTCCTCTGTCAACAGGTCACATGGAGCTCCCCATTAGTCTCCAGGTGTGCTCAGAAAGAGGCACCCATTGTATACCCATAGGGACTGAGAGTAATGCGGTCACAACTTATAAAACTGACATGTGCCTACAGTGTTCTCCCATGTCGGGTCGTGTTTGCACCACTTCACATGGATGCTGTATGTTCCTGTGCAAGGCCACTTTATGACTCTGAGTGACATTACAGCCATGATATAGTGGACAGTTCAGGTTGCATGCTGACGTGGTGGCTCATGGTGAAATGTTTTTTCTTTGAAACCAATAAAACCCTCTGGGACAAATCACAGTCCATTTGAGAGGCAATGACAGGTCATTCTCCTGAATGTTCCTCCTCTGAGCTAAGATGACTCTGGCTTTCAGAAGGGATAACAACCACCTTTGATGCCCAGATGGGCCATACCAGAGACTGGCATCTCTGTATCCCCTCAGGTGCCTGCAGAGCCAGGATCCCATGGAGTTCTGTCCTCTGGAGTGACCTCCCACCCAGCTCTCTACACCCCAGTAAACAGTGAGTATGAGATTCACCAGCCTCTGGTCTGGTTTCTGCTGTGTTCCTGTGACTCAAGAGGAAGGAACACACTGAGGGTTTGTAGTCTTGTGATAAGTTCTCCACGTAATTTTCAGTCATGATACTGAAGTGACAGAAGAGGAGGACACTTAGATGTTGTGTTTCTGGGTGGAGAGGATTTTAGTGGTGAGGTAGTGATGCAAACACTTGACTTGAAAACTTGGACAAGAGCAGTTTCTTCAATGTCACTAGGATTGGAGGGTGACAGCAAGACCTTGGAAGAAAACCCTGAGTGTCTTCACTGTCATTCACAGTGAATGACAGATACCCATCCAGGGCCTCCTAAAGCTCCAAACAGAATCTTTCTCTGTTAGTGGAAGTTCTAAGAACATCTCTTCTGCATCAGTAAATGGTCTGGTCATGGAGCAGCTTGTACCACAGCTTGAACCTGGTACTGAGCCCTCTTTTTTGAGGCTTAACTAAAAATAAGCAGCTCCTCAGGTCTTTCCATAAATTAGCTGGAGTCTCCTGCTCACCTGATGAACATGCCGCCTCTCATATGCATAGCCCACGGGGGCTGTATCTCCATCATGGTTGTACCAGGAGCTGGAAGCTCCAAGTTATCATTCACCTTGAAGAGCTACCTGTCCTGCTCAATCCCTCTGGACCCATAAATCTTCAGTGAGTGAGAAGAACCCTTACTTTATTACACTAATTTATTCTGAGGCTGCTGACACTCAGAGTGCATGAACACGTCTAGACTAGAACTCTTCCCACTCACCAGGTCTGGTCAGCACAATGTCGTCCTAGTAATGCACAGCGGGAGAAAAACCACTGGGAAGCACAGCATCCACTCCGCTCTGTTAGTGGTGCCGCAACCCCGTGTTGAGATATTTTTGTGATTGTCTGAACTCTGAAATTAAAAACCAGTTTTTAAACTCTTAATGACTGATTTTCTCTATTTTCATAGAAACTATACTTTATTCATTGTGTGCTGAATCTCCATAGAGTGCACCCTCTACTACCAAGTCTCAACAGATTATGTGCATGATCCTTATTGAGCACAAGGTCAGTAAACACAATATTTATATTATTTACAAGAAAGAAGAATGTCTCTTCTTTCCTTATACAAGGGGGTGGCTAACTATATTCAACATTTCTTTATTATACTTCTGAGGTTAACATGATTAACACATTAAATAATTTCACTTGTACAACTTATTGTTTCACAGTGACAGAGAGACAGGCAGTCAGGAAGAGAGAGAGATGAGAAGCATCAATATGTACTTGAGGCACTTTATTCATTGATTGCTACTCATATGTGCCTTGACTAAGAGGCTCAAGTCGAGCCACTGACGTGTTGCTCAAGCCAACGACATTGGGCTTAATCAGTGAAACTAGGGCTCCAGCCAATAACCATTGGATCATGTCTATGATCCCACACTCAAGCTGGCTACTGTGTGCTCAAGCTAGATAAACCCATGCTTAAGGTATCAACATCAGGTGTTGAACCTGGGTCCTCAGTGTTTTAGTTTGATGCTCTATCCACTGCACCACCACTGCTCAGGCTCTGTCATATTCTCTGCCTGTCTCTCACTGTTGAACCAAAATATTACGCAGAACCATGAATCACTATACACGTGCATATGAGTCAGTTGTCGTCCAAACAAATTGAAGAATGAAGACAACTGCCCCAAACTTGGCCCTTGGAGCCAGCTCGCCTCCCCCACTGTCCTGCATGAATGTCCGCAGATGGTCTGTTGTGCTGCAGCTGTCAACCTCCTGGCGGTTCATTGACATCATGCTAAGTAATTTGTAAGCCAGGCCATGCTTTCCTTCTTCTATCAACAGGTCATAGGGAGCTCCCCATAAGTCTCCAGGTATGTGCGGAAGGAATGACCCATTGGAGAGCCGTAGAGACTGAGGGCATCTCATCCACTGCTTATATAACTGACGTGTGCCTTCAGGGTCCTCCCAGGTTGGGTCATACATGCACCACTCACATGGATGCTGTATCTTGCTGTGCATGGCCACCTCTATGACTTCATGGACGACATCACAGTCAGGACACAATGGACAGCTCAGGTTGCATGGTAACATGGTGGCCCATGGTTAAGTGTTTCTTTCCTCAAACCAAAGAAACCCTTTGGGACAAACTCTATGCATTTTGATGATAGATCATTTCCCTATGTGTTTGCCCTCTGAGCTAAGACTGCTTTGAGTTCAGAGGAAAAGAAACCCACCTGAGATGACTAGATGGGCCTCCACCAGAGCCTGGAAGTCCTTCGTCCCCACAAGTCTCTGCAGAGCCAGAGTTCCTGTGGAGCTTTGTCCTCTAGAGTGACTTCCTGCCAAGCTCTCCACACCCCAGTGAACTATGAGTGTGACATTCACCAGCCTTTGGTCCGGCTTCTATTGTGTCCTTGTGACTCAAGAGGAAGGAACACACTGCAGGCTTGCAGCCCTATGGTCAGTTCTCCACATGGTTCTCAGTCAGGACACTGAAACGACAGAGAAAGAGACACTTAGATGCTATGTTTCTGTGTAGAGAGGATTTTAGAGGTTAAGTGGTTTTGCAAACACTTGACCTAGAAAAAAAAGACAAGAGCAGTTTCTCCAGTGTCAGTAGGATTGGTGGGTGACAGCAAGACCTTGGAAGAAAACCCAGGGCATCTACACTGTCATCTCCTCCAGGTCTTGCTAAGGCTGCAAACAGAATCTCTATCTGCCTATGGAAGTACTAGGACCATTTCATCAGCAGCAATAAATAGTCGGGTCACAGAGCAGTTAGTACTGCCAACCGGAGCTGGCACAGACCCCTCTCTTTTTCTGGGCCTACCCCTAAAAGAGCAAATTTAGAGACCCTGCCATATATTTATTTGCAGGAGTCTCCTGCTCACCTGAGGAATGTGCCACCTGTCGCATCCAGAGCCCACAGGGGCTGTGCCTCCATCATGTTTGTACGAGGGGCCGGATGCCCCTAGTTATCCTTTACCTTGATAGTTACCCATCCTGCTCAATCCCTCTGGACCCATCAGTACTTCAATGGAGGAAAAAAACCCTAAGTTGTACACATATTTGTTCTGCAACATCGGACACAAAAAGAGCATCGTTAACTGTGGAGTAGGACACTTGCTAGTCACCAGGTCCCGTCAGTACAACGTCATCCCTGTAACGTAGCAGCGGTTGGATGTCCTTTGGGTGAAAAAGGAAGTCAGGCCTCTGCAGACCAGAAGGACGTCTGGGAAGTGGAGGTGATGTCCCCTGGGGTGAGAGCGTGAGTGTGTGCTGGCAGTGTCCCTGAGAGGCCACGGTTCTGAGTGAACTTTGGGTACAAGTGGAGCCAAAGCGATTTGCCAAAACCATTGGTGCTAATGGCGAGTAGGGCGTGTGTGAGTTTGCTCAAGCAATGAGACCATGTTGGTGCAGCAGCTGGTGGAGTCACCTGCAGGTAAAGTTTGCAGTATCACTGCTGTTGACTAACTTGCTGTTTTATTTTATCTCCTTCCACAGGACAAAGCTGACTGAGGATTTGGAGGGCATCAGCATTGCTGCATCTTCAAACCATTGATGGAGCTCAGATCTCTGCAGTTTATCCATGTCAGTGGTCCAGCCTCTGACTCCCTGTTTTCCCAGGTGTGGGCAGTTCTGGTGGACTCTGTTTAGCCTTTTCCAGCACGGTAGCCTCAGTCCTCAGTGACCCCATGTGGGGATTCTCTCTGGTGCTGTGTCTGTTTCAGTTATGTGTGCTAGGACTGTGGGACAACTACAGACTGACTTAATGGACTTAGTGGACACACTACAAGCAGGTGCTTGAGCTAAACCTCCATTGGTCACCTGACCCTCAGAAGCCCCTACTCTGAGTGTAAGATCATGGTGACATTTTGGGTCTGATGTGTTTTATGTCAGTTCAGCACCACTGTCTTGTAACACCTAAATTAAAGGTGTGGAACCCTTTGGTACAGACTTCAGGTAAGAAACAATATAATTTGTCAGTATTCTTTTGGGGCCCTTTCTTAAGTAGATCTTGTCTACCACCCATTCAAGGGATTCAGGGTGTGCAGACATGCTCAGTCTGCGAATAGGTTAATGCACTGATGACATACACTTATTTCATGTCACACCATTGTTCATTTCAACTAGAACATTCTGCTTATACAGGACAAGTAAGAAATGAGTACACTTGCTGCCTCTCTCACTCCTAGGAACACCATGGGTAATTAGCCAACACCGTAGGTCGGGGCCATCAGACGGATCTGGAGCTACTCTGTCGTTGCAGTCTGATAGAGGATGAGAGCCACCAAGAGACTAGAGGGTGAAAAAGGTCTCTTGACCTCTGCCACTCCAGAATGCAGAAACTCCCATCATATTGATAGTTTCTCATTGAGTGGCTGTGTTCCCACAGTAAGGTCTGGTCTTCAAAGAAGAATTATCATGAAGCTCTTCAAATATGTCATTTGTTTTCTCTAAATTGTCACAATATATGGACATCACTCATTGTATGGGTGAAAGGTATTTCTTGTGCACACTCCCAGAGTGGTGAATAGGACTTAAATTATATATTCACTATAACATTTCAGTATCTTAAAGCTTATTATTATTATTTTAGATCAAGAGGGGGGTATTAAGAGGACCAAGAGAGATGGTAGTGAGAGAGAGAGAAGTATCATTTTGTAGTTGTGGCATTTTAATTGGTCATTAATTACTTCACCTATGAGCCTTGACCTGGGAGGTCACTGGAGCCAGTGACCCCTTACTGAAACCATCCAGCAAACATTGGGGCTCAAACCAGCAACCCCATGCTCAAGCTGGTGAGCCTGCTTACAAGCCAACCACCTCAAGGTCTTTAATATGGAATCTTAGCTTCCCACTGTAACATTCTGTCCACTGCGCCTCCACTGGTCAAGCTCTGGAAGATTTTGAATTCCTTCCTCTGCATTAAACCAAGGCAGAGTGGAAATACCCATGTCATTCAAAGTGGACCATTGTGGGATTCATGTTTCTGCCAACCCTACCAACATGATTTCCCATCATTCAATGTTCCTACACTTATTCTATAGTTTCCTGCGTGTATAAATCACAGATCTCACATGGTTCCTCCAGAGCATAGTACACGTGCTCAAGCGTCACTCTCTGTCTGTCACCGTTGGGTTTCTGCTGGGACTTGAGTCTAGTCAAGATTGCAACTGCCACAGGAGAGGTCACCACCCTTCTTACCCTTGTGTTTTCCCTCTGGAACATCTTCTCAGTTTGTGACAAGTCCTGAGTTACTCTAGTTTGCTCCAATATCTGGTTACTACTCTCCAAATGAACTTTTACATTTTTCTCTCTTCTTGCTTGGAACCATGGAAAAATAAACTGCTTTTTTAAGAAGCCCATCGAGGTGAACCTGGACTCTGTAAATGAGTCCTCTTGGTCTTCACCACAGTGGTCGTGAATCACAAACTAGTATCTGCTGCTTGTGGGCCACTCAGAACTGTCATATCATCTATGCTGTCACCACAGACACAGTTAATCTGCAAACAGAGAAACATGTTAGATTTCCACAGAAGTTTTTTCTCCACCATCTCTAATGCTTTAGTCCAATATCTATAAGCTTTCTTGACTATCTACCTCCAGAGTCAGAATTTTTTTTAACTAATTTTTTGTCTTTTCTCTTTTCATAGAAACTCTTCCTAATTGAATTTCTGATGGCTTCACCATATAAAACACCCTCTACTACCAGATTCAACAAACAATTCACCAGATCCTTGATGAAAACAGGGTAATTGTACAAAAATTGATTTATGTTATTTAAAAGAAAGAAGAATGTCCTTTTTTCTTGAACAAGAGGGAGACTAACAAATTTTTCCATGAAATGTATTGAGGTAATGTAGGTTAATAATATTTTTAAAAAGATGTTATTTATTGATTTTAGGGAGAGGAGAGGAGAGAGAGAAAAGTGGGGGAGTAGACCAGGAAGACTCAACTTGTAGCAGTTACTTCCTGTAGGTGCCTTGACCCAGCAAGCCCAGGGCTTTGCGACAGTGACCGCAGAGATCCAGGTTGACACTTTATCCAATACGCTGCCACAAGTCAGGCACGTTGTACAGCCTTTTACTACAGAATGTAAATTCATTATGTGGCCAGCACCCAATGGCTAGTCTTTTTTCCCAACTTGTGTGTGTGGCCCTTTACTCTCTTCAACCTCCCTGTGCACTTTCCCCACCGCTCATATCCTCCATTCCGTCGTCTGTTTGTAGGGTGATTATTTTGTTTGTTTTGTTTGTGGCTTATAGTTTTACATCCCACAGAGGAGAGAATATGGAATGATCCATCTTATCCCCTTGATCAATATATCCTTCACTTTGAGGCCACACTGTGATAAGCATGACATGACCCACCAGTATTTCTGTCTATTTTTGCCCATACCATGAGTTCAAAGTGAATTTTTCCTAAAGTTCACTGTGAAGGATTTTCTAATCTTGTTCCTTACGTGTTTTTCACTGTTGGTCTAAAATATTGGCCATGAGTAGCCGGTCATTTGTCCTCCAGAAAGGTGAAGGATGAGGGGAACTTCCCCCAAGTCATCCCATTGTAACAGTTTTCCTCACCCACAGTCCTTCATGAATGTCACAGACGGTCTGTCATGCTGCTGCTATCCACTTGCTGGTGGTGCACTGACATCATGCTAAGTTGTCTGTAAGCCACGACATGTCTTTCTTTCCTCTGTCAGCAGGTCATGGGTTATGTGGAGCTCCCCATAAGTCCCCAGGTATAAGCAGAAAGAAGGACCCATTGTATAGCAGTAGGGACTGAGAGCAACTGATCAAGTACTTATAAAATAGATTTGTGACATCAATGTCCTCCCAGATTGGGTCATGTGTGCACCACTTCACGTGGATGCTGTATCTTTCTGTGCATCGTCACCTTTGTGACTCTGGGGGTGATGTCACAACCAGGACAGTACAGGGTGCATGGTTACATGGTGGCCCATGGTGAAGCATTTAATCTTTGGAACCAAGGATACACTTTGGAAGTAATCACAGCCCATTTGTTATTTTTTTTGAGAGAAAGGAAGGTAGAGAGAGAGAGAGAAATAGACCTCAACTTGATTTTCCACTCAGTTGTGCCATTGATTGCTTCTCATATGTGCCCTGATGGGGATTTGAACCTGTGATTTTGGGTTTGAGATGCAGATTTCAGTGCTTCAGGTGACGTTCTATCCACTGTGGTAGTAGCCAGCGTCAAAATCATTATCCATTTTGTGAGGCAATGACAGGTTACTTCCCAGAAAGTTTATCCTCTAAGCTTGGACTGTTTTGGCTTGAGAGGCAAAGGTTCCCACCTGTGAGGCCCTGATAGACCTGACCCAGAGCCTGGAACATCTGTGTCTCCACAGGTCCCTGGGAGCTAGGATCCCTGTGGGTCTTGGTCCTCTTAAGTGACTTCCTGCCAGGCTCTCTACGCCCAGTGAATGAGTGTGACATTCACCAGCTTCTGATTTGGGTTCTACTGTGTCCCTGTGATTCAGGGAGAAGGAACAAACTAAGAGTTTTTGTTCAATTCCGCATATGGTTTTCAGTCATGACACTGAAGAGACAGAAGAGGCTGGTATTCTGTGCGGAGATGGTTTTAGAGGTTCAGTGATGCTCCAACCATGTGGTTTCATTTTTAAGAAAGAAGCTTTCGAGCCTGAACAGGCAGTGACACAGTGGTTAGAGTGGTCAGACTGGGATGCAGAGGACCCAGGTTCAAAACCCTGAGGTCACGAGCTTGAACACGGGCTCCTCTGGTTTGAGCACAGGCTCACTAGGTTAAGTGTCGGTTGCTGGCTTGAACCCAAAGATCTCTGGCTTGAAGCCAAAGGACACTGGCTTGAGTAAGGGGTCACTTGCTCTGCGAGAGCCTCTCCTGGTCAAGACACATAAGAGAAAGCAATCAATTATCAACTAATGTGCCATAACAAAGAATTGATGCTTCTCATTTTTTTCTCTTTCTGTCTGTTCCTATCTATCCCTCTCTCTGTCTCTCTGTCTCTATCTCCATCAAAAATAAAATTAAAATTATGCTAATTATTTCCACTACAATTTATTTCTCAATATATAGGTGAAAGGTTATTCTTTCACGTGCCTACAGGGTGTTGTGTAAGATTTATTCACTGACCCACTCCAATATTTCAGTCTCTCAAAGATTTAGAATTTCTTCTTCTACATTAAACCAAGGCAGTGTGAACATGCCCGTGTCACACACCGTGGGCCATTGTGGGATTCATGTTTCAGCCAAATATGCCAACAACCTGATGAAGCCCAATCAGTACATTTATCCTCATCCAACCTTGTCTCCCTCTCACCATCATCCCCCAACATTCATCATTCCCTCCCGTAGTCCATAGTCTTCTGCTCGTATAAATGACACATCTCACGTAGTTCTTTCAGAGTGTAGCACACTTGCTCATATCACACTCCATCCTTAACCTTTGAGTTTCTGCTGGGATTGGAGTCTAGTCAAAGGGGCAGCTGGCACAGGAGACGTCACCACCATTCTTACCCTTGTGTGTGCTCTTGCACATTCTCCCTGTTTGTGACAAGTCCTGAGTTATTCTAGTTTGCTCCAAATTCAGTTACGACTGTACAGTTGATGTTTCCTGTTGTTCTCACATCTCATTGGAACCACTGAGAACTAACCTTGCTCATGTCCTGAGCTCTTCCAACTGAATCTGGAATCTTGATATAAATCAGGAGACCCTCTCTGTGACTGTACATACCACATCCCCGTGGACATGTGGACACTCAGAGATGGTCCAGAGCATCTGTGCATCACCCAGACACTGAAACTAGACAGCAGGAGACGCTGGGAAGCCACAGTGTCTACACTGTGCCGTCTGTGATGCTTCAGCCCCGTGTTTAGAATTGTCTTGATTTTCTGGACTTTAGAATCAGAAACTGTTTTTTAACTCTTAGTGACTGATTTTCTTTTATTTTCATAGAAGCCATCATTCATTAACTATCTTGTGGCTGTCACCACAGATCAAATCTTCCCCTACCGAGTCAACCAATGATATGCATGATAGTTAGTGAACAGAACATAAGTAAACAGAAAGGTGAGGAGTAGAAAGAGAAGAGAAAGATGGAGAAGATGAAGGAGAAGTAGTAGGAAGAGGGGAAAGAGGAGAAGAAAGAGAAAGAAGCAGCTTAGTAAGTGGCGGTGAATTATTGCAAACTTTACCTCAGGTGACTCCAAGTTCTGATGCTTCACCAATATGTCTCATTGCTTCAGCAAACTCTTGCTTTCCCTGGTCCCCACGTCATGTACTGCCCTGTCTTTTGCTCCAACCTGTATACAGAGTTCAATTAGAGCTGTGTTCTCTCAGCGAGACGGACTGCACATACTCACCCACTCACCCCATGGAACATCACCTCCACAGCCCAGGTCTGCGTCCCACCTGCAGAGCTCTGATTTCCTTTTCCTCCCACAGGACATCCTTTGTGCTCCTGCATTACAAGGATGATCTTGTCCTGACGGGACCTGGTGAGTGGAAAAAGTTCTAATCTAGATTTGTTCATGCATATGAATGGTAGAAGCTGCAGAATAAATCTGTGTAAAATTCTGGGTTCTTATCATTTAGTGAAATATTTACGGGTCCATGAGGATTGAGTAGGACAGGTAATTGTTCCAGGTAAAGGACAACTTGGGACATCAAGACCTCATACAACCATGATGGAGGCACAGCCCCTGTGGGCTCTGGATGTGAGAGGCGGCAAATTCCTCAGGTGAGCATGAGACTCCTGAAAATTTATGGTGAGACCTGAAGAGCTGCCCATTTTCTTTTTTTTATTTTAAAATATGGTTTCTTTTTTTTAAATTTTAATCGGGTGACACCAATAAGTCAGGGTGCAAATGTACAACGAAAACATCTCCAGGTTATCTTATCATTCAATTATGTTGCATACCCGTCACCCAAATTCAATATGTCCTCTGTCACCTTTTGTCTAGTTTTCCCTGTGCCCCTCCCCTCCGCCCTATCCCACCCTCCCCACCCTCCCCCCACCCCTTAACCACCACTCTCTTGTCCATGTCTCATAGTCTCACTTTTATGTCCCACCTATGTATGAAATCATGCTGTTCCTCCTCCTCTTATTCTCCTCCTCCTCCTTCTTCTTTTTCTCATACTCCTCCTCTTCTTCCTCCTCCTGTTCTTTCTGCATCCTCTGCTTCTTCTTCTTTCACTTCTTCTCCTCTTTCTCCTTCTTCTTCTCCTCCTCCTCCTTCTTCTTTTTCTCATCTTCCTCCTCTTCTTCTTCCTCCTACTCTTCCTCCATCTTCTGCTTTTTCTTCTTTCACTTCTTCTCTTCTTTCTACCCCTCATCCTTCTTCTCCTTTTTTTCTCCTCCACCTCCTCCTCTACCTTCCTTCTTGTATTTTCTTTCTGTTATTTTTTTCTCCCCCACAAAATGAATAAAGAGCTGACTGAGGAACTAGAGGGCATCAGCATTTCTGCATCTTCAAACCCTTGATGGAGCTCAGATCTCCACAGTCCATCCAGGTGTGTGGTCCAGCCTGTGCCTTCCAGTTTTCCCAGGTGTGGGAAGCTCTGATGGCCTCTGTTTAGTCTCTCCCACCACAGTGGCTAAGTGCTCAGTGACTCCATGTTGGGATTCTCAGCTTTTATGTGCACTTGAGTTATGCATGCTATGTCTAGGTGACAAGCACAGGCTGACTTCAGGGTCCGAGTAGGTGGACTACAAATTGATTTAAGCTAAACCTCCATTGATCAGGTGGCCCTCAATGCCCCATCTCAGTGTATAGACTCAAAATCCACTAGGGGTCTTCCATGTACAATATCAGTTCAGGTCCTGTGTCCTGCAGTCTCTGAATATAGCTATAGGTCCCTTGGAAACAGACTTGAAGTAACATGTACAATACAATCGTTCAATAGTGTGTTGGGCCCTACCTCGGGTAGTTTCAGTCTCCCCTTCAATAATGGGATCTTGGGTGTGTCACATGGCTCAGCTATGAGAATTGGTTAACAAAATGGAGTAATACATTCTTGTCAAGTTCATTTCCTAGAATATTCTGCTTATACACATTAAGTAAGAATTGAGCGGGCTTGCTGTCTCTCACTCCTGGAAGCACCGTGGTTAATGAGCCGACACTGTAGGTCGGGGCCATCATACTGATGTGGGGCTGCTCTGATGTTGCTGTCTGTTAGAGGACCAGATCCACCAAGAGACTAGAGGGTGATCAAAGTGTCTTGGCTGCTGCCACCCCAGAATGCAGTAACTGCCATCACATTTAGTGTCTAATTGATTGGCTGTAAGTTCCCTCGGTAAGGTCTGATGTTCAGGAAATGTAATCACGGAGCTGTTCAAAGATGCGCTCGGTCAAACTTTTTCTTCCTTTTCTTCTTCTCCCTCTTCGTCATCTTCATTTTTCTTCCTTCATTCTTTCCCTCTTCTTCCACCTCCTCTTCCTCTTTCTCATCCTCTTTCTCTTCCTTCTCCTCCTCCTCCTCCTCCTCCTCCTTCTCCTCCTCTTCCTTCTCCTTCTCCTCCTCCTTCTCCTCCTCCTCCTCCTCCTCCTCCTCCTCCTCCTCCTCTTCCTCCTCCTCCTCCTCCTCCTCCTCCTCCTCCTCCTCCTCCTCCTTCTTCTTCTTCTTCTTCTTCTTCTCCTCCTCCTTTTCTCGCTCTATCTCTTTTTCCTTTTCCTTATTCTAATTCTTCTTCCTAATACCTTCTACCTTCAACATTATTCTTGTTTTCTTCGACCTCACAGGATAAATAAAGAACTGAATGAGAATGTGGAGGGCATCAGCATTCCTGCATCTTCAAACTCTTGATGGAACTCAGATCTCTGCAGTCCATCTAGGTGTGTGATCCAACCTCTGAGTTCTGTATTCCCAGTTGTGGGCCGTTCTGAGAGCCTATGTTTAGTGTCTTCCAGCACAGTAGCTCACTCCTCAGTGAACTGATGTGGGAATTCTTTCAGCTGCTATTTCTAATTCAGTTATACATTCTGGGTGTAGGAGACAACCACAGTATGGCTTCAGTGACCCAGGAGATCTGAGCTAAACCTCCATTGGTCAGCTGACCCTCAAAAGCCTTGACTCTGAGTGTAGTGTCACAGTCACATTTGGGTTCACAGAATGTTAGTTCAGGGAAAGTGTCCTGGTTTACACAATTATTTTTTTACTTTCTTGTCCCAATTCTGAATCACCGTAGTAAAATGCTAGCAGTCACTTGTGGGAAGATTTAAGGGAAGGTTTATGGTATTAGTCTTTTGCAGTGTGTTGTGGTCATTCTTCAAGTAGACCTGGTCCCCTTTAGTAAAGGAATTCTTGGTGTATAAATGCTCAGTCTGGGAATTTTTTAAGAAGCTGACTCCATAGCCTTATGATTCAAGTTACGGCATGTTTATTTCACCTAGAACATCTCCGCTTACTCAGAACAAGAAAGAATCGAGTAGGCTTCCTGCCTTTACATGTAGGAGCACCATGATTTATGGGCCAGAGCCAGATGTCAGGGCCAGGTGGACTGATCTGGTGCTGCTTTGACCTCACTGCCTGTGAGAGGAACCATACCCTCCTAGCGTTAGTGACTGTAAAAGGCCCTTTGGCCCTGCCACCCTGGGATTCAGTTACTCCTGTCACACTTAGATTTTTAATTGATTGATGCCATTTGGAATGTAAGGTCTTGACTGAAGAGAACAGTCAACATGGAGTGCTTCAAAGATGACAATGGTCCATTCTTGAATTTATTTATCAATGTGCACTGAGAGGTGTGTCTGCTGAGAGCTATCAGAGTGGTGATTAGGACATCAGTCTCTCCAAGCTTTTCAATTCGTTCTTTTATATTCAACCTAAGGAGAGTGGACATGCCCTTGTCACTCACTGTGGGCCATCGCTGGATTTATATTTCAGCCGAATGTGCCAGCATACTGTCAGAGTCCTTTCTAATGAACCCAGACACAGGGGCAAGTGCAACATCAATAAATTCATTCTAATTCAAAGTTATGTCCCTCCCACCCTCCTCCGCCTTCATTCAGCCTTCCCACACGTATCACATACTGTCCTGCGTGTATAATGACACATCTCACGTACTTCTTTCAGTGTGTAGCACACTCTCTCAAGGGTCACACTCTGTCCCTCACCCTTGGGGTTTCAGCTGGGACTGAGTCAAGTCAAGGTCACAGCTGGCATGGTGCAGAGAGGTCACCACTGTTCTCAACCCTTGTGTGTTTTCTCTTGTACATTTTCCTAGTCTGTGACAGATTCTGAGTTTTCTTGCTTTCCCCAATATCTGGTTACAACTCCTTAATTAATTTTCTCATATTTCTCTCTTCTCTCTCTCTCTTCCCAGTGAGAGCATTGAGAACTAACACTACTCTTTCCTGAAGCTCTTTAGGCTGATCCTGGACTCTGAGATAGTGTTCATCATTGTCACCGCAGTGATTGTGAGTCACTAACTTAAGTGTGCCCCTGCGTGTACCACTCAGAACTATCAAATCATCTGTGCCGTCACCAGAGACATATAAACTGTGAACTTGGCATTACGTTAGATTGCCACAGTGGTCCTTATTCTACAATCTGGTGATGCATCTGTCCAATATTTAAAATATTTTTTATTGAATTTATTGGGGTGATGCCAGTTAACATAATTATACACGTTTCAGGTGCCCAATTCTACAACAAATACAACCCTGTTTTGTGTCCACCACCTTTTTCTGGTCAGTTCTTTGTTCATCATCATTTATCACCCCAGTTCCTAATTGGATATCATCTGTAATCAGAACTGTTTTCTAAAACTATTCATCTTTGTTTTCCTCAGTTTCCATGGATCTCTTTCTCTTAAGTGTCTGTTGGTTACACCACATGGAATCCCCTCCTCTGCCAAGTTCAACAGGTGATTCTCCATATCCTCAGTGATCCAAAGGTAACTCTACAATCGTGAATTTATGTTATACCAAAGACAGAAGAATATCCCTTCTTCTCTTGAAAAGGAGTCAACAAAATATGTTTCTTATACATTTTTCTGTGTGTTACAGAGACAGAGAGAGGGACAGGTAGGGACAGACAGGCAATAAGGGTGAGAGATAAGCATCAGTTCTTCATTGTGGTTCCTTAGTTGTTCAGTGATTGCTTTCTCATATGTGCTTTGACAGGGCTTAGAGCAGAAAGAGTGATGCCTTGCTCAAGCCACAGACCTTCATCTCAAGCCAGTAACCATGAGGTCATGTCTATAATTTCATGCTCAGGTTGGTTACCTTGGGGCTTCAAAGCTGGATACTCCATGTCGTAGTCCAACGCTCTATGCACTGCGCCACAGCTGGACAGGCTCTTTTACTTTTTTTATTACTAAATTTATTGGGGTAACATATTCAATATATAAATGTTGATTTGTTGATTTTAGCCAGAGAGGAAAATCGAGAGAAAGACAGGAACACAGATATGTTCCTCTACGTACCCTGACAGGGGAGGAGCACCATAGCACGTGGGGACAACATTCCACCATGAGCACCTGGCCGGGGCTGGATGGAGCGCATTTTAGAGGTTGAGTGACAGTGTAATAATGTGCCTGCGTTTCAATAAAGAACTTTGTTTTTGACGTATTTGAGTCTGAGATAAAGTCTAAAAGTTGCCTCTCAGAGGACAGCAGATTTTGGTGAATGACAGCAGGACCTTGGTTGAAAACCCTAAGTATGTACACAAATTTCCTACCTTGTTTTACTATTTCTTATATTGATTTGAGAGAGAGAGAGGCAAGAGATAGAAAGGTGGAGAGATAAGAAGCATCAACTCATGGTTGCTTTGCTTTACTTGTTCATTGATTGCTCCTTGTAGTTGTCTTGACCATGGGGGCTCCAGCCAGACCAGTGACACCTCATTCAAACTGACGTCCCTGTGCTCAAGGTGGAGGAGTATATGCTCTAGCCTGGGACCACAGAGTTTTTAAATGGGGACCTCAGCTGTACTCACTGTGCCATCACCAGTCAGTTTGGTTGGTCTTTCTGAGACTCTAAATGGAATCTGTACCTACCAGGGACAATTCAAGGACCAGCGTGTCTGCAGCAGTGTATGACTCAGGTCACTGAGAAGCTAGTATTGAAGTTGCTTCGAGCCCTCTCTTGTTCTGAGCCCAACTAAAATGTGCATCTCTTCAGGTCCCTCCATAAATTTGCAGGAGTCTGTAGTCACCTGAGGAATGTGCCGCCTCTCACATCCAGAGCTACCGGGGGCTGTGCCTCCGTCATGGTTGTACGAGGTGCCGGACGTCCCTATTATCCTTTACCTTGACAGTTACCTGTCCTGTTGAATCCCTCTGGACCCATAAACATATCACTGAGGGAGAAGAGCCCTGAATTTTACACAGATTTATTCTGAAGCCTCTAATGTTCAAAATGCCTAAACAAGTCTGTTCTCAATCACTGTGTCCAGTCAGCACAGCATCATCCTTTCAATGAAGCCGTGGGAGAGATGCCCTTAGCTAGAAAGGGAAGTCAAGACCTCTGCTACTCATCTGGTGCTGCTTTGACCTCGCTGACTGTTAGAGAAACCAGACCCTCCTCGCGTTAGTGCCCATCCCCCAGGTATTCTACTACACCCAACACATTGAGATATTCTAATGAACTTGATTCTGCTTTTAATGTAAGGTCTTGACTGCAAAGAATTATTTACAAGAAGCTCTTTAAAGATGACAAGGGTTTATTCTTAATTTATTTCTCAATGTGCAGTGAGAGGTGTGTTTGTAGGGTGCTATCAGAGTGGTGATTAGGACTTCAGTCTCTCCAAGCTTTCTGAGTCGTTCTTCTATATTCAACCCAAGGGAGATAGGACATCCTCTTATCACTCCCTGTGGGCCATCGCTGGATTTATACATCAGCCAATATGCCAACCCACTGTCAGAGACCTTTGTAATGAGCCCAGACACAGGTGTAAATGCAGCATCAATAAATTCATTCTCATCAAAATTCTGTCCCTCCCACCATCGTCCCCCATCATTCAGCGTTCCCACACATAGTGCATAGTTCCCCGCTTGTATGAGTGACACATCTCAAGTATTCTTTCACAGTGTGGCACACTTGCTCAAGGGTCACACCCTGTCTCTATACCTTGGGGTTTTTGGGGACGTGAGTGTGGCGAAGCTGACAGCTGCCACAAGAGAGGTCAACACCATTCTTGCCCTTGTTGGTTTTTCCTGTGCATATTCCTGGTCATGACAAACCCTGAGTTATTTCAGTTTTCTGCAATATCTTTTTGTAAGTCTACACAATAACTTTTTCATTATTTTTTTTTTTTACCCAGGCTTGGAACGATTAAGAACTAAACTGCTTTTCTATGGAGCCCTAAAGCTGAACTTGTAGTCTGTGATAGTCTTCAGAGTCCTTGCCACAGTGGTTGTGAGTCCGTAACACATGTCTGCTGCTTTTAGACCACTCAGAACTATCAGATCATCTGCGCTGTTAACACAGATGTGTGAACTGCAAGCCACGATATCTGTTAGACTGCCACAGCAGTATTCAGTTAACCATCTAGTGATGCTTTAGTCTAATATAGGAAAGTTTTCTTGCCTGGCTGACTACTCGCCGTATCAAAATATTTTCTTTTTAACTAATGCATTTTGTTTTTCTGTTTCTTTTTTAGACATTCTTTCTCATTAAATATCCAATGGGGACACCATTTACAAAACCTCCCACTACCACATTCAACACATGATACACCAAATCCTTAATGAAGATAAGGTAAGTCCATAAAAGTTGACTTATGGTACTTAAAAGAAAGGAGAAAGTCTCTTTTCTTGAAGAAGATGGGGACTGGCAAATCTTTTCAATTAAATTGAATGGGTTCAGCCTGGCCAGGAGGTTCCACCATGGACAGAGAGTCAGACTAGGATCCAGAGGAACCATGTTCAAAACCCCAAGGACACCGACTTGAGCACCGGCTCACCAAGAAGCGCAGGCTCGCTGGCTTTATTGTGGGATAATAGACATGACTCCATGTTCAATGGCTTGAGTGCAAAGGTTGCTGGCTTGAGCAAGGGGTCACCTCGTTTTGCTCTACTCACTCCCAGTCAAAGTACGTGTAAGAAAGCAATCAATGAACAATTAAGGTGCCATAATGAAGATTTGATACTTCTCATTTCTCTCCCTTCCTGTCCATCTGTTTCTATGTTTCTCTCTCTCTGTTTCTGTCACAGAAAAAGAAATTTACTGTGGTAACATTGGTTAATATTATATTAATTTCCTTGTACAAACTGATAATACAAGGCTTGCATGTTCTATGGTTTTATCACCAACCAATGTCTAGTCTTCTTCCATCATCCCCTCTTTGATTCCATTTATCCGCTTTTTGTCTGGACGCTGCCATTCTTTCCTCTGTGTCTATAAGTTTGGTTATTATTTGTTTTGTTTGTGTCTTTTTATTTATATTTCTCATGTGAGTGAAACATCAGCATGGGTCAGTCAGCCTATCTACGTGGTTATGGAAATCCTCCTGTGAGAGGTCACATTGTTCTTTTTTATTAATATATATTGATTTAAGAGAAGCGATGGGACAGGGAGCGAGAAACATTGATTTTTTGTTCCACTTTCATGCCGTCATTGGTAGACTCTTGTGTGTGTCTGGCTAGGGGTCAAACGAACAACCTTGGCGTACCAGAACAATGCTTTAACCAATTGAACTACGTGCATGGTCAGAGCCAAGGCCACATATTTCTCAGCATCTTATGAGACACATATATCTTCAGGAATGCTTGTCCACTGAGAGAGATCTAGTCACATTTTTCTTGCCCAGGTGTCACTGTCAAATATTTTTAATCATGTTTGTTTTGAGTCCCTGACCTTTTATTCAAAATATTGACCCATGATTTGTATCACTATATACATGCTTTTCTGGTCACTTGTCCTCCAAGCAATGTGAGGATGAGATGACCTGCACCAAACTATGCCCATTTTGACAGTGTACCTGACCCACTGACCTTCACGAATGTCCACAGATAGTCTGTCCTACTGCAGCTTGTCCTCCTTCTGGTGGTTCACTGACATCATGCTAAGTTATCTGTAGGCAGGATATGTCTTTTCTTACTCAGTGATCAGGTCATGGGGTGATCCTATGAGTCCTCAGGTATGTTAGGAAAGAGGGATCCATTGTATAGCCATCAAGACTGAGGGCATCTCATCCACTGCTTATATAAGTGACACGTGCATGCAGTGTCCTCCCAGGTTGGGTCATGTATGCACCCCTTCACATGGATGCTGTATCTTCCTGTGCATGGGCATCTTTATGACTCTGCAGTGATGTCACAACCTGGACACAATGGATAGCTCAGCATGCATGCTAATGTGGTGGCCCATGGTGAAGTGTTTCTTCTTTGAACCCAAGAAAACCCTTTGGGACAAACCACAGTCCATCGAGGGATGATGACAGATCATTTCCCTGATTGTTTATCACCTAAGTTATGACTTTTCTGGGTTTGAGAGGGAGTAAAACCCACTTGTTATGCCCTGACATGCCTCAGTCAGATCCTGGAACCCCTGCCTCCCAAAAGGTCCCTGTAGACCTCTGTTGTCTGGAGTCACTTCCTGTCCAGCTCTCTACACCCCAGTGAACAGTGAGTGTGACGTTCACCTGTCTCTAATCCATGGTTTGCTGTGTCCTTGTAACTGAGGAGGAAGGAAGCCATTAAGTGTTTGCAGTACTGTGGTCAGTTCTCCACATGGCTCTCGTGATGACACTGAAGAGACACAGGAGGGGTATACTTAGATGCTAGTTTTCTGGGTGCAAAGGATTTTAGAGGTTGGGTGGTGTTGCAAACACTGGACTTAAACACTAGGACAAGAGCAGTTTCTCCGGTGTCAGTAGGATTGGTGGGTGACAGCAAGACCTTGCCCAAAAACCCTGAGAATCTACACTGTCGTTCACTCCAGGTCTTGCAAAGGCTGCAAAGAGCATCTCTCTCTGCCAATGCAGTGCTAAGACCATCTTATATGCTACAACATGGTCAGGTCATGGTGCAGCCTGTACCACATCCCAGACTTTTAAAGAACCCTCTCTTTTTCTGGTTTCACTAAAAATGGGCCGCTCTTCAGTTCTCACCATAAATTTCAGGACTCTCATGTCCACCTGAGGAATTTGCCGCCTCTCACATTCAGAGCCCACAGGGGCTGTGCCTCCATCATGGTTGTATGAGGGCTTGATGCCCCAAGTTGTCCTTTACCTTGAACATTACCTGTCCTACTCAATCCTCATGGACCCATAAATATTTCACTAAAAGATAAGAACCTTGAATTTTACACAGATTTATTCTGTAGCTTCTACCATTCATGTGCATGAACAAATCTAGATTAGAACCTTTCCCACTCACCAGGTGCCGTCAGGACAAGATCATCCTTGTAATGCAGGAGCAGAAGGAATGTCCTGTGGGTGGCTAAGGAAGTCAGAGCTCTGCAGACGGGACGCTGACCTGGACTGTGGATGTGATGTCCCCTGGGGTGAGAGGGTGAGTGTGTGCTCGCCGTGTAACTGAGAGACACAGATCTAATTGGTGTTTGGGTACAGGTGTATCCAAAGCCATTTTTGTGAACAAGAGTTGACATGGACCCAAGGAATCTGTGAGTATGCTCAAGCAATGAGACCACGTTGGTGCTGCAATGTCAGAGTTACCTGAAGGTAAGGTCTGCATAATTCGCTGCCATTTTTAAAATTTTTATTTAGAAAAAGTATTTAACAGGGTGACATTGAGCAATAATAGTTTATATGGCCTGAACTGTGCTGGCGCAGTGGATAAAGCGTCGACCTGGGAACATGAGGTTGCCAGTTCAAAACCGTGCACTAGTCTGTTCAAGGCACATATTGGAGTTGATGCTTCCAGCTCCTCCACCCTTTCTATGTTTCTTTCTCTCTCTCTTCCTCTCTCTTACTCTGTGTGTCCTCTCTAAAAAAAATGAATGAAATAAAAATAAAAATTAAAAAAAAAGAGTGTATATGTTTTAGCCTGACCAGGTGTTTGCACAGTGGATAGAGCATCAGCCTGGGATGCGGAAGCCCCAGGTTCGAGATCATGAGCTCGCCAGCTTGAGCACGGGCACATCTGGCTGGAGCAAAAGCTCACCAGCTCAGACCCAAGGTCACTGGCTCTAGCAAGGTTTCGCTTGGACTGCTGAAGGCCCGCGGTCAAGGCACATGTGAGAAAGCAATGAATGAACAGCTATGGTTTCACAACGGTAACGAAAACCTAATGATTGATGCTTCTCACGTCTCTCCGTTCCTGTCTTTCTGTCTGTCCCTATCTATCCATCTATCTAACTCTCTCTCTGTCTCTGTAAAAAAAAAAAGAGAGTATAGGTTTCAGGTAAATGTTTCTATAGCATTTGAACTATTGATTATGTTGCATACCCATCACCCAGGTCAAATCATTTTCCATCACTGTATATTTGTTCCTCTTGACTTTCTTCCCCAAGACCCCTTGCCACCTCCATCTCTCCCTGGTAACCACTTCACCTTTTTCTATGTCCCTGTGCCTCAGTTTTATATCCCTCCTAGGTGTGAAGTCATATAGTTCTTGTATTTTTCTGAATGAGTTATTTCACTCAATATAATGTTCTTGCATCCAGGTACTAACCGGGCCCATTCCTGATTAGCTTCTGAGTTCTGGCCTGATCCGGTGCATTCAGGGTGCTGTGGCTGTAGACTCAGTATAATGTTCTCAATATCTGTCCATTTTGTCATAAATGTCACTATGTCATCATTTCTTATGGCTGAGTAGTATTCCATTGTATATATCCACATCTTCTTTATCCAGTCCTCTATCGAGGGGCTCTTGGGTTGTTTTCATGTCTTGGCCACTGTGAATAATGTGAGGACAGGGTTGCATGTGTCTTTACATACCAATGTTTTTGAATTTTGGAGGTATATACCCAGTACAGTGATTGCTAGGTCATATGATAGTTCTATTCTTCATTTTATGAGGAAACAGGACACTTTAATGGTTGTACTAATTTGCATTCTCACCAAAAGAATTCATTGCCATTTAGTAAGTTGCTGCTTTATTTATTTTCTCCCCCCACAGGACAAACAAAGACCTGACTGAGGATGAGGAGGGCATCCGCATTCTTGCATCTTCAAACCCTTGATGGACCTCAGATCTCTGTTGTCCATCCAGGTGTGTGGCACAGCCTGTGAATTCCTGTTTTCCCAGGCATGGGCAGTTCTGAAGGCCTCTCTCTAGCCATTGCCAGCATGGTATCCTCTGTTCTCAATTATCCTGTGTGGGGATTCTCTCTAGTACTGTGTCTATTGGAGTTATATGTGCTAAGTCTAGAAGACAACCATGGGATGACCTTAGGGAACCAGTGAAGCACTACAACATGGACCTGAGCTGAACTCCTATGGTCACCTTACCCTCAAAAGCACCTGGTCTGATGCAGGGTCTTGGTGACATTTTGAATCTCTCATATACAATATGATTTCCAAAACTTGTCCGATAGCCGCTGAATTACCTGTGTCAGTGGCACAGTCATTCTGGTCAAAGGCTGTCATTCTCTGGTGAATGGCATGAACTGAAGTTATCAGTATAGAGTTTTTGTTGTGTTCTGGGGTGTTTCGTCAAGAGATCTGGTCTTTCATCAAAGCTCTTTGAGGGTGTACACTGGATGAAGAAGATTTTAGAGATTGAGTGATGGCACAACCAGTTGAACTGAAAAATTGGACAAGAGCAGTTCTTCAAGTGTTAGTAGGACTGATGGGTGACAGAACGACCTTGGAAGAAAATGCTCACCATCTACATTGTCATTCACTCTAGGTCTTGGAAGGCTCCAAAGAGAATGTCTATCATCTAGTGGAAGTTCTAGGGCCATCGTGCTTGCAGGAATAAGCAGTTGGGTCATGAAGCACCTTCTACCCCAGCATGGACTTTGTTCAGAGTCCTCTATTTCTCTGGGTCCAATTCAAAATGCGCAGCTTTTCAGGCCATGCCATTAATTTGGAGGAGTCTCATAGTCAACTGAGGAAAGTGCTGCCTCTCACATCCAGGGCCCACTGGGGCTGTGCCTCCACCATGGTTGTGCAAGGGGCCAATTATCCTATATTACTGTTTACCTTGACAATTACATGTGTTGCTCTACATCTTGGGACCCATAAATATTTCACTGAGGGAAAACAACCCTGAATGTTAACAGAGTTGTTATGCAACTTCTAAGTCTAAAAGAGCATCAATAAACTTTGAGTAGAGTAGTTCTGCACACCAGGTCCTGTCAGCACAATGTCCTTTCTGTAATGGAGCAGCAGGAGGGATGTCCTGTGGGTGGGAAAGGAAGGCAGACTTCTGCAGACTAGATAGAGACCCGGGCTGTTTAGGTGATGTGCCCCTTCAGTGAGAAGGTGAGTTGGTGCTGGCCTTGAAGCTGAGATTAAACCATTGCAATTGAAATTTGGATACAGGTGCAGCCAAAGCCATTAGCCAGAAAAGTAGGTGATGTTGGGACCAAGGGATGTGTGAGTTTGCTCAATCAATGAGACCACATTAGGGAAGCCGCAGCTATCCTAGTCACCTGCAGGTAAAGTGTTCAGTAATTCAGTGACATAATTTTTTCTTCATTTTCTTTCCTGCACAGGACACATAAAGAGCTGAGTTAGTATGTGGTAGCAATCAACATTCCTGCATCTTTCCAGTCATTCATTGTGGCACAGATCTGTGCAATCCATCAAGGTGTGTGGCAAACCTCGATTTACTATTTTTGTAGTTGTGGGCAGTTCTGGTGGCCTCTGTTTAGTCTCTCCCACCACAGTACCTTTTTCCTCAGGAGCCCGTTAGGGGATTCTCGCAGCTTTTATGTCTACATTAGTAATGAGTTCTTGGTCTAGGAAACAAACAACACAGTGGCTTCATGGATTCAGTGGACGCACTATAAGAGGACCTGAGCTAAACCCCCAGGTTCAAGACTCTGAGGTCACTGGCCTAGAAGTCGGCTCACCAGCTTGAACATGTGGTAACTGGCTTAAGCATGAAATTATCAAGCTCAAAAACCTTCTACTTTGAGTGGAGGGTCACAGCCCCATTACGAGTCCCCATATACAATGTTACTTCAGATATTGTATCCTATAGTCTCTGAATACAGCGATGGGTCCCTTGGGGACAGACTTGAGGTATAATGTACAATATAATTGTTCAGTAGACTGTTGAGCCCTTTCTCAGAGGGCTCCTGGTTTCCCCATGAGTTAAGTGATTTTGAGTATGTATAGTGGTTCAGGTCTGAGAATTGGTTAATATTCTGGTGCCATACATTTTTGTTCATTCATTTCAACTAGAACATTCCCTTATACAGGTCAAGTGAGAAGTGAGCATGCTTGTTGCCTCTCTCACTCCTAGGAGCACCGTGGTTAATGAGCTGACACCATAGGTTGGGGCCGTCAGACTGATGTGGGTCTGCTGTGACGTTGCTGTCTGTTAGAGGACCAGAGCCACTAAGAGACTAGAGGGTGAACAAGATTTATCTCAGTCACTCCAGAATGCACTACGTCTCTTCACATTTAGAGTTTTTAATTGAGTGGCCATATTCCTACAGTAAGTTGTGGTCTTCAAAGAAGAGTGATCAAGGAGCTCTTCAAAGATGTCAGTTGTTTTCTCTAAATTGCCACAGTATAGGGGTGTCACTCAATATATGGGTGAAAGCTGTTTCTTGTACACACTTGCAGAGTGGTGAATAAGACTTAGATGAGAGACCCTCTCTACCATTTTAGTATCCTAAGTATTATATATATATATATATATATATATATATATATATATATATATATATATATATATATATATATATATATATATATTTAGAGCATGGGGGAGGTGGGCAGATATCCAAGAGAGAAGATGGAGAGAGAGAGGAGAAGCATCAATTTGTAGTTGTGGTATTTTTATTGTTCATTGATTGCTTCTCATACATGCCTCGTCCAGGGGGCTCAACCAAGCCAGTGTCATTTTGCACAAGCGAGCAAATTTTGGGCTCAAGCCAGCAACCCAGCATCATGTTGATAATTTCATGCTTAAGCCAGTTACCACATGTTCAAGCTGGTGAGCCGACTTCTAGGCCAGTGACCTCAGAGTCTTGAACCTGGGACCTCATTTGACCAGGTTAATGCTCTGTCCACTGTGCCACCACTGGCCAAATTCAGCAAGGTTTTGAATTCCTTCCTCTTCATTAAACCAAAGGAGAGTAGACATACCCATGTCCCTCACAATGAGCCATTGTGGGATTCATTTTTCAGCCAAATTTGCCAACGTACTGATGAAGCCCAATCACTAAATTTATCCTTATCCAACCTTGTCTCCCTTCCACCATCGTTGACCATCATTCAGCGTTTCCACACGTTGTTCATAGTGTCCTACATGTAGAAATGACACATTTTACATAGTTCTTTCTGAGTGTGGCAGACATACTTCAAGGGTCACACTTTGTCACTCAGCTAAGGGTCCTGCTGGGACTGGAGTCTAGTCAAAGTCACAGCTGCCACAAATGAGGTCACCGCTGTTCTTGCCCTTGTGTTCCCTCTTGCACATTCTCCCCATCTGTGACAAATCCAGAGTTATTCTAGTTTGCTCCAAATTCTGTTACAACTCTGCAATTAACCACTCCAGATGTTCTCACATCAGGTTAAAACCACTCAAAACTAAAACTGCTTATGTCCTGAGCTCTTCAGGCTGAATTTGGAATAATCTATGTAAATCAGGAGACCCTCTCAGTGACTATAAATAGCACATTTCCGTGTGCTTGGTGGACACTCAGAGATGTCCCCGGACATCTGTGCATCACCCAGATAATGAGACTAGAAACCAGAAGACTCTGAGATGCCACAGTGTTGCACTGCTCCGTCTGCCATTCTGCAGCCTTGTGTTTAGAAATTGTCCTCATTGGACTCCAGAATCAGAAACTGGTTTTTTAACTCTTAGTGATTGGTTTTCTCTTATTTTCATAGAAATTATTCTTCATTAACACTCTCTTGACTGTAACCATACATCACACCTTCTCCTACTGAGTCTCATCATATGGTGTGCATGATCCTTAGTGAGCACAAGGTAAGTAAATGCTAATGTTCATATTATTTGCAAGAAAGAATAATGGCTTTTTTCTCTTGAACAAGGGGGGTAGTGAGCTGACAATATATCTTTTCAACATTTTTTTTGTTATACATCTATGGTTAACAAATTAAACATAATTCCACTTTCATAGCTTTTTTATTCTTAGTGACAGACAGAGACAGGCAGGAATAGAGATGAGAAGCTTCAATATGTAACTTGCGGCACTTTAATTATTTATTGTTTGGTACTCATATATGCCCTGACCCAAGGGATCAAGCTGAGCCTCTGATGCCTTGCTCAAGCCAGCGACTTTGAGGTTCAAGCCAATGATCATTGGATCATGTCTAGGATCCCACAATTAAGCTGTTGACCCTGCACTCAAGCTAGATAAGACTATGCTCAAGGAATCCACATCAGGGTTTTGAAACTGGGTCTTCCACTTCCCAGTTTGACACTCTCTCCATTGTTCCAGCACTAGTCAGGCTCTATCATGTTTCTTTCCTGTCTCTCACTGTTGAACCAAAATATTTCCCAGAGCCATGAATAAGTATGCAAGTGCATGTGTGATCATTTGTCATCCAAGCAAAGTGAAGCACGAGGGAACTGCCCCAAACTTGCCCATAGTGCCGTTTTTCTTCAACCACTGTCCATCAGGAATGTTCAGAGAGGGTCTGCCATGCTGCAGCTGTCCACGTCCTGGTGGTTCATTGACATCATGCCAAGTTATCTGTAAGCCATGCTATGCCTGTCCTTCCTCTGTCAACAGGTCACAGGGCGCTCCCCATTAGTCTCCAGGTTTGCACAGAAAGAGAGACCCATTGTATACCCATAGGGACTGAGAGTAATGCGATCACAGCTTATAAAACTGACATGTCCCTGCAGTGTCCCCCCGCGTTGGGTCATGTTTGCACCACTTCACATGAATGCTATATGTTCCTGTGCAAGGTGAACAAGGTCCTTTGACCTCTACCACCCCAGAATGCAGAAAATCCCATCACATTTAAAGTTTCTCATTGAGTGGCCGTATTCCCACAGTAAGGTCTGGTCTTCAAAGAAGAATTGTCAAGAAGCTCTTCAAAGATGTCAGTTGTTTTCTCTAAATTGTCACAATATATGGACATCACTCATTGTATCGGTGAAAGATATTTCTTGTGCACGCTCCCAGAGTGGTGAATAGGACTTAAATTATGTATTCACTATAACATTTCAGTATCTGAAAGCTTATTATTATTATTTTAGATCAAGAGGGGGTTATGCAGAGGACCAAGAGAGAAGGTGTTGTGAGAGAGAAGCATCATTTTGTAGTTGTGGCATTGTAATTGGTCATTAATTACTTCTCATATGTGCCTTGACCTGGGAGCTCACTAGAACCAGGGATCCCTTGCTTTAAATCATTCACCAAGCTTTTGGGCTCAAGCCAGCAACCCCATGCTCAAGCTGGTGAGCCTGCTTACAAGCCAACCACCTCAAGGTCTTTAATATGTTCCCATTGTAACATTCTGTCCACTGAGCCTCCACTGGTCAAGCTCTGGAAGATTTTGAATTCCTTCCTCTGCATTAAACCAAGGCAGAGTGGAAATACCCATGTCACTCAAAGTGGACCATTGTGGGATTCATGTTTCTGCCAACCCTGCCAACATGATTTCCCATCATTCAATTTTCCCACATTTATTCTATAGTTTTCTGCGTATATAAATCACAGATCCCACGTGGTTTCTCCAGAGCGTAGCACACTTGCTTAAGGGTCACTCTCTGCCTCTCACTGTTGGGTTTCTGCTGGGATTTGAGTCTAGTCAAGATTATAACTGCCACAGGAGAGATCACCACCCTTCCTCCCCTTGTGTTTTCCCTCTGGGGACATCTTCCCAGTTTGTGGCAAGTCCTGAGTTACTCTATTTGCTCCAATATCTGGTTACCACTCTGCAAATGAACTTTTATATTTTTCTCTCTTCTTGCTTGGAACCATGGAAAAATAAATTGCTTTTTTAAGAAGCCCTGGAAGGTGAAACTGGACTGTGTGAATGAGTCCTCTAGGTCTTCACCACATTGGTCGTGAATCACTAACTCATGTCTGGTGATTGTAGGCCACTCAGAACTGTCAGGTCATCTATGCTGTCACCACAGACACAGTTAATCTGCAAGGAGAGAAACATGTTAGATTTCCACAGAAGTTTTCACTTTACCGTCTCTAATGCTTTAGTCCAATATCTATAAGCTTTCTTGACTGGCTACCCTCCAGAGTCAGAATTATTTTTTAATTAATTTTTTGTCTTTTCTCTTTTCATCGAAACTCTTCCTAATTGAATTTCTGATGGCTACACCATATAAAACACCCTCTGCTACCAGATTCAACACACAATTCACCAGATCCTTGATAAAAAAAAGGGTAATTGTACAAAAATTGATTTATGTTATTTAAAAGAAAGAAGAATGTCCTTTTTTTCTTGAACAAGAGGGAGACTAACAAATTTTTCTCTGAAATATATTGAGGTAATGTAGGTTAATATTTTTAAAAAAGATGTTATTTATTGATTTTAGGGAGAGGAGAGGAGAGAGAGAAAGGTAGGGGTGTAGACCAGGAGCCTCGACTTGTAGCAGTTACTTCCTGTAGGTGCCTTGACCCAGCAAGCCCAGGACTTTGAGACAGTGACCGCAGAGATCCAGGTTGACACTTCATCTAATACGCAGCCACAAGTCAGGCACGTTGTACAGCCTTTCACTACAGAATGTAAATCCATTATGTGGTCAGCACGCAATGGCTACTCCTTTTTGCCATCTTGTGTGTATGGCCCTTTACTCTCTTCAACCTCCCTGTGAACCTTCCCCCCCGCACATATCCTCCATTCCGTCGTCTGTGTGTAGGGTGACTTTTTTGTTTGTTCTGTTTGTGGCTTATAGTTTTACATCCCACAGACGAGAGAATATGGAATCATCCATCTTATCCCCTTGATCAATACATCCTTCACTTTGAGGCCACACTGTGATAGCATGACATGACCCACCAGTATTTCTGTCTATTTTTGCCCATACCGTGAGTTCACAGTGAATTTTTCTTGAAGTTCACTGTGAAGGATTTTCTTATCATATTTCTTACATGTTTTTCACTGTTCGTCTAAAATATTGGCCATGAGTAGCCAGTCATTTGTCCTCCAGAAAGCTGAAGAATGAGGGGAACTTCTCCTAAGTCATCCCATTGTAACAGTTTCCCTCACCCACAGTCCTTCACGAATGTCACAGACGGTCTGTCATGCTGCTGCTATCCACTTTCTGGGGGTGCACTGACATCATGCTAAGTTATCTGTAAGCCACGACATGTCTTTCTTTCCTCTGTCAGCAGGTCATGGGTTATGTGGAGCTCCCCATAAGTCCCCAGGTATAAGCAGAAAGAAGGACTATTGTATACTTGTAGAGACTGAGAGCAACTGATAATCGGCTTATAAAATATATTTGTGACAGCAATGTCCTCCTAGGTTGGGTCATGTGTGCACCACTTCACAAGGATGCTGAATCATCCTGTGCATGGTCACATTTGTGACTCTGCGGGTGATGTCACAACCACGACAGTACAGGGTGCATGGTAACATGGTGGCCCATGGTGATGCATTTAATCTTTGGAACTAAGGATACACTTTGGAAGTAATCACAGCCCCTTTGTTATTTTTTTGAGAGAAAGGAAGGCAGAGAGAGAGAGAGAGAGAAATAGACCTCAACTTGTATTTCCACTCAGTTGTGCCATTGACTGCTTCTCATATGTGCCCTGATGGGGACTTGAACCAGTGCCCTTGGGTTTGAGATGCAGATTTCATTGCTTCAGGTGACGTTCTATCCACTGTGCTAGTAGCCAGCGTCAAAATCATTATCCATTTTGTGAGGCAATGACAGGTTACTTCCCAGAAAGTTTACCCTCTAAGCTTGGACTGTTTTTGGCTTGAGAGGCAAAGGTTCCCACCTGTGAGGCCAGGATAGACCTGACCCAGAGCCTGGAACATCTGTGTCCCACAGGTCCCTGCAGAGCTAGGATCCCTGTGGGGCTTGGTTTCTGGAGTGACTTCCTGCCCAGCTCTCTACACCCAGTGAATGAGTGTGACATTAACCAGCCTCTGATATGGGTTCTACTGTGTCCCTGTGATTCAGGGAGAAGGAACACCCTAAGAATTTTTGGTCAGTTCTCCACATGGTTTTCAGTCATGACACTGAAGAGACAGAAGAGGCTGATATTCTGAGTGGAGATGGTTTTAGAGGTTCAGTAATGCTCCAACCATGTGGTTTTATTTTTAAGAAAGAAACTTTCGAGCCTGAACAGGCAGTGACACAGTGGTTAGAGTGGTCAGACTGGGATGCAGAGGACCCAGGTTCAAAACCCTGAGGTCACGAGTTTGAACATGGGCTCCTCTGGTTTGAGCGCAGGCTCACTAGCTTAAGTGTGGGGTCCCTGGCTTGAACCCAAAGATAGCTGTCTTGAAGCCCAAGGACATTGGCTTGAGGAAGGGGTCACTTGCTCTGTGAGAGCTTCCCCTGGTCAAGACACATAAGAGAAAGCAATCAATTATCAACTAATGTGCCATAACAAAGAATTGATGCTTCTCATTTCTCTCCCTTCCTGTCTGTCCCTATCTATCCCTGTCTCTGTTTCTCTTTCTCTATCTTGATCAAAAATAAAATTAGAAAGATGCTAATTATTTCTGCTACAATTTATCCCTCAATATACAGGTGAAAGGTTATTCTTGCACATGCCCCCAGGGTGTTGTGTAAGATTTATTGACGACCCAGTCCAACATTTCAGTCTCTCGAAGCTTTAGAATTCCTTCCTCTATATTAAACTAAGGCAGTGTGAACATGCCCATGTCACACACCGTGGCCCATTGTGGGATTCATGTTTCAGCCAAATATGCCAACAACCTAATGAAGCCCAATCATTACATTTATCCTCATCCAACCTTGTCTCCCTCTCACCACCATCCCCCAACATTCATCATTCCCTCCCATAGTCCATAGTCTCCTGCTCGTATAAATGACACATCTCACGTAGTTCTTTCAGAGTGTAGCACACTTGCTCACAGTCACATTTCATCCTTCACCTTTGAATTTCTGCTGGGATTGGAGTCTAGTCAAGGGGGCAGCTGGCAAAGGAGACGTCACCACCGTTCTTACCCTTGTGTGTGCTCTTGCACATTCTCCCTATTTGTGACAAGTCCTTAGTTATTCTTGTTTGCTCCAAATTCAGTTACAACTGTACAGTTGATGTTTCCTGTCGTTCTCATATCTGGTTGGAACCACTGAGAACTAACATTTTTCATGTCCTGAGCTTTTCAAACTAAATCTGGAATCTTGATGTAAATCAGGAGACCCTCTCTGTGACTATACATACCACATCCCCGTGTGCTATGTGGACACTCAGAGATGGTCCAGAGCATCTGTGCATCACCCAGACACTGAGACTAGACAGCAGGGGAGACTGGGAAGCCACATTGTCCTCACGGCTCCATCTGTGATGCTGCAGCCCCGTGTTTAGAATTGTCTTGATTTTCTGGACTTTAGAATCAGAAACTGTTTTTTTAACTCTTAGTGACTGATTTTCTTTTATTTTCATAGAAACTATTCTTCATTAGCTGTCTTGTGGCTGTCACCACAGATCACATCTTCCCCAACCGAGTCAACCAATGATATGCATGATAGTTAGTGAACAGAACATAAGTAAACAGGAAGGTTTATATTATTTACAAGAAAGAAGACTGTCGCTTTTTTTCTTGAACAAGAGGGGGATAGACAGAATTGATTTACAACATATCCTTATTATATGATGCATTTAATATGATTAACACATTAAAAAATTCCACTTATATGGGTTTTTATTAGATTTTTTATTGATTGATTTTTGGGGAGACAGAAGAGAGAGAGAGAAAAATAGGGGAGAGAATCAGGAACCACCAACTCATAATACTTGCTTTCCTATATGTGCCCAGGGCTTTGAACAGGTGACTTCAGCATATTTTTTTTATAATAAAAGTACATGCCATTTTTTAAAATTTAATTTTATTTATTTTAATGGGGTGACATTAATAAGTCAGGGTACATATGTTCAAAGAAAACATCTCCAGGGTATCTAGTCATTCAGTTATGTTGCATACCCATCACCCAAAGTCAAACTGTCTCTGTCACCTCCTATCTGGTTTACTTTGTGACCCTCCTCTCCCCCCTCTCCCTCTCTGACCTCCCTTTTGCCCCCGCCCCGTGTAACCACAACACTCTTGTCCATGTGTCTTAGTCTCTTTTTAATGTCCAACCTATGTATGGAATCATGCAGTACTTCGTTTTTCTGATTTTCTTATTTCACTCTGAATAATGTTATCAAGATCCATCCATTTTGTCGTAAATGATCCAATGTCATCATTAGGACAAGAGCAGTTTCTCCGGTGTCAGTAGGATTGGTGGATGACAGCAAGACCTTGCCTGAAAATCCTGAGAATCTACACTGTCATTCACTCCAGGTCTTGCTGAGGCTGCAAACAGCATCTCTCTCTGCCAATGCAGTGCTAAGACTGTCGTTTCTGCAGCAACATGGTCATGTCATGGAGCAGCCTGTACCACATCCCAGACTGTTAAAGAACCCTCTTTTTATCTGGGTTCACTGAAAATGGGCAACTCTTCAGGTCTCACCATAAATTTTCAGGACTTTCATGCCCACATGAGCAATGTGCCACCTGTCACATCCGGAGCCCACAGGGGCTGTGCCTCCATCATGGTTGTACGAGGGCTTGAAGGCCCAACTTATCCTTTACCTTGAACATTACCTGTTCTACTCAATCCTCATGGACCCATAAATATTTCACTAAAAGATAAGAATTCTGAATTTTACACAGATTTATTCTGCAGCTTCTACCATTCATATACATGAATAAATCTAGATTACCACTTTTCCTACTCACCAGGTCCCGTCAGGACAAGATCATCTTTGTAATGCAGGAGCAGAAGGAATGTTCTGTGGGTGGCTAAGGAAGTCAGAGCTCTGCAGACGGGACGCAGACCTGGACTGTGGTGGTGATGTCCCCTAGGGTGAGTGGTTGAGTATGTGCTTGCCGGCTCACTGAGAGAACACAGCTCTGATTGAACTTTGAATACAGGTCAAAAAGAAAGAGAAGGCAGCACATGATGTGAGGACCAGGGAAAGCAAGAATTTGTTCAAGCAAGGAGACCATATTGGTAAAGCATCAGAACTTGGAATCACCAGCAGGTAAAGTTTGCAATAATTCACCGACATTTACTAAGCTGCTTCTTCCTCTTTCTCCTCCTCTTTCCCCTCTTTCTCCTCTTTCTCCTTCATCTTCTCCTTCTTTCTCTTCTTTCTACTCCTCCACTTTCTCCTTCTTCTTCTTCTCCTCCTCCTTCTTCTTTTTCTTCCTCCTCCTCTTTTTTTCTCCTCCTCCTTCTTCTTTCTCATCTTCCTCTTCTTCTTCCTCCTTCTGCTCTTTCTCCATGTTCAGCTTCTTTCACTTCTTCTCTTCTTCCTCCCCCTCATCTTTCTTCTCCTCCTTTTTCTCCTCCACCTCCTCCTCTAACTTCTTTCTTGTATCTTCTTTTTGTTTCTTTCTCCCCCACAGGATGAATAAAGACTTGACTGAGGATGGGGAAGGCATCAGCATTTCCGCATCTTCAAACCCTTGATGGAGCTCAGATCTCCACAGTTCATTCAGGTGTGTGGTCAAACCTGTGCATTCCAGTTGTCCCAGGTATGGGAAGCTCTGATGTCCTCTGTTTAGTCTCTCCCACCACAATGGCTCATTGCTCAGTAAACCCATGTTGGGATTCTCAGCTGTTATGTGCACTTGAGTTATGCATGCTATTTCTAGGTGACAAGCACAGACTGGCTTCAGAGTCCGAGTAGGTGGACTACAAATTAATGTGAGCTAAACCTTCATTGCTCAGCTGACCCTGAAAGCCCCATCTCAGAGTATAAGCTCACAATCCATTAAGGGTCTTCCATATACAATGTCAGTTCAGATCCTGTGTCCTGTAGTCTCTGAATATAGTTATAGGTCCCTTGGAAACAGACTTGAGGTAAGATGTACAATACAATCGTTCAGTAGTGTGTTGGGCCCTACCTCAGGTAGTTTCAGTCTCCCCTTCAATGATGGGATCTTGGGTGTGTCACATGGCTCAGCTATGAGAATTGTTAAACAAAATGATGTAATACATTCTTGTCAAGTTCATTTGCTAGAACATTCTGCTTATACACATCAAGTAAGAATTGAGCGGGCTTGCTGCCTCTCTCACTCCTGGGAGCACCGTAGTTAATGAGTCGACACCGTAGGGAGGGGCAATCAGATGATGTGGGGCTGCCCTGACATTCCTGTCTGTTAGAGGTCCAGACCCACCAAGACACTAGATGATGAACAAAGTGTTCTGGCCGCTGCCACCCCAGAATGCAATAACTCCCATTATATTTAGTGTCTAATTGAGTGCCTGTAAGTTCCCTCGGTAAGGTCTGATGTTTACGAAGGTAATCATTTAGCTGTTCAAAGATGCCCTTTGTTTCATCTAAAACTTACCCCTCAATATGTGGCTGTAAGTGTTTCTTGTGCCCGCCCCAAAGGGGTGAGTGGGACTTAGATGACAGACCCATTTGAACATTATGATCTCTTGAAGCTTTAGAATTTCTTCCTGTCAATGAAACCAAGGAAGAGTGGACATGCCCATGTCACTCACAGTGGGCTGTATCACAATAGTGGGATTTATGTTTCAGCCAAATATGCCAACAACCTGATGGAGCCCAATCAGTATGTTCATCCTCATCCAATGTTGTCTTGCACCCACCAGCGTCCCCATCATTCAATGTTTTCACCTGTAGTCCGTGATGTCCTGCTTGTATAAATAACATATCTCATGTAGTTCTTTCAGACTGTACCACCCTTACTTGAGGGTCACACTTTGTCTCTTACCATTGGGGGTTCCTCTGGGACTTTAGTCTCATCCAGGTCATAGCTGCTACAGGAAAGGTCATCACAATTCTCGTCTTTGTGTGTTTCTATGCTCACCTGAGGAATGTGCCGCATCTCACATCCAGGACCCGTGGGGTGTGCCTCCATCATGATTGTATGAGGGGCACGATGCCTCTCGTTATTGTTTCCCTGTCCTGCTCAATCCCTCTGGACCCATAAATACTTCATTGAGAGATTAGAGCCCTGAATTTTGCACAGATTTTTTCTCCATTTAATGACACTCCACGTGCATAAACAAGTTTATTCTCACTCATCAGGTCCAGTCAGCACGTCAGCCTTGTGACAGAGCAGCGAGAGGGATGTCCTGTGCAAGGGAAAGGAAGTCAGACCTCTGCAGATGAGATGGAGACCCGAGCTGTGGAGGTGATGTCCCCTGGGGTGAGACGGTGAGTGCGTGCTGGCAGTGCCACTTGGAGGACATGGTTCTGAGTGAACTTTGGATACAAGGAGATCCAAAACTATTTGATGGAGCAGTAGGTGATGTGGGGAACAGGGGTAGCATGAGTTTTCTCAAGCAATATGACCGGGTGAGATCAGTGGCAGAACATTAAGTCACCTTCAGGTAAAGTTTGCAATAATTCACGGCCCTTTAGTAAGTTTCTTTTTAATATTCTTTTTTTTTCATTGACAGAGACTGGGAGAGAGTCAGAGAGAAGGACAGATAGGGACAGACAGACAGGAAGCGAGATAAATGGGAAGCATCAGTATTCGCTGCGGCACCTTTGTTTGTTCACGTATTGATTTCTCATATGTGCCTTGACCAGGGGTCTACAGCAGAGTGAGTGACCCCTTTCTCAAGCCAGCAACCTTGGAATTAAAGCCAGTGACCTTTCAGCTGAAAACAGCGACATTGGGGTCATGTTTACGATCCCAGGCTCAAGCCAGCTACGCTGTTCTCAAGCTGGTGAGCCCACACTCAAGCCGGTGACCTATGGGTTCCAATCCTGGCTTCTCCACATCCCAGTCCTACGCTCGATCCACTGCACCACTGCATGATGAAACTTATTCTTCCTTTTCCTCTTCTTCCCTCTACCTCTTCTTCCTCGTTCTCTTCCTCTTCCTCTCCTTCTTCTTCTTCCTCTTCTTCGTCATCTTCTTTTTTCTTCCTTCGTTTTTCTTGCCTCTTCTTCCTCCTCCTATTCCTCCACCTCTTCCTCTTTCTCATCCTCTTTCTCTTCCTCCTCCTCCTCCTCTTCCTCCTCTTCGTCTTCTTCTCCTCCTCCTCCTCCTTTTCTTGCTCTATCTTTTTCCCCTTTTCCTTCTAAATCTTCTTTCTAATACCTTTTACCTTCAACCTTATTCTTGTTTTCTTCTGAACTCACAGGATGAATAAAGAACTGACTAAGGATGTGGAGGGCATCAGCATTCCTGCATCTTAAAACACTTGATAAAACTCAGATCTGCAGTCCATCCAGGTGTGTGCTCCAACCTCTGATTTCTGTTTTCCCAGTTGTGGGCCATTCTGACAGCCTATGTTAAGTGTCTTCCAGCACAGTAGCTCACTCCCAGTGAACTGATGTGGGAATTCTCTCAGCCTCTATGTCTAATTCAGTTATGAATTCTGGGTATAGGAGTCAACCACAGTATGGCTTCAGTGACACGGTGGATCTGAGCTAAACCTGCATTGGTCAGCTGACCCTCACAAGCCTTGACTCTGAGTGTAGTGTCACAGTCACATTTGGTTTCACAGAATGTTAGTTTAGGGAAAGTGTCTTGGTTTACAGAATTATTTTTTTTTACTTTTTTGTCGCAATTCTGAATCACTGTGGAAAAATGCTAGCAGTCACTTGTGGGAAGATTTAAGGGAAGGTTTTTCGTATTAGTTCTTTGCAGTGTGTTATGGTCCTTCTTCCAGTAGACCCAGTCTCCCTTTAGTAAAGGAATTCTTGGTGTATAAATGCTCAGTCTGGGAATTTTTTTATTATTATTATTAATTTTAATGGGTGACACCAATAAATCAGGGTACATATATACAATGAAAACATCTCCAGGTTGTCTTAGCATTCAATTGTGTTGCATACCTATCACCCAAAGTCAAATTGCCCTCTGTCACCTTCTATCTGGTTTTCCTTTTGTCCCTCCCCTCCTCACTATCCCACTCTTCCCTCCCTCCCCCCACCCCGTAACCACCACTCTCTTGTCCATGTCTCATAGTCTCACTTTTATGTCCCAGCTATGTATGAAATCATGCTGTTCTCAGTTTTTCTTTTTTTCTGATTTACTTATTTCACTCCGGATAATGTTATCAAGGTCCATCCATTTTGTTATAAATGATTAGATGTCATCATTTCTTATGGCTGAGTAGTGTTCCATAGTATATATGTACCAGAGCTTTTTAATCCACTCGTCTTCTGACGGACACTTGGGCTTTTTCCAGATCTTCGCTATTGTGAACAATGCTGCCACAAACATGGGGGTGCATTTCTTCTTTTTGAACAGTGCTATGGTGTTCTTAGGGTATATTCCTGTAAGTTGGATAGCTGGGTCAAAAGGCAGTTCGATTTTTAATTTTCTGAGGAATCTCCAAACTGTTTCCCACAGTGTCTGCACCAGTCTGCATTCCCACCAGCAGTGCAGAAGGATTCCCTTTTCTCCACATCCTCGCAAGCACTTATTCTGTGTTGTTTTGCTGATGAGTGCCATTCTGACTGGTGTGTGGTGATATTTCATTGTGGTTTTAATTTGCATTTCTCTAGTGATTAGTGATGTTGAGCATTTTTTCATATGCCTATTGGCCATCTGTATGTCCTCTTTGGAGAAATTTCTATTCATTTCTTTTGCCCATTTTTTGATTAGATTGTTTGTCTTCCTGGGGTTGAATTTTATAAGTTCTTTATAAATTTTAGTTATTAACCCCTTAACAGATGTGCTGTCGAATATGTTCTCCCATTGTGTGGTGTGTCTTTTTATTCTGTTCCTATTGTCTTTAGCTGTGCAAAAACTTTTTAGTTTGATATAGTCCCATTTGTTTATCTTGCCTTTTATTTCATTTGCCCGTGGAGATAAATCGGCAAATATACTGCTGCTACAGATGTCGGAGAGCTTGCTGCCTATGTTTTCTTCTAAGATGCTTGTGGTTTCCCGGCTTACATTTAAGTCTTTTATCCATTTTGAGTTTGTTTTTGTGAATGGTGTAAGCTGATGGTCTAGTTTCATTTTTTTGCAGGTAAATGTCCAATTTTCCCAACACCATTTGTTAAAGAGGCTGTCTTTACTCCATTGTATGTTCTTTCCTCATTTGTCAAATATCAGTTGTCCATAAAGCTGTGGGTTTATTTCTGGGTCCTCTGTTCTGTTCCATTGATCTATGTGCCTTTTCTTATGCCAGTACCAGGCTGTCTTGAGTATAATGGCCTTATAGTAAACCTTGATATCTGGAAGAGTGATACCTCCTGCTTTATTTTCTCTTTTTAAGATTGCTGAGGCTATTCGTGGTTTTTTTTTTTTTTTTGGTTCCATATAAATTTTTGGAATATGTGTTCTATATCTTTGAAGTATGTCATTGGTATTTTAATTGGTATTGCATTGAATTTATAAATTGCTTTGGGTAATATAGACATTTTAATGATGTTTATTCTTCCTAGCCATGAGCACGGTATATGCTTCCACTTGTTTGTATCTTCCTTGATTTCTTTTATCAATATTTTATAATTTTTCGAGTACAAGTCCTTAACCTCCTTGGTTAAATTTACTCCTAGGTACTTTATTTTTTTTACTGCAATTGTGAAGGGGATTGTTTCCTTAATTTCTTTTGCTGACAGTTCATTGTTGGTATATAGAAATGCCTCTGATTACTGAGCATTAATTTTATATCCTGCCACCTTGCTGAATTCATTTATAAGGTCCAGTAATTTGTTGACTGAGACTTTAGGGTTTTCTATATACAATATCATATCATCTGCAAATAGTGACAGTTTTACTTCTTCTTTTCCAATTTGGATGCCTTTTATTTTTTCTTCTTGTCTGATTGCTGTAGCTAGGACTTCCAGAACTATGTTGAATAAGAGTGGTGAATGGGGTCACCCCTGCCTGGTTTCTGATCTTAAGGAGATTGCTTTTAATTTTTGTCCATTTAGTATGATGTTTGCTGTGGGTTTGTCGTAGATGGCCTTTATCATGTTCAGGAATGATGCCTGTATTCCCACTTTACTGAGAGTTTTGAGCATGATTGGTTGCTGGATTTTATCAAATGCCTTTTCTACATCTATTGAAATTATCATGTGATTTTTGTCCTTCCTTTTGTTTATGTGATGAATCACATTGATTGATTTGCGAATTTTGAACCAGCTTTGCCTCTCCAGAATAAATCCCACTTGATCATGGTGTATGATTTTTTTCATATATTGCTGGATCCAGTTGGCTAATATTTTGTTTAGAATTTTAGCGTCTAAATTCATCAGGGATATAGGCCTATAATTTTCTTTCTTTGTGTTGTCTTTGCCTGGTTTTGGGATCAGAATTATGCTCGCCTCATGAAAGGAATTTGGAAATCTTCCTTCCTCTTGAATTTTTTGAAATAGCTTGAGGAGGATAGGAGTTAGTTCTTCTTTGAATTTTTGATAAAATTCACTTGTGAAGCTATCAGGCCCATGACTTTTTTTGGGGGGGAGTTTTTTGATAACTGTTTCGACTTCATTTGTTGTAATTCGTCTGTTTAGGTGTTCTGATTCTTCTAGATTGATTTTTGGAAGGTTATATGATTCAAGAAATTTGTCCATTTCACCGAGATTGTCTAATTTTTGGGCATATAGTTCTTCATAGTATTTTCTTACAATGCTTTGTATTTCTGTTGTGTCAGTTGTTATTTCTCCACTGTCCTTTCTAATTTTATTTGAGTCCTCTCTCTTTTTTTCTTGGTGAGTCTAGTTAAAGGTTCATCAATCTTGTTTACCTTTTCAAAGAACCAGCTTCTGGTTTCATTGATCCTCTGTATTGTTTCCTTAGCCTCTATGTCATTTATTTCTGCTCTGATCTTTATTATTTCCTTCCTTCTACTTGTCCTAGGCTTTATTTGCTGTTGTTTTTCTAGTTCTTTTAGATGCAGGGTCAGGTTGCTTATTTGAGCTTTTTCTAGCTTCCTATGATATGCCTGTAGTGCAATGAACTTCCCCCTCAGAGCTGCTTTTGCTGTGTCCCATAAATTTTGAGTTGATGTATGCTCATTATCATTGGTTTCTAGAAACCATTTTATTTATTCTTTGATCTCATTATTAATCCGTTCATTATTTAATATCATGCTATTTAGTTTCCAAGTGTTTGAGTATTTTTCAGTTTTTCTTTTGCGGTTAATTTCTAGTTTCATGGCATTGTGATCAGAGCAAATGCTTGATATGATTTCAATCTTCTTAAATTTATTGAGACCATTTTTGTGTCCTAACATGTGGTCTATCCTAGAAAACATACCATTAGCGCTTGAGAAGAATGTATATTCTACTGCTTTAGGGTGAAAAGTTCTGAAGATATCTATTAAATCAAGTTGATCTAGTGTATCCTGTTGTTAGAGGGGTATTGAAATCCCCTACTATGATAGTATTGCTGTTAATCTCGCCCTTTATATCCATCAAAGTCTGCTTTATGTATGTCGGGGCTCCTATATTTGGTGCATAGATATTTATAATAGTTATATCTTCCTGTTGAATTGTTCCCTTTATCATTATGTAGTGTCCTTCTTTATCTCTTACTACAGTCTTTGTTTTAAAGTCCATTTTGTCAGATATAAGTACTGCTACCCAGGCTTTTTTTTCATTTTAATTTGCATGAAATATTTTTTTCCATCCTTTTACCTTCAGTCTATGTGCATCTTTTGTTTTAAGGTATTTCTCTTGTAGACAGCATAGGTATGGGTCTTGTTTCTTTATCCACACAGCTACCCTATGTCTTTTGATTGGATCATTTAATCCATTTACATTTAAGGTTATTATTGATATGTAGTTGTTTATTGCCATTTTATTCTTTAAAGCTGTATTCTTCTTTTGCTCTATTCTTTCCTCCCTTTAAATTGTTCACAAGAGGCCCCTTAGTATCTCTGCAGAATTGGTTTGGTTTTAATGAATTCCTTGAGGCTTTCTTTTTCTGGGAAGCTCTTTATTTCTTTCAATTTTTGAACATTCGCCTTGCTGGATAGAGTAGTCTTGGTTGTAGGTTCTTGTTCTGCATTACTTTGATTATATCTTGCCATTCCCTTCTGGCCTCAAGAGTTTCTGTTGAGAAGTCCGATGTCATCCTTATGGGGGCTCCTTTGTAGGTGATAGCCTTTTTTTCCATAGGAGCTTTTACAATTTTTTCTTTATCCATTAGCTTTTGTTAATTTAACTATGATGTGTCTTGGTGTAGATCTTTTTGGGTTTTTCTTTAATGGAGTTCTGTGTGCTTCTTGAACGTGTGTGGTGTTTCCCAGCCTTAATTTCGGGAAGTTTTCTGCTATGATTTGATTGAACAAAGTTTCCATTTTCTGTCCTCTCTCCTCTTCTTCAGGCACCCCTATGATGCAAATGTTGTTTCTCTTCAGGTTGTCACAGAGCTCCCTTAGAGTTTCCCCACATTTTTTGAGTCTCTTTTCCTTTTTCTTCTCTGCTTCCGTGCCTTTGTTTATTGTGTCCTCTAACTCGCTTATTCGATCCTCAGCGTGATTCATCCTGCTTTTAATTCCTTCCATTGTGGTCTTCAGTTCTGATACTGTATTTGTCATTTCTGTCTGATTCTTTTTTATTATTTCAATTTCGTTTTTTATACTTCTTATCTCTTTATTTATGTGTTCATAATGACTATCCATTGTTGCTCTAATTTCTTTGAACATCCTAACTATCATTATTCTAAATTCTGCTTCTGGTAATTTGGTTATATCTGGTTCATTCAGGTCCTTCTCTGGGAATTTCTCTTGATTCATTTAGTTTGCATTCCTCTGCCTGCCCATTTTATCTGTGTATAAGCAAGTTGTGGACACTGGGGTCCAGTAGGTGTGTCCTTTGTGTTCTCTAGGTGTGGTCCGTCTGCAGGCCCACCACCCATCTGCTGCTTCCTAGGGTGGTTGTGTATGGGCGTTGCCAGCTCCGGCCCACTATGGCTTTTGCTGTGATTTCTGACTCTCCTCCACGGGAGGGGCTGTCACTCAAGCCACAAGCCTCAGCACCAAGGGTAGAGGTGAGCACCTTTGCTCAGCTGCGGACCCTGCCCGTTTCCGGACTTCCACCCAGAACCCGCATTCAGAGCCTGCTCGCCACAGTTTTGCGGGTTGGGCAGGGCTTTTGACGTGCTCTCAGCTGTGAGCCTTTGCCCGTCCGGAGCTTTAGCCCAGCCCTCGAGGCCAGGGCCCTTCTGCGCAGGGTCGCAAACCAAGATTTATTGGGCCTGGTGTGTTTGCTCGCTTCCGCTCTGCTGTTAGCTTCCGCTCGTCCCGGTCTCTACCCCGCCCCTGTGTTCGGAGCCCGCTAGCGCACGTAGGATGGCAAACTGCGGTTTCTCCGGCCTGGCGGTGATAGTTGCGTGGGTTCTGCTGCGATCTTTCACTCGTCTCGGGGTCTACCCCGCTCCCCCATGCTCGGAGCCCACTCGCGCATGTAGAATGGCAAACTGCGGTTTCTCCGACCGTGTGGGACTGGTAGCTTGAGCTCAGCCGCGAGCCCCTGCCTGTCCCTGGTCCTAGCCCTATCCCCGTGGTCAGGGCCGGCTTGCGCAAGGTCTCAGAGCAGATCTCTGCCCGTTCCTGGTCTCCCACTTTGTCCCCGCAGGTGAAATTACAGGTGGGCTCATAGCCTCTGGACTGCTTTCGCGCGTCCCCTCCGCCCCTGTTGGGCTAGACATAGCTCACACCAGCTTGGGCTCCGCCCACGCCGAAAGAACCGAGTTTCAGCGTCCTGCCACCACCATACCCTTCAGCAACCCTCAACAGAGTAGGAAGGGCCCTAATATCCACACTGTAGACCTTGGAGCTCCCTCACTTGTTTCACAGATTAAAACTGTCCAAACGCCTCTTCTAGGCTCTGGGACTATAGGCTGGGGCTTGGTTCCTGGGACCCAGGTCCCTCCCTCTCCGCCAAACTCTCCTCCCGCCACGCGGGTCTCTCCGGGCTACCGTTTGCTCCGAGGAGCTGGGCAGCCCTCTTCACGTTTTCGCTATTCCTACCAGTCTCAATGTGGCTTCTTCTGTGTTCCTTGGTTGAAGAGTCCACTTAGTTTAGTTCAAAGTTGGTTTATCCAGATGATGGTTCTTAAAATTGAGTTATAATCCACTTTGGTTTTGGGAGTTGGAAGTTGGTACGTCCGCCTACTCCGTCGCCATCCTGCTCCTCTCCCTTTGTTTCTTTCTTAGACATTCTTTCTCATTAAATATCCACTGGGGACACCATTTACAAAACCTCCCACTACCTCATTCAACACATGATACTTGAAATCCTTAATGAAGATAGGGTAAGTATATAAAAGTTGACTTATGGTACTTAAAAGAGAGGAGAAAATCTCTTTGCTTGAAAAAGCTGGAGACTGGCAAATATTTTCATTTAAATTTACTGGGTTCAACCTAACCAGGAGTTTTCACCATGGAAACAGTGTCAGACTGGGATCCAGAGGACCCAGGTTCAAAACCCCAAGGTCACCGACTTGAGCACAGGCTCACCAACTGAGCGCAGGCTCGCTAGCTAGAGCGTGGGATAATAGACATGACCCCATGGTCACTGGCTTGAGGGCAAAGGTTGCTGTCTTGAAGCACAAGGGTGTTGGCTTGAGCCCAAGGACACTAGCTTGAGCAAGGGCTCACTCATTTTGCTGTAACCCCCGCCCTGTCAAAGCACATGTGAGAAAGCAATCAAAGAACAATTAAGGTTCCTTAATTAAGACTTGATACTACTCATTTTTCTCCCTTCCTGTCCATCTGTCCCTATGTTTCTCTCTCTCTGTCTCTGTCACAAAAAAAGAAATTTATTGCGGTCACATTGGTTAATATTATATTAATTTCCTTGTACGAACTGATAAGACAAGTCTTGCATATTCTATGGTTTTATCACCAACCAAAGTCTAGTTCTCCTCCGTCATCACATCTTTGACCCTATTTATCTGCTTTTTGTCTGGACGCTGCCATTCTTTCCTCTGTGTCTAAAAGTTTGGTTATTCTTTGTTTTGTTTGTGTCTTTTTATTTATATTTCTCATGTGAGTGAAACATCAGCATGGGTCGGTCAGCCTATCTACTTGGTTATGGAAATCTTCCTGTGAGAGGTCACTTAGCTCTTTTTTATTTATATTTATATTTATTCATTTAAGAGAAACTATGGTATAGGGAGCGAGAAACATCGATTTTTTGTTCCACTTTTATGCTGTCATTGGTAGACTCTTGTGTGTGTCTTGACCAGGGGTCAAACCCACAACCTTGAGGTATCAGGACAATGCTTTAACCAATAGAACTATGTGCGTGGTCAGAGACACGTCCACATTTTTCTCATTATCATATGAGATACATATATCTTCAGGAATGTTTGTCTACTGAGAAAGATCTAGTCATATTTTTCTTGCCCACGTGTCACTGTCGAATATTTTTTAATCATGTTTGTTTCTAGTCCCTGACCATTTATTCAAAATATTGACCCAAGACTTTGAATCACTATATACATGCTTTTCTGGTCACTTGTCCTCCAAGCAAAGTGAGGATGAGATGACCTGCCCCAAACTATGCCCGTTTTGACAGTGTGCCTGATCCACTGACCTTCACGTATGTCCATAGTTGGTCTGTCATGCTGCAGCTGTCCTGTTCCTGGTGGTTCACTGACATCATGCTAAGTTATTTATAAGCCAGGATATGTCTTTTCTTACTCAGTGAGCAGGTCATGGGGTGATCCCATGAGTCCTCAGGTATGTGAGGAAAGAGGGATCCATTGTATAGCCATCAAGACTGAGGGCATCTCATCCACTGCTTATAAAATTGACTTGTGCCTGCAGTGTCCTACCAGGTTGGGTCATGTGTGCACCTCTTCACATGGATGCATCTCCTGTGCATGGGCACCTTTATGACTCTGTGGGTGATGTCACACCCTGAACACAATGGATAGCTCAGAATGCATGCTAATGTGGTGGCCCATGGTGAAGTGTTTCTTCTTTGAACCCAAGAAAAACCTTTGGGACAAACCATAGTCCATTAGAGGGATGATGAGAGATAATTTGCCTGATTTTTTATCACCTAAGTTAGGACTTTTCTGGGTTTTAGAGGGAGTAAAACCCACCTGTGATACCCTGACATGCCTCAGTCAGATTCTGGAATGTGTACTTCCCAACAGGTCCCTGTAGACCTCTGTTGTCTGGAGCGACTTCCTGCCCAGCTCTCTATACCCCAGTGAACAGTGAATTTGACGTTCACCGGGCTCTAGTCCTGAGTCTGCTCTGTCCCTGTGACTCAGAAGAAAGGAAGCCATTAAGTGTTTGCAGCCTGTGGTCAGTTCTTTATGTGGCTCACGTGATGACACTGAAGAGCCAAAGGAGGGGTATGCTTAGATGCTAGTTTTATGGATGGAGATGATTTTAGAGGTTGGGTGGTGGCGCAAACACTTTACTTAAAAACTAGGACAAGAGCATTTTCTCCGGTGTCAGTAGATTGGTGGGTGACAGCAAGACTTTGCCTGGAAACCCTGAGCATCTACACTGTCGTTCACTCCAGGTCCTGCTAAGGCTGCAAAGAGCATCTCTCTCTGCCAATGCAGTGCTAAGACCATCATATCTGCAGCAACATAGTCGGGTCATGGATCAGCCTGTACCACATCCCAGACTGTTAAAGAACCCTCTCCTTTTCTGGGTTCACTGAAAATGGGCAGTTCTTCAGGTCTCACCATAAATTTTCAGGACTCTCATGCCCACCTTAGGAATGTGCCACCTCTCACATCCAGAGCCCACAGGGGCTGTGCCTCCATCATGCATGTATGTGGGTGATGCCCCAAGTTATCTTTACCTTGAACATTACCTGTCCTACTCAATCCTCAGGGACCCATAAATATTTCACTAAAAGATAGGAACGTTTAATTTTACACAGATTTATTCTGCAGCTTCTACCATTCATATGCATGAACAAATCTAGATTAGAACCTTTCCCACTCACCAGGTCCTGTCAGTACAAGATCATACTTGTAATTTAAAGGCAGATGGGATATCCTCTCTGTGGAAAAGGAAGTCAAAGCTCTATGGACAGGACACAGACCTGGGCGGTGGAAGTGATGTCCCATGGGGTTAGATGGTAATTGTGTGCTCGCCGTGCCGCTGAGAAGACACAGCTCTAATTGTTTTTTGGGTACTGGTGTATCAAAGCCATTTTAGTGAACAAGAGTTGACATGGCAACCAAGGTATCTGTGAGTATGCTCAAGCAATGACACCACATTGGTGCTGCAATGACAGAGTTACCTGAAGGTAAGGTCTGCATAATTCGCTGCCAGTTTTAAAATTTTTATTTAGAAAACGTATTTATCAGGGTGACATTGAGCAATAAGAGTGTATATGTTTTAGCCTGAACAGGCAGTGGCACAGTGGATAGAGTATCGAAATGGGATGCGTAAGACCCAGGTTCGAGATCCTGAGCTCACCAGCTTGAGCGCGGGCCCATCTGGCTGGAGCAAAAGCTCACCAGCTTGGACCCAAGGTCACTGGCTCTAGCAAGGGTTTTCTTGTATTGCTGAAGGCCCGCTTTCAAGGCACATGTTAGAAAGCAATCAATGAACAACTATGGTTTCGCAACCGTAACGAAAAACTAATGATTGATGCTTCTGACCTGTCTTTGTTGCTGTCTGTCTGTCCCTATCTATCCCTTTCTCTAACTCTCTCTCTGTCCCTGTAAACAAAAAAAAGAGTGTATAGGTTTCAGGTAAATGTTTCTATAGCATTTGAACTATTGATTATGTTGCATACCCGTCACCTAGGTCAAATCATTTTCCATCACCGTATATTTGTCCTTCTTGACTTTCTTCCCCAAGCCCCTTTGCCACTTCCATCTCCCCCTGGTAACCACTTCATTTTTTTCTATGTCGATGAACCTCAGTTTTATATCCCACCTAGGTGTGAAGTCATATAGTTCTCAGATTTTTTTGATTGGGTTATTTGCCTCAATATAAAGTTAATCCAGGTATTAACTGGGCCCAGTCCTGCTTAGCTTCTGAGTTCCGGCCTGATCTGGTGCATTCAGGGTGCTGTGGCTGTAGACTCAGTATAATGTTCTCAATATCTGTCCATTTTGTCATAAATGTCACTATGTCATCATTTCTTATCGCTGAGTAGTATTCCATTGTATACATCCACATCTTCTTTGTCCAGTCCTCTATTGAGGGGCACTTTGGTTGATTCTATGTCTTGGCCATTTTGAATAATGTGAGGACAGGGATGCATGTGTCTTTACATACCAATGTTATTGTATTTTGGAGGTATATACCCAGTACACTGATTGCTAGGTCATATGATAGTTCTATTCTTCATTTTTTGAGGAACCAGGACACTTTAATGGTTGTACTAATTTGCATTCTGACCAACAGAATTCATACCATTTAGTAAGTTGCTGCTTTATTTATTTTCTCCCCCCACAGGAAAAACAAAGATCTGACTGAGGATGAGGAGGGCATTCTCATTCATGCATCTTCAAACCCTTGATTTACCTCAGATCTCTGTTGTCCATCCAGGTGTGTGGCACAGCCTGTGAATTCCTGTGTTCCCAGGCATGGGCAGTTCTGACGACCTCTTTCTAGCATTTGCCAGCATGGTATCCTCTTTTCTCAATTATCCTGTGTGGGAATTCTCTCTGGTGCTGTGTCTATTTGAGTTACATGTGCTAGGTCTAGAGGACAACCATGGGATGACCTTAGGGACCCAGTGGAAGCACTGCAACATGGACCTGAGCTGAACCCCAATTGGTCACCTTACTCTCAAAAGCACCTGGTCTGATGCAGGGTCATGGTGACATTTTGAATTTCCCATATACAATATGATTTCCAAAACTTGTCTGGTAGCCCCTGAATTACCTGTGTCAGTGGCACAGTCACTCTGGTCAAGGCTTTCGTTATCTGGTGAATGGCATGAACTGAAGTTATCAGTACAGAGTTTTTGTTGTCTTCTGGGGTGTTTCGTCAAGAGATCTGGTCTTTCTTTCATCAAAGCTCTTTGAGGGTGTACACTGGATGAAGAAGATTTTAGAGATTGAGTGATGGCACAACCAGTTGAACTGAAAAATAGGACAAGAGCAGTACTTCAAGTGTTAGTAGGACTGATGGGTGACAGAACGACCTTGGAAGAAAATGCTCACCATCTACATTGTCATTCACTCCAGGTCTTGAAAGGCTCCTAGCAGAATGTCTATCAGGCAGTGGAAGTTCTAGGGCCATCGTGCCTGCAGGAATAAACAGTTGATCATGGAGCACCTTCTACCCCCAGCTGGACATTGTACTGAGTCCTCTATTTCTCTGGGTCCAATTAAAAATGCGCAGCTTTTCAGGTCATGCCATTAATTTGGAGGAGTCTCATAGTTAACTGAGGAAAGTGCTGCCTCTCACATCCAGGGCCCACTGGGGCTGTGCCTCCACCATGGTTGTACAAGGGGCCAAAATCCTATATTATTGTTTACGTTGACAATTACCTATCTTGCTCTACATCTTGGGACCCATAAATATTTCTCTTAGGGAGAAGAACCCTGAATGTTACACAGAGTTGTTGTGCAACTTCTGAGTCTAAAAGAGCATCAATAAATGTGGACAGTTCCCACTCACCAGGTCTTGTCAGCACAATGTGCTTCCTGTAATGGAGCAGCAGGAGGGGTGTCCTGTGGGTGGGAAAGGAAGGCAGACTTCTGCAGACTAGAAAGAGACCCGGGCTGTAGAGGTGATGTGCCCCTGCAGTGAGAAGGTGAGTTGGTGCTGGCCTTCAAGCTGAGATAAAACCATTGCAATTGAAATTTGGATACAGATGGAGCCAAAGTCATTTTCCAGAACAGTAGGTGATGTTGGGACCAAGGGATGTGTGAGTTTGTTCATTCAATGAGACCACATTAAGGTAGCCGCAGCTATCCTAGTCACCTGCAGGTAAAGTGTTCACTAATTCAGTGACATAATTTTTTCTTCATTTTTTTTTCTGCACAGGATACATAAAGAGCTGAATGAGTATGTGGTAGCAATCAACATTCCTGCATCTTTCCAGTCATTCATTGTGGCACAGATCTGTGCCATCCATCCAGGTGTGTGGCAAACCTTGATTTACTATCTTTGTAGTTGTGGGCAGTTCTGGTGGCCTCTATTTAGTCTCTCCCACCACAGTACCTTTGTCCTCAGTGAGCCCATGTGGGGATTCTCGCAGCTTTTATGTCTACATTAGTAATGAGTTCTTTGTCTAGGAAACAGCCACACAATGGCTTCCTGGACTCAGTGGACGCACTATAAGAGGACCTGAAGTAAACCCCCTAAAGCTCAAAAACCTTCTACTTTGAGTGGAGGGTCACAGCCCCATTACGAGTCCCCATATACAATGTCACTTCAGATATTGTGTCCTATGTCTTTGAGTACAGCGATGGGTCCCTTGGGGATAGACTTGAGGTATAATGTACAATATAATTGTTCAGTAGACCTTTGAGCCCTTCCTCAGAGGGCTCCTGGTGTCCCCATGAGTTAAGTGATTTTGGGTATGTATAGTGGCTCAGGTCTGAGAATTGGTTAATTTTCTGGTGCCCTCCATTCTTGTCCATTCATTTCAACTAGAACATTCGCTTATTCAGGTCAAGTGTAAAGTGAGCACGCTTGCTGCCTCTCTTACTCCTAGGAGCACCGTGGTTAATGAGCAGACACCGTAACTGGGGGCCATCCGACTGATGTGGGGCTGCTCTGACCTTGCTGTCTGTTAGAGGACCAGAGCCACCAAGAGACTAGCGGGTGAAAAATATTTATCTCCGTCGCTCCGGAATGCACTACGTCTCATCACATTTAGAGTTTCTAATTGAGTGGCCATATTTTCATGGTAAGTTGTGGTCTTTAAAGAAGAGTGATCAAGGAGCTCTTCAAAGATATCACTTGTTTTCTCTTAAATTGTCACAGTATAGGGCTATCACTCAACATATGGGTGAAAAGTATTTCTTGTACACACTTGCAGAGTGGTGAATAAGACTTAGATGAGAGTCCCACTCTAACATTTTAGTATCTTAAATATTTTATTTATATATATATATTAGAGCATGAAGGAGGTGAGTAGAGGACCAAGAGAGAAAAGATAGACAGATAGAGGAGAAGCATCAATTTGTAGTTGTGGTATTTTTATTGTTCATTGATTGCTTCTCATACATGCTTTAACCAGGGCTCTCAACCAAGCCAGTGTCATTTTGCTCAAGCCATTAAATTTTGAGCTCAAGCCAGTGACCCAGGATCATGTTGATAATTTCATGCTTAAGCCAGTGACCACATGCTCAAGCTGATGAGCCCACTTATAGGCCAGTGACCTCAGAATCTTGAACCTGGGACCTCATCTTCCCACATTAATGCTCTGTCCGTTGTGCAACCATTGGTCAAATTTGGCAAGGTTTTGAATTCCTTCCTCTTCATTAAACCAAAGGAGAGTAGACATACCCATGTCACTCACAGTGAGCCATTGTGGGATTCATTTTTCAGCCAAATGTGCCAACGTACTGATGAAGCCCAATGACTAAATTTATCCTTATCCAACCTTGTGTCCCTTCCACCATCGTTCAACATCATTCATTATTCCCAACTGTTTTCATAGTGTCCTACATGTAGAAATGACACATTTTACATAGTTCTTTCTGAGTGTAGCAGACATGCTTCAAGGGTCACACTTTGTCACTCAGCTAAGGGTCCTGCTGGGACTGGAGTCTAGTCAAGATCCCAGCTGCCACAAGGAAGGTCACTCTTAGTGATTGGCTTTCTCTTATTTTCAGGGAAATTATTCTTCATTAACTATATCTTGACTGTAACCATACATCACACCTTCTCCTACTGAGTCTCAACAGATGATGTGCATGATCCTTAGTGAGCACAAGGTAAATAAACTCTAATGTTCATATTATTCGCAAGAAAGAAGAATGTCTTTTCTTTCTTGAACAAGGGGCGTAGTGAGCTGACAATATTTCTATTCAACATTTCTTTTTGTTATATATCTATGGTTAACACATTAAACATAATTTCGCTTGCATAGCTTTTGATTCTTAGTGACAGACAGAGACAGGCAGGAATAGAGATGAGAAGCATCGATATGTACTTGTGGCACTTTATTTATTTATTGATTGCTACTCATATATGCCTTGACCCAAGGAAACAAGCTGAGCCTCTGACACCTTGCTCAAGCCAGCGACTTTGAGGCTCAAGCCAATGATCATTGGATTGTGTCTAGGATCCCACAATTAAGCTGTTGACCCTTCGCCAAGCTAGTTAAGCCCATGCTCAAGGTATCCACATCAGTGTTTTGAAACTGGGTCTTCCATGTACCAGTTTGACATTCTGTTCATTGTACCAGCAGTAGTCAGGCTCTATCTTGTTTCTTTCCTGTCTCTCACTGTTGAACCAAAATATTGCCCAGAGCCATGAATAAGTATGTAAGTGCATGTCTGGTCATTTGTCATCCAAACAAAGGAAGGATGAAGGCAACTGCCCCAAACTTGGCCCATGGTGCCGCTTTCCTTCAGCCACTGTCCATCAGGAATGTTCACAAAGGGTCTTTCGTGCTGCAGCTGTCCACCTCCTGGTGGTTCATTGACATCATGCCAAGTTATCTGTAAGCCACGCTATGCTCTTCCTTTCTCTCTTTTTTATTTATTACCTTTAATGGGGTGACACCAATAAATCAGGGTACATATGTACAATTAAAACATCTCCAGATTATCTTATCATTCAGTTGTGCTGCATACCCATTACCCAAAGTCAAATTGTCCTCTGTCACCTTCTATCTGGTTTTCCCTGTACCCCTCTCCTTCTCCGTATTCCGCCCTCTCTTACCTCCCCCCATCCCGTAACCACCACACTTTGTCCATGTCTCATAGTCTCACTTTTATGTCCCACCTATGTATGAAATCATGCTGTTCTCAGATTTTTTTTTCTGATTCACTCATTTCACTCCGTATAATGTTATCAAGGTACATCCATTTTGTTGTAAATGATCCGATGTCATCATTTCTTATGGCTGAGTAGTATTCCATAGTATATATGTACCAAAGCTTTTTAATCCACTCGTCTTCTGACGGACACTTGGGCTGTTTCCAGATCTTCGCTATTGTGAACAATGCTGCCACGAACATGGGGGCGCATTTCTTCTTTTCAAACAGTGCTATGGTGTCCTTAGGGTATATTCCTAAAAGTGAGATAGCCGGGTCAAAAGGCAGTTTGACTTTTAATTTTTTGAGGAATCTCCAAACTGTTTTCCACAATGGCTGCACCAGTCTGCATTCCCACCAGCAGTGAAGAAGGGTTCCCTTTTCTCCACATCCTCGCCAGCACTTGTTCTGAGTTGTTTTGCTGATGAGTGCCACTCTGACTGGTGTGAGGTGATATCTCATTGTGGTTTTGATTTGCATTTCTCTAATGATTAGTGATGTTGAGCATTTTTTCATATGTCTTTTGGCCATCTGTATGTCTTCTTTGGAGAAATTTCTATTCATTTCTTTTGCCCTTTCTTTGATTGGATTGTTTGTCTTCCTGGTGTTGAGTTTTATAAGTTCTTTATAAATTTTAGTTATTAACCCCTTATCAGACGTGCTGTCGAATATGTTCTCCCATTGTGTGGTTTGTCTTTTTATTCTGTTCTTATTGTCTTTAGCTGTGCAAAAGCTTTTTAGTTTGATATAGTCCCATTTGTTTATCTTGCCTTTTATTTCATTTGCCCGTGGAGATAAATCGGCAAATATACTGCTGCTACAGATGTCGGAGAGCTTGCTGCCTATGTTTTCTTCTAAGATGCTTATAGTTTCACGGCTTACGTTTAAGTCTTTTATCCATTTTGAATTTGTTTTTGTGCATGGTGTAAGTTGATGGTCTAGTTTCATTTTTTTGCAGGTAGATGTCCAATTTTCCCAACACCATTTGTTAAAGAGGCTGTCTTTACTCCATTGTATGTTCTTTCCTCCTTTGTCAAATATCAGTTGTCCATAAAGCTGTGGGTTTATTTCTGGGTCCTCTGTTCTGTTCCATTGATCTATGTGCCTTTTCTTATGCCAGTACCAGGCTGTCTTGAGTATAATGGCCTTATAGTAAACCTTGATATCTGGAAGAGTGATACCTCCTGCTTTATTTTTTCTTTTTAAGATTGCTGAGGCTATTCGTGTTCATTTTTGGTTCCATATAAATTTTTGGAATATGTTTTTTATATCTTTGAAGTATGTCATTGGTATTTTAATTGGTATTGCATTGAATTTATAAATTGCTTTGGGTAATATAGACATTTTAATGATGTTTATTCTTCCTAGCCATGAGCACGGTATGTGCTTCCACTTTTTTGTATCTTCCTTGATTTCTTTTATCAATGTTCTATAATTTTCCGAGTACAAGTCCCTAACCTCCTTGGTTAAATTTACTCCTAGGTACTTTATTTCTTTGGCTGCAATAGTGAAGGGGATTGTTTCCTTAATTTCTTTTGCTGATATTTCATTGTTGGTGTATAGAAATGCCTCTGATTTCTGAGTATTAATTTTATATCCTGCCACCTTCTGAATTCATTTATAAGGTCCAGTAGTTTTCTGACTGAGACTTTAGGGTTTTCTATATACAATATCATATCATCTGCAAATAGTGACAGTTTTACTTCTTCTTTTCCAATTTGGATGCCTTTTATTTCTTCTTCTTGTCTGATTGCTGTAGCTAGGACTTCCAGAACTATGTTGAATAAGAGTGGTGAAAGGGGGCAACCCTGCCTGGTTCCTGATCTTAAGGGGATTGCTTTTAATCTCTGTCCATTTAGTATGATGTTTGCTGTCGGTTTATCGTAGATGGCCTTTATCATGTTAAGGAATGATCCCTGTATTCCCACTTTACTGAGAGTTTTGAGCATGAATGGGTGCCGGATTTTATCAAATGCCTTTTCTTCATCTATTGAAATTATCATGTGATTTTTGTCCTTCCTTTTGTTTATGTGATGAATCACATTCATTGATTTGCGAATATTGAACCAGCCTTGCCTCTCCAGAATAAATCCCACTTGATAGTGGTGTATGATTTTTTTCATATATTGCTGGATCCGGTTGGCTAATATTTTGTTGAGAATTTTAGCGTCTAAATTCATCAGGGATATAGGCCTATAATTTTCTTTCTTTGTGTTGTCTTTGCCCGGTTTTCGGATCAGAATTATGCTCGCCTCATAAAAGTAGTTTGGAAGTCTTCCTTCCTCTTGAATTTTTTGAAATAGCTTGAGGAGGATAGGAGTTAGTTCTTCTTTGAATTTTTGATAGAATTCACTTGTGAAGCCATCAGGCCCAGGACTTTTCTTTTTGGGGAGTTTTTTGATAACTGTTTCGATCTCATTTGCTGTATTTGGTCTGTTTAGGTGTTCTGATTCTTCCAGATTGATTTTTGGAAGGTTATATGATTCAAGAAATTTGTCCATTTCACCAAGATTGTCTAATTTTTTGGCATATAGTTCTTCATAGTATTTTCTTACAATGCTTTGTATTTCTGTTGTGTCAGTTGTTATTTCTCCACTGTCCTTTCTAATTTTATTTATTTGAGTCCTCTCTTTTTTTCTTGGTGAGTCTAGTTAAAGGTTCATCAATCTTCTTAACCTTTTCAAAGAACCAGCTTCTGGTTTCATTGATCCTCTGTATTGTTTCCTAAGCCTCTATGTCATTTATTTCTGCTCTGACCTTTATTATTTCCTTCCTTCTACTTGTCTTGGGTTTTATTTGTTGTTGTTTTTCTAGTTCTTTTAGATGCAGGGTCAGGTTGCTTATTTGAGTTTTTTCTAGCTTCTTATGATATGCCTGTAGTGCAATAAACTTCCCTCTCAGAACTGCTTTTGCTGTGTCCCATAAATTTTGAGTTGATGTATGCTCATTATCATTTGTTTCTAGAAACTTTTTTATTTCTTCTTTGATCTCATTGTTAATCCATTCATTATTTAATAACATGCTATTTAGTTTCCAAGTGTTTGAGTATTTTTTAGTTTTTCTTTTGTGGTTAATTTCTAGTTTCATGGCATTGTGATCAGAGGAAATGCTTGATATGATTTCAATCTTCTTAAATTTATTGAGACCATTTTTGTGTCCTAACATGTGGTCTATCCTAGAAAACGTACCATGAGCACTTGAGAAGAATGTATATTCTACTGCTTTAGGGTGAAAAGTTCTGAAGATATCTATTAAATCAAGTTGATCTAGAGTCTCCTTTAAGTCTGCTGTTTCTTTATTAATTTTGTTTCTTGAGGAACTATCCAGTGTTGTTAGAGGGGTATTGAAATCCCCTACTATGATAGTATTGCTGTTAATCTCGCCCTTTATATCCATCAAAGTCTGCTTTATGTATGTCGGGGCTCCTATATTTGGTGCATAGATATTTACAATAGTTATATCTTCCTGTTGAATTGTTCCCTTTATCATTATGTAGTGTCCTTCTTTATCTCTTACTACAGCCTTTGTTTTAAAGTCCATTTTGTCTGATATAAGTATTGCTACCCCTGCTTTTTTTTCATTTCCATTTGCATGAAATATTTTTTTCCATCCTTTTACCTTCAGTCTATGAGCATCTTTTGTTTTAAGGTGTGTCTCTTGTAGACAGCATATGTATGGGTCCTGTTTATTTATCCATGCAGCTACCCTATGTCTTTTGATTAGATCATTTAATCCATTTACATTTAAGGTTATTATTGATATGTAGTTGTTTATTTCCATTTTATTCTTTAAAGCTGTATTCTTCTTTTGCTATATTCTTTCCTCCCTTTAAACTGTTCACAACAGGCCCCTTAGTATCTCTTGCAGAATTGGTTTGGTTTTAATGAATTCCTTCAGGCTTTCTTTTTCTGGGAAACTCTTTATTTCTCCTTCAATTTTAAACGTTAGGCTTGCTGGATAAAGTAGTCTTAGTTGTAGGTTCTTGTTCTGCATTACTTTGATTATATCTTGCCATTCCCTTCTGGCCTCAAGTGTTTCTGTTGAGAAGTCCGATGTCATTCTTATGGGGGCTCCTTTGTAGGTGATAGCTTTTTTTTCTCTAGCAGCTTTTAAAATTTTTCTTTATCCATTAGCTTTGGTATTTTAACTATGATGTGTCTTGGTGTAGATCTTTTTGGGTTTCTCTTTAATGGAGTTCTGTGTGCTTCTTGAATGTGTGGAGTGTTTCCCAGCCTTAATTTAGGAAAGTTTTCTGCTATGATTTGATTGAACAAAGTTTCTATTTCTTGTTCTCTTCCTCTTCTTCAGGATCCCCTATGATGCGAATGTTGTTTCTCTTCATGTTGTCACAAAGCTCCCTTAGAGTTTCCTCACATTTTTTAAGTCTCTTTTCCTTTTTCTTCTCTGCTTCTGTGCCTTTGTTTATTGTGTCCTCTAACTCGCTTATTCGATCCTCAGCGTCATCCATCCTGCTTTTAATTCCTTCCATTGTGGTCTTCAGTTCTGATACTGTATTTGTCATTTCTGTCTGATTCTTTTTTATTATTTCAATTTCATTTTTTATACTTGTTATCTTTTTTTTTAGGTGTTCATAATGACTATCCATTGTTGCTCTAATTTCTTTGAACATCCTAACTATCATTATTCTAAATTCTGCTTCCGGTAATTTGGTTATATCTGGTTCATTCAGGTCCTTCTCTGGGGATTTCTCTTGATTCATTTGGTTTGCATTCCTTTGCCTGCCCATTTTTTCTGTGTATAAGCAAGTTGTGGCCACTGGAGTCCAGTAGGTGTGTCCTTTGTGTTCTCTAGGTGTGGTCTGTCTGCAGGCCCTCCACCCCCTCTGCCGGTGCCTAGGGTGGTTGGGTATGAGCGTTGCCAGCGCCGGCCCACTGTCGCTTTTGCTGTGATTTCTGCCTCTCCTCCGTGGGAGGGGCTGTCACTGAAGCCACAAGACTTAGCACCAAGGGTAGAGGTGAGCACCTTTGCTCAGCTGCGGACCCAGCCTATTTCCGGGCTTTCGCCCAGAACCGGCAGTCGGAGCCTGCTCGCTATAGTTCCGTGGGATAGGCGGGGCTTTTACGTGCTCTCAGCTGTAAGCTTTTGCCCGGCCGGAGCTTTAGCCCCGCCCTCGAGGCCAGGGCCCTTCTGCGCCGGGTCGGAAACCAAGGTTTATTGGGGCGGGCGTGTTTGCTGGCTTCCGCTCAGCTGCGTACTTCCGCTCGTCCCGGACTCTACCCCGCCCCCGCGTTCGGAGCCTGCTCGTGCACGTATGAATGCAATCCGAGGTTTCTCCGGCCGGGCGGGGATAGTAGCGTGAGCTCAACTGCGAGCTTTCACTTGTCTCGGGGTCTACCCCGTTCCCGCACTCGGAGCCCCCTCGCGCACGCACACCGTGCGGGGGGGGGGGGTGCGGGGGCTGGTAGCGTCAGCTCAGCCGCGAGCCCCTGCCCGTCCCTGGTCCAAGCCCGGTTCCCGCTGTCAGGGCCGGCTTGCGCAGGGCCTGCCCGTTCCTGGCCTCCCGCTTTGTCCCCGTAAGTGGGATTAAAGGCGGGTCCGCAGCTTCCGGACCGCTTTCGCGCGTCCCCTCCGACCCTCTGGGCTAGACCGATCTCCCACCGGCCTGGCCTCCGCCCACTCTGACAGAACCGCGCCTCAGCGTCCCGTCGCCCCAAACCCTTAAGCATCCCTCAGCAGAGTAGGAAGGGACCTAATACTCCACACTGTAGGCCTGGGAGCTCCCGCACTTGTTTCACAGCTCAAAACTGTCCAAACGCCTCTTCCAGGCTCTAGGACTGCAGGCTGGGGCTTGGTTCATGGGACCCAGGTCCCTCCCTCTCCGCCAAACTTTTCTCCCACCACGCGGGTCTCTCTGGGCTGCCGTTTGCTCCGGGGAGCTGGGCAGCCCTCTTCGCGTTTTCGCTATTCCTACCAGTCTCAAAGTGGCTTCTTCTGTGTTCCTTGGTTGAAGAGTTCACTTAGTTTAGTTCATAGTTGGTTTATCCAGATGATGGTTCTTTAAATTGAGTTATAATCCACTTTGCTTCTGTGAGTTGGAAGTTGGTACGTCCGTCTACTCCGTCGCCATCTTGCTTCCCCCTCTTCCAGATTGAATTTTGGAAGTTTATATGATTCAAAAAATTTGTCCATTTCATCTAGATTGTCTAATTTTTTGGCATAGAGTTCTTCATAGTATTTTCTTACAATGCTTTGTATCTCTGTTGTATTAGTTGTAATTTCTCCACTGTCCTTTCTAATTTTATCTATTTGAGACCTCTCTCTTTTTTTCTTGGTGAGTCTAGTTAAAGGTTCATCAATCTTGTTTACCTTTTCAAAGAACCAGCTTCTGGTTTCATTGATCCTCTGTATTGTTTCCTTAGCCTCTATGTCATTTATTTCTGCTCTGATCTTTATTATTTCCTACCTTCTACTTCTGTTGGGTTTTATTTGTTGTTGTTTTTCAAGTTCTTTTAGCTGCAGGGTTAAGTTGCTTATATGAGCTTTTTTCTAGCTTCTTATGATATGCCTGTAGTGCAATAAACTTCCCTCTCAGAACTGCTTTTGCTGTGTCCCATAGATTTTGAGTTGACGTATGCTCATTATCATTTGTTTCTAGAAACTTTTTTATTTCTTCTTTGATCTCAATGTTAATCCATTCCTTATTTAATATCATGCTATTTAGTTTCCAAGTGTTTGAGTATTTTTCAGTTTTTCTTTTGTGGTTAATTTCTAGTTTCATGGCATTGTGATTAGAGAAAATGCTTGATATGATTTCAATCTTCTTAAATTTATTGAGGCCTTTTTTGTGTCCTAACGTGGTCTATCCTAGAAAACGTACCATGAGCGCTTGAGAAGAATGTATATTCTACTGCTTTAGGGTGAAAAGTTCTGAATATATCTATTAAATCAAGTTGATCTAGTGTATCCTTTAAGTCTGCTGTTTCTTTATTGATTTTCTTTATTGTGGATCTATCCAGTGTTGTTAGTGGGGTATTGAAATCCCCTACTATGATAGTATTACTGTTAATCTTGCCCTTTATATCCATCAAAGTCTGCTTTATGAATGTCGGGGCTCCTATATTTGGTGCATAGATATTTATAATAGTTATATCTTCCTGTTGAATTGTTCCCTTTATCCTTATGTAGTGTCCTTCTTTATCTCTTACTACAGTCTTTGTTTTAAAGTCCATTTTGTCAGATATAAGTACTGCTACCCAGGCTTTTTTTTCATTTCCATTTGCATGAAATACTTTTTCCACCCTTTAACCTTCAGTTTATGTGCATCTTTTGTTTTAAGGTGTGTCTCTTGTAGACAGCATATGTATGGGTCCTGTTTCTTTATCCATGCTGCTACCCTATGTCTTTTTATTGGATCATTTAATTCATTTACATTTAAGGTTATTATTGATATGTAGTTGTTTATTGCCATTTTATTCTTTAAAGCTGTATATATATATATTTTTTGCTATATTCTTTCCTTCCTTTGAACTGTTCACACTAGGCCCCTTAGAATCTCTTGCAGGATTGGTTTGCTTTTAATGAATTTCTTGAGGTTTTCTTTGTCTGGTAAGCTCTTTATTTCTCCTTCAATTTTAAATGTTAGCCTTGCTGGATAGAGTAGTCTTGGTTGTAGGTTCTTGTTCTGCATTACTTTGATTATATCTTGCCATTCCCTTCTGGCCTCAAGTGTTTCTGTTGAGAAGTCCGATGTCATCCTAATGGGGGCTCCTTTGTAGGTGATAGTCTTTTTTTCTCTAGCAGCTTTTAAGATTTTTTCTTTATCTATTAGCTTTGGTATTTTAACTATGATGTGTCTTGGTGTAGATCTTTTTGGGTTTCTCTTTAATGGAGTTCTGTGTGCTTCTTGAACATGTGGAATGTTTCCCAGCCTTAATTTAGGGAAGTTTTCTGCTATGATTTGATTGAACACAGTTTCCATTTCCTGTCCTCTCTCCTCTTCTTCAGGCACCCCTATGATAAATATTGTTTTTCTTCATGTTGTCACAGAGCTCCCTTAGAGTTTCCTCACATTTTTTGAATCTCTTTTCCTTTTTTTTCTTTGCTTCTGCAACTTTGTTTATTGTGTCCTCTAACTCTCTGATTCGATCCTCAGCGTGATTCATCCTGCTTTTAATTTCTTCCATTGTGGTCTTCAGTTCTGATACTGTATTTGTCATTTCTGTCTGGTTCTTTTTTATTATTTCAATTTCGTTTTTTATACTTGTTACCTCTTTATTTAGGTGCTCATAGTGACTATCCATTGTTGCTCTAATTTCTTTGAACATCCTAACTATCATTATTCTAAATTCTGCTTCTGGTAGTTTGGTTATATCTGGTTCATTCAGGTCCTTCTCTGGGGATTTCTCTTGGTTCATTTGGTTTGCATTCCTCTTCCTGCCCATTTTATCTGAGTGTAAGCAAGTTTTGGCCACTGGAGTCCAGTATGTTTTGCCTTTGTGTTCTCTAGGTGTGGTCTGTCTGCAGGCTTGCCACCCCCTATGCCACTGCCTAGGGCAGTTGGGTGTGGGCGTTGTCAGCAATGGCTCACTGCAGCTATTGCTGTGATTTCTGCCTCTCCTTTGCGGGAGGGGCTGTCACTCAAGTCACTAGCCTTAGCACCCAGGGCAGAGGTGAGCACCTTTGCTCAGCTGCAGACCCAGCCTGTTTCTGGAAGGCTTACGCCCAGCCCCCTCATTCGGACCCTGCTCGCCACCATTTCGTGGGTTGGGCGGGGATTTTGATGTGCTCTCAGCTGTGAGCCTTTGCCCGTCCAGAATTTAGCCCCGTCCTCGAGGCCAGGGCCCTCCTGCGCAGGGGATTATTTGGCTGGGCGTGTTTGCTGGCGTGAGCTCAGCTGCTAGCTTCCGGTCCTTCCAGATCCTACCCCGCCCCCATGCTCGGAGCAAGCTCAGCTCGTAGGGTGGTAATCAGCAGTTTCTCTGCCAGGCGGGGCGAGCAGCGTGAGCTCAGCCGCGAACTTCCGCTGATCTCAGTGTCTCCCTTGCCCCGCGTTAAGAGCCCGCTCGCGCACACAGATGGCACTCCATGGTTTTTCCGTCTGGGCGGGGTTGGCAGCGTGAGCTCAGCTGTGAGCCCCTCGCCCGTCCCTGGTTTTAGCCCCGTCCCCGCCGTCAGGGCCGGCTTGCGCAGGGTCGCAAAGCTGATCTCTGCCCGTATTTTTCCCCACAAGTGGGGTCACAGGCGGCCCGCAGCTGCCGGACAGCTTTTGCGCGTCCGCTCCGCTCCTGCTAGGCTAGCTTGAGCTCCCACCGGTTGTGCCTCCGCCCACACCGACAGGACCGCGATTCAGCGTCCTGCCGCAACCATAGCCTTCAGCAACCTCAGGGGGCTAGAAGTGCCCTAAGTCTCCACACTGTAGGCCTGGGAGCTCCCTCCCTCTAAGCAGCTTTGCTCTACTTGCTGCGGGAGAGCTTGTTTGGCTAGTGTCCTGTCTCCCTTTGCTGGTATTGCTAGTTCCAGCGGAAATATTCGTTTTCGATTAGGGAAGTGACTTAGCCCATTGGTCGGGGTGGCTGTCCCTCAGAGTGTCTCCGTGCCTTCATTTCACTCTTTGTTCCCGCTGTTCTGTTTCTCTCCTCTGTCCCAGTTCCCCGAACCCTGGGTGCGTGGTTGTGAGAGAGGCTTTCTGAGCTGTCCCTTTAAAAAGATTTTTGTGTCTGAGAAAACTCTCTCTTTTTCACAAATACTATCCTCACTTGTTTCACAGCTCGATACTGTCCAAACGCCTCTTCTAGGCTCTGGGACTGCAGTCTGGGGCTTGGTTCCTGGGACCCAAGTCCCTCCCTCTCCACCAAACTCTCCTCCCGCCACGCGGGTCTCTCCGGGCTGCCGTTTGCTCCGGGGAGTTCGGAAGCCCTCTTCGCATTTTCGCTATTCCTACCAGTCTCAATGTGGCTTCTGCAGTGTTCCTTGGTTGAAGAGTCAACTTAGTTTAGTTCAAAGTTGGTTTATCCAGATGATGGTTCTTAAAATTGAGTTATAATCCACTTTGGTTCTGGGAGTTGGAAGTTGGTACGTCCGCCTACTCCATCGCCATCTTCGCATCCCTGTTCTTCCTTTCTCTTTCAACAGGTCACAGGGAGCTCCCCATTAGTCTCCAGGTTTGCTCAGAAAGAGGGACCCATTGTATACCCATAGGGACTGAGAATAATGTGGTCACAACTTATAAAACTGACATGTGCCTACAGTGTTCTCCCATGTCGGGTCGTGTTTGCGCCACTTCACATGGATGCTGTATGTTCTTGTGCAAGGCCACTTTATGACTCTGGGTGACATCAGAGCCATGATATAGCGGACAGTTCAGTTTGCCGTCACCAGAGACATATAAACTGTGAACTTGGCATTACGTTAGATTGCCACAGTGGTCCTTATTCTACAATCTGGTGATGCTTCTGCCCAATATTTAAAATATTTTTTATTGAATTTATTGGGGTGATGCCAGTTAACATAATTATACAGGTTTCAGGTGCCCAATTCTACAACAAATACAACCCTGTTTTGTGTCCACCATCTTTTTCTGGTCAGTTCTTTGTCCATCATCATTTATCACCCCAGTTCCTAATTGGATATTATCAGGAATCAGAACTATTTTCTAAAACTATTCATCTTTGTTTTCCTCAGTTTCCATGGATCTCTTTCTCTTAAGCGTCTGATGGCTACACCACATGGAATTCCCTCTTCTGCCAAGTTCAACAGGTGATTCTCCATATCCTCAGTGATCCAAGGTAACTCTACAATCGCGGATTTATGTTATGCCAAAGACAGAAGAATATCCCTTCTTCTTTTGAAAAGGAGTCAACAAAATATGTTTCTTATACATTTTTCTGTGTGTTACAGAGACAGAGAGAGGGACAGGTAGGGACAGACAGGCAATAAGGGTGAGAGATAAGCATCAGTTCTTCATTGTGGTTCCTTAGTTGTTCAGTGATTGCTTTCTCATATGTGCTTTGACAGGGCTTAGAGCAGAAAGAGTGACGCCTTGCTCAAGCCACAGACCTTCGCCTCAAGCAAGCAACCATGGGGTCATGTCTATAATTTCATGCTCAGGTTGGTTACCTTGGGGCTTCAAAGCTGGATACTCCATGTCGTAGTCCAACGCTCTATGCACTGCGCCACAGCTGGACAGGCTCTTTTACTTTTTTTATTACTAAATTTATTGGGGTAACACATTCAATATATAAATGTTGATTTGTTGATTTTAGCCAGAGAGGAAAGTCGAGAGAAAGACAGGAACACAGATATGTTCCTCTACGTACCCTGACAGGGGAGGAGCACCATAGCACGTGGGGACAACATTCCACCATGAGCACCTGGCCGGGGCTGGATGGAGTGCATTTTACAGGTTGAGTGACAGTGTAACAATGTGCCTGCGTTTCAATACAGAACTTTGTTTTTGACGTATTTGACTCTGAGACAAAGTCGAAAAGTTGCCTCTCAGAGGACAGCAGAGATTGGTGAATGACAGCAGGACCTTGGTTGAAAACCCTAAATATGTACACAAATTTCCTACCTTGTTTTACAATTTCTTGTATTAATTTGAGAGAGAGAGAGGCAAGAGATAGAAAAGGGAGAGATAAAAAGCATCATCTCATGGTTGCTTCGCTTTACTTGTTCATTGATTGTTCCTTGTAGTTGTCTTGACCATGTGGGCTCCAGCCAGACCAGTGACACCTCATTCAAGCTGACGTCCCTGTGCTCAAGGTGGAGGAGTATATGCTCTAGCCTGGGACCACAGAGTTTTTAAATGGGAACCTCAGCTGTACTCATTGTGCCGTCACCAGTCAGTTTGGTTGGTCTTTGTGAGACTCTAAATGGAATCTGTACCTACCAGGGACAGTTCAAGGACCAGCATGTCTGCAGCAGTGTATGACTCAGGTCACTGAGAAGCTAGTATTGAAGTTGCTTCGAGCCCTCTCTTGTTCTGAGCCCAACTAAAATGTGCATCTCTTCAGGTCCCTCCATAAATTTGCAGGAGTCTGTAATCACCTGAGAAATGTGCCGCCTCTCACACCCAGAGCTACCGGAGGCTGTGCCTCCATCAAGGTTGTACGAGGGGTCGGACGTCCCTATTATCCTTTACCTTGACAGTTACCTGTCCTGTTGAATCCCTCTGGACCCATGAACATATCACTAAGGGAGAAGAGCCCTGAATTTTACACAGATTTATTCTGAAGCCTCTAATGTTCAAAATGCCTACACAAGTCTGTACTCACTCACTAGGTCCAGTCAGCATAGCATCATCCTTTCAATGGAGCCGTGGGAGGGATGCCCTTAGCTAGAAATGGAAGTCAAGACCTCTGCCACTCATCTGGTGCTGCTTTGACCTCGCTGACTGTTAGAGAAACCGGACCCTCCTCGCGTTAGTGCCCATCCCCCAGGTATTCTAATACCCCCAACACATTGAGATATTCTAACGAACTTGATTCTGCTTCCAATGTAAGGTCTTGACTGCAAAGAATCATTTACAAGAAGCTCTTTAAAGATGACAAGGGCTTATTCTTAATTTATTTCTCAATGTGCAGTGAGAGGTGTGTCTGTAGGGTGCTATCAGAGTGGTGAATTGGACTTCAGTCTCTCCAAGCTTTCTGATTCGTTCTTCTATATTCAACCCAAGGGAGATAGGACATCCTCATATCACTCCCTGTGGGCCATCGCTGGATTTTTACATCAGCCAATATGCCAACCCACTGTCAGAGACCTTTGTAATGAGCCCAGACACAGGTGCAAATGCAGCATCAATAAATTCATTCTCATTCAAAATTCTGTTCCTCCCACCATCGTCCCCCATCATTCAGCGTTCCCACACATAGTCCATAGTTCCCCACTTGTATGAATTACACATCTCAAGTATTCTTTCAGAGTTTGGCACACTTGCTCAAGGGTCACACCCTGTCTCTAATCTTTGGGTTTTTGGGGACGTGATTGTGGCGAAGCTGGCAGCTGCCACAAGAGAGATCAACACCATTCTTGCCCTTGTTGGTTCTTCCTGCGCAATTTCCTGGTCATGACAAACCCTGAGTTATTTCAGTTTTCTGCAATATCTTTTTGTAACTCTCCAAATTAACTTTTTCATTTTTATTTTTTTACCCAGGCTTGGAATGATTGAGAACTAAACTGCTTTTCTATGGAGCCCTAAAGCTGAACTTGTAGTCTGTGATAGTCTTCAGAGTCCTTGCCACAGTGGTTGTGAGTCCGTAACACATGTTTGCTGCTTTTAGACCACTCAGAACTGTCAGATCATCTGCGCTGTTAACACAGATGTGTGAACTGCAAGCCATGATATCTGTTAGACTGCCACAGCAGTATTCAGTTAACCATCTAGTGATGCTTTAGTCTAATATAGAAAAGTTTTTTTGCCTTGCTGACTACTCGCCGTATCACAATATTTTATTTTTAACTAATGCATTTTGTTTTTCTGTTTCTTTCTTAGACATTCTTTCTCATTAAATACTCAATGTGGACACCATTTACAAAACGTCCCACTGCCACATTCAACACATGATACACCAAATCCTTAATGAAGATAAGGTAAGTCCATAAAAGTTGACTTATGGTACTTAAAAGAAAGGAGAAAATCTCTTTTCTTGAACAAGATGGGGACTGGCAAATCTTTCCAATTAAATTGACTGGGTTCAGCCTGGCCAGGAGGTTCCTCCATGGACAGAGAGTCAGACTGGGATCCAGAGGAACCATATTCAAAACCCCAAGGTCACCGACTTGAGCACGGGCTCACCAAGAAGCGCAGGCTCGCTGGCTTGATTGTGGGATAATACACATGACCCCATGTTAGCTGGTTTGAGTGCAAAGGTTGCTGGCTTGAGCAAGGGGTCACTTGTTTTGCTCTACTCATTCCCAGTCAAAGTACGTGTAAGAAAGCAATCAATGAACAATTAAGGTGCCATAATGAAAATTTGATACTTCTCATTTCTCTCCCTTCCTATCCATCTGTTTCTATGTTTCTCTCTCTCTGTTTCTGTCACAGAAAAAGAAATTTATTGTGGTAACATTGGTTAATATTATATTAATTTCCTTGTACAAACTGATAATACAAGGCTTGCATGTTCTATGGTTTTATCACCTCCCAATGTCTAGTCTTCTTCCGTCATCCCCTCTTTGATTCCATTTATCCGCTTTATGTCTGGACGCTGCCATTCTTTCCTCTGTGTCTATAAGTTTGGTTATTATTTGTTTTGTTTGTGTCTTTTTATTTATATTTCTCATGTGAGTGAAACATCAGCATGGGTCGGTCAGCCTATCTACTTGGGTATGGACATCCTCCTGTGAGAGGTCACATTTTTCTTTTTTATTTATATTTATTGATTTAAGAGAAGCGATGGGGCAGGGAGCGAGAAACATTGATTTTTTGCTCCACTTTCATGCCGTCATTGGTAGACTCTTGTGTGTGTGTGGCTAGGGGTCAAACGAACAACCTTAGCGTACCAGAACAATGCTTTAACCAATTGAACTACGTGCATGGTCAGAGCCAAGGCCACATATTTCTCAGCATCTTATGAGACACATATATCTTCAGGATTGTTTGTCCACTGAAAGAGTCTAGTCACATTTTTCTTGCCCAGGTGTCACTGTCGAATATTTTTTAATCATGTTTGTTTTGAGTCCTGACCATTTATTCAAAATATTGACCCATGATTTGAATCACTATATACATGCTTTTCTGGTCACTTGTCCTCCAAGCAATGTGAGGATGAGATGACCTGCACCAAACTATGCCCGTTTTGACAGTGTACCTGACCCACTGACCTTCACGAATGTCCACAGATGGTCTGTCCTGCTGCAGCTTGTCCTCTTTCTGGTGGTTCACTGACATCATGCTAAGTTAGCTGTAGGCAGGATATGTCTTTTCTTACTCAGTGAGCAGGTCATGGGGTGATATTATGAGTCCTCAGGTATGTGAGGAAAGAAGGACCCATTGTATAGCCATCAAGACTGAGGGTATCTCAAGCACTGCTTATATAACTGACATGTGCCTGTAGCGTCCTCCCAGGTTGGGTCATGTATGCACCCCTTCACATGGATGCTGTATCTTCCTGTGCATGGGCACCTTTATGACTCTGTGGGTGATGTCACAACCTGTATACAATGGATAGCTCAGCATGCATGCTAATGTGGTGGCCCATGGTGAAGCGTTTCTTCTTTGAACCCAAGAAAACCCTTTGGGACAAACCACAGTCCATCAAGGGATGATGACAGATCATTTCCCTGATTCTTTATCACCTAAGTTAGGACTTTTCTCAGTTTTAGAGGGAGTAAAACCCACCTGTGATGCCCTGACATGCCTCAGTCAGATCCTGGAACCCCTGCCTCCCAACAGGTCCCTGTAGACCTCTGTCGTCTGGAGTCACTTCCTGTCCAGCTCTCTACACCCCAGTGAACAGTGAGTGTGATGTTCACCTGTCTCTAATCCAGGGTTTGCTGTGTCCTTGTAACTGAGGAGGAAGGAAGCCATTAAGTGTTTGCAGTACTGTGTTCAGTTCTCCACGTGGCTCTCGTGATGACACTGAAGAGACAAAGGAGGAGTATACTTAGATGCTAGTTTTCTTGGTGGAGAGGATTTTAGAGGTTGGGTGGTGTTGCAAGCACTTGACATAAAAACTAGGACAAGAGCAGTTTCTCTGGTGTCAGTAGGATTGGTGGGTGACAGCAAGACCTTGCCCGAAAACCCTGAGCATCTACACTGTCGTTCACTCCAGGTCTTGCAAAGGCTGCAAAGAGCATCTCTCTCTGCCAATACCATGCTAAGACCATCTTATATGCTGCAACATGGTCAGGTCATGGTGCAACCTATACCACATCCCAGACTGTTAAAGAATCCTCTCTTTTTCTGGTTTCACTGAAAATGGGCCGCTCTTCAGTTCTCACCATGAATATCAGGACTCTCATGCCCACTTGAGGAATTTGCCACCTCTCACATTCAGAGGCCACAGGGGCTGTGCCTCCATCATGGTTGTACGAGGGTTTGATGCCCCAAGTTATCCTTTACCTTGAACATTACCTGTTCTACTCAATCCTGATGGACCCATAAATATTTCACTAAAAGATAAGAACCCTGAATTTTACACAAATTTATTCTGCAGCTTCTACCATTCATGTGCATGAACAAATCTAGATTAGAACTTTTCGCACTCACAAGGTGCCGTCAGGACAAGATCATCCTTGTAATGCAGGAGCAGAAGGAATGTTCTGTGGGTGGCTAAGGAAGTCAGAGCTCTGCAGACGGGACGCAGACCTGGACTGTGGATGTGCTGTCCCCTGGGGTGAGAGGGTGAGTGTGTGCTCGCCGTGTAACTGAGAGACACAGATCTAATTGGTGTTTGGGTACAGGTGTATCCAAAGCCACTTTTGTGAACAAGAGTTGACATGGACCCAAGGAATCTGTGAGTATGCTCAAGATATGAGACCACATTGATGCTGCAATGTCAGAGTTGCCTGAAGGTAAGGTCTGCATAATTCGCTGCCATTATTAAAATTTTATTTAGAAAAGTATTTAACAGGGTGACATTGAGCAATAATAGTCTATGTGGCCTGAACTGTGCTGGCGCAGTGGATAAAGCGTCGACCTGGGAACATGAGGTCGCCAGTTCAAAACCGTGCACTGGTCTGTTCAAGGCACATATTGGAGTTGATGCTTCCAGCTCCTCCACCCTTTCTCTGTTTCTCTCTCTCTCTCTCTCCTTCTCTCTCTCTCTCTTTCTCTGTCTCTCTCTCTCTCTTATACTCTGTGTATCCTCTCTAAAAAAATGAATGAAATAAAAATAAAAATTAAAAAAAAAGAGTGTATATGTTTTAGTCTGACCAGGCGTTAGCACAGTGGATAGAGCATCAGCCTGGGATGCGGAAGCCCCAGGTTCGAGATCCTGAGCTCACCAGCTTGAGCACGGGCACATCTGGCTGGAGCAAAAGCTCACCAGCTCAGACCCAAGGTCACTGGCTCTAGCAAGGTTTCGCTTGGACTGCTGAGGGCCCGCGGTCAAGGCACATGTGAGAAAGCAATCAATGAACAGCTATGGTTTCACAGCGGTAACAAAAAACTAATGATGATTGATGCTGGTGCTGTGTCTATTTGAGTTACATGTGCTAGGTCTAGAGGACAACCACGGGATGACATTAGGGACCCAGTGGAAGCACTACAACATGGACCTGAGCTGAACCCTATTGGTCACCTTACCCTCAAAAGCACCTGGTCTGATGAAGGGTCATGGTGACATTTTGAATCTCCCATATACAATATGATTTCCAAAACTTGTCTGGTAGCTCCTGAATTACCTGTGTCAGTGGCACAGTCACTCTGGTCAAAGGCTGTCATTGTCTGGTGAATGGCATGAACTGAAGTTTTCAGTATAGAGTTTTTGTTGTCTTCTGGGGTGTTTCGTCAAGAGATCTGGTCTTTCTTTCATCAAAGCTCTTTAAGGGTGTACACTGGATGAAGAAGATTTTAGAGATTGAGTGATGGCACAACCAGTTGATGTGAAAAATAGGACAAGAGCAGTTCTTCAAGTGTTAGTAATACTGAATGGTGACAGAACGACCTTGAAAGAAAATGCTCACCATCTACATTGTCATTCACTCCAGGTCTTGGAAGGCTCCAAACAGAATGTCTATCAGCCAGTGGAAGTTCTAGGGCCATCGTGCCTGCAGGGATAAGCAGTTGGGTCATGGAGCACCTTCTACCCGGGCATGGACTTTGTACTGAGTCCTCTATTTCTCTGGGTCCAATTCAAAATGCGCAGCTTTTCAGGTCATGCCATTAATTTGCAGGAGTCTCATAGTCAACTGAGGAAAGTACTGCCTCTCATATCCAGGGCCCACTGGGGCTATGCCTCCACCATGGTTGTGCAAGGGGCCAAATATCCTATATTATTATTTACCTTGACAATTACCTGTCTTGCTCTACAACTTGGGACCCATAAATATTTCACTTAGGGAGAAGAACACTGAATGTTACCCAGAGTTATTGTGCAACTTCTGAGTCTGTAAGAGCATCAATAAATGTGCACAGTTCCCACTCACCAGGTCTTGTCAGCACAATGTCCTTCTGTATTGAAGCAGGAGGAGGGGTGTCCTTTGGGTGGGAAAGGAAGGCAGACTCTGCAGACTAGACAGAGATCCGGGCTATGGAGGTGATGTGCCCCTGCAGTGAGAAGGTGAGTTGGTGCTGACCTAGAATCTGAGATAAAACCATTGCAATTGAAATTTGGATACAGAATGAGCCAAAGCCATTTTCCAGAACAGTAGGTGATGTTGGGACCAAGGGATGTGTGAGTTTGCTCAATCAATGAGACCAAATTAGGGCAGCCGCAGCTATCGTAGTCACCTGCAGGTAAAGTTTTCAGTAATTCAGTGACATAATTTTTTCTTCATTTTTTTTTCTGCACAGGACACATAAAGAGCTGAAATAGTATGTGGTAGCAATCAACATTCCTGCATCTTTCCAGTCATTCATTGTGGCACAGTAATGTGCCATCCATCCAGGTGTGTCGCAAACGTTGATTTCCTATTTTTGTAGTTGTGGGCAGTTCTGGTGGCCCCTGTTTAGTCTCTCTCACAACAGTACCTTCGTCCTCAGTGAGCCCGTGTGGGGATTCTCCCAGCCTTTATGTCTACATTAGTTATGAGTTCTTGGTCTAGGAAACAGCCACACAATGGCTTCATGGATTCTGTGGACGCACTATATGAGGACCTGAGCTAAACCCCCTGAAGCTCAGAAACCTCTACTTAGAGTGGAGGGTCACAGCCCCATTATGGGTCCTCATAAAAAATGTCACTTCAGATATTGTGTCCTATAGTCTCTGAGTACAGCGATGGGTCCCTTGCGGACAGACTTGAGGTATAATGTACAATATAATTGTTCAGTAGACTGTTGAGCCCTTCCCCAGAGGGCTCCTGGTTTCCCCATCAGTTAAGTGATTTTGGGTATGTATAGTGGCTCAGGTCTGAGATTGGTTAATATTCTGGTGCCATCCATTCTTGTTCATTCATTTCAACTAGAACATTTGCTTATACAGGTCAAGTGAGAAGTGAACACGCTTGCTGCCTCTCTCACTCATGGGCGCACCATGGTTAATGAGCTGACGCCATAAGTCGGGGCCGTCCAACTGTTGTGGGGCTGCTCTGACCTTGCTGTCTGTGAGAGGACCAGAGCAACGAATAGACTGGAGGGTGAGCAAGATTTATCACAGTCACTCCAGAATGTACTAGGTCTCTTCACATTTAGAGTTTCTAATTGAGTGGCCATATTCCCACGGTAAGTTGTGGTCTTAAAAGAATAGTGATCAAGGAGCTCTTCAAAGATGTCAGTTGTTTTCTCTAAATTGTCACAGTATAAGGGTGTCACTCAATATATAGGTGAAAGGTATTTCTTGTACACACTTGCAAAGTGGTGAATAAGACTTAGATGAGAGACCCCCTCTAACATTTTACTATCTTAAATATTATATATATATATTTAGAGCATGAGGGACGTGGGCAGAGAACCAAGAGAGAAGATGGAGAGAGAGAGGAGAAGCATCAATTTGTAGTTGTGGTATTTTTATTGTTCATTGATTGCTTCTCATACATGCCTTGACCAGAGGGCTCAACTAAGCCAGTGTCATTTTGCTCAAGTCAGAAAATTTTGGGCTCAAGCCAGTGACTCAGGATCATGTTGATAATTTCATGCTTAAGCCAGTAACCACATGCACAAGCTGGTGAGCCCACTTATAGGCCAGTGATCTCAGAGTCTTGAACGTGGGACCTCATCTGACCAGGTTAATTCTCTGTCTTCTGTGCCACTACTGGCCAAATTCAGCAAGGTTTTGAATTCCTTCCTCTTCATTAAAGCAAAGGAGAGTAGACATACCCATATCACTCACAATGTGCCATTGTGGGATTCACTTTTCAGCCAAATGTGCCAACGTACTGATGAAGCCCAATTACTAATTTATCCTTATCCAACCTTGTCTCCCTTCCACCATCGTTCCCCATCATTCAGCATTCCCACGCGTTGTTCATAGTGTCCTGCATGTAGAAATGACACATTTTACATAGTTCTTTCTGAGTGTGGCAGACATGCTTCAGAAATCACACTTTGTCACTCAGCTAAGGGTCCTGCTTGGACTGGAGTCTAGTAAAGGTCACAGCTGCCACAAGAGAGGTCACCACTATTCTTGCCCTTGTATTCCCTCTTGCACATTCTCCCCATCTGTGACAAGTCCAGAGTTATTCTAGTTTGCTCCAAATTCAGTTACAACTCTACAATTAACCATTCCAGTTGTTCTCACATCTGGTTGGAATCATTGAAAACTAAAACTGCTCATGTCCGGAGCTCTTCAAGCTGAATTTGGAATATTCTATGTAAATCAGGAGACCCTGTCAGTGACTATAAATAGCACATCCCCGTGTGCTTGGTGGACACTCACAGATGTCCCAGCACATCTGTGCATCACCCAGATAATGAGACTAGAAACCAGGAGACTCTGAGATGCCACGGTGTTTGCACTGCTCCGTCTGCCATGCTGCAGCCTTGTGTTTAGAAATTGTCCTGATTGGACTCTAGAATCAGAAACTGGTTTTTTAACTCTTAGTGATTGGCTTTCTCTTGTTTTCATAGAAATTATTCTGCATTAACTGTCTCTCGACTGTAACCATACATCACACCTTCTTTTACTGAGTCTCAACATATGATATGCATGATCCTTAGTGAGCACAAGGTAAGTAAACTCTAATGTTCATATTATTCGCAAGAAAGAAGAATCTCTTTTTTCTCTTGAACAAGGGGGGTAGTGAGCTGACAATATTTCTTTTCAAAATTTTTTTTGTTATACATCTATGGTTTACAAATACATAATTCCACTTGCATAGCTTTTTGATTCTTAATGACAGACAAGACAGGCAGGAATAGAGAAGAGAAGCATCGAAATCTACTTGCGGCACTTTAATTATTTATTGATTGCTACGCATATATGCCTTGACCCAAGGGTCAAGCTGAGCCTCTGACACCTCTGGCAAGCCAGTGACTTTGAGGCTGAAGCCAATGATCATTGGATCGTGTATAGGTTCCCACAATTAAGCTGTTGACCCTGCGTCAAGCTAGATAAGCCCATGCTCAAGGTATCAACGTCAGGGTTTTGAAACAGGGTCTTCCATGTCCTAGTTTGAAACTCTCTCCATTGTACCAGAACTAGTCAGGTTCTATCATGTTTCTTTCCTGTCTCTCACTTTTAAACCGAAATATTGCCCAGAGCCATGAATAAGTATGCAAGTGCATGTCTGGTCACTTGTCATCCAAGCAAAGTGAAGAATGAAGGGAACTGCCCCAAACTTGGCCCATGGTGCCGCTTTCCTTCAACCACTGTCCATCAGGAATGTTCACAGAGGGTCTGTCGTGCTGCAACTGTCCACTCTCTGGTGGTTCATTGACATCATGCCAACTTATCTGTAAACCACGCTATGCCCTTCCTTCCTCTGTCAACAGGTCACAGGGAGCTCCCCATTAGTCTCTATGTTTGCTCAGAAAGAGGCACCCATTGTATACCCATAGGGACTGAGAGTAATGCGGTCACAACTTATAAAACTGACATGTGCCTGCAGTGTCCTCCCATGTCGAGTCGTGTTTGCGCCACTTCACATGGATGCTGTATCTTCCTGTGCAAGGCCACTTTATGACTCTGGGTGACATCAGAGCCATGATATAGCGGACAGTTCAGTTTGCATGCTGACGTGGTGGCTCATGGTGAAATGTTTTTTCTTTGAAACCAATGAAACCCTCTTGGACCAATCACAGTCCATTTGAGAGGCAATGACAGGTCATTCTCCTGAATGTTCCTCCTCTGAGCTACGATGACTCTGGCTTTCAGAAGAGATAACCACCACCTTTGATGCCCAGATGAGCCACACCAGAGCCTAGAACCCTTGTATCCCCTCAGGTGCCTGCAGAGCCAGGATCCCATGGAGTTCTGTCCTCTGGAGTGACCTCCCACCCAGCTCTCTACACCCCAGTGAACAGTGAGTGTGAGATTCACCAGCCTCTGGTCTGGTTTCTGCTGTGTTCCTGTGACTCAGGAGGAAGGAACACACTGAGGGTTTGTAGTCTTGTTCTAAGTTCTCCACGTGGTTCTCAGTCATGACACTGAAGTGACAGAAGAGGAGGACACTTAGATGTTGTGTTTCTGGGAGGAGAGGATTTTAAAGGTGAGGTAGTGATGCAAACACTTGACTTGAAAACTAGGATAAGAGCAGTTTCTTCAATGTCACTAGGATTGGTGGGTGACAGCAAGACCTTGGAAGAAAACCCTGAGTGTCTTCACTGTCATTCACAGTGAATGACAGATACCCATCCAGGGCCTCCTAAAGCTCCAAACAGAATCTTTCTCTGCCAGTGGAAGTTCTAAGAACATCTCTTCTGCATCAGTAAATGGTCTGGTCACGGAGCAGCTTGTACCACAGCTCGAACTTGGTACTGAGCCCTCTTTTTTGAGGCTTAACTAAAAATAAGCAGCTCCTCAGGTCTTTCCATAAATTAGTCTGAGTCTCCTTCTCACCTGAGGAACGTGCCACCTCTCACATCCAGAGCCCACGGGGGCTGTATCTCCATCATGGTTGTACCAGGAGCTGGAAGCTCCAAGTTATCATTCACCTTGAAGAGTTACCTGTCCTGCTCAATCCCTCTGGACCCATAAATCTTCAGTGAGTGAGAAGAACCCTTACTTTATTACACAAATTTATTCTGAGGCTGCTGACACTCAGAGTGCATGAACACATCTAGACTAGAACTCTTCCCACTCACCAGGTCTGGTCAGCACAATGTCGTCCTAGTAATGCACAGCGGGAGAAAAACCACTGGAAACCACAGCATCCACTCCGCTCTGTCAGTGGTGCCGCGACCCCGTGTTGAGATATTTTTGTGATTGTCTGAACTCTGAAATTAAAAACCAGTTTTTAAACTCTTAATGACTGATTTTCTCTTATTTTCATAGAAACTATACTTTATTCATTGTGTGCAAAGTCTCTATAGAGTGCACCCTCTACTACCGAGTCTCAACAGATTATGTGCATGATCCTTAGTAGCACAAGGTCAGTAAACACAATATTTATATTATTTACAAGTAAGAAGAATGTCTCTTCTTTCCTTATACAAGGGGGTGGCTGACTATATTTCTTTTTGACATTTCTTTATTGTAATACTTCTGGGGTTAACATGATTAACACATTAAATAATTTCACTTGTACAGCTTTTTGTTTCACAGTGACAGAGAGACAGACAGACATAGACAGGCAGACAGGAAGAGAGAGTTCAGAAGCTTCAATATGTACTTGAGGCACTTTATTCATTGATTGCTACTCATATGTGCCTTGACAAAGGGGCTTAAGTCGAGCCACTGACGTGTTGCTCAAGCCAACGACCTTGGGCTTAAGCAGTGGAACTAGGGCTAAAACCAATAACCATTGGATCATGTCTATGATCTCACACTCAATCTGGCTACTCTGTGCTCAAGGTAGATAAACCCATGCTTAAGGTATCAACATCAGGTGATGAACCTGGGTCCTCAGTGTTTCAGTTTGATGCTCTACCCACTGCACCACCACTGCTCAGGCTCTGTCATATTTTCTGCCTGTCTCTCACTGTTGAACCAAAATATTACGCAGAGCCATGAATCACTATACACGTGCATACGAGTCAGTTGTCGTCCAAACAAATTAAAGAATGAAGGCCGGTGCCCAGAACTTGGCCCTTGGAGCCAGTTCCCCTCCTTGACTGTCCTTCATGAATGTCCGCTTATGGTCTGTTGTGCTGTAGCTGTCTACCTCCTGGTGGTTCATTGACATCATGCTAAGTAATATGTAAAACAGGCCATGCTTTCCTTCTTCTGTCAACAGGTCATAGGGAGCTCCCCATGAGTCTCCAGGTATGTGCAGAAAGAATGACCCATTGGATAACCATAGAGACCGAGGGCATCTCGTCGACTGCTTATATAACTGACGTGTGCCTGCTGGGTCCTCCCAGGTTGGGTCATACATGCACCACTCACATGGATGCTGTATCTTGCTGTGCATGGCCACCTCTATGACTCCATGGGTGACATCACAGCCAGGACACAATGGACAGCTCAGGTTGCATGGTAACATGGTGGCCCATGGTTGAGTGTTTCTTTCCTCAAACCAAAGAAACCCTTTGGGACAAATCTCTATGCATTTTGATGAAAGATCATTTCCCTATGTGTTTGCCCTCTGAGCTAAGACTGCTTTGGGTTCAGAGGAGTAGAGACCCATCTGAGATGCCTAGATGGGCCTCCTCCAGAGCCTGGAAGTCCTTCGTCCCAAAATATCTCTGCAGAGCCAGAGTTCCTATGGAGCTTTGTCCTCTAGAGTGACTTTTTGCCAAACTTTTCACACCCCGTGAACTGTGAGTGTGACATTAACCAGCCTTTGGTCCGGCATCTGCTGTGTCCTTGTGACTCAGGAGGAAGGAACACACTGCGGGCTTGCAGCCCTGTGGTCAGTTCTCCACATGGTTCTCAGTCATGACACTGAAGAGACAGAGAAAGGGACAGTTAGATGCTATGTTTCTGTGTAGAGAGGATTTTAGAGGGTAAATGATGCTGCAAACACTTGACCTAAAAAAAAAGGACAAGAGCAGTTTCTCCAGTGTCAGTAGGATTGGTGGGTGACAGCAAGACCTTGGAAGAAAACCCAGAGCATCTACACTGTCATCTGCTCCAGGTCTTGCTAAGGCTACAAACAGAATCTCTATCTGCCAATGGAAGTACTAGGACCATTTCATCAGCAGCAATAAATAGTCGGGTCACAGAGCTGTTAGTACTGTCACCCGGCGCTGATACAGACCCCTCTCTTTTTCCGGGCGCACCCCTAACAGAGCAGCTTTTGAGACCCTGCCATATATTTGCCGGAGTCTCCTGCTCACCTGAGGAATGTGCCACCTCTCACATCCAGAGCCCCCGGGGGCTGTGCCTCCATTATAGTTTTACGAGGGCCGGATGTTCCTAATTATCCTTTACCTTGACAGTTACTTGTCCTGCTCAATCCCTCTGGACCCATCAATACTTCAATGATGGAGAAAAGCCCTAAGTTGCACACATATTTGTTCTGCAACATTGGACACAAAAACGAGCATCATTGACTGTGGAGTACGACATTTTCTGTTTGCCAGGTTCTGTCAGCACAACGTCATCCCTGTACTGGAGTAGCGGGACAATGTCCTGTGGAAGGAAAAGGAAGTCAGGCCTCTGCAGACGAGAACGAGTCCTTGGAAGTGAATGTGATGTCCCCTGAGTTGAGAGCATAAGTGTGTGCTGCTGTGCCCCTTAGAGGACATGGCTCTGATTGAACTTTGGGTACAGGTGGAGCCAAAGCCATTGTCCAGAACCATTGGTGCTAATAGCAAGTAGGGGGTCTGTAAGTTTGCTCAAGCAATGAGACCATGTTGTTGCAGCAGCCGGTGGAGTCACCTGCAGGTAAAATTTGCAGTATCACTGCTGTTGACTAACTTGCTGTTTTATTTTATCTCCTCCCACAGGACAAAGCTGACTGAGGATGTGGAGTGCATCAGCGTTGCTGCATCTTCAAACCCTTGATGGAGCTCAGATCTCTGCAGTTTATCCAAGTAAGTGGTCCAGCCTCTGACTCCCTGTTTTCCCAGGTGTGGGCAGTTCTGGTTGATTCTGTTTAGCCTCTTCCAGCATGGTAGCCTCAGTCTTCAGTGACCCCATGTGGGGATTCTCTCTGGTGCTGTGTCTGTTTCAGTTACGTGTGCTAGGACTGTGGGACAACTACAGACTGTCTTAATGGACCCAGTGGACACACTGCAAGCAGGAGCTTGAGCTAAACCTCCATTGGTCACCTGACCCTCAGAAGCCCCTACTCTGAGTATAAGGTCATGGTGACATTTTGGGTCTGATGTGTTTTATATCAGTTCAGCACCACTGTCTTGTAACACCTAAATTAAAGGTGTGGAACCCTTTGGTACAGACTTCAGGTAAGAAACATTATAATTTGTCAGTATTCTTTTGGGGCCCTTTCTCAAGTAGATCTTGTCTGCCACCCATTCAAAGGATTCAGGGTGTGCAGACGTGCTCAGTCTGCGAATTGGTTAATGCACTGATGACATACACTTATTTCATGTCACATACCATTGTTAATTTCAACTAGAAAATTCTGCTTATACAGGTCAAGTAAGAAATGAGTACACTTGCTGCCTCTCTCACTCCTAGGAACACTGTGGGTAAATAGCCGACACCGTAGGTCGGGGCCATCAGACTGATCTGGAGCTACTCTGATGTTGCTGTCTGTTAGAGGACCAGAGCCACCAAGAGACTAGAAGGTGAACAAGGTCTCTTGACCTCCGCCACCTGAGAATGCAGAAACTCCCATCACATTTATATTTTCTCATTGAGTGGCCGTGTTTGCACAGTAACATCTGGTCTTCAAAGAAGAATTATCATGAAGCACTTCAAAGATGTCAGTTGTTTTTTCTAAATTGTCACAATATATGGGCGTCACTCAATGTATGGGTGAAAGGTATTTCTTGTGCATGCTCCCAGAGTGGTGAATAGGACATATTATGTATTCACTATAACATTTCAGTATCTGAAAGCTTATTATTATTATTTTAGATCAAGAGGGGGTATGCAGAGGACGAAGAGAGAATGTGGTGAGAGAGAGAACCATCATTTTGTAGTTGTGGCATTTTAATTGGTAATTAATTACTTCTCATATGTACCTTGACCTGGGTGTTCACCGGAGCCAGGGATCCCTTGCTTTAAATCATTCAGCAAACTTTTGGGCTCAAGCCAGCAACGCCATGCTCAAGCTGGTGAGCCTGCTTACAAGCCAACCACCTCAAGGTCTTTAATATGTTTCCACTGTACATTCTATCCACTGCGCCTCCACTGGTCAAGCTCAGGAAGATTTTGAATTCCTTCCTCTGCATTAAACCAAGGCAGAGTGGAAATACCCATGTCACTCAAAGTGGACCATTGTGGGATTCATGTTTCTGCCAACCCTGCCAACATGATTTCCCATCATTCAATGTTTCCACACTTATTCTATAGTTTCCTGCGTATATAAATCACAGATCCCACGTGGTTCCTCCAGAGCGTAGCACACTTGCTTAAGCGTCACTCTCTGTCTCTCACTGTTGGGTTTCTGCTGGGACTTGAGTCTAGTCAAGATTGCAACTGCCACAGGAGTGGTCACCACCCTTCTTACCCTTGTGTTTTCCCTCTGGGAAATCTTCCCAGTTTGTGGCAAGTCCTGAGTTACTTTATTTGCTCCAATATCTAGTTACCACTCTGCAAATGAACTTTTACATTTTTCTCTCTTCTTGCTTGGAACCATGGAAAACTAAACTGCTTTTTTTAAGAAGCCCTGCGAGGTGAACCTGGACTCTGAATGAGTCCTCTCGGTCTTCACCACAGCGGTTGTGAATCACTAAATCGTGTCTGGTGATTGTGGGCTACTCAGAACTGTCAGATCATCTATGCTGTCACCACAGACACAGTTAATCTGCAAGCAGGGAAACATGTTAGATTTCCACAGAAGTTTTCACTCCACCATCTCTAATGCTTTAGTCCAATATCTATAAGCTTTCTTGACTGGCTACCTCCAGAGTCAGAATTTTTTTTTCACTAAGTTTTGTCTTTTCTCTTTTCATAGAAACTCTTCCGAAATGAATTTCTGATGGCTACACCATATAAAACAGCCTCTATTACCAGATTCAACAAACAATTCACCAGAATCTTGATGAAAAAAGGGTAATTGTACAAAAATTGATTTATATTATTTAAAAGAAAGAAGAATGTCCTTTTTTCTTGAAGAGGGAGACTAACAAATTTTTCCATGAAATCTATTGAGGTAATGTAGGTTAATAATATTTTTTAAAAGGTGTTATTTATTGATTTTAGGGAGAGGAGAGGAGAGAGAGAAAGGTGGGGGAGTAGACCAGGAAGCCTCAACTTGTAGCAGTTACTTCCTGTAGGTGCCTTGACCCAGCAAGCCCAGGGCTTTGCGACAGTGACCGCAGAGATCCAGGTTGACACTTCATCCATTACGCAGCCACAAGTCAGGCACGTTGTACAGCCTTTCACTACAGAATGTAAATCCATTATGTGGTCAGCACGCAATGGCTAGTCCTTTTTGCCATCTTGTGTGTGTGGCCCTTTACTCTCTTCAACCTCCCTGTGCACCTTCCCCCCGCCCATATCCTCCATTCTGTCGTCTGTGTGTAAGGTGACTTTTGAGTTTGTTTTGTTTGTGGTTTATAGTTTTACATCCCGCAGACAAGAGAATATGGAATCATCCATCTTATCCCCTTGATCAATATATCCTTCACTTTGAGGCCACACTGTGATAAGCATGACATGACCCACCAGTATTTCTGTCTATTTTTGCCCATACCATGAGTTCACAGTGAATTTTTCCTGAAGTTCACTGTGAAGGATTTTCTAATCATATTTCTTACGTGTTTTTCACTGTTGGTCTAAAATATTGGCCATGAGTAGCCGGTCATTTGCCCTCCAGAAAGCTGAAGGATGAGGGGAACTTTCCCCAAGTCATCCCATTATAACAGTTTCCCTCACCCATAGTCCTTCACGAATGTCACAGACGGTCTGTCATGCTGCTGCTATCCACTTGCTGGTGGTGCACTGACATCATGCTAAGTTATCTGTAAGCCAGGACATGTCTTCCTTTCCTCTGTTAGCAGGTCATGGGTTATGGGGAGCTCCCCACAAGTTCCCAGGTATAAGCAGAAAGAAGGACCCATTGTATAGCAGTAGGGACTGAGAGCAACTCATCATCTGCTTATAAAATAGATTTGTGACAGCAGTGTCCTCCCAGGTTGGGTCATGTGTGCACCACTTCACATGGATGCTGTATCTTCCTGTGCATGGTCACCTTTGTGACTCTGCAGGTGATGTCACAACCAGGACAGTACAGGGTGCATGGTAACATGGTGGCCCATGGTGAAGCATTTAATCTTTGGAACCAAGGATACACTTTGGAAGTAATCACAGCCCCCCCCTTTTTTTTTGAGAGAGAGAAAGGATGGCAGAGAGAGAGAGAGAGAGAGAGAGAGAGAAATAGACCTCAACTTGTATTTCCACTCAGTTGTGCCATTGACTGCTTCTTATATGTGCCCTGACAGGGACTTGAACCTGTGCACTTGGGTTTGAGATGCAGATTTCAGTGCTCAAGGTGACGTTCTATCCACTATGCTAATAGCCAGCGTCAAAATCATTATCCATTTTGTGAAGCAATGACAGGTTACTTCCCAGAAAGTTTACCCTCTAAGCTAGGACTGTTATAGGCTTGAGAGGTAAAGCTTCCCACCTGTGAGACCCAGATAGACCTGACCCAGATCCTGGAACCTCTGTGTCCCCACACGTCTCTGCAGAACTAGTATTCCTGTGGGACTTGGTCCTCTGGAGTGACTTCCTGCCCAGCTCTCTACACCCAGTGAATGAGTGTGACATTCACCAGCTTCTGATATTGGTTCTGCTGTGTCCCTCTGATTCAGGGAGAAGGAACACCCTAAGAGTTTTTGGTCAGTTCCCCACATGCTTTTCAGTCATGACACGGTAGAAACAGAAGAGGCTGGTATTCTGTGTGGAGATGGTTTTAGAGGTTCAGTGATGCTCCAACCATGTGGTTTTATTTTTAAGAAAGAAACTTTCAAGCCTGAACAGGCAGTGACACAGTGGTTAGAGTGGTCAGACTGGGATGCAGAGGACCCAGTTTCAAAACCCTGAGGTTATAAGCTTGAACACGGGATCCTCTGGTTTGAGCACAGGCTCACTAGCTTAAGTGTGGGGTCGCTTACTTGAACCCAAAGATCGCTGGCTTGAATCCCAAGGACACTGGCTTGAGTAAGGGGTCACTTGCTCTGTGAGAGCCTCCCCTGGTCAAGACACATAAGAGAAAGGAATCAATTATCAACCAATGTGCCATAACAAAGAATTGATGCTTCTCATTTCTCCCCCTCCGTGTCTGCCCCTATCTGTTCCTTTCTCTGTCTCTCTTTCTCTATCTCGATCAAAAATAAAATTAGAAAGATGCTAATTATTTCTGCTACAATTTATCCCTTAATATATAGGTGAAAGGCACAGGAGACGTCACCACCGTTCTTATCCTTGTGTGTGCTCTTGCACATTCTCCCTGTTTGTGACAAGTCCTGACTTATTCTAGTTTGCTCCAAATTCACTTACAACTGTACAGTTGATGTTTCCTGTTGTTCTCATATATGGTTGGAAGCACTAACAACTAACATTGCTCATGTCCTGAGCTCTTCAAACTGAATCTGGAATCTTAATGTAAATCAGGAGACCCTCTCTGTGACTATACATACCACATCCCCATGTGCTGTGTGGACACTCAGAGATGGTCCAGAGCATCTGCATCACCCAGACACTGAGACTAGACAGCAGGAGACGCTGGGAAGCCACGGTGTCCTCACGGCTCCATCTGTGATGCTGCAGCCCCGTGTTTAGACTTGTCTTGATTTTCTGGACTTCAGAATCCGATATTGTTTTTTTAACTCTTACTGATGATTTTCTTTTATTTTCATAGAAACTATTTTTCATTAGCTATCTTGTGGCTGTCACCACAGATCACATCTTACCCTACCTTATCAACCAATGATATGCATGATAGTCAGTGACAGAACATAAGTAAACACGAAGGTTTATATTATTTACAAGAAAGAAGACTGTCGCTTTTTTTTCTGGAACAAGTGGGGGACAGACAGAATTGCTTTACAACATATCCTTATTATATGATGGGTTTAATATGGTTAACACATTAAAAAATTCCACTTATATGGGTTTTTATTAGATTTTTTTATTGATTGATTTTTGGGGAGACAGAAGAGAGAGAGAGAAAAATAGGGGAGAGAATCAGGAACCACCAACTCATAATACTTGCTTTCCTCTATGTGCCCAGGGCTTTGAACAGGTGACCTCAGCATTTTTTTTTCAGAAATAGTACATGCCTTTTCTTAAATTTAATTTTATTAATTTTAATGGGGTGACATTAATAAGTCAGGGTACATATGTTCAAAGAAAACATCTCCAGGGTATCTAGTCATTCAGTTATGTTGCATACCCATCACCCAAAGTCAAACTGTCTCTGTCCCCTCCTATCTGGTTTAATTTGTGACCCTCCTCTCCCCCCTCTCCCTTCCTGACCTCCCCCTTACCCCTGCCTCTGTAACCACCACACTTTTGTCCATGTCTCTTAGTCTCTTTTTTATGTCCAACCTATGTATGGAATCATGCAGTATTTCGTTTTTCTGATTTTCTTATTTCACTCTGTATAATGTTATCAAGATCCATCCATTTTGTCGTAAATGATCCAAAGTCATCATTAGGACAAAAACATTTTCTCCGGTGTCAATAGGATTGGTGGGTGACAGCAAGACCTTGCCTGAAAATCCTGAGAATCTACACTGTCGTTCACTCCAGGTCTTGCTAAGTCTGCAAACAGCATCTCTCTCTGCCAGTGCCGTGATAAGACCGTCGTATCTGCAGCAACATGGTCGGGTCATGGAGCAGCCTGTACCACATCCCAGACTGTTAAAGAACCCTCTCTTTTTCTGGGTTCACTGAAAATGGGCAACTCTTCAGGTCTCACCATAAATTTTCAAGACTCTCATGCCCACATGAGCAATGTGCCACCTGTCACATCCAGAGCCCACAGGGGCTGTGCCTCCATCATGGTTGTACGAGGGCTTGATGCCCCAACTTATCCTTTACCTTGAACATTACCTGTTCTACTCAATCCTCATGGACCCATAAATATTTCACTAAAAGATAAGAATCCTGAATTTTACACTGATTTATTCTGCAGCTTCTACCAGTCATATGCATGGATAAATCTAGATTACCACTTTTCTTACTGACCAGGTCCCGTCAGAACAAGATCATCCTTGTAATGCAGAAGCAGAAGGAATGTACTGTGGGTGGCTAAGGAAGTCAGAGCTCTGCAGACGGGACGCAGACCTGGGCTGTGGTGGTGATGTCCCCTGGGGTGAGTGCTTGCCGGCTCGCTGAGAGAACACAGCTCTGATTGAACTTTGCATACAGGTCGAAACGAAAGACAGGGCAGTACATAACATGGGGACCAGGGAAAGCAAGAATTTGTTCAAGCAAGGAGACCATATTGGTGAAGCATCAGAACGTGGAATCACCAGTAGGTAATGTTTGCAATAATTCACCGCCATTTACTAAGCTGCTTCTTCCTTTATCTCCTCCTCTTTCCCCGCTTTCTCCTCTTTCTCCTTCATCTTCTCCTTCTTTCTCTTCTTTTCTTTCTACTTTTCCACTTTCTTCTTCTCCTCCTCTTCCTCCTTCTTCTTTTTCTTCCTCCTCCTCTTCTTCTTCTCCTCCCCCTCCTTCTTTTCTCATCTTCCTCTTCTTCTTCCTCCTTCTGCTCTTTCTCCATCTTCAGCTTCTTCTTTCACTTCTTCACTTCTTTCTCCCCCTCGTCTTTCTTCTCCTCCTTTTTCTCCTCCACCTCCTTCTCTAACTTCTTTCTTGTATCTTATTTTTGTTTTTTTTCGGCCCCATAGGATGAATAAAGACTTGACTGAGGATGTGGAAGGCATCAGCATTTCCGCATCTTCAAACCCTTGATGGAGCTCAGATCTCCGCAGTCCATCCAGGTGTGTGGTCAAACCTGTGCCTTCCAGTTGTTTTAGGTATGGGAAGCTCTGATGTCCTCTGTTTAGTCTCTCCCACCACAAAGGCTCATTACTCAGTGAACCCATGTTTGGATTCTCAGCTGTTATGTCCACTTGAATTTTGCATGCTATGTCTAGGTGACAAGCACAGGCTGGCTTCAGAGTCCCAGTAGGTGGACTACAAATTGATGTGAGCTAAACCTTCATTGCTCAGCTGACCCTGAAAGCCCCATCTCAGAGTATAAACTCACAATCCACTAGGGGTCTTCCATATACAATGTCAGTTCAGGTCCTATGTCCTGTAGTCTCTGAATATAGTTATAGGTCCCTTGGAAACAGACTTGAGGTAAGATGTACAATACAATCGTTCAGTAGTGTGTTGGGCCCTACTTCAGGTAGTTTCAGTCTCCCCTTCAATAATGGGATCTTGGGTGTGTCACATACTCAGCTATGAGAATTGGTTAACAAAATGATGTAATACATTCTTGTCAAGTTCATTTGCTAGAATATTCTGCTTATACACATCAAGTAAGAATTGAGCGGGCTTGCTGCCTCTCTCACTCCTGAGAGCACCGTAGTTAATGAGTCGACACCCTAGGTCGGGGCCATCGAATGATGTGGGGCTGCTCTGACGTTGCTCTCTGTGAGAGGACCAGAGCCACCAAGACACTAGATGATGAACAAAGTGTCCTGGCCGCTTCCACCCCAGAATGCAGTAACTCCCATTATATTTACTGTCTAATTGAGTAGATGTAACTTCCCTCAGTAAGGTCTGATATTAAAGAAAGGTAATCATTTAGCTGTTCAAAGATGCCCTTTATTTCATCTAAAACTTACCCCTCAATATGTGGCTGTAAGTGTTTCTTGAGCCCGCCCCAAAGGGGTGAGTGGGACATAGATGACAGACCCATTCGAACATTATGGTCTCTCGAAGCTTTAGAATTTCTTCCTGTCAATGAAACCAAGGAAGAGTGGACATGCCCATGTCACTCACAGTGGGCTGTATCACAAAAGTGAGATTTATGTTTCAGCCAAATATGCCAACAACCTGATGGAGCCCAATCAGTATGTTCATCCTCATCTAATGTTGTCTTGCTCCCACCATCGTCACCCATCATTCAACGTTTTCACCTGTAGTCCCTTGTGTCCTGCTTGTATTAGTGACATATCTCATGTAGTTTTTTCAGACTGTAGCACCCTTGCTTGAGGGTCACACTTTGTCTCTTACCATTGGAGGTTCCTCTGGGACTTTAGTCTCGTCAAGGTCATAGCTGCTGCAAGAAAGGTCATCACAATTCTCGTCTTTGTGTGTTTCCATGCTCACCTGAGGAATGTGCCGCATCTCAAATTTAGGACCCGTGGGGGTGTGCCTCCATCATGAGTGTATGAGGGACATGATGCCCCTCTTTATTCTTTACCTGTCCTGCTCAATCCCTCTGGACACATAAATACTTCATTGAGAGATTAGAGCCCTGAATTTTGCACAGATTTTTTCTCCATTTAATGACAATCCACGTGCATAAACAAGTTTGTTCTTACTCATCAGGTCCAGTCAGCACGTCAGCCTTGTGACAGAGCAGCAGGAGGGATGTCCTGTGGAAGGGAAGGAAGTCAGACCTCTGCAGATGAGATGGAGACTCGAGCTGTGGAGGTGATGTCCCCTGGGGTGAGATGGTGAGTGTGTGCTAGCCGTGCCTCTGGGAGGACACGGTTCTGAGTGAACTTTGGATACAGGTATAGCCAAAACCATTTAATGGAGCAGTAGGTGACATGGGGAACAGGGGTAGCATGAGTTTTCTCAAGCTATATGACCAGGTGAGAGCAGTGGCAGAACATCAAGTCACCTTCAGGTAAAGTTTGCAATAATTCACGGCCCTTTACTAAGTTTCTTCTTAATATTCTTTTATTTTCATTGACAGAGACTGGGAGAGAGTGAGAGAGAAGGACAGATAGGGACAGACAGAGAGGAAGCGAGAGAGATGAGAAGCATCAGTATTTGCTGCGTCACCTTAGTTTGTTCACCGATTGATTTCTCATATGTGCCTTGACCAGGGTTCTATAGCAGAGCGAGTGACCCCTTTCTCAACCCAGCAATCTTGGAATTAAAGCCAGTGACCTTTCAGCTGAAAACAGCGACACTGGGGTTATGTTTATGATCCCACGCTCAAGCCAGCTACCCTGTGCTCAAGCTGGTGAGCCCACACTCAAGCCAGTGACCTAAGGGTTCCAATCCTGGCTTCTACGCATTCCAGTCCAACGCTCTATCCACTGCACTGCTGCCCAATCAAACTTATTCTTCCTTTTCCTCTTCTTTCCCTTGTTTCTCTTCTTCCTCTTTCTCTTCTTCTTCCTCTCCTTCCCCTTCTTCCTCTTCTTCCTCTTCTTTTTTCTTCCTTCATTTTTCTTTGCCTCTTCTTCTGCCTCTTCTTCCTCTTTCTCGTCCTCTTTCTCTTCCTTCTCCTCCTCCTCCTTATTATCTTCCTCCTCCTCCTCCTATTCTCCTTCTTCTTCTTCTTCTTCTTCTTCTTCTTCTTCTTCTTCTTCTTCTCCTCCTCCTCCTCCTCCTCCTCCTCCTCCTCCTCCTCCTCCTCCTTTCCTCCTCTTCCTCCTTTTCTTGCTCTATCTTTTTCTCCTTTTCCTTCTTCTAAATCTTCTTTCTAATACCTTCTACCTTCAACTTTATTCTTGTTTTCTTCTGAACTCACAGGATGAATAAAGAACTGACTGAGGATGTGGAGGGCATCAACATTCCTGCATCTTAAAACACTTGATGGAACTCAGATCTGCAGTCCATCCAGGTGTGTGCTCCAACCTCTGATTTCTGTTTTCCCAGTTGTGGGCCGTTCTGACAGCCTATGTTAAGTATCTTCCAACACAGTAGCTCACTCCCAGTAAACTGATGTGGGAATGCTCTCAGCTGCTATGTCTAATTCAGTTATGAATTCTGGGTATAGGAGTCAACCACAGTATGGCTTCAGTGACACGGTGGATCTGAGCTAAACCTGCATTGGTCAGCTGACCCTCATAAGTCTTGACTCTGAGTGTAGTGTCACAATCACATTTGGTTTCACAGAATGTTAGTTCAGGATAAGTGTCCTGGTTTAGTTTTTTACTTTTTTGTCCCAATTCTGAATCACCATGGTAAAATGCTATCAGTCACATGTGCGAAGATTTAAGGGAAGGTTTTTGTATTAGTTCTTTACAGTGTGTTGTGGTCATTCTTCAAGTAGACCTGGTCTCTTTTTAGTAAAGGAATTCTTGGTGTATAAATGTTCAGTCTGGGAACTTTTTAAGAAGCTGACTTTATATCTTTATGATTCAAGTTACGGCGTGTTTATTTCACCTAGAACATCTCCGCTTACTCAGAAAAAAGAAGAATTGAGTAGGCTTCCTGCTTTTACTTGTAGGAGTGCCATGATTTATGGGCTAGAGTCAGAGGTCAGGGCCAGGTGGACTGATCTGATGCTGCTTTTACCTCGCTGCCTGTGAGAGGAGCCAGACCGTCTTAGCGTTAGTGGCTGTAAAAGGCCCTTTGTTCCCTGCCACTCTGAGATTCAGTTACTCCTGTCACACTTAGATTTTTAATTGATTGACGCTATTTCCAATGTAAGGTCTTGACTGCAGTGAACAGTCAACATGGAGCGCTTCAAAGATGACGAGGGTCCACTCTTGAATTTATTTATCAATGTGCAGTGAGAGGTGTGTCTTCTGGGAGCTATCAGAGTGGTGATGAGGACAACAATCTCTCCAAGCTTTCCAATTCGTTCTTTTATATTCAACCTAAGAAGAGTGGACATGTTCTTGTCACTCACTGTGGGCCATCGCTAAATTTATATTTCAGCCGAATAACCAACATACTGTCAGAGTCTTTCTAATGAGTCCAGACAGAGGTTCAAATGCAGCATCAATAAATTCATTCTAATTCAAAGTTACGTCCCTCCCTCCCTCCTCTGCCTTCATTTAGCATTTCCACATGTATCACATATTGTCCTGCGTCTATAAATGAGACATCTCACGTACTTCTTTCAGTGTGTAGCACACCCGCTCAAGGGTCACACTCTGTCCCTCACCCTTGGGGATTCTGCTGGGACTGAGTTAAGTCAAGGTCACAGCTGCCATGGTGGAGAGAGGTCACCACTGTTCTCAACCCTTGTGTGTTTCTTCTTGTACATTTTCCTAGTCTGTGACAGATTCTGAGTTATTCTGGTTTTCCCCAATATCTGGTTATGACTCCCTAATTAATTTTCTCATATTTCTCTTTTCTCTCTTTCTCTTCTCAAAGAGAGCATTGAGAACTAACACTGCTCTTTCCTGAGCTCTTTAGGCTGGTCCTGGACTCTGAGATAGTGTTCATCATTCTCACCACAGTGATTGTGAGTCACTAACTCATGTGTGCCCCTGCGTGTACCACTCAGAGCTGTCAATTCATCTGTGCCATCACCAGAGACATTTAAACTGTGAACTTCGCATTATATTAGATTGCCACAGTAGTCCTTACTCTACAATCTGGTGATGCTTCTGCCTAATATTTAGAATATTCTTTCTTTATTGAATTTATTGGGGTGATGCTCGTTAACATAATTATACAGGTTTCAGGTGCCCAATTCTACAACAAATGCAACCCTGTTGTGTGTCCACCCTTTTCCCCTGGTCAGTTCTTTGTCCATCACCATTTATCACCCCTGTGACTAATTGGATATCTTCCGGAACTGTTTTCTAAAACTATTCATCTTTGTTTTTTTCAGTTTCCATGGATCTCTTTCTCATAAGTGTCTGACGGCTGCACCACATGGCATCCCCTCCTCTGCCAAGTTCAACAGGTGATTCTCCAGATTCTCAGTGATCCAAATATAACTCTACAATCGTGGATTTATATTATGCCAAAAACAGAAGAATATCCCTTCTTTTCTTAAAAAGGAATGAACAAAATAGCTTTCTTATACTTTTTTCTGTGTGTTACAGAGACAGAGAGAGGGACAGGTAGAAACAGGCAGGCAGGAAGGGAAAGAGATAAGCATAAGTTCTTCATTGTGGCTCCTTACTTGTTCATTGACTGCTTTTTCATATGTGCTTTGACAGGGCTTAGAGCAGAACGATTGATGCCTTACTCAAGCCACAGACCTTCGGCGCAAGCCAGCCACCATGGGGTCATGTCTACAATTTCCAGCTCAAGCAGGTTACCTTGGGGCTTTAAACCTGGGTTCTCAATGTCCCAGTCCAACGCTCTATGCACTGCGCCACAGCCAGGTCTGGCTCTTTTACTTTATTTGTTACTAAATTTTTTGGGGTAACATATTCAATATATAAATGTTGATTTGTTGATTTTAGCCAGAGAAGAAATTAGAAAGACAGGAACACAGATATGTTCCTGTACGTGCCCTGACCGGGGATGGGCACGTTTAACATGGGGACAACATTCCACCATGAGCTCCTGGCCTGGGCTGGGTGGAGAGGATTTTAGAGGTTGAGTGACAGTGTAACCATGTGCCTGCGTTTTCAAGAAAGAACTTTGATTTTGACATATTTGACTCTGAGACAAACAAAGTCTAAAAGTTCCCTTCACCGGACAGCAGGGATTAGTGAATGGCACCAGGATTCTGGTTGAAAACCCTTAGTATGTGGACGAATTTCCTACCTTGTTTTACTTATTCTTGTGTTGATTTGAGAGAGAGAGAGAGGCAAGAGATAGAAAGGGAGAGAGATAAGAAGCATCAACTTGTGGTTGCTTCACTTTACTTGTTCATTGATTGCTCCTTGTAGTTGTCTTGACCATGGTGGCTCCAGCCAGACCAGTGAGACCTTACTCAAGCTGACGACCCTGTGCTCAAGCTGGAGGAGTCTGCGCTCTAGCCAGCGACCACAGAGTTTTGAAATGGGGACCTATCCTGTACCCACTGTGCTATCACCAGTCAGGTTCACTGGGTCTTTGTGAGGCTCTAAATGGAACCTGTACCTAGCAGGACAGTTCAAGGACCAGCATGTCTGCAGCAATGTATGACTCAGGTCACTGAGAAGCTAGTACTGAACTTGCATCGAGCCCTCTCTTGTTCTGAGTCCATCTAAAATGTGCAGCTCTTCAGGTCTCTTCATAAATTTCCAGGAGTCTATACACACCTGAGGAATGTGCCACCTCTCACGCCCAGAGCCACCAGGGGCTGTGCCTCCATCATGGTTGTACGAGAGGCCGGATGTCCCTAGTTATCCTTTACCTTGATAGTTACCTGTCCTGTTGAATCCCTTTGGACCCATGAATATTTCACTGAGGGAGAAGAGCCCTGAATTTTACACAGATTTATTCTGCAGCCTCTAATGTTCAAAATGCATAAACAAGTCTGTTCTCAATCACTATGTCCAGTCAGCACGGCATCGTCCTTTAATTGGAGCCGTGGGAGGGATGCCCTTAGCTAGAAAGGGAAGTCAAGACCAATGCCACTCATCTGATGCTGCTTTGACCTCGCTGACTGTTAAGAGAAACCAGACCCTCCTCGCATTAGTGCCCATCCCCCAGGTATTCTACTATCCCCAACACATTGAGATATTCTAACGAACTTGATTCTGCTTCCAATGTAAGGCCTTGACTGCAAAGAATCATTTACATGAAGTTCTTTAAAGATGACAAGGGTTTATTCTTAATTTATTTCTCAATGTGCAGCGAGAGGTGTGTCTGTACGGTCCTATTGGAGTAGTGATTAGGACTTTAGTCTCTCCAAGCTTTCCGATTCGTTCTTTTATATTCAACTGCAGGGAGAGTGGACATCCTCATGTCACTCCCTGTGGGCCATCGGTGGATTTATATTTCATCCAAATATGCCAACACACTGTCAGAGACCTTTGAAATGAGCCCAGACACAGGTGCAAATGCAGCATCAATAAATTCATTCTCATTCAAAATTCTGTCTCTCTTTCTTCAGCATTCCTACACATAGTGCATAGTTCCCTGCTTGTTTGAATAACACATCTCAAGTATTCTCTCAGAGTGTGGCACACTTGTTCAACGGTCACTCTCAGTCTCTAAGCCCTGGAACGATTGAGTACTAACCTGCTTCTCTATGGAGCCCTAAAGCTGAACATGGAGTCTGTGATAGTCTTCAGGGTCCTCGCCAGAGTGGTTCTGAGTCAGTAACTCATGTCTGCTGCTTTTGGACCACTCAGAACTATCAGATCATCTGTGCTGTTAACACAGACATTTAAACTGCAAACCACAATATCAGTTAGACTGCCACATAAGTCTTTAGTCCACCATCTAGTGATGCTTTAGTCTAATATCTAAAAGTTTTCTTGCTTGGCTGACTACTCTCCAGCATCAGAATATTTTCTTTTTAACTAATGCATTTTGTTTTTCTGTTCCTTTCATAGACATTCTTTCTCATTAAATATCCAATGGGGACACCATTTACAAAACCTCCCACTACCTCATTCAACACATGATACTCCAAATCCTTAATGAAGATAAGGTAAGTATATAAAAGTTGACTTATGGTACTTAAAAGAAAGGAGAAAGTCTCTTTTCTTGAACCAGATGGGAACTGGCAAATCTTTTCTATTGAATTTACTGCTTTCAACCTGACCTGGAGGTACCACCATAAAAAGTGTGTCAGACTGGGATCCAAAGGACCCAGGTTCAAAACCCCAAGGTCGCCTACTTGAGCATGGGCTCACCAACTGAGCACACACTCGCTGGCTTGAGCATGGGATAATAGACATGACCCCATGGTCGCTGGCTTGAAAGCAAAGGTTGCTGTCTTAAAGCACAAGGATGCTGGCTTGAACCCAAGGTTGCTGACTTGAGGAAGGGGTCACTCGTTTTGCTGTAACCCCGCCCTGTCGAAACACATGTGAGAAAGTAATCAAAGAACAATTAAGGTGCCATAATAAAGACTTGATACTTCTCATTTCTCTCCCTTCCTGTCCTTCTGTCCCTATGGTTCTCTCTCTCTTTTTTTCTCACAGAAAAAGGAATTTATATTGATAACATTGGTTAATATTATTTTAATTTTCTTGTACAAACTGATAATACAAGGCTTGCATGTTCTATGGTTTTATCACCTCCCAAAGTCTAGTCCTCTTCTGTCATCACATGTTTGACCCCATTTATCCACTTTTTATCTGGAGAATGCCATTCTTTCCTCTGTGTCTATTAGTTTGTTTATTACTATTTGTTTTGTTTGTGTCTTTTTATTTATATTTCTCATGTGAGTGAAACATCAGCATGGGTCGGTCAGCCTATCTACTTGATTATGGAAATCTTCCTGTGAGAGGTCACATAGTTTTTTTAATTTATATTTATATTTATTGATTTAAGAGAAACGATGGGACAGGGGGAGAGAAACATTGATTTCTTGTTCCACTTTCATGCCGTCATTGGTAGACTCTTGTGTGTGTCTTGACCAGGAGTCAAACCCACAACCTTGGGTTATCAGAACAATGCTTTAACAAATGGAGCTACGTGCGTGGTCAGAGCCAAGTACACATTTTTCTCAGCATTATATGAGACACATACATCTTCAGGAATGTTTGTCTACTGAGAGAGACCTAGTCACATTTTTCTTGCCCAGGTGTCACTGTTGAATATTTTTTAATCATGTTTGTTTCGAGTCCCTGACCATTTATTCAAAATATTGACCCAAGGATTTGAATCACTATATACATGCTTCTCTGGTCACTTGTCCTCCAAGCAAAGTGAGGATGAGATGACCTGCCCCAAACGGCCCGTTTTGACAGTGTGCCTGATCACTGACCTTCACGAATGTCCACCGATGGTCTGTCATGCTGCCACTTCCTGGTGGTTCCCTGACATCATGCTAAGTTATCTACAAGCCAGGATATGTCTTTTATACTCAGTGAGCAGGTCATGAGGTATTCCCATGAGTCCTCATATATGTGAGGAAAGATGGATCCATTGTATAGCCGTAGAGACTGAAGGCATCTCGTTTATTGCTTATATAACTAACACGTGTCTGCAGCTTCCTCCCAGGTTGGGTCATATATGCACCCCTTCACATGGATGCTGTATCTTCCTGTGCATGGGCACCTATATGACTCTGTGGGTGATGTCACACCCTGGAAACAATGGATAGCTCAGCATCCATGCTAATGTGGTGGCCCATGGTGAAGTGTTTCATCTTTGAAACCAAGAAAACTCTTTGGACAAACCACAGTCCATTCGAGGGTTGATGACAGATCATTTCCCTGATTGTTTATAATCAAAGTTAGGACTTTCTGGGTTTGAGAGGGAGAAAACCCACCTGTGATGCCCTGACATGCCTCAGTCAGATTCTGGAACCTCTGCCTCCCAACAGGTCTCTGTAGACCTCTGTCATCTGGAGTGACTTCCTGCCCAGCTCTCTACACCCCAGTGAACAGTGAGTGTGACGTTCACCGGCCTCTGGTCTAGGGTCAGCTGTGTCCCTGTTACACAGAGTGTAACATTAAGTGTTTGCAGCCCTGTGGTCAGTTATCCACCTGGCTCTCAGTCATGACACTGAAGAAACCAAGGAGGGGTATGCTTAGATGCTAGTTTTCTGGGTGGAAAGGATTTTAGAGGTTGGGTGGTGGTGTAAACACTTGACTTTAAAACTAGGACAAAAGCAGTTTCTCCAGTGTCAGTAGGATTCGCGGGTGACAGCAAGACCTTGCCCAAAAACCCTGAGCATCTACACTGTCGTTTACTCCAGGTCTTGCTAAGGCTGCAAACAGCATCTCTCTCTGCCAATGCGGTGCTAAGACCATTGTATCTGCAGCAACATGGTCGGGTCATGAAGCAGCCTGTACCACATCCCAGACTGTTAAAGAACCCTCTTTTTTTCTATGTTCACTGAAAATGGGCAATTCTTCAGGTCCTACCATAAATTTTCAGGAGTCTCATGCCCACCTGAGGATTGTGCCGCCTCTCACATCCAGAGCCCTCAGGGGCTGTGCCTCCATCATGGTTGTACGAGGTTTTGATTCCCCAAGTTGTCCTTTACCTTGAACATTACCTGTCCTACTCAATCCTCATGGACCCATAAATATTTCACTATAAGATAAGAACCCTGAATTTTACACAGATTTATTCTGCAGCTTCTACCATTCATATGCATGGACAAGTCTAGATTAGAACTTTTCCCACTCACCAGGTCCCATCAGGACAAGATCATCCTTGTAATCCAGGAGCAGAAGGGATGTCTTGTGTATGGAAAAGGAAGGCAGAGATCTGCAGATGGGACGCAGACCTGGGCTGTTGAGGTGACGTCCCCTAAGGTGAGTGGGTGCTTATGTCCTGTCTTCTCGCTGAGAGGATACATCTCTGATTGAACTTTGAACACAGGTCGAAGCCAACAACAGGGCAGTACATGACATGGGGACCAAGGAAAGCAAGAGTTTGCTCAAGCAATGAGACCATAATGGTGAAGCATCATAACTTGGAGTCACCTGCAGGTAAAGTTTGCAATAATTCACCGCCATTTACTAAGTTGATTCTTCCTCTTTCTCCTCCTCTTTCCCCTCTTCCTCTTCCATCTTCTTCATCTTCTCTTTCTTTCTCTTCTTTTCTTTCTACTCCTCCTCTTCTTCTTCTTCTTCTCCTCCTACTTCTCTTCTTTTCTTTCTTCCTCCTCTTCTTCTTCTCCTCCTCCTCCTCCTCCTCCTTTTCCTTTTTCTCATCTTCCTCTTCTTCTTCCTCCTCCTGCTCTTCCTCCATCTTCTGCTTCTTCTTCTTTCACTTGTTATCTTCTTTCTCCCCCTTGTCCTTCTTCTCCTCCTTTTTCTCCGCCACCTCCTCCTCTACCTTCTTTCTTGTATCTTCTTTCTATTTTTTTTCTTCCCCACAGGATGAATAAAGAGCTGACTGAGGATGTGCAGGGCATCAGCATTTCCGTATCTTCAAACCCTTAATGGAGCTCAGATCTCCGCAGTCCATCCAGGTGTGTGGTCCAGTCTGTGCCTTCCAGTTTTCTCAGGTGTGGGAAACTCTGATGGCCTCTGTTTAGTCTTTCCCACTACAGTGGCTCAGTGCTCAGTGACGCCGTGTTGGGATTCTCAGCTGTTATGTCCACTTGAGTTATGCGTGCTATGTCTAGTTGACAAGCACAGACTGGCTTCTGGGTCCGAGTAGGTGGACTACAAATTGATGTGAGCTAAACCTCCATTGTTCAGTTGTTTCTCAAAGCCCCATCTCAGAGTATACACTCAAAATCCACTAGGGGTCTTCCATATACAATTTGAGTTCAGGTCCTGTGTCCTGCAGTCTCTGAATATAGCTATAGGTCCCTTGGAAACGGACTTGAGGTATGACATACAATATAATCATTCAGTAGTGTGTTGGGCCCTACCTCAGGTAGTTTCAGTCTCCCCTTCAATAAAGTGATCTTGGGTGTGTAACATGGCTCAGCTATGAGAATTTGTTAACAAAATGGTGTAATACATTCTTGTCAAGTTCATTTCCTAGAACATTCTGCTTATACACATCAAGTAAGAATTGAGCTGGCTTGCTGCCTCTCTCGCTCCTCGAAGCACCGTGCTTAATGAGCTGACACCGTAGGTTGAGACTATCAGACTGATGTGGGGTTGCTCTGACGCTGCTGTCTCTTTGAGGACCAGGCCCATGAAGAGACTAGAGGATGAACAAAGTGTCGTGACCGCTGCCACCCCAGAATCCAGTAATTCCCATCACATTTAGTGTCTAATTGATTGACTGTAAGTTCCCTCGGTAAGGTCTGATGTTCAAGAAACGTAATCATTGAGCTGTTCAAAGATGCCCTTTTTTTCATCTAAAACGTGTCTATTAATATTTGGTTGAAAGCTGTTTCATGTGCACACCCCAAAGGGGTGAGTGGGACTAAGATGACAGAACCATTTGAACATTTTAATCTCTCGAAGCTTTAGAATTTCTTCCTCTACATGAAACCAAGGGAGAGTGGACATGCCCATGTCATTCACTGTTGACCATATCACAACAGTGAGATTTATGTTTCAGCCTAATATGCCAACAACCTGATGGAGCCCCATCACTAAGTTCATCCTCATTCAATGGTGTCTTCCTCCCACCATCGTCCCCCATCATTCAACGTTTTCACCTGTAGTCCATGGCGTCCTGCTTGTATAAATGACATATCTCATGTAGTTCTTTCAGACTGTAGCAGCCTTGGTTGAGGGTCACACTTTGCCTCTTACCCTTGGAGTTTTCTCTGGGACCTTAGTCTAGTCCAGATCACAGCTGCTGCAGGAAAGGTCATCACCATTCTTCTCCTTGTGTGTTTCCATGCTCACCTGAGGAATATGCCGCGTCTCACATCCAGAGCCCACAAGGTGTGCCTCCATCATGATTGTATGAGCGGCACGACACCCCTCGTTATCCTTTCCCTGTCCTGCTCAATCCCTCTGGACCCATAAATACTTCATTGAAAAATAAAGCCCTGAATTTTCACAGATTTATTCTGCATGTAATGACACTCTATGTGCATAAACAAGTTTGCTTTCACTCATCAGGTCCAGTGAGCACAACGTCATCTTTGTGACAGAGCAGCGGGAGGGATGTCCTGTGGAAGGAAAAGGAAGTCAGACCTCTGCAGATGAGATGAAGACCCGAGCTGTGGAGGTGATGTCCCCTGGGGTGAGAGGGTGAGTGTGTTCTGACCGTGCCGCTGAGAGGACATGGTTCTGAGTGAACTTTGGATACAGGTAGAGCCAAAGCCATTTTATAGAGCAGTAGGTGACGTGGGGAGCAGGGGAAACATGAGTTTGCTCAAGCAATTTGACCGTGTGAGAGCAGTGGTAGAACATGGAGATACCTGCAGGTAAAGTTTGCAGTAATTCACGGCCCTTTACTAAGGTTCTTCTTCATATTCTTTTTTTTTTTTTCTTTGACAGATACTAGGACAACGTCAGAGAGAAGGACAGATAGGGACAGACAGACAGGAAGCAAGAGAGATGAGAAGCATCAGTAATCGCTGCGGCACCTTAGTAGTTCACCGGTTGATTTCTCATATGTGCCTTGACCAGGGGTCTATAGCAGAGCGAGTGACCCCTTTCTCAAGCCAGCAATTTTGGACTTCAAGCCAGTGACCTTTCAGCTGAAGACAGCGACCTTGGTGTCATGTTTATGATCCCATGCTCAAACCAGCTACCCTATGCTCAAGCTGGTGAGCCAACGCTCAAGCCTGTGACCTCAGGGTTACAATCCTGGCTTCTCCGTATTCCAGTCCAATGCTCTATCCACTGCACCTCTACTCAGTCAAACTTCTTCTTCCTTTCCCTCTTCTTCTGCTTCTTTCTATTCTTCCTCTTTCTCTTCGTCTTCCTCCCTTTCCTCTTCTTCCTCTTTTTCGTCATCTTTTTTCTTCCTTTGTTTTCTTTGCCTCTTCTTCCTCCTCCTTTACCTCCTCCACTTCCTCTTTCTCATCCTCTTTTCTTCCTCCTCTTCCTCCTCCCCTCCTCTTCTTCTTCTCCTCCTTCTATCACTCTATCTCTTTCTCCTTTTTCTAAATATTCTTCCTTATACCTTCTACCATCAACCTTATTCTTGTTTTCTTCTGACCTCACAGGATGAATAAAGGACTGACTGAGGATGTGGAGGGCATCAGCATTCCTGCATCTTCAAACTCTTGATGGACTTCAGATCTCTGCAGTCCATCCAGGTGTGTGCTCCGACCTCTGAGTTTCTGTATTCACAGTTGTGGACCACTCTGACAGCCTATGTTTAGTGTCTTCCAGCACAGCATTCCCACATGTATCACATACTGTCCTGCGTGTATAAATGACACATCTCAAGTATTTCTTTCAGTGTGTAGCACACTCGCTCAAGGGTCACACTCTCTTCCTCATTCTTGGGGTTTCTGCTGGGACTGAGTCAAGTTAAGGTCACAGCTTCCATGGTGGAGAGAGGTCACCACTGTTCTCAACCCTTGTGTGTTTAATCTTGCACATATTACTAGTCTGTGAAAGATTCTGAATTATTCTGGTTTTCCCCAATATCTGGTACAACTCCCTAATTAATTTTCTCATATTTCTCTCTTCTCTCTCTCTCTCTTCTCAAAGAGAGCATTGAGAACCAACATTTCTCTTTCTTGAAGCTCTTTAGGCTGATCCTGGACTCTGAGATAGTGTTCAGCATTCTCACTGCAGTGACTCTGAGTCACTAACTCGTGTGTTCCCCTGCATGTACCACTCAGAACTGTCAAATCATATGTGCCATCACCAGAGACATTTAAACTGTGAACTTGGCATTATATTAGATTGCTACAGTGGTCCTTACTCTACAATCTGGTGATGCTTCTGCACAATATTTAGAGTATTTTTTCTTTATTGAATTTATTGGGGTAATGCTGGTTAACATAATTATACAGGTTTCAGGAGACCAATTCTACAACAAATAGAACCCTCTTATGTGTCCACCCTTTTTTCCTGGTCAGTTCATTGTCAATCACCATTTATCACCCGTGTGCCTAATTGGATATCATTTGGAATCAGAACTGTTTTCTAAAACTATTCATCTTTGTTTTGCTCAGTTTCCATGGATCTCTTCTTCATAAGTGTCTGACGGCTACACCACATGGCATCCCCTCCTCTGCCAAGTTCAACAGGTGATTCTTCAGATCCTCAGTGAATGAAAGGTAACTCTACAATCATGGACTTATGATATGCCAAAGATAGAACAATATCCCTTCTTCTCTTGAAAAGGAGTCGACAAAATAGCTTTCTTATACTTTTTTCTGTGTGTTATGGAGACAGAGAGAGAGACAGGTAGGGACAGAGAGGCAGGAAGGGAGAGAGATAAGCATCATTTCTTCATCGTGGCTCCTTAGTTGTTCACTGATTGCTTTCTCATATGTGCATTGACAGGGCTTAGAGCAGAACGAGTGATGCCTTGCTCAAGCCACAGACCTTCGGCTCAAGCCAGCAACCATGAGGTCATGTCTATAATTTCAAGTTCAAGCCAGAGTTCTTGGGGCTTCAAACCTGGGTTCACCATGTCCTAGTCCAATGCTCTATGCACTGTGCCACAGCCTGGTCAGGCTCTTTTACTTTTTTTGTTACTAAATTTATTGGGGTAACATATTGAATATATAAATGTTGATTTTAGCCAGAGAGGAAAGTAGAGAGAAATACAGGAACACAGATATATTCCTGTACGTGCCCTGACTGGGGATGGGCACCTTAGCACGTGGGGACAACATTCTAACATGAACACCTGGCCGGGGCTGGGAGGAGAGGATTTTAGAGGTTGAGTGACAGTGTAACCATGTGCCTGTGTTTTCAAGAAAGAACTGTGGTTTTGACATATTTGACTCTGAGACAAACAAAGTCTAAAAGTTGATTCTCAAAGGACAGCAGGGATTGGTGAATGACAGCAGGACCTTGGTTGAAAACCCTAAATATGTACAAGAATTTCCTACCTTGTTTTACCTTTTATTATATTGATTTGAGAGAGAGAGAGGCAACAGGTAGAAAGGGAGAGAAATAATAAGCATCAACTCGTGGTTGCTTCACTTTACTTCTTCATTGTATGCTCCTTGTAGTTGTCTTGACTATGGGGGCTCCAGCCAGACCAGTGACACCTAACTCAAGCTGACGACCCTGTGCTCAAGCTGGAGGAGTCTGTGCTCTAGCCAGTGAACAAGGAGTTTTGAAATGGGGATCTCTGCTCTACCCACTGTGCCATTATCAGTCAGGTTCCCTGGGTCTTCGTGAGGCCCTAAATGAAATCTGTACCTAGCAGGGACAGTTCAAGGACCAGCATGTCTGCAGCAGTGTATGACCCAGGTCACTGAGAAGCTAGTACTACATCCTGAACTTGCATCAAGCCCTCTCTTGTTGTGAGTCCAACTAAAATATGCATCTCTTCAGGTCCCTCCATAAATTTCCAGGAGTGTATACACACCTGAAGAATTTGCCACCTCTCACACCCAGAGCCACCAGCGGCTGTGCCTCCATTATGGTTGTATGAGGGGCCGGACGTCCCTATTATCCTTTACCTTGACAGTTACCTGTCCTGTTGAATCCGTCTGGACCCATGAATATTTCACTGAGGGAGAAGAGCCCTGAATTTTACACAGATTTATTCTGCAGCCTCTAATATTCAAAATGCCTAAACAAGTCCGTTCTCACTCACTAGGTCCAGTTAGAACGGCATCGTCCTTTTAATGGAGTCGAGGGAGGGATGCCCTTAGCTAGGAAGGGAAGTCAAGACTTCTCCCACTCATATGGTGCTGCTTTGACATCCCACTGTTATAGAAACCAGACCTTTCTCGAGTTAGTGCCCCCCTGGTATTCTACTACGCCCAACCCATTGAGATATTTTATTGAACTTCTTGCCGCTTCCTATCTAAGGTCTGGATTGCAAAGAATATTTTACACGAAGCTCTTTAAAAATGACAAGGGTTTATTCTTAATTTATTTCTCAATGTGTGGTGAGTGGTGTGTTTGTAGGGTGCTATCAGAGTGGTGATTAGGACTAAAGTTTCTCCAAGCTTTCCTATTTGTTTTTCTATATTTACCCCAAGGGAGAGTGGACATCCTCATGTCACTCCCTGTGGGCTATCGCTGAATTTAAACTTCAGCCGAATATGTCAACACACTGTCAGAGACCTTTGTAGTGAGCCCAGACACACGGGCAAATGCAGCATCAATAAATTCATTCTCATTCAAAATTCTGTCCCTCTCACCATCGTACCCCATCATTCAGCGTTCCCACACATAGTGCATAGTTCCCCGCTAGTATGAATGACACATCTCAAGTATTCTTTCAGGGTGTTGCTCAAGGGTCACACTCTGTCTCTAAACCTTTGAGTTTTGGGGTACGTGAGTGTGGCCAAGCTGGAGGCTGCCTCAGAAGAGGTCACCACCATTCTTTCCCTTGTTCATTGCTCTTGCGCAATTTCCTGGTCATGACAAACCCTGATTTATTCTAGCTTTTTTCAATATCTTTTTGTAACTCTCCAAATTAACTTTTCCATTTTTTTTTTACCTAGGCTTGGAACAATGGAGAACTAAACTCCTTTTCTATGGAGCCCTAAGCTGAACTTAGAGTTTGTGATAGTCTTCAGGATCCTCGCCACAGTAGTTGTGAGTGAGTAACTCATGTCTGCTGCTTTTGGACCACTCAGAACTATCAGGTCATCTGTGATGTTAACACATACATTTGAACTGCAAGCCACGATATCCGTTAGACTGCCACAGTAGTCTTCAGTCCATCATCTAGTGATGCTTTAGTCTAATATCTAAAAGTTTTCTTGCCTGACTGACTACTCTCCAGCATCAGAATGTTTTCTTTTTAACTAATGCATTTTGTTTTTCTGTTTCTTTCTTAGACATTCTTTCTCATTAAATATCCACTGGGGACACCATTTACAAAACCTCCCACTACCTCATTCAATACATGATACTCGAAATCCTTAATGAAGGTAGGGTAAGTATATAAAAGTTGACTTATGGTACTTAAAATAGAGGAGAAATATCTCTTTTCTTGAACAAGCTGGGAACTGGCAAATATTTTCAATTAAATTTACTGGGTTCAACCTAACCAGGAGTTTTCACAATGGAAACAGTGTCATGCTGGGATCCAGAGGACCCAGGTTCAAAGCCACAAGGTCGCCGACTTGATCACGGGCTCACCAACTGAACGCAGGCTTGCTAGTTTGAGCGTGGGATAATAGACATGACCTCATGGTCGCTGGCTTGAGCGCAAAGGTTGCTGTCTTGAAGCACAAGGGTGTTGGCTTGAGCCCAAGGAGGCTAGCTTGAGCAAGGGCTCACTCATTTTGCTTTAACCCCCGCCCTGTCAAAGCACATGTGAGAAAGCAATCAAAGAACAATTAAGGTGCCTTAATTAAGACTTGATACTTCTCATTTCTCTCCCTTCCTGTCCATCTGTCCCTATGTTTCTCTCTCTCTGTCTCTGTCACAGAAAAAGAAATTTATTGAGGTAACATTGGTTAATATTATATTAATTTCCTTGTACAAACTGATAATACAAGGCTTGCATGTTCTATGGTTTATCACCAACCAATGTCTAGTCCTCTTACGTCATCAACTCTTTGACCCCATTTATCCGCTTTTTTGTCTGGACGCTGCCATTCTTTCCTCTATGTCTATTAGTCTGGTTACTATTTGTTTTGTTTTTGTCTTTTTATTTATATTTCTCATGTGAATGAAACATCAGCATGGGTCGGTCAGCCTATCTACTTGGTTATGGAAATCTTCCTGTGAGAGGTCACATTGTTCTTTTTTATTTATATTTATATTTATTGATTTAAGAGAAGCTATGGTACAGGGAGCGGGAAACATTGATTTTTTGTTCCACTTTAATGCCGTCATTGGTAGACTCTTGTGTGTGTCTTGACCAGGGGTCAAACCCACAACCTTGAGGTATCAGGACAATGCTTTAACCAATTGAACTACGTGCGTGGTCACAGCCAAGTCCACACTTTTCTCAACATCATATGAGACATATATCTTCTGGAATGTTTCTCTACCGAGAAAGATCTAGTCACATTTTTCTTGCCCAGGTGTCACTGTGGAATATTTTTAAATCATTTTTGTTTCGAGTCCCTGACCATTTATTCAAAATATTGACCCAAGACTTTGAATCACTATATACATGCTTTTCTGGTAACTTGTCCTCCAAGCAAAGTGAGGATGAGATTACCTGCCCCAACATATGCCCGTTTTGACAGTGTGCCTGATCCACTGACCTTCACGAATGTCCATAGTTGTTCTTTCATGCTGCAGCTGTCCTGTTCCTGGTGGTTCACTGACATCATGCTAAGTTATCTGTAAGCCAGGATATGTCTTTTCTTACTCAGTGAGCAGGTCATGGGGTGATCCCATGAGTCCTCAGGTATGTGAGGAAAGAGGGATCCACTGTATAGCCATCAAGACTGAGGGCATCTCGTCCACTGCTTATATAACTGACATGGGCCTGCAGTGTCCTCCCATGTTGGGTCATGTATGCAACTCTTCACATGGATGCTGTAAATCCTGTGCATGGGCACCTTTATGACTCTGTGGGTGATGTCACACCCTGGATACAATGGATAGCTCAGCATGCATGCTAATGTGGTGGCCTATGGTGAAGTGTTTCTTCTTTGAACCCAAGAAAAACCTTTGGGACAAACCATAGTCCATTAGAGTGATGATGACAGATAATTTACCTGATTTTTTATCACCTAAGTTAGGACTTTCCTGGGTTTGAGAGGGAGGAATACCCACGTGTGATGCCCTGACATGCCTCAGTCAGATCCTGAAACTGTACCTCCCAACAGGTCCCTGTAGACCTCTGTCGTCTAGAGTGACTTCCTACCTAGCTCTCTATACCCCAGTGAACAGTGAATTTGACGTTCACCGGCCTCTAGTCCTGGGTATGCTGTGTCCCTGTGACTCAGGAAGAAGGAAGCCATTAAGTGTTTGCAGCCTGTGGTCAGTTCTTTATGTGGCTCACGTGATGACACTGAAGAGCCAAAGGAGGGGTATACTTAGATGCTAGTTTTCTGGATGTAGATGATTTAAGAGGTTGATTGGTGGTGCAAAAACTTGACTTAAAAACTAGGACAAGAGCAGTTTCTCCGGTGTCAGTAGGATTGGTGGGTGACAGCAAGACTTTGCCTGAAAACCGTAAGCATCAACACTGTCGTTCACTCCAGGTCTTGCTAAGGCTGCAGACAGCATCTCTCTCTGCCAATTCAGTGCTAATACCATCGTATCTGCAGCAACATGGTCGGATCATGGAGCAGCCTGTACCACATCCCAGACTGTTAAAGAACCCTCTCTTTTTCTGGGTTCACTGAAAATGGGCAGCTCTTCAGGTCTCACCATAATTTCAGGAGTCCCATGCTCACCTGAGGAATGTGCCATCTCTCACATCCAGAGCCCATAGGGGCTGTGCCTCCATCATGGTTGTACGAGGGCTTGATGCCCCAACTTATCCTTTACCTTGAACAATTACCTGTCCTACTCAATCCTCCTGGACTCATAAATATTCCACTAAAAGATAAGAACCCTGAATTTTACACAGATTTATTCTGCAGCTTCTACCATTCATATGGATGAACAAATCTAGATTAGAACTTTTCCCACTCACCAGGTTCCGTCAGGACAAGATCATCCTGGAAATGCAGGAGCAGAAGCGATGTCCTCTGTGTGGAAAAGGACGTCAAAGCTCTACAGACAGGATGCAGATCTGGGCTGTGGAAGTGATGTCCCCTGGGGTTAGAGGGTGATTGTGTGCTCGCCGTGCCACTGAGAGGACACAGCTCTAATTGATGTTTGGGTACAGGTGTATCCAAAACCATTTTTGTGAACAAGAGTTGACATGGCAACCAAGGAATCTGTGAGTATGCTCAAGCAATGAGACCACATTGGTGCTGCAATGACTGAGTTACCTGAAGGTAAGGTCTGCATAATTCGCTGCCATTTTTTAAATTTTTATTTAGAAAACGTATTTATCAGGGTGACATTGAGCAATAAGAGTGTATATGTTTTAGGCTGACCAGGCAGTGGCACAGTGGATAGAGTATCGGAATGGGATGCGTAAGACCCAGTTTTGAGATCCTGAGCTTGCCAGCTTCAGCGCGGGCCCATCTGGCTGGAGTGAAAGCTCACCAGCTTAGACCCAAGGTCACTGGCTCTAGCAAGGGTTTTCTTGTACTGCTGAAGGCCCGCGTTCAAACACATTTGAGAAAGCAATCAATGAACAACTATGGTTTCGCAACCGTAACAAAAAACTAATGATTGATGCTTCTGACCTCTCTTTGTTCCTGTTTGTCTGTCTGTCTGTTCCTATCTATCCCTCTCTCTAACTCTCTCTGTCCCTGTAAAAAAAAAAAGAGTGTATAGGTTTCAGGTAAATGTTTCTATAGCATTTGAACTATTGATTATGTTGCATACCCATCACTGAGGTCAAATCATTTTCAATCACCGATATTTGTCCCTCATGAATTTCTTCCCCAGGCCCTTGCCACCTTCATCTCCCACAAGTAACCACTTTACTTTTTTCTATGTTCATGAGCCTCAGTTTTATATCCCACCTAGGTGTGAAGTCATATAGTTCTCAGATTTTTTTGATTGGGTTATTTGCCTCAATATAAAGTTAATCCAGGTATTAACTGGGTCCAGTCCTGCTTAGCTTCTGAGTTCCGGCCTGATCCAGTGCATTCAGGGTGCTGTGGCTGTAGACTCAGTATAATGTTCTCAATATCTGTCCATTTTGTCTTAAATGTCACTATGTCATAATTTCTTATCACTGAGTAGTATTCCATTGTATATATCCACATCTTCTTTATCCAGTCCTCTATCGAGGGGCACTTGGGTTGTTTCCATGTCTTGGCCATTGTGAATAATGTGAGGACAGGGATGCATGTGACTTTACATACCAATGGTTTTGAATTTTGGAGGTATATACCGAGTACAGTGATTGCTAGGTGATATGATAGTTCTGTTCTTCATTTTTTGAGGAACCACCATACTTTCTTCCCTAATTGTTGTACTAATTTGCATTCTCACCAACAGAATTCATTGCCATTTAGTAAGTTGGTGCTTTTTTTATTTTCTGCCCCCACAGGACAAACAAAGACCTGACTGAGGATGAGGAGGGCATCCGCATTCTTGCATCTTCGAACCCTTGATGGAGCTCAGATCTGTGTTGTCCATCCAGGTGTGTGGCCCAGCCTGTGAATTCCTGTTTTCCTAGGCATGGGCAGTTCTGACGGCCTCTCTCTAGCCTTTGCCAGCATGGTATCCTCTGTTCTCAATTATCCTGTGTGGGGATTGTCTCTGGTGCTATGTCTATTTGAGTTACATGTACTAGGTCTAGAGGGCAACCACGGGATAACTTTAAGGACCCAGTGGAAGCACTGCAACATGGACCTGAGCTGAACCCTATTGGTCACCTTACCCTCAAAAGCACCTGGTATGATGCAGGGTCATGGTGACATTTTGAATCTCCCATATACAATATGATTTCTAAAACTTGTCCGGTAGCCCCTGAATTACCTGTGTCAGTGGCACAGTCACTATGGTCAAAGGCTTTCGTTCTTTGGTGAATGGCATGAAGTGAAGTTACCAGAATAGAGTTTTTGTTGTGTGCTGGAGTGTGTTGTCAAGAGATCTGGTCTTTCTTTCATCAAAGCTCTTTGAGGTTGTACACTGGATGAAGAAGATTTTAGAGATTGAGTGATGGCACAACCAGTTGAACTGAAAAATAGGACAAGAGCAGTTCTTCAAGTGTTAGTAGGACTGATGGGTGACAGAACGACCTTGGAAGAAAATGCTCACCATCTACACTGCCATTCACTCCAGGTCTTGGAAGGCTCCAAACAGAATGTCTATCAGGCAGTGGAAGTTCTAGGGCCATCGTGCCTGCAAGAATAAACAGTTGGGTCATGGAACACCTTCTACCCGAGCATGGACTTTGTACTGAGTCCTCTATTTCTCTGGGTGCAATTCAAAATGAGCAGCTTTTCAGGTCATGCCATTAATTTGCAGGAGTCTCATAGTCAACTGAGGAAAGTGCTGCCTCTCACATCCAGGGCCCACTGGGGCTGTGCCTCCACCATGGTTGTGCAAGGGGCCAAATATCCTATACTACTGTTTACCTAGACAATTACCTATCTTGCTCTACAACTCGTGACCCATAAATATTTCACTGAGGGAGAAGAACCCTGAATGTTACGCAGTTATTGTGCAACTTCTGAGTCTTCAAGGGCATCAATAAATGTAAAGTAGAACAGTTCCCACTCACCAGGTCTTGTCAGCACAATGTCCTTCCTGTAATGGAGCAGCAGGAGTGATGTCCTGTGGGTGGGAAAGGAAGGCAGACCTCTGCAGACTAGACAGAGATCCGGGCTGTGGAGGTGATGTGCCCCTGCAGGGAGAAGGTGAGTTGATGCTGGCCTTGAAGCTGAGATAAAACCATTGCGATTAAAATTTGGATATAGATGGAGCGAAAGCCATTTGCCAGAACAGTAGGTGATGTTGGGACCAAGGGATGTGTGAGTTTGCTCAATCAATGAGACCACATTAGGGCAGCTGCAGCTATCCTAGTCACCTGCGGGTAAAGTTTTCAGTAATTCAGTGACTTAATTTTTTCTTTATTATTTTTCTGCACAGGACACATAAAGAGCTGAATGAGTATGTGGTATCAATCAACATTCGTGCATCTTTCCAGTCATTCATTGTGGCACAGATTGTGCCATCCATCCAGGTGTGTGGCAAACCTTGATTTACTATCTTTGTAGTTTTGGGCAGTTCTGGTGGCCTCTGTTTAGTCTCTCCCACAACAGTACCTTCGTCCTCAGTGAGCTTGTGTGTGGATTCTTTCAGATTTTATGTCTACATTAGTTATGAGTTCTTGGTCTAGGAAACAGCCACACAATAACTTCATGGTTTCAGTGGACACACTTTAAGAGGACCTGAGCTAAACCCCCTAAAGCTCAAAAACCTCTACTTAGAGTGGAGGGTCACAGCCCCATTATGGGTCTCCATATACAATGTCACTTCATATATTGTGTCCTATAGTCTCTGAATACAGCGATGGGTCCCTTGGGGACAGACTTGAGGTATAATGTACAATATAATTGTTCAGTAGACTGTTGAGCCCTTACTCAGAGGGCTCTTGGTTAATTAAGTGATTTTGAGTATGTATAGTGGCTCAGGTCTGAGAATTGGTTAATATTCTGGTGCCATCCATTCTTGTCCATTTATTTCAACTAGAACATTCGCTTATACAGGTCAAGTGAGAAGTGAGCATGCTTGTTGCCTCTCTCACTCCTAGGAGCACCGTGGTTAATGAGCTGACACCATAGGTTGGGGCCGTCAGACTGATGTGGGTCTGCTGTGACGTTGCTGTCTGTTAGAGGACCAGAGCCACTAAGAGACTAGAGGGTGAACAAGATTTATCTCAGTCACTCCAGAATGCACTACGTCTCTTCACATTTAGAGTTTTTAATTGAGTGGCCATATTCCTACAGTAAGTTGTGGTCTTCAAAGAAGAGTGATCAAGGAGCTCTTCAAGGATATCAGTTGTTTTCTCTAAATTTTCACAGTATAGGGGTGTCCCTCAATATGTGGCTGAAAGTTATTTCTTGTACACTCTTGCAGAGTGGTGAATAAGACTTAGATGACAGACCCACTCTAACATTTTAGTATCATATATATATTTAGAGCATGAGGGAGGTGGGCAGAGGACCAAGAGACAGTTGATGGAGAGAGAGAGGAGAAGCATCAATTTGTAGTTGTGGTATTTTTATTGTTCATTGATTGCTTCTCATATATGCCTTGACCAGCGGGCTCAACCAAGCCAGTGTCATTTTGCTCAAGCCAGCAAATTTTGGGCTCAAGCCAGCGACCCAGGATCATGTTGATAATTTCATGCTTAAGCCAGTGACCACATGCTGAAGCTGGTGAGCCCACTTATAGGCCAGTGACCTCAGAATCTTGAACCTGGGACCTCATCTGACCAGGTTTATGCTCTGTCCACTGTGCCACCATTGGCCAAATTCAGAAAGGTTTTGAATTTCTTCCTCTACATTAAGCCAAAGGAGACTAGACATACACATGTCACTCACAATGAGCCATTGTGGGATTCATTTTTCAGCCAAATGTGCCAACATACTGATGAAGCCCAATCACTAAATTTATCCTTATCCAACCTTGTCTCCCTTCCACCATCGTTCCCCATCATTCAGCATTCCCATGCGTTGTTCATAGTGTCCTACATGTAGAAATGACACATTTTACATAGTTCTTTCTGAGTGTAGCAGACATACTTCAAGGGTCACACTTTGTCACTCAGCTAAGGGTCCTGCTGGGACTGGAGTCTAGTCAAGGTCACAGCTTATAAAACTGACATGTGCCTGCAGTGTCCTCCCATGTTGGGTTGTGTGTGCACCACTTCACATGGATGCTGTATGTTCTTGTGCAAGGCCACTTTATGACCCTGGGTGACATCACAGCCATGATATAGTGGAATGTTCAGGTTGCATGCTAACATGGTAGCTCATGGTGAAATATTTTTTCTTTGAAACCAATGAAACCCTCTTGGAAAAATCACAGTCCACTGAGAGGCAATGACAGGTCATTCTCCTGAATCTTCTTCCTCCGAGATAGGATGACTCTGGCTTTCAGAAGGGATAACAACCACCTGTGATGCCCAGATGGGCCACACCAGAGCCTGGAACCCCTGTATCCCCTCAGGTGCCGGCAGAGCCAGGATCCCATGGAGTTCTGTCCTCTGGAGTGACCTCCCACCCAGCTCTCTATGCCCCAGTGAACAGTGAGTGTGAGATTCACCAGCCTCTGGTCTGGTTTCTGCTGTGTTTCTCTGACTCAGGAGGAAGGAACACACTGAGGGTTTGTAGTCTTGTGCTAAGTTTTCCACGTGGTTCTTAGTCATGACACTGAAGTGACAGAAGAGGAGGACACTTAGATGTTGTGTTTCTGGGAAGAGAGGATTTTAGAGGTGAGGTAGTGATGCAAACACTTGTCTTGAAAACTAGGACAAGAGCAGTTTCTTCAATGTCACTAGTATTGGTGGATGACAGCAAGACCTTGGAAAAAAACCCTGAGTGTCTACACTGTCATTCACAGTGAATGACAGATACCCGTCCAGGGCCTCCTAAAGCTCCAAACAGAATCTTTCTCTGCCAGTGGAAGTTCTAAGAACATCTCTTCTGCATCAATAAATGGTCTGGTCACGGAGCAGCCTGTACCACAGCTCGAACCTGGTACTGAGCCCTCTCTTCATTGAGGCTTAACTAAAAATAAGCAGCTCCTCGGGTCTTTCCATAAATAAGCTGGAGTCTCCTACTCACCTGAGGAACGTGCCTCCTCTCACATCCAGAGCCCAAAGGAGCTGTGTCTTTATCATGGTTGTAGCAGGAGCCAGATGCTTCACGTTATTATTCACCTTGAAGAGTTACTTGTCCTGCTCAATTCCTCTGGACCCATAAATCTTCAGTGAGTGAGAAGAACCCTTACTTTTTACAAAAATTTATTCTGAGGCTGCTGACACTCAGAGTGCATGAACACGTCTAGACTAGAACTCTTCCCACTCACCAGGTCTGGTCAGCACAATGTCGTCCTAGTAATGCACAGCGGGAGAAAAACCTCTGGGAAGCACAGCATCCACTCCGCTCTGTTAGTGGTGCCGCGACCCCGTGTTGAGATATTTTTGTGATTGTCTGAACTCTGAAATTAAAAACCAGTTTTTAAACTCTTAATGACTGATTTTCTCTTATTTTCATAGAAACTATACTTTATTCATTGTGTGCTGAGACTCCATAGAGTGCACCGTCTACTACCGAGTCTCAACAGATTATGTGCATGATCCTTAGTGAGCACAAGGTCAGTAAACACAATATTAATATTATTTATAAGAAAGAAGAATGTCTCTTCTTTCCTTATACAAGGGGGTGGCTGACTATATTTCTTTTCATCATATCTTTATTGTTATACTTCTGAGGTTAACATGCTTAGCACATTAAATAGCTTTACTTGTACAGCTTTTTGTTTCACGGTGACAGAGAGACAGACAGACAGAGACAGGCAGGCAGGAAGAGAGAGAGATGAGAAGCATCAATATGTACTTGAGGCACTTTATTCTTTGATTGTTACCCATATGTGCCTTGACTAAAGGGCTCAAGTCAAGAGACTGACATGTTGCTCAAGCCAACAACCTTGGGTTTAAGCAGTGGAACTAGGGCTCCAGCCAATAACCATTGGATCATGTCTATGATCCCACACTCAAGCTGGCTACTCTGTGCTCAAGCTGGATAAACCCATGCTCAAGGTATCAACATCAAGGTGTTGAGCCTGGGTCCTCAGTGATTCATTTTGAAGCTCTATCCACTGCACCACCACTGCTCGGGCTCTGTCATATTTTCTGCCTGTCTCTCACTGTTGAACCAAAATATTACACAGGGCAATGAATCACTATACACGTGCATACTAGCCAGTTGTCCAAACAAATTGAAGAGTGAGGGCATCTCGTCCTCTACTTATATAACTGACGTGTGCCTGCAGGGTCCTCCCAGGTTGGGTCATACATGCACCACTCACATGGATGCTGTATCTTGCTGTGCATGGCCACCTCTATGACTCCATGGGTGACTTCACAGCCAGGACACAATTGAGAGCTCAGGTTGCATGGTAAATGGTGGCCCATGGTTTAGTGTTTCTTTTCTCAAACCAAAGAAACCCTTTGGGACAAATCTCTGTGCATTTTGATTAAAGATCATTTCCCTATGTGTTTGCCTTCTGAGCTAAGACTGCTTTGAGTTCAGAGGAGAAGAAACCCACCTGAGATGCCTAGATGGGCCTCTGCCAGAGCCTGGAAGTCCTTCGTCCCCACAAGTCCCTGCAGAGCCAGAGTTCCTGTGGAGCTTTGTCCTCTATAGTGACTTCCTGCCAAGATTTCCACTCCCCAGTGAACTGTGTGACATTCACCAGCCTTTGGTCCAGCTTCTGCTGTGTCCTTGTGATTCAGGATGAAGGAACACACTGAGGGCTTGTAGGCCTGTGGTCAGTTCTCCACATGGTTCTCAGTCATGACACTGAAGAGACAGAGAAAGGGACACGTAGATGCTGTGTTTCTGAGTAGAGAGGATTTTAGAGGTTAAGTGGTGTTGCAAACAATTGACCTAAAAAAAAATACAAGAGCAGTTTCTCTAGTGTCATTGAATTGTTGGGTGACAGCAAGACCTTGGAAGAAAACCCAGAGCATCTACACTGTCATCTGCTCCAGGTCTTGCTAAGGCTGCAAACAGAATCTCTATCTGCCAATGGAAGTACTAGGACCATTTCATCAGCAGCAATAAATAGTCGGGTCACAGAGCAGTTAGTACTGCCACTGTAGCTGGTACAGACCCCTCTCCTTTTGGGCCCACCCCTAATAAAGCAGCTTTTGAGACCCTGCCATATATTTGCAGGAGTCTCCTGTTCACCTAAGGAATGTGCCACCTCACATATCCAGAGCCCACGGGCGCTGTGCCTCCATTATGGTTGTAAAAGGGGCCGAATGTCCCTAGTTATTCTTTACCTTGACAGTTACTTGTCCTGCTCAATCCCTCTGGACCCATCAATACTTCAGTGATGAAGAAACGCCCTAAATTGTACACATATTTGTTCTGCACCATCGGACACAAAAAGAACATCGTTAACTGTAGAGTAGGACTGTTCCTACTCACTAGATTGCATCAGGACATCATCCCTCTAATGGAGCAGTGGGAGGATGTTATTTGGGTGGAAAAGGAAGTCAGGCCTCTGTAGACCAGATTGTCTCTGGTGCTGTGTCTGTTTCACTTACGTGTGCTAGGACTGGGGGACAACTACAGACTGTCTTAATGGACCCAGTGGACACACTGCAAGCAGGAGCTTGAGCTAAACCTCCATTGGTCACCTGACCCTCAGAAACCCCTACTCTGAGTGTAAGATCATGGTGACATTTTGGGTCTGATGTGTTTTATGTCAAGTCAGCACCACTGTCTTGTAACACCTAAATTAAAGCTGTGGAACTCTTTGGTACAGACTTCAGGTAAGAAACAATATAATTTGTCAGTATTCTGTTGGGGCCCTTTCTTAAGTAGATCTTGTCTGCCACCCATTCAAGGGATTCTGGCTGTGCAGACTGACTCAGTCTGCGAATTGGTTAATGCACAGATGACATGCACTTATTTCATGTCACACCATTGTTCATTTCAACTAGAACATTCTGCTTATACAGGACAAGTAAGAAATGAGTATACTTGCTGCCTATCTCAATCCTAGGAACACCATGGGTAATTAGCCAACGCCATAGGTCGGGAACTTCAGACTGATCTGTGGCTGCTCTGACTGCTGTCTGTTAGAGGACCAGAGCCACCAAGAGACTAGAGGGTGAACAAGGTCTTTTGACCTCTGCCACCCAAGAATGCAGAAACTCCCATCACATTTATATTTTCTCATTGAGTGACCATGTTCCCACAGTAAAGTCTGGCCTTCAAAGAAGAATTATCATGAAGCTCTTCAAAGATGTCTGTTGTTTTCTCTAAATTGTCACAATATATGGGCATCACTCATTGTATGGGTGAAAGGTATTTCTTGTGCATGCTCCCAGAGTGGTGAATAGGACTTAAGTTATGTATTCACTATAACATTTCAGTATCTGAAAGCTTATTATTATTATTTTAGATCAAGAGGGGGGTATGCAGAGGACCAAGAGAGAATGTGGTGAGAGAGAGAAGCATCATTTTGTAGTTGTGGCATTTTAATTGGTCATTAATTACTTCTCATATGTGCCTTGACCTTGGAGCTCACTGGAGCCAAGGACCCCTTGCTCAAACCATCCAGCAAACTTTTGGGCTCAAGCCAGCTACCCCACACTCTAGCTGGTGAGCCTGCTTACAAGCCAGCCACCTCAAGGTCTTTAATATGGGATCTTAGCTTCCCACTATAACATTCTGTCCACTGTGCCTCCACTGGTCAAGCTCTGGAAGATTTTTAATTCCTTTCTCTGCATTAAACCAAGGCAGAGTAGACATACCCATGTCACTCAAAGTGGACCATTGTGGGATTCATGTTTCTGCCAACCCTGCCAACATGATTTCCCATCATTCAATGTTCCCACACTTTTTCTATAGTTTCCTGCGTATATAAATCAGAGATCCCACGTAGTTCCTCCAGAGCGTAGCACACTTGCTCCAGCATCACTCTCTGACTCTCACCATTGGGTTTCTGCTGGGACTTGAGTCTAGTCAAGATTGCAACTGCCACAGGAGAGGTCACAACCCTTTTTATCCTTGTGTTTTCCCTTGGGACATCTTCCTAGTTTGTGACAAGTCCTGGGTTACTCTAGTTTGCTCCAATATGGTTACCACTCTCCAAATGAAGTTTTACATTTTTCTCTCTTCTTTCTTGGAACCATGGAAAACTAAACTGCATTTTTATAAAGTCCTGCGAGGTGAACCCGGACTGTGTGAATGAGTGAGTCCTCTAGTTCTTCACCACAGTGGTAGTGAATCACGAACTCATGTCTGCTGCTTGTTGGCCACTCAGAACTGTCAGATCATCTATGCTGTCACCACAGATAGTTAGTCTGCAAACAGGGAAACATGTTAAATTTCTACAGAAGTTTTCATTCCACCATCTCTAATGCTTTAGTCCAATATCTATAAGCTTTCTTGACTTGCTACCCTCCAGAGTCAGAATTTATTTAACTAATTTTTTGTCTTTTCTCTTTTTTAGAAACTCTTCCTAATTGAATTTCTGATGGCTACACCATATAAAGCACCCTCTACTACCAGATTCAACAAACAATTCACCAGATCCTTGATGAAAAAAGGGTAATTGTACAAAAATTGATTTATGTTATTTAAAAGAAAGAAGAATGTCCTTTTTTCTTGAACAAGAGGGAGACTAACAAATTTTTCCATGAAATATATTGAGGTTAACATAGGTTAATAATATTTTTAAAAATATGTTATTTATTGATTTTAGGGAGAGGAGAGGAGAGAGAGAGAAAGGTGGGGAAGTAGACCAGGATCCTCAACTTGTAGCAGTTACTTCTTGTAGGTGCCTTAACCCAGCAAGGCCTGGGTTTTGAGACAGTGACCGAAGAGATCCAGGTTGACACTTTATCCAATACGCAGCCACAAGTCAGGCACGTTGTACAGCCTTTTACTACAGAATGTAAATCCATTATGTGGTCAGCACGCAATGGCTAGTCTTTTTTGCCATCTTGTGTGTGTGGCCCTTTACTCTCTTCAACCTCCCTGTGCACTTTCCCCACCGCCCATATCCTCCATTCCGTCGTCTGTGTGTAACGTAACTTTTTTTTTGTTTTGTTTGTGGTTTATAGTTTTACATCCCACAGATGAGAGAATATGGAATGATCCATCTTATCCCCTTGATCAATATATCCTTCACTTTAAGGCCACACTGTGATAAGCATGACATGACCCACCAATATTTCTGTCTATCTTTGCCCATACCATGAGTTCTCAGTGAATTTTTCCTGAAGTTCACTGTGAAGGATTTTCTAATCTTGTTTCTTACGTGCTTTTCACTGTTGGTCTAAAATATTGGCCATGAGTACCCGGTCATTTGTCCTCCAGGAAGCTGAAAGATGAGGAGAACTTCCCCCAAGTCATCCCATTGTAACAGTTTTCCTCACCCACAGTCCTTCACGAATGTCTCAGACGGTCTGTCATGCTGCTGCTATCCACTTGCTGGTGGTGCACTGACATCATGCTAAGTTATCTGTAAGCCAGAACATGTCTTTCTTTCTTCTGTCAGCAGGTCATGGGTTATGGGGAGCTCCCCACAAGGCCCCAGGTATAAGCAGAAAGAAGGACCCATTGTATAGCAGTGGAGACTGAGAGCAACTGATCAAGTACTTATAAAATAGATTTGTGACAGCAGTGTCCTCCCAGGTTGGGTCATTTGTGCACCACTTCACGTGGATGCTGTATCTTTCTGTGCATGGTCACCTTTGTGACTCTGCGGGTGATGTCACAACCAGGACAGTACAGGGTGCATGGTAACATGGTGGCCCGTGGTGAAGCATTTAATCTTTGTAACCAAGGATACACTTTGGAAGTAATCACAGCCCTTTTTTTATTTTTGTGAGAGAAAGGAAGGCAGAGAGAGAGAGAGAGAGAGACAGAGAGAGAGAGAGAAATAGACCTCAACTTGTATTTCCACTTAGTTGTGCCATTGATTGCTTCTCATATGTGCCCTGATGGGGACTTGAACTTGTGCCCTTGGGTTTGAGATGCAGATTTCAGTGCTCAAGGTGGCGTTCTATCCACTGTGCTAGTATCCAGCATCAAAATCATTATCCATTTTGCGAGGCAATGACAGTTTACTTCCCAGAAAGTTTACCCTCTAAGCTTGGACTGTTTTAGGCTTGAGAGGCAAAGGTTCCCACCTGTGAGACCCAGATAGACCTGACCCAGAACCTAGAACCTATGTGTCTCCTCAGGTCCCTGCAGAGATAGGATCCCTGTGGGACTTGGTCCTCTGGAGTGACTTCCTGCCCAGCTCTCTACACCCATTGAATGAGTGTGACATTCACCAGCTTCTGATATTGGTTCTGCTGTGTCCCTCTGATTCAGGGAGAAGGAACACCCTAAGAGTTTTTGGCCAGTTCCCCACATGCTTTTCAGTCATGACACTGTAGAAACAGAAGAGGCTGGTATTCTGTGTGGAGATGGTTTTAAAGGTTCAGTGATACTCCAACCATGTGGTTTTATTTTTAAGAAAGAAACTTTCGAGCCTGAACAGGCAGTGACACAGTGGTTAGAGTGGTCAGACTGGGATGCAGAGGACCCAGGTTCAAAACCCCGAGGTCATGAGCTTGATAATGGGCTCCTCTAGTTTGAGCGCAGGCTAACGAGCTTAAGTGTGGGGTCGCTGGCTTGAACCCAAAGATCGCTGGCTTGAAGCCCAAGGACACTGGCTTGAGTAAGGGGTCACTTGCTCTGTGAGAGCCTCCTCTGGTCAAGACCCATAAGAGAAAGCAATTAATTATCAACTAATGTGCCATAACAAAGAATTGATGCTTCTCATTTCTCTCCCTTTCTGTCTGTCCCTATCTGTCCCTCTCTTTGTCTCTCTTTCTCTATCTCGGTCAAAAATGAAATTAAACAGATGCTAATTGTTTCTGCTCCAATTTATCCCTCAATATATAGGTGAAAGGTTATTCTTGCACATGCTCCCAGGGTGTTGTGTAAGATTTATTGACGACCCACTCCTACATTTCAGTCTCTCAAAGCTTTAGAATTTCTTCCTCTACATTAAACCAAGGCAGTGTGAACATGCCCGTGTCACACACCGTGGGCCATTGTGGGATTCATGTTTCAGCCAAATATGCCAACAACCTGATGAAGCCCAAGCAGTACATTTATCCTCATCCAACCTTGTCTCCCAATCACCATCATCCCCCAACATTCATCATTCCCTACCGTAGTCCATACTCTCCTGCTCCTATAAATGACACATCTCATGTAGTTCTTTCAGAGTGTAGCACACTTGCTCACAGTCACATTTCATCCTTCACCTTTGAGTTTCTGCTGGGATTGGAGCCTACTCAAGGGGGCAGCTGGCACAGGAGACGTCACCACCGTTCTTACCCTTGTGTGTGCTCTTGCACATTCTCCCTGTTTGTGACAAGTCCTGAGTTATTTTTGTTTGCTCCAAATTCAGTTACAACTGTACAGTTGATGTTTCCTGTTGTTCTCACATCTGGTTGGAACCACTGAGAACTAACATTGCTCATGTCCTGAGCACTTCAAACTGAATCTGGAATCTTGCTGTAAATCAGGAGACCCTCTCTGTGACTATACATACCACATCCCCGTGTGCTGTGTGGACACTCAGAGATGGTCCAGAGCATCTGTGCATCACCCAGAAACTGAGACTAGAGAACAGGAGACGCTGGGAAGCCACAGTGTCCTCACGGCTCCATCTGTGATGCTGCAGCCCCGTGTTTAGAATTGTCTTGATTTTCTGGACTTTAGAATCAGAAACTGTTTTTTTAACTCTCAGTGACTGATTTTCTTTTATTTTCATAGAAACTATCCTTCGTTAGCTGTCTTGTGGCTGTCACCACAGATCACATCTTCCCCTACCGAGTCAACCAATGATATGCATGATAGTTAGTGAACAGAACATAAGTAAACAGGAAGGTTTATATTATTTACAAGAAAGAAGACTGTCGCTTTTTTTTCTGGAACAAGAGGGGGACAGACATAATTGCTTTACAACATATCATTATATATTGCATTTAATATAGTTAACACATTAAAAATTCCACTTATATGGGTTAAATGGGGAGACAGATGATAGAGAGAGAGAAAAATAGGGGAGAGAATAAGGAACCACCAGCTCATAATACTTGCTTTCCTCTATGTGCCCAAGGCTTTGAACAGGTGACCTCAGCATATTTGTTTTTACAATAATAGTACATGCAATTTTTTTAAATTTAATTTTATTTATTTTAATGGGGTGACATTAATAAGTCAGGATACATATGTTCAAAGAAAACATCTCCAGGTTATCTAGTCATTAAGTTATGTTGCATACCCATCACCCAAAGTCAAACTGTCTTCTGTCACCTCCTATCTTTATTAGTTTGTGACCCTCCCCTCCCCACTCTCCCTTCCTGACCTCCCCCTTACCCCTGCCTCTGTAACCACCACACTTTTGTCCATGTCTCTTAGTCTCTTTTTTATGTCCAACCTATGTATAGAATCATGCAGTACTTCGATTTTTGATTTACTTATTTCACTCTGTATAATGTTATCAAGATCCATCCATTTTGTCGTAAATGATCCAATGTCATCATTAGGACAAAAACAGTTTCTCCGGTGTCAGTAGGATTGGTGAGTGACAGCAAGACCTTGCCTGAAAATCCTGAGCATCTACACTGTCGTTCACTCCAGGTCTTGCTAAGGCTGCAAACAGCATCTCTCTCTGCCAATGCGGTGCTAAGACCATTGTATCTGCAGCAACATGGTCGGGTCATGGAGCAGCCTGTACCACATCCCAGACTGTTAAAGAACCCTCTCTTTTTCTGGGTTCACTGAAAATGGGCAACTCTTCAGGTCTCACCATAAATTTTCAGGACTCTCATGCCCACATGAGCAATGTGCCACCTGTCACATCCAGAGCCCACAGGGGCTGTGCCTCCATCATGGTTGTACGAGGGCTTGATGCCCCAACTTATCCTTTACCTTGAACAATTACCTGTTCTACTCAATCCTCATGGACCCATAAATATTTCACTAAAAGATAAGAATTCTGAATTTTACACTGATTTATTCTGCAGCTTCTACCATTCATATGCATGGATAAATCTAGATTACTACTTTTCTTACTGACCAGGTTCTATCAGGACAAGATCATCCTTGTAATGCAGGAGCAGAAGGAATGCCCTGTGGGTGGCAAAGGAAGTCAGAGCTCTGCAGACGGGACGCAGACCTGGGCTGTGGTGGTGATGTCCCCTGGGGTGAGTGCTTGCCGGCTCACTGAGAGAACACAGCTCTGATTGAACTTTGCATACAGGTTGAAACGAAAGACAGGGCAGTACATGACATGGGGACCAGGGAAAGCAAGAATTTGTTCAAGCAAGGAGACCATATTGGTGAAGCATCAGAACGTGGAATCATCAGCAGGTAAGGTTTGCAATAATTCACCGCCATTTACTAAGCTACTTCTTCCTTTATCTCCTCCTCTTTCCCCTCTTTCTCCTCTTTCTCCTTCATCTTCTCCTTCTTTCTCTTTTCTTTCTACTTTTCCACTTTCTCCTTCTTCTCCTCCTCCTCCTCCTCCTTCTTCTTTTATTTCCTCCTCCTCTTCTTCTTCTCCTCCCCCTCCTTCTTTTCTCATCTTCCTCTTCTTCTTCCTCCTTCTGCTCTTTCTCCATCTTCAGCTTCTTCTTTCACTTCTTCACTTCTTTCTCCCCCTCGTCTTTCTTCTCCTCCTTTTTCTCCTCCACCTCCTCCTCTAAATTCTTTCTTGTATCTTCTTTTTCTTTTTCGGCCCCACAGGATGAATAAAGACTTGACTGAGGATGTGGAAGGCATCAGCATTTCCGCATCTTCAAACCCTTGATGGAGCTCAGATCTCCGCAGTCCATCCAGGACTGTGGTCAAACCTGTGCCTTCCAGTTGTCCCAGGTATGGGAATCTCTGATGTCGTCGGTTTAGTCTCTCCCACCACAATGGCTCATTGCTCAGTGAACCCATGTTGGGATTCTCAGCTGTTATGTGCACTTGAGTTATGCATGCTATGTCTAGGTGACAAGCACAGGTTGGCTTCAGGGTCCGAGTAGGTGGACTACAAATTAATGTGAGCTAAACCTTCATTGCTTAGCTGACCCTGAAAGCCCCATCTCAGAGTATAGACTCACAATCCACTAGGGGTCTTCCATATACAATGTCAGTTCAGGTCCTGTGTCTTGTAGTCTCTGAATATAGTTTTAGGTCCCTTGGAAACAGACTTGAGGTAAGATGTACAATACAACCGTTCAGTAGTGTGTTGGGCCCTACCTCAGGTAGTTTTAGTCTCCCCTTCAATAATGTGTCTTGGGTGTGTCACATCCTCAGCTATGAGAATTGGTTAAAAAAATGATGTAATACATTCTTGTCAAGTTTATTTGCTAGAACATTCTGCTTATGCACATCAAGTAAGAATTGAGCAGGCTTGCTGCCTCTCTCACTCCTGGGAGCACCGTAGTTAATGAGTCGACACCATAGGTCGGGGCCATCAGATGATGTGGGGCTGCTCGACGTTCCTGTCTGTTAGAGGTCCAGACCCACCAACACACTAGATGATGAACAAAGTGTCCTGGCCGCTGCCATCCCGGAATGCAGTAACTCCCATTATATTGAGTGTCTAATTGAGTGGCAGTAAATTCCCTCGGTAAGGTCTGATGTTAAGAAAGGTAATCATTTAGCTGTTTAAAGATGCCCTTTGTTTCATCTAAAACTTACCCCTCAATATATAGCTGTAAGTGTTTCTTGTGCCTGCCCCAAATGGGTGAGTGGAACTTAGATGACAGACCCATTCGAACAATATGGTCTCTTGAAGCTTTAGAATTTCTTCCTGTCAATGAAACCAAGGAAGAGTGGACATGCCCATGTCACTCACAGTGGGCTGTATCACAAAAGTGGGATTTATGTTTCAGCCAAATATGCCAACAACCTGATGGAGCCCAATCAGTACGTTCATCCTCATCCAATGTTGTCTTCCTCCCACCATCGTCCCCCATCATTCAACGTTTTCACCGGTAGTCCCTTGTGTCCTGCTTGTATTAGTGATGACATATCTCATGTAGTTTTTTCAGACTGTACCACCCTTGCTTGAGGGTCACACTTTGTCTCTTACCATTGGAGGTTCCTCTGGGACTTTAGTCTCGTCAAGGTCATAGCTGCTGCAGGAAAGGTCATCACCATTCTTCTCCTTGTGTGTTTCCATGCTCACCTGAGGAATGTGCCGCGCCTCACATCCAGGACAAGGGGGGTGTGCCTCCATCATGATTGTATGAGGGACACGATGCCCCTCTTTATTCCTTACCTGTCCTGCTCAATCCCTCTGGACCCATAAATACTTCATTGAGAGATAAGAGATCTGAATTTTGCACAGATTTTTTCTCCATTTAATGACACTCTACGTGCATAAACAAGTTTGTTCTACCTCATCAGGTCCAGTCAGCACGTCAGCCTTGTGACAGAGCAGCAGGAGGGATGTCCTGTGGAAGCGAAGGAAGTCAGACCTCTGCAGATGAGATGGAGACCCGAGCTGTGGAGGTGATGCCCCCTGGGTGAGACGGTGAGTGTGTGCTAGCCGTACCGCTGGGAGGACACGGTTCTGAGTGAACTTTGGATACAGGTAGAGCCTAAACCATTTAATGGAGCAGTAGGTGACATGGGGAACAGGGGTAGCATGAGTTTTCTCAAGCTATATGACCGGGTGAGGGCAGTGGCAGAACATCAAGTCACCTTCAGGTAAAGTTTGCAATAATTCACGGCCCTTTACTAAGTTTCTTCTTAATATTCTTTTATTTTCATTGACAGAGACTGGGAGAGAGTGAGAGAGAAGAACAGATAGGGACAGACAGAGAGGAAGCGAAAGAGATGAGAAGCATCAGTATTCGCTGCGGCACCATAGTTTGTTCACCGATTGATTTCTCATATGTGCCTTGACCAGGGATCAATAGCAGAGCGAGTGACCCCTTTCTCAAGCCAGCAACCTTGGAATTAAAACTAGTGACCTTTCAGCTGAAAACAGCGACATTGGGGTTATGTTTATGATCCCACGCTCAAGCCAGCTACCCTGTGCTCAATCTGGTGAGCCCACACTCAAGCCGATGACCTTAGGGTTCCAATCCTGGCTTCTCCGCATTCCAGTCCAATGCTCTATCCACTGCACCACTGCCTGATCAAACTTCTTCTTCCTTTTCCTCTTCTTCCCCTTCTTCCTCATCTTCCTCTTCCTCTCTTTCCTCTTCTTCCTCTTCTTCGTCAACTTCTTTTTTCTTCCTTCGTTTTTCTTTGCCTCTTCTTCCTCCTCCTCTTCTTCTTTCTCATCCTCTTTTTCTTCCTCCTCCTCCTCCTCCACCTCCTCCTCCTCCTCCTCCTCCTCCGCCTCCTCCTCCTCTTCTTCTTCTTCTTCTTCTTCTTCTTCTTCATCTTCTCCTTCTCCTCCTCCTCCTTTTCTTGCTCTATTTTTTCTCCTTTTCCTTCTTCTAAATCTTCTAATACCTTCTAACTTCAACCTTATTCTTGGTATCTTCTGAACTCACAGGATGAATAAAAACTGACTAAGGATGTGGAGGGCATCAGCATTTCTGCATCTTAAAACACTTGATGGAACTCAGATCTGCAGTCCATACAGGTGTGTGCTCCAACCTCTGAGTTTCTGTTTTCCCAGTTGTGGGCCGTTCTGACAGCCTATGTTAAGTGTCTTCCAGCACAGTAGCTCACTCCAGTGAACTGATGTTGGAATGCTCTCAGCTGCTATGTCTAATTCAGTTATGAATTATGGGTATAGAAATCAACCACAGTATGGCTTCAGTGACACGGTGGATCTGAGCTAAACCTCCATTGGTCAGCTGACCCTCAAAAGCCTTGACTCTGAGTGTAGTGTCACAGTCATTTTGGTTTCACAGAATGTTAGTTCAGGGAAAGTGTCCTGGTATACAGAATTATTTTTTTAATTTTTTGTCCCAATTCTGAATCACCATGGTAAAATGCTAGCAGTCACTTGTGGGAAGATTTAAGGGAAGGTGTTTGGTATTAGTTCTTTGCAATGTGTTGTGGTCCTTCTTCAAATAGACCTGGTTTCTTTTTAGTGAAGGAATTCTTGGTGTATAAATGCTCAGTCTGGGAATTTTTGAAGAAGCTGACTTTATATCTTTATGATTCAAGTTACAGCATGTTTATTTCACCTAGAACATCTCCGCTTACTCAGAAAAAGGAAGAATTGAGTAGGCTTCCTGCTATTACTTGTAGGAGCACCATGATTTATGGGCCAGAGCCAGAGGTCAGGGCCAGGTGGACTGATCTGGTGCTGCTTTGACCTCGCTGCCTGTGAGAGGAACCAGACCGTCTTAGCTTTAGTGGCTGTAAAAGGCCCTTTGGCCCCTTCCACTCTGGGATTCAGGTACTCCTGTCACACTTAGATTTTTAATTGATTAATGTCATTTCCAATGTAAGGTCTTGACTGCAGAGAATAGTCAACATGGAGCGCTTCAAAGATGACAACGGTTGACTCTTGAATTTATTTATCAATGTGCAGTGAGAGGTGTGTCGGCTGGGAGCTATCAGTGGATCAGGACATCAGTCTCTCCAAGCTTTCCAATTCGTTCTATTATATTCAACCTAAGAAGAGTGGACATGTTCTTGTCACTCACTGTGGGCCATCACTGGATTTATATTTCAGCCGAATGTGCCAACATACTGTCAGAGTCTTTCCAATGAGCCCAGACAGAGGTTCAAATGCAGCATCAATAAATTCATTCTAATTCAAAGTTATTTCCCTCCCTCCCTCCTCCGCCTTCATTCAGCATTTCCACATGTAACACATACTGTCCTGCGTGTATAATTGACACATCTCATGTACTTCTTTCAGTGTGTAGCACACCCGCTCAAGGGTCACACTCTGTCCCTCACCCTTGGGGATTCTGCTGGGACTGAGTTAAGTCAAGGTCACAGCTGCCATGGTGGAGAGAGGTCACCACTGTTCTCAACCCTTGTGTGTTTCTTCTTGTACATTTTCCTAGCCTGTCACAGATTCTGAGTTATTCTAGTTTTCTCCAATATCTGGTTACGACTCCCTAATTAATTTTCTCATATTTCTCTTCTCAAAGAGAGCATTGAGAACTAACACTGCTCTTTCCTGAGCTCTTTAGGCTGATCCTGTACTCTGAGATAGTATTCATCATTCTCACCGCAGTCATTGTGAGTCATTAACTCATGTGTGCCCCTGCGTGTACCCTCAGAGCTGTCAAATCATTTGTATCGTCACCGGAGACATTTAAACTGTGAACTTGGCATTATATTAGATTGCCACAGTAGTCCTTACTCTACAATCTGGTGATGCTTCTGCCTAATATTTAGAATACTTTTTCTTTATTGAATTTATTGGGGTGATGCTGGTTAACATAATTATACAGGTTTCAGGTGCCCAATTCTACAACAAATGCAACCCTGTTGTGTGTCCACCCCTTTCCCCTGGTCAGTTCTTTGTCCATCACCATTTTTCACCCCTGTGCCTAATTGGATATCATCTGGAATCAGAACTGTTTTCAAAACCTATTCATCTTTGTTTTTCTCAGTTTCCATGAATATCTTTCTCGTGTCTGACGGCTACACCACATGGCATCCCCTCCTCTTCCAAGGTAAACAGGTGATTCTCTAGATTGTCAGTGATCCAAATGTAACTCTACAATCGCGGATTTATGTTATGCCAAAGACAGAAGAATATCCCTTCTTCTTTTGAAAAGGAGTCAACAAAATATGTTTCTTATACATTTTTCTGTGTGTTACGGAGACAGAGAGAGGGACAGGTAGGGACAGGCAGGCAGGAAGGGAGAGAGATAAACATCAGTTCTTCATTGTGGCTCCTTACTTGTTCATTAACTGCTTTTTCATATATGCTTTGACAGGCTTAGAGCAGAACGAGTGACGCCTTTCTCAATCCAGAGACCTTTGGCGCAAGCCAGCCACCGTGGGGTAATGTCTATAATTTCCAGCTCAAGCTGGTTACCTTGGGGCTTTAAACCTGGGTTCTACATGTCCCAGTCCAACGCTCTATGCACTGCGCCACAATCAGGTCTGGCTCTTTTACTTTATTTGTTACTAAATTTCTTGGGGTAACATATTCAATATTTAAATGTTTATTTGTTGATTTTAGCCACAGAAGAAATTAGAGAGAGAGACAGGAACACAGATATGTTCCTGTACGTGCCCTGAACGGGGATGGGCACCTTAACACGTGGGGACAACATTCTACCATGAGCACCTGGCCGGGGCTGGGTAGAGAGGATTTTAGAGGTTGAGTGACAGTGTAACCATGTGCCTGCGTTTTCAAGAAAGAACTTTGATTTTGACATATTTGACTGTAAGAAAAACAAAGTCTAAAAGTTCACTTCACAGGACAGCAGGGATTGGTGAATGGCACCAGGACTCTGGTTGAAAACCCTTAGTATTTGGACAAATTTCCTCCCTTGTTTTACTTTTTCTTGTATTGATTTCAGAGAGAGAGAGAGAGGCAAGATATAGAAAGGGAGAGAGATAAGAAGCATCAACTCATGGTTGCTTCACTTTATTTGTTCATTGATTGCTCCTTGTAGTTGTCTTGACCATGGGGGCTCCAGCCAGACCAGTGAGACCTTACTCAAGCTGTCGACCCTGTGCTCAAGCTGAAGCAGTCTGCGCTCTAGCCAGCAACCACAAAGTTTTTAAATGGTGACCTATGCTGTACCCACTGTGCCATCACCAGTCAGGTTCGCTGGGTCTTTGTGAGGCTCTAAATGGAATCTGTACCTAGCAGTGACAGTTCAAGGACCAGCATGTCTGCAGCAGTGTATGACCCAGGTCACTGAGAAGCTAGTACTGAACTTGCATTGAGCCCTCTCTTGTTTTGAGTCCATCTAAAATGTGAAGCTCTTCAGGTCCCTCCATAAATTTCCAGGAGTCTATACTCACCTGAGAAATGTGCCGCCTCTCACTTCCAGAGCCAACGGGGGCTGTGCCTCCATCATGGTTGTACGAGGGCCCGGATGTCCCTAATTATCCTTTACCTTGATAGTTACCTGTCCTGTTGAATCCCTCTGATCCATGAATATTTAATTAAGGGAGAAGAGCCCTGAATTTTACACAGATTTATTCTGCAGCCTATAATGTTCAAAATGCATATACAAGTCTGTTCTCAATCACTATGTCCAGTCAGCACAGCATCATCCTTTTAATGGAGCCCTGGGAGGGATGCTCTTAGCTAGAAAGGGATGTCAAGACCTCTGCCACTCATCTGGTACTGCATTGACCTCGCTGACTGTTAGAGAAACCAGACCATCCTCACGTTAGTGCTCATCCCCCAGGTATTCTACTACGCCCAACACATTGAGATATTTTAATGAACTTGATGCCGCTTCCAATGTAAGGCCTTGACTGCAAAGAATCATTTACACGAAGTTCTTTAAAGATGACAAGGGTTTATTCTTAATTTATTTCTCAATGTGCAGAGAGAGGTGTGTCTGTACGGTCCTATCGGAGTGGTGATTGGGACTTTAGTCTCTCCAAGCTTTCCCATTCGTTCTTCTATATTCTACTCAAGGGAGAGTGAACATCCTCATGTCAATTTCTGTGGGCCATCGCTGGATTTATACTTCAGCCAATATGCCAACACACTGTCAGAGACCTTTGAAATGAGCCCAGACACAGGTGCAAATGCAGCATCAATAAATTCATTCTCATTCAAAATCTGTTCCTCCTACCGTCATCCCCCTTCTTCAGCGTTCCTACACATAGTGTATAGTTCCCCGCTTGTATGAATGACACATTACAAGTATTCTTTCAGAGTGTGGCACACTTGTTCAATGGTCACACTCTGTCTCTAAGCCCTGGGGTTTTTTGGGGACATGAGTGTGTCTAAGCTGGCAGCTGCGACAGGAGATGTCACCACCATTCTTACAATTGTTGGTTCTTCTTGCGCAATTTTCTGGTCATGACAAACCCTGAGTTATTCTACTTTCTGCAATATCTTTTTGTAACTCTTTAAATTAACTTTTCCTTTTTTTTTTTTACCCATGCTTGGAACAATTGAGTACTAACCTGCTTCTCTATGGAGCCCTAAAGCTGAATTTGGAGTCTGTGATAGTCTTCAGGGTGCTCGCCCGAATGGTTGTGAGTCAGTAACTCATGTTTGCTGCTTTTGGACCACTCAGAACTATCAGATCATCTGTGCTGTTAACACAGACATTTAAACTGCAAACCACGATATCAGTTAGACTGCCACATCAGTCTTTAGTCTACCATCTAGTGATGCTTTAGTCTAATATCTAAAAGTTTTCTTGCTTGGCTGACTACTCTCCAGCATCAGAATATTTTCTTTTTAACTAATGCATTTTGTTTTTCTGTTCCTTTCATAGACATTCTTTCTCATTAAATACCCAATGGGGACACCATTTACAAAACCTCCCACTACCACATTCAACACGTGATACTCCAAATCCTTAATGAAGATAAGGTAAGTATATAAAAGTTGACTTATGGTACTTAAAAGAAAGGAGAAAGTCTCTTTTCTTGAACCAGATGGGAACTGGCAAATCTTTTCTATTGAATTTACTGGTTTCAACCTGACCTGGAGGTACCACCATAAAAAGTGTGTCAGACTGGGATCCAAAGGACCCAGGTTCAAAACCCCAAGGACACCTACTTGAGCATGGGCTCACCAACTCCTCCTCTTTCTTTTTTTTCTTCTCCTCCTACTCCTTTTCTTCTTTTTCTTCCTTCTCCTCTTCTCCTCCTCCTCCTCCTGCTTTTCCTTTTTCTCATCTTCCTCCTCTTCCTCCTCCTCCTTCTTTTCCTCCATCTTCTGCTTCTTCTTCTTTCACTTCTTCTCTTCTTTCTCCCCCTCATCCTTCTTCTCCTTCTTTTTCTCCTCCATCTCCTCCTCTACCTTCTTTCTTGTATCTTCTTTCTATTTTTTTTCTTCCCCACAGGATGAATAAAGAGCTGACTGAGGATGTGCAGGGCATCAGCATTTCCGCATCTTCAAACACTTAATGGAGCTCAGATCCTTGCAGTCCATCCAGTTGTGTGTTCCAGCTGGTACCTTCCAGTTTTCCCAGGTGTGGGAAGCTCTGATGGCCTCTGTTTAGTCTTTCCCACGACAGTGGCTCAGTGCTCAGTGACGCCATGTTGGGATTCTCAGCTGTTATGTCCACTTGAGTTGTGCATGCTATGTCTAGGTGACAAGCACAGGCTGGCTTCTGGGTCCAAGGAGGTGGACTAAAAACTGATGTGAGCTAAACCTTCATTGCTCAGCTGGCCTTCAAAGCCACATCTCAGAGAATAAACTCACAATTTTCTAGGGGTCTTCCATGTACAATGTCAGTTCAGGTCCTGTGTCCTGTAGTCTCTGACTATAGCTATAGGTCCCTTGGAAATGGACTTGAGGTAAGATGTACAATACAATCGTTCAGTAGTGTGTTGGGCCCTACCTCAGGTAGTTTCAGTCTCCCCTTCAATAAAGTGATCTTGGGTGTGTAACATGGCTCAGCTATGAGAATTTGTTAACAAAATGGTTTAATACATTGTTGTCAAGTTCATTTCCTAGAACATTCTGCTAATACACATCAAGTAAGAATTGAGTGGGCTTGCTGCCTCTCTCGCTCCTCAAAGCACCGTGGTTAATGAGTTGACACCGTAGGTAAAACCATCAGACTGTTGTGGGGCTTCTCTGTCGCTGCTGTCTCTTAGAGGACCAGGCCCAGCAAGAGACTAGAGGGTGAACCAAGTGTCTTGACCGCTACCACCCCATAATCCAGTAATTCTTATCACATTTAGTGTCTAATTGATTGGCTGTAAGTTCCCTCGGTAAGGTCTGATGTTCAAGAAAGGTAATCATTGAGCTGTTCAAAGATGCCCTTTTTTTCATCTAAAACATATCTATTAATATTTGGTTGAAAGCTGTTTCTTCAGCCCGCCCCAAGGGGTGAGTGGGACTTAAATGACAGACCCATTTGAACATTTTAGTCTCTTAAAGCCTTAGAATTTCTTCCTCTACATGAAACCAAGGGAGAGTGGACATGCCCATGTCACTCACAGTAGGCTATATCACAATAGTGAGATTTATGTTTCAGCCAAATATGCCAACAACCTGATGGAGCCCAATCAGTATGTTCATACTCATCCAATAGTGTCTTCCTCCCACCATTGTCCCCCATCATTCAACGTTTTCACCTGTAATCCATGGAGTCCTGCTTGTATAAGTGACATATCTCATGTAGTTCTTTCAGACTGTAGCACCCTTGCTTGAGGGTCACACTTTGCCTCTTAACCTTGGGGTTTCCTCTGGGACTTTAGTCTAGTCCAGGGCACAGCTGCTGCAGGAAAGGTCATCACCATTCTTCTCCTTGTGTGTTTCCATGCTCACCTGAGGAATGTGCCGTGTCTCACATCCAGAGCCCATCGGGGTGTGCCTCCATCATGATTGTATGAGGGGCACAATGCCCCTCATTATCTTTTACCTGTCCTGCTCAATCCCTGTGGACCTATAAATACGTCATTGACGGATAAGAGCCTGAATTTCGCACAGATTTATTCTGTATGTAATGACACTCCACATGCATAAAAAAGATTGTTCTCACTCATCAGGTCCAGTCAGCACAACGTCATCTTTGTGACAGAGCAGCGGGAGGGATGTCCTGTGGAAGGGAAAGGAAGTCAGACCTCTGCAGATGAGATGGAGACCCGAGCTGTGGAGGTGATGTCCCCTGGGTGAGTGGGTGAGTGTACGCTGGCCGTGCTGCTGAGAGGATATGGTTCTGAGTGAACTTTGGATACAGGTAGAGCTTAATCATTTTATAGAGCAGTTGGTGACGTGCGGAACAGAGGAGCATGAGTTTGCTCAAGCAATTTGACCGGGTGAGAGCAGTAGCAGAACATGGAGTCACCTGCAGGTAAAGTTTGCAATAATTCACGGCCCTTTACTAAGGTTCTTCTTCATATTCTTTTTTTTTTTTTTTTGACAGATACTGGGAGAGCATCTGAGAGAAGGACAGATAGGGACAGACAGACAGGAAGCAAGAGAGATAAGAAGCATCAGTATTCGCTGCGGCACCTTAGTTGTTCACCGATTGATTTCTCATATGTGCCTTGACCTTGGATCTACAACAGAGAGAGTGACCCCTTTCTCAAGCCAGTAATTTTGGACTTCAAGCCAGTGACCTTTCAACTGAAGACAGTGACCTGGGTGTCATGTTTATGATCTCACACTCAAGCCAGCTATCCTGTGCTCAATCTGGTGAGCCCACGCTCAAGCCTGTGACCTCCGGGTTCCAATCTTGGCTTCTCCTCATTTCAGTCCAATGCTCTATCCACTGCACCACTGCTTGGTCAAACTTCTTCCTTTCCCTCTTCTTCCCCTTCTTTCTATTCTTCCCCTTTTTCATCGTCTTCCACCCTTTCCTCTTCTTCCTCTTTTCCGTCATCTTTTTTCTTTCTTTGTTTTCTTTGCCTCTTCTTCCTCCTCCTTTTCCTCCTCCTCTTCTTCTTTCTCATCCTCTTTTCTTCCTCCTCCTCCTCTTCTTCTTCTCCTCCTTTTATCGCTCTATCTCTCCTTTTTCTAAATTTTCTTCCTTATACCATCTAATTTCAACCTTATTCTTGTTTTCTTCTGACCTCACACGATGAATAAAGGACTGACTGAGGATGTGGAGGGCATCAGCATTCCTGCATCTTCAAACTCTTGATGGAACTAAGATCTCTGCATTCCATCAAGGTGTGTGCTCCAACCTCTGAGTTTCTGTTTTCCCAGTTGTGGGCCATTCTGACAGCCTATGTTGAGTGTCTTTCTGCACAGCATTCCCACATGTATCACATACTGTCCTGCGTGTAGAAATGGCACATCTCAAGTACTTCTTTCAGTGTGTAGCACACTCGCTCAAGGGTCACACTCTGTCCCTCACTCTTGGGGTTTCTGCTGGGACTGAGTCAAATCAAGGTCACAGCTGCCATGGTGGAGAGAGGTCACCACTGTTCTCAACCCTAGTGTGTTTCCTCTTGCACATATTCCTAGTCTGTGACAATTCTGAATTATTCTGGTTTTCCCCAATATTTGGTTACGACTTTCTAATTAATTTTCTCATATTTCTTACTTCTCTCTCTCTCTTCTCAAAAAGTGCATTGAGAATCAACACTGCACTTTCCTGAACCTCTTTAGGGTCATCCTGGACTCTGAGATAGTGTTCAGCATTCTCATGCCATGATTGTGAGTTACTAACTCGTGTGTGCCCCTGCATGTACCACTCAGAACTATCAAATCATCTGTGCCGTCACCAGAGACATTTAAACTGTGAACTTGGCATTATATTAGATTGCCACAGTGGTCCTTACTCTCAAATCTGGTGATGCTTCTGCCCAATATTTAGAATATTTTTTCTTTATTGAATTAATTTGGGTGATGCTGGTTAACATAATTATACAGCTTTCAGGTGACCAATTCTACAGAAAATACAACCCTGTTGTGTGTCCACCCCTTTCTACTGGTCAGTTCATTGTCCATCACCATTTATTACCCGTGTGCCTAATTGGATATCATTTGGAATCAGAACTGTTTTCTAAAACTATTCATCTTTGTTTTGCTCAGTTTCCATGGATTTCTTCTTCATAAGTGTCTGACGGCTACACCACATGGCATCCCCTCCTCTGCCAAGTTCAACAGGTGATTCTTCAGATCCTCAGTGAGTGAAAGGTAACTCTATAATCACGGATTTATGATATGCCAAAGATAGAACAATATCCCTTCTTCTCTTGAGAAGGAGTCGATAAAATAGCTTTCTTATACTTTTTTCTGTGTGTTACAGAGACAGAGAGAGGGACAGGTAGGGACAGACAGAAGGGAGAGAGATAAGCATCAGTTCTTCATCATTGCTCCTTAGTTGTTCACTGATTGCTTTCTCATATGTGCTTTGACAGGGCTTAGAGCAGAAAGAGTGATGCCTTGCTTAAGTCACAGACCTTCGGCTCAAGCCAGCAACCATGAGGTCATGTCTACAATTTCAAACTCAAGCCAGTGTTCTTGGGGTTTCAAACCTGGGTTCTCCATGTCCCAGTCCAATGCTCTATGCACTGTGCCACAGCCTGGTCAGGCTCTTTTACTTTTTTTGTTACTAAATTTATTGGGGTAACATATTGAATATATAAATGTTGATTTGTTGATTTTAGCCAGAGAGGAAGGTAGAGAGAAATACAGGAACACAGATATGTTCCTGTACGTGCCCTGACCGAGGAGGGGCACCTTAGCACGTGGGGACAACATTCCACCATGAACACCTGGCCGGGGCTGGGAGGAGAGGATTTTAGAGGTTGAGTGACAGTGTAACCATGTGCCTGCATTTTCAAGAAAGAACTTTGTTTTTGACATATTTGACTCTAAGACAAACAAAGTCTAAAAGTTGACTCTCAAAGGACAGCAGGGTTTGGTGAATGACAGCAGGACCTTGATTGAAAACTCTAAGTATGTACAAGAATTTCCTCCCTTGTTTTACTATTTCTTGTATTGATTTGAGAGAGAGAGAGAGGCAAGAGATAGAAAGGGAGAGCGATAATAAGCATCAACTCGTGGTTGTTTCACTTTACTTGATCACTGATTGCTCCTTGTAGTTGTGTTGATCATGGGGGCTCCAGCCAGACCAGTGACACCTAACTCAAGCTGACGACCCTGTGCTCAAGCTGGAGGAGTCTGTGCTCTAGCCAGTGAACAAGGAGTTTTGAAATGGGGACCTCTGCTTTACCCACTGTGCCATCACCAGTCAGGTTCGCTGGGTCTTTGTGAGGCCCTAAATGGAATCTGTACCTACCAGGGACAGTTCAAGGAGCAGCATGTCTGCAGCAGTGTATGACCCAGGACACTGAGAAGCTAGTACTACAGCCTGAACTTGCATCAAGCCCTCTCTTGTTGTGAGTCCAACTAAAATGTGCATCTCTTCAGGTCCCTCCATAAATTTCCAGGAGTGTATACACACCTGAAGAATTTGCCACCTCTCACACCCAGAGCCACCAGCGGCTGTGCCTCCATTATGGTTGTATGAGGGGCCGGACGTCCCTATTATCCTTTACCTTGACAGTTACCTGTTCTGTTGAATTCCCTCAGGACCCATGAATATTTCACTGAGGGAGAAGAACCCTGAATTTTACACAGATTTATTCTGCAGCCTGTAATGTTCAAAATGCCTAAACAAATCTGTTTCACTCACTAGGTCCAGTCAGCACAGCATCGTCCTTTTTTTTTTTTTATTAACTTTAATGGGGTGACACCAATAAATCAGGCTACATATGTACAATGAAAACATCTCCAGATTATCTTATCGTTCAATTGTGCTGCATACCCATTACCCAAAGTCAAATTGTCCTCTGTCACCTTCTATCAGGTTTTCCCTGTACCCCTCCCCTTTTAATGGAGCCGTGGGTGGGATGCCCTTAGCTAGAAAGGGAAGTCAAGACCTCTGCCACTCATATGGTGCTGATTTTACCTCGCTGACTGTTAGAGAAACCAGCCGCTCCTTGCGTTAGTGCCCCCCCAAGTATTCTACTTTGCCCAACCCATTGAGATATTTTAATGAACTTGATGCCGCTTCCAATGTAAGGTCTTGATTGCAAAGAATCTTTTACACGAAGCTCTTTAAAGATGACAAGTGTCTATTCTTAATTTATTTCTCAATGTGTGGTGAGAGGTGTGTTTGTAGGGTGCTATCAAAGTGGTGATTAGGACTTCAAATCTCCAAGCTTCCCTATTCGTTTTTCTATATTTAACCCAAGGGTGAGTGGACATCCTCATGTCACTCCCAGTGGGCCATCGCTGGTTTTAAACTTCAGCCAAATATGCCAACACACTGTCAGAGACCTTTGTAATGAATCCAGACACAGGTGCAAATGCAGCATCAATAAATTCATTCTTATTCAAAATACTGTCCCTCTCACCATTGTCCCCCATCATTCAGCGTTCCCACACATAGTGCATATTTCCTTTCTTGTATGAATGACACATCTCAAGTATTCTTTCAGGGTGTTGCTCAAGGATCACACTCTGTCTCTAAACCTTGGAGTTTTTGGGTACGTGAGTGTGGCCAAGCTGGAGGCTGCCTCAGGAGAGGTTACCACCATTCTTACCCTTGTTCATTGTTCTTGCACAATTTTCTGGTCATGACAAACCCTGATTTATTCTAGCTTTCTACAATATCTTTTTGTAACTCTCCAAATTAACTTTTCCATTTTTTTTTTTTTTTACCTAGGCTTGGAACAATGGAGAACTAAACTGCTTTTCTGTGGAGCCCTAAGCTGAACTTGGAGTCTGTGATAGTCTTCATGGTCCTTGCCACAGTGGTTGTGAGTGAGTAACTCATGTCTGCTGCTTTTGGACCACTCAGAACTATCAGATCATTTGCGCTGTTAACACAGACATTTAAACTGCAAACCACGATATCCGTTAGACTGCCACAGTAGTCTTCAGTCCACCATCTAGTGATGCTTTAGTCTAATATCTAAAAGTTTTCTTGCCTGACTGACTACTCTCCAACATCAGAATATTTTCTTTTTAACTAATGCAGTTTGTTTTTCTGTTTCTTTCTTAGACATTCTTTCTCATTAAATATCCACTGTGGACACCATTTACAAAACCTCCCACTACCTCATTCAATACATGATACTCGAAATCCTTAATGAAGATAGGATAAGTATATAAAAGTTGACTTATGATACTTAAAAGAAAGGAGAAAACTCTCTTTTTTGAACAAGCTGGTGACTGGCAAATATTTTCAATTAAATTTACTAGGTTCAACCTAACCAGGAGTTTTCACCATGGAAACAGTGTCACACTGGGATCTGGAAAACCCAGGTTCAAAACCACAAGGTCGCTGACTTGAGCATAGGCTCACCAACTGAGCGCAGGCTTGCTAGTTTGAGCGTGGGATAATAGACATGACCTCATGGTCGCTGGCTTGAGCGCAAAGGTTGCTGTCTTGAAGCACAAGGGTGTTGGCTTGAGCCCAAGGAGGCTAGCTTGAGCAAGGGCTCACTCATTTTGCTGTAACCCCCGCCCTGTCAAAGCACATGTGAGATAGCAATCAAAGAACAATTAAGGTGCCTTAATTAAGACTTGATACTTCTCATTTCTCTCCCTTCCTGTCCATCTGTTACTATGTTTCTCTCTCTCTGTCTCTGTCACAGAAAAAGAAATTTATTGAGGTAACATTGGTTAATATTATATTAATTTCCTTGTACAAACTGATAATACAAGGCTTGCATATTCTATGGTTTATCACCAACAACTGTCTAGTCCTCTTATGTCATCACCTCTTTGACCCCATTTATCCACTTTTTGTCTGGACGCTGCCATTCTTTCCTTTGTGTCTATTAGTCTGGTTATTATTTGTTTTGTTTTTGTCTTTTTATTTATATTTCTCATGTGAGTGAAACATCAGCATGGGTCGGTCAGCCTATCTACTTGGTTATGGAAACCTTCCTGTGAGAGGTCACATTGTTATTTTTATTTATATTTGTATTTATTGATTTAAGAGAAGCGATGGGACAGGGAGCGAGAAACATCGATATTTGTTCCACTTTCATGCCATCATTGGTAGACTCTTGTGTGTGTCTTGACCAGGGGTCAAACCCACAACCTTGAGGTATCAGGACAATGCTTTAACCAATTGAACTACGTGCGTGGTCACAGCCAAGTCCACATTTTTCTCAGCATCATATGAGACACATACATCTTCTAAAATGTTTCTCTACCGAGAAAGATCTAGTCACATTTTTCTTGCCCAGGTGTCACTGTCGAATATTTTTAAATCATGTTTGTTTCGAGTCCCTGACCATTTATTCAAAATATTGACCAAGACTTTGAATAACTATATACATGCTTTTCTGGTCACTTGTCCTCCAAGCAAAGTGAGGATGAGATGGCCTGCCCCAAACTATGCCCGTTTTGACAGTGTACCTGACCCACTGACCTTCACGAATGTCCATAGTTGTTCTTTCATGCTGCAGCTGTCCTGTTCCTGGTGGTTCACTGACATCATGCTAAGTTATCTGTAAGCCAGGATATGTCTTTTCTTACTCAGTGAGCAGGTCATGGGGTGATCCCATGAGTCCTCAGGTATGTGAGGAAAGAGGGATCCACTGTATAGCCATCAAGACTAAGGGCATCTCGTCCACTGCTTATAAAATTGACATGTGCCTGCAGCGTCCTCCCAGGTGGGATAATGACAGATCATTTCCCTGATTTTTTATCACCTAAGTTAGGACTTTCCTGGGTTTGAGAGGGAGGAATACCCACGTGTGATGCCCTGACATGCCTCAGTCAGATCCTGGAACCTGTACTTCCCAACAGGTCTCTGTAGACCTCTGTCGTCTAGAGTGACTTCCTGCCCAGCTCTCTATACCCCAGTGAACAGTGAATTTGACATTCACCGGCCTCTAGTCCTGGGTCTGCTGTGTCCGTGTGACTCAGGAGGAAGGAAGCCATTAAGTGATTGCAGCCCTGTGGTCAGTTCTTTATGTGGCTCACGTGATGACACTGAAGAGCCAAAAAGGGGTATACTTAGATCTAGTTTTCTGGACGTAGATGATTTTAGAGGTTGAGTGGTGGTGCAAACACTTGACTTAAAAACTAGGACAAGAGCATTTACTCAGGTGTCAGTAGGATTGGTGGGTGACAGCAAGACCTTGCCTGAAAACCCTGAGCATCTACACTGTCGTTCACTCCAGGTCTTGCTATGGCTGCAAACAGCATCTCTCTCTACCAATGCCGTGCTAAGACCATCGTATCTGCAGCAACATAGTCGGGTCATGGAGCAGCCTGTACCACATCCCAGACTGTTAAAGAACCCTCTCTTTTTCTGGGTTCACTGAAAATGGGCAGCTCTTCAGGTCTCACCATAAATTTTCAGGACTCCCATGCCCACCTGAGGAATGTGCCACCTGTCACATCCAGAGCCCATAGGGGCTGTGCCTCCATCATGGTTGTACGAGGGCTTGATGCCCCAAGTTATCTTTACCTTGAACATTACCTGTCCTACTCAATCCTCATGGACCCATAAATATTTCACTAAAAGAACCCTGAATTTGACACAGATTTATTCTGCAGCTTCTACCATTCATATGCATGAAAAAATCTAGATTAGAACTTTTCCCACTCACCAGGTCCCGTCAGGACAATATCATCCTTGTAATGCAGGAGCAGAAGGGATGTTCTCTGTGTGGAAAAGGAAGTCAAAGCTCTACAGAGAAGACACAGACCTGAGTTGTGGAAGAGATGTCCCCTGGGGTTAGAGGGTGATTGTGTGCTCGCCGTGCCACTGAGAGGACACAGCTCTAATTGATATTTGGGTACAGGTGTATCCAAAGCCATTTTTGTCAACAAGAGTTGACATGGCAACCAAGGAATCTGTGAGTATGCTCAAGCAATGAGACCACATTGGTGCTGCAATGACTGAGTTACCTGAAGGTAAGGTCTGCATAATTCGCTGCCATTTTTTAAATTTTTATTTAGAAAACGTATTTATCAGGGTGACATTGAGCAATAAGAGTGTATATGTTTTAGGCTTACCAGGCAGTGGCACAGTGGATAGAGTATCGGAATGGAATGCGTAAGACCCAGGTTTGAGATCCTGAGCTCGCCAGCATCAGCGCGGGCCCATCTATTTGGAGCAAAAGCTCACCAGCTTGACCCAAGGTCACTGGCTCTAGCAAGGGTTATCTTGTACTGCTGAAGGCCCGCGTTCAAACACATGTGAGAAAGCAATCAATGAACAACTATGGTTTCGCAACCGTAACAAAAAACTAATGATTGATGCTTCTGACCTCTCTTTGTTCCTGTCTGTCTGTCTGTTCCTATCTATCCCTCTCTCTAACTTTCTCTCTGTACCTGTAAAAAAAAAAGAGTGTATAGGTTTCAGGTAAATGTTTCTATAGCATTTGAACTATTGATTATGTTGCATACCCATCACTCAGGTCAAATCATTTTCAATCACCGATATTTGTCCCTCTTGACTTTCTTTCCCAAGCCCCCTTGCCACCTCCATCTCCCCCTGGTAACCACTTCACTTTTTTCTATGTCCCTGTGCCTCAGTTTTATATCTCTCCTAGGTGTGAAGTCATATAGTTCCCAGATTTTTCTGAATTAGTTATTTCACTCAATATAATGTTCTTCCGTCCAGGTACTAACCAGGCCCAGTCCTGCTTAGCTTCTGAGTTCCGGCCTGATCCGGTGCATTCAGGGTGCTGTGGCTGTAGACTCAGTATAATGTTCTCAATATCTGTCCATTTTGTCATAAATGTCACTATGTCATCATTTCTTATCGCTGAGTAGTATTCCATTGTATATATCCACATCTTCTTTATCCAGTCCTCTATCGAGGAGCACTTGGGTTGTTTCCATGTCTTGGCCACTGTGAATAATGTGAGGACAGGGATGCATGTGACTTTACATACCAATGATTTTGAATTTTAGAGTTATATACCCAGTACAGTGATTGCTAGGTGATATGATAGTTCTATTCTTCATTTTTTGAGGAACAACCATACTTTCTTTCCTAATGGTTGTATTAATTTGCATTCTCACCAACAAAATTCATTGCCATTTAGTAAGTTGGTGCTTTTTTTATTTTCTGCCCCCATAGGACAAACAAAGACCTGACTGAGGATGAGGAGGGCATCCGCATTCTTGCATCTTCAAACTCCTGATGGAGCTCAGATCTCTGTTGTCCATCCAGGTGTGTGGCCCAGCCTGTGAATTCCTGTTTTCCCACACATGGGCAGTTCTGACGGCCTCTCTCTAGCCTTTGCCAGCATGGTATCCTCTGTCCTCAATTATCCTGTGTGGGGATTCTCTGGTGCTATGTCTATCTGAGTTACATGAGCTAGGTCTAGAGGACAACCACGGGATGACATTAGGGACCCAGTGGAAGCACTGCAACATGGACCTGAGCTGAACCCTATTGGTCACCTTACCCTCAAAAGCACCTGGTCTGATGCAGGGTCATGGTGACATTTTGAATCTCCCATATACAATATGATTTCCAAAACTTGTCCGGTAGCCCCTGAATTACCTGTGTCAGTGGCACTGTCACTCTGGTCAAAGGCTTTCCTTCTCTGGTGAATGGCATGAAATGAACTTATCAGTATAGAGTTTTTGTTGTCTCTGGGGTGTTTCGTCAAGAGATCTGGTCTTTCTTTCATCAAAGCTCTTTGAGGGTGTACACTGGATGAAGAAGATTTTAGAGATTGAGTGATGGCACAACCAGTTGAACTGAAAAATAGGACAAGAGCAGTTCTTCAAGTGTTAGTAGGACTGATCGGTCACAGAACGACCTTGGAAGAAAATGCTCACCATCTACACTGCCATTCACTCTAGGTCTTGGAAGGCTCCAAACAGAATGTCTATCAGCCAGTGGAAGTTCTAGGGCCATTGTGCCTGCAGGGATAAACAGTTGGGTCATGGTACACCTTCTACCCCAGCATGGACATTGTAAGAGTCCTCTATTTCTCTGGGTGCAATTCAAAATGAGCAGCTTTTCAGGTCATGCCATTAATTTGCAGGAGTCTCATAGTCAACTGAGGAAAGTGCTGCCTCTCACATCCAGGGCCCACTGGGGCTGTGCCTCCACCATGGTTGTGCAAGGGGCCAAATATCCTATATTACTGTTTACCCTGACAATTACATGTCTTGCTCTACATCTTGGGACCCATAATATTTCACTGAGGGAGAAGAACCCTGAATGTTACCCAGAGTTATTGTGCAACTTCTGAGTCTTAAAGAGCATCAATAAATGTGGAGTAGGACTGTTCCCACTCACCAGGTCTTGTCAGCACAATGTCCTTCCTGTAATAGAGCAGCAGGAGGGATATCCTGTGGGTGGGAAAGGAAGGCAGACCTCTGCAGACTAGACAGAGACCCAGGCTGTGGAGGTGATGTGCCCCTGCAGTGAGAAGGTGAGTTGATACTGGCCTTGAAGCTGAGACAAAACCATTGCGATTGAAATTTGGATACAGATGGAGCGAAAGCCATTTGCCAAAACAGTAGGTGACGTTGGGACCAAGGGATGTGTGAGTTTGCTCAATCAATGAGACCACATTAGGGCAGCCGCAGCTATTGTAGTCACCTGCAGGTAAAGTTTTTAGTAATTCAATGACATAATTTTTTCTTCATTTTTTTTTTCTGCACAGGACACATAAAGAGCTGAAATAGTATGTGGTAGCAATCAACATTCCTTCATCTTTCCAGTCATTCATTGTGGCACAGATATGTGCCATCCATCCAGGTGTGTGGCAAACCTTGATATACTATCTTTGTAGTTTTGGGCAGTTCTGGTGGCCTCTGTTTAGTCTCTCTCACAACAGTACCTTTGTCCTCAGTGAGCCCGTGTGGGGATTCTCCCAGCCTTTATGTCTACATTAGTTATGAGTTCTTGGTCTAGGAAACAGCCACACAATGTCTTCATAGATTCAGTGGACGCACTATAAGAGGACATGAGCTAAACCCCTTGAAGCTCAAAAACCTTCTACATTGAATGGACGGTCACAACCCCATTACGAGTCCCCATATACAATGTCACTTCGTATATTGTGTCCTATAGTCTCTGAATACAGCGAAGGGTCCCATGAGGACAGACTTGAGGTATAATGTACAATATAATTGTTCAGTAGACTGTTGAGCCCTTCCTCAGAGGGCTCTTGGTTTCCCCATAAGTTAAGTGATTTTGAGTATGTATAGTGGCTCAGGTCTGAGATTGGTTAATATTCTGGTGCCATCCATTCTTGTCCATTCGTTTCAACTAGAACATTTGCTTATACAGGTCAAGTGAGAAGTGAGCATGCTTGCTGCCTCTCTCACTCTTAGCAGCACCGTGGTTAATGAGCCGACACCATAGGTTGGGGCTGTCAGACTGATGTGGGTCTGCTATGACGTTGCTGTCTGTTAGAGGACCAGAGCCACTAAGAGACTAGAGGGTGAACAAGATTTATCTCAGTCACTCGGAATGCACTACGTCTCATCACATTTAGAGTTTCTAATTGAGTGGCCATATTCCCACAGTAAGTTGTGGTCTTCAAAAAAGAGTGATCAAGGAGCTCTTCAAGGATATCAGTTGTTTTCTCTAAATTTTCACAGTATAGGTGTGTCCCTCAATATGTGGGTGAAAGTTATTTCCTGTACACTCTTGCAGAGTGGTGAATAAGACTTAGATGGCAGACCCACTCTAACATTTTAGTATCATATATATATTTAGAGCATGAGGGAGGTGGGCAGAGGACCAAGAGAGAAGATGGAGAGTGAGAGGAGAAGCATCAATTTGTAGTTGTGGTATTTTTATTGTTCATTAATTGCTTCTCATACATGCCTTGACCAGGGGGCTCAACCCAGTCAGTGTCATTTTGCTCAAGCCAGCAAATTTTGGGCTCAAGCCAGCGACCCAGGATCATGTTGATAATTTCATGCTTAAGCCAGTGACCACATGCTGAAGCTGGTGAGCCCACTTATAGGCCAGTGACCTCAGAATCTTGAACCTGGGACCTCATCTTCCCACGTTAATGCTCTGTCCACTGTGCCACCATTGGCCAAATTCAGGAAGGTTTTGAATTTCTTCCTCTACATTAAGCCAAAGGAGAGTAGACATACACATGTCACTCACAGTGAACCATTGTGGGATTTATTTTTCAGCCAAATGTCCAATGTACTGATGAAGCCCAATCACTAAATTTATCCTTATCCAACCTTGTCTCCCTTCCACCATCGTTCCCCATCATTCAGCATTCCCATGCGTTGTTCATAGTGTCCTACATGTAGAAATGACACATTTTACATAGTTCTTTCTGAGTGTAGCAGACATGCTTCAAGGGTCACACTTTGTCACTCAGCTAAGGGTCCTGCTGGGACTGGAGTCTAGTCAAGATCCCAGCTGCCACAAGGAAGGTCACCACTGTTCTTGCCCTTGTGTTCCCTCTTGCACATTCTCCCCTTCTGTGACAAGTACAAAGTTATTGTAGTTTGCTCCAAATTCAGTTACAACTCTACAATTAACCATTCCAGTTGTTCTCACATTTGTTTGGAACTACTGAAAACTAAAACTGCTCATGTCCTGAGTTCTTTAAGCTGAATTTGGAATATTCTATATAAATCAGGAGACCCTCTCTGTGACTATTAATAGCACATCCCCGTGTGCTTGGTGGACACTCAGAGATGTCCCAGGACATCTGTGCATCACCCAGATAATGAGACTAGAAACCAGGAGACTCTGAGATGCCACGGTGTCTGCACTGCTCTGTCTGCCATGCTGCAGCCTTGTGTTTAGAAATTGTCCTGATTGGACTCTAGAATCAGAAACTGGTTTTTTAACTCTTAGTGATTGGTTTTCTCTTATTTTCATAGAAATTATTCTGCATTAACTGTCTCTCGATTGTAACCATACATCACACCTTCTCCTACTGAGTCTCAAGAGATGATGTACACAATCCTTAGTGAGCACAAGGTAAGTGAACGCTAATGTTCATATTATACACAAGAAAGAAGAATGGTTTTTTTTCCTTGAACAAGGGGCGTAATGAAATACTCCCATGGACAGTATTTCTTTTCAACATTTTTTTTGTTATACATCTATGGTTAACACATTAAACATAATTCCACTTGCATAGCTTTTTTGATTCTTAGTGACAGACAGAGACAGACAGGAATAGAGGTAAGAAGCATCAATATGTACTTGCGGCCCTTTAATTATTTATTGATTGCTACTCATATATGCCTTGACCCAAGGGATCAAGCTGAGCCTCAGACACCTTGCACAAGCCAGCGACTTTGAGGCTGAAGCCAATGATCATTGGATCGTGGCTAGGATCCCACAATTAAGCTGTTGACCCTGCACTCAAGCTAGATAAGCCCATGCTCAAGGTATCAACATCAGGGTTTTGAAACTGGGTCTTCCATGTCCCAGTTTGACACTCTCTCCATTGTACCAGCACTAGTCAGGCTCGATCATGTTTCTTTCCTGTCTCTCACTGTTGAACCAAAATATTGTCCAGAGCCATGAATAAGTATGCAAGTGCATGTCTGGTCATTTGTCATCCAAGCAAAGTGAAGGATGAAGGGAACTGCCCCAAACTTGGCCCATGGTGCCGCTTTCCTTCAGCCACTGTCCATCAGGAATGTTCACAGAGGGTCTGTCATTCTGCAGCTGTTCTCCTCCTGGTGGTTTATTGACATCATGCCAAGTTATCTGTAAGCCACGCTATGCCCTTCCTTCCTCTGTCAACAGGTCACAGGAAGCTCCCCATTAGTCTCCAGGTGTGCTCAAAAAGAGGCACCCATTGTATACCCATAGGGACTGAGAGTAATGCGGTCACAGCTTATAAAACTGACATGTGCCTACAGTGTTCTCCCATGTTGGGTCGTCTGTGCACCACTTCACATAGATGCTGTATGTTCCTGTGCAAGGCCACTTTATGACCCTGGGTGACATCACAGCCATGATATAGTGGACAGTTCAGTTTGCATGCTAACATGGTAGCTCATGGTGAAATATTTTTTCTTTGAAACCAATGAAACCCTCTTGGACAAATCACAGTCCATTTGAGAGGCAATGACAGGTCATTCTACTGAATCTTCCTCCTCTGAGCTAGGATGACTCTAGCTTTCATAAGGGGTAACAACCACCTTTGATGCCCAGATGGGCCACACCAGAGCCTAGAACCATAGTGTCCCCTCAGATGCCGGCAGAGCCAGGATCCCATGGAGTTCTGTTCTCTGGAGTGACCTCCCAACCAGCTCTCTACGCCCCAGTGAACAGTGAGTGTGAGATTCACCAGCCTCTGGTCTGGTTTCTGCTGTGTTCCTACGTTTGCAGGAAGGAACACACTGAGGGTTTGTAGTCTTGTGCTAAGTTCTCCACGTGGTTCTCAGTCATGACACTGAAGTGACAGAAGAGGAGGACACTTAGATGTTGTGTTTCTGGGAGGAGAGGATTTTAGAGGTGAGGTAGTAATGCAAACACATGACTTGAAAACTAGCATAAGAGCAGTTTCTTCAATGTCACTAGTATTGGTGGGTGACAGCAAGACCTTGGAAGAAAACCCTGAGTGTCTACACTGTCATTCACAGTGAATGACAGATACCTTTCCAGGGCCTCCTAAAACTCCAAACAGAATCTTTCTCTGCCAGTGGAAGTTCTAAGAACATCTCTTCTGCATCAATAAATGGTCTGGTCATGGAGCGGCTTGTACCACAGCTCGAACCTGGTACTGAGCCCTCTCTTTATTGAGGCTTAACTAAAAATAAGCAGCTCCTTGGGTCTTTCCATAAATTAGCTGGAGTCTCCTGCTCACCTGAGGAACGTGCCTCCTCTCACATCTAGAGCCCACAGGGGCTGTGTCTCCATCATGGTTGTAGCAGAAGCCAGATGCTCCACGTTATCATTCACCTTGAAGAGTTACTTGTCCTGCTCAATCCCTCTGGACCCATAAATCTTCAGTGAGTGAGAAGAACCCTTACTTTATTATACTAATTTATTCTGAGGCTGCTGACACTCAGAGTGCACGAACACGTCTAGACTAGAACTCTTCCCACTCACCAGGTCTGGTCAGCACAATGTCGTCCTAGTAATGCACAGCGGGAGAAAAACCACTGGGAACCACAGCATCCACTCCGCTCTGTCTGTGGTGCCGCGACCCCGTGTTGAGATATTTTTGTGATTGTCTGAACTCTGAAATTAAAAACCAGTTTTTAAACTCTTAATGACTGATTTTCTCTTATTTTCATGGAAACTATACTTTATTCATTGTGTGCTGAGTCTCCATAGAGTGCGCCCTCTACTACCGAGTCTCAACAGATTATGTGCATGATCCTTAGTGAGCACAAGGTCAGTAAACACAATATTTATATTATTTATAAGAAAGAAGAATGTCTCTTCTTTCCTTATACAAGGGGGTGGCTGACTATATTTCTTTTCAACATTTCTTTATTGTTATACTTCTGGGGTTAACATGATTAACACATTAAATAATTTCACTTGTACAGCTTTTTGTTTCACAGTGACAGAGAGACAGACAGACAGAGACAGGCAGTCAGGAAGAGAGAGAGATGAGAAGCATCAATATGTACTTGAGGCACTTTATTCATTGATTGCTACTCATATGTGCTTTGACTAAGGGGCTCAAGTCGAGACACTGACATGTTGCTCAAGCCAACAACCTTGGGCTTAAGCTGTGGAACTAGGGCTCCAGCCAATAACCATTGGATCATGTCTATGATTCCACACTCAAGCTGGCTACTCGGTGCTCAAGCTATATAAACCCATGCTCAAGGTATCAACATCAAGGTGTTCAGCTGGATCCTCAGTGTTTCAGTTTGAAGCTCTATCCACTGCACCACCACTGCTCAGGCTCTGTCATATTTTCTGCCTGTCTCTCACTGTTGAACCAAAATATTACACAGGGCAATGAATCACTATACACGTGCATACTAGTCAGTTGTCGTCCAAACAAATTGAAGAGTGAGGGCATCTCATCCTCTACTTATATAACTGACGTGTGCCTGCAGGGTCCTCCCAGGTTGGGTCTTACATGCACCACTCACATGGATGCTGTATCTTGCTGTGCATGGCCACCTCTATGACTTCATGGACGACATCACAGCCAGGACACAATGGACAGCTCAGGTTGCATGGTAACATGGTGGCCCATGGTTGAGTGTTCTTTCCTCAAACCAAAGAAACTCTTTGGGACAAATTTCTGTGCATTTTGATGAAAGATCATTTCCCTATGTGTTTGCCCTCTGAGCTAAGACTGCTTTGGGTTCAGAGGAGAAGAAACTCACCTATGATGCCTAGATGGGCCACCGCCAGAGCCTGGAAGTCCTTCGTCCCCACAAGTCCCTGCAGAGCCAGAGTTGCTATGGAGCTTTGTCCTCTATAGTGACTTCCTGCCAAGCTCTCCACACCCCAGTGAACTGTGAGTGTGACATTCACCAGCCTTTGGTCCGGCTTCTGCTGTGTCCTTGTGATTCAGGATGAAGGAACACACTGAGGGCTTGTAGGCCTGTGGTCAGTTCTCCATATGGTTCTCAGTCATGACACTGAAGAGACAGAGAAAGGGACACTTAGATGCTGTGTTTCTGGGTAGAGAGGATTTTAGAGGTTGAGTGGTGTTGCAAATACTTGACCTAAAAAAAAAAAGGCAAGAGCAGTTTCTCCAGTGTCATTGAATTGGTGTGTGACAGCAAGACCTTGGAAGAAAACCCAGAGCATCTACACTGTCATCTACTCCAGGTCTTGCTAAGGCTGCAAACAGAATCTCTATCTGCCAATGGAAGAACTAGGACCATTTCATCAGCAGCAATAAATAGTCTGGACATAGAGCAGTTAGTACTGCCACCAGGAGCTGGTACAGACCCCTCTCTTTTTCTGGGCCCACCCCTAATAGAGCAGCTTTTGAGACCCTGCCATATATTTGCAGGAGTCTCCTGCTCACCTGAGGAATGTGCTACCTCTCACATCCAGAGCCCATGGGTTGTGCTTCCATCATAGTTGTACGAGGGGCTGGTGCCCCTAGTTATCCTTTACGTTGACAGTTATTTGTCCTGCTCAATCCCTCTGGACCCATCAATACTTCAGTGATGAAGAAAGCCCTAAGTTGCACACATATTTGTTCTGCAACATTGGACACAAAAAGAGCATCATTAACTGTGGAGTAGGACACTTGCTACTCACCAGGTCCCGTCAGGACAACATCATCCCTGAAACAGAGCAGCGGGAGTATGTCCTTTGGGTGGAAAAGGAAGTCAGGCCTCTGCAGACCAGAAGGACGTCTGGGAAGTGGAGGTGATGTCCCCTGGGGTGAGCGCGTGAGTGTGTGTGGCAGTGTCCCTGAGAGGACATGGCTCTGAGTGAACTTTGGGTACAGGTGGAGCCAAAGCAATCGGCCAAAACCATTGGTGCTAATGGCGGGTAGGGGGTGTGTGAGTTTGCTCAAGCAATGAGACCATGTTGTTGCAGCAGCCGGTGGAGTCACCTGCAGGTAAAGTTTGCAGTATCACTGCTGTTGACTAACTTGCTGTTTTATTTTATCTCCTCCCACAGGACAAAGCTGACTGAGGATGTGGAGGGCATCAGCGTTGCTGCATCTTCAAACCCTTGATGGAGCTCAGATCTCTGCAGTCCATCCAAGTAAGTGGTCCAGCCTCTGACTCCCTGTTTTCCCAGGTGTGGGCAGTTCTGGTGGACTCTGTTTAGCCTCTTCCAGCACGGTAGCTTCAGTCCTCAGTGACCCCATGTGGGGATTCTCTCTGGTGCTGTCTCTGTTTGACTTACGTGTGCTAGGACTGTGGGACAACTACAGACTGTCTTAATGGACCCAGTGGAAACACTGCAAGCAGGAGCTAGAGCTAAACCTCCACTGGTCACCTGACCCTTAGAAACTCCTACTCTGAGTGTAAGGTCATGGTGACATTTTGGGTCTGATGTGTTTTATGTCAGTTCAGCACCACTGTCTTGTAACACCTAAATTACAGCTGTGGAACTCTTTGGGACAGACTTCAGGTAAGAAACAATATAATTTGTCAGTATTCTGTTGGGGCCCTTTCTCAAGTAGATCTTGTCTACCACTCATTCAAGGGATTCTGGGTGTGCAAACTGGCTCAGTTCTGGGAATTCGTTAATGCACAGATGACATACACTTATTTCATGTCACACCATTGTTCATTTCAACTAGAACGTTCTGCTTATACAGGTCAAGTAAGAAATGAGTGCACTTGCTGCCTCTCTCACTCCTAGGAACACCGTGGGTAATTAGCCAACACCGTAGGTCAATGCCATCAGACTGATCTGTGGCTGCTCTGACTGCTGTCTGTTAGAGGACCAGAGCCACCAAGAAACTAGAAGGTGAACAAGGTCTCTTGACCTCTGCCACCCCAGAATGCAGAAACTCCCACCACATTTATATTTTCTCATTGAGTGGCCATGTTCCCACAGTAAACTCTGGCCTTCAAAGAAGAATTATCACGAAGCTCTTCAAAGATGTCTGTTGTTTTCTCTAAATTGTCACAATATATGGGCATCACTCATTGTATGGGTGAAAGGTATTTCTTGTTCATGCTCCCAGAGTGGTGAATAGGACTTAAATTATGTATTAACTGTAACATTTCAGTATCTGAACGCTTATTATTATTATTTTAGATCAAGAGGGGGGTATACAGAGGACCAAGAGAGAATGAAGTGAGAGAGAGAAGCATCATTTGGTAGTTGTGGCATTTTAATTGGTCATTAATTACTTCTCATATGTGCCTTGACCTGAGAACTCACCGGAGCCAGTGACCCCTTACTGAAACCATCCAGCAAACTTTAGGGCTCAAGCCTGCAGCCCCACGCTCAAGCTGGAGAGCCTGCTTACAAGCCAGCCACCAAGGTCTTTCTTATGGAATCTTAGCTTCCCACTGTAACATTCTGTCCACTGCGCCTCCACTGGTCAAGCTCTGGAAGATTTTGAATTCCTTCCTCTGCATTAAACCAAGGCAGAGTGGACATACCCATGTCACTCAAAGTGGACCATTGTGGGATTCATATTTCTGCCAACCCTGCCTACATGATTTCCCATCATTCAATGTTCCTACACTTTTTCTATAGTTTCCTGCGTATATAAATCACAGATCCCACGTGGTTCCTCCAGAGCGTAGCACACTTGCTCCAGCGTCAATCTCTGTCTCTCACTGTTGGGTTTCTGCTGGGACTTGAGTCTAGTCAAGATTGCAACTGCCTCAGGAGAGGTCACAACCCTTATTACCCTTGTGTTTTCCCTCTTGGACATCTTTCCTGTTTGTGACAAGTCCTGGGTTACTCTAGTTTGCTCCAATATCTGGTTACCACTCTCCAAATGAACTTTTACATTTTCTCTCTTCTTGCTTGGAACCATGGAAAACTAATCTGCTTTTTTATAAAGCCCTGAGAGGTCAACCTGGATTGTGTGAATGAGTCCTCTCGGTCTTCACCATAGTGGTAGTGAATCACTAACTCGTGTCTGCTGCTTGTGGGCCACTCAGAACTGTCATATTATCTATGCTGTCACCACAGACACAGTTAATCTGCAAACAGGGAAACATGTTAGATTTCCACAGAAGTTTTCACTCCACCATCTCTAATGCTTTAGTCCAATATCTATAAGCTTTCTTGACTAGCTACCTCCAGAGTCGAATTTCTTTAACTAATTTTTTGTCTTTTCTCTTTTTTAGAAACTCTTCCTAATTGAATTTCTGATGGCTACACCATATAAAACAGCCTCTACTACCGGATTCAACAAACAATTCACCAGGTCCTTGATGAAAAAAGGGTAATTGTACAAAAATTGATTTATGTTATTTAAAAGAAAGAAGAATGTCCTTTTTTCTTAAACAAGAGAGAGACTAACATATTTTTCTATGAAATGTATTGAGGTAATGTAGGTTAATACTATTTTTAAAAGATGTTATTTATTGATTTTAGGGAGAGAGAGAAAGGTGGGGAAGTAGACCAGGAAGCCTCAACTTGTAGGACTTACTTCCTGTAGGTGCCTTGACCCAGCAAGCCCAGGGTTTTGAGACAGTGACCACAGAGATCCAAGTTGATACTTTATCCAATATGCAGCCACAAGTCAGACACGTTGTACAGCCTTCTACTACACAATGTAAATCCATTATGTGGTCAGCATGCAATGGCTAGTCTTTTTTGCCATCTTGTGTTTGTGGCCCTTTACTCTCTTCAACCTCCCTGTGCACTTTCCCCACCGCCATCTTCCATTCCGTCATCTGTGTGTAAGGTGACTTTTTTGTTTGTTTTGTTTGTGGTTTATAGTTTTACATTCCACAGATGAGAGAATATGGAATGATCCATCGTATCCCCTTGATCAATATATCCTTCACTTTGAGTCCACACTGTGATAAGCATGACATGACCCACCAGTATTTCTGTCTATTTTTGCCCATACCATGAGTTCACAGTGAATTTTTTCTGAAGTTCACTGTAAAGAATTTTCTAATCTTGTTTCTTACGTGTTTTTCACTGTTGGTTTAAAATATTGGCCATGAGTAGCCAGTCATTTGTCCTCCAGAAAGCTGAAGGATGAGGAGAACTTCCCCCAAGTCATCCCATCATAACAGTTTCTCTCACCCACAGTCCTTCACGAATGTCACCGTGGGTCTGTCATACTGCTGCTATCCACTTTCTGGTGGTGCACTGACATCATGCTAAGTTATCTGTAAGCCAGGACATGTCTTTCTTTCCTCTGTCTGCTGGTCATGGGTTATGGGGAGCTCCCCATAAGTCGCTAAGTATAAGCAGAAAGATGGACCCATTGTATAGCAGTAGGGACTGAGAGCAACTGATCAACTGCTTATAAAATAGATTTGTGACAGCAGTGTCCTCCCAGGTTGGGTCATGTGTGCACCACTTCACGTGGATGATGTATCTTCCTGAGCATGGTCACCTTTGTGACTCTGGGAGTGATGTCACCACAAGGACAATACAGGGTGCATGGTAACATGGTGGCCCATGGTGAAGCATTTAATCTTTGTAACCAAGGATACACTTTGGAAATAATCACAGCCCTTTTTTTATTTTCATGAGAGAAAGGAAGTGAGAGAGAGAGAGAGAAATAGACCTCAACTAGTATTTCCACTTAGTTGTGCCATTGATCGCTTCTCATATGTGCCCTGACGGGGACTTGAACCTGTGCCCTTGGGTTTAAGATGCAGATTTCATTGCTCCAGGTGATGTTCTATCCACTGTGCTAGTAGCCAGCGTCAAAATCATTATCCATTTTGTGAGGCAATGACAGGTTACTTCCCAGAAAGTTTACCATCTAAGCTTGGACTGTTTTAGGCTTGAGAGGCAAAGGTTCCCACCTGTGAGGCCAGGATAGACCTGACCCAGAGCTTAGAACCTATGTGTCCCCACAGGTTCCTGCAGAGATAGGATCCCTGTGGGACTTGGTCCTCTGGAATGACTTCCTGCCCAGCTCTCTACACCCATTGAATGAGTGTGACATTAACCAGCTTTTGATATGGGTTTTGCCGTGTCCCTCTGATTCACAGAGAAGGAACACCCTCAGAGTTCTTGGTCAGTTCCCCACATGCTTTTCAGTCATGACACTATAGAGACAGAAGAGGCTGGTATTCTGTGTGGAGATGATTTTAGAGGTTCAGTGATGCTCCAGCCATGTGGTTTCATTTTTAAGAAAGAAACTTTCGAGCCTGAACAGGCAGTGACACAGTGGTTAGAGTGGTCAGACTGGGATGCAGAGGACCCAGGTTCAAAACTCCGAGGTCACGAGCTTGATCACGGGCTCCTCTGGTTTGAGCACAGGCTCACTAGCTTAAGTGTGAGGTGGCTTGCTTGAACCCAAAGATCGCTGGCTTGAAGCCCAAGGACACTGGCTTGAGTAAGGGGTCACTTGCTCTATGAGAGCCTCCTCTGGTCAAGACACATAAGAGAAAGCAATCAATTATCAACTGATGTGCCATAACGAAGAATTGATGCTTCTCATTTCTCTCCCTTTCTGTCTGTCCTTATCTGTCACTCTGTCTGTCTCTCTTTCTCTATCTCGATCAAAAATAAGATTAGAAAGATGCTAATATTTCCACTACAATTTATCTCTCAATATATAGGTGAAAGGTTATTCTTGCACATGCCCCCAGGGTGTTGTGTAAAATTTATTGAGTGACCCACTCCAACATTTCAGTCTCTCGAAGCTTTAGAATTCCTACCTCTACATTAAACCAAGGCAGTGTGAACATACCTGTGTCACACACTGTGGGCCATTGTAGGATTCATGTTTCAGCCAAATATGCCAACAACCTGATGAAGCCCAATCAGTACATTTATCCTCATCCATCCTTCTCTCCCTTTCACCATCATCCCCCAACATTCATCATTCCCTCCCGTAGTCCATAGTCTCCTGCTCGTATAAATGACACATCTCATGTAGTTCTTTCAGAGTGTAGCACACTTGCTCACATTCACACTTCATCCTTCACCTTTGAGTTTCTGCTGGGTTTGGAGTCTAGTCAAGGTGGCAGCTGGCCAGGAGACGTCACCACCGTTCTTACCCTTGTGTGTGCTCTTGCACATTCTCCCTGTTTGTGACAAGTCGTGAGTTATTCTTGTTTGCTCCAAATTCAGTTACAACTCTACAGTTGATGTTTCCTGTTGTTCTCATATCTGGTTGGAACCACTGAGAACTAACATTGCTCATGTCCGGAGCTCTTCAAACTGAATCTGCAATCTTAATTTAATCAGGAGACCCTCTCTGTGACTATACTTACCACATCCCTGTGTGCTGTGTGGACACTAAGAGATGGTCCAGAGCATCTGTGCATCACCCAGACACTGAGACTAGACAGTAGAAGATGCTGGGAAGCCACGGTGTCCTCACTGCTCCATCTGTGATGCTTCAGCCCCGTGTTTAGACTTGTCTTGATTTTCTGAACTTTAGAATGAGAAACTGTTTTTTTTTAACTCTTAGTGACTGATTTTCTTTTATTTTCATAGAAACTATCCTTTATTAACTATCTTGTGGCTGTCACCACAGATCAAATCTTTTCCTACCGAGACAACCAATGATATGCATGATTGTTAGTGAACAGAACATAAGTAAACAGAAAGGTTTATATTATTTATAAGAAAGAAGACTGTCGCATTTTTTTTCTGGAAAGGAGGGGGATAGACAGAATTGCTTTACAACATATCCTTATTATATGATGCATTTATATGGTTAACACATTAAAAAATTACACTTATATGGTTTTTTTTTATTAATTCTAATGGAGTGACACCAATAAATCAGGGTACATATGTACAATGAAAACATCTCCAGGTTATCTTATCATTCAACCGTGTTGCATACCCGTCACCAAAAGTCAAATTGTCCTCTGTCACCTTCCATCTGGTTTACCCTGTGTCCCTCCCCTCCTCCCTATCCCACCCTCTCCTCCCTCCCCCCACCCCGTAACCACCACTCTCTTGTCCATGTCTCTTATTCTCACTTTTATGTCCCACCTATGCATGAAATCATGCTGTTCTCAGTTTTTCTTTTTTTCTGATTTACTTATTTCACTCCGTATAATGTTATCAAGGTACATCCTTTTTGATATAAATGATCCGATGTCATCGTTTCTTATGGCTGAATATTGTTCCATAGTATATATATACCATAGCTTTTTAATCCACTCGTCTTCTGACGGACACTTGGGCTGGTTCCAGATCTTCGCTATTGTGAACAATGCTGCCACGAACATGGGGGCGCATTTCTTCTTTTCGAACAGTGCTATGGTGTTCTTAGGGTATATTCCTATAAGTGGGATAGCTGGGTCAAAAGGCAGTTCGATTTTTAATTTTCTGAGGAATCTCCAAACTGTTTTCCACAGTGGCTGCACCTTTCTGCATTCCCACCAGCAGTGCAGAAGGGTTCCCTTTTCTCCACATCCTCGCCAGCACTTATTCTGTGTTGTTTTGCTGATGAGTGCCATTCTGACTGGTGTGAGGTGGTATCGCATTGTGGTTTTAATTTGCATTTCTCTAATGATTAGTGATGTTGAGCATTTTTTCATATGCCTATTGGCCATCTGTATGTCTTCTTTGGAGAAATTTCTATTCATTTCTTTTGCCCATTTTTTGATTGGGTTGTTTGTCTTCCTGGTGTTGAGTTTTATAAGTTCTTTATAAATTTTAGTTATTAACCCCTTATCAGATGTGCTGTCGAATATGTTCTCCCATTGTGTGGTTTGTCTTTCTATTCTGTTCTTATTGTCTTTAGCTGTGCAAAAACTTTTTAGTTTGATATAGTCCCATTTTTTATCTTGTCTTTTATTTCATTTGCCGGTGGAGATAAATCGGCAAATATATTGCTGCTACAGATGTCGGAGAGCTTGCTGCCTATATTTTCTTCTAAGATGCTTATGGTTTCACGGCTTACATTTAAGTCTTTTATCCATTTTGAGTTTGTTTTTGTGAATGGTGTAAGTTGATGGTCTAGTTTCATTTTTTTGCAGGTAGATGTCCAATTTTCCCAACACCATTTGTTAAAGAGGCTGTCTTTACTGCATTGTATGTTCTTTCCTCCTTTGTCAAATATCAGTTGTCCATAAAGCTGTGGGTTTATTTCTGGGTCTTCTGTTCTGTTCCATTGATCTATGTGCCTGTTCTTATGCCAGTACCAGGCTGTCTTGAGTATAATGGCCTTGTAGTAAACCTTGATATCAGGAAGAGTGATACCTCCTGCTTTGTTTTTTCTTTTTAGGATTGCTGAGGCTATTCGTGTTCTTTTTTGGTTCCATATAAATTTTTGGAATATGTTTTCTATATCTTTGAAGTATGTAATTGGTATTTTAATTGGTATTGCATTGAATTTATAAATTGCTTTGGGTAATATAGACATTTTAATGATGTTTATTCTTCCTAGCCATGAACACGGTATATGCTTCCACTTGTTTGTATCTTCCTTGATTTCCTTTATCAATGTTTTATAATTTTCTGAGTACAAGTCCTTAACCTCCTTGGTTAAATTTACTCCTTGGTATTTTTTTTTTTTGGCTGCAATAGTGAAGGGGATTGTTTCCTTAATTTCTTTTGCTGACAGTTCATTGCTTGTATATAGAAATGCCTCTGATTTCTGCGTATTAATTTTATATCCTGCCACCTTGGTGAATTCATTTATAAGGTCCAGTAGTTTTTTGACTGAGACTTTAGGGTTTTCTATATACAATATCATATCATCTGCAAATAGAGACAGTTTTACTTCTTCTTTTCCAATTTGGATGCCTTTTATTTCTTCTTCTTGTCTGATTGCTATAGCTAGGACTTCCAGAACTATGTTGAATAAGAGTGGTGAAAGTGGGCAACCCTGCCTGGTTCCTGATCTTAAGGGGATTGCTTTTAATCTTTGTCCATTTATTATGATGTTTGCTGTGGGTTTGTCGTAGATGGCCTTTATCATGTTAAGGAATGTTCCTTGTATTCCCACTTTACTGAGAGTTTTGAGCATGAATGGGTGCTGGATTTTATCAAATGCCTTTTCTGCATCTATTGAAATTATCATGTGATTTTTGTCCTTCCTTTTGTTTATGTGGTGAATCACATTGATTGATTTGCGAATATTAAACCAGCCTTACCTCTCCAGAATAAATCCCACTTGATCATGGTGTATGATTTTTTTCATATATTGCTGGATCTGGTTGGCTAATATTTTGTTGAAAATTTTAGCGTCTAAATTCATCAGGGATATAGGCCTATAATTTTCTTTCTTTGTGTTGTCTTTGCCCGGTTTTGGGATCAGAATTATGCTCGCCTCGTAAAAGGTGTTTGGAAGTCTTCCTTCTTCTTGAATTTTTTGAAATAGCTTGAGGAGGATAGGAGTTAGTTCTTCTTTGAATTTTTGATAGAATTCACTTGTGAAACCATCAGGCCCAGGACTTTTCTTTTTTGGGAGTTTTTTGATAACTGTTTCGATCTCATTTGTTGTAATTGGTCTGTTAAGGTGTTCTGATTCTTCCAGATTGATTTTTGGAAGTTTATATGATTCAAGAAATTTGTCTATTTCATCTAGATTGTCTAATTTTTTGGCATAGAGTTCTTCATAGTATTTTCTTACAATGCTTTGTATTTCTGTTGTATCAGTTGTTATTTCTCCACTGTCCTTTTAAATTTTATTTATTTGAAACCTCTCTCTTTTTTTTTTGGTGAGTCTAGTTAAAGGTTCATCAATCTTGTTTACCTTTTCAAAGAACCAGCTCCTGGTTTCATTGATCCTCTGTATTGTTTCCTTAGCCTCTATGTCATTTATTTCTTCTCTGATCTTTATTATTTACTTCCTTCTACTTGTCCTGGGTTTTATTTGTTGTTGTTTTTCTAGTTCTTTTAGCTGCAGGGTCAGGTTGCTTATTTGAGCTTTTTCTAGCTGCTTATGATATGCCTGTAGTGCAATGAACTTCCCTCTCAGTACTGCTTTTGCTGTGTCCCATAAATTTTGAGTTGATGTATGCTCATTATCATTTGTTTCTAGAAACGTTTTTATTTCGTCTTTGATCTCATTGTTAATCCATTCATTATTTAATATCATGCTATTTAGTTTCCAAGTGTTTGAGTATTTTTCAGTTTTTCTTTTGTGGTTAGTTTCTAGTTTCATGGCATTGTGATCAGAGAAAATGCTTGATATGATTTCAATCTTCTTGAATTTATTGAGATCATTTTTGTGTCCTAACATGTGGTCTATCCTAGAAAACGTACCGTGAGCACTTGAGAAGAATGTATATTCTACTGCTTTAGGATGAAAAGTTCTGAAGATATCTATTAAATCAAGTTGATCTAGTGTATCCTTTAAGTCTGCTGTTTCTTTATTGATTTTCTTTCTTGAGGATCTATCCAGTGTTGTTAGTGGGGTATTGAAATCCCCTACTATGATAGTATTGCTGTTAATCTCGCCCTTAATGTCCGTCAAAGTCTGCTTTATGTACGTTGGGGCACCTATATTTGGTGCGTAGATATTTATAATAGTTATATCTTCCTGTTGAATTGTTCCCTTTATCATTATGTAGTGTCCTTCTTTATCTCTTACTATAGCCTTTGTTTTAAAGTCCATTTTGTCAGATATAAGTACTGCTACCCCGGCTTTTTTTTCATTTCCATTTGCATGAAATATTTTTTTCCATCCTTTTACCTTCAGCCTATGTGCATCTTTTGTTTTAAGGTGTGTCTCTTGTAGACAGCATATGTATGGGTCCTGTTTCTTTATCCACGCAGCTACCCTATGTCTTTTGATTGGATCATTTAATCCATTTACATTTAAGGTTATTATTGATAGGTAGTTGTTTATTGCCATTTTATTCTTTAAAGCTGTATTCTTCTTTTGCTATATTCTTTCCTCCCTTTGAACTATTCACAACAGGCCCCGTAGTATCTCTTGTAGAATTGGTTTGGTTTTAATGTATTCCTTGAGGCTTTCTTTGTCTGGAAAGCTCTTTATTTCTCCTTCAATTTTAAACGTTAGCCTTGCTGGATAGAGTAGTCTTGGTTGTAGGTTTTTGCTCTGCATTACTTTGAATATATTTTGCCATTCCCTTCTGGCCTCAAGTGTTTCTGTTGAGAAGTCTGATGTCATCCTTATGGGGGCTCCTTTGTAGGTGATAGCCTTTTTTTCTCTAGCAGCTTTTAAGATTTTTTCTTTATCCATTAGCTTTGGTATTTTAACTATGATGTGTCTTGGTGTAGATCTTTTTGGGTTTCTCTTTAATGGAGTTCTGTGTGCTTCTTGAACGTGTGGAATTTTTCCCATCCTTAATTTAGGGAAGTTTTCTGCTATGATTTGATTGAACACAGTTTCCATTTCCTGTCCTCTTTCCTCTTCTTCAGGCACCCCTATGATGCGAATGTTGTTTCTCTTTATGTTGTCACAGAGCTCCCTTAGAGTTTCCTCACATTTTTTGAGTCTCTTTTCCTTTTTCTTCTCTGCTTCTGTGCCTTTGTTTATTGTGTCTTCTAACTCGCTTATTCGATCCTCAGCATGATTCATCCTGCTTTTAATTCCTTCCATTGTGGTCTTCAGTTCTGATATTGTATTTGTCATTTCTGTTTGATTCTTTTTTATTATTTCAATTTCGTTTTTTATACTTGTTATCTCTTTATTTAGGTGTTCATAGTGACTATCCAATGTTGCTCTAATTTCTTTGAACATCCTAACTATCATTATTCTAAATTCTGCTTCTGGTAGTTTGGTTATATCTGGTTCATTCCGGTCCTTCTCTGGGAATTTCTCTTGATTCATTTGGTTTGCATTCTTCTGCCTGTCCATTTTATCTGTGTATAGGCAAGTTGTGGGCACTGGAGTCCAGTAGGTGTTCCCTTTGTGTTCTCTAGGTGTGGTCTGTCTGCAGGCCTGCCACCCCCTCTGCTGCTGCCTAGGGTGGTTGGGTGTGGGCGTTGCCAATGACAGCCTACTTCGGCTGTTGCTGTGATTTCCACCTCTCCTCCGCAGAGGGGCTGTCACTCAAGCCACAAGCCTTAGAACCAAGGGCAGAGGTGAGCACCTTTGCTCAGCTGCTGGACCAGCCCGTTTCCAGCAGATTTACGCCCAGCCCCCGCAGTCAGAGCCTGCTCGCCACAGTTTTGCGGGTTGGGCGGGGCTTTTGACGTGCTCTCAGCTATGAGCCTTTGCCCGTCCAGAATTTAGCCCCGCCCTCGAGGCCGGGGCCCTCTTGCGTAGGGTCGCACACTGTGGTTTATTGGGCTGGGCGTGTTTGCTGGCGTTAGCTCAGCTGCTAGCTTCCGATTGATCAGGACTCTGCCATGCCCCCACTTTTGGCGCCAGCTTGCGCAAGTAAGGTGGCCACCAGCCGGGGTTTCTTTAGCCGGGCGGGGCTAGTAGGGTGAGCTCAGCTGCAAAGGCGCGCACTTGCCGGGCGGGACTGCGGAGGCCACTCGCGCGCCAGGCGGGGCCAGTAGCGCAAGCCCAGCCACGGAAGCCAGGCGCCAGGCGGCGTCGGTCGCGCGGGCCCAGCCGCGGAAGCCGCCTGCGCGCCGTGCACCGCCTCCCGCGCGGTCCCGGCCGCGGAAGCCGCTCGCGCCGGTGGCCACCTCTCGCGCGGTCCCGGCCTTGGAAGCCGCTGGCGCGCCGGGTGGGGCCAGTGGCGCAATCTCAGCCGCGGAAGCCATTCGCGCACACAAAGGATTTCAACCCACCGCGGTTTCTCCTTTTGGGCGGGATTGGCAGCATGAACTCAGCCCCGGTCCCCTCGCCCGTCCCTGGTCTTAGCCCTGTCCTCGTGGTCAGGGTTGGCCTACGCAGAGTCTTAGAGCCGATCTCTGCCCGTATTTTTCCCCCACAAGTGGGGTCACAGGCGGCCCGCAGCTGTCGGACCGCTTTCGCGCGTCTACTCCGGCCTTGCTGGGCTAGACTGAGCGCACCGCCTTCCGCCCACACCGACAGGACCGCTTTTCAGCATCCTGCGGCCAACCGCCCCTCAGCAGCGTTTAGAGAGATAGCAGTGTCTTAAGTCTCCACACTGTAGGCTTGGGAGCTCCCTCCCTCCAAGCAGCTCTGCTCCAATTCCCGCTGGAGAGCCCGCCTGGCTAGTGTCCCGCCTCCCCTTGCTGGTGTTGCTAGTTCCAGGGGAAATATTTGTTTTCGATTAGGGAAATGACTTAGCCCAGGGGTTAGGATGACAGCCCTTCAGAGTGTTCTCGTGCCTTCAGTCCAATCTCTGTTCCCGCTGCTCTGTTCCTCTCCTCTGTCCCCGTTCCCCGGAGCCCCGGGTGCGTGGTTGTGAGAGAGGGTTTCTGCGCTGACCCTTTGAAAAGATTCTTGGGTCCGAGAAAATTCTCTCTTTTTCACAAACAGTATCCTCTCTTGCTTCACATCTCAACACTGTCCATACGCCTCTTCTAGGCTCTGGGACTGCAGGCTGGGGCTCGGTTCCTGGGACCCAGGTCCCTCCCTCTCCGCCAAACTCTCCTCCCGCCCCGCGGGGCTCTCCGGGCTGCCGTTTGCTCCGGGGAGCTGGGCAGCCCTCTTCGCGTTTTCGCTATTCCTACCAGTCTCAATGTGGCTTCTGCAGTGTTCCTTGGTTGAAGAGTCCACTTATTTTAGTTCAAAGTTGGTTTATCCAGATGGTGGTTCTTAAAATTGAGCTATAATCCACTTTGGTTCTGGGAGTTGGAAGTTGGTACGTCCGCCTACTCCATCGCCATCTTGAACCCCCTTATATGGTTTTTTATTAGATTTTTTTATTGATTGATTTTGGGGGAGATAGAAGAGAGAGAGAAAAAAATAGGGGAGAGAATCAGGAACCACCAACTCATAATACTTGCTTTCCTCTATGCGCCCAGGGCTTTGAACAGGTGACCTCAGCATTTTTTTTTTTTACAATAATAGTACATGGCATTTTATAAAATTTAACTTTATTAATTTTAATGGGGTAACATTAATAAGTCAGAGTACATATGTTCAAAGAAAACATCTCCAGGTTATCTAGTCATTCAGTTATGTTGCATACCCTTCACCCAAAGTCAAATTGTCTTCTGTCACCTATCTGGTTTACTTTGTGACCCTCCCCTCCCCCCTCTCACTCCCTGACCTCCCCCCTTAACCCCCCTGTAACCACTACACTCTTGTTCCATGTCTCTTAGTCTCTTTTTTATGTTCAACCTATGTGTGGAATCATGCAGTACTTCGTTTTTTCTGATTTACTTATTTCACTCTGTATAATGTTATCAAGATCCATCCATTTTGTAGTAAATGATCCAATGTCATCATTAGGACAAGAACAGTTTCTACGGTGTCAGTAGGATTGGTGGGTGACAGCAAGACCTTGCCTGAAAACCCTGAGCATCTACACTGTCGTTCACTCCAGGTCTTGCTAAGGCTGCAAACAGCATCTCTCTCTGCCAGTGCCGTGATAAGACCGTCGTATCTGCAGCAACATGGTCGGGTCATGGAGCAGCCTGTACCACATCCCAGACTGTTAAAGAACCCTTTTTTTCTGGGTTCACTGAAAATGGGCAACTCTTCAGGTCTCACCATAAATTTTCAGGACTCTCATGCCCACATGAGCAATGTGCCACCTGTCACATCCAGAGCCCACAGGGGCTGTGCCTCTATCATGGTTGTATGAGGGCTTGATGCCACAACTTATCCTTTACCTTGAACAATTACCTGTCCTACTCAATCCTGATGGACCCATAAATATTTCACTAAAAGATAAGAACCCTTAATTTTACACAGATTTATTCTGCAGCTTCTACCATTCATATACATGAATAAATCTAGGTTACCACTTTTCCTACTGACCAGGTCCCATCAGGACAAGATCATCCTTGTAATGCAGGAGCAGAAGGAATGTCCTGTGGGTGGCTTAGGAAGTCAGAGCTCTGCAGATGAGACGCAGACCTGGGCTGTGTTGGTGATGTCCCCTGGGGTGAGTGCTTGCCGGCTAGCTGAGAGAACACAGCTCTGATTGAACTTTGAATACAGGTCGAAACGAAAGACAGGGCAGTACATGATGTGGCGACCAGGGAAAGCAAGAATTTGTTCAAGCAATGAGACCATATTGGTGAAGCATCAGAACTTGGAGTCACCAGCAGGTAAAGTTTGCAATAATTCATCGCAATTTACTAAGCTGCTTCTTCCTCTTTCTCCTCCTCTTTCCCCTCCTCCTCCTCTTTCTCCTTTATCTTCTCCTTCTTTCTCTTCTTTTCTTTCACTCCTCCACTTTCTCCTTCGTCTTCTCCTCCTGCTCCTTCTTTTTTTTCTTCCTCCTCCTCTTCTTCTTCTCCTCCTCCTCCTCCTTCTTCTTTTCTCATCTTCCTCTTCTTCTTCCTCCTTCTGCTCTTTCTCCATCTTCAGCTTCTTCTTTCACCTCTTCTATTCTTTCTCCCCCTCGTCTTTCTTATCCTCCTCTTTCTCAACCACTTCCTCCTCTAACTTCTTTCTTGTATCTTCTTTCTGTTTCTTTTCTCCCACACAGGATGAATAAAGACTTGCCTGAGGATGTGGAAGGCATCAGCATTTCCACATCTTCAAACCCTTGATGGAGCTCAGATCTCCGCAATCCACCCAGGAGTGTGGTCAAACCTGTGCCTTCCAGTTGTCCCAGGTATAGGAATCTCTGATGTCCTCTGTTTAGTCTCTCCCACCATAATGGCTCATTGCTCAGTGAACCCATGTTGGGATCCTCAGCTGTTATGTGCACTTGAGTTATGCATGCTATGTCTAGGTGACAAGCACAGGCTGGCTTCAGGGTCCAAGTAGGTGGACTACAAATTGATGTGAGCTAAACCTTCATTGCTCAGCTGGCCCTCAATGCCCCATCTCAGAGTATAGACTCACAATCCACTAGGGGTCTTCCATATACAATGTCAGTTCAGGTCCTGTGTCCTGCAGTCTCTGAATATAGTTATAGGACCCTTGGAAACAGACTTGAGGTAACATGTACAATACAATCGCTCAGTAGTGTGTTGCGCCCTACCTCAGGTAGTTTCAGTCTCCCCTTCAATAATGGGATCTTGGGTGTGTCACATGGCTCAGCTATGAGAATTGGTTAACAAAATGATGTAATACATTCTTGTCAAGTTCATTTGCTAGAACATTCTGCTTATGCACATCAAGTAAGAATTGAGCAGGCTTGCTGCCTCTCTCACTCCTGAGAGCACCGTAGTTAATGAGCCGACACCGTAGGTTGGGGCCATCAGATGATGTGGGGCTGCTCTGACGTTCCTGTCTATTAGAGGACCAGACCCACCAAGAGACTAGATGATGAACAAAGTGTCCTGGCCGCTTCCACCCCAGAATGCAGTAACTCCCATTACTTTTAATGTCTAATTGAGTGGCTATAAGTTCCCTCAATAAGGTCTGATGTTAAAGAAAGGTAATCATTTAGCTGTTCAAAGATGCCCTTTGTTTCATCTAAAACTTACCCCTCAATATGTGGCTGTAAGTGTTTCTTGTGCCCACCTAAGGAGGTGAGTGGGACTTAGATGACAGACCCATTCGAACATTATAGTCTCTCGAAGCTTTAGAATTTCTTCCTGTCAATGAAACCAAGGAAGAGTGGACATGCCAATGTCACCCACAGTGAGCTGTATCACAAAAGTGAGATTTATGTTTCAGCAAAATATGCCAACAACCTGATAGAGCCCAATCAGTACGTTCATCCTCATCCAATGTTGTCTTGCTCCCACCATCGTCCCCCATCACTCAAAGTTTTCACCTGTAGTCCATCGTGTCCTGCTTGTATTAATGACATATCTCATGTAGTTTTTACAGACTGTAGCACACTTGCTTGAGGATCACACTTTGTCTCTTACCATTGAGGGTTCCTCTGGGACTTAAGTCTCGTCCAGGTCATAGCTGCTGCAAGAAAGGTCATCACAATTCTCGTCTTTGTGTGTTTCCATGCTCACCTGAGGAATGTGCCTCATCTCACATCCAGGACCCGTGGGGGTGTGCCTCCATCATGAGTGTATGAGGGACACGATGCATCTTGTTATTCTTTACCTGTCCTGCTCAATCCCTCTGGACCCATAAATACTTCATTGAGAGATAAGAGCCCTGAATTTTGCACAGATTTTTCTCCATTTAATGTCACTCCACATGCATAAACAAGTTCGTTCTCACTCATCAGGTTCAGTCAGCACAACGTTAGCCTTGTGACAGAGCAGCGGGAGGAATGTCTTGTTGAAGGAAAAGGAAGTCAGACCTCTGCAGATGAGATTGAGATGCGAGCTGTGGAGGTGATGTCCCCTGGGGTGAGACAGTGAGTGTGTGCTATCCGTGCCACTGGGAGGACACGGTACTGAGGGAACTTTGGATACAGGTAGAGCCAATACCATTTGATTGAGCAGTAGGTGACGTGGGGAACAGGGGAAGCATGAGTTTTCTCAAGCAATATGACCTGGTGAGAGCAGTGGCAGAAATGGAGTCACCTGCAGGTAAAGTTTGCAATAATTCACGGCCCTTTACTAAATTTCTTCTTAATATTTTTTTTTCTTTGACAGACACTGGGAGAGTGTCAGAGAGAAGGACAGATAGGGACAGACAGACAGGAAGCAAGAGAGATAAGAAGCATCAGTATTCGCTGCGGCACCTTAGTTGTTCACCGATTGATTTCTCATATGTGCCTTGACCTTGGGTCTACAGCAGAGCAAGTGACCCATTTCTCAAGCCAGAAATTTTGGACTTCAAGTCAGTGACCTTTCAATGAAGACAGCGACCTTTTGTGTCATGTGTATGATCCCACGCTCAAGCCAGCTACCCTGTGTTCAAGCTGGTGAGCCCACGCTCAAACCTGTGACCTCAGGGTTCCAATCTTGGCTTCTTCGTATCCCAGTCCTACCCTCTATCCACTGCACCACTGCTCGGTCAAACTTCTTCTTCCTTTTCCTCTTCTTCCCCTTCTTTCTATTCTTCCTCTTTTTCTTCATCTTCTACCCCTTCCTCTTCTTCCTCTTTTTCATCATCTTTTTTCTTCTTTTGTTTTCTGTGCCTCTTCTTTCTTCTCCTTTTCCTCCTCCTCTTCCTCTTTTTAATCCTCTTTTCTTCCTCCTCCTCCTCCTCCTCCTCTTCTTCTTCTCTCCTTTTATCACTCTATCTCTTTCTCCTTTTTCTAAATCTTCTTCCTTATACCTTCTATCCACTGCACCACTGCTCAGTCAAACTTCTTCTTTCTTTTTCTCTTCTTCCTCTTCCTCTTTCTTTCTCTTCCTCTTCTTCCTCCCCTTCCTCTTCTTCCTCTTCTTCCTCTTCTTCGTCATCTTCTGTTTTCTTCCTTTGTTCTTCTTTGCCTCTTCTTTCTCCTCTTCTTCCTCCTCCTCTTCCTCTTTTTATTTCTTTCTCTTCCTCCTCCTCCTCCTCATCTTCTTCTTTTCTTGCTCTATCTCTTTCTCCTTTTCCTTCTTCTAAATCTTCTTCCTTATAATTCTACCTTCAACCTTATTCTTGTTTTCTTCTGATCTCACAGAATGAATAAAAGACTGACTGGGGATGTTGAGGGCATCAGCATTCCTGCATCTTCAAACTCTTGATGGAACTAAGATCTCTGCATTCCATCCAGGTGTGTGCTCCAACCTCTGAGTTTCTGTTTTCCCAGTTGTGGGTCGTTCTGACAGCCTATCTTTAGTATGCTCCAGCACAGCATTACCACACGTATGACATAATGTCCTGTATGTAGAAATGACACATCTCAAGTACTTCTTTAGTGTGTAGTACACTCGCTCAAGGGTCACACTCTGTCCCTCACTCTTGGGGTTTCTGCTGGGACTGAGTCAAATCAAGGTCACAGCTGCCATGGTGGGAAGAGGTCACCACTGTTCTCAACCCTTGTGTTTTTCCTCTTGCACATATTCCTAGTCTGTGACAGATTCTGAATTATTCTTGTTTTTTCCAATATCTGGTTATGACTCCCTAATGAATTTTTTCATATTTCTTACTTCTCTCTCTCTCTTCTCAAATAGAGCATTGAAAACCAACACTGCTCTTTCCTGAAGCTCTTTAGGCTAATCCTGGACTCTGAGATAGTGTTCAGCATTCTCACCGCCGTGATTGTGAGTTACTAACTCGTGTGTGCCCCTGCATGTACCACTCAGAACTATCAAGTCACTTGTGCCGTCACCGGAGACATTTAAACTGTGAACTTGGCATTATATTAGATTGCCACAGTGGTCCTTACTCTCAAATCTGGTGATGCTTCTGCCCAATATTTAGAATATTTTTTCTTTATTGAATTAATTGTGGTGATGCTGGTAAACATAATTATACAACTTTCAGGTGACCAGTTCTACCACAAATACAACCCTGTTGTGTGTCCACCCCTTTCTCCTGGTCAGTTCTTTGTCCATCACCACTTATCACCCCTGTGCCTAATTGGATATCATCTGGAATCAGAACTGTTTTCTAAAACTATTAATCTTTGTTTTCCTCAGTTTCAATGGATCTCTTTGTCATAAGTGTCTGACGGCTACACCACATGGCATCACCTCCTCTGTCAGTTCAACAGGTAATTCTCCAGATCCTCAGTGAGCGAAAGGTAACTCTACAATCTCAGATTTATGTTATGCCGAAGATAGAACAATAAATACTTCTTCTTCTCTTGAAATGGATTCCACAAAATAGGTTTCTTATACTTTTTTCTGTGTGTTATGAAGACAGAGAGAGGGAGGACTAGGGACAGACAGGCAGGAAGGGAGAGAGATAGCATCAGTTCTTCATCGTGGCTCCTTAGTTGTTCACTGATTGCTTTCTCATATGCGCTTTGGCTGGGCTTAGAGAAGAACAAGTGGTGCCTTGCTCAAGCCAGAGACCTTCGGCACAAGTGAGCAACCATGAGGTCATGTCTATAATTTCAAGCTCAAGCCAGTTATTTTGGGGCTTCAAACCTGGGTTCTCCATGTCCCAGTCCAATGCTCTATGTACTGCGCCACAGCCTGGTCAGGCTCTTTTACTTTTTTTGTTACTAAATTTATTGGGGTAACATATTGAATATATAAATGTTGATTTGTTGATTTTAGCCAGAGAGGAAAGTAGAGAGAAAGACAGAAACACAGATATGTTCGTGTACGTGCCCTCACCGGGGATGGGCACCTTAGCACGTGGGGACAACATTCCACCATGAGCACCCGGCTAGGGCTGAGTGGAGAGGATTTTAGAGGTTGAGTGACAGTGTAACCATGTGCCTGCGTTTTCAAGAAAGAACTTTGTTTTTGACATATTTGACTCTGAGGCAAACAAAGTCTAAAAGTTGCCTCTCACAGGATAGCAGGGATTGGAGAATGGCAGCAGGACCTTGATTGGAAACCCTAAGTATGTACATGAAATTCCTACCTTGTTTTACTATTTCTTGTATTGATTTGAGAGAGAGAGAGAGGCAAGAGATAGAAAGGGAGAGAGATAAGAAGCATCAACTCGTGGTTGCTTCACTTCACTCGTTCATTGATTGCTCCTTGTAGTTTTCTTGAACATGAGGGCTCCAGCCAGACCAGTGACACCTTACTCATGCTGCGGACCCTGTGCTCAAGCTAAAGGAGTCAGTGCTCTAGCCAGCGACCACGGAGTTTTGAAATGGGGACCTCTGCTTACCCACAGGGCCGTCACCAGTCAGGTTCGCTGGGTCTTTGTGAGACTCTAAATGGAATCTGTACCTACCAGGGACAGTTCAGGGACCAGCATGTCTGCAGCAGTGTATGACCCAGGTCACTGAGAAGCTAGTACTGAACTTGCATCGAGCCCTCTCTTGTTCTGAGTCCAACTAAAATGTGCAGCTCTTCAGGTCCCTCCATAAAGTTTCAGGAGTCTATACTCACCTGAGGAATGTGCCGCCTCTCACACCCAGAGCCACCGGGGGCTGTGCCTCCATCATGGTTGTACGAGGGACCGGACGTTCCTATTATCTTTTACCTTGATAGTTACCTGTCCTGTTGAATCCCTCTGATCCATGAATATTTCACTGAGGGAGAAGAGCCCTGAATTTTACACAGATTTATTCTGCACCTTCTAATGTTCAAAATGGCTAAACAAGTCTGTTCTCACTCACTCGGTCCAGTCAGCACAGCATCGTCCTTTTAATGGAGCCGTGGGAGGGATGCCCATAGCTAGAAAGGGAAATGAAGACCTCTGCCACTCATCTGGTGCTGCTTTGACCTCGCTGACTGTTAGAGAAATCAGACCCTCCTCGCGTTAGTGCCCCCGCCCAGGTATTCTACTACGCCCAACACATTGAGATATTTTAATTAACTTGATGCCACTTCCGATGTAAGGTCTTGACTTCAAAGAATCATTTACCGAAGCTCTTTATAGATGACAAGGGTTTATTCTTAATTTATTTCTAAATGTACAGGGAGAGGTGTGTCTGTAGATTGCTATCAGAGTGGTGATTAGGACTTCAGTCTCTCCAATCTTTCCTATTCGTTCTTCTATATTCAACCCAAGGGAGAGTGGACATGCTCATGTCACTTCCTGTGGGCCGTCGGTGAATTCATACTTCAGCCAAATATGCCAACTGTCAGAGACCTTTGTTATGAGCCCAGAGACAGGTGCAAATGCAGCATCAATAAATTCATTCTCATTCAAAACTCTGTCCCTCTCACCATCGCCCCCCATCATTCAGCGTTCCCACACATAGTGCATACTTCCCGGCTAGTATGAATGACACATATCAAGTATTCTTTCAGAGTGTGGCACACTTGCTCAAGGGTCACCCTCTGTCTCTAAACCTTGGGGTGTTTGGGGACATGAGTGTGGCCAAGTTGCCAGCTGCCACAGGAGAGGTCACCACGATTCTTACCCTTCTTGGTTCTTCATGCGCAATTTCCTGGTCATGACAAACCTGAGTTATTCTAGTTTTCTGCAATATCTTTTTGTAACTCTCCAAATTAACTTTCCCATTTTTTTTTTTACCCAGGCTTGGAACAATTGAGAACTAAACTGCTTTTCTATGGAGCCCTAAAGCTGAACTTGGAGTCTGTGATAGTCTTCAGGGTCCTCACCACAGTGGTTGAGTCAATAACTCATGTCTGCTGCTTTTGGACCACTCAGAACTATCATATCATCTGCGCTGTTAACACAGACATTTGAACTGCAAACCACGATATCTGTTAGACTGCCACAACAGTCTTCATTCCACCATCTAGTGATGCTTTAGTCTAATATCTAAAAGTGTTTTTGCCTGGCTGACTACTCTCCAGCATCAGAATATTTTCTTTTGAACTAATGCATTCTGTTTTTCTGTTCCTTTAGTAGACTTTCTTTCTCATTAAATACCCAATGGGGACACCATTTACAAAACCTCCTGCTACCACATTCAACACATGATACTCCACATCCTTAATAAAGATAAGGTAAGTATATAAAAGTGGACTTAGGGTACTTAAAAGAAAGGAGAAAGTCTCTTTTCTTGAACAAGATGGGGACTGGCAAATCTTTTCAATTAAATTTACTGGGTTCATCCTGACCAGGAGGTTCCACCATGGAATGAGTGTCAGACTGGGATCCACAGGACCCAGGCTGAAAACCCCAAGGCCGGCGACTTGAGCACGAGCTCACCAACTGAGCGCAGGCTCGCTGGCTTCAGCCTGGGATAATAGACATGACTTCATTGTTGCTGGCTTTAGCGCAGATGTTGCTGTCTTGAAGCACAAGGGTGTTTGCTTGAGCCCAAGGTTTCTGGCTTGAGCATGGGGTCACTCATTTTGCTGTAACCCCCGCCCTGTCAAAGCACATGTGAGAAAGCAATCAATGAACAATAAAGGTGTCATAATGAAGACTTGATACTTCTCATTTCTCTCTCTTTCTATCCATCTGTCCCTATGTTTCTCTCTCTCTGTCTCTGTCACAGAATAAGGAATTTATTGCGGTAACATTAGTTAATATTATATTAATTTCCTTGTACATACTGATAATAAAAGGCTTGCATGTTCTATGGTTTTTATCACCTCCCAAAGTCTAGTCCTCTTCCGTCTTTCCTTCTTTTACCCCATTTATCCACTTTTTTTCTGGATACTGCCATTCTTTCCTCTGTGTCTATAAGTTTGGTTATTATTTGTTTAGTTTGTATCTTTTTATTTATATTTCTCATATGAGTGAAACATCAGCATGGGTCAGTCAGCCTATCTACTTGGTTATGGAAATCTTTCTGTGAGAGGTCACATTGTTCTTTTTTATTTATATTTATATTTATTGATTTAAGAGAAGCGATGGGACAGGGAGAGAGAAACATCGATTTCTTTTTCTACTTTCATGCTGTCATTGGTAGACTTTTGTGTGTGTCTTGACCAGAGGTCAAACCCACAACCTTAGGGTATCAGGACAATACTTTAACCAATTGAACTACTTGCGTGGTCAAAACCAAAGCCCATTTTTCTCAGCATCATATGAGACACATACATCTTCAGGAATGCTTGTCCACTGAGGGAGATTTAGTCACATTTTTTTGCCCAGGTGTCACTGTTGAATATTTTTTAATCATGTTTGTTTCGAGTCCCTGACCATTTATTTAAAATATTGACCCAAGACTTTGAATCACTATATACATGCTTTTCTGATCACTTGTCTTCCAAGCAAAGTGAGGATGAGATGACCTGCCCCAAACTATGCCCGTTTTGACAGTGTGCCTTACCTCCTGACTTTCTTGAATGTCCATAGATAGTCTGTCCTGCTTCAGCTGTCCACTTCTTGGTGGTTCACTGACATCATGCTAAGTTATCTGTAAGCCAGGATATTTCTTTTCTTACTCAGTTATCAGGTCATGGGGTGATCCCATGAGTCCTCAGGTATGTGAGGAAAGAGGGATCCATTGTATTGCCATAGAGACTGAGGGCATCTCGTCCACTACTTATATAACTGACATGTCCCTGCAGCGTCTTCCCAGGTTGGGTCATGTAAGCACCCATTCACATGGATGCTGTATCTTCTTGTGCCTGGGCACCTTTATGAGTCTGTGGGTGATGTCACACCCTGGACACAATGAATAACTCAACATACATGCTAATGTGGTGGCCCATGGTGAAGCGTTTTATCTTTGAACCCAAGAAAACCCTTTGGGACAAACCACAGTCCATTTCAGGGATGATGACAGATCATTTCCCTGAGTGTTAATCATCTAGATTAGGACTTTTCTGGGTTCGAGAGGGAGTAAAAGCTGCTTGTGATGCCCTGACATGCCTCAGTCAGATCCTGGAACCTCTGCCTCCCAACAGATCTCTGTAGACCTCTGTCATCTGGAGTGTATTTCCGCCTAGTTCTCTACACCACAGTGACCACTACATATGACATTCACAATCCTCTGGTCGAGGGTCTGCAGTGTCCCTGTGACTCTGGAAGAAGGATGCCAGTAAGTGTTTGCAGCCCTGTGGTCAGTTCTCCACATGGCTTTCAGTGATGACACTGAAGATACAAAGGAGGCATATGCTTAGATGCTAGTTTTCTGGGTGAAGAGGATTTTAGAGTTTGAGTGGTGGTGTAAACACTTGACTTAAAAACTAGGACAAGAGCATTTTCTCCGGTGTCAGTAGGATTGATGGGTGACAGCAAGACCTTGCCTGAAAACACTGAGCATCTACACTGTCGTTCACTCCAGGTCTTGCTAAGGCTGCAAACAGCTTGCTGCCTCTTTCACTCCTGGGAGCATTGTGGTTAATTAGCCGACACCGTAGGTCGGAGCCATCAGACTGATGTGGGGCTGCTCTGACGTTGAGTTTGCTCAAGCAATTTGACCGGGTGAGAGCAGTGGCAGAACATGGAGTCACCTGCAGGTAACATTTGCAATAATTCACGGCCCTTTACTAAGTTTCATCTTCATATTCTTTTATTTTCTTTGACAGAGACTGGGAGAGAGTCAGAGAGAAGGACAGATAGGGACAGACAGACAGGAAGTGAAAGAGATGAGATGCATCAGAATTCGTTGCGGCACCTTAGTTTGTTCACCGATTGATTTCTCATATGTGCCTTGACTAGGGGTCTACATCAGAGAGAGTGACCTGTTTCTCAAGCCAGCAATCTTGGAATTAAAGCCAGTGACCTTTCAGCTGAAGACGATGACCTTGGGATCATGTTTATGATCCCTTGCTCAAGCTAGCTACCTTGTGCTCAAGCTGGTGAGCCCACGCTCAAGTCAGTGACCTCAGGGTTCCAATCCTGGCTTCTCCACATCCCAGTCCAATGTACTATCCACAGCACCACTGCTCGGTCAAACTTCTTTCTTTTCATCCTTTCCCCTTCTTCCTCTTTCTCTTCCTCTTCCTCCCCTTTCTCCTCTTCCTCTTCTTTGTCATCTTCTTTTTTCTTCCTTCATTTTTCTTTGCATCTTCTTCCTCCTACTCTGCATCCTCCTCTTCCTCTTCCTCATCCTCTTTCACTTCCTCCTCCTCCTACTCCTTTTTTTCCTCTTCTTCTTCTTTTCTTGCTGTATCTCTTACTCCTTTTCCTTCTTCTAAATCTTCTTCCTTCAACCTTCTAAACCTTCTACCTTCAACCTTATTCTTGTTTTCTTCTGAACTCACAGGATGAAGAAAGAACTGACTGAGGATGTGGAGGGCATCAGCATTCCTGCATCTTCAAACTCTTGATGGAACTCATATCTCTGCAGTTCATCCAGGTGTGTGCTCCAACCTCTGTGTTTCTGTTTTCCCAGTTATGGGCCATTCTGACAGCCTATGTTTTGTGTCTTCCAGACAATAGCTCACTCCTCAGTGAACTGATGTGGGAATTCTCTCAGCTGCTATGTCTAATTCAGTTATGATTTCTGGGTATAGGAGTCAACCACTGTATGGCTTTAGTGACCCAGTGGATCTGAGCTAAACCTCCATTGGTAAGCTGACCCTCAAGATCCTTGACTCTGAGTGTAGTGTCACAGTCACATTTGGTTTCACAGAATGCTACTTCAGGAAAGTGTCCTGGTTTACAGAATTATATTTTACTTTCTTGTCCCAATTCTGAATCACCGTGGTAAAATGCTAGCAGTCACTTGTAGGAAGATTTAAGGGAAGGTTTTTGGTATTAGTCTTTTGCAGTGTGTTGTGGTCCTTCTTCAAGTAGACCTGGTCTCCCTTTAGTAAAGGAATTCTGGTTGTATAAATGCTCAGTCTGAGAATTTTTTAAGAAGCTGACTCCATAGCTTTATGATTCAAGTTACGGAAGGTTCATTTCACCTAGAACATCTCCCCTTATTCAGAACAAGGAAGAATTGAGTAGGCTTCCTGCCTTTACTTGTAGGAGCACTATGATTCATGGGCCAGAGCCAGAGGTCAAAGCCAGGTGGACTGATCTGGTGCTGCTTTGACCTCGCTGCATGTGAGTGGAACCAGACACACCTAGTATTAGTGGCTGTAAAAGGCCCTTTGGCCCTGCCACCCTGGGATTCAGTTACTCCTGTCACACTTAGATTTTTAATTGATTTATGCCATTTCCAATGTAAGGTCTTGACTGCAGAGAACAGTCAACATGGAGCGCTTCAAAGATGACAAGGGTCCATTCTTGAATTTATTTATCAATGTGCAGTGAGAGGTGTGTCTTCTGGGGGCTATCAGAGTGATGATTAGGACATCAGTCTCTCCAAGCTCTCTAATTCTTTCTTTTATATTCAACCTAAGGAGAGTGGGCATGCCCTTGTCACTCACTGTGGGCCATCGCTGGATTTATATTTCAACCGACTGTTGCAACATACTGTCAGAGTCCTTTCTAATGAGCCCGGACACTGTGGCAAATGCATCATCAATAAATTCTTTTTAATTCAAACTTATGTCCCTATTACCCTCCTCCGCCTTCATTCGGCTTTCCCACACCTATCACATACTGTCCTGGGTGTATAAATGACACATCTCACGTACTTCATTCAGTCTGTAGCATACTCGCTCAAGGGTCACACTCTGTCCTTCATCCTTGGGGTTTCTGCTGGGAATGAGTCAAGTCAAGGTCACAGCTGCCATGGTAGAGAGAGGTCACCACTGTTCTCAACCCTTGTGTGTTTCCTGTTATACATTTTCCTAGTCTTTGACAGATTCTGAGTTATTCCTTTTTTTTCCAATATCTGATTATGACTCCCTAATTAATTTTTTTCATATTTCTCTCTTCTCTCTCTCTCTTCTCAAAGAGAGCATTGAGAACTAACACTACTCTTTTCTGAAGCTCTTTAGGCTGATCCTGGACTCTGAGATAGTGTTCATCATTCTCACCGCAGTGATTGTGAGTCACTAATTCATGTGTTCCCCTGCATGTACCACTCAGAACTGTCAAATGATCTGTGCCGTCACCAGAGACATTTAAACTGAACTTGGCATTATATTAGATTGCCACAGTGGTCCTTACTCTACAATCTGGTGATGCTTCTGCCCAATATTTAGAATATTTTTTTAATTGAACTTGTTAGGGTGATGCTGGTTAACATAATTATACAGGTTTCAGGTGCCCAGTTCTACAACAAATACAACCCTGTTGTGTGTCCACCCCCTCCCCCTGGTCAGTTCTTTGTCCATCCCCATTTATCACCCCTGTGCCTAATTGGATACCCTCTGGAATCAGAACTGTTTTCTAAAACTATTAATCTTTGTTTTCCTCAGTTTCCATGTATCGCTTTCTCTTAAGTGTCTGACGGCTACACCACATGGCATCCCCTCCTCTGCCAAGTTCAACAGGTGATTCTCCAGATCTTCAGTGATCCAAAGGTAACTCTACAATCACGGATTTATGTTTTGCCAAATACAGAAGAATATTCCTTCTTCACTTGAAAAGGAGTCGACAAAATAGCTTTCTTATACTTTTTTCTGTGTGTTACAGACACAGAGAGGTACAGGTAGGAACAGACGAGCAGGAAGGGAGAGAGATAAGTATCAGTTCTTCATTGTGGTTCCTTATTTGTTCATTGATTGCTTTCTCATATGTGCTTTGAAAGGGCCTAGAACAGAACGAGTGACACCTTGCTCAAGCCAGAGACCTTCTGCTCAAGCCTGCAACCATGGGGGTCATGTCTATAATTTCAAGCTCAGGTCGGTTACCTTGGGGCTTCAAACCTGGGTCCTCCATGCCCCAGTTCAAGGCTCTATGCACTGTGCCACAGCCTGCTCAGGCTCTTTTACTATTTTTGTTACTAAATTTATTGGGGTAACATATTCAAAATATAAATGTTTATTTGTTGATTTTAGCCAGAGAGGAAAATAGAGAGAAAGACAGGAGCACAGATATGTTCCTGTACGTGCCCTCACCATGGATGGGCAGCTTAGCACATGGGGACAACCCTTCCAACATGAGCACCCGACCGGGGCTGGGTGGAGAGGATTTTAGAGGTTGAGTGACAGTGTAACCATGTGCCTGTGTTTTCATGAAAAAACTTTGGTTTTGACATATTTGACTCTGATACAAACATAGTCTAAAAGTTGCCTCTCACAGGACAGCAGGGATTGATGAATGACAGCAAGACCTTGGTGAAAACCCTAAGTATGTACACGAATTTTCTACCTTGTTTTACTATTTCTTGTATTGATTTGAGAGAGAGAGAGGCAAGAGATAGAAAGGGAGAGAGATAAGAAGCATCAGCTTGTGGTTGCTTCACTTTACTTGTTCATTGATTGCTCCTTGTAGTTGTCTTGACCATGGTGGCTCCAACCAGACCAATGACACCTTACTCAAGCTTCCGACCCTATGCTCAAGCTGGAGGAGTCTGCGCTCTAGCCAGCGACCACGGAGTTTTGAAATGGGGACCTTTGCTGTACCCACTGTACCATCACCAGTCAGGTTCGCTGGGTCTTTGTGAGGCTCTAAATGGAATCTGTACCTACCAGGGACAGTTCAAGGACCAGCATGTCTGCAGCAGTGTATGACCCAGGTCACTGAGAAGCTAGTACTACAGCCTGAACTTGCATCGAGCCCTCTCTTGTTCGGAGTCCAACTAAAATGTACAGCTCTTCAGGTTCCTCCATAAATTTGCAGGAGTCTATTTTCACCTGAAGAATGTGCCCCCTCTAACATCCATAGCCAAAGGGGCTGTGCCTCCATTATGGTTGTACAAGGGGCAGGACGTCCCTAGTATTCTTTACCTTGACAGTTACCTGTTCTGTTGAATCCCTCTGGACCCATGAATATATCACTGAGGCAGAAGAGCCCTGAATTTTACTCAGATTTATTGTGCAGCCTCTAATGTTCAAAATGCCTAAACAAGTCTGTTCTCACTCACTAGGTCCAGTCAACACAGCATCGTCCTTTTAATGGAGCCATGGGAGGGATGCCCTTAGCTAGAAAGGGAAGTCAAGACCACTGCCACTCATCTGGTGCTGCTTTAACCTCGCTGACTGTTATAAAAACCAGACCATCCTCACGTTAGTGCACCCCCTAGGTATTCTACTACGCCCAACTCATTGAGATATTTTAATGAAATTGATGCTTCCAATGTCAGGTCTTGACTGCAAAAAATCATTTACACGAAGCTCTTTAAAGATGACAAGTGTCTATTCTTAATTTATTTCTCAATGTACAGGGAGAGATGTGTCTGTAGGGTGCTGTTAGAGTGGTGATTAGGACTTCAGTCTCTTCAGGCTTTCCGATTCGTTCTTCTATATTCTACCCAAGGGAGAGTGGATATCCTCATATCAATGCCTGTGGGCCATCGCTGGATTTATACTTCATCCAATATGCCAACACACTGTCAGAGACCTTTGTAATGAGCCCCGACACAGGTGTAAATGCAGCATCAATAAATTCATTCTCATTCAAAATTCTGTCCCTCTCACCATCGTCCCTTATCATTCAGCGTTCCCACACATAGTGCATACTTCCCTGCTTGTATGAATGACACATCTCAAGTATTCTTTCAGAGTGTAGCACACTTTCTCAAGGGTCACACTCTGTCTCTAAACCTTGGGGTTTTTAGGGACGTGAGTGTGGCCAAGCTGGCAGCTGCCACAGGAGAGGTCACCACCATTCTTACCCTTTTTGGTTCTTCTTGTGCAATTTCCTGGTCATGACAAACCCTGAGTTATTCTAGTTTTCTGCAATATCTTTTTGTAACTCTCCAAATTAACTTTTTCTTTTTTTTTTTTTTTTTTTACCCAGCTTGGACTGATTGAGAACTAAACTGCTTTTCTATGGAGCCCTAAAGCTAAACTTGGAGACTGTGATAGTTTTCAGGGTCCTTGCCACAGTGGTTGTGAGTCAGTAACTCATGTCTGCTGCTTTTAGACCACTCAGAAATAACAGATCATTTGCGCTGTTAACATAGACATTTGAACTGAAAGCCACGATATCTGTTAGAGCCACATCAGTCTTCAGTCCACCATCTAGTGATGCTTTAGTCTAATATCTAAAAGTTTTCTTGCCTGGCTGACTACTCGCCACATCAGAATATTTATTTTTTTAAAAATGCAATTTGTTTTTCTGTTTGTTTCTTAGATATTCTTTCTCAATAAATATCCAATGGGGACACCATTTACAAAACCTCCCACTACCACATTCAACACATAATACACCAAAGCCTTAATGAAGATAAGGTAAGTATATAAAAGTTGACTTATGGTACTTAAAATTAAGGAGAAAGTCTCTTTTCTTGAACAAGATGGGGACTGGCAAATCTTTTCAATTAAATATACTGGGTCCAGCCTGACCAGGAGGTTTCACCATGGAAAGAGTGTCAGACTGAGATCCAGAAGACCCAAGTTCAAAACCCCAAGGTCGCTGACTTGAGCACAAGCTCACCAACTGAGCGCAGGCTCGCTGGCTTGAGCGTGGGATAGTAGACATGACTTCATGGTCGCTGGCTTCAGCCCAAAGGTTGCTGTCTTGAAGCACAAGGGTGCTGGCTTGAGCCCAAGGTTGCTGGCTTGAGCAAGGGGTCACTCATTTTGCTGTACTCCTGCTCTGTCTAAGCACATGTGAGAAAGCAATCAAACAACAATTAAGGTGCCATAATGAAGACTTATTTCTCATTTCTCTCCCTTCCTGTCCATCTGTCTCTGTTTCTCTCTCTCTGTCTCTGTCACAGAAAAAGACATTTATTGCAGTCACATTGGTTAATATTATATTAATTTCCTTGTACAAACTGATTATACAAGGCTTGCATATTCTATGGTTTATCACCTCCCAATATCTAGTCTTCTTCTGTCATCACCTCTTTGACCCCATTTACCCACATTTTCTGGAGACTGCCATTCTTTCCTCTGTGTCTATAAGTTTGGTTATTATTTTTTTGTTATGTCTTTTTATTTATATTTCTCATGTGAGTGAAACATCAGCATGGGTCGGTCAGCCTATATACTTGGTTATGGAAATCTTCCTGTGAGAGGTCACATTGTTCCTTTTTATTTATATTTATATTTATATTTATTTATTTAAGAGAAGCGAAGGGACAGCAAGCAAGAAACATCTATTTCTGATTCCACTTTCATTGCGTCATTGGTAGACTCTTGTGTGTGTCTTGACCAGGGGTCGAACCCACAACCTTGGGGTATCAGGACAATACTTCAAACAATTGAACTATGTGCGTAGTCAGAGCCAAGACCACATTTTTTGCAGCATCATATGAGTCATATATATCTTCAGGAAATTTGTCTACTGAGAGAGATCTAGTCACATTTTTCTTGCCCAGGTGTCACTGTTGAATATTTTTTAATCATGTTTGCTTCGAGTCCCTGACCATTTATTCAAAATATTGACCAAGACTTTGAATAACTATATACATGCTTTTCTGGTCACCTGTTCTCCAAGCAAAGTGAGAATGAGATGACCTGCCCCAAACTATGCCCGTTTTGACAGTGTGCCTGACCCACTGACCTTCACGAATGTCCTCAGATTGTTTGTCATGATGCAGCTGTCCTCTTCCTGTTGGTTCACTGACATCATGCTACGTTATCTGTAAGCCAAGATATGTCTTTTCTTAGTGAGCAGGTCATGGGGTGATCCCATGAGTCCTCAGGTATGTGAGGAAAGAGGGATCCACTGTATAGCCATCAAGAATGAGGACATCTCGTTCACTACTTATATAATTGACATGTGCCTGCAGTGTCCTCCCAGGTTGGGTCATGTATGCACCTCTTCACATGGATGCTTTATATTCCTGTGCATGGGCACCTTTATGACTCTATGGGTGATGTCACACCCTGAACACAATGGATAGCTCAGAATGCGTGCTAATGTGGTGGCCCATGGTGAAGTGTTTCTTCTTTGAACCCAAGAAAACCCTTTGGGACAAACCATAGTCCATTAGAGGGATGATGACAGATCATTTGCCTGATTTTTTAATACCTAAGTTAGGACTTTTCTGGGTTTGAGAGGGAGGAATACCCACCTTTGATGCCCTGACATGCCTCAGTCAGATCCTGGAACTCGTACCTCTCAGTAGGTCCCTGTAGACTTCTGTCGTCTGGAGTGACTTCCTGCCCAGCTCTCTATACCCCAGTGAACAGTGAATTTGATGTTCACCGTCCTCTAGTCCAGGGTCTACTGTGTCCGTGTGACTCAGGAGGAAGGAAGCCATTAAGTGTTTGCTGCCCTGTGGTCAGTTCTCCACCTGGCTCTCAGTCATGACACTGTAGAGACAAAGGAGGGGTATGCTTAGATGCTAGTTTTCTGGGTATAGAGGATTTTAGAGGTTGGGTGGTGGTGCAAACATTTGACTTAAAAACTAGGACAAGAGCGTTTCTCCAGTGTCAGTAGGATTGGTGGGTGACAGCAAGAACTTGCCTGAAAACCCTGAGCATCTACACTGTCGGTCACTCCAGGTCTTGCTAAGCCTGCAAACAGCATCTCTCTCTTCCAATGTAGTGCTAAGACCATCGTATCTGCTAGAACCTGGTCGGGTGATAGAGCAGCCTGTACCACATCCCAGACTGTTAAAGAACCCTTTCTTTTCTGGGTTCACTGAAAATGGGCAGCTCTTCAGGTCTCACTATAAATTTTCAGGAGTCTCATGCCCACCTGAGGAATGTGCCACCTCTCACATCCAGAGCCCACAGGGGCTGTGCCTCTATCATGGTTGTATGAGGGCTTGATGCCCCAACTTATCCTTTACCTTGAACAATTACCTGTCCTACTCAATCCTCATGAACCCATAAATATTTCACTAAAAGATAAGAACCCTGAATTTGACACAGATTTATTCTGCAGCTTCTACCATTCATATGCATGGACAAGTCTAGATTAGAACTTTTCCCACTCACCAGGTCCCGTCAGGACAAGATCATCCTTGTAATGCAGGAGTGGAAGGGATGTCCTCTTTGTGGAATATGAAGTCAAAGCTCTACAGACAGGACGCAGATCTAAGCTATGGAAGTGATGTCCCCTGGGGTGAGAGGGTGAGTGTGTGCTCGCCCCGCCACTGAGAGGACATAGCTCTAATTGATGTTTGGGTACAGGTGTATCAAATCCATTTTTGTCAACAAGAGTTGACATGGCAGCCATGGAATCTGTGAGTATGCTCAAGCTATGAGACCACATTGGTGCTGCAATGACAGAATTACCTGAAGGTAAGGTCTGCATAATTCGCTGCCATATTTTAAATTTTTATTTAGAAAACGTATTTATCAGGGTGACATTGAACAATAAGAGTGTGTATGTTTTAGGCTGACCAGGTAGTGGCACAGTGGATAGAGTATCGGAATAGGGTGCAGAAGACCCAGGTTCGAGATCCTGAGCTCGCTAGTTTGAGCGCGGGCCCATCAGGCTGGAGCAAAAGCTCACCAGCTTGACCCAAGGTCACTGGCTCTAGCAAGGGTTTTCTCGTACTGCTGAAGGCCCATGGTCAAGGCACATGTGAGAAAGCAATCAATGAACAACTATGGTTTCGCAAATGTAACGAAAAACTAATGATTGATGCTTCTCACCTCTCTCTGTTCCTGTCTGTCTGTCTATCTGTTCCTATCTATCCCTTTCTCTATCTTTCTCTATGTCCCTGTAAAAAAAAAAAAAAGAGTGTATAGGTTTCAGGTAAATGTTTCTATAGCATTTGAACTATTGATTATGTTGCATACCCATCACCCAGGTCAAATCATTTTCAATCACCGATATTTGTCCCTCTTGACTTTCTTTCCCAAGCCCCCTTGCCACCTCCATCTCCCCCTGGTAACCACTTCACTTTTTTCTATGTCCCTGTGCCTCAGTTTTATATCTCTCCTAGGTGTGAAGTCATATAGTTCCCAGATTTTTCTGAATTAGTTATTTACTCAATATAATGTTCTTCCGTCCAGGTACTAACCAGGCCCAGTCCTGCTTAGCTTCTGAGTTCCGGCCTGATCCGGTGCATTCAGGGTGCTGTGGCTGTAGACTCAGTATAATGTTCTCAATATCTGTCCATTTTGTCATAAATGTCACTATGTCATCATTTCTTATCGCTGAGCAGTATTCCATTGTATATATCCACATCTTCTTTATCCAGTCCTCTATCAAGGAGCACTTGGGTTGTTTCCATGTCTTGGCCACTGTGAATAATGTGAGGACAGGGATGCATGTGACTTTACATACGAATGTTTTTGAATTTTAGAGTTATATACCGAGTACAGTGATGCTAGGTGATATGATAGTTCTATTCTTCATTTTTTGAGGAACCACCATACTTTCTTCCCTAATGGTTGTATTAATTTGCATTCTCACCAACAAAATTCATTGCCATTTAGTAAGTTGGTGCTTTTTTATTTTCTGCCCCCACAGGACAAACAAAGACCTGACTGAGGATGAGGAGGGCATCCGCATTCTTGCATCTTCAAACTCCTGATGGAGCTCAGATCTCTGTTGTCCATCCAGGTGTGTGGCCCAGCCTGTGAATTCCTGTTTTCCCACACATGGGCAGTTCTGACGGCCTCTCTCTAGCCTTTGCCAGCATGGTATCCTCTGTCCTCAATTATCCTGTGTGGGGATTCTCTGGTGCTATGTCTATCTGAGTTACATGAGCTAGGTCTAGAGGACAACCACGGGATGACATTAGGGACCCAGTGGAAGCACTGCAACATGGACCTGAGCTGAACCCTATTGGTCACCTTACCCTCAAAAGCACCTGGTCTGATGCAGGGTCATGGTGACATTTTGAATCTCCCATATACAATATGATTTCCAAAACTTGTCCGGTAGCCCCTGAATTACCTGTGTCAGTGGCACTGTCACTCTGGTCAAAGGCTTTCCTTCTCTGGTGAATGGCATGAAATGAACTTATCAGTATAGAGTTTTTGTTGTCTCTGGGGTGTTTCGTCAAGAGATCTGGTCTTTCTTTCATCAAAGCTCTTTGAGGGTGTACACTGGATGAAGAAGATTTTAGAGATTGAGTGATGGCACAACCAGTTGAACTGAAAAATAGGACAAGAGCAGTTCTTCAAGTGTTAGTAAGACTGATGGGACCAAGGGATGTGTGAGTTTGCTCAATCAATGAGACCACATTAGGGCAGCCACAGCTATTATAGTCACCTGCAGGTAAAGTTTTCAGTAATTCAATGACATAATATTTTCTTCATTTTTTTTTTCTGCACAGGACACATAAAGAGCTGAATGAGTATGTGGTATCAACCAACATTCCTGCATCTTTCCAGTCATTCATTGTGGCACAGATCTGTGCCATCCATCCAGGTGTGTGGCAATCCTTGATTTACTATCTTTGTAGTTGTGGGCAGTTCTGGTGGCCTCTGTTTAGTCTCTCCCACCACAGAACCTTCATCCTCAGTGAGCCTGTGCGTGGATTCTCCCAGCTTTTATGTCTACATTAGTAATGAGTTCTTGGTCTAGTAAAGAGCCACACAATGGCTTAATGGATTCAGTGGACACACTCTAAGAGGACCTGAGCTAAACTCCCTGAAGCTCAGAAACCTCTATTTAGAGTGGAGGATCACAGCCCCATTATGGGTCCCCATATACAATGTCACTTCAGATATTGTGTCCTATAGTCTTTGAATACAGCGATGGGTCCCTTGGGGACAGACTTGAGGTATAATGTAAAATATAATTGTTCAGTAGACTGTTGAGCTCTTCCTCAGAGGGCTTCTGGTTTCCCCATCACTTAAGTGATTTTGGGTATGTATAGTGGCTCAGGTCTGAGATTGGTTAATATTCTGGTGCCATACATTCTTGTCCATTCATTTCAACTAGAATATTTACTTATACAGGTCAAGTGAGAAGTGAGCATGCTTGCTGCCTCTCTTACTCCTAGGAGCACCGTGGTTAATGAGCTGACACCATAGGTTGGGGCCATCAGACTGGTGTGGGGCTGCTCTGACCTTGCTGCCTGTTAGAGGACCAGAGCCACTAATAGACTAGAGGGTGAACAAGATTTATCTCAGTCACTCCAGAATGCACTACGTTTCATCACATTTAGAATTTCTAATTGGGTGCCTATGTTCCCACGGTAAGTTCGGGTCTTTATAAAAGAGTGATCAAGGAGCTCCTCAAATATCAGTTGTTTCCTCTAAACTGTCACAGTATAGGGGTGTCACTCAATATATGGGTGAAAGTTAAAGGTATTTCTTGTACACACTTGCAGTGGTGAATAAGACTTAGATGACAGACCCACTCTAACATTTTAGTATCTTAAATATTAGATATATATTTATAGCATGAGGGAGGCAGGAAGAGGACTAAGAGAGAAGAAGGAGAGAGAGAGGAGAAGCATCAATTTGTAGTTGTGGTATTTTTATTGTTCATTGATTGCTTCTCATACATGCCTTGACCAGGAGGCTCAACCAAGCCAGTGTGATTTTGCTCAAGCCAGCAAATTTTGGGCTCAAGACAGCGACCCAGAGTCATAAAGTGGCCTTGCACAGGAAGATACAGCATCTATGTGATGTGGCGCAAACACGACCCAACATGGGAGGACACTGCAGGCACATGTCAGTTATATAAGTTGTGACTGCATTACTCTCAGTCCCTATGGGTATACAGTGGGTCCCTCTTTCTGAGCACACCTGGAGACTAATGGGGAGCTCCCTGTGACCTGTTGTCAGAGGAAGGAAGGGCATAGCGTGGCTTACAGATAACTTGGCATGATGTCAATGAACCACTAGGAGGTTGACAGCTGCAGCACAACAAACCCTCTGTGAACATTCCTGATAGACAGTGGTTGAAGGAAAGCGGCACCATGGGCCATGTTTATTCCACTAATTTATTCTGAGACTGCTGACACTCAGAGTGCATGAACACGTCTAGACTAGAACTCTTCCCACTCACCAGGTCTGGTCAGCACAATGTCGTCCCAGTAATGCACAGCGGGAGAAAAACCACTGGGAACCACAGCATCCACTCTGCTCCGTCTGTGGTGCCGTGACCCAGTGTTGAGATATTTTTGTGACTGTCTGAACTCTGAAATTAAAAACCAGTTTTTAAACTCTTAATGACTGATTTTCTCTTATTTTCATGGAAACTATACTTTATTCATTGTGTGCTGAGTTTCCATAGAGTGTGCCCTCTACTACCGAGTCTCAACAGATTATGTGCATGATCCTTAGAGCACAAGGTCAGTAAACACAATATTTATATTACTAACAAGAAAGAAGAATGTCTCTTCTTTCCTTATACAGGGAGGTGGCTGACTATATTTCTTTTCAACATTTCTTTATTGTTATACTTCTGGGGTTAACATGATTAACACATTAAATAATTTTACTTGTACAGCTTTTTGTTTCACAGTGACAGAGAGACAGACAGACAGAGACAGGCAGTCAGGAAGAGAGAGAGATGAGAAGCCACAATATGTACTTGAGGCACTTTATTCATTAATTTCTATTCATATGTGAATTGACTAAGAGGCTCAATTTGAGCCACTGACATGTTACTCAAGCCAACGACCTTGGGCTTAATCAGTGAAACTAGGGCTCCAGCCAATAACCATTGGATCATGTCTATGATCCCACACTCAAGCTGACTACTCTGTGCTCAAGCTAGATAAACCCATGCTTAAGGTATCAACATCAAGGTGTTGAACCTGGATCCTCAGTGTTTCAGTTTGATGCTCTACCCACTGTACCACCACTGCTCAGACTCTGTCATATTTTCTGCCTGTCTCTCACTGTTGAACCAAAATATTACGCACAGCCATGAATCACAATACACATGCATACTAGTCAGTTGTCGTCCAAATAAATTGAAGAATGAAGGCAACTGCCCCAACCTTGGCCCTTGGAGCCAATTCCCCTACCCCACTGTCCTACATGAATGTCTGCAGATGGTCTGTTGTGCTGTAGCTGTCTACCTCCTGGTGGTTCATTGACATCATGCTAAGTAATATGTAAGCTAGGTCATGTTTTCCTTCTGTCAACAGGTCATAGGGAGCTCCCTATGAGTCTCCAGGTATGTGTGGAAAGAATGACCCATTAGATAGCCATAGAGACCAAGGGCATCTCGTCCACTGCTTATATAACTGACGTGTGCCTGCTGGGTCCTCCCAGGTTGGGTCATACATGTACCACTCACATGGATGCTGTATCTTGCTGCACACGGCCACCTCTATGACTCTATGGGTGACATCACAGCCAGGACACAACGACAGCTCAAGTTGCATGGTAACATGGTGGCCCATGGTTAAGTGTTTCTTTTCTCAAACCAAATCTCTGTGCATTTTGATGAAAGATTATTTCCCTATGTGTTTGCCCTCTGAGTTAAGACTGCTTTGGGTTCAGAGGAGAAGAAACCCACCTGAGATGCCTAAATAGGCCTCCACCAGAGCCTGGAAGTCATTTGTCCCCACAAGTCCCTGCAGAGCCTGAGTTCCTATGGAGCTTTGTCCTCTAAAGTGACTTTCTGCCAAGCTCTCCACATTGCAGTGAATTGTGAGTGTGACATTCACCAGCCTTTGGTCCAGCTTCTCCTGTGCCCTTGTGACTCAGGAGAAAGGAACACACTGTGGGCTTGCAAGTCTGTGGTCAGTTCTCCACATGGTTCTCAGTCATGACACTGAAGAGACAGAGGAAGAGACATTTAGATGCTATGTTTCTAGGTAGAGAGGATATTAGAGGTTAAGTGGTGTTACAAACACTTGACCTAAAAAAAAGGTCAAGAGCAGTTTCTCCAGTGTCAGTTGAATTGGTGGGTTACAGTAGGACCTTGGAAGAAAACCCAGAGCATCTACACTGTCATCTGCTCCAGGTCTTGCTAAGGCTGCAAACATAATCTCTATCTGCCAATGGAAGTACTAGGACCATTTCATCAGCAGCAATAAATAGTCGGGTCACAGAACAGTTAGTACTGTCACCCGGAGCTGGTACAGACCCATCTCTTTTTCTGGGCCCACCCCTAATAGAGCAGCTTTCAAGACCCTGCCATATATTTGCAGGAGTCTCCTGCTCACCTGAGGAATGTGCCACCTCTCACACCCAGAACTCACGAAGGCTGTGCCTCCATCATGGTTGTACGAGGGGCCTGATGCCCCTAGTTATCCTTTACGTTGACAGTTACTTGTCCTGCTCAATCCCTCTGGACCATCAATACTTCAATGATGAATAAAAGCCCTAAGTTGTACACATATTTGTTCTGCAACATCGGACACAAAAAGAGCATCATTAACTGTGGAGTAGGACTCTTGCTACACAACAGGTCCCATCAGCACAACGTCATCCCTGTAACGGAGCAGCGGGAGGATGTCCTTTGGGTGGAAAAGGAAGTCAGGCCTCTGCAGACCAGAAGGAGGTCTGGGAAGTGGAGGTGATCTCCCCTGGGATGAGAGCATGAGTGTGTGCTGGCTGTACCCCTGAGAGGACACGGCTCTGAGTGAACTTTGGGTACAGGTGGAGTCAAAGCAATCGGCCAAAACCATTGGTGCTAATGGCGGGTAGGGGGTGTGTGAGTTTGCTCAAGCAATAAGACCATGTTGTTGCAGCAGCCGGTGGAGTCACCTGCAGGTAAAGTTTGCAGTATCACTGCTGTTTACTAACTTGCTGTTTTATTTTATCTCCTGCCACAGGACAGAGCTGACTGAGTATGTGGAGGGATCAGCGTTGCTGCATCTTCAAACCCTTGATGGAGCTCAGATCTCTGCAGTACATCCAAGCCAGTGGTTCAGCCTCTGACTCCCTGTTCTCCCAGGTGTGGGCAGTTCTGGTGGACTCTGTTTAGCCTTTTCCAGCACGGTAGCCTCAGTCCTCAGTGACCCCATGTGGGGATTGTCTCTGGTGCTGTCTCTGTTTCACTTACATGTGCTAGGACTGGGGGACAACTAAAGACTGTCTTAATGGACCCTGTGGACACACTGCAAGCAGGAGCTTGAGCTAAACCTCCATTGGTCACCTGACCCTCAGAAACCTCTACTCTGAGTGTGTAAGGTCATGGTGACATTTTGGGTCTGATATGTTTTATGTAAGGTCAGCACCACTGTCTTGTAACACCTAAATTAAAGCTGTGGAACTCTTTGGGACAGACTTCAGGTAAGAAACAATATAATTTGTCAGTATTCTGTTGGGGCCCTTTCTCAAGTAGATCTTGTCTACCACCCATTCAAGGGATTCTGGGTGTGCAGACTGGCTCAGTTCTGCGAATGTGTTAATGCATTGATGACATACACTTATGTCATGTCACACCATTGTTCACTTCAACTAAAACATTCTGCTTATACAGGTCAAGTAAGAAATGAGTACACTTGCTGCCTCTCTCACTCCTAGGAGCACCATTGGTAATTAGTCAACACTGTAGGTTGGGGCCATTAGACTGATCTGGGGCTACTTTGACGTTGCTGTCTGAGGACCAGAGCCACCAGGAGACTAGAGGGTGAACAAGGTCTCTTGATCTCTGCCACTCCAGAACGCAGAAACTCCATTCACGTTTATAGTTTCTCATTGAGTGGCCATGTTCCCACAGTAGGTCTGGTCTTCAAAGAAGAATTATCACGAAGCTCTGCAAAGATGTCAGTTGTTTTCTCTAAATTGTCACAATATATGGGCATCACTCATTTTATGGGTGAAAGGTATTTCTTGTACATGCTCCCAGAGTGGTGAATAGGACTTAAATTATGTATGCACTTTAACGTTTCAGTATCTGAAAGCTTATTATTATTTTTTTAGATCAAGAGGGGGGTATGCAGAGGACCAAGAGGGAAGGTGGTGAGAGAGAGAAGCATCATTTTGTAGTTGTGGCATTTTAATTGGTCATTAATTTCTTCTCATATGTGCCTTGACCTGGGAGCTAACCGGAGCCAGTGACCCCTTGCTCAAACCATCCAGCAAACTTTTGTGCTCAAGCCAGCAACCCCACGCTCAAGCTGATGAGCCTTCTTACAAGCCAGCCACCTCAAGGTCTTTAATATGGGATCTTAGCTTCCCACTGTTACATTCAGTCCACTGTGCCTCCACTGGTCAAGCTCTGGAAGGTTTTGAATTCCTTCCTCTGCATTAAACCAAGGCAGAGTGGACACACCCATGTCACTCAAAGTGGACCATTGTGGGATTCAAGTTTCTGCCAACCCTGCCAACATGATTTCCCATCATTCAATGTTCCCACACATATTCCGTAGTTTCCTGCATATATAAATGACCGATCTCACTTGGTTCCTCCAGAGCATAGCACACTTGCTCAAGCATCATTCTCTGTCTCTCACTGTTGGGTTTCTGCTGGGACTTGAGTCTAATCAAGATTGCAACTGCCACAGGAGAGGTCACCACCCTTTTTACCCTTGTGTTTTCCCTCTTGGACATCTTCCTAGATTGTGACAAGTCCTGAGTTACTCTAGTTTGCTCCAATATCTGGTTACCACTCTCCAAATGAACTTGCACATTTTCTCTCTTCTTGCTTGGAACCATGGAAAACTGAACCCCTGCGAGGTGAACCTGGACTGTGTGAATGAGTCCTCTAGGTCTTCACCACAGTGGTTGTGAATCACTAACTCGTGTCTGCTGATTGTGGACCACTCAGAACCGTCTAATCATCTATGCTGTCACCACAGACACAGTTAATCTGCAAACAGGGAAACATGTTAAGATTTCCACAGAAGTTTTCACTCCACCATCTCTAATGCATTAGCCCAATATCTATAAGCTTTCTTGACTTGCTACCCTCCAGAGTCAGAATTTTTTATAACTAATTTTTTGTCTTTTCTCTTTTCATAGAAACTCTTCCTAATTGAATTTCTGATGGCTGCACCATATAAAACACCCTCTACTACCAGATTCAACAAACAATTCACCAGATCCTTGATGAAAACAGGGTAATTGTACAAAAATTGATTTATGTTATTTAAAAGAAAGAAGAATGTCGTTTTTTCTTGAACAAGAGGGAGACTAACAAATTTTTCCATGAAATCTATTGAGGTAATGTAGGTTAATAATATTTTTTAAAAGGTGTTATTTATTGATTTTAGGGAGAGGAGAGGAGAGAGAGAAAGGTGGGGGAGTAGACCAGGAAGCCTCAACTTGTAGCAGTTACTTCCTGTAGGTGCCTTGACCCAGCAAGCCCAGGGCTTTGCGACAGTGACCGCAGAGATCCAGGTTGACACTTCATCCATTACGCAGCCACAAGTCAGGCACGTTGTACAGCCTTTCACTACAGAATGTAAATCCATTATGTGGTCAGCACCCAATGGCTAGTCCTTTTTGCCATCTTGTGTGTGTGGCCCTTTACTCCCTTCAACCTCCCTGTGCACCTTCACCCCCGCCCATATCCTCCATTCCGTCGTCTGTGTGTAAGGTGACTTTTTTGTTTGATTTGTTTTTGGCTTATAGTTTTATATCTCACAAGAAAAGAATATGGAATGATCCATCTTATTTCCTTGATCATTATATCCTTCACTTTGAGGCCACACTGTGATAAGCATGACATGACCCACCAGTATTTCTGTCTATTTTTGCCCATACCGTGAGTGAATTTTTCCTGAAGTTCACTGTGAAGGATGTTCTAATTATTTTTTATGTGTTTTTTACCTTTGGTTTAAAATATTGCCCAGAGCCTTGAATACCCAGTCATTTGTCCTCCTAAAGCTGAAGGATGAGGGGAACTTCCCCCAAGTCATCCCATTGTTACAGTTTCCTTCACCGACAGTCCTTCACGAATGTCACAGATGGTCTGTCATGCTGCTGCTATCCACTTTCTGGTGGTGCACTGACATCATGCTAAGTTATCTGTAAGCCAGGACATGTCTTCCTTTCCTCTGTCAGCAGGTCATGGGTTATATGGAGCTCCCCACAAGTCCCCAGGTATAGGCAGAAAGAATGACCCATTGTATAGCAGTAGGGACTGAGAGCAACTTATCAAGTACTTATAAAATAGATTTGTGACAGCTGTGTCCTCCCAGGTTGGGTCATGTGTGCACCACTTCACATGGATGTTGTATCTTTCTGTGCATGGTCACCTTTGTGACTCTGCGGGTGATGTCACAACCAGGACAGTATAGGGTGCATGATAACATTGAGGCCCATGGTGAAGCATTTAATCTTTGGAACCAAGGATACACTTTGGAAGTAATCACAACCCCTTTTTTATTTTTATTTTTTGAGAGAAAGAAAGGCAGAGAGAGAAACAGAGAGAGAAAGAAATAGACCTCAACTTGTTTTTCCACTTAGTTGTGCCATTGATTGCTTCTCACATATGCCCTGACGGGGACTTGAACCGGTGCCCTTAGGTTTGAGATGCAGATTTCAGTGCTCCAGGTGACGTTCTATCCACTGTGCTAGTAGCCAGCATCAAAATCATTATCCATTTTGCGAAGCAACGACAGGTTACTTCCCAGAAAGTTTACCCTCTAAGCTTGGACTATTTTTGACTTGAGAGGCAAAGGTTCCCACCTGTGAGGCCCTGATAGACCTGACCCAGAGCCTGGAACCTCTGTGTCCCTACAGGACCCTGCAGAGCTAGAATCCCTGTGGGGCTTTGTCCTCTAAAGTGACTTCCTGCCCAGCTCTCTACACCCAGTGAATGAGTGTGACATTCACCAGCCTCTGATATAGGATCTGCTTGTCCCTGTGATTCAGAGAGAAGGAACACACTGAGTGTTTTTGGCCAGTTCCCCACATGGTTCTCAGTCATGACACTAAAGAGACAGAAGAGGCTGGTATTCTGTGTGGAGATGGTTTTAGAGGTTCAGTGATGCTCCAACCATGTGGTTTCATTTTTAAGAAAGAAACTTTCGAGCCTGAACAGGCAGTGACACAGTGGTTAGAGTGGTCAGACTGGGATGCAGAGGACCGAGGTTCAAAACCCCAAGGTCACGAGCTTGAACACGGGCTTCTCTGGTTTGAGCGCAGGCTCACCAGCTTAAGTGTGGGATTGCTTTCTTGAGCCCAAAGTTACTGGCTTGAAGGCCAAGGACACTGGCTTGAGTAAGGGGTCACTTTCTCTGTGAGAGCCTCCCCTGTTCAAGAGACATAAGAGAAAGCAATCATTTATCAACTAATTTGCCGCAACAAAGAATTGATGCTTCTTATTTCTCTCCCTTCCTGTCTGTTCCTATCTGTCGTTCTCTCTGTCTTTCTTTCTCTGTCTCTGTCAAAAATAAAATTAAAAAGATGCTAATTATTTCCGCTACAATTTATCCCTCAATATATAGGTGAAAGGTTATTCTTGCACATGCCCCCAGGGTGTTGTGTAAGATTTATTGAGTGACCCACTCCAACATTTCAGTCTCTCGAAGCTTTAGAATTCCTTCTTCTACATTAAACCAAGGAAGTGTGAACATGCCCATGTCACACACCATAGGACATTGTGGGATTCATGTTTCAGCCAAATATGCCAACAACCTGATGAAGCCCAATCAGTACATTTATCCTCATCCAACCTTGTCTCCCTCTCACCATCATCCCCCTACATTCATCATTCCCTACCGTAGTCCATAGTCTCCTGCTCGTATAAATGACACATCTCACGTAGTTCTTTCAGAGTGTAGCACACTTGCTCACAGTCACACTTCATCCTTCACCTTTGAGTTTCTGCTGGGATTGGAGTCTAGTCAAGGGGTCAGCGGCACAGGAGATATCACCACCATTCTTACCCTTGTGTGTGCTCTTGCACATTCTCCCTGTTTGTGACAAGTCCTGAGTTATTCTAGTTTGCTCCAAATTCAGTTACAACTGTACAGTTGATGTTTCCTGTTGTTCTCACATCAGTTTGGAACCACTGAGAGCTAACATTGCTCATGTCCTGAGCTCTTCAAGCTGAATCTGGAATCTTGATGTAAATCAGGAGACCCTCTCTGTGACTATACACACCACATCCCCGTGTGCTGTGTGGACACTCAGAGATGGTCCAGAGCGTCTATCACCCAGACACTGAGACTAGACAGCAGGAGATGCTGGGAAGCCACGGTGTCCACACTGTGCCATCTGTGATGCTTCAGCCCCGTGTTTAGAATTGTCTTGATTTTCTGGACTTTAGAATCAGAAACTGTTTTTTAACTCTTAGTGACTGATTTTCTTTTATTTTCATAGAAACTATTCTTCATTAGCTTTCTTGTGGCTGTCACCACAGATCAGATCTTCCCCTACAAGTCAACCAATGATATACATGATAGTTAATGAATAGAACATAAGTAAACAGGAAGGTTTATATTATTTACATGAAAGAAGACTGTTGCTTTTTTTTCTGGAACAAGAGGGGGACAGACAGAATTGCTTTACAACATATCCTTATTATATGATGGGTTTAATATGGTTAACACATTAAAAAATTCCACTTATATGGGTTTTTATTAGATTTTTTTATTGATTGATTTTTGGGGAGACAGAAGAGAGAGAGAGAAAAATAGGGGAGAGAATCAGGAACCACCAACTCATAATACTTGCTTTCCTTTATGTGCCCAGGGCTTTGAACAGGAGAACTCAGCATTTTTTTTTCAGAAATAGTACATGCCTTTTCTTAAATTTAATTTTATTAATTTTAATGGGGTGACATTAATAAGTCAGGGTACATATGTTCAAAGAAAACATCTCCAGGTTATCTAGTCATTCAGTTATGTTGCATACCCATCAACCAAAGTCAAATTGTCTTCTGTCACCTTCTATCTGGTTTACTTTGTGACCCTCCCCTCCCTTCTCTCCCTCCCTGATCTCCCCCTTCCCCCCCACCCGAGTAACCACCACACTCTTGTCCATGTCTCTTAGTCTCTTTTTTATGTCCAGCGTATGTATGGAATCATGCACTTCTTCGTTTTTTTCTGATTTACTTATTTCACTCTGTATAATGTTATCAAGATCCATCCATTTTGTCGTAAATGATCCAATGTCATCATTAGTACAATAGCAGTTTCTCCAGTGTCAGTAGGATTGGTGGGTGACAGCAAGACCTTGCCTGAAAACCCTGAGCATCTACACTGTCGTTCACTCCAGGTCTTGCTAAGGCTGCAAACAGCATCTCTCTCTGCCAGTGCAATGCTAAGACCATCGTATCTACAGCAACATAGTCAGGTCATGAGGCAACCTGTACCACATGCCAGACTGTTAATGAACCCTCTCTTTTTCTGGGTTCACTGAAAATGGGCAGCTCTTCAGGTCTCACCATAAATTTTCAGGAGTCTCATGCCCACCTGAGGAATGTGCCGTCTCTCACATGCAGAGACCACAGAGACTGTGCCTCCATCATGGTTGTACGAGGGCTTGATGCCCCAAGTTGTCCTTTACATTGAAAGATTACCTGTCCTACTCAATCCTCATGGACCCATAAATATTTCACTAAAAGATAAGAACCCTGAATTTTACACAGCTTTATTCTGCAGTTTCTACCATTCATATGCATGAACAAATCTGGATTAGAACTGTTCCCACTCACCAGGTCCCGTCAGGACAAGACCATCCTTGTATTGCAGGAGCAGAAGGAATGTCCCGTGGGAGGAAAAGGAAGTCAGAGATCTGCAGATGGGACGCAGACCTTGGCTATGGTGGTGAGATCTCCTGGGGTGAGTGGGTCAGTATGTCCTGGCCGGCTCGCTGAGAGAACACAGCTTTGATTGAACTTTGAATACAGGTCTAAATGAAAGACAGGGCAGTACATGACGTGGGGACCAGGGAAAGCAACAATTTGTTCAAGCATTGAGACCATATTCGTGAAGCATCAGAACTTGGAGTCACCTGCAGGTAAAGTTTGCAATAATTGGCGGCCATTTACTAAGCTGCTTCTTCCTCTTTCTCCTCCTCTTTCCCCTCTTTCTCCTCTTTCTCCTTCATCTTCTCCTTCTTTCTCTTCTTGTCTTTCTACTCCTCCACTTTCTCTTTCTCTTCCTCTTCCTCCTTCTTTTTTTTCTTCCTCCTCATATTCTTCTTCTCCTCCTCCTCCTTCTTCTTTTCTCATCTTCCTCTTCTTCCTCTTCCTGCTCTTCCTCCATCTTCAGCTTCTTTCACTTCTTCTCTTCTTTCTCCCCCTCGTCTTTCTTCTCCTCCTTTTTTCCTCCACTTCCTCCTCTAACTTCTTTCTTGTATCTTCTTTCTGTTTCTTTTCTCCCCCACAGAATGAATAAAGACTTGACATAGGATGTGGAAGGAATCAGCATTTCCGCATCTTCAAACCCTTGATGGAGCTCAGATCTCCGCAGTCCATCCAGGTGTGTGGTCCAGCCTGTGCATTCCAGTTGTCCCAGGTATGGGGAGCTCTGGTGTCCTCTGTTTAGTCTCTCCCACCACATGGGCTCAGTGCTCAGTGAACCCATGTTGGGATTCTAAGCTGTTATGTCCACTTGAATTATGCATGCTATGTCTAGGTGACAAGCACAGGCTGGCTTCAGGGTCCGAGTCTGTGGACTACAAATTGATGTGAGCTAAACCTTCATTACTCAGCTAGCCCTCAAAACCCCATCTCAGAGTATAGATTCACAATCCACTAGGGGTCTTCCATGTACAATGTCAGTTCAGGTACTGTGTCCTGCAGTCTCTGAATATAGCTATAGATCCCTTGGAAACGGACTTGAGGTAACATGTACAATACAATCGCTCAGTAGTGTGTTGGGCCCTACCTCAGGTAGTTTCAGTCTCCCCTTCAAGAAAGTGATCTTGGGTGTGTCACATGGCTCAGCTATGAGAATTGGTTAACAAAATGATGTAATACATTCTTGTCTAGTTCATTTTCTAGAATATTCTGCTGATACACATCAAGTAAGAATTGAGCGGGCTTGCTGCCTCTCTCACTCCTGAGAGCACCGTGGTTAATGAGACCACACTGTAGGTCGGAACCATCACACTGATGTGGGGCTGCTCTTATGTTGCTGTCTGTGAGAGAACCAGAGCCACCGAGAGACTAGAGGGTGAACAAAGTGTCTTGGCCGCTGACACCCAAGAATACAGTAACTCCCATCACATTTAGTGCCTAATTGAGTGGCTGTAAGTTCCCTCGGTAAGGTATGATGTTCAAGAAAGATAATCACGGAGCTGTTCAAAGATGCCCTTTGTTTCATCTAAAACTTACCTCTCAATATGTGGGTGAAAGTGTTTCTTGTGCCCGCCCCAAATGGGTGAGTGGGACTTAGATGACAGACCCATTCGAACATTTTAGTCTCTCGAAGCTTTAGAATTTCTTCCTCTGCATGAAAGCAAGGAGAGTAGACATGCCCATGTCACTCACAGTGGGCTGTATCACAAAAGTGGGATTTATGTTTCAGCCAAATATGCCAACAACCTGATGGAGCCCAATCAGTACGCTCATCCTCATCCAATGGTGTCTTCCTCCCACCATCGTGCCCAATCATTCAACATTTTCACCTGTAGTCCATGGTGTCCTGCTTGTATTAATGACATATCTCATGTAGTTCTTTCAGACTGTAGCACACTTGCTTGAGGATCACACTTTGTCTCTTACCATTGGGGGTTCCTCTGGGACGTTAGTATCATCCAGGTCATAGCTGCTGCAGAAAAGGTCATCACAATTCTCGTCTTTGTGTGTTTCCATGCTCACCTGAGGAATGTGTCGCATCTCACATCCAGGACCCGTGGGAGTGTGCCTCCATCATGAGTGTATGAGGGACACGATGCATCTTGTTATTCTTTACCTGTCCTGCTCAATTCCTGTGGACCCATAAACACTTCATTGAGAGATAAGAGCCCTGAGTTTTGCACAGATTTGTTCTCCATTTAATGACACTCCACATGCATAAACAAGTTTGTTCTCACTCATCATGTCCAGTCAGCACAACGTCAGCCTTGTGACAGAGCAGCAGGAGGGATGTCCTGTGGAAGGGAAGGAAGTCAGACTTCTGCAGATGAGATGGAGACCCGAGCTGTGGAGGTGATGTCCCCTGGGGTGAGAGAGTGAATGTGTGCTGGCCGTGCCGCTGAGAGGACACGGTTCTGAGTGAACTTTGGATACAGGGAGAGCCAAAGCCATTTGATGGAGCAGTAGGTGATGTGGGAAGTAGGGGAAGCATGAGTTTTCTCAAGCAATATGACCGGGTGAGAGCAGTGCCAGAACATGGAGTCACCTGCAGGTAAAGTTTGCAATAATTCACGGCCCTTTACTAAATTTCTTCTTAATATTCTTTTTTTTTCTTTTACAGAGACTGCGAGAGAGTCAGAGAAGGACAGATCGGGACAGCCAGACAGGAAGTGAGAGAGATGAGAAGCATCAGTATTCGCTGCAGCACCTTAGTTTGTTCACCGATTGATTTCTCATATGTGCCTTGACCCTGGGTCTACAGCAAAGCAAGTGACCCCTTTCTCAAGCGAGCAACCTTGGAATTAAAGCCAGTGACCATTCAGCTGAAAACAGTGACCTTGGGGTTATGTTTACGATCTCACGCTCAAGCCAGCTACCCTGTGCTCAAGCTGGTGAGCCTACACTCAAACCTGTGACCTCAGGGTTCCAATCCTGGCTTCTCCGCATCCCAGTCCAACGCTCTGTCCACTGCACCGCTGCCGGGTCAAACGTCTTCTTCCTTTTCCTCTTCTTCCCCTTCTTCCTCTTCATCCTTTTTCTCTTCCTCTTTCTCCCCTTCCTCTTCTTCCTCTTCTTTGTCATCTTCTTTTTACTTCCTTTGTTTTCTTTCCCTCTTTTTCCTCCTCCTCTTCCTCCTCCTCTTCCTCTTTCTCATCCTCTTTGTCTTCCTCCTCCTCGTCCTACTGCTCTTCCTCCTCCTCCTCCTTTCCTTGCTCTATCTTTTTCTCCTTTTCCTTCTTCTACATCTTCTTTCTAATACCTTCTACCTTCAATCTTATTCTTGTTTTCTTCTGAACTCACAGGATGAAGAAAGAACTGACTGAGGATGTGGAGGGCATCAGCATTCCTGCATCTTCAAACTCTTGATGGAACTCAGATCTCTGCAGTCCATCCAGGTGTGTGATCCAACCTCTGAGTTTCAGTTTTCCCAGTTGTGGGCTGTTCTGACAGTCTATGTTTAGTGTCTTCCAGCACAGTAGCTCACTCCTCAGTGAACTGATGTGGGAATTCTCTCAGCTGCTATGTCTAATTCAGTTATGAATTCTGGGTATACGAGTCAACCACAGTATGGCTTCAGTGACACGGTAGATCTCAGCTAAACCTCCATTGGTCAGCTGACCCTCACAAGCCTTGACTCTGAGTGTAGTGTCACAGTCACATTTGGTTTCACAGAATGTTAGTTCAAGGAAAGTGTCTAGGTTTACAGAACTATTTTTTTGTCGCAATTCTGAATCACTGTGGAAAAATGCTAGCAGTCACTTGTGGGAAGATTTAAGGGAAGGTTTTTGGTATTAGTTCTTTGCAGTGTGTTGTGGTCCTTCTTCCAGTAGACCCAGTCTCCCTTTAGTAAAGGAATTCTTGGTGTATAAATGCTCAGTCTTGGAATATTTTAAGAAGCTGACTCTGTATCTTTACGAATCAAGTTAAGGCATGTTCATTTCACATAGAACATCTCCGCTTACTCAGAACAAGGAAAAATTGAGAAGGCTTCCTGCTTTTACTTGTAGGAGCACCATGATTTATTGGCCAGAGCCAGAGGTCAGGGCCAGGTGGACTGATCTGGTGCTGCTTTTACCTCGCTGCCTGTGAAAGGAACCAGACCCTCCTAGCATTATTGGCTGTAAAAGGCCCTTTGGCCCCTGCAACCCTGGGACTCAATTACTCCTGTCACACCTAGAATTTTAATTAATTGATGCCGTTTCCAATGTAAGGTCTTCACTGTAGTGAACAGTGAACATGGAGCTTCAGAGATGACAAGGGTCCATTCTTGAATTTATTTATCAATGTGCAGTGAGAGGTGTGTCTGCTGGGTGCTATCAGAGTGGTGATTAGGACATCAGACTCTCTAAGCTTTCCAGTTCATTCTTTTATATTCAACCTAAGGAGAGTGGACGTGCTCTTGTCACTCACTGTGGGCCATCGCTGGATTTATATTTCAGCTAAATGTGCCAACATAGTGTCAGAGTCCTTTCTAATGAGCCCTGACACAGGTGCAAATGCAGCATCAATAAATTCATTCTAATTCAAAGTTATGTCCCTCCCACCCTCCTCCTCCTTCATTCAGCATTCCCACACGTATCACATACTGTCCTGCATGTATAAATGACACATCTCACGTACTTCTTTCAGTGTGTAGCACACTTGCTCAAGGGTCACACTATGTCCCTCACCCTTGGGGTTTCTGCGGGGACTGAGTCAAGTCAAGGTCACAGCTGCCATGGTGGACAGAGGTCACCAATCTTATCAACCCTTCTGTGTTTCCTCTTGCACATTTTCCTAGTCTGTGACAGATTCTGAGTTATTCTGGTTTTTCCTAATATCTGGTTATGACTCCCTAATTAATTTTCTCATATTTCTCTCTTCTCTCTCTCTTCTCAAAGAGCATTGAGAACTAACACAGCTCTTTCCTGAAGCTCTTTACACTGATCCTGGACTCTGAAATAGTGTTCATCATTCTCAGCGCAGTGATTGTGAGTCACTAACTCATGTGTGCCCCTGCGAGTACCACTCAGAACTGTCAAATCACATTATATTACATTGCCACAGTGGTCCTTACTCTACAATCTGGTGATGCTTCTGCCTAATATTTAGAATATTTTTTCTTTATTGAATTTATTGGGTGATGCTGGTTAACATAATAATGCAGGTTTCAGGAGTCCAATTCTACAACAAATACAACCCTGTTGTGTGTCCACCTCCTTTCCTTGGTCAGTTCATTTTCCATCACCATTTATCACCCCTGTGCCTAATTGGGTATCATCTGGAATCAGAAGTGTTTTCTAAAACTATTCATCTTTGTTTTTTTTCAGTTTCCATGGATCTCTTTCTCATAAGTGTCTGACGGCTACACCACATGGCATTCCCTCCTCTGCCAGGTTCAACAGGTGATTCTCCAGATCCTCAGTGAGCGAAAGGTAACTCTACAATCTCGAATTTATGTTATGCCAAAGACAGAAGAATATCCCTTCTCTTGAAAAGGAGTCAACAAAATAGCTTTCTTAAACTTTTTTCTGTGTGTTACAGAGACAGAGAAAGGGACAGGTAGGGACAGACAGGCAGGAAGGAAGAGAGATAAACAGTTATTCATTGTGGTTCCTTAGTTGTTCATTGATTGCTTTCTCACATGTGCTTTGACTGGGATTAGAGCAGAACGAGTGATGCCTTGCTCAAGCCAGAGACCTTCGGCTCAAGTCAGCAACCATGGGGTTATGTCTATAATTTCAAGCTCAAGCCGGTTACCTTGGGGCTTCAATCCTGGGTTCTCCATGTCCCAGTCCAATGCTCTATGCACTGTGCCACAGCCTGGTCAGGCTCTTTTACTTTTTTTGTTACTAAATTTCTTGGGGTAACATATTCAATATATAAATGTTTACTTGTTGATTTTATCCAGAGAAGAAATTAGAGAAAAAGACAGGAACACAGATATGTTCCTTTACGTGCCCTCACCGGGGATGGGCACCTGAGCACGTGGGGATACATTGCACCATCAGCACCTGGCCGGGGCTGGGTGGAGAGGATTTTAAAGGTTGTGTGACAGTGTAACCATGTGCCTGCATTTCTTGAAAGAACTTTGGTTTTGACATATTTGACTCTGAGACAAACAAAGTCTAAAAGTTTCCTCTCACAGGACAACAGGGATTGGTGAATGGCAGCAGGACTTTGGTTGAAAACCCTTATTATGTAGACAAATTTCCTCCCTTGTTTTACTTTTTCTTGTGATGATTTGAGAGAGAGAGAGAGAGGCAAGAGATAGAAAGGGAGAGAGATAAGAAGCATCAACTCGTGGTTGCTTCACTTGACTTGTTCATTCATTGCTCCTTGTAGTTGTCTTGATCATGGGGGCTCAACCCAGACCAGTGAGGCCTTAATCAAGCTGACGACCCTTACTCAAGCTCAAGCTGGAGGAGTCAGTGCTCTAGCCAGTGACCACGGAGTTTTGAAATGGGACCTCTGCTGTACCCACTGTGCTATCACCAGTCAGGTTCGCTAGGTCTTTGTGAGGCTCTAAATGGAATCTGTACCTACCAGGGACAGTTCAGTGACCAGCATGTCTGCAGCAGTGTATGACCCAGATCACTGAGAAGCTAGCACTGAACTTGCATCGAGCCCTCTCTTGTTCTGAGTCCAACTAAAATGTGCAGCTCTTCAGTTCCCTCCATAAATTTTCAGGAGTCTGTACTCACCTGAGGAATGTGCCGCCTCTCACATCAAGAGCCAAAGGGGGCTGTGCCTCCATCATGGTTGTACGAGGGGCCGGATGTCCCTAGTTATCCTTTACCCTGACAGTTACCTGTCCTGTTGAATCCCTCTGAATCCATGAATATTTAATTAAGGGAGAAGAGCCCTGAATTTTACACAGATTTATTCTCCATCCTCTAATGTTCAAAATGGCTAAAGAAGTCTGTTCTCAGTCACTATGTCCAGTCAGCACAGCATCATCCCTTTATTGGAGCCGTGGGAGGGATGCCCTTAGCTAGAAAGGGAAGTCAAGACCTCTGCCACTCATCTGTTGCTGCTTTGACTCGCTGACTGTTAGAGAAACCAGACACTCCTAGCATTAGTGTCCATCCCCCAGGTATTCTACTTCGCCCAACACATTAAGATATTTTAATGAACATTATGTCGCTTCCAATGTATGTTTTTGACTGCAAAGAATAATTTACACCAAGCTCTTTAAAGATGACAAGGGTTTATTCTTAATTTATTTCTCAATGTTCAGTGAGAGGTGTGTCTATAGGGGGCTATCAGAGTTGCGATTAGGACTTCAGTCTCTCCAAGCTTTCTGATTTGTTCTTCTATATTCAACCCAAGGGAGAATGGACATTCTCATGTCACTCCCTGTGGGCCATCACTGGATTTATACTTCAACCAATATGCCAACACACTGTTAGAGACCTTTGTAATGAGCCCAGACACAGGTGCAAATGCAGCATCAATAAATTCATTCTCATTCAAAATTCTGTCCCTCTCACCATCGTCCCCCTTTTTCAGCGTTCCCACACATAGTGCATAGCTCCCCGCTTGTATGAATGACCCATCTCAAGTATTATTTCAGAGTGTGACAGACTTGTATAAGGGTCACACTCTGTCTCTAAACCCTGGGGTTTTTTGGGAACATGAGTGTGGACAAGCTTGCAGTTGTGACAGTAGAGGTCACCACCATTCTTACCCTTGTTGGTTCTTCTTGCGAAATTTTTCGGTCATGACAAACCATGAGTTATTCTACTTTTCCGCAATATCATTTTGTAACTCCTTAAACTAACTTTTCCTTTTTTTTTTTTTTACCCATGCTTGGAACGATTGAGAACTAACCTTCTTCTGTATGGAGCCCTAAAGCTGAACTTGTATTCTGTGATAGTCTTCAGGGTCCTCGTCACAGTGGTTGTAAGTCAGTAACTCATGTCTGCTGCTTTTGGACCACTCAGAACTATCAGATCATCTGAGCTGTTAACACAGACATTTAAACTGCAAACCACGATATCTGTTAGACTGCCACATCAGTCTTTAGTCCACCATCTAGTGATGCTTTAGTCTAATATCTAAAAGTTTTCTTGCTTGGCTGACTACTCTCCAGCATCAGAATAATTTCTTTTTAACTAATGCATTTTGTTTTTCTGTTCCTTTCATAGTCATTCTTTCTCATTAAATATCCAATGGAGACACCATTTACAAAACCTCCCACTACCACATTCAACACATGATACTCCAAATCCTTAATGAAGATAAGGTAAGTATATAAAATATGACTTATGGTACTTAAAAGAAAGGAGAAAGTCTCTTTTCTTGAACAAGATGGGGCCTGGAAAATCTTTTCAATTAAATTTACTGGTTTCAGCCTGACCTGGAGGTTCCACCATAAAAAGTGTGTCAGACTGGGATCCAAAGGACCCAGGTTCAAAACCCCAAGGACGCCGACTTGAGCACGGGCTCATCAACTGAGCTCACGTTAGCTGGCTTGAGCATAGGATAACAGACATGACCCTATGTTCGCTGCTTTGAGCGCAAAGTCTGCTGTCTTGAAGCACAAGGGTGCTGGCTTGAGCAAAGGCTCACTCTTTTTGCTGTAACCTCGCCCAGTCAAAGCACATGTGAGAAAGTAATCAAAGAACAATTAAGGTGCCATAATGAAGACTTGATACTTCTCATTTCTCTCCCTTCCTGTCCTTCTGACCCTATGTTTCTCTCCCTCTGTCTTTGTTACAGAAAAAGGAATTTATATTGGTAACATTGGTTAATATTATATTAATTTCCTTGTACAAACTGATAATACAGGCTTTAATGTTGTATGGTTTTATCACCTCCCAAAGTCTAGTCCTCTACCGTCATCACCTCTTTGACCCCATTTATCCTCATTTTGTCTGGAGACTGCCATTCTTTCCTCTGTGTCTATTAGTTTGGTTATTATTTGTTTTGCTTGTGTCTTTTTATTTATATTTCTCATGTGAGTGATACATCAGCATGGGTCGGTCAGCCTATCTACTTTGGTATGGACATCCTCCTGTGAGAGTTCACATTGTTCTTTTATATTTATATATATATTTATTGATTTAAGAGAAGCAATGGAACACGGAGAGAGAAACATTGATTTCTTGTTCCACTTTCCTGCCGTAATTGGTAGACTCTTGTGTGTGTCTTGACCAGGGGTCAAACCCACAACCTTGCGGTTACAGGACAATGCTTTTACAATTGAACTATGTGCGTGCTCAGAGTCAAGGCCCATTTTTCTCAGCATCATATGAGACATATATATCTTCAGGAATGCTTGTCCACTGAGAGAGATCTAGTCACATTTTTCTTGCCCAGCTGTCATTGTCGCATATTTTTTAATCATGTTTGTTTCGAGTCCCTGACCATTTATTCAAAATATTGTCCCAAGACTTTGAATCACTATATACATGCTTTTCTGGTCACTTGACCTCCAAGCAAAGTGAGGATGAAATGACCTGCCCATTTTGACAGTGTGCCTGACCCACTGACCTTCAGGAATGTCCAGATATGGTCTGTCATGCTGCAGCTGTCCCCTTTCTGGTGGTTCACTGACATCATGCTAAGTTATCTGTAAGCCAAGATATGTCTTTTCTTACTCTGTGAGCAGGTCATGGGGTGATCCCATGAGTCCTCAGGTATGTGAGAAAAGAGGGATCCATTGTATAGCCATAGAGACTGAGGGCATCTTGTCCACTGCTAATATAATTGACATGTGCCTGGAGCGTCCTCCCCAGTTGGGTCATGTATGCACCCATTCAGATGGATCCTGTATCTTTTTTGTGCATGGGCACCTTTATGAGTCTGTGGGTGATGTCACACCCTGGACACAATGGATAGCTCAGCATACATGCTAATGTGGTAGCCTGTGGTGAAGTGTTTCATCTTTGAACCCAAGGAAACCCTTTAGAACAAGCCACAGTCTATTCGAGGGATGATGATAGATCATTTCCTTGACTGTATATCACCTAAGTTAGGACTTTTCTGCGTTTGAGAGGGAGTAAAACCCACCTGTGATGCCCTGACATGCCTCAGTCAGATCCTGGAACCTCTGCCTCCCAACAGGTCCCTGTAGACCTCTGTCGTCTGGAGTGACTTCCTTCCCAGCTCTCCATACCCCAGTAAACAGTGAGTGTGACGTTCACCGGCCTCTGGTACAGAATCTGCTGTGTCCCTGTGACTCAGTAGGAAGGAAGCCATTATGTGTTTGCTTCCCTGTGGTCAGTTTTCCACGTGGCTCTCAGTCATGACACTGAAGAGACAAAGGAGGGGTATGCTTAGATGCTAGTTTTCTGGATGGAGAGGATTTTAGAGGTTGGGTGGTGGTGTAAACACATGACTTAAAAACTAGGACAAGAGCAGTTTCTTCAGTGTCAGTAGGATTGGTGGGTGACAGCAAGACCTTGCCTGAGAACCCTGAGCATCTACACTGTTGTTCACTCCAGGTCTTGCTAAGGCTGCAAACAGCATCTCTCTCTGCTAATGCGGTGCTAAGACCATCGTATCTGCTGCAACATGGTCGGGTCATGGAGCAGCCTGTACCACATTCCAGACTTTTAAAGACCCTCTCCTGGGTTCACTGAAATTGGGGAGCTCTTCAGGTCTCACCATAAATTTTCAGGAGTCTCATGCCCACCTGAGGAATGTGCCGTCTCTCACATTCAGAGCCCACAGGGGCTGCACCTCCATCGTGGTTGTACGAGGGCTTGAAGCCCCAACTTAACCTTTACCTTGAACATTACCTATCCTACTCAGTCCTCATGGACCCATAAATATTTCCCTAAAAGTTAAGAACCCTGAATTTTACACAGATTTATTCTGCAGCTTCTACCATTCATATGCATGAGCAAATCTAGATTATAATATTGCTCACTCACCAGGTCCTGTCAGGACAATATCATCCTTGTAATGCAGAAGCAGAAGGGATGTCCTGTGGGTGGCAAAGGAAGTCAGAGCCCTGCAGACGGGACGCAGACCTGAGCTGTGGAGGTGATGTCCCCTGGGGTTAGTGGGTGAGTATGTCCTGGCCTGCTCACTGAGAGGACACTGCTTTGATTGAACTTTGTATACAGATCGGAGCCAAAAACAGGGCAGTACATGACGTGTGGATCAGGGAAAGCAAGAGTTTCCTCAAGCAATAAGACCATATTGGTGAAGTATCAGAACTTGGAGTCACCTGCTGGTAAAGTTTGCAATAATTCACTGCCATTTACTAAGCTTCTTCTTCTTCTTTCTACTCCTCTTTCCCCTCTTCGTCCTCCTTCTCCTTCTTTTCTTCTCTTTCTACTCCTCCTCTTTTTCCTTCTTTTCCTCCTCCTCCTCCTTCTTTTTCTTCCTCCTCTTCTTCTTCTCCTCCTCCTCTTTCTTCTTCTTTTTCTTATTTTCCTTCTCCTCTTTTTCCCCTTGCTCTTTCTCCATCTTCTGCTTTTTCTTCTTTCACTTCTTCTCTTCTTTCTCTCCCTCCTTCTTCTCCTCCTTTTCTCCTCCAACTCCTTCTCTTTGTTCTTTCTTGTACCTTCTTTCTTTTATTTTTCCTCTCCCACAGGATGAATAAAGCACTGACTGAGGATGTGCAGGGCATCAGCATTTCTGCATCTACAAATCCTTGATGGAGCTCAGATCTCTGCAGTCCATCCAGGTATGTGGTCCAGCCTGTGCTTTTTAGTATTCCCAGATGTGGGAAGTTCTGCTAGCCTCTTTTTAGTCTCTCCCACCACAGTGGCTCAGTGCTCAGTCATGCCATGTTGGGATTCTCAGCTGTTATGTCCACTTGAATTATGCATGCTATGTCTATGTGACAAGCACAGGCTGGCTTCAGGGTCCGAGTCTGTGGACTACAAATTGATGTGAGCTAAACCTCCATTGATCAGACTGGCCCTCAAAACCCTATTTCAGTGTATAGACTCACAATCCACTAGGGGTCTCCCATATACAATGTCAGTTCAGGTCCTGTGTCCTGTAGTCTCTGTATATAGTTATAGATCCCTTGGAAACAGACTTGAGGTAAGATGGACAATACAATCGCTCAGTAGTGTGTTGGGCCCTACCTCAGGTAGTTTCAGTCTCCCCTTCAATAATGTGATCTTGGGTGTGTAACGTGGCTCAGGTATGGGAATTGCTTAACAAAATGGTCTAATACATTCTCGTCAAGTTCATTTCCTAGAACATTCTGCTTATACACATCAAGTAAGAATTGAGCGGGCTTGCTGCCTCTCTCACTCCTGGGAGTACTGTGGTTAATGAGCTGACACCGTAGGTCAGGGCCATCAGACTGATGTGGGGCTGCTCTGATGTTGCAGTCTGTTAGAGGATCAGACCCATTAAGAGACTAGAGGGTGAACAAAGTGTCTTGGCCACTGCCACCCCAGAATGCAGTAACTCCCATCACATTTAATTTCTAAATGAGTGGCTTTAAGTTCCCTCGGTAAGGTCTGATGTTCAAGAAAGGTAATCACGGAGCTGTTCAAAGATGCCCTTTGTTTCATCTAAAACTTATCTCTCAGTAGGTGGGTGAAAGGTGTTTCTTGTGCCCGCACCAAAGGGGTGAGTGGGACTTAGATGACAGATCCATTCGAACATTTTAGTCTCTCGAAGCTTTAGAATTTTTTCCTCTACATGAAACCAAGGAGAGTGGACATGTCCATGTCACTCACAGTGGGCTATATCACAATAGTGGGATTTATGTTTCAGCCAAATATGCCAACAACCTGATAGGCCCCAATCAGTACGTTCATTCTCATCCAATGTTGTCTTCCTCCAACCATCATCCCTCATCATTAATCGTTTCCACCTATAGTCCGTGGTGTTCTGCTTGTATAAATGACATATCTCATGTATTTCTTTCAGACTGTAGCACCCTTGCTTGAGGATCACACTTTGCCTCTGACCCTTCGGGTTTCCTCTGGGACTTTAGTCTAGTCTAGTTCACAGCTGCTACAGGAAAGGTCATCACCATTCTTCTCTTTGTGTGTTTCCATGCTCACCTGAGGAATATGCCGCGTCTCACATCCAGAGCCCATGGGGGTGTGCCTCCATCATGATTGTATGAGGGGCACAATGCCCCTCGTTATCCTTTACCTGTCCTGCTCAATCCCTCTGGCCCCATAAATACTTCATTGAGGGATAAGAGCCCTGAATATTGCACTGATTTATTCTGCATGTAATGACACTCCACGTGCATAAACAAGTTTGTTCTCACTCATCAGGTCCAGTCTGCACAATGTTAGCCTTGTGACAGAGCAGCGGGAGGGATGTCCTGTGGATGGAAAAGGAAGTCAGACCTCTGCAGATGAGATGGAGACCCGAGCTGTGGAGGTGATGTCCCCTGGGGTGAGAGGGTGAGTGTGTGTTCGCCGTGCCACTGAGAGGACACGGTTCTGAATGAAATTTGTATACAGGTAGAACCAAAGCCATTTGATAGAGCAGTAGGTGATGTAGGGAACTGGGGAAGCATGAGTTTGCTCAAACAATTTGACCGGGTGATAGCAGTGGCAGAACATGGAGTGACCTGCAGGTAAAGTTTGCAATAATTCACAACCCTTTACTTAATTTCTTCTTCATATTCTTTTTTCTTCTTTGACAGAGGGTGGGAGAGAGTCAGAGAGAAGGACAGATAGGGAAAGGCAGACAGGAAGCAAGAGAGATGAGAAGCATCAGTATTCGTTGAGGCACCTTAGTTTGGTCACCGATTGATTTCTCATATGTGCCTTGACCTTGGGTCTACAGCAAAACGAGTGACCCCTTTTTCAAGCCAGCAACCTTGGACTTAAAGCAAGTGACCTTTCAGCTGAAGAGAATGACCTTGGGGTCATGTTTATGTTCCCACCCTCAAGCCAGCTACCCTGTGGTCAAGCTGGTGAATCCACGCTCAAGCCAGTGACCTCAGGGTTCTAATCCTGCCTTTTCCGTATCCCAGTCCAACGCTCTATTCACTGCAGCAATGCTCGGTCAAACTTCTTCCTTTTCCTCCTGTTACCCTTCTTCCGTTTCTTCCTCTTTCTCTTTCTCTTCCACCCCAGCCTCTTCTTCCTCTTCTTCCTCTTCTTTGTCTTCTTCATCATCCCCCTTTTTCTTTCTTTGTTCTTCTTTGCCTCTTCTTCCTCCTCCTCTTCCTCTTTCTCTTCTTCTTCTTCTTCCCCTTTTTCCTCTTCTTCCTGTTTCTCTTCCTCTTCCTCCCCTTCCTTTTCTTCCTCTTCTTTGTCATCTTCTTTTTTCTTCCTTCGTTTTTCTTTGCCTCATCTTCCTCCTTCTCTTCCTCCTCCTTTTCTCTTTCTCATTTTCTTTTCTTCCTTCTCCTCCTCCTCCTCCTCTTCTTCATTGTCGTCTTCTTCTTCTCCTCCTTTTCTTGCTCTATCTCTTTCTGCTTTTCTTTCTTCTAAGTCTTCTTCCTTATACCTTCTACCTTCAACCTTATTCTTGTTTTCTTCTGACCTCACAGAATGAATAAAGAACTGACTGAGGATGTGGAGGGCATCAGCATTCCTGAATCTTCAAACTCTTGATAGAACTCAGATCTCTGCAGTCCATCCAGGTGTGTGCTCCAACCTCTGAGTTTTGGTATTCACAGTTGTGGGCCCTTCTAACAGCCTATGTTTAGTGTCTTCCAGCACAGTAGCTCACTCCTCAGTAAACTGAGGTGGGAATTCTCTCAGCTTCTATGTCTAATTCAGTTATGAATTCTGGGTATAGGAGCCAACCACTGTATGGCTTCAATGACCCTGTGGATCTGAGCTAAACCTCCATTGCTCAGCTGACCCTCACAAGCCTTGACTCTGAGTGTAGTGTCACAGTCACATTTGGTTTCACAGAATGTTAGTTCAGGGAAAGTGTCCTGGTTTACAGAATTTTATTTTTTTCTTTCTTGTCCGAATTCTGAATCACCGTGGTAAAATGCTAGCAGTCACTTGTGGGAAGATTTAAGGGAAGGTTTGTGGTATTAGTCTTTTGCAGTATGTTGTGGTCCTTCTTCAAGTAGACCTGGTCTTCCTTTAGTAAAGGATTTCTGGGTGTATAAATGCTCAGTCTGGGAATTTTTAAGAAGCTGACTATATTGCCTGACCTGTGGTGGCGCAGTGGATAAAGCGTCGACCTGGGAACACTGAGGTCGCCAGTTCAAAACCCTGCACTGGTCTGGTCAAGGCACATATGGGAGTTGATGCTTCCAGCTCCTCCCCCCTTTCTCTCTTTCTCTATCTCTCTCTCACTCTGTGTCTCCTCTCTAAAATGAATAAATAAATAAATTAAAAAATAAAAACTTTAAAAAAAAAAGAAGCTGACTATATAGCTTTATGATTCAAGTTACGGCAGTATCATTTCAGCTAGAACATCTCCGCTTACTCAGAACAAGGAAGGATTGAGTAGGCTTCTTTCTTTTACTTGTAGGAGCACCATGACTTATTGGCCAGAGGCAGAGGTCAGGGCCAGGTGGACTGATCTGGTGCTGCTTTGACCTCGCTGCCTGTGAGAGGAACCAGACCCTCCTAGCGTTAGTGGCTGTAAAAGGCTCTTTGGCCCCTGCCACCCAGGGATTAAGTTACTCCTGTCCCACTTAGATTTTTAATTGATTGATGCCGTTTCCAATGTAAGGTCTTGACTGCAGAGAGCAGTCAACTTAGAGCTTCAAAGATGACAAGGCTCCAATCATGAATTTATTTATCAATGTGCAGTGAGAGGTGTGTCTTCTGGGGGCTATCAGAGTGATGATTAGGACATCAGTCTCTCCAAGCTCTCTAATTCTTTCTTTTATATTCAACCTAAGGAGAGTGGGCATGCCCTTGTCACTCACTGTGGGCCATCGCTGGATTTATATTTCAACCGACTGTGGCAACATACTGTCAGAGTCCTTTCTAATGAGCCCGGACACTGTGGCAAATGCATCATCAATAAATTCTTTTTAATTCAAACTTATGTCCCTATTACCCTCCTCCGCCTTCATTCGGCTTTCCCACACCTATCACATACTGTCCTGGGTGTATAAATGACACATCTCACGTACTTCATTCAGTCTGTAGCATACTCGCTCAAGGGTCACACTCTGTCCTTCATCCTTGGGGTTTCTGCTGGGAATGAGTCAAGTCAAGGTCACAGCTGCCATGGTAGAGAGAGGTCACCACTGTTCTCAACCCTTGTGTGTTTCCTGTTATACATTTTCCTAGTCTTTGACAGATTCTGAGTTATTCCTTTTTTTTCCAATATCTGATTATGACTCCCTAATTAATTTTTTTCATATTTCTCTCTTCTCTCTCTCTCTTCTCAAAGAGAGCATTGAGAACTAACACAGCTCTTTCCTGAAGCTCTTTAGGCTGATCCTGGACTCTGAAATAGTGTTCATCATTCTCAGCGCAGTGATTGTGAGTCACTAACTCATGTGTGCCCCTGCGTGTACCACTCAGAGCTGTCAATTCATCTGTGCCATCACCAGAGACATTTAAACTGTGAACTTGGCATTATATTAGATTGCCTCAGTGGTCCTTACTCTCAAATCTGGTGATGCTTCTGCCCAATATTTAGAATATTTTTTCTTTATTGAATTTATTGAGGTGATGCTGGTTAACATAATTATACAGGTTTCAGGTGCTCAATTCTACAACTAATACGACCCTGTGTGTGTCCACCCCCTTTCCTTGGTCAGTTCTTTGTCCATCACCATTTATCACCCCTGTGTCTAATTGGATATCATCTGGAATCAGAACTGTTTTCTAAAATTATTAATCTTTGTTTTCCTCAGTTTCAATGGATCTCTTTGTCATAAGTGTCTGACGGCTACACCACATGGCATCCCCTTCTCTGCTAAGTTCAACAGGTGATTCTCCAGATTCTCAGTGATCCACAGGTAACTCTACAATCACGGATTTATGTTATGCCAAAGACAGAAGAATATCTCTTCTTCTCTTGAAAAGGAGTCGACAAAATAGCTTTCTTATACTTTTTCTGTGTGTTACAGACACACAGAGAGAGACAGGTAGGGGCAGACAGGCAGGATGGGTGAGAGATAAGCATCAGTTCTTCATTGTGGCTCCTTAGTTGTTCATTGATTGCTTTCTCATATGTGCTTTGAAAGGGCTTAGAGCTGAACGTGTGATGCCTTGCTCAAGTCAGAGACCTTCGGCTCAAGCCAGCAACCATAGGGTCATGTCTATAATTTCAAGCTCAGGTCGGTTACCTTGGGGCTTCAAACCTGGGTTTTCCATGTCCCAGTTCAATGCTCTATGTACTGCGCCACAGCCTGCTCAGGCTCTTTTACTTTTTTTGTTACTAAATTTATTGGGGTAACATATTGAATATATAAATGTTGATTTGTTGATTTTAGCCAGAGAGGAAAGTAGAGAGAAAGACATGAACACAGATATGTTCCTGTACGTGCCCTGTCCGGGGATGGGCACCTTAGCACGTGGGAACATGCTTCCAACAAAAGCACCCGGCCAGGGCTGGATGGAGAGGATTTTAGAGGTTGAGTGACAGTGTAACCATGTGCCTGCATTTTTTGAAAGAACTTTGGTTTTGACATATTTGACTCTGAGACAAACAAAGTCTAAAAGTTGCCTCTCACAGGACAGCAGGGATTAATGAATGACAGCAGCACCTTGGTTAAAAGCCCTAAGTATGTACATGAATTTCCTACCTTGTTTTACTATTTCTTGTATTGATTTTAGAGAGAGAGAGAGACAAGAGATAGAAAGGGAGCGATATAAGAAGCACCAACTTGTGGTTGCTTCACTTTACTTGTTCATTGATTGCTCTTTGTAGTTGTCTTGACTATGGGGGCTCCAGCCAGACCAGTTACCTTACTCAAGCTAACGACCCTGTGCTCAAGCTGGAGGAGTCAGCGCTCAAGCCAGTGACCACAGAGTTTTGAAATGGGGACCTCTGCTGTACCCACTGTGCCGTCACCAGTCAGGTGCACTGGGTCTTTGTGAGGCGCTAAATGGAATCTGTACCTACCAGGGACAGTTCAAGGACCAGCATGTCTGCAGCAGTGTATGACCCAGGTCACTGAGAAGCTAGTACTACAGCCTGAACTTGCATCGAGCCCTCTCTTGTTCTGAGTCCAACTAAAATGTACCACTATTCAGGTTCCTCTATAAATTTGCAGGAGATTATACTCACCTGAAGAATGTGCCCCCTCTTCCATCCAGAGCCAAAGGGGGCTGTGCCTCCATCAAGGTTGTACGAGGGGCAGGACGTCCCTATTATCCTTTACCTTGACAGTTACCTGTCCTGTTGAATTCCCTCTGGACCCTTGAATATTTCACTGAGGGAGAAGAGCCCTAAATTTTACACAGATTTGTTGTGCAGCCTCTAATGTTTAAAATGCCTAAACAAGTCTGTTCTCACTCACTAGGTCCAGTAGCACAGCATCATCCTTTCAATGGAGCCGTGGGAGGGATGCCCTTAGCTAGAAAGAGAAGTCAAGACCTCTGCCACTCATCTGTTGCTGCTTTGACCTCGCTGACTGTTAGGGAAACCAGTCCCTCCTCACGTTAGTGCCCATCCTTCAGGTATTCTACTACACCCAACACATTGAGCTATTCTAATGAACTTGATTCAGCTTCCAATGTAAGGTCTTGACTGCAAAGAATCATTTACACGAAGCTCTTTAAAGATGACAAAGGTCTATTCTTAATTTATTTCTCAATGTGCAGTGAGAGGTGTGTCTCTAGGGTGCTATGACAGTGGTGATTAAGACTTCACTCTCTTCAATCTTTCAAATTTGTTCTTATATATTCAACCCAAGGGAGAGAGTGGACATCCTCATGTCAATCCCTGTGGGCCATCACTGGATTTATACTTCATCCAATATGCCAACACACTGTCAGAGACCTTTGTAATGAGCCCAGACACAGATGTAAATGCAGAATCATTAATTTCATTCTCATTGAAAATTCTGTCCCTCGTACCATGGTCCCCCATCATTCAGCGTTCCCACACATAGTGCATAGTTCCACGCTTGTATGAATGACGCATCTCAAGTATTCTTTCAGAGTGTGGCACACTTGCTCAAGGGTCAAACTTTGTCTCTAAATGTTCGGGATTTTGGGGACATGAGTGTGGCCAAGCTGGCAGCTGCCACAGGAGAGGTCACCACCATTCTTACCCTTGTTGGTTCTTCTTGCGCAATTTCCTGGTAATGACAAACCCTGAGTTATTCTAGTTTTCTGCAATATCTTTTTGTAACTCTCCAAATTAACTTTTCCATTTTTTTTTTTTACCTAGACTTGGAACGATTGAGAACTAAACTGCTTTCCTATGGAGCCCTAAAGCTAAACTTGGAGTCTGTGATAGTCTTCATGGTCCTTGCCACAGTGGTTGTGAGTCAGTAACTCATGTCTGCTGCTTTTAGACCACTCAGAACTAACAGATCATGTGCGCTGTTAACACAGACATTTGAACAGCAAGCCACGATATCTGTTAGACTGCCACAGCAGTCTTCAGTCCACCATATAGTGATGCTTTAGTCTAATATATAAAAGTTTTCTTGCCTGGCTGACTACTCACCGCATCAGAATATTTTCTTTTGAACTAATGCAGTTTGTTTTTCTGTTCCTTTCTTAGACATTCTTTCTCATTAAATATCCAATGGTGACACCATTTACAAAACCTCCCACTACCACATTTAACACATGATACTCCAAATCTTTAATAAATATTAGGTAAGTGTATAAAGTTGACTTATGGTACTAAAAAGAAAGGAGAAAGTCTCTTTTCTTGAACAAGATGGGCACTGGCAAATATTTTCAATTAAATTTTCTGGGTCCAGACTGATCAGGAGGTTCCACTCATGGAAAGAGTGTCAGACTGGGATCCAGAGGACCCAGGTTCAAAACCCCAAGGTTGCCCACTTGAGCACGAACTCACCAACTGAGCACAGGCTCGCTGGCTTGAGCAAGGGATAATAGACATGACCCCATGGTCACTGACTTGAGAGCAAAGGTTGCTGTCTTGAAGCACAAGATTGCTGGCTTGAGCCCAAGTTTGCTGGCTTGAGCAAGGGGTCACTTTTTGCTGTATTCAAGCCCGGTCAAAGCACATGTGAGAAAGCAATCAAAGAACAATTAAGGTGCCATAATGAAGACTTGATACTTCTCATTTCTCTCCCTTCCTGTCCATCTGTCCTTATGTTTTTCTCTCTTTGTCTCTGTCACAGAAAAAGAAATTTATTGTGGTCACATAGGTTAATATTATATTAATTTCCTTGTACAAACTGATAATACAAGGTTTGCATATTCTGTGGTTCTATCACCTCCCAATGTCTCGTCCTCTACCGTCATCACCTCTTTGATCCCATTTATCCACTTTTTGTCTGGAGACTGCCATTCTTTCCTCTGTGTCTATTAGTCTGGTTACTATTTGTTTTGTTTGTATCTCTTTATTTATATTTCTCATATGAGTGAAACATCAGTATGGGTCGGTCAGCCTATCTACATGGTTATTGAAATCCTCCTGATAGAGGTCACATTGTTCCTTTTTATTTATATAATTTACTGCTTATATAATTGACGTGTGCCTGCAGCGTCCTCCCAGGTTAGATCATGTTTGCACCCCTTTACATGGATCCTGTATCTTCCTGTGTATGGGTACCTTTAGGACTCTGTGGGTGATGTCACACCCTGGACACAATGGATAGCTCAGCATGCATGCTAATGTTGTGGCCCATGGTGAAGCATTTCTTCTTTGAACCCAAGAAAACCCTTTGGGACAAACCACAGTCCATTTGAGGGATGATGACAGATCATTCCCCAGATTGTTTATCACCTAAGTTAGGACTTTTCTAGGTTTGAGAGGGAGTAAAACCCAACAGTGATGCCCTGACATGCCTCAGTCAGATCCTACAATCTCTGCCTCCCAACAGGTCCCTGTAGACCTCTGTTGTCTGGAGTGACTTCGCGACCAGCTCTGTACACCCCAGTAAACAGTGAGTGTGACGTTCACCAGCCTCTAGGCCTGGGACTGCTGTGTCCTTGTGACTCAGGAGGAAGGAAGCCATTAAGTATTTGCAGCCCTCTGGTCAGTACTCCACGTGACTCGTGATGACACTGAAGAGACAAAGGAGGGGTATATTTAGATGCTAAGTTTCTGAGTGGAGAGGAGTTTAGAGGTTAGGTGGTGATGCAAACACTTGACTTAAAAACTAGGACAAGAGCAGTTTCTCCAGTGTCAGTAGGATTGGTGGGTGACAGCAAGGCATTGCCTGAAAACCCTGAGCATCTACACTGTCGTTCACTCCAGGTCCTGCTAAGGCTGCAAAGTGCATCTCTCTCTGCCAATGCCGTGCTAAGACCATCATATCTTCTGCAACATGGTCGGGTCATGGAGCAGCCTGTACCACATCCCAGACTTTTAAAGAACCCTCTCTTTTTCTGGGTTCACTGAAAATGGGCAGCTCTTCAGATCTCATCATAAATTTTCAGGAGTCTCATGCCCACTTGAGGATTGTGCCACCTCTCACATCCAGAGCCCACAGGGGCTGTGCCTCCATCATGGTTGTACGAGGGCTTGATGCCACAACTTATCCTTTACCTTGAACAATTACCTGTCCTACTCAATCCTCATGGACCCATAAATATTTCACTAAAAGTTAAGAACCCTGAATTTTACACAGATTTATTCTGCATCTTCTACCATTCATATGCATGAACAAATCTAGATTAGAACTTTTCCCACTCACCAGGTGCCGTCAGGACAAGGTCATCTTTGTAATGCAGGAGCAAAAGGAATGTCCTGTGGCAGTAAAAGGAAGTCAGAGCTCTGCAGACGGGTTGCAGATCTGGGCTGTGGATGTGATGTCCCCTGGGGTGAGAGGGTGAGTGTGTGCTCGCCGTGCCACTGAGAGGACACAGCTCTAATTGATGTTTAGGTACAGGTGTATCCAAAGCCATTTTTGTCAACAAGAGTTGACATGGCAGCCAAGGAATCTGTGAGTATGCTCAAGATATGAGACCACATTGGTGCTGCAATGACAGAGTTACCTGAAGGTAAGGTCTGCATAATTCGCTACCATATTTTAAATTTTTATTTTGAAAAAGTATTTAATAGGGTGACATTGAGAAATAAGAGTGTATATGTTTTAGCCTAACCAGGCGGCAGTGGATAGAGCATTGGACTGGGATGTGGAAGACCCAGGTTCGAGATCTTAAGTTCGCCAGCTTGAGCATGGGCCCATCTGGTTGGAGCAAAAGTTCACCAGCTTGGACCCAAGGTCACTGGCTCTAGCAAGGGTTTTATCGGACTGCTGAAGGCCCGCAGTCAAGGCACATGTGAGAAAGCAATCAGTGAACAGCTATGGCTTCACAACGGCAACGAAAAACTAATGATTGATGCTTCTGAACTCTCCCCTTTCCTGTCTGTCTGTCTGTCCCTATCTATCTCTAACTCTCTCTCTCTGTCTCTGTAAAAAAAAAGAGTGTATAGGTTTCAGGTAAATGTTTCTATAGCATTTGAACTATTGATTATGTTGCATACCCATCACCCAGGTCAAATCGTTTTCCATCACCGTATATTTGTCCCTCTTGACTTTCTTCTCCAAGCCCCCTTGCCACCTCCATCTCCCCCTGGTAACCACTTCACTTTTCTCTATGTCCATGAGTCTCAGTTTTATATCACACCTAGGTGTGAAGTCATATAGTTCCCAGATTTTTCTGATTGAGTTATTTCACTCAATATAATGTTCTACCTTCCAGGTACTAACCGGGCCCAGTCCTGCTTAGCTTCTGAGTTCCGGCCTGATCCGGTGCATTCAGGGTACTGTGGCTGTAGACTCAGTATAATGTTCTCAATATCTGTCCATTTTGTCATAAATGCCACTATGTCGTCATTTCTTATCGCTGAGTAGTATTCCATTGTATATATCCACATCTTCTTTATCCAGTCCTCTATCGAGGAGCACTTGGGTTGTTTCCATGTCTTGGCCACTGTGAATAATGTGAGGACAGGGATGCATGTGACTTTACATACCAATGTTTTTGAATTTTGGAGGTATATACCCAGTACAGTGATTGCTAGGTCATATGATAGTTCTATTCTTCATTTTTTGAGGAACAACCATACTTTCTTCCCTAATGGTTGTATTAATTTGCATTCTCACCAAGAAAATTCATTGCCATTTAGTATGTTTCTGCTTTATTTATTTTCTCTTCCCACAGGACAATAAAGACCTGACTGAGGATGAGGAGGGCATCTGCGTTCTTGCATCTTCGAACCCTTGATGGAGCTCAGATCTCTGTTGTCCATCCAGGTGTGTGGCCCAGCCTGTGAATTTATGTTTTCCCAGGCATGGGCAGTTCTGACGGCCTCTCTCTAACCTTTGCCAGCATGGTATCCTCTGTCCTCATTGATCCTGTGTGGGGATTCTCTCTGGTGCTCTGTCTATTTGCTCTACATCTTGGGACCCAAAAATATTTCACTGAGGGAGAAGAACCCTGAATATTACCCAGAGTTATTGTTCAACTTCTGAGTCTTAAAGAGCATCAATAAATGTGGAGTAAGACTGTTCCCACTCACCAGGTCTTGTCAGCACAATGTCCTTCCTGTAATGGAGCAGCAGGAGGGATGTCCTGTGGGTGGGAAAGGAAGGCAGACCTCTGCAAACTAGACAGAGACCTGGGCTGTGGAGGTGATGTGCCCCTGCAGTGAGAAGGTGAGTTGGTGCTGGCCTTGAAGCTGAGATAAAACCATTGCGATTGAAATTTTGATACAGATGGAGCGAAAGCCATTTGCCAGAACAGTAGGTGATGTTGGGACCAAGGGATGTGTGAGTTTGCTCAATCAATGAGACCACATTAGGGCAGCCGCAGCTATCCTAGTCACCTGCAGGTAAAGTGTTCACTAATTCAGTGACATAATTTTTTTTTTCATTTTTTTCTGCAAAGGACACATAAAGAACTGAATGAGTATGTGGTATCAATCAACATTCGTGCATCTTTCCAGTCATTCATTGTGGCACAGATATGTGCCATCCATCCAGGTGTGTGGCAAACCTTGATTTACTATCTTTGTAGTTGTGGGCAGTTCTGGTGGCCTCTGTTTAGTCTCTCCCACAATACCTTCGTCCTCAGTGAGCCCGTGTGGGGATTCTCCCAGCTTTTATGTCAACATTAGTTATGAGTTCTTGGTCTAGGAAACAGCCACACAATGGCTTCATGGATTCTGTGGATGCACTATAAGAGGACCTGAGCTAAACCCTCTGAAGCTCAGAAATCTCTACTTAGAGTGTAGGGTCACAGCCCCATTATGGGTCCTCATATACACTGTCACTTCAGATATTGTGTCCATTATTCTCTGAATACAGTGATGGGTCCCTTGGGGACAGACTTGAGGTATAATGTACAATATAATTGTTCAGTAGACTGTTGAGCCCTTCCTCAGAGGGCTCCTGGTTTCCCTATAAGTTAAGTGATTTTGAGTATGTATGGTGGTTCAGGTCTGAGAATTGGTTAATATTCTGGTGCCATCCATTCTTGTCCTTTCATTTCAACTAGAACATTTGATTATACAGGTCAAGTGAGAAGTGAGCACGCTTGCTGCCTCTCTCACTCTTAGGAGCACCTAGGTTAATGAGCTGACACCATAGGTTGGGGCCGTCAGACTGTTGTGGGGCTGCTCTGACTTTGCTGTCTATTAGAGGACCAGAGCCACCAAGACTAGAGGGTGAACAAGATTTATCTTAGTCACTCCGGAATGCACTTCGTCTCATCACATTTAGAGTTTCTAATTGAGTGGCCATATTTCCACGGTAAGTTGTGTTCTTCAAAGAAGAGTGATCAAGGAGCTCTTCAAAGATATCACTTGTTTTCTCTAAATTGTCACAGTATAGGGGTGTCACTCAATATATGGATGAAAGGTATTTCTTGTACACACTTGCAGAGTGGTGAATAAGACTTAGATGACAGACCCACTCTAACATTTTAGTATCTTAAATATTTTATATATATATATATATATATATATATATATATATATATATATATATATATATATATATATATATTTTGCATGAGGGAGGTGGGCAGAGGACCAAGAGAGAAGATGGAGAGAGAGAGGAGAAGCATCAATTTGTAGTTGTGGTATTTTTATTGTTCATTGATTGCTTCTCATATATGCCTTGACCAGGGGGCTCAACCAAGCCAGTGTCATTTTGCACAAGCGAGCAAATTTTAGGCTCAAGCCAGCAACCCAGGATCATGTTGATAATTTCATGCTTAAGTCAGTGACCACATGTTCAAGCTGGTGAGCCCAATTATAGTCCAGTGACCTCAGAGTCTTGAACCTGGGACCTCATCTGCCCAGGTTAATGCTCTGTCCACAGTGGTGACTGGTAAAATTTGGCAAGGTTTTGAATTCCTTTCTCTACATTAAGCCAAAGGACAGTAGACATACACATGTCACTCACAATGAGCTATTGTGGGATTCATTTTTCAGCCAAATGTCCAATGTACTGATGAAGCCCAATCACTAAATTTATCCTTATCCAACCTTGTCTCCCTTCCACCATCGTTCCCCATCATTCAGCATTCCCATGCGTTGTTCATAGTGTCCTGCATGTAGAAATGACACATTTTATATAGTTCTTTCTGAGTGTAGCAGACATGCTTCAAGGGTCACACTTTGTCACTCAGCTAAGGGTCCTGCTGGGACTGGAGTCTAGTCAAGGTCATAGCTGCCACAAGAGAGGTCACTACTGTTCTTGCCCTTGTGTTCCCTTTTGCACATTCTCCTTGTCTGTGACAAGTCCAGAGTTATTCTAGTTTGCTGCAAATTCAGTTACAACTCTACATTCAACTGTTCCAATTGTTCTCACATCTGGTTGGAACCACTGAAAACTGAACTCTTTTTGCTGAATTTGGAATATTCTATGTAAATCAGGAGACCCTCTCACTGACTATAAATAGCACATTTCCTTGTGCTTCGTGGACACTCAGAGATGTCCTGGGACATCTGTGTATCACCCAGATAATAAGACTAGAAACCAGGAGACTCTGAGATGCCACGGTGTCTGCACTGCTCCATCTGCCATGCTGCAGCCTTGTGTTTAGAAATTGTCCTGATTGGACTCTAGAATCAGAAACTGGTTTTTTAACTCTTAGTGATTGGCTTTCTCTTATTTTCATAGAGATTATTCTGCATTAACACTTTCTTGACTGTAACCATACATCACCTTCTCCTACTGAGTCTCAAGAGATGATGTGCACAATCCTTAGTGAGCACAAGGTAAGTAAACGCTATAGTTCATTTTATTCACAAGAAAAAAGAATGTCTTTTTTACCTTGAACAAGGGGCATAATGAGCTGACAATATTTCTTTGCGACATTTTTATTGTTATACATCTATGGTTAACACATAAAACATAATTTCATTAAACTTGCATAGCTTTTTGATTCTTAGTGACAGACAGAGAAAGGCAGGAATAGAGATGAGAAGCATCGTTATGTACTTGCGGCACTTTAATTATTTATTGATTGCTACTCATATATGCCTTGACCCCAGCGATTAAGCTGAGCCTCTGACACCTTGCTCAAGCCAGCGACTTTGAGGCTGAAGCCAATGATCATTGGATCATGTCTAGGATCCCACAATTAAGCTGTTGACCCTGCACTCAAGCTAGATAAGCCCATGCTCAAGGTATCAACGTCAGGGTTTTAAAACTGGGTCTTCCATGTCCCAGTTTGACACTCTCTCCATTGTACCAGCACTAGTCAGGCTCTATCATGTTTCTTTCCTGTCTCTCACTGTTGAAGCAAAATATTGCCCAGAGCCATGAATAAGTATGCAAGTGCATGTCTGGTCATTTGTCATCCAAGCAAAGTGAAGGATGAAGGCAACTGCTCCAAACTTGCCCATGGTGCCGCTTTCCTTCAAACACTGTCCATCAGGAATGTTCTCAGAGGGTCTGTCATGCTGCAGCTGTCCACCTCCTGGTGGTACATTGACATCACGCCAAGTTATCTGTAAGCCACACTATGCCCTTCCTTCCTCTGGTAATAGGTCACTGGGAACTCCTTATTAGTCTCCAGGTTTGCTCAGAAAGAGGGACCCATTGTATACCCATAGGACTGACAGTAATGCGGTCACAGCTTATAAAACTGACATGTGCCTGTAGTGTCCTCCCATGTTGGGTCGTGTGTGCACCAGTTCACATGGATGCTGTATGTTCCTGTACAAGGGCACTTTATGACTTTGGGTGATATCACAGCCATGATATAGTGGACAGTTCAGGTTGAATGGTAACATGGTAGCTCATGGTGAAATGTTTTTTCTTTGAAACCAAGGAAACCCTCTGGGACAAATCACAGTCCATTTGAGAGGCAATGACAGGTCATTCTCCTGAATGTTCCTCCTCTGAGCTAGGATGACTCTAGCTTTCATAAGGGGTAACAACCACCTTTGATGCCCAGATGGGCCACACCAGAGCCTAGAACGATAGTGTCCCCTCAGGTGCCTGCAGAGCCAGGATCCCATGGAGTTCTCTCCTCTGGAGTGACATCCCACCCAGCTCTCTACACCCTAGTTAACAGTGAGTGTGATTTCACCAGCCTCTGGTCTGGGTTCTGCTTTGTCCTTGTTACTCAGGAGGAAGGAACACTCTGAGGGCTTGCAGCCCTGTGGTCAGTTCTCCACATGGTTCTCAGTCATGACACTGAAGAGACTGAGGAAGAGACACTTAGATGCTGTGTTTCTGGGTAGAGAGGATTTTAGAGGTTAAGTGGTGTTGCAAATACTTGACCTAAAAAAAAGAGACAAGAGCAGTTTCTCCAGTGTCATTGAATTGGTGGGTGACAGCAAGACCTTGGAAGAAAACCCAGAGCATCTACACTGTCATCTGCTCCAGGTCTTGCTAAGGCTGCAAACAGAATCTCTATTTGCCAATGGAAGAACTAGGACCATTTCATGTGCAGCAATAAATAGTCGGGTCACAGAGCAGTTAGTACTGCCAACTGGAGCTGGTACAGACCCCTCTCCTTTTGGGCCCGCCCCTAATAGAGCAGCTTTCGAGACCCTGCCATATATTTGCAGGAGTCTCCTACTCACCTAAGGAATGTGCCACCTCTCACTTCCAGAGTCCACGGGGGCTGTGCCTCCATTATGGTTGAACAAGGGGCCGGATGTCCCTAGCTATCCTTTACCTTGACAGTTACTTGTCCTGCTCAATCCCTCTGGACCCATCAATACTTTCATGATGGTGAAAAGCCCTAAGTTGTACACATATTTGTTCTGCAACATCGGACACAAAAAGAGCATCGTTAACTGTGGAGTAGGACAGTTGCTACTCACCAGGTCCCGTCAGCACAACGTCATCCCTGTAACGGAGCAGCGGGAGGATGTCCTTTGGGTGGAAAAGGAAGTCAGGCCTCTGCAACAAGAAGGAGACCTTGGAAGTGGAGGTGATGTCCCCTGGGGTGAGAGAGTGAGTGTGTGCTGGCTGTGCCCCTGAGAGGACATGGCGCTGAGTGAACTTTGGGTACAGGTGGAGCCAAAGCCATTGGACAGAACCATTGGTGTTAATGGCGGGTAGGGGGTTTGTGAGTTTGCTCAAGCAATGAGACCATGTTGTTGCAGCAGCCGGTGGAGTCACCTGCAGGTAAAGTTTGCAGTATCACTGCTGTTTACTAACTTGCTGTTTTATTTTATCTCCTGCCACAGGATAGAGCTGACTTAGGCTGTGGAGGGCATCAGTGTTGCAGCATCTTCAAACCCTTGATGGAGCTCAGATCTCTGCAGTCCATCCACGTCAGTGGTCCAGCCTCTGACTCCCTGTTTTCCCAGGTGTGGGCAGTTCTGGTGGACTCTGTTTAGCCTTTTTCAGCACGGTAGCCTAAGTCCTCAGTGACCCCATGTGGGGATTGTCTCTGGTGCTGTGTGTGTTTCACTTACGTCTGCTAGGACTGGGGGACAACTACAGACTGTCTTAATGGACCCAGTGGGCACACTGCAAGCAGGAGCTTGAGCTAAACCTCCATTGGTCACCTGACCCTTAGAAGCCCCTACTCTGAGTGTGTAAGGTCATGGTGACATTTTGGGTCTGATGTGTTTTATATCAGTTCAGCACCACTATCTTGTAACACCTAAATTACAGCTGTGGAACACTTTGGGACAGACTGCAGGTAAGAAACTATATAATATGTCAGTATTCTTTTGGGGCCCTTTCTCAAATAGATCTTGTCTACCACCCATTCAAGGGATTCTGGGTGTGCAGACTGGCTCAATTCTGCGAATTGGTTAATACACTGATAACATGCACTTATGTCATGTCACACCATTGTTCATTTCAACTAGAACATTCTGCTTATACAGGTCAAGTAAGAAATGAGTACACTTGCTGCCTCGCTCACTCCTAGGAACTCCATGGGTAATTAGCCGACACCGTAGGTCAGGGCTACAGACTGATCTGGGCTACTTTGAGGTTACTCTCTGTTAGAGGACCAGAGTCACCCAAAGACTAGAGGGTGAATAAGGTCTCTTGACCTCTGCCATCCCAGAATGCAGAAACTCCCATCACATTTATAGTTTCTCATTGAGTGCCCGTGTTCCAACAGTAAGTACTGGTCTTCAAAGAAGAATTGTCATGAAGCTCTTCAAAGATATCAGTTGTTTTCTCTAAATTGTCACAATATATGGGCATCACTCATTGTATGGGTGAAAGGTATTTCTTGAGCACACTCCCAGAGTGGTGAATAGGACTTAAATTATGTATTCACTATAATATTTCAATATCTGAAAGCTTATTATTTTTTTAGATCAAGAGGGGGGTATGCAGAGGACCAAGAGAGAAGGTGGTGAGAGATAGAAGCATCATTTTGTAATTGTAGCATTTAAATTGGTCATTAATTGCTTCTCATATGTGCCTTGACCTTGGAGCTCACTGGAGCTAGTGACCCCTTGCTCAAACCATCCAGCAAACTTTTGGGCTCAAGCCAGCAGCCCCATGCTCAAGCTGGTGAGCCTGTTTACAAGCCAACCACCTCAAGGTCTTTAATATGGGATTTTAGCTTCCCACTGTAACATTCTGTCCACTGTGCCTCCACTGGTCAAGCTTTGGAACATTTTGAATTCCTTCCTCTGCATTAAACCAAGGCAGAGTGGACATACCTATGTCACTCAAAGTGGACCATTGTGGGATTCATGTTTCTGCCAACCCTGCCAACATGATTTCCCATCATTCAATGTTCCCACACTTTTTCTGTAGTTTCCTGAATATATAAATCACAGATCTCACATGGTTCCTCCAGAGCGTAGTACACGTACTCAAACGTCACTCTCTGTTTCTCACCGTTGAGTTTCTGCTGGGACTTGAGTCTATTCAAGATTGCAACTGCCATAGGAGAGAAACCTTGGGTTTTCCCTCTGGGTCATCTTCCCAGTTTGTGTCAAGTCCTGAGTTACTCTAGTTTGCTCCAATATCTAGTTACCACTCTCCAAATGAACTTTTACATTTTTCTCTCTTCTTGCTTGGAACCATGGAAAACTAAACTGCTTTTTTTCTGAATCCCTGCAGGGTGAACCTGGACTGTGTGAATGAATCCTCTAGGTCTTCACCACAGTGGTAGTGAATCACTAACTCATGTCTGCTGCTTGCGGGCCACTCCGAACTGTCACATCATCTATGCTGTCACCACAGACACAGTTAATCTGCAAACAGGGAAACATGTTAGATTTCCACAGAAGTTTTCACTCCACCATCTCTAATGCTTCAGCCCAATATTTATAAGCTTTCTTGACTGGCTACCCTCGAGAGTCAAAATTTTTTTTAACTAATTTTTTGTCTTTTCTCTTTTCATAGAAACTCTTCCTAATTGAATTTCTGATGGCTACACCATATAAAGCACCCTCTACTACCAGATTCAACAAACAATTCACCAGATCCTTGATGAAAAAAGGGTAATTGTACAAAAATTGATTTATGTTATTTAAAAGAAAGAAGAATGTCCTTTTTTCTTGAACAAGAGGGAGACTAACAAATTTTTCCATGAAATAAATGTATTGAGGTAACGTAGGTTAAAAATATTTTTAAAAAGATGTTATTTATTGATTTTAGGGAGAGGAGAGGAGAGAGAGAAAGGTGGGGAAGTAGACCAGGAGCCTCAACTTGTAGCAGTTACTTCCTGTAGGTGCCTTGACCCAGCAAGCCCAGGGCTTTGCGACAGTGACCACAGAGATCCAGGTTGACACTTTATCCAATACGCAGCCACAAGTCAGGCACGTTGTACAGCCTTTTACTACAGAATGTAAATCCATTATGTGGTCAGCACCCAATGGCTAGTCCTTTTTGCCATCTTGTGTGTGTGGCCCTTTACTCTCTTCAACCTCCCTGTGCACTTTCCCCACCGCCCATATCCTCCATTTCTTCGTCTGTTTGTAGGGTGATTATTTTGTTTGTTTTGTTTTTGGCTTATAGTTTTACATCCCACAGAGGAGAGAATATGGAATGATCCATCTTATCCCCTTGATCAATATATCCTTCACCTTGAGGCCACACTGTGATAAGCATGACATGACCCACCAATATTTCTGTCTATTTTTGCCCATACCATGAGTTCACAGTGAATTTTTCCTGAAGTTCACTGTGAAGGATTTTCTAATGATGTTTCTTACGTGTTTTTCACTGTTGGTCTAAAATATTGGCCATGATTACCTGGTCATTTGTCCTCCAGAAAGCTGAAGGATGAGGGGAACTTCCCCCAAGTCATCCCATTGTAACAGTTTCCCTCACCCACAGTCCTTCACGAATGTCACAGTGGGTCTGTCATGCTGCTGCTATCCACTTTCTGGTGGTGCACTGACATCATGCTAAGTTATCTGTAAGCCACGACATGTCTTTCTTTCCTCTGTCAGCAGGTCATGGGTTATGTGGAGCTCCCCATAAGTCCCCAGATATAAGCAGAAAGAAGGACCCATTGTATAGCAATAAGAACTGAGAGCAACTGATCGACTGCTTATAAAATAGATTTGTGGCAGCTGTGTCCTCCCAGGTTGGGTCATGTGTGCACCACTTCACGTGGATGTTGTATCTTTCTGTGCATGGTCACCTTTGTGACTCTGGGGGTGATGTCACAACTCGCACAGTACAGGGTGCATGGTAACATGGTGGCCCATGGTGAAGCATTTAATCTTTGGAACCAAGAATACACTTTGGAAGTAATCACAACCTCTTTTTTATTTTTTTGAGAGAAAGGATGGCAGAGAGAGAGAGAGAGAGAGAGAGAGAGAGAGAGAGAGAGAGAGTAGACCTCAACTTGTTTTTCCACTCAGTTGTGCCATTGATTGCTTTTCATATGGGCCCTGATGGGGACTTGAACCTGTGCCCTTGGGTTTGAGATGCAGATATCAGTGCTCCAGGTGACATTCTATCCACTGTGCTAGTAGCCCGCATCAAAATCACTATCCATTTTGCGAGGCAATGACAGGTTACTTCCCAGAAAGTTTATCCTCTAAGCTTGGACTGTTTTTTGCTTGAGAGGTAAAGGTTCCCACCTGTGAGGCCCAGATAGACCTCACCCAGAGCCTGGAACCCTGTGTCCCCACAGGTCCCTGCCCAGCTCTCTACACCCAGTGAATGAGTGTGACATTCACCAGCCTCTGATATGGGTTCTGCTGTGTCCCTGTGATTCAGGGACAAGGAACCCACTAAGAGTTTTTGGTCAGTTCCCCACATGGTTCTTAGTCATGACACTGAAGAGACAGAAGAGGCTGGTGTTCTGTGTGGAGATGGTTTTAGAAGTTCAGTGATGCTCCAACCATGTGGTTTCATTTTTAAGAAAGAAACTTTCGAGCCTGAACAGGCAGTGACACAGTGGTTAGAGTGGTCAGACTGGGATGCAGAGGACCGAGGTTCAAAACCCCAAGGTCACGAGCTTGAACATGGGCTTCTCTGGTTTGAGCGCAGGCTTACCAGCTTAAGTGTTGGGTCGCTGGCTTGAGCCAAAAGTTCGCTGGCTTGAAGCCCAAGGCCATTGGGTTAAGCAAGGAGTCACTTGCTCTGTGAGAGCCTCCCCTGGTCAAGAGACATAAGAGAAAGCATTCATTTATCAACTAAGGTGCCACAACAAAGAATTGATGCTTCTCATTTCTCTCCTTTCCTGTCTGTCCCTGTCTGTCCTCTCTCTGTCTATTTCTGTCTCGATCAAAAATAAAATTAAAAAGATGATAATATTTCCGCTACAATTTATCTCTCAATATATAGGTGAAAGGTTATTCTTGCACATGCCCCCAGGGTGTTGTGTAAGATTTATTGACTGACCCGCTCCAACATTTCAGTCTCTCAAAGCTTTTGAATTCCTTCCTCTACATTAAACCAAGGAAGTGTGAACATGCCCGTGTCACACATCATGGGCCTTTGTAGGATTCATGTTTCAGCCAAATATGCCAACAACCTGATGAAGCCCAAGCAGTACATTTATCCTCATCCAACCTTGTCTCCCTCTCACCATCATCCCCCAACATTCATCATTCCCTCCCGTAGTTCATAGTCTCCTGCTCGTATAAATGACACATCTCATGTAGTTCTTTCAGAGTGTAGCACACTTGCTCACAGTCACATTTCATCCTTCACCTTTGAGTTCCTGCTGGGATTGGAGTCTAGTCAAGGGGTCAGCGGCACAGGAGATATCACCACCATTCTTACCCTTGTGTGTGCTCTTGCACATTCTCCCTGTTTGTGACAAGTCCTGAGTTATTCTAGTTTGCTCCAAATTCAGTTACAACTGTACAGTTGATGTTTCCTGTTGTTCTCACATCTGTTCGGAACCACTGAGAACTAACATTGCTCATGTCCTGAGCTCTTCAAACTGAATCTGGAATCTTGATGTAAATCAGGAGACCCTCTCGGTGACTGTACATACCACATCCCCGTATGCTGTGTGGACACTAAGAGATGGTCCAGAGCATCTGTGCATCACCCAGACACTGAGACTAGACAGCAGGAGACTCTGGGAAGCCACGGTGTCCACACTGTGCCGTCTGTGATGCTTCAGCCCCGTGTTTAGAATTGTCTTGATTTTCTGGACTTTAGAATCAGAAACTGTTTTTTTTAACTCTTAGTTACTGATTTTCTTTTATTTTCATAGAAACTATCCTTCATTAGCTGTCTTGTGGCTGTCACCACAGATCAAATCTTCCCCTACCGAGTCAACCAATGATATGCATGATAGTGAACAGAACATAAGTAAACAGAAAGGTTTATATTATTTACAAGAAAGAAGACTGTCCCTTTTTTTTCTGGAACAAGAGGGGGACAGACAGAATTGCTTTACAACATATCCTTAATATATGATGGGTTTAATATGGTTAACACATTAAAAAATTCCACTTATATGGGTTTTTATTAGTTTTTTTTTATTTTATTATTATTAATTTTAATGGTGTGACACCAATAAATCAGGGTATGTATGTACAATGAAAACATCTCCAGGTTATCTTATCATTCAATTGTGTTGCATACCCATCACCCAAAGTCAAATTGTCCTCTGTCACCTTCTATCTGGTTTTCCCTGTGTCCCTCCCCTCCTCCCTATCCCACCCTTGCCTCCCTCCCCCCACCCCATAACCACCACTCTCTTGTCCATGTCTCATAGTCTCACTTTTATGTCCCACCTATGTATGAAATCATGCTGTTCTCAGTTTTTTTCTGATTTACTTATTTCACTCCGTATAATGTTATCAAGGTACATCCATTTTGTTATAAATGATCCGATGTCATCATTTCTTATGGCTGAGTAGTATTCCATAGTATATATGTACCAGAGCTTTTAATCCACTCGTCTTCTGACGGACACTTGGGCTGGTTCCAGATCTTCGCTATTGTGAACAATGCTGCCACGAACATGGAGGCGCATTTCTTCTTTTTGAACACTGCTATGGTGTTCTTAGGGCATATTCCTATAAGTTGGATAGCCGGGTCAAAAGGCAGTTCGACTTTTAATTTTCTGAGGAATCTCCAAACTGTTTTCCACAGTGGCTACACCAGTCTGCATTTCCACCAGCAGTGCAGAAGGGTTCCCTTTTCACCACATGCTCACCAGCACTTATTCTGTGTTGTTTTGTTGATGAGTGCCATTCTGACTAGTGTGAAGTGATATCTCATTGTGGTTTTAATTTGCATTTCTCTAATGATTAGTGATGTTGAGCATTTTTTCATATGCCTGTTGGCCATCTGTATGTCCTCTTTGGAGAAATTTCTATTCATTTCATTGGCCCATTTTTTGATTGGATTGTTTGTCTTCCTGTTGTTGAATTTTATAAGTTCTTTATAAATTTTAGTTATTAACCCCTAATCAGATGTGCTGTCGAATATGTTCTCCCATTGTGTGGTTTGTCTTTTTATTCTGTTCTTATTGTCTTTAGCTGTGCAAAAACTTTTTAGTTGATATAGTCCCGTTTGTTTATCTTGCCTTTTATTTCATTTGCCGGTGGAGATAAATCGGCAAATATATTGCTGCTACAGATGTTGGAGAGCTTGCTGCCTATGTTTTCTTTTAAGATGCTTATGGTTTCACAGCTTACGTTTAAGTCTTTTATCCATTTTGAGTTTGTTTTTGTGAATGGTGTAAGTTGATGGTCTAGTTTCATTTTTTTACAGGTAGATGGCCATTTTTCCCAACACCATTTGTTAAAGAGGCTGTCTTTACTCCATTGTATGTTCTTTCCTCCTTTGTCATATATCAGTTGTCCATAAAGGTGTGGGTTTATTTCTGGGTTCTCTGTTCTGTTCCATTGATCTATGTGCCTGTTCTTATGCCAGTACCAGGCTGTCTTGAGTATAATGGCCTTATAGTAAACCTTGATATATGGAAGAGTGATACCTCCTGCTTTATTTTTTTTTTTAATATTGCTGAGGCTATTCGTGTTCATTTTTGGTTCCATATAAATATTTGGAATATGTGTTCTATATCTTTGAAGTATGTCATTGGTATTTTAATTGGTATTGCATTGAATTTATAAATTGCTTTGGGTAATATAGACATTTTAATGATGTTTATTCTTCCTAGCCATGAGCACGGTATATGCTTCCACTTGTTTGTATCTTTCTTGATTTCTTTTATCAATGTTTTATAATTTTTCGAGTACAAGTCCTTAACCTCCTTGGTTAAATTTACTCCTAGGTACTTTATTTTTTTGGCTGCAATAGTGAAGGGGATTGTTTCCTTAATTTCTTTTGCTGACAGTTCATTGTTGGTATATAGAAATGCCTCTGATTTCTGAGTATTAATTTTATATCCTGCCACCTTGCTGAATTCATTTATAAGGTCCAGTAGTTTTTTGACTGAGACTTTAGGGTTTTCTATATACAATATCATCTGCAAATAGTGACAGTTTTACTTCTTCTTTTCCAATTTGGATGCCTTTTATTTCTTCTTCTTGTCTGATTGCTGTAGCTAGGACTTCCAGAACTATGTTGAATAAGAGTGGTGAAAGGGGGCACCCCTGCCTGGTTCCTGATCTTAATGGGATTGCTTTTAATTTTTGCCCATTTAGTATGATGTTTGCTGTGGGTTTGTCGTAGATGGCCTTTATCATGTTAAGGAATGTTCCTTGTATTCCCACTTTACTGAGAGTTTTGAGCATGAATGGGTGCTGGATTTTATCAAATGCCTTTTCTGCATCTATTGAAATTATCATGTGATTTTTGTCTTTCCTTTTGTTTGTGATGAATCACATTGATTGATTTGTGAATATTGAAACAGCCTTGCCTCTCTAGAATAAATCCCACTTGATCATGGTGTATGATTTTTTTCATATATTGCTGGATCCAGTGGGCAAGTATTTTGTTGAGAATTTTAGTGTCTAAATTCATCAGGGATATAGGCCTATAATTTTCTTTCTTTGTGTTGTCTTTGCCCAGTTTGGGGATCAGAATTATGTTCACCTCAGAAAAGGAATTTGGAAGTCTTCCTTCCTCTTGAGTTTTTTGAAATAGCTTGAGGAGGATAGGAGTTAGTTCTTCTTTGAATTTTTGATAGAATTCACTTGTGAAGCCATCAGGCCCAGGACTTTTCTTTTTTGGGAGATTTTGATAACTGTTTCGATCTCATTTGTTGTAATTGGTCTGTTTAGGTGTTCTGATTCTTCCAGATTGATTTTTGGAAGTTTATATGATTCAAGAAATTTGTCCATTTCACCGAGATTGTCTAATTTTTTGGCATAGAGTTCTTCATAGTATTTTCTTACAATGCTTTGTATTTCTGTTATGTCAGTTGTTATTTCTCCACTGTTCTTTCTAATTTTATTTATTTGAGTCCTCTCTCCTTTTTTCTTGGTGAGTCTAGTTAAAGGTTCATCAATCTTGTTTACTTTTTCAAAGAACCAGCTTCTGGTTTCATTGATCCTCTGTATTGTTTCCTTAGCCTCTATGTCATTTATTTCTGCTCTGATCTTTATTATTTACTTCCTTCTACTTGTCCTGGGTTTTATGTGCTGTTGCTTTTCTACTTCTTTTTGATTTAGGGTCAGGTTGCTTATTTGAGCTTTTTCTAGCTTCTTATGATATGCCTGTAGTGCAATAAACTTCCCTCTCAGAACTGCTTTTGCTGTGTCCCATAAATTTTGAGTTGATGTATGCTCATTATCATTTGTTTCTAGAAACTTTTTTATTTCTTCTTTGATCTCATTGTTAATCCATTCATTATTTAATATCATGCTATTTAGTTTCCAAATGTTTGAGTATTTTTCAGTTTTTCTTTTGTGGTTAATTTCTAGTTTCATGGCATTGTGATCAGAGAAAATGCTTGATATGATTTCAATCTTCTTATATTTATTGAGACCATTTTTGTGTCCTAACATGTGGCCTATCCTAGAAAACGTACCATGAACACTTGAGAAGAATGTATATTCTACTGCTTTAGGGTGAAAAGTTCTGAAGATATCTATTAAATCAAGTTGATCTAGTGTATCCTTTAAGTCTGCTGTTTCTTTATTGATTTTCTTTCTTGAAGATCTATCCAGTGTTGTTAGAGGGGTATTGAAATCCCCTACTATGATAGTATTGCTGTTAATCTCACCCTTTATATCCATCAAAGTCTGCTTTATGTATGTCGGGGCTCCTATATTTGGTGCATAGATATTTATAATAGTTATATCTTCCTGTTGAATTGTTCCCTTTATCATTATGTAGTGTCCTTCTTTATCTCTTTGTTTTAAAGTCCATTTTGTCAGATATAAGTACTGCTACCCTGGCTTTTTTTTCATTTCCATTTGCATGAAATATTTTTTTCCATCCTTTTACCTTCAGTCTATGTGCATCTTTTGTTTTAAGGTGTGTCTCTTGTAGACAGCATATGTATGGGTCCTGTTTCTTTATCCACGCAGCTACCCTATGTCTTTTGATTGGATCATTTAATCCATTTCCATTTAAGGTTATTATTGATATGTAGTTGTTTATTTCCATTTTATTCTTTAAAGCTGTATTCTTCTTTTGCTCTATTCTTTTCTCCCTTTAAACTGTTCACAACAGGCCCCTTAGTATCTCTTGCAGAATTGGTTTGGTTTTAATGAATTCCTTCATACTTTCTTTTTCTGGGAAGCTCTTTATTTCTTTTTCAATTTTAAATGTTAGCCTTGCTGGATAGAGTAGTCTTGGTTGTAGGTTCTTGTTCTGCGTTACTTTGATTATATCTTGCCATTCCCTTCTGGCCTTAAGTGTTTCTGTTCAGAAGTCCGATGTCATCCTTATGGGGGCTCCTTTGTAGGTGATAACCTTTTCTTCCCTAGCAGCTTTTAAAATTTTTTCTTTATCCATTAACCATGGTATTTTAACTATGATGTGTCTTGGTGTAGATCTTTTTGGGTTTCTCTTTAATGGAGTTCTGTGTGCTTCTTGATCGTGTGGAGTGTTTCCCAGCCTTAATTTAGGGAAGTTCTTTGCTAAGATTTGATTGAACAAAGTTTCCATTTTCTGTCCTCTCTCCTCTTCAGGCACCCCTATGATGTGAATGTTGTTTCTCTTCAGGTTGTCACAGAGCCCCCTTAGAGTTTCCTCACATTTTTTGAGTCTCCTTTCCTTTTTCTTCTCTGCTTCTGTGCCTTTGTTTATTGTGTCCTCTAACTCACTTATTTGATCCTCAGCGTGATTCATCCTGCTTTTAATTCCTTCTATTGTAGTCTTCAGTTCTGATACTGTATTTGTCATTTCTGTCTGATTCTTTTTTATTATTTCAATTTCGTTTTTTATACTTGTTATCTCTTTATTTAGGTGTTCATAATGACTATCTATTGTTCCTTTAATTTCTTTGAACATCCTAATTATCATTATTTTAAATTCTGCTTCTGGTAATTTGGTTATATCTGGTTCATTCAGGTCCTTCTCTGGGGATTTCTCTTGATTCATTTGGTTTGCATTCCTCTGCCTACCCATTTTGTCTGTGTATAAGCAAGTTGTGGCCACTGGAGTCCAGTAGGTGTTGCCTTTGTGTTCTCTAGGTGTGGTCTGTCTGCAGGCCCGCCACCCTCTCTGCCGCTGCCTAGGGTGGTTGAGTATGGGCGTTGCCAGCACCGGCCCACTGTGGCTTTTGCTGTGATTTCTGCCTCTCCTCCGCGGGAGGGGCTGTCACTCAAGCCACAAGCCTCAGCACCAAGGGTAGAGGTGAGCACCTTTGCTCAGCTGCGGACCCAGCCTGTTTCCAGACTTCTGCCCAGAACCTGCAATCAGAGCCTGCTCACCACAGTTTCGCAGGTTTGGCGGGGCTTTTGACGCGCTCTCAGCTGTGAGCCTTTGCCTGTCCGGAGCTTTAGCCCCGCCCTCAAGGCCAGGGCCCCTCTGCGCAGGGTCGCAAACCAAGGTTTATTGGGCCGGGCATGTTTGCTGGCTTCCGCTCAGCTGCTAGCTTCCGCTCGTCCTGGACTCTACCCCGCCCCTACGTTCGGAGCCTGCTCGTGCACGTAGGATGGCAAACCGCGGTTTCTCTAGCCGGGCGGGGATAGTAGCGTGGGCTCTGCTGCGAGTTTTCTTTCGTCTAGGGGTCTTCTCCGCCCCCCGCGCTCGGAGCCCGCTGGCGCACGTAGAATGGCAAACCGCGGTTTCTCCGGCCAGGCAGGGCTGGTAGCGTGAGCTCAGCTGCGAGTCCCCACCCGTCCCTGGTCCTAGCCCCATCCCCAAGGTCAGGGCCAGCTTGCGCAGAGTCGCAGAGCAGATCTCTGCCCATTCCTGGCCTCCCACTTTTTCCCCGGAGGTGGGATTACAGGCGGGCCCGCAGCTTCCAGACCGCTTTCGCGCATCCCCTCCGCCCCTGCTGGGCTAGACCGAGCTCACACCGGCTTGGCCTCCGCCCACGCCAACAGAACCGCGTTTTCATGTCCTGCCGCCACCATACCCTTCAGCAACCCTCGACAGAGTAGGAAGGGCCCTAATACTCCACACTGTAGGCCTGGGAGCTCCCTCACTTGTTTCACAGCTCAAAACTGTCCAAACGCCTCTTCTAGGCTCTGGGACTGTAGGCTGGGGCTTGGTTTCTGGGACCCAGGTCCCTCCCTCTCCGCTAAACTCTTCTCCCGCCACACAGATCTCTCCGTGCTGCCATTTGCTCCAGGGAGCTGGGCAGCCCTCTTCGCATTTTCGCTATTCCTACCAGTCTCAATGTGGCTTCTTCTGTGTTCCTTGGTTGAATTGTCCATTTAGTTTAGTTCAAAATTGGTTTATCCAGATGATGGTTCTTAAAATTGAGTTATAATCCACTTTGGTTCTGGGAGTTGGAAGTTGGTACGTCCGCCTACTCCATCGCCATCTTGCTCCCCTTCAACTAGGCTCTTTTTCTTGATTATCACTAAAGATATATGGCTGCATAGGTGAGATGTGGATACAAACAAACAAAAACTCAGGCACTGAAGGTTAGAAAACAAGGCTATTCATAACGTTGTTTACCCAAGAACCTTCCACCTGTAGCCAGCTTCAGATTTAGCACCTGGGGATCCAGGGGATGAATCTGGCGGCATGGCGCAGGGCACCGCAGAATGGGCGGCGAGGGGCTCCAGGGCGGCTCTCGTGCATGCTCCGGGACCGGGAGCCGTGCCGCTGCCACGGCTGCAGCTCGCTCTCTTATTGGATTTTTTTATTGATTGATTTTTGGGGAGACAAAAGAGAGAGAGAGAAAAATAGGGGAGAGAATCAGGAACCACCAACTCATAATACTTGCTTTCCTCTATGTGCCCAGGGCTTTGCACAGGTGACCTCAGCATTTCTTTTTTTTTACAGAAATAGTACATGCCTTTTTTAAAATTTAATTTTATTAATTTTAATGGGGTGACATTAATAAGTCAGGGTACATATATTCAAAGAAAACATCTCCAGGTTATCTAGTCATTCAGTTATGTTGCATACCCATCACCCAAAGTCAAATTGTCTTCTGTCACCTTCTATCTGGTTTACTTTGTGACCCTCCCCTCCCCCCTCTCCCTCCTTGTAACCACCACACTCCTGTCCATTTCTCTTAGTCTCTTTTTTATGTCCAACCTATGTATGGAATCATGCAGTTCTTCATTTTTTCTGATTTAGTTATTTCACTCTGTATAATGTTATCAAGATCCATCCATTTTGTCGTAAATGATCCAATGTCATCATTTCTTATGGCTGACTAGTATTCCATAGTACATATGTATCTCAGCATTTTTGATGAACATTTTATCCACTGTGCCACCACAGGTTGGGCAACTGGTACATCTTTTTACAAGGTGTATACTCCCTTATGTGATCAGCATCCAATACCTAGTCTTTTCTGCCATCTTGTGTTTGACCCCTTACCCTCTTCATCCTCCTTGTGCACATTTCCCCTTGGTATCCTCCATTCCATTTTCTGTGTGTAGCATGATTTTTGGGTTTTTTTTTCTTTTTTAGCTTTCAGTTTTACATTTCACAGATGAGAGACCACAGAATGAGCCATCTTATCCCCTAGATTGATAATTCTTCCATTTTGAGGTCACCCTGTGTTAACCACCACTAGAGATGCAAATATCTTTGTATGCTCTTGTGCATTCATTGAAAACAGTCCTCACACCTCTTGTTGATGTCACTGTGAAGGATTTCCCAATCATGTCTCTTGCTTGTCCCTGACCATTGATCCAAAATATTGACTCAGGTCACTGAATCACTCTATGTGCATATCTGATCATTTGTCCTCCAAGCAAAGTGAATGAGGAGGTGCCCTGTCCCAAAGTCATCCCATTGTGATGGTTTCTCTTGCCCATTGTTCTTCATGAATATCTACAGATGGTCTGTCGTCCTGCAGCTGTCCACTTCGTGGTGGTTCATCAACATCATGCTAAGTTATCTGTAAGCCAGGCCACATGTTTTTATTTCCTCTGTCAACAGATCATGAGGAGCTCTCCATGAGTCTCCAGGTGCTGGCTGACAGAGGGATCCATTGTATAGCAGTATGGACCAGGACAGCGGGTCCATAGTTTATATATCTAAGTTGTGCCTTCAGAGTCCTCCTAGGTTGGGTCATGCATGCACCACTTCACATGGATGCTTTATCTTCCTGTTCATGGCCACCTTTATGACTCCTTGGGTGACATCACACCCAGGACACAATGAACAGCTCACATTCCATGCTAATTTGGTGGCTCATGGTGAAACATTTTGTCTTTGAAACCAAGGAAATTCTTTGGGACAAATCACAATCTATTTGAGGGATGAAGACAGATCATTTCCTTGAATATTTACCTTTTGAGCTGGCAAAGCTTTGTACTTCAGAGGGGATAGAACCCACCTGTAAAGCCCAGATGAACCTCACCCAAAGCTAGGAACCCCTGTGTCCCCACAGGTCATTGCAGAACCAGGATCCCTGTGGAGCTGTGTCCTCTGGAGTGACTTCCTGCCCTGCTCTTTACACCCCAGTGAACCATGAGTGTGACATTCACCAGCCTCTGTTCCAGGTTCTGCTATGTTCCTGTGACTCAGGAGGAAGGAAAACACTGAGGGTTTGCAGCCCTGTGATCAGTTCTCCACGTGGTTCTCAGTCATGCCACTGAAGTGACAAAGAAGGGGACACTTAGTGCTGGTTTTCTGGGTAGAGGATTTTAAGGTTGGTGGTATTTTAATCACTTGACTTGAAAACTAGGACAAGAAAAGTTCCTCCAGTGTTACTAGGATTGGTGGATGACAGGATGACCTTGGAAGAAAACCTGGAGCATCTACACTGTCATTCAGACCAGGACCTCCTAAAGCTCCAAACAGAATTTCTTTCTGTCAATGGAAGCTTTAGGAACATCGTTCTTGCAGTGATAAATAGTTGGGTCATGAAGCAGCTAGTACCACAGCCCGGACTTGGTAGAGAACCCTCTTTTTTTCTGGGTCCAATTTAAATGAGCAGATTTTCAGGTCCCACCATAAATTAGCAGGAGTCTCATGCCCACATGAGGAATGTGCCGCCTCTCACATTCAGAACCCATGGGGGCTGTGCCTCCATCATGGTTGTATGGGGTGCTTGATGCCCCAAGTTACCTTTTACCTTGTACATTTACCTGTCCTGCTCCATCCCTCTGGAACCATAAATATTTCAATGAGGAAGAAGAACCCCGAACTTTATACAGATTTATTCTACAGCTGATGACACTCAAAGTGTGTGAACAAATCTGTTCTCACTCACCAGGTCCTGTCAGCACAGCATTGTCCCTGTAATGGAGCAGCGGGAGGGATGTCCTTTGAGTTGAAAAGGAAGTCAAGACTCTTACAGATGAGATGGAGACTGGGCTCTGGAGGTGATATCCCCTGGGGTAAGAGGGTGAGTATGTGCTGGCCCTGCCGCTGAGAGGACACAGCTCTAAGTGAACTTTGGATACAGGTGGAGCCAAAGCCATTTTCCCAGATAGTAGGTGACATGGGGACCAAGAGATGTGTGAGTTTGCTCAAGCAATGAGGCCACAAAGGTGCAGCAGCAGAACTTAAGAGTCTCGTGCAGGTAATTTTTGCAGTAACTCACTGCTGTTTACTAAGTTTCTTCCTCTTCTCCTTCTCATTCTCCTCCTCCTTCTTCTTCTTCCTCCTCCCTTCTTCCTGTTTTTGTCTCCCCCCACCCACAGGACATACAAAGAGCTGACTGAGGATGAGGAAGGCATCAGCATCACTACATCTTCAAACCCTTAAAGGAGCTCAGATCTCTGCAGTCCATCCAGGTGTGTGGTCTAACCGCTGACTCTCTGTTTTTCCAGGTAAGGGCAGTTCTGATGACTTCTGTTAAGTCTCTCCCACCACAGTGACTCAGTCCTCAGTGAACCCGTGTGGTGATTCTCAGCTGTTATTTCTACTTGAGTTATGCATGCTAGGTCTAGGGTTCAACCACACAATGGCTGGGGAACCCATTGGATGCACTACCAGGGGGACCTGAGCTAAAAGTTTATTGGTCACCTGGCCCTCAAGAGTTCCTGGTCTGAGTGCAAGTTATGGTGACATTTTGGGTCTCCCATATACTATACCATGTCAGTTTTAAGAATTGTCCTCTAAGACCTGAACTACCTGTGTCAGTGACACAGTCTCCCTGGTCAAAGGCTTTCGTTTTTTGGTGAATGACATGAAGTGAAGTCAACAATATAAACTTTATTTGGCCTTTTGTCAAGAGATCTGATCTTCCCTTTATCAGAGAACTCTAGGTGTGTTCACTGGCTCAGGTCAGGGACTGGCTAAGGGCTGGAATGAATGTGTTTTATCTTTCTGGTCACAGCATTGTTCCCTTTACCCAGAACATTTCTGCTTCTGTAGATCAGGCAGGAAGAAATGGTGTAAGCTTGCTGTCTTTCCTTCTAGAAGCACGGTGATTGTTAATGTTCAGGGTTTCATAAAGAGGAGCAGCAAAGGAATGAGGCAGCAACAATACTGCAAGTGGAGGACCTCAATCTCTCCAGGATTGAGGTGCCTTAGAGAGATCAGCTATCCAATTTATTAAGCAGAAATATGTCATCTTGCGTAATAAGCTAACAAGCAGAATACAGTGTCCAATTTTATTATTTAGTTTTGCAAAACTGATTAGATTTCTCCTGCCCTTTCTGAGACATAATCCCACACCATCTGCTATCTGATTCCTGACCTGCAGAAAGCTCCAGGTGGGCCAAGCATCGTGCCCTTGAGGCCTTCCCTGGATGCTACTGCTTTTAGTCACAAGTGCTTGGCCTCAACCTTCTCTTCCACAGGATGGGAACAGAGTCACTCGGTGCTTTGGCTTTCCTCCAACACACTGTGATTGATTAGCCAGCATGGCAGGTCAGGGCTGGTCAGACTCAGGTGATGCTGCTTTGATTTGCTGTCTGTAGAGTGATCAGACCTGTGGTGAGTTCAGTGATTGGACAAGGCCCATGGCCTGTATCCTGGGATCCAGTTTCTCCATCACACTGAGATATTGCAGTAGAACAGCATCACTTCCCAAGGTCAGGGCTGGCGTTCAGAGGAGAGTCATCACAGAGCTCAAATGTGCTGGGTCTCCCTCTTCAATACATTTGTCAGTATGCTGGTGACAGGTGTGCCACGTGGACACTCCAAGTATGTGCCATATGAGTTAAATGACAAATGCACTCCAAAATTCCAGTCTCCCTAAGCTTCTGATCATCTTCTTCTCCATTAAAATGAGGCAGTGGGCATTTCCATGTCACACTTATGGGTCTATCATTGGATGCAGTTTTCAGCCAACAATTCCCATAAACTAGAACCTTTTACTGATGGCCCAAACTTTGCACAGAAATGCAAAATCTTAACCTGGCATGCCCAAATTTGTAAATGTGGTTTAATGGGCATTCCTATTTCCTTAACATTATCTGCACCATTACTTATTAGCAGACTTGTTTCATATTTTTTGCTTGTAGAAATTACAGTTCCCATGTAGTTCTTCTTTCAGAGTGTAGCACACTTTCTCATGGGTCACACTTTGTCCCTCACCTTTGAGTTTCTGCTGGGATTGGAGTCTAGTCAAGGTCGCAACTACCACAGGAGACATCACCACTGTTCTTACCCTTGTGTTTGCTCTTGCACATTTTCCTCGTCTGTGACAAGTCCAGTGTTATTCTAGTTTGCTTTGAATTCAGTTACAACTCTACAATTAACCTTTCCAGTTGTTCTCACATCTGGTTGGAGCCCCTGAGAACTAACACTGCTCATGTCCTGAGCTCTTCAAGCTGAATCTAGAATCTTGGATGTAAATCAGGTGACTCTCTCAGTGATGATAAATAGCACATCCCTGTGTGCTGTAAGGACATTCAGAGATGGTCCAGAGCATCTGTGCATCACCCAGACACTGAGACTAGACAGCAGGAGACATGCGAGCACCTGCACTGCTCCATCTGCGATGCTGCAGCGCGTGTTTAGGACTTTTCTTGACTGCCTGGACTCCGGAAACAGAAACTGTTTTTTTAAACACTTAGTAATTGATTTTCTTTTATTTTTATAGAAACTATTCTCATTACTATCTGATGGCTGCCATCACAGATCACACTGAGTCTCAACCAATGATATGCATGATCTTTAGTGAACAAAAGGTCAGTAAACACTAATGTTAGTATTATTTACAAGAAAAAGACTGTCTCGGCCTGACCTGTGGTGGCGCAGTGGATAAAGCGACGACCTGGGGACACTGAGGTCACCAGTTCAAAACCCTGCACTGGTCTGGTCAAGGCACATATGGGAGTTGATGCTTCCAGCTCCTCCCAGCTTTCTCTCTCTCTCTCTCTCTCTCTCTCTCTCTCTCTCTCTCTCTCTCTCTCTCACTCTGTGTCTCCTCTCTAAAATGAGTAAAAAGAAAAAGACTGTATCTTTTCTTGAACAAGAGTTGGACTGACAACATTTCTTTTTTTATATATATATATATATTTTATTATTATTAATTCTAATGGGGTGACATCAATAAATCAGGGTACATATGTACAATGAAAACATCTCCAGGTTATCTTATCATTCAATTGTGTTGCATACCCATCACCAAAAGTCAAATTGTCCTCTGTCACCTTCAATCTGGTTTTCCCTGCGTCCCTCCCCTCCTCCCTATCCCACTCTTCCCTCCGACAACATTTCTTTATTATTATATCTGTGTGGTTAATATGGTTAACACATCAAATAATTTCACTTGTACAACTTTTTTTTTCTTCTTGAGAGAGACAGGCATGAAAGAGAGAGATGAGAAGCATCAACAAGTAGTTGCAGAACTTTAGTTCTTCATTGATTGCTTCTCATACATGTGTTGAATACGGGGCTTCAACTGAGCCACTAATCTTTTCCTCAAGCCAGCAACCTTGGGTTTCAAGTCATTGACTTTTGGATTCAAGCCAATGGATCAAGTCTATGATCCCAAAATGAAGCTGGTGATCCTGCATTGAATCCAATGAGCCTATGCTCAAGCTGGATAAGCCTGTGCTCAAGTCACCAACATCAAGGTTTTGAACTTGGTTTCTCAGCATCCCAGGTTGACATTCTATCCACTGCACCATCACTGGTGACCCACCATCATGTTTCTTGACTGTTTCTCACCGCAGAACCAAAACACTTCCCAGAACCATGAATCACCATATACGTCCATGTCTGGTCATTTGTTGTCCAAGCAAAGTGAAGGATGAAGGGAAGTGCCCCAATCTTTGCCCATGGTGTCAGTTTCTTTCAACCACTGTTTTTAGTGAATGTCCACAGAGGGTCTGTCATGCTGTAGCTGTCCACTTCCCGGTAGTTCATCTATATCATGGTAAGTTATCTGTAAGACAGACCTCATCTCTCAATCTTCTGTCAACCTATCCTGCAGAGCTCTTTCTCAGTCCCCAGGCATGGGCAGAAGAAGGACATATTTTATAGCAGTAGGGACCAGAGCAACAGGGCCACAGTTTATAGAAGTGACTTCTGCCTACAGGGTCCTCCCAGGTTTGGTCATGCATGCACCATGGAGGCTATATCTTCCTTTCACCTCTATTACTGCATGGGTGACATCACACCCAGGACATGATGGACAGCTCATGTTGCCTGTCAACTTGGTGGCCCATGGTGAAGCATTTCTTCTTTGAAACCAAGGAAACCCTTTGGGACAAACCACAGTTCATTTGAAAGATGATGGCAGATCATTCCACTGAATGTCTGTACCTTTGAGCTGGGACTACTCTGGTCTTAAGAGGGGATGAAACCCAGCTGTGATGCTCAGATGGACCTCAGCCAGAGCCTGGATGCCACCTGCATCCCCACAGGTCCCTGCAGAGCCAGGATCCATGTGGACCTTTGTCCTCTGGAGAAACTTACTGCCCAGCTCTCTACACCCCAGTGAACCGTGAGTGTGATGATGTTCACCAGCCTCTGGTCTGGGTTCTGCTGTGTCTGTATGACTTAGGAGAAAGGAACACTGAGGTTTTGCAGTCCTGTGGTTAGTTCTCCACCTGGTTCTCAGTCATGACACTGAAGAAACAGAGGAGGCTGTTTTTCTGGGTGGAGATGATTTTAGAGTTTGAATGACTGTCTAACTAAGTGGCTCCATTTTCAAGAAAGAACATTTTTTCTTGACAAATTTGGGTAAACATAAAGGCCAGAAATTGTTCCTCCAAAGGATAAAACTTATGTGTGAATGAAAACCCTGAGCATCTACACTAATTCACTTCCAGTCTTCCTAAGTCTCCAAATAGCATCTCTGTCTACCAGTAGCAGTTCGAGGACCATCATGTCTACAACAGTATATTATCCAGATCACAGAGCAATTTATACTGTAGCCTGGATCTAGTACAGAACTCTCTCTATTTCTTGGTCCAACTAAAAATAAGAAGATTTTCAGGTCACACCATAAATTAACAGGAGTCACATACTCAACCGAGGAATGTGCTGCCTCTCATATCCACAGCCCATAAGGGCTGTGCCTTTATCATGGTTGTACAAGGGACTGGGTGCTTCAAGTTATCCTTTACCCGTGGACAGTTACCTGTCCTGGTAAAACCCTCTGGACCCATCAATATTTTACTGAAGGAGAAGAATCCTGAATTTTACACAGATTGATTCTTCAATGTTTGACACTCAGATTGTGTGAACAAGTCAAGAGCAGAACTGTTCCCACTCACCAGGTCCGTCAGCACAATGTCGTCCTCATAATGCACAGCTGGAGAAAGACCATTGGGAAGCCACAGTGTCTGCCCTGCTCCATCTGCAATACTGCAGCCCAGTGTTTAGAAATTGTCTTCATTGGCTGGACTCCAGAATCAAAAACTGGTTTTTTGAACTCTTGGTGACTGATTTTCTCATTTTTCATAGAAACTATCCTTCATTAACTGTCTCTTGGCTGTCACCACAGATCACACCTTCCACGGCCGAGTCTCAAAATAATGTACATGATCCTTAGTGAGCACAAGGTCAGTAAACACGAATGTTCATATTATTTACATTAAGGAAGACTCTTTTCTTGAATGAGTTGGGGACTGGCAATATTTCTTTTCAACATTTCTTTATTGTTGTATTTGTGGGGTCAATATGGTTAACACATCAAAAAATTTCACTTGTGCCTGGTCAGGTAGTGGTGCAGTGAATAGAGTATCAGACTGGAATACAGAGGACCCAGATTAAAAATCCCAAGGTTACTCACTGGCTTGAGCGTAGCTCACCCGGCTTAAGTGTGAGCTCAGCAGCTTGAGCTCAGGGTTGCTGGCTTGAGCATGGGATCATAGACATGAACCCATGGTCATTGGCTTCAGCCCCAAGGTCATTGGCTTGAAGCTCAAGGTTGCTGACCTGAGAAAGGGGTCAGTTACTCTGCTGGAGCCCCCTGGTCAAGGCACATATGAGAAATCAATCAGTGAACAGCTCAGGTGCTGCAACAAAGAACTGATGCTTCTCATTTCTCCTCTCCCTTCCTGCCTGTCTGTCCCTACCTGTCCCTGTCTCTGTCTCTGTCACACACAAAAAATGTTAATTTCACTTCTATAGCTTTTGGTTTCTTAGTGACATAGAGGTATGAAGAGAAAGAGATGAGAAGCACCAATACGTACTTGTAGCACTTTAGTTGTTCATTGATTGCTTCTCATATGTGCCTTGACCAAGGGGCTCAAGCCGAGCCATTGACACCTTGCTCAAGCCAGCGACCTTGGTCTCAAGCCAATGACCACTGAATCATGTCTATGATCCCCTATTTAATCCAGGGACTCTGCACTCAAGCTAGACAAGCCCACACTCAGATTGGCAATCTCAGGGTTTCAAACCTGGGTTCTGTGTCCCAGTTTGACGCTGTATCCACAGCACCACCACTGGTCAGGATTCATCAAGTTTCTTGCCTGTTTCTCACTGTTGAACCAAAATATCAACCAGACACATGAATCACTATGCAAGTGCATGTCTGGTCATTTGTCATCCAAGCAAAGTGAAGGATGAAGGGAACTGCCCCAAACTTGGCCCATGGTGCCGCTTTCCTTCGGGAATGTTCACAGAGGGTCTGTCGTGCTGCAGCTGTCCACCTCCTGGTGGTTCATTAACATCATGATAAGTAATATGTAAGCCAGGCCATGTCTCTTCTTCCTCTATCAAGAGATCATAGGAAGATCCCCGTGAGTCCCAGGTACAGTTGGAAAGAGGGACCCCTTCTATAACAGTAGGGACCAGGGCAACTGGCCCACTTTTTATATAATAGACTTGTGCCTGCAGCGTCCTCCCAGGTTGGGTCATGTATGCACCACTTCACATGGATTCTGTATCCTTCTGTGCATGGCCACCTTTATGATTCGATGGATGACATCACACCCAGAACATTATGGTCAGCTCAGGATGCATACTAATGTGTTGGCCTGTGGTGAAGCGTTTCTTCTTTGAAACTAAGGAAATGCTTTGGGACAATCAAAGTCTATTTTGATGATAGCTCACTTGCTTGAATGTTTGCCCTCTAAGCTAGGACTGCTTTGAGTAGAGAGAGGAAGAAACCCACCTGTGAAACCTAGATGGGCCTCAGCCAGAACCTGGAAGCCCTGTGTCCCCACAGGTCCCTGCAGAGCAAGGATCCCTGTGGAGCTCTGTCCTCTGGAGTGACTTCCTGCCCAGCTCTCTACACCCCAGTGAACCGTGAGTGTGACGTTCATCATCCTCTGGTCTGGGTTCTGCTGTGTCTATGTGACTCAGGAGGAAGGAACACACTGAGGGTTTGCAGCCCTGTGGTCAGTTCTCTGCGTGGTTCTCAGTCATGACACTGAAGAGACAGAGGAGGGGACACTTATAAATAATTGTTTCCTGGATGGAGATGATATTTTATTTTTATATTTATATTTTTAATATTTTTCCAATTATTTGAGAGAGAGATTAGAAGGTGGAGAGAGAGTGAGTGGGTAAGGGAGAGAGAGAGAGTAAAAGAGAGAGAAGCATCAACTCCTGGCTCTACCTAGTTGTCCCACTTCTTTATGCATTCACTGGTTGCTTCTCTTTTGTGCCCTGACTGCCGATGGGCACCTTGGCACATGGGGACGACGCTCCCACCATGAGCCACTGGGCCAGAGCTGGGTGGTGATTTTAGAGGTTAAGTGATGATGCAACCATGTGCCTGCATTTTCAAGAAAGAACTTTTTCTTTTGACAAATTTGACTTTAAAAAACAGTGCTAGAGTTACTTATCAAAGGAAAATAGTGATTAGTGGATGACAGGAACTTTGGTGAAAAATCCTGAGCATGTTCACAGATTTACCATCAGGTTTTCCTTTTCCTTTATTGATTGGAGAGAGAGAAATGGAGAAAAATGAGAAACATCAACTGTTAGTTGATTCACTTTCATTGTTCATTGTTTGGTTCCTGTATGTACCTTGACGAGGGGGCTCCAGCTGAGCCAGTGACCTCTGTGCTCAAGCTGGAGGAGTGTGCCAGCAACCTGAGGGTTTTACAACTGGTCCTCTGCTGTACCCACTGTACTACCACTGGTCAGGTTCACCAGTAAGGCCTCTTTGTAAGGCCCCAAACAGAATGTATACCTACCAGGGACTGTTCTAGGACCATCACGTCTACACCACTATATAAACAGCCTGGCACAATGTGCTGCAGCCTGGATCTGTGCCCAGCTCAAAATGAGCAGTTTTTCAGGTTTCTCCATAAATTTGTAAGAGTCTCATGCCCACCTGAGGAATGTGCCGCCTCTCACATCCAGAGCCACCGGGGGCTGTGCCTCCATCATGGTTGTACGAGGGGCCGGATGTCCCTAGTTATCCTTTACCTTGACAGTTACCTGTCCTGTTGAATCCCTCTGGACCCGTAAATCTTTCACTGAGGTAGAAGAACCATGAATTTACACATTTATTATGGAACATTGACTCTAAAAGAGACTCAGTGAATGTGGAGTAGGGACAGTTCCCACTAACCAGGTCCCGTCAGGACAACATCATCTCTGGAATGGAGCAGCGGGAGGATGTCCTGTGGACAGAAAAGGAAGTCAGACCTCTGCAGATGAGATGGAGACCGGGGTTCTGGAGGTGATGTCCCCTGGGGTGAGTGGGTGAGTGTGCTGGCCGTGCCACTGAGAAGACACGGTTCTGAGTGAAGTTTGGATACAGGTGGAGCCAAAGCCATTTGCCAGAATAGTACGTGACATGGTGACCAGGGATCTGTGAGTTTGCTCAAGCAATGAGACCACATTGGAGCAACACCTGCAGTTGGAGTCACCTGCAGGTCAAGTTTGCAATAATTCCCTGCTGTTTAGTAAGTTCTCCTTCCTCCTTCATCTTCATCTTCTTCATTCTACCACCTTCCTGTTTTCTTCTCCAACTACAGAAGAAATAAAGAGCTTACTGAGGATGTGGAGGGCATCAGCATTCCTGCATCTTCAAAGCCTTGATGGAGCTCAAGTCTCTGCAGTCCATCCAGGTGTGTGGTCCAGCATCTGACTCCCTGTTTTCCTATGTGTGTGCTGTTCTGACGACCATTGTTTAGTCTTTTCCACCACAGCGGCCTCAGTTCTCAGAGAACCCATTCAGGGATTTTTTCAACTGTTAGGTCTATATCAATTATGAGTTCTAGGTCTTGGGGACAATTACATGATGGCTTCATGGACATTGTGGACGCACTACAAGATGGACTTTGCCTAAACGTCCACTGAACTTCTGACCTTCAAAAGCCTCTATTTTGAATGGAGGGGCACAGTGACATTTTGGGTCTTCTGTGTATAATGTCATTTCAGATCATGTGTCCTATAGTCCCTCATTATAGCTATGGGTCCCTTTGGTACAGTCTTTTTTTTATGTGAGAGACACAGAAAGAGGGACAGATAGGGACAGGCAGACAAGAAGGGAGAGAGACAAGAAGCATCAGTTCATTGCAGCTCCTTAGTTATTCATTGATTGCTTTCTCATATGTGCCTTAACTGGGTGTGGGGGCTACAGCAGAGCTAGTGACACCTTGCTCAAGCCAATGACCTTGGGATCAAGCCAGCGACCTTGGGCTTCAAGCCAGTGACATTTGAACTCAATTCAGCCACTAAGAGATCATGTATATGATCCCACGCTCAAGCCAGTGACCCCTCACTCAAGCTGGAGAGCCCATGCTCAAACAGGGGACCTTGGGTTTCAAACCTGGTTCCTCCATATCCCAGTCTGATGCTCTATCTGGTCAGGTGGGAACAGTCATTTTCTCTGTGTGACAGAGAAGGACAGATAGGGACAGACAGACAGGAAGGGGGAGAGATGAGAAGCATCAGTTCTTCGTTGTGGCACCTTAGTTATTCATTGATTGTTTTCTCATATGTGCTTTGACCAGGGGCAGGGTACAGCAGACCGAGAGACCCCTTGCTTGAGCCAGCAACCTTGAACTCAGGCTGATGAGCCTTGTTCAAACCAGGTGAGCCCACACTCAAGCTGGCAACCTTGGGGTCTCGAACCTGGGCCCTCTGCGTCCCAGTTCGATGCTCTATCCATTGCACACTGCCCTGTCAGGAAGACACAGTCTTGAGGTAAAATTTACAACTGTCCAGAAGTGTATTGGAACACTTCCTTAGGAGTTTCCAGTATTTTCTTCAGTCAGATCATGTGGGGTGTATAACCAGGCTCAGGTCTGAGAATTATGTCACGGTCAGAAGCCATACATTCTTGTCAAGTTTATTTTCTAGAACATTCCACTAATACATATCAAGTAAGAATTGAGCAAGCTTTCTGCCTCTCTCACTCCTGGGAGCACCGTGGTTAATGAGCCGACATCGTAGGTGGGGGCCATCAGACTGATGTGCGGCTGCTCTGATGTAGCTGTCTGTTAGAGGACCAGACCCACCAAGAGACTCGAGGGTGAACAAAGTGCCTTGACGCTGCCACCCCAGAATGCAGTAGTTCCCATCACATTTAGTTCCTAATTCTGTGCATGTAATTCCCGCAGTAAGGTCTGGTCTTCAAAGAAGAGTGATCATGGAGCTCCTTAAAGATGCTAATTCTTTCCTCTAAAATTTATCTCTCAATATGTGGGTGAAAGGTATTACTGGTGCCTGCTTCCAGACCGCCGAGTGGGAATTAAATTACAGACCCACTCTGACATTTCAGTCTCTTGAAGCTTTAGATTCTTTCTTTTACATCAAACTAAAGGAGAGTGGATATTTCCATGTCACTCATCATGGGCCATTGTAGGATCCATGTTTCAGCCAAATATGCCAACAACCTGTTGGAGCTCAATCAGCACATTCATCCTCATCCAACCTTGTCTCCCTCTCACCATCGTGCCCCATCACTCAGCGTTCCCACACGTAGTCCATAGTGTTCTGCTTGTATAAACGACACATCTCATGTAGTTCTTTCAAACATGGGTCACATTTTCCCCCACCCTTGGGTTTCTGCTGGGACTTGAGTCTGGTCAAGGTCACAGCTTCCACAAGACAGGTCCCCACCATTCTTACTATTGTGGTTCCTCCTTGGATATCTTTCCAGTCTGTGACAAGTCTTGAGTTATTCCACAATGCTCAAGTATCTGGTTACAAGTCTCCAAATTAACTTTTTTATTATTTCAGTTCCTCCTAAGGCTCCAAACAGACAGTTTTAGGACCATCACATCTGCAGCTCTATATGACTCTGGTCATAGAACATCTAGTACCACAGTCTGGACCTGGTACAGAGCCCTCTCCTGGTTGCGTGTCTAAGAGTAGATTTTCAGGTCACACCATAAATTTGCAAGAGTCTCATGCTCACCTGAAGAATTCACTGACTCTCACATCCAGAGCCCACGGGGGCTCTGCCTCCATCATGGTTGTACGACGGGTGGGATGCCCCAAGTTATCTTTTATGTTGAACAGTTTCCAGTACTGCTCGGCATCTCTGAACTCATAAATATTTCACTGAGGGAGAACCCTGAGTATTCCAAGGATTTATTCTACAGCATCTGACACTCAGAGTGTATAAACAAGTCTAGAATAGAACTGTTCCCTCTCACCACGTACACTCAGCACAACATGATTCTTGTAATGGACAGCGGGAAAAGATCACTGAGATGCCACAACATTCACACAGCTCCATCCATGATGCTGCAGCCCCATGTTTAGAAATTGTCCTGATTGTCTCAACTCTGGAATCAAAACCTGGTTTTTGAACTCTTAGTGACCTATCTTATCTTATTTTCACAAAATCTATTCTCTTTACTACCTGATAGCTGTCACCACAGATCACTCCTTCCACTACTGAGCCTGAACATATGATGTATGTGATCCCTAGTGAGCACAAGGTCAGTAAACAGTAATGTTTATATTATTTACATTAAAAAATATATTTGATTTCTTGAAAGAGGGGGGACTGAAATTACTTGTTTTCAACATTTCATTATTGTTTTACTTGTGAGGTTAATATAATTAACGCATTAAATAATTTTACTTGTATAACTTTTTTTTCTTTTTTTTTTTTAACAGGGACAGAGAGAGAGTCAGAGATAGGGATATACAGGGACAGACAGACAGGAACGGAAAGAGGTGAGAAGCATCAGTCATTACTTTTTTTTTATTGCCATTGCAACACCATAGTTGTTCATTGATTGCTTTCTCACACGTGCCGTGACCAAGGACTCTCAGGAGACCAAGCAAACCCTTGCTGGAGCCGGCGACCTTGGATCTAAGCTGGAAAGCCTTGGCTCAAGCCAGATGGGCCTGCGCTCAAGCTGGCAATCTCCAGGTCTCGAAGCTGGGTCTTCTGCATCTCGGTCTGATGCTCCATCCACTGTGCCACGGCCTGGTCAGGACAACATTTTGTTTCTTAGTGAGAGAGACAGAGACAGACAGGTAGGAAGGAGGAGAGATGTGAAGCATCAACCTGTAGTTGCAACACCTTAGGTGTTCATTGATTACTCTTCATATCTGTATTGACAAGAGGACTCAAGCTAAACCAGAGACCCCTTGCTCAAGCCAGAGACGTTGGGCTTCAAGCCAGTGATGTTTGGGTTCAAGCCAATGGCCTTTGCATCATATCTCTGACCCAACACTGATTCAGGTGACCCCACACCCAGGCCAGTGAGCCTATGCTCGAGCCTGCACTCAAACAGCAACTTCAGCCTGACCAGGCGGTTCAGTAGTATCTCATTATATATTGTACCACATCTTCATTATACAATACTCTATAGAGGAACACGTTGGTTTTGTCCATGTGTTGGGTCCTATGAATAATGTGATGAAATGGAAGTTCATGTCTCTTAATGTACCAATGTCTTCAAGTTTTAGGCATAGATACCCAGTAAAGGTATTCTTGATCATATGGTAATTATATACTTAAATATTTTGTGTGACAGAGAAAGAGGAAGAGATAGGGACAGACAGACCGGAACAGAGAGAGATGAGAAGGATCAGTTCTTCATTTTGGCTCCTTAGTTGTTCATTGATTTCTTTCTCATATGTGCCTTGACCAGGGACAGGGGCTACAGCAGAGTGAGTGACCCCTTGCTCAAGCCAGAAACCTTGGCCTGAACCCAGCAACCATGAGGTCATGTCTATGATACCACACTCAAGCCAGCGACCAGCATTCAAGATGGTGAGCCTGTGCTCAAGTTGGCTACGTTGGCTTTTCCAACCTGGGTCCTCTGTGTCCCAGATGAATGCTCTATTCACTGTGCCACCGACTGGTCAGGTTCTAATCTCAATTTTTTGAGAAACTATCATACTTTCTTCCATAATGGGGGTACTAATTTGTATTTCCACCATTGTTGAATGAGTGTTCCTTTTTCTCTGCAGTCTCTCCTAAACATGTCATTACCTGACTTATTGATAATAGTCTCAATCTAACAGGTGTGAGGTAGTTTCTCATTGTAGTTTTGATTGACATTTAGTTCTGTTTGATTTTTTTGGTTTGTTTTTGGGTTTCTTTTGGCTCAGGACAAAACGCTGACTGGTGAAGTGGTAGGAATCAGCCTTCCTTCATCTTTCCAATTATTCGTGGTGGCACAGATCTCTGCTATCCGTCTGGGTATATCGCAAACCTTATTTACTTTTTTTATAGGTGTAGGCAGTACTGATGGCTTTTGTTTAGTCTTTCAACTTCAGTAGCCCCACTTCTCAGTGAACTTGTGTAGGGATTCTCTCAGCTTTTGGTGTCTACATCAGTTGTAAATTCTTAGTATAAGGGACACACTATAAGAGGACCTGAGCTAAACCTCCCGAAGCTCAAAAGCTTCTACTTTGAGTGGAGGATCACAGTTCCCATCTGGGTCTCCCGTGTACAATGTCAGTTCAGATCCTGTGTCTTGTAGGCCCTTAATACAGTGATGGGTCCCTTGAGGACAGACTTGAGGAAAGGTGTATAATAAAATTGTTCAGTAGACCATTGGGCTATTCCTCAGTCAGGTGATTTTGGTGTGTAAACTGGCTCAGGTATATGAATTGGTTAAGATGTTGCTGCCATATCTTCTTATCACGTCTATTTCACCTAGAACATTCTCTTTATACAGATAAGTAAGAATCATGCCGGTTGCTGCTTCTCTCGCTCCTCGGAGCACCATGGTTAATGATCCGACACCGTAGGTCGGAGCCATCATACTGATGTGCAGCTGCTCTGACGTTGCTGTCTGTTAGAGGACCAGACCCACCAAGAGACTCGAGGGTGAACAAAGTGTCTTGTCCGCTGCCACCTGAAAATGCAATATGTTTCATCACATTTAGAGGTTCTAATTTAGTGTCTATAAGTTCCCGCAGTAAGATCTGGTCTTCAAAGAAGAGTGATCATGGAGCTCCTTAAAGATGGTAATTATTTCCTCTAAAATTTGTCTCCCAAAATGTGGGTGAAAGGTATTTTGGGTGCCTGCTTCCAGACCACCGAGTGAGACTTATATGACAGACCCACTCTCACATTTCAGTCTCTTGAAGCTTTAGATTCATTCCTTTACATTAAACCAAAGGAGAGTGGACATATCCAATGCACTCATCATGGGCTATTGTGGGATCCATATTTCAACCAAATATCCCAATAACCTGTTGGAGCCCAATCAGTACATTCATCCTCATCCAACCTTGTCTCCCTCTCACCATCGTCCCCTTCACTCAGCGTTCCCACACGTAGTCCATAGTGTTCTGCTTGTATAAACAACACATCTCATGTAGTTATTTCAAACATGGGTCACATTTCCCCCTACCCTTGGGTTTCTGCTGGGACTTGATCTGGTCAAGGTCACAGCTGCCACCAGACAGGTCCCCACCATTCTTACTATTGCGGTTCCTTCTTGGACATCTTTCCAGTTTATGACAAATCTTGAATTATTCCACTACGCTCCAGTATCTGGTTACCAGTCTCCAAATTAACATTGTTATTATTTTTCTCTTCTCGCTTGGAACAATTGAGAGCATTGATTTTTCCTGAAGCCCTCTAAGATGAACCTGGACTCTGTGAGAGAGTCTTCAAGGTCCTGACCAGAATGGTTATGAATCACACTTTCCATGCCTGCTGCTTGTGGGCCATTCAGAACTGTCATATCATCCACAACATCACCAATGACATTTATCCTACAAACCAGGAAACATTAGATTTCCACATCAGCTCTCACTCCACCGTCTAGTGATGCTGTAGCCCAATCTCTGTAAGCTTTCTTGACTGGCTACACTCCAGAGTCAGAAAATATATTTAAACTAATTTTCTATTTCTTTTATTTTTCTAGAAACTCTAATTCATTAATTGTCGGATGGCTACACAATATACAACACTCTCTTCTATCAGATTCAACAGACAATTCACCAGGTCATTAATGAACAAAGGGTAATTATACAAAAGAAGATTTATATCATTTTAAAGAAAGAAGACTATCTCTTTTCTTGAACAAGTTGGGTACTAACAGAATTTTTTAAATTAAGTGTATTGGGGTAACAGGTAAATAAAAATATTTTTAAATACTCTTTATTAATTTTAGGTAAATGATAGAGAGGGAAAGGCGAGGAGAAAAGTGGGAAGCATCAAGTTGTAGTTGCTCCTTGTGTGTGCCTTGAGCATGCAAGCCAAAGGTTTCTAAATGGCGACCTCTGCATCTCAGATCAATGCTTTATTCATTGCGCCACCACAGGTGAGGCATTTTTTAAACAATTATACATTTCAGTTCTTCCTAAGGCTCCAAAAAGACAGTTCTAGAACTATCACGTGTGCATCTCTATATGACTCTGGTCATAGAACATTTAGTACCACAGCCTGGTCCTGGCACAGAGCCCTCTCCTGGTTGCGTGTCTAAAAGAGAAGATTTTCAGCTCACACCATAAATTTGCAAGAGTCTCATGCTCACCTGAAGAATTCACTGACTCTCACATCCAGAGCCCATGGGGGCTCTGCCTCGATCATGGTTGTACGAAGGGTGGGATGCCCCAAGTTATCTTTTATGTTGAACAGTTTCCAGTACTGCTCGGCATCTCTGGACTTAAAAATAATTCACTGAGGCAGAACCCTGAGTATTCCAAGGATTTATTCTACAGCATCTGACACTCAGAGTGTATGAACCAGTCTAGAATAGAACTGTTCCCACTCACCAGGTCCAGTCAGCACAACGTCATTCTTGTAATGGAAAGCGGGAAAAGATCACTGAGATGCCACAACATTCACACAGCTCCATCCATTCTAAACATGCTGCAGCCCCATGTTTGGAAATAGTCCTGATTATCTGGACTCTGGATTCAAACCTGGTTTTTGTACTCTTAGTGACCTATTTTATCTTATTTTCACAAAATCTATTCTCTTTACTACCTGATGGCTGTCACCACAGATCACTCCTTCCACTACTGAGCCTGAATATATGATGTATGTGATCCCTAGTGAGCACAAGGTCAGTAAAGAGTAATGTTTATATTATTTACATTAAAAAATATATTATCTTGAAAGAGGGGGGACTAAAATTATTTGTTTTCAACATTTTATTATTGTTTTACTTGTGAGGTTAATATGATTAACGCATTAAATAATTTTACTTGTACAATTTTTTTGTTTTTATTTTTACAGGGACAGAGAGAGAGTCAGAGAGAGGAATAGATAGGCATAGACAGACAAGAATGGAAAGAGATGAGAAGCATCAATCATTAGTTTTTGTTCACTGCCATTGCAACACCATAGTTGTTCATTGGTTGCTTTCTCAACACGTGCCTTGACTGCAGGCCCTCAGCAGACTGAGCAACCCCTTGCTGTAGCCAACGACTTTGGGTCCAAGCTGGCGAGCCTTTGCTCAAGCCAGATGGGTCCGCGCTCAAGCTGGCAAGCTCGGGGTCTCGAACCTGGGTCTTCTGCATCCCAGTCCAATGCTCTGTCCACTGCGCCACAACCAATTCAGGACAAATTTTTATTTCTTAGTAAGAGACAGAGACAGACAGGTAGGAAGAGGGAAAGATGTGAAGCATCAACCTGTAGTTGCAGCACCTTAGGTGTTCATTGATTACTCCTCATATCTGTATTGACCAGAGCACTCAAGCCAAACCAGAGACCCCTTGCTCAAGCCAGAGACCTTGGGCTTCAAGACAGTGATGTTTGGGTTCAAGCCAATGACCTTTGGATTATATCTCAGACCCAACACTGATTCAGGTGACCCCACACTCAAGCCAGTAAGCCTATGCTCGAGCCTGCACTCAAACAGCAATTTCAGCCTGACCAGACGGTTGAGTAGTATCTCATTGTATACTGTACCACATCTTCTTTATCCAATACTCTATTGAGGAACACTTTGGTTTTGTCCATGTGTTGGCTACTATGAATAATGTTGTGATGACATGGAAGTTCAAGTCTCTTTATGTACCAATGTCTTCAAGTTTTAGGCATAGATACCCAGTAAAGGTATTGCTAGGTCATATGGTAATTATATCATTAATTTTTGTGTGATAGAAAAGGAGGAACACATAGGGACAGACAGACAGGAACAGAGAGAGATGAGAACCATCTGTTCATCATTTTGGCTCCTTAGTTGTTCATTGATTGCTTTCTCATATGTGCCTTGACCAGGGACAGGGGCTACAGCAGAGCGAGTGACTCCTTGCTCAAGCCAGAAACCTTGGCCTGAACCCAGCGACCATGAGGTCATATCTATCATACCACACTCAAGCCAGTGACCTTGCACTCAAGCTGGTGAGCCTGTGCTCAAGTTGGCTACTTTGGCTTTTCCATCCTGGGCCCTCTGTGTCCCAGTTGAATGCTCTATTCACTGTGCCCTGGTCAGGCTCCATTCTCAATTTTTTGAGGAACTATAATACTGTCTTCCATAATGGGGGAACTAGTTTGCATTTTCAACAGTGGTGAATGAGTGTTCCTTTTTCCCCGCAGTCTCTCCTACACATGTCATTACCTGTCTTATTGATAATAGTCTCAATCTAACAGGTGTGAGGAAGTATCTCATTGTAGTTTTGATTGAAATTTTGTTTTGTTTGTTTTATTGTTTAGTTTTTTTGTTTGTTTTTTTGACACAGGACAAAACGCTGAATGGTGGAGTGGTAGGAATCAGCCTTCCTTCATCTTTCCAATCATTCGTGGTGCCACAGATCTCTGCTATCCGTCTAGGTGTATCACAAACCTTGATTTACTGTTTTTGTAGGTGTAGGCAGTACTGTTGGCTTCCGTTTAGTCTTTCAACTTCAGTAGCCCCACTCCTCAGTGAACTTGTGAAGGAATTCTCTCAGCTTTTGATGTCTACATCAGTTATAAATTCTTAGTATAAGGGACGTACTATAAGAGGACCTGAGCTAAACCTTCTGAAGCTCAAAAGCCTCTACTTTGAGTAGAGGATCACAGTTCCCATCTGGGTCTCCCGTGTACAATGTCAGTTCAGATCCTGTGTCTTGTAGGCCCTGAATACAGTGATGGGTCCCTTGAGGACAGACTTGAGGAAAGGTATATAATAGAATTGTTCAGTAGACCGTTAGGCTTTTCCTCAGTCAGGTGATTTTGGGTGTGTAAACTGGCTCAGATATATGAGTTGGTTAACATGTTGGTGCCATACCTTCTTATCAAGTCTATTTCATCTAGAACATTCTCTTAATACAGATAAGAATCATGCAGGTGGCTTCTTCTCTCACTCCAGGGAGCACTGTGGTTAATGAGCCGACATCGTAGATGAGAACCATCAGACTAATTAATGTGCGGATGCTCTGATGTTGCTGTCTGTTAGAGGATCAGACCCACCAAGACTCTCAAGGGTGAACAAAGTGTCTTGTCCTCTGCCACCTGAGAATGCAATATGTTTCATCACATTTAGAGTTTCTAATAGAGTGTCTGTAATTTCCCGCAATAAGGTCTGGTCTTCAAAGAAGAGGTGATCATGGAGCTCCTTAAAGATGATAATTATGTTCTCTAAAATTTATCTCTCAATATGTGGGTGAAAGGTATTACTGGTGCCTGCTTCCAGACCTCTGAGTGGGACTTAAATGATAGACCCACTCTGACATTTCAGTCTCTTGAAGTTTTAGATTCCTTCCTTTACATTAAACCAAAGTAGAGTGGACATGTCCAATGCAGTCATCATGGGCCATTGTGGGATCCATGTTTAAGCCAAATATCCCAATAACCTGTTGGAGCCCAATCAGTACATTCTTCCTCATCCAAATTTGTCTCCCTGTCACCATCGTCCCCCATCACTCAGCGTTCCCACACATAGTCCATAGTGTTCTGCCTGTATAAACAACACATCTCATGTAGTTCCTTAGAACATGGGTCACATTTCCCCCCACCCTTGCGTTTTTTCTGGGACTTGAATAAGGTCAAGACCACAACTGCCACAAGACAGGTCCCCACCATTCTTACTTTTATGGTTCTCTCTTGGACATCTTTCTAGTTTTTGACAAGTCTGGAGTTAGTCCACAATGCTCAAGTATCTGGTTTCCAGTCTCCAAATTAACTTTTTTATTAATTTTTTTTTCTTGCTGAGAACAATTGATAACGTTGCTCTTTCATGAAGCCCTTCAAGGTGAACCTGGATTCTGTGTGAGAGTCTTTAAGGTCCTGACCACAGTGGTTATGAATCACACTTTCCATGCCTGCTGCTTGTGGGCCACTCAGAACTGTCATATCATCTGCACCGTCACCAATGACATTTATCCTAAAAACCAGGAAACATATTAGATTTCCACATCAGCTCTCACTCCACCATCTGGTGATGCTATAGCCCAATCTCTGTAAACTTTCTTGACTAGGTATCCTCCAGTGTCAGAAAATATTTTTAAACTAATTTTCAGTTTCTTTTATTTTTCTAGAAACTCTACTTCATTAACTCTCTGATGGCTGAACCATGTAGAACACCCTCTACTAGCAGATTCAACAGACAATTCACCAGATCTTTAATGAACAAAGGGTAATTATACAATATTAGATTTATGTCATTTTAAAGAAAGAAGACTATCTCTTTTCTTCAACAAGTAGGGTACTAACAGAATTTTTAAATTAAGTATATAGGTGTAACAGGTAAATAATAATATTTTTAAATACTCTTTATTAATTTTAGGTAAAGGAGAGAGAGGGAAAGGCGAAGAGAAGAGTGGGAATCATCAAGTTGTAGTTTCTCCTTGTGTATGCCTTGAGAAGGCAAGCCAGAGGTTTCGAACTGGTGAACTCTGCATCTCAGATCAATACTTTATTCCTTGCGCCACCACAGGTGATGATGCATTTTTTAAACAATTATATAAATTTCATGTGTACAACTTTATACTACAAAACCTGCTTATTCTATGGTGAGCTCACTGCCCAAAGTCTAGTCTCCTCCTATCACCGTGTGTTTCATCCTGTTTATCTGCTTTGTTTTTCACCTTCGTCACTTCCCTCCTCCTCTGGTGACAGCCATTGCATTTTCTCTCTTCTTGAGTTAGGTTTGTGTTTGTATTCTTCACATGAGTGAAACAACATGTTTCATCAAATCCACTTGGTGATTAGAATCCTCCTTTGTGAGATCATACAATTCTTTTCAAATTTTTCTTTTATTGAGAAAAATTCTGAAGGGACAAAGAGAAAAATATTGATTTCTTGGTCCATGTATTTATGCATTTATTAGTTCATTATCATATGTGCCCCGACCAGGGACTGAAACAGAATGTTGGTATATCAGGAATATGCATAACCAACCAAGCTACCTGGCCAAGGCCAAAGTCACATTTTTCTAAGCGTCACATAATACTCAAGTATCTTCAAGGTTTAAATGTTCATTGAGAGAGATCTATCTACATACCTCTTCCCAGTTTTCATTGTCACCAATTTTTCAATCCTGTTTTTGTGTAGTCCCAGATCATTGATTCAAAATGTTGACCTGAGACCATGAATCACTTTGTACATGCATATGTGGTCATTTTGTCTTTCAAGCTAAGAGGATGATGAGGGTAACTGTCCCAACTCTACCCATTGTGATATTTCCCCTCACCCACTGTCCTTCCCAAATATCCACAGAGGTTCTGTTGTGCTGCAGCCGTCCACTTCCTGGTGGTTCATCAACAGAAGGCTAAGATACCTGTAAGCCAGGGTGTGTCTCTCCTTCCTCTGTCAATAGATCCTGTGGAGCTGCCATGAGAACCAGGTACAGACATATAAAATAACCCAGTGTATAGCAGTAGGGACTGAGGGCAACTGGGTCACTGCTTAGATTACTGATTTGTGCCTACAGGGTCCTCCCAGGCTGGGTCTAGTGTGTACCAACTCACCTGGATGCTGTATCTTCCTATGCATGGCCACCTTTATGACCCCGTAGGTGATGTCACAGCCAGTACACAATGGACAGCTATGGTTGCATACTCAATTGGTGGCTCATGATGAAGCATTTCTTCTTTGAAATCAAGGAAACCATTTGAGAGATATAAGAGGCCATTTGAGGGGTGAAAGACAGATAATTTTTTTGAATATTACTCCTCTGAGCTAGAACTTTTGGGGCTTGAGATGCAACGAAACCAGCTATGATGCCCAGATGGGCCTTGGCCAGAGTCTGGAACCCCTGCATTTCCACAGGTCTCTGTGGAACCAGGATCCTGATGGAGCTCTGTCATCTGGAGTGGCTTTCTGCCCAGTCTCTACATCTCAAAGAACCGTGAGTGTGATGTTCACCAGCCTCTGGTTTGGGTTCTGCTGTCTCTGTGTGACTCAAGAGGAAGGAACACACTAAGAGTTTGGAGTCCTGTGGACAGTTCTACATGAGGTTCTCAGTAATGACACTGAAAAGACAGAAGAGGCTAGTGTTCTGGCTGGAGATGGATTTAGAGGTTCAGTGATGGTCCAAACATGTGACTACATTTTCAAAAGAGAACTTTTTGACAAATTTGACTAAAATAAAACACCAAGAGTTGTTTCTCAAAAGGACATTACTGATTGGTGGATGAAAACCCCAAGCATCTACAATGATACGTTTCAGTTCTTCCTAAGGCTCCAAACTGACAATTCTAGGACCATCACATCTGCAGCTCTATATGACTCTGGTCATAGAACATCTAGTACCACAGCCTGGACCTGGTACAGAGCCCTCTCCTGGTTCCGTGTCAAAAAGAGTAGATTTTCAGGTCACACCATAAATTTGCAAGAGTCTCATGCTCACCTGAAGAATTCACTGACTCTCACATCAAGAGCCCACGAGGGCTCTGCCTCCATTATGGTTGTACAGGGGGTGCGATGCCCCAAGTTATCTTTTATGTTGAACAGTTTCCAGTACTGCTCAGCATCTCTGGACCCATAAATATTTCACTGAGGAACAACCCTGAGTATTCCAAGGATTTATTCTACAGCATCTGACACTCAGAGTGTATGAACAAGTCTAGATAGAACTGTTCCCACTCACCAAGTCCAGTCAGCTCAACGTGATTCTTGTAATGGACAGCGGGAAAAGATCACTGAGATGCCACAACATTCACACAGCTCCATCCATGATGCTGCAGCCCCATGTTTAGAAATTGTCCTTATTTTCTCGACTCCGGAATCAAAAACTGGTTTTTGATCTCTTAGTGACCTATTTTATCTTATTTTCACAAAATCTATTCTCTTTACTACCTGATGGCTATCACCACAGATCACTCCTTCCACTACTGAGCCTGAACATATGATGTATGTGATCCCTAGTGAGCACAAGGTCAGTAAACAGTAATGTTTATATTATTTACATTAAAAAATATATTTGTTTTCTTGAAAGAGGGGGGACTGAAATTATTTGTTTTCAACATTTATTGTTTTACTTGTGAGGTTAATATGATTAATGCATTAAATAATTTTACCTGTACAACTTTATTTTTTCTCCACTGGGACAGAGAGAGAGTCAGAAAGAGGGACAGATAGGGATAGACAGACAGGAACGAAAAGAGATGAGAAGCATCATCAATCATTAGTTTTTTTTCATTGCCGTTGCAAAACCAGAGTTGTTCATTGATTGCTTTCTCACATGTGCCTTGACAACGGGCCCTCAGCTGACCAAGCAACCCCTTGCTAGAGCCAGCGACCTTGGGTCTAAGCTGGCAAGCCTTGGCTCTAGCCAGATGGACCCACGCTCAAGCTGGCGAGCTCGGGGTCTTGAACCTGGGTCTTCCACATCCCAGTCCGATGCTCCATCCACTGCACCACAGCATGGTCAGTACAACATTTTGTTTCTTACAGAGAGAGACAGGGACACACAGGTAGGAAAAGAGAGAGATGTATGTGAAGCATCAACCTGTAGTTGCAGCACATTAGGTGTTCATTGATTACTCGTCATATCTGTATTGACCAGAGGGCTCAAGCCAAACCAGAGACCCCTTGCTCAAGCCAGAGACCTTGGGCTTCAAGACAGTGATGTTTGGGTTCAAGCCAATGACCTTTCGATCATATCTCTGACCCAACACTGATTCAGGTGACCCCACACTCAAGCCAGTGAGCCTATGCTCGAGCCTGCACTCAAACTGCAACTTCAGCCTGACGAGGCGGTTGAGTAGTATCTCATTGTATATTGTACCACATCTTCTTTATCCAATACTCTATTGAGGGACACTTTGGTTTTGTCCATGTGTTGGCTGCTGTGAATAATGTTGTGATGACATGGAAGTGCAAGTCTGTCTTCAAGTTTTAGGCATAGATACACAGTAAAGGTATTTCTAGGTCATGTGGTAATTATATCCTTAAATTTTTTGTGTGACAGAGAAAGAGGAAAAGATAGGGATAGAAAGGCTGGAACAGAGAGAGATGAGAAGCATCAGTTCTTCATTTTGTCTCCTTAGTTGTTCATTGATTGCTTTCTCATATGTGCCTTGACAAGGGACAGGGGCTACAGCAGAGCGAGTGACCCCCTCCTCAAAGCCAGCAACCTTTGGCTCAAGCCAGTGACCATGGGGTCATGTCTATGATACCACACTCAAGCCAGTCTGTGCTCAAGTTGGCTACTTTGGCTTTTCCAACCTGAGTCCTCTGTGTCCCAGTTGAATGCTCTATGCACTGTACCACCGCCTGGTCAGGCTGTATTCTCAAATTTTTGAGGAACTATCATACTTTCTTCCATAATGGTAGTACTGATTTGCATTTCCACCAGTGTTGAATGAGTGTTCCTTTTTCTCTGCAGTCTCTCCTACACATGTCATTACCTGTCTTATTGATAATAGTCTCAATGTAACAGGTGTGAGGTAGTATCTCATTGTAGCTTTGATTGACATTTAGTTTTGTTTGTTTTTTGTTTTGTTTTTGGGATTTTCTGGCACAGGACAAAACGCTGAATGGTGAAGTCGTAGGAATCAGCCTTCCTTCATCTTTCCAATTATTCGTGGTGGCACAGATCTCTGCTATCTGTCCGGGTGTATCGCAAACCTTGATTTACTATTTTTGTAGGTGTAGGTAGTACTGATCACTTCCGTTTAGTCTTTCAACCTCAGTAGCCCCACTCCTCAGTGAACTTGTGTAGGGATTCTCTCAGCTTTTGGTGTCTACATCAGTTGTAAATTCTTAGTATAAGGGACACACTATAAGAGGACCTGAGCTAAACCTCCCGAAGCTCAAAAGCTTCTACTTTGAGTGGAGGATCACAGTTCCCATCTAGGTCTCCCATGTACAATGTCAGTTCATATCCTGTGTCCTATAGCCCCCGATTACAGTGATGGGTCCCTTGAGAACATATTTGAGGAAAGGTGTATAATAAAATTGTTCAGTAGACCGTTGAGCTCTTCCTCAGTCAGGTGATTTTGGGTGTGTAAACTGGCTCAGATATATGAATTGGTTAAGATGTTGGTGCCATACCTTCTTATCAAGTCTATTTCACCTAGAACATTCTGTTTCTACAGATAAGTAAGAATCATGCAGATTGCTGCTTCTCTCACTCCTGGGAGCACCGTAGTTAATGAGCCGACATCATAGATGGGGGCCATCAGACTGATGTGAGGCTGTTCTGACCTTGCTGTCTGTTAAAGGACCAGACCCACCAAGAGACTCGAGGGTGAACAAAGTGTCTTGGCTGCTGCCACCCGAGAATGCACTATGTTTCATCACATTTAGAGTTTCTAATTGAGTGTCCTTAAGTTCTCGCAGTAAGGTCTGGTTCAGAGAAGAATGATCTTGGAGCTCCTTAAAGATGCTAATTATTTCCTCTAAAATTTATCTCTCGATATGTGGGTGAAAAAGGTATTACTGGTGCCTGCTTCCAGACCGCCGAGTGGGAATTAAGTTACAGACCCACTCTGACATTTCAGTCTCTTGAAGCTTTAGATTCTTTCTTTTACATCAAACTAAAGGAGAGTGGACATTTCCATGTCACTCATCATGGGCCATTGTGGGATCCATGTTTCAGCCAAATATGACAACAACCTGTTGGAGCCCAATCAGCAGATTCATACTCACCCAACCCTGTCTCCCTCTGACCATCATCCCCCATCACTCAGCGTTCCCACACATAGTCCATAGTGTTCTGCCTGTATAAACAAAATATCTCATGTAGTTCTTTCAAACATGGGTCACATTTCCCCCCACCATTGGGTTTCTGCTGGGACTTGAGTCTGGTCAAGGTCACAGCTGCCACCAGACAGGTCCCCACCATTCTTACTATTGTGGTTCCTCCTTGGACATCTTTCCAGTTTTTGACAAGTCTTGAGTTATTCCACTATGCTCCAGTATCTGGTTACCAGTCTCCAAATTAACTTTTTTATTATTTTTCTGTTCTCGTTTAAAACAATTGAGAACATCGCTCTTTTCTGAAGGTAACTTTTCTGAAGTCCTTCAAGGTAAACCTGGACTCTGTGAGAGAGTCTTCAAGGTCCTGACCACAGTGGTTATGCATCACACTTTCCATGCCTGCTGCTTGTGGGCCACTCAGAACTGTCATATAATCAGCACCATCACCAACGACATTTATCCTACCAAACAGGAAATATCTTAGATTTCAACGTCCATTCTCACTCCACCATCTGGTGATGCTATAGCCCAATCTCTGTAAGCTCTCTTGAATGGCTAACCTCCAGAGTCAGAAAATATTTTTATACTAATTTTCTGTTTCTTTTATTTTCCTAGAAACTCTACTTCATTAACTGTCTCATGGCTACACCATGTAGAACACCCTCTACTACCAGGTTCAACAGACAATTCACCAGATCTTTAATGAACAAAGGGTAATTACACAAAAGTAGATTTATGTCATTTTAAAGAAAGAAGACTATCTCTTTCTTGAACAAGTAGGGTACTAACAGAATTTTTAAAATTAAGTGTATTGGGGTAATAGGTAAATAATAATATTTTTAAATACTATTTTTTTAATTTTAGGTAAAGGAGAGAGAGGGAAAGGCGAGAAGAAGAGTGAGAAGCATCAAGTTGTAGTTGCTCCTTGTGTATGCCTTGAGCAGGCCAGCCAGAGGTTTAAAACTGGAGACCTCTGCCTCTCAGATCAATACTTTATTCATTGCGCCACCACAGGTGAGGCAGTTTTTAAACAATTATATAAATTTCATGTGTACAACTTTATACTACAAAACCTGCTTATTCTATGGTGAACTCACTGCCCACAGTCTAGTCTCCTCCTTTCACTGTGTTTCACCCTGTTTATCTGCTTTGTTTCCCACCTCCCTCAATTTTCTCCTCCTCTGGTGAAAAGCAATGCATTTTCTGTCTGCTTGAGTTAGTTTTTTGTTTGTTGCTTTTTGTTTGTATCCCTCACCTGAGTGAAACACCATGTTTCATCAAATCCACTTGGTGATTAGAATCCTCCTTTGTGAGGTCATACAATTCTTTTCAAAATTTTCTTTTATTGAGAAAAATTCTGAAGGGACAAAGAGAAAAATATTGATTTCTTGGTCCATGTATTTATGCATTTATTAGTTCATTGTCATATGTGCCCTGACCAGGGACTGAAACAGAATATTGGTGTTTCAGGAGGATTCTTAACCAACCGAGCTACCTGGCCAAGGCCAAAGTCACATTGTTCTAAGCATCACATGAGACTCAAGTATCTTCAAGGTTTTAATGTTCATTGAGAGAGATCTATCTACATACCTCTTCCCAGTTTCATTGTCACCAATTTTTCAATCATGTTTTTATGTAGTCCCGGATCATTGATTCAAAAGGTTTACCTGAGACCATGAATCACTTTGTACATGCATATATGGTTATATTGTCTGTCAAGCATAGAAGAGGATGAGGGTAACTACCCAAATATGCCCATTGTGATCTTTCCCCTGACTCACTGTCCTTCAGAAATATACACAGAGGGTCTGTTGTACTACAGCAGTCCACTTCCTGGTCGTTCATCAACACCAGACTAAGTTACCTGTAAGCCAGGGTGTGTCTCTCCTTCCTCTGTCAACAGATCCTGTAGAACTGCCATGAGAACCCAGGTACAGGCATATAAAAGATCCCAGTGTATAGCAGTAGGGACTGAGGGCAACTGGGTCACTGCTTAGATTACTGATTTGTGCCTACAGGGTCCTCCCAGGCTGGGTCTAGTGTGTACCAACTCACCTGGATGCTGTATCTTCCTATGCATGGCCACCTTTATGACCCTGTGGGTGATGTCACAGCCAGGTCACAATGGACAGATATGGTTGCATGCTCTATTGGTGGGTCGTGGTGAAGCATTTCTTCTCTGAAATCAAGGAAACCCTTTGAGAGAAATAAGAGGCCATCTGAGGGGTGATGACAGATAATTTTCTTGAATGTTACTCCTCTGAGCTAGAACTTTTGGGGCTTGAGATGCAACAGAACCAGCTATGATGCCCAGATGGCCTTTGGCCAAAGATGGAACCCCATTATCCCCACAGGTCTCTGCAGACATGGATCCTGATGGAGCTCTGTCATCTGGAGTGGCTTTCTGCCCAGTCTCTACATCTCAAAGAACCGTGAGTGTGATGTTCACCAGCCTCTGGTTTGGGTTCTGCTGTCTCTGTGTGACTCAAGAGGAAGGAACACACTAAGGGTTTGCAGCCCTGTGGACAGTTCTACATGAGGTTCTCAGTCATGACACTGAAGAGACAGAAGAGGCTAGTGTTCTGGCTGGAGATGGTTTAAGAGGTTCAGTGATGGTCCAACCATGTGACTACATTTTCAAAAGAGAACTTTTTGACAAATTTGACTAAAATAAAACACCAAGAGTTGTTTCTCAAAAGGACATTACTGATTGGTGGATGAAAACCCTAAGCATGTACAATGATACATTTCAGTTATTCCTAAGGCTCCAAACAGACAGTTTTAGGACCATCACGTGTGCATCTCTATATGACTCTGGTCATAGAACATCTAGTACCACAGCCTGGACCAGGTACAGAGCCCTTTCCTGGTTCTGAGTCAAAAAGAGTAAATTTTCAGGTCACAGCATAAATTTTCAAGAGGCTCATGGTCACCTGAAGAATTCACTTACTCTAACATCCAGAGCCCATGGAGGCTCTGCTTCCATCATGGTTGTACGACGGGTGGGATGCCCCAAATTATCTTTTATGTTGAACAGTTTCCAGTACTGCTCGGCATCTCTGAACTCATAAATATTTCACTGAGGAAGAACCCTTAGTATTCCAAGGATTTATTCTACAGCATCTGACACTCAGAGTGTATGAACAAGTCAAGAATAGAACTGTTCCCACTCACCAAGTCCAGTCAGCACAACGTGATTCTTGTAATGGACAGCGGGAAAAGATCACTGAGATGCCACAACATTCACACAGCTCCATCCATGATGCTGCAGCCCCATGTTTAGAAATTGTCCTGATTGTCTGGACTCTGGAATCAAAAACTGGTTTTTGAACTCTTAGTGACCTATTTTATGTAATTTTCACAAAATCTACTCTCTTTACTACCAATGGCTGTCACCACAGATCACTCCTTCCACTACTGAACCTGAACGTATGATGTAAGTGATCCCTAGTGAGCATAAGGTTAGTAAACAATAATGTTTATATTATTTACATTAAAATATATATTTGTTTTATTGATAGAGGGGAGACCGAAATTATTTGTTTTCAACATTTCATTATTGTTTTACTTCTGAGGTTAATATGATTAACGCATTAAATAATTTTACTTATACAACCTTTTTATTTATTTATTTATTTCATCTGGTACAGAGAGAGAGTCAGAGAGGATAGATAGTGATAGACAGACAGGAACGGAAAGAGATGAGAAGCATCAATCATTAGTTTTATTTCATTGCCGTTGCAACACTATAGTTGTTCATTGTTTGCTTTCTCAGATGTGCCTTGACCACTGGCCCTCAGCAGACAGAGCAACCCCTTGCTGGAGCCGGCTACCTTGGGTCTAAGCTGGTGAGCCTATGCTCAAGCCAGATTGGTCCGCGCTCAATTTGGCGAGCACGGGGTCTCAAATTTGGGTCTTCTACATCCCAGTCTGATGCTCCATCCACTGCGCCACGGCCTGTTCAGGACAACATTTTGTTTCTTAGTGAGAGAGACAGAGACAGACAGGTAGGAAGGGGTAGAGATGTGAAGCATCAACCTGTAGTTGCAGCACCTTACGTGTTCATTGATTACTTTTCATATTCGTATTGAACAGAGGGTTCAAGCCAAACCAGAGACCCTTGCTCAAGCCAGAGACCTTGGGCTTCAAGACAGTGATGTTTGGATTCAAGGCAATGACCTTTGGATCATATCTGACCCAACAGTGATTCAGGTGACCCCACAATCAAGTGAGTGAGCCTATGCTCGAGCCTGCACTCAAACAGCAACTTCAGCCTGACCAGACGATTGAGTAGTATCTCATTGTATATTGTACCACATCTTCTTTATCCAATACTCTATCGAGGGACACTTTGGTTTTGTCCATGTGTTGGCTACTATGAATAATGTTGTGATGACATGGAAGTGCAAGTCTCTTTATGTACCAATGTCTTCAAGTTTTAGGCATAGATACCCAGTAAAGGTATTGCTAGGTCATATGGTAGTTGTATCCTTAATTTGTTTGTGTGACAGAGAAAGAGAAACAGATAGGGACAGAAAGACAGGAACAGAGAGAGATGAGAAGCATCAGTTCTTCATTTTGTCTCCTTTGTTGTTCATGTTTGCTTTCTCATATGTGCCTTAACCAGGGACAGGGACTACAGCAGAGCGAGTGACCCCTTGCTCAAGCCAGCATCCTTGGGCTCAAGCAAGCGACCATGGGGTCATGTCTGTGATACCACACTCAAGCCAGCGACCCTGCACTGAAGTTGATGAGCCTGTGTTTAAGTTGGCTACTTTGGGTTTTCCATCCTGGGTCCTCTGTGTCCCAGTTGATTGTTCAGGGTCTATTCTCAAGTTTTTGAGGAGCTTTCATACTTTCTTTTATAATGGTGGTACTAATTTGCATTTCCACCAGTGGTGAATGAGTGTTTCTTTTTCTCTTCAGTCTCTCCAACACATGTAATTACATGTCTTATTGATAATAGTCTCAATGTAACAGGTGTGAGGTAGTATCTCATTGTAGTTTTATTGACATTTAGTTTTGTTTGTTTGTTTGTTTGTTTGTTTGTTTTAGGCACAGGACAAAACGCTGAATGGTGAAGTGGTAGGAATCAGCCTTCCTTCATCTTTCCAATCATTCGTGGTGGCACAGATCTCTGCTAATCATCCGGGTGTATCACAAACCTTGATTTACTATTTTTGTAGGTGTAGGCAGTACTGTTGGCTTCCGTTTAGTCTTTCAACGTCAGTAGGTCCACTCCTCAGTGAACTTGTGTAGAGATTCTTTCAGCTTTTGGTGTCTACATCAGTTATAAATTCTTAGTGTAAGGGACATACTATAAGAGGACCTGAGCTAAACCTCCTGAAGCTCAAAAGCATCTAGTTTGAGTGGAGGATCACAGTTCCCATCTGGGTCTCCTGTGTACAATGTCAGTTCAGATCCTGTGTCCTGTAGCCCCCGATTGCAGTGATGGGTTCCTTGAGGACAGACTTGAGGAAAGGTGTATAATAAAATTGTTCAGTAGACCGTTAGGCTCTTCCTCAGTCAGGTGATTTTGGGTGTGTAAACTGGCTCAGATATATGAATTGGTTAAGATGTTGGTGCCATACCTTCTTATCAAGTCTATTTCACCTAGAACATTCTGTTTCTACAGATAAGTAAGAATCATGCAGGTTGCTGCCTCACTCACTCCTGGGTGCATCGTGGTTAATGAGCCAACCTCGTAGGTTGGGGCCATCAGACTGATGTGGGGCTGTTCTGACCTTGATGTCTGTTAGAGTACCAGACCCACCAAGAGACTCAAGGGTGAACAAAGTGTGTTGGCCGCTGCCACCCGAGAATGCAATATGTTTCATCACATTTAGAGTTTCTAATTGAGTGTCTGTAAATTCCCGCAGTAAGGTCTGGTCTTCAAAGAAGAGTGATCATGGAGCTCCTTAAAGATGAGAATTATTTCCTCTAAAATTTATCTTTCAATATGTGGGGTGAAAGGTATTACTGGTGCCTGCTTCCAGACCGCCGAGTGGAAATTAAATTACAGACCCACTCTGACATTTCAGTCTCTTGAAGCTTTAGATTCTTTCTTTTACATTAAACCAAAGGAGAGTGGACATGTCCATGTCACTCATCATAGGCCATTGTGGTATCCACTTTCAGCCAAATATGCTAACAACCTGTTCGAGCCCAATGAGTACATTCATCCTCATCCAACCTTGTCTCCCTCTTACCATCGTCCCTTATCACTCAGCGTTCCCAAACATAGTCCATAGTGTTCTGCCTGAATAAACGACACATCTCATGTAGTTCTCTCAAACATGGGTCACATTTCCCCCCTACCATTGGGTTTCTGCTGGGACTTGAGTCTGGTCAAGGTCACAGCTGCCACCAGACAGGTCCCCACCATTCTTACTATTGTGGTTCTTTCTTGGACATCTTTCCAGTTTTTTACAAGTCTTGAGTTATTCCACTATGCTCCAGTATCTGGTTACCAGTCTCCAAATTAATGTTTTTATTATTTTTCTTTTCTCTCTTGGAAGAATTGAGAACATTGCTCTTTCCTGAAGCCCTTCTTGGTGAACCTGGATTCTGTGCGAGAGTCTTTAAGGTCCTGACCACAGTGGTTATGCATCACACTTTCCATGCCTGCTGCTTGAGGGCCACTCAGAACTGTCATATCATCTGCACCATCACCAACGACATTTATCCTACCAAACAGGAAATATCTTAGATTTCCACATCAGTTCTCACTCCACCATCTGGTGATGCTATAGCCCAATCTCTGTAAGCTCTCTTGACTGGCTACCCTCCAGAGTCAGAAAATCTTTTTAAACTAATTTTCAGTTTCTTTTATTTTCCTAGAAACTCTACTTCATTAACTGTCTCATGGCTACACCATGTAGAACACCCTCTACTAGCAGATTCAACAGACAATTCACGAGATCTTTAATGAACAAAGAGTAATTATACAAAAGTAAATTTATGTCATTTTAAAGAAAGAAGACTATCTCTATTCTTGAACAAGTGGGGTACTAACAGAATTTTAAAAATTAAGTGTATTGGGGTAACAGGTAAATAATATTTTTAAATACTATTTTTTTAATTTTAGGTAAAGGAGAGAGAGGGAAAGGCGCGGAGAAGAGTGGGAAGCATCAAGCTGTAGTTGCTCCTTGTGTATGCCTTGCGAAGGCAATCCAGAGGTTTCGAACCTCTGCATCTCAGATCAATACTTTATTCATTGCACCAGCACAGGTGAGGCATTTTTTAAACAATTATATAAATTTCATATGTACAATTTTATACTATAAAACCTGCTTATTCTATGGTGAGTTCACTGAGCTCACTGTCCAAAATCTAGTCTCCCCCTATCACTGAGTGTTTCAACCTGTTTATCTGCTTTGTTTCCCACCTCCCTCAATTTTCTCCTCCTCTGGTGAAAACCAATGCATTTTCTGTCTGCTTGAGTTAGTTTTTAGTTTGTCGCTTTTTGTTTGTATCCCTCACCTGACTGAAACAACACCATGTTTCATCAAATCCACTTGGTGATTAGAATCCTCCTTTGTGAGGTCATACAATTCTTTTCAAAATTTTTTTTTTTTTTTATAAATGCCAAGGAATTCAAGGCACTTTTTTTTAAATTTCTTTTTATTTTATTCACTTTAGAAAGGAGATACAGTGAGAGAGAGAGAGAGAGAAAGAGAGAAAGAGGGGAGGAGCTGGAAGCATCAACTCCCATATGTGCCTTGACCAGACAAGTACAGGGTTTTGAACTGGCGACCTCAGTGTTCCCAGGTCGACGCTTTTATCCACTGCGCCACCACAGGTCAGGCTCAAAATTTCCTTTTATTGAGAGAGATTCTGAAGGGACAAAGAGAAAAATATTGATTTCTTGGTCCATGTATTTATGCATTTATTAGTTCATTATCATATGTGCCCCGACCAGGGACTGAAACAGAATGTTGGTATATCAGGAATATGCTTAACCAACCGAGCTACCTGGCCAAGGCCAAAGTCACATTGTTCTAAGCATCACATGAGACTCAAGTATCTTCAAGGTTTCAATGTTCACTGAGAGAGATCTATCTACATACCTCTTCCCAGGTTTCATTGTCACCAATTTTTCAATCATGGTTTTGTGTAGTCCCGGATCATTGATTCAAAATATTTACCTGAGACCATGAATCACTTTGTACATGCATATGTGGTCATTTTGTCTTTCAAGCTAAGAAGAGGATGAGGGTAACTGCCCCAACTCTACCCATTGTGATATTTCCCCTCACCCACTGTCCTTCCCAAATATCCACAGAGGGTCTGTTGTACTGCAGCCGTCCACTTCTTGGTGGTTCATCAACACCAGGCTAAGTTACCTGTAAGCCAGGGTGTATCTCTCCTTCCTCTGTCAATAGATCCTGTGGAGCTGCCATGAGAACCAGGTACAGACATATAAAATAACCCAGTGTATAGCAGTAGGGACTGAGGGCAACTGGGTCACTGCTTAGATTACTGATTTGTGCCTACAGGGTCCTCCCAGGCTGGGTCTAGTGTGTACCAACTCACCTGGATGCTGTATCTTCCTATGCATGGTCACCTTTATGACCCCGTGGGTGATGTCACAGCCAGTACACAATGGACAGCTATGGTTGCATGCTCAATTGGTGGCTCGTGGTGAAGTATTTCTTCTTTGAAATCAAGGAAACCCTTTGAGAGAAATAAGAGGCCATCTGAGGGTTGATGACAGGTGATTTTCTTGAATGTTACTCCTCTGAGCTAGAACTTTTGGGGCTTGAGATGCAACAGAACCAGATATGATGCCAGATGGGCCTCAGCAAGAGTCCGGAACCCCTGCATCCCCACAGGTCTCTGCAGAGCCAGGATTCCGATGATGTACTGTCCTCTGGACTGACTTTCTGCCCAGTCTCTACATCCCAGAGAACTGTGAGTGTGATGTTCAGCAGCCTTTGCTCTGGGTTCTGCTGTCTCTGTGTGACTCAAGAGGAAGGAACACAGAAAGAGTTTGCAGCCCTGTGGACAGTTCTACATGAGGTTCTCAGTAATGACACTGAAAAGACAAAAGAGGCTGGTGTTCTGGGTGGAAAATGTTTTAGAGGTTCAGTGATGGTCCAACCATGTGGCTACATTTTCAAAAGAGAACTTTTTGACAAATTCTACTAAAATAAAACACCAAGAGTTGTTTCTCAAAAGGACATTACTGATTGGTGGGTGAAAACCCCAAGCATGTACAATGATACATTTCAGTTCTTCCTAAGGCTCCAAACAGACAGTTCTAGGACCATCACTTGTGCATCTCTATATGACTCTGGTCATAGAACATCCAGTACCACAGCCTGGTCCTGGTACAGAGCCTTCTCCTGGTTCCATGTCAAAAAGAGTAGATTTTTAGGTCACACCATAAATTTGCAAGAGTCTCATGCTCATCTGAAGAATTCACTGACTCTCAAATCCAGAGCCCACCGGGGCTCTGTCTCCATCATGGTTGTACAAGGGGTGGGATGCCCCAAATTATCTTTTATGTTGAACAGTTTCCAGTACTGCTCGGCATCTCTGGACTCAAAAATATTTCACTGAGGAAGAACCCTGAATATTTCAAGGATTTATTCTACAGCATCTGACACTCAGAGTGTATGAACAAGTCTAGAATAGAACTGTTCCCATTCACCAAGTCTAGTCAGCACAACGTGATTCTTGTAATGGACAGCGGGAAAAGATCACTGAGATGCCACAACATTCACACAGCTCCATCCATGATGCTGCAGCCCCATGTTTAGAAATTGTCCTGATTGTCTGAACTCTGGATTCAAATCCTGGTTTTTGAACTCTTAGTGACTGCTTTTATCTTATTTTCACAAAATCTATTCTCTTTACTACCTGATGGCTGTCACCACAGATCACTCCTTCCACTACTGAACCTGAACATATGATGTATGTGATCCCTAGTGAGCACAAGGTCAGTAAACAGTAGTGTTTATATTATTTACATTAAAAAATATATTTGTTTTCTTGAAAGAGGGGGGACTGAAATTATTTGTTTTCAGCATTTCATTATTGTTTTACTTGTGGGTTTAATATGATTAATGCATTAAATAATTTTACCTGTACAACTTTTTTTGTTTTCTTTTGTTTTTTTCATGGACAGAGAGAGAGTTAGAGAGACGGATAGATAGGCATTGATAGACAGGAACAGAAAGAGATGAGAAGCATCAATCATTAGTTTATTTTCATTGCCATTGCAACACCATAGTTGTTCATTTATTGCTTTCTCATGCGTGCCTTTACCTCGCGCCTTCCGCAGACCGATCAACCCCTTGCTGGAGCCGGTGACCTTCGGTCTAAGCTTACTAGCCTTTGCTCAAGCAAGATGGGCCCGAGCTCAAGGTGGTGAGCTCGGGGTCTCGAACCTGTGTATTCCGCATCCCAGTCTGATGCTACATCCACTGCGCCATGACCGGGTCAGGACAACATTTTGTTTTTTAGTGAGAGAAAAAGAGACAGACAGATAGGAAGGGGAGAGATGTGAAGCATCAACCTGTAGTTGCAGCACCTTAGGTGTTCATTGATTACTCTTCATATCTGTATTGACCAAAGGGCTCAAGCCAAACCTGAGACCCCTTGCTCGAGCCAGAGACCTTGGGCTTCAAGCCAGTGAAGTTTGGGTCAAGCCAATGACCTTTGGATCATATATTTGACCCAACACTGATTCATGTGACACCACACTCAAGCCAGTGAGCCTATGCTCGAGCCTGCACTCAAACAGCAACTTCAGCCTGACGAGGCGGTTGAGTAGTATCTCATTGTATATTGTACCACATCTTCTTTATCCAATACTCTATTGAGGGACACTTTGGTTTTGTCCATGTGTTGGCTGCTGTGAATAATGTTGTAATGACATGGAAGTGCAAGTCTCTTTATGTACCAATGTCTTCAAGTTTGAGCCATAGATACCCAGTAAAGGTATTGCTAGGTCATATGGTAATTATATCCTTAAAATTTTTGTGTGACAGAGAAAGAGGAACAGATATGGACAGACAGGCTGGAACAGAGAGAGATGAAAAGCATCAGTTCTTTATTTTGACTCGTTAGTTGTTCATTGATTGCTTTCTCATATGTGCCTTGATCAGAGAAAGGGGCTACAGCAGAGCGAGTGACCCCTTGCTCAAGCCAACAACCTTGGGCTCTAGCAGCAACCATGGGGTCATGTCTATGATACCACACTCAAGCCTGCGACCCTGGACTCAAGCTGGTGAGCCTGTGCTCAAGTTGGCTACTTTGCGTTTTTTAACCTGGGTCCTCTTTGTTCCAGTTGAATGCTCTATGCACTGTGCCACCACCTGGTCATGCTGTATTCTCAAGTCTTTGAGGAACTATCATACTTTCTTTCATAATGTTGGTACTAATTTGCATTTCCACCAGTGGTGAATGAGTGTTTCTTTTTCTCCACAGTCTCTCTAACACATGTAATTACCTGTCTTAGTAATAATAGTCTTAGTGTAACAGATGTGAGGTAGTATCTCATTGTAGTTTTGATTGACACTTAGTTTAGTTTGTTTTTTGTTTTGTTTTTGGGTTTCTTTTGACACAGGACAAAATGCTGAATGGTGGAGTGGTAGAAATCAGCCTTCCTTCGTCTTTCCAATCATTCGTGGTGGCACAGATCTCTGCTATTCGTCCAGGTGTATCGCAAACCTTGATTTACTATTTTTGTAGGTGTAGGCAGTACTGACGACTCCGTTTAGTCTTTCAACCTCAGTAGCCCCACTCCTCAGTGAACTTATGTAGGGATTCTCTCAGTTTTTGATTTCTACATCAGTTATAAATTCTTAGTATAAGGGACACACTATAAGAGGACCTGAGCTAAACCTCCTGAAGCTCAAAAGCCTCTAGTTTGAGTGGAGGATCACAGTTCCCATCTGGGTCTCCCTTGTACAATGTCAGTTCAGATCCTGTGTCCTGTAGCCCCCGATTACAGTGATGGGTTCCTTGAGGACAGACTTGAGGAAAGGTGTATAATAAAATTGTTCAGTAGACCGTTAGGCTCTTCCTCAGTCAGGTGATTTTGGGTGTGTAAACTGACTCAGATATATGAATTGGTTAAGATGTTGATGCCATACCTTTTTATCAAGTCTATTTTACCTAGAACATTTTGTTTATAAAGATCAGTAAGAATCATACAGGTTGCTGCTTCTCTCCCTACTGGGAGCATCGTGGTTAATGAGCCGCACCGTAGGTCGGGGCCGTCATACTGATGTAGGGCTGCTCTGAAAGACTGGATGGCAACCTCGCTTCTCACTCCCAGAGACCAGGCCCTCTTACAAGTAATGAAAATAAAATCAGCTCCAGATGCTGAAGAAGCTATCACGATCCACAGAGCCAGGCTGCTGGTCTCGTCATTTAAGACCTGGAATTCTTCCTAGTCCTTAAAGGAAGATTAGACTGAATTTTTTTTCATTTTCCTTGCAAGAGGTTTTAGAACTGTTTCTATATATGTCTGAATTGCTGATTCCATGTCTCAAATTTTTTTTTTGGTACATGGTCCTGTTTTTATGCAATTTTAATTTTTTTTTGTTACAGTTATAACATGCATTGGTTTTAAAATTGGAGTTAAAGGGCAACGACTCTTGGATTGGACATAACCACAAGGCAATTGATGTTTTACAAACATCACTTTTACATAACTGTAGTTGTTTTTATTTATTTTAACAGAGAGAGAGATATATATAGTGATAAACAGGAACAGAGAGAGATGTGAAGTATCAATCATCAGTTTTTTGTTGTGACACCTTAATTGTTCATTGATTGCTTTCTCATATGTGCCTTGATTGTGGGCCTTCAGCGGACTGATTAACCCCTTGCTGGAGCCAGCGACCTTGGGTTCAAACAGCTAAGCTTTTGCTCAAACCAGGTGAACCTGCACTCAAGCTGGCAACCTCAGGGTCTCGAACCTGGATCCTTCCGTATCCCGGTACGACGCTCTTTCCACTGTGCCACCGCCTGGTCAGGCTGTAGTTGTTTTCAAATGTAAAAAATTATTATCTGATAAAAACACCATCTTATTTTGTTTTAAGATTGAATTATGGCTTGCCTGACCAGGCGGTGGTGCAGTGGATAGAGTGTCGGACTGGGATGCAGAAGACCCAGGTTCAAGACCTGAGGTCGCCAGCTTGAGCACGGGCCCATCTGGCTTGAGCAAAAAGCTCGTCAGCTTGGACCCAAAGTCACTCGCTCCAGCAAGGAGTTGCTCAGTCTGCTGAAGGCCCGCGGTCAAGGCACATGTGAGAAAGCAATCAATGAACAACTAAAGTGTTGCAACGGCAACGAAAAACTAACAATTGATGCTTCTCACCTCTGTCCATTCCTGTCTGTCTGTTTCTGTCTATCCCTCTCGCTGACTCTCTCTCTGTCCCTGTAAAAATATATATATATATTAAATCATGACTTCTTCGAGTAGGCATAAATGTAAGAATAGTCCTGACACCTTCTGTTATATATGTGGCTGTTACACACTTCAACGTCAAAGGCGCAATATTTCATCATTTGTGACACGTGCATATATTGCCTATTTTCAAGTTCCCCTTGGTGATCAAGACAGGAATTGGGCTCCTCATATTGTGTGTCATAGTTGTTGAAGAAATGCTTCGTGACTGGACAAAAGGAAAATGCAAAGGAATGCCTTTTGGTATTCCCATGGTTTGGCATGAACCTAAGGACCACAACAGTGACTATTATTTCTGTCTGATCCATACAAAGGGCATCGGCAAGAAAAAACAGCATATGATCACATATCCTAATATTCCTTCAGCAATACAACCTATCCCACACTCTGAGGCACTCCCAGTTCCAGTTCTCATGATTTTATTTCTTCTAAGGACGAAGAAAGTGAACATGGTGATCAAGTGTATTTTGATAAAATGCATGAGGAAATGATTGTAGAATCTGAAGGATCTTCTTCTGATGCCAAGCAATCATTAACCCTTCAGCAGTTTAGCCAACCCGAATTGAATGACTTAGTAAGAAATTTGGGCCTATCAAAGAAAGCTGCTGGGTTAGCCTCTAAGCTTCAAGAAAAGAATGTACTTCACCGGGTCAGCTAAAGTATCCCGTTTCAGGAAGCATGAACAAATTTTTGTGGACTGTTTTCTGAAGACATACACTTTGTTTACTGTCATGATATCAGTAGTCTTCTCAGCCAGCTAGGTGTTACCACTTATAGTCCAACAGAATGGCTGCTATTTCTTGACAGCTCTAAACGGAATCTGAAATGTGTTCTCCTCCACAATGGTAATGTTTATGCAGCGGTTCCGATTGGTTATTCAACTCATCTGCAAGAACATTATAATGACATAAAAATTGTCCTCAACTTTCTGAAGTATGAGGAGCATAACTGGATCATTTGTGTGTATCTTAAAATGGTAAATTTCCTGCTAGGACAACAGAGAGATTTCACGAAGTATCCTTACTTTCTGTGTTTGTGGGACAACCGAGCTCAAGAGAAGCACTGGACACAGAAGGAGTGGCTGAAATGTGAAGCTCTGGAAGTAGGGATGCAAAATATTGTGAATGAACCTGTAGTTAATCGAACTGGATCATTTCCCCCCACTTCACATCAAACTAGGCTTAATGAAGCAGTTTGTTCAGGTTTTGAAGAGAGAAAGTGAATGCTTTCAACATATTATTTCTGCTTTTCCTGCCTTGTCTTTCAAGAAGATAAAAGCAGGTGTATTCAATGCACCTCAAATTCGAACCCTCATACGTGACGAAGAATTTGCCAGGAAGATGAATAAGGAGGAGAAAGCAGCATGGCAGTGCTTGTGACAGTTACAAAGAACTTCCTTGGCAACAAAAAAGCAGAAAACTATGAACTTCTTGTTCAAAGGATGCTGTTGGCTTTCTGTGACATTGGATTTAACATGAGCATTAAGATTCACTTCCTGAACAGTCATTTTGATAAGTTTCCCGAAAATCTTGGAGCTGTTAGTGATGGCAGACTACTGCTGGAGCATCAATCGAGATTGTCCTCAACAAGTACACAAACACAAGAGCTACAAATGCAAATTTTTGCCTGAATAGAATTTAAATAAGTTTTGTGAAAATTTTATGATTAAAATAAGTGTTTTAATATGTTCTGTTTTGAAATTGTAGACCAATTCTGATGCAATCATATTAGTGTATTAGTGTATTTACTGCATTATATAAATTATTATATTTTCACAAGATGATGCCCAAGAGGACATTCTACTTCATTATGTTAAACTGAATGTTGAAAATTTTACAATAAGATGAAAACCTAAAATCTTGAATTGCAAAAGAACTGTAGCTTACAGAGAAAAACTAATTCCTGATTTGAAATCAGCACACTTGAATTAGATAAGAACAAGTGTTTTTGTGGATGCAACAAAAATTTTGTTCCCCAGTGTAACCGAAATTTGAGTACAAAATTATATCCTTCATAATTTTACACTTAAGTGACATGCATTTCTGTCCATGCTTTCAAAGACAAGAGAATTTTTCTCTTCTGATATATTAAATACCAATAACCTTGCTATTCAGTAACCACAGTAGAAAGTTAGATGAGTTTGAAAGCTTTTTTTTTATTATAGTAAATATAATAAAGGATGTGAAAAATGCACCGTCACTCAGTTACATTGGAATCTAGGTGAGAAATAATTGATCAACACCTCTGAAAGTATGATTGGAAACAGCAAAGCATATAAAAAGAAATGTTTTCATTTTCAAAAATATATAAATAAATAAATAAATGACACATCTCCATAGTTCTTCCAGAGTGTAGCACACTTTCTCATAGGTCACACTTTGTCCCCCACCCTTGGGTTTCTTCTGGGACTGGAGTATCGTTAAGGTCGCTGCTGCTTCAAGAGATGTCACTACCATTATTACTCTTGTGTTTCCTGTTGCACAGTCTAACAATCTGTGACAAGTCCTGGGTTATTCTAGTATGCTCCAAATGCAGTTACAATTCTATAGTAACCTTTCCCATTGTTTTCACATCTGGGTTGGAACCACTGAGAACTAAACATACTCGTGTTTAGAGCTCTTCAAGCTGAACCTGGAATCTTGAATGTAAATCAGGAGACCCTCTCAGGGACTATCAATAGCACATCCCCCTGTGCTCTGTGTACACTCAGAGATGGTCCAGAATATCTGTGCTGTCCCCCCAGACCCTGAGACTAGAAACCAGGAGACAGTGCAATGGCACATTGTCCACACTGGTCCATCTGTGATGATGAAGCTCAGAGTTTAGAATTTGTTCTGATTGTCTGGATTCTGGAATCAGAAACTGGTTTTTATTAACTCTTAGTGATTGATTTCCTTTTGTTTGCATAGAAACAGTTCTCATTACTGTCTGATGGCTGTCAGCATAAATCACACCTTCCACTACTGAGTCCCAACAAATGATGTGGATAGTCCTTAGTGAACAGAAGGTAAGTAAACAAAGATGTTTGTTTTATATACAAAGAAAGAAGAATGTCTCTTCTCTGCTTGTACAAGAGGGGGTCAGAGAGAATTGCTTTTCAACATTTCTATATTGTTATACAATGGGGTTAATATAGTTAACATATTAAATAATTTCACTTAGACAGCTTTTTTTATTCTTACCAACACTGAGATAGACAGACAGGCAGGATGGGAGAGAGATGAGAAGCATCAATTTGTAGTTGTGGCACTTTAGTTGTTCTTGCATTGATTTTCATACCTGCCTTGACCAGGGGACCCCAGCAGAGCCAGTGGACCCCTTGATCAATCCAGTGACCTTGGATTCAAGCCAGCGATCTTGGTCTTCAAACCAGTGGCCTTTGGGCTCAAGCCATTAAACATTGGATCACATCTATGATCCCCCACTCAAGCCAGTGACCCTGAACTCAAGTTGGTGAGCCCACGTTCAAGCTGGATGAGTTCATGCTCAATCCAGAAACATCGGGATTTTGAACTTCAGTCCTCATTGTCCCAATACAAGGCTGTATCTACTGCCCCATGACTGGTGAGGCTCCATCCACGTTTCTTGCCTGTTCCTCACTTTTGGGCCAAAATATTGGCCAGAGCCATGAATCACTGTACACATGCATGTCTGGTCATCTGTCTTCCATTCAATGATGAGAAGAACTACCCCAAAATTGGAAAATTATGAAGGTTTCTCTCACCCCCTGCCACTTACAGGTGTCCAGAAATGGTGTATTGTGCTACAGTTGTTCACATTCTGCTGGTTCGTCAGTACTATGCTAAGTTATCTGTAAGCACACCTCGTTTTTCCTTTCTCTGTCAACAGGTCATATGGAGCTCCCATGGGTCCCCAGGAACAGTATAAAAAGAGAGACCTGTGGTATAGCAGTAGGGACCAGGACAACAGGGCCACTGCTTATATAACTGATTTGTGCCTACAGAGTCCTCCCAGGTTGGGTCATGTATTCACTACTTCACATGAATGCTGTATCTTCCTGTGCATGGGCACCTTCATGACTCTGTGGGTGACATCACACCCAGAGCATCAAGGACAGCTCAGAGTGCATGCTAACTTGGTGGCCCATGGTGAAGCATTTCTTCTTTGAAACTAAGGAAACCCTTTGGGACAATCAAAGTCCATTTGAGAGATGATGACAGATCATTCCCCTTAACGTTCCTTCTCTGAGCCAGGACTGCTCTGGGCTGATATGGGAAGAAATCCACATGTGATGCCCACATGGGCCTCATCCAGAGCCTGAAACCCCTGTTTCCCCACTGGTCCCTGCAGAGCAAGGATCCCTGTGGAGCTCTGTCCTCTGGAGTGACTTCCCACCCATCTCTACACCCCAGTGAACCATGAGTGTGACGTTCACCAGCATCTGGTCCGGGTCCTCTGTGTTCCTGTGACTCAGGAGGAAGAACACAATGAGGGTTTGTAGCCCTGTGGTCGGTTCTCCACGTGATTCTCAGTCATGACACTGAAATGACAAAGGAAGGGGACACTTAGATGCTTTTTCTCCAAGAGAAGGTGTTTTGAGAAATTCCTTGGTGGTCCCAACATGTGGCTACATTTTCAAGAAAAAACTTTTGACAAATTTCACTCAATAAAACAAAAAGGGCAAGAGTTGATTCTAAGGAGAACTTTCGTCATGAGTGGATGAAAACCCTGAGCATCTACATTAATTCACTTTCAGGTCTTCCAAGAGCTCCAAACAGCATCTCTGTCTGCCAGTACATGTTCTAGGACAATCACATCTGTGGCAGTATATGCCTCAGGTCACAGAGCAGCTTATACCACCACCAAGACTCAGTACAGAGCCCTCTCTTTTTCTGGATCCAAAAAAAAATGAGCAGATTTTCAGGTTACTCAGTAAATTTACAGGAGTTTCCTGCTCACCTCAAGAATGTGCCGCCTCTCACATCCAGAGCCCATGGGGGCTGTGCCTCCATCATGGTTGTACGAGGGGCCAGATGCCCCTATTATCCTTTACCTTGACAGTTACTTGTCCTGCTCAATCCCTCTGAACCCATAAATACTTCAGTGAGGGAGAAGAGCCCTGAATTTTATACAGATTTATTCTGCAGCTGCTGACACTCAGAGTGCATGAACAAGTCTAGAGTAAAACTGTTCCAATTCACCACATCAGTCAGGACAACGTAATCCTTGTAATGCACAGTGGGAGAAAGACCATTGGGAAGCCATGGCGTCCGCCCTGCTCCGTCTGTGGCACCACAGCCCCGTGCTTAGAAATTGTCCTAATTGTCTGAACTCTGAAATCAAAAACTGATTTCTGAACTCTTAGTGACTGATTTTCTGTTATTTTCATAGAAACTATCCTTCATTAACGGTCTCTTGGCTGTCACCATAGATCACATCTTCCATTACCAAATCTCTACAGATGATGTGCATGACCCTCAATACAAGGTAAGTAAACACGAATGTTCATATTATTTACATGAAAAAAGAATGTCTCTTTTCTTTATTTTTATTTTATTTTATTTTATTTACAAGGACTGAGAGAGAGAGTCAGAGGGAGGGACAGATAGGGACAGACAGACAGGAACAGAGAGAGGTGAGAAGCATCAATCATTTGTTTTTCGTTGCCGTCGCAACACCTTAGTTGTTCATTGATTGCTTTTTCACAATCAATGTGCCTTGACCGCGGGCCTTCAGCAGACCTAGCAAACCCTTGCTAAAGCCAGCGATCTTGGGTCCAAGCTGGCAAGCTTTTGTTCAAGCCAGATGGGCTTGCGCTCAAGCTCCGACCTCGGAGTCTCGAACCTGGACCTTCCGCATCCCCGTCCGATGCTCTGTCCATTGCGCCACCGCCTGGTCAGGCTGTCTCTTTTCTTAAAGAAGAGAGGGACTGACATTTTTTTTCAACATTTTTTTATTGTTATACTTGTGGGGCTAATACGGTGAACACATGAAATGAATTTACTTGTACTGTGTTTTTTTTCTTAATGAGTTCAAGACAGACTGACACAAATAGGCCAGAAGGAAGAGAGATGAGAAGCAGTTAACTCATAGTTGCTGTACTTTAGTTATTCATTGACTGCTCCTCATACATACATTGGCCAGAGAGCTCAACTGAGCCAGTGACCTTGGGCTTCAAACTACAGTCAGTGTCCTTTGGTATCAAGTTGGTTTCCCACATGGAAGCCGGTGACCCCACACTCATGCCAGTGAGCCTATGCTCAAGTCTGGTAAGCCTGTTCTCAAGTCTGCACTCAAGCCAGAAACTTAAGGGTTTTGAACTTGGGTCCTTGGTGTCCCAGGTTGACATTCTATCCACTGCGCCACCACTGGTCAGGCTCCATAATGTTTCTTACCTGTTTCTCATTGTTCAACAAAATATTGGCCAGAGCAATAAATCATTATGCACGTACATATCTGGTCATTTTTGCCTAAAGTAGAGGATGCAGTGAACTGCCCAAAACTGTGTTTATTGTGATAATTTCCCTTACCCTCAGAGATGTCAACACATGGTCTGTTGTGCTTCAGCCATCCACTTCCCGGTGGTGCACTGATATTATGCTAAGTTATCTGTAAGCCAGGACATGTATTTCCCTCCTCTGTCAACATGACATAGGGAGCTCCCCTGAGTTCCCAGGTACAAGCAGAAAGAGGGACCCACTGTATAGCAGTAGGACCTTGATAATGGAACCACTGCTTATATAACTAACTTGTGCCTGCAGGGTCCTCCCAGGTTGGGTCATGTATGCACCAAGTCACATGGATGCTGTGTCTTTGCTGTGTCTTCCTGTGCATGGCCACCTTAATGTCTCTATGGGTGACGTCACACCCAGCATATGATGGACGGCTCAGGTTGTTTGCAAAGTTGGCGACCCATGGTGAAGCATTTCATTTTTGAAATGAAGGAAATCCTTTGTGACAAACCTCTGAGCTAGGATGACTCTGGTTTTGAGAAGGGATAATAACCACCTGTGATGCCCAGATGGGCCACACGAGAGCCTGGAACCCCTGCATCCCCACTGGTCCCTGCAGAGCCAGGATCCCTGTGGTGCTCTCTCCTCTGGAGTGACTTCCCGCCCAGCTCTTTACACCCCAGTGAACCATGAGTGTGACGTTCACCAGCCTCTGGTCCATGTTCTACTATGTCCCTGTGACTCAGGAGGAATGAACATTTGGATGGTTCGCAGCCCTGTGCTCAGTTAACTACAAGGTTCTCAGTAGTGACACAGAAGAGGGAACACTCAGACGCTGGTTTTCTGGGTGGAGAGGATTTTAGAGATTGGGTGGTAGTGCAAACACTTGACTTGAAAACTAGGATAAGAGCGGTTCCTCCAGTGTTACTAGGATTGGTGGGTGACAGCAAGACCTTGGAAGAAAACCTGGAGCGTCTATACCAGGGGTCCCCAAAGTTTTTACACAGGGGGGCCAGTTCACTGTCCCTCATACCATTGGAGGGCCGGACTATAAAAAAAACTATGAACAAATCCCTATGCACACTGCACATATCTTATTTTAAAGTAAAAAAACAAAACGGGAACAAATACAATATTTAAAATAAAGAACAAGTAAATTTAAATCAACAAACTGACCAGTATTTCAATGAGAACTATGGGTGCAGATGTATCCTGTGCTCCTCTCACTGACCACCAATGAAAGAGGTGCCCCTTCCGGAAGTGCGGTGGGGGCAGATAAATGGCCTCAGGGGGCCGCATGCAGCCCGTAGCCCATAGTTTGGGGACCCCTGGTCTACACTGTTATTCACTCCAGGTCTTGCTAAGGTTCTAAACAGAATCCCTTCCTGCAAATGAAAGGTCTAGATCATCATCTCTGAAGCAATAAATAGTCAGATAATAGAGCAACTTGTACCACATCTGGGACCTGGTACCATGCCCTTCTTTTCCTAGTTCCAAATAAAAATGAGCAGTGTTCCAGGCCCCACCATAAATTTTCAGTAGTCTCCTGCTCACCTGGGGAATGTACCGCCTCTCACATCCAGAGCCCACAGGGGCTGTGCCTCTGTCATGGTTGTACGAGGGGCCAGATGTCCCTAGTTATCCTTTATCTTGACAGTTACCTGTCCTGCTCAATCCCTCTGGACCTGTAAATATTTCACTAAGAGAGAAGAACCCTGAATTTGAAACAGATGTATTCTGCAGCTTCTGACACTCAAATGCATGAACACGTCTAGACTAGAACTGTTCCCACTCACCACGTCAGTCAGCACAATGTCGTACTTGTAATGCACAGCGGGAGCAAGACCATTGGGAACCACGATGTCCACACTGCTCCATCGTGATGCTGCAGCCCGTGTTTAGGAATTGTCTTGATTGGCTGGACTTTTGAATCAAAAACTGGTCTTTGAACACTTAGTTGTTTATTTTCTCTTTTTTTCATAGAATCTATTCTCATTACTATCTGACAGCTGTCACCATAGGTCACACCTTCCACGACTGAGTCTGAACATGTGATGTGCGTGATCCTTAGCACAAGATAAGTAAACACTAATGTTCTTATTTACTTAAAGAAGAATGTTTGTTTTCTTGAACAAGAAGAAGACTGACATTAATTCTTTTCAGCATTTTTTATTGTTATACTTGTGGGTTTTAATATGGTTAACACATTAAATAATTTTAATTGTATAACTTTAGGTTTATTAGTGTGAGAGAGAGACAGGTAGGAAGGGAGAAAGCTGAGAAGCATCAACTTGTAGTTGCAGCACTTTAATTGTTCATTGATTTCTTATATGTTCCTTGACCAGAGGGCCGAAGCTGAGCCAGAGACCCCTTGCTCAAGCCAGCAATCTTGGGCGCAAGCCAGAGACCTTGGGTTTTAAACCATTTACCTTTGGGGTCATGCCATTGACCATTGGATCATGTCTATGATTCAATACTGAAGCAGGTGAACCCACACTCAATCCAGTGAACCTATGCTCAAGCCCAGTAAGCCTGCTCTCAAGCCAGCAACTTTAGGGTTTCGAACTTGTGTCCTCAGTGTCCCAGGTTCATAATCTATCCACTGCAAGACCCACTGTCGGGCTTTCTCATATTTTTTTCTGTTTCTCACTGTTCAACAAAAATATTGTCCAGAGCCATGAGTAACTATACACAAGCGTATCTAGTCAGTTTCGCCCAAAGTGAAGAATGCAGTGAACTGCTTCAAATTGTTCATAGCGACAGTTGCCCTCGCCTTCAGGAATGTCACAGAGGGTCTGTCGTGCTGTAGCCATCCACTTCCTGGTGGTGCACTGACATTATGCTGAGTTATCTGTAAGCCAGAACATGTCATTCTTTCCTCAGTCGGCATCTCATAGGGAACTCCCTGAGTCCCCAGGTACAGGCAGAAAGAGAAACCCATTATATAGCAGTAGAAACCAGGACAATGGAACCACTGTTTATATAACTGACATGTGCCTGTAGGGTCCTCCCATGTTGGGTCATGTATGCACCCCTTCACATGGATGCTGTATCTTCCTGTGCATGGCCACCTTTATGACTCCGTGGGTGACATCACACCAGGAAACAATGGACAGCTCATGTTGTTTGCTAACTTAGTGGCCCATGGTGAAGCGTTTCATTTTTGAAATGGAGGAAACCCTTTGGGACAATCACAGTTCATTTTAATGATAGATCATTTCCTTTAATGTTTGCCCTCTGAGGTTGGACGCCTTTGGGTTCAGAGGAGAAGAAACCCACCTGTGATGCCCAGATGTACCTCAGCCAGAGCCTGGAACCCCTGTGTCCCCACCGGTCCCTGCAGAGCCAGGATCCCTGTGGAGCTGTGTCCTCTGGAGTGACTTCCTGCCCAGCTCTCTACACCCCAGTGAACCGTGAGTGTGATGTTCACCAGCCTCTGGTTCGGGATCTGCTGTGTCTGTGTGACTCAGGAGGAAGGAACACACTGGGGGTTTGCATCCCTGTGGTCAATTTTCTGCATGGTTCTCAGTCATGACATTGAAGAGACAGAAAAGAGAGAAATTATAAATGTCTCTTTCCTGGGTGGATCTGATGTTATTTTATATTTGTGTACATTTATTTTTTAATTTTTCCATTAATTTCAGAGAGGGAGGGGGAAGTAGAGAAAGAAAGGGTACAGAAGGGGGAGAGAGGCAGAAAGAGACAGAGGCATCAACTCCTTCTTTCGGTTGTTTATGCATTCATTGGTTGCTTCTCATGTGTGCCCTGACTGGGGATGGGCACTGTGGCACTTGGGGACAACGCTCCCACTGCGAGCCACCCGGAGAGGGCTGGGTGGAGAGGACTTTATAGGTTGAGTGACAGTTCCACCACATAATTGCATTTTCAAGAAAAAACATTTTCTTTTGACCAATTTGGCATTTAAGAAATGTCCAAGGGTTATTCCTAAAAAGACAGCCGTGACTGGTGGATGACAGCAGGACCTTGGTTGTAAACACTGAGCAGGTGCACTAATTCGCCACCAGGTCTTCCTTTAATTAAATAGATTTGAGGGAGGGATGGGAAAGGAAAGAGAAAGATGAGGAGCATCAACTCATAGTTTTCCCACATTTGTTGTTCATTGATTGCTTCTCATTTGTGCCTTGATGAGGGGGCTATAGCTGAGCCAGTTCCCCCTTGCTCAAGTCAGTGACCTTGGATTCCAGCCAACAACCTTGGGTTTCAAACCAGCAGCCACTGATCTCAATCCTATGACCATTGGATCATGTCTGTGACCGCTCCCCCCACTTAAGCCAGTGACCCTGAGGTCATGGTGAGCCTGCACTAAAGCCAGATGAACTTGTGCTCAGTCCAAGAACATCAGGGTCTTGAACTTGAGTCCTCAAGGTCCCAGGTCAATGCTCTATCCACTGTACCACCACCTTTCAGGCTCCATCATGATTTTTACCTGTTTCTCACTATTCAACAAAAATTATGACCACAGCCATATATCACTATACACGTGCATGTCTGGTCATTGTCTGCCATTCAAGGATAGAGGGAACTGCCCCAAACTGGGCCAATTATGATGGTTTCTCTCATCCACTGTCCCTGACAAATGTTCACAAATAGTATGCTGAGCTACAGCTGTCCACCTTCTCTTAGCTCATCAATATCATGCTAAGTTACCTGTAAGGCACGCCTTGTCACTCCTTGTTCTGTCAACAGGTCATACTTAGTTTCCATGAGTCCCCAGGTACAAGCAGAAAAAGGGATCCATTGTAGAGCACTAGATACCATGACATCGGGGCCATGGCTTATATAACTGACATGTGCCTGCAGGGTCCTCTCAGGTTGGGTCGTATACGCACCACTTCACATGGATGCTGTATCTTCCTGTGCATGGCCACCTCTATGACTCTATGGGTGATGTACACCTAGCACACAATAGACAGCTCAGGGTGCATGCTAACTTGGTGGCCCATATTTAAGTGTTTCATCTTTAAAATATATAAAACCCTTTGAAACAAATCACAGTCCACTTGAGTAATGACAACAAATCGAATGTCCTCCTCTGAGCCAGGACTACTCTGGGATTGAAATGGGATGAAACCCACCTGTGATGCCCAGATGGGCTTTAGCAACAGCCTGGAAGCTCTGCGTCCTCACAGGTCCCTGTAGAGCCAAGGTCCTCATGGAATTCTGTCCTCTGGAGTGACTTCCTGCCCAATTCTCTACACCCCAGTGAACTGTGATTGTGACGTTCACCGGCCTCTGGTCTGGGTTCTGCTGTGTCCCTGTGACTCAGGAGGAAGGATCCCATTGAGGGTTTGCAGCCCTGTGGATGGGTCTCCATGTAGTTCTCAGTCATGACACAAAAGTCACAGAAAAGGGAGACACTTACACATGAGCATATATATGCTCATTTCCTGGGTGGAGATGATGTGATTTTATTTTATATATATATATTTGTTTTGTTTTTTGACAGAGACAGAAAGAGGGACAGATAGGAACAGACAGACAGGAAGGGAGAGAGATGAGAAGCATCAATTCTTTGTTGCAGCACCTTAGTTGTTCACTGATTGCTTTCTCATATGCGCCTTGACCTGGTGAGCTACAGCAGAGTGAGTGACCAGCGACTTTAGGCTCAAGCCAGAGATTTTTCGGCTTAAGCCTGTGACCATGGTGTCATGTCTATGGTCCCACATTCAAGCCAGCAACCCTATGCTCAAGCTGGTAAGCCCACACTCAAGCCAGATAGATGAGCCTGCGCTCCAGCTGACGACTTCAGGGTTTCGAACCTAGGTCTTCTGTGTCCCAGCCCGATGATCTATTCACTGTGCCATTCCCTGGTCAGGCTATTTATTTGTTTTTTGATATTTTCTTTTATTTGGCAGAGAGAGAATAAGGTGGAAAGAGAGTTAGTAGGGAAGGGAGAGAGAGAAAGAGAGAGAGAACAAAGCATCAACTCCTTGTTCCATTTCGTTTTCCCACTTATTTATGCATTCATAGATTGCTTGTCATATGTGACCTGACTGGGCATGGGCACCTCGGTACATGAGAATTACGCAGCCCTGGCTGGCTGGCTGGGTGGAGAGGACTTTAGAGGTTGAGTGACAGTACAACCATGTGCCTGCGTTTTAAAGAAATAATCTTTTTTGAGAAATTTGACTTTAAAGAAAACTCCAAGTTACTTCTCAAAGGACAATAGTGATTAGTGGATGACAGCAGGACTTTCGTTGAAAATCCTGAGCATGTACACTGATTGACAACCATGTTACTATTTCTTTTATTGATTTGAGAGAGAGAGAGAGAGGAACTGGAAGGGAGAGAGATGAGAAACATCAACTCATGGTCACTTTACTTTATTTGGTCATTGACTGCCGCATAAGTGCCTTGACTGGGGAGCTCCAGCTGAGTCAGTGACCCTTTGCTTAAGCGGCGACCCATCCCTCAAGCCAAATGAGGGTGGGATCTCACCAGCGACAGCAGGGTTTTGAACAGAGGACCTCTGCTCTACCCATGGTTCCACCACCAGTCAGGCCCTCCAGGTCTTTGTAGGGCTCCAGACATAATCGGTACCTACCAGGGAAAGTTTTAGGACCTTCAAATCTGCAGGAGTATATGACCCAGGTCACAGAGCAGCTAGTTCCGCAGCCCAGACATGATACTGAGCCCTCTCTTCTTCTGGGTCCAACTCAAAATAAGCAGCTATTCAGGTCACACCATAAATTTGCAGGAGTTTATACTCACCTGAGGAGCATGCCGCCTCTCACATCCAGAGCCCACGGGGGCTGTGCCTCCATCATGGTTGTACGAGGGGCTGGATGTCCCTAGTTATCCTTTACCTTGACAGTTACCTGTCCTGCTTATTCTCTCTGGATCCATGAATATTTCACTGAGGAAGAAGACCCATGAATTTTATATAGATTTATTGTGCAGCTAATGACACTCCCAAGTGCATGAGCAAGTCTGTTCTCACACTTCAGGTCCAGTCAGCACAACGTCATCCCTGTAACGGAGCAGTGGGAGGATGTCCTGTGGGTGGAAAAGGAAGTCAGACTTCTGCAGACGAGAAGGAGATCTGGGAAGTGGAGGTGATGTCCCCTGGGGTGAGAGCATGAGTGTGTGCTGGCTGTGCCCTTGAGAGGACATGGCTTTGAGTGAACTTTGGGTACAAGTGGAGCCAAAGACATTGGCCAGAACCATTGGTGCTAATGGCGGGTAGGGGGTGTGTGAGTTTACTCAAGCAATGAGACTATGTTGGTGCAGCAGCCGGTGGAGTCACCTGCAGGTAAAGTTTGCAGTATCACTGCTGTTGACTAACTTGCTGTTTTATTTTATCTCCTCCCACAGGACAAAGCTGACTGAGGATGTGGAGGGCATCAGCGTTGCTGTATCTTCAAACCCTTGATGGAGCTCAGATCTCTGCAGTCCATCCAAGTCAGTGGTCCAGCCTCTGACTCCCTGTTTTCTCAGGTGTGGGCAGTTCTGGTGGACTCTGTTTAGCCTTTTCCAGCACGGAAGCCTCAGTCCTCAGTGACCCCATGTGGGGATCCTCTCTGGTGCTGTGTCTGTTTCAGTTATGTGTGCTAGGACTGGGGGACAACCAGAGGAAGGTTTAAGGGACCCAGTAAATGCACTGCAAGGAGTAGCTTGAGCTAAACCTCCATTGATCACCTGACCCTCAGAAACTCCTACTCTGAATATAAGGTCATGGTGATATTTTGGGTCTGCTGTGTTCTATGTCAGTTTACAACCAATGTCCTGGAGTCCCCAAATGAAAGCTATGGAACCCATGGGGTCAGACTTGAACAAAGAAAATCAATATAATTTTCTAGTATTTTGTTAGGGCCCTTCCTCAACTGGATCTTGTCTACCCTACAGTCAAGGGATTCTGGGTGTGCAAAGTGGCTCAGGTCTGACAGTCAGTTATCAGGCTGATGCCAAACATTTATGTCATGTCACACCATTGTCCATTTTACCTAGAACATTCTGTTTGTACAGGTCAAGTGAGACCTGGGCATGCTTGCTGCCTCTCTCACTCCTAGGAGCACCGTGGTTAATGAGCCGACACCATAGGTTGGGGCTGTCAGACTGATGTGGGGCTGCTCTGACGTTACTGTCTGTTCGAGGACCAGACCCACCAAGAGACTAGAGGGTGAACAAGGATTCTTGTCCTCTGCCACCACAGAATACAGTAACTCCCATCATATTTAGAGTTTCTCATTTGGTAGCTGTGTTCCCATGGTAAGTTCTGGTCTTCAAAGTAGAGTCTGTTGAAGAACGGAGCTCTTCAAAGATTTCTGTTGTTTTCTCTAAATTGTCACAATATATGGGTGTCATTCATTATATGGGTGAAAGGTATGTCTTCTGCTTGCTCCCTGATTAGTGAATAGGACTTAGATGACGACCCACTCTAACATTTCAGTTCTGAAAGCTTATTTTAGCTTATTTTTATTTTTTAGATCAAGAGAGGGGTAGGCATAGGACTGAAAGAGAAGATGGAGAGAGAGAGTGAAGCATCAGTGTGTAGTTCTAGCATTTTAATTGTTCATTGATTGCTTCTTTTACATGCCTTGACCAGAGAAGCTCAACTGAGCCAGTGACCCCTTGCTCAAGCCAGCAACCCAGGATCATGTTGATGATTCCCTGCTCAAGCCAGTGACCACATGCTCAATCCGATGACCATGCTTACAAGCCAGTGACCTCAGGGTTTTGAAACTGGGACCTCAGGTGCCCAGGTTAATGCTTTGCCCACTGCGCCACCACCAGTCAAGCTCTGCAACATTTTGAATTCCTTCCTCTACCTTCAACCAAGGCAGAGTGGACATACCCATGTTACTCAAAGTGACAGAGTGGACCATTGTGGGATTCATGTTTCTGCCAACCCTGCCAAGATGATTTTGCATCATTCAGTGTTCCCACACTTATTACATAGTTTCCTGTGTATCTAAATCACAGATCTCACATGGTTCCTCCAGAGCGTAGCACACTTGCTCAAGCATCGCTCTCTGTCTCTCACCATTGGGTTTCTGCTGGGACTTGAGGTCTAGTCAATGTTGCAGCTGCCACAAGAGAGGTCACCACCCTTCTTACCCTTGTGTTTTCCTTATGGGACATCGTCCCAGTTCGTGACAAGTCCTGAGTTATTCTAGTTTGCTCTAATATCTGGTTACCACTCTCCAAATGAACTTTTTAATTTTTCTCCCTTCTGGCTTAGAACTGTTGAGAATTGAACTGACTTTTTCTGAAGCTATGCAAGGTGAACCTGGACTCTTTGAATGAGTTTTCTAGGTCTTCACCACAGTGGCTATGAATCACTAACTCATGTCTGTTGCTTGTAGGCCACTCAGAACTGTCAGATCATCTGCACCGTAACCACAGACATTATCTTGAAAAGAGGGAAACATGTTACATTTCCACATCAGTTCTCACTCTACCATCTAGTGATGCTATAGCCCAATCTCTGTAAGCTTTCTTGACTGGCTACCCTCCAGAGTCAGAAAATATTTTTAAACTAATTTTCTGTTTCTTTTACTTTCCTAGAAACTCTACCTCATTGAATTTCTGGAGGCTACATCATATAAAACGCCCTTTATTAGAAGATTCAACAGACAATTCACCAGGTCCTTAATGAACAAACAGTAATTATACAAAAGTAGATTTTTGTCATTTTAAAGAAAGACTATCTCTTTTTTTAATCAAGAGGGCACCTAAAAAATTTTTAAATGAAATGTATTGGGGTAGTAGGTAGATAATAATATTTTTAAATATTTTTTATTAATTTTAGGTAAAGGAGAGTGGGGGAAAGGCGAGGAGAAGAGTGGGAAGCATCAAGTCATAGTTGCTCCTTGTGTGTGCCTTGAGCAGGCAAGCCAGAGGTTTTGAACTGGCGACCTCTGTGTCTCAAGTCAATGCTTTATTCACTGTTCCACCACAGGTGAGAAATTTATAAATTAATTATATAAATTTCATGTGTACAATTTTATACTACAAAACCTGCTTATTCTATGGTGAGCTCACTACCGAAAGTCTAGTCTCCTGCCATCACTGTGTGTTTGACCCCATTTGCCCACTCTGTTTTCCCACCATTCCCCTCCTCTGGTGACTGCCACTGAGATTTGTCTATTTGAGTTCAGTTTTTATTTGTGACTGGTTTTTTTTTTTTTGGTGGCAGAGACAGAGAGAGGGACAGACAGGAAGGGAGAGAGGTGAGAAACATCAATTCTTCATTGCGGCTCCTTAGCTGCTTATTGATTGATTTCTCATATGTGCCTTGACGGGGGAGGGGGGACAGCAGACCAAGTGACCCCTTGCATGAGCCAGCGACCTTGGGCTCAAGCAGGTGAGCCTTGCTCAAAGCAGATGAGCCCGCACTCAAGCTGGCAATCTCAAGATCTCAAACCTGGGTCCTCCATATCCCAGTTCGATGCTCTATCCACTGTGCCAACACCGGGTCAGGCTGTTTGTGGCTTTTTATTTATATTTCTCACTTGAGTGAAATGTCAGCATGTGTTATCTACTTGATTATTAAAATCCTTCTCTGTGAAGTCATATATTTCTTTTAAAATTTTTCTTATTGACTTTAGAGAGGTGAATAGACAGAGTGTAAAATATTAATTCATTGTTCCACTTATTTATGCATTCATTAGTTCATTTTTGTATGTGCCCTTACCAGGGAGTGAAGGAGAACATTGGTGAACGAGAAGGACGCTTAACCAACCAAGCGACCTGGCCAAGGCCAAAGTCGCATTTTCTAAAAATCACATGAGACTCAAATATTTTCAAGGTTCTATTGTCCATTTATAGAGATCTATCTACATACCTCTTCCAAGGTTTCATTGTCACCAATTTTTCATTCATGTTTTTCTCTAGTCCAAGATCATTGACTTAAAATATTGACCTGAGTCCATGAATCACTATGTCCATACATACCTGGTCATTTGTCCTCCAAGCAGAGAGGGGGTGAAGGGCAATGCCCCAAACTCTGCCCATTGTAACAGTTCCCTTTGCCCACTGTCCTTCATGAATTCCCTCAGAGGGTCTGTCATGCTGCAGCTGCCCACTTCCTGGTGGTGCACTGATATCATGCTAAGTTATCTGTAAGCCAGGACATGCCTTCCTTTCTTCTGTCAACAGGTCATAGGGTGCTGTCAGTGAGTCCTCGGGAACAGGAGTAAAGAAGATGCCACTCTATAGCAGTAGGGACCAGGGCACTGGGGCCACTGCTTATGTATCTGATTCAAACCAGCAGGGTCTTCCCGGGTTGGGTCATGTATGCATCCCTTCACATGGATGCTGTATCTTCCTGTGCATGGCCACCTCTATGACTCTGTGGGTGATATCACACTCAGCACATCATGGACAGCTCAGGGTGTATGCTAACTTGGTGGCCCATGGTGAAGCATTTCACCCTTGAAACCAAGGAAACCTTTTGGAGAAATAAGAGTCCATTTGAGAGGTGATGACAGATCATTGTCCTGAACATTCCTCCTGTGAGCTAGGACTATTCCGGGTTTGAGAGGAGGTGGGCCTCAGCAAGAGCCTGGAAGCCCTGTGTCCCCACAGGTCCCTGAAAAGCCAGGATCCATGTGGAGCTCTGTCCTCTGGAGTGACTTCCTGCCCAGTTATCTACACCCCCGTGAACTGTGAGTGTGACATTCACCATCCTCTGGTCTGGGTTCTGCTGTGTCGCTGTCACTCAGGAAGAAGGAACACACTGAAGATTTTCAGCTCTATAATCAGTTCTCCACATGGTTCTCAGTCATGACATTGAAGAGACACAAGAGGGATCACTTAAATGCTTGTTTTCTGGGTAAAGGTGGTTTTAGAGGTTCAGTGGTGGTTCAACCGTGTGGCTACATTTTCCAGAAAAAACTTCTTGACCAAGTAGACACAAAAATTTAAAAAGCCAAGTATTGCCTGACCAGGCGATGGTGCAGTGGATAGAGCGTCAGACTGGGATGCGGAAGACCCAGGTTCAAGACCCCGAGCTCGCCAGCTTGAGTGCGGGGCCATCTGGCTTGAGCAAAAGCCAGCATGGACCCAAGGTCGCTGGCTCCAGCAAGGGGTTGCTCGGTCTGCTGAAGGCCCGTGGTCAAGGCATATGTGAGAAAGCAGTTAATGAACAACTAAGGTGTCACATGGCAATGAAAAACTAATGATTGATACTTCTCACCTCTCTCTGTTCCTGTCTGTCTGTCCCTATCTATCCCTTTCTCTGACTCTCCTCTGTCCCTATAAAAAATAAATAAATAAAAAGAAACCTAATGTTTAAAAAAGCCAAGTGTTGATTCTATGAAGAACCATATTGATGAGTGGATAAAAACGCCAAGCATATACACTAATTCACTTCCTACAGCTCCAAAGTGCATCTTTATCTTCCAGTAGGAGCTCAAGGACCATCACATCTGTAGCAGTATATGGCTCAGGTCAGAGAGCAGCTTGTAACACAGTCCATTCCTGTTACTAAGTGGTCTCTTTTTCAGAACCCAACAAAAAATGAGCCGAGTTTCCTGTCACTTCGTAATTTGCAGGAGTCACACACTCACCTGAGGAATGTGCCACCTGTCACATCCAGAACCCATGAGGGCTATGCCTCCATCATGGTTGTACAAGGGACCGGATGTCGCATGTTATTGTTTACCAGAAGAGTTACCTGTCTTACCCAGTACCTGTGAACCTATATACATATCACTAAGGGAGAAGAGCCCTAAATTTTACATAGATTTATTCTGTAGCTAATGACACTCAGACTGCATAAACACATCTAGACTAGGACTGTTCCCACTCACCAGATCCCATTAGCACAGCATCATCCTTGTAATATACAGCAGGAAAAAGACCATTGGGATGCCACGGTGTCCACGCTGCTCCATCTGCAATGCTGCAGCCCCGTGCTTAGAAACTGTCCTGATTGTCTGGACTCTGGAATCAGAAACTGGTTTTGAATTCTTAGTGACTGATTTTCTCATTTGTCATAGAAACTATCCTTCATTAACTGTCTCTTGGCTGTCACCACAGATCACACCTTCCACTACTGAGTCTTAACAGATGATGTGCGTGACCCTTAGTACAAGGTAAGTAAACACGAATGTTCATATTATTTATATTAAAGAAGACCACCTCTTTTCTTTTTTTTTTACACAGGGACAGAGAGAGAGTCAGACAGAGGGATAGATAGGGACAGACAGGAACGGAGAGAGGTGAGAAGCATCAATCACTAGTTTTTCATTGCCATCACAACACCTTAGTTGTTCATTGATTGCTTTCTCACATTTGCCTTGATCACGGGCCTTCAGCAGACCGAGCAACCCCTTGCTGGAGCCAGCGACCTTGGGTCAAAGCTGGCGAGCTTTTGCTCAAGCCAGATGGGCCCTGCGCTCAAGCTGGTGAGCTCGGGGTCTTGAACCTGGGTCTTCCACATCCCAGTCCGACGCTCTATACACTGCGCCACCGCCTGGTCAAGCAAGACCACCTCTTTTCTTGAACAAGAGAGGGACTGACAATATTTCTTTTCAACATTTCTTTATTGTTACACTTCTGAGGTTAATATAGTTACCACATTAAATAATTTTACTTGTACAGCTTTTTTTTCTTAGTGAGTGAGATACAGACAGAAATAGGCAGGAAGTGGTAGAGATGAGAAGTTACTCATAGTTGTCATGCTTTATTCATTGATTACTCCTCATATATGAATTGACCAGAGAAAGCAACGGAGTCAGTGGCCACTAACTTAAGCAATGACTTTGGGTTTCAAGCCAGTGACCAGTGGGCTCATGCCAGCTTCTCACACTGAAGCCAGTGACCCTGCACTCAATCCAGTGAGCCTATGCTCAAGCCCAGTAAGCCTGCTCTCAAGCCCGTACTCAAGCCAGCAACTTCAGGGTTTCAAACTTAGGTCCTCAGTATCCCAGGTGCACACTCTATCCACAGTGTCACCACTGGTCAGTCTCCATCATGTTACTTACCTGTTTCTCACTGTTCAACAAAAATATTGATCTGAGCCATGAATCACTATACATGTGCATACCTAGTCATTTTTGCCCAAAGTGAAGAATGCATTGAACTGCCCCAAATTTTGTCTTTTGTGACAGTTTCCCTCCCCCAAAGTCCCTCAAAATGTCTGTAGATGGTCTGTCGTGCTGCACCTGTTCATTTTCTGGTGGTTCACTGACTCGTGTTAGGTTATCTGTAAGCCAGGACATGCCTTTCTTTCCTCTGTCAATAGATCGTGAAGAGCTCCCCATGAGTCCTTGGGTAATGCAGAAAGACAGACTCCTTGCATAGCAGTAAGGACTGATGGTAATGGGGCCATTGCTTATATAACTGATTCGTGCCTGCAGGGCCCTTCCAGGTTGGGCCATGCATGCACCACTTCACATGTATGCTGTATCTTCCTGTGCATGGCTACCTTTATGACACCGTGGGTGACATCACACCCAGGACACAATGGACAGCTCAGATTGCATGGTAACTTGGTGGCCCATGGTGAAGCATTTCCTCTTTGAAACCAAGAAAATTCTTTGGGACAAATCACAGTCCATTTGAGGGATGATGACAGATCATTTCCCTGAATGTTTCCTCTCTGATGTAAAATTGTTTCATGTATGAGGGAGAAGAAACCCATCTGTGATGCCCAGATGGGCCTCAGCCAGAGCCTGGAACTCCAGCGTCCCCACTGGTCCCTGCAGAGCCAAAATCCCTGTAGAGCTCTGTTCCCTGGAGTGACTTCCCGCCCATCTCTCTACACCCCAGTGAACCGTGAGTGTGACGTTCACCACCCTCTGGTCCGGGTTCTGCTGTGTCTATGTGACTCAGGAGGAAGGAACACACTGAGGATTTGCAGCCCTGTGGTCAGTTCTCCGCATGGTTCTCAGTCATGACATTGAAGAGACAGAAGAGGGGACACTTAAATGTTTGTTTTCTGGGTGAAGGTGGTTTTAGAGGTTCGTTGATGGTCCAACTATGTGGCTACATTTTCAAGAAAGAACTTTTTGACAAATTTGACTCAAAAAAGAACAAAGAACTAAGAGTTGTATCTCAAAAGGTCATTACTGATTGGTGGATGCAAACCCTGAGCATCTACACTGATTCATTTCAGGTTTCCTGAGGCTCTAAACAGGGACAGTCCTAGGACCATAACATCTGCAGCAATACATGACCTCAGTCACAGAGCAGCTAGTACTGCAGCCTGGATTTGGTACCAAACTCTCTCTTTTTCTGCGTCCACCTCAAAATGAGCAGCTATTCAGATCCCACCATAAATTTTCAAGAGTCTCATGCTCACCTGAGGAACATGCTGCCTCTCACATCCAGAGCCCACGGGGGCTGTGCCTCCATCATGGTTGTACGAGGGGCTGGATGTCCCTAGTTATCCTTTACCTTGACAGTTACCTGTCCTGACCAATACCTCTGGACCCATAAATCTTTAACTGAGGTAGAAGAACCATGAATTTTATACAGATTTATTGTGCAGCTACTGACACTCAGAGTGCATGAGCAAGTCTGTTCTCACTCATCAGGTCCCATCAGCACAACGTCATCCCTGTAACGGAGCAATGGAAGGATGTCCTGTGGGTAGAAAGGGAAGTCAGACCTCTGCAGACCAGATGGAGACCCGGGCTGTGGAGGTGATGTCCCCTGGGGTGAGAGCGTGAATATGTGCTGGCCATGCCACTTAGAGGACACGGCCCTGAGTGAGATTTGGGTACAGGTGGAGCCAAAGCCATTTGACAGAGCAGTAGGTGACGTGAGGACCAGGGAATGTGTGAGTTTCCTTAAGCAATGAGACCACATTTGTTCAGCAGTGGCAGTTGGTGTGGCCTGCAGTAAGATTTGCAGTAATTCACTGCCATTTACTAAGTTGCTGCCTTATTTTCTTCTCCACCCACAGGACAAACAAAGAGTTGACTGATGATGTGGAGAGCATCAGCATTCCTGCATCTTTAAACCCTGGATAGAGCTCAGATCTCTGCAGTCCATCCAGGTGTGTGGTCCAGCCTCTGACTTCCTGTTTTCCGGGTGAGTGGGCAGTTCTGACAGCCACTGTTTAGTCTCTCCCAGCACAGTAGCATCAGTCCTCAGTGACCCCATGTAGGGACTCTCAGCTGTTATGTCTATTTCAGTTGCCCATGCTAGGTCTAGGGGACAACCACAGTATAGCCTCAGGGTCCCAGTAGGTGGACTACAAATTGACCTGAGCTAAACGTTTATTGATCAGCTGACCCTCAAAGCCTCTACTCTGTGACTGAGTTTGGGATCACTGTCCCATTATGGGTCTCCTGTATGCAATGTCCATTCAGAACCAGTGGCCTATAGTCCCTGAATAAAGCTAACCAGTGTGTCCATTGGGGACACACTAAAGTAAGATAAGCAAATTTTCAGTTGCATGTTGGGGATCTTCCTCAAGTAGATCTTGTCTTCCCTTCAGACAGGTGGCTCTGGGTGTGTATACTGGCCCAGCTCTAAGAATTGTTAACATTCTTGTCAAGTTCATGTCACCCAGATTCATTTTGCTTATACAGGTCAAGTGAGAATTGAGCACACTTGCTGTCTCTCTCACTCCTGGGAGCACCGTGGTTAATGAGCCGACACCGTAGGTTGGGGCCATCAGACTGATGTGGGGCTGCTCTGACGTTGCTGTCTGTTAGAGGACCAGACCCACCAAGAGACTAGAGCAGTGATTCTTAACCTGGGTTCCATCGAACCCTAGGGGTTCGATGAGTCGGTCTCGGGTTCGGAGAAGCCTCTGCCGCGGAGGCCAGAATAAAGTAATACCGTAATTTGTTGTGAGTTCATGCACTTTGTTGGTTTTGTTCTTTGAGAAAGGTGATGTTCATGCACGGCTCATTTTGTGCACCAGTAAAAAAACATATGTCTTGAATTTGGAAAAAAATGATATTTTATTTATCACTAAAGAAGGGTTCGGTGAATGCACATATGAAACTGGTGGGTTTGGTACCTCAAAAAAGGTTAAGAACCACTGGACTAGAGAGTGAACAAGGACTCATGACCTCTGCCACCCAAGAATGCAATTACTCCTGTCATATTTAGGGTTTTTAATTGAGTGGCTATAATTTCTACTGTAAGATCTGGTCTTCAAAGAAAAGTGATCAAGGAGCTCTTTAAAGATGCTTATTATTTCCTCTAAAATTTATCTTTCAACATGTGGGTGAAGGACATTTCTTGTGCAGCCTCCCAGAGTGGGAAGTAGCACTGAGAAGACAGACCCACTCTAACATTTCAGTCTCTCAAAGCTTTAGAATTCCTTCTGCCACATAAAACCAAGGGAGAGTGGACATGCTTATGTCACTCACCGTGGGCCATCGTGGGATCCATGTTTCAGCCAAATATGCCAACAACCGGATGAAGCCCAATCAGAATATTCATCCTCATCCAACCTTGTCTCCCTCCCACCATTGTTCCCCATCATTCATTGTTCCCACCTGTAGTCCATAGTCTCCTGCTCATATAAATGACACATCTCACGTAGTTCAGAGTGTAGCACACTTGCTCAAGGGTCACACCTTGTCCCTCACCTTTAGGTTTCTGCTGCGACTGAGTCTAGTCAAGGTGGCAGCTGCCACAGGAGATGTCACCAGTATTCTTACCCTTGTGTGCTCTCTCTTGCACAATTTCTTGATTCATGAAAAATCCTGAATTGTTCTGTTTTTCTTTAATATCTGGTTACAATTCTCAAATTAACCTTTCTTTTTCTTTTAAATCCACTTAGTTTATTGAGTCTTGGACTTTACAGAATTTGTGTGTGTGTGTGTGTGTGTGTGTGTGTGTGTGACAGAGACAGAGAGGGACAGACAGACAGAAAGGGAGAGAGATGAGAAGCATCAATTTTTCATTGTGGCACCTTAGTTGCTCATTGATTGCTTTCTCATATGTGCCTTGACCCGGAGGGTGGGGACTACAGAAGAGCGAGTGACCCCTTGCTGAAGACAGAGACCTTGGTCTCAAGCTAGTGAGCCTTGCTCAAACCAGATGAGCCCATGTTCAACCCAGCAACGTCAGAGTTTTGTACCTGGGTCCTCTGCGTCCCAGTCTGATGCTCTATCCACTGACCCACTGCCTGGTTGGGCTCAAATTAACTTTCCATATTTTTCTCTTGTGGCTTGGAACTATTGAGAACTACATAACACTGTCTTCCTAAAGCTCTTCAGGCTGAACCTGGACTCTGTTAGGTCTTCAGGGTCCCCACTGCAGTGGTTGTGAGTCACTAACTCATGTCTGCTGCTTGTGGACCACTCAGAACTGTCAGATCATTTGTGTCATCACCAACGACATTTAAACTGTAAAGCCAGGAAACAGATTAGACTGCCACAGCTGTTCTTGTTCCACCATCTAGTGATGCTTTAAACCCATATCTATAAATTTTCTTGACTGGCTACCCTCCAGAATCAGAAATATTTTTTAAAACTAATTTTTTTTTCTATTTTCACAGCATCCCTTCCTCATTAAATGTCTTATGGCTACACCATGAAGAACATCCTATACGACCAGATTCAACAGACAATTCACCAGATCCTTGATGAACAAAAGGTAACCCACAAACGTTAATTTACATTCTTTGAAAGAAAGAAGAATGTCTGCTTATGACATCAGGGGGACTACCAAATGGGTTGTTTTTGTTTTGTCATTAAATGTATTGGGACAACACTGGTTAATGATTTTATATAAATTTCACGTGTACAACTTGATAATACCAAACCTGCCTGTTCTATTGTGAGCTTGCCACCCAAAGTCTAGTCTCCTACCACCATGGTGTATTTGACCCCATTTTCCTGCTTTGATTTCTTTGTTCTGGTGACCACCATTCCGTTGTCCCTCTCTACGAGTCTGTTTTATTTTTGTGTGTGTGTTTGTTTGTTTATGGCTTTTGTTTATACTCCTCACATGAGGTCAAGGACAGAATGTGTCATTTTATTCACTTGACGATTGAAATCCTCTTCTGCAAGGTCACAGTATGATAAGCATCACAGGACACAGATTTCCTCAGGGTTTTTCTGTTTTATTTTGTTGTGTTTTTTTGTCCACTGAGATCTATGCACGTACCTCTTTCTCAGATTTTACTGTCAGCATATTTTCAATCATGTTTTTTTTTTTTGAGTCTCTGACCATTGACCCAGAACATTGACCAGAGCCCATGAATCAGCAGATATGCGCCTATGTGACCATTTTTCCATTCAGTTGAGATGAAAGATGCGGTGAGCTGCCTGAAACTCTGCCCACTATAGTGGTTCACGTTCTCCACCATCCTTCACAAATGTACACAGAGGGTGTGTCGTGCCGCAGCTGTCCATTTCCTGGTGCTACCCCCATATCATGCTAACGTATCTGGGTACCCAGCCCAGTCTTGCCGTCATCTGTCACCCATTCATCAGGAGCTCCCCATGAGGCCACAAGTACAGGCTAAGAGAGAGAGAGATAGAGAGAAGAAAAAAGGATGCTTTGTATAGCAGAGGGGACCAAGGGCATTTGAGTCACTATATTTTATATTACTTAGTTGTGTCTACCCAAGTCCTATCACACATGTTCCCTTCATCTGATGATGGAGTGTTCCTATGCATGGCCAACTTCATGAGCCCATGGTCAGATAACACTCAGGTCATAATGGACCACTCAGGAGGCCTGAAGTAGCCCAGGAAGAGACACCACAAAATTTTCTTGCAAAATGTCCAAATTCACTCTGTCAAGGGGAGTTATCCAGTTGGACTGCTGCGACCATGAGGGCAAAATCCTTACATGGGTGGGTTCACCACATTAGCACCTGAAGAAAGGGAGCACAAGAAACATTTCTAAATTAAACTACAAGTCTTTGTAAGCAGAGATGCATTTATCATTTTTTAAAATTAAATTTGTTGAGGTGACATTTAATATGTTCATACAGATCTCAGGTGTGCGATTTTGTGAAACATCCTCTGTATGCTGCATGGTGTTTATCTTGATCAGTGCACCATCACCTTGGTTATCTCTTTTGACCTCACCAGCATGTATGTAGTCCACCTTCTGTTACTCCTGTAAGTATATGCCACTTAATACTCTGTTGCCTCTTTGAGTCAAATTCATCATTCATTTCCTATTTTGTGAAAATCAAGACAGGTGCTTTTTATTTTTTATTTTTTTAATTTCTTTTTAATTCAAATTATATAATTCATTGTATAGAAATTAATATCAGCCATTAATTGACAGCTCAGTTGTTTAGAGCATCATCCCAAAGCACAGAGGTTGACTGTTCGATCCCCAATCAGGGCACATACAAGAACAGATCAATGTTCCTGTCTTTCTCTCTCTCTCCGTCACCCTTCCTCTATCATGAAAATGAATAAATATTTTTTAAAAAAAGAGTAAAAAAAGAAGAAATTGAAATCAACTTGGGGTGGTGAACACACAATGCAATATAGAGATGACATCTTAATGGAATTGTACCCCTAAAACCTATATAATTTCACTAATCAAGTTCACCCCAATAAATTCAACAAAAAGTCATTAAAAATAAAATCCTTAAAAAGAGCAATTAAAATCATTTAGGAAAAGATAAAGAACAAATATTTCTTAGAATTCCACCACCCATAGAAAAGCAGCGTTTGCATGTGGGTGGCGTTCTTCCAGAGTTCCCCTGAGGGAACCTTATGTTTGCACTGAGTTGAGACCACCGATGTTCTGAACCTAATTTTATCTCCTGTTGAATTTCTGAACATATTTACTACAACATACTCCTATTGCTGAGCAAGTGTGTTGAGTAGTTTGCTGTTACATACCACACCATAACAAAGATCCCGTGCCCCGTGCTTTCACACCTGGGCAGTGATTTCTACAAGGAGAGTGCAAAGGTAAGATTGTTGAATCAGCTAAGAGGTTTACATTTGGACCCTTCCAACCTGACCACCTTACAAAAAAGGGTTCACTCATATAACCATTCGTGGGTGGAAAATAATAGCATTCATTTCCCCACTATTTTTACCTTTTATAATCTTTTTAAATCTTTACCTGCCTGTTAACCTCTTTGGACTGTATTTTCTGCTTCTGTAAAATGAAAAGTATAGAACTTCCATCACTGGGATTTCTTTTTCTTTCTTTTTTAAGTTAGAGGGAAGATAGTGAGACAGACTCCCACATGTGCCCCAACTGGGATCCACCCAACAACCTCCATCTTGGGCTGATGCTAGGACCAACCAAGCTATCCTCAATGCCTAGGGCCAACATTCGAACCAATTGAGCTACTGGTTGCAAGGGGGGAAGAAATATGGGAAGAGAAGCAAATGGTTGCTTCTCCTGTGTGCCCTGACTGGGGATTGAACCTGGGGCATCTGCCAGCTGGGCTGATGCTCTAGCCACTGAGCCAGCTGGCCAGGGCCTAAGATTTATTTTTTTTTAAATTTTCTTATTGATTTTAGTGATAGAGGAAGGGGGAGAGAGAGAAACATCTATCTGTTCTGTAAGTGCCTGACCAGGGATCAAACTGGCAACCTGTGCTTTGGGACAATGCTCAAACCAATGGAGCTATCCTGCCAGGGCTAGAATTTTTGTATTAAATGAGGTTATATAGAATGAGTGCTTGGGATACTGCCTGCCTCATAAAAAGTTCTCAAACATATACTATTTTTCATTTTTATTTGCATCTCTTTGATTAGTGATGAGATGAAAATACACATTTTCCTGTCTTTGCTGTCCATCTGGACTCCCTCTGTGAATTGCCTGTTTGTACACATGGACCATTGGGATGCCTTGCCTTGGTCTTCCATGAATGGAATATAGATGGCTCTAGATCAGGGATTGGCAAAACTTTCCTGGTAAAAATGTTCAGCCAGCACTTTCAAAACTGTTTTATTTGCCAGCTAGGGTGATGGTAATCTTTGTCATTGGATGGAAGAGGTTAGATACTGTACAAGGAAGAGATGGTTTTTTCTGTTTTATGTGATCTCTCATCAGCCTCTTGTAGCATGCCCACTTTTTTCCAGGGTCTGCATCCCAAGGAAGGCATGGCTTTCCTAGTGCCAGCTTTTCAGCTGATTTGGCTTCTCTTCTTCTTTTTTAAAAATATTATCTATTGATTTTTAGACAGGAAGAAAGGGAGGGAGGAAAGAAGGAAGGAAAAGAGAGAGATAGAGAGGTAGATTTGTTTTTCTACTAATTCATGCATTCCTTGGTTGATTCCTGTATGTGCCCTCATGGGGTATCAAATCTACAACTTTGGCATGTTGAGATGATGCTCTAACCAACTGAGCTATCTGGCCAGATTAAAGGGGCTTCTTGAGCACTTGCCTTCTGCACTGCATGGCAGTCATCAGCACCTAGTGGTCAGCAGCTTTCTAGATAACTTCCCTTTAGGTGTTTTCTTTTTTTTTTAATGTTTCTTCTAAATATTTTAGAGAAGCTGACCAGGCAGTGGTGCAGTGGATAGAGTGTCAGACTGGGATGCAGAAGACCCAGGTTCGAGACCCCACGCTCGACAGCTTGAGCGCAGGCCCATCTGGCTTGAGCAAAAGCTCGCCATCTTGGACCCAAGGTCGCTGGCTCCAGCAAGGGGTGGCTCAGTCTGCTGAACGCCCGCGGTCAAGGCACATGTGAGAAAGCAATCCATGAACAACTATGGTGTCACAACGAAAAACTGATGATTGATGCTTCTCACCTCTCTCCGTTCCTGTCCGTCTGTCCCTATCTATCCCTCTCTCTGACTCTCTCTCTGTCTCTGAAATAAAATAAATTAAAATTAAATAAATAAAATAAAATAAATATTTTAGAGAAAGGGGGAGCAGGAGAGAGACAGGAACATCTGTTCTTGTATATACCCTGACCAGGGTTCGAACTGGCAACCTCTATGCTTCAGGATGATGCTCTAACTAACTGAGCTATCTGGCCAGGGCCTCCCCTTAGGTGTTTTCATAGTGGTGTGCCACCAATGAGACACCTGCCTGTGAGTGCCTTTCCCTGGCAAGTTCCACTGATGCAGCATATGGTGACTCCTGCCTTCCAATGAACCACTGCCATGCACCCTCTAACAAGATGGATTGCTACACAGTTGTAGTTAAGAAATATTTAAATGTTATCTGTTCAAATGCTTGTGTTATGTCCACCCCCTAACTGGACCTTTGGTGACCAAAAAAATAATACTGGGTGTGGTTCCAAGAGATAAACCCACAAAGATGAGACTGGCCTGACCAGGCAGTGGTGCAGTGGATAGAGCATCAGACTGGGACGTGGAGGACCCAGGTTCGAAACCCCGAGGTCACCAGCTTGAGTATGGGTTCATCTGGTTTGAGCAAGGCTCACCAGCTTGAGCCCAAGGTTGCTGGCTTGAGGAAGGGGTGACTCTGTCTGCTGTAGCCCCCCAGGCAAAGCACATGTGAGAAAGCCATCCATGAACAACTAAGGTGCTGCAACGAAGAATTTATGCTTCTCATTTCTCTCCCTTCCTGTCTGTCTTTATCTGTCCCTCTCTCTGTCACTGTCTCTGTCACACACACAAAAAAAAATATGAGACTGATGGATTGTTCTGGTCATTTCCGTGTGCTTGAGCATGTCCCTGACTCCTTGCCAATGTGAAAAGGGACACCAGCCACCTAGGATATGCAGTGCTATCAAAATTAAATAACCACCCATTATTTTAATGTTTCAGTTTAGATCTGCATCAACTTTTCATTTTTTAAATTGATTTTAGAGAGAGAAAAGAAGGGGGGAGGGAGAGAGAGAAACATCAACTTGTTCCACTTATTCACACATTTATTGGTTGATTCTTGTATGGTCCTTGACCAAGGATTGGACTTGCAACCTCGGTGTTTGGGGATGACACTCTTAAGCAACTGACCTACCTGGATAGTACTTGAACATCATTATTTGAACCCCATTTTCTATAGGGCCCCCTCCATATATATATATATCTGTTGTATTCCACAGTGTAAGCAGCCAGTGCTCCAAACGACTCCAAAAAGCATTACTTCCTTATTTCCTTAAGTATTTGGAGTTGACTTTAAAAATTAATGCAATGACAGAAACTATGGGAACTACAGGAAAGTTAAAGGGGAAGGCAGGGAATAATCTCAACAGGATAGACCTTTTTGAGTCATATTGAGGACTGACCTTCAACTATTTCTTCAAATAATCAGAGTTTTATGCCTGTATATCTATAGTATATTGCCCACGTTGAATTTATTTTTAAAGGCAGGATGTGGGCTAATGTTACAAAGTGAAAGAATAACCAATTCAAAAATTAGCAAATAAGCCCTAGCCCAGGCTAGTCGGTTGATTAAAAAATATCATTCCCATCCTGCCACCAGGTTTTGGGTTTGACCCCTGGTCAGGGCAGAGGAATCAGCCAATGAAGGCATGAAGAAGTGGAACAACGATCTGACTTTTTTCTTAATCAATTTATTTATTTTTAATAATTTTTAAGACTTTATTCAATTTTTTTTTCAGAGAGAGAGAGACATAAGGGGGAGAAGCAGGAAGCATCAACTCCCATACGTGTCTTGACCAGGCAAACCCAGAGTTTCAAACCAGCAACCTCAGTGTTGCCTGGTCGAGGCTTTATCCCACTTCACCACCACAGGTCAGGCTTAATCAGTCAATTTAAAAAACATTTCTTTTTAAATTAGGCGATGGAAGCCCACCTTGGCCTCCTGAGGTGCGCAGCTGCAGGCGGCAACACCAGCATTTTGGTTTCTTTGTATTCAATCAGATCCACACCGAATAACTTCCTCTATGCTTGACAGCAGAGGTCACACAATGGCACTCGTGGCCAAGGTAACCAGCGCCAGCATTATTTAATTAAGAATCCATGTTTGGGGGCCAGTTGGTTCCCTCAAAAAATATTTTTAAAATAGGATTATAAGAAAAGTAAGGAAAAGACCCTTTGAAATGTCCTTCTCCCCCAAATGATTCCATCCCTTCTGAATCACTCTGAAAAGAGACGCGTGGTCAGGGAGGGGTGCGGAACACTTTTTTAAGACGCGTGTTTCTGGAGGAACGCGTGGGAAAGAGCTCAGAAGTGTTGTCTCCGGCCCGACGCGCATGCTCCCTCTGAAGTGCCACGTCAGCTTCCGCCTTGAGGGATATGAGAGCCCTGGGTAGAGCGAGAGCCCGGCGAAAATACGTCATCAGCTGGCGCCGCCAGCTCCCCGCGCGGAGCACCCTGGGAGGGCGTTGTTCCGCAGGGGCTCATCCTCGCGCCGCGCCTGCGCAGTGCAGAGTGCTCGCCGCTTCCGCTTGAGTGTCTTTCCCTCGGCGGCGGGAAACCTCCATTGTTTCCTGTTTGGGTTTTTTTGTTGTTTTTTCACTTTTGTTTTTGCATCTAGGATTTACTTTCTTATTAAGAATTTAGTTTTTAAAACGAGAAGGTGCATCTGCATTCTTAGGAACGCCGATATAAATCAGGTTTTTAAAATTAGATTACATAGATTTTATTTTAATTTTTAATTTATTGTGTTGACATGCTTTCCAGTTTCCCACTCACTAGAACACCCGCGACCCCTGCAATAATGCAGATTTTAAAAGACCAGTTGTTCCCTATTCATCCTTGACTTTATCCCTTTTGCTCAGAATTCACACACGTGGCCTGCAGGGAGTTTTGGGGTTTTATTTGGAACAATGTTAATTATATATCTTTTTTATTCTATAGCTATAGAAAGCATCTGTGAGCAAATCGTGCTTCTTTTAAAATTATCTTGTGTTGCTTTTAACCTCTGTGTCCAAATGAGATTATTTTTCTTCAGTGGGTTTAATGATGATAGACTTAATCCTTTTTATTTTAATGAGATTCCTTTCATTAAAAGATTTTTTTAATCAGTTTTTTTTTTTTTTATTCAATCACTCTTACAACTTTCTACAAAACTATTCCTACTCACAGGGAAGAGTCGGGGTTCATTTGCCACAGAGCTTTGTGGTGAAAGTGTGGGTTTTTTTTAAAATATATTTTTAATTTTTATTTATTGATTTGAGATAGAGAGAAACATTGATTTGTTGTTTCCCTTATTTATGCATTCATTGGTTGAGTTTTTGTATGTGCCCTGACTGGGGATTGAACCAGCAAGCTTGGGGTATGGGGATGATGTTGTAACCAACTGAGCTACCCGGCCACAGCCATACATTTGTATTTCCAACCACCTGATCCATGATACAGCTTTGCTGTTTGTCCTTCCCAACTTCAGCATGGAGGAGGATGCACTTAGAAGTCAGATTTCAAATCCAACCTTTACTCACAACTTCCCTCTAGAGGTTGTGCTGTCCCTTGTCCCCATCACTACAGGTGCTTTCTCCTTCCTGTGTAAAGAAATATTAAAACGTGGGGCTTCTCAGTCTTCATGTTCCCCTAGCATGCACATCCTGTCTAACTCAACACCTCCTCTGTTAGGAAGGCTCAGGAAGCTGTTCTGAGTATCAGAGACTTTTTCACACGACACGTGAAAAAAGAAACACTTGTTGAAAAACCTTGCTGACTACACATACCACACCACACTTTCGTTTTTGAGATGAGCATTAGACTGGTACATGCAGTGTATACAGTCCAAGGTTTTGGTCACAAATCTTACCCTTTTTCTTTTTAAATGTATGCATCACTAAAGCAATTATCTTTCCAATGACAATGTAATCCCATGAGTTAGCCCTCTCCTCATTTCTGGATATTTGTTTTTCTCCAGTGGTTCTGCTCAACTCTTCTGTATCCATCTCTTGCAAAGTCAGTGAATTCCCTCCATGTGTCCCCCCCCCTCAAAAAAAAAAGCTCAGCTGGGATACCAATTGAGTAGCTGATGCTTTGTGGTTAATTCTAAGTTGAAGCTGTTAAAGGTTTGTTCTGGCCGGTGTGGTAACCTTTCTGGTAGGAGGGAGTTAAAGGACATGACTTCCAGGTGTGCTAACTTCCCTTCCCACCTCAAAACAGCTTCTGATACTACAGAGACACCCCCAGTATTTGCCCGGTGGGACATTAACACATGCTGAGAGGGAGGTATAGATCCAAAGATATTGACAATATGCAATTGCCCAAGACTCTTCCAAATTAATTCATAGCAAGATCCGACCCAAAGTCAATGGACCTGAACCACAGGTGAACTTTGTGAAGGCTTGTGAAGCAGCAGCCCTTTAAGAAGAGTAGTATTGCCCTGGCCCGATAGTTTGGTTAGAGCAGTGGTAGTCAACCTGGTCCCTACCACCCACTAGTGGACGTTCCAGCTTTTATAGTGGGCAGTAGCAGAGCAACCAAAGTATAAATAAAAAAATAGATTTAACTATAGTAAGTTGTTTTATAAAGATTTATTCTGCCAAACTTAGGGAATATCCGACATAAAGTACTTGGTAAGTAATTATTATTATATGCTTTAACTTGCTGTATGTAACTTTGCTTTATAAATTTTATAAAGTAAAGTTACTTTCCTACTTTATAAATCACCATTACTGTGGAACCGGTGGGTGGTTAGAAAATTTTACTACTAACAGAGATACAAAAGTAGGTGGTAGGTATAAAAAGGTTGACTACCCCTGGGTTAGAGCATCATCCGGAAGCACAGAGGTTGCTGGTTCAATCACCACCGGTCAGGGCACATACAGGAACAGATGGATGTTCCTGTCTGTCTCTCTTTCCTTCCCTCCCTCTCTCACTAAAAATCAATAAATAAAAATTTTAAAAGAGTGGTGTAAAACAGGTGAATGGAGTTGTCCCTGAGCTTACTCAGAGGGTTAGTGAGAAAGCAGATGGATGCTTTCCTATGCTTGCAAAACATGGATCCTGGGGAATTGTAACCCCTCCCAGAAATCATTGCTGCTGACTAAGCTGGGAGTGATGCCTGCCTGCTCTCGAGAAGAGAAGCGTCTCCTCTTAGTCTACAAAGAATATCACTAACTTTCCAGGTAAAGTGGTGGGAGGAACGGTGCTGTAGAATCCCAGAGTTTATGGGCTGGCTGTCACCCAGGCAACATGCAGGGTCGGTTTCTCCAAGTCATCCTGTGGTTCAAAGGATGCCAGAGAGAGAGAGAGAGAGAGAGAGGCTGAACAGCAAGGAGTCTGAACAGCCTTGGACTTGGTAAACAACCTTTATAGCTTGCTCTGGGCTCCTTTCTACTTGGCATTTTCTAGTCAAGTGGCAGATACTGAAGAGAATGTGGGAATAGCCATCTGGACCAACTCACTGTGGTCCTCCTTGGCCCATGAAAACAGGGCTGCTTTTGAGCAGAACCTAAGATTGTCGGGCGTTGAAATGAATGGAACCCTATCAACCCAAACCTACTGAGCACGTGTTCTGTATTGACCACTGTTCTTGCTTTCTGTGGAGTGTTCCATTTTCCGGATTTAAAAAAAGGAAAAATAATGCCATGCACAGGCTGAGGGTTTTGGACTCACACCCAAGTAAAGAAAGAGAAGGTTCCCCAAATACCAGGCATCCCCTCCCAATCTTGACCTCCTCTTCCAAAGAGATGACTCCTCTCTACAGTTTATCCCTGGTGGTTACATATTTAAGCAGTAGGAGTATAGCTGGTATTTTGCTGACCCTTAATGGTATACATTCTTGTGTTTTTCACTGAATACCGCTTTCAGTGTTTATCTGTGTTGCACATAGGTTGTTAATTTTCGCCTGCAGGTAGTAGTAGTTTTATCATTATCTATATCACACTGTAGTGCTACCCATTGCCACTCTGTGTGTGTGCACCCATGCGTGTTTTATGTACTTGTCTGTATACTTCTGCATGTGTGTATGGATAGAGTGAGGTTAAATATATACGTCTAGATGTGTGAATAATGCCATCACTTCTGGACCTATCACACAGTAGGTGGGTCCCTCTACACCTGACAACTGTTTGTGTCCTGTAGAGTTTGTTGTTACCAACACTGCTGCCATGGGCACCTTTGTACGTGGCTCCTCAGACCTTGATGCCTAGATGTAGGAATACACAACACTTATCAATATGTGCACCGGCAGGTGACAGTTATGAAGAGGCTTCCGCAGGTTGAGCAGAAGGTTGGCGTGGACACTGAGAGAGCCAGGTGTCTGTTTTCTGGCTGCTTACATGCAGAACCCATAAGCTTGCTCCAGCTTGGGTTGTGAACACTGCAAGGACAACATCTGTATATTTTTTTCTTTGTTGACCTTAACAGAATTGTGTGTGAAGGCTTGTACTGAAGTTATGCATGGTGGAGACAGAAAAATCTAAAATTTCAGGCTATAGTGTTTGTTCCTTTTCACCTGTGCTGCCAAGTACATGGTGCATCTGTTAGTGACTTAATTTATAAAGGACACTCGGGAGAAAAGGCACTTCCAGTGGTTTATGTCATGACTGAAAAAAAACAAATGCCTCTGGGTGCCTATAGATTTTTTTCATTCTGCAATTCTCAGAAGTAGGGCTCTGGATCCCTCTAGTGTACCCCCTCACACCGCACTACCTCCACACCCCCTCCCTCTGCCACCACATCTGACAGCGGCATCCTACTTCGTGAACTTTTCAGTACCATCCTCATGCAATCTCCCTTTGTGCATGTGTTTTTGCAAATCATTTAGAAGGACGATGGGGGGGCAGTGACCCAGAGGAAAATGATGATGATGATGGCTCAGGAACATGATAAACCACGTGTGGCAGAATCTTTAAAGGTAGTGAATTTGGGTAAAAAGGATGTCTCAGGTTTTCGCAACTTCTATACATTTAAGGTAGTTTCAGAATTCAATTTACGTGCATATCCCCATTTGTTTTATTTTTTAAATAGGATTTATGGGTGTGTTTACTTCCATAGCATAATATCCATTCACAGGCACAGACGCTGATGATGCAAGTGACGGGAGGGTGGTTGTAACCTGAGCCTTTACCAAGAAATGGGGCTATATGGCCCTCAGGGTCAACGCAGACTTCTCACTGCATGCCATTTCATAAATTTGGTGTTTTTAACTATGCAAACATAGTAGCTATTCAAAGATATAAATAATATAAGCATATGATTCTATAAGGAACCACTTAGCTATTCAGCAATGTAATACACTTTGGGAACTGGCTGATTTATTGGAATATCCAGAGAGTAGAATATCAAGTAGCTATTCAAATAATTAGGTAGCTCACCCTAACTGGATGGTTTAGGGGGTTAGAACATCAACCCTCATGCATAGAGGTTGTGGGATTCTTTTAAATTAATTTTCTTAACTTACTGATTTTAGAGAGAGGAAGGAAGAGAGAGAGAGAGGGAGGGAGAGAGAAACAATTTGTTCCTGCATATGCCCTGACTGGGAAGTGAGCCTGCAGAATGATGCTCTAACCCACTGAGCAACCCAGCCAAGGTGAGGTTATGGGTTTAATTCCCAAGTCAGGGCACATAACAAAAGGATTGATGTTTCTGTCTGTTTGTCTATCTGTCTCTCTCTCCCTCTTCTCCCTTTCTCTCTCTCTAAAGTCAATAATTTTTTTAAATTAGGTAGCTCCATTCTATACTGATTTCAAATTCAACCTTTACTCACAATAAGATAATTGTATGCATATATAAGTGAATACATATATAGATTATATTTGTAAATTTTAAACATATGGGTGTATTCATGCTGTTTTTACTTAACTTTTGTTTTGAAACAACCTCAATCTCTTTTTCATTTTTTTTAGCAAGAGAGACAGTGACAGAGAGAGAGATAAAGAGAAGAACAGACAGGCAGGAAGGGAGAAAAATGAGAAGTATCAATTCTTTGTTGTGGGTCTTTAGTTGTTCATTGCTTGCTTCTCATGTGTGCCTTGACTGGGGCGGGGCTCCAGCCCAGCCAGTGACGCCTTGTTCAAGCCAGTGACCTTGGGCTTCAAGCTGGTGAGCCTGCCCTCAAGCCGGCAACCTCGGGGTTTCAAACCTGGGTCCTCTGCATCCCAGGCTGATGTTCTGCCCACTCTGACACCGCCTGGTCAGGCAAAAACAACTTCAATCTTATAGGTAACCATGGCACCATTGTTCATTGAGGAGATTTAATACTGATGTGATGCATTCATCTATTCTGCAGTTCCATATTCCAGGTTCTTAAATAGTTGTCCCAATCATGTTCTTTATAGCGCTTTTTTCCTGCTGAGGGTCTAATTCAGGACCACAGACCCTATGAAGCTGCCATGCCTTTGGTAGATTCTCTCCAGTCTGGATAGTCCCCAGCCTTCTTTGCCTTTCAGGTTGTTCATTATTTGTAAGCACACCAGGCAGTTGCAGGGTACCCTCCACATGCGTCTGTCTGAAATGTCCTCAGGGCTGCGACCGGTGACGCCTGGTTGGTTGTTACTGTATAAGTGTTGACTGCTGTGGTCCCAGAATGATTTTTTTAAAAACTACATCCTTCCTTCACTCTTTTGTCATTGGCATTCTGGCATAACAAAGGACTCCCCACCCCGCCTGGCCCCCCGTCAGATTCTGTAGAATGGGGAAAGATAGAAACCATGTCTCCGCACTGCTAACTATGCTGTTGCTTTCAGATACAGAGACAGCGAAAGTGGATAACTAAACTCTACATAGTTGTATATGACTCTACAGGGGTGGGCAAAAGTAGGTTTATGGATATAATACCAATAAGTCACACAATAATGAATAAACCGTAATAAGACAAGAATAAACTCTGGTTCACATCTTCCCAGCTATAAATCTTCTCTTGCCCACCCCTGTATAGGTACGTATGACGTGTGTGTGTGTGCGTGTGTGTGTGTGTATGTGTGTGTGATAGATTTGATGTGTTTATAATACTTTCAATCCCAATCCAATCTCCAAGGTTTTTTCTTATTTCTTCATTTGTCCATTTTTTTAAACTTTTTTGTTGGATTAATTGGGATGCCATTCCTTATATGTGCATTCTTTTTTTGAAGAGAGAGAGAGAGACAGGAAGAGAGAGATGAGAAGCATCAACTCATAGTTGCTTTACTTTTAGTTGTTCATTGATTGCTTTCTCATACGTGTCTTGAACGGGTGGCAGGGGGTTCCAGCCATGCCAGTGACCCCTTGCTCAAACCAGTGATCTTAGCCTCAGACCAGTGGCCATGGGATCATGTAGATGATCCCACACTCAAACCAGCAACCTTGGGCTTCAAGCCAGCGACCTTTGGCTCAAACTAGCAGCCATGCTCAAATCTGCGACCCTGCGCTCAACCTGGTACAGCCTCTCTCAAGCTGGCAAACTCTGGGTTCAAACTCTGGGTTTTGAACCTGTTACCTCCATATCCCACGTCAATGCTCTAGCCACTGCGCCACCACCAGTTACACCTTATTTGTCCATTCTTATTTCCCTCACCTCCTTCCACAGTGAGAACCCTCCATCCCTGTGAGTGTCTCCCCTTCTGCCCTGCCTCTGTTCCTCTCCCTCCCCCTCCCTTGTCCTTTTCTGTCCCCTCCTCTCCCAGGGGTTCCCAGAGCAGAGGACCATACTTCAGGCATTATGGATTAATAACAAACTTTGGAAAATGTCACAGATAATGCAAGCAGGCTTTTGGAAAGGCAAAGGGGCTTGATCTAGGAGGGTGAAGACTATGTGTAGGCACCCAGGGACCCTGTCACATGGTTGCCCCTGCACAAAGGTGGCAGCCAGTCTGCCTGAGCCCTGGGTGGACCTAGCCAACCCTCCATGGGGCTGCCACACCGTCTCCTACAAAAAGCATATGCACAGTTCTTTTTTTTTTTTTCCAAGCTGGGTCCAATATTTATCTTCCTGTTTGATAGCGGGCCGTGGTCAATGTGGCGATTTTCCTGTCAACATTCCTCTCCGCCCCAGGGGAAAAATACATTTTTTTTCAAGTAAAATTGGGTTAAGGAGGTGACACGTTGGCCGGAAGATGACAAACATGTTTGTTCAAGATTGAACTTTCACCGTGGTCAGGACCTTGAGTGAGTCGAGAGTTTCTTAGTCAGCACCAAATGGGTCATCTATTAGTCTGTGGAAAGCAATGATGGGGTAGACCGAGCGATTGTGTTACTTAAGAGGGCAAAACATATTTCACGCAAAGAGACTTTTCTTTCATTTTGACGAAGTCCTTGATTTAAATTCTCAGACGATTGATTCCTGTCATTAGAAACTTGTGGATCCAAGTCCCCTTCTGCCTAGATAAATTATTAGCACTGAGTTTTGATACATGTTTTAAAAGCTGGGGGCTTCTTTTATATATGTATTGTTTTAGTTACTGATTTTTAGAGAGAGGAAAAAGAGAGAGAGAAGGTGGGGAGAGGAGTGAGAAGCACCAACTCATAGTTGCTTCTCATATGTGCCTTGACCAGGCAAGCCCAGGGTTTCAAACCAGTGACCTCAGCATTCCAGGTTGATGCTTAGTCTACTGCACCACCACAGGTCAGACTTCAAATACTGTTTCGCTATTTGGAGGACACTCTTATTTTCCTCTGGTTCCCAGAAGGTCCTCACCCACGCCATTCTTTCAGGAGTTTCTTTCTGTCGCTGACTGAGTTTGGTGGTCAAACAAGTGTCCCTTGTGTGCTTCCTAATGATAGGTGAGTGTTGCAATCAGTGACTGTCTCACTTCCGGCAAGCAACAGCTGACTCGGACATTCTTCCTCATCACACAATGCTTCCTCACAGCCTTCGGCCCCTGTCCCTCTGCTCACGTCCACACTCTTATCTGCATCCTGAATGTAGATCTTACCGATTCACTGGCTGGTGCTTGTGACTTCCTTAGCCTTATTTATTTATTTATTTATTTATTAAGATTTTATTCATTTAAGACAGAAGGGAGAGAGAGAGTGAGAGAGAAGGGAGAGAGAAGGGAGAAGGAGCAGGAAACATCAACTCTCCTCTGTGCCTTGACCAGGCAAGCCCAGGGTATCGAACCGGCAATCTCAACATTCCATGTTGATACTTTATCGACTGTGCCACCACAGGTCAGGACTTAGCTTTATTGTTTAAAAAAAGAAGTGGGAAACCTTGGCTAAGTCCCTTCCACTAAATGCACGTCCATCTCCTTATCACTCTTCTGAGCCCCATGTTTCAAAATGCCAGCCCTTACAACACCCATGGGTAGTGAGGACAACTTTGTTTATCAAGCATGTGTCATCCCAGAGGTGGGATTCAAATAATTTAACAACTGGTTCTCTGCCCTGGTGACAGTTATATATATATATATAATGGAGATATGCTGAAAGGTAGTTTATTATTTTATGCATTTAATACTCAAATAAGAACAATAAGAGGTACACAAAACTGGATTATGTTATAAGAAAGAGTTTTAAATATTATTTTTCTTTTACAGGGACAGAGAGAGGGACAGATAGGGACAGACAAACAGGAACGAGAGTGATGAGAAGTATCAATCATCAGTTTTTCGTTGTGACACCTTAGTTCAGGGTTCCCCAAACTACAGCCTAAGGCCATTTATCCGGCCCCCCTCGCAAGTAAAAAGCAAAATGGGAACAAATACAATATTTAAAATAAACATATGTGCAGTGTGCATAGGGATTTGTTCATAGTTCTTTTGTTGGTTTTCTTTTTTACAGGGACAGAAAGAGAGAGTCAGAGAGAGGGATAGACAGGGACAGACAGACAGGAACGGAGAGAGGTAAGAAGCATCAATCATTCATTTTTCATTGCCGTTATGACTCCTTAGTTCATTGATTGCTTTCTCACATGTGCCTTGACCGCGGGCCTTCAGCAGACTGAGCAATCCCTTGCTGGAGCCAGTGACCTTGGGTCCAAGCTGACGAGCTTTTGCTCAAGCCAGATGGGCCCGCGCTCAAGCCAGATGGGCCCGCACTCAAGCTGGGGAGCTCGGGGTCTCGAACTTGGGTCTTCCACATCCCAGTCCGACGCTCTATCCATTGCGCCACCGCCTGGTCAGGCCATATCGCTTCTTAATTGGCATTCTCACTTGGAATTTTTCTCACCTGTGGACAGAATGAACATTACTACGGGTGCTTAGAATACACTGTTGCACAGATGAACATTAAAAAAGAGGAAGGAATGTCAGTGTTTGATTTCCACATGGGGCGGCTGCCTGGACATCCACCTGAGAGAGAACCCTGATGACAAATGCCATTTTAACAGCCAGTTTGCTGAACTCAACAAAATATTAGGTATTGGTTCTGCCAAACTAGTGGGAACCGGCTGAATCCCACCCCTGTGGCAACCCCCATGTCCCAAGAAGATGGAAGACTTAGCAATACCTGCATTCCACTTCACTGATGGTTTACTGTGGGTTAAAGATTAGTAAACTGGATAAAGGGAGTGGGTATGAGGGCAGAGAGAGGTTGAGTTCCTGTGGTCTTTGCTCTCTAGATAAGGTCTCTGGGCGGATTCTAAAACACTATCTGAGGATCATATGCGTCATGGTGATGCTAACCAGTCTCCCTGTTTTCTGCAGAGCAAGCTTATAAATTATTGCCCTGGGGGCCATTCCTTCCTAGGAAGAGCAGAAACCTTGACTTGAGATGTTATCTGTCCTTGTGCCCCAAGCTGTTGTTTGACCAGCAGGTCACCAGTTACTGACCTCACTGATCACAATCTCGCTAGGCCCCCTGACCGTTTAAACATTAAGCAACTTTTATCTACAGGGAATAGGTCAACAAAGGAAGCTCTGTTAGGGGACCTAACTGGTGGGGGTATGATGACATTCTTCTGAGACCATGTCAGAAAAATAAAGAACTTTAGGTGAAAAGGCCTATGTGGAGTGTTTGAAGGGGAAAGCACAGGTGAACCCATCTCTCTGAGTCCCCCACCCTTTGGGCTTTCTCTGCTAACCAGAGAAAATGGTTTACAGAGCTGGCATGGGCATGGACACCAGAGAACAGTGGTCCCAAGGGTTGACTGGGCAGTAGGTAGTAAGGGTTTGGCACCTGATTTCAATGTGTAGGGAGTTCTCTCCCCCACCCCACACTACTAAGCAATTCTTGGACCCTTGTGTCCTACCTACAATTCAACTTAATTCTGACACCATCTGCCCAGAGGTAGTGTCAGAGCCCACGAGGAAAGGGCTCAGTCCCACACAACTGCCTCCAAGTTGTCACCTGAGCTTGTGTCCGACCACCCGGCTTCAGGTCCAAGGTGCCCACGACCCACCCAGGACTTGGGTTCCATCATCCGCGAGAGCGGGCTCATAGAACTCGGGAGACCAGTTTGCTCCCTTGGTGGCCCGTTTATTGTCAAGGCTATTGAAGGATAGGGATCCAGGCAAAGGCCCCGAACAAAGGAACTTCTGTCCCCATGGGGGTATAGGCCTGAGACTGAGGCGCACGCATATGTTGTGATTCCCCACCCTGGAGGCTCAGGGACCCTGTCCTATTCAGTTTCTGTGGAAGCTTTGCCACACAAATAAGACTCATTAAGTCACTGGCCATTGAAGGCTTGATTCAACCTCCAGCCTCTCCCCTTCCCCCTCCCCGGTGGACGGGAGATGGGATTCGAGTTTCCAAATTCCAGTCACTGGGTTCTCCTGGCAACAAGACCAACCCCCACCCTCTCATTGTCCTCCAGAAGCGCTCTATTAGCATCATAAAAGACACCTTTTATTTCTCCCATCAAAGAATGTGTCCAGGGTTTTGCAAGCTCTCTGCCTGGAAGGGGTGGGGGGGTGGAAGATGGTTACCAGACTACATTTGGGGGAGGGGGGCTATAAATCACAGTGTCACGAGTTATCAAGTTCCCAGCGGTATCTTGCCTTCGGGCTGGAGCACCAGATCTCTTGGTCTCCCCCACCAGCCCCAGGATCACGTCTCAACCGGCCTGCCTCTAAGCAGCCCAGATTCTTGTGCTTTTCTTTGATTCTGTGCCGGGGACATTCCTCTCCCACGCCCCGGTCTACAGGGGTGAAGCATGTCAGATATGCCCAAGGTTTTCTGGTGTGTTTCCGTTTTCTCCTTTCTCCTCAAGACTGTGTCCTCCCAGCAGAAAGCCATGGGAAGTTGAGCGTTCCGTGGACGCTGGCCCATGGGTACCTTTGTTGGCAAAGCAGCCACCGCCCCCCTCAGCCCCCCGGAGTGCTGGTGTGAAAACGAGAGGGGGAACAGTCAAACATCTTGCTGTCACAGACAGAGGGACCGAGCCTGGGTGGGGATCCCGAGGGAAGATGACCATTGTATTGGGGCTCAGGTGTGAGCCCTGGGCATGGAAGTGCAGGGATTTGGGTGGAGGCTCCCAGGCCAGGAAGCTGAGCATGTCAGACGCCCTGCCTGAAAAGCAAAGGGCAGGAGAACTTCCTCACAGACCGGAAGAGGGAACAGAGAGGCATCACTGGGGGTTTACAGATGTGCAGGCCCTTAGAGGACAGGGTACCTGGTGTTCACAGAAGGGGTCTCACCAGGGTGATCTTCTGCTGAGATACTGAGAGATTTGCAGGTAATTGGCAAACAAGGGAGAAGGAGATAGTAGAGATGGACTTGGGACTGACTCAAACTGGAATCATTTATATTTTATTACAGGGGAACAAAATTTTTGTTGCTGTAAAGCCAGTAGTTGAGGCCGCCATCACAGCAGCCTGACCCACGCAGGTTCGCATTGGATTCGGACAGATGGCAATGAAACACAGGAGCCAAGAACTGGTGAGCCATCAGCTTTAATTCTAGCTTGCACCCAGCGGGCAAGCAAAAACACACACTGGGCTCCAAAACCCACACATTCAGTGCTCACAAAGCTACTGACTTATCCGAGTTTCCTAGAATCAAAGGTTTCTAGCTCACCAGATTTATTCACCTCTGTTCTCCATCTCCTCCTGCACAAACTCTTAACAAACTGGCTTCTTCCTCAGCACTCTGCCATCTTGGCTACTTCTCCTCCACATGGCCTTAATCTGCTCTGCTCTCTAATACTAACCTCAGGAACTCAGGAACCAAGAAAGAGAGCAAGCTCCCGGACTGCCCCAGTTTATAGCATAGAAAATCCAAACCTTTAATCCAATTATACATACAAGAAAGTCTCTGATACAAAGCCACCCATCTGAGGCATAATGGGATTCCTCAGGAGAGTGCACCACCCTACATCATCCAATCAGTCAAGGGTGTGGAGAAGAGCTTACTCCTAAAACTAAGCCTTAGGCTACAACAACCCAACCTGCCCACAGCCTGTTCCAGAACACACATTAATATCAACGAACTTCCATGTGGGCAGCGCCATCTTTAACAAAGTGAGCATAATATATTTTACCTGCCCAACAGTTGCATCCACAAAAACACTTGTTCTTACCTAATTCGAGTGTGCTGATCTCAAATCTGACATGAGTCTTTCACTAACCTATAGGGTTTTTTGCAATTTAAGATTTTAGGTTTTCATCTAATTGTACAATTTTCAAGATTTAGTTTAACATAATGAAGTAGAATGTCTTCTTGGACATCATCTTTGTGAAAATATAATAATTTATATAATCCAGTAAATACACTAATACACTAAGAATATGATTGCATCAGAATTTGCCTACAATTTTGAAGTAGAACATATTAAAACACTTATTTTAATCATAAAATTTGGGCAAAACTTATTTAAATTCTATTCAGGCAAAACTTTGCGTTTGTAGCTCTTGCATTTGTGTACTTGTTGAGGACACTCTTATTTGATGCTCCAGCAGTAGTCTGCCATCATATTTCTGTCCCACCAACCCTGATAATGCTCCTCCATTGTCTTCAGATCTTTTTTTTTTTTCAGAGACAGAGAGAGAGTCAGAGAGAGGGATAGATAGGGACAGACAGACAGGAACGGAGAGAGGTGAGAAGCATCAATTATTAGTTTTTCGTTGCCGTTGCGACACCATAGTTGTTCATTGATTGCTTTCTCACATGTGCCTTGACCACAGGCCTACAGCAGACCAAGCAACCCCTTGCTGGAGCCAGAGACCTTGGGTCCAAGCTGGCGAGCTTTTTGCTCAAGCCAGATGGGCCCATGCTTAAGCTGGCGACCTCGGAGTCCCGAACCTGGGTCTTCCACATCCCAGTCCGACACTCTATCTACTGCGCCACTGCCTAGTCAGGCTATCTTCAGATCTTGATGAAAGTGTTCTCCCTGATCATCACTAACAGCTCCAAGATTTTCGGAAACTTATCAAGGTGACTGTTCAGGAAGTGAATCTTAACGCTCATGTTAAATCCAATGTCGTGGAAAGCCAACAGCATCCTTTGAACTAGAAGTTCATAGTTTTCTGCTTTTTTGTTGCCAAGGAAGTTCTTTGTAACTGCCACAAAGGACTGCCATGCTGCTTTCTCCTCCTTATTCATCTTCCTGGCAAATTCTTCTTCAAGTATGAGGGTTCAAATTTGAGGTCCATCGAATACACCTGCTTTTATCTTCTTGAAAGACAAGGCAGGAAAAGCAGAAATAATATGTTGAAAGCATTCACTTTCTCTCTTCAAAGCCTGAACAAACCGCTTCATTAAGCCAAGTTGGATGTGAAGTGGGGGAAAAATGATCCTGTCTCAATTAACTACAGGTTCATTCACAATATTTTGCATCCCTACTTCCAGAGCTTCACGATTCGGCCACTCCTACTGTGTCCAGTGTTTTTCCTGCACTCGGCTGTCCCACAAACACAGAAAGCAAGAATACTTCGTGAAACCTCTCTGTTGTCCTAGCAGGAAATTTACCATTTTAAGATCCACACAGATGATCCAGTTATGCTCCTCATACTTCAGAAAGTCGAGGACAATTTTTATGTAATTATAATGTTCTCGCAGATGAGTTGAATAACCAATTGGAACCACTGCATAAACATTACCGTTGTGTAGGAGAACACATTTCAGACTCCGTTTAGAGTGGTCAAGAAATAGCCACCATTCTGTTGGACTGTAAGTGGTAACACCTAGCTGGCTGATATCATGACAGTAAACAAAGTGTTTGTCTTTGGGAAAAAAGTCCCCCAAAATTTGTTCACGCTTCCTGAAATGGGATACTTTAGCTGACTGGTAAAGTACATTCTTTTCTTAAAGCCTGGAGGCTAATAACTCAGCTGCTTTCTTTGATAGGCCCCAATCTCTTACTAAGTCATTCAATTCGGGTTGGCTAAACTGCTGAGGGTTTAATGACTGCTTGGCATCAGAAGAAGACCCTTCAGATTCTACAACCATTTCCTCATGCATCTTAACGAAATGCACTTGACCACCATGTTCACTTTCTTCGTCCTTAGAAGAAATAAAACCATTGAAAACTGGAACTGGGAGTGTCTCAGAGTGTGGGATAGGTTGTATTGCTGAAGGAATATTAGGATATGCGATTATATGCTGTTTTCTCTTGCTGATGCCCTTAGTATGGATCAGACAAAATAACAGTCACTAGCTGTGATCCTTAGGTTCACGTCAAACCATGGGAATACCAAAAGACATTCCTTTGCATTTTCCTTTTGTCCAGTCAAGAAGCATTTCTGTACAATTATGACACACAATATGAGGAGCCCAATTCTTGTCTTGATCGCCAATGGGAACTTGAAAATAGGCAATATATGCACATGTCACAAATGATGAAATATTTACGTTGAAGTGTGTAACAGCCACATATATAACAGAAGGTGTCAGGACTATTCTTACATTTACACCTACTCAAAGAAGCCACGATTCAATCTTAAAACAAAATAAGACAGTGTTTTTATAAGACAATATTTTTTTACATTTAAAATAACTAAAATTATGTAAAAGTGGTGTTTGTAAAACATTAATTCCCTTGTGGTTATGTCCAATCCAAGAGTCGTTGTCCTTTAACTCCAATTTAAAAACCAATGCACTCCATTAACTGTAACAAAAAGAAATCAAAATTGCATAAAAACTAGAGCATGCACCGACAAACAAATTTCAGATTTGGAATCAGTGATGCAGAAGTATATAGAAACAATTCTAAAACCTCATGAAGCAGAAAATGAAAAAGAAATTGTTCTTCTGGGTAATTCTTTCAATGAGCAAGTTCTGTTTCTTGTTTGCTTGGGCCCTTAAATTTGACAGTCTAATCTTCCTTCAAGGACTAGGAAGAATTCCAGGTCTTATATGATGAGAACAGCAGCCTGGTTCTGTGGATCGTGATAGCCTCCTCAGCATCTGGAGCCGATTTTATTTTCATTACTTGTAAGAGGGCCAGTGTTCCCCAGTGTTATTTTTGACCCTGTCCAGATAGCTCAGCTGGTTAGAGCATCGTACAGAACCTCAGAGGTTGACAGTTTGAGCCCCAATTAGGACTCATACAGGGACAGATCTGTGTTCTTATCTCACTTGCTTCCTCTTCTCCTTCCTCTTTCCCACTAAAATCAATAACTTTAAAAAAAAAGAAATTAAAGTTATTTTTGATTGGTCAATTTGAGAGGAGAGAGAGAGAGACATTGATTTGTTATTCCACTTATTTATGCATTTACTGGTTGATTCTTGCATGTTCCCTGACCAGGGATCAAACCCACCACCTTGACATATCAGGGCAACCAAGAACCCCAACCATGGCCCACTGGATTCATTTATACTGGGGCCAGCAAAGGCCAACCTGTGGCCAAATCTGACTGCTGCTGGTATGTGTATGGCTTGTGAGCCCAAACCGATTTTTATATGTTTGTAAGCAGTTGGAAACAAGCAAGAGAGGAATACCATTTCTTCACATCTCAGTTTCTCTGAGGAAAGTGGTATTGGAATGCGGTCTTGCCTGTTAGGTTACACATTGTCACTGTTTTCACACTACAGCCAAGCCCTGAAGTGGGTGCCCCAGGGACCTCCAGCTCCTGAAACCTGAAATATTTGCTCTCTGGCTCCTAGCAGAAAAGGGTGTCTGATCTCTGATTGATACATTTAAATTATTTGTGTTGAATGCCCATGTCAGGGGCAGGCACTCAGTTTCTGTGTATGTTGTGTGTGTGGGGGGGGGAGGATCACAAGTTAGACCCCTGCATCTTACAGGTTTCATTATGGTAGGAATTAGATTTTTAAACTTATTTTATTTCTTGTTTATAAATGGATTGATTGTAGGCCATGGCTGATTGGCTCAGTGGTAGATCATCAGTCCAGTGTATGGAAGTCCTCGGTTCAATTTCCTGTTAGGGCACACAGGAGAAGTGCCCATTTGCTTCTCCACCTTTCCCCTCTCCCTGCTCTCACTCTCTCTTCCTCTCCTGCAGCCATGGCTCAAATGGTTTGAGCAAGTTGGCCCCAGGTACTGAGGATGGCTGCATGGCTTCTAAGCAACAGAGCAGTGGTCCTAGATGGGCAGAACATCTCCCCATAGGAGGGCTTACTATGTGAATCCTGGTTGGGGGCGCATGCTGGATGGAGTCTGTCTGTCTGCCTCTTTGCCTCTCACTGAATAACAAAATAATAATGTTATATAAATAAAAAACAACAAAAAATATATAAAGCAAACAAAATAAAATAAATTGATTTTAGAAAGAGAGGAAGGGAGAGAGAAAGAGAGACAGAAACATTGAATTCTTGTTCCACTCATTTAAGCATTCACTGATTGATCCTTGTATGTGCCTTGACCAGGAATCAAACCCACAACATTGGTGCATTGGGATGACACAGTAACCAACTGAGCTACCTGGTCAGGGCAGACTTTTTAAATAGGTGGGCTTATTATATATCTGGGTAGAACCACTAGTGTAGCACTGTGTTGACGTGTTAACATGTCTCTGCCACTAGAACCCCCCAGAGAGGCTTTCTGAAATTTGTGCTGCCCAAGCTGAGCCATGGGTGGAAAGTGAGAGGGTTTAGGCAGCAAGAATTTGAGCTAAGATTCAGAGGTGAGGGGACCACAGAGAAGTGGGGACTGTATCTTGTCTTGAATATAAAGTGGGAAACATTTTGGGGACATGATAGGGAACAGAGAGAGTAGACACAAAAGGTTCTAAGGGGAATGACCCATACCAGGTTGTCTGGATTGCAGATTGCTTTGCTCTAGACATGCCATCTCTAACATAGGTGGAGCTATGCATTTGGAGTAAATTCAATCAAAAGAAGTTTTATGTTTTTAATTTTAATGGATTGATTTGAGAGAGAGAGAGAAAGGAAGAGAGAGAGAGAAACATCAATTTGTTCTACTTATGTATGCATTTATTGGTTGATTCTTGTTGATCAGGTATCAACCCACAACCTTGGTGTATCAGGACGATGGTCCAACCAATGGAGCTACCCGACCAGGGCCAAAAGAAGTTTTAAACAGAAGAGATTTCAGACCAATGGAATGTGCATAGTTACGCAAAAATAAGGTGAGGTGTTAGAAGGTCATTCCTGTTCTTGGGAAAAGTAAACATGGGTGTTTTCCATCTTTAGGATTAGGCAGAGAAGTGATATGAAATGTGCTGTTTAAATTCTTTCTTCGGTATGCACTGATCTGGCATTTTTTCCACTGAAGATTCCCATGAGTGCTCTGCGAGTTGTGTAATTATGAAAACCTCCTGCTGAAAGTAACACTTATTTATATAGTATGAATTTTGTATAAAAAGCATGTCTTCAAGAATCAGAGCTGAACAATCTCTTTAGCATCAGAAGTTGGGAAGATCAGCCCTTGCTTGATAGCCCCATTAGTTAGAGGGTTGTCCCCATACTCAGAGGTTGCTGTTTTGACCCCTGCTCAGGGCACTTATGGGAACAGATAGATGTTTATGTCTCTGTCTGTCTCTCCTCCCTTCCTTGTTCTCTAAAATCAGTAAGAGAGTTGGGAAGCCAAGGTTGGTGACATATTAACCTTCAGGGAACCCTGATTTCTGATATGCAATGATTAAGTGGTGGTGAACCGTGAGAGGGTTAGAAACCAGACTCTCAGCGAGAGGGGAATGTAGTAATACAACATTTGTCCTTTGCTGTTTTACACACCTCTTTTTTAAAAAGACTTTATTCATTTGTTTTAGAAAGGAGGGAGAAAGAGAGAGAGAGAGAGAAGGGGGAAGAGCAGGAAGCATCAATTCCCAGATGTGCCTTGACTGGGCAAGCCTGGGGTTTCAAACTGGGGACCTCAGCATTCCAGGTTGACACTTTATCTACTGCACCACCACAGGTCAGGCTGTCTTACCCATTTCATTCACATAATGTCCTCAAGGTCCATCCATATTGTAGCTATGCTTCAGAATTCCATGGCATTGATGGATAAGACATATTCATGCCACATGGGGTCATTTTATTTTTTCTTTAGGAAACAAAATGTCGCCTAGAGCAAACACAGCATTTTACATTTCAACAGTGAGCCACAAGGGTTCCACTTTTTCTAGGTCCTTGACAATACTTCTTATTTTCTGTTTTTGTTTTTATATAACAGCATCCTAACAGATGTCCAGGGGTATCTCATTGTATATTGGTTTTTCCTATTGGTGTATCTTTGGAGAAATATCTGTTAAGAGTCTTCTTTTTCTTAATCAAGTTTATTATTGTTGTTGAATTATAGGAGTTCTTTGTGTACAGGGGTCAGCAAATGCAAAGCTTATTCTTGTATTATTATTTAGTTACTAATTATTGTATCACTTGTATCATAACTGTAAACATACTTTTTTGCCCATGGTTATCCATTGGATGTTAACTTACCATCAGATGTATACTTTGCAAATATTTTCTCCCCTTCTGTAGATGGTTTTGCTCTGTTGATTTTGCTACATAGAAGTTTTTGGCTTTGAGATACTCCAATGAACCTTTTTTATTTTTCTACTTATTGACTGCTTTTTAAAATTGTTTTAAAAATGTATTGATTGATTTTAGGGAGATAGGAAGGGAGAGAGACAGAGACATCAACCTATTCCTGTTCCTATGTGCCCTGACTGGGTTTGCAACCTTGTTGTTTCAGAATGATGCTCTAACCAACTGAGCTACCCAGCCAGGGCCAACCTCTTCTATTTTCTTGCATGTGTTTTTGTTTTCATATCCAAGCTATCGTGGCTAAATGGAATGATACGATGTAGTCCCCAATGGTTTCTAAGAGATGTATGGTTTTAGCTCTTACGTTTAGGACTTTGATTCATCGTGTTGATTTTTGTGTATTATGTAAGGAAGGGTCCAACTCCATTTTGTGTGTAGGTGTGTGTGGGTGTGTGTGTGTACCCAATTTTCCCAGCCACCAATATTTCAAAGACTGTCCTTTCCCCACTGAATAGTCTTTGTACCCTTGTTGAAATCATTTGACCTACATGGAAAGGTTTATTTCTGGGTTCTACATTCCAGTGGTCTATATGTTTTGCATTATTTTTAAAAATAATATTTTTAGCTTTTACAGTTCAAAAGCAGCATTCCTAGTACAGCTATTTTGGTATATAAGTACATCAAGGAAAGTTGTCAATCACACTTTTCTGACCAGAAATCCCTGATTTTTATAATATAGGCCAAATGACTATGATGGAGATCAGCAAACATTTTCTTTAAAGGGTCAATTTAGAGCTTGGTGGGTAGCTCAGTGGTTAGAACGTCATCCTGAGATGTCAAGGCTATAGGTTCAATCGCCAGTCAGGGCACATACAAGAATCAACCAATGAGTGCATAAGTAACTGGAAGAGCAAATTAGTATTTCTCTTTCTATATCCCTTTCTCTCTTGCTTTAAAATCAATAAGTAAAAATTTTAAAAAATAAAAAGGGCCAGTTTATTAGACAGAAACATTTATGTTAAGAAATTGACTCATGTGATTGGGTTGGCCGGGAAGTCCAAACTGCAGGATAGGATGGCAAACTCTGGGGACCCAAGGAAAAGAGTTACATACCTTTTAGTCTAAAGCTGGACTGGAGACAGAACTCTGTCTTCTTTGGGAGACCTCAGTCTGTTCCCTCTTAGGTTCTTCACCTAATTGGACCAGCGCCCCACACACTAAGGAGGGTAATCTGCTTTAATCAAAGTCTACTGATTTAGATGTTAATCTCATGCAAAGAACACTTTCACTGCAATACCAAGTTGGTGTTTGACCAAATCAAGTTGATCTACCCCACAAAAAATTACCATCTTAAGTCCACCCTTTGTCAACATGCCACCCATATTCATCTCCTTAAACCATACTTATTTCCCAATGCTCCTGATTGTAAATGTCGGTAAATGTTGCCCTGAGTTCTGGATCCCCTCTAACAAATGACTCAAACCCAAAGGGGTAGGAGGTCACGGGGACCTCCGCTGTGTAGCCCAGTCCGATGGAAATGGTGGGTAACCTGGAGACCTCCCACTTGTGATCAGCCAGTTGAGTGAACACAGTCTGGTGGGAGGGAGCCCTGAACCTGTGGGATCTGACACTCTATCCAGGCAGAGAACATCAGAGTGGAGTTAAATTGTAGGTCGTCTAGCTGGTGTCCCGGCCAATTTCTTGGTGTAAGGGAAACACACACACACACACACACACACACAATAGATGACAGACATGTCCGAAGTGAATTATTCTTTGTGAGTGTAAGCGAGGGCGAACACACAGGAGACCGAAGGTATTTTATCCGGCTGTGTTCTAACCGTGTTTATGGACACCAAGACTCAAATTTGGTGTGTAATTTTCACGTGTCACGAAACAGTCTTTCTTCTGATTTCCTCACAACTATTTTTAAAAAATGGATAGGCAATGTAGGTGGGATTGGGTGTTGTTTGCCAACCATCTGGGGTGTTCCTCTTCAATGCCTGGATGTGCACATGGTGCATGTATGTGGGACAGCCATGGGTAGAGGAGTTAGAAGTCTTTTCCTTTTTTTGTATTTGCTTGTGTCTCATTTGAACCTTCTCAATACTAGGGACTTTCCTCCCCCTACCCCATGCTAAGAATCTTCTGAAGCTGGTCTTGGAATTTTCTGAGAAGGCTGTCCTTAGCAGGATGTCCCCCCTGCTGTTCTCAGGTGGGGGGAGGGAGCCCACCGCAGAGATTTCTCTCGCCTGGTCAACACTGCCATGATCAGACTGTCCGTGTGGCGGAAGGCTGCCACCCAGCGCCTTGAAAAACGTTTTGGTGCCAAAACACCCAGCTTTCTCCTTAGGCTGGAGTTTTGTAACAAAACCCTTTGTGGAGTAAAAAATCACAATGAAGGGACCATTACCCATTGTGGACACTCCAGCGAAGGATAGTGGTTAAGAGTGAAGGCCACCAAGCTGTTGACTTGGTGGGCTGATTCACTTTTCTGAACCTCAGTTTCCCAATCTGGGAAAGGGATGGAGACAGGAAATAATTCTTAGGTGTTGTTTGAATTCATCTTAAAAGTATCTGGAACATGCCCTGGTGCTTAGTAAGCAGTAATGTGTTTGTGAAACAGACACATGAAAAACAGCTCACACAAAGCAGATCACTTCATCTTTATCATTTTTACTGCCTTGAATTTCTGCCTCTGAGTTTTTATCTCTGCAGTCTCCTTTCCAGTACTGTTGTCCAAATTCCACACATTTTTTTTCTTTTTAGTATCTCTTCTGCTGGAGCGAGCACATTCCACACATTTTTCAGATACAGAGTGACTTTACTCAAATTGTTTGCCTCTTCTTTTTATAGTTTCTATGTATTTTAGTTTTGCTACCATGGAATGAAATTTTCCAAAGTAATGTTTTTTAAAAATATATATATTAAACATTTATTTTCATGGGACCTGAAGAGAAGTGCTTTTTTATTTAAGACAAGATACATTTTTTTGCTTTATTTTATTTTATTTTTATTTAAAGACAAATCTATTATAAAGATATCGGTAAATGCCCTCCTACGGGCACAGGAGACTAACTGAGGATTTCCAAGTGGTCACAAAAACAAAAATTCTATGGCATCTTATTTTATATTTAAAAATTAACCCGATTTTACAGTCTGTGCGTTAAGACAGTTGTACCTCTTTTGTGTCCAAGGGCTTTCCACCCTTTCCGAAGTCTTTTTGTCCAAAGGCAGCTATCCAGACAAAATATATTATAAATTATATATATATTAATTTATTTTTTTCATGACTGGGCAGGACTTTTCTTGTTTCAAATTCAGAAAATACCCCAAATCTATGAGCCACAAACATTGCCATCTACCATTCACTTTTCAACAAGAGTTCATTCGTGTTTGTCTCTGTGTTTCACGCCTTAAGTAAAAAACCTTCAGGGCAGAAGAAACCCGCCCTTGAAAACAAAGGACAACTGTCTCTCCACTCCTCCCTCCCTCCCTCCTCTCAAACTTTTCCCTTCGATCAGACCTCTACAAACACCCAGGGTGCATGGTTTGAAGTTGGCATGGTTGGCACTGTTGCAAAAAGCAAGACCATGGCGGGGGGGGGGGGAAGGCATGGCGTCGGGATACATGCAAACCTTGATTTTATGGGGGGACCAGCGTGTGTGTCTCAATCCTGATAGACCTCGTGGTCCGAACGGAACCATTTTCTTCTTCTTCTCCTCCTCTTCCCCCGGTTGGCCTGCCCTCCCCCCACCCCATTTGGTCATCACTGGAGGGGGGATGGGTCCCACTGCCCCGGATGAAGCTACGTGTTCTTTGTTCTTGCAGTAGCCCAAGGAATGCTAGGCCGGGGGTGGGAGGGTGGGAAGTGTGGAGTGTGGGGATGGGGGTCGTGCACAGGCTCTGCGGGTTTACAGAAGACAAAAGCTGAAAGGGAGGAAAGGACCATCGAGTTAGAGAGCTGGCGCAGGTGCAGCATTGGAGCTTTCACAAAAGACCAGGGGCTCCCGGGCACCATGTCCCTAGAAGCGCCCCTCCCCCATTCTCCATAAAAAAAGTCCTTTTTTATTTCTATTAAGTTTTTGATGTAACAGGTAGATGGACATGCATTCGTTTTCTCCAAACCTTTTTGCCAATGGCTCTCTTGTCTCCTTGCATTCTTCCTGTGGCTTCTGTGTCCTTTTGAACAAATGGGAGTTTTCTTCCTTGCACAACTTTTCTTTCTGCACCATGTGCTCCTGTGCATTTTGTTTGGTACAGTGTATACCTTCAGATGAAAAAAAAACTTTTTCCTTTTTTTAAAAAAAATAGAATGACATAGATTCTTCAGTTTGATGTCTCCCGGCGATCCTGGTCTGCCAGCTGCCTTCTCCTTTGTGAGTGACCACGTGAGGACATTTTTGTTCTTTTCTGATCGTTTCCCTTTTTATTCACTTTTTATTTCAGAACACTTTTATATAGGCACATAATTATTTCATAGTGTTCCCCTATACCTTCTCTTTATATGTATTATGAACAGTTTACATTACTTTGGGACATTTCTTACAATGAATAAGGCAATAGATTGGTACATTATTATTAACTGAAGTTTATACTTCATTCAAATGTCCTCAGATTTTCTTTTTCCCCCCTTTTTATTGAATTTATCGGGGTAACACTAGTTAACAAAATTATACAGGTTTCAGGCGCACAACACATCATCTATACTGTATTGTGTGTTCACACCCCCCCAAGTAAAATCTATCAACATTTACCCCCTCTTAACCTTCCTCCACCTCCCTTCAACCTCCTCCCCCCTCTATAATAGACTTTTCCTATTTCAGGATCTCATCCCAAATAACACATGATATTTAATATGTATTTCAAAGCTCTTCTTGATTGGACAAGTCTCAGAAAGTTTCTCAGGGTTTTATTTGTTGATTTTTTAAAAAATTTTATCTTTAAATTACAGTTTACATTGAGTATTATTAGATTTTTTTTTTATGCCCTTGACAATTTTGATGATTACCAGTCAGGTATTTTGTAGAATGTCCCTCATTTGAGATTTTAAAAATAATTGGTTTTATCATGCACGTATCATAAAATCTGCTTCCTTAAAATTGCACAATTCAGTGCTTTATAGTATAATCACAATTTTTTTTACAACCATCCTTATATTTTTATCATCCTATAAAGAAACTCCAGAATTGTCTGTCATTCCCCACCAGTCCCTCCCCCATGATCTGACAATCCCTAATAATTTTTTCTCCATGGGTTTGCCTACTTTGAACATTTTTCACAGGTATTGATTCAATCAAAATAATGATCTTTTGTGGTTGGATTCTTTCACTTAGCATACCAGTTTCAGGTTTCATTCATTCTGTGGCATGAATCTATACTTTATTGCTTTATATGGCCCTAAGATATTTCATTTTATAGATATGCCATTACACATAATTAGTTTAACCATTCATCAGTTGATAGACATGTGGGTTGTTTCTACCTTTTGAGTATTATAGTATAATAAGGTACTGTAAAAATTCATGTGGAAGTTTATGTGTATATCTATTTTTATTTGGGGAAGTGTTATATATGTAAAAGTAGGTTTGTTGTTCATATGGTAGCTTTATGGTGACATTTTCAGGTTCTCCCAAACTCTTTTCTTTTTTTTACAGGGACAGAGAGAGTCAGAGGAAGGGATAGACAGAGGCAGACAGGAACAGAGAGAAATGAAAAGCATCAATCATCAGTTTTCCATTGCAACATCTTAGTTGTTCCCAAACTGCTTTCTGAAGTGGCTACACTATTTCACATTTCTATCAGGATGAGGGTTCCGATTTTTCCACATCCTTCAAGAAATTAGACAATCAAGTACAGTAGAGTCAAAATTAAGTATCCAACAAGACTTACTGTCTTGTTCATTACAGGTTCCCTAGTGAGTGTAAAATGGCATCTCCTTGAACTATTCATTTGCATTTCCCTTATTACTGGTAATGCTGGGCCATGTTTTCATGTGCTGATTGGCCATCTGTTTACCCATGTATTGGTAAATGGTCTATGCAGATCCTTTGCCGTTTTTAAAATGTTTTTCGGACTTTTATTTTTGAGTTGTAAGATTTCTTTACCAGCTGTATGATTTGCAAATATTTTCCACCTTTTTGTTGGGTGTCTTTTTAACTTTCTTAATCGTGTCCTTTGAAGCAGAATCTTTCATGTCATTATGATAAAGTCTGATGTATCTTCTCGTTTGTTTTGGTTACTTGTGCTTTAGGCATATCTCAAACATTGCTTAAATCAAGGTCACAAAGATTTCCACCTATGTTTTCTTCTAAGAATTTTTTTACTTTAATCTCTTCCATTTAAGTCTTGGGTCCATGTTGAGTTGATGTTTGTATATGATGTGATGTAGACGTTCTAATTGCTTTTTTTAGATTTTCCAGCTTTGGTTGCATAAGGAATAGTTTTATTCCAGGTTCGATGTCTTTTTTTTTATTTTTACAGAGACAGGGAGAGTCAGAGGGATAGATAGGAACAGACAGACAGAAACGGAGAGAGGTGAGAAGCATCAATCATTAGTTTTTCGTTGCTGTTGCGACACCATAGTTGTTCATTGATTGCTTTCTCACATGTGCCTTGACCGCAGGCCTTCAGCAGACTGAGCCACCCCTTGCTGGAGCCAACGACCTTGGTTCCAACCTGGTGAGCTTTTGCTCAAGCCAGATGGGCCCGCGCTCAAGCTGGCAACCTCGGGGTCTCAAATCTGGGTCTTCCACATCCCAGTCTGACACTCTACCCACTGCGCCACCGCCTGGTCAGGCCAAAGCAAGCTTATTAATGCATTAGAGCAGCCAGGAGACTGTGAAGCTAAGTGGGTAGAGCTGTCAAAAAGAGCAGGCCAGACAGGGACGGAAATGGGTCAAGAACCAGACAATCAAGTACAGGAGAGTCAAAATTAAGTATCATTTTATATTACTAATACTTTTTTTCATTCTAAAAGTAGCGATTACTGAAAAAAAGTATAAACACAGTAAAAAGCCTAAATCAAATTTCTGCCAATATCCAAGCTGTCTCAACCAAGAGTAGCCTAAAGAAACATGACTACTGAACACAATACATGTGTTCTTTTGAAACAGGGAAGGGATGTTTGGAATAAAACTGAGGAAATCTAAATCAGGTACAAACTTTAGTTAACCACAAACAATTTGTATCCAATTTCTACTCCCTGGGAAGGGCCATTTCCAGGTGGAAGCATCACTTTAATATTTGGTACAATTCAAAGGGACAGCACTTCTGTTGAGTTTTCCATCTGTATCAGGACCCTGTTCTAAACATGTACATTTGCTCATTGAATTGTCAATGATTGAATAAGATAAATAAAATGGCTGCCATAATATATAGATTAGAAAAATAGGGCACAGAAAGTTTACTTACCCAAGGTGACACTGCTGTCCACTGTCAAAGCTAGAATTGGAAACAACTGAGTCTGAGTCCAAAGGGATATTTTCTTACTAGACTATTGTAGTGTTGTGTTCTTTTATACTTTACAGTGTGCATATGTGTAGCATGGAAATTATGCCAACATATATTTACATGACATATCCATATAAAATTTTACATTGTATTGTCCTATTCACTCCCATGATCAGAATCAATTTTGTATGCTTAGGGGAATTAACTTAAAATAGCCAATATGCCAGAGTGGTATGTTTGGGCGGGTGGCATGTTCTCAACTCCTTCAGGTATTACTTCCCATACATATGAAAGAATGAAGTATGAAACATTGCCATTCTTTTTTATCAAAAATCGTGAAACATTGATAATTCACATATCACAGCCTCACAGTTCATTCAGCCATATTACATTTTGTTTGTTTACACACTTATTTAACCCGATCGTCGTCCATGAGGCACATTACATAGTTTTCAACATTTTACTGCGACAAAAGTCTGAGTTGATATCTGGTCACCTTTGCTCGAATATAAGATCGGTGCAAACTGAGCCATAGCTTGGAGGGTGGGGGTATGGTATGTGAGCCATTCCATCTGCAATAATCCACCTCCCCCTTAGTTCTTTGCAACAGACAATTGAGGAAAGGGCAAAGATATGTAAAATACTATGCAGATAACGACATAGGTATCTTGGCTTCCCTTTCTCGGCTTTGTCTTTGCCCAGGCTATACAGATGCAGAGATTTTGGAGTTAATCCGTGTCCCTGACATCTGTAGAGGATTTTTTTTGGGGGGGTGCAATGATTCCTCCCCGTGTTGTATCCAAGTGCTATTTCCACCGCCCCCTTCCAGATACCATTTTTGATTGGTTACAATTTAAATGTTTGAAAGTCAAGGCTTTCTTTTATGTAGTAGGAATCCTAGTTTATTTCGCTGTTTGTTTTTACAAGAAATAGCCAAATGTATCCATTGAATGATCTGATTGTTCTGTATTTGAGAATTTAATTACATTACTTGCCTTGGCAATATAGCATTCACAATAGTAAAAAATTGGAAATAGGAAAAGGGGGGCTGATCTCCTCAAGCGTGAATCAATGCAGTATCTTTCTAGGTAGGTTTTCTGCTAGACGGGACTTGGTGTACTTAGCCTCTTTGCATTGACTGCAGTTTTCCTTGTGGGTAACCCCCCACTTTCCAAACTAGCAGCTCTGGAAGGCCCCCCCTAGAGAGACATGATGGGGTGATTGTGAATCCGGATTGTTCTATCCAACGTTTGTTGGGAAGCAAGAATGATTTCGTGCCCCATGAACCCGGGGGTCGGTAACGGTCTCTATAGTTCCCCTCCGAAGGCGCCAAGCCCTTGGGGGACTGGCTAGATGTCACCCCCTCATTGTTTCTGGTGGGAAGGGCGCTGGCCCCGCACTGCGGCAAGATCGTGCCACTGCGGCAAGTTGCCGCGCATGCGCAGCAGGGGCCAGAGGCATGCGGAGGTGCGGGGTACGCGGCATGCGCAGACGGTGCTGGGGAGATGAGCTGGCGCTGCAGCAGCCAGTTCCGCGCGCAGAGCTGAGCAGCCGCTGGACATGCCTGACGTTGCAGTCTGAGCAGCGGCTAGCGGCGCCATGGAGTGGCCCAGGTCAGCCGAGCGACATTCCGAGGAGACAGTCACCCTTCCGTGCCATCGTGCATGGTGGCAGAGCCTGGTCCTGACGGGAAATACAGGACCAAATAGGCCCAGCTTCTGGAAAGATGCCTGGGTGGAGGGGGGGAACCTTGGGCGGCACAGGGGTGGGGTACGCATTGGCAAGCGGTGTGCTAACTGCACACTGCTCGCAGCCCGCCATCTCCGGCCGCATCCTTTCCCGGTGGCCCTTTGTCCTTGAGACCCTAGCCATGGTCGAGGGGGATGGTACCCTGCGTTGGCTATGCTGGGCCAAGCGGGGTGGTACGGCAGGGAGCGGGAGGGGGGCCCCAACAGAGGCGGGTGCGGGCTCGGCGTGTGGCCAGCAGAGTGGGGGTGATGGCGGGAGCTGGTGAAAGGGGGCGGGTATTAGTAGCGGGATGCGGGCGGAGAGGGGTGTCGCAGTGCAGGCAGATGGGTTCGCTGGCGGGAATAGGGTGCGAGTGGAGGGGGCAGTGGCGGGAGCCGGACCCCGGGAGGAAGGGGTTAGGGGAGGGGGTGGTGTCTCCGGTGGCGAGAGTGGGCGGTGTTGGAGGAGTGGGTGGGGTCCGCGGTGGCGAGAGTGGGCGGGAGCGGAGCCTGCACAATGGCTGTGCTGGCAGGGGTGTGGCCTCAGAAGTGGTCTGGTGGTGACGTGGCAGCCTCCTTGAAGGTAGAAAGAGGGAGGTACGTGGCAGACCACCAGGAGTATCGCGGAGACCGTGGGAGCAGGTTGTGGCGAGGTGGCCTGCTGAGACGGAGATGCCGGGAGGTGGCGACGCGGCGAAGGATCCCGAGAGGCACGGAGTCTGTGGGCATGGAGAGATGCGAGGGTGCGTCGTGGTGATGGGGCTCCTGAGTACGGTGGTGGCGGGATGACGGGTCTCTCCTGCGGCTGTGACGTCCGTGGGGAGCGAGGGTCCCCGTTCTTTGTTTGGGACGCGCCGTTGTGAGATTGTGCACCGTCCTCTGCAGTGGGGACGGCTATGGAAAAACCCCTGTCCTTTTTTGGGACTCCTTGCACCCCACCCCACCCACCGCTTTGTGCCAGAGCGGTGTGAGGTTAGGGACTTGGTGTGAACAGTGTTGGGTCTTCAATTAGCGCTGGCCAGGTTCGGGGAGATGCGACACTGTGGAGAGTCCTCTGCTTGCGCGGTGGGGTCAAGGCATTGTAAGGCAGGTTTGGGGAGATGCGATACCATGGGGCGTTCCCTGCCCACACAGTGGGGACATGGTGTTGAATGGCAGGTTTGGGGAGATGCGACAAAGTGTGGGATATACCCTGCCCGCGCATTTGAGACGTGTATTGGAAGGAAAGACCTGGCTTGCGCGGGCCGGATGCTAGTGCCCAATCATGGTCTTTGTGCTGCTCCCTAAAGATGGCCGCCGCTGCAGAAATGCGGGGCGCCGCCCCTGCCTTTGCCGCAGTGGGGGAGGGGCACGCCATGAACGCCCGCTGTTCTTGCCTCTTCTTCGGCCCCTCCCCCTCCGCTGGCTGCAGACATAGGTTGGGCGGTGCGCAGGCGCAGACAAGCGAGGGGGCTGGCGCAGCGGAGTGAATTAGGAGCCTCTGCGTGGCGCACTAGTGGCCACTCCCTTGATCTGCTGGGTAGTGATGGCCTCGTCGCTGCCAGGCTGCAGGGATGCGAGGAGGAAGGGGAAGGAAGAGGAGGAAGAATGGTGGGTGGTTTAACCTGTAAGGTGTGGTCACCTCCCCAGTGCAGCAGCGGGGTGCAGAAGGCGGTAAGCCAACGCTTTTGTCTTTTGTGTGTTGGGGGAGGGGGTGACTGCCATGTGGTGCCAGCTTGTACAAGACCTGGAAAGGACAGGTGGGGGTCCCTGTGACACCCGGGAAGGTAGAACGTGGCGGTATGGCTCAGTTATCCACCTTCTCGGGTGCGGAGGAACGGATATTTATTTTATAAATAGACATTGGGTTGCTGGATGAACCAAGTTATTGTTCTTGGTATAAAAGGGATTTGAGGAACCTCTTCGGTCGCGGTGGTTCCTAAAAACTAACCTTGGAGCTCCAGGTTTTTGTATTCTGCAGCCTTGTAGTCCTGGAGATGGTGCTATTCATTTTCAAATATTCTTGCCATGATGTCATCTTCATAGACCGTTTTTATTGCATTGGTGCCAGGCATCAAGAATAAGCCCTGGGACGAATCAGAAAAGTGTAAAGGTGGTTACAAGACTGGTTGTACGTCAGATTCCCTGAGTTGGAATTTTGAATTGATGCTTTAGATTTTATCATTTTTCAATTTGGAGTCACTGAAAATTGCTTAAGACAAGATAACAAAGGAACCGTTCCAATTCTGAATTTTACTTTATTTATTGATTGGGGGGGCTAGTTAATGGTGCTCATTGTTAAGGATTTTGGTTCTCTGCAGGATTTTGATGTGTTTGCCTTGTTTTCTTGCCCTGCCCATCTTACCCTCTGTCTGATTCTGCAGGATTAAAATGTAGTTGCAAAAACATAAACCGATATCTTAGAGAGTTTTGCTTTCATTTTAAGTAGTTTGAGAGACAACGGGTGGCCAAAATCTCGTGATTTATTAGGATTTTCCAGATTCTTGTGATTCTTAACGATTTGCATGGGTTTTTTTGTCTGCCTGACTGAGGAATAGGGACTCAGATATTTCCATGATGGTGTCTCTTGCCCACGTGGCGCTTTAAAGACAATCCCAGACCACCATTTTGGAGCTGTGCGAGAAGGCTCAGGGTCCCCGCAAGGCGGGACCACCCCCGCCCCTTCTCAGGAGGACATAAAGGGGGAGGGCTTCGTGCAGATGGAGAGGGTGTGTGTGTGTCTGTGTGAACGCTTTCTAAGGTTTAGAGCAAGAACATTGAGGGTCTTTAATGTTGCTTCCTAAGGCAAAGAACAACATGGCTTTCTCAGTTTATTTTGTATTATCTTGCTTTCCTTTATCCTGCCTCCTGACGTCTTTGCAGAAATTTTTGCCATATTTGGTCACACGGTGTCTGCATTCCTCCCCTTCCCTCTCCCTTTTTCTTTGTGTAAGGGTGCACGGATTTGTTTAAATAATTTCCTTTGCACAGGATATCCATCCAGGGCCTCCAAAGGGGGTCCTTGATGCTGACAATATTGCTGCATAACTTAAAAAAATTGTTTTAAGGGAAATTTCTTGTGGGAAGCAGGGTTGGAGGTGTCTATGGAATGCAAGAGGGCTTTGTGTGGAGGCCATTTTGTCTACAGATGAGGGAACAGGAGGAAGGGAGGGCGTTGATGGCGGACAGCTTCGAGAGCCTTCTAGAAGGAGGATGGGGGAGGGGCGGAGGAAGTTCTTTGTCTGGTTTGTGCCTGCGCGCCCTTTCTTGTGGAACAACGGAATGGGAAGGGACATGTAGGCTGGGTTTAGTTCACATTGACTTTTTTATTGCTTTTATTTTTAATTGATTTTTATTGCTTTTATTTTTAATAATTCATTATTCAGGTTTTTAAGTATTTGAATTTCGTTAATGTTTTTCAGGCGTCTAAATGATAATTAAGTATTGAGTAAAATGTGAGACGAGGAAAAACATGGAATGCTATCACTGCTCTTACGAACTTAGGTTTTTTTAAAGAATTTAAAATCATTAACGTGTACTTGTATAACTTTTTCTCCCTTAAATGCCTCCCTTTCAGGAATGATGGTTAGATTAAAAAATGCAATTTAAGTCCATAGAAAGCACGATTTGTATTGAACATAATTCAATATATTCAAAAATGTAGCTCAGATGGTTTTACTTGTTGCTTTTAACCAAGTATATTTTAGGTAATAGAGCATAATAAGAGTTTTGTACTGTGGTTCTCAGTTAAACTCAGACTTTTGTATATGAAAAAAACCTGTAAAAATAGGGAAAGGGAAGAAACTAAAGTCAGAACATGCTAATTCTGAGATGAGTCCGCTATTAATATTCAGTAGAGGTCTATGAGAATAGTTTTTTTGTATTTTGTTATAGTGTATTTATGCATATATGATTAGCAAAAGTAGGTTTACAGTTGTGAATTACGTGCACAAGAATTTATTTTTGTATTTATCTGCCCTACAACTGGTAAACCTACTTGAATCTTTGGATGAATAACATGCCACCCTATGGATATATATACCGTGCCGTATTTTGTTCAACAGTTGATGAATTTGGCGGCTTATTTCCACTTATTTGCTATTGTAAAAACTTGCTAGCACATTTACAGTCAGGTTAGTGGTTTCTATTGCATTGTCTAGTAGGAGTGGAATTACCACAGTGAACAGTATTAGGAAATGCCAGAGGGCAAAGACTTTCATTGCCACTAGAACTTTCTCTACTACTCAGCACCTGAGGTGTGAAGTCGTTTACTTTGATAGGACTTTGATTTGCCTTCCTCCCAAAAAGGAATCTCTAGCATCATTTATTTTGTGTATCTGGAAATACGTGTCCCAGTTTTTTTGTAAGTGCTCGAATTTTGTGGTTTTATTAGAGTTGTCAAGAACACTTGACATTCGGGACACTAGCTTTTCCATCTCCATTAAAAATATTTCCTCCCATTCTGATTGTCCGCTGCCCCCCCCCTCCGACCATAATCATATTCTCTGAAATGGGCCTTTTGTTCCCAACTTCAGGAGACGTTCAAATGATGCGTTGAACCCGCCATTAGGTATCCCAACTGAAATGGGACCCTTTCTTAACTAAATAAAATACATGTGGACTTGCATCAGGCAAGAAAACCTTAGGTGTGATGTACAAATGTGATCTTTAAAATGATCTCTGCTCTTGCTTGTTGATGACGTGCATGATTATATTTTTGAAGCAATCAGGAAATTTGGGGGAGGTGGTTATTAAAAGGCTAGCTTTTTTTGTGCCATGCATCACAGAACATGAAAAAACACAAAAAAAGAAAGAAATGACAGTAAGGACCCCATGGAACTTAGTTCTTCCCCCCAAGGATCAGCTTTCCGCGTGCTTTTTGTAAAACGCCTCTCCTTGGGCCACTGGTGAGAAGGGTCTTTTGTTCCAGCTCTAAAATGGCGCCTGCAGCTCCTGGACTAGGGGAGGGTGTGGCGCCGCCATTTTGTGACTGCGCTGCTGCTCAGCGAGAAAATGGCGGCTGCACGCAGTCCTTTGTCTCTCTGCTGCCTCCTTCTGCACCCGCCAGAGTGAGCGTGCGCAGGCGCTTGCTGATGTCATCTCCATAAGCTTTATCAGGCTTCTATATACAGAAAGATCTATTTTAATTAAACAACGTTTCAAGTCATTTTCTTTCCAACCCACTTAGCTATTATTTCAAGGGAATTTCAGTTTGAACAGGATGCCTGTCTAGATAGATTGATTGATTGATTTATACGCATATGTAAGAAGGCTGTTTCATGTTTGCTTCGTTTTCTCCCTAGGTTTTCTAATGGGAAATTGTGGTTTTAGGATAAAACCTGGCTGTTGGGGGTCAAAACGTGTGAATAATGTATTCATTTACCTCTTTTTCCTGATTTGTGGACATAGATAGCATTGATCTGATGTCATCTCTGAATGTTATTCTAATTTTAAAAATTACAGCTTCTTAATCAAAACTTTGTCTTTGATAAAGCTCTACATTCAGCCGTTTGGGGAAGTACTACGTGTTTTATTTTTCCGACCTCAATGAAGTGTACTCACTGACACCCCTTTATTTTGGACCAGGGACCGCTTACACCTGAGACGCACGACGGAGCAGCACGTCCCTGAGGTGGAAGTTCAGGTCAAGCGCAGGAGGACAGCTTCCCTGAGCAACCAAGAGTGAGTTGCCCACTTGGCTGAGGACCCATTTAGGGTCCAGGTGCCCTTCAAAATGGAGCAGAGCCTCCTGCAGTGGGAGGGGTCACAGAAATGTGTTTGATTCAGTTACAGGAGTCCATATGATGCAGGAGAATGGACAGAAAAGCACAGTGGCATCATCCTTAACATACTAGATCTTCTAATGTCACGAACATGTCAGTAAAACATGTGTTGCCTTTCCCTGTGCTTGAGTAGGGTTTCATCTAGATGAAATTCTGTCCTTCCAGCCTACTGTTGGCAGGAAGTTCCTCTGTTTTGTAACTTGGGTTGTCAGTAATTTTTTTCTGTGCTTGGAAAACATTCTGAGCACTGAGGATATGTTGTTAATGTATGGCTTCTTGCTTGCATTTGCTGCATTTAGATTTCTGTTAGGGCCTTATCCAGTTACAGTGGAAATTTACGTATTTCTTTCTCATTTAGGAAAGAGATGCATGTACACAGCACTTGTACATTTAGGTTCTGAGAAAGGAGATTTTGATTAAAAATCTAGGATCAGATTTAGTGGCCAGATAAAGATTTGAGTATTCATACATAAAGATCATGACAATCACAGCTGGGACCATATTTTTTTAAAGCTGTTACAGATAATATTTTAGAATTACAAGTATTAATAATGCAGAAAGAAAATATCTTTATAAACAATTTGAAGGCCACAAGGGAGAATCCACTCGTTTACATGGGCCATTTTACTTTCATGACCCACATATATACAGAAACACTTAACACAGTCAGACTGCTGGTTTATCATGCTTGTAACACCAGCAAGTGACACAGGGGCAGTTATTAGTTACTATCTCTCTGCCTGGGAGAAAGACTGGAAATATCTGATCACCAACCCCTAGTGCTTAAAGAATTCTTTCCAGGTAAGAAGGTCAGAAAGTGAGTCTTAGGTGTGTGGTGCTCATGCATTTTTAGGGAAAGCTCTAATTATATGTTGTTATTCCTTGGGTGTAGGATCCCCAGAAAAGGTAAGTACCCTCTGTTCCTCCGTGTGTGCAGAGATGTCTGTTTCCTGGGTTTGTTGTTTCTTCACGATGTGATGTCATGCTCTGGCCCTGAGTAATGTCAAGGTCTCTGTTGCAGCATCTCACTGTGTGTCCTGTCCTCTTGTCACAGGTGCCAGCTCTATCCGCGGCGATCTCTGCAGCAGCAAGTACCTGTGGTGGACTTCCAGGCCGAGCTGAGGCAGGCCTTCTTAGCGGAGACCCCAAGAGGTGGTTAAAGATACCTTGGGGGATTCCCCAGGTAGCTGGTTCCAAGCGCAGAAAACAGGTTAGAGCTGCAACAGACACGACCAGGGAGACAGGAGTCTTCACAGAGCAGGGTTTCATAGGTCACATAAGCATTTAAGTAAGTTAGAAGAGTATTTTTATTGTCCCTTGAAACACGTCCTACAATAAGCACTTTGCAGGAAATTTCTTAAAAAAATAAAAGCACGACCATAATACTCTTGCCACAGACATTTTTGTCATGTGTCTGCATTCCATTTCATTGTGATGCATGCTTTTTAAAATAATTTTCATAATTTATATTTCCAACCTTAATTAATAATACCTTATGAAAAATCATTAGAAATGGTTGTGAAAATCCTGCTAATGAATGTTTTAGACTTCCCTCTATGGAGGAGAGTCTGATTTTTTTTCCCTGCTGTTAGTTTGAATATATAGCTTCAAGGGATTAGTGCATAAAACAGTTTCCTCTGATGTACAAAGAAAAACTAGGAACATAAAATGCATTTTTAAATTTTTATGGATAATGAAGTATTAATACTCACTGGTCAGGTTTTATTGCCTCGAAAGTGCCATTCACAGACCATGTACGACCTGCACTGGTTACATTTATTTGTGCCCTTTGAATTAATAGGTACACATCACATTCATTAGCAAATAAAAAGCTAACTTACTTTCCTGTGCTTAGTTACTAACTATTCCTTTTTGGTTTTTTTTTTCCTCACATTTTTTTTGTTTTCACCAATGTATTTTAATCAGTTGAAAAATGTAATAAAGATATGATCTATGGTTTTTCAATGTGCTCTAGATTTATTTGCAGTCTGTCTTTTTATGTTGGTGCCTTCCATTCCTAGGAAAAAGCTGTTTGCATTTTTATTCTGATTTAATACTATAGTTTTATCTTGTGACTTTTTTTAATTTTAAGATTGGCGTGATCGCACTCAGTCCTAAGAGGTTTAATACATGATTTTTATAATAGCTAAGAGGGTAAAGTAGGCATGGATGTTTTCTTCATTTCTATTTTTATAAATATTATCTACCCCCAATTAAGTCCTGAATATAGCCACCATGAAAGCAAAGGAGAAATGTTTCTTTAAGAAAAACCATCTCCTGGTAAATTCATAATCTCAGCCGCCTCCTGGGACCACCTGAACTTGAATGAAGGACAAAGGAATCCATTTCAGACTATGGTGATGTCCAGTCATTGCTTTGTCTATCCTCAGTGGAAGCACATGTTTAAATGACTAAATGTGCGCACACGTGTCCCTTTAACGGATGTTTTTTAGTCTTTACAGAGCAGGCCACATACTCTTTAAGTTTCTAAGTATATTAAATTTCACCTTGTGATCTGAAGGTGATAGGGCCATCACCTCAATGGTCAAGTGCTGGTTGTGTCTGAGCAGCACAAGTGTGTTAGGGTTATTTATTTTTTAAATTAATTTTAATGAGGTGACATTAATAAATCAGGGTACATATGTTCAAAGAAAACATCTCCAGGTTATCTTATCATTCAATTATGTTGCATACCCATGACCCAAAGTCAAATTGTCCTCTGTCACCTTCTATCTGGTTTTCTTTGTGCCTCTCCCTCCCTCTACTCCCTCCCCCCACCCCGAAACCACCACACTCTTGTCCATGTTTCAGTCCCATTTTTCTGTCCCACCTATTTATGAAATCATGCTGTTCTCAGTTTTTTTTCCATTTTACTTACTTTGCTCCTTATAATGTTATCAAGGTCCATCCATTTTGTTGTAAATGATCTGATGTAGGGTTATTTTTAGAACAGGTTGGCATAGCTCTGACCCATGCACAGGGATTAGTTTTTCTGAATAATATTTTACTGCCACTTAGCATTGCCTGATAATTTGCACGTGGTCTGAGGTTGCCTTGGCAAGACAGCCAGGGGGATTGGCTGGCAGAACCTAACAAGACTGCTTTCTGAAAGGAAACCTGGCATTTCCCCTGAACCACATGGTTTAAGAAAGGGTGTGCAGAACAGATAAGGAAGGATTGGGTGTCCTTGTAGTGACCATCACAGGGAGAAGAAAGGGGTGGGTCAGATCTCAGAGCCACTGTGAAAACGGGAATACATGAAGGTGGGTAGTTTTGAAAAATTATTGTTCGACAGGGAGGGACCAATAGGGACAGAAAGGAAGGGAGAGAATGAGAAGCATCAGTTGTTCAGTGTTGGCACCTTGGTTGTTCATTGATTGCTTTCTCATGTTTTTTGATCCAGAAGCTTCGGCAGAGTGGTGGACCCCTCTTACTACTAAACAGTGACCTTGGGCTCAATTTAGCAACCTTGGAATTGAAACCTGGGTGCTCTGTGAACCAGGCCAATGCCCCATTCACTGCCCCACCATCTGATCAGGCTAAGAATTTTAATTGACTTTTAAAGAGGGAGAGAGAATGGAGCTTATTAGCAGGAAGCATCAACTCAATAGTAGTTGGTCCTTGTACCGGATTTGATCAAGGAAGCCCAAGGATTTGAACCAGCAAACTAGGAATTCTAGATAAATGCTTTAGCCACTGCACCACCATAGGTCAGGCATAGCTAGGCAGTTGTAAAGACATTTGAACCCTTGATACATTTTCTTCAATAAATAAAATTAAATCCATGTGAGTGATAGCCAATAAAAGCAGGAAAACAAATATACCAAACATCTTCCACACCCATGTTTTAACCAAAGCATGAGTTTGCAATTTAGTTTTCAACCATTTCTTTTTGTTTTTAAAATGTCAGTAGTTAGAATCTTGCTTTTTCAGCCAGTTTAATTTCTATATAATTCATGTAAGTGCACATCAGTAGGTAATGTTAATCATTTTATTGCATATTACTAACATAGTGAATAAATGGTAGTCCATTTCCGTTTTTTTTTATGTTGGGTTTTTTCCTCTAAGTTTTTAATACTGTTAAGAATGGTTAATTCTATATATATATATTTGGCACCTTGCTTTGAGTTAGAGACAGTACTGCCAGGTGTAAACATGATTTTGATATCAGTGTTTCTTTACATGGCTTCCTAACAGCAGCATAAGCACTGACATCTGGAATCATTAGTGTGCTAGATGGTTACCGTCATGTTTCATCCAGGTCTCCACAACTATTAACAGATCCAGACAAGGAAACTGTTCCGCTTTTAACTGGCATTGCTTTGTCGATAAGTTTTCCATTTGTTACCTGTTTCTCTTGTTCCTCGTGACACTTGTCCATTTTTGGGTGAAGGGGGTCTCCTCACTTGAGATTTGAATTGAGCTCTCTTGATGTGTGACTGAAGTCCTTGATGTCTCTAAATTGTTGAATGAATTTCTCCTGGCCTCGCCTGACCATGTCATCTTTTGACTTTTAGGACCTTGACATTGTAATGCAGTTTTAATCATTTGCAAGTCCACACACTTTTTCAAAGTATGAGAAGTTCTATGGCAGAACCTGGGATGTGTCAGGCAGGGACTTGGGCTCAATGACTTGGCTGTGTGTCTGCGGTGTAAGGTTATTGAACGTAACTACTGCTACCTCATTGCTGAGTGATGTCATGGCTCCAATGTCTCTGCCTTCCTGAGGCATTGTGTTCTGTGCTCTGGAGATAAAGTTCGTATCTTTCTACATGAGTTTCATGATCACTGTGAGATAGATTTAGTGATGAGAAAACTGATTGTAAATTAAAGCTTTTAAAAATATATTTTAACCTCCAGTTAGCCCCATCCTTCTGTGTGGATTGGTGAAGAACCAAAAGGGAATCCAACATTCTAAAAATAGAAATGGAGAATAATTTTTTCCTCACCATTTGCTCTTCTGATCATGTCCTCGAGTTAGTTCCACATGGCAAAGTCTTCAACACACCCTTTATTATTTTGATGTTGCTGTAGTTCATTTCCAGCATCTCAATGATTACATTTACATTGTCCTGAAATTGATGATTCAGTATTAGCTCAGACAGTCTACTGGCCTTTTTGTAAGTTTCTGTTTAAGCGCTAGAGGACAGACTCTGGAAATGCATTATCAGATGTAGCTATTGTTATGACAAAAACAAAATGATCATTCAAAAGAATAGTTTGTGTGAATTATTTAATGACCATAATTAGCAGATTAAGACCCTTGCTTAATTTGTTGATGTTCTGTTATACTAGAAAACTTAGTAAAGTGGGGGAAATAATATTACAATGCATTTTCTTTAATTTTGAAGAAGTTTGCCTATGTGTATCCCTTTAAGCATTCAAAATTGCTATGTCTCCGTTTAACAAAGGAAGGCTAAGTGATGACTTGCTAATATATTAATTCTAGGGGAGAAAAGATGGCCTAAAATTTTTTAAAAAATCAAGTGGGAGGGAAAGGGAGCATGGAGGTTGAGGTTGGTTGAGCCAAGAAGCAAAAGCTTGCAATAAGTTCAGATGGAGAAATTTAAGGATATTAAACTGGCACCTTGACAGGATGAGGTGTGAACTTGGGACCAGATAATGAAGTGATACTCTAAGGATAGAAAAAGAACAGGGAATGAGAAATGAAGCTAGTTGCTGAAACATTTCAGAGTTCATATGAAAATTCAAGGTAGGGGGGAAAGTCAGTAGTTGATACGTACACACAGGGATAGGTGAACGTTTAGTTGGTTTAGGTTGTGACGCTGTCAGGTATAAAAACGTCAATGTATTGGGCACCTTAAGTGAACATAGCTAATAGAATTCCATATACCAGATATAAGTAAAAGTTCACAAAGCCTGGGTGCCTACTTGGAGTGAAGGAGATGAGTGAACTTGGAATGTGATCAGGGAGCCGAAGGGGGAGTAGTGATGAGGTTCAGTGGTTACCCCTAGCACAGACAGTGCAGCCAGACCATGCTTTCTCCGCAGGCTCCGCCCACTGCCCGAGCCTCAGCCCCAGCTTGCATTGTTTGTAGCAGAACTTGGGTCACCCTTTGTAGCCCTTCCTTAGGTCTTAAAGATCCCGGAACGGTGCTGTGGACATTGTCAAGGAGCAACCGCGAACATGGTAAGATTTATCCCCGCCTGGACCCCACCCCACCCCCGGGTGTAGCTGAGGGTCGGTAGGGAGGGATAGCAGGGCCAGCATGAAGGATGGGGAATGGTAGCAGGGAAAGGAGTCGGTCTCCTGGGAAGGTATATGCTCAGTAACTAGGCATGGTCCCTTGGGGGCCAGCAGCTGGGCACATCAGTGTCCACTCACATTGGGGGAAATGGTTGGAAAAATGCCTGAAGTCCAACATTAGTGTGAATAAACACAAATGTCAGTGCTAAGAGACGCTTTGGTGGCAGACAACACCCTTGTGGAGGTCAAGGGTTTAAGCAGCACCAGAGAAAGATCTGAATGACTGCACCCTAACCCCAGTGTGCGATTCTGTTCCAGGTGAGGTAAGCTAGGGACCTGTTCCTAAAAGGAAACAGGAAGGCTTTCCACAAAGGAGTGAGAAATGGTTCCTGAAAACTGGAGGAGAAAGTAACCTCGATTTTTCACTGTGGGTGTTCTAGTAATGGCCACAGTAAGGATGTAGAGGCAAAGTATGTATGTCTCTATACCGAGATCTCAGTGGAATGGGCCCGAAGAATACAACACTGTATAAAGGTTCCCAGTGAGGACAAAGAAGAGTTGGAAGGCTGATCCATACCATGAATGATAGGAATGAGGGACAGCCCTTAGGGGAACTAAAAAAAACAGGTCTGTCTGGGTTTGACAGAAGCCAGCCAAGGTTTTGATAGAGGGGATTTTCCACCATGGGGCATGGTGATGAGACACAGTGTTAGGTGTTGAGAGGAAATGGGGATAAGAATCAGGAAGTCAGATATGGAAAGGATGAAGCTATAGGGTCAGAATGACGAACAGCACAGGAGGGTGTCCCACATTCAGCCAGGATCTGTTGGGGAGCCCTGGAGGCACATTGAAGGGGTGGGCGTGGGAGGAGAGCCCCCAGAGCAGCAGGTGATTGTCTCCTCCCCTTGCAGACTGTGGGGAAGAGCAGTAAGATGCTGCAGCACATCGACTACCGCATGCGCTGCATGCTGCAGGACGGCCGCATCTTCATCGGCACCTTCAAGGCCTTTGACAAGCACATGAACCTGATCCTTTGCGACTGTGATGAGTTCAGAAAAATCAAGTGAGGCCGTATGGGAAAGGGGGGGGACAAGGGAAGTTGACCAACCAATTATTGGGGGCAGGTGGCTGTTGGAGTGCTTCTGGAGGGGGTGGCACACAAGTGTCACGTGTCAGAGCACCCGGGCATTCATGACCTTAACAGGTACTTACTGGTCTGTAAACGTTTTACTAGGAGATGTTGGTTACAGAGTTCAGAAGGGATTCTCAGACCTTTTTGTGATAGAAAATTTTAGATATTGTGTGCCCACCCCCACATAGATTTCAGGAACTGGGCAATTCCTGAATTCATCAACCTCCCTGACCTCAACTTGTGGTCCCCAGGCCAAAGAATGCCAAGCAGCCAGAGCGGGAGGAGAAGCGCGTGTTGGGACTGGTGTTGTTACGAGGCGAGAACTTAGTTTCCATGACAGTGGAGGGACCTCCCCCCAAAGATGTAAGGATGAAGGACAGCAGGACATGTGTATGTGTTTGTAGGGGTATCCTGCGTGGGTGGGGTTTGTTTGCTGTGTTCCGCCATCACAGGCCAAGGAGCAGCAGGTCCGGGGTGTCTGCCCCATCATGTCATTACTGGCTTGGTGAATACCAGGGAAATACATAACTCCACCTGATGGGTACTATAGTTTAGTGGGAATCACCCACGTATTTTCTCTCAGTAGTGTCATAAAGTAACATCACATGTGACCTATAGGGACTCTGCACTGGGCATTTATCCACTTATTCTGTAGACTAATACAAGATGGTATGGGGCACAGTGGGAAGGAGAGAGGTTTCAGGGATGCTCTCGGATGATGGACTGGTCAGTCCCTGAATCACAAGCTCTCCTGTTTTCTGGTTGCAGACTGGCATCGCCCGTGCCCCACTGGCAGGCGCTTCTGGAGGCCCTGGGGTCAGCAGGGCAGCGGGTAGAGGAGTTCCGTCGGGGGTTCCCATTTCTCAGGCACCTGCAGGGCTGACAGGCCCTGTCCGAGGGGTTGGGGGACCCTCCCAGCAGGTGAGCAGACTAGGAGGTTTTATGTTACTGGGAGGACCCTGGCCAGAGCTCAAAGCTTGATAGACTGGTGTACCCTCCTGAGTAAACCTCACATGACATTGTGGGGCGGGGGGACCTAGGGACAGGTGGAAAGTTGGTTTGCATCTCATTTGGATAATCGATTTTATTTAACTTATTTGCTTCTCTGATGTTCTTGTTGAACTAAAACTTCTTTTATTTCTTCCTATTTTGAAACATCCCCTAGTTTTTTGTGAGCAGTGTAGTTAATGGGCCATGATCCGTCCACCACCCTTGATTCTCTCTTGAGTGAGGTGAGGGTGCATGTTGGTGACCCCTGCTATCTCTCCGGCCATGCTCCTCAGGTGATGACACCCCAGGGACGGGGCACTGTCACAGCAGCGGCCGTGGCAGCCACTGCCAGCATCGCTGGGCCCCCGACGCAGTACCCGACAGGGCGGGGGACACCCCCCGCACCTGTGGGCCGGGCAAATCCCCCTTCAGGTAAGAAAACTAGGAACCAGGAGGCCAAGTGAGTTTGGTTCTTAGTTAGCTGGTCAGTGGAAGGGTTTTGTAGCATCTAGACATGAGGGCAGCAATACTCTTTAGAAGATAATGGAATTAAGAGTCAGCCTTTGCCTAACAAGGGTCCTGGCCAAGCCTCATACCGCCCCAGGGGACACTGGCTTTCCATTGAGAAGGTCGGGACACCGTTGAGTTGCCCTGGCTTCCATGGTTAGAGGGCAAGGAGACTTGGGTCAACTACTTGGTGTCTGGGACTGTTTTTTCCTCCTATCTCTGGTTTAGCTGTCACCTTCCTGTTAGGCCTTTGATGCCCCACTCTCCTTCCCAGGCATCATGGCTCCTCCCCCGGGAATGAGACCGCCCATGGGACCTCCGATTGGGCTTCCCCCCACGCGAGGGACCCCCATAGGCATGCCACCCCCAGGAATGAGACCGCCTCCACCAGGGATTCGAGGTGAGTGCGGGTCACCTGCGCTCGGTAGGTGACAGGTGCCTGGAGTCCTCGGAGCCCCTCTGACATGTGACGATCCCTCATGGGTTCTGCTTCTCATTTCAGGTCCACCACCCCCAGGAATGCGTCCACCAAGGCCCTAGGACACAGTTGGGTCTTTAGTCACTTTTCCTGCAGTGCGTCTTTGTGAAACTGTAGAGTGTCTGTAAGCTTCCGTCCCCTCCGCTGCATTGCTTAATGTTTGCTAATAAATGCATAAACCGATGAACGAGTCAGGTGCCGTGCTGGTTTTCTTTGCCTCCTTCCTGCTGGTTGTGTTGAGGTCAGAGTGAGGAACATGGGGGTTTTCCTTGTCATGAGCGATGAGGGTCAAGTCAACCCGGCAACTCAAGTAACCAATTTTCTAGTTATAAGAATGGTTGTGACAGTCATGGAAGCTTCCTTACTCTCCACTCTGCTTTGACTGGTGTTGGGTGTCATAAACTTCACACATGGAGAGACTTACTATCCATCTCCTTGGGGTTAAGGGGTTGAACTGAGACTAGTGACCTGCTCAACATCTCTGCTGTAGACACCCGCAGGGATGCAACAGGTACCAAGAACACACGGGCACACATTAAGAACACATGGACTAGGAGGGAGGTACGTGTTTTTCTCAGCAGTTCCGCAACCAATGACCAGATGGTTGATGCTCTGCATGGGCGGTCAGAGCACATGGCGCTCTCCTGGAGGCAGAATCTCTTCCTGGCCATGGGTAGGTGTCTACTTACACATCTTTATGTTACTGGCAGCAACTGGGTATTGGGCAACCAGGGGAGGACAAGTTGGAGAGAAGTTGTGTTCCTTAAGGCTTAAGACGAATATCCAGTTGATGCTCTTGAGTAAGGCCAGTTGATGATGATGTCCACTGGGTCTCTTTGTGACGTATTTGAAGTGTTCAGAGGGGTCGATAGTCACCTCCAGTTGAAAATTTAAAAGTAAAAGTTAAACAGAAGGGCTGGAATAGGCAGGTGCAGACTGGTTGACGCTAGAGCCCTGACACTTGACTTACAAGGAAAGGATTAGAAGCAGCTTTCATGACAGGTTTTACCTGGGGAAGGAGTTGAAGTGGCTCTGGTTAGAGAGTAACTCCTTAACAACATGAGACCAATCAGTCTCGATTTTTTTATTTCCCAGCAGGGGTTTGTGTACATTGGTCATCATTTTCATCTTTTAAATGATGGCCTTTCGAGTTGGTATCACCCAAGGATGATGAACCTTTGACAAAATGCGAGTTGCTGTTGATTGATGGTCACTGTCAGGTAAGGAACTTACCCAAGCCACCCTTGGTCTAAAAGATGGGATAAAACAGGTTCGGTGGGTGGGACAGGTGATAACACTGGAGAGTATATGGACATCCCTGTTCTTTTTATACAGGGACAGAGTGAGTCAGAGAGAGGGATAGATAGGGACAGACAGACAGGAATAGAGAGATGAGAAGCATCAATCATTAGTTTTTTGTTGCCATTGTGACACCATAGTTGTTCATTGATTGCTTTCTCACATGTGCCTTGACCCACGGGCCTTTAGCAGACAGAGCCACCCCTTGCTGGAGCCAGCGACCTTGTGTCCAAGCCGGAGAGCTTTTGCTCAAGCCAGATGGGCCCGCACTCAAGCTGGCGACCTCAGGGTCTCGAACCTGGATCATCCGCATCCCAGTCCAATGCTCTATCCACTGCGCAACCACCTGGTCAGGCTGGACATCCCTGTTCTTAACTGAAGTCGGCATTCCCTTTCAATAATCGGCTAATGTTTCCTTTTTTGGAAGGGCAAGCAATCGTCTTCACATAGATCTCCAGGCATGGATGGCCCATAGGTTTTAGCTAGAGTAATTATGCAGGAAATAAATATACACGAAATATCCCCTAGTAATTCTGAGCACTGTGTGTGTATATATACACATATAGACACTATCTCCTTACAGTAAGAAGAGAGATGAGAAGTATAAATTCCTTATTTTGGCACCTTAGAAGTTTATTAATTGCTTCTCTCAGAATAAGTGACCCCTTGGGCTTCAAGCCAGGAATTTTTGGGATTGTGTAAGATTCCATTTCTAACCAGGTGACCCCCGTTCTCAAGCCAGCAATGTGCTGGGCTTCAAGCCCATGGGTGACCCCTTGCTCAAACCAGAGACCTTTGAGTGCTCCTATGTCCTCATGTTCAAGCTAGACCTGGGTCTTCTGCGTCCCAGGTTGATGCTGTCTACTGGTCCACTGCCTGGTCAGGCATGCAGGACATTTGAAGAAAGATATCTAACATACCTGAGAGAGGTGGTAGTTCACTGCCAGACCACCACAGTGAGTCCTCCTGCCGTTGGATGGTCTATAATTCCGTTTGTTTGACAACAAAACCCCTTTTTAGCACAGTAAAGTAATATATGTCTTATTCCCTTAAAAGATAGCATCCTGCAACTTAAAGAACACTGAATCTGAATTGGTGAGGTGCTATCTATATCTAGATGGATGTTCTAGATGACATTATGACACACAGGTGTTCACGTAATTGCGTGGGGGGGGGGGTTAAGATAATTATGGCTCCTGTTATAGGTATGAGCAGCTTTCCATGGGGACAAACCAACATAGCAGTAAATTCCTGGTGTCTCTTCTACTTCCTTTATTCAAGTGAGTGTTAAGTTCAAATAAAACACCATTGAGAAATAGCTTCCTGGTTTACTAGTCTCATGAGCTGTGATTCCATGTTTCACACCCTGTATACTGGGCTAGAGACGTTCAAAATGGTTTACAGAATAGTTTCAAATAGAATCATAAAGTATAATAGTGATGTCACCTTAATCTAAATATTTTTTAAGTTATTGTTGGAATTCGGGTTTAATAAACTGACATCATCTATGAAAACATTATCATCAAAAGAGATGAAGGGACCCTGCTTTTGCATAAACTCATTAGTTCTTAGTAGTATCATGCCACATTTCCAAAGTCCTGTCATTTTTCCAGCTTCATACATACATAATTAATAAGTTGCATTTGATTATCTAGGTTTAGGGACAAGTAAGTCTTACGTACTGTCAGAAAATTCTAAGTCTAGTTGAGTCTTGAACAGTATGGTTTGAACCACATAGGTCTATGTAGCAGATGGATATTCATATAAACACAGTTAGCCTTGTGTACCCCCAGGTTTCTCAATCCACAGATGAAAAACAACCTCGAATGGCAAACCGTGTTTTCTATCCATGGATGTGAGGAGTCAATGCATGGCATCATTATTTGCATTTTATGTGAGGGACAGAAGCCACCACAGATATGATGTCCTGGGCTACCTAAGGGTGACTGTAGCTACATTTTGGGGGAGTCTGGGTTTTAAACTGCTGGGTATCTACACCCATAAACAGTGTATTGTTCAAAGATGAGCTGGATCCAGTATCTAGATCTAGAATTATATTTTATGATCCAAAGTCATCCCCTTGGGTCAACAATTCCCCATGACTCCCACTATGGGAATTGGAGAGAGAGAGAAACATGAACTTGTTCTACTTGGTTGTCCCCGTTCATTGTGCGCACATTGGTTGCTTCTCCTGTGTGCCCTGACCCAGCATCAAAGCTGCAACCTTGGCACATTGGGAAAACTTCATGAGTTTTTTTCAGGTACAGGTTCCTGAGATAATAGTAGATTGACAGGCTCTATTCTAACCTTTTTGTTGTTGTTTTTGTTACTTGGGTTTTTGTGTGTGTGTGTGTGGTGGTGGTGGAGAAGGAGATCCAGACAGACAGGAAGGGAGAGATGAGAAGCATCAATTCTTCATGTGGCATGTCACCTTAGTTTTTCATTGATTACTTTGTCATATGTGCTTTGACCTGGGGAGCTACAGCAGAGTGAGTGACCCCTTGCTCAAGCCAGCGACCTTGAGTTCAAGCTGCTTAGACCAGATGAGCTCACACTCAAGCTGGCGACCTTGGGGTTTTGAACCTGGGTCTTCTGCTTAATTCTATGTAGTTCCCTTGGGACTGGCTATACTTAATAATTCTCAGCATTTAAGTTGTATAAAATATAATAAAGCCAGGCATGTTATTAGGCTTTACAGCCATTTGTCTTGTGCAGTCCCCTTTTTCCCACATAGCTAATCGTGAAAAGAAGAGGAATTTGGCCACTGAACCCTCTGATGTTTCTGTCTGGACGCTGCCAGTACTGTGGCACGCAAGCTGAACACCCTAATCACTGCATGTAGGGGACATACATAGGGCATACCAGATCAAAGGACCTTGTAGAAGAGAATGGGGAGTGGGCATTGCAGAGGCTTTGTCTGGGTTCACGATGACACAGGATCTTGTCTGAACGTCATGGATTCAAATAAATGAGCTCTAAAATTTCCCTGAGACCCAACCGGTATGGCTTCAGAGAACACGGCTGCAGAAAGATAGCTATTTCACACTAGAGATGACAGGATACATCAGATGTTTCTTATACTATGTTTCTAAAACATTGCTCTAAATTTTTTTTCAAAGACCTTTCAACTAATTCTTTTTTCTTCTGCTGAAAGCAAACAACCACAGCTTGTTGGAGAGATGGGAGCTGTGACGGTGAGGAAGAAGGGATCATCTGCCTCTATCATTGCTCGGATCAACATGGGAGGCCGGAGATCTAGGTATCTCAGGGAAGTCCAGGTAGGAAGGGCTCTATCACAGTACAAGGAGTGTGGCCAGCGCCTTCACACAGACCAGCATCCAGGTGCTGTTCCTTAACAGTTTATATTGTGTGGGTTTGTTTTGTTTTGTTGTTTTTCAGTTTTCTTCACCCTAGAACAACGAGTTGGAATGGGTACACCAGGAGAATTGTGAAAACATGCAGTATGTGACTTTACTAACAGGCTTTGAACTGTTGTTTTACTTCTGTTACATGGTAAACTAAAATATTGTAACCCACGCCCTGGCCGGTTAACTCTGTGAAGAGTGTCGGACGTGCATCAAAGTTGCCGTTTCGATCCCCGGTCAGGGCACACAAAGGAACAGTTTATTGTTCCTCTTTCTCTCTCTCTCTTTCTATCTCTCTCACTCTTTCTCTGTTCCCCTTCCTCCTCTCTCTCACTGAAATGAATAAATCTGGTGTGTGAATGAATTAGCAGTAAACATAATTGTTATCAGATCCTCAAAAAACAAAGTAATTTTTGGTGTGCTGCAGGATTTTAGTCATTCGTTTACATGTGCTATGGGATGAAAAAGTTTGAATGTCACTGTCTTCGATTAATGGGTATAGGGCTATGACACAGTACATGTTTCAGAGAAGGGCAGTATTACTAAAATTTTTTTAATGGTACCATGTGTGGTTTTAAAAAGTTTTCAGACACTCCCTCGCAAGGTCAGGCCTGTGATAAGAGCCATCGGCCTGCCTGATTTCCACACTCCAAAAATACTCACAGAGGCAGCTAGGCCCAGATGAGGCCAAACTACGTCACGTTTACCAGAACTTGTCTTAGTGCCAGTGTATTTGCAGGGGTCACCATCAAGCCATTGTAAGTCAGAAAGTGGGCATGGAAGTGCATATTTGAAGCTCACAGTGATGAGAGGAGCCTTCTTGTTTAGGAAACAACCTAGTTGAGAGCCACGGGTGTTAGTCTGGTACCCAGGAGGCTTGAGCAGGACGCATTAACCCACAGCCTTCAGCTGGTAGAGGGCAGGCACGTGAAGAACACCTGTCCCCATGGCCCTCGTGGCTTGGTGTCTTGGTGGCAGGGATCCCAATTAGAAGAACCAGTTCATTGGCGTCTTGTTCCTTCACCCTTGTAGTGTTGGCACACAGAAGGCTTCCTTGTCCGAGAGTAAGGGATGAGCACTGGTGCTTTGATTGCAAAACTAAAGTCAAACAATAGGGTGGGTCCCAGGAGCAGTTACTTCTTGTCCATAAGACACCAGGACAGGGAAAGAACTTAGTTCTGTCATTGCAATGAGAGCATTTGGATTCTGTTTCCATAGCACTGTGGTTCCTTGTATCAGACAGATGTGAGGACTCCAAAACTTGTCCTCGCCTTTCCCATCAGATTCCATTGGACTGACCTTGGACCATTCGCATGATTCTCCCATATTGATTTTTCTTTCAATCTTTGGATTATTATTAGATATGGTTGGGTTTTGTTTTTTTTTTGCTGGATGTTTCCAATGTAATCTAGATTCTTCAATTGGCTTGTGATACTAAATTTTTGGAAAAAGTAAGTTCTGCTTTCACTCGATACCACATCACGTCTGGTGGCACTCAGATTTTTTCATTTTCAGTTGAACAATCAAAGAAAATGGTTTTTAGGAGATAGTCTTGGCTGTGAGACAGGCAGACACCAAAGATCTGTGTTGTTCTGGAAGATGAATTAAGGTTTTTGTCATATTTGATTTCTGCGCCCACCTACCCCCATTCCTCAAGTTTTTTTACACTAAAGTTCTCTTGTCAGTTGAACGATACTGCTTCCAGAAATGCTGGTGACAGATATTTTCCAGAAAGCTGGGGACCTCCCCATCAGGAGAGATTTGTAATTGACAGGTGTCTGCCTTCTGAACCGAGATTTGCCCGTCGTCAGGCAGACCTGGGCTCGACTGATGATGAGCTTTGTTTCCCGGAGCGCAGTGCCACGTGGTCCACTGTGCGCACTCTGAGGTCCAGCCACAGGGTCAGGGCCTGGACGCAGGACGTGCCTGTTTCTTTTTCCCCCCAAACACGCTTGTAAGCTGTAAATTGTGCAAGATTTCCCCACATTTATTCTTTTTGCAGGTTAAGGGAGGACAGAGCCGTAGGTTTTTGTTTTTGTTTCCCAGGGTAGTCTGGGAAGGTGGGTCCTAGACCCACCTGTACGCCTTTTTTTTTGTACATAGTGTCTTTCTTTGTTAAAGTCTTGGTTATACTCTCACTGTTCACTTGTTAGATAGCTTGAAGGAAAGGGAGGGAGGCCTTCGGAACGAACGCCTCCCACGTGTCCCTACCTTGTGGACCAGAGTTCACCGAGACTTTTCCCGCCCTCCACAAAGCGGCTCCGTGTCCCACAGGAGCAAGAGTGCCAGTTTGTTATTTGCGACTTGGCTTTGGCGTAGGCTGACTTTTTCCTTGCATTTTGTAGCAAACCTTCTGAGGGAATCCTCATTTTTATTTCTTAGTGTGACTTATTTACCAGCTTTTTTCCTTTTTTCTGTATCTTGGCAAGAAGACATTGGTGGAGATTTGGAGTGTTTGCCTTGGACTCAAGGGCTGGAGATAGTTGGCTCTTTGCGGTTAGTGGGTCTGAGCCCTTGAGAGAAAGGTTTTGCTAAGCTGTGAGCTGCCTGCATTTTCCTTTTCTCTGAGTGGGGTCTTTCAATCAACCCTCATTATCTTTCTCTATTACTCGGATGAGTAGTGGGGTCTTTTTACTGTCTCTGATTAGGCTTGTGCTCTGCTTCTATAGTAGCTATGGTGAGGGGCTGAGTAGTAACTTACGTAGGGGTTTAGCGAATTACCTGTATATAAAACTTTAACCATGGACATTTGAATGTACTAAGACCTTATCCTTAAATAGTCACCTTAGTTTTGTTAAGGGGTCTGCACATGTGTATAAAATATAGGTATCTAAATAGAAGTGTGTGTGTAAATAACGTGTGTGTAAATACAACACGGGTGTGTAAATTTGTGTGTGTATGTAAATACAATGCGGTGTTGACACTGTGACAACATGAGCAGCTGCTTCGTAGGAGATGAGCTGTTGGGGTTCCGATAATTACATTCTCTGTACAGTTGAGTTAGACGAGTATATTCACAGTTCTGTCTCTAAATGTAGTCCCTTCTTCCCTGCCAGGGACTCGTGTGCATATTTACTACCTCACAGATTGGTTTGGTTTCTCTTGGGGGTGTTGGTCCAGCTAAGAGCATGTGGTATGAATTGAGGAGGACACTACTACCCTACCCACTTGACAGAGGTATAGCTGAGGCAGAGAAGTCAGGATGGATTAGGGGCCTGCTGAGGGGTCATCTTCTGTCTGTCGGTTCTTTGACCCTGGATACTTGATTCAACCTGGAAATGGTCCCTTCCTGCTAGCAGAAAGGACAGTCGTTATGGCTGACTGAGCCCCATCCAAAGATGCCCACCCAGTCTTGCGGGTCAGGTGACCTAAAGAAAATGTATTGCATGAGGGAATCCTTGGAAAGATAGATGTTCAATTTCTACTGTGTCTTGCTGAGGTGTGGAATTGTTGATGGTATCAAACTAGTTGTTTCTAAGGCTGGAGAAGGCTCTTCTTTCTGCAGAGGGAGACTGAGGCCCACAGCAGATCTTAGGGCAGGAGCAGGCTGGGAACAGGAATGGGAAAGAAGGAAGAAGACAGGTGTCGGATGATGTCATCTCATCCTTGTGGTCCAGTGGACCCTGAGAGCAAGCAGTATTGGGATTTCTTTGTTGGTTGGCCGTGACAGGTAGGTTAGGGGTGAGAGAGACACCATCACCTCCCTGCCCCGGGGTGTGTTTTAAAAACTTAGTCGGTCTGGATGGTGAGTCTGTATCCTCTGTTCAGACAGCGGTGTAGGCAGCAATAGGTCCTCTTGATGAGATGACCATGCTGATGAAAGTCCACTCTTGCCGTGGTTTTCAGAGGACCGTCTGGGTTCCATCTGGTTGCCACTAAGGCGAAACCAAACCTTTCTCCCACCTCAGTGCGCACGAGACCCCCTGGCCTTTGTACAGCTTTGCACAGTTTCCAATTAAGCGGTTCTGGTCCAAACAGTTGACAGATGCTGTTGGGTTTAGGTACCACATAAAGAGCATCTGGGCTCCACTCAGAATGTGACCATTAATTCATTGGGGGGGGGGTATGCAGACAGCAATTGACAAATGTCACAGGTGGTTTAAGAACACAAGGCAAGGAGATAATTTTTAAGGAAAATTGTTTGTCATACAAAAGTGGATACAAAATATATCTGCTTCATCATACAAGAAAAATGCTAGATACCCTGACTCAGAACACATGGGTGGAACGACCCTTCTAAAATTTGGGGAAATCTTTCCATATATCTTGATCAGAACAAATTGGCAATATGCAAAAAAAGTTAGGTGCCTCGTTTGAGGAAGCAAGTTTATTCTTTGACAGTTTTTTTTAAATGCATTGGTTACTATACCCAAATTTACACTTCATTCAATTTGGATACAAATGACCAACATGCCGAAATTCCCAGAAAAATCAGTTGATGTTGTTAAAACATGTTCAAAACTAGGATTTGACCTGCATTGTGTGTTGACTGCCTCGACATGGTCATTTTCTGCCTGATACTTTTTGGAGAATGTTAATTCTGTGTTCTGCATTTGTCACTGTGCATAATTGGAATGACTTTGCATTAAGGTGTCTGTCATTTTTAAAAGCATCCCATTCTGGGTCATTTCCAATGGACCATAAAACTAACAATATCAATGCCTTTTTCTGGGTGTCCTATTTTCTAGGGGTAATTTCAATATATACGTATGTATTGTGTGTTATAGCTTGGTTGTAAATAACCCTGGTTTAATATGTTTGTTGAAACTGAGTATTATTTTGTAAATAACTCTTTTCTATGGGAATAGTGTTATCACAGACTGTGACTGCTTGGACTTAACAAACTTTGAACAGGTTAGCCTTGTTAGTAGGGACTCTTTCCAGACTGGGCTGCGCTGAGGAATTACAGATTTGACTCAACATGAGGCATGCCCGCTGCACTACCACTGAGGAAGGAACCCAGACTGGAGACAAAGGGGACTACTTTTCCATGGCTTGGACTGGGAGTGAGGGGAATTACAAGAATATGACTTTTTTTTTTGTAATTATCATCTGTAAATGAACTTAACACTTCCAGCAAGGAGACTTCTTTCTGTGCCCTGGACTAAAAAAAACTCTTGCAGAAATCTCACAGGATTGAAAAAAACTGTGACCTGTGACTTTTTTTAATGAACATACATGAATGCAGTGAGATTGGTTTTCTTATTTTTGTAGGATGGAAGAGAATATGGGTCATGCTATTTTTCTAATGACGATTTTTGCATAATGCGTAGCTTTCTCAGTGAGGTAGACTGGATGTGATGACATTGGGACTTGATTGGACTGGGTGTTTTTCTACTGAGTGAATTGTGGCTGTCATTGATGTCAGAAGTATTAACAAGAATGTCCCATCCCTAAAAAGAAAAAAGGATAGTTAAAGTCAATGCAGAAATGTGCATAAAACCCTTGACTCACTCCATGTGTTTGTTCAAGATGGTAAGGTGACAATTTGGAAGAATGTTTACAAGAAGGCATAAACTGGCTCTTCTGATAATTATTTTTATGCAGAGAAGACATTCAGGGTTCTTCTTCAGCCTTGATGTCAGAACTGCTTGCTCTGTCCCTCTCTCCAAAGCCTTGTATATAATTGGCATCATGTATAAACTTGGTAAGACTTTGCACCATTATTGCTAGATTGGTGTACATGCTGATCCCTTCTTGGTAGAATCCATTTTTTAAATTGAAGAGTGAGACTGAACACACTCCGGTCAAAATTCAGCTTGCAGTTTCAACTTCAATGTCTTCATTTTTGCGGTCAAGGTTTGAGTTAAGAAATACAAGGGCATTTTATAGAGCTTCCATGTCAGTCAAGAGACCTGGGTACCTGGTGAAGAGAAAATGGTGTTTTCCGCAAGGTTGTCAAATCCCATCACCTGAACCTACCTGTGCCAGTATACTCTCTCAGATACAAAGCTCACATGTGAAAAAGCAAGCCTTGGTTCATTTGGAACGAATGTCTGCGCAATCAAGAATTCACCATTCCTAAGAATTTCATTTGTGGGTAACAGAGCTCGGCCACATTAATAAACGCTAAAATGCATCTATTGTCACATTGGCAAAAATATATTGTTTACTTAATTCTCTTGGATTTTTGTAATGTATATAAAACCTCTTCTCCATCCCCCTTGAAGAGAAAAAAAGGACTTGGGGCATTTTTCTTTTCTTTTTTTTTGTTTTTAAATGAAAAAATATACCCAGATAATAACTCTTCAAAGATTCTGGAAACCTGTGTCTCAGTGTCATCTGTAAATATCATTTCAGAATCTTTGTATGCTACACCTGGCTGTGGAATTTTATAGATGTGTATGCATATAACACTGAGGAACTCTGAGGGAAGGGATGGTGTGCAAGGACACACAGGTAGTGCCTGGGCGGGATGGAGGGACAAGGGCACTCCATCCCCAATCTCAGAAGGCCTATGGCCTGTCGGACCCTTTTCTGGACTCCGTGAGTGGACTGCTCTGGAGCTACCCACCTAGCGGAGAGTTTTGACCTCTTAACTGTATTAAGAATGTCCAACCGGTCACCTTACTTCTCTATGTACAGTCTCTTCATAAACCTGTCTGCTTCCAGAGAGGCCTTTGAGACAGGGGCAGACCCATGTCAGTGTTTCAGCCGTTTTAGAAATAAGCAATAATCAGAAATAGAGCACAGAGACAGTATAAACGGATCACATCTGCCGCCATCAAAACTGTCTCTTCTGAACCGGGGTTTCCCGAACCCCGCTGCTCCTCCTCTTCTTCACCTCTGGCGCAAAACGACCGCCCCAAAGTTGTACAGCGCGGGAAGCCAACCCCGTGGTGCAGCCAGGAGAAGGTCGGGAATCTCGGATAAACCTCTTTAACCACGAACACGGGCAGACAAGCAGGTCCCCGTCGGGTGATAGATGGCCCCTCAGAGAGATGAGAAATGGTCATTTCCAGTTCTGGAGAAGTCTGAAGTTTACTTAGGAAGCTGCTTGTGGGAGTCTAAGCTTCATGCAGACTCAAAAGGGTCCTTTGGTCCTGATCAAGAGCCAATCTAGATGGAGGCTGAACGCACACCTGGTCCGTTAGAAATGGGACCACATCTATCTCATCATTGAGTATCACTCCCAAAAACGCACGCATGCAAAAGGGCTGCCGCTGAACCCCCATTGGGAGGCCTCAGCCCGCCTGGAAGGAGCCTGGGAAGGAGGAAGGGAAGGACATCAGTGTGAAGGAATTTAGGGAGCTTGACCAGCTGCAGAAACCAAGTCCAGAAGATAATTGATACCTCATTCTGCACATTTCATTGGGAACCTCTGGATTTGGACTGCCCTCCCTTTTTATTTTGCAGTATCAGCTGCCCAGTAGGTTACCACCAAGCCGAGCTAACGTGACACTTCTGTGCACACTGGCAGATGGTTCTCTTGCCACTAGCATTTTTGAAAGCAGTTCTGATACTATTCCCACGGACTCCTCCATTGGACACATGACATGTGAATAGCTTCTTTGTAAATATGAAATGCGCAGTGAATGATGAATGTGTACGAACTGAACTGTTCCTTCACCTCTGGAGACGGAGAGAATGAGATTGGACATGTGATGGCTTTCTCATTGTATTATTTTATTTGTTTACTTAAAATGATCTTGGAATGCATTACTCAAGCACAGAGGCCTCTTTGTTTATTAGGAAAAAACGATTTATTTTTTTGATATCTTCAACGGTTGCTGTGATATTAGAGCCCGGTTTTCCTAGGGAAAGTTTCCAGTGACAATGTGTGATAAAATCGTCCCCTGGGGTAAAAACCGTTTAGGACTGAACGCATTCTGAAGATGTCTGTAAAAGCTTTGTACAGTTGTGTTAAGCATTGCTTGTGCTCAGGGATCGCAGGAATGGAATGTGGAGTGCTGGGAATCAGGAAGACAGGAAGGCACTGCATAATCCTTCTGTGCATTTTGAGAACAATGTGTATGAAGAAAAAAAACCAAATATAATTGCTTTGAGACATTTTCCTATGGTATTGCCCTTGTTACCCAAGTGGTGAAATGTATAGAAAGAAGCATTTTAATACATGGTTATCAAATAGTTAACTGTCAGTATACCTCTGAAGGATGTACATTTAAAATGTGAGTGGGTTATTGCTGAGGGGTTTTTTGGGGAGGGCATGGGAGTCTGGTAACAGCTGTCACATAGACATTTTTATTCAGGCTGCTGTGATGTTATGATGTAAATTGTCTTCTCTTCAATGTGGATGGTGTGCCGGAATGTTAGCTCTATGCTTGATAACCAAGTTTTCATTGTTGGCTATAGATGATATTACTCTTGATATAATAATCTTAAGCATAGAGGTGGCTGTCATTTGGGACTTTTCTTTTTACTCCATGCTCAGATGTTATTAACCTTCGTATATTTTGTGTAGGTGTTCTGATGGTAATAGCCATTTCCTTTTTCCTTTTGTCTTGTGGGATTGTTCAACTGTATTCAACACATGTTAATGTTTTTCTACATGTATATACATTATTGTAAATTTACTATAAGTATGTGCTTAGGATAGAAGCATTTTTGTTTGCCAAAGAGATGTTCAATCTAACCTCTCCGTAAGTTCTTTTTTGGTTCATTAGTCTCCATTTTTAAGTTGTAAATGTCATGGGTAGACCAAATGTCTCACTGTTTATTTAACCCAATTACTCATGCTGGAAATTGGCCTGCCTTTGTGTATGGTTTTCAGATACACTTTCCTAACTGAGCATTCTCCGCATAGGGAAATGGCATTGGTTTAGAAAATTTTTGATTTAATGATAGTAGTCAACTTTTCTTGCTTTAAAGTTCTTGTCTCTAGCTGTATAGGTGATTTTATGTGTTTATGAGGGACATTCGCAATGATATATCAAACCCAAGTTCATTAAATGTGGGCTGACATAAGAATGTATTTTTGTATAATATGTACATATAATAGGCTACAGTTGTTATGTTTAAAGCATAGTAACTACTCTTATTTGCACGTTTTACCAAGTATGTAAAGTGTATATAAAGTTGAAAACTTTCCCTAGGGGTTGTTGTGAAAACTATCAGAATAATTGGGCGGCAGCTGTAAAAAGGGGTGGGGTGTTTTTTATAGCATTGTATGTGAAATAGCCTATATATATGTTTTTTGCTTTAAAACTTTTATACCTTGAACTACAAGGATTGTTTACATAAGATGTGTGTGTGTATAGCCATATACACACACGCTTCTACATGTACATAGGGTGTATATAGGGGGTTTAGAACTGTGTGTTCAAAGTCCTAGGAGAGAATCTCCCTGGAGGGTAAGTACTGTGACGCTGCTAGCTATTTGGTGGACACTTTGACACGTGAACAAGTGGACACGTGCTGTCCTACCACACTTGGCGGGGATCGCTATACTAGGTCTATTTGAGATGTATATGTTTGAAGGGGGCATGATAGATAGTATCGCTTTTGTACATAGGCGCTGAAAATCTTCTTCTAAACAGTGCTTTGCTTTATATCATTTCTGTCATTGGCTGCACACAGAGGAGCATCTTTGAGCTTAAGACTTGCTTTTAGTGAGAGTTCGTTATCCTTGCGCTTTTTTCTTTTTCCACTAGACATTTCTTTCTGCGTGTACAAATCATTGCAGCTTTACTTTTAAATAATGTAAACATGTATATATGTATATATATACATATTTTTTCCAGTCTGATTTTTGAATGTTAAGTGTTGGATCCGAGCAGGGAAGTGTTTTGACTGCTGTATGTGTAATAGCCAAGCATCTTTTAAAACATCTTTAAAACTTCCAAAGGTTTATCTTACCTAGAAATACCATTTCCATGCACAGACGCGTGTGCAGCACAAGTGAGAGTGATGGCAGAAATGTCTTGTTACCAACAGAAGTGTTACTTGACCCAAGTGTTTATTTAATTTCACTTGTGCATGTTATTTTCAAACAGTTCCATCTGAAATGATAGTATGTATTTTTGCTTATGGAATTTGGAAACAAGTCCTGTCTGTCAGGTCTTCAGACGGCCCTGTGTTTGTTTTTGGAAAACCATTTGATTGCTGAGAACACGGAAACATCAGAAAGGAACACTAATTAAGACTTTTTATTTTGTGTCTGCTGAAAGGTCCATTGTAAGGCTTATGGACAAGGGTACTAGTGGATGTTTTCTGATCTCATCTCGGTTGTACAACTCTTTTTTTTAAACTTGGATTCTCTTCAGTTTATGTGGATTGTGGACATTATTTTGTTGCAACAGCGGCATTCAACGCTAAGGGTGAAAAAGTGTGTGCAAATTCATTTGAGAATTATAACTAGAGATCTTTGGGGTAGGGGGTTGTGGAAAATCTGGGTCCATGGTTGTTTCTATACAACAACAGACTTTTGTAAAGAAGACTGATAAAACCCAAAGTCAGGAGAGATTGTCCTTTGATTCCTGGTCACCTGTCAATCTTCATTCAGTGGCTGAGGTTCTGAAAGGGTATTTAAAATTCATTGTAAGGTTAGTGGGAAGAAGAAAGTGTTGCAAGAATTTTTAACCAATTGGGGTAATGGTGAGGATGTCATGCAGGTCTCAAGTGTGCATGTCTCTGGTCCATATTCTGTATATTATTGAGTTGTGTGCCCACTGCCCAAGTCAAATTTTTCATCTTCACATATTTTCCCCATTTGTCCATTACAATACCAATGTACCCTCTTCCCTACAACACGGATAGACCCTAAAGAATATTAGTCTAAAACAAATAAGGCCTTGAGGAAAAGCTAAGAACCATGTGATTTTATTTTTAATCCATATGTTGGGCTACATAGCTTTGAAAGTACTATTACCTAACCTGTTTATTTAGAATAAAAATTAGTTATTAAATTATGTTCATTGTTGTATTAAATACCTCTATTTAAGGAACATGAGATTGGCCTTGACTTTTCCTGCTGTATTGAGGAACATAATGGAATTTGATTTCTGAAAAACTTGCCAAGTCTCTTAAAATAATCTGGTTTAGTTTCATTTATTAAAATATGGAAGTAATCAAAATTTTTTATTTGGCCATGTGAAATAATCATTTAAAAATGTCCAGGAATTCTAGATCTATTGAGTCTGACAAATTATAACCCTACATTGAGTTTGACAAGTGAAAATTCTATAAATTTTTATTGTAAATTTGTTACTGCCATTAATTGTCTTTCAAAAATGACACGGCGATAAAAATTTTTTTAATTTGTTTAATTGAGTTTACATAGATTCTAGGGTGACCCCGACTGCATCTTGATAAAACAGACTCTTGAAGCAATGACAAATTGATGTGTAAATGTAAAAGGAGGAAAAGACAAGATTAATTTATTTACCCCATTCCTGATTAGTCTGCCACCTTAACAAAGTATGATTTGTCACTTTAAAAGTCAATACAACATGAACGTATTTAATGTATTTGGATGCACCAAAATTGCTGGTACCTTTCCTATATATATTTTTATTGACTTTCTGAAAAGCAGTTTTAAATACATAGAAAAATTGAAAGGAAGGTGAAAAGTCTCCCATATACCCCTGCCCATCCCTGTCCCCCAAACACAGTCATAATCCAACCCACTATCTAAACAACACATGGGTCGTCATGCCTATAACACCCTGGACCAGAGCAGTACATTTGTTACAATGCATTAACCAGCACTGAAACAACGCAGGCACCCAAAGTCCATAACTGACATTACATGTTAAAAATTTGGTATTGTACATTGTAGGGGTCTGGATACTTGGATAATGACATACAGCCATTATAATATATGTAGAGTATTTTCATCGCCCTTAAAAAAATCCTCTGTACTCTGCCTATTGATCCTTCCGTATTTTTTTCTCTTTTTCTTTAACACTCAAGATATTAACAACTTCTTCCAAACAGACGTTATACTACCTCTTGGAACAACACACATATTTCTGTGTGTGTTCCCTTGGTTGCATGACAAGATTCAAGACAACTTTGTAAATAATAGGCAGATACACCCTTTTGAATTTGTTTTCTCTCATCTCATTTCTTCCCAATTGTAGAGTCCCATAAAATAGGCTTTTGTAAATAACTCATTGTAAAATGTCATGGTGTGTCAACATGTTTTCTGTGATATGTATTCACAGTGAGTCTGATCAAGTGTAGGGGGGGTGTTTTTCTCCAGTTTGTCTTCTGTGATGTGTTTGTGGGATTGTCAAGGGAGGAAGAGCTTAAAAAGGAGGGTGCCTTCACTTTTCTTTTTTAATTTCTCATCTTAACAAGAAATCTTACATTTAATTCATTGTTTAATTCTTGTGTTCTAATACATTGTAAAACCTAAATTCTTTTTTTAGTGTATTGCTGATAGGGCATTATTATTCTGTACTTTCATCAAAGAAAAGGCATTTTCAAAGAAATAACAATCTCCACCATTGAATTGACAAGAGTCTTCCATTTAATTGGACTGCATGACCACATTCAGAACCTTTGTAAATAACAGGTACATAGAATCATTTTTGAACATCTACTTCTCTTCCAGATGCTGGGAGTTTGCAAAAACAATTTGTAAATATTTCTTGGCAAACTATTGTATTCCAGCTTCTGCAGCATTTCCAGAGTATACGTTGATAATAATACCTTACTTCCAATCACTGTGTAGAATTCTGCTGTTGATGGCCATGAGATTTTGCGAGAAGAGGGATAGACGGATTCTTTCCATGTCTTCACGTTGTTAGGTTATCATATTTCAGAAAAGTTATAGACTGTGTACTTCTCATGTAGAAACAACGGGTGGGGAGTGTTTTTATCTTCGGAATGTTAAGTGTAATACGTGAGAAGGGAATTGAATGCAGTGATTTATTTAGAGATGGAGGTATTCCAACTGTTGAATGGCATTTTTCTGTGCTAGGTAAATCTCTGCAAATGTAGGTATGTTAATGTATATACATCTACACGTATGTAAAATTAGTTTCAAGAGTATGGGTCTAATGCTCTTTTTCATGTATTAGCTTAATTTTTATTTACCTTTTTTGTTTTTTCACAATTATGGAAAGTTTCTTAGTTTAAACATGACTAGAAACCTACATGATCTGCCATCTCAATGCATTGATTTTTCTATATAAAATAATTGTTACCTCTGTTCCCTATTAATAAGTTTTTATGTATGCATCTCTGGTTAATTTTTTTTCCTCTGAGAATTTTTAGAACTTGATTCTATGCTACATGATCACAAGTGTAAACAGTATATTGGATGCTTATAATGTCAATCACAAACTTAGAATAATTCTATTTGATATTGATGAAAATATAAATGGTACCCTTTTTGAACAGCAGTGTGGCAACGACAATCAAAAAACAAAAAGTTTAAATTTTGAAACAATGTGAATCACACTGCTGAGGTTTTCAATATTCAAACTGCAAAATTGACTCAGAAGAAAAGTGTGCTATTGATCGCGTGTATCCTTTGACATCTGAAATGCACACCAGCAAAAGAAACGGTCATTGTGGCACACAGATCGAACATGCTAATGTGGAAATGTTTCAAGTTGATCCCTCCATGTCATTTTTGAACAAAAATCAATTAATTGTCCAGTCTCTGAAATGTTCATTGTTACCATCGACGGAGAAAGAGGGATTTGTGCTGTTATGACTGTTCAACCAGTGGTAACAGTGACTGACATGGTTTAAACATTTAGGCATTCTTTTCTCAAATATCTGTAAATGTGTTAATTCTTAACCAGTAAGGCTTTGTGTATCCATATATTTGTATATTGCTATGCGACAATCTAAGATGACTGAAGTGCGGAAGAGAGAACATTTGGACGACTACAGCAAAATATGAATGTATGGAGAGATGGGAGTTTAAGACTGCTTTTTACTTTTCTGCTTTTGAAATGTTCAAGCTGTTTCAAAAGGAACTTTTAAAACGAAAAGGGATTTTTCAAGAGACAAGCCAGCGTTTGTCCGTCTTCCTGCCTGGCCTGTCGAGATGCCGGGAACACCAGGCTGGGTCGCCTCCCTGCCTCGTGTGCTCCTATGGGCTTTTTAGGATGGTTTCTGAGAGGAAGACACGTGTGTGACCAGAGACCAGGGCAACAGAGAGTGCCATGTGACAGAAGAACCATCACCAAGGAAAGGAGAGGAGAAATTGGATCAGAGGTATGTAACAGGCAGCATGTTTTGGGGTATTTTCTTTTATGTTGATTGTCATTAAGGATGTCAACTAGGTCCTCTTAGAGCTAGGGGCAAGAAAGTAAAAAGCTTCATGTCTTTGGGCAGTCTAATTTGCTGGTCTTGAATGACTACACTCCCCTATCGCTGCCCAGTGCAAAGGTAGCCTCCTTTGTGTCCTGCTGCGTCTCCTTCACATCTAACCATGCCTTCACTGTGTGCTTCTCAGGAGAACATGATGAAAGAGAAATATTTGTAGACATTGCGAGGACAGCCAACACCATCAGGAGAGTGAGTCTTCCTGCGGAGGTCTTCCCTGCGTCATCTCTAAGGGAACCCCAGGTGAGAAGGTTTGGGATCCAAAAATCCTGTGTTTGGCCGAGGCTGTCATGAGGCTTAGGACAGTGATCCTGGTGCACTCTCTGTGTTCTTCTTGGGCACCTTGGGATTTCCCCAACCATGCACGGCAGTCAGGGCGTGTATTGATTACTTTCTTAAGAGATAATTTTACCAAAGGGAACATGGTGGATCAGTGCATGACATTGTTTGTGTCTTCTTCATCTGACTTGCTTATTTATAACCAAACCTGGCGATGATAGTCATGTCCTTCATTGTCATCTGAGCTTCCACTCACCCACTGCCTCTTGCTTCTTCAGAACGGCGGCACATGTCCTTGACACTGTCTGCTTTTTTTTCCCCCGTTAGGAGACAATCGTTCCAGGAAAGTGCACTTGGGGAGGAACAATTTTCGCTGACCTCGTTTAAGGATGCCGAATGCCATCTCCGGCCCCAGGAGTGCACCCTGAACATGTAACTGTAAGACAGATAACTGCTCGTGGGTTCTGGGGGTTGGGCACTTCCTTGGCTTAGGCAGAAGTTTGTATTTTGCTTTTTCCATTACGTTTATTAATGAGTTTTGGTAGCCAGAGGGGAGGGTTTTTCAGATCTATTCAGTCTATGGCTGAGTAAACAGCATATAATCCTGAAACTTCAGCGCTGTAAATGTTGTGTTGCTTCCATGGATTCCATATCTGATGGTTTCCAATAGTGCTGGACTCTCTTGGGATCTACTGGGAAGCCCAGAAGTTGGGAATAGTTCAGGCAGAGGCCAAGTGGTCAAGAGAGAAAGAGCAAAGTAAATAGAGTTGAAAAGAATCACACACAACTTGAAAAGGGATGTTGGAGGGGTTGGTTCCTCTGAACAGACTTGAACAAGACAGAAGTCCTCATCTGAAGGGCTATACTAGCAATTTCTGGCCTCACGCTATCTATCTCATGTTGTTCTTCCCTTACTCTTAAAAATGGAACCAGGCACATCTCTTGACAAATGATCAAACTTGGACCCATGTGTCATTTATTCATAATAGAAGGGCTGTAGCATTTCATTGTGTAAAAAAATGTTGCCAACATTGATGTCCTCTATGTCCTCTCAGATGCCAACAGCATGAGAACATGCCACCACCTCCACCCACGCCTTCCCGACAGACTGTCTCCATATGATGCGAAGGGACGCTGTTCAAGCGTGGCCGTGGACCCCTTGCAGAGCCGAACAGCAGGACTGAAAGAGCTCATTTCTTGAGAGGGACCCTGGAGGGTATCCTGGAGAGGACTGTAAGCAGGCATGTGATCGGTCCCCCTTGTGGCTGTTGGACTGAATCCCGGAGAATGGACCGCGGGGTCGTGGGACAGAGGAGCCAACATGCGCCAACGGACCCCTCCCATGTAGCCAGGCGTGCTTTGTGTGTCCCCCACTTAACCTCACTTAGAGTAGGTAGAGTTAAGCTATATAGTCACTAAAAATCACTTTTTAAAAAATTTTTAGGAATAGAAATTGGTTAAATACATAGATTTACTTTTAAGTCTTTTTACCCCCTTTTAATTGTACGCACCACAGTGTTATTTTCTGCCTTTGTATTTTCAATCACATTTGACATCCATTGTTGCTGTGTATTGGTTTTGGGTTTACACCTAGTGGGCAAACAAACCACTTTATAAAGGGAGTCTCCCTAGTCTTTCCAGTACCCAACGGGCCCCATTCCCAGTTACTACAACATGATTGGCGCTCTATTCCCTACACCATTTGGGTTCTGTTAAACAAATTTGATAGACAACAAATAGTGTTTTGGGGCCCATATGCATTGGCTACCTATTTTCTCTGCAGTAATAAACATGCTTTAAAAGAACTAATTTTCAATTTGTGCCACTAATGTGCTAAAATACTTTGAATTGGGAATGCCAAAGCCAGAGGAAATCCAAAATTTTTTATATTGAATCAAAACTGTGACCCCATAATTGTGTACACACACACCTCATCAGTCTGTCTCCTGGTGTTTCACTTTCAACTGCATGCCATGAGACATCAGAGTTTTTATTCTTGGACAGAGACATTCTAGCTAAATCGTCACATGTATTTTACTTTCTTGTTTGGTTTTTGCTTGGATTCTTTTAGTTTAATTGTTTCTAAGGCCTCTTTTATAGCAAAAGATGTTAGAACTTTTCTCCTGCATTGCAAATGAAATACCGTGGATTTCTTTTTCCTGTTATTTTACTGTGGTGTTTTATTATTTTGATTGTACCTAAATTGTGTATCAAAAAAATATAATCACATTCAGTTATTACACCTTTTGTGTTTGTGTTTTTCTTTCAAAACGTGTCCCCATCAGTACTCATAAACATTTTTGTCTGCATTTCCTTCTACTTGGCCTCTATTATGTTTGTCCCACATGTGTTTCCTTTTGACATGAGTCATAGCTGTGGTTTTCAAGGGTGACATCATCAGATTATTCACCTTCACACTAGGCATCAGGATATGCTTTGACTTTTCTATTGGTATAGAAATCTCCACATTGAACTGGCTGGCTTTCTGTTTCCTACCTTCTGATGAAACTTCAAACTTACTGATGCTTGTTAGCCTTTTCTGATCTATTGAGTTCTCATTTTCTCTTCTTTTTCAGAACATACCCTGTCTATACTCGCCCTTTCTCTCTCAATTGACGCTTAATATTGTGCAAGTTGGAAAACAAAATGCAATTTTCTTTCATTTGCACCAGATTTAATAGATAAACTAAGAGCCAGTAAATCTCTTTAAAAGTGAGTCTTACACAAGTTACAGGTATGTGTTCCTATTTTTAATCAAAATTGTTATGTTGGGATACTGCAACTGTCATTATCTTTTTTCTTGGCGTTCCATAGTTTTGTTGGGATGGGGATAATGAACCTAGTTTAATTTATTACTGATATTAAAGCTCTCACACTTTTCTGATGGCTTTCCATTAAAATCCCAAAGTTCAAGTCTTCTTTTCAAAATTTACAGGTGTTTTGCAGAATACATGTAAACAAAAAGTGCCCTTTGTTATTTGCTAATATTACTAGTGTTTTAAGGTTTTGTTTACTTGACTCATGGATTATTTTAGGAAACATTTATTGTGCATTTTGAACAAAACTTGTAGATAGGTATGATAGAATGGCTTTTCATGAATCACAGATGATCATATGGGCCATTGTAATTACTAATTAGGTTAAAAAGTTAGCTTTACCTAGAAAATCTTGCATCCAGGCTGTAAACTAAATTGTGTGTGTGTATATAGTCTCCTTTTAATTACAAAGAAATAGGGTTTTTTCTTGGTTTATTTTGCCCTACTGAAAGTGTATTCTTGGAAATAAGTTTAGCAGTTACTTAATTTGGGTTACAAAAATAATTGCACATGGGTACAGTTTTAAAAAAACACTTTATTCTCCAACGCCCTCTTACTATACTACATTGCTTCATATGCATTATACAGTTTCACAACCAGGAAGTAACCTATAACACTGCTGTTCACTGCTCCATTCACAGGGACATGACTCAAATTTGGATGTGAGATAGTTGCTGAGTTTCCTTTGATTTTGAGATATGTAAAGAATCTTATATATCTAGTCATTCATATACCAGAGGATGATTTTCTGACTTTTCCTTTAATTGAGATTCAGTAATGCATTTTGGCAGGAATATTAAAAAAAAATGGCCTCCAGTTCATCACTAGAGGTCACATCCTTAGGTGGGTGACTAAATCACCCACCTAAGAAAGTATTACCAAGACTTAGTTTCCTTTTATAATTTTTCAGAATGTATATTCTATGTCAAGATTTGGGGATACCATACTCTCAAATGTAATCATGCAACTGGCTGGAAACTAGAACATAATTCCATAGTGTATCACAATGCAATACCAAATACCACCTATGAAATAATTTCTTGATAAATCTTGTTACGTGTTTTAAGATAGTTGCGTTCAGATCCACATTTGGAGAATTATGCCTTTGATTACCTTTAGTTAATTTGTTCCTCAACTTGGCATTCTTGATTTTTTTTTACTTTTGTTTTTGGAGGAAATATCTATGGGACATGGTAGATGACAGTATTTAATTTTTTATTCTGAGGTTTGAAACTGCAGTACACTGGTTTTACTAATTTGTTACATTTACTATATCACATGCTTATAGATCTACAGTACTGAGTCATTCAACATTTAATTTTAACAGCATTTTATGTAAAAATTATGGCATCTTTACTATAGTATTTGGTCTAAAGCAGTGGTTCTTAACCTTTTTTGAGGTACCGAACCCACCAATTTCATAGGCGCATTCACCGATCCCTCCTTTAGTGATAAATAAAATATCTTTTTCCCCAAATTCAAGACATAGGTATATGTTTTTTTACTGGTGCACAAAATGAGCCGTGCATGAACATCACCTTGCTCAAAGAACAAAACCAACAAAGTGCATGAACTCACAACAAATGACGGTATTACTTTATTCTGGCCTCCACGGCAGAGGCTTCTCCGAACCCCTGAGACCGACTCATCAAACCCCTAGGGTTCGATAGAACCCAGGTTAAGAACCACTGGTCTAAAGAGTAAATTTATATGAGTAATTTTATTAACTTTTCTTCAACCTTAGTATTTTGCTAATTTACACTACTGTTGCTATTGTGAAATTGACACAGTAGGATATAAAACACTAGGCCCTGGCCGGTTTTGCTCAGTGGTAGAACGTCGGCCCATGTGTGGAAGTCCCGGGTTCGATTCCTGACCGGGGCATACAGGAGAAGCACCCATCTGCTTCTCTACCTTTCCCCCTTTCTATCTCTTACCCTCCCTTAGCCAAGGCTCCATTGGAGCAAAGTTGTCCCGGGCACTGAGTATGGCTCCATGGCCTTCGCCTCAGGCTTTAGAATGGCTCTGGTGCAATTGAGCAACACCCCAGATGGGCAGAGCATCGCCTCCTAGTGGGCATGCCAGATGGTTTGTTGGGTGCATGCCGGAGTGTCTCTGCGTCCCCACTTCTCATTTCAGAAAAATAGAAAAAATATTTTGACTTCTTGCAATTGATTATATATTCAACTTAAAAAAGTCACTTGTACAGTTTGTGGAAATAAAGCTAACAATTACAGTCTTTATAAAGATTTATTTTAATTTTATTCATATGTATTTACATTGAATAATGTTTTGGTTTTTATTTTTATTGACTTATTGGTTTTAGAGGAAGGGAGAGTGAAAAATTGATATCCACTTACTATGCATTCATTGGTTGATTCTTGTATATGCCCTGATCAGGACTTGAACCCATAGCTTTTGTCTATTAGGAAGATGCTCTAACCAAGTGAGCTACCCCACCAGAGCTGTACATTTTACTTCCCTTCTAAACATGCTTTATTATATTCAGTTGTCCCCTTGAATCATTTTCACTGCATTGGTTTGGAATGAGGCACTTATTTTTGTTGTTGCCGTGGTGCTTACATCTTTAAGAAGTTGTGACTTATTTCGATGATCAAGTTTGATGACAACAATGCCTTATTTATGTGCACATCAAAGCACGGTTATGAGAGTCAACATTGAGTTCTTGAAGTGGCTGCTATGGTTCTTGTGCAGCTCCCTAATTTTTTGCCGAGGTCAGAAATTTTACTCTTCAGTTTTCTTGTCTGGAAAGTGAGGGCAGAAAAGGAAAAAAAGAACTTTGTCTCAAAAAGACTTCCTCAGTAGTAAGTCAACTATTCTGCACAAAAGGCTAAAATGAGGGGCTGGCTCATCAAAGTGCCTTATTTCTCTTTTGGTATTTTTTCTGAAGTGGGGAGGCAGAGAAACAGACTCCGCATGTGTCTGACGGATCCACCCGGCATGCCCTCCAGGAGGTCCTACTCTGACCATCTGGGGCTTTGCTCTGTTCCAACAGGAGCCATTCTATCACCTGAGGCGGAGGCCATGGAGCCTTGGCTCTGGGAGGGGAAGAGAGAGAGAAAGGAGGGGGGAGGGAGGAGAAGCAGATGGGCCCTTATGTGTACCCTGTTGGGGAATTGAACCCGGGACTTACACATGCCAGGCTGACACTACCACTGACCTAACCAGCTAGGAAAGTGCCTTTTTTTTCTGACTAGTCATACTGTTGGTGATGTCAGCAGACTTGATGTGAGCAGGTGATTTCAGGTGGAATACATGACTTGGTACAGAGAAAGGGAAGAGGGATTGGCTGAGGTTTCCAAATGTGAAGACAATGCATGTAATTAGAAATACGTTTGTGAAATTAGCTGTTCCAGATGTTGAATGGTATCAAGCAGAATGATGGTGAGAGTGTAAAATGTAAAGTTCTGTGCTTAGGAATTTAGTATCCAGTGAATTTATTGAACTTTTTAATAGCCAGCCTTATAAAGGACTGATGGCTGTTGGTATGTAACTATGAAATAGTTTTGCAACATAAATGCAAATAGGGTCGATCTGGGGAGACAGAGAGGTAGTTGAAGTTAGCCCTGTGGCCAGGCTGAAAAATAAATTTAGGCAAACACTAAGACCTACTGTATTTAGAACTTTGACAGAACTGAGCACTGCCTTCTCAGGTGATGGTTGTAATCAGTGAGAGAATTCACAAGAGGTTGCTTATTTGTATGATGGGACAAAATGGCAGAATGAGTTGATATGGTAATTAATGGTGCACAAATAGATGATAGTGATGTCTGTCATAGCATAAGGATGGGTGGAATCCAGTAGAGACCATTCCCAAATGGATGTTGTCACGGGAGGGTTGATGGATAGGCAGTTGTGTGGAATAAAAATACAAGGATAGGTCAGGATGATGTATGTGTGATTGTGTGAATGTGTTGGTGTGTATGGATTAAAATTGAGTTCTATTGATATACTGAGAATGCAGATTAACAGGTTAATAGAAGGATGTAATAGATGTGCATGGGTTGGTGGGTATGTTTCTGTAAGTACAGTGCTAGCTTGATTCAGAAAAGGCTAATTTCTGAAGCTCAGTGACTTGAAATTTATAAGGAAGTATTATTTTCCGGGCCGGGGCTGTTACGGGGCACCTGTGGTCACCGCAGTGACAGAGGCCTGAATGTCACAGAGATGGTCACCCTGCATGTGACATCATCCCAACCTAAGAATTAAAGGTCCATTGCCACTAGTGGAAAGTACATGGCCATACTGCAATGATTTTTTTCTCTAGAAGTGTTATTTTTCTGTTTTCCATGGGAGAGTAGAAAGGGGCATTCATGATGGGGCAAAAGTAGCAAAACAGTGTATTCTTGTATTATTATTTGTTCTGTACAAAAAGCTGGTCCCATCCTCAACTGAGCCATAGGTGTGTCTACTATAGTCTTATCTCTGTTTTTTTGCACTGGGTTTATTTTTTTACTACCCTGTTTTCTCTAGTAACAAAAGCAAGTCCAACATCTCTCAGTGATGCCCTGGGGTTGGGTTGTGGCTTGCAGTTTTTTAAGTGTTGGGTCTCCATTTCTGCACTAGACTTCCCAGCCTATGGAAGAGCTAGGACAAGACCCCCACAGTACAAACAACAAAATGTCCACTGTGGACGGAAAGGCCATCATCAGTGCCCCTTAGACATGGGCAAACCCCACTGGACAGGCTCTGAGTGCCCTCTGTAGGGGTGGAGGATGTTGGGGTATCAGAGATGCTCACCTGTTCTTGCCTCTTACTGTCCTGGCCTGGCCCTTGGACACACTGTCCCTTTCACTATCATACTGCTTTGTTATTTTTAAGACAGCCAGTGTGAGATATGTTCTCCAGGGCAGCTGCAGGTCATTTCAACTCTTAGTCACAGAGTTTCAGTTCCACTAAAATGTCTTCTTACAATTCGCTCAATTGTGTAGAATGCCCAACATGCGCCATGAACACACATCTTCATGGTTCTCCTGCATCTCTTCACCGTGGTGATCACACAATCAGGGGCTTGGGGGCGGAGAGGGAGAGGTTCACAGAAAGAGAGAAAATCCCAGAATAAATTGAGCAGAGGTGCTTCGGAGAGACAGCTGGGGGGTCAAACCCAAAGAGATCTTATGACAGTGCAGTAATTCTCATATAAAGAGAGGTTTTGATGTGACTGGTGACTTCAAACTGATGAATATAAATTGATATGTTGTATGCAAGAACTCATGGTGGGCGCATGTATAGAGTGGAGGAATGTATTGATGGCTTAATACTTGGTTGTAGGAATGGAGAGTTGGAAGGATGGAAGGTGGTGAGTGGAATGTTATACATGGTAGATTAAGTGGGGGTGGAATTAAGAATTGAATGGAGGAATACATGGTGGGATATTTAGAATGAAGGCTAGAAAATGGATGGCCAGGTTCTTGATTTATGGAATTTAGGATATTACAGTAATGGGCGGATGGATGGAAAGTTGGGTGAATGTCTCAATGGATGAAACTAAACTCTATAAGGTCCCTGCTGGATGCAAGGATAAAATAATGAACATTTAAAAAAGAAAACAATGGAACATACGTATTAATGTATGGATGGAAGGATTCAATATGAAGTGAAAGTGGAGATGGTTAGATGCCTAGATGTTCCACTTGGAGTGGATTGTAGAATGGAATGTTGGATATGTACAGGTATAGGTATATTTTGTGTTTAGCTCAATTGATGCAAATATGGCTGGCTCACATGATGGGTGGCTGTAAGGATCTGTGCACAGATCAACTATCATTGCAGTGGTTGTCAGGTGGCTGGACTGATGAATGGATGCGTAGGCAGATTGATTTTAAGAGGGATGGTACAGAAATTTCATCACTGGATAAGTAGATACACTAATAAAGTCACATGTAAAGTTGAATGAAAAAGTAAAAGGACTTATTGAGGGATATATAGGCTAATTTGGTATTTATAAAATGAGAAAAGTTGACTGATGGGATTCTCAAAATATAATGAAGAAAAATAATAAAGTCAAAACCAACTATAGTGAGTTCACAAGAATAGTATTCTCTAATACTGATTTAAAAAATACATATTAACAATTAGGAAACTTTCAGGAGGTTGATCAAAGAGCAAGCTGTACCTTGTATGGTATGTTGGTCATGTATCTATCACAATTTTCCCCTGTTTTCCACAGTTTAAGGAGTGAGGCCTCTTAGATGCTGACATTTCTGTATTGATCCAAATTCTACTACTTGTTTATCGTTTTTTGGATTTAAATCTTCAAAAAATACTGGTAAGATTCTGTTACATGATTTTCTGTTTATTTTTTGACCATTTTGATGTGGAGTCCAATTTTTTTTTTCAGTGTTCTAAAATCTAAAACCATATGAGTTCCATATAACATGAGATGGAGTGACTGACAATTAAATGTATAAAAAGGTTCTTAGACTTTGAGGTAGTGTTGATTACATAGATTATCACCATAGAATGTGATAAAATCTAGACAGAAAATAATTTGTCTACTCAATTTTAAACTTATTTAAATATTAAAAGTTTTGAAGTGCATAAGTCTGAATGACAGCAGGAACTTGAATTTTACTTCTAGATGCATGAGTTAGGGTATTGCTAATATTGATGTGGTAGACAAGCATTGGGTAATGTTTCAATATTAGCTTGGTGTGGGATTTGGTTCTTCACACCTTTTTGTTTGGTGAGCAAATGAAGATTGTTCAGATGTTTTCACACATTCTTTTTTTTCCTTTTTTTGTCTTATAAGCCTCTTCCATAATAAGCAAGGACCAAAGCAATGTTGACTGAAGGTAAGACTGTGAAGTCTTGTATTCTGACTTTGAGGTGTCCCCTTGTTTGGATGGATGATGCGTTCAATTCTTGTATGAGTTATTTGATACTACATTTCTGTTTTCATCACCCCATTAAGTGGCCAATGGGATCATTTTGAGGTTACAGTTTAACTCAAGAATTTAGAGTTGTGTCTTGTTGGTAAACAAGACTTAATAAGACCACAAGAGAAAAGAAATATTTTTTACGAGTTAGAGCCAGTAGGAAATGGTCCAAGCAGCGGGAGGAACAGATACATAGAAAGTGGTTTTCAGAGCGATTTCCATGAAATACGATGCAATTTGCAGAGCAGGTTCTTGATATGGTCTTGTACCGTCATCATTTTTTTGTTTATTAAGTGAGAGGCGGGAGGCAGAGAGACAGACTCCTGCATGTGCCCCAACCGGGATTCACCCGGCATGCCCACCAGGGGGTGATGCTCTGCCCATCTGGGGCTGCTGCTCCATTGCTCTGAACAGAGCTAATCAGCACCCGAGGTGAGGTCATGAAGCCATCCTCAGTGCCCAGGGCCAACTTTCTTCAATGGTGCTACGGCTGCAGGAGTGGAGGAGAAGAGAAAAGGGGATGGGGAAGGATGGAGAAGCAAATGGTCGTTTCTCCTGTGTGCCCTGACTGGGAGTCGAACCTGGGACTTCCACACACTGGGCCAATTCTCTACTGTTGAGTCTACTGGCTAGGGCTCTTTCTTTTTTAATTTTTTATCCCTGAGCTGAAATAGATATTACAAAGAAGTTACACAGGCAATGACGGTTTAAAGAACGAATCTGTGATTGAATAACATGGAAATAGGAATGGAAGGTGGGATGCTCAAAACACTGCAGAGGGTCTGAGGAAGGAAAATGTGTGGGTGCAGAAAGCACACCTGGTTTCTGTATCATGGAGAACCTTAGCATCAGGACCCCGGGAGTCATTCTCCACAGAGGAGCAGCACAGTCCCCAACTTGAACGTGACAGCCATCTTTCATGACAAGTGGTGGTGTGATCAACTTGTTCCTTTCCCTTTGCAATATTTCCCTCTGTCCTAGGTGGTGAACATCTGGATGACATGCTCAAGCGTAGATACCTTCTGAAGTGGCTCCACCCACAGCCGCACCCAGATGCGGTCACTGTGTCTCCCTCTGGGAAGCTTGAGGCGTCTTTTTCCCTCAGAAGGGCTTGACCTTCACATCTGTCCCCTTGGGAATAGAACTGGCCTGCTTTTTGGCAAGTAATTGCCTGGAATATTGTTTCATCCCTCTTGCTCTGAGTATGCAATGTGATTTCTTGCTACTGCTTTTATTGACCCCCTTTTGCATTGTTTAATGTGTTTTAATTTACAAATGGAAGTGAGGGACAGCTGTGGTCAGTGTAATTACGCGACCCATGGATAATTTGTTCACGCCCCAGGTAAGAGCCAGTCTTTCTCACAAGCTAAGTGACTTTCATGGGCCATTTTGGTACCAGATATCATGGGCCCACAGTTTTTTAGACAGGGTCCTGGGAAAAGATCCTCTTACAACATTTTGTATGACCTGCAGTAAACTGTTGATAGGTTTTCCTTATTATTGAACCTTATTAGTAGACTTGACTGCCCTCACCACTTGGGCTGTGTAAGGGAGAGAGAGCCCGGCCCTTGCACTGACAATCTGAGCAATGGTGACACCATCTTGTAGAACACAAGGTTCACTGAAGTTCAACATGCCAGATCCCAAAGAGATTTTTTCACTGTTATCTCTACTGCCTGGATTTCCATGTTTTGTCTGCTGCACCTCTGGGGGTTTAAGTGAGACAGCTGAGTTTATCGTTGAAATTGTCTATTTCTGGAACGTAAAGTTCTGTGTCACAAGGGAGCGACTAACTGCATTGTCAAATGGGTCTCAATAGACCAGCTTGACATGTAGGTGTATTGAAATGGGGCCATCAGGAATGAATGGATTATTCAACAATTTAAAGTCACCTGGGGTTGTTCATCCTCCATCTCCCATTTCTAACTAACTCCTAGGGTGACAACAGTGAACCCATTTGTGGTATAGTGGTCAATGACTTTTCTGAGCTCCTACAAATTTACACTGGATTTGTGCATGTTGTTTTGCAACTTTGTGTGTTTGTAATGTATCATGGATACATATTTCCAATTCCAAACCAGATAGCTTACCTGTAGACTTTTTATTGGACGTAAAGCACATATGCTAATGGGCGCATCCATTTCTCTGTCTCAGAAATGTAGGGTAACTCTGTTCTCGTTGGTGCATATAAGGTATATAATTCTGTATCTGCCATGGCACCTGTGCTCCTAATTCTGTAAAATGGGTTTCCAGACATTGCATTGTGGGATTGTGAGTTCTGCATGCTTCTGATTCCTGCCAATTTGGTTATATTGCCCTTGCAATGTTCCCCAGGCCGGTGCATAGCAGTGGTGGAGTGGCAATGCTGGGTTTCACAAGAACTTGTACACAGTGGGTATTGCTGACCCTTGACGTTTTCAACCAATCTGATAGGTGAAAATACTCTTAAGTTTAAGCAGCACGTGGCCATGGATAGAATAGCCCATACACTGATGGGCGATTGATGGACAAACAGTACTAGTCCACCTATTCCTCCAAGCACAAGGGTCACCCTGGTGGTCAGATGTAGAAACTTAGTGACCTTTTCAAAACCCGATGCTTCTTGAAGGTTTATCAACTTTCTACGTCTACCTTATGACCTGTGTTGACCTCTTTGACTTTATATTTTGATAGTAATTTTAAGATTTAGAGTTTCAAGTATCATACAGAGAACCCCATATACTCCTCACCCAGGTTTTTTTCTGCAGCGTTGTTCTCTTTCTCTCCCTGTCCCCCTCCCTTTGTCCTCCTCACACCCTCTCCCTTGCCCCTCTCAATTGTTTTTATTTAATGAATGATATGTAAGCTTCAGCTATTGTGCCTCTTGAACCCACAACACTTAAATCCCCAAGATAATTCTAGACTTAGACACGTCATGTGTCATCAAGAGTTAAGAGGTCCTTAAACATGTTTTTCCTCCTGTAATCTCTTAGTTTGTGTTTTCCAGGGAAGAGCATCCTCATTTCGTGCTTGGGGACAAAAATTGTCTCCTTGGGAAATGGCTCTTTTTGATTCATAATGACCATGTCAACTGCTTGGGTTTTGGTTTTTAAAATTTTCCAGAGTTGAACGTCTCCAGGGCTTAACGTTTTTGTGTGTTGATGTCCTAACACAGGTCAGGTAGAATCAAGGTCAGTCCCAGTGAGTTAGCAAAACTGGAGCTCAGGAGGCAAGTAACATGGTTGTTTCGGTCATCAGGCGAAAGGTGTTGTACACTGGTTGGGTGACGTGGAAATGTGGAGAAGCACTGAGAATTAGGGAGCATTTTGAAGGTGTTGTCTATGCTTTTTAATGAACTACCGAGTGCTTCTGGGGAGACGAGACTAGAACACCCATAGGATGATTGGGGTCCTCCACATCTGAGTGTCACCGTTGACTAGGCTGGGGAGGGCTGGGTTTCTCAGGATGCATGGCAAGAAAGACAACAGTGCTTCCCCTTTTTGTGCCCATCTTAAATGCATGGATTGAGATGTTGACTCTGAAGGTCGAAATATAATTGAGGGCTATGGTGGTGGGAGAGGGGGTGGAGATAGGAGACTGAGATACTACTTTGGGTTAATCAGTGTAAGACTTACTTGTGGCCGTGGGAAGCACGCGATCTAGAGATGGGCTCTATGTAGGGGTAGGAATAGAGTCACCTGAGGACTGCACCTGGGATGCTCTAGCCTCTTGATATGGAGGAAGATCTGTTAAAGGAGATTGTCACATGTAACCAGAGTCATTGAGTGGAAACCAAAGGACTAGGTGGCTTTTGCCTTGGCATCGAGAGACGCGGTTAAGTTTGGACATGAAAGAGCATATGATTGATTTGAAATGTGAGTGCTGTCGAGAGAGAGAGGGGAAGGGTACTTGTTATGTTTATGAGTGGCAAGAACAAATCAGAGCCCTCTGAGTCTGCTGTTGACCCCGGGAGGATGTCACCCATGCCTGCCTAGCACAGACCCAGGCTGCTCTCTTGTGAGGTGCTCACATCAATAATAAAATTAAGATGCTCCTCTGCAGTCCGATGAGAGATCCTGCTCAGCAAGCCACTTGGTCTGTACACCAGGGAGAGCTGGTGGTCTTCTCTGTTCCCATGGTCACCTTTGGAGTTCCCACTTACATGGTGTCTGTCTGCTCCCATGTTGATAGGCCATGGTGGAATACCTCATGGAGTTCCAGTTGGAAAGGAGTGAAGGAAGAAGGGTTCAGGGAGATCAGGGGTGCAGCACAGTGGCATGCACAGAGGTGGAATTGGGCAGTAAGGTAGGTGGGCCAGGCCCCTGTGTGCCGAGCCTCCACTCCTGGGTCTACCTCTATGACCCAGCCAAGGTCAACCAACATCACTCAAGTCAAGGAGGTCATGTGAAAGATGACCTTTCCCAATCGCATCTGGGACACTTTCAATCATTCATTCATTGTGCGTTGTCATTCCCTGATTAATGGTTTAGAAACAAGTTCGGAGATTTTTCTGCTCACGCCTGCAGTGATTGCTGCCAATTCTCTTATTTATTTTTTTAAATTAAAGTGATGGGGGTGGCATGGGCGAAGAAGATCAGCGAACTGTCCAGCGTGGACAGTCCTGTGACACGTCATCTGTATATGCATTGCATGATGTGCCCGCCGCCCTTTAGCTTAGATCATGCTTGATGTCTCTTCAGCTGCCCAGTGTTGTTGTTGTTGTTGTTGTGTGTGTGTGTGTGTGTGTGTGTCTGTTGAGTAGACTAGAACTAACGAGCTCCTCTGACAGGGATGTTTTTCTATTCATGTTTACCTTCGCGATCTTAGCACGTACGTAGCCCATACACAATTTAATAGCTGCATTGACTAAGCTACTTATTTCCGTGTGAGTGAGTGAGAGAGAGGTCGATGAATCAGCCAATCAAAGGGGAAGGTCAGTAAAAGTTGACTGACTGGGACCAAGCATGAGGCTGGGTGGGAGTTTCTGGGTGGGGGTTTCCCGGCTGTGATGGATGAAATATCATAGGTTCTGTGGACCATGCATACTGAGTTGGGGTGCACAAATATGGACTGTGACATGGGGGAATTGATGGTCTGCCAGGTGAGACATGATGAGGGAGGTCACGGGGGAGTGGGGAATGCCCATTGGTCTTTGTAGACTGGCCCAATTCAACCTATGCGGGGTGCCAGCTTGCCTTTGATCTGTCCGGCTTGTTTCATCATTAGCGTAATGCCCTTAAGCTTCATTTTATCCCAAACAATAAGATTTCCTTCCTTCTAGTGGTTGTGTGCGAGTGTGCATGTGCCCTGTTTTCTTCTTCCATTTATCTGTTGGTGAACACTCAGGTTCTGTTCCTATACCTCGGCTATGGTGAATCATACTTCTGTGGACAGGGCAGAATTCATATCTTTTTGAAATTAGTTTTTTCCTTTGGACATACGCCCAGAAATGACTGCTGCATGTGATGGTAGTTCCATTTTATTTTATTTTATTTTATTTTATTTTATTTTATTTTATTTTATTCTTTTGTATTTTATTTTATTTTATGTTTTTGTATTTTATTTTATTTTATTTTTTTGTATTTTTCCAAAGTTAGAAGTGTGGAGACAGAGACATAGACTCCCGCATGTGCCCACCAGGGGGCGATGCTCTGCCCATCTGAGGCCTTGCTCTGTAGCAACCAGAGCCATTCTAGCACCTGAGGCAAAGGCCATGGAGTCGTTCGTCCTCAGTGCCCGGACCCACTTTGCTCCCATGGAGCCTTGGCTGCAGGAGGGGAAGAGAGAGACAGAGAGGAAGGGAAAGGGAAAGGGTGGAGAAGCAGATGGGCACTTCTCTTGTGTTCCCTGGCCGGGAATTGAACCCAGGACTTCCACACACCGGGCCGACGCTCTAACACTGAGCTAGCCGACCGGGCCAGTTCCATTTTAATTTTGCAAGGAAACTTCATACTGTTTTCCATCGCAGTTGTACCAGTTTGCGTTGCAGGGATTTCCTTTTCTCTGTTCTCTCACCAGCATTTGTCATCTCCTGTCTTTTTTGATGAGACAGTCTCACAGGTGTGACCTGAGAGTTCACTGTGCTCTTGATTTGAATTTCCTTCATGATTAATGATGGTGGGCAACTTTTTATTTTTTGCTTTATTATTTTTTTAAATTTAGATCTTAAATTTAATGGGGTGACATTCAGCAATAAGAGACCTAGGTTTCAGATAAACATTTCTATATCATTTGACCGGTGGGTTGCATTGTGTGCCCATCACCCAAAGTCAAATCATTTTCTGTCACTGTACTTATTTGTCCCTCTTTCCTTGCATCCTGTTGGCCTTATGTCTATCTTTGAAAAAAAATGTCCGCTTTGTTCCTTGTTTCTTGTCTCTTTCAAAACTGGGTTGATTTTTGTTGTCCCTATTATGTTGAGTTCCTTGTGTCTTTTGAATCACATAGGCGGTTTACAAATATTTTCTTCTGAACTTAGATTTATTCTAAAAAAATCTTTTGGTGGCGTCTTTGAAGTTTTCTGCCTATGGTCGTGTACCACTGAATGACAGTTCAGTCAACAACAGACCACATAGATGATGGCGCTGAAAAATTTTTCTCATGGAGTGATGTCATAGCTACCATGATGTCATAGTGTAGCATACTACTCAGGTGTAGTACAGACTATTACAGTAGTAGGTCATGCCGTTTAAGCGTTTCAGCCTTTCACCTTGAGTGGGATGTTCACTGTCAGCTTGTATGTGGCGTTAGAATTACTATGCCCTGTTCCCACTTTGCTAAGTGTTTTATCCTAAATGGATGTTGTATTTTTTGTTAAGTGCCTTTTCTTCATCTATTCAGATTGTTATGTTGTTTTCATCTTCGTTTGGTTAGTGTGGTGTGTCATGTCAATTGACCTGTCAATGTCAAATCATCTGTGAATAAATCTCACTTGCTCATGGTGTATGATCCTTTTAATGGATTGTTGAATTTGGTTTGCAGATATTTTGTTGAGGTTTTCACACCTATGTTCATTAGAGATACTGGCCTGTAGTTTCATTTTCTTGTGTTGTCCTTGTCTGGTTTTTTAATCAGGATAATGCTGGCCTTACAGAACGAGTTTGGAAGTATTCCATTCTCTTCTGTTGTTTTTTTTTAGGGGGGGTGGGGAGGAAGAGTTTATAAAAGGTTGGTATTCTTTAATTGGTTTTGTAGAGTTTACCAGTGAAACCATCTTATCCCTAGACTTTTCTTTGCAGGGCAGTTTTTGATGGCTGCTTCAGTCACCCTTTATATAGTAATCAATCTATCAATTTAGATTTTCAATTTTTCCATGATTCAGTCTTGGTAGGTAGGTAGGTAGGTAGATAGGTTGTCTATTTCTAGGGATTTATCCATTTCTCCTAGGTTGTGAAATTTGTTGTTGTATACTGGTTCATACTACAGTTATGTACCTCAAAATGATCTTTCAGTCAGCAGTGGACCACCTACCTATACAGTGGTGGTTCCACAAGATGACAGAGCTGAAAGATTCCTGTTGCCTTGTGACCTGGTAGCCATCCTAACGTTGTAGCACAACACATCCCTGTTTTGTGGCAGTCTCAGTCTATGAATTGTAGTACTGTCAGCTGGAAATATCTGGGAGCCCTCACCTGGGATGAGGTGAGCTTCCCAAAGGACATCACCCCTTTGTAAACTGGTATGACAGCTGGAGGGACCCTCGTGATTCTCATGAGCATGCAAGATGCCCCAAATAATCTGTTATCCAAGCCAAGCAAGACCTAAAACAAAGGAGCCTTGGTGAGGGGAGGTAGGTAGCCTGGCTCTTCATCTAGTCCTGTGGCTGGGCAACATCTTCATTACAAGTAGCCTTTGTTGAAGGGTATGCCTCAACAAACAAAAAGCATATGTCAGTAAATATATGTATCCATCAACCATTGAATCTGAACAAAATAAACAAACAAGCAGACCAGAAACAGATTCAGAGAGACAGAGAACATTTTGATGGTTGCCAGATTGGAGGTAGTTTGGGGGGACAGGTGGAAAAAGTGAAGGGATTAAGGGATACAGATTGGTTGTTACAGAACAGTGACAGGGAAGTAAAGTACAGCACAGGAAAGATAGTCAATAAATAGTGTGATAAATATGCATGGTACCAGATGGTATGTGAGATTTATCTGGATGGTCACTGAGTGAGTTAGATCATGTCTGACCCCTGGGTTGTACACCTGAAAAACTCACATGATACTGCATGCCCACGGTCAAGGGAAAATGAATAAAAATGGTTTAAAAAGAAGGAAGTGTATGTCAGGCACTTGCATTACAAAAGAAAGAGCCAGCTGTCAAGACTGACACTACAATGACCTGTCTGTGGTGAGCCTTGTGTACACATTTCTACTGTCCTGCTGGTCCATACAAAAGTAGAGCATCCAATCACAGTAGGAAGCCATGGCTTCTAGTTCTAGTTTTGTGTGTGTGCACCCTGTGATGTTTGCATGATGCTGCCATCCTTCTAGGACACATTTCTCAGCCCATAACCTCCTAGTCGAGTGGCATGTGACGGTGGTCTCTTGTAATCCTTTGTGGTTATCCGTTGTTCTGTCTCCTCTACTGTATATAATTTTATTTGAATCTACTCTCTTTTTTCTTGATAGGTGTATGTAAAAGATTTTCTGTTTTGGTTATCTTTTCAAAAAAAATAATTAGCTCTTAATTCCACTGATTTTTTTTTCCCCTGTTGTCTTGTTAGTGTCTTTTACTTATTTCCTTTTCTAACCTTTGTTACTTTATTTCTTCTGCTGACTTTGGGATTCATTTGTCTTATTTTTTTTTTTTAAGTTTCCTGAGGTACAGAGTTTGTTTGAAAGATTTTTTTCTTAACATTTATTATAATAAATTTTTGTTTAGAACTACTTTAGGTGCATACTTGTATTTTGGTTATGGTATGTATTTATTTTTGTCTCAAGATTATTTTAAATCTCTTGATTTCTTCTTTTACCCATTAGTTGTTCCGGATCATATTGTTTAATCTCAATATATTTTTAAATTTCTTAGTTTTCTTCTTGCCATTGATTTTTAGTTTCATACCATTGTGGTCAGTAAAGATGCTTGATGTGATTTCAGTCTTCTTATATTTGTTAAGGCTTGTTTTGTGACCTGCTGCCTTTGGATTGATGCGCTGAGAGATAGTGTGTGTGTGTGTGTGTGTGTGTACATATGTGTTCCATATAACATAATGTATAGTTTAAGTCTAATGTTTCTTATTGATTTTCTGTCTGGATGACCTATCAATGTTTCATATGAAACATTAAATGTTGATTATCAGAGTTGTTCTCTATTATTGTATTACTATGTATTTTACCCTTGATAGCTTTAATATTTTCTTGATATATTTAGGTACTCCTGTGTTGAAAATTGTCATATCATCTTGATGAATTGGCCACTTTATTATATAATGACCTTCTTGTCCCTTCTTACACAGTCTTGGGCTTAAAGTATATTTTGTCTGATATAATTATAAATATTCCTGCTTCATTGTGGATTTCATTTGGAAGAAATATTTTTCATCCCTTCACTTTGATTCTATAGGTATTCTTAAAGCTTAGTTGAGTCTGTTAATAGGTAATAATACAGTTGATAATTTTAACTTATTTTTTATCCATTCAGATACTCTGTCTTTTGACTGCAGATATTATATTCCATTTATATTTAAAGTAATTATGGATACTTTTGAATTTAGTAATGCGATTTTTAAAGTTGTTTTTTCTGTTTCTTTTGTACTCCTTTATTTCTTTTCTCCTCTTTTGCTCTGCTATTTCATGAGTTGGCAATTTTCTGTAGAACTCTGCTTTGATGTCTACCTTTTATTTTATGTGTATATAGTGTAAGCTTTTGCTTTGTGGTTAACCTGAGGCTTGCCTAAAACAGCTTTTATGTAGATCAGTCTATTTTAAGTTGATAATAGCTTCAAACGCATACCAGTGCTCCCCTACCACAGCATACTGTTTTTGATTTCATGATTTGCCTCCATTTACATTGTGTACTCATTCACATGTTATTGTTGTTTTAGTTATTTTTTACATTTTTTATACTTCTTCTAGTTATAGGTAATTTATGCCATTACAACATCACAGTGTTCTGAATTAACTATATATTTACCTTTCTTAGTGAGTTTTTTATACTTTGGTATGTTTCCCTTTTAAGAAATATGTTTGTTTTCATTTCTACCTGGGAGACGACCTTGAACATTTGTTATAAGGGTGGTCTTTGAGTAATGGTCTCCCTGGAAAATCCTTTATGTCTCTTTTAATTTTGAAAATTATGCTTTGCTGGGTAGAGTGACCTTGGCTGGCAGTGCCCTCTGCTTCTTTCTACCCACTAGTGCTTTGAATATATATCATCATCCCCCGCTTACTGTCCTGCAATGCTTTGGCTGAAAAATTTGCTGCTGACCTTAACAACTTATTTTCTTTTGCTGCTTTCAAGATCTTTCCTAGTCTTTAAACTTTTGACTGTTCAATTATTATGTCTTGGTGCTACAGTCTCTTTGGATTCCTCTTCTTTGAGGTCCTTTGGGACTCCTAAATATGAATGTCAGGTTCTTACCTTATACTAGGGAAATTTGTAGCCAATTTGTAAATAGGCCTTCTCCATTTCTCTATATCTTCTCATTCTTGGGCCTTTATAATGTATACATTAGTCTGTTTGACAGGTGACCCATAAATCCCTTAAGCTGTCTTCGCATTCTGTTTTTCTTTGGCTTATCTGATTGAAAGAATTCCACTGCCCTGCCTCTCACCTATCCTCTCTTCCACTTTAGTCTGCTGTCAAACCCCTCTGTTGACTATTTCTTGTTCAAGCTGTTGTCTTCTTCAGCTCTGTGACTTCTGTTTGGCACTTAAAATAGTCTATCTGGGTTGCTATTCTCCTTTTTTATATGCATGGCTCTTCTGACCTCAGTGAGTATCATTATTGATATTATTTTACACCCTTATCAGGTAAGTCATTTATCTCCACTTAATTAACATCTGTTTCTGTGTGGTGTTCTTTTGTGTGGGACATATTCCTTTCTTTCTTCATTTTCCTTGACTTTCTGTGTTGTTTCTGTGCAGTAGGTAACAAAGCTACCCCTCCCTCCAATCTTGGCAGAATCATCTTACGTAGGAGATGAACCTTGCCTTTACTTGTCACTTGACCCTGTTATGATATAAAATGTCTCCATCTCTGGTATGCCATTGTTTTGAAGTTTACTTTATCTGAAATTAATATAGCCATTCTAGCCCTCCTATACTTTTTTGTGTGTGTATTTTTCTGAAGTGAGAAGTGGGGAGGCAGTCAGACAGACTCCTGCATGTGCTTGACCGGGATCCTCCCGGCATGCTCACCAGGGGGCGATGCTCTGCCCATCTGGAGCGTTGCTCCGTTGCAACGGGAGCCATTCTAGCTCCTGAGGTGGAGGCCATGGAGCTGTCTTAAGCACCCGGGCCAACTTTACTCCAGTGGAGCCTTGACTGCAGGAGGGGAAGGGAGAGACAGAGAGAAAGGAGAGGGGGAAGGGTGGAGAAGCAGATGGACACTTCTTCTGTGTGCCCTGGCCGGGAATCAAACCCAGGACTTTTATACACCAAGCTGACGCTCTACCACTGAGCCAGTCAGCCAGGATCTAGCTCTTGTGTACTTAACTCTTTGTATGGTGTATAATTCATTAGTTTTTTACTTTCAACCTATATCTTTTTTGTTAAAAGTCATTTTAGACAGCATATAGTTAGGATATGTTTTAACCTTTAAGAGTTGGTATGTGTTTATTTACTTTATGTTTAATATAATTATTAGGAAGTTGGATTTAAGTATACCATTTTTTATACTGTTTTCTTTTTTTGTGCCTTCCCCTCCAGTGTCTTTTATTTTATTTTATTTTTGGTGTGTGGGGCAGTGAATTCTTCTGTTCCATCTGGTTTGCCTTGCATTTGATTTTTTTTTTTTTTAGAATTTTATTCACCTTTACCATTTTAACTCTACCTTTTTGGATTTTAGTTGGTGTTCTATTGTTTATAACATACATATTTAATTACTTACTTTTTAAGAATATATATTGCATCACTAAATATAAGAATCTTGCAAATATATAGGCCCTTTTTCCTGGTCTCTGCCCCATTTTATGATAGTTATCCTATAAATATATTATATCTACATATACTAACCTGTAGGGTTAATTATAGCCAGTGGTATAATTGTTTTCAATAGCTGTATTTATTTTAAAGACTTTAAGGGGGAAAATATTCATATTTACTTAAATATTATTTATTTCCAATGCTGTTCATTTTATTCTGAAGATATGTATTTCCTTCTGTGATCAGTTTATCTTCCCAAAGGACTTTCTTTTTAGCACCAAGACTACCAGTGATAAATTTTCTTAATTTTCTTTTGTCTGATAGGTCTTTTATTCAGCCTACTTTATTGAGAGATAATGTTACTGAACATAGAATTGTGGTTTGCCTTTTTATCCCCCTATTCCTTTCAAGATAATATTCCACAGTTTTCTGGTCTTCATTGGATATAACCATTTATTTCTTTGCTTAGTTGGTGTAGAAAATAGTTGAATTAAAAGTTTTGGTTTGCTAAGCAAAATATGATAGATTCTTTAACAAAGGGTAGTTATAGAATGCAGATAAAAGGTTTGTTTTATGTTTTGTTTTCTGTGTGTCTCTTTCTGAGTTTTGATAAAATGAGCTCCTTTGACCAGGATTTGTTTATACTCTTGTCTCACCCAGAGCGTCATACCGAAATAATCATTACATATTTTTAAAGTGGCTTCTTTTGCTTTTATAGTATTCATAGTGACAGAATAAGAGAATGAATGGGTGACTGGTAAAGAGAAAAAGCAATGAGAAAAAATTATTGTTCCTTTGCTAAATCTCGTGCATAAATGAATCATATAAACAAATACTCCTCGTAATCATAACCTAACCATGTGAAACCACACTATATAAAGGGATTGGAGTGATGTAAACCCCTTTTCAGTTATAGCCAATAAATTATAACATTTCTCCCACATTTCCAAAATGGGTTTTTGTTTGTTCTGCATGGAAGGATGGAGAGGAGAGAAAGAGAACCCACAACCTGCTAACTTAAAATTAAATTTGGCCTACCTTCTTATTTTAGAGTCAATTCAAAATATAGATGTATGGTTTCTTGAAACTTACATGATCCAATTCATGTTAACAGTCTATGAAAGGCTAACTCAAATTAATTGGAAAAAGACAAACATCCCAAGATAAGTGCATTAAAGGATGTTAAATGATCAATTTATACAAGTATTGCAAGTGGCAAAGTGCACATAAAAATAGGTTCGTCTCAATCTTCATAATGGAATAATTAAATATAAGGTGTGTGCCCACAGACACGCATGCCCCATGAAACAAATCTAATCAACAATTTGTTGTTTTTTCTTTTTCACCTATCAGATTAAGAGGTACAAAGTGTGGAGAATTTTGGACTCCGGGTATGTTACTGTCTTTCCAGAAGACAGCGGAAAATATGTATTAGATGGAAATTAGCACATTTTGACTTAACCATTTTGGTTTTTTAGAAATTTACCTATAGGGTGTTATAGGTCGTGTTCAGAAATGTATGTAAACTTGATAGTACTCATTGCAATCTTAGTTGTACTTGTAAAATTGTAAGCAGTGTGTTTATCAAGTCATGCTACTGGGTGAATTAGTAATGATTCATTTACTCAATTGGCTTTGTAATCAGTGATACCTAGTTATGTATGTTCAAATTAATGTGAAAAAAATCTGGGTTTTTCAAAAGTTTGTTTTCCCAACAGTGACTGAGTGACCTTGTTTTAGGCATTACTATTGTATTCCATTCGTGTGACATGATACATGTATGTACTTCTTCAGATATGGTCAATAAACTACTATTATAGGAAGAATATTTTTAAAATGGTGATAGTGAGTTCTGGTCATTATTTTGCTGTTTTACTTGTGTGAGTGTTGTCTATATCTTCAAATATATTTATTTTAATTATATATAGCACTGAGTTCTTAGTATGTTACCACATGCTGAGATGAACACTGTTTTATAGATTATCTTACATAATACTTAGAATAACTATGCCGGATGGTTAAAATGATTTCCTTTTAAAAAATAACAGAAGCTGAGTTTGAGGTTGAGTTTGAGTATGGAACTTTATCCTATTCTCAATTTTAAAATCACAACCTTTGTAAAGGAATAATTAAATAATACTCCTATTTTTTTCCTGAATCAATGGAGCAAAACCATGTTTTGGGGGGGAAAATTGCACATTTCTGAGGTCATATTCACTCTCCCTTTGTTTTTAGGATCAGAGCCATGAGAATTCTCATGTACGATTCCTCAGGGTAACAAGTGTGAGTATTAAGAAGTAACAGGCACAGGAGACAGGGATGAGCAGGACGTGGATTTGTGGAAAAGTTTGTGGTGTAATCCTACAAAGACAGATTTCTAGAAAGGAGTACCAGTGCTTAGGAAATGGGCCACCATTTTCCCCTGCAAAAACTGTCATGGAGTAGTGAGATACCATAGGACCGAGATAAAGTCCAAGAGAAATGGCCAGTAAGAGGCGTGTCACTAAATGGAAGACACCAACTTTAGAATAGACCCAACAGCAGGCAGTGCCAAGATAAAATATTGCAGATATCAGGGGGAAAGCCCATCGGGGTCTCGGAGTGAAGAAGCAATCCCCCAAGGATATACATGAAAATGCCATCATCTGTTGAAGTATTTTTTCCATTTGTAATTTATGACCACATGGTCTGGATTCTAAATCATCTGCTCACTTTGGAATGTGTATCTCATAACCAGTTTATTGCCTTATCACCCCTGTTTTCTATCTTTATTCGGACACTTTTTACATTATAACCCTTGGTGTCTTGCAAGGACAATTAATTAGTAATTCTCTTCTAGGCACTGAAATGGTGGCCATAGTGATAAGCAGGGAACTATGCTAACACCACCCCTGTGGCTAGAGTATATTTAGAAGTTTGGCCAGTTTATAAAGTAATGGGGAGTGTGCTATGCTATTCTAACTTCTCCTTTTTATCTCCTGGTATTCTGAGAGAATGGACTAGATATGATACTCCCAGTTGGAATGTTGGGAACACAGAAGGCAGGAGATAAGGACAGGAAACAGCCGTCATGATGGGTCAGGCTGTGTTGGTCAAGGAGGAATGTTGGATAGTGAGCAGGGAGCCACCTCTGGCTTGGACTTTGATGCAAGTTGGAGATGTTTGGACACCGTCAATCTCTTCAAGGATGAGGAAACTGATTAACGATGGTAAGATATTTACAGTGCTGTTAAACTAACAGGAAGGGAGAGGGAGGGAGGGAGGGAGGGAATGAGGAAGGAAGGGAGGGAGGGAGGGAGGGAGGGAGGGAGGGAGGGAGGAAGGAAGGAAGGAAGGGAGGGAAGGAGGTAGAAAGGAAGGAAGGGAGGGAAGGAGGTAGAAAGGAAAGAAGGAAGGAAGGGATGGTTAAATAGAGTAAAAAGTAAAGTTCTTTGCAGCAGAAAACTAGGAATGGTAAGAAGGATAAGATACTAAAAACAAACATTGGGCAATCGTCATCGCAACTGCCTCAACCAGGAGCCACCCAAGGTTGCTACGTCTTGAAGAAGATTTGAGGAGAAAGAAGATACTTTTATAGTCTGCCGTGATCTCCTTCGTGATATACTTACCAGTTCCAAGAAAGAGACCACTTTATACTGGAGAACCTACCAGACGGTATCTCACTGAAGTGATGAAAGTCAATGCAGTAATGGGACCACTTGCTTTTGCTCCCAGGAGGCACTAAGGATAACAGCCTCATTTCTATAGTATCTCAGAAAGAAAAGTGCCTAAACGTTCATCTAGGAGGAAAAATATCAGAACCCAATGAAGTGACATTCTTCACAATAAACCTAGTCTTTTTTATCCTCCAATATATTAGCATCTCTGAGGGAACGTTCCAGATGAAGTCTTCAGACTAAATAGATGTGGTAATGGACCATCGTGTTCATTCAGGATTTCTGTAAAAGACATCGAAGGGAACCTTGGTGACATTCTAAGAGAGACTGTGCCACCTTCATTTTAGTCCTCTTCTGTCTGTCCCCTCTAATGCCCTTTTCCATTTGGTTCTCCTTATAATTTCCATTTACAAATGGCCGTCTCATCTGTTCATTCTAAGCCTGGCCTTGGTTGCGTCAGGTCAGACACGCTGTTTGTAATAGATTTTTCAGTTTTTCTCTCCTTCTTCTAGCCCCATTGTCATCTGTCCTTTTCCTCATCAGGGAGCATCCTCACCAAGTCTTTCTTCGATAGAAGACAACATTAGCATGTCTCATGCAGAGATGACCTTGTGAAGGTCGTGAACAGCCAAACCACTATGATTTGTGTGTCAAGGGCAGGGATCCTGGTGTCAGGAGTGATTACGACAGGATTCCAACTCTTGTACTTGATTGTTACAGGTGTTTCATGTATTTTCCTGATCCAATTGATCATTCTTTGATGTTTTGCTGCAGGTCCAAGGCAAAAAAAAGTCACCATACTTCAGGGAGGAGAGGTGAGCAGCTACTCCAGTGCTTTTGAAATGTATCTGTGTGTGTCTTGTGGTCAGTGATGTCAGCACTTGAAACTCTTGGGGCACCTTCTCCAGGGGTTCAGGGAGAGCATTGAATGGTAGTTATTTTTTTGGGTTTTTTTGCCGACTTTGTTCAGGGAATCTTCGTCATTGATTCTTTCCTTTATGACATACGAATCTCTTTTTTGAAGCCAACTTTGAACATGTTGGCTGCACATTTCCCACCTTTGGTTCCATAGGCCACAGCCGACAAGCCCACCCGCGGGGAGCCTGGCTGCGGAAATGCTTATTTGTCGGCCGGGGGGGTCTTGTCTGGATCCGTGATGAGCACAGTTGTCTGAGGACGCTGAGGGACTCATTCCAGATGTCAATCTGAGGTCCAGATTCGTGGCCCTCTCGTGGGACAAATAAGACTGGCTGAGCCTGGCTTGATGTAGCAACCCCTTGGTGGTGACACAGCTCGGCTGTGAGCAAGGTGTTCACACCCTGTCTGATGAGGCAGGAAGCCCCTTTGGATGTGACCAGTGATCCAAGCCTTGTTGTGCTTTGTTCACTGTTAACAGGGTGTTGTAGATACAGGTCCTTGTATTTAGGAACTCGGTTCTGGAATAACAAACCAGAGAACAAATTAAAGACTGAATTAAGAAGGGAGTCAGCAACTGGGGTGGACATCGTATGTCTCATTCGTGCTGGGGGAAGAGGAGGGAGCCCAGTGTGCCTTTGTTACTTGTCCACAAGGGAATAAATTATAGTGCTTTGTGTCATTTTTGCTATGGAGTATGTCCTGAGATGATGTCTTTGCTTTTTCTCCATCCTTTGCTTTCCTGGAGGCAGTAGAGCTGGCATGTGAGGTCCTCCGTGTCAGAGAATGGAACTGAGTTGCTGCACCAGTGATCCCTGGGACTTCCTGTCCCATGGTTTGGGGTCACATCCTGAGGTCTCAGTGTAGATCTTTTGAGGGTTTCTTGGGTGAATGTCTGCACAGTGTGTTCTCTTTCTGGTGAGTGCCTTCATTCTCATTTCTCAATTTGGAACAGAATTTTGGGTAGACTGCAGGATTTTGTTTCTTTTTTTCTTTCTTTTTTTTCTTTTTTTTTTTTTTTTACAGGGACAGAGAGAGTCAGAGAGAGGGATAGACAGAAATGGAGAGAGGTGAGAAGCATCAATCATTAGTTTTTCGTTGCTGTTGCAACACCCTAGTTGTTCATTGATTGCTTTCTCACATGTGCCTTGACTGCGGGCCTTCAGCAGACTGAGCAACCCCTTGCTGGAGCCAGCGACCTTGGGTCCAAACTGGTGAGCTTTTGCTCAAGCCAGATGGGCCCACACTCAAGCTGGCGAGCTCGGGGTCTCGAACCTGGGTCTTCTGCATCCCAGTCCGACGCTCTATCCACTGTGCCACTGCCTGGTCAGGCTATACTGTAGGATTTTGAACATTGTTTATTTTCTTTTTTGCAATTTCATGTTGCCATGAAACATCCTTTCTGTGAGAAAAGCCACATTTCGGAGTTCTCTTAACAAATTATTATGGTTTCTGAACGCTGACTCGTGGTTAAGAGCATCACATGCAGATCACTGCGTTAAGATCTATAACATTATGGATCATTGCTATGCTTCTTGTCGTTATGAATTGACATTTTTTTAACCTTTGTTGTGTTTTTAAATTTATTTTATTTTTATTTTATTCATTTTAGAGAGGAGACACAGAGAGAGAGAGAGAGAGAGAGAGAGAGAGAGAAAAGAAAAGGGGAGGAGCTGGAAGCATCAACTCCCATATGTGCCTTGACCAGACCAGTGCAAGGTTTTGAACTAGTGACCTCAGTGTTCCCAGGTCGATGCTTTATCCACTGCGCCACCACAGGTCAGGCCTGAATTGACATTTTTTTTAATGTGAAAAGTTACATGTTAAATTTCATGAGACCTTTCTAAGGTCATAAAGACTTGAAATGATAAAGAAACACAAAGCACTTTATATATATATTTTAAAAAGAGCAAGAAACGTTAAACAATCCATACTTTGTTGGCCTCACAAAAGGTTTTTAGCTTGGGTTAATCAACTGGACAGATAGTGACATTTCATATATTAAGTCATGAACCATTGTTGTTAAAATTGAAATATACACCAATGAGAACAATGGCCTATATATTCTTTGGCATTATTGTGCAGAAGGTTTTGTCAACTGAGGCTTGGTGTTTCGTATTTTAAGAATGGATAAACTCAGTTTTTCTTTTGATAAAGTTTTTGGAACAAACTTTCTTTAAGTTTTCCATGAAAGTTGTTTGTTTATTTATTTATTTAAATCTGCACAGTCATTGCTTCAGAGCCTACCAAGGTCATTCACATGAACTTGAATATTACAATAACCATGAACACTAATAATCATAATATGAGGGAGGAAAGGAGCCCTACTAGATACTGAAATGGACTCTAGAATATTCATCATTAAAAAATGCATAATTTTAGCCTGACCTGTGGTGGCGCAGTGGATAAAGCGTCGACCTGGGAACCCTGAGGTCGCCAGTTCAAAACCCTGCACTGGTCTGGTCAAGGCACATATGGGAGTTGATGCTTCCAGCTCCTCCCCCCTTTCTCTCTCTCTCTCTCTCTCTCTCTCTCTCTCTCTCTCACTCTGTGTCTCCTCTCTAAAATGAATAAAATAAAATAAAAAGGAAAAAAAATGCATAATTTTATTTTTAAAAATATTATAGAAATCTACACTTGTTATCTGTATAATTGTATTAACCAATATCACCCCAGTAAATTTAATTTTAGAAAATGCTTGATGATAAATATGGATGACAGCAACATCACAACACATTTTGATCTAATAAATATGATTATACAAATATTTAATTGTATATTTACCTACGCTAGTATATAAGTAGATTTGTGGTGGATGGCTGATGTCTCAAAGTATATTGACATACATTATTTATGCAGTAAATGGCATGTGTAAGGTAGAGTTGATTTATAATGTTCAAATTCCCCATTTCCTTAATGACCTTTTTTCTAATTGTTCTGTTCATTAATGAAAGTGGGATGTTGAAGTATCCAAATGTTATTGTGGACTTGTCTAATTTTCCCTTCAATTCTGGACAGTTTTTCTTCAAATGCTTTGGAACTCTGTTGTAGGTATATATGTATTTATAATGGCTATGTCTTCTTAAGGGGTTGACCCTATTACTTATTTATTCTTGACTCATAACAATTTTGTGTTTGGAGACTTTTTTTCTGCTATTAGTATTGCCATTACAGTTCTCTTTAGGCTACTATGTCTATGATATACATTTTTCAATGATTTTACTTTTAACCAATTTGTGTGTTTAAATCTGAAGTGTGTCTCTTGTAGGTAGCATATAGTTGGAGAACCTTTTTAAACCCACTTTGCCAATCTCTGCCTTTTACTTAAATTTTTAAATCGTTTATATTTATTGTAGTTGTTGATATAGAAGGACTTTTACCACATTGCTGTACATTTTCTCTATGTGTCTTATATGTCGTTTTGTCTTTTATTTTTGTGTGTGTATGTATTAAAAAGATATATAATTGAGGGTACTATTTTAACTGCTTTATTTCTTTGTTTTTTAAATATATGTTTGAGTGTTTTTCTTAGAGGTTGCCCTAGAAATAACAATTAACACTTAATGTATAACAACCTAGTTTAATTAATACCAATTTAATTTCAATAATATATTAAATACTTGTTTCCATCTTGCTCCATTTTCTCTTTTTGTTGTTGTCATGAACTATGCTTTTATACATATATATTCAGGACAATAGGCTTACTATTTTTATGCAATTATTTAATTTTTTTTTTTACAGGGACAGAGAGAGAGTCAGAGAGAGGGATAGATAGGGACAGACAGACAGGAACAGAGAGAAGTGAGAAGCATCAATCATTAGTTTTCATTGCCATTGCGACACCATAGTTGTTCATTGATTGCTTTCTCACCTGTGCCTTGACTGCGGGCCTTCAGCAGACCGAGCAACCCCTTGCTGATGCCAACAACCTTGGATCCAAGCTGACAAGCTTTTGCTCAAGCCAGATGGGCCCGTGCTCAAGCTGGTGAGCTTGGGGTCTCTAACCTGGGTCTTCTGCATCCCAGTCCGACTCTTTATCCACTGCGCCACCACCTGGTCAGGCTATGCAGTTATTTAAAATATGATAGGAAATAAAGAAAAGTTACAAGAAGACATTAATACTGACTTTTTGGTTTTCTGTGTAGTTACCATTACTGTTATTATTTATTTCTTGATGGATTCAAGTTACTGTCTATTATTTACTTATTTCAGCTTCAAGGACTCCCTATAGCACTTGTTGTAGGGCACGTCTGCTCTCAACTTTTTCTTAGCTTTTGTCTTAATTCACCATTTCTGTAGGACATTTTTTGTCAAATAAATAATTCCTGGTAGAAGGTGTTTTTGTTTCACGACTCTGAATGTATCATCCTTCTGCATTCTGACCTCCTTTTTTCTATTGAGACATTGTTTATCTTAATGAGGATTACTTGACTGTGAAGAGTCACCTGTCTTTTGCTGCTTTGAAGGTTTTCTTTGCTTTTAACAATTTTCATTCTTATGTGGCTTAGCATGTATCTTTTTGAGTTTATCCTACATGGAATTCATTGGGCTGCTTGTATAGGCAGATTACCATTTTTCATCAGCTTTGGGAAGTTTTGGCAATTACCATTTGAAATATGCTTTTTGTTCCTTTCTCTCTTCTCCTGTGATACTTCTTATGCTTATGTTAGTGCACTTGATGGGACCCTCACAGGACTTTGAGGATAAATTATTTCTCCTATTCCTTTAACTGGGTAATTTGAATTGACATATCTTTAAGTTTATTTTATATATTGTGCTATAATGATACTATTCTGGAAATTAGGCCATTACTCCCTCCTAGGGTTTGTTGTTGGTTCTTGTGGTAGTTGTTGTTTTGGGTGTGTGGCCACTGAAGACTGTTTTCTATTACATCATTGGCCTGCTAATAATTGCATAGAATCTTCATTTAGAATCCTGAAAACATTATTGCATCTCCTTGTATGTGCAGAAAGTATCTCTGTGTATGAGGGATATACCTTTAACACCCAGCCGGGAATTTAAAACTTCCCTTTTGTCTTAAATTTTCATTCTTCAAGGTCTCAAGTTCATCTATTGGGGTGAGATTAGGTCTGTCTCCAGACTTTGCTGAGTATAAACATAGCTCTCCATGGGAGCTGCCCTTATAAATTCCCAAAAGTACACTGGATCTTCTCTCAGCAATTATTCCACAAGAACCTCTCATTCCCTAACCTCTCCCCATAGGTTTTTGGTCAGTTTATTTATTTCCATTTTTATTTATTGATTTTAGAGAGAGGAAGTGGGGAGAGAGACACACACACACAGAGAAACATTGATTTGTTGTTGTTCCACTTATTGATGCATTCATTGGTTGATGCTTGTCTGTGCCCTGACTGGGGATTGGACCCACAACCTTGGCATATCAGGATGACACTTTAACCAACTGAGCCACCCAGCCAGGGCTAGTCAGTTTATTTTTTGATAAAACTGTTATCCATTGCATCAGGAAGCAGCAATAGCACTGTAAATCACCACCAATCTATCCACTATAGCTGCAATTTTCAACCAGTTGTGCCACAGCATACGATGGTATGCCAAGACAATTGTTAAAACATGCAATCTCTGACCATTTCATCAGGGTAGGGACCTCATTTTACCTTAGATTACCAAATAAAAAATGACAACAGCAACACAATACCTGTCCGTTGGTGTGACTGAATCAGAATTATACCTATTTTTTTTTCACATTGGCAAAAAATATATTTTTGGTCATGTTGTAGACTTTTAGTTATTAGTTCAAGTGTTCCTTGTGATAAAAAAGAAAAAATGTTGAAAATAGCTGTACTATAGCACTGAGTGCATTCTGATTTAGGAGAAACAAAGCCACAGTTTTGACCTAGTCTTTTAGAGGGAGGCAACATAGAAATCAAAATAAATAATTATAGTTCTGTGGAGATGAGGCCATTTCTGCTGTCTCTAGGACCTACGTACCAGTAACATGGTCTGTTGTTTATAAAATACCAATGAGCTGGGGAGTGAGAGATGAGATTAGGACAAATTAAAAAGTATCGTGTTCTGTGCCCTGGCTGGTTGGCTCAGTGGTAGAGCATCAGCCTGGCATGTGGAAGTCCCGGGTTCAATTCCTGGCCAGAGCACACAGGAGAAGCACCCATCTGCTTCTCCACCCTTCCCCCTCTCCTTTCTCTCTATCTCTCTCTTTCCCTCCCACAGCCAAGGCTCCATTGGAGCAAAGTTGGCCTGGGCACTGAGGACGGCACCAAGACCTCCACCTCAGGTGCTAGAATGGCTCTGGTTGTAGCAGAGCAATGCCCCAGATGGGTAGACATCACCCCCTGTTCGGCATGCTGGGTGGATCCCAGTCTGGCACATGTGGGAGTCTTTCTGTCTGCCTTCCCGCTTCTCACTTTGGAAAACTACAAAAAAAAAGTATAGTGTACCCTGGTTTCAGACATTCAACCTTTTTTTTTCCCTTGGTTAAGAAACTGGCCTGGTAGCTCAATTGGTGCCTTGGTTGGCAAGCTGCAGCTGACGAGCCACATGCGGCTCTTTGGCCCCTTGAGGGTGGCTCTTCCACAAAATACCATGTGCGGGAGCTACCTCGATAAGGAATGTACCTACCTATGTAGTTTATGTTTTAAAAAATTGGCTCTCAAAAGAAATTTCAATCGTTGTACTGTTGATATTTGGCTGTATTGACTAATGAGTTTGCCAACCACTGGTAGAGCATTAATCTGATAATACACCAAGGTTGAGGGTTCAGTCCCTGGTCAGAGCTCATACAATGAACAACAAAGAAATGCATAAATAAGTGAAACAACAAATTGATGTTTCTCTCTCTCTCTCTTCCTAAAACCAATGAGTAAAAATTAAAAAAAATTAAAGAAAAGAGACCCATTTTTTGGGTGAGTTTCCAGATTTCCAAAGTTGATTTCTCATATACAGTGTGTCCGTAAAGTCATGGTGCACTTTTGACTGGTCACAGGTCAAAAGTGCACCATGACTTTACGGACACACTGTATTTAGAGTAGCTCTTACGCTGACCTGGCCACCCACATCACTTTTCATGTCATGTTTTATTTCTCAGTCGCTGATGATGTTGGGCACATTGTAATAGGTTTATTGGTCTACTTGTATATCTTCATTGGAAAAATGTCTCTTAAAATGTTTTCCACAGATTTTAATTGGGTTATCTGTCCTCTTGTTGAGTTGGAAGATTTCATTCTATTACTATGAAAACAAATGTTTTATCAGAGATATAATTTGAAAATGTTTTTCTATGAAGCTTTGGGCTGTATTTTATCTACATAAATGGAGTCCATTAGATACAAGTGTTGGTAAAGTAAGCTTATGTACATCTGTGCTGTTTGTGAAGGAGATATTTGCTCTACCTACCTACCCTTACAGTCTTTGTGATGAACTATATACGTGAGTTTATCCTTTGGAATAGGAACACTGCAAAGAATGGACAATATGTGGATTCCCATGTTGTGATGGCTAAAAATTAACATGAGTAAGACTGTGCTCCTTAAAGATACCTTGGAACCATGTGCACACAGTATTTGAGTCTATTTCACAAGAGTTTTGTGTTCCAGTCAAGATGTTACTTTGACCAACTGTGCTTGAATTTTCTTTGAAGTCACTGTACCACTGCCCACAAGTGGAGGAACTCCAAGACTGTTGAGTGGAACTGTGCTCTGTTCCCGTCAGGGTTTGCCATGGGATGTGAAGTATGTAAAACAACAAACTGGCATGTTGAAGGTATTATTTGTGACTGACCCTTACAGGGACTGCCCTGAAGTAAGTTTATCAAGCAGGCATGATGTCGCTAAACTATTCTGGTAGAAGCAAGGTGCTCCATTAGCCAAGAAAAGACCTTCCTCTTCTTTTTAGCAAGAGAGACAGAGAGACGGACAGATAGACCTAAAGGGTGAGAGATGAGAAGCATCAATTCTCCATTGCGGCACCTTAGTTGTTCATTGATTGCTTTCTCATATGTGCCTTGACCGGAGGGCTACAGCAGACCAAGTAACCCCTTCCTGAGCCAGCGACTTTGTGCTCAAGCTGGATGAGACCGTGCTTAAGCCAGCGACCTCAGGGCTTCAAACCTGGGTGCTCAGTGTCCGAGACCAATGCTTCATCCACTGCACCACTGCCTGGTCAGGCAAAACCTCCCTCTTCTTTAATGGCCAAAGGGGTGCAGGAGTCCTGGAGGAACTGTGGTCCTGTGTGTGCATCATGCCCTTGGGTTGCTCACAAAGAAAGCATTTCTCTTCCCCAAGTCCTGACATTTGATTGAAGACTTCATACCCCCGCTAGAGAGAACTGCAACTGTGTGTCTCCAGCAGCATGTGGGGGTTCACGCCAACAGTGGACGGACACGTCCACCAGCTCAGTGATGTGGATCCAGTTTATCAGGCTTGTGAAGACCCCTGAGCTCATCGAATCCCCAGTAAACCTGCTAAGCCTGCATTCCTGAGTGTTCCTGCATCAAAGATGCATGTTGGACTGATGATGGCTCCCTCCTGTCTGAGGGTCCTGGTGAGTGAAGACCACAGAGACTCCTCCTGTGTCCTTTTGTTCTGCCAGGGGAATTTGACTTGGTTAGCAAGAAGAGATGTCCAGGCAGAAGTCCCATGGACACTTAAGGTTAAGATGGGCCACTTTGGTCCTGGGACCCTGTCAGTAGTGCCAGACATTATGTTGGGGTTCGTGTTTCTGTCCAGGGAAGATCACCTGTGAAAGCTACAGGGAGACGGTATCCACCTCGACATCACACCCGCAGTTGGGTAGAGGGTATGCATAGAGTGGGTGTGACTTATTCAGAAGGAGCAATAACAAAGGAGTCTCTTGACTCTTTTAGATGTCCCTCGAGGTCAGAGATGGATGGTTTCTTGAAGGTCCTGTCCTCTGTAGTTCGGAAGGTTGGCGTGCTGCAGGACGTCTGGTCAGGGGGCTGAGTCCTCTGCCCAGTACCACGTGCACATACATCTGCATACCTACCTGTCTTCATGGTCTCACATATGTCGGCAGTCACTCCTCAGGGACAGTAGTCCATGACAGACAAGTGCAAGGCTTACCCCAGAGAAAAGTTAGCCTTATTCTTTTTACCTGAGAACGTGCGTGCAATTCTCAAATGTGCTTATGATTTCTCTCCCAGTCCCAGATGGAGTGGCCATGCAAGGTTCACCGTCAGCTATGAAGAGATTATTTCCCTCTCCTTCGGTTACCTGAGATGTGTGGGAGTCCTGGAGAATGTGTGCCCCTGGGTGTGTCCCATGCCCGTGTATCGCTAGGGAAGGTGAGCCTTCCTCTTCCCCACTTGTCCCCGGTCAGTAACACAGGACCATGGAACGTGCTCGGATCGATGATGACTCCTCTCAAATGCATTCCTTGGAAAAGCTGAACAAAATGAGTGAGAACCCCAACCGTCGTTCTCATCGGATCTGAGGTCCACTAGCACGTTCAATGCCCCAGGGATGGCAGGAGAGAGGGACAGATTCCTCCGGGTCACACGCATGTATGCACCACTCAGAGTGTCAGCATTTCAGAACCTCCAATCTTACTGTTGTATTATCATTGTGTTCGTTTGGTTTTAGGACTAGTTATTGCAATAATGGCCATGTTTCTGTTCACTTGGATGGCACCCATTCAGGGTACAATAATTAGAGAATAGGGTCAAGGCTGAGGCCTGGTGAGCTCAGGACATGGATCTGTATGGGCCAGATTTCCAGTACAGATGTTGGTTCTGGGGTGTTGTGTTTAGGAAAAGAAGAAGGGGAGTTCTACAGTTTCTGACAGCACAAGTCAGGCCAACATTTTAACTTTCTGTGCCCTGGTCAGGAATTGGAGTCCCAGAGTGGGCGTGGTCAAGCAGAGAGGTGGGGCTGTGTTGCTGCAGCTCCCTGCTCCTGTGTTTACCACACTCACCCAGTCCTCCTGCGGGACGGCCACCAGGGTCTGCTGTGGGGAACAAGGGCAGAGTCATCATGATGTTCTGATGACATGTACAATGACGTGTACAGGAAGGGCTGGCTGTGAAAGGTCAGGTCATGTGTGATTCCATCAGCTTGCATAGGACATGCTGTGTCCTCCTACGCCAGCCAAGTTTATTAAATTTCCAAGGATATTTTCTTGGTCCTGATGAGGCTGTTAGTTGGTCAGGTAGAGGCTGGTTTTTATCAAGTGGGGTTTACCCAGGACAGCTTGCAGGGACTCCATGTCCAAGTTGACATCACGTCCATAGTTAGGAAGACAGTGTATCTGCAATCAGTATGATTTGTTCTGAAGGAATGGCTGTGAAAAAGGAGTCCCAACCATTGTAGAATCTCTTGAGGTCAGAGTTGCATCCTTTCTTTTGAAGGCTTGTTTCTTTCTTTGGAAGGCAGGATGTTGTGTTAGCAATCCACAGTGTGCTTATTGGGGAGCTGGGTCTTCTGCCCAGGATCACGTGCACACATAGCTGCATCCCTGCCCTCAGGATCTCATACACGCCAGCAGTCACTCCTCAGGGACAGAGGTGCATGACAGACGGGTTCAAGGATTACCTGGGAGTAGGCTGGTGTGGCTTTTATTACCTGAGAATCTGGGTGCATTTCTGAATTGTGTGTGTGATTTCTCTCCCCATCCCAGGTGGACTGGCCTTGCAAGGTTCACCGTCAGCCGTAAAGAGATGACCTTCCTCTCCTTCGGTGACGGGTGATATGCGGGAGTCCTGGAAGAAATGTACCTCTGGGTGTGCTCCGTACCCGTGGATAGCTCGGGAAGGTGAGCCTTCCTCTTTCCCACTTGTACCTGGTCAGTAACACAGGTTACCGGAACGTGCTCGGATCGATGATGACTCCCCTCAAATGCATTCCTTGGAAAAGCTGAACAAAATGAGTGAGAACCCCAACCGTCGTTCTCATCGGATCTGAGGTCCACCAGCACGTTCAGTGCCCAGGGACGGCAGGAGAGAGGGACAGCTTCCCCCTGCTCACACACATGCACACACCACCAGGGGCATCAGCGTCAGGGAGCCCCTTGAGTGACTGTCAGGATTCTCAGGTCATTAGCTGGGTGATTATGATCAATTGCACACAGCTTTTGTCACACTGAAAGCCTGGGGACCAGTCAGTGAGCACAGGTGCCTGGACTGAAACCATGTGGTCCAGTGGCAGAAACTCAGGCTATGAGCAGCTCCTTTGCTAAGTGGAGCAGGCTTTCAGCTGGTAGTTTCATTTTCTGGGGTTTCTCTGTGTTTTCTTCGACTTCAGGTCACCTAGAACTATTTTCTAGGGACCAAGTCAAAGTGAACATTACTTCCACAGTCCATCATCACATGTGCAAAGAATCAGGCTTCTTCCTCTGTTCGGAAGGAGTGGATATTGGAGAGGGAGCCCTTAGCCTAGGTCAGAAGCTTTATGGGGTCAATTTTTAATGTTTTTTGAAAGATGCATGTCTTTTTTCAATGGGAAATGGGCACATGTGACAAGGGATCTGAGGACAGGGCTTGTGCATTCTGTTGAGGAAGCCTCTGCCCATGATCACATGCATTCATGTAGACAGACCTACATGCATGGTGTCACAGCCTCCTAATGTCTTATGTCAGGGACAGAAGTGCATGACAGTCAGTCACAAGGACCACTGCGGGGGACAAGGATAATTACCCGAGGACCTGGGTATATGACTCAATGCCCATATGATTTCTGCCCACTTCTCAGGTGGAGGGCATTGCAAGGTTCTTCGTCAGCCAAGAAAAGATCTTTCTCTCCCTCAATGACTGCAGATTCAGGTGTGTCCCAGAAGACATATGAGTCTGAGTGCACACCCTACCAAGGGGTCACCCAGGAAGGTAAGAATCTCTCTGATCCAAGATCAGCCATTAGTGTTGTAATTCAGAGAGCGGATCAGGTGGCCTATTTGGGTCCTTAAGGACACAGTGGGTTCCCCTCCAAGAGTGGAAGTAATGTGCCCCTTGCCCAATGGTTTGGTTGTGGGTTCCTCAGGCCATTGGAGGACTCTGAGGACACTTCCTCATCCAGTGAGTTGCCCAGCTGACCTGACTAAAGTTTCGAATGTTCCAGAATGGGCTTAGATCAATGATGACCCCAACAAATGCATTTCTTGGGAAAATGAACAAAATGAGTGGGAATCCCAACCGTCATTCTCATCAACTCTGAGATCCACCAGCAGTTTGGTGCCCCAGGGACAGTAAGAGTGAGGAGAGATTCCCCTTGTCACTCGCACGCATGCAGCACACAGGGCAACAGCATCACTGAGCCTCCTGACTTAATATCCATGCTTCCATTACGTCAGTGGATTGGGGTTGAGTGGCCAGGCCTTTTGTCGTGTCCATGAGCACATTTTCAGAATTTTAAATCCGAGCGTGTTGTCTGTCACTGGCCCAATGAGCATGTGGATTGGTATGCAGTCACTCTTTAGGGATAGGGGTACATGACAGACAGACGCAACGCTTGTCGTGTCCATGAGCACATTTTCAGAATTTTAAATCCGAGCGTGTTGTCTGTCACTGGCCCAATGAGCATGTGGATTGGTATGCAGTCACTCTTTAGGGATAGGGGTACATGACAGACAGACGCAACGCTTACCCAGGGGAATGGGTTAGCCGGGATCATGTTACCTGAGAACCTGGGTGCATTTCTCAAATGTGTGTGTGATTTCTCTCCACATTCCAGGTGGAGTGGCTGTGCAAGTTTCACGGTCAGCTGTGAATAGACAACCTTTCTTTCCTTTGGAAACCTTAAGTGTGCGAGAGTCCTGGAGGAAGTGTGCCCCAGGGTGTGCCCCGTGCCCGTGGATCGCTCTGGAAGGTGAGCCTTCCTCTTTCCCACTTGTACCCGGTCAGTAACACAGGTTACCGGAACGTGCTCGGATCGATGATGACTCCCCTCAAATGCATTCCTTGGAAAAGCTGAACAAAATGAGTGAGAACCCCAACCGTCGTTCTCATCGGATCTGAGGTCCACCAGCACGTTCAGTACACAGGGACGGCAGGAGAGAGGGACAGCTTCCCCCTGCTCACACACATGCACGCACCACCAGGCGCATCAGCGTCAGAGAGCCCCTTGACTGTCAGGAGTCTAAACTCATTAGCTGGATGTTTATGATCGATGGCGCACAGGTTAATGGGCGGTCTTTGTGTCTTGTCAGGTAGCTCTTATCTAGTCGGAAAGTTCTCTAGTGTGGTCATGACACAAGCCCAGTAAGACAATGGCATGGATGTGTCTTGGCCTGGATCTTGCTTCAGATGGAGCCCTTGGGGTTCTGTGTGTGGAGCTGAAAAGCTCCTGTACTTTCTGATATTCTAGGGCTGGCCGTAATGGTACCTGTTCTTGACTTGGGGCTAAGTGAGGAAATTGTAGCCACCTTGAGATTAGCATTGGCAGCTCGTGTAATTCAAAGACTCACCCAGTCCCCACACACAGTGGCTACCCTTGGGCTGTGTTGTGGAACTAGCTCTGCTGTCCAGACAGGGTGGTGACTGATGTCCTGACAGGGAACCACAGGTCACAGAGAGTACAGTTCACAGTGAGGTTCCATGTGTTTTCACAGGACGGACCATCTCCTTGTGTTTCTACTGACGTTATCATCATAATCAGATTTCAGGGACCTCTCGGGGTCTTGATTGGGCCCTAGTATGGGTGTCTACCAGGAAAGGATTCAGAGTTCCTGGCTGTGACATTGGGAGGTGTGATGTTGGTACACATATGGCTTCCATTCCAGAAGAGTGTCCCCTCTGCTTTTATTCCTCGTACCTTCTACGTGGTCCGGCAGCTCACACCAGCCTCAGGGTCCACTGTGATGTCAGTAGCCGGCCAGCATCCCCTCCGTCCACTCTTCCCCTGGTAGGAAGCTTCCCAGGTCAACGTGCCACCTGGAAGAATGTTGTTTTCTGCACACTGGTGTTTCCCTTCGTCTCAAGAGGGGTTGAGATTGACCATTGGATGTCAGCCCCTGGGCAGGTCAGCGATAGTGAGGCTGAGACACCACCCAGCACACAGCTGGAGATGGAGTTCTACCTCGGAACTTGTGTCATATCTTCTGTCTTTACCCCCTCCCCCCTCCCATCTGTCATAATGAGCGCTGTCTTGGAACTCTTTGAGGTCATTGGAGGAGTTCCATCTGGAAAGAGATGTCACACCCTGAATCCCATTGGGTTGCCATATGCAATGTTGAGTCCTATGATAGTGCCCCCTGCTGGATGCTGCTGGTCAAGGTGACCCAGGATTCAAGTTAACTTTTGCGGGGAACTTGTCTGGCCTTGCAAGAGGGTGCTACTTTCGACTAGACCCATTTCATGTTTGAATACTTACTCAAATATCAGAACCTGGGATTCCTCTACCTGAGGAAGTGTCTGGTCTGGGATGAGCATGTGGCCTGGGACAGCAGAGTGTTTTTGCACAGGCATAGTGGCCGGATACCATGAAGATGTTCTCCGGTTTAACTTTGTCCCACCAAGAGCCTAGGGCCCAGTCAGTGAGCACAGGTGCCTAGACTGAAACCATGAGGCTCCTTGGTAGGAACTCGGACTATGAGCAGCTCATTTGCTAAGAAAAGCAGGCTTTCAGCTGGTGGTTTCATTTTCTTGGGTTTCTCTGTGTTTCCTTCGACTTCAGGTCACCTAGAACCGTTTTCTAGGGACCAAGTCAAAGTGAACATTACATCCACGATCCATTATCACATGTACAAGGAATCAGAGTTCTTCTTTTGTTCGGAAGAAGTGGATATTGGAGAGGAAGCCCTTGGCCTAGGTCGGGAGCCTTATGGGGTCCACGTGTCCATTTTTTGTTTTTTTAAAAACGCATGTCTTTCTTCGATGAGAAGTGGGCAAATGTGACCAGGCTGAGCACAGGGCTTGTGCATTCTATTGAGGAAGCTTCTGCTCATGATCAAATGCATCGATGTATACGGACCTACATGCATGGTGTCACACCCTCCTAATGTCTTATGTCAGGGACAGAAGTGCATGACAGTCAGTCACGAGGACCACTGAGGGGGACGGGAATAATTACCTGAGGACCTGGGTACATGACTCAATGCCCGTGTGATTTCTGCCCACTTCTCAGGTGGAGGGCTTTGCAAGGTTCTTCGTCAGCCAAGAAAAGATCTTTCTCTCCCTCGATGACTGGCGATTCAGGTGTGTCCCAGAAGACATATGACTCTGAGTGCACACCCTACCAAGGTGTCACCCAGGAAGGTAAGAATTTCTCTGTTCCAAGTTCACCCATTAGTGTTGTGATTCAGAGAGCGGATCAGGTGGCCTATTTGTGTCCTGAAGGTCACAGTGGGTTCCCCTCCAAGAGTGGGATTAATGTGCCCCTTGCCCAATGGTTTGGTTGTGGGTTCTTCAGGCCATTGGAGGACTCTGAGGCCTTTTCCTCACCCAGTGAGTTGACCAGCTGGCCTGGCTAAAGTTTCCAATGTTCCAGAATGGCCTTAGATTAATGATGACCCCATCAAAGGCATTTCTTGTGGAGATGAACAAAATGAGTGAGAATCCCAACCGTCATTCTCGACTCTGAGGTCCACCAGCAGTTTGGTGCCCCAGGGACAGTAAGAGTGAAGAGAGATTTACCTGGTCACATGCACGGAGGCAGCACACGGGGCCACAGCATCACTGAACCTCCTGACTTAATATCCATGCTTCCATTACGTCAGTGGCTTGTGGTTGAATGGCCAGGCCTCGTGTCGTGTCCATGAGCACATTTTCTGAATATTAAATCCCAGCGTGTTTTCTGTCACTGGCCCAAAGAGCATGTGGATTGGTATGCAGTCACTCTTTAGGGAGAGGAGTACATGACAGACAGACGCATGGCTTATCCAGGGCAATGGGTTAGCTGAGATCATGTTACCTGAGAGCCTGGGTGTATTTCTCAAATGTGTGTGTGATTTCTCTCCACATCCCAGGTGGACTGGCTGTGCAAGGTTCACTGTCAGCTGTGAAGAGACAACCTTTCTCTCCTTCGGTGAACTGAAGAATGCGGGAGTCCCGTTGGAATTATGCCCCTCGGTGTGCCCCATACCCATGGATCGCTCGGGAAGGTGAGCCTTCCTCTTTCCCACTTGTCTCCAGTCAGTAACACAGGACGTCAGAGCGTGCTCGGATCAATGATGACTCCCCTCAAATGCATTCCTTGGAAAAGCTGAACAAAATGAGTGAGAACCCCAACCGTCGTTCTCATCGGATCTGAGGTCCACCAGCACGTTCAATGCCCCAGGAATGGCAGGAGAGAGGGACAGATTTCTCCTGGTCACACACATGCACGCACCACTCAGAGTGTAACCATTTCAGAACCTCCAGTCTTACTGTTGTATTTTCATTGTGTTCGTTTGGTTTTAGGATTAGTTATTGGGATGATGGTCATGTTTCTGTCTACTTGGATGGCACCCATTCAGGGTACAATAATTAGGGAGTGGGGTCAAGGCTGAGGCCCTGAGAGCTCAGAACGTGGATCTGTATGAGCCAGTTTTCCAGTGTAGATGTTGGTTCTGGGGTGTTGTGTTTAGGAAAGGAAGAAGTGGAGTTCTACAGTTTCTTACTGCCCACGCCAGGCCAACATTATTACTTTCTGTGCCCTGGTCAGGAATTGGAGTTCCAGAGTGGGCGTGGTCAAGCAGAGAGGTGGGGCTGTGTTGCTGTAGCTCCCTGCTCATGTGTTTACCACACTCACCCAGTCCTCCTGCAGGACGGCCACCAGGGACTGCTGTGGGGAACAAGGGCAGAGTCATCATGATATTCTGATGACGTGTACAATGACGTGTACAGGAAGGGCTGACTGGGAAAGGTCAGGTTCTGTGTGATTTCATCACCTTTCATGGGACATGCTGTGTCCTTCTATGCCAACCAAGTTTATTAACTTTCCAAGGATTTTTCCTTGGTCCTGATAAGGCTGTTAGTTGGTCAGGTAGAGGCTGGTTTTTATCAAGTGAAGTTTACCCGGGACAGCTTTCAGGGACTCCATGTCCAAGTTGACATCACGTCCGAAGTGAGGAAGACAGTGTATGTGCAATCCGTATGATTTGTTCTGAAGGAATGGCTATGAAACAGGAGTCACAACCATTGTAGAATCGCTTGAGTTCAGAGTTGCATTCTTTCTTTTGAAGGCTTGTTTCTTTTTTTAGAAAGCAGGATGTTGTGTTAGTGTCCCACAGCGTGCTGTTGGGGAGCTGGGTCTTCTGCCCAGGATCACATGCACACATAGCTGCATCCCTGCCTTCAGACCCTCATACACGCCTACAGTCACTCCTCAGGGACAGAGGTGCATGACAGATGGGTTCAAGGATTACTTGGGAGTAGGCTAGTATGGCTCTTTTTACCTGAGAATCTGGGTGCACTTCTCCAATGTGCGTGTGATTTCTCTCCTCGTCCCAGGTGGACTGACCTTGCAAGGTTCACTGTGAACCGTAAAAAGATGAACTTCCTCTCCTTCAGTGACGAGTGTATGCGGGAGTCCTGGAAGAAATATACCCCAGGGTGTGCCCCGTGCCCGTGGATCGCTCGGGAAGGTGAGTCTTCCTCTTTGCCACTTGTCCCCGGTCAGTAACACAGGACCTGGGAACGTGCTCGGATCAATGATGACTCTCTTCAAATGCATTCCTTGGAAATCTGAACAAAATGAGTGAGAACCCCAACCGTCGTTCTCATCGGATCTGAGGTCCACCAGCACGTTCAATGCCCCAGGAATGACAGGAGAGAGGGACAGATTCCTCCTGGTCACACGCATGTATGCATCACTCAGAATTTCAACATTTCAGAACCTCCAGTCTTACTGTTATATTTTCATTGTGTTCGTTTGGTTTTAGGATTAGTTATTGGGATGATGGCGATGTTTCTGTCCACTTGGATGGAACCCATTCAGGGTAAAATAATTAGGGAGTAGAGTTATGGCTCAGGCCCTGAGAGCTCAGAACGTGGATGTGTATGGGCCAGATTTCCAGAGCAGATGTTGGTTCTGGGGTATTGTGTTTAGGAAAGGAAGAAGGAGAGTTCTACAGTTTCTGACAGCACAAGTCAGGCCAACATTATTACTTTCTGTGCCCTGGTCAGGAATTGGAGTTCCAGAGTGGGCGTGGTCAAGCAGAGAGGTGGGGCTGTGTTGCTGTAGCTCCCTGCTCCTGTGTTTACCACACTCACCCAGTCTTCCTGCAACACAGCCACTAGGGTCTGCTGTGGGGAACAAGGGCAGTGTCATCATGATGTTCTGATGACGTGTACAATGATGTGTACGGGAAGGGCTGGCTGGGAGAGGTCAGGTCATGTGTGATTCCATCAGCTTTCATGGAACATGCTGTGTCCTTCTACGCCAGCCAAGTTTATTAAATTTCCAAGGATTTTTCCTTGGTCCTCATGAGGCTGTTATTTGGTCAGGTAGAGGCTGGTTTTTATCCAGTGAGGTTTACCCGAGACAGCTTGCAGGGACTCCATATCCAAGACGACATCACATCTATAGTGAGGAAGAAAGTGTATCTGCAATCAGTATGATTTGTTCTAAACGATTGGCTGTGAAACAGGAGTTTCAACCATTGTAGAATCTCTTGAAGTCAGAGTTGCATCCTTTCTTTTGAAGGCTTGTTTCTTTTTTTTTTTTTGAAGGCAGGATGTTGTGTTAGCGTCCCACAGCGTACTTGTGGGGGAGCTGGGTCTTCTGCCCAGGATCACGTGCACACATAGCTGCATCTCTGCCCTCAGGACCTCATACACGCCTGCAGTCACTCCTGAGGGACAGAGGTGCATGACAGATGGGTTCAAGGATTACCTGGGAGTAGGCTTGTGAGGCTCTTGTTACCTGAGAATCTGGGTGCATTTCTCAAATGTGCGTTTGATTTCTCTCCCCATCTCAGATGGACTGGCCTTGCAAGGTTTACCGTCAGCCGTAAAGAGATGACCTTCGTCTCCTTCGGTGATGGGTGTTATGCGGAAGTCCTGGAAGGAATGTACCCCTGGGTGTGCCCCGTTCCTGTGGATCCCTCAGGAAGGTGAGCCTTTCTCGTTCCCACATGTCCCCGGTCAGTAACACAGGTTCCCGGAACGTGCTCGGATCGATGATGACTCCTCTCAAATGCATTCCTTGGAAAAGCTGAACAAAATGAGTGAGAACCCCAACCGTCGTTCTCATCGGATCTGAGGTCCACCAGCACGTTCAGTGCCCAGGGACGGCAGGAGAGAGGGACAGCTTCCCCCTGCTCACACACATGCACGCACCTGCTCACAAACATGCAAGTCATTAGCTGGGTGTTTATGATCGATGACACAAAGGTTTTGTCCCACCGAGAACCTGGGGACCAGTCAGTGAGCACAGGTGCCTGGACTGAAACCATGTGGTCCAGTGGCAGAAACTCAGGCTATGAGCAGCTCCTTTGCTAAGTGGAGCAGGCTTTCAGCTGGTAGTTTCATTTTTTTGGGTTCCTCTGTGTTTTCTTCAACTTCAGGTCACCTAGAACTATTTTCTAGGGACCAAGTCAAAGTGAACATTACATTCACAGTCCATCATCACATGTGCAATGAATCAGGGTTCTTCCTCTGTTCGGAAGGAGTGGATATTGCAGAGGGAGCCCTAAGCCTATGTCAGAAGCCGTATGGGGTCAATTTTTAATTTTTTTAAAATATGCATGTCTTTCTTCAATGGGAAATGGGTACATGTGACAAGGGATCTGAGGACAGGGCTTGTGCATTCTGTTGAGGAAGCCTCTGCCCATGATCACATGCATCCATGTAGACAGACCTACATGCATGGTGTCAAACCCTCCTAATGTCTTATGTCAGGGACAGAAGTGCATGACAGTCAGTCACAAGGACCACTGCTGGGGACAGGGATAATTACCCAAAGATTTGGGTACATGACTCAATGCCCGTGTGATTTTTGCCCACTTCTCAGGTGGAGGGCATTGCAAGGTTCTTCGTCAGCCAAGAAAAGATCTTTCTTTCCCTCGATGACTGCAGATTCAGTTGTGTCCCAGAAGACATATGACTCTGAGTGCACACCCTGCCGAGGGGTCACTCGGGAAGGTAAGAATCTCTCTGTTGCAAATTCAGCCATTAGTTTTGTGATTCAGAGAGCGGATCAGGTGGCCTATTTGGGTCCTTAAGGACACAGTGGGTTCCCCTCCAAGAATGGCATTAATGTGCCCCTTGCCCAATGGTTTGGTTGTGGGTTCTTCAGGCTATTGGAGGACTCTGTGGACACTTCCTCATTCAGTGAGTTGCCCAGCTGGCCTGGCTAAAGTTTCAAATGTTCCAGAATGGGCTTAGATCAATGATGACCCCATCAAATGCGTTTCTTGGGAAGATGAACAAAATGAGTGGGAATCCCAACCGTCATTCTCATCAACTCTGAGATCTACCAGCAGTTTGGTGCCCCAGGGACAGTAAGAGTTAGGAGAGATTCCCTCTGGTCACTCGCACGCATGCAGCACACAGGGCAACAGCATCACTGAGCCTCCTGACTTAATATCCATGCTTCAATTTCGTCAGTGGCTTGGGTTTAAGTGGCCAGGCCTTTTGTCATGTCCATGAGCACATTTTAAGAATTTTAAATCCGAGCGTGTTGTCTGTCACTGGCCCAATAAGCATGTGGATTGGTATGCAGTCACTCTTTAGGGATAGGGGTACATGACAGACAGACGCAAGGCTTACCAGGTGAATGGGTTAGCTGAGATCGTGTTACCTGAGAGCCTCGGTGCATTTCTCAATTGTGTGTGTGATTTCTCTCCACATCCCAGTTGGACTGGCTGTGCAAGGTACACTGTCAGCTGTGAAGAGACAACCTTTTTCTCCTTTGGTGACCTGAAGTGTACGAGATTTCCGGAGAAAGTGTGGTGTGCCCCCTGGGTGTGCCCCGTGCCCGTGGATCGCTCGGGAAGGTGAGCCTTCCTCTTTCCCACTTGTCCCGATCATTAAAACAGGTTCCCGGAACGTGCTCGGATCGATGATGACTCCTCTCAAATGCATTCCTTGGAAAGCTGAACAAAATGAGTGAGAACCCCAACCGTCGTTCTCATCGGATCTGAGGTCCACCAGCACATTCAATGCCCCAGGAATGGCAGGAGAGAGGGACAGATTCCTCCTGGTCACACGCATGTATGCACCACTCAGAGTGTCAGTATTTCAAAACCTCCAGTCTTACTGTTGTATTTTCATTGTGTTCATTTGGTTTTAGGATTAGTTATTGGGATAATGGCGATGTTTCTGTCTACTTGGAAGGCACCCATTCAGAGTACAATAATTAGAGAATAGGGTCAAGGCTGAGGCCCTGAGAGCTCAGAACGTGGATCTGTATGGGCCAGATTTCCAGAGCAGATGTTGGTGCTGGGCTATTGTGTTTAGGAAAGGAAGAAGGGGAGTTCTACATTTTCTGACAACACAAGTCAGGCCAACATTATTACTTTCTGTGCCCTGATCAGGAATTGGAGTCCCAGAGTGGGCGTGGTCAAGCCGGGTGGTGGGGCTATGTTGCTGCAGCTCCCTGCTCCTGTGTTTCCCACACTCACCCAGTCCTCCTGCGGGACGGCCACCAGGGTCTGCTGTGCGGACCAAGGGCAGTGTCATCATGATGTTCTGATGACGTGTACAATGACGTGTACAGGAAGGGCTGACTGGGAAACGTCATGTGTGATTCCATCAGCTTTCATGGAACATGCTGTGTCCTTCTACGCCAGCCAAGTTTATTAAATTTCCAAGGATTTTTTCTTGGTTCTGATGAGGCTGTTATTTGGTCAGGTAGAGGCTGGTTTTTATCCAGAGGGGTTTACCCGAGACAGCTTGCAGGGACTCCATGTCCAAGACGACAGCACGTCTATAGTGAAGAAGAAAGTGTATCTGTAATCAGTACGATTTGTTCTGAAGGATTGGATGTGAAACAGGAGTTTCAACCATTGTAGAATCTCTTGAAGTCAGAGTTGCATCCTTTCTTTTGAAGGCTTGTTTCTTTCTTTGGAAGGCAGGATGTTGTGTTAGTGTCCCACAGCTTACTTGTTGGGGAGCTGGGTCTTTTGCCCAGGATCACGTGCACACATTCTGAATTTCTGCCCTCAGGACCTCATACACGCCGGCAGTCACTCCTGAGGGACAGAGGTGCATGACAAACGGGTTCAAGGATTACTTGGGAGTAGGCTGGTGTGGCTCTTGTTACCTGAGAATCTGGGTGCATTTCTCAAATGTGCATTTGATTTCTCTCCCCATCTCAGATGGACTGGCCTTGCAAGGTTTACCGTCAGCCGTAAAGAGATGTCCTTCCTCTCCTTCGGTGATGGGTGTTATGTGGGAGTCCTGGAAGAAATGTACCCGTGGGTGTGCCCAGTGCCCGTGGATCGCTCGGGAAGGTGAGCCTTTCTCTTTCCCACTTGTCCCCGGTCAGTAACACAGGTTCCCGGAACGTGCTCGGATCGATGATGACTCCTCTCAAATGCATTCCTTGGAAAAGCTGAACAAAATGAGTGAGACCCCCAACCGTCGTTCTCATCGGATCTGAGGTCCACCAGCACGTTCAGTGCCCCAGGGACAGCAGGAGAGAGGGACAGCTTCCCCCTGCTCACACACATGCACGCACCTGCTCACAAACATGCAAGTCATTAGCTGGGTGTTTATGATCGATGACACAAAGGTTTTGTCCCACCGAGAACCTGGGGACCAGTCAGTGAGCACAGGTGCCTGGACTGAAACCATGTGGTCCAGTGGCAGAAACTCAGGCTATGAGCAGCTCCTTTGCTAAGTGGAGCAGGCTTTCAGCTGGTAGTTTCATTTTCTGGGGTTTCTCTGTGTTTTCTTCGACTTCAGGTCACCTAGAACTATTTTCTAGGGAGCAAGTCAAAGTGAACATTACTTCCACAGTCCATCATCACATGTGCAAAGAATCAGGCTTCTTCCTCTGTTCGGAAGGAGTGGATATTGCAGAGGGAGCCCTAAGCCTATGTCAGAAGCCGTATGGGGTCAATTTTTAATTTTTTTAAAATATGCATGTCTTTCTTCAATGGGAAATGGGTACATGTGACAAGGGATCTAAGAACAGGGCTTGTGCATTCTGTTGAGGAAGCCTCTGCCCATGATCACATGCATCCATGTAGACAGACCTACATGCATGGTGTCACACCCTCCTAAAATCTTATGTCAGGGACAGAAGTGCATGACAGTCAGTCACAAGGACCACTGCTGGGGACAGGTATAATTACCCGAGGATTTGGGTATATGACTCAATGCCCGTATGATTTTTGCCCACTTCTCAGGTGGAGGGCATTGCAAGGTTCTTCGTCAGCCAAGAAAAAATCTTTCTCTCCCTCGATGACTGGCGATTCAGTGGTGTCCCAGACGACATATGACTCTGAGTGCACACCCTGCCGAGGGGTCACTCGGGAAGGTAAGAATCTCTCTGTTGCAAATTCAGCCATTAGTTTTGTGATTCAGAGAGCGGATCAGGTGGCCTATTTGGGTCCTTAAGGACACAGTGGGTTCCCCTCCAAGAATGGCATTAATGTGCCCCTTGCCCAATGGTTTGGTTGTGGGTTCTTCAGGCTATTGGAGGACTCTAAGACACTTCCTCATCCAGTGAGTTGCACAGCTGGCCTGGCTAAAGTTTCAAATGTTCCAGAATGGGCTTAGATCGCTGATGACCCCATCAAATGCATTTCTTGGGAAGATGAACAAAATGAGTGAGAATCCTAACCGTCATTCTCATCAACTCTGAGATCCACCAGCAGTTTGGTGCCCCAGGGACAGTAAGAGTTAGGAGAGATTCCCTCTGGTCACACGCACGCATGCAGCACACAGGGCAACAGCATCACTGAGCCTCCTGACTTAATATCCATTCTTCAATTTCGTCAGTGGCTTGGGGTTAAGTGGCCAGGCCTTTTGTCATGTCCATGAGCACATTTTAAGAATTTTAAATCCGAGCGTGTTGTCTGTCACTGGCCCAATGAGCATGTGGATTGGTATGCAGTCACTCTTTAGGGAGAGGGGTACATGACAGACAGACGCAAGGCTTACCCAGGGGAATGGGTTAGCTGAGATCGTGTTACCTGAGAGCTTGGGTGCATTTCTCAAATGTGTGTGTGATTTCTCTCCACATCCCAGTTGGACTGGCTGTGCAAGGTTCACTGTCAGCAGTGAAGAGGCAACCTTTCTCTCTTTTGGTGAACTGAAGTGTGCGAGATTCCCGGAAGAAGTGTGCCCCAGGGTGTGCCCCGTGCCCGTGGATCGCTCGGGAAGGTGAGCCTTCCCCTTCCCCACTTGTCCCCGGTCAGTAACGCAGGACCTCGGAACGTGCTCGGATCGATGATGACTCTCTTCAAATGCATTCCTTGGAAATCTGAACAAAATGAGTGAGAACCCCAACCGTCGTTCTCATCGGATCTGAGGTCCACTAGCACGTTCCATGCCCCAGGAATGGCAGAAAAGAGGGACAGATTTCTCCTGATCACATGCATGTATGCACCACTGCGACTTTCAGCATTTCAGAACCTCCAGTCTTACTGTTTGTATTTTCATTGTATTCGTTTGGTTTTAGGATTAGTTATTAAGATGATGGCCACGTTTCTGTCCACTTGGATGGCACTAATTCAGGGTACTATAATTAGGGAGTGGGGTCAAGGCTGAGGCCCTGTGAGCTCAGAACATGGATTTGTATGGGCCAGATTTCCGGTGCAGATGTTGGTTCTGGGGTGTTGTATTTAGGAAAGGAAGAAGGGGAATTCTTTAGTTTATGACAGCCCACGCCAGGCCAACATTATTACTTTCTGTGCCCTGGTCAGGATTGGAGTCCCAGAGTGGGCGTGGTCAAGCCGAGAGGTGGGGTTGTGTTGCTGCAGCTCCCTGTTCCTGTGTTTACCACACTCACCCAGTCCTCCTGTAGGACGACCACCAGGGGCTGCCGTGGGGAACAAGGACAGAGTCATCATGATATTCTGAAGACGGGTACAATGACGTGTACAATGACGTGTACAGGAAGGGCTGACTGTGAAAGGTCAGATCATGTGTGATTCCATCAGCTCGCATGGAACGTGCTGTGTCCTTCTACGCTAGCCAAGTTTATTAAATTTCCAAGGATTTTTTCTTGGTTCTGATGAGGCTGTTAGTTGGTCAGGTAGAGGCTGGTTTTTATCAAGTGGGGTTTACCCGGGCCAGCTTGCAGGGACTCCATGTCCAAGCTGACATCACATCCATAGTGAGGAAGACAGTGTATGTGCAATCAGTATGATTTGTTCTGAAGGAATGGCTGTGAAAAAGGAGTCTCAACCATTGTAGAATCTCTTAAGGTCAGAGTTGCATCCTTTCTTTTGAAGGCTTGTTTCTTTTTTTGGTAAGCAGGATGTTGTGTTAGCATCCCACAGGGTGCTTGTTGGGGAGCTGGGTCTTCTGCCCAGGATCACATGCACACATTGCTGCATCTCTGCCCTCAGGACCTCATAAACACCAGCAGTCACTCCTCAGGGACAGAGGTGCATGACAGACGGGTTCAAGGATTACCTGGGAATAGGCTGGTGTGGCTCTTGTTACCTGAGAATCTGGGTGCATTTCTCAAATGTGCGTTTGATTTCTCTCCCCATCTCAGATGGACTGGCCTTGCAAGGTTTACCGTCAGCCGTAAAGAGATGACCTTCCTCTCCTTCGGTGATGGGTGTTATGTGGGAGTCCTGGAAGAAATGTACCCGTGGGTGTGCCCAGTGCCCGTGGATCGCTCGGGAAGGTGAGCCTTTCTCTTTCCCACTTGTCCCCGGTCAGTAACACAGGTTCCCGGAACGTGCTCGGATCGATGATGACTCCTCTCAAATGCATTCCTTGGAAAAGCTGAACAAAATGAGTGAGACCCCCAACCGTCGTTCTCATCAGATCTGAGGTCCACCAGCACGTTCAGTGCCCAGGGACGGCAGGAGAGAGGGACAGCTTCCCCCTGCTCACACACATGCACGCACCACCAGGCGCTTCAGCGTCAGGGAGCCCCTTGAGTGACTTTCAGGAGTCTCAAGTCATTAGCTGGGTGTTTATGATCGATGGCGCACAAGTTAATGGGCAGTCTTTTCGTCATGTCAGGTGGCTCTTATCTTGTCTGAAAGTTCTCTAGTGTGGTCATGACACAGGCCCAGTAAGACAATGGCATGGATGTGTCCTGGCCTAGATCTTGCTTCAGATGAAGCCCTTGGGGTTCTGTGTGTGTAGCTGAAAAGCTCCTGTACTTTCTGATATTCTAGGGCTGGCCGTAATGGTACTTGTCATTGACTTGGGGCTAAGTGAGGGAATTGTAGCTACCTTGGGATTAGCGGCCATTGGCAGATCCTGTAATTCAACGACTCACCCAATTTCCACACACAGTGGCCACTCCTGGGCTGTGTTGTGGAACTAGCTCTGCTTTCCAGACAGGGTGGTGACTGATGTCCTGACAGGGAACCACAGGTCATAGAGAGTACAGGTCACAGTGAGGTTCCATGAGTTTTCACAGGACGGACCATCTCCTTGTGTTTCTACTGACGTTATCATCATAATCAGATTTCAGGGACCTCTCGGGGTCTTGATTGGCCCTGATATGGGTGTCTACCAGGAAAGGCTTCAGGATTCCTGGCTGTGACACTGGGAGGTATGACAATCGTACACATATGGCTTCCATTCCAGAAGAGTGTTTCATCTGCTTTTATTCCTCGTACCTTCTACGTGGTCCGGTAGCTCACACCAGCCTCAGGGTCCATTGTGATGTCAGTAGCCGGCCAGCATCCCCTCCGTCCACTCTTCCCCTGGTAGGAAGTTTCCCAGGTCAACGTGCCACCTGGAAGGGTATTGTTTTCTGTGCACAGGGGTCTCCCATGTTCTCAACAGGTGTTGAGATTGACCATTGGATGCCAGCCCCTGGACAGTCAGCGATAGACTGAGACACCACCCAGCACACAGCTGGAGATGGATTTCTACCTCGGAACTTGTGTCATATCTCCTGTCTTTATCCTTTCCCCCCAACTGTCTTTATGAGTGCTGCCTTGGAGCTCTGTGAGGTCATTGGTGGAGTTCCATCTGGAACGAGATGTCACACCCTGAATCCCATGGGGTCGCCATATGCAATGTTGAGCCCTATGATAGTGCCGCCTGCTGGATGCTCTGGTCAATGCGACCCAGCATTCAAGTTAACTTTTGCGGGGAACTTGTCTGGCCTTGCAAAGCATGCTACTTTCGACTAGACCCCTTTCATGTTTGAATGCTTCCTCAAATATCAGAACCTGGGATTCCACTACCTGAAGAAGTGTCTGGTCTAGGATGAGCATGTCTCCTTGGACAGCAGGGTGTTTTTGGCAGGCATGGTGGCCGAATACCATGAAGATGTTCTCTGGTTTGACTTTGTCTTACCGAGAGCCTGTGGCCCAGTCAGTGAACACAGGTGCCTGGACTGAAACCATGTGGCTCCTTGGTAGGAACTCGGACTATGAGCAGCTCCTTTGCTAAGCAGGCTTTCAGCTGGTGGTTTCATTTTCTTGGGTTTCTCTGTGTTTCCTATGACTTCAGGACACCTAGAACTGTTTTAGGGACCAATTCAAAGTGAACATTCCATCCACGGTCCATCATCACATGTGCAAGGAATCAGAGTTCTTCTTTAGTTCGGAAGGAGTGGATATTGGAGATGGAGCCCTTGGCCTAGAACGGGAGCCTTATGGGGTCCACGTGTCCATTTTTTATGTTTTTTTAAAGACCCATGTCTTCTTCGATGAGAAGTGGGCACATGTGACCAGGGATCTGAGCACAGGGCTTGTGCATTCTTTTGAGGAAGCCTCTGCCCATGATTACATGTATCGATGCAGACGGCATGGTGTCACACCCTCCTAATGTCTTATGTCAGGGACAGAAGTGCATGACAGTCAGTCACGAGGACTACTGCGAAGGGCAGGGATAATTACCCGAGGACCTGATTACATGACTCAATGCTTGTGTGATTTCTGCCCACTTCCCAGGTGGAGGGCTTTGCAAGGTTCTTCTTCAGCCAAAAAAAGATCTTTCTCTCCCTTGATGACTGGAGATTCAGGTGTGTCCCAGAAGACATATGACTCTGAGTGCACACCCTGCCAAGGGGTCACTCGGGAAGGTAAGAATCTCTCTGTTGCAAGTTCAGCCATTAGTTTTGTGATTCAGAGAGCGGATCAGGTGGCCTATTTGTGTCCTGAAGGACACAGTGGGTTCCCCTCCAAGAGTGGAAGTAATGTGCCCCTTGCCCATTGGTTTGTTTGTGTATTCTTCAGGCCATTGGAGGACTCTGAGTCCTCTTCCTCACCCCGTGTGTTGACAAGTTGGCCTAATAAAGTTTCCAATGTTCCAGAAAGGGCTTAGATTAATCATGACCCTATAAAATACGTTTCTTGGGAAGATGAACAAAATGAGTGAGAATCCCAACCGTCATTCTCATAGACTCTGAGGTCCACCAGCAGTTTGGTGCCCCAGGGACAGTAAGATTGAGGAGAGATTCCTCCTGGTCACACGCATGCATGCAGCACACAGGACATCAGCATCACTGAGCCTCCTGACTTAATATCCATGTTTCCATTACGTCAGTGACTTGGGGTTGAGTGGCCAGGCCTTTTGTCGTGTCCATGAGCAAATATTCTGAATTTTAAATCTGAGAGTGTTGTCTGTCACTGGCCCAATGAGCATGTCGATTGGTATGCAGTCACTCTTTAGGGAGAGGGGTACATGACAGACAGACGCATGGCTTACCCAGGGGAATGGGTTAGCTGAAATTGTGGTACCTGAGAACCTGGGTGCATTTCTCAAATGTGTGTTTGATTTCTCTCCACATCCCAGGTGGACTGGCTGTGCAAGGATCAATGTCAGCTGTGAAGAGACAAACTTTCTCTCCTTCGGTGAACTGAAGAGTGCGGGAGTCCCGTTGGAATTTTGGCTCTGGATATGCCCCATACCCATGGATCGCTCGGGAAGGTGAGCCTTCCTCTTTCCCACTTGTCTCCGGTCAGTAACACAGGACCTCGGAACGTGCTCGGATCGATGATGACTCCCCTCAAATGCATTCCTTGGAAATCTGAACAAAATGAGTGAGAACCCCAACCGTCGTTCTCATCGGATCTGAGGTCCACAAGCACGTTCAATGCCCCAGGAATGGCAGGAGAGAGGGACAGATTCCTCCTGATCACGCGCATGTATGCACACTTCGAGTTTCAGCATTTCAGAACCTCCAGTCTTACTGTTGTATTTTCATTGTATTCGTTTGGTTTTAGGATTAGTTATTAAGATGATGGCCATGTTTCTGTCCACTTGGATGGCACCCATTTAGGGTACAATAATTAGGGAGTGGGGTCAAGGCTGAGGCCCTGAGAGCTCAGAACATGGATGTGTATGGGCCAGATTTCTGTTGCTGATGTTGGTTCTGTGGTATTGTGTTTAGGAAAGGAAGAAGGAGAGTTCTACAGTTTCTGACAGCCCACGCCAGGCCAACATTATTACTTTCTGTGCCCTGGTCAGGAATTGGAGTTCCAGAGTGGGCGTGGTCAAGCAGAGAGGTGGGGCTGTGTTGCTGTAGCTCCCTGCTCCTGTGTTTACCACACTCACCCAGTCCTCCTGTAGGACGGCCACCAGGGACTGCTGTGGGGAACAAGGGCAGAGTCATCATGATGTTCTGATGACATGTACAATGACGTTGTACGGGAAGGGCTGACTGGGAAAGGTCAGGTCATGTGTGATTCCATCAGCTTTCAAGGGACATGCTGTGTCCTCCTACGCCAGCCAAGTTTATTAAATTTCCAAGGATTTTTTCTTGGTTCTGATGAAGCTGTTAGTTGGTCAGTAGAGGCTGGTTTTTATCAAGTGGGGGTTATCCGGGCCAGCTTGCAGGGACTCCATGTCCAAGCTGACATCACATCCATAGTGAGGAAGACAGTGTATGTGCAATCAGTATGATTTGTTCTGAAGGAATGGCTGTGATAAAGGAGTCTCAACCATTGTAGAATCTCTTAAGGTCAGAGTTGCATCCTTTCATTTGAAGGCTTGTATCTTTTTTTGGTAAGCAGAATGTTGTGTTAGCATCCCACAGGGTGCTTGTTGGGGAGCTGGTTCTTCTGCCCAGGATCACATGCACACATAGCTGCATTCCTGCCCTCAGGACCTCATACACACCAGCAGTCACTCCTCAGGGACAGAGGTGCATGACAGACGGGTTCAAGGATTACCTGGGAGTAGGCTGGTGTGGCTCTTGTTACCTGAGAATCTGGGTGCATTTCTCTAACGTGCGTGTGATTTCTCTCCCCGTCACAGGTGGACTGGCCATGCAAGGTTCACCGTCAGCCGTAAAGAGATGACCTTCCTCTCCTTCAGTGACGGGAGGTATGCAGGAGTTCTAGAAGAAATGTACCCGTGGGTGTGCCCTGTGCCCGTGGATCGCTTGGTAAGGTGAGCCTTCCTCTTTCCCACTTGTCCCGATCATTAAAACAGGTTCCCGGAACGTGCTCGGATCGATGATGACTCCTCTCAAATGCATTCCTTGGAAAAGCTGAACAAAATGAGTGAGACCCCCAACCGTCGTTCTCATCGGATCTGAGGTCCACCAGCACGTTCAGTGCCCAGGGACGGCAGGAGAGAGGGACAGCTTCCCCCTGCTCACACACATGCACGCACCACCAGGTGCATCAGCGTCAGGGAGCCCCTTGAGTGACTTTCAGGAGTCTCAAGTCATTAGCTGGGTGTTTATGATCGATGGCGCACAGGTTAATGGGCGGTCTTTTCGTCATGTCAGGTGGCTCTTATCTTGTCTGAAAGTTCTCTAGTGTGGTCATGACACAGGCCCAGTAAGACAATGGCATGGATGTGTCCTGACCTGGATCTTGCTTCAGATGGAGCCCTTGGGGTTCTGTGTGCGGAGCTGAAAGCTCCTGTACTTTCTGATATTCTAGGGCTGGCCGTAATGGTACTTGTCATTGACTTGGGGCTAAGTGAGGGAATTGTAGCTACCTTGGGATTAGCGGCCATTGGCAGATCCTGTAATTCAACGACTCACCCAGTTTCCACTCACAGTGGCTACCGCTGTGCTGTTTGTGCAACCAGCTCTACCGTCCAGACAGGGTGGTGACTGATGTCCTGGCAGAGAACCACAGGTCATAGAGAGTACAGGTCACAGTGAGGTTCCATGTGTTTTCACAGGACGGACGTTCTCCTTGTGTTTCTACTGACGTTTCCATCATAATCAGATTTCAGGGACCTATCGGGGTCTTGATTGGCCCTGTTATGGGTGTCTACCAGGAAAGGCTTCAGGATTCCTGGCTGTGACACTGGGAGGTGTGACAATGGTACATATATGGCTTCCATTCCAGAAGAGTGTTTCATCTGCTTTTATTCCTCGTACCTTCTACGTGGTCCGGTAGCTCACACCAGCCTCAGGGTCCATTGTGATGTCAGTAGCCGGCCAGCATCCCCTCCGTCCACTCTTCCCCTGGTAGGAAGCTTCCCAGGTCAACGTGCCACCTGGAAGGGTATTGTTTTCTGTGCACCAGGGTCTCCCACCTTCTCAACAGGGGTTGAGATTGACTATTGGATGCCAGCCCCTGGGCAGGTCAGCGATAGTGAGGCTGAGACACCACCCAGCATACTGCTGGAGATGGATTTCTACCTCGGAACTTGTGTCATATCTCCTGTCTTTATCCCCCCCCCCAACTGTCATAATGAGCATTGCCTTGTTGCTCTGTGAGGTCATTGGTGGAGTTCCGTCTGGAAAGAGATGTTACATTCTGAATCCCATGGGGTTGCCATATGCAATCTTGAGTCCTATGATAGTGCCGCCTGCTGGACGCTGCTGGTCAATGCGACCCAGCATTCAAGTTAACTTTTGCGGGGAACTTGTCTGGCCTTGCAAGAGGGTGCTACTTTCGACTAGACCCCTTTCATGTTTGAATGCTTCCTCAAATGTCAGAACCTGGGATTCCACTACTTGAGGAAGTGACTGGTCTGGGATGAGAATGTTGCCTGGGACAGCAGAGTGTTTTTGGACAGGCATGGTGGGTGAAGACCATGAAGATGTTCTCTGGTTTGATTTTGTCCCACTGAGAGACTTGGGCCCAGTCAGTGAGCACAGGTGCCTGGACTGAAACCATGTGGCCCCGTGGTAGGAACTCGGGCTATGAGCAGCTTCTTTGCTACGGGGAGCAGTCTTTCAGCTGGTGGTTTCATTTTCTGGGGTTTCTCTGTGTTTCCTTCGACTTCAGGTCACCTAGAACCGTTTTCTAGGGACCAAGTCAAAGTGATCATTAAATCCACAGTCTGTCATCACATGTGCGAAGAATCACGGTCCTTCTTCTGTTCGGAAGAAGTGGATATTGGAGAGTAAGCCCTTGGCCTAGTTCAGGAGCCTTATGGGGTCCACGTGTTCATTTTTTATGTTTTTTTAAGGACGCATGTCTTTCTTCAACGGCAAGTGGGTACATGTGGCCAGCGATCTGAGCACAAGGCTTGTGCATTCTGTTGAGGAAGCCTCTTTCCATGATCACATGCATCGATGTAGACGGACCTACATGCATGTTGTCACACCTTCCTAATGTCTTATGTCAGGGACAGAAGTGCATGACAGTCAGTCACAAGAACCACTGAGGGGGACGGGGATAATTACCCGAGGACCTGGGTACATGACTCAATGCCCGTGTGATTTCTGCCCACTTCTCAGGTGGAGGGCATTGCAAGGTTCTTCGTCAGCAAAGAAAAGATCTTTCTCTCCCTCGATGACTGGAGATTCAGGTGTGTCCCAGAAGATATGTGACTCTGAGTGCACCCCCTTCCAAGGGGTCACCCGGGAAGGTAAGAATTTCTCTGTTCCACGTTCAGCCATTAGTTTTGTAATTCAGAGAGCGGATAAGGTGGCCTATTTGCATCCTGTAGGGCACAATGGGTTCCCCTCCAAGAGTCGAAGTAATGTGCCCCTTGCCCAGTGGTTTGTTTGTGTATTCTTCAGGCCATTGGAGGACACTGAGGCCACTTCTTTCCCAGTGAGTTGCCCAGCTGGCCTGGCTAAAGTTTCAAATGTTCCAGAATGGGCTTAGATTAATGATGACCCCATCAAATGCGTTTCTTGGGAAGATGAACAAAATGAGTGAGAATCCCAATCGTCATTCTCATCAACTCTGAGGTCCACCAGCAGTTTGGTGCCCCAGGGACAGTAAGAGTGAGGAGAGATTTCCCCTGGTCACACGCACGCATGCAGCACACAGGGCAACAGCATCACTGAGCCTCCTGACTTAATATCCATGCTTCCATTGCGTCAGTGGCTTGGGGTTAAGTGGCCAGGCCTTTTGTCATGTCCATGAGCACATTTTCAGAATTTTAAATCCGAGCGTGTTGTCTGTCACTGGCCCAATGAGCATGTGGATTGGTATGCAGTCACTCTTTAGGGATAGGGGTACATGACAGACAGACACAAGGCTTACCCAGGGGAATTGGGTTAGCCGGGATCGTGTTACCTGAGAACCTGGGTGCATTTTTCTAATATGTATGTGATTTCTCTCCACATCCCAGGTTGACTGGCTGTGCAAGGTTCACTGTCTGCTGTGAGGAGACAACCTTTCTCTCCTTCGGTGACCTGAATGTGCGGGCGTCCTGTAGGAAGTATGCACATGGGTGTGCCCCTTGTCCGTGGATCGCTCGCGAAGGTTAGCCTTCCTCTTCCCCACTTGTTCCTGGTCTGTAACACAGGACCCCAGAACGTGCTCGGATCGATGATGACCCCCCTCAAATGCATTCCTTGGAAAAGCTGAACAAAATGAGTGAGAACCCCAACCGTCGTTCTCATCGGATCTGAGGTCCACCAGCACGTTCATTTCTCAGGGATGGCAGGAGAGAGAGACAGATTCCTCTTGATCACTCGCATGCACACACCACCCGTGACATCATCATCATAGAGCTTCCTGACTTCTAGTCACTATTTCCATGGCATTCGTTGGGTGTTTATGATCGATGGTGCTGAGGTGAATGGGTGGTACTTCTTGTCATTTCCGTCGGCACATAGTCTAGTCCTGAAGTTCTCCAGTGTGGCTGTGGCACATACACATGGACACCATGGCATGGGAATGTCTTGGCCGGAATCTTGCTTCTGATGTAGGCCTTTGGGATCTGTTGTAGAGCTAAAGAGAACCTTGCATGGATCTCATTGGAGCCCCCGGGTGGCAATTTGGAAACCGAGTCTTGACTTTTGACTGTGAGGATAATGGAGCTACCATAGGATTGTGCTTGGGGACAGAGGGACAGTTAGGCTGTGGTGCTGCTGTTGGCAGCTTCTCTGACTCAACCTCTTGCCCAATCCACATGCAAGGTGACCGGCCATGGGACTTACAGTCTCCTTGGGTTCCTACTGATGTCACTGGATTTAATGAACTCTGAGGTTTTTGGTGGGATGTCCATTGGTCTCCCAGGGAAGGGTCAGTGTTCTTGAGTTTGACCCTGTGGTTTCCGACCTTTGTTCGCCCAGCATTTTCATTAGGGACTAGTGGCTTTGGTGGCTTCTTTTCTTAGTCCATTTTAAGATTTCCACTGGTCCCCAGCTGCCACCTAGCCATTCTTGGTTTTAGTGGCTTGGCCAACATTCCCTTTTATCCTCTTCCCTCGTGGCAAGGAGCTTCCCAGGTCAACATGCTACCTGGGGCGGTGCTGTTTCCCTGGCTGGTGTGTCCCCTTTTGTTCATAGGGGTGGAGTCTTACCAGTGTGGCGGAGACTGTGGGCACGGCAGAGACTGTGGTCGCTGAGGCTCCCAGCACAGCTTCGACATAGTTATTCTTTGGAAAGTTTCTATGTGGCCTCTTCTCACGATGCCTCATGTGTAGTTCTTCCTCTGTCCTTGTGCATGAAGCATGGATGCTCTACAGTGTCATTGGTGGCGGTGTTCCCAATGATGGTCACATGGGGATCCCATGGGATCGACCTAGGCCCTGTTTCTGGGTGTTCAGCTTAGTGGCAATGGAGTTTTTGTTCTGAGCCATTTATGGTGAAGACCATGAATACCACTCAGGTTCTTTTCTGTCTTGCTGAGGACACGTGGCCTAGTCAGCGGGAACAGGTGCCTGGCCTAAAGTCACTTGGTCAGATCAGAAGAAGACATAGGACTTACGACCCATAGCTACCCGGCTGATGGTGCCAGGCCCTGTGTTGGTCCCTTGTACGTTTTGGTGGGCACCGTGTTGCCAGCAGGTGTGATACATGTTGGTTGGTTTTGCAGGATGAAATGTCTATACTGGCTTCACATCCAAAAGTGTGTAAGTAGAATTGGTGTACTTTTTTTGGCTTAGAAGGAATGGTTCTGAGAACGGGAGTCTTTGGCCTATTTTAGCGTCCCCATGAGCTCAGATTTTCCTGTTACCATTTTTGAAGAAACAGGTCTTCCTTTACTGGGATGTAGGGCGCGTGGCCATGAATTTGTGCACAGGGCTGGTTGGTTCAGTGGAGAAGGCCTCTGCCCCTGAACACAGGTGTACATATTTGCAGACCGACCTACATGTGTATTATCACCCATGGTTTTGGTCATCTGTCAGGGACAGAAGTAAGTGCTTGACAATTAGACACTAAACCCCTGAGAGGGACATGGATTAATTACCTGTGGCCCGAATACATGACTCAATGCACTTGTGATTTCTTCCCACTTCTCAGATGGAGGGCATGGGAAGGTTCTTCATTTGCCAAGAAAAGAAGACATTTCTCTCCCTGGATGACTGGCAGTTCATGGGAGTCCCACAATATGCATGGCCCAGAGTACATACCCTTTGGGGGTCAGTCGGGAGGGTAAGTGTCCCTCTTCTCCAAGTTCAGCCATCTCCTCTCCAATTTCTTAGAGCTGGTAGAGATAGCTTGTTTTGGTCCCCTCACTGGCATGGGGGCTCCCTCTGAGCGTGGACTGAATGTCCCTCTTGCTCAGTGCCTGGGACCTTGACACTCTAGGCTATTGGAGGATGCTGAGCTCTTTGCCTTGCCCTGTGAGCCACCCAGCCAGCCGTGCTGAGTTTCTAGTATCCTAGAACATTCTTAACTCAATGATGACTCCCCTAAAATGCATTTCTTAGAAGGCTGAACAAAATGAGTGAGACCTCTAACCATCGTTCTCATCGGATCTGAGGTCCACCAGCACATTCGGTGCCCCAGGGACAGTAAGAGTGATTGATAGCTTCCCCCTGGTCACACGCATGCACGCACCACCCGGGAGCCAGTATCAGAGAACCTCTTGACTTCTGGATGCGCATGAATCAGAGATTCTGGTTTGAATGCCCGCTCTTTGTTGGCATGGTGGCCATGTAGCCTTTCAGTTCAGGAGCCACAGGCCATGGCGCTGGTAGTGTGGATCTGTGTTGGCCAGGATCCCACTTCAGAATTACCCGCTTATGGTCTCTCTTTGGTGCCAAAGAGCAGTGTTTCTGTGCTCCTGATCAGAGCCCCAGGCCCAGCAGGTAGCAATACCTATTCTTGGCTTTTGGCTTGGTTGGGAATTTTGAGTTCCCCAAGGTACCAGTGGCACTGTGTGGGTAATTACCCTCAGTGCTGCAGGAGGATGACCTGCAGGAGACCCTGATGGTCTCTGTTTGGGGCAATCACTCCTCAAGGACAGAGGTGCACAACAGACAGGTGCAAGGTCTACCTAAGGGAAAGGTTGGCTGGGATCCTGTTACCTGAGGACCTGGGTGCATTTCTCAAATGTACGTGTGATTTCTCTCCATGTCTGAGGTCCGTGATGGTGAACCTATGACACGCGTGTCAGCACTGACACGCATAGCCATTTTCGATGACATGCAGCCACATACCAGAGAAGTATGGGGCCTCATGCCAAAAAGGACGTTTCATCCTTGGCTTCTGCACGGCCAGGTGAAGTAGCCGAGGATAAAACATTTGCTGTAGAGTAAACACTCTGTGCCGGAGGTCTGGAGACCAAAACAACAGAACTCCAGCACAGAGCGTCTAGTTCTGAGACTTCTGGTTAGGCCGTTTTTCTTGAGGTGACACACCATCCGAGTTATGCTTGGTTTTTTGGCGTATTTTGACACACCAAGCTCAAAAGATTGCCCATTACTGTCTTAGGTGGACTGGCCGTGCAAGGTTCACCATCAACCATGAAGAGATAACCTCCCTCTCCTTGGTGACAGGAGGTGTGCAGGAGACCCAGAGGAAATGTGTCCCTGGGTGTGCCCCATGCCTGTGGATCGTTTGGGAAGGTAAGCCTTCATTTCCCCACTTGCCCCTGGTCAGTAACACAGGACCCTGGAACGTGCTCGGATCGATGATGACTCCCCTCAAATGCATTCCTTGGAAAAGCTGAACAAAATGAGTGAGAACCCCAACCGTCGTTCTCATCGGATCTGAGGTCCACCAGCACGTTCAGTGCCCCAGGGGCGGCAGGAGAGAGGGCCAGCTTCCCCTGGTCACACGCATGCACACACCACCCAAGACGTCGTCATCATCAGAGAGCCTCCTGACTTACAGTCAAGATTTTCATGTCGTTACTTGGGTGTTTCCGATCAATGGTTTTTTGAGTGAATGGTCAAAACGTTTGTGTTGTTGGCTAGTTTCTATTTTGGTCTTAATATGGAAAGGGTGTGACCATAACACAAGCCACTGAGACCATGCATGAATGTGTCCTGACCAGAATCCTGCTTCAGAGGTAGCCCTTGGTAAGGTGACCAGATTTTAAAATTGGTAAAGCAGGACACCATTGATGGGGGGGGGGGGTTCTTGATTAAAAATTTGGTCTATATGGAGCAAAAAAAAATTTTCATAGAATGCAAAAATAGTATTGTAATATATATTTTTAAATCGGGACTTTTTTAAAACACCGCCAGACGTGGGACAAAATATTAAAAATCGGGACAGTCCCGCCAAAAGCAGGATGTCTGGTCACCTTACCTTGGGGATCTGTGAGTGGATCCAGGGTGCAGATGGCAGATGTTTGCATAATTTCTGATTAGTTTCAGGCCTGGCTCTTTGCATACCTGTTCTTGCCTTTGGGTAGGAAAGAAATGTTCTGCCCTCCATGGGATCGGGGGTGGGGGCAGAGGCTGCAGGTGGGCACTCTTGTATTTTAACTACTCGCCAAGTAGTTAAACTATTTTAACTAATCAACAAGCAAGGTGGCCCACCTCTGACCTGCTGAGGATGTAGTTCTGTAATCAAGATACTGTGGTGGTTGATGGTCTAGAGGGGACAGAGGTCACGTGGAGAACAGGTTTTCTGTGGTCCTGCGGCCTTCCACGGTGCCCCTTGTGTTCTTACTGATGTCATCGTCATTGGGTTTTAGGTCCCTCTCAGGGTTTTGCAGGGGAGTAAGTTGGTTTGCTATTGGGGAAGGCTTCTGTGTTCTTGAGTCTGACCCTGTGGTTTCTGACCTCTATTTGTTTACTCTGTCCAGTCCACGAGTCGTGGTCTCATTGGGTTATTTTGTTACCATCAAAGAGGTCCATTTGCCCCCATGACCGCTGTTGGCCATCTCTAATTTTCCTGGCTTGACCGACAGTCCCTTGGTCCTCTTGTCCCTCATCTGGGAACCTCTCAGGTCAAAGTCCTACTTCACAATGTTGCCATTTCCTGGGAACCAGTGAACGCTGTTCTCTTCGGAGGTGTTGGGATTTACCTGTCGGAGCCTGTGGGCATGGCAAGGGCAGTGAGCGCTAAGGGACCAGGCACATAGCCATGACGTAGTTCCACCCTGAGAAGGTTCACATGCTCTGGTTTTGAGGCAACGCCCTATTTAACTCTGTCCTATATACATGTTTGAAGCCCTGGAACTCTGCGAGGTAGTTGGTGGTGTTCTTGGACTGAGGGAGGGAGGGATCCCGTTGCATCCTGCGGGGTCCAGGTTTGCCAGGTCTTTGGATAGAGGGTGTTTTAGTTTCCACCGGGTTGTTGTTGGGAATCATGGTAGCTGAAGACCACAAATCCTCTTCCAGTGTGCCTTCTGTCCCTCTGGGGACGTTCGGTGCAGTTAGCACAAACTGGTGCCGGAATTAAAGGCACTTGGCCAGGTCTGGGGAGGACAGCGTACTTTTGCCCGTAGATGACGTGCTCTCGGTGTGGGGCTTTGTGGGTGGTTTTTCCATTCCAGTAGTCACTTGTGTCTCTGTATAGAGTGGTTCGCTTGTGATAGTGTTGTGGTCTAATGTCTAAGCTGACCTCACATCCGTGGTCAGGGAGAGGGTGTACGCAGAATTGCAGAGCTGTTTGTGCCCAGAGGCATGGCTATGAGACAGGGAATCGTTGGCCTCTTTTAGTGGCCCCACGAGGTCAAAGTTTTCTTTATTCTTTCTTTTTTTTTTTTAGACAGAGGTCTTTCTTTTGTGGAAGCAGGGTGTATATGTAGCAAGAGATCTCAGCACTGGTCTTGCTTGTTTCAGTTGAGGAGATCTCAGCCCATGAACACATGCATCTGTGTAGACTGACCCACACTCATGGAATCACACCCTCCCTCAGTCGCACCTCAGGGATAGAAGCATGTGACAGTCAGACACAAGGCCCATTGAGGGGGACATGGGTTCATTACCTGAGGCGCTGGGTACATGACTCAATGCACCTGTGATTTCTGTCCACTTCTCAAGATGAGGACATTGCGAGGTTCGTCCTCAGCTAAGAAAAGAAGACCTCTCTCGACCTGGAGGACCGGAGGTCCAAGGGAGTCCCAGAAGACATGTGGCCCATGGGTGCCCCATTCCTGCAGACACACAGGAGGGTAAGCGTTCCTCTGCTCCAAGTCTGGCCATTTGCTGTCAGATTTTTAGAGCTGCTGGAAGTGGCTTGTTTTAGGGTCCTGAAAGGCTCACAGGATGTTCCTCCTAGAGAGGACTGAGTGTCCATCTTACTTAGTGGCTGGGGTCTGCATCCAGAATTCTGGGGTCATTGCCACACCCAACAAACTGCCCAGCTGGCCTTGCTTAATATTTTAGAATATCATAACATGCTCGGATTGATGATGACTGCCCTCAAATGCATTCCTTGGAAAGCTGCACAAAATGAGTGAGAACCCCAACCGTCATTCTCATCAGATCTAAGGTTCACCAGCACATTCACTGCCCCAAGGACAGCAGGAGAGAGGGAGAGATTCCCCCGGTCACACGCACGCAGGCAGCACCCAGGGCATCAGCATCACTGAGCCTCCTGACTTAATATCCATGCTTCCATTATGTCAGTGGCTTGGGTTGAGTGGCCAGACCTTTTGTCGTGTCAATGAGCACATTTTTTGAATTTTAAATCCAAGTATGTTATATAGCACTGGCCCAGTGAGCACGTGGGTTGGTATGCAGTCACTCTTAAGGGACAGATGGGCATGACAGACAGGTGCAAGTTACCCAGGGCAAAGGTTAGCCTGGATGGTGTTACCTGAGAATCTGCGTGCATTTCTCAAATGTTCGTGTGACTTCTTTCCCTGTCCCAGGTGGAGTGGCCATGCAAGGTTCGCAGTCAGCCGTGAAGAGACTACTTCCCTCTCCTTTGGTGACGGGAGGTGTGTGGAAGTCCTGGAGGAAGTGTGCCCCTGGGTGTGCCCTGTGCCTATGGATTGCTCAGAAAGGTGAGCCTTCTTCTTCCCCACTTGTCCCTGGTCAGTAATACAGGACCTCAGAACGTGCTCGGATCGATGATGACTCCCCTCAAATGCATTCCTTGGAAAAGCTGAACAAAATGAGTGAGAACCCCAACCGTCGTTCTCATCGGATCTGAGGTCCACCAGCACGTTCAATGCCCCAGGGACGTCAGGAGCGAGGGACAGATTCCTCTTGGTCACACGCATGCACGCACCACCAAGGGCATCAGCATCAGAGATTGATAGTATTTTCATGGCGTTAGTTTGGTGTTTTTGATCAATGGTGTTTGGGCAAAGGGCCAGCACGTATTCTAGTCCTGAGTGAGGTACATTGTGGCCGGAACACCTTTCCTCAAAGAACATGGCGTGTGTCTCAGCTAGGTTCTTGCTGTAGATGGAGCTTTTGGGGGTCTGTGTGTGGAGCCCAAGGGCAGCACTTCCCTGGATTTGGATGGGAACCCAGGTCTTGCAGTTTGGGGTTCTGTCCTTGTATTTTGCTCTGTGAGGGTGTGGAGGGATCATGTTGGCCACTTCCCTCCTTCAACGAGTCACCTGTCGGACATGGAAGGCAGCCAACCAGGGGCTGTTCTGTGCACAGAGCTCTGAAGACAGGATGCTTTGGTGGCTGATGACCTAGACAGGGAGAGAAGGTGGCCATGGGGATGACAGGTCACCATGTGTTTCTATGGGATGTGCTATCTTATTGTGTTCCTTCGGACGTCATCATGGTTGATGGGGCGTAGAATGGGGGCCTTCCAGGAAGTGTTTGGTGTTCTTGAGTTCGACCCTGTGGTTCCCGACCTTTGTCCTCTTGCTGTCTCCATCCCAGAGCCGGGGGACTGCCTGTACTCTCTCCTCTGACCTCTTTAAGAGGTCCCTTGTCCCCGTATTACCACTTAGACACCTCTGATAGTGATGTCTTCGCCACATTCTCTTTCTCATTTTCCACCCCTCCCTTGGTTGGTTCCCAGGTCGTAGAGCCTCGGAGGCAGGTGTTATTTTCATGGTGTTGGGCCCCCTGTTTTCCTGAGGGTTGAGGCAGGCCCGTGAAAACCAGCCTATGGCATGTGAGGGACCAGAGAAGGGAGATGTTCCCGGCATCGAGCTCTACCTCGGAATATGTTTATGCCCTGCCCCCTGAGGACCTGTCATGTTTCCTATTACAATCCCTTGTCCTGTCTCAGGGTGATGCCGTGGAGCTTTGGGAGGTCATTGGTCGCCAGCCTTTCCCAAGAGAACATTCACACTTTGGGTCCCATGGAGCTGCCCAATGTGTTGCTGGGCTCCTTACAGCTGTATTCCCCGGTGGTCACTCCTCCCCACAACCTCCTGGTGGGCAAAGCGGCTGAAGCTACTTTGGAGGACTTTGGTCACATAGCCCTGAGGATGCCGCATTTCAAAGCACCTCAAGGGCTTGAATGTGGCCTCCCAGCTCAGGACGCTGACGTCTGCTGGCTGAGAACACATCTGGTCCCCAGGAGACAATGGGATGGGCCCAGTGCGGTTGGGCTGAGTCTCTGCATGATGGTGGGTGAGGACCACGGAGACCCCTCTTGTGTCCTCTGGCCCTGTTGAGGGCATTTGGCTGCGTCTGCATGAACATGGGCCTGGCCTATCATCACCAGTCTCCCCAGGACACCTGTGTTTCGCCCATGTGCTAAGAGTATCAGTAGGCATGCCGGTGCCGTCTCTGTTTCGCTTTTTCTGTTTCCTTCCCGTGCATTGTGCCTGAGACAGTTTACTGGGAGGAAATGTCCCAGTTAGCTTCACGTCCACAATTCTGACGAGCCTGTCCATATGAAGAGTCTTTTCTCAGAAGGTGTGGCTGGGAGAAAGGGGGTCCTTGGCCTATCGAGCAACCCCTCAAGGTCAGGTTCCATGTTCTTGTTTTATGAAGGAACAGGTCTTTTTTGACTGGCGTCAGGGCATGTGTCTAGTACACTGTACACACAGCCTGGTTTTACAGAAGAGACCTGTGCCCATGATCACATGCATCCAAGTAAACTGACCCACACACCTGGTATCACATCCTCCCTCAGTCACACCGCAGGGACAGAAGTGCGTGACAATCAGACATGAGGCCCACTGACGGGGACATGGGTTCATTACCTGAGGTGCTGGATACATGACTCAATGCACCTGTGATTTCTGCCCACTTCTCAGGTGGAGGGCATTCCAACGTTCTTCGCTGGCCAAGACAAGAAGACCTTCCTTTGGATGACCAGAGGTTCACGCGTGTCCCAGAAGACGTGTGGCCCTGAGTGTGCACCCTGCCTGGGGCGTGATTCAGGAAGGTGAGCGTCCCTCTGCTCCAAATTCAGCCATTAGCTTTCAGATTGATTAGAACTACTGAGCTGGCTTGTTGGGGTCTTGAATGGCACAGGGTCCCTCCAGGTATGGACGAAGTGTCCCTCCTGTCAGTGCCTTGTCTCTGGACCTCCAGGCTACAGGAGGACTCTGAGGTCACTTCTTCACCCAGCTAGCCATCCATTGAACTTCCTAAATGACCCAGCGTCCCAGAATGTGCTCAGATCGATGATGACTCCCCTCAAAAGCATTCCTTGGAAAGCTGAACAAAATGAGTGAGACAGACCCCCAACCGTCGTTCTCATCGGATCTGAAGTCCACCAGCATGTTCGGTGCCCCAGGGACAGCAGGAGAGAGGGCCAGCTTCCCCTTGGTCACACTCACGCATGCACCCCTCCGCAGGTCAGCATCTGAGTGCCTTCCTTCTGAGGGTCAGTCCCTTTGGTGCTCTCTCTGGGTGTCCATGGAATGAAGGTTCCCGTTTGATTGCCTGACTTTTGTTGGCATGGTGGCCCTCTAGTCCTAGGAGTCAAAGTGTGTGGTGGAGGTCGAAGCCCAGTGAGCTCCCGGTGTGGGTCTGTGGATCAGGATTGTGCTTCAGAACTACCCCCTAGTTGTCCAGCTTAGACACCAAACAACAAAACTTCCGTGGCTCCTGATTAGAGCCTGTTACCCAGCAGGGAAGACACCTGTTCTTACCTTTTTCCTTGGAAAGGAATGTCAGGTTCCCCAAGGTCTGGGAGACGCATTGCAAAGAACAAGCCACGGTCTTGCCGTGGGAAGCCCCTCTCTGTCCCATTCTTGTCCAGTCTCCATGCACAGTGGCTGACCGTGGACTGTGCATGTTCTAAGCTTAGCTGTGGATGCTGTGTTGGCTGATGGTCTCGGACAGCATTGCAGAAGGAGGACAGGTCTGCGTGTTTGTCCTTTCCCCAGGGACTTTGGTCAGCTCTGGTAACGCTGCCAAGGGTTCCCTACCCGGTGTGCACCAGGTCCTCGTGCGTGTCGCTGTGGAACGTGCCTGTTGTTCATTTAGCATCTCCATTTCAGAGAGTAGACCCCGGTGGTTCAGTTTGCAGCACCTTGAGGATCCCCCCGAAGGGTCCAGCACATGGGCCACCCAGCAAAACCAGTTCAGCTCTCGTAGGGGAACATTCTCTTTGCCCCTGTGCCCTGTTACAGTCTGGAGATTTTTATGGTCAGAATAGTTCTCTGGCTAGCTGTGTTTTCCTGGAAGAGGTGTCTCACACCCTCATTCGATGGGTCAGATATTTCACTGGATCTCTTAGAGTGCGAGTACTGGGATGCCACACTCCGTGCCGGGGACTCACAGCTGGCTGCCTTGGAAAAGGCCCAATTGTTTTAAAATGTAGAATATGTGTTTCTTTCTTTGTAAAAAGGAGCACGTGAGCTTCAGGAGATTGTGTGTGGTGTAGCCTGTCCAGGTCGGGGTCAGTTGTAGAACACCACGTGATTGATTCATGCAAAACCCAAGTCTTCTGTGTCTGGGTTCCTGGGTTCCTTGCCATGTGTGGGGCGCAGTGATGGAGGCATCCTTATGGCCTTATCTGGACACATGGAGGCTTCTGGACAAAGTGGCCAAGTGCTGGAGCATCTCCGTGGAAGTCTGGGCCTGGTGTCTCCCTGGATGAGGGAATGCCCAGTCCCTGGAGGGGAACGTGCCCCTAGTTCCAGTCGGTTTCTACCCTGGGTTACAGCGGCTGTAGAGGAGCCATTCCTGTCTGGTCACCTGCTGCCCCGTGAGGTCGATGAGGCGTAGTTAGCTCGAAGAGTCACCTGGTACCACGTATGTGTGGTGGTTCTGTTGTTCCGGAAGTGGCTGGTTGCCGTCATGTGCAGTGTAGGTGTGGCAGCTGGCGGGGACACGATACCTATGTGGACATCACACCCACGATCAGGCAGGCGGATGATGGACGTAGAATTGGTGTAATTTTCTTCCAAAGGAGCAGTTGTGAGCAACGGAGCCCATAGACCATTTTAGACAGAGTTCCCAACCTTTCCTCTCAGAGCTTTGGTTGGGAAGCGGGCATGATATTAGTAACCTGGGACAAAGGTGTGTTTACTAAGGTGCCAGTCCACATGGACATCGTCCTCCCTCATGGTCTCACACACACCTGCACTTGCTCCTAAGGGACAGAGGTGTATGACAGACAGGCACAAGGGTTACCCAGGGGAATGGGTTAACCGAGATCGTGTTACCTGAGAACCTGGGCGCATTTTTCAAATGTATCTGTGGTTTTTCTCCACGTCCCAGGTGGACTGGCCATGCAAGGTTCACTGTCATCCATGAAGAGACGACCTCCCTCTCCTTGGTGACAGGAGGTGTGCAGGAGTCCTGGAGGAAGTGTGCCCCATGCCCGTGGATCGCTCGGGAAGGTGAGCCTTCCTCTTTCCCACTTGTCCCCGGTCAGTAACACAGGATCCCGGAACGTGCTCGGATCGATGATGACTCCCCTCAAATGCATTCCTTGGAAAAGCTGAACAAAATGAGTGAGAACCCCAACCGTCGTTCTCATCGGATCTGAGGTCCACCAGCACGTTCAGTGCCCCAGGGACGGCAGGAGAGAGGGACAGATTCCCCCTGGTCACATGCATGCACGCACCACCCAGAGTGTGTCAGAGAGCCTCCTGACTTATAGTCAGGATTTCTATGGCATTGGTTGGGTGTTTATGACCAATGCTGTTTGAGTGAATTTTTAATCTTTTTGTCATGTCCACTAGCATGTGCTCTAGTGTGACAATGGCACTGACCCATTGAGACCATGGCATGGATGTGTCCTTCCCAGGTTCTTGGCTTGGGTGCAGCCCTTTGGGAGGTCTGTGTATGGAGCCCCAAAGCAGAAGCGGTTCAGTGTCTTAATTTGAGCCCCAATTCTTGCAATTTGGGGACCTGTGTTTTTCAGGGACTCTGTGAGGGTCCTGGGTTTGCCATGGTGTTGGCAGCAGGGACAGGGGGACAATTAGGCCATGGTGACGCAGCTGGCAGCTTCCCCGATTCAGCAATTCACCCGGTCCTGAACCTGGCTCTGAAATGAAGATATCTCCGTTGCTGACAGTCTAGACATGACGGGGAGTCACAGGAGGACACATCGTCATGTGGTTCTGTTGGGTTCCCTCATGCATGACAGCTACCCAGCCATGTCTGCTTTTAGTGTGTTAGCCAACATTCTTTTTGTCCTTTTTGCCCTTTGGTAGGGAGCTTCCCAGATCCAAGTCCTACCTGGGAGGTTGCTATTTTTTTGGCATGGATGTCTCCAGTTTTGTTCAGAGGGTTTGAGATTGTCCAGGGGCATCCTGTGGGCACGGCAGAGTTAGTGGGCACTGTGATCCCACACGTGTGCTTCCGTGGACATATTTCTACCTTGGAAACTGCTCATGGGCCCTTGTTTAGATGCACCGTGGTTTAATTCTTCCTCCTATCATCCTGGATGAAACTTTGGAGCTCACCATGGTCACTGGCGATGTTCCTATGCTGGGGGAGGGGTCGCACTTTGGTACCCATGAGGTCAACCTGTGCCGTCTCCTTGCATGGCATTGCAGCCTGGTTTCAGCTGGGCTTTTGTTCTGATCCTGGTGAGTGAAGACCACAAATACCCATCTGTTACTTTTCGTTGTTGTTGTTCCCCTGAGAGATGTTGGCCTGAGTAGCACAAACAGGTGCCCGGCTTGAAGTCACTTGGCCACCTAATATGAAAAGATGGCACTTTGGACATGTAGCTGGTTTACCAGTGGTGTGAGGCTCTGTGTCAGTGCATTCAGGGTTTTTATTGGTGACCACCGTGTTCCTATCAAGGGCGGTTCACTTGTGACAGTAAAGACCAGGTTTCTAAGATGACTCTGTGTTCGTGGTTAGTAAGAGTGTGCACGTAGAGTGAGTGTGCTTTTTAGTTCACAGGTGGGTATCATGAGGGTGTCCTTGGCTTATTTTAGCAGCCCCATGAAGTCAAAGATTTTGTTTGTTTGTTTTTAAGAAACAGGTCTCTTTTTTGTTTTGCTTTGCTTTGCTGTGTTTTTTCGTGGGATTTTGAGCACGTGGGCAGGAACAAGTATGCAAGGTTTGCTTTTTCATCTCAGGAGACCTGTTCCCACAGACACATGCATCCACATAGACTGACCTACACACGTGGTGTCACACTCTCCTTCACTCACAGCTCAGGGACAGAATTGCATGAAAATTAGACACTAGGCCCTCTGATGGGGCCATGGATTAATTACCTGGGGACCCGGGTACATGACTCAATGCCTGTATGATTTCTGCCCAATTCTCAGGTGGAGGGTATTGCAAGGTTCTTCACCAGCCGAGAAAAGAAGACCTTTCTCTCTCCAGGTGACTGGAGGTTCACACGTGTCCCAGAAGATGTGTGGTCCTGAGTGTGCACCCTGCCTGGGGGTCACTCGGGAAGGTAAGCGTACCTCTGCTCCAAGTTCAGCCATTAGCCTTAAGATTTATAATAGCTGCTGAGGTGGCTGTTTGAGTCCTAAGATCCTAAAGGGCACAGGGTCCCTCCAGGAGTGGACTGAGTGTCCCTCCTGTCAATGCCTTGGCTCTGGACCTCCAGGCCACAGGAGGACTCTGAGGTTACTTCTTCACCCAGCGAACTTCCTAAATGACCCAACATCCCAGAACGTGCTCGGATCGATGATGACTCCCCTCAAAAGCATTCCTTGGAAAGCTGAACAAAATGAGTGAGACCCCCAACCGTCGTTCTCATCGGATCTGAGGTCCACCAGCACGTTCTGTGCCCCAGGGACAGCAGGAGAGAGGGCCAGCTTCCCCCGCGGTGACACTCACACATGCACCACTCAGCACGTCAGCATCTGAGCACCTGTTTTCTGGGGTTCTGTGGCTTCACCTCTTCCATCGGGTGTCCGTGACTCAGAGGTTCTGGTTTGATCGCCCAGCCTTTGTTGGTGTGGTGGCCCTCAAGTCCTAGGAGCCAGAGTATGTGGTGTTGGCCTAAGCCCAGTGAGCTCATGACGTGAATCTGTGTTGACCAGGTTCCCACTTTAGATGTAGTTCCCAATGGTCTGTGCTTTGCTGACAAAGAGCAGCAGCTCTAAAAAGGCTTCTGATTGGAGCCCCAGGTCAGTCAGGTCACCTCACCTCTTCTTGCCTCATGCAGAGTTGAAGAGATGTGTGTTCTTTAAGGTCTTGGAGGTGCATTGCAGATATTAGACCACAGTGCTGCCATGGGAAGCTTCTATTTGTAATAGTCTCACCCTGGCGACATGCACAGTGGCCAGATGTGGACAATGCATGTCCCACACTGAGGTGAGGATGCATGGTGGCTGATGGCCCAGCTGGGATGGGAAGGTTATAGAGAAGATGGGTCTGAGTGTGATTCTGTGGGCGTCCACAGGACCTTGCTGTCTCCATTTGTCCCAGCACTGACTTCCACAGACTTCTTCTCATGGCCTTGGTGGGGCTGCCTATTGTAAGGTTTAGGATCCTTCTATATGCTCCTTTGGTGGGTGAATATTGTTCACTTGGCCTCTCCATTTCAGAAACTGGTACTCATTGGTTTGCCTTTTAGTGCCTTGAGAGGGTCCAATGGCCCATGCCAGCTGCCGGCCCGTGCTGGTTTAGATTGCTTTAGGTGAACATTGTCTTTGACTTTTTATCTTGAGATTTGAAGGTCAAAGTACTTCTCCAGCATGATCCTATTTTCTTGGCACCAGTGTCTTCCACCTTCTTCACATGGTTCACTCTTCCTTGGAAAGGGTGTGTCCCTTAGTGGATGCGGCAGCTTGTAGGGACACAGGGTCGAGGTTGACATCAGGAAGGTGCTGTACATATATTCAGTGTGATTTCTTTTTTCCAGAAGGAGTGTCAGTGAAAGAAGGAGTTTCATTGCTATTTTAGCAGCCTCATGAGGTCAAAGTTTGATCCTTTATTTTGAAGGCTGGTCTTTTGTTGGGAAGCAGGGTGTCAATCTAAGGGACCAGGCCCCACGCCATGCTTGTTTGGGTGCTGAGTCCTCTACCCAGGACCACGTGCACATGCAGCTGAATCCTTGCCCTCCGGGTCTCACACACGCCTGCAGTCAATTCTCAGGGACAGACGTGCATGACAGACAAGTGCAAGGCTTACCTGAGGGAAAGGTTAACCTGATTCTTGTTACCTGAGAACCTGGGTGCATTTCTCAAATGTGTGTGTGATTTCTCTCCATGTCCCAGGGGGAGTGGCCATGCAAGGTTCGCCGTCAGCCGTGAAGAGACAATCTCCCTCTCCTTGGTGACGGGAGGTGTGCGAGAGTCCTGGAGGAAGTGTGCCCCTGGGTGTGCCCTGTGCCCGTGGATCGCTCGGGAAGGTGAGCCTTCCTCTTCCCCACTTGCCCCCAGTCAGTAACACAGGATCCCGGAACGTGCTCGGATCGATGATGACCCCCCAAAAATGCATTCCTTGGAAAAGCTGAACAAAATGAGTGAGAACCCCAACCGTCGTTCTCATCGGATCTGAGGTCCACCAGCACGTTCAATGCCCAGGGATGGCAGGAGCGAGGGACAGCTTCCCCCTGGTCACAAGCATGCACACAGCACCCCAGGGTGTCAGCATCACTGAGCCTCCTGACTTCATATCTGTACTTCCCTTGCATCCATGGCTTGGGTTAAAGTGGCCAGGCCTTTTGTCATGTCAACGAGCATATTTTCTGAATTTTAAACCCGAGTGTGTTATCCGGCACCAGTCCAAGTGAGCAAATGAAATGGTATGTCTTGGCCACATTTTCTCATTCAGATGTAACCCTTGGTGATCTTTCCTTAGGAGCTGAAAATCAGAGGCCTTCATAGTTTCTCCTTAGAACAAAGGTGAGGCGAGTGCGAACCTCTTCTTACCTTTGTCCTGTCGAGGCAGTTTGACTGCCGTTGAGTTGGCTGTGAGGACAGAGGTGTTAGGCCATGTTGCTTTTCATTGACCACTCATCTATTTCTGTCCCTCTGCCAGTCCACATGCATGGGGGCCAACCATGGTTGATTTCCTGGTTCTGAAGTTAAGATGCTAGGCTGGCTGCCTCCTAGGACAAGATAGGGATTGGAGGGAGGTATTTCCATGATCTTCCATTGGACGTCTCGTCTTACAGTGTGTCAGTGGAGGTCATTGGCTTGCAGCGATGTCCTCCTTGATCCTTGGTTCGATCACTAGTTGGTGCCTACCAGGGAAGGCTCTTGGTAGCTGACCTTCTCTCACTAGGAGTATCCATTCCAGAGTAGTGGTCCTTCATCATTTTTCTCCTGTTGCCTTGAGGGAGTTTATGGCCCTATGACGACCAACCTTTTCTTTGATTCTCGTCCTCTGGGCTCAGAATTTTCAAGGTCACGTGTTGACCTGCGATGGTTTCATTTCCTTGGTCCTAGCGGCTCTCGGGTTCCTCAGAGGTATTGAGATATTATTGAGAGGGGGTAGACATGAAAGGGACTTTGAGTTCTATGATTCCAGGTCCACTACCATGGACAGACATCTACCTTGGAAGTTACCATGTTTCCTTGTGTGGGAGATGTATCCCATTTTCTTTTCTTTCTGCCCTTTTTCTTTGTGGATAAAAGCATGTGAGCTTTGCTTATGCAACACTGAGGTCATTTATGACCACCCTCCCTGGTAGTCCCTGCCCTTTAGGTGGGTTCAGCTTTGAGGCTCCTTCTTGGGTGACTGCCCTTGGAGGCACGAGGATGCCTCGGTGGATGTGGCCGCTGAGTGTTTGAACATTTTGTCAGAGGTCAGTCAGGGCCTTGAATTACATTGGCTTGGAAATGCCTGGTTCCTGGGTTGGCAGTGTACCGTCGTTGCTATTGGGTGTAATCCTTTGTCATGGTTGAGGAAGCCACCATTTCTGCTCTGGGTTCCTGCTGGCCCACTGAAGGCATTTAGGGGTAGTTAGCCTGGCTGGACTCTTCTGGCTGCTCCAGGCTAGTGTCCTGTTGTCACCAACCCTTCGGTTGGTGGTTATATTATTTGATTGGTAGCAGGTGTACCATCAAGTGCTGTTCACCTGTGGAAGGTTGCAGGGGCGCAGTGCCCATGTTTACATAGCATTTATGGTCATGAGGAGTATGTATGTCGAGTCGGCAGTGGGCTTTGTTCAGGATAGGCCATGGGAGATGGGAGTTCATGGACTATTTAAACAGCATCTAGGGGTCAAAGCCCACATCCCCTTTTTTGAAGGCACCAGTCTCCGACCATTGAGTGTGCTTGTTCAGGTGCTGAGGCCGCCACATACAAGCACGAGCACACGTACTTGCATGCCTACCTTCACGCATGGTATCCCACACGCCTGCAGTCACTCCTTAGGGACAGAAGTGCATGACAGACAGGTGCAAGGCTTACCTAGGGGAAAGGTTGGCCTGAATCTTGTTACCCGAGAACCTGGGCATGATTCTCCATCCTACATGTGATTTCTCTTGCTTTCCAGGTGAGGCCGCTGGTGAGCAGATACGCGGGAAGGACATTCTGTAACGCCTGTGACACTCACTGATGGGAGGGAGCCCCCGGAGTCAAGAAGTGTAGGGTCTATGGGGTGTTGGTGGATCGCTTGTGACCGAAGGTAAGTGGTACTTATTTGCTGAAACCAGCCATGTATTTTATGGGGCTTTGTTTTCTGTGGGAGTACCTGTGTCTTCCTCCCTTCCCCAGGGCATGCTGAGCTCCATTCCCAGGGTTGTGGGCTCCTCTTTCTGCCCAGTGGCCTGACTCTGGATACCCCAGATTGCTGACATGAGCGAGCTTAGTGGCTCTTTCAGGGTGGAGCCCACAATTTTAATATCCAGGGTCTGAACAAGTGGTCAAATTGCTGATGGCTCCCAGACAGGCATTCTCAGAACCTCTGAGCAAAATGAGCAAAACACCCTTTTTGATTGTGAAGTGATTACATTTCCAATTCTTGGTAATCACAGTAGGGTTCACTGGCTACTGTGTCTTCATATCTATTTCATATATGTTTAAAGGAAGAGTATCATTGTAATGAGTGATTGGTTTAAAAAAAATAGAAAAATGATCCTTGGAAAATACATGTGTTAATAATTGTAATGTTGCCTCTGGACATTAATTTCCTGACCATTTCCAGAGAAGGAAATTGTGAGGAAGTGACAAAACTCAGCACTACCAGTGTGCAGCAGAAAGAATTGCAGGTCCTCCCCTTGGCTTTCAGCAGGTAGTAATGGAGAAATTATTAGTTTTTGTGTATAACATAAAGCATTTGTCTTATAACATTTAGGCTTAATAGAGTTGAACTATTTGATCTTTTGTGTGAGTTTGTGAGAGAGAGATTGAGAGAGAGAGAGAGACAGGGACAAGATGGAGACCAGCAAATGATAGAGATGAGAAGCCTCAGTTCTTAATTGTTCATTGATTGCTTTCTCATATGTGCCATGACCAGGGGGCTACAGTGACGCCTTGTTCAAGCCAGAAACCTTGGGCTTCAAGCCAGTGACCTTTGGGCTCAAGCTAATGACCATAGGGTTATTTCTGTGATCCCATACTCAAGCCAGTGATCTTGAGCTCAAGCCAGAGACCTTGGGCTCAAACCAACAACCTTGGGCTTCAAGCCAGTGATGTTTGGACTCAAGCTAGTAACCATGGGATCATGTTTATGATCCCATGCTCAAGCTAGTGACCCTCCACTCAAGCTGGTGAGCCTGCACTCAAGCCGGCGACCTCGGGGCTTCAGACCTGGGTCCTGTGCATCACAGTCTGACAGTCTATCCACTGTGCCACTGCCTGGTCAGACTGTATTTTTTTTCTTAAAATATTTTTCTTCATTTTGTCCCTGACAGGTGGTGATAGAAACAGAAGGGAAGGGAAACAGCCTATGCCTCGGCCTTGACTTCTGAAAGTCCATTCCAGACCACATACTTCTCATCTACTGATTCTCCATTCACACTGTGGCCCTTTGGACCCCTGGCAGGTATGACCACTTGGGCAGGGAAGTGCGTGTCTGTTGGAAAAAGGCCTAGGATGGCCCGGGATAGACAGACCTTGTCCTTCCTAAGCTCAGTGGCATTGGGTTCTAGCTAAATACCATTGAAAACCCAGCTCTGAGCCTGATGAGAGTGGGCATGGGAACGGAGAGTAACAGCTCCCAAATGGGGAGGAGCCTCCTTCCTCCACAGTCCCACCCTGCAACTGAGTCTACCTCCAGGGAGACCACGGGTTAGGTTATTTCTCAGCCCTTTCTAGGAGTGATTGATCTACGACATGGACTTTTGGCTTCTCGTAGCGTGCTGTTCCTCAGTTCATATTTGTGACGTAAACCTCTTATGGATAGCCAGGCATAGCATTGGTCCTCAAACTTTCACTGAGAATATAAATAGGAGTAAAGTATTCTGAGTGATATTGTAACTAACATGGCCAATAAAGCAGAAAAAAATCATAAAGAGCCTGACCAGGCGGTGGTGCAGTGGATAGAGCGTCGGACTGGGATGTGGAAGACCCAGGTTCGAGACCCTGAGGTCGCCAGATTGAGCGCAGACCCATCTGGTTTGAGCAAAAGCTCACCAGCTTGGGCCCAAGGTCGCTGGCTCCAGCAAGGGGTGGCTCGGTCTGCTGAAGGCCCGCTGTCAAGGCACATGTGAGAAAGCAGTCAGTGAACAACTAAGGTGTTGCAACGGCAACGAAAAACTAATGATTGATGCTTCTCACCTCTCTTCGTTCCTGTCTGTCTGTTCCTATCTATCCCTCTCTCTGACTAAAAAAAAAAAATGAATTAAAAAAAAATCATAAAGAGAGACCGTTTTCAGTGGGATTCGGGGAGTCCTGTAGGTCTGGGCACTGCAGAGACACTAGCCTTGTGCTGGGTGCTGGTGTTGATGTGGGCAGAGGTGTGGAGCAGAGTGCTCTGGCCTCAGAGCTGGGTGACAGTGAGAAGCAGCTTCTCGATGGAGAGCATCATGCAGAGTGCTGTGGAGTGACTCCCAGCACCGCGCTGATTGTGTTTCTCACTTTTCTCCCACCCCTCAGAAGATGGCGTCCTGGGGACTCTGGGGAGTGAACAACACCCATCAATCCCTGAGACGGGGCTCGTCAAAGAGCCTTTCACCTGTCAGTTGTCCGTGGGCCACGCTCTGCAGGTAAGTTTTTGTCAGACTAGTTCTGGGTTTCTACAAGCCACCACATTTGAGTAGAACAGTCAAGGTCAAGTTCCCAAAGACTGATAGCTTTGGGTTGAGTTCTACTTGACTCCAAGAGCCAAACTGCATGATGAGTTGAGGGGTATGGCTTTCCTTATCCGCCTTTACAACTTTTTCTTTTATTTTTTATCATTTTTTTTTTCATTTTAGTGAGAGGAGGGGAGGCAGAAACAGACTCTTGCATGTGTTCTGACCAGGATCCACCTGGCATGCCCACCAGGGGGCGATGCTCTGCCCATCTGGGGTGTTGCTCCGTTGCAACCCGAGCCATTCTAGCACCTGAGGCGGAGGCCATGGAGCCATCCTCAGCACCCAGGCCAACTTTGCTCCAATGGAGCCTTGGCTGCAGGAGGGGAAGAGAGAGAGAGAAAGGAGAGGGGGAAGGGTAGAGAAGCAAATGGGCACTTCTCCTGTGTGCCCTGACCAGGAATCGAACCCGGGACTTCCACACGCCGGGCCAACGCTCTACCACTGAACCAACCGGCCAGGGCTCCTTCATAACTTTTCTACACCTCACTTAGTACATTTCCTGTGCCTACGAAGGCCTTTCTTCACTTTTCTGATAAACAGAGCTCCCCCTTGAATGGAGCCACTGTGTTACCAGGGAATTGTTGGATGTATGAGAGACAGTAGGCTCTCAGGGGCTCTCAGACTGCTGGGCAGACAAGTCGTTTTGTCTGAAAGAATTGCTCAAATTAATGTGTTGACCTAGAACCTTCAGAAGTCAAATTCAGAGGCAAAGAGACAGATACAAGCCTGAGATGGTTGGGGATGTCCATCAGTACTTAGCCCAGCAGAGGGAGACACAAAGTAGCCCCACTGTTTGGCATCTCTGAATTTGTGGATGTGTGAAAGCTATTTTTCTGGCCCAGCTACTGGACATGGTCTTTCTCTGTGTGTGCTGGCTCAGTTTGGCCCAGCACACGGACAAGAAAGTAGGAGGATTTCATAGACCACCCACTGACCCTGGACAACGTGTTCCTCACCTTTGTCAATTTTTCCCACTGTGTCCTTGCAGGTGGACTTGTTACTTTGGGTGCCACGGCGTCTACCGTCCGCATCCTCTCAATGGTGACTCAGCCTTCCTTCTGCATGGGAACGCCTCTCTGTCCTGTGTGGCAGCGGACACCTCCCGCAGATAAGAAATGCTTAACTGAGACATGATCATGTTGGGATGTCATCGATGAGACTTTAATTTGGGCATGGTGAACTGTTCCCCTGTCTGCCACTTTGACTCAATCCCAGGAGCCTCAGTAGAGGAAATATTATTGCCCAAGAAACTCAAAATCGTGGAATTCCTCAGTGCCCCCCAAAATAGAAATTTATAATTTTCATTTTCCAGGTGGTACATTTAAAAAGAAAAGTAGGGTATATTACAAAGAATCTCTGCACAATTTTTTTCTCCCTCAAATTCAAAGCAAATCTAAATATCTCATACATAAATTACGTGCCCTCCTCTCCTAATTCAATTAAGGAAGCTGTGTGCGTTCTTTAAGTGGATAGATGTGCGCACACACACATACACACCACACACACTCACACCACATGCTCACAAGCTGTTTTGTGGGGTTCAGAGAGTGGGACCACATTGTATACATTCTTCCAAACACTGCCTTTTGGCTAACATTATTTTTTAGGGCCTTCTATTTCAACAACATACATCTGTGTCATTTATTAAATAACCACATGACTGTTTTGTAGCTTGAGCGTCATTCAGTGTTTTTAAACACTTCTCATTTCTAGATCTATATGTTAGCCCCCAATTTCTGTGCAGTGCACCTTCCTCCAGATCAGTCATTCTGCATTTGTCTCTTATACCATGAGAAATGACTGAGCACTTGAAATACTGGGATTAAGAATACGCACATTTTAAATTTGGAAAATTATCCCATGATTTCCTTAAAAATGTGGTAGCACCTCGATCCTCCAATGACAACAGATGAGGTTGCTGGCCCTCCTCCAACCTCACAGATAACAGATTTCACACATATTTAAAACCTTTGCCAATGTGATAGCCCAAACTATTGTCTTAAATTGTATTTCTTTTGGTTTTCTTTTTCTTTTTTAGTTTGATCATTTTCTCATATGTTGATTCACCATCTGTATTTTTTTTAATTTCCTCTTTCTGTCTAATTTTGGGGGGTGGGGCTGGGGCTTCCATCTGTTCCTTATTACGAAGAGCTCATTTATTTATTATTGGGAAAACAAGCTTGGGATTGTCAAGCATTACAGATATTTCTCACACACTTTCAAATCATTTTTTTGTGATAAGAATGTGTACGATTGTTCTATGTTTGAGCACAGCCATGTTTGCTTCTCTAGCTTCCGAATTTCATGTCATTTTTTGGAAAGATATTTGATACTGATTCCATAAAACCTATATCACCTCTGTTAACTTCTGATTATTTTGTGGGGGTTTTTTTATTCAAATTTCTTAAACCATGAGAAAAAGAAAACTTTTTTTAATCTGAAAATCTCAATGTTGCCAAGTGATTTGCCATTCCCTGAGATTATTTGCCAACGACTGCCCATTTATCTGTAATGCCATTCTGCCCTGTGTCGTACTGCCATCTGTGACCGGCTCCATTCCTGTCCTGTGGGTCTGTGTGTCCTTCTTCTGCCTCCTGTCTCATGTGTCTGCTCGTGGGAAGAAATTACAGTTTTAGACTGCAATTTCACCAACATTAATAAATTAACTTATAGGAAAACTGGTTTTCTTTTAATACTATTCATCTTCCCAGCCAAGGACAAGGTATGTCTTTCTCTTTATTCAATAATTTTTATTACAGTTAATATTTTTTCACTGTGTAAGGGGGGCATATTCTTGCACTTTATTTTCTTGATATAAAGTGTGTCCGTAAAGTCATGGTGCACTTTTGACCTGTGACGGGTCAAGCACTTTTGACCTGTGACAGGTCAAAAGTGCACCATGACTTTACGGACACACTGTATGTGTGTGTGTGTGTGTGTGTGTGTGTGTGTGTGTGTCTGAAAGTTTGGGAGTTTTTGGGGGGGCGAGTAAGCGATCACCTTCCTCTTTCTTATGACTTTTCAGGGTTTTTATTCTTCCAAGTATAGACAAAACCCTTTGCAAATTCTGTTCATTTTGATTCTTCCCTTCCAAGCAATCTGGGTTTTAGTTATGTTGGATGAAAGTTCATGGACTGGTCTTTTCAGAGGGGCTTACACAATTATGGGAATAGTCTCCACCCTTGATTCAATCAGATGTTAATGGAATGCTTCTTGGGTAGGACCAGCACATGGTTGCTGGTCTTATGATCCCAAAAATCTCCCTGGAAAGAGCTCTAAGCAAAGTGGAGTCCGTGAAACCAACCCTAGCAAGAGCTAACACCACTCCGACGGGGGGTTAGTTATTTGGGTTTCGAAAGCAGAAAGTGATGGCTTTGGGGTCTGGGCTTGACCTGATTCAAGGTGGACTTTTCACGGAGGGGAACCAGTTACAGACCGGCCGAATCCGTCATGCTGTCGTGGGGGGTTGGTAAAGGTGTAAGGGGAGGGCCTTGCTGTATGAGTCTAGGTAATCACATTTTCATCTGATAAATGAGCTGCTTTCTTTCCCATTGAAGTGTGATGTAATCAAGGATGTTTTCTTAGAGGGGCAGATGATGAAATGTATTGGTTTACTGTTCTTGTCTTGTTTATAGGATTTGGCTTGGGGTGGTATCGGGCCTCAGAGTCTGTAGGTAAGTCATCTGTAGGGGTCACAATGATCAATGTAAGATGCTAATCTGAAATTTGCGATATTTTTGAGTCTCATTAGTAATTGCAGCCTCTGACCTTTTTATATATTTCTCAGGAATTTTCATCAAAATTTCATCAAATACTTTTTGGCATAAACGAGTATATTTTTTATTGAAACTTCTGGTTAAAATTATTGTGAAATCATTTTTCTATGACTGAAATTTCCTCTTATTGCTTGAATGATCAAACCCTATTTACTTTTTAAAATTTTTATTTAGAAAATTAAATTTAAGAGGGTGACATTGATCAATAAGAGGACATAGGTTTCAGGGGAACATTTCTATAGCATTTGAACTGTTGATTATGTTCTATACCCATCACTCAAAGTCAAATCATTTTCCTATTTGCTTTTTATTAAGTGTTTTACTCTATAAATTCAGTACTGAATCATTCAGAGTATCTGAGTTTAGATTAGATTTTTTTGCAAGTATACCAGTTCATGAAATCGGTCTCTAATTTCCCGTTTTGTTCTATTTTTGTCATGCTTTGGTATCATATTTTCTGGCTGTGTTAAAATAACTTTGAGGGTTTTCTTCTCTGTTCTTAGATTGGGTTAAAAGCTCTAGCATTAATGCCTGACCAGGCGGTGGCACAGTGGATAGAGCATCGGACTGGGATGTGGAGGGCCCAGGTTCGAGACCCCGAGGTTGCCAGCTTGAGCGCGGGCTCATCTGGTTTGAGCAAGTCTCACCAGCTTGAGCCCAAGGTTGCTGGCTTGAGCAAGGGGGTCACTCGGTCTGCTATAGCCCCCCGGTCAAGGCACATATGAGAAATCAATCAGTGAACAACTAAGGAACTGCAACAAAGAATTGATGTTTCTCATCTCTCTCTGTTCCTGTCTGTCTGTCCCTATCTGTCCCTCTCTCTGACTCTCTCTGTCTATGCCACAAAAAAAAAAGGTCAAGCATTAATATCCCCATTAAGTGGAGACATCAATTACCAAGTCCCCTTTGGTTTGGGTGGTTTAGCAATAGAACAGGCTACCAGAAATTTTTCTCACTTTTTTTATGGTTATTGCTTTGTTTGTTTATTTTATACCTTTTCTTGTAGAAAAATCCCAGTTTAAGAACATTTTCAAACACAATAGCGTGAACTCACACAACGTGTTTTTGGTCACTCCATAAATTTCTGTTGTTTCTCCCATTTCAGTTATTTCTTCTGTGTCTTTTTTTTATAAAATATTATACGTTATGCTCATGAACTACACTTCTTTCCCTTACCCTCTCCCCAAGTCAGTTCAGTGGTATAATGTTTTCTGTATTTCTTTTTTCTTCTAAGTTCTAATTTATTTATATACTTTTTCAGCATTCCTTTGCATTTTCACCTAATAAATTCTTAAATGTGTGTCATCCACTTATTTTCAGTTGCTTTTGGTAATGAAAGATTTTCCTTGCTGTGTATTTTAGAAAACGTTTCATTATGAACACGCATTGTGAACACAGAGTGTAGACCGAGCAGACACCCATGAACCTGAGATCCCCAGCTTCTACCTTTGTCAGTATTGTTTCCATATTTACTTCATATCACTTTCTAAGTATTTTTAGATAAGTTAGAGAAATCATTACACTACCTTCCTCCAGAAGCATTTACAATTCTTTTTTCATTTCAAAACTCATAATGTATGGGTACAAAATTCAAAATTCACCAAAGGGTATTCAGTGTAATGTACTCCATTCTGGGCTCCTTAATCATCTATTCCCCCTTCCTGGAGTCAACTAGTGTTAATAGTTTCTTATTTTTCTTTTCAGAAACACACACCACACACACACACACACACAATCATTATACACACGCATCTCAAAATATGTACATACGGATAAACACACAGACACACACACTTTCATAATGTTCCATAATTTTCTTTTCTATGTTTTTGTAATGAATACTTTTTTGATATTTATAATTCAATGAATTTTCTTAAAAGTGCATGCTCCTATGACCACTACCCTAGTCCAGGAAAGAAGGATCTATTTTTGTTGTTGTTGTTGTTGTATTTTTCTAAAGTTAGAAGCAGGGAGACAGAGAGACAGACTCCTGCATGTGCCCGACTAAGATCCACCTGGCATGCCCACCAGGAGGCGATGCCCTGCCCATCTGGGGCATTGCTCCGTTGCAACTGGAGCCATTCTAGTGTCTGAGGTGGAGGCCATGGAGCCATCCTCAGTGCCTGGGCCAACTTTGCTCCAATGGAGCCTTGGCTGCAGGAAGGGAAGAGAGAGACAGAGAGAAAGGAGACAGGGAAGGCTGGAGAAGCAAATGGGTGCTTCTCCTGTGTGCCCTGATCAGGAATCAAACCTGGAACTTCCACATGCCGGGCCAATACTCTACTGCTGAGGCAACTGGCCAGGGCCAGGAAGGATCTTTTTATTGCTTGAGACCTTCCTCTACTGGCTTCTTCCAGCCAAGCCTCATTTTCATAGGAAACAATGCTCTGATTCCTATTGTCATTGATTAGTTTTGCCTGGCTCTTGACATTCATATAAATGGAATCCACCCCATGTGCATTTGGCTTTTTCCATCCACCATAGTGATGTTGAGATACATCCATCTTATTCCCATGTCGGTTGGTGTTACACTCTTTTAGTGGGGAGAGTAACGTTTCATTGAATGGGCTTATTATAACTTTAATCCCCTTGACGGGCCTCTGGATTGTGTCTAGTTTTGAACTACTTTGAATATGTTAGCAGATCTCTATGGATGTTTTTGACCATAATATAGATTTTGCTTCACTTTATAAGAAAATTGCCCAAAGAGCCTTCTAAAGAGGTGGAAATGTGTCACACTCCCAGCAGATGATATATTGTATTTCCAGTTGCTACGTGTCATCACCGACATTAGCAATTGTCCTTTTTAATCATATCCATTAGAGTGGGTGTGAGGTGGTACTTTACTGTGACTTCAATTTAAGTCACTAAGAAGATAAGCAATGTTTCATGAGGTTCATTGCCAATTTTCATCTTTGTTAGTAAAACTTCTGTTTAATTTCCCCCAAAAAACTTTAGTGATTATTTTGAATAATTGTAGACATATAAAGAAATTTGTAAAAATATTGCAGATGATTTCTATATATTTCTTACCCTACGTTCCTAATGTTAATATCTTGTATAATCACAATTATAACATTCAGCCGTATGTAGCAGTTATTGAAATCTGAAAATGAACACTGATGGGACACTATTAATTAGTCTGAAGGCCATGTTTGATTTGGGCTGGTGGTCCCCTAAAGTCCTTGTTTCTGTTTAGAATCCAAATCAAGACCGCACATTGCATTTATTCATCATGTTGCCTTTGTCTCTGTTCTCTCCACCCCCTCCCTCCCCAGTCTGGCAGAGTTCCTCCATCTTTCCTTGTATTTCATAACTTTGAGGCATTTGAGGAATGCTGGACTGTTGTACAACAGCTGTCATTTTTTATTTGTCTTGAGATTAATCCTCGAGATTAGATTGGGGGGTGATGCAGCTTTGATGAATATAGCAGGAGGATGTGTCCACTCCCCACTGTGAGAACTTCCTTGTAATTATTACCTTCATGGAAGAGGGAGTTGTACCTGGAGAGAGCCCACAGCTAAACTCATGCCAATATGTACTCTTGGAGGTTATGCTGGGTCTATGGTTTGTTTGTTGTTTTTGTATTTTTCCAAAGTGAGAAGCTGAGGGGAGGCAGAGAGACAGACTCCCACATGTGCCCAGCCTGAATCCACCTGGCATGCCCACCAGGGGGCGATGCTCTGCCCATCTGGGCCTTTGCTCTGCCGCAGCCGGAGCCATTCTAGCACCTGAGGTGGAGGCCATGAAGCCGTCCTCAGAGCCAGGGCCAACTTTGCTCCAATGGAGCCTTGGCTGTGGGAGGGGAAGAAAGATATAGAGAGGAAGGAGAGGGCAAAAGGTGGAGAAGCAGATGGACGCTTCTCCTGTGTGCCCTGGCTGGAAATCAAACCCAGGACATTTATATGCCGGGCCAACACTCTACCACTGAGCCAACCAGCCAGGGTGGGTCTATGTTTTTTAACCTCTCATAAAGGAAGATGGCAAACATGAAACTGTATGCACTCAGATCAACACAGTTCCTTCCTTGGGAGGGATGATTGATTGGTGGTTTGATTCATATTCTGTACCAAATGAGCAAACAGAGGCAGACATGAGTGGGATGATGCTATCCCACTCTGTTGAGGTCTCACCATATACCAGCAGGCCAATATCACCCTTCTCATACACATCAACACAAGGCTCAGCCCTATTTTGTTGGGGAGAAATTCCAATGCTTAGAGATCAAGGCCTGGTGCCTTGGGACCCACATGGACCTAGTCTCAGAGTGGCTTACCTTTATAACATTGAGGTAGCATCTCCCTTACAAAAGAAATTGCTATCTTATTTCTATATAACACTCTACCTCCATTTCCTCCCTGTTTTTAATCCTTAGTCTGGATGAGCAATGTCTACCTCCATGACTACCTTCATCACATTAAATGGTGATGATCCACCTCCGTGTGTAGTCTCCAGGAACTCAGGTAGCAACCTCCAGACTTAACAAGAGGGAACAGGATTCAAGTCCCGAGCACCTTCTCTTAGGTTACCAAATAACCAGAGACATGCTGACATGTGAGAAAACAAGGACAGTAATTCATCTCAAAAAATTCATGAAATTACAGGCAGGAAGGAACAATGCTTGGGGTAAAAAACAATATAAAAGCAATAATTCTAATCAACGTCATAATAGTTGACACAGTGGTCAGTCTATTCTGTGGCTCTGTATAATTCAACAGTATAATCTTTAGAGCACATCTCAGTATTTCCTTGATTACAAAGGTGAGAAGACCAAGGTCAATGATGACTTAGAAGCATATATATTAACCTAGTTTTGAACTTGCGGGCTCGAAGCCCATGTTGTAGGATAGCACTCTACCAGCATGGAATATATTTTAAGTTGATTTATTCGACCTAAAAATATCTGTGGTACATGTAACATGAGACAGCAGTTGTTCTGGGCAGTAGAGAGAGACCTGTGAACAAGACAGGAAGGGTGCCCAAAGTCATGGAGGTAGACTATGTCAATAGGCACAATTGTATCCTAATTAATGAAATGGATGACAGGTTCATTTGCCAATGTTTTTCTGGTTGTGCTCATTTTAATTAGTACACTATCTGGCCCATTACTTGCTCAGTAAATATTGCTGGAGATGCTGAGGGAAAACCTCCATTTAGAAATGATTGATAACGGACATACATCAAATGCCACCACCCAACCTACCTCACTCTCTGTAACTGTAAGATGAAGTGTACCCTGGAAGGGTCCCCGCTGTGTGTCCGAGGGGGGAGGATGTTCTGAAATTTGTTTGGAGGTGGGTCTTTGCCAGTGGGGGGCTTGGGAAGAGAAGACAGCAATGCAGAGCTTCCCTTGAGTGGTAGGACGTGGGCCCTAACTGGTTTTGCTTCTTCTAGAATTGAGTTACTTGAGAATCTCCTCTTCATAGAGTGGAAGCTAGTGAGTCAAAATAGAACCTGGTTGAAGTCAGATACTATGCCAAAGGCAGACTTTAGTTCATCAAGGTAACAGGTCCCTGTCGTGAGGTCGCCAGGAGGCTTGTCTCGCTAATTCAATACTGGTCTCCAGTTACCCAAGAATCTGTTTAAAGCCAACATACCCTTATGTTGAATCGTGTTGGGAGGTCTCACTGTTACTCATCAGGAATAGTCTAGTGTAGTTTCCAGCCTGGTTGGCAGATGAGCAACTACCCTAATGTTGTATGAAGATTATAGACCTAGCAGTTGAAAAACACTGGGTTAGTGTCAGCCAGTAAATTATGTAGTGTCAATATCATTAGCAGAAGTCATGGGTCAAGCCATTTATGGGCAGTAGAAAGCCATTCCTGGGACACTCTTTCCTTCTAGATGCTTCTATTGAGTCCCTAGGATTTCTCAGATTGAGGTCTCCAGGAATGACTGCAAGTGGGTTATGGTACTCTGAGATGGAGAGGCATCCCTCCAAGTATCAACCCTGTGGATGCTGACTTCTGTACCAATTTTAACCATACCTGATAGGATCCTTTCAGAGTTTGAAAGCCGTCTTTCTCGCCCAAGTTTTAGATCCGTTCTGCAGCATTTAATGGTTGTTTAAGAGGTTGTCAAGGCCAATCTATTTGTACCTCTTGGCCAGCCGGCAGAAGTTTCCATGACTTCAGCTGCTATGGCTTTGCTGTTGGGTCATGACAGATACTTTAGTAAGTGGGTCTCTGAGGATTTTAATGAAGTTGAGTCATAATACCAAGGGCTAGCCTGCATTGCTTAGGTACACATTGTTCTGGGTGAAAATTTTTTATTGCTATCACAAATGAGTGCATTGCCTGAGTCTCCTGCCATATTGTGCCGTGATTGCATACAGTAACGTAGGGTTGAGAAGCAAAAGCAATAATCCAAGACTCAGAGGTCATCCTGTAACTAACTAAAAAGGAAAAAATTCAGTGGACCCCAGAGGTAGTTGAGTTCATTGTCATGCCCAAGCAAGCCTTGGGACAGTTTGAGAGTCTCAGAATGATTATAGCTTAAGATTTTTGTTTTATTCTATCTTTCCTGAAGAGTGGAACATTATGAACAATAGGGTTGCTGTTAAGTAACCTGGCACAGCTGTACAAAGGTCTTTATCACAGTCTCAGTAAAATGGTTGTGCCAAGTACTATAGGAAGAGTTTGGGAACACAAAATCGTGTGCTATGTTGCTACTGGCAAAGCAGGGAATGAACAAGGCTTCAATCTGTCCCACCCCCTAAATAAGCAAACAATTATAATACATAATTGAAACCCATGCAGAAGTTATTCATGAATTTGTTTGCAAGCATTCAAAGGAAAAGCTATAATAATTTCAGATGAAGCAGGCTTCAGAACAAGAAAGATTATTAGGCATGGAGAGTGACATACAGAATAATAAAGGGTCCATTCTTCAAGGAGGCATAACAATCATCAACATATATGTCCCTAACAACAGAGTGTCAAGGTACATGAGACAACACTTGAAATAAGTAAAAAGAGAAATAGACAAATCCAGTATTACAGTTGAACACTTCAACAGCCCTTTGGCAGTAATTGATTGAGAGGGCAGAAAAAACAGGGTATGGGTGATCTACCCAGCCCTAGTCTGTCTGATTGACATGCGGAGACTACTACATCCATGAAGAGGAGAACACACTGTCTTCTAAAGCTCACATGAAACATTCACCAATATAGATCTTTTTTATATGCCATAGCTAATTTAAATGGAAAATGAATCATATAAAGTAAGTCTGCAGGCAACAATGGAATAAAACTAGAAATTTATGAAGGAGGATATAGCAGAGAAATCCCCAAATATTTGGATTAAGCAATCTACTTTTAAATAGCAGATATATCCAAGAAAAAGTTATTGGAAAGATTAAAAATTATATTGAACTAAGTCCAATTAAAATACTATTTACAATTTGTGGGATTCAGCTAAGACATGGTTTACAAATTTTTTACATTAAATTCTAATAGAAAAGAAAAATTATCTAAAATTCATAAACGAACTTCTACCTTAGAAAAATAAAAGAATACTTTAAGCCTAAAGCAAATGGAAGAAAATAAAGGTAATTAAAATTGAAGTCTCTGAAATTAAAAATAGTAGAGAAAGAAAGCTAGTTTTTAAAAAAAATCAATAAAATAATCAAACCTCTAGGCAGACTAAGGAAAAAAATAAAGAGAAGACATGAATGCAGTATTCAAAATTAAATAAGACCCCTCAGTTATGGTCTCATGGATAATAACAGTATTCTAAGAACAGCTCTATGCCCTCAAATTGGGTAACTTAGATGAAATGGACCAATTCCTCAAAAGCCAAACCACCAAACCCACACAAGAAGTATGTATCCTAAATGTCCCTAAATCTATTTTAAAAATTGAGTTCATAATTAATAACCTTCCAAAAAGAAAGTGCCAAGCCCTGGTAGTTTTACTGGTGGTTTTTATCAAACATTTAAAGAAGAAATGTTACCAATTTTTCACCACTGCTTCCAGAAAATAGAGAGGAAACATTTGATAATTTCTTCTGTTAAAACATAATGATCCTAGTCTGACCAGGTGGTTGTACAGTGGGTAGAGCATCGGACTGGGATGTAGAGGACCCACGTTTGAAAGTCAAAGGTCTCCAGCTTGAGTGTGGGCTCATCTGGTTTGAGCAAGGCTCACTAGCTTGAGCCCAAGGTCGCTGGCTTGAGCAAGGGGTCACTCAATCTGCTGCAGCCGCCCCGCCCCGCCCGCCAGTCAAGGTACCTATGGGAAAGCAATAAATGAACAACTAAGGTGCCTCAACGAAGACTTCATGCTTCTCATCTCTCTATCTCCCTGTCTGTCTGTCCCTATCTTTCCCTCTCTCTGTCTCTGTCACAAACAACAACAACAACAACAAAATAAACATATTACGATCCTAACACTGTAACCAGATAAAGACATTCAAAGGAAGGAAGACAACATACCAATATCTGTCAGGAGCATTGACACAAACACCCCCAACAAAAAAATATTAGCAAGTTGAATCCAACAGTGTTTAGAAAGCAATTATACACCACAATCAAGTAGAGTTTTTATTCCAGGTGTACGAGACATTTTGAGCACTTGAAAAATCAATGTAATCCATCACGTCAGAATGCTACAGACGAGAAGTCATACAGTCACATCAGTGTAGGCCAATGATGGGCAATCTTTCAAGCTTGGTGTGTCAAAATTCACGAAAAAAACGAGCATAACTTGGGTGGTGTGTCACTTCGAAAAAAACGGCCTAACCGGAAGTCCCAGAACTAGACACTCTATGCCGGAGTTCTGTTGTTTTGGCCTACAGACCTCGGGCACAGTGTCTACACTACAGCAAATGTTTTGTCCTCGGCTACTGCACCTGGCCGTGCAGGAGCCGAGGATAAAACGTCCTTCTCGGCATGCAGCCCCATATTTCTCTGGTATGCGGCCATGTGTCATCGAAAATGGCTACGTGTGTCAGTGCTGACACGCGTGACATAGGTTTGCCATCACAGGTATAGGCTGTCAAAATGTATTTGACAAAACCCAGCACTCATCTGTGATAAACGTCCTCAGTAAATGAGGAATCCAGGAGAGGTTTCTTAATTTGCTAAGGAACATCTAAAATATCATATGTACTGTTGAGAGGCTTTGAGTTCATTACATGAAAAAGGCAAGGAACCTTAGCTGGCTCAGTAAGACAATTGAAGGGATTTAGAGGCATACAGGTTGAAAATAGGGAAACAAAAACCATCCTTATCCAAATATGGCATGGTTCTCTATGTAGGAAATCCCAAAGAATCTACAAAGTAAAACAAAGCAAAAACCACCTGGAGATAAATGCATATATCAAAAGGTTAAATGATGCAAAGTTAATAGGAAAAAAAGTCAGTTGCTTTTCTGTGTACCAGTAATGAGCAATTTGAATTTGAAATAAAACTTTAAAAACCATGTACACACACGTATATGATCAAAATGCAGAAAATACAAAAATGGTGAAAGAAATTAATGAGGATTTACATAATGAACAGATTTAAATAATTCTGTGTTGATGAAGGATTGGAATGTTCAATATTGTTAAGAAGTCAGTTCTTCCCAACATGATCAATAGATTCAATGCAATCTCATTCAAAATCCCTGCAAGTTCTAAAGTTTATAGAGAAAGACAAGAGAACCAATACAATTCTAAAGAACCAATTTAGAGGACTCACACAACCTTATTTCAAAACTTTTACTACAAATCGACAGTAATCAAGACAGCATGGGCCTGACCAGGCGGTGGCGCAGTGGATAGAGTGTCGGACTGGGATGCGGAGGACCCAGGTTCGAGACCCCGAGGTCGCCAGCTTGAGTGCGGGCCCATCTGGCTTGAGCAAAACTCACCAGCTTGGACCCAAGGTCGCTGGCTCCAGCAAGGGGTTGCTCGGTCTCTTGAAGGCCCGCGGTCAAGGCACATGTGAAAAAGCAATCAATGAACAACTAAGGTGTCGCAAGGAAAAACTGATAATTGATGCTTGTCATCTCTCTGTCTCTGTAAATAACAAAAAAGACAGCATGGTATTGGCTAATGATTAGACACATAGATCAATAATTGGGGATAGAGTGATCAGAAGTAGATACACATAAATATAGTTAATCTTTAATTTTTTTATGGATTGCTTTTAAAAAGAGAGAAATGTCGATTTGTTGTTCCAGTTATTTATGCATTCATTGATTGATTCTTGTACGTGCCCTGACCGAGGATCGAATGTACAACCTTGACTCATTGAGAACGATGCTCTAACCCACTTAACTACTCAGCCAGGGCAGTTAACTGATCTTTGACAAGAGCATAAAGGAAATTCAGTGCATAAAACGTCTTTACAGTAAATAATGCTGGAATAATAGGATGTCTATATGCAAGAAGGTGACCGATACACAAACCTTGTATGTGTTCATGACAGGTTGGAAGTCAATGATAAAATTACAACTGGAAATTAATTCCAAAAATTAATTCAAAGTAGGTCATAGCACTTAATGTGAAATGCAGAACTATAAAGCTTCTAGAAGAAACCACAGGAGGAAATCTAGGTGATTTGGGTATGTATCAAGAAGTCTTAAAACTTAGCAATGAGAAAACAACCCACTTAAAAGTGTGCAAAAGATTGGACCATACATCTCAGTGCAAATATATAGATGACAAGCAACTGTATGTAAAGATGCTCTACATTATCTGTCTTTAGGGCAATGCAAAATAAACAAAAAGATATCACGACACTCCTAGGAGAATGGCTAAACACCAACAGACCAATCACACCAATTGCTGGTGAAGATTCAAGCAACAGAAGCTATAGTGGATGATGAGAAAGAAAAACAGTCCAAGAGGCAGCGTGGCTATCTCTTACAAAGCTACAAAGTGTCTGGCCTTGCATCCAAATGAGTTAAAAACAGGTCCACACACAAAAACCAGCACTTGAATATTTATAACACCTTTAGTCCTAATTGCCAAAACCTGCCAGAAACTCAGAAACCCTTCTGTAAGTGAATTGATTAAAAAACAACACTGTGGTTGACCCGCATGTACAAAAAGACACTGGTGAATGTGAAATGCATGTCTTTCAGTGAAAGAAGTCAGCATGAAAAGGATACATACATAAGATGTGTCCCCATTTATATGACATTCTGGAAGGCACAAAACTAAAGATGAAGTAAACACATCAATGGTTGGCAGTGGGAGGGTCAGGACCACATAGGTCAAGTGCAGGGAACCTATTCTGTAGGATACAGTAATGATATATACATGACACAGTACCTTTGACAAAATCCATTGAACTTTACACACAAAGAGAGAGCTTTAACATACACAGATTTTTAAAAAATTATTTGGGAGGTTGGGGATCCTGGAGTGGAATACAGAATGTGGAAGAAAGAATCTACTGTGTTATAAATGTCTGAAACAACTTCACTGATGGGGTTGGAAAGGAAAGGTGATGACTTAAGTAGCCATGGGGATTAGTGAGATGTGTGAGACTAAAAGCAAAGTGATTTCCCGTGGGTGTGTGTTAACAACTCTTGAGACTCTGTCTAGTATATGTGTACTAGAAAGACGGTTGACAGATGGTGTAAGGTTTCTCACCGTGGGAGTGGAAGGTTACAGATAAGCAAGGAGAGGTTAGAATGACTCATATGGTAGTGGTTTAGAGTTGAAAATATCGGTGTGAACTCATGTTGAACATATATGTTTATAGTTATTGGACACATCCACATTTCCTGACTTGGCAGCTGAGAATGTCTAGGAACCATGACTTTGTTTCCAATACCATTCTTCAGCGAAACAAACCAGGAGAGAGAGAGAGAAAGAGAGAGAGAGAGAGAGAGAAACATCATTGATTTGTTGTTCTACATATTTATGCATTCATTGGTTGATTCTTCTATGTGCCCTGACCAGGGATTGAACCCACAACCTTGGTGCATCAGGACGATGCTCTAACCAACTGGACTGGGCTTGATCTGAGAGGATTTTGTAGTGCATGTGCACACGCACATGCACACACACACAGATGAACGTACTCCACACTTATATAGGAGCCAACCAAAAGAGCTTCCAATGGTCAAAGCTGGAACAGTTTGAACAAAATAAATAGCTTAGCATTGGATTATAACCTAAAATATAAAATAAATATCCATGAATCTACACAAATATAAAAAATAAATAAATAAATGGTGGGGTGGGGAATAGGCCAATTCCTTGTGCGGAAGGATTTGAAATTATCTTTGTAGATATTTTGGCTTCAAATGGGGCAACATAAATCCTAACTCATGTGTGGGCCATGCATGGTGACTTCCAAAGAGAACAGTGTAAAAAAGGCAGGTGGGAGAAGAAGCAGTATCCAGGGAAGAACCTTGACCAAGGCTACTTCAGACAGGTTACTCAGGTTGATGGTGTGTACCCTTGGGATAATAGAAAATGGTGCTTTACCTCTGTGGGTTTCCTTCCCCAAACCCATAATCTCAGTCTACAAATGAGATGATAATAAGACAACTCCTACTTGATGGACATCTACACAATACAGGACCAACTGTCCTCAAAATAGGAAGACCATCAAACCAAGAAAAAACATGTCACTGTCCAGAAAATCCTACATAGACATGACAGTTGAATAATAATGGGTATCCTGGGTGGGGTCATGGAATAGCAGTAGGATGCTAGGTAAAAACAAGGGACATCTGAATAAAGTGTAGACTTTAATTAATAATAATGGGTCGATATTGGTTAATTGTGTGACCAATACACCATCCTAATGTAAGATGTTAAAAATATGTGAAATGGGGTGTAAGGTGTTTTGGCTCTAGGCTATCTTCACACTTTTTATAAGTCTAAAACTATTCTAAAACAAGTCTATATTTAAAAGGAGTTTAAAATCATTCAATGCCACTCATGACAGTAACATGAGAGAGAGGAAAACTCAGATGATCATCTCAAAAAGAAAGAAAAGCATTTAACAGAATACACAACCCATTTCTCAAAAATCTCACGGTAACCAGTCAGTTAACATTTTTTGAAAAATGAGATAAGTGGTATTTAAAGAAGAAATCAATTGCAAAATTATCGATACTGGAGATACTGAAAGTTTTCCTCTGTAGATTGGGAATAAAACAGAACATTCCTGTCACCATTTCTAATCAACACTATACTGGATGTCCTAACGCAATAATTTATGGAAAAGGAATAAACAGGGTATAAGGATTAGAAATGAAAAGGTATACATTTTATTATTTACAAACAACAAAATAGTGTCTATATACGTGTATGTGTATTGGTATATTTTATAGCTATCTACCTATGTATCCTGAAATAATATGAGCATAAACAATTAGCAAAGTTACTGTATTAATAAGCAAATAAGTACAATGAAATGCATTTCTGTGTGAAATAACAAGCAAAACACGAAAATCTAGAAATTTAAGATTTTCAGAAACTACAGAAGTAGCAATCACATAGGAAAAGATCACCAACACTACAAAGCATGATTAAATGGAGGTAAATAATACCTTAGAAATGAGGGGATATAACATTGAGATTGGCAGATTCAGTTACCTATAGATGTTAATTCTGCCCCAAATTCATTTTAAAGATTTAATGCAATAGCATCCCAAATATTAATCCCATGGGGTTTTTTTGTTTGTTTGTTTGTTTGTTGGAAAATTTCAGTTTGATTTCAAGAAATCTATAGGAGATGCAAAGAGGAGCCAAGGTCATCTTGATGAACAACATATCATGAATTATGTGACAAAATTCCAAAGCCTTGTAAGGTTACAGCAGTTAGACTGAACTGACAGAGGTTGAAAACTATGCCCAATGGGGTAAAACTAGAGGTTCCGCAAATAGATCAATAGATACATGACTCCTCAGCTTATAATCAAGCTCCCACCGATTTATGATGAGAAAAGGGGGTTCGATGGTTGGTGGTGGGATGTTGGACATCACTGTGAGCAAAGTTTTTGAGTCCTTTTAAAACCACACAGAGAAATCATGTCTAGGTGTGATGTAGACTTATATGAAATAGGCAAAACAACATTCTTCTTGAGGACGACATAGGAGAGTGTTGGAATGGTTTTGGGGGAAAGAAAAACACTCAGATAAAATCCCAATAGTGCTAACCATAAAGGAGGACATTGATGAGCCATTGCATTCAAATTAAAACTTTGGTTTGCCGAAACATATATTCAGTGAAAACCATTACACAAGAAAACAGAGTAAGCATTTACATTTAAAAAACTGAGAAGACATTTAAACACGTATATCACAAAGGAGGATGTACCTGGATAATAAAACGTATGAAAAGGTCATTAACCATGAAGGGAAAGCTCATTCAAGCAATAAACACTTGGCAGAATATATTTTAAAATATTTAAAGTCTACCTATATATGTGTGCTTAGAATACCCTCAGTGCCCACTAACTTACTCCCAGGGACATAGTTAACAAAAACTCATGCATGTACACCCTAATGTTACATATATGTGATTGCTTAAGACAGGCACGGTTTCTCATAACAAACAACCTAAAGACAAAGTGCCCGTCCAAAGTTGAAGGGATAAGGCAACCTCTGTTGGTTGAAGTGTCATCCCGATGTACTAAGGTTGTGGGTTCAATCCCCAGTCAGGGCACATTACAGAAGTCAACAAATGAATGCATAAATAAGTGGAACAAGTTGATATCTGTTTCTCTCTCTCCTCCATCCTCTCTCTCTAAAATCAATAAATTAAAAAAATATATTTTTAATGGAGAGGCTGCCATAGTCAGAGAGAGCCTCGGTGGGGAGTTGCCTTCAGTATGTGATCTTACCCTGGGAATATGAAATGATCCCAGTATGGCAAGTGATTGAGTGTATAAGCTTCACCCTTGCAGAGGAGTTCTTGGGAAAAGATGAATGACAGACTCCGTACAGAATGACCACATTTATTTTATTGGAGTTGGGCTAATAAGCACAAGGTTGCTCTATCAAATTCAGGGGTTAGGGAGGGTAGCAGGGCACAGGGCTGGGTAATCAATACATTAGTAGTGTGGAGTAAGAAGCTAAGCTAAAAAATTCTTTAGCCCAGGAATGAATCATCCTTTATCAGAGTTTAGGTGAAAAAGGAATTTTCAGTAATGGCAAGTATGAAACACAGGTTAAATGAGGATGACTAAAAAGGAAATTCATCTGGAATGCTTCCCCCTCAATGGTTACAGAGAGACATACTGTTGACCTTAAACAGAGAGCGTTAGGTCCTTGACCACCATTGTAGTGGGAAATCTGCATATAACTCCTGTGGGTCCTTTGAATAAATGGATTCCCAACTTTGAAGTTGGCCCTTAAAAAACTTGGCTATGAACTACACAGTCCAGTTGAAAAAAAAAAAACAGTGGCGTATAAATGGACCCCTGCAATTCAAACCCATGTTGTTCAAGGATCAACTGTAATTCCAAGTGAACCTTTGGACTACAGCTAGTGCTCGACTTATGACCATGATTGGTTCTGACAGACCAGTCGTAACACGATTTGGTCGTAAGTTGAGTAGGCTATATGAACAGTACTGTGAAATGATGTTATAAAAATCTTTAAGTCATATTTTATCATAATTTTCTTTCATTATTGTTACATATCATATTTTTTTGTTCATTTTATGCCATTTGTATCATCTCTACACCATTTTGTTTCTTATTTTTACATTTGTCAGGTTTAAGTAAAACACTGCATTACCAGTACAACTGGTTTAATATTTGCAAAACATACAAAATTACAAAATACAGGTGCATACAAAAATACAAAATACAGGTGTAAAAAATACCATAGGAAACATTTTCCCAATTGCAAAGTGCTGCCCGAAGCTGGTCCGCACTGTCGTCCGCCCAGCTGGGCAACATTTGTGCTGCCAGATGCAGAGCAGTTATGGCTAGCGATTGTGGTTGTAAAGCCAAATGGTCATAAATTGCATAGGTCATAAGTCGATCAATACCTGTAATAAAAACTAGTCTATGATATTTAAGTTTATTTAAGAAATGTGGGATATTATTATGGCTAATTCTTCTTCATGAAGATATGATCCTTATGATAAAGATGTTATTTTATACCCAAGTTGGCCTTAAATTGAGAAATCTTGTGATTCATTGGTATTGTTTATATGGTGCATAACTGGTTAGATCTAATTTCATAGACAGACAAACTCATTTCTGATAGATTAGTTTGAGTTTGCTAAGGTGTTGTGATAGTTGGGTATCATAAATGAACTACTTACAATGGAAGGACCTTAGCAGTTCACACCAGAAGCTTGACATTCAGGTATATAGGCTTTGCCCCTATGTGAGACTGAATTAAAATCCTAAGCAGTCTGATACCTCATATCTAGCTTTTATTATTTTAAGGGGAAATACAGGCTATTACTGTCGTCATGTCTTTCTGCTCTGGCTTCCTGGAAGATACAGCCAAGGGGTGCTTAATGATAAGATTTTGTGTCTGTAGACAAGCTCTCGAGGCCAAAGTATCTTATTTGCTTTGACTTGATTGCTTGGCGAGTCCCTGATGTATATATGGAAGAATCCAGCCTTTCCGGAATAAGGGACAAACTTCTTACATGAGTGAAGTGCAATGCGTTTTCTCTTTCTCTGTCCGACTTATTTCACTGAGCGTAATGCCCTCTAGGTCCATCCATCCCTGCCCTTTGCAAAGGGTAAGAGTTAATGCATTTTTAAAGGCTGAGTAGTACTCCATTTTATTTATGTGCCACATCTTTATCCCCTCGTCTGTTGATGGGCACCTGCCTTCTTCCCTAACTTGGCAATGGTAAATAATGCTTTAATGAACACTAGGGGTTCATCTATCTTTTTGAGTTTCTTTCTTTCTTTCTTTTTACAGGGACAGAGAGAGAGTCTGAGAGAGGGATAGATAGGAACGAAGAGAGATGAGAAGCATCAATCATTAGTTTTTCGTTGCCGTTGCAACACCATAGTTGTTTATTGATTGCTTTCTCACATGTGCCTTGACCGCGGGCCTTCAGCAGACCCAGCCACCTCTTGCTGGAGCCAGCAACCTTGGGTCCAAGCTGCCCAGCTTTTGCTGAAGCCAGATGGGCCCGCGCTCAAGCTAGCGACCTCGGGGTCTCAACCGGGGTCTTCCGCATCCCAGTCCGACCCTCTATCCACCGCCACCGCCTGGTCAGGCTCTTTTTGAGTTCCGTGTTGCACGGTTCCCTGGCATTCTGCTAGCTCAATTCCTAAGGGCAATCCAGCCTCTTGAACGCTCAGCCTCGCGCCTCTCCAGACGGGGCATTTCTATTGGTGTAGCAGCGCCTGGGTGGGGTGACTCTGTGGTGCCGATTTATCAAGGCCCTACAAGCTCCGCCTTTTCCTGGGCGGGGCTGCTTTGCGGGCCGGTCTCGCAAAGCCCTACTAGCTCCGCCCTTCCCTGGGCGGGGTCAGCTTTCCGTGTCTGCGCACGTGCCGCGGCGCTCAGTCACTTGGGCTGTGCGGAGTTGTAACCTCTTTTTTGTTCCCCTGGGTGGGGTGCTCCTGTCGGGTCTGCGACGCCTTACTTGTCTGGACCCACGGCTGGGCAGGTGCGTGCTGCTGCTCCGCGGTGTGTTGGGGCAACGGAGGCCCCGCGTGCGCTGCCGGGCGGGAGCGCTGCTGAGCAGCAACGCGCTGCACGTGTGGCGGCGGCGGCGGCGGCGGCGGGGGCGTCAGGCCTCCAGGTGTGGGACCGCTCCCAGTGCGCGTGCCCGGGCGCCCGCTTCCCGCTGTCTGTCTGCGGGTCCCGCTCCGGCAGGGGACCAACCTGGAGCGCCCGCCTGCTTGCTCTGCAGGTGCAGGTGTGATGTCAGCAATGGCGCGCACCTGGGCCCCCGTCCCACCTGGTTCCCATTTAAAAGGGCGGAGAGAGAAACAGAGATGGGTTGTTCCACTTACTTATGCATTCATTGACTCTTTTTTGTGTGTGACTGGTTATTCCACTTATTTATGCATTCACTAATTTGCATTTATTGGTTGATTTTTTGTGTGTGTGTGTGTGACAGAGACAGGAACATGCAGGGACAGACAGACAGGAAAAAAGATGAGATGCGTCAGTTCTTCTTGTGGCACCTTAGTTGTTCATTGATTGCTTTCCCATATGTGCCTTGAAGGGGGTGGGAGCGGTGGGTACAGCAGAAAAAGTGACCCCTTGCTCAAACCAGTGACCAAGCCGGTGAACTCGGGGTTTTGAACCTGGGTCCTTCGTGTCCCAGTCCGACACTCTATCCACTGCACAGCGCCACTGCCTGGTCAGGCCATTGGTTGCTTATATGTGCCCTGACCAAGGATCAAACCCACAATCTCAGCATAGTGGGAAAAGGCTCTAACTCAGTGAGCTATCCAGCCAGAGCTCCATCTGCTTTTTCATTGGGTTGCTTTGTTTTCTGGTTATTGATTTGTCTGAGTTTTTTATTAATTTTGGACATTAACCCTTGTAGTATTTATCATTGGGGGGAATAGCTTCCCCCATTCAGTAGGTTTTCTTCCATTTTGTTGATGGCTTCCCTGGCTGTGCAACAACTTTTTAGTTTGCCTTGCTTGAGATATGTCAGGGGGAAAAAATTGCTAAAAAGAAATGTCAGATTTTACCCCTTTTAGGAATGTTACTGTTTTAGGTCTTACATGAGTTTATTCTTGCATATGGTGTAAGAAGGTGGTCTCATTTCATGTTTTGTTTTGTTTTGTTTTTTTCATGCATATGTCCAATTTTTCTAACACCATTTATTGAATAGACTGGTTTTTACCTTCATTGTATGTTTTGGCCTCCTTTGTCAAATATTAACTGACCATATATAGATATAGGTTTATTTATGGGCTCTTTATTTTATTCATTTTAGAGAGGAGACGGACAGAGAGAGAGAGAGAGAGAGAGAGAAAGGGGGGAGGAGCTGGAAGCATCAACTCCCATATGTGCCTTGACCAGACTAGTGCAGGGTTTTGAACTGGCGACCTCAGTGTTCCCAGGTCGACGCTTTATCCACTGCGCCACCACAGGTCAGGCTATTTATGGGCTCTTTATTTAATTCCACTGATCTATGTGTCATTGTTATGCCAGTACCTGCTGTTCTGATTACTATGGCCTTGTAGTATAGACTGATATCAGGTACCATGAATCCTCCAACTTTGTCCTTTTTTTTTCAAGATTGCTGTTGCTATTTGTGTTCATTTGTATTTCTATATAAAATTTTGGATTATTTATTGTAGTTCTGCAAAAAACACCACTGGTATTTTGATAGGAATTGTGTTGCATTTTTATATTGCTTTGGGAAAGTTCACGTGTGATGCTATCTAGTCCAGGAGTTCTGTTTGTTGGAAGTTTTTAATTATTATTATTACTGCTTTAATTTTATTGGATGAAATGAGTCTGTTTAGATTTTCTAATTTCCTTTGACTCAGTCTTGGGAGCTTGTGTGTTTCTAGGAATTTGTCAGTTTCTTCTGATTGTCCAATTTTGTTGGCAAATAACTGTTTGTAGTATTTTTTTAAATAAGCCTTTATATTTCTTTGATGTCAGTAGTTATGTCTCCTCTTTCATTCCTGATTTTATTTGGGTCTTCTCTCTCAATGAGTCTGGTTAAAGATTTATCAATCTTCTTTATCTTTTCAAAGAAACAACTCTTTGTTTCATAGATCTTTTCGTCGTTTTATGATTTTATTTTATTTACTTCTGATCTTAATTTTGTTTCCTTCCTTCTCTCTTTGGACAAGTTTTTAGATGCATCCGGAGATAGTAAATTGAGTGAATGAGAACTCATACTGTCCTTTTTTTCTTTTTACAGGGATAGAGAGAGGGATAGATAGGGACAGACAGACAGGAACGGAGAGAGATGAGAAGCATCAATCATTAGTTTTTCGTTGCCGTTGCAGCACCTTAGTTTTTCATTGATTGCTTTCTCACATGTGCATTGACCACGGGCCTTCAGCAGACCGAGCCACCCCTTGCTGGAGCCAGCGACCTTGGGTCCAAGCTGATGAGCTTCTGCTCAAGCCAGATGGACCTGCGCTCAAGCTGGCGAGCTCGGGGTCTTGAACCTGGGTCTTCCGCATCCCAGTCCGACGCTCTATCCACTGTGCCACCGCCTGGTCAGGCGAGAACTCATACTGTCTTAAAGAGAGGTGATGAACAAAAACCATTCACCAAAAGATTAAGCTGAGGCCCACAGAGTGGTAGGTTTGTGGCACCATGTTAAAAGTCCTTTTTTCTCTATAGCAACAGGTTCTTGAAGCAAGAAATTTCATGAGAAAATCCAAAGAGCTCCATAAGATGACCTATCAAATGAACATATCATACCTTTATCTTACACTTTTTCCTTGCTCCATATTACCCCACAAAAGACCATATTCAAGATCAGAATAGGAATATATAAAAGATGCTGTATAAAAAAAGGATCATGCCTTGAAATTCAGGGATAGAAATGCATCAATTATCAGTTCCCATGAGCCTTACTAGGCAATAACAGTTGAACTTTGGATAAGTGAGTATCAGGTTCTAGAAAATAAGGATTCAACATTTCCATTGACAGAATAGTGGGTTTTTAAAAATGCCCATGGTTTGTCATGGACGGTTGGTTCACCGGTGATTCATTTGAATCTCTGAAATCAAGCCAGTCGAGTCTCACTGGTAGTGTTTCCTTTCCGGTTACGGTAGCCTCAAACGATGCCAGGTAGAAATCCACTCTTAAATATCTGGTGATAGAGATGATGCTGAGAATATTTGAAACGCATTGTTGAATTTTTACCTTGACTTCAATTTGCACAAAAATGAGACATTCAGTTGTCTATCCTGGTAGAGAAGCACTTGCATTTCTTCCCAGAATGTATCATGTAGGAATGAGAATGCTGAACTGAAAAGACGTAGCTGGGGTTCAGGCCCCACCTTGAAAGATTCCATGGTGGGTGGAATTATTCAAAGACCTACAGCTTTAATGTCAGACAGGAGTAGTATGGATTCTATTCCCTTCTCAGAACAATGGCCTTGTGTGGGTGTAGTTAAAAGACATGACCTGTTTTTTCCTGTATACGGTGAAACAATTAATGGTCAACCTGGTATTAGTACAATTGTTCTTTAATTCCTCCCTCCCTCCCTCCCTTCCTTTCTTTCTCCCTTTCTTCCTTCCTCCCTTCCTTCCTTCCTTCCTTCCTTCTTTCCTTCCTTCCTTCCTTCCTCCCTTTCTTCCTTTCTTCCTTCCTCCCTTCCTCCCTTCCTCCCTTTCTCCCTTCCTTCCTTCCTTTTCTTCCTTCCTTCCTCCCCCTTTTCCTTCCTCCCTTCCTTCCTTCATTCCTCCCTCCAACCAACCTTTCTCCAACCAACCTTTCTCCATCCAATCTTCCTCCATCCTTCCTTCCTTCATCCTTCGTTCTTCTTTCCTTTCCTCCTACTTTTTGTCTTTCCTTTTGTTTTACTTTTTCATTCTATTTTTCTTTATTTACACATTCATATATTTTTTAGAATGATCATTTCCACAAAAAGGACCAACATGAATGAGCATCATTCAAAAGAGTGATGGCAAAAAAAAAAAAAAGTGACAGCTTATGAAATTCAGGCAACTGTCTTATTCCTTATTCTCCAGGTCATATTAAAAAAAGAAGGATTTTCATTCAGACTAGAGTTTCCCAGGCTCTCTGTGTGAGGCCTCTTCCAGAAGTGGAGCCAGGCAGATCACAAGGCCACCTTGTCCTCAATTCCATGAAGCATACCTGGTGAGCATATAAATGTGCAGTTGTCCAGATAATCTGGCTGCGAATTGCCACCATTGGGTCAATGATGACAATATTGTCTTGAAGAGAGATGATGACATAAAAGTCATGTTTTATAGGATTACGCTGAGGCCCATTGTAGGTGACAACATTGTGGCACCACATTGGGGAGTCTTATTTCCCTCTAAGCTATGAGATTGTGTTGTTGAGGCAAGCAATTTCTTGAGGGAATTCAGTGTTCCTCTACCCGACCCCTTGCATATGAACATGGTCAGCTTGTGTTCAAAGGCTATGATGGTGCCCCATAGTTTGTCCCTCACAGATGACCATACCCAAGGCCAAGGTTTCAACGTCTTTTTTTTTTTCTCTCTCTCTTTGTGTCTGCAGTGAGGCCTTGTGGAAAGGTAGTGGTGATTGCCATTATGTTTCAGGTGAGTGGATGTTTTATGTCTTGAATAGAGACCAGGGACAGAATGAGTGTAAGCAGGAGGTTCTGTTTGTCTCAGATGATAAAGGTGTTGATGCTCTCTCTTAAACCTGAGTATCTACCAGGATATACTCTTTGTGCATGTCAGTTTGGGCAATGATCCCTCTAACCAAAGATTTTTCTCCCTTTCTGAAGGGAATCAGACTGAGGAAGGCTTAACTTATTTTTCAGTCAATCCTGAAGAACTCTCCTATCATTTGTGGGTAACCTATGGCCAGTTACTCCCATAGACTTACTGCATGGTCAGTGTTGGAAATGTAAAGATGTTTGTGTACAAAAGGACATGCCCATGGTCATTTGCGATTGAACTTCACCAGTGATTCCTTCCCATGGGCCTTCGTTGCAAAACACTGTAGAGCTTTGGGAGAAGTGAATGTGATCTTTTCAAAAATGTTATGGGCATACCATGTCCATGGACAGAATTATGGACATTAGACATTCTATTTCTTTTTAATTGGCATTTTAAGATCATTTTGCTTAAATGAACTCTAGTTGCTCATGTCTCCAAATAAGTGTTAGTTCTCAGCTTAAGGTTGTCCTAAAGGATGTCAGATAATGTTTAGTTTTGAAAGTATGATTCTAGACAAGGTTTTGAAAATAATTTTAAATGATTCTTGTACCTCGACTTCAACTTCTGATTTACACCAAAGTGAGGGGTCTGGTTTTCTACTGGGGAAGCTTTACTGATATTGCTCTTAGGGTTAGTGATTAGCTATGATAGGGAACCAAGAAATATAAGTTTAGCTGGTGTTAAGCCTTAGTTTTTAAGATTCCATGGTGGGTGGGGTTCACCTGGAATTCAGGAAATGAGCACAATTAAAGGTTTCAGTTATCTGTGTGCCCTGGAGGTTCTCACGTTTGAGTTTAGGTTGCCATTCATTCTTTTATCATGGGCCATCAGTCTGGCCTTGTGAGTATCTGAGATGTATTGTTTTCATACCAGGTGCTTGCTGTATGCCTTCTCATCATTTTTCTTGTGGAAATACTATAAATGTGTGTGTGTGTGTGTGTGTGTGTGTTAGGAATCTGTAATACCCATTATTTATTGCTTAATTCGTTCATTCTATGAGTTATTGATTTATTCATATATGGAATGATTATCCCTCTCCAAAGAGCAACATGCATGAGCTCCCTTCCCAATGGTGATGGAACCAGTCATTCAGATGGCTGTTTTCCTCCTCCTCCTTCTTCAGGTTGTGTCCCCAAGAAAGACTTTGGTTTGGGCTCAAGTTTTGCAGGCTCTTGGTGTCAGGCCTCTTCCAACAGTGGAGCCATGCAGGTCACAAGGCCACTTTGTTGTCCTCAGTTCCGGGAATCATGCCTCGTGATCGTATGATTGTGCAGTTGTCCCAATATCTGCCTGCAAATTGCTGCCATTGGGTCAATGATGACAACCCTTATTGTCTTGAAGAGAGATGATGACATAAAAATCATGCTCAATAGGATTACGCTGAGGTCCAGTGTAGGTGACAACATTGTGGCACCATGTTGAGGGGGTCTTATTTCCCTCTAGAGCAGTGGGATTGTGTTCTTCAAGCAAGCAATTTCTTGAGGGAATTTCACATGCCTCTACCTGATCCCTTGCATGTGAACATGGCCGGCTCATGTCACAGACTTTGATGATGTCCCATAGATTCTCCCTCAGAGACGATCATACCCAGGGTCATGATTTCAAACTCTTTTTCTCTTTCTTTGTATCTGCAGTGAGACCTTGTGGCAAGGAGGTGGCAGTTGCCTTAATGTTTCAGGCAAGTGGATGTCTGTGTCTTGGGTACAGACACCCCGGGACAGAATGAGCAGATGCAGAGTCTCTCCCTTAGGAAACACTTTGGCGTTTTGTCATAAACTTCAGTAGTAATAACATACTTTTTTGTGTGTGTTGGCTTTGGTGAAGATTTTCTTTAACCAAAGGTATCCTACTTTTTTTTTTAATTTCTTTTTTTTTATTTTATTCATTTTAGAGAGGAGTCACAGACTGAGAGAGAGAAAGAGAGAGAGAGAGAAAGGGGGGAGGAGCTGGAAGCATCAACTCCCATATGTGCCTTGACCGAACCAGTGCAGGGTTTTGAACTGGCGACCTCAGTGTTCCCAGGTCGACACTTTATCCACTGCGCCACCACAGGTCAGGCGAAGGTATCCTACTTTTCTTAAATGAATCAGATTGAAAGGAGGATAATTACTTCTTTTATGGTATCTGGAAGAATTTGCCTGTCATTTGTTTAGAAATTAAGGCCAGTTACTATTATACACTTAATGTGTAATAAAGGTCATGGTCAGTTTTGGAAATGTAAAGATGTTTGTGTACAAAGGACATACCTATGGTGGTTTGAAATTGAACTTCACCAATGATTCCTTCCTACGTTGCAAAAGACTGTAGAGCTTTGGGGTAAGTGAATGGGATCTTTTTAAAAATGTTATGGGCATACCATGTCCATTAACAGAATTATGGGCATTAGACACACTAGTTCTTTTTGATTGGCATTTTGACATCTTTTACCTTGAGTGAACTCCAGATGCTCATGTCCCCAAATAAATGTTAGTTCTCAGCTTAAGGTTGTCATCAAGGATGTCAGATAATGTTTAGTTTTGGAATTCAGGAAATTGGCAACATTGAGGGCCTCCCAGTATCTGTGTGTCCTGGAATAATTCACTTGTGAGTTCAGGTTGTCATCCATTCTTTTATCATGAGTCATAGACCTGGACTTGTGAGTATCTGAGATATATTGTTTTTCATGTCAGGGGCTTGCTGTATGTGTTCTGTTCACCATTCATGTGGAAATCCTATAAATTTGTGTCTGTGTGTGTAGGTGTGAATGTTTGTGTCTTTTGGGAATGTATAATGCCCCGCCTTTATTCACTCATTTGTTCATTCTATGAGATTGATTTATTCATATTTGGGATGATCATTACCTCAGAAAGAAGCAACATGCTCAAGTTTTACTCCCAGTGGTGACGGAACAGGTCATTCAGATGACTGTTCCTCCTCCTCCTTCTTCAGATCACGTCCCCAAGAAAGACTTTGGTTTGGCCTCAATCTTCCCAGGTTCTCTGTGTCAGGCCTCTTCCAGCAGTGGAGCCATACAGATCACAAGGCCACCTTGTCCTCTGTCCCAAGAAACATGCCTGGTGAGCGTACAAATGTGCGTTTGTCCAAATACCTGCCTGAGATTTGCTGCCTTTGGGTCAATGATGACAACCCTTATTGTCTTGAAGAGAGATGATGACATAAAAATCATGCTCAGTAGGTTTATGTTGAGGCCCAGTGTAGGTGAGAACATTGTGGTACCATATTGGGGAGTTTTATTTTCTCTAGAGTAGTGGGATTGTGCTCTTGAGGCAAGGAATTTCTTGCTTGAATCCCACATGCCACTACCCGATCCCTTGCATATGAACACAGCCAGATCATATTTAAAGGCTTTGATGGTGCCCCATAGTTTCTCCCTCACAGACGACCAAACCCAAGGCCAAGGTTTCAAAATTTTTCTTTCCTTTTTCTGCAGTGAGAACTTGTGGCAAGGTGGTGGCAGTGTCCTTAATGTTTCAGGTGAGTAGATGTCCTATGTCTTAGATAGAGACCAGAGACAGAATGAGTGTAAGCAGAGGCTCTCCCTTAGGCAATAAAAGATGTTGGTATAATATGTTAAATTTCATTATCTATACAGAATGTATATATTTTTGAATGTCAGTTTTAGGGAAGGATCCTTTTAAAACCAAGGATTTTCTCTTTCTTTGTAATGAATCAGACTGGAAGGAGGCTAATTTTTAAATTTTTGATGGTATTCTGAAAATTCTTACTTCATTTGTGGAGAGCTCTATACCATTTACTCACATATCCTTAGTGCATGATAAACGTCCTGGTCATTATGGAAATGTAAAGATGTTTGTATATAGGGATTATTCCTGTGGTAGTTAGCGATTGAACTGCAATGATCCATTCCCATGCGTCTGTGTTGCAAAACGTATAGAGCTTTCAGAGAAGTGAATATGAACTTTTAGAAAATGTTGAGGGTGTACCATGTCCATGGACAGAATTGTTGGCATTTGACAATGTATCCTTTTTTATGTTAATTTTGACATTTTTTGCTTGAATGAACTCAAGACACTCATATTCACAAATAAGTTTTACCTCTCGGATTATGGTGGTTCTATAGGATGTCAAGTAATGTCTACGTTTCCATGTATGCCATAATACAGGGTCTTGAGAATATTTCCAAATTATTGTTGTATCCTGACTTTGACTTCTGATTTACACAAAAGTATGATCTCTAGTTTTATATGTTAGGAACACTGTACTGGCATAGCTTTTTTAGGGTTGGCGATTAGATATAAAAATGAATTTAGAAATAAATTTATAGCTGGAGTTTAGGTGTTGGCTTTTAAGGTTGGCTGGGATTCACCTGAAATTCAATAAATGAGCAACATTACTGGCGTCCAGGGATCTGTGTACCCAGGAGCAACTAACATAGGAGTTCACGTTGTCATCCATTCTTTAATCATGAGCCATAGGCCTGGGTTCGTTTGTGTCTAAGATGTATTATTTTTATGCCAGGCAATTGTTGTATGTGTTCCATTTACCTTCTTTGTGAAAAGTGTGTGTGTGTGTGTGTGTGTCTTAAAAATCAATAATACTCCGCCTTTTATTGATTCATTTCTTCATTCTGTGGCTTATTAGTTTATTCTTATTTGGAATGATCATACCTCTCAAAGGAGCAACATGCATGAGCTCCACTCCCAGTGGTGACAGAACCGGTCGTTCTGACGGCTCTTTTCCTCCTCCTCCTCCTTCAGGTCATGTTCCCAAGAAAGCCTTTGGTTTGGCTAGAGCTTCCCAGGCTTTCTGTGTCAGGCCTCTTCTAGCAGTGGAGCCATGCAGATCACAAGGCCACCTTGTTGTCCTCAGTGCCGGGAAACATGCCTGGTGAGCATACGGATGTGCAGTTGTCTAGATATCTGCCTGTGAATTGCTGCCGTTGGGTCAATGATGACAACCCTTATTGTCTTGAAGACAGATGATGACATAAAAATCATGCTCAATAGGATTACTCTGAGGCCCAGTGTAGGTGATAACATTGTGGCACCATATTGGGGAGTCTTATTTCCTTCTAGAGCAATGAGATTGTGTTGCTGAGGCAGGCAGTTTTTTGAGGGAATCCCACGTGTCTCTACCTGATTCCTTGCATGTGAACACGGCCAGCTCGTGTTCAGAGGTTTTGATGGTGCCCCATCATTTCTCTCTCACAGACTACCATACCCGAGGCCAAGGTTTCAGAGCCTTTTTTTTCTCTTTTTGTCTGCAGTGAGATCTTGTGGAAAGGTGGTGGCGGTAGCTTTAATGTATCAGGTAAGTCCATGTTTTAAGTCTTGGGTTGAAACAGAAACAGAATGAGTATAAGCAGGAGGCTCTCCCTTAGGCAGCAAAGATGTTGGTATCATGTTAAACCTCTGTATTGATACAGGGTGTGTGTGTGTGTGTGTGTGTGTGTGTGTGTGTGTGTGTGTGTATGTGTGTATATATATAAATATAATGTGTCAGTTTAGGAACGGATCCCTTTAAAACCAAACATTTCCTACTAATTGGGTTTGTTTTTTGTTTTTTGTTTTTTTATGGAATTGGAAAGAACTCTCGTGATGTGGAAATTTTAAGGCCAGTTACTCTCGTAGACTTAACGCATGGTAAATGTCATAGTCAGTGTTGGAAATGTCAAGATGTTTATGTTCAAAAGGACATGCCCTGTTGGTTAGCGACTGAACTGCAGCAGTGATTTATTACCATGAGCCTACATTGCAAATCAATGTAGAGCTTTGAGATATGGGAGTATGAGCTTTTCGAAATCGTTATGAGCATACCATGTCCATTGGCTGAATTGTGGGCATTTGACTCTAGTTCTTTTTGATGGGCATTTTAAGATCTTTTTGCTTGAGTGATCTCCGGATGCTCTTGTCCCCAAATAAGAGTTAGCTCTCAACTTGCAGTTGTCCTACAGGATGTCAGATAATATTTAGTTTTGAATGTATTGTGCTTGGCAGGGTCCTGAGAATATTTCTAAAAGATTGTTGTATCTTGACTTTCACTTCTGATTGAGGCAAAAATGTGGGGTGTAGTTTTATGTCCCAAGGAGACTTTATTGACACTGATCTTGGGGTTGGCAGTGAGGGAGGGAAGGGAACCTTGGTTTTTAAGTTTTTGTGATTGGTGGGGTGCTACTGGAATTCAGGAAATGAGCAACAGTCAAGGTGTCCAGGTATGGGAGTGCCCTGGAGTAACTTGCATGTAAGCTCATGGTGTCACCTATTCTTTATATCCTGAGCCATAGGTCTGGCCTTGTGAATAATGAGATGTATTGTCTTCGTGGCAGGGGCATGCTGTATGCATTCTGTTCACCTTTCACGTGAAATTCCTATAAATGTGTCTGTTTGTGTGTGTCTGTGTGTTTTGGAAAACTATAATGCTCAGCCTTTATTGATAGATTCGTTCATTCTATAAGCTATTGATTTATTCATATGTGGAATGATTCTTACCTCTTAAAGAAGCAACATACATGAGCTTCATCCCCAATAGTGACGGAATGGGTTGTTCAGACGACTTTTTCCTCCACCTTCTTCAGGTTGTATCCCCAAGAGTCTTGTAGGCTCTCTGTGTCAGGCCTCTTCCAGAATTGGAGACATGCAGATCACAAGGCCACCTTGTTGTCCTCAGTTTCAGGAAATGTGCCTGGTGAGCATGCGGTTGTGCAGTTGTCCAGATATCTGCCTGTGAATTGCTGCCATTGGGTCAATGATGACAGTATTGTCTTGAAGAGAGATGATGACATAAAAATCATGCTTTATAGGATTACGCTGAGGCCCAGTGTAGGTGACAACATTGTGGCACCATGTTGGGGAGACTTATTTCCCTGTAGAGCAGTGGCATTGTGTAGTTGAGGCAAGCAGTTTCTTGAGGGAATCCCATGTGCCTCCACCCGACCCCTTACATGTGAATAAGGCTGACTCGTGTTCAGAGGCTTTGATGGTGTCCTATAGTTTCTCCCACAGAGATGACCATACTGGAGGCCAAGGTTTCAAAGTCCTTTTTCTTTTCTCTTTTTTTGTGTCTGCAGTGAGACCTTGTGGCAGCGTGATGGTGGTTGCCTTAATGTTTTAGGTGAGTAGATGTGTTTTGTCTTAGATAGAGACCAGGGACAGAATAAGCAGAAGCAGGAGTCTCTCCCTTAGGAAATAAGTTGGGGTTTTGTCATAAACCTCAGTAGTAATAAAGAAATTTATTTTCTTGTTTTTTTAAGTGAGTGAAGTGTAGGCAGAGACAGTTCCCACATGCTCCCCAATTGGGATCCACCTGGCAAGCCCAGTAGTGGGTGATGCTCTGCCCATCTGTTGCGTCCAGAGCCATCTTTTAGATGCTATGGTAGAGGCCATGAAGCCATCCTCAGTGCCTGGGGCCAACTTGCTCTAATTGAGCCATGGTTGCAGGAGGCGAAGAGAGAGATAGAGAAGCAACAGCAGGTGGTGGACAAGCAGATGGGCACTTCTCCTGTGTGCCCTGACCGGAATCGAACCCAGGACATCCACACACTGGGCCAATGCTCTACCACTGAACCAACCAGCCAGGACCCATGGTATCTTTTTGTGTGTGTATGGTTTTGGTGAGGATACCCTTTAACCAAAGATATGCTCCTTTTCTTTTTTTTTTTTTTTCCCCCGCCCCAAGATATGCTCCTTTTCTTAAATGAATCAGACCAGAAGGAGGTTAATAACTTTTGTGATGGTATCTGGAAGAATTCACCTGTCATTTGTTGGGAGTTTAAGTCCAATTACTCTCATAGACTTAATTCATAATAAATGTCATGGTCAATGTTGGAAATATAAAGATGTTTGTGTGCAAAAGCACATGCCCTTGGTGGTTTGCGATCGAAATGTACCAGTGATTCCTTCCCATGGGCCTACGTTGCAAAACACTGTAGAACTTTGGGAGAAGTGAATGTGATCTTTTTGAAAATGTTATGGGCATACCATGTCTATGGACAGAATTATGGGCATTAGACACTCAATTTTTTTCGTTTGGCATTTTAAGATCTTTTTGCTTGAGTAAACTGTGGATGGTCACATCCCCAAATAAGGGTTAGTTCTCGGCTTAAGGTTTTCCTAAAGGATATGAGATAATGTTTAGTTTTGGAATTCAGGCAATGATCAACCTTGAGTGCCTCCTGGTATCTCTCTATCCTTGATCAACTTGTTTGTGAGTTCATGTTGTCATCCATTCTTTTATCATGAGCCACAGGCCTGAGTTCATGAATATCTGAGATACTGTTTTCGTGTCAGAGGTTTTCTGTATGCGTTTTGGTAACCTTTCATGTGGAAATCTTATAAATTTGTGTCTGTTTATGTATATATGTGACTGTGTGTGTCTTAGGAATCCATAATGCCCCGCCTTTATTGACTCAGTTGTTCATTCTATTATTTATGGATTTATTCATATTTGGAATGATCATTACCTCACAAAGGAGCAGCATTCATGAGCTCCACTCTCAGGGTGATAGAACAGATCATTCAGATGACTCTCTTCCTCCTCCTTTTCAGGTCGTGTCCCCAAGAAAGACTTTGGTTTGGCCAGAGCTTCCCAGGTGCTCTGTGTCAGGCCTCTTCCAGAAGTGGAGCCTTCCTAAACACAAGACCACCTTGTTGTCCTCAGATCTAGGAAACATGCCTGGTGAGCATATGAATGTGCGGTTGTCCAGATACCTATCTGCGAATTACCACTGTTGGGTCAATGATGACAACCCTTATTGTCTCGAAGAGAGATGATGACATAAAAATCATGCTCAATAGGATTACGCTGAGGCCCAGTGTAGGTGACAACATTGTGGCACCACGTTGTGGAGTTTTATTTATCTCTAGAGCAATGGGACTGTGTTCTTATGGTAATCCCACTTGCCTCTACCCGATTCCTTGCATGTGAACACAGCCAGCTTGTGTCACAGGCTTTGATGGTGCCCAGTCATTCCTCCCTTACAGACAACAATACTCAAGGCCAATGTTACAAAGTATTTTTTCTCTCTCTCTTTTTCTCTGCAGTGAGACATTGTGGCAATGTGGTGGCAGTTACCTTAATGTTTCAGGTTAGTAGATGTCTATGTTTTGGATAGAGATCAGAGACAGAATGAGTGTAAGCAGCTGGATTTTGCTTATATGACAATGATGTTGGAGTCTTTTCATAAAACTGAGTATAGATACAGGATATATTTTTTCTTTGTGTCAGTTTGGCAAATGATCCATTTAAAACCAAAGATTTCTTCCTTTTCTAAAAGGAATAAGATTGAATTAAGGCTAATTATTTTTATGGGAACTGGAAGAATTGTTATGTAATTTGCGAAGAGCTCAAGGCCAATTACACTCATAGACTTAATGCATGATGTAGTCATGTTCAGTGTAAAAAATGTAAAGATATTTGTGTGCAAAAGGACATACCCATGGTGGTTAGAAGTTGAACTGGAGCAATTATTTCTTCTCATGAACCTGTGTTGCAGAACACTGTAGAAGTTTGAGATAAGCAAATGTGAGCTTTTAGAAAATGTTACGGGCATACCATATTTATGGAAAGAATTGTTGGCATTTGACTTTCTAGTTCTTTTCAATTGGCATTTTGAGATCTTTTTCTTGAAGGTACTCAGGATGTGCGTGTCCCCAAATAAGTAGTAGCTTTTGCCTCACATCTGTCCTAAGGAATGCCAGATAACATTTAGTTTTGAAAGTATGGTGTTAGGTAAAGTTTGAGAATATTTTTAAATGTCGTATTTTGACATTGACTTGTGATTTCCACAAAAGTGTTGCATGGAACACTATCCTCGGGAGGCTTTACTGATTTTGCTCTTAATGTTGGTGGTGAGGTTTCACAGGAAGCTCCGAAAAACAAGTATACCAGATGTTAAGTCTTAATTTTTAAGTTTTAATGGTTGATGGGATTTGCCTGGAATAGCAACATTGAAGGCGGCCGGCTATCTTTCTGACCTGAAGAAGCTTGTGTGTGAATTCATGTTGTCATCCATTATTTTATCATGAGCCACAGGCCTGCCCTTCCGGGTAACAGAGATGCACTGTTTTTATTGTAGGCACTTCCTGTAAGCATTTTCTTCACTTTTCATGTTGAAATTCTATACATTTTTGTGTGTGTTGTGTGTGTATGTTTGCTTTGGAAATTAATAATGAACCCTTTTTTGTTGATTCATTTCTTCCTCTGTGAGTTATTGATTTATTTATGTGTGTAGTAATCATATTTCACAAAAAAGCAACATGCATGATTTTCACTCCCGAGAGTGATGGAACAGGTGGTTCATAAGGCTTTTATTCTCATCCTCTTTCTTCAGGTCATGTCTCCCAAAAGATTGTGATTTGGCCTCAAGCTTCTCAGGCTCTCCGTGTCAGGCCTCTTCCAGCAGTGGCTCCATGCAGGTCACAAGGCCACCTTTTTGTCCTCAGTTCCAGGAAATTTGCCTGGTGAGCATACGAATGTGCAGTTTTACAGATATCTGCCTGCGAATTGCCACTGTTGGGTCAATGATGACAACCCTTACTGTCTCGAAGAGAGATGATGACATAAAAATCATGCTCAATAGGATTACTCTGAGGCCCAGTGGAGGTGACAACATTGTGGCACCATGTTGGGGAGTCTTATTTCTCTCAGAGCAGTGGGACTATGGTCTTGAGGGACGCAGTTTCTTGAGGGAACCCCACATTCCTCTACCTGACCCGTGGCACATGAACACTGCCGGTTTGTGTTCAAAGCCTTTGAAAGTGCCCCATAGTTTCTCCCTCATTAACGACCATTTCCAGGACCAAGATTTCAGACTTTCTTTTTTCTCTCTGTGTCTGCAGTGAGATCTTTGGCAATGTGGTGGTGGTTGTCTTAATATTTCAGGTAAGTAGATGTCCGATGTCTCAGATAGATACCAGAGACATAATTAGTGTAAGCAGGAGACTCTTTCTTTATTAGGCAATAAAGATGTTGGTATCGTGTTAAACCTTTGTATCAATATAGGGTATATTCCTTTTGCATGTCAATTCTGTGGCAGGATTCCTGTAAAACCAAAGATTTTTTTATATGAAATGAATCGAACTGGACGGAGGCTTATTTCTTTTTTTGATGGGAACCTGAAGAATTCTTACATAATTTGTGGAGAGTTTCAGGCCATTTACTCTCATAGACTTAGTGCATGATAAATGTCACAATCACTGTGGGAAATGTAAAGTTGTTTGTGTGCAAAAGAATATGCCCATAGCAATTAGCGATTAAACTGCAGAAGTGAGTCCTTCTCATGCGCCTTTGTTTCAAAACACTGTACTGCTGTCTAATAAGTGAATGTGATCTTTTAGAAAATGTTAAGGGTATACCATGTCCATGGACAAAAAATGTGGGCATTTGACATTGTAGTATTTTTTGAATGACATTTTGACATCTTTTACTTAAATGAACTCAAGATGCTCGTATCCCCAAATAAGTATTAGCTCTTGGATTATACTTCTCCTAAAGGATGTCAGAAAGCACCCCCTTTACACGTGTGGCATTACTTAGGATCTTGAGAGTATTTACATATTCTTGTATCTTGACTTTGACTTCTGATGTACGCAAAGGTGTCACTTCTGGTTTAATATCTTGAGGAGGCTATACTGGCCCTGCTTGTTGGGATTCGCAGGGAGGTATGATATGAAACTATAGTTGTACTTGAGGTGTTGATTTTTAAGTTTGCATTGTGGGTCGGGTTCTCCAATAATTCAGGAAATGAGCAACATTGAAGCCATCCAAGTGTCTGTGTGCCTGGAACAACTTGCATGTAAGTTCATGTTGTCATTCATGCTTTTATCATCAGATGTAGGCCTGGCCTGGCATGTATCTGACACTTATTGTTTTCATGCTAGCGACTAGCTGTAGGTATTCCATTCACTTTCCATGTGGAAATCCTAGACACATTTGTGTTTTTGTCTGTCAGAAATCAGTAATGCACTGCCTTTTATTGATTCACTTCTTTATACTGTGAGTTACTGACTTATTCATATTTGGAATGATCATTCCTCACAAAGGAGCAACATGCATGAGCTCCACTCCCATTGGTGATGGAACAGGTCGTTCAGACAACTCTTTTCCTCTTTCTTCTTCAGGTCGTGTCCCCAAGAAAGACTTTGCAAAAGTCCCAGGCGATCTGTGTCAGAACTCTTCCAGCAGTGGAGCCATGCAGGTCACAAGGCCACCTTTTTGTCCTCAGTTCCAGGAAGCATTCCTGGTGAGCATGCAGATGTGCATTTGTCCAGATATCTGTCTGTAAATTGCTGCCATTGGGTCAATGATGTCAACCCTTATTGTCTCGAAGAGAGATGATAATATAAAAATTATGCTCAATAGGATTACGCTGACGCCTAGTGTAGGTGACAAAATTGTGGCACCACGTTGGGGAGTCTTATTTCCCTGTAGTGCAATGAGATTCTGTTTTTGAGTCAAGCAATTTCTTGATGGAATCCCACATGCCTCCACCTGACCCTCTGTGTGTGAACACGGCACTTTTCTGTGGGCCTACATTTAAGAAACAGGTAATGTTCAGAGGTTTTGATGGTGCCCCATAGTTCGTCTCACAGATGACCGTTCCCGAGGACAAGGTTTCAAAGTCTATTTTTTCTCTCTTTGTATCTGCAGTGAGACCTTGTGGAAAGGTGGTGGTCATTGCCTTAATGTTTCAGGTCAGTGGATGTCTTATGTCTTGGATAGAGACAAGGGACAGAATAAGTGTAAGCAGGAGGCTCTCTCTTAGTCAATAAAGATGTTGAGGTTTTGACTTAAACCTCAGCATCTATACATGATTTTTTCTTTGTGGATGTCAGTATTGATGAAGAATTTCTTTAAGCAAAGATTTTCTTGTTTTCTGAAATGACATACTAAAAGGAGGTAATTTTTTTTCCTGTGGTGTCTGGAAGAACCCTCTCGTCATTTGTAGGGAGCTTAATGCCAGTTGCTCTCATAGACTTAATGCATGATAAATGTCATGGTCAATGTTGGAAATGTAAAGAATTTGGTATACAAAAGGATATGCCTGTGTCAGTTAGCAATTGAACTGCATCAGTGACCCTTTTTCGTGGGTCTACATTTAAGAAACACTATAGAGCTTTTGGCAAACTCTGTGTAAGCTTTTAGAAAAATTTAAAGGCATATCATGTCCATGGACAGAATTATGGGCATTTAACACTCTAGTCCAGTGATGGACAATCTTTTGAGCTTGGTGTGCCAAAATTCGCCAAAAAGCCGAGCATAATTCAGGTGGTATGTCACTTTGAGAAAAAGTCGATAATTTTGCAATATTTATAATTTAAATAACAAATATGTTTTGGCCTACAGAACTCCGGCACAGAGTGTCTACACTAAAGCATATGTTTTATCCTCGGCTACTGCACTTGGCCGTGCAGTGGCCAAGGATGAAACGTCCTTCTCATCATGCGGCCCCATCCTTCTCTGGTATGCGGCCGCATGCGGCCACGTGTCATCAAAAATGGCTACGCGCGTCAGTGCTGACACGTGTGTCATAGGTTTGCCATCACGGCTCTAGTCCTTTTCAACTGGCATTTTGAGACCTTTTTGCTTGAGAGAACCCAGGATGATGCGCGTATCCCCAAGTAAGTGTTACCTCTTAGATTACAGTTGTCCTAAAGGATGTCAGATAATGTTTACTTTTAGAATTCAGGAAATGAGCAACATTGAGGTTGTCCCGGTATCTGTGTGTCCCAGAGCACCTCAATAGTAAGTTAATGTTGTCACCCATTCTTTTCTCACGGACAATAGGTCTGCCCTTGTGAGTAAGATGTATTGTTTCTGTTCAAGCTTTTTGCTGTATGTGTTCTTTTCACCTTTAATATGGAAATTCTGTGAATTCATATGTGTGTGTGTGCGTGTGCATGCATGCATGCATATGTGAGTGTATGTCTCTTTAGGAAATCTGTAATGCCCAGCATTTTCTTGATTCATTGGTTCATCCTATGAGTTATTGATTTATTCATATTTGGAATGATCATTATCAAAAAAGCAACATGCTTGAGCTTCACTCCCAGGATCGATGGAATAGATCATTCAGACCGTTCTTTCCTCTTCCTTCAGGTCGTGTTCCCAAGAAGGACATTGGTTTGGCCTCAAGCTTCGCAGGCTGTGTCAGGCTTCTTCTAGAAGTGGAGACATGCAGATCACAAGGCCACCTTGTTGTCCTCAGTTCCAGGAAACATGCCTGGTGAGCATACGAATGTGCAGTTGTCCAGATATCTGCCTGTGAATCGCTGCTGTTGGGTCAATGATGACAGTATTGTCTTGAAGACAGATGATGACAAAAATCATGCTTTATAGGATTACACTGAGGCCCAGTGTAGGTGACAATGTTGTGGCACCTTATTGGGGAATCTTATTTCCCTTTAGAACAATAGGATTCTGTTATTTTGTTGTTGTTTTGTTTTGTTTTGTTTTTTTGTGGCAGATAGAGCCAGAGAGAGGGACAGATAGGGACAGACAGACAGAAAGGGAGAGAGATGAGAAACATCAATTCTTCCTTGCGGTTCCTTAGTTGTTCATTGATTTATTTCTCATATGTGTCTTGACTGGGGGGCTGCAGCAGAAAGAGTGACCCCTTGCTCAAGCCAGTGACCTTTTGCTCAAGCTGGTGAGCCTTGCTCAAACCCAATGAGCCCGCACTCAAGCTGGTAACCTCGGAGTCTCGAACCTGGGTTCTCCGCGTCCCAGTCCGATGCTCTATCCACTGCACCACCACCTGGTCAGGCGGATTCTGGGGTTTTTTTTGTTGTTTTAAAGATATTCTTTTTTCTTTTTTTTAAATTTATTTTATTTTTATTTTATTCATTTTAGAGAGGAGACACAGAGTGAGAGAGAGAGAGAGAGAAAGAGAGAAAGGGGGGAGGAGCTGGAAGCATCAACTCCCATATGTGCCTTGACTGGACCAGTGCAGGGTTTTGAACTGGTGACCTCAGTGTTCCCAGGTCGACGCTTTATCCACTGCGCCACGACAGGTCAGGCGGATTCTGTTTTTGAGGCAAGGAATTTCTTGAGAAAATCCCATGTGCCTCTATCTGATCCTTTGTACATGAACACGGCTGGCTCATGTTCAAAGGCTTTGACGTTTTCCTAGTTCCTCCCTCACAGACGACCATACCTGAGGCCAAGGTTTCAAAGTCTTTTTTTCTCTCTCTCTCTGTGTCTACAGTGAGACCCTGTGGCAAGTTGGTAGTGGTTGCCTTAATTTTTCAGGTGAGTAGATATTTGATATCTTGGCTAGAGTAGAGACAGAATGCATGTAAGCAGAAGGCTCTTCCTTAGGCAATAAAGATGTTGGTATCATGTGTTAAATTCCTGTATGTATACAGCATATATTCTTTTTGTATGTCTATTTTGTAGAAGGATCCCTTTAAAAGCAAAGATTTTCTTCTTTTTTGAAATGAATCAGAATGGTAGGAGGCTAATTTTTTTTTTATGGGATTTGGAAATCTTTCACATCATTTGTGGGGAGCTGCAGACCTGTTACTCTCATGTACTTAGTGCATGATTAATGTCATGGTCAGTGTTGTAAATGTAAAGATGTTGTGTACAAAAGTCATTTATGTGGCAGGTAGCAATTGAACTGCATCAGTGATCCATTCCCATGAGCCTGCATGGCAAAACGTGTTGAGCTTTGGAATAAGAAACGTGGTCTTTTAGAAAATGTTAATGGTATACCATGTCCATGGACAGAAATTTAGACATTTGACAATGGAGGTTTATTTTTTATTTCACTTTTTGATGTGTTTTGCTTGAATGAACTCAAGACACTCATATCTGCAAATAAGTATTAGCTCTTGGATTATGATTGCCCTAAAGGATGTCAGATAATGTATAGGTTTTTGGGTATGGCGTTAGGCAGGGTCTTGAGAATATTTCCAAATTATTGTTGTATCCTGATTTTGACTTCTGATTTACACAAAAGTGTGGCCTCTATAGTTTTGTATTTTGGGGAGCCTGTATAGACATTGCTTCTTTGGGTTGGTGATTAGGTATGAAAGTGAATTTAGAAAGAAAAGTATAGTTGAAATTTAGATAGTAACTATTAAGTTTCCAAGCAGGGTGGGGATCACCTGGAATTCAGTAAATGAACCAACTTGCAGGCATCCAAGTATTTGTGTGCCCTGGAGCAATTCACGTGTGAATTCATGTTGTCATCCATTCTTTTATCATGAGCCATAGTCCTGGGTTCGCTTGTGTCTAAGATGTATTATTTTTATGCCAGGCACTTGCTGTATGTGTTCCATGTAGAAATTCTATGTGTGTGTGCGTGTGTGTGTGTTTGTCTTAAATCAATAATGCACTGCCTTTTATTGATTCATTTCTTCATTCTGTGATTCATTGATTTATTCATATTTGTAATGATCATTACCTCTCAAAGAAGCAACATGCATGAGCTCCACTCCCATTGGTGATAGAACAGATCATTCAGATGACTCTCTTCTTCCTCCTCCTTTTCAGGTCGTGTCCCCAAGAAAGACTTTGGTTTGGCCAGAGCTTCCCAGGTGCTCTGTGTTAGGCCTCTTCCAGCAGTGGATCCTTGCCACCTTGTTGTCCTCAGTTCCAGGAAACATGCCTGGTGAGCATATGAATGTGCAGTTGTCCAGATATCTGCCTGCGAATTACCGCTGTTGGGTCAATGATGACAACCCTTACTGTCTCGAAGAGAGATGATGACATAAAAATCATGCTCAATAGGATTACGCTGAGGCCCAGTATAAGTGACAACATTGTGGCACCCCGTTGGGAGTCTTATTTCCCTTTAGAGCAATGGGACTGTGTTCACGAGGCAAGCAATTTTCTGAGGGAATCCCACATGCCTCTCCGATCCCTTGCACATGAATATGGCTAGTTCATGTTCAGAGGCTTTGATGGTGCCCCATAGTCCCTCGCTCAAAGACGACTATACCTGAGGCCAATGTTTCAAAGTCTTTTTCTCTCTCTTTGTGTCTGCAGTGAGACCTGTGGCAGTGTGGTGGCTTTTACCTTAATGTTTCAGGTGAGTGGATGTCTATGTCTTGGATAGACACCAGAGTCAGAATGAGTGTAAGCAGGAGGCTCTCACTAAGATGACAATGATGTTGGTGTCCTGTCTTAAACCTTAGTATAGATACAGGATATATTCTGTGTTTGTTTCAGTTTGGGGAAGGATTCATTTAAAACTAAAGATTTTCTTTTTTTCTAAAGGAATAAGATTGAACAAGGATTAACTTCTTTTTTGATGGGAGCCAGAAGAATTCTTATGTAATTTGTGAAAAGCTCATGGCCAGTTACTCTTAGACACTTAATGCATGATAAATGTCATGGTCACCATTGGAAATGTAAAGATATTTGCGTGCATAAGGACATACCTGTGGTGGTTAGTGATTGAACGGCAGCACTGATTCCTTCCCACAGGTGACTGTTGCAAAACACTGTAGAACTTTCATATAAGTGTATGTGAGCTTTTAGAAAATATTATGTGGCCCTGGCCAGTTGGCTCAGTGGTAGAGTGTCAGCCTGGCAGGTGGAAGTTTCAGGTTCAATTCCCAGTCAGGGCTCACAGGAGAAGCACCCATCTGCTTCTCCACCTTTCCCCCTCTCCTTTCTCTCTCTCTCTTCCCCTCCTGCAGCCAAGGTTTGATTAGAATAAGTTGGCCTGGGCACTGAGGATGGCTCCATGGCCTCCACCTCAGGCACTAAAAATGGCTCAGATTGCCATGGAGTAAGGGCCCCAGATGGGCAGAGCATTGCCCCCTATTGGGCTTGCTGGGTGGATTCCAATTGGGGCACATGAAGGAGTCTGTCTCTGCCTCCCCTCCTCTCACTAAAATTAAAAAAAAGAAAATATGATGGGCATTACATTTCCATGGACAGAATTGTGGGCATTAGACACTCTAGTTATTTTCTATTTGCATTTTGAGATCTTTTGCTTGAGTGAACTCAGGACACTTGTGTCCCCAAAAACATGTTGTCTTTTGGCTTATGGTTTTCCTAATCAATATCCGATAATATTTAGTTTTGAAAATACAGTGTTAGGCAAAGTTTGAGAATATTTTTAAATGTCATATTTTGACTTTGACTTTTGATTTACATGAAAATGTGGAGTGTACTTTTATATCCTGACATTGCTCTTGGGGTTTGTGGTGAGGTATGACAGGTAATCTGGAAAAACAAGTATACCAGGTGTTAAGCCTCGGTTTTTAAGTTTTTATGGTGGGTGGGGTTTACCTGGAATTCAGGAAATTAACAACATTGAATGCATCCAGGTATCTTTGTGCCCTGATGAAGCTTGTGTTTGAGTTCATGTTGTCATCCCTTGTTTTATCATGAGCCATAGGCCTTCCCTTGTGGGTACCTGAGATGCACTGTTTTTATTGTAGGCACTTTCTGTAAGCATTTTCTTCACTTTTCCTGTTGAAATCCTATACATTTTTGTGTGTGTTGGCAATTAATGCACTCTTATTTATTGATTCATTTTTCTCTGAGTTACTGATTTATTCATATGTGGAATGATCATACTTCACAAAGGAGCAACATGCATGATCTTCACTCCCAAGAGTGACAGAACAGGTTGTTCATAAGATGTTTTTTCTCGTCCTCCTTCTTTAGGTTATGTGTTCTAAAAACATTTTGGTTTGGCCTCGAACTTTTCAGGAGCTCTGTGTCAGGCCTCTTCCAGAAGTGGAGCCATGCAGGTCACAAGGCCACCTTGTCCTCAGTTCCGGGAATCATGCCTGGTGAGCATTTGATTGTGCAGTTGTCCTCATATCTGCCTGCGAATTGCTGCCGTTGGGTCAATGATGACAACCCTTATTGTCTCGAAGAGAGATGATGACATAAAAATTATGCTCAATAGGATTACTCTGAGGCCCAGTGTAGGTGACAACATTGTGACACTATGTTGCGGAATGTAATTTCCATCAGAGCAGAGGGATTCTATTTTTGAGTCAAACAATTTCTTGATGGAATCCCACATGCCTCTCTCTGACCCTTTGCATGTGAACCCGACCGGGTCATGTTCAGAAGTTTTGATGGTGCCCCATCGTTCCTCTCACATAGTTTCCCGAGGACAAAGTTTCACATTCTTTTTTTTCTCTCTCTTTTTATCTGTAGTGAGACCTTGTGGCAAGGTGGTAGTTGTCGCCTTAATGTTTCAGGTGAGTGCATGTTTTATGTCTTGGATAGAGACCAGAGACAGAATGAATGAAAGTCAGAGGTTCTTCCTTGGGAAAGAAAGATGTTGGTGTCATGTATTTAATTCCTATGTTTATACATGATATATTCTTTGTGTGTGTCAGTTGTGGGGAACAATCTCTTTAAAATTAAAGATTTCTTTTTAATGAATCAGATTGAAGGGAAGCTAATTTTTTTTATGACGCGATCCTGAGTAACTGTCCTGTCAGTTGTGAAGAGCGTCATGTTATTTACTCTCATGTCCTCAGTGCATGATAAATCTCATGGTCAGTGTTGGAAATGCAGAGATGTTTGTGTACAAAAAGACATGCCTATAGGTTAGCGATTGAACTTCAACAGTGATCACTTCCCATAGGTGTACTTGTAAACACTTTTGAGCTTTGGGAAAAGTGAATGTCAGCTTTTAGAAAATGTTATGGGCATACCATGTCCGTGGACAGAATTGTGGGCATTTGACAATGTAGTCCTTTTGACAGCTTTTGCTTAAATTAAATCAAAACTCCTCTATCTGCAAATAACTGTTAGCTCTCAAATTACCATTCTAAATGATGTATAATAACTTACAGTTTTACATGTATGGCATTAGTTAGGGTTTCGATAATATTTTCAAATCATTGTTGTATCTTGACTTCAGATTTACACCAAAATGTGGGCTCTAAGTTTATATCTTCGGGAGCCTGTACAGGCATTGTTGCTTGAGGTTGTCAGTGAGGTATGAATGGAACCCTGAAATAAATGTATAGCTGGAGTTTAGGCATTGGTTTTTAAGTGTGCATGGTGGGTTTTATTCTCAAGGAATTCTGTAAATAAGCAACATTGAAGGCATACAGGTATCTGTGACCTCCTGTGTGAGTTGATGTCGCATTAATTTTCTTTATCATGAACTACTTGACGGGCTTTGTGAGTGTCTGAGACATATTGTTTTTATGCCTGGTGCTTGCTGTATACATTCTGTTCAATTTTCACGTGGAAATCCTATAAATTTGTGTGTGTGTGCATGTCTTTTGGAAATTTATAATGGCCAGCATTTATTTTATTAATTACTTCATTTTATGAGTAATTGAGTTATTCATATTTGAAATGATCATTACCAGAGAAAGGAGCAACATGCATGAACTTCACTCCCAATTGTGACAAAACATATTTCAGAGGGCTCTTTTCCTCATCCTCCTCCTTCAGGTCATGTCCCCAAGAAAGACTTTGGTTTGGCGTTGACCTTTGCAGGCACTCGTGTAAGGCCTCTTCCAGAAGTGGAGCCAGGCAGGTGACAAGGCCACCTTGGTGTCCCCAGTTCCAGGAAACATACCTGGTGAGCATACAAATGTGCAGTTGTCCAGATATCTGCCTGTGAATTGCCATTTTTGGGTCTGTGATGACAAAGAGTGTCTTGAAGAGGGATGATGACATAAAAATCATGCTTGTTCGAACCACACCTCTGAGGCCCAGTGTAAGTGACAACATTGTGGCACCATGTTGGGTATTGTAATTTCCCTCTAGAGTAGTGTGTTGAAGGAAACAGTTTCTCCGGGGAATCCCACATCTCCCTCTCTCCGATCCCCTGCGCGTGAACACGACTGGCTCTTATTCAGAGGCTCTGATGGTGCCCCATAGTCCCTCCCTCAAAAATGAGAAGACCCAAGGCCAATGTTTCAAAGTTTTTTTTTATTTCTCTCTGTGTCTGCAGTGAGAACTTGTGGCAAGGTGGTGGTGGTTGCCTTTATGTTTCTGGTGAGTCCCTGTCTTTTGTTCTGAGAGAAACCATTAACAGAACGAGTGTGAGCAGGGGGCTCTTTGTCCCTTAGGCAATAAAGGTCTTGGTATCTTGTGTTAAACACCCTGTATCAATACCGGATAAGTTATTTTTATGTGTCAGTTTAGGGAAGGATCCCTTGACAACCAAATATTTCTTTATGTTCTGAATTTTCTTAATTTTATTCCAAATATTTCTTTGTCTACTTTCCCAACGGAAGGAAGCTAATTTTTTTTTTTGACGCCATCCTGAAGAACTGTCATGTTTGTTGTGGAGAGCTTCTGGCTACTCTCATAGACATAGTATGTGATAAATGTCATGGTTAATGTTGGAAATGTCAAGTCGTTTGCATACAAAGCACAAGCTATTTTGGTTAGTGATTGAACTGCATCAGTGATTTTTTTCCTCATGGGCATATGTTTAAGAACACTATTGTGCTTTCGGATAAGTGAATATGATCATTTAGAAAATGATAAAGGCATACCGCATCCATGAAGAAAAATGTGGGCATTTGACAATGTAGTTCTTTTTGATTGGTACTGGTATTTTGAGATTGTTTTGGTTGAATGAACTCAAGACACTCAGGTTATGGTTGCCCTAAAGAATGACAGATAATGTTCAGTGTTTTACATAGGATGTCAGGTAAGGTCTTGAGAATATTTCCATATCATTGTTATATCTGACTTTGACTTCTGATTTATACCAAAGTGTGGCTTCTTCTAGTTCTAGGTCTTTGGAAGGCTATGCTGGCCCTGCTCTTCAGGGTTGGCAGTGACGTCTGAATGAACTCCTGAAATGAAAGTATAGCTGGAGTTTAGACGTTAGTTTTTAAGTTTTCATGGTGGATGGTGTTCACCTGGAATTTTGTAAATGAGCGACATGGAAGGCATCCAGGTATCTGTGTGCCCTGTAACAACTCGCGTGAGTTCATGTTGTCGTCTATTCTTATTTTTTTCTTTTGTATTTTTTCGAAGTTAGAAGTGGGGAAGCAGTCAGACAGACTCTCACATGCGCCTGACCAGGTTCCATCTGGCATGCCCACCAGGGGGCGATGCTCTGCCCATCTGGGGCCTTGCTCTGTTGCTGCCAGAGCCATTCTAGAGCCTGATGCGGAGGCCATGGAGCCGTCCTCAGTGCCTGGGCCAACTTTGTTCCCATGGAGCCTTGGCTGCAGGAGGAGAAGAGAGAGACAGAGAGGAAGGAAATGGGGAAGGGTGGAGAAGCAGATGAGTACCTCTCCTGTGTGTCTTGGCTGGGAATCAAACATGGGACTTCCACATGCCGGGCCGATACTCTACCACTGAGCTAACTGGCCAGGGCTTGTCCATTCTTTTATCATGAGCTGTATGTCTGGTCTCACATGTACCTGGGACGTATTTTTTTTATGCCAAGCACTAGCTGTATTTGTTTTCTTCACCTTCAGTGTGGAAATCCTATATGTATTTGTGTTTGTATGTATGTGTTTGTTTATTAGGAATCAATAATGTGCAGCCTTTTATTGATTTATTTCTTCATTCTGTGAGTTACTGATTCATTCATATTTGGAATGGTCAGACCTTACCAAGCAGCAACATGCATGAGCTTCACTCCAATAATGATGGAACAGGTCATTCAGATGTCTCTTTTCCTCGTCCTCCTTCTTCAGGTCATGTCCCCAAGAAAGACAACCTTTGCAGGCTCTCTGTGTCAGGCTTGTTCCAGAAGTAGAGCCATGCAGATTGCAAAGCCACCGTGGTGCCCTCAGTTCCGGGAAACGTGCCTGGTGAGCATATATGAATGTGCAAGTTGTCCAGATATCTGCCTGTGAATTGCTGCCATTGGGTCAATGATGACAATACTGTATTGAAGAGAGATGATGACATAAAAATCATGCTTTATAGGATTACGCTGAGGCCCAGTGTAGGTGACAACATTGTTGGGCACCATGTTGGGGAGTCTTATTTCCCTGTAGAGCAGTGGGATTGTGTTCTTGAGGCAAGCAGCTCTTGAGGGAATCCCACGTGCCTCTACCTGACCCCTTGCATGTGAACATGGCTGGCTCGGGTTCAAAGGCGCTGATGGTGCCCAGTAGTTCCTCACTCATAGACAACCCGAGGCCAAGGTGTCAGACTTTTTTTCTCTCTCTTTGTATCTGCAGTGAGACCTTGTGGCAAGATGGTGACGATTGCCTTAATGTTTCAGGTGAGTGGATGTCTTTGGTCTTGGATAGAGACCAGACACAGAAAAGGCATAAGAAGCAAGCTCTTTCTTAGACAAAAAGATCTTTGTATCCTGTCTTAAACCTCAGTATTAATAAAGGATATATTCTTTGTTGTGTCAGTTTGGGCACAGATCCCTTTAAAACCAAAGATTTTCTTTTTTCTAAAGGAATCAGACTGAAGAGGCTAATGTTATTTTTTATGGAATCTGGAAGAACTCTATAATTTATGTAGAGCTTAATACCAGTTACTTTCATAGACTTAATGCAGTGGTTCTCAAACTTTTTAATTCTTTTTATTTATTCATTTTAGAGAGGAGACACAGAGTGAGAGAGGGAGAGAGAAAGAGAGAAAGGGGGGAGGAGCTGGAAGCATCAACTCCCATATGTGCCTTGACCAGACCAGTGCAGAGTTTTGAACTGGCGACCTCAGTGTTCCCAGGTCGACGCTTTATCCACTGCGCCACCACAGGTCAGGCCAAGTTCTCAAACTTTTTGAAGTCAGGGTGCATTTAAAATTCTATAAATAATTGTAGGTGCACTATATAAAAATTTCTGAGAAATATGTTATAATAATTAAGTCAAATATTAAAAATATATATAAAGTTTAAGCATGCTTTTATGGTAATTAAGCAAAATAGATATGACAAAGTTTAATTTATTCTAACATTAAAAAACATTTTTATGTTACATTTTTTGAGTTATGCTTTTTAGGATTCGTAAAGAGGTTAAAAAATTAAGAAACAACAAAGTTATCTTTTTATATATATACATTCTTAGTAGGATTTAGTAAATTTGGCAGGTCCCAGTGCAAATTTTTTAAGTTTTTTCATTCTTGTGTTTATGAGAAACATGAGCCTGATGTGTCCTAGCGATTTATTCAATGTTCGGGCATATATTTGAAAGGCAAACTCTCATTTCCTCATTAATACATTGAAGAATTCCTCTCTTTTTACTCTTAATTGTGTTGAGTGCAGAAAACCCCCACCATACATATCATCTTAACTTGACACCAAACAAAGGATAGAAGAAACTTGCCTCCATTCTTTCCGGGGAACATGGGGGGTAGTATAAACAATCCAGCACCACAGATTACCAGCCTTTTGCAACCTAATCAGGAAAGTGAGGTGGAGGGTTGGGCATAAAGTCAGCTTACAGCCAATTCCCCACACCTCTGTCCCCCCAAAATCTAAACTCCAAAAACCCTGTTTGTTTTTTGGTCCCTAACAGGCACATATTTCTATGGAATACCACAGGACCCACCTGGAGATCTTTGAGAGTGCACCAGTGTACCCTGGCGCACACATTGAGAACCACTGACTTAATACATGAAAAGTGTTGTGGTCACTGTTGGAAATATAAAGACGTTTGCATACAAAAGGACATTCCCATGGTGGTTAGCAGTTAAATTGCAGCACTGACTGACTCCTTCCCATGATCCTATGGTCCAAAACACTCTAGATCTTTGGGATAGGTGAATGTGATCTGTTAGAGAATGTTATGGGCATACCATGTCCATAGATAGAATTGTGGACATTTGATCATTCACTTTTTTTCAATTAGCATTTTGACATCTTTTGCTTAAATGAACTCGTTGTTCCTATCCCGAAATAATTGTAAGCTCTCGGATTACGGTTCTAAAGGATGTCAGATAATAATCTTGTTTTTCTCATATGGCGTCAGTTAGGGTCTGGAGATTATTCCATGATTATTGTTTTATCTTGACTTTGACTTTTGATTGTCACAAAAGTATAGCCTCTAGTTTTATACCTTGAGGAGCTAGTCCTGGCATTGCTTTGTGGGGTTGATGGTGACATAAGAATGGGATCCTGAAAGAAAATACAACTGGACTTCAGACATTGTATTTTTTGTTTGTTTGTTTTGTGGCAGAGACAGAGAAAGCTAGAAAGAGTGACAGGGACAGACAGACAGGAAGGGAGATGAGAAGCATCAGTTCTTCATTGCAGCTCCTTAGTTGTTCATTGATTGCTTTCTCATATGTGTCTTGACGGGGTGGGGGGGGGGCTACAGCAGAGCGAGTGACTCCTTGCTCGAGCCAGCGACCTTGGGCTCAAGCTGGTGAGCTTTGCTTAAACCAGATGGTCCCGTGCTCAAGCGGGCGACCTCAGGGTCTCAAACTTGGGTCCTTGGCATCCCATTCCGACGCTTTATCCACTGCGCCACCGCCTGGTCAAGCCAGACATTGGTTTTTAAGTTTGCATGGCAGGTGATGTTCTCAAGGAATTAAAGAAATGAGCATCATTGAAGGTGTCCAGGTATCTATGTGCCCTGGACCACCTCACGTATGAATTCATGTTGTCATTCTTCTATCGTGAGTCATAGTCCTGGCCTCTCATGTATCTGAGACTTACTGTTTTCATGCTAGACCCTAGCTGTATGTGTTTTCTTCACCTTCCATGTGGAAATTCTATCCATGTTTGTCTGTGTGTGTGTGTCAGGAATCTCTAATGCGCAGCCTTTTATTGATTCATTTTTTTATTCTGTGAGTTATTGAGTCATTAATATTTGGGATGATCAAACCTCACAGAGGAGCAACATACATATGTGACCTTCATTCGAAAGAGTGATGGGACAGGTCGTTCAGATGGCTCTATTCCTCCTCCTCCTTCTTCAGGTCATGACCCCAAGAAAGACTTTTGTTTGGCCTCGAGCTTCTTAGGCTCTCTGTGTCAGGCCTCTTCCAGAAGTGGAGCCATGCAGATCACAAGGCCACCTTGTCCTCAGTTCTGGGAAACATCCCTGGTGAGCATACGAATGTGAGGTTGTCCAGATATCTCTCTTGAATTGCTGCCATTGGGTCAATGATGGCAACCCTTATTTTCTCAAAGAGAGATGATGGCATAAAAATCATGCTCAGTAGAATTACACTGAGGCCCAGTGTAGGTGACAACATTGTGGCACCATGTTGTGGAGTCTTATTTCCCTCTAGAGCAGTGGGATTCTGTTTTGAGGCAAGCAGTTTTTGAGGGAACTTCACATGCCTCTACCTGATCCCTTGCATGAGAACACAGGCGGCTTGTGTTGAAAGGCTCTGATGGTGCCCCATAGTGTCTCCCTCACAGACAATCATACCCAATGCCAAGAATTCAAACTGTTTTGTTTTTTCTCTCTCTCTCTTTGTGTTTGCAGTGAGACCTTGCGGCAAGTTGGTGGCGGTTGCCTTAATGTTTCAGGTGAGTGGATGTTTTTGTTCTTGGGTAGAGACCAGTGATAAAAAAGACATAAGCAGCAAGCTCTTTTTTAGACGAAAAGATGCTGGTGTTCTGTCTTAAACCTCAGTATTGATGTGGATATTTGTGCCATTTTGAGCATGGATCACTTTAAAACCAAATGTTTCCTCCTTTTTGAAAGGAATCAAAATGAAGAGGCTAATTATTTTCTTTTTAATTGAATTTGGAAGAACTGTCACATCATTTGTGGGAAGGATATGGCCAGTTACTCCCATAGACTTACTGCATGGTCAGTGTTAGAAATGCAGAGATGTTTGTATACAAAAGGTTAGCAATTGAACTGTAGCCATGATTCCTTCCCATGGGCCTATGTTCAAAACTCTAAAGACTTCTGGGGGAAGTGAATGTGATCTGTTAGAAAATGTTATGGGCATACCATGTCCATAGACAGAATTATGGGCATTTGACATTAGTTCTTTTTTATTGGTATTTTGCTATCTTTTTGGTTGTCTTCAGGCCGGTTTTGTCCCCAAATAAGTTTTTGTTTATTTTCTTTATTGTTTTTTGTTTTATTTTATTTTATTTCTTCCCAAGGACAGAGAGAGAGTCAGAGAGAGGGATAGACAGGGACAGACAGACAGGAACGGAGAGAGGTGAGAAGCATCAATCATTAGTTTTTCGTTGCCCTTGCAACACCTTAGTTGTTCATTGATTGCTTTCTCACATGTGCCTTGACCATGGGCCTTCAGCAGACCGAGTAACCCCTTGCTGGAGCCAGCGACCTTGGGTCCAAGCTGGCGAGCTTTTGCTCAAGCCTGATGGGCCTGCACTCAAGCTGGCAAGCTCGGGGTCTTGAACCTGGGTCTTCCGCATCCCAGTTCGACACTCTATCCACTACACCACCGCCTGGTCAGGCCCCAAATAAGTTTCAACTCTTAGATTACGGTTGTCCTAAAGGATGTCAGATAATGTTTAGTTTTGAACGTTTGGTGCTAGGCATGGTTTTGAGAATATTTTTAAGTGATTGTTATACTTTGACTTTTACTTCTAATTTACACAAAAGCTTGGGGTCTAGTTTCATATTCTGGGGAGTTTTGATTGATACTGCTCTTGGCATTGGCGGTGAGGTTTGAAAGGGAACTATTAAATAGATGTGATGCTTCTGTTAAGCCTTGATTTTTTAAGTTTCCATGATGGGTGGGATAAACCTGGAATTAAGGAAATGGCAACTTTGAAGGTGCCCAGGCATCTGTGTTTGCCTGGAGCAGCTCTCATGTGAGTTTATTTTGCATTAATTTTTTTAATTACCTGCCTGGCCTTGTGAGTATCTGAGATGTACTGTTTTCATGCCAGACACTTCCTGTATACATTTTGTTCAATTTTCATGCAGAAATTATATAAATTTGTCTCTGTGTGTAGAATGTGTGTCTCTAAGGAATCCATAGTGCCTTACCTTCATGATTCATTCATTCAATTTATAAGTTATTTATTTATTCATATGTGGAATGATCATACTTCAGAAAGGAGCAACCCACAATGATCTTCACTCACAGTGGTGATGGAACAGGTCATTCAAATGACTCTCTTTCTCTTCCTCCTTCTCAGGTCATGTCCCCAAGAAAGTCTTTGGTTTGATCTGTTTCAGGCCTCTTCCAGAAGTGGAGACATGCAGGTAACAAGGACACCTTGCTCTCAGTTCTGGGGAAAATGCCTGGTGAGCATACCAATGTGCAGTTGTCCAGATATCTGCCTGCGAATTGCCTGTTGGGTCAATGATGACAATATTGTCTTGAAGATAGATGATGACATAAAAATCATGCTTTATAGGATTACGCTGAGGCCCATTGTAGGTGACAACATTGTGGCACCACGTTGGGGAGTGTTATTTTCCTCTTGAGCAATGGGGTTATGTTCTTGAGGTGAGCAGTTCCTGAGGAAATCCCATGTGCCTCTACCCGATCCCCTGAATGTTAACATGGCTGGCTCGTGTTATAGGCTTTGATGGTGCCCTGGATTTTTTTTCTCAGAGAGAACCATGCTTCAGGCCAAGGTTTCAAACTCTTTCTGTTTTCTCTTTTTGTGTCTGCAGTGAGACCCTCTGGCAAAGTGTTGGTGGTCGCTTTAATGTTTCCGGTGAGTGGATGTCTTTGGTCTTGGATAGAGACCAGAAATAGAAAAGGCATAAGTATCAGGCTCTACCTTAGAGAAAATGATGCTGGGGTTTTGTCTTAAATATCAGTATTGATACATGATATTTTCTATATGTGTGTCAGTTTGGGGGAATATTCCCTTTAGCTAAAGATTTTCTCCTCTTCTGAAATGAGTCAGACTGGAAGTAGGCTAATTTTTTTTTCAATGGTATCTGGAAAAACTCTTGAGTCGTTTATGGGGAGCTTAAGGCCAGTTACTCTTACAGACTTAATATATGATAAATGTCATGGTTATTGCTGGAAATGTAAAGATGTTTGTGTACAAAAGGACATGCCCATGGTGGTTAGCAATTGAACTTCAGCAGTGATTTCTTTTCACTGGCCTATGTTTTAATATACTATAGAGCTTTGGGATAATTGAATGTGATCTGTTAGAAAATTTAGTGGGTATATCATGTCTATGGATAGAATTGTGTGCATCTGCCACTAGTTCTTTTCGATTGTTGTTTTGAGATCTTTTAGGTTGAATGTCCTCAGAATGCTTGTGTCCCTAAATAAGTCTTTACTCTCAGCTTACGGTTGTCCTGAGGGATATCAGGTAATGTTTTGTATTTAATGTATGGTGTTAGGCAGGATCTTGAGAATATTTTAAAATGATTATTGTATCTTGACTTTGACTTTTGATTTACACGAAAGTGTGGTGTCTAGTTTTATATTCTGGGGAGGCTTTATTGACATTGCTCTTGGAGTTGACGGTGAGGTATGAAAGGGGACTCCAACTTAAAAGAATAGCTTGTGTTAATCCTTGGTTTTTATGTTTCTGTGGTAGGTGGGATTTACCTGAAATTCAGGAAATGAGCCATAATGAAGGTGTTCAGGTATCTGTGTTTCCTAGAGCAACTCCCATTTGGATTAATGTTGCATTAATTTTTTTTATCATGAGCCACAGGACCGGCCTTGTGAGTGTCTGAGATGTATTGTTTTCATACCAGGTGCTTACTATATGCATTCTGTTCAGTTTTCATGTAGAAATCCTATAAATTAGTATGCATGTGTGTGTGTGTTTGTCTTTTGATAACCTGTAATGCCCAGACTTGATTGATTGATTGATTTATTCATTCATTCTATCAGTTATTGGTTTATTTATATTTGGAATGATCATTACCTCACAAAGGAGCAACATGCATGATCTTCACTCCCAATAGTGACAGAGTAGATCATTCACATGGCTGTCTTCCTCCTCCTCCTCCTCAGGTCATGTCCCCAAGAAAGACTTTGGTTTGACCTCGAGCTTCCCAGCTTTGCTGTTTCAGGCTTCTTCCAGAAGTGGAGCCATGCAGATCACAAGGCCACCTTGTTGTCCTCAGTGCCGGGAAATATGCCTGGTGAGCATACGGATGTGCAGTTGTCCAGATATCTGCCTGCGAATTGCTGCCATTGGGTCAATGATGACAACCCTTATTTTCTCAAAGAGAGATGATGACATAAAAATCATGCTCAATATGATTTCATACATAGGTGGGACATAAAAGTGAGACTATGAGACATGGACAAGAGAGTGATGGTTATGGGGTGTGGGGAGGGTGGGGTAGGAAGGAGGGGCGGGGCACAGGGAAAACCAGATAGAAGGTGACAGAGGACAATTTGACTTTGGGTGACGGGTATGCAACACAATTGAATGATAAGATAATCTGGAGATGTTTTCATTGTACATATGTACCCTGATTTATTGGTGTCACCCCATTAAAATTAATAATAATAATAAAAGAAACATTGAAAGTTAAAAAAAAAAATCATGCTCAATAGAATTACGCTGAGGCCCAGTGTAGGTGACAACATTGTGGCACCATGTTGGGGAGTCTTATTTCCCTCTAGAGCAATTGGATTGTGTCTTGAGGTAGGCAGTTTCTTGAGGGAATCCCACATGCCTCTACCCAATTCCTTGCATGTGAATGTGGTTGACTTGTGTTCAAAAGCTTTGATGGTGCTCCATAGTTCCTTCCTCACAGACGACCATACCCAAGTTCAAAGTTTCAAACCCTTTTTTTTTTTTTTCCTCTCTCTCTCTCTCTGTATCTGCAGTGAGACCTTGTGGCAAGCTGGAGACAATTGCCTTAATGTTTCAGGTGAGTGGATGTCTTTGGTCTTGGATAGAGATCAGACATAGAAAAGGCATAAGAAGCATGCTCTCCTTTAGAAAGATGTTGATGTCCCGTCTTAAACCTCAGTATCAATACAGGATATATTCTTTGTCAGTGTCAGTTTGGGCAAAGATTCTTTTAAAATCAAAGATTTGCTTCTTTTTTTAAAAGGAATCAGACTGAAGAGGCTGATTTTTATTTCAGTGGAATCTGGGAGAACTCTGTTAATCATTTTTGTGGAGCTTAAGGCCAGTTACTCTCAAAGACTTAATACATGGTAAAGGTCATGATCAGTGTTGGAAATGTAAAGATACTGTGTACAAAAGGACATGCCCATGGTGGTTAGTAATTAAACTGCAAGAGTGATTTCTTTTCATGGGTCTACATTCCAAAACCCTTTAGAGCTTTGTGATAAGTGAATGTGATCCGTTAGAAAATGTTACAGGCATACTATATCCATGGATAGAAATGTGGGCATTTGATAATATAGTCCTTTTTGATTGGCATTTTGACATCTTTTGCTCAAATGATCTTAGGACGCTCGTATCTGCAAGTAAATGTTACCTTTCAGATTACGGTTGTTCTAAAGCAGTGGTTCTTAACCTTTTTTGAGGTACCGAACCCACCAGTTTCATATGCGCCTTCACTGAACCCTTCTTTAGTGATAAATAAAATACGATTTTTTTTTTCCAAATTCAAGACATAGGTATATGTTTTTTTACTGGTGCACAAAATGAGCCATGCATGAACATCACCTTGCTCCAAGAACAAAACCAACAAAGTGCATGAACTCATAACAAATTACGGTATTACTTTATTCTGGCCTCCGCGGCAGAGGCTTCTCCGAAGCCCTGAGACCGACTCATCGAACCCCTAGGGTTCGATAGAACCCAGGTTAAGAACCACTGTTCTAAAGGATGTCAGATAATGTCCTGTTTTTCTTTTATTTATTTTTTTACAGGGACAGAGAGAGTCAGAGAGAGGGGTAGATAGGGACAGACAGACAGGAACAGAGAGAGGTGAGAAGCATCAATCATTAGATTTTCGTTGCCGTCGCAACACCTTAGTTGTTTATTGATTGCTTTCTCATATATGCCTTGACCATTGGCCTTCAGCAAACCAAGCCACCCCTTGCTGGAGCCAGCGACCTTGGGTCCAAGCTGACGAGCTTTTGCTCAAGCCAAGTGGGCCCACGCTCAAGCTGGCGACTTCAGGGTCTCGAACCTGGGTCTTCCGCATCCCAGTCTGACTCTATATCCACTGCGCCACTGCCTGGTCAGGCTGTCTTGTTTTTCTGATATGGCGTCAGTTAGCGTCTGGAGATTATTCCCAGATCATTGTTTTATCTGGACTATTTTTTTTTAATTTTTTTTTATTTATTCATTTTAGAGAGGAGAGAGAGAGATAGAGAGAAGGGGGGAGGAGCAGGAAGCATCAACTCCCATATGTGCCTTGACCAGGCAACCCAGGGTTTCGAATTGGCAACCTTAGCATTTCTAGGTCGACGCTTGATCCACAGCACCACCACAGGTCAGGCCTTATCTGGACTTTGACTTCTAATTTACACAAAAGTGTGGCCTCTTATTTTATATCTTGGTGAACCAATTCTGACACTTCTTCTTGGGGTTGGCAGTGAGGTATGAATGGAACCCTAAGATAAAAGTACATGAGCAGTTTAGGCATTGGATTTTAAGTTTGCACAGTGAATGGGGTTTACCTAGAATTTGGAAATGAGAAATATTGAAGGCATCCAGGTGTCTGTGTGCCCTGCAGAAGCCCACATGTCATGTTGTTGTCTATTTTTCTATTATGAGTCTTAGACCTGGTCTTGCATGTATCTGAGTTATATTGTTTTCATGCCGGGTACTGGCTATTATGTTTCATTCACCTTCCATGTGGAAATCCTACATGTGTTTGTGTCTGTGTGTGTTTGTGTCTGTCAGGAATCTCTAATGTGCATCCTTTTATTTATTCATTTTTTCTGTGAGTTACAGATTTATTCATATTTGGAATGGTCAGACCTCACCAAGCAGCAACATGCATGAGCTTCACTCCGGGTGATGATGGAACAGCTCATTCAGGCAGCTCTTTTCCTCCTCCTCCTTGAGGTCATGTCCCAAGAAAGACTTTGGTTTGGCTAGAGCTTCCCAGGCTCTCTGTGTCAGGCCTCTTCCAGCAGTGGAGCCATGCAGATCACAAGGCCACCTTGTTGTCCTCAGTGCCGGGAAACATGCCTGGTGAGCATACGGATGTGCAGTTGTCCAGATATCTGCCTACGAATTGCCGCCACTGGGTCAATGATGACAACCCTTATTGTCTTGAAGAGAGATGATGACATAAAAATCATGCTCAATAGGATTACGCTGAGGCCCAGTGTAGGTGACAACATTGTGGCACCATATTGGGGAGACATTTTCCTCTAAGCAATGGGACTGTGTTGTTGAGCCGAGCAGTTGGTTGAGGGAATCCCGTTCCTCTATCTACCCGATCCCTTGCTGGGGACACGGCTGGCTTGTGTTCACAGGCTTTCATGGTGCCCCACTGTTGTTCCTCACAGATGCTCATACCCAAGACCGAGGTTTCAGACTCTTTTCTCTCTCTCTCTCTCTCTCTGTCTGCAGTGAGACCTTGTGGCAAGGTGGTGGCAGTGGCCTTCATGTTTCCGGTGAGTGGATGTCTGTTCTGAATAGAGACGGGAGACAGAACCTAAGTGTGAGAGGAAGCTCTTTCTCCTTAGGCAATAAAGATGCTGGTGTTGAGTTAAGCCTGCGTCCATACAGGATATATTCTTTCTGCATGTCAGATTAAGGAACAGTCCTTTCAAAACCAAAGAGTTTTTTGTTTCCTGAAATGAATCAGACTGAAGGAAGCTAATTTCTTTTTTGATGGGCTTCTGAGGAACTCTCACATCATTTGTGGAGAGCTGAAGGCTTGTTGCTCTCATAGACTTCCTCCATGATGCCTGTCATGGTCAGAGTTGGAAATGCAGAGATGTTTGTCTAGAAAGTTCACGCCAATGGTGGTTAGCGGTTAAAGTGCCTCAGGGATTTCTTCCCATGGGCCTGCATTGCAAAGCAATAAAACTTTGGGATAATGTCATGGGCACACCATGTTTATGGACAGAGTTGGCATTTGACACTTTAGTTCTTTTTGATTAGCATTTTGACATCTTTTGTTTGTACTTGGGACATTTGCTCAAAGAACTGTTAGCTCTCGGAATTTTTTTGATCTCAGTGATGCCAGATGTTCAGTGTGTTATAGGGAACTCAGATTTTAGAAACCAGACAGTTTGAGAAAATGACAAGCCTTTATTTTAAAGAATATTTTTTGAGGTTTTTGGAAAGAAAATGTAGTTTGTACCATTATAGTGAGGAACAGGTTTCGCAGAAATTCATATATTCAGGAGTATTCGCAGGTTACCGAGGGCAAGAATCAATGGAGTAGATGTGGTTCATATGTGTTGTGTTGCCGTAACATTTCTCCTGGTCAGATACGATGGAGACTAGCATGGGGCCGTGACCCTGTGATTTGTGTGTGAAAAGGACTGAGGAACCAGGAGAGGACAGCAGCCTCCTGGTGTATGTGCAGCCAATCCATCGTTACTGACTGTCGTAATCTTCAAGGTGGTAGAGCCCGAGTCCACAGTCGGCTCCTGATTCTCTGTGTCTGTGATGTAGAACAGATGGTTCAGCATCGAAAACCGCCTAGCTGCAAATACCCCTTCAGGGTTCCTCCAGATGGGGGGGTCTTGGGAAGCTATGGGAGTCACCAGTATAGGCAGGTTCACTCAAGTCAGGAAAGATGCGCACCGTGCCGTGCCCACTGTGAGCGCACTGCCAGCGCCACGTGGTTAGGAGCATTTGTGCGGCATGCGGGATGCTTACTGCTTAGCTGTCCCATTTGAGCCAAGGACACACATAAGTATCTGATGCCACCAAGGTCCTGCTGAGGGGCCTTCTAGTATGAAAAATAACACTTTCAGAGCCAGCCCGGCCGAGGCCGTCCTCTGTAACCCCACAGCCTCTGCCGGCGTGCCCGGCGTTGTGCCACACTGCAGCGCACTTCCCACCCCGTTTATCTGTGTCGTCCGTGTCGGGTGGGGCACAGCTGCGGAGTTTTCGGCTCCAGAGACAAGTAGCAGAGGGCAGTACAGAGAATCAGGGACATTTGAAAAGTAAAGAATTCCGGGAGAAAACACTGGGATGAACAAAAGGACGAACGTGACCGCACGTCCAGCGGCCTTGATGGTCGCAGCACGGGGCAACAGTCAAACTAAAACGGATGTTGTTCTTAACTCCGCGCCTCTTCTGATCTGATCTGTTTTTGTGTTTATCTTTGGGCGGGATGCTTCGCTGCAAGGCAGAAGCTTGAACAAGTGCCCGTACCTGCCAAGTGAACCCGTTACTCGCCGGGGACAGAGGTGAACAGCTGACAGGCCGTTAGACTCTTGGTGTCCGTTGTCACCGTGGACGTCAGTGCTGCGGAGTCTCGGAGGTCATGTTTGCTGAGGATCAAGGAGAAATATTCTTATGATAGATGTTTTTCTTGGTGAGTGTGCCCCACCCCATGGCTCAAGGGGTATTTATTGTTTCTTCCCTTCTTGAAATCTCTTTATTAAGTAACCCGAATAATTTGGGGGACTCATTACAATACATTTTCACCATTTTGTATCAGATGCGAATCATCTTGTCGTGAAGTGCAGATGTGCACAGTATTAATTTTTATCTTTACCTGGAACATTCAGAGCATAGATGCTTCTACTTATATTTGTACTGTAGTGATGTTATATATATTATATAATTAATGATATATGTTGTATAATATACATATTATATATATAATATCACTGAAGTACAATTACAAGTAGAAGCATAACATGTATCAAGCATATGAATGATAAAGAATAATATATATAAATTATATATAGTTCATATATAAAGATATACTATACTGTTATTTTGCTACCTCATTTACTCTTTAAAATTTTAGTTGATTAGAGAGTTTTTTATTCCCAGTAGACTTTACCTGATTCTGTTAGAACAGTCCCGGTCCCATTTTTTATGCTGTGTGGTGCATGTGGGCTGCATGTTTCCAGCCCTCGGTTCCGTGGGCCATAGCCGACAAGCCCACCCGCGGGGAGCCTGGCTGCGGAAATGCTTATTTGTCAGCCGGGGGGGTCTTGTCTGGATCCGTGATGAGCACAGTTGTCTGAGGACGCTGAGGGACTCATTCCAGATGTCAATCTGAGGTCCAGATCCGTGGCCCTCTCGTGGGACAAATAAGACTGGCTGAGCCTAGCTTGATGTAGCAACCCCTCGGTGGTGACACAGCCCAGCTGTGAGCAAGGTGTTCGCACCCTGTCTGATAAGGCAGGAGCCCCTTTGTCTCCCATCCAAATCCTAACCAGGCCCGACCCTGCTTAGCTTCCGAGATCAGACGAGATCGGGCGCGTTCAGGGTGGTATGGCCGTAGACAGGAAGCCCCTTTGGATGTGACCAGTGATCCAAGCCTTGCTGTGCTTTGTTCACTGTGAACAGGGTGTTGTAGACACAGGTCCTTGTATTTAGGAACTCGGTTCTGGAATAATGAACCAGAGAACAAAGTAAAGACTGAATTAAGAAGGGAGCCAGCGACTGGGATGGACATCGCATGTCTCATTCGTGCTGGACTGAAAAACAAGGGTATGTTGCCATGCGTATGTTTAGTAATGACAGGGGAACCAATTTTAGTTCTCTGTGGTCATCAGTATTGAATATTTTCTAAGATTCTCTCTTTGATTTTTTAATGTTTTTTAAAGTCACGTTTTGCTGAGACCAAGGGCTGAAATCGGGTCGTCCACTTCAGAGAAGAGGCGTGAGTACCTTACCAAGATCCTTTGAAGTTGAGATGTCATGTGTTCTGTGAGGAGTCCTCAGACCTCTGCCCTTACCTTTTTAGAGTCTTGTTTGAAAAAATTTACACAATGTGCCCTTTTCCTTAGTAAGACCTTCACAAAGCTTACCTGCCTTTTTGAACCTTATAATTTCTTCCCCCATTTTAACTATTTTTTTTTTCGCTTTGATGGAAAAATGTCGATATTGTAAGAATTTTTAGCAATTTTATATTGAATTAAGAATTATTACTGTTTCCCTGGCTAGTTTGCTCAGCAGTAGAGCATCAACCTGGCGTGTGGAAGTCCCGGGTTTGATTCCCGGCCAGGGCACACAGGAGAGGCGCCCATCTGCTTTTCCACCCTTTCCCCTCTTCTTCCTCTCTATCTCTCTCTTCCCCTCCCGCAGCCAAGGCTTCATTGGAGCAAAGTTGGCCCAGGCGCTGAGGACGGCTCCATGGCCTCCGCCTCAGGTGCTAGAATGGCTTCATTGCAACTAAGCAACGCCCCAGATGGGCAGAGCATCGCCCCCTGGTGGGCATGCCAGGTGGATCCTGGTTTGGCACATGCAGGAGTCTGTCTGACTGACTGCCTCCCCTCCTCGCACTTCAGAAAAATACAAAAAAAAAAAAAAAAGAATTGTGGAAACCAATGAGCCATGATATTATCCAAGATTCCTCATCTGTTCATTCAGATTTCTGAAGAGAGACTTCATGATCATAAGGTTTTTGTGGTCACACCGCATCATACTCCTGTTTCTCCTTCCATCTTTGAAGGTTGACATGGATTAATTGTTTCTCATTTTTTACAACATGGGAAGTTGTATGTATAATTTTGTTGATCTCTCTAGGACCATGAAGTTTTTCAAGGATAAAGGTTTCAACATGTTTGTTTTCCTCGTTTGTCCATTTGTTGCTTTCAGTTTTATACCCCACGTAGGGGTGAAGGCAGATGGTCGTTCACTTTTTGTCTGACTTGTTTCACTTAGCATGCTGTTCTCCAGGTCCATCCATGTTGTCATAAATGGCCATATGTCATCATATCTCATGGCTGAGTAGTACACCGTTGTATGTATGGACCACATCTCCTGTATCCAGTCCCTATCAAAGGACACTTTTGTTGTTTCCATGTCTTGGCCACCGTGAATAATGCTGCAATGAACATGGGGTGCATGTGTCTTTGTGAATAAATGTTTTCAAATTTTTCAGATAGATAGCCAGAGAGGGATTACTGGGTCATATGGTAAGTCTATAATTAATTTTTTGAGGGGCCTCCATACTGTCTTTCGCAGTGGCTGTATCAGTTCATATTCCCACCAGCAGTGGATGAGGTCCCTTTCTCCACAGCCTCTCCAGCACTTGCTGTTACCTGTCTTATGGACGGCAGCCAGTGTCACAGGTGTGAGGCGGCGTCTCATGGCTTTGATCTGCACTTCCCTCATCGCTAGCGAAGGTGAGCATCTTCCCATGTGTCTTTGCCCGTCTGTGTGTCCTCTGTGGGCAGGGGTCTGTTTCCGGCCCTCTGCCCGTTTTTTAATCGGACTGTTTGTTTGGTGTTCAGTTGTAAGACATCTTTATGGATTTTGGATTTTAACCCACTTTCAGGGCCATTGTTTGCAAATATCTTTGCCCACTGGGTTGGTTGCCTTTTTGTTCTCTTGACAGTTTTTTCTTTTACTGTGAAAACCTCACAGACACAGACAGCAGCATGGTGGTTACCAGAAGGAGGGGGGTGGGTGGGTGGGTAGATAACAGTAAAGGGGGTCAAATATATGGTGATGGAAGTAGGTTTGACTTGGGGTGGTGGGCGCACAATGCAACATACACATGTTGTATCAAAGACTTGTACACTTGAAACCTGTATAATTTTATTAACCAATGTCACCCCAATAAATGGAATAAAAACTGCAAGGTTTGACAACCTCCAATGTTGACAAAGATGTGGTGCAATCAGAACGCTAATAAAATGGTGGAAGAGTATAAGATAGGGCAACTACTTTGGAAGAAAGGTTGCAGTATTTCTTTTGAAACAAAATTATTCAAATGTCACTACTGTTTTAAGCTTAAAAAAAAAGAGGATGTGTCAGAGGTATCAGTTGGAGAGAGATGAAACCATCACATCATTATTTCTTGCTAAAGCTTGAGCTACGCATGCCTAGGAGAAGTGCAGTCCCTACGTGTCCTGGAAAGCCATGTTGAAGACAGTGTTACCTGGGACTCCTTGGCACCATTCTCTTACGGGTTCAATCCAGTAGTACTTACTTTTGTATTAATTTATTACAGTGTTTTCTTTTCGACATTTATTCTCTAGAACCCCTGGAGATAATGCTGAAAAACAAACAACTTAAAAAAAATAGTCATAGATCAAAGAGAAAGTTAACTCTGCCAAATATGGAAATCAGCACGAGAGCCTGTATTGTTCACAGACCTTTGAGCAGGTTGAGGATGGCGGGAACAACGGGGCCCATATGCCCTTGAAAAGGACGTTCTCCCAAACCCGTTTGTGTATTTGTGACCATTCGTGGACTCACAGATTCACGGGGTTGGGTTGACTATCTCACACACAGATGCATGATGTAGAGTCAGTCAGTGGCCATGGGACTGTCCAACATTAGAACAGGACTCAGACATGGAGGTGGGGGGGTGACAGGCAGACGAGACCCCGCCTTGGTGACTGACTCCAGCCTCTTTCCCAGTGCTGCCCCTGTAGACCTCTACTGCTTCTTAAGAAGCTGATGTCTTAAATGGAATTTATCAGGGTGACACCAGTTAACAAAATGATACAGGGTTCAGGTGCACAATTCTACACATTATGTGTTCACCCCCTAAGTCGAGTCTCCGTCCGTCATCACACTCTCCTTCATCTCGTCCCCTTGCCCCGGCCATCACGACACTGGTCCGTGTCCATGAGTTTTTTCCTTTCTTCTTTTATTTTTGCTCAGTCCCTCTTTATCTATGAGTCTGTGTTGCTTATTAGTTCATTTTGTCCATTAGATTCCACATGTGAATCAGATTGTATGCTACTCACTTGTCTATCTCTGACAGACTTACCTCACTTAGCCTAATGCTCACCAGGTCCGTCCCCGCTGTCGCCAAAGGTAAGATTTCCTTCTTTTTGTTTTAAGTTTATGAAAATGGAATTACAGAAGTTTGTTCTGTGACTGCATCATCTGCCAGGGATTCCTACTGGTCAGATGAAAATTGCATCTGACATGTCGAGTGTATTATTGTACGCTGGTTAGTAATGTTCTCTTGTTACCTTCTGTGTATTAATATTTTGTGTTTATCTCATTCTGGATTAATCCAATGTGGAAGGTCTCTGTCTTATTATTTCAAATTGCTAATTTATATATATATATATATATATATATATATATATATATATATATATATATATAAGTATATTTTTAAAGCTTTTATTTATTCATTTTGGTGGGGAGACAGAGAGAAGGGGGAGGAGCAGGAAGCATCCACTGGGCAAGCCCAAGGTTTTGAACCGGTGACCTCAGCGTTCCAGGTCGACGTTTTATCCACTGTGCCACCACAGGTCAGGCTAATTTATATTGTTTTTAAATACTGTGTGCATGTCTACTACTTCGCTGATTTGTACTCTTACATGCTTCTGGAATATGATTTGCTTTTCTCCATCTGGATTCTTGTAAGGTGGGACGTACTGATTTGGTGCTGTCCTCAGTTTTGTTATATTGCTTTTTACTCCGAGTTTCCCCATAGGCACTTTTCAGCTGCATTGGCATGGCGTTTGTATCTTTTCTGTTACACAAATCTACTCTCTAATCTACAGGTCAGTTTGTTTTTGAACTACAGATCATTTAGAAGGGCATTGCTGATTTCCAAGCAGTTGGGCTTTTTTCTCTTGGTTTTTATTACTGATTTCTCATAATTCTGTATTATGAGAAAGCGGACTTTAAAACGATTTCATTCCTTTGGGATGATTTTATATCTCTGTCATGACCCAGGGTGTGGTAAAACTTAGACGTTTCGTTAGCACGTATAATTACATTGGGGTAAAATGATATACCACTGTGTAGATAAGGGGCCTCTGTGTGCCCATTAGTCCCATTTTGAGATCACCTCATCCGTATAGGTCCTTTATTTATAGCTCTGTGACCTGAGGAGGTCCCTGTCACGGAAGGTCATGTGGGAGACAGCAGTAGAAACAAGATTTGTGGGTGGTTTTGGAGGCTTGTAGCATTTCTGTCTTGATCTGTGCATTCATTAGTTGCTGTGCATGGGTGGTACAAATTTATTGAGGTATAAATTTCTAGTACACGCCATTTTCCGCACATTATATTTTAATAGAAAATTTAAAATATCCCTGTGAAACTAGTCCAAATACTAGCAAATACATTTTCTTGGAGTGGGTACTGTGTCATGTAGCCAAACTGATTACACTGATAAAAACTGTTAACACAAAAACGTTAATGAGGGTCTCTCATAGTAGGAACATTCAAGATTCTGGGGTTGTGTGTGATCCTTCCCAGGCAATTTCAGCAGGTTCATATTTGTTTATGTGGGTTTTTCTTTATTTTTTCTTTGTCCTTAGAGTTGTCAATTCATGCTTAAGAGTGAAGAAATAAGAAAATAGATCTATAATTTATGGTCCCAGGTTGAAGTAGTAGACCATTAATAACACAGGTTACAAATAATTTTGATTGAGTATAGTGTTTACTTAGCTTTAGAGAAATGTCCCAACGGGTGTACAGTGTGGACACTTGTCATCTTATTGGTGGTTTTCCACCAACCAGCTTGTGAATTTTATGGCTTATTCAGATGAGTATGTGTGTTTGTTAGTGTGTGTGTGTTTGCGTGAACTTGACACAAAAAAATGAGCTCCTGTATATATACGTGGTTACAATCATGTTGATTCACGTTCATTATCCAACTGAATTAATTACCCAACTCTGGAGTGAACCCAGACGTCCAGCATTCCCAGTAAACATAGTGGGTTAAATTATTTTTGCTTGAAATACGTCACCGGTATCTTACGTCAGCATGTTCTGAGCATACAGTCCATGTGAAGAAAAGTGTAAGACCGTCTGCCCCAGGCTTGCCTGTGTGGGGCACGCATGGCTTCCCGACAGGTATGGGCTGTGGCAAAGTGAGGATGACAGAACAGAGACTGCAGTGCAAATTAATGATGTTTTTGGTTTGGCTAAGAGAGCTAAGAGAAAATGGGAAAAAAACACATGGCAGTAAAACACTCTTAAGCATTGATATGATTCTTTTATTAGAAGACTTTAGCTAATACGTTTTTGTGAAAAAGAAATATTGGTGGTTGTCCCTAAATAGAAATTTCTTTTTAGTATTTATGGACACAGAAAATTAAAGGAGTGAACTGTTGGTGCAGATTAAGTGAAAATACGAAGACCAATCTAGCGAGGCCATCGGTAGGTGGTCACTGGGCAGTAATGTGGTAGTTCCGATGTGGAGGAAATACTGCTTACGAGACTACAGAGTTGCAGAAAGCTGGTTCCTATCGGGTGTCTTTTTGGTGTCACTTGCTTTTTTGCTCCAGTAATCTAAGTGGTGAGTCTCGCACATCAGTTCCTATTGGAGTTATTTATTCTGTCCACCATTGCCAGTTACACAGAATGTACCCTTGCCATATGGACCTGGGTCTGTGGGAGTTTAGGGGCTTGCCTGACGGCCAACTTCAGTGAACCAAAGCACACGTGTTCAGTCTCCTTCATGCAAATGACAGCTCCGTAGACAGGTAACCCCAACTCAGAGATGCTAACTTGCCAGGAGCTGCCTGACCAAGGTCACAGAGAGGAACAGATGACTGGAACACTCAGAGGTTACATCATGACAGTGGGACCAGATTGTGGTGTTTCATTATAATTACTATTTATCTATTTTTAAATTGATATTTGCTTTTCCTCTGCCAGTTTCTTTCTTTCCTTCCGTCTTTCCTTCCTCCCTTTCCTTCCCTTCCCTTCAGAATGGCTATCAATAATAACAGCCCAACCTGACCAGGTGGTGGTACAGTGGATAGAGCATCGGACTGGGATACAGAAGACCCAGGTTCGAGACCCCGAGGTCACCAGCTTGAGCGTGGGCCCAGCTGGCTTGAGCAAAAGCTCGCCAGCTTGGACCCAAGGTTGCTGGCTCCAGCAAGGGGTGGCTCGGTCTGCTGAAGGCCCGTGGTCAAGGCATGTGTGAGAAAGCAATCAATGAACAACTATGGTGTCGCAACGGCAACGAAAAACTAATGATTGATGCTTCTCATTTCTCTCTGTTCCTGTCTGTCTGTCCCTATCTATCCCTCTCTCTGACTCTCTGTCCCTGTAAAAAATAATAATAATAACAGCCCATCATAGACCAGTGATGAGCAGCTCCCTATAACTTTGAAGTTCTTCATACAATGGGAGAGGAATAAATTGTTTCAATGAATGTAAAATAATAAAATTACCATAAACTGTCTTAATTTAGTTCCCCAGTGGGATGAAGTTAGAAATCAATAAGACCTGACCAGGCGGTAGCGCAGTGAATAGAGCGTCGGACTGGGATGTGGAAGACCCAGGTTCGAGACCCTGAGGGCGCCAGCTTGAGTGCGGGAGCATCTGGCTTGAGCAAAAAAAAAAAAGCTCACCAGCTTGGACCCAACGTCGTTGGCTCGAGCAAGGGGTTACTCGGTCTGCGGAAGGCCCACAGTCAAGGCACATGTGAGAAAGCAATCAATGAACAACTAAGGTGTCGCAACGAAAAAGTGATGATTGATGCTTCTCATCTCTCTCTGTTCCTGTCTGTCTGTCCCTATCTATCCACCTCTCTGACTCTCTCTCTGTCCTTGTAAAAAAAAAAAAAAAATCAATAAGAGACATAGCTGTTGAAAATCCTTCAAAACTTGACATTTCTGTTAGCACTTACAACCGATTCATTAGTCAAAGAAGATATAAAAAGGAAAATACACAGGATTTTGAACTGAATAAAGGTGTAGACAGCATATTCAAATTTATGAGATGCAGTTAAAGCTGTATTTAGGGGGGAAGTTATAGCACTAAAATGTCTGTGTTAGGAAGAAGAAAGTCCACAAACCAATGACTTTACAGTTGGCTCTTGAACAACACAGGTTTGAACTGAATAGATCAACTTCTATGTAGATTTTTTTATTAAATATATTTGTAAACTATTTTTGGAGATTTGTGACAATCTGAAAAATCTTGCAGATGAACTGTATAACCTAGAAAAAAGAAATTTTAAGGTATGTCATGAAAGCTTAAACTATATAGATTAATGAATTTTATTATTTACCACCAGAAAAATATGCACACATGTACTATAAAAATTTTCAATTATTAGAACTTAGGCACACAAAATCCTAGTTGAGAGCAAAAGAAACCAATGTGGAGACGCCGGTGTTACATTGTAGCCGCACAAGATGAGAAACTGCAGGACGCACTGTACTGGTATCCTCCTATACTCTTGTGTAGCCTTCTGATGCATTTGTGTGGCACTGCTCAGCTCTGCGTGAGCAGCTTGTCTGATCAGCTGTGTGTCACAGGAAAGAGTGACCTCTGTGGTTCTCGTGTATTTTTTGTTGTGTTCAGTGTGATTCCGTAAGCCCTGAATAACACCACAGGACCCGTAGGAAGTGCCACTGGTGATGCTCAGCGTGCTCCCGAGAGACAAGGCGCTGCGCGGCAGGAGGTGGAGTCGGAGGATGAGGACGGTAGATGGAAGTGTGCAGCGAGGAGGATGGATGCGGACCCCTGGGAAGAGAGAGAGAAGTGAACAGCAAAGCCAGCACAGCAGCTTCATGGGCAGGCATCTTGGATGGAAGTGCAGCTTTTGTGTGGGCGCAGGACGGCTCTGACAGAAGGCCTACTGAGTGACCCGAGGATGGTTCTGAAAAGAGAGGAGTCAGTGGATGGCAGCGGGAAGCGGACAGGAGGCGAGGCAGGCAGAAGGCAGAACGGCAGCCAAGGATGGTTTGATCACTTTGGAAAGAGGTTTGCTTAAAAAAAGAAACATCACGGTGACGGGAGTGGCTTCTGAGGACTAAGAGGCAGCAGCAGGTGTTCGGAAACCGTTGAGAAAGTCACAGAGAAAGGATGACTGTGGGACAGGTTGGGGATGCAGGCGAGAGCCTCAAGAGGGACCTCTGTGAGCAAGAAGAAGGGAGAGCCTCAGGGCTGGAGGCGAGAAGGCACAGGCCCAGTCTATGGGCAGGCGAAGGTGGGTTTGGATCAGGACTGCCCTTAATCCTTGAAGCCACTCACCCCTGAAGGGAAAGACAGACACCAGCTTGGAAGGAAAGACTGACAAAAAGCTTGGAAGGAAAGGTAGACAGCAGCTGCCGGAGTTTTGGTTGTACGAGGAGACCTGGACAGTGAGAGCGCTTTTTCTGGATGGATTGTACTGATGGACGCTTTGTCCCTGAAGCTGGAAAGGACATTGCCAGTAGGAGACTGTTAAGGTTGTTTGGAGAGTGGACAGCGCCCCAGCCCCAGCACTGCATTAGTTCAGCACCGAAAGCGTCCAAGTGGCCTTCTGGCCCTCGGACACAGTATGTCCAGTTCAGCCTAGAGATCGAGGGGTCATGGGGCCCTTGAAGGCTCATCAGGGCGGTGGCAGAGAGCCCCAATAGAGAGAACAGATTGGAAATTGGAAAGGAGCATGCCATGGAAGATGCCATTGTGTGTAGAGAAAAGCTGCTCAAGCCACCAAGCCCGAAACCGTGGGTCCCGCTGGAGAAAATGGTCCAGGTGTTGTGCACAACTTCTCAGGACTTAACAACAGGAGCCAATCAAAGAAATCATGAAAACGCTTTGTGGATATTTAAGAAAAGAAAGAGGGATGTTGGAGAGTGAAAGGGTCTTGGAGGAACTCAAGGGCAAACAGAAACTGCCGGCGGGGCTCACGCAGGACGGCGTGGTGGAGAAGAGAGGTTCGGAACCAGAGTGAGGAGGAGGAGGAGGAAGAAGGCTTGGAAGGACTCAGTCTGAGAGAGGGTTCTGAGTATGCGAGAGTGACTCTGGCTGCTTGTAGAGCGCGGGCGTTTCTGCGATGTGGGCACCAAGATGAAAGCGAGTGGTGGAAGAAGGATCTGGGATGGAATAGAAACATTTTTAGAGAAAGGAAAAAGCAAGATGTTGAACAGAAATGATGATGTGTTTCCAGAAAGATACACAGAGTGTCCCCGCCTCCCCGCCCACTTCCTGTGCCCAAGGTGAAGATGGGAAGAGGAATGGCCTTGATGATGAGCCGTGCTTCATAACCGTACGGCAAGAACTGTAGGAGACGTGTCCTTGTGTGGAACATCGTGTGCAAGACTTCTGGGAGAGCAGATGGACTACTGACCGAGGCATGAGGTGAGTGAGTTTTAACCTGAAATCAACAAACTTCATTTTCTTACTCTTTTATTAGTTGGCATTTAAAGAATTATATGACTGTTCAGTACTCTTTTCTCCCTGGTAACTGGGGGAAACAATCCTGTCATCACAGGTAAGTGCTTCTTTGAATGTAACAATGTCTCTGCTACTGTCTTATGAATATGACTAAAGGCTGTATGCCATTTTATAAGGGCTACTTGAAGCACCAGGCGACAGAAAGCCGTCACGTGGCTGCCTTATGCTTATCAATAACTATGCATTTCCTTTTCACGTTACCTTTTTACTTTGGATGTCGTGTTTGTTACACCTACAACATCTACCGTGTTGTATATTATAATACCAGTTTACAGAGAGATGACTGGTCTTGTAAATGAATGATATAAACCTATAGTATTGATACAGTACAGTGCCGAAAATGCATTTTCTCTTCTGGTTTTCTCAAAACGTGCTTCTTCCCTCTAGCTTACTGTATTATAAAAATACAGTCCTTACTACATATAGCATATAGAGTATGTGTCCATCGGAAGTTCATGTTACCTGCAGGGCTTCTAGTAGTGAAGTTAGGGACAGGGAAAAGTAATATACAGACTTTTAACTGCAGGGGTCAGTGCCCCAACCCTCATGTTGTTCAAGGGTCAACTGTATTTTCATCTTAAGGAACTTAAAAAAGAGCAAATTAAACCGACAGTTAGAAAGAAAGGGGGCAATGAAGATAAGAGTGAAATAAATAAACTTGTGAATGAGTAAATATATAAGGAGGAAAATGAATGAAATTGAAAACTGATCAATTTAGAAATGAAGAATATTGGTAAAATTCAAACCAGACTCATTAAGGGGGGAAAAAAGGCAAACATACAAATACCAGTATCTAAAAATGTGAAAGGGAACATCATTTTAGTGTCTACGGATATTACAGTAATAAGAAGGGGAATTAATAAAAATGTGTGTGCACAGCCTGACCAGGCGGTGGCACAGTGGATAGAGCATCGGACTGGGATGCGGAAGACCCAGGTTCGAGACCCCGAGCTCACCAGCTTGAGCACGGGCCCATCTGGCTTGAGCAAAAGCTCGTCAGCTTGGACCCAAGGTCGCTGGCTCCAGCAAGGGGTTGGTCAGTCTGCTGAAGACCCGCGGTCAAGGCACATGTGAGAAAGGAATCAATGAACAACTAAGGTGTTGCAACGGCAATGAAAAACTGATGATTGATGCTTCTCATCTCTCTCCGTTCCTGTATGTCTGTCCCTATCTATTCCTCTCTCTGACTCTCTCTCTGTCCCTGTAAAAAAAAAAAAAAAGTAAAAAAGATGTAAAAAAAATGTGTGTGCATAGATCTCCATATTTATGCTTATAAATTTGAAAAATTAAATAGAAAATTTTGCTGAACACAAATTGCCAAATTCCAATCAAAGAAGAAATGCGTTGTCTGAATAACATTTTTTTTTCCACAGAGACAGAGACTCAGAGAGAGGGATAGACAGGGACAGACATACAGGAACGGAGAGAGATGAGAAGCATCAATCATCAGTTTTTCGTTGCAACACCTTAGTTGTTCATTGATTGCTCTCTCATATGTGCCTTGACCGTGGGCCTTCAGCAGACCAAGTAACCCCTTGCTCGAGCCAGCGACCTTGGGTCCAAGATGGTGAGCTTTTTGCTCAAGCCAGATGAGCCCGCGCTCAAGCTGGTGACCTCGAGGTCTCAAACCTGGGGCCCTCCACATCCCAGTCCGACGCTTTATCCACTGTGCCACCGCCTGATCAGGCTGAATAACATTTTTTTTTTTTTACAGGGATAGAGAGAGAGAGAGTCAGAGAGAGGGATAGATAGGGACAGACAGACAGGAACAGAGAGAGATGAGAAGAATCAATCATCAGTTTTTTGTTGCCGTTGCGACATCTTAGTTCTTCATTGATTGCTTTCTCATGTGCCTTGACCGCGGTCCTTCAGCAGACCAAGTAACCCTTGCTTGAGCCAGGGACCTTGCGTCCAAGCTGGTGAGTTTTTTGCTCAAGCCAGATGAGCCCACGCTCAAGCTGGCGACCTTAGGGTCTGAACCTGGGTCCTCCTCATCCCAGCCCGATGATCTATCCACTGTGCCACGGCCTGGTCAGGCTGAATAACATTTTTTTAATGAAATAAATTGAATTGTTAAAATCGTTTGCACAAAGAAACTCCAGGCCCACCTAGCTTCAGAATAAATAAAAAGAATACTAATTCTGCAATTGTCTAGAAAATGTAAAAGAAAGGAATGCTTTTCAATTCATTCTAAATATAGAGATGGCATTACTCTGATAGGAAAGAAACAGACAAAAAATTGAAAAAAATTATAAAACAATATCTCTCATGAGCATAAAGGCAAAATATTGTAATCAAACTTAGCATAAAGGAAATTGGACTGTATATAGAAATACTTCATGGTCAAGTGGCGATTATATGCATGGCTGGTTTAACACTTTTTAAAATTTATTTCTAAGTGACAGTTGACATATAACATTCTAAGAGTTTCAGGTATACAGCCCAGTGATTAGACATTCTATAACAGGGGTCCCCAAACTACCGCCCGTGGACCGCATGCGGCCCCCTGAGGCTATTTATTCGGCCCCCACAGCACTTCCAGAAGGGGTACCTCTTTCATTGGTGGTCAGTGTATGGAGTACTGTATGTGGCGGCCCTCCAACAGTCTGAGGGACAGTGAACTGGCCCCCTGTGTAAAAAGTTTGGGGACCCCTGTTCTACAGCATAAGAAGCGGTCACCCTGCTACATCTCATCCACGTCTGACAGTGTAACAGTTATTCCAGTATTACTGACTCTACTTTACATCCTGTGACCCCTTTTCTATGACTGGCGGTGTGTAGCTCCTAATCCCTTGTCTCATCTGCCTATCCACCATGCAGCCACCATCAGTTTGGTCTCCAGGTCTACAGATTTGTCTCTGTTTTGTTTTTTTATTTATTTAGGTTACTTTTATTTACTTATTAATTTAGATTCCACATATAAGTGAAACAGTATGGTATTTGTATTTCACGGACCTGTGTTATTTAGCATATTACCTAGGTCCAGCCATGTTGTCCCAAATGGAAAGATTTCATTCTTTTTATGACTGAGGAGTATTTCGTTGTTCGAAGCATCACATCTTGATCCTTCTGTCTGTCAACAGACAGGCCGCTTCTGTAGCTTGGTTATTGTAAATAACACTGTGGTGGACCCAGGGATGCGCACATCTTTTTGGAGTATTTTGTATAAATACTGGGAAGCAAAACTGCGGGGTCACATGGTAATTCTGTCTTCAGTTTTTTGAGGACTCTTCGTACTGTTTTCCACAGTGGTTGCACCAATTTGCATTCCCACCGGTAGTGCATAAAGGCTCCCTTTTCTCCACCCCCTCGCCAGCACCTGTTATTGGTTGATTGATTGGTGATAGTCATTCTGACAGGAGTGAGGTGATAGCTCACTGTGGTTCTTACTTGCATTTTCCTGATTGCAGTATTGAATGTGTTTTCGTGTGTCTCTCACCTGCACGTGTTCTTTGGAGAAATGTCTATTCAGGTCCTCTGCCCATTTTAAAACCAAATTTTCGTTTTAAATCTTGAGTTATAGGAGTTCTTTAGGTATTAACTCCTTATTAAATGTATCATTTAAAAATATCTCCCACTTCAGTAGGTTTGCCTTTTGGTTTCCTTGCTTTCTCCTAGAAGCTAGAAGTTTAATGGCAGAAGGGCTTACATGTAATTCTTTGATCTACTTCGAGTTTAGTTTTGTATGTAGGGTAAGAAAGTGCTCTGGTTTCTTTGTTGCTTTTATGTGTTCAGTTTTCCCAGCACCATTATTGAAGACATATCTCTGTTGACTATATGATTTCGCCTCCTTTGCCATAGTCATATAATCATGGGGATATTTCTGGGCTTTCTATTCTGTTACATTGATCACTCTGTTTTTCTGCCAGTACCATACTGTTTTGATTACTAAAGCTTTGTAGTATAGTTTGCAATCAGGGAGCACGATGTTTCCAACTTTGTTTTTCTTTCTCAATATCGTTTGGCTAGCCGAGGTCTTTTGTGATTCCATATACATTTTAGGATTATGTTTTCTAGTTCTGTGAAGAATGCCATTGATATTTAGATAAGGACTCTATTGAATTGGTTGCTTTGAATAGTATAGACATTTTAATAATATTCTTTTGATACGTAATCACAGTATAACCTCTTTATTTATATTTTCTTTGGTCGCGTTTATCGATGTCTTTTTTTTTTTTTGAGTACAGTTTTATTTTTAATCTACTTGGTTACATTTGTTCCTAGATAACGCTGACTGGTTAGTTCAGTTGGTTAGAGCATCATCCCAAAATGACAAGCTTGTAAGTTTGACCCCCTGGTCAGGGCACACACACATGGGAAACAACCAATGATTGCTCGACTGAGTGGAACAGAAAATGAATGCTTCCATTATCTCTCTTGTCTCTCTTCCTTCCTCTTTCTGTCTCTCTAAAAATTCAATCAATAAATAAAAAACCCTGGCTGGATAGTTTAGTCGGTTGGAGTAGTGTCCTGGTATGCAAAGGTGGTGGGTTCAATCCCCAGTCAGGGCACATATAGGAACAGATTGACGTGTCTCCCTTTCTCTCTCTCTCTCTCTCCCCCTCCCTCCCTCCCTTCCTCTCTTTCTACAACCAATAAATAAAAATTTTAAAAATGCAACAGATTTCCTAACATTAATTTTGTATCCTACAAATTTATAGAATTTTGTTTATTAGTTTTATGGTGGAATCCTTAGGGTTTTCTATGTCTAATATGTCATCTGCAAACAGGGACAGATATTTCCTCTTCCTTTCCAGTGTTGATGCCTGTTACTTGCTTTTCTTGTCTGATTGCCGTGGCTCTAACTTCCAATACTGTGTTTAATAACAGCGGTGAGAGTGTATATTCCTATCCTGTTCCTGATGTTAGAGAAAAAGCTCCCGCGCCTGACCATTGAGTGTGGTGATAGCTGTGTACCTGTCGTATGTCACCTTCACTGCTTTGAGATACAGTCCCTCTATACCTGCTTAGTTGAAAGTTTTTTATTATAAATGGTTGTTGAATTTTTTTCTTTTTTATTGATACTGAATTTTTCAAATGCTTTCCTTGCATCTACGAAGATGAGCATAGGGATTCTGTTTATGTGGTTGGTCACACTCATTGGCATGTGGGGACCGAACCATTCCTGAATCCCTGGAACTGATGCCACTTGGTTATGGTGTTATGACTGAATTCAACTTGCTATTATCTTGATGTGGGTTTTTGTGTTCTTTTGCGCATCTATGTTCATCAAAACTATTGACCTTTAATATATAATATTTTGTAACATCTTTGGTTTTGATGTCAGAGTCATGCTGACCTTATAGAATGAATTTGGAAGCTTTCCCTTCAGTTTCTTTTGGGGGGCGGGGGAACAATTTGGTAAGGAACAAACAGTATTACTTCTTTAAATGTTTGGTAGAATTCACCTATAAAACCATCTGGACTTGATTGGTTTTTTAAAAAATTTTTTATTACTGATTCAATTTCTTTACTAGTAATCTGCTCATATTTCTATTTCTTCCTAATTCAGTTTTGAAATAGTATATATTTCTATGCATTTACCTATTTCTTTTTGGTATTCTTTTATAGTACTTTATATTTCTGTGGAGTCAGGTGTTACTTTGCTCATTTCTATTTTATATATTTAGGCCATCTTTTTTTTTTCTTGATGAGTCTGGCTAAAGGTTTATCACATTTTTATCTTTTTAAATAAGCCTAGATCTTCGTTTCATTTGTCTTCTCTATTTTTTTTTCAGTTCTATTTTATATTTCCCCCTCTGATTTCTTTATTCTGCTAACTTTGGGCTTCATCTAGTTCCTTTAGGTGTAAGGTTAGATTGCTTGAGATTTTACCTGTTTCCTGAGGTGAACCTGTATTGCCGTGACTTTTCCTCTTAGAACTGTGTGCACACCGGCGAGGCTCTCTTGATGTGGGATCGGTCTGTTTCCTAAGTGTCGCTGTCCCAGGATGACCGCAGAAGGACCCTGGGTGGAGTGGACATTGTACAGCATGTGGCAAAGCTGTCCTAGGTCTCATGTCATCATGTAGCTGGGGGGTGGGAGGTGGCCCAGCGGCTCCCGTCTGCTGTGTTGTCCCGAATGAAAGCTTCCCCTTTGTGTGGGTTCCGAGTTTTATCAGTTTCCTCCAGGTTACTTGCGTGGAAATGTTGACAACGCACAGGGAGTTGTGATGAGAAACAGAAAGCTACCCTTCTGTACTTAATGGGTCTCCCCGTGTGGCTTCAGGGTGAGGCGGCTCCAGGACCCGGGGTGAAGGGCTATAAGGTCTTGCCGCAGACCAGCATGGATAGTAACTCTGGGTCCTGAGGGAGAACGGTGCGGAATTAAAACAAACTCACTGAGAGAAGAGGATGGGATCGGGAGGCCTCTTCAATACTGATGGCAAAATCAGAGAGAGCAAGCCCCCAGTCTTTGCTTTATTATTAACATAGACAATTAAAGCCTTTAATCCAATATACAAATAGGGAAGTCTCTGATACAAAGCCACTCATCTGAGGCATAGATTGGATTCTTCATAAGAGTGCATCACCCTACATCATGCAACAGTCAAGGGTGTGGAGAAAAGCTTAGTGTTGAAAAGTTCTTAGTACGTATTAAAAGAGTGGGAAAGGCTCGGTCCCAAACCAAGCCTTAGGCTATGACCCCGCCAGCCTACAGCCCGTCTCCCACAAGTCTCAGGAAATTAAAGTCACCCACTTACCCGCCACCATCTTAGGGGAGGAAAGTGACTTCCCTCTTCCTGCCACCTTCAGAAGAGCAATCGGGGGGGGGGGGGGGCGAGCAGGGGGAGGAGAGGGACCCTGAAGCCAGGGTTGGGCACCCAAGGCATTTTTTTCTTTTTTTGTGACAGAGACAGTCAAAGAGAGGAACAGATAAGGACAGACAGGCAGTCAGGGAGAGAGGTGAGAAGCATCAGTTCTTCATTGTAGCTCCATAGTTGTTCATTGATTGCTTTCTCATAGGTGCCTTGACTGGGCAGCTACAGCTGAGCCAGTAATCCCTTGTTCAAGCCAGCGACCTTAGGATCAAGCTGGTGAGCTGTGTTCAAACCAGATGATCCTGCGCTCAAGCCAGCCACCTCGGGGTCCTGAACCTGGGTCCTCTGTGTCCCAGTTCAACGCTCTATCCACTGCGCCACCGCCTGGTCAGGCGATGCTGGCATTTCTGTGGAGCCCAGCTGGTAGGTCAGGGCCTTTGGCTTTGCTGCTGATATTTCCTTCACACGTGTGCCCTTTTTAGGAGCCGCAGGGAGCTGAGACCGGGTGGGCTGTCTGGGGTGCACCTGGATGGCAGGGAGGCCTCTCTGAGTCAGGCTGCTGTGCAGCTCATGGGAGCGTGTTGGCACTCCACTTGGCACCAGGGTTTTTACCGTGAGCGGACAGAGTCCCTGCTTGCGAGGGGCTCAGTGTCCGGCAGGGCGTAGCTAAGACGAGACACCAGTGAATGCTTCCCACGGTCCTGCAGATCTCAGGCACTTGTGTCTTCCAGGGACCACATGCTCCTTCCCTTACCTCCCCGGGCAACCAAGGCTCCCCGTTCACCTCCCCCACCCCTCAGTGGGTCCCACTGCGGTCCGTGTGCCCGGGAGCCACACGCTCTTCTCTGTAGCCCTCTTCCAGACCCATGTGGCCATAACCGCCTCTGGACTCATCACCTCAACTGAACCACAGGCCAGCTCTCCCCCCGGGTCAGTGCCTGGTCAGTGGTGACAGACGGTGGGAACGTCACCCAGCGGTCGGCTGTGTTGGAGGCAGGATTGATTGCCAGGGGGTTTCCTTGTCGTGTCTTCAGTGTCCCAAGTGCTTTCCGCAAGTCTGATCCGCTGCATTGTGTGTCTGTGTGACACACACAGGCGGGGGTGGGGTGGGGAGGGGCGCAGAGCCTGCTCTCTGACCCAGATCCTTTTGATTGTTTTCCTGGCGGGGGGGGGGGGGTCGCTTTCAGCACACCGACTTCTCTGGATTGCCAAATCCACCCTAGTGAGACAGCAGAACGGCACTTTCTGTGACTGATGCCCACACTCGTGCTCGGGCCTTCTCGCGTGGAGCGCCGATGGTTTTTCTCTTCCTCCCTCTCCTTCCTTCCCACTGGGATGGAGGGGACTGGGGAATAGGACCCGTGGGAGGCCAGTGCAGGGACAGGGAGGCACCAGCATTCAGGGCAACATGGGAGGGTTGGCGACTTGCTCTTGTCAGGTGTGCTCCCCAGAGCTTGGATGGCCACTCGCGGGAATGGCAGCCATCCATCCCCTCAGCTGCTGTGTGTCTGGCTCTGGGTAGGGAACCAGCCTGTGCAGGGGGCATTGCACACTGGCGGATGGCCCACCTCTTAGCCACAGTCACATGTGACCCTTGGAGGGGCCTTTCCCTGTGTCCCCCAACAGCTGAGAGGCACAGGTCCAGGGTCTCCAGGGAGTTCACGGGAAGCACACCTTCCTGGGTTTAAGGGGAAGGGCAGCCACCAGCTCATTTTGAGACTGGTGTGACAGATCCCGCAAGTTGATGAGGACAGAACCAGAGCAGGACAGGCTGGCATTCCCTGTAGACACTGATTCTGGACACCACGCTGGTGAAGGGACAGCCTCCTGGGTGACATCATCCATTCGCCAGGTGAAGACACTGACGGCAGTGGGGCTGAGGGCACGAGGGGGCAGCCAGGCTGCACGGGGACCTGGCACAGTGGGCATGGGGTGTCAGCTGCGAGGCGGACTCAGGGGACAGCTTGGGGCACAGGAGACTGAAATGAGCCACGTGTGTCTGAGCAGAGTGAGAGCGACTGGCAGCTGGCTGGGGAGCTGGGTCTGGAGGCTGCTCTGGGCTCCGGGCTGTAGGGCTCCAGTCTGGGGGGGACACGGGCAAAGGGAGTCACACGGGGGGGGGGCTGAGGGAGAGCATTGAGGAGCAATGGGGGAAGGGATACAAGGACAAAGGAACAGGAGGCAGTGACCTGAGGTGCAGGGGCTCGTTGTCTGGGCGCACAGACCCTGAAGTGGACGAGCGGAGCACCCACCCCCAAAGGGAGTCAGGCAGCTGTAGCATGAGGTTGGGTGCTCAGGCAGCAAGAGCACCAGCACCCTGTGGGAGGCGTTCTCGGGCACTGCAGGGCCAGCAGCGTTTCCCACAGGGGCCCCTCAGTCATCCTGCAGGGCTTGGGGACAAATACCAGACTCCCCAGTTTGGGCGGAGCAGGGGCAGAAGCGGGGTGACTTGGCACTAGCAACAGTCCCCCGAACCCCACATCTGTGTGTCCGTTAGTGCACAGCGTTACATTATGTTCAGGTGCACAGCCCTGGGATTGGACATTGACTTAACTTACTGAGTGACCACCTCAGTGAGCCCAGTCTGCTCTGGTATTATTGTGTTCCCTGTGCTGCACCTGACATTGCTGACTGCCCTGTAACCACGTCTATACCTGACAACTCTTTCCCCTTTCTCCCCCAGCCCACAGCCCCTCTTCCTCCTAGCAGCCACCAGAATGTTCTGTGCCAAGTCTGTTTCTGGTCTGCTTGTTGGTCTCCTGTCTCAGGCCCCACATGTCTGGGAGGGAGGCCCTGTGGTCCTTCTCTGACCTGTGTTGCCAAGCACAGCACTTTTTAGGTGCAGCCATGCTGTTGCGGGTGGCGGAGTCATAGTCCCTTGTGTCCGCACCATGTCATCTTGATGCATCTGAGGTTCGTCTGTGGGTCGACACTCAGGTGCTTCCCATCAGGACTGTTGTCATAAGGATGCAGTGAACATATGATTTACTTGTCTTTCCAATGAGGTATTTTAGGCTTCTTGGGATATTTAGAAGTGGAATTGCTGGGTCCTTCGTCTCTCGTTATAGCGTAAGTATTGCTACCTTTTTCTCCATTTCAATGTTCATGAAATGTCTTTTCCCAGCCCTTTATTTTCTTTGGGGGTTTCTGAAGTGAGTCTTTTGTAAACTGCATGTGTAAAAGCCTTATTTTGTGACCCACTCAGCCAAAGCGTTGTCTTTTGATTGGAACATTCATTCCATTTGCATTTAAAGTTACTGTTGGTATGTATTTATTACCACCTTATTATTCATATTTTATATATCTTTTTTTCTTTTCCTTAAAGCCCCTTTCCTGTTTCTTGTAATACTGGTTTGGTGGTGACGAACCTCTTTAACTTTTTTTTTGGTCTGGGGGGACACGGACGAAGGGGGTTGCTGTGTGTCCCAGAGAGAATTATCCCTACAACTGGTCTGTAACAACCAACTTGTGTCAATTCCTCTCTTTCATCACCTCCCAGCCCCCTCCCCTCTGGCGACCACCAGCTGTTCTCTGTTGAGTCAGTTTTGTTCCTGTCTTTATGCTCTTTAGAGCCTACAGACAAGTGAAATTGTGTGGTTTGCCTTCCTCTGAGCTCACTTAGCATAATTACACCTAGCCTGTACGTGCTGCCACAGAAAGGAAGCCCCCCTCATTCTTCATGACTGAGTTACATTCTACTGTCCGCAGACACCCCGGATTTTTACCCACGTCTGCTGACAGGCACTTCCACTGCCTCCGTATCTTGCCTGTTGTAACTACTGCAGTCAACTCAGGAGTGCATTTATTTTTTGAAATTAGTGTTTTGGGTTTCTCTGGATAAATATCCAGAAGTGCGATCACTGGGTCAAAGGCAGCTCCACTGTTAACTTTTTGAGGACCCCATACTGTCCCCCACAGCAGTTGGCACTGGTAAGTGGGCGCGGGGGGGGGGCAGACCACAAACGGGGGCCTCAGGAGGGGCCCAGGGAGTTTTTATGAAATTCTCGAGGACATCCGCTAAGAGGGGCGGGGTTTCCATGCTGTCTGTATGAATATGTTGTGTTCTCTAGTAAAATGTAAACACTGATTAAAATATCAGTTAGTTTGGTTTAGGGTTCACTGTGTTCTCCAGCAGTTCCTGGGAAATGTGGGAAGTCACAGCACCTGAACCCAGGGTGAGGACAAGACGGGTCCACAGCTGTGCGTATGGGCAGTCACACAGGTGAGAAAAACACAAGAGTAAAACTGTTTCACACACAAATGTGAACCTGTTTCTGCCCCAGTCTGTACAGAGGGGGATTTCTGGGCAGAAAGGAAAACAAAACAGCCTTTGTGTCGTGACATCGGGGCTCAGTGTGTGTTAGCTGTGGTAAAAGTTTCTGCTGGCTCCTCCTCCTCGCGATCTGGTCAGTAACACTGGAGGACGGCGGTAGACGGCGGGCAGGTGCCCGGGAGAATAGCTGATGGTCCAGGTCCCTAGTGCCTCCGAGGCCATGTGTGCCCACGGGTCCTCCCAGACTATGGTGACAAGAACAAAGGCCTGACGCGCACGGGTTTCTGCACGAAATTATTATAGAAAATGCCCCAGGTTCTTGGCTCACGGTCATTCCACACAAATGCAGATGGAGGCCCGTGGGCGCGGCCAGGGCAGGCAGGGACCCCGCACGGAGGAGAGTTCGCCCGGCCCCAGCCACCTCGCCACGCCACGGAAAGCACGGTCTTCTTTCTCCAGATTTCAGGTGAACAACGTCACTGTTTTATTCAGCATTATGGTACAGAACAGTTCTATATCAATTACTAAAAGAATTAAAATAATTCCGAAAGACATCCTGCATCCCTTCCTGTGACCTGAAAGCTGTAGTTTCCTGCCAATCCACACAAATCACCAGGTGCCATGTCGTGATTAGACAAGCAAGGCACAAGCCCCACAGCAGCTGGAGCTTGTGGTAAAGGACATATCGTGTCTCTCCTTAGTTAAAAAATACATAATCCTTTTATTTATATTGCAGTAAAAGAAGTGAATGCCATTGACACAGAGGACGGGAAGGGGAAGCTACTTACTTCTGAATGTCCAATAATTTAACCCTACCTGGACTTGACTTGGAAGTCAGATTGAATCTTTGGGGACACACAGGTGACAGGACTGGGGAGCAACATTCTCCACTTCCAGGCGGCCTCCCGCCTCACGGCAACACTGAGCGCGCCCTTAGCCAGCCCGGCCGCGCGGGACCGTCCCCACAGAGGGAAGACTTTGGATTGTCTATTTAGAATGCAGGTAATGAGCAATGAATCAAAATTTATTTTAAGTGCACTTTTACATGCTTTTGTTTATAAACAACGAACTTCCTAACTTTCTTGCAACAGGCTTGACTCACCATTTCTTTTGGCCAAATGCACTTTTCCCCAGTAAACGTAAAATAACAACAACGACGACAACACAGGAGAACAGAAACCACCCCCGTCCTCCCGCCGATGAGGAGAGAGGGCCGGTATGGAGTGGCCACCGCAAGACGCACGGACGACACTGGCACAAGGCTTCCACCTGCTGCGCAGGAACTAGAGGGCTTCCGAGGGCTGCAGGTGACTTTCCTGCCTCCCTTCCGTCTCTATTTCAAGGTTTTGCACAGAAAACTCTTTGGGGACTAGAACAGCAGCAAATGCATCACACTGTTTTTCAAGACTTCAAGTTTCAAAAGCAAATTTTTTTTCTTTAAAAAAAAGTTCCTGATTTGAGTTAGATACAGGGATGAAAAATAGTACATACTTACTTGAAGGTTACGGTCTACCCTCAGTGGTGGTCCTTGCCTTACAAGAGGAGTTTAGTTGGTATATATTTTTTGTCAATACTCAAAAAGGCTCAACCTCAAGCAGTAATAAACACAAGCAAAAGTGATTTAACCATTAAAATAAATATTCAGAAAAACCTCTCTGTACATACAAGTGAAAGAATAAGTAACACTTTCACGCAAAAAATAATGATAAAGGGTTTGTTCGTAAGTAACCTGCTGTCCAGCCCGCGTGTCCCCAGTGAAGAAGGGAGGCACAAACACAGGTGACTACTGCGGGTCCCTATCTTACAGCTGTGGGTACCGGGCACCACTGCCACATTCTCCCTCGTGGGACTCGGGACAGGGCACCATCTCTTCCGTCTCAATGCTCCTACAGCATGCCAAACCCTTTGGCGTAAGTGATGGCCTTCAACAACCTCTCCTTGAGTTTTTCTTTGCTTGAATATTCCGGAAGTAAAAGGACATTAAAGCAAGTATGAGACGTAGGTAACCTAGACAGAGAGAAAGGGAACAAGGTGAGTCAGAGGAAGCAGTTGGGGCCACGGGACACTACTTCCCAAGGCCGTGCTGGGCACTGCGTGTGCACGGTGCAGACAGGTGTGAGTGCCGAGCACACAGACGAGCTGTGCTCATGCAGGACAGCTGCCCGACGTCCGTCTGCACTGCGCAGCTCGGTCCGCCAGGGACTGTGGTCACTGAGGGACCGCACTTGGCACTGACCTTGGAGCCCAAGCCCATTCGAGAGCAGGGTCACGGGACAGTTATGGAACTGTCACGTGGAGGTCACGTTCAAATCTGGTTCTCAGGATTCCAAAGTGCGCTTTACTCCTTATTGGCCATGCTCCTGGTGACACGACTATGTAAGTGGTTTGAGGACGGATATAATAGGTTTACATTAACACCCACATATTAAATAATGTAGACTGCTAACAGGTGTTTCTGCGCTGAGCCCGGCGGCCAGGACGCTGCTTGGGCTGGTCCTCATTAGATGCCGACACACGGTGAGCGCATGGCCCGCGTGGTGATGGTGACAGTGGAGGCTCAATAGCCTTCTCGGTCTCAGTTCAGCCATTCTACATCTTACATAACATGGTTTTCTGCGAAAAACTGGGAACCAGAACTGATTCATGCCAATCTGCAAGATCCCCAAATCAAGCGAGCCCTGCGGTGACGTCTCCCAAGGCTGGGTTTAGCCCGTGAGCTGGCGCTCTGTGGCCCCAGCCCCCACACACAGGTGGCACATGGCCCAGCCATGACTGCACCCTATTACCGTTCCGTGTCGGGGCCGTTTTTGGCAATGATCATCTTCAGCTTCCCCAGGCCGCCCACGGGCGCACGGTCAGTGCCGGTGGTGAACTGCAGGAACAGCCGCTTCTGCTCGTCCGTGAATGCATGGACGATCTCCCAGAACTCCCTACAGGCACAGACAGGCTGGGTTTAGTGTGGCCGCACCAGCAGTCACAGGCGCGGATTGGGGGTTTAGGCTCAGGAGCCCTGAGGAGTCACCTCTGGTCACCTGTGACCAGGAGTCCCATGGGTGTACATTTATCTGAAGGAAACAGTTTTACAAATATGAACCTAAGTGCCCAACAATAGAAAGTCATTATGTAAACTGTAGTCCATTAGAAATATATAATCAGTAACAAACATGACACAAATCCAAGGCCCCAACTCCACGGACTGAGCTGAGGGGAGGAGGATGTGAGACCCTCGGGGTGTGATGTCGACCTCCCGCCCTCCTCACCCTATCTGCTGGGGACCAGATGACAGGCTAGGACACACACGACCCACCCCACACCTGTCCGTGTCCCTGACATATGGCAGTGGCCCTCTGTGCACTAGAGCACCGGTATCAAGAGCAGATCTTGCAGGGAAAATGGGGGCTGGCCGTGTAGTTCCAGCCTGGCATCCTGAAGGTCAGTGGGTCCTTGTTACAGGTACTTCCTCTAACAACAAGGCCCATGCCAGGAAAGGGTGCTGGAGGGGCAGACAGAGGAGCCTGGGTGGAGGGGGCCCAGGCACAGCTGCACCCGCATTAAAGGGCATGGACCCTCACACAGGTGCACACTGTGCTACAGGGATGCAGGATGCTACCGCTGTGGGAGAACAGCTGCACGGTACCTGTGACCACTCAGTCTACAAAAACATCCAAATACATTGGAAGCAAAAACCTTTACACAAGGAAACCTCAAAGAGCCTGATGGTCTCACTGGTGAACTTCATCAAATAGTTAAGAATAAAATAATCCCAATCTTACACAGTATTTCTGGAAGTACTCTTTTCAAATCATAGGACAGGCAGCAATACTTGATAAACGTATACAAGAAAAGGAAATCACAAGTCAATGTTTCTCGTAAACGGAGATAAAACAACTCTTAACAAAATGGAGTAATTTATTTATACACTAACCACCATGACTCAGTGGGACTTACCTGTGAAGGAGAGGCGATCAGCATCGCCGAGTTCTGTGGGACTGATCACATTAGCAGAAGGGATCAGATGGGAATCCCACCACACCTCGAAACTCACTATTCCTCAAAAGCAGCTGCAGCCCTGGCTCTCAGCCCAGGGGCAGGGTGGCGGAGGGTGGGGACCCTGGTTGCCACACAGGCAGAACTGGCGGGGCATCACCAGCAAGGAGACCACGCACAGACATGCTTGAGGCTCAACGTGGTCACATGGTTCTTCCACGAATGCTGTATTTTAAAGTTTACGTTTTAAATCCAGGCTTTAAAAATAACTTATTTCCATTCCTTTTATTACTGGTAAGTTTTAGCAAAACTAAATTTTTATAGCATTGAAAATACAATTCTTCAGTGGTGTTCTATATTATAATGTTACGCTGGTCATTTTTAGTTGAAATGTATCCTAGTTTCAAAGTTTTTCATTTCACTTGAGTGACTTCTGAATTCTTTACAGAAAATAACGACAAAGCCAGATACCAATAATGCCACTTTTACATTGTATTTAATCACCATCCTAATTCTCCAACTTCCTACTACAGTGGTACCTTGAGATACAAATTTAATTCATTCTGTAACAAAGCTCGTAAGTCAGTTAACTCATATGTTAAACTGCCGACACTGGACCTGTGCGCCAAGGCGCCAACTAGCGGCAGCTTCCCGAATCATGACTCGTATCTCAGAATTTCACTTGCATCTCGAACAAAAATACGGACTGAGTCGCAGCTCGTATCTTAAAAAAAAATTTGTATGTTGGTCTGTTCATATCTCAAGGTAACACTGTAATTGTAGATGCTGCTTAATGAATTAATATTTTCATACTTATGTTGACAAAACCAAGATGCTGACTTCTGTTTGAAAGACTTTCGGGATGTCATCACCTGTGGGCATGAATCAGAAGTTGCCACACCCATCATTCCCCAAGCAGCAATTACACTATATAAAGAAATAAAATTAAGACCTTAATTTAAAAAAGCATCTCTCCATAGGAACAGCACCAATATCCCAGCTCTTGTCAGGGAAACACAGAAATGCGCCCGCATCCCACCTGAGCCGTGTGGCTCGGAGCCGCTGGGACACTTGGGGGCCCCCTCGCCTTACGTACCCAGTCCTTCATGGGTCACCTGAGACCCTCAGGCCAGTGGCACAATGTAAGCTTAAAACTGCTGCTAAAAGTGGCCAAGTGTTACTAGGAAGAGGAAACACCAGTAACTTAACAAATAGGGATAAAAATAAAAGAGTAACAAAAAAATCTATTATAAAATACTTTTTCTAGACACACTGACACACATTCTGGGGCACATACACCTGGGTCTTGGGCAGTAACTTCCAGAGCATGCCTGCAGGATGCATGTCTGTGGCCTTCTCACCTGACACGCACGGGTGCTGCAGCCGCCAGACACCGCTGTCCTCAGGGCTGGACAGCACCCCTTGGAGGAGAGAGGACAGGGAGAGTGGGAGACTGGGCACCTGCCTTGCTCTGTGAGCACTGAGGGCACAGCAGAAACACCAGCATGCACCTTGGCAGGCAGGCTAACAGGAGCCTCACATAAGGAGGGCAGCAAGAGCTTGGAGCAGAGCTCAGGAGGAGGTGTCTGCCCACCACCCACTAACCAGCAGTTAGCACCTGCCACGCATCACCTGGTGTGAGGTCATTTACACCAACACAGAAAAAAACATGCAACTCACATAAAACACTTCATTCAGGAATAGATTACAGCCATCAAAACAAGTGTCTATTCTAAACTCATTTCTAAATCTAGAGGCTGAGAATCTGTGACTGCTTATTGGAGGTGATTCCCAGAGACAAAGGCCTAAGTGTGAAGCCCACATCCCTTGGGGTCTATGTGAACGGGAGGACACCTGCCAAGGACATATCTGATACAGGGTCACAGCCAAAACATACAAACTCGTACATTTAAACAGCAAACAGACCCTCTCAAAAAAAAAAAAAAAGACAATTAAAGACAGGCAGAGGGCCTGAGCAACATCTCTGTCCACACAGAGGACATCCCGCTGTCTGACAGACACATGGGAAGACGCTCCACATCACCAATCACCAAGGAAACAGAGTAAACCTGCCCCGTCAGAATGGCTGTCAGACAACCAGCACAGGCGAGGGTGTGCGGAGGGGAGCCCCATGCCCTGCTGCGGATGCAGGCTGGGCAGCCGCGTGGACAGCCTCAGAAAGTAGAAATCAGAGCTGCCCTGCGACCATACAGGTGCAGTCTGGGTCTTTATCTGATGAAAACAAACAACTCAGGAAGATGCCCACGGCCCTTGGTCCTCAGAGCAGCACGCTCACGACGCTGGGGCACTGACATGCACACAGACGCTACGTGGCTCTGACACACAGCACAACACAGTTCGGCCACAGAAAAGAGTAAAACCTTTCCCTCTGTGACAGCACGATGGGCCCAGAGGGCATTACGCTGAGTGAAATAAGAGAAAAATACTGTATGATTTCACTTACGTGAGAAATCTAAAAGCTAACCCCCGAAAACAAAACCAAACAAACCAGAAACAAGCTCACAGACACAGGAGCTTGGTGGCTCCCATGAAGTAGGGAACCACAAAGGACATATACCCCATTGTGACCACAAGGCACAACAAACAGCCACGGGGACGGCGCCAGGCGGGTGCCGGTGGACTTCCTGTGGGGTCACTCCCGAAGTCATACAAATGTCTAACCACTAGGCTTCACACTAACAGGCACATGTCAACTAGAATAAAAATACAAAACATTTTTAATTTTAAATAAAATGATAGGAATTAAAAGGAAAATTTGGCCTCACCTGATGAGAACGGAGTCCCTGGTGTAGCCACCGTCGTACTCTGTAGTCTCTTCCAGGGCTTGGAAGTCTAGATTCTGAAAATTCAAAATCAGAGGTCTTCACTCCATCACGCCACAGCCCAGCACACCTGCACACCACAACCGCGCAATGCCTGCGCATGCGCTTGCTTACCCGGCTCCCACAGATCAGCAGCTCAATCTCCTCCGGTCTGAACAAGTACTTTAAGGGGGACTCGTTGGTCACCATGTGGAAACCTCTCCGAAAAGCCTTGAACTGCTTTTCTACCGACTTATTGAGGATGTAATCAGAATAGAGGTTGACAAATTCCTGCAGAAGACACCAACCAAGAGAACGTCTTACACACTACATGAACAAACTCAACAGGCAGCCAAACTACAGGGCTTTTAAAATTACTTCTCTATTTTCCCAGAACAAAAAATATTCAAGAATATTTTTAGAATTCAAATTTTATACATACAAAAACAAAATACCTTTAACCTTTTCACAGCTCTGCAACAGCAACGTTAACCTGCAGACAGGCCCCATACTTCAAGTAACGAATACAAGTTTCCATTTTGAAAGTTTATAAAACAAAACTGAATATAAAAAGCTGGGTGTGCACGCAGTTGTGAAGTTCCCCCACCCCCAGGTCTATGAACACACAGACATTAAGAGCCTGCCGCACGGGCCAGAGTGGGCAGGGACATCACGTGTCCTGTGCCCAGCGCACCCAGGAGCCACCTTCGGCTTCCAGCTCAGCGACAATTTGCTCCACTTGACAGGTGAGCTCCTAAACCACATCACGAAAGGCAGACGCATTCTCTATCTAACACTTTATCAGAAGTTGTAAACACTATGAACGCGTCTGTGAAGGGTAACTGTGTGTATACATCCCAACTGTCCTGCTGTGTTCTCGGTTATATTCCCTGCTTTCCAGATGCTCACCATCCTAGTCAATAGAAAACACCATGTGATTCAAGATGACTTCTTGGAAGTGGCCCTAAGCTGCATGCACATGTGCACATGATGTGCGACTGTCCTTGTGTGTGGAGACAGGGACCGTCCCGAGCCCCCCTACGCCCCACCTGGCTTCCACCACAGCCACACACTGCGACCCCCTCTCTCCATGAAGGCCAGTACCGCCCCACAGGTCCTCACACCAGGCCACACCCGGACCCGATCACGCTGGCCACTGCACTACGGGGACTTGGGCGCCTGACCTGTGGGCTCTCTGTGTGGACTACATTAGATTCTTCTTCTAAAATTACAAACAGTATGTATTTTGAAAACCTGTTCATAAAGAGACCAAGACAGTGATGTAGAAACATTCCCTACCTTTCGGTTCTCGTTCGTGATGGGGATTTTATCACCATTTTCCTTCAGATTGTACATCATGGGGTTCCCAAACAGGTCCGTCTGGGAGATCTGGAACGTGATCATCATGTCGTCCTCCACGTTCCCCTCGTACCCCAACAGATCTCTCAGGCTCTGATAGAGCACCTACCCAGACACAGGAGAGCGCGGTCAGCACACTCAGCACAGAGCGAAGGCCTACAGTGTGCAGCTCTTCTCGGAGACCAACACTCTGACAGTACGAGATGAAACCCAGCTAGCATCCCCTGCCTCCCACAAGTCTACAAAACTAGAAGCTCTGGCTCAGTGGTAGAGCGTTGGCCCAGCATGTGGATGTCTCAGGTTCGATTCCTGGTCAGGACACACAGAAGAAGCATCCATCTGCTTCTCCACCCTTCCCCCTCTCCTTTCTCTGTCTCTGTCTTCCCCTCCCGCAGCCAAGGCTCCATTGGAGCAAAGTTGTCCTGGGCGCTGAGGGTGGCTCCATGGCCTACGCCTCAGGTGCTAGAATGGCTCCTGTTGCAACGGAGCAATGCCCCAGATGGGCAGAGCATCGCCCCCTGGTGGGCATGCCAGATGGATCCAGGTCAGGCGCATGCAGGATTCTTGTCTCTCTGCCTCCCCACTTATCACTTCAGAAAAATACTAAAATAAAAAACTAAAGTAAAGGCTGGGTTATTGCCAAGGCCCCCCACCAAGAGAGTGCGGTCAGCACTGTGGCCCCGAGTTGCAGCTCTGTGGACTTGGGGACAGCAGACACACCACCTGCCACCACCAAGCCCTTCACACAGGACAGCACCCCCCTCACCAGGCAATCTCACTACTCCATTAAAAATCAAACTGACCCGATGTTTAAGAACCCTACACAATCAATCTCATAAAGCCTGCTTGCTGACTGGTCTTGCTATAAAATTTCCCCTCAGGTTTTAAAAGTGTTTAAGGCACTTCAGACAATAGTAACAAGATTCAACAACAGTCACAAAAGTAGTGAGAGGAATGACTTACAGGGTGAGAGTCTCCGAGGTCTCGGAAAGTTCCTTTTTTCCCCATTAGCTTCCTGTAGACAACCATGGGAAAATGCACATCCAGTATACAGTTATTGTAAATAGCCAGACCCAGTACAATGCCAATCAGAGTGAACTGACCCTCAGTTTCAAAAGAGGACGGATTAAACCAAAACAATTTTGTAGATTCATCATATGTGAACATACCTATAAGAAATGATTTTTAAAAATACATTACTCTTATATTTTATTAAAGACCAATGAACAATACAAATACAAAATAATGAATACAAGTAAACTTATACGCAATAGGTTATAAAACATTTTTTTTTCTCTATTACATTAGCACTTGAGAAACCAAAGTTCAAATACATTATAAACTGTGGCAAAGGCAGGACTTTATATATTTAAAGGCAAAGAAACAAAGTAATAAGGACTTTTTATGGCATTTTCCAAGAAGTTTGGGGAAATGTTCATTAACTCCAAGTTCTCTAATTTTCTATGAACACAATGCAGTGCATTCACATTCCTACTTTACTGAATCACTGGAAAATGGTTATCATATTTGAAAATATCTCACTTATAAACATTTAATCCATACATTGTTTAAAAATTTGGATTTAAGAAAAAGTTTGTTTTATTCAGAGTTGCACATGGTCCCATGAAGGGTCCCAGCACCTTTCTAACCAAGTCAGGTGAGGCCAGATACGTAACAGGTAAGTTTCGTAGACTCGGATCATATCCAGAACTCAGCGCTGCTTAACATGCATGTTAATCATGAGCAATGCGCACAAGAGCAGTTGTATCTGCAAGCCTCTCTCAGGCTCTTGTGGTCTCTGCTACTCAAAACACAAGCTTGGGGACCTTCTTTTGTGTCACTCATTTAAAAATAGTGTGTTACCTTCCTCCCTTTAGAGGAACATCCAAGGAAAAGGTTAAAAAATCTTGTAATTGAATTTACAACTTTTTTTTTATTTTACTAAAATGGTTTTCAGTAGACACTTGAAACCAAATAAAAACAGTTGAAGAATTAGATCTAAAAGGGGGGGGAGGATAACTAGAACAAACTTCAGAGATGGTTCAGCACACAAATCCATTTTAAGATTTTTAACAGCTTAAAAATAGTTCTTGATTTTTATTTAGAGTTCAATGTGAAAGGAACTTTAAAATGTCCCATTCATCACAAGAGCATAAATTAAGTTAGGATATTTTTTTAATGCAATTTAACGTTCCTAACAGTTTGAATATTCACTTTGTACTTCTTACAGGCCTAAATTACCACACACATCGGCATGCTAAAAGTTTCACTTAGTTAAAAATACAGTATTAACAGAATCAAAATTAGTCTAAAATAATTGTGATTAATAAATTTGATGCCGTTTCACAAATGTATGCCTTTGGTCTCAAAAGCAACAAACTAAAATTAGTCACCATTAATATGACACAGGTCACTCTTCTCATCTCTGTGTGGGAAAGCAGGAGGAGATTCCATTTTGGACACATTTTTTTCAGGTATCAGGAAAAAACACCATGAAGGGTGTGGCTCTTCTAGAATTTTCTTTTTTTTATTTCTCTGCCATCATCTCAGTTACCATACACCAAGCAAAATGTGTTGTGTGTTTTTTCTTAGAAGCATTTCTGCATGTAATGTAAATATACTTTATCGCTAATGTTTAACATTTCTAGTTACCTAGGAATCTAGTTCTAAGGTTCGACGAGTTTACAAAGCTGGCACATTAATTTTGTCTCAAAAGGGCATGGTTTATGTGTCTTGGTTTACTCTGAACAAAATACATACAAGTGAGATAGTATTCTGATTACTAATTAACAATAGCTAGGATACAGTCTTACTACAGCTCTATTTGTCACGAACTCAACATGTCTAGTTACACCACATACACACACACACACACGACCCTCTGAGTCCAGGCACAGAACAGTGGACCCCTGTGCATGCTGAGCCTGTGGATGGCCCACCCTCACGGTTCTGAGCGCATGCCCAGGGCCAGCCTTTCCATGTAACTGTCACGCAGTCAACTCTAAAAGTGAGCACACCCGGCACCAGGGGCTCTCCTGGAAAAGTGCTGCCCAGCCCCCACCCAGTGCTTCTCCTCCCCACCCACCTGCTCCACCTTTTGGGGGGACCCCGGTTCCCCTACTCTGGGAGCAGGTGTGATCAGGTGAGGGACAGAAAAGATTCCGCATTCACTGCGGGCCCCCCCTTGCTGACGGAGCAGCCAGGGCGCTGCCACGAGATGGCCTCTGGTCAGACCGGGAGTCTGTGACTTTATTTCAGGAATGCTGGGAGTCTGATGAATGTCCTAGACTAAGGAGAGCAAACAAACCCTTTCACTGGGCCACTCCAACGTGTTTTCAATCATGCTTACCTAAGAGATCATCTCTGTGAAAGTACCCGGCTCAGAAATCTAAGCAAGACCCTGACTAAGCATGTGACGTCAGCCAGTCCCAGATCCCACATTCAGTCGGGACCGTGACCCTGAGTGGCCCACACCAAACCACCGAGGACATTTACAAACCCAGGCGGACTAGCTCTTAATCCTAAAAGACAGGACACCGTGACAGAGCACTGCAATATTTACCAATGTCGGGATTGAAGATTTCCTCCACAACCAGCTGAAAGAACTCTTTGGAAACACCTCCCTCATCCACTCCTTGTTCTCCTTCAAACTCCACATAGAGCTGCTTCTTCAGGTCCGCGGGATTCTCCATGGCAATCATCTCCAGCTGGAGGGAGCAGACAGGGAGGTGACTGCAGCGGCTGGAGGGACAGGGCAGGGCGCGAGTGCAGAGAGCCCGCCACAGCTCCTGACTTGGGGTCCGCATGGAAAACAGAAGCAAACTGATAAAAAGCCAGTGAGGACGCGGGCTTCGTCCCGTGGATGGAAGCTGGCACAGAATCGCAGAAGGGTGGCTCTAACCACTGATGTCCTATGACATTAGCATGTCGTAGAAAATCAGAATCGCATGTTCTGTTCCGTGTGGCCAAGAAACCTAGGCTGGAGGGGTGTAAGTGATCAATTTCAGCCAAGACAATGGAATAGAGCAGTTTGACTTCAACACTGCTTGCTATATAGAGTACAGTAGTTTTTCATATTAGAATAGAGGCTCAAGATGTAATTCTTAATATCTATTGAGCCATAAATTAAATAATTTCAATTAAAAACATACTAGATGAGCAGGGAAGGCACTGATCTCTTACAATCATGCTTCAGTGGTATAAATCACCACTGTTTAGTGACTCAGAACGCATTTTTACATCCCCTTATTGTTAAAAGCAGCAGATGAAACCTGGCTTGCTCAGATCCTTCCTCTTGACTTCTGATAAGTTACCGAACCCCTAGTAGCTGCCGTTTCAACTGTAAATCTTTACCAGTTACTTCCCGTTATCTGTAGAATAATGAATACACACAGTGATTAATCTGTCATTGTGGGAGGAATCATACAATCACCAGATTATAACATGAAATATTTATACTACAACTTGTAGTTTTATGCATCTGAAATTTACTAACAGCACGCCCGACTACCGTCCGCCTTATTTACTAAATTAACTTTAAATGCCTTCTGGCTGTTCAATTGCCAAAACAGAGTTATTTAAGGATGCTCAGCTCAGGTTACTGGCAACCGTTCCAACTAGAATTTTGAAAGTATTTTTGGGGTAATGAAGACATGAATGTATTAGGTCCTAAAGGAATCACTTGGGTTAAAGGAACTGTTTTAGACATTCTGCTGTGTCCGTAAGAGACACACAAGTTCATGGATCTCGCTGGGGGCAGCCCAGCCCATCGCGTGGCGTGGCGTGGCGTGCCACACCACCTGCTGTCGAGTTTCTGCAGGGCCCCAGGGTAACAACACATCAGCACACAGCACTCCATGCCAGGCGCTGTTCTAAGAACTTTATACTTTATACACATCATCACTGAACTTCCAGCGCCACCTCACGAGGCTGGCAACACTGTCTGAGAGCAGGACATTTGGGGACCTGCTGCAGTGGGTCAGCAATGGCTGAGAGGAGGGAGGGTCAGTCCCGGCAGGGGGCTCCCGACTCCTGCACCACACTGCCCCACCCCACCTCTCACCAGAGACCAGGGCTCCTTTTGAAAAATTGAGTGATTTAAATTTTCTTCTTTATGCTTTCCTGTATTTTATTTTATTCTTTTTACAATAAATGTATATTAGTTTTAGAAGCAGGATGTATTCAAATGTAAATATGTAAAAAAAAAAGAAAGAATGGTTTGAAAAGCAGATAGCTACTGAATCCTGCAAGTGAAAACTTCCCCTGATTACTGGTTTTCGGTCTTTCTCAGATATAAATATGTGGGTCTGCAAAATGCTGTGTCATTTTGTGGTAAGGTACCAAAGAACTGTAAAACTTAGTATTGGCAACCCCATTTTAAAGAGGAAAAGTCAGGCATTGAAAGAATAAAGGTTGTCTGAAGAATTTCCTTTTCCTTTCAATAAGAGACAATATTTACATGTCCTACACTGATTTTAACTCTTCCTCCCTCCCTGGAGTCCCGAGTGTAACATACACATCTAGACAAAGGAATGGGAGGTAGACACTAAAAGATTTGTGAATGTCTTTAATATGTAAAACGACATTACTATTGTGTTACCTTGTAAGTTTTAATATGTAGGTATGTTTTTTATAGATCCCATAGACAAATGTTATAAGCTTGTTAATAATTGACTACTGTGTCATGCTCTCCCTCCTTTTCCCCCAACCTGTATGTGATCAAGTCTATATAACTAGCCTCAGAGCTCTGACACTACATGATTTGGGTCAGCAATACTCCGTGTAAGTCATATGCAACTGGCTTATTAATAAATCACCTCTTAAAAATTCTTCTGTATCCTGCCTTGGTGTCTCTTTGAATTGTGGTAACATATATACCATAAAATTGAGCAGCAAGCATTTTGACAAAGGCCATTGTCATGTAACAGACGTTTATTTTTCTTAAAAATAACCACTCTCAATCCAGTTAAAGGATTAAACTGTAAAGATATATCACTTTATGTAAGAGATGCATACCATTTAAAAACTGACTTTTAAAAATCAAAAGCTGTCTTGAACGAAGAGGGATACTTGGAAATGGGCAAAACAGGTTAAGGAGACTTCTGGAAAGAATTTGTATGCATTCTTGAGATTTTAGTCCATAGACCTGAATTCTCAGATGTAGATTTCTTTACAGTAGGGTATATTTTACATTAATGGGGAGACGAACAGGAGACACATTCCTGGGGGGTGGGAATTAAAACGCAGGTCAGTGCAATGACATCCACCTCTTCTCTACAGGACTTCCCCTTCAGACTAAGACTCTTGATTTCATCACTTGTTCAGTAGAATGATTTTCAATTTCCGAACTTGTAATTGGCCGTGATGATGAAATCCTAGAGAACATTTTTTTTTAGAAGAACTGACCCATCATCTAAGCATCCCCTGAATCAGGAAGAGAGGATGACAGCTCACTATAAAAATACAACGCTCACCATGCTGACAAGAGCCAGGAGGGAAACCCCTTCCTTTAAAAATCCGACAGTAATCTGGGCCACTGCTCATGTCAGACCTACCGTCCTCCATTGTTGTAAAAAAGCCCTTCATGAAACAGAAATGGAGGAAGGAGCAGCGCTGCTCAAGTGAAACGGACCCTCTATTCTTAAGAATACCTGGGCCCTTAGCAATGGCCGCATTCTGCTATCAGGTTACTTACCAGACTTAGACTCTGTGACACCTTCTGCTTATGAGCACGTGTAAACCACCGACTAGCAGAAGGGGATTCTTAGATTATCTAGATAGATTTCACTTTTCCATTTCTCTATGAGCATTTTTATCTGAAATCCCTGCCTGCGTTCTTCTCCTTCTGCCACTGAGCCCTGTTGGTCAGAAGCTCTGAGCTCACTCTCCTCCTGTGTCAGCTTCACTGCTTATTACACAGCACTGAGAATCCACACATGCGCGCCTAGTTCAATCTCTAACTCTAACTCTAACATCTCCCCCTTTTTAACTAACTTTAGAGAGAGGAAGGGAAAGAGAGAGAGATAAACATCACTTTGTTGTTCCCCTTATCTATGCACTCATTGGCTGATTCCTGTATGTGCCCTGACTGGGGATCAACCTCACGGCCTTGGTGCATCAGGACGATGCTCTAATCAACTGGGCTTCCTGGCCAGGGCAGAAAAATCTCTTCCTTTCGAAAGAGAGGGGGCCCACTATAAAAAACAACCAATTCTTTGCGGAGCACACCAATGACACTGGACAGGCACAACTAAAGGATAATATTTATATTTACAAAAAACAAAAAACAATCCAAGTGTTCCTACGTTGCACACCACCATCCCCTTTTCCTTCTTCAGGGTCTCTTATGACACGAACTCACTGAACCGCAGCACACAGGTCAGGGGTTCGGTCTGGCACTGACCCTGAGACAGGAGCCGCACTTACCCGGACGAGGGCATCGTCGATGATGTGGTCGCGCCGGACCTTGAGCCGCAGGTAGGGGTTCAGCTGCTGGCCCTGCACGAGGCTGTAGAGGACGGTGATCCTCCGCTCGCTGTACATGCGGATCCTGTTATCATAGTAAAGCCCCAGGTTCTTGGTGACAGCGTTCAGGATAAAGGGACACGTCATGAATGAGAACTTGTTCTCGGTTTCCACTTTGAAGAAAGTGTAATCTTTGTCCATCTCCAGCACGTCGTTCAGTGGCTCGTTGATGAACTCCTCAAAGGGGATTAGGGGCCTCCGGCAGTCCAGGGTCTTCACGCCGAGCTCGGTCTCAAGTGGGTCCACGCGCGGGCCCTTCTTGTTCCTCCTCTCCTCACCCAGCAGTTCCTGCAGCGTCAGCTCGCTGGACTCGGGCAGCGGCTCCTCATCCTCATCCTCGTTGTGCTCGGTGTCCACCTCCCCTCCCACGACGTTCGCATAGTACACCATCTTCAGGCACTTGGATGCCGCGACGATGGCATCGTCGTCATTGACCAGGTTGCGCTCACTCACAAGGTTGCGGTTGTTGAACTCGTTGCTGATGACCTTGTAGGTGATGAGCTGCTGGAAGGTCTCCATCATCCTGCGGATCTGCTCAGCGCTATACGTGGCCCAGAGGCGCACCAGCCGTCCCTGGGCCGCCAGCGGCAGCCTGCTCATGGCCTTGCAGAAGAGTGGCAGGGCCATCTCCAGGTACTCAGGGCTGTGCAGGTTCCTGTTCTCCATCACGATGATGAACAGGTTCAGGTAGCTGGGGTCCCTCGAGTACACGTTGTGGTAGGTCAGGTCGCACTCCACGTTGGGCGACAGGTACACGAGGGCGTTGAGAAAGGCGGTTTCGATCTTCTCGTTGGACAGCAATCTGGTGTAGACCCTGCGGACGGCCTCGATGTCCACAGACACGTCCTCGGGGCAGAACTTCTGGGAGTTGTCGCCCGGGGAGCCATCTCGAACCCTGGAGGATGATGCCTCGGAGTCCTCATCCATGGCGGCAGCAGAGCAGGCAGCCTTCTCCTCCTCGTCCTCATCCTTGTCCTCGTCCTTGCCCTGCAGGGACTTGAGCTCCTCCTTGGTGTGTTGCTTCAGCTTCCGGAAGCTCTGCACCAGCGCCTCGGCGCTGGAGAACACGCGGCCGATGACCCGGATCAGGGGTGAGTAGTCTTCCCGCTCGCGGCACAGCTCCAGGATCTCATACACCACGTCCTCTGTCAGGTGCGTCACGTCTGGGGGCAGGAGAAAGCGCTTTTACTGCCAGGGTAGTATGTGAATGTTTATTTACTTGAAAGACCCTAACACTTTGTATTCAACACTATTTATGACTTACAACTCTTTTTTTTTTTTTTTTTACAGGGACAGAGTCTGAGAGAGGGATAGATAGAGATAGACAGACAGGAATGGAGAGAGGTGAGAAGCATCAATCATTAGTTTTTCGTTGCCGTTGCGACACCTTAGTTGTTCATTGATTGCTTTCTCATATGTGCCTTCAGCAGACCGAGCCGCCCCTTGCTGGAGCCAGCGACCTTGGGTCCAAGCTGGTGAGCTTTTTCTCAAGCCAGATGGGCCTGCGCTCAAGCTGGCGACCTCGGGGTCTCGAACCTGTGTCTTCCGCATCTCAGTCCGACATTCTATCCACTGTGCCACTGCCTGGTCAGGCGACTTACAACTCTTAGAAAAGAAAGTAATACCTAGGTTCATCAAAATATGACACTCGCCTATTTTTAAATAAACAATGAACAGCAACAACCTCACTCACTTTTTACATTGTTTCAATAACACGAAACATGTAATAAGCTCAAGTACCCTTCATGGTACCAATACATGTCTGCACATGTCGCCCGGGGGACACAGGCCAGGAGGCCATGGGCTGATGGTCCTGTGCACCCTTCATGATCCGCATACACATCCGCACGTGTCACAGGGAACACGGGCCAGGAGGCAGCGGGTTGATGGTCTCGTGCACCCTCCACGGTCTCTGTACACGTCTGCACAGGCCTCATGGGGGATACGGGCCAGGAGGTTGCAGGCTGCCAGTCCCGTGACTGTCCACCCCTCGCCGTGTGCCGCACAACTATGATCTCAAGAGCACAAGGGCAGGTGTTCAGAAGATTCCATCAGCATCCCCTTGGAAGTAGCTCCGTCCTATTTGTCTGTGTGAAAACCAAACCAGGTCCTGCTGAGCCCCCCCCCCTTTTATTGTTCTATGGGGGGAAACTCTGGGTGAGAAGGACCCCCTATTCCCTAAGCCCTGCCATCAACAGAGCTCACAGGGTGAATGGACACAGTCAAGAACAGTAAACAGCGAGTGGGGAAAGACACTGGTGAGCAGACAGCGTCACAGACCACTAGGTGGTCCCCGAACCTATTTCTTCTCCTTACTGGGAACAGAGTTGGCTGAGGCTATGTCCCTCTGGTTAACGAGACAATGGCCCGGGCGTCCCTGAGCCACGTGCTGAGGACAGTGGGCCACTGCTGCCACCTGACACAGGACCTGCCCATTTGCACCATCTGGCCGTCAGAGGACGTGGGCTCAATGACCAGGCACAGGGCCGCACTCCAGGTGATGTGGCTGAGTTTACATGGACACAGTCATGGAAACCTTCTAGAAAACCGAAGCTGCAGTATCTGTGTGAACCAGCCCCTCCTCCTTGTAATGGGCACCCCCTTGGGAACAGGACCAGACTCCGGAAGCTGCGACACTGTCCACTGTGTGGACACTTTATGCACCAGGAGGGTGAGCTATGGTCCGCTTCCCCGTCAGCAGTGAGTTCACACTCCTCAGGGAATGCTGCTGTACGCCTCAGCGTGTCTAACGGCTCCGCCCCCAACACGAGCTCCTCCTGCAGAGTACAGTCCCCTCGGGAAGCCTGAGCCGTTGGTCATTCAGAAACCTGACTATCCTGTTACTAGTGCTGGTTTCCTTCTCCGAGGATCAGAAAGCTCAAAGTTGAGGATTAAAAACAAAAAGAAAATGTTTATTTTGGAATACAGGACCACAGTGAAAACAGTCGGGCTAGGAGTGGCGGTGATGGTGCAGCACTGTGTCCGTGGGTGCCTGGGGACAGGGGACCGGAAGGACAGGTGCCGTCCCAGAGCACCTCGCTGGAAACAGGACTCCCCCCACAGGGTGCGGTCCCCCTGCTCAACAGCTGACACAGACTTGGTGGTTTAGCTGAGATGAACTAGGGGAAATGTTTAGAAAGTGCCCCTGAAAAGCCGCCAAAACCTCGGCCGCCACCAAGCGTCAGCCCCACGGCGTGGTCTCATCCCAGCTACAGGGCGGGACAAACCAACAAGGCCTCGTGTGTCCCTCACACGTCCACTCCAGCCACACCCTCCCAGGACCGGCACTCACCTCTGAAGTCGTCTCTCATCCCCAGGCCGTCCCGTCCGTGCATCTTGCCGTCGGGGCAGGCGTCCGCGCCCTTGGCGTTCTCCAGATAGGCTGAGCCCGCACCTTTCTTGGAGGGGTGAGGGTCACAGAGCTGCGCGTTAACCTTGTAGAGCTCAAGGGCCTTGATAGCAGCAGCATTGTTATCCATGCGCAGGAAGGACGGGCAGGAAGCGCAGAACTCATTTGTGCAGGCCTCATTGCCGCAGCCCTCGGTCAGCTGGTGGTAGTAGCGTTCTATCAGATGCTTTGCAGCGGCTCGCTTCCTGCGCAAACATCCAAACAACAAAAGTGAGTGCAGCCACGAGAGCTCAGACCGGCTGTTAGTCACACACAGAGTAGGGAACTTGCACACGAGATGAGAGCACACGCATCTAGGGACCCGCCCCATCTAAGGACCCGCCTTTCTAACCTGTGTGCACGCGGGAAGTATTGCCTGCGGAGAGCACGATCGCGCTGTGACAGGACACGCCCCCTCTGGTCCACTGGCTAATGGACCGAACCCATGCCCATTATAGGGGAGCCACAGGCTTACGGCTCTGGGTTTCATCTCATCACTTTATACATGGACAGTAAGAAAATGCATCTACTTAAAGCATCAGTCCAGCTTTCTTTTATACAATCGCAGTTTTTACTTCAACAGTTCATAACACAACTGCTTCAGAGTTAAGACAGAAGTTCTTTCTGGAAAACATGTCCCCTCCTAGTTATCTTCCATATGGGAGATTGAGAAGTACATTTATAAATGAAATGTCTAATACTGAGTTATCACACAATGTTGAAACTAAAATGTATTGTTGAACTTCCTCATTAACCTCCTGTCATGGGAACACAAAGTACTTTAAGTTCCCTCAAGGGAAAAATCTTCTGTCCCTGTGCCTATGTGAACGTTCGTATCTTGTCCCAGCAGGGCAGGAAGAGACTGAGGACGGGCCGCGACTCTTGCCGGGCAGGGAGCGAGCTGCACTGTCTCCTCTGCCTGTGTGCCTCTGTTGGGGCCACATGGTCTGAGGACAGCACCACAACTCAAGTCATCAACCACATTCCCAGGAGCGACTCAGAGCTACTGCCTCTGGCACCAGGCTCATGTGCACAGGAATAAGGACTGCACTTCATCAAAACCATAGAAACTTACCTAACTCAGTCCTCAAACTGTCCCCACCATTAGCTCATGGCCGTGACGTTAGCTCACTGGCCAGCAGCGTTTGAGTTTGCATCTCGTTAACCGCAAGACACGTCTTGTTAGCCAGGACAGAGCCAACACCTCACAAGGCAAACAGGCAGCAGAAAAGGGGACACATTATGAAGCCCCATTTTCCCTGAAAAGCAGGACTTTGTCTCTGAACTACCAAAGTGACAAAGAGTGACAAGGCAAACACGATTTATGCAGGTATTTCTTATTTTTCACACGACACTTTCCATGCAAAGTCACCCCTCACTGCATGCAAGTAAAAGAAAAAGGAACCCTCCCAAAATACTTCAACACTGCATGAACAAGGTAATTATCATGTGCAGCATAACATAAATTTCTGAAAACTAAAGATTATTATTCTGGACACATTTCTATGCCGACTAAAGTGACCACAGGAATGGGAGTGCGCCCTCTGCTGGTAGGCAGAGGGGAGGCGGCAGCCCGCCCCTGCAAGGACGGGCTTGCTGGGGGCTGGACTGGTACCGTCTCCTCCTGGGAGGGCGAGCCTGCACAGCACGTGTAGTAGCTGAAGTCTTCAAAACGCATCAGAATGAACCGTACAAGTGACAGGTTCAGTGTGGTAAATAACTGGACGACTGCAAAAATGCACTGTTCCTATGAAATCTGAAAAAATCAGCGTGCCCAATGATCGAGGATTGCTAATAATGAATGCCGTTCACAAAGGAATAAAGAAAAATGACCGAGACCTGAACTCAGCCGGGGCAGTCTCCCTCACGCGTCACAAACACCCAAGAGTCGGTGACAGATTCGTAGGTGCAGGACTACGCCACTTTTATTTCAAAGTACTAACAGTCATTTTCTCCGAATAATGCAACTGAATGGGTTTTTGAAATTCTTGTATCTTTTCGCTTTTATTTATTTCTCCCACTACAAACATGCTACTCAAGATTAATACACATGAATGGAAAGAATGTGAATGGTGTTAAAAGTTCACATACATGATTTCAGTAGTCTCAAGGTTTACAAAATCGTCCTTATGACTTTTTAAAAATTATCAAAAATCAAAATACCAAAACATTCTAGCTCATTTTTCAATAAAATGTGAGGTTTTGTCCTTTATTCTTTTTTTTTTTTAAACTTCTTTTTATTTTATTCAGTTTAGAGAGGAGACACAGAGTGAGAGAGAAAGAGAAAGAGAGAAAGAGGGGAGGAGCTGGAAGCATCAACTCCCATATGTGCCTTGACCAGACCAGTGCAGGGTTTTGAACTGGCGACCTCAGTGTTCCCAGGTCGACGCTTTATCCACTGCGCCACCACAGGTCAGGCCTGGTTTTGTCCTTTAAAACAGAACACACACACAAGCCCCAAGCCAACGTGTGTAGAGCACCCAGGAGCGGGGCCCTGGGTCAGGACCGGCGGGCTGGGTCAGGACCACGCGGGCCCGGTTCCCACTCAGCCGTGTGGTGCCGAACCAGCCATTCTCCTGCCCCAGTCTCCCGTCTCCAACACTCCCCTTGTTCTAAACGTCACGTAACACGTGTAGGGAGGTGAGAGAAGCAACACTGCCCGACCCCCGATGACGTACTGGACAAGCGGACATAGGTCCTATCCGCCCGAGTCCTGACTCCATGCGGACGCCCACAGTCCTCTGGACAGTGGGGGGTGAGACACGCACACGGCCATGCAGGATGGGGCAGAGCCAGGAGGGCGGGGCAGAGCAACACTGTCTGCACAGCTGACCCACTTCAGACTAACCCTGTTGGTCCTACAACAGTAGGAGCAAAAATATTTATGAATAATGTGCCTCATGTGAGCCTCACATGCACGCACGGTGTCTGGCACCATGCTACTCTACAGAATGAGCACATCCACTCCACGTAGTGGTGCTTTGCAGAGACGCCCCTGCGGGAGCCCGTCACCCCACAATGAGGCGCTTGCCCAGGGAGGACACAATGCCCTGCCACTGACTGACTACGTGGCCCTGCACGAGTTCCTGGGCCTGTTTCCCTGTCTGTAAAGTGACCGCATGCAGAATGACTACCCACCTGGGAGAGGACGATAAGCTGAAAGCACAGAGCCCCCAGCGCACTACCTGGCACACAGGGCCAGGCAGAGCTGCTCTCACAGTCACCACTTCCCTCCTTCTCCCCCACACCCCCCACCCCCATGTTGGTCACTGACACTGTGCTCAGGGCACTCACACAATAAGCCGCATATCTAACAAGAGCTCTAAACCCAGGCCTGACCAACACGTGGGCTTTAGCACCCCCAAAGGGAGGGGGTCCCTCCAGTCAGGGGAGAGGGGCTGTGTGATCTGCTTCTCCACCCAGGGACTAGCACAGAGCAGCTGCCCTCAGGCAGGACTGAAAGGAGTCCCAACAAACCTTTTATCAATGGGACCTTCCTCCCTCACCAGGGCGACACCCTGAACTATGTGCATGCGTTCTGCCTGTTTACTGGAAGAGTGGACAGAGGCCTCTAGGTGGGAAGGAGCATAATCACAGCAACAGTCTGGTCAACGCCCTACCCAGGGGGAACAGCCCAGCCTGCTCGTGTCCCACAGCCTGCAAGCTAAGAACAGGGTTCACAGGTACAAGTGGTGGGACACGTCAGAGTAAAAACATTCTGTGACGTGGGGAAGTTGTAGGAAATTCAAATTCCAGTGTCCCAGCTGCTTCGTTTACAGACCGTGCACAAGGCGGTCACCCTGCCACGGCACAGTGTTGCCCATGGAGCTTAAAATAAACGCCACCTGGCCTGAGTCTTTATATAGAGCTGAGCCTCTGCTCTCAGGGGCCCCTCCTGGCCGATCTGCAGCACTCAGTGTCGCCAGTGTATGCCCTCCCCAGTCACAATGACAGAAAGTGGGGTGGGGATGGGGGTTTGGGGAACAGGAAGGAGGAGACACAGAGCAGAGGAGCAGTGATGTTCAGTGACACCATCATCCAGGAGGGGAGTGGCACCTGCTGCCGTTCCCCCACACCTCACTGACCTGTGTCACCATCCAAAACACACACCAAGCATTTACAACAAGCAGCTTTTCCCTGAGAGGGTGCCTGCCCATCAGGTCAGTGATGAGCGCCGAGCGAGGCCGGGGAGGCGCTCAAACCTGGGCAGACGCCTAAAGACCTCATGCATTTCAAACTGTATTTCCCAGTTATTCATCCTCCTTCTGTGACTCAATCAGTGACACAATCCTATGCAAATGTCCTACGGAATAAACCATATGAGGGGCCAGAGATACTTTAGAAAACTTGATAGAAATCTTTTCAAAAATAGTTTCACCTTGGCCCTGGCCAGCTGGCTCAGCGGTAGAGCATTGGCCCGGCGTGTGGATATCCTGTGTTTGATTCCCGGTCAGGGCACACAGGAGAAGCGCCCATCTGTTCCTCCACCCTTCCCCTCTCCCTCTCGCTTCTCTTTCTTCTCTTCTCTTTCTGCAGCCATGACTCGACTGTAGTGAGTTGGCCCCGGGCACTGAGGACAGCTCCATGGCCTCCACCTCAGGCACTAAAATAGCTCGGTTGCCGATCAATGCAGCAAGGGCCCCAGATGGGCAGAGCATCGCCCCCTAGTAGGCTTACCAGGTGAATCTCGTTTGGGGCACGTGCGGGAGTCTGTCTCTGCCTCCCCTCCTCTCACAGGTTAAAAAATGCGTGTGTGTGTGTGTGTGTGTGTGTGTGTGTATAGTTTCACCTTAGGAGAGAAGTGTTCTGATATAAGCAATTAACTTTGAAATGCACTAAAAGAAAGATGAATGAGAAGAATTAATGGTAGACTCTAGACAGCAGGCATGTGGTGTCAACTGTACAATTCTGTCAATCTGGCTGCATGTCTGGTTTAAAACAAAAACACCCGGAGACACTGTTGCATCCTGCAGCCTTTCAGAGCACAGGTCAAAGGACAAAGGGGCTGGTCTTGGCAGCAGCAAAAATCAACAATGCCTGGGCCACAGGCACCACCACCACCTCTGTGGACTTTAAATCTAGTGTCAGGGACTTAACAAAAATCCAATAGTGGCCCTGACCAGTTGGCTCAGTGGTAGAGCATCAGCCCAGCGTGTAGAAGTCCTGGGTTTGATTCCTGGTCAGGGCACACAGGAGAAGCGCCCATCTGCTTCTCCAGCCCTTCCCCTCTTGCTTCTCAATCTCTCTCTTCCTCTCCCGCAGCCAGGGCTCGACTGAAGTTGGTCTGGGCGCTAAGTACAGACTCCATGGCCTCCACCTCAGGTGTTAAAATAGCTCAGTTGCCGAGCAACAGAGCAATGCTCCAGACCAGCAGAGCATCTCCCCCTAGTGGTCTTGCCATGTGGATCCTGATCAGAGTGCATGCAGGAGTCTATCTCTCTGCCACCCCATGTCTCACTTAAAAATAAAAAGGTGCAGTATTTAACAAAAATAAAAAACGCAAACCCTACCATAATAACGATGAGAAACTAAGTGTTACAGGCTGACCATGACTGCGCACAGCAACGTAACCATAACTGAGCCACCGAGCCAACAAACAATGGGGGCATGTTCAGGGTGCCTGTATCGACGGCCACCTCTGGGGTCAGAACCACCAAGGGGTCTGCTGACAACACAGGAGGGAGACATCAAAGACCCGAAGCTGACTTCCACAGGCAGGTGGGAAGTGAGCAGCGGTACAGGAAGAGAGGACGGAGCCATGAAAACAGCAGCTGCTAAAGGCGAAGACTGTCCATCAACAAGGAGACAAGGAAAGCCCAGTCAGAATGGAGAGCAAGCCAGGGTGTAAAAGCAACAGTAACTGTGATAGGTGACAACAGCCATAGCTGCTGGCCTGTCCAGATGGCTCTGCTGCTTCAGGTGACAGCCACAAGCACAGAGGTGGCCGGTTCAACCCCCCCAGTCGGGGCACATGCAGGAGCGAATTTGTGTTCCTGTCTATCTCCTTTTCTCCTCCCCCCCACCCCCCACCGTCTGCCCTCTCTGGCTAAAATCAATAAATAAGCAAACAAATAAAAATAAATTACAAAGGACAACAGCTTTAATCAGGTGAAAGGGGTGTAAAAACCTAAGTGGCTGAGTCAGACGTTTTGAGAGTGGGGCCCATAAGATGGAGAGGTCACATGAGAGAGAGGGTTCAAGGCCCCTCCAGAGTACACAGGACCTGGCAGAGGAGCTGCCACTAAAGGACACGGCAACCTTGTCACGAGGGACGTGGGTCTGAGGGGTAGAGAGCAGGAGCTGGGTTTCAGGTCTGTTCATTTTGTGATCAGACACTCAGTCACTGGATCCAAGTGTGTCACTCAGGGTCAGTCAGCAGGAGATAGGGAGTCCAGGGACGCCAGCTCTAACCCAGAGGGCAGGGACGCCAATGGCCTGAGGACTGTGTCCAGGTCATTCCCACATGTAGAGAAAACTCAGGGCTTATTTAAATCACCTCGAACCATAAACCGATACATCTGCCCTGAGCACACGGCCCTGGCATTAGAAACAAGTAGGGTAACTACCGAAGATGAGAAATAGAGTCACTAGAAATTGGTTTGAAATCATTAAGAAAATACAAGTCTAAATTAGGATGGTCAGAAAGACTCCCCTCCCTACATGGTACATATAAAGTTAACAAAATACAGGAAGCACACACACACCACTCAATGAAAAGGTCTGCATTGTTGTGTTAACTCTACTCTTAGGCTAAACTACAAAATGACACACAGTTGTTGAAAATTTTCAGTTTTTCTACACCTTGGGAAACAGGAAACACTAAGAATTCCTAAAAACAAACAGGCAGAGTCTTCAATTTTTTATAAATTACATTTAAAATACATTCAAAGCGCTCCCTAAAGGATGCCAAATGCAAACGCGTCTCAAAGTGCCAAAAAACGGTGCTTCAATAAACATGAGGTGTGACCACACACAGCAAGCACCCTTGCTGCTTCTTCAGGAGAACCAAGAGACCCTCATCCCATTTTGTGACCAGGACTCCCGAGCAAGGGACCGGCCTGGACCCGCACCACTCGCTGAGCTGTGGTGGCCATGGCTCCCACGGGGATGGGTGAAACGGTGGCAGAACAGGGACTCAGAGCCGTATTCCCACAGCAATTGTGGTAGAACCTTGGACATCTTTGTCGAGACACCATGACAGGTCTAACTTCCCATTTCTCAAGTTAAACAGAGAGACAGCTTACTAAATTTATCAAAACTAAAAACCAAAATTTCATCTGAAAACATGTGACAAATGTCTGGTCATGCCTCACATTCCTGCCTCTCTGGTTTTCACAACAGCCTGATCCATGGGCTTCCACGCCTCCCTCCCGCGTCATCCTCTGGCCCCAATGCACCTGGGTCTGCAGACACACCTGTGTGCAGGGTGCCCCACCTCCTCCTGCATTACAGGTGGGCCTGAACCCCTGCCTTCCCCACAGCCTGGCTCGCGCCCAAGGCACGGCTTGTCACACAGCTTCGTCTGTGAGAGTTTCACAGACAACTAAAGCCTTTAAACCCACCATCGTTCTAACTCCCCGTGTTAGAAACAAGCAGCGCTCACCTCCCCAACACAACACAACACAGCTCATATTGGAGACTCATGTCATCCTTCTGTACGTCTTGTTCCCTTCTTCTCTGCTCTGGTCAACTGTACCCAGACACAAAGGGCTCTATTTTTCCCCAATCACATCACTGGCACGGTGACTTCAGCATTTGGGAGCTTGATCTAGTCCAACACAGCCTCCCAAACACCTGACCTAACTGAGGGACTCCACTTGCACTCCATCTCACTAGTCACCGCTGTGGGCACAGCATACACACCACCTGGCTTTGTCACCATTTGTCCCAACAAGTTTCGCTCACACAGAACCAGCTCTAACCTCTCAGGCTTTCCGTACCCAAGCCTGCACCGCCTGGCACCACGACCTTCCCAATGGCGGCCAGTGCCAAGGACATACGTTCCACTACTCCACACTGACGTGCCCCACCTGCTCTGCGGACACCAGCCCGGAAACCCTGCACCACCTCCTCTGCTGTGACCTCAGCCAGCCACTTGGGAGCACGAGGGCTGTCAAAAGTACACGGTCCACTTCTTGGTCCCCTCCACCAGACGGCTTTCCAGGCTTTCAGCTTTGTCAAATCCCCTAACCAGAAAATGCTACTCAAAAATGTTTCTTAGAAACTTACATGGTCACAAAGTTACAACATCACCTCACTCCCAAGAGGATGGCTACCATAAAAAACTTGTAGATGACTACAAGTGCTGACAGGAGTGTGGGGAGCCCTCCTCCTGCATAGCTGGTGGGAATGGAGAACGGAGTGGCCACTGTGGGAACCAGTATGGAGGGTCCCCAGAGATTAAACACAGGACTTACACAGGCCAGCGACCACACCTCTGAGACTAGGAGGTGCGTGTGCGCCCACGCCCACAGCAGCTGGGATGTGGAAGCAGCCCAAATGCCCAATGACAGGAAAGGTGCACCCAAGAGGGTGTGACTCAGACACAGAAAGAAAGTCCTGGCACGTGCAGCCATGTGGATAGTGACACCAGCTGATCACAGAGCCAGGGCCTGCCTGGTTCCATTCTTTGAGGGCGGAAGAACAGAGAGGAAAGGGGCCCTCGGCCCGTCTCATCGCCTCAGTACGTCTGTGTGACTCTGCTCATGCCCGGCCCTCGCCTCCAGCTGCCGGGTTCCACTCAAACGCGGCCATGCCCAGTCCATCTCCTGCTCGCTGAATCAGGTCCCCGAACCCCGGGCACCGTGGTCCTCCCTTACTCCCCACTCCATCCTGGCCGCCTCCCACCACACAGCTGACACAAGTTGCCCATGTGGCTGTCCCACTGGGCAGACCACAGCCTCTGCGAGTGAGGTACTGACCCATGCCACTCTGCAACCACGCAGCAGCCAAAGCCTCGTGCACAGAGGGCACTGATCACATAGCTGTCAAACCCAGCCATGCAGAGACCTAAGGACCCAGGAGCAGGCAGCTGTCCAGAAGCAGAAATCTGGAGGCATGCTGCCATGCCCTGCAGGCAGGAGGAACAGCAGATAGAGTTTCTTCTCCCCGTTTGTTTTTTAGTAACTTTTTTTTTAAAAAATATGAGTTAACCTTTTTTGAATTTCTTTTTATTTTTATTCATTTTAGAGAGGAGACACAGAGTGAGAGAGAGAAAAAGAGAAAGGGGGGAGGAGCTGGAAGCATCAACTCCCATATGTGCCTTGACCAGACCAGTGCAGGGTTTTGAACTGGCGACCTCAGTGTTCCCAGGTCGACGCTTTATCCACTGCGCCACCACAGGTCAGGCCTCCCCGTTTGTTTTTTAAAACATGACTCTCTCTTAGCTGAAAACCATTTTCAAATAATGTGGTACCATTTACAGCAATCTAGGGCGATGCAAAGACAGGGCAGCCTCACCCCATGGCACTTACATTCGGCTAGCTTCAATGTCGTCAGACTGAGGTTCTCCTGGGGATCTGTAAGACCAAATGAGGAAAGTTAAGCAAAATATGCAACACTCCCAAACCACGCAGACATTATTTGGAACAAGATTTAACCGTTAAAGGTTTTACAAGTAATTAAAGATTTCAACACGAGAAAACAGTGGTCAGGTCAGACTGCAGTTAGCACATTTCCGGTAGGGCTGGGCTTCATCCGTTATGGACATTCTACCGAGACACCAACAGCCAAACCGGCACAACAAGTCACCATCACTCATAAAGTCAGATGTTTATAATAAAAAACATACAACTGTAAAGCTGTCTATAACCAACTACTGGTTATCCATAACACGAAAAGGCAGTCACTAGTATTCAGAATCCCAAACTTCAGACCAGGAGTCAGCAGACTCGGCCTGGAACGAGAAGGCCCGGCCAGCCGCCTACTGTCTGGTGTCCCAGGGCTAAACCACGCCAACGCATGTCCTCGCCACCTGTGACTGAGGGACCCCGGCAGATGCACAGGCCCATGGGCCTGAATAGTTCTTATCTGTCCCTTTTAAGAAAACGCCTGCTACCTGCACTCCACGTCAATTAAACTTAAACCTAACGGCCCCAGGGAATGCTGAGCTCTCACGTGTGCTTGGCCATTCTGGACAGGACTGTCTCAGCTCAAGAACGAAATCCACTCTCCCTGAAATGAGGCAGGCAGGGTGTGTGCCGCAGGCGACTGGACACTGACATCCATCACAAACAGCTGCCAGTTATTCCCTGATTTATTAATACACTGCTGCTCCTCATGTAGAACGATTCAGAATTCTAAAACACTCAGAAAAGACTTTTACTTTCATTCCAGGACATGGCCCCACTTTGCCCGCCCCTACCATGTTAAAAAAGTTAACAGCATCAGTTAATGTACAGCAAGGTGAATCAATAAATATGGATATCTAATACTTTCAAATTCTCAAAACAAGTGAAATAAACTTTAGAGGTCAAAAGCTAAATCTTCAAAATGGCATTATGAGAACCTGACTTGCGGATGTATCACTGACTTGAGACGTCACATTCTGAACAGCTCCAACAAAAGAAATCTTAAAATCAGAGCCACCAGCAAAAGAAAAAAAGTGTTTTGCACATTTCATATCTTGAAAGCACTCATTTCTCTATCAGACTTTCAGAATGACTGGTCACTACAGGTCAGAGTCTGGGGGAAGAGAAGGGTGGGTTCCCGCAGCTTGGGTGGGGGTCAGCGTCCGAGCTCCTCGCGGGGCGCACAGGCTCTGTGTCACACAAACCAGAGGGGCCGTGCCCAGGCAGACGGGTCTGTTCCTTCCTCTCCCTGGGAGCAGGAACAGCACCTCGGGACAAACCTGGTCTCTACCAGCCTCGAGGGCAAGCACCCTAAGACTGCTTCCAAACTGGTGCCCCAGACAGCACTAAAAACCGATGGAACCCCACATGCCAGCTGACTCGAGTGTACCCGTGCGGCCCCCAGCCTCTGGTGTCACCCTGCAGGGAGGCAGAGCACGCTCACAAAGAGAGGGCACGTGGGGCATTGAGGGAAAAGGCAGGTCAGGAGCCTTCAAACATGTAGGCAGCAACATTTTCAAAATGAACAGGGAAGGAGAGAGGAGGGGACAGGACACAGGGACAGGAAAAGTTAACACATCACTGCAAACAGGGAGACAGCACAGCGAGCAGGCTAAGTCCGCGTCCCAGCCACTGCATTCCAGTCTGCGCCCTAAACCAGCGACTATGTACACATTAGCACTGAGATATCTCTGAACTGCTGTCAGTACACTAGGTCACCACTTCACATGAACAGGTGAACTCAAGTGACTCAAAAGCATTACAGTCAAACCACTGCAGTCTAAACAAAAAACAACAAGAAAAAAGATGGACAGACTATCACCCTAAGCTCTATTCTCCATCTCCTGCACATGGTCAACACACGTTGCTTTTACTCAAAACGGAAATTGTTTTTGAATCAAGAGAACAGGGAGCAGACACAGAACTAGCAGAAACACTTTTGTGCAGTGAATAACAAATAACGGCACATTCATGAATAAATTCCCAGTCATTCCACTTATATAACATATTTCTATAGTATTCTAAATAACTGTCCAAAAAATATTTCAAAGCTTGGACCCCAAACTCTCAGAACTACAAAGTATTTAATATCTAGGAGACTTTACTCCCCACCATCAGGTCTCAGAAATATGGACCTAATGTGTGCTCAGAACTGCACCACACTCGGGAGAAAGACTCAAGGGAGAAAGAGAAACTACTGGCGTGGGTCAGAATAACAAGTCAGAAACCAAATTTTAAAATGGAAACAGTAAGCAAGTAACATTAGAAAATGAAAAGTAAAGCTTGGGAGAGGCGCAGTGCTGGGAGCTTGTTACACACGTGCCCCCGCGGGGTGCAGCCCTACAGCAAGGGGCTTGCAGGCACACCGGAGGCCACCACTGTCACTTTCTAAGAGAGAAAAGTAAACCAGTTTCATTCCAGTTCTAGTAAGTTCTGGAAATGTTCAGTTAAGACTCTCAACACATAAAAGGCACCCTTTAAAATGCATATGAAGAATTCTGAAAGAGTTTTCATAATGATCGTTTATTGACATTTTTGAGAAATGTCTTCCTATTCATACAGACAGGTCTGGGGGAAAAGTGTGTGCTATATCAGGAAGGAGGTGAAATGCAGAAGCAGACGACTCCTTGGCCACGGTCAGTGTGCCTACCAACCATGTTTCTTCACGGTGTACATACAGCACGCATTTTACTTTACAATGGCAGCGCTCTAAAGGCTGTAAAATAACTTTCAAAAATTACCTTTTACAAGCTGTGGCCATTCGTTGACATCAGGGTGATCACAGCTTTGAGTCACTGATTAAAAACAGGTTGTCACACCACTCTAGCTGCTAACTTGATCTGAGCGTCGATTCAGTAACTCTAATAAATTAAACAAATCTTTAGTTAGAACACTTTAATATACAAACTCGAGTCACTGTTCACAAAATAGTCTTCAAAGCTGAGTGAGGTGTCAGAGCGGCACTCAACGGAGAGTGATTCCAGTCTTGACGGACTAGTTCCCAGAACGCTTTTCTCAAATGGCCTTGGCGCAGGGGAATGTGGTTATAACCCTTAGTTTCACAAAGCGTTACCGTTTGCAAAAAAGCACTCTGGTCAACAGCACCTTGTCTGTGTCTCATGACAACCCCGTTCTACCTAATCAGGGCAGACCCTGGAGTAAGAATTTGAAAAATAAACAAACATGTAGGCTCAAAGCAATCAACTGACTTGCCCAAGATTTGGAATTGGTGAAGCCGGAAAGGACCACGGTCTGCAGCCCTTCATCTGGGGCAGGCGGTTCTCACTGCTTTGCTTTGCTGCACAAAGTCTCATCTCTCAAACACACGCAAGTGAGCAAAGACTGAGACACGGAGTGGGCCCACACACGATGGCAACTTTTGATAGGACTAATTGGGCTTCCCAGGGTTTGGAAGTCCTATCTTCCAAACCCTTGCTGGAACAAGTACATATGTTCACAGCCAAGTCCCGCCTTGTTACTGAGCTGCGTGAACAGAGCGACCTAATGACACTGTCAGCCCGAGCCCACCACCATCAGTGTCAGGAAGGATTGGCAAAGCACAAAAGCGCCTCCTGCTCCGACCTCAGGTTCCCTGGGCCTCAGCTGGACTTTCTGGCCTTTCCCGGACACACTAGCCCCTGTGACTGTGCAGATGCAGATCTGCAGTCTGGGCCAATAGCGCCTTGCCTGCCGCCAGCCCCTCACCCGGCGGCCTCCTTAGCACACGGCACAGCAGGCCACAGCCAAAAAGCCCACTGCGGAAAGATGAGAAAACTAAAAGGGAGGAAAAAGGACCCTAGCAGGGGACACCCTCTAAGTGACGGCCAAAGAGGTGACCGGCACAGGGCCAGAATCCACCAGGAAAGAGTGAGGCACCCAAGGCCCAAGAGTGGCTGGGCCCAGGCCGGGCCAAGTGAACCACAGACAGGACACAGAACCCCTGGGACCCACTCTATTTCCCTGCTTCTCCTAGCACAGCTGCTTGTTCCTCATAAGACTGCAGAACATTCCCGTGGTCCTATGGGGAAGGGACAACAGTCCCCCTTCAATGAAAACAACAAAACACCGTTCCCTCCTGGGTTCTCCTCAGATAAGCCATGCATTTGAATTTAAAAGACTCAAGCAAGTCTGCTTCCCAATCTGTAAACATAAAAATGAGAATCTGCTAAGAAGTGCACATTAAAGGGCTCCCTATCATCTGAACATGGCTGAGTCAGGCCCATCCTGCCGGTCCACCTTGGTTGGCAAGGGGTTCCATGCGCCCAGGGGCACACATGGGCCAGAGCCAGCCTGCGTGGCTGCCCCGTCCGGCCAGACGCGAGGTGGGGAGTCTTGGGCAAGCTGCTTAATCTCTCTGAGCCTGTTTTCTCAGGACAGCAGCAGTGTCCATTTCAGAGGGGAGGACGAGCAAACGGACACACGGACAGTTCCGAGGGCTGTATGGCACACAGGGAGGAGTCAACAAATGGAAGGTGTTTTTAGCTCCCAGCCGGACAGTCACACCTGCCCACTCTGTCTTCTCGGGCACTTACTTCACCTCTGCTCACTCTGGTCTCCCCCAGCCCCTTTAGGGCCCCACCCGGGCCCGCGCTTCATCGCCCAGACCCGCTGAGCACGTGTCGTTATTCTAACTGTGACATTAAGGCACACATGCAATTTTCAATTCCAAAAAAACCAGAACACAAACATACCATAGTTCGCCAAACTTCTGAAGAGCAGGTGGATTCTAAGATCAGGATCTTACTGAGTTTTAACCTAAAACATAATAAGACACCTCATTCAATTTTTTGTTATACAGACAAGTAGATAAACTTTCAAAGAAATGTTTTTCACAATTCATTTTAAGAACAAATTCATTTCCTGCGAATTTATTAACACACACACTCACACATGACAGAGCCCGGCTATGGAAACAGCCACGTCTCCCGTCTCCCCAGAGCGCAGCCTGGCCGCTTGTCTCTGCTGACCTCCTTCCACAAGGGCTGAAAATACAGGACTATCTCAGTATGTGCCTCTGGTCCCTTCAGAGACCTCTACAGGCTGAGCACAGCCCACATTAGGGGCACACACGGGAATCTATCCATCCACTACCTGCCTCGGGCAGGTCCTCCGACCTAGTCTCTAGTCTCGGGTGTCAGGTTGTTGTATTAGAGAAAATGTTTTTATGTAAACAGTGCCACCCCGCACACAGGAGGGCTTCAATATATGGTAGTAATTATTATTTCTTAAATACTTAGTGTACCTATCAAAACTTGACTCTTTATCAAAAAGACCCTAAAACTTAAGAGCGTGCCCCCAAATCATCTCTATAAATTCCTAATGCACCTGTAGACATTCAATGTTCTTCAGTGGGCAGAAACTGAGGCCCATTTCCTTTTATTACACAAAGAAAGCAAGTCCCCCAGAGCCCACCCAGTGTCCTGTACGCTTACAGCAGAAAATGAACACGTATATACAGTGGACCTCTGAATAACACGGGTCTGATACACACAGGTCTACTTATATACAATTTTCCCCCCAATAAATACTGCTATTGTATTTTCCCTTCTTCGGGATCTTCTTTTTCTTTTTTATTGAATTTACTGGGTGACACTAGTTAATAAAATGACCCAGGTCTCGGGCACACAGTTATGTAATGCATCATCTGTGTGTATAAGGTATGCTGGTTCTCCACCGCAAGGCAGGTCTTCCTCGATCACCATCTACCCCCCCCCCCCACGGCCCTCCGTCCCCTCCCACTCCCCCTCTGACGGTCATCATACTGTCGTCTGTGTCTATGACGTTTTCTCCCTTAATATCTTCCCCTTCTCCCCGCTGCCCGCTGTCAGTCTGCTCTCTGTGTCTGAGTCTGTCTGTGTTGCTTACTAGCTCCTTCTGTTCATTAGATTCCACACGAGTGAGACCCCATGGTCCTTGTCTTTCTGACTGGCTCATCTCACCTAGCAGAACCACCCCTAGTTCCACCTGTGCTGTTGCAGGTTAAGATTTCCTGTACTGGCCCAGTAGCACCACACCCTGTGAATGTCCACAGCTGTTTCGTCCCTCCACCCCACCCCCACCCCCCAGCCTCCCGTCCACTGATGGCCACGTGGGCTATTCCCGGATCTCAGCTATTGTAAATAACACTGTACCTTGGATCTTCTTAATAACACCCTTCCCTCTAGCTTACCTTACTGCAGGAGCAAAGGACTATTATAAATATGACACACAAAATCCATGTTACTCGACTGCTGTCAGTAAGGAATCCAGCCAACAGCCCCAGCTCCTCACTCATGGCTGCTCTCTGAGTGTCTGCCCCAGCTCCTCATCCTCCTGCCCCGTGACCTCTGTGCCCCGTGCCCATGCACACCTACACCATCACACCAGACCCGCATGACTCTACCTGCTTTCCTTTTGTCTTTCTCCTTGGCTCGGCTGCTAGAATGAGCTTCCTAAAACCTTAATTTGTCCATATCTCTCTTCTGCTAAATTTCTTCTACACTTTCCCTGTGTCCACAGGATAAATATCAAACTCCTCATATACCACAGGCCCTTGGCACTGACTGTACCCATTCATACGAGCCTTACTGCCCACCACACGACCTTGTCACCAGGTACCTGGCGATCACATCCTCACCAACTGTATTGCTGACTTCAGTGCTCATTTCTCAGGACACTTCACTGTCTTGTCCTTTGCTGGCCTCCGCCTCACCTGCCACACCTTGTGCAAACTACTGGCTCTCTATGCTGGGCCCCCAGGGTCTCAAAGCACATCTGTGAACAACTACCATCTCTCTGGTTTTACTACCTATCCCTAATACCACAGAATAATTTATTAATTTTGACCCCAAGTTCATCACAACAGACCTTCTGTGTACATCTCTCAGCACCTCCAGTGGGAAGTTGGCTGGTGGTAGGCAGGCCCCCTCTCACCCATACTTTTATCTTCCTAGTAATGGGGACTGTGTTGTGTCCTCACAGTGTTCAGAGGACTGGAGAGACCCAAGTTCCTGCCAAACAGCCTGAGGAGGACAGGCCAACCCTGGGGGCATCAGCAGAGCACTAAGGAGGGCCACACCTGTGGACCAGCTGGGAGCCTCAACCTAGAGTCCTCTCTAGACACACCCTCACCCAGCCGAAGTGACTCAGCTGGTGCTAGGACAAAGTTTCACACTGACAGTCAACAAAATGCAGTAAGGAGACAACAGACTGTGAATCACAGTGCCCGGTCTCTAGTAAGAAACACTAAATATACACAAACTGGAAAGCACGGTCCATCACCAGCAGAAAAACCATCACTAAGCCCTTGTCCAAAGACCTAGCAGAAGACAAGAACTTTCAAGTAACTTACAAATATGCTCAAGGATTCAAAGAAATGAATGAATAAAAAACAGAGACATTAAAACAAATCAAACAGAACATTAGAAGTACAAGGTGAAATACCTAGAAATACCTGATACTTCAGGAAAAGAATGACAGTGAAGAAGGCAAAGAGGAAGCACAGAGACACGGAGCAGAAAGCCTCCACGCTCCGAGGACAACACTGAGGATCTAACACACCTGCACCTGGAGCTCCAGCAGACAGCGCAGGAGGAAGGGGAGTGACTAAGAGCACACTTGAAGAAATAATGGCAGACACTTTCCATGTCTGGTGAAAACACACTCACAGATTAAAGAAAGAAGGAACTCAGCAAATCGTTATCAGGATAATCACAAAACCACCCATAAAAAAATCTTCTTAAAAAGGCCAGAGAAAACAGATTAAGTACAGGGAAAGAGAAATAGGTACAGCCACAGACTCTTCCTGGGAAGCATACGCTGAAAGGAAAACCTGTTGGCTGTAAGATGATCTGTCTTGGGAAACACCCCTCCGACCCTGAAGGCAAATCGCTAGACATCCACTGCTGTGGCGACAGGGGAGAGACAGCCCCAAACGCTGACGGGGGTGTAAGGCAGCTGAGCACTGTGGAGTGTAAAACAAAACAACGAATTTGGGGAAAAGATCTGGAAATGTATTATAACCACCCTATAACCCAACAATCGCATTCTTAGGTATCCATCCAAGAGAAGAGAAGTAACACACACCTATCTAAAGACTGTCACACAGTTGTTCTGTGAAAAGCTGTATTACCAACAGCTAAGGACAGCCCATGGTTCCCTTAACAGAGAAATAGTCATAAACCACTGACATATGTGTCAACAAGGATGAATCTCAAAGATATTATGCCAAATAAAAGAAACCTTAGGCATATCAGTTCTACGGCACTATCTACATGAAACCCTAAGCAAGGTAAACTACTTCACAAGGAGAGAGGTCAGAACAAGGGCTGACGGGGTGGGATGACATGGAGCAGAACTGACCAAGAAGGTAAAGCGTCTAGAACAGAGGTTCTTAACCTGGGTTCTATCGAACCCTAGGGGTTCGATGAGTCGGTCTCAGGGGTTCGGAGAAGCCTTTGCCACGGAGGCCAGAATAAAGTAATACCGTAATTTGTTGTGAGTTCATGCACTTTGTTGGTTTTGTTCTTTGAGCAAGGCTCATTTTGTGCACCAGTAAATAAACATATACCTATGTCATGAATTTGGGGGAAAAAATCATATTTTATTTATCACTAAAGAAGGGTTCGGTGAATGTGCATATGAAACTGGTGGGTTCGGCACCTCAAAAAAGGTTAAGAACCACTGGTCAAGAACTTGCTAGAATCTGGTGCTGCAGAGGGGCGTGTGTCTGTCATAAGGGCTCCTGGAATGGTCTATGCGGCAGACTATATTTTCCAAGGGCCGCCAGTGCAATACAACCTCCCCCCGCCCCCCGTGATCTCTGATAAGGTCAATGGTGCTCACATGGCAGCCAAAAACCCAAGTCAGACCTTCCCACTCCTCTGTGCAAAAACCTTCAATGGCTACCCACCTGACTCAAAGATAAAAGTCAAACTCCTTATTATGATCAAATGATCGGTACCCTGCATTCTCTCTCTGACTCTACCTGCTGCCATTTTCAAAGGCCACACGCATGGGCCAACTTGCTGTCCCTCAGACACACCGGCCTTCTCCCACCAGGGATTCCATACTGGTCACCTCAATGCTTCCCGCAGACACCACACACTCAGCTCTCTCCTTCAGTTCTTCGCTCAAATGACCGTCTGGGTGAGCGTCTCTCTGGCCATTCTAAAATCTGCAGTCATTCCCTCCATCGCCAAACACTTTATACCCCACTTCCATACTTACTCTCCTCAGGGGCACTCTGCAACATAAAATACATATATCTCACATACTCATATAGAATACCTCTTTCGCTACTAAACATGTGTCCATGAAAACAGGAGTCTGGGTGGCTTTGTATCTGCTGCCTCCAATAGCATCTAGAAAAATAGTATGACCCAGGAGGAGCTCAGATGCATTTGCTACATCAGTGAGGTAGATGCATATGTAGCCCTTCATACAGAAAGATTTCTGTGACATGCTAAGAGAAAAAAAAGTTTTCCATGATACAAGTTTAGTACAAAAGTCTATACACAAACAAAAAACAATCTGAAAATAAATTAAGTAAATCATTCCTCTAGTAAATAACATTGAGAAGAAATCCTTAGGAATATATTTAACAAAATATAATTCTATTGAACAAAAGAAGTGGAAGGTGTGTACAATAAAAACTACAGAACATACACAAAAAAAGTTGAGACCAAATAAATGGGAAGACAACCCATGTTCATGGATCAAGACAAAATTAAAAGAAGCAATATTCCTCAAATAGATCTACCAATTCAGTAAAAATCTAATCAAAACCCTAGCTGACCTTTTTGTAGAAATTAACAAACTAACCCTAAAATTCACACAGTTCACGAAACCCTAGAGAGCCAAAACAGTCTTGAAAAATAAGAACAAAGCTTGACTATTCACATTTCCCAATTTCAAAACTTACAACAAATGCACAGTAATCAAGAAAGATGTGTCAGTCACTGAAGAACAGGCATACAAATCAATGGAAAAAAGAGTCCAGAAATACATTCTTACACTTATGGTCAACTGATTTTCAACTAGGGTACCAAGACAACCCAACAGGAAAGAACAGTCTTTTCAAAAAAGGTACTGGGACAACCGGTTATCCATAAGAGAATGAAGTTGGGCTCTACCTCATCTCACACCATATCCAAAAATTAATTCAAAACCGGTAAAAGTCCTAAATTTAGTAGCTGAACCCACAAAAGTCTTAGAAGAAAACAGGTATAAATCTTCACGACCTTGGACTGGCCAGCGACTTCTTAGATAACACCAAAGACAACAAAAGAAAACTGACACTTGACCAAAATTTAAAGCTAGTGTACTTCAAAGCACACAACTTATGAAAATGAAAAAACTTACAGAATAGGGAGAAGTATTTGGAAATCATTATCATCTGACAGGGTACTTGTATCCAGAACATATAAAGAATGCTTAAAACCAACAATAAAAAAAAAAATTTTAAACAGCCAAAGATTTTTAATAGATTTTTTTCCAAAGAAGATGGCAGATCAGAAGAAGACATGAAACGACATCCTCACCAGTCATTAAGCAAATACAAATAAAAAACACAGAGATGCCCTCACACCCACAGAAATGGTTAAGTCAGATGGGGCTGGGAGGGTGGGAAGAGGCAGAAGAGGGTGCACGGGGGTAAATGGTGACGGAAGGGGGCTAGATTTGGAGTGGTGAACACCCAATACAATACACAGATGATGTGTTACAGAACTGTACACCTGAAACCTGTAATTTTATTAACCAGTGTAACCCCAATGAAGTCAATAAAAATATATATTTTAAAAAATTAAAGGGACAGTAGTAAGTTTTGACAGGGAAGTAGAGAAATCAGAAAGAACCCTCACACATTGCTTATACAACTGTAAACTGGTGCAATCACTTTGGAAAAGAGTTGGGCAGTTCCTCAAAACATTCAACAATATAGTTATCTACGCTATGACCCAGCAGGGTCACTCCTAGATATCTCCACCCCCAAGAGAATGGGATATCTACATCCACACAAAAGCTTCTATATGAATGATTACAGCAACACAATAACCAAAACCTGGAAATTATCCAAAAAGTGACCTACCGATGACTAAGGAAACAGTTGTGTATTTTCTTACAATGTAACATTACTGTATATTCATACACTGTATCGTACAACACTTACCACATGAATGAACCTGGAAGAAAATACTATGCCCAGTAAAGGGAACCATATATAAAAGAACAGATATTCTGTGACTTCATTTTTGTGAAATGTCCAGAATAGGTAAATCGAGAGAGAGAAAACAAATTAGGGGTTGCCAGAGACAGGAAAAATGGGAATGATTACTAACAAGTACAGGGCTTCTTTTCAGGATGATGGAAGCGTTCTAAAATTAGAGTGGCGATAGTTATAGAACTAAATATACCAAGACCCATCAAATCGCATACCTTAAAAGGGGTGAATTTTCAGGTTTGCGAATTGTGCTACAATAACGTTGGAAACTGTAAAAAAAAGTGTGGCGTGAATTTTTGAAATCCACCCCCCAAAAAGGAAAATAGCCTCAAGTATCCACAGATAGATTCATCTGGTATTTGCCAGGCATTTTTATGTTGCTATAGACGAACTTGAACAATTAAGTCCTAGAATTGGATAAAGAAAGAGAAAACATTTACCTCTTTTTATACTTAAAAAATAGCCATCCAGCCTGACTGGGCGGTGGTGCAGTGGATAGAGCGTTGGACTGGGATGTGGAAGACCCAGGTTCAAGACCCAGGTTCGAGACCCCGAACTCGCCAGCTTGAGCGCGGGCCTATCTGGCTTGAGCAAAAGCTCGCCAGCTTGGACCCAAGGTCGCTGGCTCCAGCAAGGGGTGGCTCGGTCTGCTGAAGGCCCACGGTCAAGGCACATGTGAGAAAGCAATCAATGAACAACTAAGGTGCTGCAACGGCAACGAAAAACGAATGATTGATGCTTCTCACCTCTCTCTGTTCCTGCCTGTCTGTCCCTATCTATGCCTCTGACTCTCTGTCCCTGTAAAATAAATAAATAAATAAATAATATAAAAAATAGCCATTCATTTATGTTCTATATTCCCTCACTTTCAAAAACAATGAACTTTGCAAGCCAGTAATGGACAAGTGTGGGGGCAGCTAACCACGGAAAACAAGAGACTCTGGAAATGAGAAAACGCCAGAATTACTGGTTTTCTGATTTATGGTAGGAACCCAACTAACATTCACACTGAGGCAGTGCTGGTACATCTAGGTCGTATAGTCACACAGCACAGAATGCTGGGGTCACAATCACTGGGCACTGGAAGGGACCTGACCTCTTTATAGTGACCCTTGGCCAGCCTTCCCCTCCACTGCACTGTGACCATTTCAGAAAGTAAAGAACTCTCAACTACAGAAGGAAGACTCATGATCTGCTAATATTAAAAATGCTATCTTTTCCCAAGTCGGTATATTTACTGAAGTGTTTTTATCAAGTGTGTTATTACGTGGCTCAGATCCCTGAGTCTGTAACCATCATACAGCATCAGGATGGTTAACTCCTTTGCAGACCTCATGAAATTTCTGATGGCCGGACTGGGCACCACTGGCTTAGATCGTCTTATGAGTGTTGATACCCCGTGTCATCTACGGAGAGCCTTCAGAAATTCCAATTTACCAGAACTATTTCCATTTCCTGGCTTTAATGATAAATCACTTATTCTGGTCAACAAGACCAGAAGCAAATGTGCCTGCCACAGAGCTCCCATGATTTATTACTGTTAAATTTTCCTCTGGGCTCTTCCTGCCCCATAGTTAACGTGAGTTCAGTCTTACACGGTGCTGTCAGACTAAGCCTTCGCCGCATCCTGTCTCTACTTAAAAGTCACCTGAAGTTCTGAGCTGCGAGGACTGTCCCTGCTCATGTTTCATGCGTAGCCCCCGGCCGTATCTACAAGCAGTCCTAAACTGACTAGGAAACAGTCCCTCACCCAGATCTTAGAGGCACCTAACACCGCACATAGAAAAAAAAGACAGCAAGCGAGAGAAAGAGAGCAAATGTCTATTACTGCTCTCACAGAACCTTCAATCTAGGAGTAAATTACTTCATTTCAGCTAAGTGATCTATTTCCAACCGTGGCCCATCTACTCTGAGCACAAATGCTGAAATCTAGTTTCGTGCGTATGAAAGACTAACATCGGCTCAGTGTCCCTAATAGAGCAGTTCCATTCTGCCAGCAGCAGGTCCCCAACTCCGCTGCCAAGCTCTATCCATTTAATTTTCTATCTCCCTTCTCCATCCTTTAAACGTGGTCAACGCGTGCCTCAGCCCGGACAGGCCGCTAGACACAATGTATCTCTGTGCCCAACAACCTCCCAAACAGCCCCCCCCCCAATACCCTCATACCCTCGCATTGCGGGTTAGCATTTTAACATACAAATTTAGGGAGACATTAAAACATTCAGTCTATAGCAATGTTATAGACAAAGCAAAATGTGTAAGAAATTAAATATGAATGAAGCAATTTAAGTAATTAGGTAATCTTTTCATTTCTTAGAAGATCTAAATTCGGATGTTCTTAAACAGTCTAGTTCCTATGACAAACATGGAATATGGACAGCGTGTCAGCTCACTTCAGAAAACTCGAAAAGAAAAATGTTACCCAGTTAACCTTTGTGTAAAATAGGATTTATCAATGCCCTATACAACAGGTGCCTGAAATAAGTATTTTTTTAATTCCTTAAACAAAAAATTTAAGTATTTACTTTGGTAAATACTTGATAACCTCATTCATGATACACTGTAAGGTTATCAACACTGACACATGCACAGAGGTGCTAGGAACAGAATTCCTGAGAAAAAAGCACTAAGATAATTAATAAGCTGGACATAACCCACATTTCTCCCCTAACCCATTAGCTTTATATAGAAAACACTGTGGGCATTTCATGCTTTCCCTCCCAGAGAAGCAACTGTGTTCTGCATCTGTCCAGAGGCCGGGTAGCACTGTGGGCAGTGGGCCCTCCTGCCTTGTCGTCTGGAGCTGCTGTCCCACAAGAAGAGAGCATCACCTTCAGAGGGAGAGGAGGCCAAGGAGGTGACAAAACCTGTCTCTGTCCCCCTGCAAGGGCACATGCATGGTTATGTCATTCTCCAAACTGTCTGTATATTTAGTTTGGAGGAAATTCAGAATATATTCTTCATCATAAAGAATCAAACAAAGAAGTCGGGACAGTGCTACCAGTCCCAGAGGCAATTCTGAGACCACCTTCTCCCGTGCGGAGGGCAGGCTGCCGAGGCAGAAGTCTGCCAGAGGCCGGAAAAGAACAGGCCACCCCTTTAGGTTCCAGGAGACAGAAGTTATCACGAAGAATAGTACTGGCCACGCGTTCCCTCAGTCCCCAGCAGTACGATCTGTGCGATGCACGCGCACCTCCAGGATGACACAGGACAGACAACGGGCACTCGGGGAGAACTGAGAGCGGCAAGCGTGAACGCCCCAACCGGTCAGGTCAGAGAACCCTGCCTGCTCGGTTCTGTGACATAAAGGGACTTACTACCCACCTGCACAGGACTAACCCTGACCACTCTGGGAGGTCCACAGACCAACCTCTGGGCACTGTGAGCTGCAGTCTCCCCCCACACCAGGCGGCCAGGAGCTGCACCCGGGAAGGCTTCACCCCACCTGTGTAGCCAGCGTCTGGGGCTCAGGCACAGCCTCCAAGCTTTCAATGGCAGCACAGGTGCTGACTCTAATCAACAGCCTTTCTGTGATCCCCACACAATGTCTTGTGTGAGATTCCAGCAGAATCTCCCAAAGGATTTCCCACAAGGAACTCCCAAAATAATCTTACCTCATCAATTCTACATCACCAAAACCTCTCTGGTTTCAGGCCAACCTGATGGCTCACTTGCCATTTACCAAAGGAACAGGGGAGGTCAGACAGAAAGCAAATCACAGAAGGGCCCTGACTCTGGATTAACAAATAATACTAACACATCGCCTGCTATTAAATCAATGATTGTTTACTTCATATGTGGTTACCAAATTTAAAATAAATGCACACGCTATTTTCCCCAGTTAGTTTCCTATGAAGAGGTTAAAACCGCTCATGGAAGAAGCATGAGACTGTACCAAGAGCTCCAATCCGGTCTAGCACTAACCAGCTCGTTTTCCTGGGCAAGTCACTGTATCGGTTTTAATCCATTTTCCCCAGAACAATCACATCTGGAAAACATAATCCTCTTGAAACAGACAAAGCAAGTGACACTCTGTATGACAGAAGGAAGAGAACAAAGGCTTAGGGAGCTAGCTAAGTGACCTGCTGGCCACCAACTGGAAGCTAAAGAGGAAGGAGGAACCCATGATCTCCCAACACGGATGTTAGTACTCCTCCCTCCACAGGAATGGCTCCCGGTGGCTTCTGTCCACTGAACCTGTTAAGATTCTGGAACATCTAGAGTTCAGTCATCGGGACCAGAACCAAAGAGTGACGACTGCCGGATAAACCTCAGGTTCGAACAGCAGGGTTCAAAAAACATTAAAATAAAAAATATTTTTAAAGTACTACTTTTATTTTATTGTCAGAGAGGCCTTCAACTAAATAATCTGCTTGACGTATCCCTAACGGTATGTACTTGCTCAAAATAACTTAGATCAAGGGCTATTGGTGACATTTCTGACATTAAATGGAAATGAAAGCTGACAATGAAATTATGTACTTATTAATAAGTAATTTCACTTAAAAATCATTCATATAGCATCTTAAATCTCAAACGTCTCACGTTTTGGACATAGCGTGTAAGTTCATAGATGAACCCTATTTGTATTTAATGTAATTCTGATTCCCTATCTTTATCAGAAAAGCCCTGTTTCCTGCTCTAATTGTCCTGGTCAGAAAAAGTCCAATGATGGCATCTTGTGGGGGTTCCTTTCTACAGCGCAGGTAATACACAATTCTGAGGACGAGGGCGAGCAACCCAGCTCCTCCAGACAGGTAGAACAGAGCACGTGCCATTGTGGGCAGAGCCCTGAGCCACCAGAGTGGTTTTAAAGCTCTGCTCATCAATTTGCAAATGTGTCAAAGGAATGGCATAAGTGACCGCCAGGGCAGTCCTGCTCAGGTTTAAACCCTCTACGCATCAGAAGACGGAATGATCATCACAGCTTAGAAAAGTATCAGTATTTACAGGCTGCCCAATTTATTTTTAATTTTACACATGTGCGTGTGCACACGCACACACAATGTGCCAGGTGGCAGGCTGGGACTGAGATATTAAGATACGAAGTATCTAGCATGTGCCAGACAGCTGTATAAAGAAAGGGGTAAAACAATATTCTACAGAGGGGCAGCTGTGGGTGGGAGGTCTGGGGTCTGCGGATTGGAAGGGCAAAGGAGAATGAGGCTCCCGTCTTCACAACAGCTTCACACACAAAACACAAAATGGTGCTGTGAATTAAATCACTGAACTCTCAGCTTCCAAACACACAGAGGCAAGACTCTGGTTTCTGTAGCCCCTAGCCCTGGCTCAGCTCACAGCAAACACAGTTAGGTACCTAACAAATGCTATTTGGCCACTTACTGATTTACTGGTAACTGATTCATCCACTCTGGTAACACACTCCCCTGTAAACACTAGGAGTCCTTGCCCTTTTAGAATCAGTGCACAGATGGTCAGAAAGAAAACGATGTTAAAAAAAAAGAACGAAAAGAGTATCACCACACAGGTGCTTTGAGAGCCTTCAGGAAACAGGGGTAGGAAGACTTCCAAGGACGATAACGCTTATTAAGGGCATTACCTACCTCCCCCCTCACAACCACTCTGAATTCATTTCACCACTCTGTCTTACAGATGACAAAGATTGCAGCTCACCAAGATTAAAGAACTTGCCACAGGTCAAACAACTAGAGTAAGGGCAGAAATAAAAGCAAGATCTAATTTCAAAGCTACTTCCATGATTCATACCTAACGTTTCATTTTTGGTATTTTATCTTTTCATTTGCGGGGGGGGGGGGGCTACCAAAATCAGGCAAAACCCTGTTGCCCTGAGTCATCATGAGACAAGCATCTAAGGCTTCATCCACATATTTTACTAGAAAAATCAGTCACAAGAATCAGAAAACTCATGCCTTAGCAGCTGCAGGTATACTTCAGGTAAATGTTTCTACATTTTAACCTACACAAGCATAGGTCTAAATAAAACTGCAACAAGAATGAACCAGCAATCATTTTAGAAATGGGCATTTGTAATCAAGCGCTAGGGCCGAGAAATTTATCTATCATCCAGAGTTTTGGATTATCCCACTGGCTGTATACAGAAAGAAATAAAAAAAATTTTTTTTTGAGGGGACAGAGAATATTTTCAGAGGGGAGAGAAGAAGGGTCATTTGGAAACGATCTACAGTATAAAAAATACAACTGATTAAATATTACACATCAAAGACACTGCAGGGAGCAGTATATCTTGTTCAACAGGCAAGAGTGATGAGAGTATGTCTTTCTCACACTACTGACTGCTAAGCACCCTTAATTCAGAAGTCATTGTTTAAGTTGTGGAAAATAAAAGCAGCAGTCCCGGCTGGGGATCTCAGTTGGTTGGAGCGTCATTCAGATATGCCAAGGATGTGGGTTCAATCCCCTGTCAGGGCACATACAATAATCTCCCTGCCTCTCTCTAAAAATCAAACAGTAAATAAAATTTTAAAGATAGATAAACAAATGAATAAATAAAAGCAGCTTACAAAAACCTCTGAGAAAGAATGGAACACTGTTAACACCCTGTCAAGTTACACTCCTCAGGAACCTGACAGCATCCAGAGGATGGATACATACTAGCACACTAATGCTATTGACACAGCAAGACTGTCTTGTTTAACCTTTTAATGTTGCAAAAGAAGAGTCATTTCTTGCATCTATTCCTCATTTTTGTTTCATCCTGATTGTTACTATAAGAGTTTCTTGAAGGACTCCTGGGCATCCTGTGGGATTTATCAGCACCATTATTAATATTGCATTCCTTTCATTAAAAATGTGGTAAGTAGCTCAGATTTACAAGCAGTATCTAGTTCCAGAGTTACTGCCACTATACCCACGACAAAACTCGTTTTTCCTTTCTTCCTAAATTCTAAACTCTTTGACGTTTGCGTTACAAAACAAACAAAAAATTACACACACACACATCTTCGGGAAGGGTGCTTAACTTCTCATCCTGTTTGTACAATTCATTCAACAATTAACCGGCGCCTTGTGTCTTTGGAAACCTAACTTTTTAACAGCTGTACTTCTCAACTTTGGGTTCTTTTCATTTCAAGCGATTTTCCCTTTCCGAGGACCCTCCTTACCTCCCCCCACCCAAAGAAAAGAAAATTTCTGGAATAAATTTGCTGCTCCCCGCGATCCTGCAGGCGGTCAGTGTGCAAACGACTCCAAATTACGGGTCACATGCCCACGATTTCTTCAACATCGAGGGCAAACTGCGAAATGCCAAGACGCGCTACACTGTATCTGTAAACGGCGCCAGCAAGGATTCCATCTCAGCACGTTCGGGCCCTCGGTCACCTTTCGAGGATTCTAAGCTGTCTCCCACGGCGTCCGTGTGGACTTTTTTAACCCTGTTCTGCACTCAAAAGCAATCCCCAGCCACGTTCAAGACTGACTTGACCAACAAAAACCTCCGCACCGTGGCGAGGCAGAGTCCTTTTCTTTCTTTCTTCCTTTATTTTTTTTTAGGAGGCCAGCACTTGGCAGGTTGACATGGAACAAGGGTCCCCGGGCCGCCCCAGGAAGGATGGGTGGACGAGGCCCGCGGCTTTCACTGATGGGTCCGCCTGCTCGCCGCACCGGTCACGCCCAGACCCCCAGCCCCCCTAGAGCGCACATACGCGGGCCAGGGACGCGGCGAGGGAGCGCTGCCCTTGGCCGGGACAAGCGAGCCCGCCCCGGGCGCCCGCACGCCCCCCGCCCCACCCGGTGCTCGGCCCCCGCGGCGCTGACAGTTAAGGCGACCCAGCCCCCTGTCTTCGCCGGCCCCAACCCGGCCACGTCCGCGTCCCCCGCCCCCCGCAGGTCCCAGTCCCGGCACGGCCGCACAGACCTGCCGTCGCCCCCGCGCCTGGGCCGCGGCCCTCGCAGCAGCAGCAGCTGCAGCGGCCGCCCCGCTGGTCGTCGTCGCCCTCGCCCGCCGCCTCCGCCCGCCGCCGCCTCGCTCCCTGTCGCCGCTGCCGCCGGCGCTCATGCGGGACCCGCGCCGCCTTCTCCGCAGACCGAGGACGGAAACCGGGGAGCCGGGCCGCCGCCGCCTGTCCGCACCGGGGGCTGCGGGGCCCGCCTGGCCGCGCGGCTGGGCTGCGAGCTGCTGCGAGCGCGGCCCCGAGGAGAAGCCGAGGGAGGCGCCGCCGCCCGCGGCTGTGAGCGCCGGGTCGGCGAGGGGGACGCGCGAGCGGGGGTGGCGGGAAGGGGGCCGGGCTTCCGGGCGGGCGGACGGACGGGCGGGGGATTCAGGCTCTGTCGTCTCCCGCGGTTACCCCCGAGCCCAGCGCCACCATCTTGGGCACAACGCGGATCTCGCGGCCGCGGCGAGAGCCGGGAGGACTGGCGGGGCGGGCCGAGTATCCCGGCAGGCAGCGCGCGCGCCGCGGGCTAGGCGAGGGCTCCGGGCGGGGGACGCGAGAACGTGAGGACGCAGGGACGCAAAGACGCAGCGCGAAGCCCCGCCCCCGGTCGCCCGGCCCCGCCCCCTGGCCGCCCGCTGACCGGGCGGCCCGCGTGCCGCCGTCGGCAGCGCAGGGGGCGTCGGGAAGGGGAAGTGGCTATCGCCCGTCGGCGTCCCTCCAGCCTCGGCTGCCATCTTGGCTGCGGGCGCGATGTCTGCCGGGAGCCGCTGCGGACTGCCCCCCGACGGCGGGGAAGGCGCGCGCCCCGGGAACCCCCTACCGGAAGCCCCGGGGGATGCCGCAGAGGCATCCTGTCCGCTCCGCCGAGGGACGTCCTGGGGCGTGCTCGCCCCCCCGTTTTGCTGGGGGTGATACATGCGGTCGGAAGCGAGCCGAGAGGGTCCTTGATGCAGAGCGTCCCGCACCTTTCATGCTGGGGTCACCGGCCCCCGGCCATTCCTCTCGCTGCTCTGGGACCGGGCAGAACCAGCCCGGGGAGCGCGGGCCTGCGTCCAGGGGGCCAAGGTCACCCGCCGCGGTCCCTGCCGGCACATGGGGTGTCAGGGTTCACGGCCCGTGGGGGGAGGTCCGTCTTCTGCGCGCCTGACCTTGGGCCTCGACCTTGGTCCCTCGTACGCAGACCCACGGGGGACCTCGGGGGACCCGGGTTGCTGCAGAGAGGCGGATTTCCAACCTGATGACAAATAAACCTGTGTAAAAAGCCAGGTGTCTACTCGCGTCGTCCCCAAGTCCGCATTTTATTTAAAAGGATTGTGTTTTGTTTTTAATTAATTTTAAAGAGAAACATTCGTTGTTCCACTTATTTATGCATTCGTCGGTTGATTCTTGAATGTGCTTTGACTCCGGGTGGAACCCACAACCTTGGAGTATTATAAGGTGACCAACTTTTTTACAATAAAAGGACAAAAACAAATGGAAGAAAACAATATGGTCAATAAAAGAAACGTTTTATTCATTGCAACAATAATACACTATACTATGATAAATGCATAATAGAAACATTCGTAATATTTCATAGTCATGCTTAAATACCTATTTTCAATAATCATTGTAAGAAAAAAGTACTCATTTAAATACAAATACGACATTCACATGCCATGGATCGACTGCATCGATCGAATATGGACATTTACAAATGAGACTTCCAATATTGAAAAGTAGGACATGTAGGAGGACACTTTTCAAGGGAGGACAGAACTTAAAAAAGAAGAACTGTCCTCCCTAAAGGAGGAAGACTGGTCCCCTTAAGAATTAGGATGATGCTCTAGTCTAACCAAATGAGCTGCCCTGCCAGGGCAAAGGGTTTTTTCTCCTTTTTCTTTTTTAAATTTTCATTTTAATGACTCTGCCCCACTTACTAGCCAAACTACATTGAGATCACTAACAGTTCCTTGTCTTAACAGTTTACAACTTGGCTGATAAGCCCATAAAATACTAGAAGATGTCCCATTCATCGGTATTCAAACTTTGTATCTACACTTTGTATTTACAGCCCTAGACACAATGTATCTAGGTGTCCTTCTTAGAGCATGTTAGTTTTTATCTCAATCAGGGCTTTCCAACTAGAAAAAAAGGAACCAATTAAAAATAAATAAGCCACAGGAGTTTAAATTATTCTAGGACCACTGATGATCAGTGACAGTATTAAATTGAACTCAGTTCAATTAATATATCCAATTGAACTCAGTTCAATTAATATATCTAATTGAACTCAGTTCATTTTACTTTTTTTTTTAAATCCTCATTTGGAAAACTATCTACACTTGTATTTTATGGCAAAGACTAGTTAAAATCCTATTCTTTTGAGGAGTTAGCTTTACACATGACCAAAACAGGCAAGTGAGAATGAAAAATCAAGAATTAGAGTAATTAAAGCAACATATTACTACGGCATTTAGCACGTGAGGACAGTTTTATATATTCCATTTCCTGTTAGGTGATGATTGAGTAAATGAAATTTTATAATAAGCCAGTATGTCAAAATGTGGTAGAAATTTCTGACTTCCAAAAAAGTCAACTGGAAATAAGTAAGATCTGCTCTTAGTTCAGTGTCAGGATGACTATCCAGTAAGACCAAGGGTGGGGGGGTCCCAGTTCCTTCTGGGAATCTGGAGAAATTACCAATAAGCCCTTTTAGTTCATTAATATTAAATAGGTATTCTTTAGTGACACCACAGTCCTAAGACTCGGCAAGAAACCTACTGTGCTCTTGGCCTTATCCCTATTCAAATTCCGAAATGTTTGCCGGTAAAAATTACCAGTATGAACATTGTCAGGAACTCTTACAATACTAATAGTGTTCCATCGCCATCTCTATCAGATTTTATAAGTAAAATTTTTTTCTCCCAAATTAGATCCATATTTTTCTTCATGTGGGTTTTCCCAGAAAAACACCTCAGTATCTACTCAAGTGGTAACATTTTTAGACTTCTGGTCAAAATGAAACCCAATTGTTTCTAATAGTTTTCTCATGTCAGGCATCAAGTGAAAGCAGTTTAATTTTTTTTTTAGCATAATGCATGAACTCTTCCAACAAACCTTGAACCTTCACTAGTAAACACAAGAGGACTGACATTCCCTCCCACTGTCCTCAAACTCACAGCCCAAGAGAAAGTCACACCTGTAAAATCGGGGACACATTTTCAGAATAACCCAACATTTCTGTGATAATGGGAGCATTCACTAATATACCCGTAAGGGTTTTTTGTTGTTGTTGTTTTCTTGTTATTGTTGTTTTTGTGTTTAATGAAACATTTTGTTTCAATCTGCTGGTGAAGTTTTTGTTTTGTTTTGTTTTTTGACAGGGCTGTTTTGGTGCTAAAGATTTCTCGTTGATCCGAGTCAGAGTCGATGAACCAAGATGCAATATAGCACAATCTTTTATTACCTTAGCATTCCGAAAGATCAGGAATAAAGCTCCAAAACAGAAAAGGATCAGGTAAGGTGGGAGCAAAATTACTTGGCTATTTTTAGGTTACCTCAAAGATGTTCCACAGTTAACTCTTGAAAGAGACACACTCTGCTTTCAGTAAAGAAAGATTGTTGGAGCAGAATTAGCTCCACGAAGAACAGCGCCCCACATATTCACTCGGTAAATGTTAGGTGCTTAGTAATCGTGGCAATACTATTGGTATTATCTATCACTGTTCAGCGTTACACACTTCACACCTACGCTCTCGTTTCTACAGCTCTGCCTCAATCTGCCCTCCCCCCATCTCCTGTCTCCAATGTATAAACCATTTCTTCTTCCTTCCTACATTTCTACAGCCAACATTTATTTTTTGGGGGGTGGGGGGAGGGAGTCTTGCATGACTTGAATCCCTCTTCTGTTTGTAAATTCTCCCCTTATCACGTTGTCCCTTTTGGGTAGAAGAGCCATCTTTCCTCCATTGCCGTTTCCTTCCAAGTCCCTTTTCAACTACTGAAGTTTAACACGTGCCCTCTCCTTCCCGTTGTACCAGATGCACTGTTCGTATTAATGCCGGCGGTGGCGTCAGGGCCAGGGATTCTCACTGTTCATGGTAACGGACCTCCTGGAATACACACACACACACACACACACACACACACACTGCTGTTAACCACTCCTGGAAGCTACTTCTGTGTCTTCTTCAGCCTCTGCTCTGTGTCAGGCCACTCTTCCTCAATCCTCTCTGCAAGATGCTCTTCCAGGTTTTCCAACCTGTTCCTCTTTGCCTGCCCCGGTTCATGGTCTCTGAAGGTACAGTGTACACAGAAGCTTTATCACTTTGGGCTGCGGTTTGGAACCCTGAGCACAGACCTCGCTTGAAACTTCAGACATGAGATAGAAACCCTAGGGTTTCCCTCAGCTGTGATTGTCATGATTGAACAATATCCATCTCCTTCCACAGAAACCCACTGCGGCTACCTTAATTTAGACCTTCCGTTACGTGAATTAGCCAGTAGGTTCCAAAGCGGTGGGGCTGGTGTTGTTGTTATCTTAGCCATTATTGTGTCCCCAACATGCAACCAAATGCTGGTCCATGTGACAGTACTTACCTGCTGAATCACCGCACTGTGGAATAGTCTTCAAGAAGCGTGATCTCATTGCTGCCTTGTTCGCATCTATCTGTGGCTCTTTTATTTATTTATTTATTTATTTATTTATTTATTTATTTATTTATTTTTACAGGGACAGAGAGAGAGTCAGAGAGAGGGATAGATAGGGACAGACAGACAGGAAAGGCGAGAGGTGAGAAGCATCAATCATTAGTTTTTCATTGCGCCACCTTAGTTGCTCATTGATTGCTTTCTCACATGTGCCGTGACCACGGGCCTTCAGCAGACCGAGCCACCCCTTGCTGGAGCCAGCGACCTTGGGTCCAAGCTGACAAGCTTTTGCTCAAGCCAGATGGGCCCGCACTCAAGCTGGCGACCTCGGGGTCTTGAATCTGGGTCTTCCGCATCCCAGTCCGACGCTCCATCCACTGCGCCACTGCCTGGTCAAGCTATCTGTGGTTCTTGATGGCTTTCTGGATAATGTCCACATTCCAAGGATGTAGCCCATGTCCTTGGGCTTCCTTGGGCACTGCCACCACCCACTCCCCACGCGAACCCCCTTGCTGGAAGCAGTACTTGCCAATGAAGAGTCACCTGGAGCCCCTCAGCATGCCATGTCTTCTGCCTTTCAGCCAAGTTTAATCAGGGCTATGGTTGTGCCTCTGGTCTGCTTCTCAACACACCCTGTTGTCCTTTGTGTCACGTTCACCCTTCCGTCTCCCCTTAAGTTCCTTAGACCGGACAGGGCCTTGGGTTTGCTTTGTGTTCCCAGTACCTAGCTTCATGGCTAAAACTGGGCAACCCTTCAGAAAGTGTTTGAATGAATGAGCCTATGGCCACCTTCCTTTCAACCAGCTCAAGCAGGGAGACACAAGGTGCAGAAAGACACCTGTTCATACAATTTGGCGGGGAGAGAAAAATTAATTTACTATAAGAAATGTAATAGCCTGCCTGACCAGGCAGTGGCACAGTAGATAGAACATTGGCCTGGGATGCTGAGGACCCAGGTTCGATACCCCGAGGTCCCTGGCTTGAGCACGGGCTCACCAGCTTGAGCACGGGGTTATAAACATGACCCCATGGTCACTGGCTTGAGCCCAAAAGTCACTGGTTTGAAGCGCAAAGTCACTTGCTTGAGCCCAAGGTCACTGGCTCAGCTGGAACCCCAGTCAAGGCATATATGAGAAAGCAATCAATGAATAACTAAGGTGCTGAAACTGAGTTGATGATTCTCATCTCTCTCCCTTCCTGTCTATCCCTGTGTCCTCTCTCTCCCTCTCTCTCTCTCTCTGTCTCACTAAAAAACAAAACAAAAAACCAAAATTGTTAACCTATTGTGAACTTCAGCAAGCACATTAGCAACAAGGTATAATATAAGACTTTAGTGTTACAATGTATAAAATTAAGACATGGAGCAAAATGACCTTTAAAGCCCTTTAAAATCTATGATTATTCAACCAGTGATTTTTCTCTAGTTGCACCTATATTCAAGACTACCTTGGAAGTCATTCAAGCAAAAAAAACCCCAAAAAACAAACAACAACAAAAGAAACCCTGGAAGTCCTATCAAATTATGCTTTGACCTTGGTCATTTCGTTCTCTTTGTGCCTGCCTGAACCCAGCTGGAGGGTGGGCGGAAAGGAGGAGTTAGTTTCATTGAACACCAGCTGCCACTGACGCTAATCTGAGCTGTTCTGAATAAAAAAAACAGTTCCACTCAAATCAATGAAGCCACCCTTAGAAACGTTGCCTTCTGATGAGTGCATCATTGGGCAGGGGCGGGGAGTGGGGGTTCTTGCCAATAATTCACACGGCATTTGTATGTCTCATGCCACTCTTAATACATATATCATATGGATTCTTGTAGGCTTTCTAACAAAGTAAGTTTTTAAGTCTAAGGAAGTACATTTGTCAAATGCAATCTTGGTTATTAAACACGGTGCAGACTACGACACATTCCCCCCCACCTTCCCCTGCCCCCTGAGATATCACAACTAAAGGAAACATTTGGCTAGAAAACAATCATGAATATAGTTTGCAGTATATAAGCAACCTTGTATTTCTTATTCTTGCTTGACACTAAGAATACGAAATGATCAAAATGCTAAAATTTGCCATTGGACTCTCTTTGAGATGACTTCAAACAATTTTATCCCAAATGGTTGCCTTTTAAAGTTTTTTCTTATTTTTTTTTCTCTGACAGTAAACGATCATTACAATATAGAATGACCAAGCGAGTTTATACAGACAATAATTTAGATATTCAGGCCATAAAGTATTTTATGTGTGTATGCGTGCACGCATTTAAGTTTCAAATAATTATGGTACCGGCTGCATCTTCCAAAGTTTCTAAGATGACAGGTTATTTCCAGGTATTGTCTAGGTGGACCCATTAGGTGCTGGAATTAATTTCATTAATTTTTTGCAACAATGTTGGGCATTGTGCATTTTATGAATTAGGGAATTGAGCTTAGAAGAAGTAACTCACCCATGTCTCACAGCTAAAGCCTCAAAGAGCTAGGATTTAAATCCAGGTGTGTGTGTGTGTGTGTGTGTGTGTGTGTGTGTGTGTGTGTGCATGTGTGTGCGTCTGTGTATGCATACGTTTTGTTGTAGCTGCTTTTCCAGAAAACAAAGATACAGATTTTGAATTTCAAATAGTGTTTCATTAAAATGTTTCTTCATCACGCAGCCACCCCTTTTACTCATTGCTTCCTAACAATATTATATACCAGATTAGCATTCTCAAATCGCTACCCCAAGAGAAAGTGCTGTGTCCATGCTGTTCTGTTCCAAACTGGGCTCCTGAGAGCCCCGGGCAGCCGGAGCTACCCACACTCACTGCAGCAGCCAGTCCTAATTACCTGACCAGGGGGCCAGCTGCTTCTCTTCCTTAAGCCTCAATTTCTTCTTCTTCTTTTCCTTTTATGTGTTGATTTTAGAGAGTGGAAGGAAGAAACAGAGAGAGAGAAACTTTGCTCTGTTACTGCTGTACCCTGACTGGAGATCGAACCCACAACCTCTGCATATGGGAACAACCAAGCCATGCAGCCTGAGCCATTTCTTTGCCTGTGACAGGGATGCTATTGTGATGATAAAAGAGACAGTGTTTTGCAAAGGACTTGACTCAGATCCTGGCACACAGACGCTCCGGAAATGTTGATGAATTGATGGGTGAATGAATAATTGTCTCAAGAAACAGATCTTGAGACAATGATTTGAGTGCAAGTAGCTTCCTTGTTTTGGTTGATTGATTTGAGAGAGAGAGAGAGAGAGAGAGAGAAACTCAGCGATTTGTTGTTCCACTTATTTATGCATTTATTGGTTGAGCTTTGTATGTGCCCTGACTAGGGATCGAACCCACAACCTTAGCATATCAGGACGATGCTCTAACCAACTGAGATACCCAGCCAGGGCCAGGGCAGTACTTTAAAAAGAAAAATCCACACCATCTGACTCATCTGTTTCTTCATGATTAGATATGCATTCCCCTTATAGCTAGTGAAGAAGTTGAGCATCTTTCTCTGTATCTGTTGGCCATCTGTGTGTTTTCTTGGAGAAAGTGTCTATTCAGGTCCTTTGCCTATTTTTTTAATTGGATTGTGTGTTTTGTTGTTGCTGAGTTGTCACCCAAACACTGTCTGGCACCCAGTAGGCACTCCTAAGTAGTATTGAGAATCTGTGAATGAAGGATGTGGGGGTGGGGGAGGATTTTGAAGTAAAAAAGCCCTGAAACCCAAAGTTGATGTTAAGGTACAACACACTTGAATAAAAGGCCTGGTCGGTTGGCTCAGCAGTAGAGCATTGGCCCAGCGTGTGGATGTCCTGGATTCAATTCCCGTCCGGGGCACACAGGAGAAACATCCACCTGCTTCTCCACCCTTCCCCCTCTCTCCGCTCTCTTTCTCTCTCTTCCCCTCCTGCAGCCAAGGTTCCATTGGAGCAGGGTTGGCTCGGGTGCTCAGGACAGCTCCATGGCCTCCTCCTCAGGTGCTAGAGTGGCTCCAGTTGCAAAGGAGCAACACCCAGATGGGCAGAGCATTGCCCCCTGGTGGGCATGCCGGGTGATCCCAGTTGGGTGCATACAGGAGTCTGTCTCTGCCTCCCCACTTCTAACTTTGGAAAAATACACACACACAAAAATTATGTCTGTGAGGTTGGTCCACATTGTGGCATGTATGTGTGGTTAGGCCTGACCAGGTGGTGGCGCAGTGGATAGAGTGATGGACTGGGATGTGGAGGACCCAGGTTCGAGACCTCAAGGTTGCCAGCTTGAGTGTGGGCTCATCTGGTTTGAGCAAGGCTCACCAGCTTGAGCCCAAGGTCGCTGGCTTGAGCAAGGGGTCACTCGGTCTGCTGTAACCCCCTGGTCAAGGCACCTATGAGAAATCAATCAATGAACAACTAAGGAGCCATAATGAAGAATTGATGTTTCTCATCTCCCTCCCTTCCTGTCTGTCTGTCCCTATCTGTCCCTCTCTCTGACTCTATGTCTCTGCCACAAAAAAAAAAAAAAAAAAAAAAAATGTATGGGTGGTTAGTTCATCATGTTCATTGTTACATGATGCTAATATGCTACATCTTCTTTTATTATGGTTATCTATTTATTTATTTATTTAGAGGCAGGGAGAGAGAGACATACAGACAGAGACAGAAACATCGAGCTGTCCCCTGTATGTGCCCTGACCAGGAATCAAACATATTTACATCTTCTTAACCTGCTCTATTGTTGACTACCCTTTCAGTTCTTGCTTATTTGGGGATCTAGTGAAGGACACGGCTAGGAAAATTCTCAACAGGAATGTAACCTGCTTCTTTCTGCCTGTATCATGAACAAAGAATGATTTTCCCCCCTCTGAGCCCCCGCCCCAGAAAGTGCTTTCTCATTACCACGCCATCTTCTGATCTTAAAGATTGACTATCTTCTTCCACTTGACAGTATGAGTCACTGGCACAAAATAGGCTTCATTTTCCTTCCCTCTCTATGAGCACACATTTGCCACTAGAGACCCTGATGAGAACAAATGAGATGTTCAGTTCCTGAAGGACTTCCAGCCCCTTGGAAGATGTGGACCAGAGACTCATTTCCTGCTTATTCACACTTGGAGGGCTCAAGCAGAGAGCACGGATAAATGATATCAACACCACGTTGGACCTCATTTTGGTCCGACAGTGTAGTCATTCTTTTATAAATTCCCCTCTGGCTTTCCTCCGGGAAGCTTCTGAGAGCCAAATTACCAGCGTGAACCAGCAAGGAGATTGAATTGTTCACATCTCTAAGATTCTCCGGGATGGCGCATTCGCATTTTAGCTTGCTGGGTTCCGCGCCGGGAGTCTGGACCCATGGACCAGGGGGAGAGCCCGGGAAGCTGCATACTTCACTCGTGTTGTTTGGGCCACGCTGTGGCAGAGCTGTCAGGGGGTGATGTCAGGAAGAAGTAAGGGGTATGACTGCAGAAGGGAAGAGAAAGACCAAAGAAGCCCTGGCAGGGCAGCTCAGGTGGTTAGAGTGTCGTCCAGATACGCCAAGGTTGTAGGTTCAATCCCCAGCCAGGGCACATACAAGAATCAACCAATGAATGTGTAACTAAGTGGAACAACAAATGAATGCTTCTCTCTCTCTCTCTCTCTCTCTCTTTCCCTCTCCCTTCTTCTCTGTAAAATAAAATTTATTTTTTTTTTTAATTTTAAGAGGAAAGCAAAAAGAAGGTGGAGAGATTATAAAGAAACCAATCAGGCCCGGCCTGTGGTGGCACAGTGGAAGGAGCGTCAACCTGGAATGCTGAGGTCGCTGGTTTGAACCCTGGGTCAAGGCACATATAAGAAGCAACTACATACTACAAGTTGATGCTTCCTGCTTCACTCCCCTTCCCTTTCCTCTATGTAAAATCAATAAATAAGATCTTTAAAAAAAAAAAGGAAAGAAATGAATCAATTGTGCTTCTTATTGGGGACAGTGATAAGGGTCCTAACCAGGTGGTTCAGCTGGCTAGAGCAAGAGCATCGTCCTGAAACACCAGGGGTATGGGTTTTTTTAAAAATTTCTTTTTATTTTATTCATTTTAGAGAGGAGACACAGAGTGAGAGAGAGAGAGAGAGAGAGAAAGAAAGAGAGAGAGAAAGGGGGGAGGAGCTGGAAACATCAACTCCCATATGTGCCTTGACCAGACCAGTGCAGGGTTTTGAACTGGCGACCTCAGTGTTCCCAGGTCGACGCAGGGGTGTGGGTTTGATGCCCTGTCAGGGCACATATGGGAAGCTACCAGTGAATGTACTACAACTGAGAGTGGAACAATAAATTAATATCTCTCTCTCTCTCTTTCTTTCTCAAAAATGGCGGGGGAGATCCAACTGTGGGAAGGGATTAGTACTGGGGTTCTCCACTCTGGGCCCATCTTCTTCCCACTGTATGAAAGCTAGAACTTTGTTCTCGTCCACATGGGGTGAAGAAGAGGATGGTCATTTTGCATCAGTTATGTTTGTTGAAGGTCATGGAAGGGCTAGGCCACATGAGAGAAGAACAAGACCTGGAAACTGTATATATGTCCACTCCAGTTGTGGTCAGGGTTTCTCCAGTGTCCCCAGGAACTATGCAGTGAAAAGCACATTTCTGTTTTCAAATGAGTGTGGGAACAGCTCCCTACAACAGTCGGCAGTTAGGGAGTTGCAATGCACCGGACGGAGGGTGGGTGGGTGGGTTGGTGGGATGGGGGAGGCAGGAAGTCTCTTGGGGGACAGTGCAGAGTGGAGCAGGTGCAGCGTCAATGATAAGGTTGTGACTGGCTCAGGACCAAAGTGTGATGCGAGGCTATTGTCATCTGCTGTCAACAGGAGAAAAGGACAGTTGCTTTGCATGCTCTGGTGGAAAATGGAGGAGAGAGAGGGAAAGAGAGACATTGATTTGTTGTTCAACTGACATATGCAATCATTGATTGATTCTTGCATGTACCCTGATCAGGAATCAAACCTGCAACCTTGACGCATCTGGACGAAACTCTAACCAGTTGAGCCTCCTGTCATATTTACTGGAATCCTAAATATTCCAATAGTGGGAAACAATAAAATTAAGAAGCATAAAATTCCATAGAGTGTAGGCCTGGCGGGTGGAAGTCCTGTGTTCAATTCCTGGCCAGGGCACACAGGAGAAGTGCCCGTCTGCTTCTCCCCCATCCCCCTCTCCTTTCTCTGTATCTCTCTCTTCTCCTCCCGCAGTCAAGGCTCCATTGGAGCAAAGTTGGTCTGGGCGCTGAAGACAGCTCCACGGCCTCCACCTCAGGCAAAAGAATGGTTCCAGTTGCAACAAAGCAATGCCCCTGATGGGCAGAGCATCGCTCCCTGGTGAGCATGCTGGGTGGATCCCGGTTGGGCACATGCAGGAGTCTTGTCCCTCTGCCTCCCCGCCTCTCACTTCAGAAAAATATAAATAAATAAATAAATTAATTAATTAAAGAAGAAGTATATAGTTCCTACAACACAGAATGTGAGGGTAGTGCCCGTGGTTAAGGTCTTGAGGATGTCAATGAAGCTTAATGTATTGTCCAAATCTATTTTGGGGCACTGACATCCCAGGACTTAATTTTGTCAGCTAAGTTTTGAGGCCGTTTCATTATCATATGGGAGGGGGGAGGGCAAAGCAGGTTTCTAGTCACGAGTACGTGAAACAGCTTCTTCTTGTATTAGTACTTATTCATTACTGCATTGTACCCGATGCAAGCAACTGGTCATCGACATTTTCCCTGCCCTGTGGGACACATTACTTTGGCTGGATTTGATCATGAGGTAGCTTCAGAGCTGCCTCCCCACTGTCTTTAGGAAGTGGCAGGTGAAGCCGTTGAGATTGGCATGCTTGCTAAAAACAAGCGGCCCCGGAAATAAATCCTGAGTGACATTGCTGGTCAGCTCAGCTTACGAAGAATGCCCCCAGTGCTTACTTGGTCCTTGGCCAAGGATTACAGCCAACCTCTGACCCAGAAAGCAGGAGGGAGGGAATGCTGAGCGTCTGCCTGTCTTCTCTACCCTCAAAACCATTCCCAAACGATTCCACCAGACCCAGCGCGGAGCAGATCACCGAGCAGACAGGACCCGGCTCTGACCGGTTATGTCTGGCCTGGCTGGGGTGGCGTTCACGGGTAGATTATTTCCTAGGTGAGGAAGGGGTGAGAGCCGTCTGGCCCCTGAAGGATTTTAACATAGAGGTCAAGAGGTGAGTGGTAGATTAGGACTTCCCAACCAATGTCTGTAGTGGAATTTCCAGAAATAGAGACCCCTTCCCTGGAGGACCCCGTCTCCGGCCTTGACCCAGCATTGAGGGACCTGGGATGCTCAGGTTAGCACAGAGCTTATGTTTCGTTTCCATCAGTGACCTTGTCAAACAAGACTTGGGATGCATATGTCTCAGAGAGGAAACTGAAGCGAGGCAGTAAGGCTGCCCCTCCACGCACCATTGTCTCACGGTGGAAAGTGTTGGAAGGAAGGGTGTCCCCAAGCAGAGACACACCTGCCCGAGGACCTCGCTGTATAAAGGGACCCACCCACCAAATATCAGCTTCTATAGAACAAAACAATGGGAATTCTTTCTCATCAGAATCCACTTGAAAGACAGTCACCCTGGGCCCAGCCTGGTTTGCTTAGTAGATAGAGCATCGGCCTGGCATGCGAACATCCCAGGTGCAATTCCCAGTCAGGGCATCCAGGAGAAGTAACCATCTGCTTCTATTCCTCTCCCTCTTCCCCTCCCACAGCCAGTGACTCAATTGGTCCAAGCATCAGCCTCAGGTGCTAAAATTAGCTTGGTTGATTCAAGCATCGGCCCCAGACGGGAGCTGCTGTGTAGATCCTGGTTGGAGTACACGCATATATATATGGTCATCCTGGTCTCTGTTTGAGTCCACAGACGTGTCCATTTACACATGCCCAGAAGAATATGTCGATATAATTAAAGAAATCTATTTAGGAACCATAAGAGAGCAGTTGCTGGATATACAAAAACCCTGGCAACAAATACTGTCTCATAACCCTCACTGAAAAGAACCATCGAGGACATGAACTTGAACAGGTAACAATAAATAGGACAATAAAATATGAAAAAGAAAAACGGGGCTCAAAAAAATGTAAGAAGCTTTTAGTACACAGTTCTCAGCGAGAACTATCAGAAACATTTTGGGTAAGAATGGCTACATTTACATGAGTCCCTGCCTGGACTGTGCCGTGTAGTAACATTTAGTGATCATATCATTTTTAGAAAAATAAATTTTGAATCGTAAGTGTTAATAATGCTGCAGACCTCGAAACCACCATCCAACTACAAGATGAACTCTGCAAATGTTGAAAAAGGCGGTAACGATGGGTTCATTTTTTAAAATTATTTTTATTATTTATTCATTTCAGAGAGGAGAGAGAGAGAAGGTTGGAGAGGAGCAGGAAGCATCAAATCCCATATGTGCCTTGACCAGGCAAGCCCAGGGTTTCAAACCAGCAACCTCAGAGTTGTAGGTCGAGGCTTTAATCCACTGTGCCACCACAGGTCAGGCATGATGGATTCATTTTTAAAACCCTTATTTTAAAAACTGCTTTTCTGATTGGAAGGGTAACACATACTTTATATGATAACGCTTTTGTAGTTATAAGAATAGCACCCTCATTCACTTCAAAGATGGAAGAAAGATCACCCACAGTTCTTCAAAGCAACCTATGCTCTTTACATGGAAAAATACATATCTGAGCACTCACCCATTCTACAAGCACTTACCTACCCTTTATTTTACGCTAAATATGCTTTTATTGATTGATTTTAGAGAGAGAGGAAGGATGGGGAAAGAGAGAGAGAGAGAGAGAAACACTGATTTATTGTTTCATTTATTCATGCACTCATTGGTTGACTCTGGTATGTGTCCTGACCAGGGATAGAACACACAACCTTAGCTTATTAGGACAACGCTCTAACCAACTGAGCTACCCAGACAGGGCGCTAGATATGCTTTTAGAAGCTGGGGATACAACATGGAAAAGATTCCATTCTCGTCTTTCAGGCGCCTGCGGTCTACAGCTCCATGCAAGTGTGAGCACATTTTACCCCGTTAATGCGGGGAGGTTTAGGAAATCCACCCAGAGGGTCTGGAAGACACTTTCTTTGTCTCTGGGAGGTGGGAGTCAAGTATGTTTATTCCTTCTTTAGATGTTTCTTCTAGGAGGGAAACAAGCTATTTTTGCTATAAAATAGTGTTGTTGTTGTTTTATATAAAATAAAAGGGCCACTCTACCTGACTGAATTGGAGCCCATAAACAGTGAATGAAAATAATTCTCATGTTCTTCTAATGGCTCCCCACGGCTGTGCGCTGAGAATTTTTGTTCTGTCACTCTGGGGGGAGTTTGGGTTGAGTCAGAGGGTAGAGGCTGGACGTGAATGTTTCCATCTGGAGGCAGGGGGCAGGAAGTGGACAGAAGCCACGTTTCCCGCGGGCCTCAGTAGAGATGGGAGGTCAGACCTTGACAGGACCCAGGGATGAAAACTTTGGCCAGCTCTGGCATCGAGCAGAACTGTTTGGAAACCCAAGGGACAGAGGCAGCCCAACGTTGGGAAAGAACCCATCTTCCCAGCTCCTGCACGGGGCCCAGCTGCGTCCGGCATCGGGAGCATCCCAAGACCACGGGCTTGTACAAATACAGTCAAGTATCACAGCCACAGCGAAGCAGAGATGCTCCCAGCCTCCTGCCTGACCTGGGCAGCACAGACCTCCTCTCTCTTCACCTTGGTCAGCTTGGCTACGGGTCTGCGACTCCCACTTCAAAGAACCCACTTTCTTCATTTCCCTGATGTCTCTCTATTGCTTTTCTCATTTCAATTTCATTGATGTCTGCCCTTGTTGGAGTGTCTTTCTCCTGCTTGTTATAAGCTTGTTTTGTTTCTTGTTTTCTAATTTCTCGAGGTCAGGACTTAGATTATAGACTTGAGAAGTTTTTGGGTTTTTTTCCCCCTGATGTTGACATCTAGCGCTGTGAATTTTGCTCCACAGCTGCCTCTAACACATTTTGATGTTTTGTTTTGTTTGTATTTTTCTGAAGTTAGAAGCAGGGAGGCAGACAGACTCCCGCATGTGCCCTACCTGGATCCACCCGGCATGCCCACCAGGGGGCGATGCTCTGCCCATCGGGGGAGTTGCTCTGTTGCAGGCAGAACCATTCTAGCACCTGAGGCAGAGGCCATGGAGCCCTTAGCCATGGAGCCGTCCTCAGCGCCTGGGTGAACTTTGCTCCAATGGAGCCTTGGCTGCAGGAGGGGAAGAGAGAGAGAGAGAGAAAGGAGAGGGGGAAGGATGGAAAAGCAGATGGGCGCTTCTCCTGTCTACCCTGGCCAGGAATTGAACCCGGGACCTCCAAATGCTTGGCCGACACTATACCACCGAGCCAACTGGCCAGGGCTTGATGTCATGTTTTTATTTTCACTTGGTCCTATGCATTCTAAGAGTTCCTCTGGGTCTTCCACTTGGGTCCGTGGGTTATTCAGAAGTGTGTTTAGTGTCTTCGTGTTGGGACATTTTCCTCACACTTTCCTGTGACTTCTACTTTGACCTGTGTTGTTCGGAGGACACACTGTGCATGGTTGGCATTTTTTAAATCTTTTGAGGTTTCTTTTATTTTATAAAAATTTTAGCCTGATCAGGTGGTGGTGCAGTGGATAGAGCATTAGACTGGGACACAGAGGACCCAGGTTCAAGACCCCGAGGTTACCAGCCAGCCTGAGCAAGGCTCACCAGCTTGAGCCCAAGGTCGCTGGTTTGAGCAAGGGGTCACTCGGTCAGCTGTCACCTCCACCTCAGGTCAAGTCACATATAAAAAAACAATCAGTGAACAACTAAGGTGCCACAACAAAGAACTGATGCTTCTCATCTCTCTTCCTATCTGTCTGTCCCTCTCTCTGTCTCTGTCACAAAAAATAAAAATAAAATATTTATTGATTTTAGCAAGAGAGGAAGAGGGGAAGAGAGAGAGAGGAACATCAATTTCTTCCTTGTATATGCCCTGACCGGGATCAAACCAGCCACCGCTGCACTTCATGATGATGCTCTAACCAAAGGAACTATCTGGCCAGAGCAAGGTTTGTTTTATAACCCAGGATATCGTCTATCTTGGTGGATAGTTTATAGATGCTTTAAAAAACAAACAAACACCTGTATTCTGCCATAACTGATTTTTTGTTGTTTATTGACTGTTCTAGTCTCTAGACGTCTGTTAAGCCTTCCTGGGCAATGGTATTGCTCAGCTCTCCCATCTCCCTGAAAGTCTTCTGTCTGGTAGAACTAGTTTCCACTGCATCACACCATTCCCGTGGCCTTTGCTCTTGACCGCTGCTCTTGGTATTCCCTTGCACTTGACTTTATCACCCTCAAATTTTGAGTGGGGCTAGAGCAGCATATTAGAATTATCTGGGAGCTCTACAAGATGCTGATGCCTGGACCCCCTTGCACCCCAATAACTTCACAGTCTCTGGGGTGGGGTGGGGAATGGGCACCTGTCCTTTTCCAAAGCTTCCCAGGTGACTCTATTGTGCAAGGTCAAGCTAAGGATATCTCACAATGGGACCCACCTGGGTAGAGCCACAAGGTCAACTCTAGTGTGTGGAGTAGCACTGTCTGGTCAAGCTGAGACAGTGCACGTGGCCTTTTTCTGAACTGCCTCACGTAGGGGCAGTAGCCACACCAGGTGACTGAGCATTTGAAATGGCACTTGTGAGACTGAGGACCTGAATTTTTTTCTTTTTTATTAAGTGAGAGGTGGGGAGGCAGACAGACTCCTACATGCACCCTGCCCAGGATCAACCTGTCATGCCCACTAGTGGGTGATGCTCTACCCTGAGCTACTTTAGCACCTGAGGTGGAGCCCATGGGGGCATCCTTAGCACCTGGGCCAACTTGTTTAAACCATTGGAACCATGGCTGGGGGAGTTGAAGAGAGAAAGAGGGGTAGAGAAGCAGATGGCACTTCTCCTGTGTGCCCTGACCGGGAATCGAACCTGGGACATCCACAGACCTGGCCAACACTATACCACTGAGCTAACCAGCCAGGGCCTGAATTCTGTTTTTAAGTAATTTAAACGTCAACAGCCACCTGTGGCCAGCGACGACTGTGTTGGACAGGCAGCTTTTGCTTCATGTATTTTTGTCTCATTTTACCTCCCCCCTGAAAAAAAAAAGTTTTCGTCCAAAATTCCCAGTGATAAATTATTCTACACATCAATCTTCTCAGTTAAATGTATTCTTTTAATAGCAAATGATTTATAAGCAAAACATATGAATTATTGTTTCTTTCTGCTGAGACACAGGACCCAAGGAAAGAGTCAAAATGCCTTTTGGTTATTACGAAGTTGCACCCGGTGGAAGTGGTTTAAAAAGTACATCACTGAGCAATGACACTTGTGCTGGAAAGGAAACTTGCATTGTCTTTCCAACACAGGGTGTTATAAGTGGCTTTTAAAGCTGACCCCGCCTGCCACTCCTCCCCCGACACCATGAGGACACCGTCCATCTCTTCATTTAGCAAGGTTTGTCATTTCTAGGAGCACAACAGTAAATACATTCAAACCCAAATGTGCTGGGCCCAGAGGCAGCTGGTAATTACCCTAGAAGCTGAACAAACTCAAGGTGCTGTTTTAAAAATGCACTCACACATGGGCTCAACGGCTTGAGTGTGGGGTCACTGGGATCATAGACATGACCCCATGGTTGCTGGCTTGAGCCCAAAGGTCACTGGCTTAAAGCCCGAGGTCGCTGGTTTGAGCCCAAGGTCGCTGGTTTAAGAAAGGGGTCACTGGCTCGGCCAGAGCTCCCCCTACCCCAGTCAAGACACATATGAGAAAGGAATCAATGAACAGCTAAGATGCCGCAACTATGAGTTGATGCTTCTCATCTCTCTCCCTTCCTGTCTGTCCCTCTTGTGCTCTCTCTCTCTCTCTCTCTCTCTCTCTCGTGCGCTCAAAAACAAACAAACAAAAAGACACTCACCTCTGTTTACAAAGTGAGCCAGCCCACGGATTCTTCACTAGGGAGGAACCCCGAGAGAGTGACTTACTGTAGAGGGGCGGATCACGTGGTAAACCCCAAACTACCAACCTGAGTTCCCTGAAAAACCACCTGTTTTTATTTTGGAGCATGAATTCATCCTCTGGTCCTTCCTCAGGACTAGTATTTAGTGGTGGAATAAAACTAGAAAAAGAGCTATCATAAATCCTTCAAGAAAAAGGGCTACAGGGTTTGTTCTGCAAGATAAATTCTAGACACCCCCCTCCACACACACACACACACACACACACACACACACACAGCATAGTGCCCGTAACTAACAATACTGTATTATATACTTAATATTCACTAAGCAGGCAGATCTTACATTAAGTGGTTTAACTACACAGAAATATAATAATAATTAAGGGGTGGGAGGAAACATTGGGCGGTGACAGGGCTGGTTTCACAGGTATATACTTATCACCAAAACTCCTGGAGTTGATGCTTACATCTGCCCTTTTTATTAGTTTTCTGTGCATTTCCTTTAATTCTTGTTCCTTTGTTTCCCTTTTCTGACATTCTTTGGGCTATTGGAACAATTTTTGGGAGAAGGGGGGTGCATCTTGATCAATTTGTAGTGTTTTTGAGTATATTTCTTTGTGTCGTTTTTTAGTGGTTTTCTGGGTATCACAATACCAACGTGGGACTCACCACACTGTACCAGTAACATTTTATCACTCCATGTTAAGTGTGGACTATCACACCCACTTAGATCTCCTTCCTTTCTTCCTCTTTTAGGATGATCGATCTGATTATCAGACGGCATTCACATTTTTTAACTTAGGCAGACATGGGAGAGGATTTTACAAACTCTAATTTACAAAGCTCTGGAGGAGAAAGAAGGGTCATCCCTTCAAGGGACGTCCATTTCTGTTTGTTTCTCTTCTTCCTTCTTTTCTGATTCTCCAAGAGGCCCCCTTTCACCCATTTCTGTGACCCATTGCTTTCGTTGCCCTTAAGGGACTTCCTAGGCTGGGTCACCTGTCACAGTGGCCACTCCTTTGCTGCTTCTGCCAGACCCACCAGGTACTTGGGGACTTTCAGCATTTGTGGGGGAGTCTCCTGCTGGTGTTGTTCTCTCTAGATTGGAATCCTACAGAGGGAAAGGCCGAAGCTGGCTGTATTTGTCCAAGTGTGTCTCCCGTGCGGGCAGGGCAGAGACTGTGGGTGGTGGAATGGCTGGGCTATTGTCCTCCAACACCCTAGGTCCCCCCACTGAATCCCATCCTTCATCTGCATGCATCACCCATGCCAGTGAGGATGGTGTGCGTCACGTGCAGGCGGAAGCTTCCGAGAGCGAGAACTGGAGGAGTCTGTGCTTTTTGCACTGTTCCCTTCTCCATGGCCACTGAGGATGCTTCAGATGGTGGCGGTTCAGCCAGCCCACGTCCTACCCAGTGCGGAGATGACAGCTCAGAGCTGGGCCCCCGCAGATCCGGGAGGGCGCCTGACGGGAATGATGTAAATGAGCAGGAACCTTTGTGTGAGATGAGGGGCGTTTCGTTCGTCACCATGGCTTCACCTCGGCTCCTTCTGCGGCGCATTCTGCTGTAAAGGACAAAAAAAAAAAAAAAAAAAGAAAAAAGAAAGAAAGAAAAAAAACAACCCAGACTGAGCCAAGAGGCCAATCTGGAGAGCCCTGCGGAAGGGGGCTGGGAAGGCGTAAAACCATTTATCTCAAAAATTAAACCTACACGCAAGCATCATATTCATTTCAGCCTGGCGTGCGCTTTCGTGACGCATCGCCAACGGGGTGTTTCGCTCCCGGGAAACGAGCAGGCACGTCTGTAGAGACACGGGGCCCCGCAAGGTCTGCGAGGAGACCGCAATGCCGTGTGGTTTTCAATAGGAGAACAGAGGGGCGGGTCTATTTTCAGAGAAAGCATTCTTTCTGGTTCCTGCCTGCCCTGGTCCCAATGCAGAGGATGAGGTCACCGAGGGCTCTGTGTTAATGGCGAGATTAATGCCCTTAGAGAGGGGACCTGAGAGAGCCCCCCCTTCCTCCCCTTCCACCACAGCAAGAAGTTGGTGACTGCAGCCCAGAAGAGGGCTCCCACCAGCACCCCGCCCCCATCTTCGTTTCCCAGCCTCCTAGAACAGTGAGAAATCTGTCTGGGTTGTGTATACACCACCGGGTCTTTGGCATTCTGTTCTTCTATCAGCTGGAAGGAACTCAGACACCACCTCCAGGAGGGACTCCTGGACTCCAGCATTAAGAATTCTTAGCCTGACCAGGCAGTAGTGCAGTGGATAGAGTGTTGGATGGGGATGTGGAGGTCTCAGGTTCAAAACCCCAAGATCACCAGCTTGAGCGTGGGTTCATCTGGTTTGAGCAAGGCTGACCAACTTGAACCCAGGGTCACTGGCTTGAGCAAGGGGTCAGTTTGCTGTAGCCCCCGGTCAAGGCACATATGAGAAAGCAATCAATGAACAACTAAGGAGTTGCAATAAAGAATTGATGCTTCTCATCTCTCTCACTTCCTGTCTGTCTGTCCCTATCTGTCCCTCTCTCTGTCTCTCTCTCTCTGTCACACACACACACACACACACACACACACACACACACACACACAATTCTTAACTTCTATGCCCTGGCTGGGTTAGATCAGTTGGTTAAGAGTGCCATCCTGAAAGAACAAGGTTACAGGTTTGATTCCCTGTTAGGGCACACATGCGAAGCAACCAAAGAATGCAGGACTGAATGGAACAACAAATGAATGCTTCCCTTCCCACTCCCCTCTCTCATCCTTTCTCTCTCTATATCTCTAAAAATCAATAAAAATGAAGCCCTGGTCAGATAGCTTGGTTGGTTGGAGCGTCGTCTACAAGTACAGAGGTTGCCAGTTTGATCCCCGGTCAGGGCACATACAGGAACAGATCGATGTTCCTATCTAAAAAAATTTTTTTAAATTTCTTTTTAAAACAGAATTATTGACATCTGTGCTTATCTCCCAATTTTTGCTGTCTGTAACATTTGTATTTTTTGTGTCTATTTTTTTCCCAAACTTCTATCTCCATCTTAGAGACTTGTACTGGGGTTTCTACAGGTCAGGAATGGAGCCATTCAGCGGGTACCAGACCACAAGTGCAGCCTTGGGTCTGGACAAGGCCGAGAGGAGGAGGGAACCTGGATCCCATCCTAGGGAAATAAACCGTGTTTCCTGTAGATGCTCTAAGGCAGGGGTGCTCAATACGTTGATCGCGATCTACTTGTCAATCGCAAAGGAAGTGTGGGTAGATCGCATGACATTAAAAAGGCATTTGTCTTTTGATTGGCATACAGGGTACCCAATCTGATGTCTGAACTTATGACACCCTATGCATTCGCGTTAAACCGCGCTAACTTGTTCAGTTACATTACTGCGTAGTTAGCCTTCAATTCATTTAAACTAAATACAACAAAGGGTATAAAAATGAGTGCCATAGCTGGTCCGAGTAAGAAGCCTAAAACCTACCACTTTCATACAGAATGGGAGGGGATTTTTTCACTATGTCATATTCTAAGTGCGTTTGCCTCATCTGTCTGTGTGCCATTGCTATTCGAAAGAAGGGAAATGTAGAGCGGCTTTTTCGGACTGTCCATAAAAACTATGATATTGACTTTCCTCCGAAAAGAGAGCTGAGGAGAAAGGTGAAAGAAGAATACATAATATTAAATAGTAATAATAGTAACTTAAATAATGATAATATAGAAGAAATAAATTTACGTTTTGCATTTTTATTGTAGGTAGATCATTTTGACTTGGTCATCTTATAAGTAGCTCGCAAGCTGAAAAAGTGTGGGCACCCCTGCTCTAAGGTAAACCCACAGCACCGAGGTTACTGCTCGTTGATGACATTTACTAGATTAAACTGTCCTTGCCTACTCTCCACAGGTCCTCTATTGTTTATGCTGAGGGAAAGATAGCCCAGTCTTTCTCTAAGGGTGCAGACATACCATACTTCCCTTTTCGTCATGAGGAGGGCGGTGCGCCTCTCCGACGCTGAACTGGTGAAAGCGAGACCACGTTAAGATGCACTGATTTCTATGGACCACGCCCAGGGTGCTTTCCTTCTCTGCCCACCTTATTGAGTGTTGTAACTTTGCCACATCGTGGATGGACCCAGAGGCTATCTGGCTGCATCAAGTAAAGTCAGATAGAGAAAGTTTAGAGCCAGACGACCCCACTTCTAGGTGGGACAGAAAGCTGAAAGCACCCCATGAGCAAACAAGACAACCAATACTGAGGAACACAGAGAACTCACAGTGTGGTGGTTACCACAGGGAAGGGGGACAGTACAGGGTGAAAAGGGCCAAATATTTGGTGACATAAGAAGATTCTACTTTGGGTAGTGGGCATACAACACAATGTACAGATCACGTAGCATAGCCATGTACACATGAAACCTATATAATTTTATTAACCAATGTCATTACCCCAACCAATTTAATATGAATAATAAAATATGCTTTCAACAATAACAACAACAGCAACAACAAAAAGATACTTAGGGTATTCAGCACTTTATCTTTTACCCATTTCTTTTTTCCATAGCGATTACTATCTGGTCTTTATTCTTTTCTTTCTTTCTTTTTTTTTGAGAGCAAAAAATATTGGTTTCTTGTTCCACTTATTCATGCACTCATTGGTTGATTCTAGTATGGGCCGTGACCGGGGATTGAACAGGCAACCTTGACGTATCGAGATGATACTCTAACCAACTGAGCTACCTGGCCGGGGCCCTACTCTTTATTCTTGAGGTTTCCGTCTCCCTGAAGATTAGCAGTGGAATAAGTATTTTTACCTGCACCTACTAGTCCCTTCCTACTGTTCTGATCAAAGCCTAGTAGACCTCTAAGGAAGTTTATTATCCTCCAGGTGCAAATAAAGAGAAATAAAGGGAAAAAAAGAAAAGATGCACGAGACCCTTATCATTCACACGCTCTGGCACCCCACTTGTTTGTCCATTTCCTTCGCAAACAGTGAACTCTTCTGAGCGTCACCCGGTTCTTTCCTATAGTTCGACCTCCGGGACCTACTGCTCAGTGCCTGTTTCAGTCTCAGTCAAGTTGACTTACCTTGGGCCAGGGGTTCCCCAGGTATATGACACACATCACTGTACTTCCCTTGAAAATGTAAAACATCCAGAAGGCTCTGTGAATCCCCCTCAAGTAGCCTGAGAGGACTCAGTCTGTCCCCAGGACACTGTCTGTTTATGCAAAGCAGTATGTATAGAGAATCTTTCCCCTCCTCTGCATGATGATATTAGATATGCAAGAAACAATGGATATAAATAAAGCAAACCCAAATGGGTGATGAAAATAAGAGGGAGGGGGAAAACAGCTCTAGAAATGTATTTTTTAGGCAATGCCACAAAAACAAACTCATATCTTCCCCCCTAGGGATTTGATATCAAAATGCAATTATGATTGAGATAAATTGCATAAGCTACTTCCCTTTTCTATAACTTAAATACTAAATCGATTATTATTTAAGTGATAATCATAATCCTCAAACAAAGAGGCACTGGCTTTTAACATTAAGTGCTCTCTCAATCCAAACACCAGAATTGTAGTGGTGACCAAACGTGCTGTCCTTTTTGACAATCAGTGGGTACAGTTAATGGTTTGCAAAGAAGGGTCCGTTTTTCTTTCTTCATGAACGCCGACATGCGGGAGACAAACAGCCCTTCCATGACGCGCTTACGCTGTAGTTAAAGCCAACAGATGAGAGGAATCATCCCAACAAATGAATAACCCTTCTGGTAAAACACTTAAAATCAGGATATTCCTGGGCTGTGTGTTGATTTTATCCAGCAGGGCATAGGTCGAGGTGGTCTGTTTTAATTCATCATCACTTTAAGAAGAGTGGCCAGATGACCCGGTTTTTGCTGAGAATACAGATTTGACATCTCATTCCTCTGATTCTTTTCATTGTTTTTTCTTCTGAATTTTGGATGCCTATGTTCTTATCTTAAAAGAAATAAAATAAAAATGTATGTTGCTACTGCCATCTGTTGGATGGAATGTGAATCCTACTCAGAGCCATGGACTTTTTAAACACCCAAATATCTGCCCCCTTGTTGTTGTTTTTTGGCATTTTTTTTGTTTTATTTATTCATTTTTAGAGAGAGGAAATAGAGAGAAAGAGAGAAAGAGAAAAAAGGAGGAGGAGCAGGAAGCATCAACTCCCATATGTGCCCTGACCAGGCAAGCCCAGGGTTTTGAACCAGCGACCTCAGCGCTCCAGTTCACCACAGGTCAGGCTGCCCCCTTGTTTTTCTTTAAACTTCCCAGCGATTTCTGAAAGGGTCATTTTTCTGCCTGTATCCCATGGACGGGAGGCACGGCTTCTGGGTCCCAGCCTCAGAACCTAACTGTATTTTGTGTCTTCCGCTGTGGTGGTGTCAGCGGTGGTGGTCGAGGACCTTTCTCTTCAGAGGTTGAACTTCCCTCTCCTGATGGGCGAGTGTACAGTGTTTGTCTCTTCAGGAAGACGTAGAAGAGAGAGGTGGGCTTGTGGGAGGGGGGGTAGGCAGGATGTAGACGTGGGTCTGTGTAGGGATAGACATATTGTTTGCACAGATTATAGACCTGATGTTGGACGGAGAGGCAGATGAATGTGGCAGGGTTCCATGTCTAGAGGGCAGTTCATTTTGAGGTGAGCGGTGATCTGTCTTCTTGTGTCTTTGCCCCCCCCAAGTCACATCTGCCTCCATCACCGTCTGTCCCCCTCAACCCTCCTCCACCTCCCCTTACTCTCACCCCCTTTCCTTCCTGCAACCCCTATCCTGCTGACTGTGTCCTTAAGTTTTATTTCTTTGCTTAACCCTTTCACCTTTTTTCACCCAGCCCCCCTAACTCCCATCCACTCTGACGGCTGTCAGTCCGTTCTCTGTATCAAGGAGTCTGTTTCTATCTTGTTTGTAGTTTATTTTGTTTCTTAGAAGCCCCTTCTAGAAGTGACATAAGGTACACGCTTTTGAGTTAGGCAGATTCTGGGTAGAATCCTGACTCTGTCTTTGAAGTGGGGGTGCACCAGTAAGGTGATCTCTGAGCCCCAGCCTCTCCATCTGAGACTTGTAGGAAGTGACTCTTGCCTCGCAGTCATGTTCGGAAACCCCCCCCCCCGTGCTGTTTCCCCCGGAGTGGCACCCTCCGAGCGGGTCAGGAGACCAGTGCTTTGGGACATGCTTTGGGGCTAGCAGCCCCGTCGAGAGATCTGCAAGTGGGACTGAGGTCTGGAGGAAGTGTCGGGGGAAACAGGACCAATACAGGGACAGATGTGAAAGACAAGGAGAAGTGGTCAAAGCCAGACAGCCACCGATGGAGGTGTGCTTATATGGCCAGGGGTGTGTGCAGAGGCAGATGGAACCCAGTGGGATTCTGAGTCTGCCTCCCCAGCCACACTCAGGAAGAGAGTCCCAAGGTGGGGGTAGAAGGCTGGACTTTTCCCTTGAAGCCCCAGGAAGTCCCAGAAGTTCTGACTTTCACACCACGTTCTCATGTCTGATGCCAGATCTGCAACGAGCGGTGGCCAAAGTGTTTCTGTTTTCCTCTGGAGCTCGAGAAGCAAGTCACACACATATGCACCCCATGGCTTGGTTTCCTCCTGAGCAGCCAGATTGGCCAAGAAAAGCATCCTTTGTTTGGCTTTGAATAGGAGGCACGTTGCTCTGTGGCTCTTGACATTGACTTTGCTCCTGGGCGGGGGCGGGCAGGGGATGCAGAAGCAGAGCTGCAGCTTGGTCCCGGGCTGGCCATCGTGGTGGGTGGGGGCGGAGATGGGAAGACAGTCTCTCTAGTCCTCGGCAGGCACAGCAGCCCCCAGATTTGGACATGAGCCCTCAGCTTCAAACACGGTGTTCCCTGATGGCACTCTTTACAACTGTGCTTAGAAACACAGAGTCAGGGAACAGAAATCACTCACGGTCCCCGAAACATGGTGAGACAGATGCTTGGCCTCACTGCCCCCAACCCGTACCTCCGACCCCATAGAAACCAAGCAGATGTGGATGCCATGGAAAGCATATCGCAAGGAAAGGCAACAGGAAGGTGAAGATAAATCTGCTAAAGGGGGTACCCAGGGACCGGCTCACTAAATCATGTGACCCTTTGATGGAATGCTACGTGGCTGTAAAAAAAGAAGGAAACCTTGCCTTGTGCGACAGCGTGGATGGACCTGGAGAGAACATTAGGCTAAGTGAAAAGAGCCAGGCAGGGAAAGACAAGGACCGTACGATGTCACTCATATGTGGAATCTAATGAACACAATAAACAAACACAGTAGAAACAGACTCTCCGACACAGAGAAGAGACTGGCAGCTGTCAGAGGAAAATGGGTTGTGGGGTTCTGGGTGAAAAAGGTGAAAGGATTAAGCAAAGAAAAAAAAACATAGATACCTAACCTGTGGTGGCTCAGTGTTGACCTGGAACGGCTAGGTCGCTGATTCGAAATCCTGGGCTTACCCGGTCAAGGCACATATGGGAGTTGATGCTTCCTGCTCCTTCCCCATTCTCTTTCTCTCCTCTCTAAAATAAATAAATAAAATCTTGAAGAAAACAGAGACACAGACAACAGGATGGGGAATACCAGAAGGAAAGGGGGTGGGGGAGGTAGAAGCGGGTAAAGGGGGATAAATGGTGATGGAGGGAGGTGTGACTTGGGGTGGGAAACACACAATACAATAGAAAGAAATGTATTCTAGAATTGTCTACATCAGCTTAGTAACCAAGGTCATCCCAATAAATCCAATAACATTTTTTTAAAAAGCCATTGTCTCCCCAACCCCCACAAAATGGTGCAATGCTATAGAATAACACTTATATGGACATCAGGTATGGACGTCTATTCTGGTGGTGGTGGGGGGGGGAGTTCACAAGGGCCCTTTGGATGTCCCTGGGACTTTAGAAGTCCATGATGACAGGACTCGGAAATTCATGCCACTTGGAGACACTTCCAGATCCTGAGTAAATACACGCTTCTCTGTCGCCACCAGCAGATGTCACTGTCCACATAGGAAATAGAAAAAGCCCTCCTCCTGCCCTTCCTATTCTGAAACAAGACCAGCTCATTTATCCTTTTTTTTTTTTTTTTGTCATAAAGCCTCATGACACAGTCATTTTGTTGTTGTTGTTCCAGACAAGAATGACACTGTTCATCCCTTTAAAGGAAAACTAAAGGGGGATACATGAAAGAGGGACTGTCTCACTGAAGACATACCCATTTCATATAGTAAGCCATAGTGTGAATCTCCATTAAAAATAACTGATGGAAATCAACATATGTGAACAGAGGCATTCCCCAAAAGATAGGAGACCTGATCCCTCTCCCAGAGACTTGAAACTCTTTTTGGAGAGATAAGACTTAAAAAAAAAATGACAAAGCCACAAAAGGTACTGGAAGTCCCAAAGACAAAGAAATGACTTTGTTAAGGAAGGCGCCAAGAGTGTTTGTGGTTGTTTGTTTGTTTTGACGGAGTTCTGACAAATGTAACTGCTGATGGTACTGTGGAATCCGGGAGTGAGAACGGGAATTCCTTGCGGAGGTTATCTAGAAATAGGAAAAAGTCCCAGGGAACATAAGGGAAAGGACAGGCCACCAGGTCACTATACCTGTTGTCCTCTCAAGTCCCAGATCCCGGTGAGAGGGTTGACACGTGGTCAGGCCACAAAACAGAAGACTGGAGGTCAGAGCCGTTTCAGAGATGCTCTGGACTTATATAGTGAAACAAGTATATGTGGAGAAGCAGCTGATTTGAGTGTTTTGATCTTGGGCCCCTGTTGAGATGACGGTGATGATGTCCTCTAGAGAATCGGGAAACCTGAGCAGGAAGGTGGGCTTGAGTGGAGAGATATCAGGTCTGTTGTGCTCCTCAGAGGCTGGTTGGTCCAGATGCAACATTGGCTCAGGTCAGTTGGAGAAGTGATTATGGAGAGGGAGTGCCTTTAAGATTGCACTGGGGAAAAAAGTTTTTGTTGCATCCACAAAAACACTTGTTCTTACCTAATTCGAGACTGCTGATCTCAAATCTGACATTAGTTTTTCTCTGTAAGCTACAGTTCTTTTGCAATTCAAGATTTTATGTTTTCATCTTATTGCAAAATTTTCAACATTTAGTTTAACATAACGAAGTAAAGTGTCTTCTTGGGCATCATCTTTGTGAAAATATAATAATTTATATAATGTAGTAAATATATGAATACACTAAAAGATATGATTGCATGAGAATTTGTCTACAATTTCAATATAGAACATATTAAAAGACTTACTTTAATCATAAAATTTGTGCAAAACTTATTTAAATACTATTCAGGCAAAAATTTGCGTTTATAGCTCTTGTGTTTGTGGACTTGTTGAGGACAATCTCGTTTGATGCTCTAGCAGTAGTCTGCTCATCACTAACAGCTCCAAGATTTTCAGGAAACTTATCAAGGTGACTGTTCAAGAAGTGAATCTTAACGCTCATGTTACATCCAATATCACAAAAAGCCAACAGCATCCTTTGAACCAGAAGTTCATAATTTTCTTCTTTTTTGTTGCCAAGGAAGTCCTTTGTAACTGCCACAAAAGACTACCATGCTGCTTTCTCCTCCTTGTTCATCTTTGTAAGGTATTTTTTCCCCGCCGAGAAAGAAGGAAGGGGTGGCCGAAAGCCACAAAGTGTGGAATAATAAGAGGCTTTATTAAGTACCGCGTATCCCGCCCGACAATGTCCTCCGGTGCCGGGATTCAGAGGTCGGATGGGTTGCACGAACTAGACTGTGTGAGAGGTATTTAAAGGGGCCCTAGGGGTCCTTCAGGGTCATCAAGCTAATATGACATGGTGAAATCTCACTGGTTGACGGAAAGACAATCTTCTCCCAAGGTCCTCTGGGAAGCTTCTTTTTGGTGTGCAAGAATGTGGGCAGTCCTTGCCTGACCTGTGGTGGCGCAGTGGATAAAGCATCGACCTGGGAACACTGAGGTCGCCAGTTCAAAACCCTGCACTGGTTTGGTCAAGCCACATATGGGAGTTGATGCTTCCAGCTCCTCCCCCCTTTCTCTCTTTCTCTCTCTCTCTCTCTCACTCTGTGTCTTCTCTCTAAAATGAATAAAATAAAAATAAAAATAAAAAAGAATGTGGGCAGTCCTAGCCAAAAGTCTGGGGTCTGAGTTTCTCACATGACCTTCCCCCATTAGTCACCGACCTTACAATCTTCCTGGCAAATTCTTCGTCACGTATGAGGGTTCGAATTTGAGGTCCATCGAATACACCTGCTTTAATCTTCTTGAAAGACAAGGCAGGAAAAGCAGAAATAATATGTTCAAAGCATTCACTTTCTCTATTCAAAGCCTGAACAAACTGCTTCATTAAGCCAAGTTGGATGTGAAGTGGGGGAAAAATGATCCTGTCTCGATTAACTATAGGTTCATTCACAATATTTTGCATCCCTACTTCCAGAGCTTCACGTTTCGGCCACTCCTTCTGTATCCAGTGTTTCTCCCAAGCTCGGCTGTCCCACAAACACAGAAAGCAAGGATACTTTGTGAAACCTCTCTGTTGTCCTAGCAGGAAATTTACCATTTTAAGATTCACACAAATAATCCAGTTATGCTCCTCATACTTCAGAAAGTCAAGGACAATTTTTATGTCATTATAATCTTCTCGCAGATGAGTTGAATAACCAATTGGAACCATTGCATAAACATTACCGTTGTGTAGGAGAACACATTTCAGACTCCATTTAGAGTTGTCAAGAAATAGCCACCATTCTGTTGGACTGTAAGTGGTAACACCTAGCTGGCTGAGAAAACTACTGATATCATGACAGTAAACAAAGTGTTTTGTCTTCGAAAAAAAAGTCCACAAAAATTTGTTCATGCTTCCTGAAATGGGATACTTTAGCTGACCGGTGAAGTACATTCTTTTCTTGAAATTTGGAGGCTAACTCAGCTGCTTTCTTTGATAGGCCCAAATCTCTTACTAAGTCATTTAATTCAGGTTGGTTAAACTGCTGAGGAGTTAATGACTGCTTGGCATAAGAAGAAGACCCTTCAGATTCTACAACCATTTCCTCATGCATCTTATCAAAATACACTTGATCACCATGCTCACTTTCTTCGTCCTTAGAAGAAATAAAACCATTGAAAACTGAAACCAGGAGTGTCTCAGAGTGTGGGATAGGTTGTATTGCTGAAGGAATATTAGGATATGCGATCATATGCCTTTTTTTCTTGCTGATGCCCTTTGTATGGATCAGACAGAAATAACAGTCACTGGTGTGTTTCTTAGGTTCACGCCAAACCATGGGAATACCAAAAGGCATTCCTTTGCATTTTCCTTTTGTCCAGTCATGAAGCATTTTCTCACAATTATGACACACAATATGAGGAGCCCAATTCTTGTCTTGATCACCAAGGGGAACTTGAAAATAGGCAATATATGCACGTGTCACAAATGATGAAATATTGCACCTTTGACGTTGAAGTATATAACAGCCACATATATAACAGAAGGTGTCAGGACTCTTCTTACATTTACACCTACTCGAAGAAGCCATGATTCAATCTTAAAACAAAATAAGAGGGTGTTTTTTATCAGATAATACTTTTTTACGTTTAAAAACAACTAGAATTATGTAAAAGTGATGTTTGTAAAACATTAATTGCCTTGTGGTTATGTCCAATCCAAGAGTCGTTGCCTTTTAACTCCAATTTAAAAACTAATGCACTCCATTAATTGTAACAAAAAGAAATTAAAATTTCATATAAACTAGAGCATGCACCAAATAATGGATTTCAGATTTGGGACCAGTGATGCAGAAATATATAGAAAGAGTTCTAATTCTTATGCATCAGAAAATGAAAAAAAAAAACTTTCCCCAGTGTTATGGGTTCAGGTGAGTGCCCCCAGGCATTCCTAGCTGATAGCATTACTCTGGCTAGATAAAAACTGGTGGATGTCCCAGACATTCCTAGCCAACAGGTAGCATCACTACCAATAGGATGAGACTAACACCAATCGGCGCTAAATGCTTCTTTTATGTTAATCCTTACAATGGTCCCATGAGCTGGATATTATTATATTATTCATTTCCCCATTTCTCAGAATAAAACACCGAGGCTAAGGGAAGAGAAGCACTTTGTGTAAACATCACACAGGTGAGTGATGGAATCAGGACCTCGGCAGGCACTGTGTCTCCGAAGTTCTTATACTTACGCTCCAGTCCCTGCTAACAGTTGAAGAACAATTTTATCTTCCTCACTGGCTTTGGGTCATTATTCATGTTCGCTCATTTCTATGAGGGTTCTAGAACATAGCCCCGGCTTGCACCCCTCAGCAGTGACCCTTCTGAAGAAAGGCACCCGTTTTCATGGCCAAACGGGGAGCGCATGGCAGAGCTCAACAGCTATCTGTTGAAGGAATGCACCCCTGGATAGTTTCTGAGGGTCACCGCAGCCTTCACACAATCTCGGAAGCTCGTACATGAGGCTTATGGGTGAGTCACATGCGGCCAAACCCCGAGTGACACAGAATACCACTTTGAAGGCTTCTGACGCCTGTCATTGAGACAGATCACTTCCTGAATCATAGGAGAAAGAATTCAATTCTTTTCTTGTTTTTCTTTTTTCTTTTAAATACGATTTTAGATTCCTTGTCCCTAGAGGCCATGCCTGCCTGCCCTTATTCCAGGGGTCAGGAACCTAAGGCTCGCGAGCCAGATGTGGCTCTTTTGATGGCTGCACCTGGCTCGCAGACAAATCTTTAATAATAAAAAAAATAACGTTAAAAATATAAAACATTCTCATGTATTATAATCCATTCATTTCCTACCGCTCATGTTCATGGTTGCTGGTGGCTGGAGTCAATCATAGCTGTCATCCGGTACAACAGCAAATTTTTTTTTTTTTTTTTTAATTTTAATATATATTTTATTATTATTAATTCTAATAAGGTGACACCAATAAATCAGGGTACATATGTACAATGAAAACATCTCCAGGTTATCTTATTCAATTGTGTTGCATACCCATCACCAAAAGTCAAATTGTCCTCTGTCACCTTCAATCTGGTTTTCTCTGTGTCCCTCCCCTCCTCCCTATCCCACTTTTCCCTCCCTCCCCCCATCCCATAACCAACACTCTCTTGTCCATGTCTCATACCCTCACTTTCATGTCCCACCTATGTATGTAATCGTGCTGTTCTCAGTTTTTCTTTTTTTCTGATTTACTTATTTCACTCCGTATAATGTTATCAAGGTACATCCATTTTGTTATAAATGATCCGATGTCATCGTTTCTTATGGCTGAGTAGTATTCCATAGTATATATGTACCATAGCTTTTTAATCCACTCGTCTTCTGACGGACACTTGGGCTGTTTCCAAATCTTCGCTATTGTGAACAATGCTGCCACGAACATGGGGGCGCATTTCTTCTTTTCGAACAGTGCTATGGTGTTCTTAGGGTATATTCCTAAAAGTGGGATAGCTGGGTCAAAAGGCAGTTCAATTTTTAATTTTCTGAGGAATCTCCAAACTGTTTTCCACAGTGGCTGCACCAGTCTGCATTCCCACCAGCAGTGCAGAAGGGTTCCCTTTTCTCCACATCCTCGCCAGCACTTATTCTGTGTTGTTTTGCTGATAAGTGCCATTCTGACTGGTGTGAGGTGATATCTCATTGTGGTTTTAATTTGCATTTCTCTAATGATTAGTGATGTTGAGCATTTTTTCATATGCCTATTGGCCATCTGTATGTCCTCTTTGGAGAAATTTCTATTCATTTCTTTTGCCCATTTTTTGATTGGGTTGTTTGTCTTCCTGGTGTTGCGTTTTATAAGTTCTTTATAAATTTTAGTTATTAACCCCTTATCAGATGTGCTGTCGAATATGTTCTCCCATTGTGTGGTTTGTCTTTTTATTCTGTTCCTATTGTCTTTAGCTGTGCAAAAACTTTTTAGTTTGATATAGTCCCATTTGTTTATCTTGCCTTTTATTTCAGTTGCCCATGAAGATAAATCGGCAAATATACCGCTGCTACAGATGTCGGAGAGCTTGCTGCCTATGTTTTCTTCTAAGATGCTTATGGTTTCACGGCTTACATTTAAGTCTTTTATCCATTTTGAGTTTGTTTTTGTGAATGGTGTAAGTTGATGGTCTAGTTTCATTTTTTTGCAGGTAGATGTCCAATTTTCCCAGCACCATTTGTTAAAGAGGCTGTCTTTACTCCATTGTATGTTCTTTCCTCCTTTGTCAAATATCAGTTGTCCATAAAGCTGTGGGTTTATTTCTGGGTTCTCTGTTCTGTTCCATTGATCTATGTGCCTACAACAGCAAATTTTTATTGGATAATGCATAATGTACACGGGTCGTTGTGAGGTCAGGAAGAAAACTTCCCTCCTTTTAATCAAGTAGTCAGCTAGCTAATTGCAGAAACCATTTTGATGAAAAAGATGGCTAAAAGAAAAAAGGATGAGGAGTATTATACTTTTAAGCATGAATGGACAGAGGAATTCTCCTTTGTGGAGAGATCAGGTTCTGCAGTGTGTCTAATATGCAATGACAAAATTGCATCAATGAAACGGTCAAATATAAAGTAGCACTTTGACACATGCCATACTACATTTGCATCGAAATATTCAGCTGGGGACAGCGGGAAGAAAGCATGTCAAGAGCTACTGTGCAGCCTGACCAGGTGGTGGCACAGTGGATAAAGTGTCAGACTGGGATGCGGAAGACACAGGTTCGAGACCCCGAGCTCTCCAGCTTGAGCGCGGGCCCATCTGGCTTGAGCAAAAAAAGCTTGCCAGCGGTGGCGCAGTGGATGGATCGTCGGACTGGGATGCAGAAAACCCAGGTTCGAGACCCAGAGCTTGCCAGCTTGAGCATGGGCCCATCCCGCTTGAGCAAAAAAAAGCTCACCGGCTTGGACCCGGGGTCACTGGCTCCAGCAAGGGGTGGCTCGGTCTGCTGACGGCCCGCGGTTGGGGCACATGTGAGAAAGCAATCAATGAACAACTATGGTGTCGTAACGGCAATGAAAAACTGATGATTGATGCTTCTTACCTCTCTCCGTTCCTGTCTCTATCTATCCCTCTCTCTGACTCTCTCTCTGTTCCTGTAAAAAAAAAAAAAAAAAAGAGCTACGGTGCAGAGTGCAAGCTAGTCAGCAGCAACTCCGTGTTTGGACCCAACAAGGTGACTGGAATTCGGCTAGCTTTGCTGGTGCTTTAGCAATTGTGAGAAATGGAAAGCCATTCACAGATGGGGAGTATGCCAAAACATTCATGCTTGATGTTGTCAATGAACTTTTTGACGACTTTTCGAATAAAGACAAGATAATCAAATGAATAAAAGATATGTCTCTGTCGGCAAGAACTGTTCACGATCGTACCATCATGATGGCAAATCCAATTGAGGCAACACAAGTGAAGGACATAAATGCAGCACCATTCTTTTCTCTTGCTTTGGATGAGTCAACAGACGTAAGCCATTTATCCCAGTTCAGCGTGATTGCAAGGTGTGCTGTTGGTGACACACTACGTGAGGAAAGTCTTGCTGTTTTGCCTATGAAAGAGACAACAAGAAGGAAGAATTTATTCAATCCTTTCACTGAATTTGCTAAAGAAAACAAATCTACCGATGGATAAACTTATTTCGGTGTGTACTGATGGTGCTCCATGCATGGTGGGGAAAACAGAGGATTCGTAGTGTTTCTTTGTGAACATGAAAAGAGACCCATCCTAAGTTTTTACTGCATCCTACATCAGGAGGCGTTTTGTGCTCAGATGCGTGGCGAGCAGCTTGGTGAGGTGATGTCGCTGGTCATTCGGGTGGTCAACTTTATTGTTGCCTGAGCTTTAAATGATTGCCAGTTTAAAACACTGCTGGATGAAGTTGGGAATAATTATCCTGGTCTGCTTCCGCACAGCAATGTGAGTTGGTTATCAAGAGGGAAGTTGCTCAGCTTGTCTGAGAGAAATCTGGACTTTTCTTGAAATGAAAAACATCGAGCATCCTGAGTTAGCTAACACTGAGTGGCTCCTGAAATTCTACTATCTCGTGGACATGACTGAATATCTGAACCAGCTCAATGTGAAAATGCAAGGCGTTGGGAATACAGTCTTATTCCTTCAACAAGCAGTGTTTGCATTTGAAAACAAGCTGGAACTCTTCATCACCGACATTGAAACAGGTCGTTTACTACACTTTGAAAAACTGGGAGAGTTTAAAGATGCATGCACAGCAAGTGACCTTGCTCAACATCTTGATCTCCAGCAGCTAGCGGGCTTCACATCTAATCTCCTGCAGTCATTCAAAGCATGCTTTGGAGAATTTCGTGAGCGCACTCGTCTTTTTAAGTTCATCACCCATCCATACGAATGTGCAGTGGACAGCGCCGACCTGAGTTACATCCCCAGTTCTCCATCAGAGATTTTGAGCTACAAGCTGCTGACCTGAAGGTCTCAGACATGTGGGTGAATAAGTTCAAGTCACTGAATAAAGATTTGGAAAGATTTGCACGACAGCAAGCAGAGTTGGTGAGCAAACACAAGTGGGGAGAAATGAAAAAACTTCAACCTGCGGACCAGCTGATTGTCAAAACTTGGATAGCGCTTCCCGTCACATACCACACACTGCAGCATGTGAGTATTGCTGTACTGACAATGTTTGGCTCTACGTATGCATGTGAGCAGTCTTTCTCACATCTAAAGAACGTTAAGACAATTGTAAGATCATGTTTAACGGATGTAAGTCTCAACACCTGCATAAAGCTTCACCTCATCACGTATCAACCAGACTACAAAACCATCAGCAAAACCATGCAGCACCAGAAGTCACATTAATGGTAAGAAGTACTTTATTCATCATTGGTTAGCAACAGCATAACAATGTTATTAAAAAGAATTCAGAGACATATTGTACTTTAAAAGTGTTGGTCTTACATAAAATGCACACATTTGCTTGTATTTAGTGTTAAACATATTGTATGGCTCCCACGGAATTACATTTTAAAATATGTGGCGTTCATGGCTCTCTCAGCCAGAAAGGTTCCCGACCCCTGCCTTATTCGAACATAAGTGAACAGCACCCCACAGACAGGCAGGGGAAAAGACCAGAATCTGATCCCTTCTCAGAAGAGCAGGGCTCAGAGTGGGACCAGGGAGATGTGTTGGAGGATGGATGGCCATTCCTCATCCTTATCTCTCTGTCCCCCATCCCCATGGTTACCAGCCCCTGACCATAGTTGGTAAGAGATTCTGTCTCTCTCTGTCCTGAGGCACTGAATGCTTCCTTGCTGTGTAGTGAGTGTTAGTTAGCGCTTACAGGATGCAAAGATAATGTTACCCTTCCCCACAAAGGGCTCATGATTCTCTTAGTTATACCTCCCGGTTTTTATGTTGGGCTGCTGGGAGCACAATAAAGACTTCCTAAAATAATACATTGGATGCGATCACTGTTCATGGAGGATCAGGCATTATCTCCTGTCTCAGGAGAAATACTTTTTTTTTTCCTTCAATGAGGGTGGGGGCAGCCTCCTCTGCTCACAGCCCGCTTCCACGTTCTTATCACAGGTTAACGACCTCATGCCCAGGGTCCTGGGACCAGCGGTGAAGCAACAAGAAGTGACTGGCATGAACTTGATCTTCAAGTCAGACAGCACTGGGCTGAAACCTGCCTGCCTCCCAGGGTGGAGCCAAGGGCCCAGTGGGAATGCCCACTGAGTGGACGTGTGTGTCATGTCAGTACCAGACTTGCAATTCTCACATGGGATGGGTATGGGGAGAGGTCAGGAGCCCCGCGGGAGCTCTCTTCTGTGGGCACGACTGATGGATTATTTGACCAGAGATGAGAAGTATATCGGCGTGAATACTGCAGGTTCTGTCCCCTCACCCAGCCATGTGTGTTGTGAGAGGCTGTGTTCCTTCCCTGTAAAACCCTGTGTGCTTCATCTGCATCCAGAGAAAGGTCACAGAACATTCCGGGTCTACTGCAAACAACCAACTGGGATATCGGCAAGGCCAGTGTCTTTGTGAGAATGTTGAGCGATTAATCATAAAAACAGGGCACTTTTATTTATAGCAAACTGTTGCTCAGCAGATAATATACCCCTTTCAGGGCTCACATGTTTTGTTTTTTTCTCTTTCTGTCATTGAGATGTTCTTGGCTTGTCCAATGGTTTCTCGGGTGAAATAAAACCCCCCTCATGTGCACGACGAGCCCTGAGTGTGTGTGGCGTTTTAAGCCAACGTCCTTGGCTGGCATCAACCAGCCCCTGCAGGGAAGGGCGCAAAGATGAGAGCAACCCTGTGCCGGCTGGCTGGGGGAAGAGCCGTGGTGGGCTCACTTTTACAGCTGATGGGGTGGTAAAGAAGTCCCTTCAGATGGGAAATGAGTGAGCCACCCAGGACAGCCCAGATGGGCTCTTGTGCCTTCCTTGGCGGGCTGCCTATGTCCCAGGTCACCTCCTGCTGTGCTGGGCATGGAGGCCAGGGGGAGCATAGTGGCCATCAGTCCATCAGACTTCCCTTTCCTGGCTCCTCTAGAGGTGGATGCCGCCACCTTGCCGGAATTATGTGTGTGTGAGTCTAGGGGGGTGGAACCAGTTCCAGAAAGCCCCTCCTTTGTACTAAAGCCTTAGCAGGATGATCCCTAAGTTCTTTAAGATCCAAGGGCTGAGCTTTTGCAGTTCCTACACAGAGCAGGTGCTCAAGTCATTGGAGAAGTCTATGAACGACCCCAAGCATGCCTTTGGCTCTGTACTTTAAGCAAATAGAAGATGTGGCAGGCTGGAAATTCCTCTCCCCCACCCACTCACCCACTCCCCACCTCCTCGGCCACAAAGACACCCCCATTCTTCTGATCCTTGGAACCAGTACCTGGTACCTTGATTTGGAAAAGCGGTCTGAGGCGACGTGATGACGTTCAAAATTTGGAGACCCTCTGGGAGATGATCTGGGATTAGGGAATTAAGAGATCAATCAACCCAGGAGCTCACTGTGCCCTGTGCCCTGCCCTGAGCACCCTCCTTGGGGCCCACCTGCCCGGTGGGCAGGCGGGCACAGCTGTCTGCAGCATCCCTCTGTAAGAGGCAGGAAGAACAAGCTAATAAGCTGATGCCCATGATTAACTTGCCTTTTCTGTCTCGCCTGCCAAGCCCAAGCTGCACTTGTTGGGAGACATAATCAAATCAGAATCAGACGCTTGCAATAAGTATTCCCACCCCACCCTCCGCGGAGTTCCATAGGACAACAGAGGAAGTGGACCCTGAAGTCCGACTGCAAATTCCCACCCTGGACCCAGCCTGGGCTGGGCTGCGTCAGGGGGTGGGGGACTGGAGTTGGCCAGCTGGGTGAGCTTCTTATTAAAAAACTAAGGGTCCCGTAGGACAGGTCAGGCTTCTTAGCGGATTCAAGATAGAGCATCTGGGTAATGCTTGCTTGCCCCTTTAAGAGTGGACAAAACTTGGTGGCCCTGGCTGGTGGCTCAGTGGTAGAGCATCAGCCCAGTGGGTGGATATCAAGGGTTCAATTCCCAGTCAGGGCACACAGGAGAAGTGTCCATCTGCTTCTCTCCCCTCCCTGCCTCTTTTCCTCTTATAGCCATGGCTCTACTGAAACTAGTTGGCCCTGGACATTGAGGATGGCTCCATGGCCATGGCCTCTCCCTCAGGCGCTAGGAGCTTGGTTGCTGAGCAATGGAGCAATGCCTTAGATGGACAGAACATCGCCCCCTAGTGGGCTTGCTGGGTGGATCCTTGTGGAGGTGCATGCGAGAGTCTATCTCTGCCTCCTCTCCTCTCTCTGAATAAAAAAAAAACTTTCTTCATGTTATTTTTTCTTTTGTAAATTATGTTTGATGGTTGAAGCAAGAATTGTAACACTGTCTGACATAGTTTCTAATTATGTCTCTATATGCTAAATGGAGGAGGATATGAGGATGTAAAGGGATGAAAAATTTTTACCTTGCACATAAACTGGTAAAACATCATTATTAGTGAGGATGACAAGTTGTGTATCTATAGTGCAATGAACGTTTAGAGGGACCATTTAAAAATGTTATACAAAGAGATGCACTCAAAAGACATGTTAAACAAAAATGAAATTCTAAAATAGGTTCAAATAATTCACAGAAGGAAAACAAGAGACATTAAAAGTGGACAGATCAGTCTGACCAGGCGGTGGCGCAGTGGATAGAGCATTGGACTGGGACGCAGAGGACCCAGGTTCGAGACTTCAAGGTCACCAGTTTGAGCACGGGTCCATCTGGTTTGAGCAAGGCTCACCAGCTTGAGCCCAAGGTCGCTGACTTGAGCAAGGGGTCACTCACTCTGCTGTAGCCCCCTGATCAAGGCACATGTGAGAAAGCAATCAATGAACAACTAAGGAGCCGCAACAAAGAATTGATGTTTCTCATCTCTCTCCCTTCCTGTCTGTCTGTCCCTATCTGTCCCTCTCTCTGACTCTCTCTGTCTCTGCCACACATACACACACACAAGTGGACAGAACAGGAAAAATTAGACGGCAGACGTAAGCCTGACATAAAAATCATTACATTAAATGTAAGTATCTCAGTTCAAAAGCTAAGATTAAATGTGAGTGGTCTACATCTTCCCAATTAAAAGGCAGAAATTGGATTGAAAAAAAAAGTGAGCTAACTTCACAGTGTTTCACAAAAACATAGTAGTAAATGTAGTAAATACATTTCAAATACACAATATAAACAAGTTGAAAAGAAAAGGATAAAATAAGGTGCATAATGGAAACATTAGTCAAAGAGAAGCCAAAATGGCTACATTAGTATCGAATAAAGCTGAGGTCAGGACAAAGAAAACTATCAAGGACAGAGAAGAACATTTCATAATCCTAAAAGGTTCAATCCATCACGAAGATGTAGCAGCCATCTCAGCACCAAACAACAGAGATGTAAAATATGTAAAGGAAGAAAAGTTAAGTGGGAAATAGGAAAATATATCCACACTTTTATTTAAGGGATCTAACACTTCTTCCTGATATAACAACGATACAGACAAGGTTAAGAGAACTCAGTAAAACTGTCAACAAACAGGAGAGAACCCTCCACCCCCAAAGAGCAGAATTTACATTCTTTTCAAGTGACTATGGGAAATAGACCGAGAGAGAGGATACACTGTGAAATAAGATAAAACCCGGACACATGGAAAGGAAGTGAAATCAGACAGGCAGCGTTTTGCAGCCACAAGGAATCAAACTAGAAATACAGCAGGAAAAACAGAAAAATCTCTCAACAGAACACTCAGTCATTCGTGGGTCAAAAAGGAAGTCTCATGGAAAAAAAATTTAAAAAGCATTAGAATCTAAAAAACAACAACAATAATAAATGAGTCAGTAGTTACAAAATAGCCACAGTGATGTCAAGTACAACCCAGGGAAGAGAGCTGACATTGTTGTGGTAATCGTGCATGGTACCAGGTAGGGGACATTTGTAGAGGATGTGTTTGTCTAACCACAATCTGTCCGCCTGAACTAAATACAAAATAATATTGAAAGTAAAGAAAAAGATACCATGAATAAACACTTGTTGAATGAAAAAAAAAAGAAAAAAAAAATTTTAATGTATTGAAGTAACTGAAAATAAAACAAACAAACAAACAATATATAGCCCTGGCTGGATAGCTCAGTTGGTTAGTGTGTCGTTGTCCTGATGCACCGAGGTTGCCGGTTTGATCCTTGGTCAGGGTACCTACAGAAACAGATCAATGTTTCTGTCTGTCTGTCGGTCAGTCAGTCTCTTTCTCTCTCCTGCCCCCCCTCTCTCAAATCAATAATAATAACAAAAATACAACATATAAGAATCTGTGGGACTAAAACCTAGCAACACAGAGAGGGAAATTGATAGCACTAGGGAGAAATTTTAAAGCGAAACGAACACAAAGCAAATAGAAGAAACAGAAGCATCAGGTGAGTGTGTTGAGGGTGTGGGGTGGGCTGCATTTTATGGGCAAAAGGAGTGCTAAGAGGGGGCTGTCCAGGTCCAGCCAGAGCCCAAGACACAGGCTCATTGGCTTGAGGCTGGAGAGAGAGACCCTTGGCAGGTGGGTGTTCACCAGTCAGGAGATAAATCTCTGTCTTTCTTCCGTAAAGAAGTCGGACATGGACAGGAAATCAGTCTCCTGTGGCTAAGTCCCATTCTTCCAAGGGTGCAGGCTCAAGGTTCTCCATTGTTTACCCTCCAACTCTCTTTGGAGAGAAATCCTTTCGCCCTGGGAGGGAGGTGTCTCTCGGGTCCTGGACCATAAAGCTGATTTTACCCTACCTCTGTCTTCCACAGCTGCTAACAGCACATACACCCTTCCAAGGGGCAGATCCCAACAAAGGGAGCCTGTCCCTTCACTTGTAAATCATGCAGAAACGCCAAGACAGGGACAGATGTGACAACAAGGATAACATTCACAACGCTTTGTGCGTGCGCACACGTGTGTGTGTGTGTGTGTGTGTGAAAGAGAGAGAGAGAGAGAGAGAGAGAGGTTGTTTGCTTTCTTTGGGGCGGGGGGTAGAGCACAGTCTAAGCTTTTCACTTTTGAAAGGCTTGGCCCCGCTCCTGGAACACGGTGAGTACCGAGTAAAAAAGAAGTTGCCAACTTTTTGGAACATTTCCTCACAGCAGCAGCATCTCCCCGTCAGTAGACATGTCACCTCTCTTCCCACCTGCGCTTCCCATTAAATGTTCACAACTCTGGTTTCTGTCTAACATGCCAACATTCTTTTTTTAAGTCCTCTCCTTCCTTTGTCTTCTTGGTCACCGAGGCGTCAAGAACATCCCGAAAACAGTGAGAAGGGACGTTCGGAAGCTCTGTGCCGGCCGCTTCATCTCCTCAGGATGAAGCTGATGAAATAAATGATCTGCTCGGGCCAAACTGCTTTTCAGGTCGCCAAGGTTGAAATTCCATATGCTCGGGCTAGGGAAGGCACTGCGACTCTCCGCTCCTGGCTTATTTCTGGTCTCAGCCTTACGTTGAAGTATAAAGTAGTTTTTCTTTTTATTTCTTTAGAGAGAGAATGAACAATGAGGTGGGGTTTGCTAAGAAGAATTCAGAGTAGGGGGCTTGGTGGGAAGGGGATTTGGAGCAGAAAGTTAGCTTTTATTCCTTTGCATTTCAGTATTTCATGGTGGCCAGGGGACCACAAGGGCGACACTGGATGATGTTACTATAACAGAATTGTTAAAAAGAAAAAAAAAAGTTTTCTCAGCCTTGGCTGGGCTGCTCAGTGGGTTAAAGCATCATCCCGATACGCCAAGGTTGCAGGTTCCATTCCCAGTCAGGGCACAAACAGGACTCAACCAATGAGTGCATGAAATAAGTAGAACAGCAAGTCGATGTTTCTTTTTCTCTCAAATCAATTTTGAAAAAAGCTTTCTCTTCCATCTTCAGTTTTGTACCAGGAGACACTCAGGACACCACACCGCAATGCACCAAGCCAGCACGATCTCCATTCTTACAAAATTCTAGCAAAGATTTATTCTTTTTTAATTTTCTTGCCAAAGAAACAATCTTAGCTTGTCACTGTGGTCCTTCCAATCTAAGGTCCAGGCAGAGGAGAAGAGAAGGGAAAAATAACGAAGACAAAACACTGCAGGGCCGACCTAGTCTCTCATCTGCGCCCCCACCCCTCCCAAACCAGTCCTGGACTCCATGCTTCTGTCAACCCTAAAGAAACACGATGCTCAGCTGGTTGTCATTTTCTGATGGCCTCCTTTCTTAGAGCCTCTGTTTTTTGTTTGTATTTTTCCGAAGTTGAAAACTAGGGGTAGGCAGACAGACAGACTCCCACATGCTCCCTACTGGGATACACTCGGCATGCCCACCAGGGGGCGATGCTCTGCCCATCTGGGGTGTTGCTCTGCTGCAACCAGAACCATTCTTGTGTCTGAGGTTGAGATCATGGAGCCATCGCAGCACCGGGGCCAACTTTGCTCCAATAGAGCCTTGGCTGAGAGAGGGGAAGAAAAAGATAGAGAGGGAAGAGAGGGGAAAGGATGGAGAAGCAGATGGGTGCTCCTCCTGTGTGCCCTGGCCGGGAATTGAACCTGGGACTTCCACACCCCGGGTTGATGCTATACCGCTGAGCCAACCGGCCAGGAGAGCCCTTATTTTATGTCCAAACTTGTATGTTGCTCTTGTTTTAGAATTCCAGGTGGATGCTTTTTCCACGGTACCACCACAGGCCAGGCTAGTACATTGCTCTTGACTGTTTCCATGCGTGTCTGTAGGCCCTTCAGGGTCTGGTCAGTGACAGGGTTCATGGTCAGCCTAGACAGATGGGATAATCAGGCGTGTGTGACCCGCATGTGGTACGTGGTGTTCGTCTTGCACAGGAAACAAGCCACTCGCAATATGAATCTACTATCTCTCCTCTGCTCATCGGGGCACCGGGTGTTTACTGGGGCATTGGAACCAGCCCTGAGGTTTCAGAAATACAAGTCCTTCCTCCCTCCCAGCCAAACGAGGGCAAAAAGCTCAAAGGGACCTGTGGAAGAAAATGGATTTTTCTCTGCTCACATTATCAGGTGGTTTTTGTGGAATTTAAAATCGGTCCCCTCTCCCCCAAAAAGCACCATGAACACTACAACCCAGATAGGGTCTGACCCGCTGCTGTGTTAGGAAGCTATTTGAAGTCTGTTCCAGCTAAGAGTACACCTTTGGATCCCTCCCTGGACCCATTTTCATCCTTTTTTCCTTCCTTTGAAAAGGGGTCAAAGAGAAGTTAGAAATGCCCCCCACCCCGCGCCGGACTAGAGTGAGGAGAGGAGAAACCCACAGTCCTTCAGTAGAAAAAGCCTTGACTCCCGGGGAGAACCCAGAGTTGGCTTTCAAGGGACAGTCCTGTCTAAGTTTTGTGGATGCCAAGTGATCAGTCCGAGTTACCGAGGGCCACACAATGTTTGGGGTGTTTGTGCACTAGAAGTTCACATCACAGTGGCCTTCCCACGTTCCTGCCATTGACTTTGTCCTCACAGAAACCTACACCTTTCTTTGTCCTTCATAACCCTTAAATGTTTTTCCTGTAGGTCCCTTTTCCTTCCCTCCCTCCTTCCTTCCTGTTATTTATTTTAAATTGATCTTTAGAGAAAGAGGAAAGGAGACAGAGAAAGACAGAGAGAGAGGAACATTGATTCATTGTCCCACTTATTTATTTATTCACTCACTGGTTGATTCTTGTATGTGCCCTGACCAGGGATTGAACCCACAACCTTGGCGTATCATCACGATGCTCTCTAACCAACTGAGCTACCCAGCCAGGGCCCTTCCTTTCAGCAAATTTTTTTTATTATGGCAAGGACACTGAACATGTGACCTTCCCTGCCAATACATCTTGAACTGCATGGTACACGTGTTGACTTTGGCTACCACGTTGCACCATAGGTCTCAGGAGCCCATATTCACCTCCCTGGACTGAAACTTTATGTCCAGAAGAGAAACATCTCCTTCTTACCAAGTTGTTGGCTGCCGCCCATTCAAGTCACCACTGTTGCCCCTTAGCCTTTATTTTTTAAGAGGCCCTGGAGATGCCTGAACTCTTCCCCTCCTTTTGATCTTGTGCTCTTGTGCCCCGCTGTTAGGAAGGAGCCAGCAGTGGGCACTTGGCTGGCAGTTGGCCAAGTAGTTCCCTGTCCTGTGCACACTGTCCCTGATTTCCCTAAGGTCATCACGCCCTGAGCCCCAACCCAGTCGACAGAATGGCAACCACACTGGTCATTAGATAGAGAGGCTGAGCGGGAAGCTCAGAGGTTTCCGCAGGGCGGGGCTGCGGAAACCGCTCCGGTCTTCATCTCCCTGCAGAAAACACAGCATCTCCCCGTTGACCTTACAGGGCACCTCCACTGTGTTGGGTCTGTAATACCTTCCTGTCTTGAGTAAGCAGTGGGTATAGAAGACCACGGTGCTCAGAAGAAATCTGCTAGCACCATTGCTAGGACCTCCTTCTCTCCCTGTCGGTTTCAGTTGATGCAGTCCCCAATTCTTAGAGCACCACAAACAGAGGGAGCAGACTGAGCCAAAACAAGCCACTGCCTGACCAGGTGGTGGCGCAGTGGATAGAGCATCAGACTGGAACTCAGAGGACCCAGGTTCGAGACCCCAAGGTTGCCAGCTTGGGCACGGGCTCATCTGGTTTGAGGAAGGCTCACCAGCTCCAGCAAGGGGTCACTGGCTTGAGCAAGGGGTCACTCGCTCTGCTCTAGCCCCTCAGGTCAAGCCGCATATGATAAAGCAATCAATGAACAGCTAAGGTGCCACAATGAAGAATTGATGCTTCTCATCTCTCTCCTTTCCTGTCTGTCTGTTCCTATCTGTTCCTCTCTGTCGCTCTCTGTCTCTGTCCCGCGCCCCCCAAAAAGAAAAGACAAGCCACTATTTTTTACCGCCAAATCCCAAACAAGGTATTTAAACCATGGAATTAAAACAGCAAAGGGTGTGTATGATGGCCAGGTTAACTTCTTCATAAAAGCTTGACAGAGGACTGGGTCCCTTTGTTGTATGTGATCTATGGATACCCTGAAAACTGTCTCTCATTTTTTTTGTTTTAATTTAAACATCCGAAATGAAATGAGTTTTGTAAACAGGGAGCTGATTGTCAAGGGAATCTTAGGATGAGATCTCTCTGTTAAGCAAGACATCCTTTGTTTATTAAGCTGTAAAAATCAATAGAATAGGATCACGGGAATATCAAAACTCATTAAAAAATTAGTTATCTGCAAGCTCCTCATTCAAAGGGACTCATTTCAATTGTCCTTTTTTTCCCCTTTCTTCCTAGCTTTGGTGTGTTAGACATATAGGTTGCAACTTCATCCTAAGATTAAAGCCTTTACAAACTATAAAATTTCTTTACACTGGTTATTAACACAGCACTCCACTTCCCCCTCCCCTCCACCCCATCCTTTAATCAAGACCTTGGTCCCATGAGGATCTTTGACCCAGTTGGCAGCAACTAATTAAAGACTGAATCGTCTTTCCTTTACAGAGAGTCATCGTGGGGGTGCAGGAAGCGAGTGGGTCTGCTCCCCTGGGGTTTCCAGCATGCATTTCCCATCCACGTAGGAAGCGCAAAAATGATTCATCGCATGGTCCAAGAGGGGCAGCGAGCAGCGATCGTTGTCTGGTGGGCATATAAAGTCGAGGTAATAGCTCAGAATCCTCTGCATATTCTCCATATAGCAGGTGATGGATAGCGGTGGTTTTAAACCACACGTGAGTTTGTGAGGAAGAGGGAGGGTAGAAGGAAGGAAGGAAGGAAAGAAAGGAGGGAGGGAGGGAGGGAGGGAGGGAGGGAAAGAGGGAGGGAGGAATTAAAACAAAAGCGGAGAGAAAAAACAAAACAAAACAAAACATGGCTTAAAATTGAGGACCCTTGACTTCCTTTTCTACTTTGATCACTAATTATACAAATTTTAGGCAGAAGGGTCCATCTCCCGCAATGCCCAAGCAGAAATAGGAACAGGAGAGCTTCCCTCTGAATTTATCCTAAGGGGGCAGTGCTCTGAACTACTTGAAGGAAATGGTTTTATTTATCTACCTTTTAAAATAATTTTTTTTACTTATTGATTTTAGTGAGAGAAAGGAAGAGGGAAGGAGGGGGAGGGGAAGAGAGAGAGAGAGAGAGAGAGAGAGACAGGAACATTGAGCTGTTCCTATCTGTGTCCTGTCCAGGGATCAAACTGGCAACCTCTGTACCTTGGGACAAGGCTCTAACCAACTGAGCTATCCAGCAGGGGATCATCTATCCATCTATCCATCCATCCATCCATCCACCTATCATATGTCTATTATCTATCTGTCATCTATTCATCCATCCATCTGTGCATCCATCCATTATTTAGCTATCATCTACCTATCATGTATTTATCTATATATTTATCATCTGTCTATCTATCTATCTAGATCTATCTATCTATCTATCTATCTATCTATTGATCTATAGATCTCCCTCTCTCTCCAGCCACTGCAGAACCCCACTGCCTCTGCTTATGCCTCCTCCCTGGATACACCAGGCCCTAGATCCACTCGCCTGCAGGCCGCACTGCTTTATCAAAGATGGCCTAATTCCAAGCTCTGGGCTGCGAGCCAAGGCTTGGTCAAATGTAACTCAGGAGGAAAGAGTCTCGTTTCTCCTCTCTATTTCATTTGGGTCAGGCTGTAAGTGGCATCTGAAGCAAAGAGGACACGTTTATCCACCTCTGTGCTCAGCTTTGAAGCAGAGCTGACGGACCCGGGTCTGTGCCGGAGCCAATGGGACATCCTGCTCACCACAGTCACATGTTGTGGGGCGCGTCCCCAAGTCTCCTCTCTGATTTCTTATTCCCCCACTCCCCCTGTCAGGTCTCATCTTCTTACCTGTCAAGCCAGGGTCCTTCCTATTCCCTCTCTGTTTCCGGGGACAGGGACTGAAGGTCACGAAGCCCAGACCCGCACCATGTACACAGCCCCGCCTGGGGAAGATCACGCTACGAAATCAAAGTCGCCAGGGTGGCCATGCATTTCTTCGTTCATTCTCTCACCCAGTGCTGACGTAATCCCTACCATCTTCCAGTCCCCGGATCGGGCACTGGCTACAGATGTGAAGTTGTCTGGAAGACATGTGGACGTCACAGGGACACAGAGAGCCATTCAGTGATGTCCGCCCATGCTCAGGGGTTAGATCAGCACAAGAAACAATGAAAACAATGCTCTAAGCCAAAAAGTTTGAGATTAAATTAGGACAGACAAGATCTGGTTGGTATCTCCAGTTGAATTATATTCTCTCACAGGTGACCTGAGGCCACCCTCAGAAATTTACAGGCCCTGGTGAGGCAGCTCATTTGATTAGAACATTGTCCCGATATGCCAAGTTTGTGGGTTCGATCCCCGGTCAGAGCACAAATAAGAATCACCAATGAATGCATGAATAGGTGGGACAACAAATCCTTGTTTTCCTCTCTTTCTCTCTCAAATCAATTATAAAACCTTTACATAAAATTCTTTAAATGACTTTTTATAATGAGAGAAGGCTTCCCATAAGTCATTAAAACATATGCTATCACTTTTATCTAGCTTTTGTGTGTGTGTGTGTATTTTTCCAAAGTGATAAACGGGGAGGCAAAGAGACAGACTCCTGCATGAGCCCGGCTAGGATCCACCTGGCATGCCCACCAGGGAGCGATGCTCTGCCCATCTGGAGCATTGCCCCTTTGTGGCCAGAGCCATTCTAGTGCCTGAGGCAGAGGCCATGGAGCCATCCTCAGTGCCTGGGCCAATTTTGCTCCAACGGAACCTTGGCTGCCGGAGGGGAAGAGGGAGACAAAGGAGAGGGGGAAGGGTGGAGAAGCAGATGGGCACCTCTCCTGTGTGCCCTGGCCGGGAATCGAACCCAGGACCTCTACATGCTGGGCCAACGCTCCAGGGCATATCCATCTTTTGAAATAAATTTTAGGAGAAGGTCTGAAGCAAGCCTGGAATTAGATGGTCCAACTGTCCTCCCCAGAGATAGTAACTTTTAAACCATTTAATGTGCTTGTTAAACTATTTGCATGATAAATACCACTAACCTTGCCAGGAATCTCCTGCCTTTACCACAGAAGGCGTGATGTAGTTCACTGTCAAATGGATGGCATTTCTTGGCAAAATCAGCACAGTGGATCTACGTGATGGCAGGTTTTGGTTGGGAAGCCACAGAATGACTGAGTTTTCTAGGAAACGGTGTCACAATCCATCCCCTTCGACTCTCACCTCAGGTTTCTGAAGGTGCAAAGAAGGACTCACACTATAATTGAACCTGCAGCGCCTTGACAGCAAGGACACGGAAAGCTGGAGGTGTTTATACCATCTCCATCCACGAAGAGCTTGTCCCGGCGCCTGCCTCAATCCAAGTAGGTCACTAATAATCATGGATGGTTGACTCTACCCGAGACATCAATTCCATCATAAGACGGAACCACTGCCCAACAAAGTCGATTAGACTCCTGCCTTTGTGCGTACCACGGAGCTGATGTCTTGCGGGCACTCCTCACCGCCAGTGAGTCTCTCCCTCCGCCTACGTTTCCACGTTTCCGGTGCACAGTTGTTAGAGGCCGGCAGCTCAGTAAGGGGAGGCTTTGCTAAGAAAGATGGGGCACCCAAGGGCTGCGTCTTTGGACACAGAGAATAATGAATGCACAGCTATGGTCAACCATGCCAAGTTAAGGGAATACATATTAGCACTGTGTTTTAACACTCCATGTTATTAGTTAGGTCTTATGTGACGAGCACATAGAATATCCCAGACTAGACAGGAAAAGGCTAGGAACAAAGAAAAAGACCCTGCCCCACCCCAAAAGCTTTATTTTGAAGCCAAGGTTTAGGTTAGAAAAAACCTTGGCAGATCAGACACTCTTAGACTGTAAAACACTCTCTTGTGACCATAATTTACAGGGGGGGGGGGATAAATGAGGCCCCAGGGCCACCCTCACCAGCAAAGACAGAAGAATCCAGACTTTCCCATGTGCATCAGAAACCCTCTTTGCCACCAGGGTGGTGCCAGACATGGCCACAGGCACTCGCTTATTGGTTGAAAGCCAGTTACGTCAAGCTTTTATGCAGAGAGCCAGACAGGCGAAGAATATATTGTTGCTATCAAAGAACCACAGGCTTGGCTTTCTGTTTCAATGTTATTATTATTTTATTGTTTCTTTTAATTTTTATTATGTTTCTGTTTAAATTTTAGGTCCTTCTCAACCTGGCCAACGTATACCTTGGCTGAGTTTCTAATTGCAAAACTTTAAATAAAATAAAAACCGAACCCTACATGTTAAGAAAAGGTGAACGGATTGTTAAAAAAATTTAAAATAAGTAGGTTCAGCCTCCCGGCTCCCAGTTTCGCCCCTCCCTGATCCACTGAATTAGGGGAGACTGCGGTCTGAGCAAGCACCCTGCAAACCGGCCCCGGGGCCTGATCCATCACAGCAATTCCAGCAGTAGCCATGCTCGCAGGGCAGAAGGCCGCGTAGACCACGCAGGTGTGCCAGCCCAGGACGCCGGCCGGCCCCCAAGATGCGGAGCTGTGCAGGACAACCTGGGTGCGCAGGTGCAACCACCCACGCGCGTGGAGTCGCAGCCCTTCTGCATTCAGCGCACCTGGAGCCCATGTCCCCCTTGACAAGCCTAACGGGGGTGCTCCTCCGAGAGCATGCTGAATATATGATCTCCAGGCACTCTTCCAATACCAGCAGACAAAAGCAGCCCCCTCTCGCTCCCGAGAGGTGTGGAGGCCACTTCTCTGGACCCAGGGCGCTCCAGGGAGGGAATGGAACTTACGTGTGAATTTTCCTGTGAGAGAGGAACGCCCATGCAGCGATCCTTCTGCCTGTGTGCCCGAGAGCAGCGGGCATGGAGGGGCAGGTTCATGCAGGAGGGTGTGGGATTTCATGTAATTTCTGGAAGAGCAGAAGAGGCAGAGATGTGTGTGTCTATTTGTAGGTGTATTTGCATGTGTGTACGTACGTGTTCACCTGTGTGTGTTTGTGTGTGTATACATGTGTACATATGTGGGTATCTGTGTGTGAAGGTCTGAGTGTCTGTGTGTATATGTGCATATACGTGTGTGTGTGCATCTGTGTATGTGTGATCATGACAATCAGGGATGGAACAGAGGATTCTAGTTTTTCCTATGGCTCCCATTCTGTGGCTCTGAACAGCATTTTCCGGTCAGGGATGCCAACCCGAGGGACTGAATCTACAAAAGGACAGTGACCAGACCACGTCTGAAAAGAGAACGTGGCAGCCTAACCACCCAGCTTCCTTATCCACAAAAGCCAGTTGGGAAAGCCAGCCTGCACTCAGCCAGCCCAGCGGACCTCCAGTCACCATGACAGTCCAGGAAGCTTAAACACTCATTTCTGCGACAGCAGCTACAGTTGGCCAGGGCTTGATTACCAGCTAACCGTGTCCCCAATTTGGGCCTCCACCCTGCTTCCAATTTAGAACCAACGAGAGACAAAAATCAAGTATGTCTCCCTAACCCATCATATAGGACACCCCACTTCTGTAATGGCACTTTCCTCCTGCTGAGGATTCACAGGTTGAGGACCTCAAAGACTGCCCCTAATCCTGTGGTTTTGTTCTTTTGCTAACTAGCAACCAATAGAATTAAAAAAAAAATTAAACATATGTGCTTTGACCAGACCAGTGCAGGGTTTTGAACTGGCGACCTCAGTGTTCCCAGGTAGACACTTTATCCACTGCGCCACCACAGATTTTATTTAAGGGAAGGGGAAGATGGTGATGGAGTAGGCGGACGTACCAACTTCTAACTCCCAGAACCAAAGTGGATTATAACTCAATTTTAAGAACCATCATCTGGATAAACCAACTTTGAACTAAACTAAGTGGACTCTTCAACCAAGGAACACTGCAGAAGCCACGCTGAGACTGGTAGGAATAGCGAAAACGCGAAGAGGGCTGCCCAGCTCCCCGGAGCAAACAGCAGCCCGGAGAGAGCCGCGTGGCAGGAGGAGAGTTTGGCGGAGAGGGAGGGACCTGGGTCCCAGGAACCAAGCCCCAGACTTCAGTCCCAGAGCCTAAAAGAGGCGTATGGACAGTATTGAGCTGTGAAGCAAGTGAGGATACTGTTTGTGAAAAAGAGAGAGTTTTCTCAGACCCAAGAATCTTTTCAAAGGGACAGCGCAGAAACCCTCTCTCATAACCACGCACCCGGGGCTCCGGGGAACGGGGAAAGAGGAGAGGAACAGAGCAGCGGGAACAGAGAGTGGACTGAAGGCACGAGGACACTCTGAGGGACAGCCATCCTGACCCCTGGGCTAAGTCATTTCCCTAATCGAAAATGAATATTTCCCCTGGAACTAGCAATACCAGCAAAGGGAGACAAGACAATAGCCAAACAAGCTCTCCCGCGGCAATTAGAGCAGAGCTGCTTAGAGGGAGGGAGCTCCCAGGCCTACAGTGTGGAGACTTAAGACACTGCCATCTCTCTGAGGCTTGCTGAAGGGAGGTTGGTGGCAGGACGCTGAAAAGCGGTCCTGTCAGCGTGGGCGGAGGCACAACCGCTGTGAGCTCAGTCTAACCCAGCAGGAGCGGAGAGGACGAGCCGGCAGCTGCGGGCCGCCTGTGACCCCACTTGTGGGGGAAAATACGGGCAGAGATCGGCTCTGCGACCCTGCGCAAGCCGGCCCTGACCACGGGGACGGGGCTAGGACCAGGGACTGGCGAGGGGCTCGCGGCTGAGCTCACGCTACTAGCCCCGCCTGGCCAGAGAAATCCCGGCGGATGGCCACCCTATATGCGCAAGCTGGCGCTGAACGTGGGGGCGTGGTAGAGTCCTGATCGATCGGAAGCTAGCAGCTGAGCTAACGCCAGCAAACACGCCCGGCCCAATAAACCGCAGTTTGCGACCCTACGCAGGAGGGCACTGGCCTCGAGGGCGGGGCTAAATTCTGGACGGGCAAAGACTCACAGCTGAGAGCACGTCAAAAGCCCCGCCCAACCCGCAAAACTGTGGCGAGCAGGCTCTGACTGCGGGGGCTGGGCGTAAGCCTTCCAGAAAAAGGCTGGTTCCACAGCTGAGCAAAGGTGCTCACCCCTGCCCTTGGTACTAAGGCTTGTACTTGAGTGACAGCCCCTCCCGTGGAGGAGAGGTGGAAATCACAGTAACAGCGGCAGTAGGCTGTCGCTGGCAACGCCCATACCCAACCACCCTAGGCAGCAGCAAAGGGAGTGGCAGGCCTGCAGACAGACCACACCTAGAGAACACAAAGGCAACACATACTGGATTCCAGTGCCCACAATTTGCCTATACACAGATAAAATGGGCAGGCAGAGAATGCAAACCAAATGAATCAAGAGAAATCCCCAGAGAAAACCCGAATGAACCAGATATAACCAAACTACCAGAAGCAGAATTTAGAATAATGATAGTTAGGATGTTCAAAGAAATTAGAGCAACAATGGATAGTCACTATGAACACCTAAATAAAGAGATAACAAGTATAAAGAACGAAATTGAAATAATAAAAAAGAATCAGACAGAAATGACAAATACAGTATCAGAACTGAAGACCACAATGGAAGGAATTAAAAGCAGGATGAATCACGCTGAGGATCGAATCAGCAAGTTAGAAGACACAATGAACAAAGGCACAGAAGCAGAGAAGAAAAAGAAAAAGAGACTCAAAAAATGTGAGGAAACTCTAAGGAAGCTCTGTGACAACATGAAGAGAAACAACATTCACATCATAGGGGTGCCTGAAGAAGAGAAAAGAGGACATGAAATGGAAACTTTGTTCAATCAAATCATAGCAGAAAACTTCCCTAAATTAAGGCGGGGAAACATTCCACACGTTCAAGAAGCACACAGAACTCCATTAAAGAGAAACCCAAAAAGATCTACACCAAGACACATCATAGTTAAAATACCAAAGCTAATGGGTAAAGAAAAAATCTTAAAAGCTGCTAGAGAAAAAAAGGCTATCACCTACAAAGGAGCCCCCATAAGGATGACATCGGACTTCTCAACAGAAACACTTGAGGCCAGAAGGGAATGGCAAGATATATTCAAAGTAATGCAGAACAAGAACCTACAACCAAGACTACTCTATCCAGCAAGGCTAACATTTAAAATTGAAGGAGAAATAAAGAGCTTTCCAGACAAAGAAAGCCTCAAGGAATTCATTAAAACCAAACCAATTCTGCAAGAGATACTACGGGGCCTGTTGTGAACAGTTCAAAGGGAGAAAAGAATAGAGCAAAAGAAGAATACAGCTTTAAAGAATAAAATGGCAATAAACAACTACATATCAATAATAACCTTAAATGTAAATGGATTAAATGATTCAATCAAAACACATAGGGTAGCTGCGTGGATAAAGAAACAGGACCCATACATATGCTGTCTACAAGAGACACACCTTAAAACAAAAGATGCACATAGACTGAAGGTAAAAGGATGGAAAAAAATATTTCATGCAAATGGAAATGAAAAAAAAGCAGGGGTAGCAGTACTTATATCTGACAAAATGGACTTTAAAACAAAGGCTGTAGTAAGAGATAAAGAAGGACACTACATAATGATAAAGGGAACAATTCAACAGGAACATATAACTATTATAAATATCTACGCACCAAATATAGGAGCCCCGACATACATAAAGCAAACTTTGATGGACATAAAGGGCGAGATTAACAGCAATACTATCATAGTAGGGGATTTCAATACCCCACTAACAACACTGGATAGATCCTCAAGAAAGAAAATCAATAAAGAAACAGCAGACTTAAAGAAGACACTAGATCAACTTGATTTAATAGATATCTTCAGAACTTTTCATCCTAAAGCAGTAGAATATACATTCTTCTCAAGCGCTCATGGTACGTTTTCTAGGATAGACCACATGTTAGGACACAAAAATGGTCTCAATACATTTAAGAAGATTGAAATCATATCAAGCATTTTCTCTGATCACAATGCCATGAAACTAGAAATTAACCACAAAAGAAAAACTGAAAAATACTCAAACACTTGGAAACTAAATAGCATGTTATTAAATAATCAATGGATTAACAATGAGATCAAAGAAGAAATAAAAAAGTTTCTAGAAACAAATGATAATGAGCATACATCAACTCAAAATTTATGGGACACAGCAAAAGCAGTACTGAGAGGGAAGTTCATTGCACTACAGGCATATCATAAGAAGCTAGAAAAAGCTCAAATAAGCAACCTGACCCTGCAGCTAAAAGAACTAGAAAAACAACAACAAATAAAACCCAGGACAAGTAGAAGGAAGGAAATAATAAAGATCAGAGCAGAAATAAATGACATAGAGGCTAAAGAAACAATACAGAGGATCAATGAAACCAGAAGCTGGTTCTTTGAAAAGGTAAACAAGATTGATGAAGCTTTAACTAGACTCACCAAGAAAAAAAGAGAGAGGTTTCAAATAAATAAAATTAAAAAGGACAGTGGAGAAATAACAACTGATACAACAGAAATACAAAGCATTGTAAGAAAATACTATGAAGAACTCTATGCCAAAAAATTAGACAATCTAGATGAAATGGACAAATTTCTTGAATCATATAAACTTCCAAAAATCAATCTGGAAGAATCAGAACACCTAAACAAACCAATTACAACAAATGAGATCGAAACAGTTATCAAAAACCTCCCAAAAAAGAAGAGTCCTGGGCCTGATGGCTTCACAAGTGAATTCTATTAAAAATTCAAAGAAGAACTAACTCCTATCCTCCTCAAGCTATTTCAAAAAATTCAAGAGGAAGGAAGACTTCCAAACTCCTTTTATGAGGCGAGCATAATTCTGATCCCAAAACCGGGCAAAGACAACACAAAGAAAGAAAATTATAGGCCTATATCCCTGATGAATTTAGACGCTAAAATTTTCAACAAAATATTAACCAACCGGATCCAGCAATATATGAAAAAAATCATACACCATGATCAAGTGGGATTTATTCTGGAGAGGCAAGGCTGGTTTAATATTCGCAAATCAATCAATGTGATTCATCACATAAACAAAAGGAAGGACAAAAATCACATGATAATTTCAATAGATGCAGAAAAGGCATTTGATAAAATCCAGCACCCATTCATGCTCAAAACTCTCAGTAAAGTGGGAATACAAGGAACATTCCTTAACGTGATAAAGGCCATCTACGACAAACCCACAGCAAACATTATACTAAATGGACAAAAATTAAAAGCAATCCCCTTAAGATCAGGAACCAGGCAGGGTTGCCCACTTTCACCACTCTTATTCAACATAGTTCTGGAAGTCCTAGCTACAGCAATCAGACAAGAAGAAGAAATAAAAGGCATCCAAATTGGAAAAGAAGAAGTAAAACTGTCACTATTTGCAGATGATATGATATTGTATATAGAAAACCCTAAAGTCTCGGTCAAAAAACTACTGGACCTTATAAATGAATTCAGCAAGGTGGCAGGATATAAAATTAATACGCAGAAATCAGAGGCATTTCTGTATACAAACAATGAACTGTCAGCAAAAGAACTTAAGGAAACAATCCCCTTCACTATTGCAGCCAAAAAAATAAAATACCTAGGAGTAAATTTAACCAAGGAGGTTAAGGACTTGTACTCAGAAAATTATAAAACATTGATAAAGGAAATCAAGGAAGATACAAACAAGTGGAAGCATATACTGTGCTCAAGGCTAGGAAGAATAAACATCATTAAAATGTCTATATTACCCAAAGCAATTTATAAATTCAATGCAATACCAATTAAAATACCAATGACATACTTCAAAGATATAGAACACATATTCCAAAAATTTATATGGAACCAAAAAAGACCACGAATAGCCTCAGCAATCCTAAAAAGAAAAAATAAAGCAGGAGGTATCACTCTTCCAGATATCAAGGTCTACTACAAGGCCATTATACTCAAGACAGCTTGGTACTGGCATAAGAACAGACACATTGATCAATGGAACAGAACAGAGAACCCAGAAATAAACCCGCCGCTTTATGGACAACTGATATTTGACAAAGGAGGAAAGAACATATAATGGAGTAAAGACAGCCTCTTTAACAAATGGTGTTGGGAAAATTGGACATCTACCTGCAAAAAAATGAAACTAGACCATCAACTTACACCATTCACAAAAACAAATTCAAAATGGATAAAAGACTTAAACATAAGCCGTGAAACTATAAGCATTGTAGAAGAAAACATAGGCAGCAAGCTTTCTGACATCTGTAGCAGCAATATATTTGCTGATTTATCTCCATCGGCAAATGAAATAAAAGGCAAGATAAACAAATGGGACTATATCAAACTAAAAAGTTTTTGCACAGCTAAAAATAAGAACAGAATAAAAAGACAAACCACACAATGGGAGAACATATTCGACAGCACGTCGGATAAGGGGTTAATAACCAAAATTTGTAAAGAACTTATAAAACTCAACACCAGGAAGACAAACAATCCAATCAAAATATGGGCAAAAGAAATGAATAGAAATTTCTCCAAAGAAGACATACAGATGGCCAAAAGACACATGAAAAAATGCTCAACGTCACTAATTATTAGAGAAATGCAAATTAAAACCACAATGAGATATCACCTCACACCAGTCAGAATGGCACTCATCAGCAAAACAACACAGAATAAGTGCTGGCGAGGATGCGGAGAAAAGGGAACCCTTCTGCACTGCTGGTGGGAATGCAGTCTGGTGCAGCCATTGTGGAAAACAGTATGGAGATTCCTCAAAAAATTAAAAATCGAACTGCCTTTTGACCCGGCTACCCCACTTTTAGGAATATACCCTAAGAACACCATAACACTGTTTGAAAAGAAGAAATGCACCCCCATGTTTGTGGCAGCATTGTTCACAATAGCGAAGATCTGGAAACAGCCCAAGTGTCCGTCAGAAGACGAGTGGATTAAAAAGCTATGGTACATATATACTATGGAATACTACTCGGCCATAAGAAATGATGACATCGGATCATTTACAACAAAATGGTGGTACCTTGATAACATTATACGAAGTGAAATAAGTAAATCAGAAAAAAAAAACCCTGAGAACAGCATGAATTCATACATAGGTGGGACATAAAAGTGAGACTATGAGACATGGACAAGAGTGTGGTGGTTAAGGGGTGGGTGAAGGGAGGGGAGGGTGGGAAAGGGAGAAGGGTAGGGGCACAAGGAAAACCAGATAGAAGGTGACAGAGGACAATTTGACTTTGGGTGATGGGTATGCAACACAATTGAATGATAAGATAATCTGGAGATGTTTTCATTGTACATATGCACCCTGATTTATTGGTGTCACCACATTAAAGTTAATAAAAAAAAAATTAAACAGTTGTGGAGTCGGTTACACTTCAGGGGAAGTTTGTGAGATGGCTTTGTTGGAGAGCATTGGTACTTGAGCATCTCACGGAGGGAAATGTGGTCACCTCTTTCCCACTGGGCATCAGGAGAGACTGCCATCATCTGGAGGGGACCTTTTAAATCTTCACATGTGCCCTGGTTGGTTAGAGCCTCGTCCTGAGGCACAGAGGTTGCCAATTCGATCCCCCGTCACGGCACATCCGGAAACAGATCGATGTTCTTGTCTCTCTCCCCTCCCTCTTTCTTCTTCTCTCTCTTTATAAGCAACAAAATGAACATTTTTTTGTGTGAATGACAGAGACAGAGAAAGACAGAGAGAGGGACGGACAGACAGGGACAGACAGGAAGGGAGAGAGATGAGAAGCATCAATTCTTGTTGCAGTTTCTTAGTTGTTCATTGATTGCTTTTTAATATGTGCCTTGACTAGGGGCTACAGCAGAACGCGTGACCTCTTGCTCAAGCCAGTGATCTTGGCGTCATGTCTATGATCCCACGCTCAAGCCAGCTACCTCAGGGTTTCAAACGTGGGTCCTCCGCATCCCAGTCCAACGCTCTGTCCACTGTGCCACTGCCTAGTCAGGCAACAAAATGAACATTAAAAAAAAATTTACTTGGAAAGTTCAATCTGTTGGTTGTTCTCTTAAAAAAAAAAAAGTTAATTTGAATAACCTCCAAAGTGCTGAGCCACGACAGCCTCCGGAGCGACGGGTGAGAGACTATCTGGAGGAATCAGTGTATGTTTCTCAGGCTTGGAGGGGTCCGCTGCCAGGACTTGATTTTTAAACCGTGTCTCAGAATAGGCCGGTGCAGGCGCCAGCAAGACTGAGCAGACATTGGAAAGGACCCCGCGCTTTCAAGACTGAGACTGTGCCTCTGCGGTTTCTACTCTCCAAGCACATCACTGTGACACGACGAGCAGGCTGGCGGGGGCCAGCGCCAGTCCCACAGCTGCTAGGTTTCCTCCCTGCTCAAGAACCCAGAAATGAATTCCCAGCTGAGCTGTGGAGTGTGGAGAAATTTCTTTAACCTCTTAATAAAAATAGTAGTGATGACTCCAGGCAAGATATAAGATACTTTTTTGGTTCAAAGGAACAAGATACAGCCGGCTTCTAGCTACCTCCATTAGAAAGGGGAGGCTGAGCTCTTTGTGATAGGCTGTCTTCCAATTCATGAACATGGTATTTCTTCATTTAGTTTCACCATTTTTAATGTCTCTCAATAAAGTCCTATAATTTCCCATTGCATTTTAAAATGTAATTTATAAACTTTTTTTTTTTTTTACCAGGACCATGCTCTTGTACACCTGGTTGCCAGTGATATCTTTTGAGAAATAGTTAAAAAAAATATATTTGTTGCTGCTATATAGAAATACAATTGATTTTTTTCCCATGGCACTTTAACTTAATACTTCAACAACCTTGACAAACACATTTACGAATTCTAATGTTTTACTCACCAATGTTTCTGCATACGCAATCATAGTCTCTGTAATAAGTTTTATGTGTTTCTTTCCATTTTTATATCTTTGATATATTGTTATGCCCATAGAATATGGGGCAGGGAGTATGGATAGAAAATACCTTTATTTTATTTTTAATTTCAAATGGAAGCCTTTCAGTGTCTCCTCAGATAAATATCACGTGTGCTAGGATTTTTAAATATACATTTTTATCAGGTTAAGTAAACTCCTTTGTATTCCTCCCTTGCTGGAGGGTTTTAATCATGAATGGAGACTAAATTTCAACAAATGCTTTTTCTATCTCCATCTTTTTATTTCTCATCGTTTTAGGTGCTAAATGATCACAATAACAGGACGATTAGAGTGATCACTTTTCCATCCTTGAAATAACCTTGCATTCTCGACATAAATCCAACTGGCTAAAGAGATATTAGCCTTCTTCTATCTTTCCTTTTTTGAACAACATCACCTGTTGGTCACTCCCTGGTAGTAATTCTCTCTCTCTATCTTTTTTTTTTTTTTGTATTTTTCCGAAGTTAGAAGTGGGGAGGCAGAGAGACAGACTGCACCCGACCAGGATCCACCCGGCATGCCCACCAGGGGGCGATGCTCTGCCCATCTGGGGCGTTGCTCCTTTGCAGCCGGAGCCATTCTAACGCCTGAGGCAGAGGCCATGGAGCCATCCTCAGTGCCCAGGCCAACTTTGCTTCAATGGAGTCTTGGCTGTGGGAGGGGAAGAGAGAGACAGAGAGAAAGAAGAGGGGGAAGGGTGGAGAAGAAGATGGGCACTTCTCCTGTGTGCCCTTGCCGGGAATTGAACCCAGGACTTCTACAAGCTGGGCCAACACTATACCGCTGAGCCAATGGGCCAGGGCCATAATTCTCTTTTTCATTTCAGCATAGAACAACAGTTTCTAGATGCACTGTGATTGCTGCACCTGAAAGCTGGGTTGCACCCCTCGGCTGGGACTATGGGAATTCCAGGTCAAAGCCTGTGGCTCCCTGGACCACACGGATGACCCAGAGCCCGAGTGGCGGTCTATGCCTGGGCTGCTTTAAGGTCATGTTACTCTCACTCTGAGGGTGCTGGCCATTAGGATTCCATAGCTTCATGAAGGTGTGGGGTTTTTTTTACACTCACATTTCAGGAGAACTTCTGTCCTAACATCAGTTTTCCTGCCGTTTCTTTGTGGAGAGAGGAAATCCTCAGGCCAATTATGTGCCAGGAGCCTGCAGTTTCTTTTTCTGGTTACTTTTTTATTATATTTCTTTCTTTCTTTTTTTATCAAAGTGCAGCCTGATGATCCTTCATGATCCTGTTAGCTCTTGGATGCTTTTAAGATGATATATTTTAACATCAGCCAGATAGTTTGTTTCTCTCAGAGCAAGAGTTGAGGTCAGAATGACTCCCATCTCCATGCATGGGACCATTTGTTACTTTTGTGTCTGCCAGGGAAGAAAAGATTAAAAAGAAACTTCCAGGCTTCCTTGGGTCATCAACGGTCAGCCCTGACTGATGGCCCCTGGACCACAAGTCTCAGGTCAGCACTTCCCCCGTTTTCCGGCTGTAAGGTTCTCTGTAGCGGTGGAAACCCAAGCACCTTGGAAGACGACGTCGCTTTGGCGTGGAGCACAGGACGTTCCCAGAGCCGCTACAGATGAATAGACCGTGATCGGTTCGGCAGGTCCAGCAGGTCTAAGACATGCCTTCCCTCGGTACTTTGATCTCACGGTCCCAAGGCGAGGGAGAGACACCTTTTCTTTTCGTACTTATTACATTACCATGACTTGATTGTGTGGATATTTGCACCAACACGACTTGACTCTTTAGTACCATGCATTTTTTATGCTAGGCAACTCTTACTCAGAAAGGTCAAAGCTGTCAATTGCTCTCTTGTGAGTTTCAAGATCATCTTACCTACCCCCACCCAAAAAAACCACTGTTGAGGTGAACATCAAACTCTGTTTCAGGGGGTGTAAATTTCATTCCCCAAAATGCTTCGGATTGGATTTCAAATATCTCACCAGGTCCTCCATCCATCGATCCTCAGTGACTACAGAGTGATCTTTATTCGATCTTCACAAAGCCACCCATTGAAAGATTTACCTTCAATAGAACCAGAGGTGACTTCCATCAGACTAGCAAGTCGTGGTCATGGGCCTCCCATGAGGCCGATGGGCGGGAGATGCTGTACTCTGGATTAGAAGGTCAGATGGGCGGGAGGCGCTGTGACTCTGGATTAGAAGGTCAGGTGGGAGGGAGACGCTGTGACTCTGGATTAGAAGGTCAGGTGGGTGAGTGATGCGGAGAGCCACTTGTCCAGTTTAGGTGTGACTGGGACTGTCAAGGGGAGAACGTGTAAGTCCCGTGGTGTAGACGGGCTTGTTCCCAGGAGAGCAGAAATCGGGTATCACTTGTAGCCATAGCACCAGGAAGGACGCACTGGGGGAACAGAAATGACACACGCCCTTGAGTCCTGCCTGGGTTCCCTCTGTTCCCACCAGCACCCTTGGCACTTTGGATTCTAGCCGTAGATGCTGCCCCATCTTCCGGACTTGAATCCCATTCCCCTGCACCAAGAGGGTCAGCAAGGCTGCATAGGAATGTGGACTTCAAGGTGGTTCGGAATGGAGGGGATGGTTGGGCAAAGGGACGTCTGATTGTATTGAAAAGAGATGTGGGGGCCACCTGACTCTCTGAACGCCGATTCCCAATGGTGGACAAGTTGGTGTGTGAATGGCCTGCCAGTCGGGCAGTGTCTGTGTGGACAGCTCACCCGTGGCCAGCGCAGCGGGAGCCTCTGGAATCAAGCTCTGCTCGTGAGTCCCCGGAGAAACACACCATTCAGCAGCACCCTGCCTGGCGGACACTCGCCAGCTATCGGCGCTGCTGCGAGGACCTTGCAAGTGGGACTCTCCCACTGACCCTTTGCTTACAATCCAAATCCAGCAGGTGTTGTTGAGAGCTGGTGATCCGTCGGCAGGGACTTAAAACTCCAGGAGGCACAAAATCACGATCTTGGGACACGTGTGCCTCTGGACAAGACCTGGGGGGTATCTGTCTGCTGTGTCCCAGGACCTGAACCCTTCTGTCTTTTTTTTTTTTTAAGTGTTTTTGTTTATTTATTTTTAAGCAAGTGAGTGAGAGAGACAGATAAAGTGGGACAGACAGACAGAAAGGGGGAGAGATGAGAAGCATCAATTCTTTGTTGCGGCTCCTTAGTTGTTCATCGATTGCTTTCTCATATGTGCCTCGACCAGGGAGACTCAAGTGGCCACTTGCTCAAGCCAGCGACCTTGGGCTTAAGCCAGTGACCATGGGGTCATGTCTATGATCCCGCATGCAAGCTGGATGAGCCCATGATCAAGCTGGTCATCCCATGTTGAAGCCAGCGACCTCGGGGTTTTGAACCTGGGTTCTCTGCGTTCCAGGCTGACACTCTATCCACTGTGCCACGGCCTGATCAGGCTGTATCTGTCCATCTTTTGCCCTGACTTCTCCTGCCTGTCTCCCTCTCCTTCCGACCTGGTTCTCCTCTGGGATCCACTCCACTGCCTCTACTCAGCTCTCCTGACACCCCCTAGCCGCCAGGCCCAGCACCCCTCATTCCCTTGTCCTCAGAAAAACTCGCTTTGCTGGGATGCAGGGACACCCTGCCTAGCTCTGGTTCTGTCCGCCGCCCGCCGGCCAACACCTCCTAAAGGTCGCAGACCACGTGTTACGGAGACTTGAGCCATGACCCGTCCTGGCACAGTCACAGATTTCCAAGCGGTGGGATAGGGTTTCCTGGCGCTGAACCATTAGCTCTCTCCTGTTGCTAACAGCGACCCTGGGCAGGGTGCTGATGTGTGGAAGGGCTCGAACCCCCAGAAGGGGAGCTGTCCTGGGGGCCTTGGGGGGGGGGTGGTCCAGGACCACAGGGAAGCCAAGAAGAGCCTGGGTGCAGCTGGAGAAGCCCATATGGACCAGAACGCTCATCGTCCATCGTAGGCACACTTTTTCTTTGTTTTGTTTTTTTGTTTATTTGTTACTCCCACATACATCCCAGTATTTTTTGCTCCAGGGACCCACGCTGATACTTCTTAATGGAGATATTTCTCAAAGCAGGAGGTCTAATCCACGTGCGCCTCAGTCTGTGTTAGAGATCCGCATTGAATGACTCAGCAGGCTCTCCCGCACCATTCACTGCCTGGTCTGGTTCTGCAGGCTGATCCTGCACGAGTGGATGAGACTGGGGAGTGCCCCTGGGCCTCTCAACCTCCAGAGGGGACTGTCACAGGGGTGCAGGCACTCTGGGAAGCCGTCCAGCAACCTTTATTTATTTTTAGAGGGGGGGGGGAGGGGAACAACAGGAAGTGTCATTTCATGGTACAGGGGGGGTCCTCAGGTGACGACACAGTTCCATTCCTACGCCAGTGAGGTGACCGGAATTTTGATGTTAAGTCAAAACACACCCTCGCCTAAGTCACTTGCCTATCCTAACATCATCATCTAGAACAGTAATGGGCAATCTTTTGAGCTTGGTGTGTCAAAATTTGCCAAAAAACCGAGCATAACTCGAGTGGTGTGTCACTTCGAGAAAAACGGCCCAACTGTAAGTCCCAGAACTAGACGCTCTATGCCGGAGTTCTGTTGTTTTGGCCTCCAGATCTCCGGCACAGAGTGTCTACTCTACAGCAAATGTTTTATCCTCGGCTACTGCACCTGGCCGTGCAGGAGCCGGGGATGAAACGTCCTTCTCGGCATGCGGCCCCACACTTCTCTGGTATGCGGCCGCATGCGGCCCCGTGTCATTGAAAATGGCTACACGTGTCAGTGCAGACACGCATGTCATAGGTTCGCCATCATGGATCTAGAACATTAAAACACAACTAAGCCACAGAAAACGGAAAAGGACATAAACATACTGTACTGGACACTGTACTGTAGTACCAGAAAAAACTGAGTGAAAAAAACACTCCTTACCTTCATCCCTGAGGTTGGCTTGCACACTGGAAGGGGCATTCATTAAAAGGTGGGAGAGAGGGACCCATTGGGAGGAGGAAGCTGGAGAGGCAGGAGAATCTGCAGAAGGTGCTGGAGACACTGGGTCAGGTGACTCAGGATTGCCTGAGGAACAGTCAGGAGATGCTGGAGATGATCCTACCTGTACAACAGGTGTTTCATCTCGAGAAGCAGCTGATGTGGAGGGAACAGGATCTGCTGCAGGCCTCTCTACCTGCTTACAGAATTGTTCCAGGCTAGTCTGGAAGGTTGATGATGTTTTCTCTTCCGGAATCTGCCTACAGTGTTGCAAGGCATCATGGTGTAAGCCAAAACACTCAGCTAAGGCCAGTGGCCGTTGCCTGCTGTGCAGTTCTCATTGGATTCGGGTGGGATGGTAAAAGAACCGAGGAGCCAGAAAATGGTGAGCCATTCTGTTTATTAAAGTCTGATAAAGGTGGATGAATAAACAGGCAGGGAGGAACACTTCCCTTTCTCTCTAGACTCACCTGAACTTAGAGGGCCCCCCACCATCAAAACAGGGCTCCCAAGCTCCTCAGCACTCTCACTCTCTCTCCAGCAAAACTGGGTGGGGGAAAAACCCCCTTCAGAGCAAACAATGGCCCCTCCCAAGCAGGAAGGCAATCTGCTCTGTGCAATCTGCTGCCATGAGGGCAAGCACCAGTCTTCCATCACTTCACACACTTGGTGCTGCCCCAATACCAGCAGCACACCTAAACTCACATCTGTTTTTTTAAGTTTTTTTTTTTTTCCCCCAGGGACAGAGACAGAGAGAGAGTCAGAGAGAGGGATAGATAGGGACAGACAGACAGGAACAGAGAGAGGTGAGAAGCATCAATCATTAGTTTTTTCGTTGCCGTTGCAACACCTTAGTTGTTCATTGATTGCTTTCTCACACGTGCCTTGACTGCAGGCCTTCAGCAGACCGAGCAACCCCTTGCTGGAGCCAGCGACCTTGGGAACAAGCTGATGAGCTTTTGCTCAAGCCAGATGGGCCCACACTCGGGGTCTCAAACCTGGGTCTTCCTCATCCCAGTCCGACACTATCCACTGCGCCACCGCCTGGTCAGGCTGTTTTTTTTAAGTTTTTTTTTTTAAATTTTTTATTTTATTTTATTCATTTTAGAGAGGAGACACACAGAGAGAGAGAGAGAGAGAGAGAGAGAGAGAGAGAGAGAGAGAGAGAGAGAGAAAGGGGGGAGGAGCTGGAAGCATCAACTCCCATATGTGCCTTGACCAGACCAGTGCAGGGTTTTGAACTGGCGACCTCAGTGTTCCCAGGTCGACGCTGCCACTGCGCTACCACAGGTCAGGCTTGTTTTTTTTTTTTTAAGTTTTAACGGGAGTAAGCATTGTCAACTCTGAAATGCCATTAAGTCGAGACTGTTGTAACCTGAGGACCCCCCTTTATTGCTTCTCGTAAGTGCCTTGACTAGGCAAGCCCTGAGTTTTGAACCGGTGACCTCCATATTCCAGGTCAAAGCTTTATCCACTGTGCCACCACAGGTCAGGCATTTGGCAGCCTTTGTTTTTAAAGAGTTGCATGCAAACCTAGATGATAGATACATGAATTGACCAGAACTTCTAACTGCCCTTTTGCTGTTCTGCTGAACTTAAAACCAGGGAAGCAGTGGACAGCGGCAGCTCGTCCGGGTTAACTCCCTGATTCTGTTCGGCTGTGTGAGCGCGGTTGAGTGACTAGTAGTCCAACTCTCTGTCTTGAACCCCTGCTGGACCAGGAGGTAAGGAGTTTCTCCCTCCCCTTCCCCGGTTGGCCTCCAAATTTCCCTCCTCACAGACTGCAGCTCTGCCTGTATCTTTCTCAACCCATCCCCTCTTCCCACAGGCAATGGTGCCTTTCTCCCCCTTGTCCCCTCATCCCCTCTCCTCAGAGCTCTGAATCCTTTTGACTCCTCTAACCACAGCGCGCCACCACAAGCACTTAAACCCCCTCCTCCCTCTCCTCCAGATTCTGACCCTCTATCTTCCATCCAGCTGTTCATGCTGTCCATCCGTCTGCTTTCTCTTTCCCTCCCCTCTTTGCTGACAACTCCCTACCATTTCAAAACCTTAAAAGGCAGAGTTATCTATTAAGCTGTGTGAGTAAGTAATGTTTAGTCTCTGTTTGTCAGAAAGTGCACACTATGTAAGATCTTTGTTTAATGTGTAACTGTGTCTGTTTCTAAGGCCTTAAGCCAATAATTACCCACCTCTCAAACCAAGACGTACTCATCCCCATGAACTCTCCCTGCGATACTCCCACCCTTTCTGTTCAAAAACCTTCAGGGTCTTATCACCTCGTACAAGATTTAGACCTAATCAGTGAGGCAGTAATTCTCCTCCATCCAGTGGTCCCTAATCTCAACAATTTACTGTCACACATTCCCTCAAACACCACTCACTTCATCGTCCTAGACCTCAAGGATGCCTTCTTTACCATTCATTCCTCTACACCCTGATTCTTACTTTCTGTTTACTTTACTTGAACTGACCTGGACATTAATATAACCCAACAATTTACGTGGACTGTCTAACTCCAGGGGTTCATAAACAGCCCACACCTGTTTAGACAGGCACTAGCTCAGGATATAGCAGCATGCAATCTCAAAAATAGTACTCTCTTACAATATATAAGTAACCTACTTCTCTGCAGCCCATCTCGACCTGCCTCAAGGAGACACACCACCACCCTTCTTAACTTCCTCACCATGAAAGAAATATCACAGTCTTCTCTGCTAAGGCTCAACTTCACTCTCAGTCCATAGTCTATCTGGGCATCGCCTTAACCCCCACCACCTGAGGTATCACCCTAAATCGAACTCAGACTCTCTGCAGTCTCCAACCACCTACCACCGCAAATCAAATCTAATCTTTCCTCTGTCTAATAGGCTTCTTTACACACTGGATTCCCAATTTTGCTCTCTTAGTCAAGCCTCTCAGTGAGATCTTCTGAGCACGGCTTTTAAGGTCTATAATGGCCAATGGAGTAACAGAAAAGGCAAATAAGGCCCAAAAAAGGTCAGGAAATAGCAGCTTTTGGCATATGCTCTTAAAAACTCCAGCACCCACAGAATTCCATCAGGGCCCTGCTTCAAGAGTGGAAAGAAAGGTCACTGAACTGAATGAAGCCTGTGAGGCTTCTCAGCCCCACCAAGGGACACATCTTTGCTGTGGAAAGAGGGACACGTGAAGGTAAGCTGCCCCCTTGCTCCATGAAGGGAGGGTTCAGTCTCTTCTAGCCCTGCTCCAGCTACCTGTGACCTGACCTTGCCCAGCATGCTGGGATTGCCACTGACGGCCCAAGGAAATCGTTCATGAGCCTAAGGTATTTCTTCCAAATAGCAAATAAACTAATCTCATTTCTTGTAAACACAAGGGCCATCTACTATGCCTTACCTGAAAATCTGAGTTTTATTTATCCCTCAAAAATCTCTACTGTGGGCCTTCACTATTGCAGCCAAAAAAATAAAGTACCTAGGAGTCAATTTAACCAAGGAGGTTAAGGACTTGTACTCGGAAAATTATAGAACATTGATAAAAGAAATCAAGGAAGATACAAACAAGTGGAAGCATATACTGTGCTCAAGGCTAGGAAGAATAAACATCATTAAAATGTCTATATTACCCAAAGCAATTTATAAATTCAATGCAATACCAATTAAAATACCAATGACATACTTCAAAGATATAGAACACATATTCCAAAAATTTATATGGAACCAAAAAAGAACACGAATAGCCTCAGCAATCTTAAAAAGAAAAAATAAAGCAGGAGTTATCATTCTTCCAGATATCAAGGTTTACTATAAGGCCATTATACTCAAGACAGCCTGGTACTGGCATAAGAACAGGCACATAGATCAATGGAACAGAACAGAGGACCCAGAAATAAACCCACAGCTTTATGGATAACTGATATTTGACAAAGGAGGAAAGAACATACAATGGAGTAAAGACAGCCTCTTTAACAAATGGTGTTGGGAAAATTGGACATCTACCTGCAAAAAAATGAAACTAGACCATCAACTTACACCATTCACAAAAACAAACTCAAAATGGATAAAAGACTTAAATGTAAGCCGTGAAACCATAAGCATCTTAGAAGAAAACATAGGCAGCAAGCTCTCCGACATCTGTAGCAGCAGTATATTTGCCGATTTATCTCCACGGGCAAATGAAATAAAAGGCAAGATAAACAAATGGGACTATATCAAACTAAAAAGTTTTTGCACGGCTAAAGACAATAGGAACAGAATAAAAAGACAAAACACACAATGGGAGAACATATTCGACAGCACATCTGATAAGGGGTTAATAACTAAAATTTATAAAGAACTTATAAAACTCAACACCAGGAAGACAAACAACCCAATCAAAAAATGGGCAAAAGAAATGAATAGAAATTTCTCCAAAGAGGACATACAGATGGCCAATAGGCATATGAAAAAATGCTCAACATCACTAATCATTAGAGAAATGCAAATTAAAACCACAATGAGATATCACCTCACACCAGTCAGAATGGCACTCATCAGCAAAACAACACAGAATAAGTGCTGGCGAGGTTGTGGAGAAAAGGGAACCCTTCTGCACTGCTGGTGGGAATGCAGACTGGTGCAGCCACTGTGGAAAACAGTTTGGAGATTCCTCAGAAAATTAAAAATCGAACTGCCTTTGACCCAGCTATCCCACTTATAGGAATATACCCTAAGAACACCATAGCACTGTTCGAAAAGAAGAAATGCGCCCCCATGTTTCTGGCAGCATTGTTCACAATAGCGAAGATCTGGAAACAGCCCAAGTGTCCGTCAGAAGACGAGTGGATTAAAAAGCTATGGTACGTATATACTATGGAATACTACTCAGCCATAAGAAACAATGACATCAGATCATTTATAACAAAATGGATGTACCTTGATAACATTATACGGAGTGAAATAAGTAAATCAGAAAAAAAGAAAAACTGAGAACAGCATGATTACATACATAGGTGGGACATAAAAGTGAGAATATGAGACATGGACAAGAGAGTGGTGGTTATGGGATGGGGGGAGGGAGGGATGAGTGGGATAGGGAGGAGGGGAGGGAAAACCAGATAGAAGGTGACAGAGGACAATTTGACTTTTGGTAATGGGTATGCAACACAATTGAATGATAAGATAACCTGGAGATGTTTTCATTGTACATATGTATCCTGATTTATTGGTGTCACCCCTTTAGAATTAATAATAATAAAATATATATATATAAAAAAAATCTCTACTGTGGGTATTGACAGTCTAATTTTGTTATTTTATTTAATGTATAGTGTCTCCTTCATTTCTCTTATCTCAATGCTCCATGCCTATTGTAGGCTGGGACCTGCTGCTGATTCTACCTAGAAGCAGTGGTCACTAAAACTTAAACTCTAGCTGCAAAGTGTAGAAATGTGACCACAACTCCAATGTCTTGTGGACTTTTCTAAATTCCCAATACAAACAAACACCCTTCAACAAACTCATACAGGCTCTCCTCCAAGCACCTGCCCTACAGCTTCCAGACTTAAACCCAGAATTCATACTATGTTACAGAAAAACAGGAACCTGCCCTTGGAGTCCTTGGACATTAAAAGGGACCCTCCTTTGCACCAGTTGCTTATCTCTCTAAACAGCTTGACTCCACTTACAAGGAATAGGCACCCTACCTCAGAGCTCGGGCAGCCGCTACCCTGTTAGCCCTTGAGAGCAAAAAGGTCTCATTGGGACAAAAAGTCATCATCAAATCTCCTCACAATCTATAAAATCTTGTTACTCATAAAGTCTTAGCTCATTTATCTCCCTCTCGATTACAACAAGTTCATATCATTTTTCTTAAAAATCCCAAATTCTCTTTCCAACCCTGTTCTAAATCTAAACCCGGCAACACTCCTCCCTACCTCCTCCTTACCCCAACACATTGCTGCATCGAAACTCTCACACATTTTGCTACCCCCTTCCCCCACCTCTCTTCTACGCCTCTTCCCACTCCCAACCTCACTCTCTTTGTTGACGGAAGTGCACTTAAGACAAGACAGCAGTCCACTCAGGCAGGCTATGCAGTCATCACTGACCAGCACCTCATCCTTGAGGCTCAGCCCCTCCCACAGGGCACTACCTCACAACAGGCTGAATTTATAGCCCTTACAAGAGCACTGACTCTCAGCTCTGGCAAGACAGCTAATATTTACACAGACTCAAAATATTGTTATCACATTCTCCACTCAGCTGCAGCCATTTGGAGGGAGTGCAGATTCCTTACTACCAAAGGCGATCCCCTCCAAAACCACACTTACATACAAAATCTTCTAAATGCAGCTCTACTTCCCAAGCAAGCAGCCATCATTCATTATAAGGGACATCAAAAAAGCACCTCTGCTATATCCATTGGAAACAACTTAGCTGATCAGGTAGCCAAGAAGGCTGCAACCCAGCCTCCTGACTCACAAATTTACTTCCTTACTTCACTCACTCCACAATATTTCACTAAGGAAAAAACTATCTACTCCTCTCTCCCACAAAAGGAGGAATGGTTTCTCAAGGACGGTAAACTCCTCCTTCCACAATCCCAAACTGAGACCATTTTACAATCCATACATGAATCATTCCATGTAGGATATCAACCTCCTCTCATATATGCTTCCTCCTTCCTTACTGGCCATCATATCTCGGCTGTCCTAAAACACATCACATTGGCCTGCCACATCTGTTCTTTTTTCACCTCACAGGGGGGAATACATCCCAAATCTAATCCCACCCCATAAGCCTCTTCCAGTTCCTAGTACACTACCTGTCAATCTAAGGACCAAACAAGCTATACAGGTAATTCCTCTTCTTGTTGCTTTAAGAATTTCTATAAAAATTAGGTTTAGGGGCAAGGGGACTGGCACCTGCCCTGTCTTATTCCCCCCCCCCCCTCTGAAGCCCAGCGAATTTGTAAAAACAAACCAAGTCATGGAATCAGTGATTTCACACAAACTGGGTGTCTTGACTCTTGCTTTTCATTGGTTCACTCACTCTCCTATTTATTTTTCTAACTTTTGGACCCTGCCTCTTACATTTGTTCACTAGTTTCTTGCAGAACCGCATGCAGACCTTCGCCAGTCAGAAAATTGGAAAAATCTACCTAACCCTACACACCAACCCTGAAATCTGCCCTCGCAAAGCAAAAAAATCTGGAACCCTATAAATAAACCCCTACTCCAACTGCCCCAGGGAGAGGTCCACGAAGGAGGCCCCAAAAGGGACAACAGCAGGAAGTAGCTCCAGAAGATGGCCGGCCTGAGACAAACCTCCTTCCTGGACCTCGTGCCCTTCCCTTCCCCTCTCCTCCTTTTCTTTTTATCATACCACAGAGTTGAGAAACGATAGATACATGAATTGACCAGAACTTCTAACTGCCCCTTTGCTGTTCCGCTTGTCTATCTGACCCCACTCTTACTCACTGGACTATCGCACTAAGGTAGAAAAGTTCCAGGAAGCTGGTCAACAGCCCCAAAGAGGAGAGTTCCAGGAAGCCGAAATCACAAAACCACAGAAGGGAGAATACCAGAACTTCTGCCTCAACGCCCACTTGCTCAACGCCCACTTGCTTAAACCCTATATAATTTTACCTCAAAAACTGCTTCAATGCTCTTCTCCCGGAGAAGTGCCTGGCAGGCCTTTCTCTTCTAATAAAGTCTGCACTCCTGGTATTCAAGCGCCGTCTCATCCTTACACTAGGGTAGGATCCAGCCTTTCAGCTAGTAGGTATTTACCCAGGAGAGAAGGAAGTCTATGTCCCTGCAAAGACTAACACCCCAGTGTTCACTGCAGCCCATGAGTAAGAGCTGAGAGTGGCGAACCTCCCCACCGCCCATCAAGGTGGGGGGCTGAGTAGATAAACACTCTTCTCCCCACACAGTAGGCTACTTTTCAGCACTGAACAGGAATGAACTTATTTATAACTCATGCAACCCCATGGGAACACAACCTCAAAATAACGATAGGCTGAGAGAAAACAATCCAGGGGACAACGTGCGGTGTGGTTTTATTTGTAGAAAACGCATAGAAAGGTCAAGCCAACCTACCGGGACAGAAAACAGATCGCCCCTTCCTAGGAGGCTGGGGTAGGAGGGAGGGTGAGAGGAGTAGTAAAATGTGGGAGTCACCGTCCAGTGAAGTGAGTGACTTCAGGGGCCCTGGGGAGGGCCCTGGGTTCCTGTCACCTCCTCCCAGGTGGCCAACTTCAAAGCTCAAAGATATAGAGAGAGGGGAAGTGTCTAATAAACTCACTGATATGCAGCTCCTCTCTAACATCTAAGAACCAGAGTGCTTTGCAGACATGTCATTCACTGGTGTGTGTGTGTATGTGTGTGTGTGTGTTAGGGTCGGGGACAGTTAGAAAGCCTTCCCAGCGAGTTCCCTACAGGCACCTTCTTTCCTGGGACCCACCCCACCTCATCACTTCCCGGCAATACATGTCTTAAACCTCCCTCCCGTGCTAAGTTTTAAGAACGTTAAGGGCATGCTTTTGTAAAAGGTGATTCTGAGATGTGTAGCATTACCTGTGCATCTAGTTGGGAAAATAAGGGGGTTTTCTCTTCAAGGCTGCATTCTGATTCATTTAAAGGGATATCTCCGTAGCCTGGGTTGCGGCGGGTGCTGGGGCGGGGTGTGTTGCTCAGTGTTTGATTCTGACACCTGGCCAGGTTTGGGAATCCCTGGCAGAGTGCAGGGAAGGGGGTGGGTGCCTCGGCAGCTTTCTGCAGACTCACCGGCAGGAAGCCGCAGGCAGATGCAGACCCAAGCCAAAAATAGCTCAGAGCCTCACTCACACTCCCGGGGCTGGTGGAGGGGAGAGGGGGCGGGTGTGGGTTTGGGGGGAGCTGTTTTTAATCCAGGCTCCTGAGTGGCCCCAGGCGGGCTCTCTGCAGGGCACTGAAGATAAACACCAGAGGCTTAGCTTTGTTCTACCTCGCACCCTGGAAAACACCAAATGATTTCTGATGCAATCTGCAGTTTGCCGGAGGGTGGGGGTGGGGAGCGCCAGGCTGTCCACAGGACCCATTCCCCCTCCCAGCCCAGGAAGCAGGCCAGGCTCTGGATAACACAGGTACCTCCCTCTAGCAGAAGGGTCATCTGTTTTAGAACGTGTCATGTGGGCTCCTCAGAAGGGGTAACAATGTAGCTGCATGTTGGGGTATAGCCAAGAATCTCATTCCTTTTTTATTCCCCCCACATAGTGGAATGAAATATTAGTTTCTTTTTTTAAAAAAATAATACAAATAAAAGGATATTATATTCAGCAGTAGAACTGCCTGGCGGGCTCCCTGGGCATGATTTAATTAGAAAAGACTAAAAATAGAGGAGTTTTGGTAATCTCTAAAAAACATTTGAGGTTTCAAGGGATACCCTGTATGGAACTCCTTTTATTGTAGCTGTTGATAAATGCCCGGTCGAATTGTGTGTGTTTGCAATGGCCTGTGTTTTTTTCTACAGCAGGGAGCTGGTGGAATTGGTTTTTATTTTTTGAAATGTCTATGGGCTTCCCAGTGTGGCCTGGGGCCAAAGTTCCAGGATCAGAGGTCCCAACGATGTTTGTTCATTCTAAAAATTGTCTTGGCCCCTGCCAGGTAGCTTGAAGGTTGCCGGTTCGATTCACCAGTCAGGGCACATACAGGAACAGATCAATGTTTCTCTCTCTCTCTAAAAATCAATCAGTAAACATTTTAAAATCGTCCTCAATTAACTATGACAAATACTGTCTCATGGATAGAATAATTTTTCCCTCTGTATGTCTCCCTTTCTCTATGGGATTATTGGGATGGAAACATGCCCCCCATCCGTGGAAAAGGGGAGAAAAGGGAAACAAGTGAAAAGCAGACAAGAAAATGTTCTGGCCCTGGCCGGGTAGCTCATTCAGTTAAGAGTGTTGTCTCCATACACCAACGTTGCAGGTTTGATCTCCGGTCAGGGCACATACAAGAATCAACCAGTAAATGTATAAATAAGTGGAACAACAAATTGATGTTTCTCTTTCTTTCTCAATAAATAAAAATAAATCAATTCTGATAAAAGTCTAACTTTAAAAGACAAATTGAAAGTAAATTAAGAATATAAAAAGTACTTGATTCATATATCTTTGTCTGTGAGGAAGCACTATATACACACACACACACACACACCTTGGAAATTTTTTAAAATCATTTTTCCCCCTCTCATTTTCTCTGTTTAGAGCAGTGGTAGTCAACCTGGTCCCTACTACCCACTAGTGGGCGTTCTAGCTCTCACGGTGGGCGGTAGCGGAGCAACCAAAGTATAAATAAAAAAGATTTAACTATAGTTAAGTTGTTTTATAAAGATTTATTCTGCCAAACTTAGCGAAAATCCGACCTAAAGTACTTGGTAAGTAATTATTATTATATGCTTTAACTTGCTGTAACTCTGCTTTATAAATTTTATAAAGTAAAGTTACTTCCCTACTTTATAAATCACCATTACTGTGGAACCAGTAGGTGGTTAGAAAATTTTACTACTAACAGAGATACAAAAGTGGGTGGTAGGTATAAAAAGGTTGACTCCCCCTAGCTTAGAGGGATGGGAATAATGACTCAAGACAAAAATGCCTAAAAATATCCACATTAAAAGCCTAGCATGTGGGAAGGATGAGTAGGGGTGGGATTGCTGGTGACCTGGTACAGGGCTCCACGATGTAAGTCAATGTCAGGATGTCACAACGGGTGGCCCGTGTGTCACATCTGCTTCCTGCCTGGTGCCTACAAAGGACCCGCCATGAAGAAAGTGCCCTGTGGTGCTGGGTACATGCTCTGTGGGGTCACATACTCATCATTTCATACAACAGTGGCCTCTGACAGACGGGATTCTTTCTCCTTGCCAAGTGAAGGTTGTTGACTGCTGGCTAGGATTTGGGACATGTCGGACCCCCACGCAGGGACTGGAGCACCCACCCACCGGGTGGCCTTCTGATGCAATGCCTGCGTCCAATCCAGCACAGCAATGATCTCCACATGGGTCTTTCTTAAAATCTCAGGTTTCCCCTTTTCCTAGGTGGAGTCCCCACCCTCCCTTCCCAAGTCATAGGGATCAGGGACAGACTGTGGGGGACCTGCCACCGGGCTTGTGGGCTGTGCTGGCCCCCCCATCACCTCCCTACACCGCTGTAGACCACCCCACCCAGGCCCACTGCACACGCACACGTACATTTACACGTGGGGGGGGGAGGCCACACTCACACACGTCAAACAGAATCATTACATGGCCTTTTTTTACAAAATGAGATGGAAAAAAAAAAAAAAACACCCCACCAATCCAGACATACTTTTCCGAGGGTCACGCGTCTTGAACCGTTTTTTTTTTTTAATATATATATGTATACATATGTATGTATGTTAAAGTTCTGGCTTTTCTTTTAACATATTCTCTAACTTAGAAGTTTTAAAAAATAAACATTCCTTTCAGGGGGGAAGGGGGGTACCTTGCTCTTCTGGTGCGAGCCTGGGAAAGGTATGAAACATCTCTGGCTAGAACTCTCTTGTGCAAATAAGAAACATAAATAATAACCTGTGTTATATAAAAAAAAAAAACAAAAAAAAAACATAGTAACAACCAAGGCCTCGCCAAGGCCGCTTGCCCTGGAGGAGTCCCCTAGAGAGGGTGTGTCCATGTGTCTGCCCAGCCTAAGCCACCAGGTCCTGGTCTGGCTGCGGGGGGCTGGGCAGAAACTCGGCCTCTTGCTTGTCCAACTGTAAACTGCTCCGGGAAAAGTGCAGGATGCTGCCCAGCCCGCTGACCAGCGACAGCGGGGACAGCCAGCTGAGCGAACGGAAGTTGGAGAGACTAAAGATGGACAGGGGGGTGGCCCTGCCAGTGTTGGATGGTTTCTTCTTGGAGTCCCCTGGACACCTTTCCAGGGCAGCCTGCCCGGGCACGCAGGTACCTGGGGGGTGGCTGCTCAACCCCTCCTTCAAAGGCATGCTGATGTTGACTGCACTGGGTTCCTCACGGGTGACTTCTGGGGAGCTGGGTGGCTGCGGTGTGAACCAGGAGCCCCGAGAGGCGCAGTCCTGGGAGACGGAGCCTGTGGGGCTGAGGCAGCTCCATTCGGACGATAGTTTGGGTTCGGGTTTGGGTCTTAGGAGGCGTCGCCGAGGCCCCCCGGGAGCACTGAGTTTCTTGGGGGACCGCTCAGCCAGCTGGCGGGCCAGCTGGCGGGCCAGCTGCAGCTGCGTGGGGAACAGGCTGCCCTGCAGAGCTCTGATGAACAGCCTAGAAAGGGCAGATAGGACAGGTCAGCGGTCAGTGGGGCTCGCACAGGGTGCAGACTGGGCAGTGGAGAGGCTGTCAGGGCTCCCCAAGGACGTGTGGGGGGGTCCACGTCCCAGACACCCACCTGGGCAGCAGTGCGGTGATGGGTGTGATGAGACAGATCAAGTAGAAGACGGGGTCACCCACGAGGGTCTGCATCGTCCAGTAGGGGTTGGACGGGGGGTAGCATGTGGCACAGGAGGCGTTGTAGATGAAAGCCACCGTGAAAAACAAAAGGGCGCTGAAGCCACATGTGGTCCAGTTGAGCCAGGTCTGGGGTGATAGAGGCGAGGCAGAAAGACAGAGAGAGATAGAGAGAGAGAGAGAGAGAGAGAGAGTGAAGGGGCCGTTATTCCCACAAACAGGCACTGGTCAGCATGAGTGGCGGAATGTTCTAAGGGCTTTGAGAGAACGGGGCTGTTTGGCATGGCTGGAGGGTGAGGCTTGGGGACCAGTGGACCAACCTGGACACAGTGGGATGTCAGGGGAGGGATGGAAGGAGCTGGTGCTTACCAGGAGCGTGGGGCACAAACTGGGCAGGATCTCCAGGGCACACGGCAGGCTGGAGGGTCAGGCTGGCTTTATACCCCCCCACCCTGTTCACTAAGAACCTTCTGGATCTCCCGAACCGGCATGGAAGTGGTTTATAGTACCCCCCCACACCCTGTTCGCTCAGAACCTTCTGGATCTCCCAGACTGTCATGGAAGTGGGGTCCTGCCCACTACTCTCACCCAGGTCTTTGTCTCGATGCCCAGGTGCAGGAGGAAGGTGAGCAGTGCAATGGCTGTGACGGGGGTCCCCCAGGTGAACACGTCTGCGTCCGTGTCATAGTAGGCCTAGAAGACAGACAGCGGGGTCCCGGGTCTGCGGGTCGCTGGGTGACCCTACGGGGTGGGGACAGGAAAGAGGCCGCGCCAGGTACCAGCTCACCAGATATGGGATGAAAAAGCAGACCAGGCTCTGGAAGGCGGCGTCAGCCATATTGAACCAGAAGGTGCAGGGCCGGTATTCCTGGGACACATAGACACAAGCACGGTGATTACTGGGACGCACACGTCTCTACACGTTGTCCCGGACACCACGGAGCCACTGATGGCCACGTCCAGCACCCCGGGGACGCTTGCTCCTTCTGGACGTTTGGAGAGAGAGGTCCCAGAGCACCTGGTGAGAAAACACTACAGACACCTGCAGAGCCCTCTGTACCAACAACAGCAGCTAAGTAAGTTCAAGAACAACCTAAGACACATCCCTAGTGGAGTAAGGGTGCCAGGAATCCGGGCATCCTCCCCTAGTGGAAGAGGAAGGGGGAGAAGAGAGAGAGAGCAGCATTCATTTGTTGTTCCATTTGGTTGCGTGTTCATCGGTTGCTTCCCGTATGTCCCCTGACTGGGGATCGAACCCGCAATCTTCTTGTTGAGGGATGACGCTTTGACCAACTGAGCTACCCAGCTAGGGCTCTCCTGTGTTTATTTATCTTTTTTTTGTGTGTGTGTGTGACAGAGACAGAGAGTCAGAAAGAGGGACAGACAGACAGGAAGGGAGAGAGATGAGAAGCATCAACTCTTCGTTGTGGCATCTTAGTTGTTCATTGATTTGTTTTCTCATATGTGCCTTGACAAAGGAGGCTACAGCAGAGCCAGTGACCCCTTGCTCGAGCCAGTGACCTTGGGCTCAAGCTGGTGAGCCTTACTCAACCCAGATGAGCCCCTGCTCAAGCCTGCCACCTTGGGGTTTCAAACCTGGGTCCTCTGTGTCCCAGTCCGATGCTCTATCCACTGCGCCACTGCCTGGTCAGGCTCCCCTGTGTTTCTTAAAAGTGATCATTTAGAATTCAATTATGGATGTTTCCTAATGTCAAAATTGAAAAGCTGTTGGCCCCAGCTGGGTAGCTCAGTTGGTTAGAGTGTCATCCCGATAGCCCAAGGTTTCAGGTTCAATCCCCAGTCAGGGCACATACAAGAATCAAAACAATGAATGCACGAATAAGGGGAATAACAGATCAATATTTTCTTTTCCCTTCTTCCTCTAAAATCAATAAACATTAAAAAACAAAACAAAACAGAAAAGCTGTATACCAAAGGCAAAACTAACCTTGAAATAGACCCCACCAAGTCTTCATGACCTGGATGGCCCCCATGCACCTGACCCTATGAGTTCATGCGTACAACATGCAAAGCAGCAGGAGCAGCGTGCACTGGGCACTGAGAAAGGAGCCTGCAGAGCCCTTCCTGTTGGCCACCTGACCCCACAGGGTTAACGCCCCAGGCCTCAGCCCCACAGTGGAGGATGAGGGCCTAGCTGAGTGGGCAGAACTAAAACTCCCTAAGGTGACAGGTAGGAAGTAGGGCTCCTGCACATCAGCCTGTCTTTCAGATACCCCAGAGTACCTGGCATCCCAGGCTGCCTGCTTCCCTGCTTTCTGGGGAACCTGAGGAAGTCAAGGGGTCAGTAGACAAGCTCTGATTAGAGACCTCAGGTGGTGATATGAGCAAAGGGGTGTCAGCCGTTCCCCTGGCACAAGGAGAAGACCTTAGCACGCTGTCAGGGTTGGCCAGGAGCAGCTGGTCATTAGCATGGTAGTCCCGGTGGTATATTTACACATATTTCCATCTGTTTGTATTCACTTATTCTTTCAACAGTTTATCTTCCGGTGAATTCCCATGCTAAAGAAGTCTCTTTTTGGAGGGTGGTTGTTTTAGAAAAAACAAAACAAAACAAAAAACCCTGCTCAGACAGCAGCTATGACTGTCACCCTGACTTAGACTGCAAGGAGGGCTTTCCTTAGGCTTCCAGAGACTTCAGTGTAGGGCGAGATTTCACCCCATTATTTTCTTTTTTAGTCCTTTTGAAAGGCTTTGTTGAAGTCAAGTGATCTATGAACCTTGCACACTTAACAAATCCCCCCCCCTTTATTTGGACAGAGACAGAGAGAGTCAGAGAGAGGGACAGATAAGGAAAGACAGGAAGGGAGAGAGATAAGAAGCATCATTTTTTTTTTTTTTGTAGCTTCTTAGTTGTTCATTGATTGCTTTCTCATATGTGCCTTGACCATGGAGCTACAGCACAGTGAGTGATCCTCTGCTCGAGCCAGTGACCTTGGGCTCAAGCTGGTGAGCTTTGCTCAAACCAGATGATCCCACGGTCAAGCCGGCCACCTCGGGGTCTCAAACCTGGATCCTCCGCATCCCAGTCTGATGCTCTAGCCACTGTGCCACCGCCTGGTCAGGATAACATATCTGTCTTTTTTACCATTTTTTTTTTTTTTTACAGGGATATAGAGAGTCAGAGAGAGGGATAGATAGGGACAGACAGACAGGAACGGAGAGAGGTGAGAAGCATCAATCATTATTTTTTTGTTGCCGTTGCGACACCTTAGTTGTTCATTGATTGCTCTCTCACATGTGCCTTGACCGCAGGCCTTCAGCAGACCGAGCAACCCCTTGCTGGAGCCAGCGACCTTGGGTCCAAGCTGACGAGCTTTTTGCTCAAGCCAGATGGGCCCGCGCTCAAGCTGGTGACCTTGGGGTCTCGAACCTGGATCTTCCGCATCCCGGTCCGATGCTCTAAGCACTGTGCCACCACCTGGTCAGGCCGTATCCATCTTGTTGGGTCAGGACACATGCACAAACCCAATACCATCACCACGCCCACCACCTCACGCTACTTCTTAGCACAAACGCGCAGTTGCGGAAACAGAATTATTTTTCTCCTCTCATTGGTCAGATTCTAGAATTTTAAGATTCGTTCCTAGTAACCCTGGCCGGGCAGCTCTGTTGGTTAGAGCATCGTCCTGATACACCAAGGTTGTGGGTTCAATCCCCAGGTCAGGACACATACAGGAATCCACCAATGAGTGCATGAATCAGTGGAACAACAAATTGATCTCTCTCTCTCTCCTTTCCTCTTGAAAATTAATCAATAAAAATAAACAAATAAACAAGAGTTTGTCCCAGGGAAGCCCGGGGGCTGGCACTTTGCAGAGGGTGAATGGACAGGGCAGGAGAGAGACAGGAGCCTCACCTCCATGCTCTGGCCACTCTTGTAGAGCTGCGGCTTGGCCAGCAGCACGTCGTCTGGCACGTCCTTGTCCAGCACCCCAGTCACAAGCTGGGGGAGCGACGAGAAGAGCAGGTTAAAGAAGATCAGGTACCACTGGTCAATCATGGCAGATGCCGAGAAGCCGCAGTAGAACTGGAACCAGAACAGGAGGCCCACGAACATCTGGAAGACAGAGAAGGCGGGGCATGGGAAAGGGGCAGCTCTCGGAAGCTCTGGCAGAGCGGAGCTCCGAGAGGCTTGGAGGGTTTCGCTGAGTTTGGCTGCAGTCATGTGACCCAATTCAGACAGCAGTGTGCTTTCCTCCCAAGGCAGCCCTGCCCTGGTGGCCTGTGGTTTCCCTCTCTCCCTCCTCTTCCTCCTCCCCCTCCAGGGATGTCCTCGTCCCCATGAGAACAGAAGACAGGCGATGGGAGCCAGGAATTCCCAGGAACAGCCCTTGAAGGACGTCTTGGGACAGGAGACCCACAGAACATTCACGGGAAACAGAACAAAGCTTTGGCCACGGCTGGACTTGCTCACATTTCTAGAGGACCAGGGGACTCGTCCATCTTGGCTTCTTCCCTGTACCCCTCCTTCTGTGGCTCTGAACCCAACCTATCTGTGCTATATCCCAGATCCTGTCCCCACCTCGCCCCTTTCTAGTTCTATTCCCTTTTGATGAGGAAGAGCAGGCAATTATGGAGCCTCCTGGGTAGGAGGACATGCACAAGCATGGTGGCTAAGTCAACAAGGATACCAACATTGCCATCCTTGCGGCAGGTGGCTGGCGGGTGAGTTGTAGGCATCATCTGGTCCTTACAGCTACCCCCATGTTGCCAACAGGAAAGTGAGGTTCAAGGAAGGTTCAACAGCCTCCTCAACCCCATGCTCAGTAGAGGACAAGTTGAGTTCATCTCTTCGCACTCTTGTTTGACCACTGAGCACCAGTGGAGCGGCCCGTGCGCCTTTATCGGGGGGGAGGGGGCATGACATTCTTAGTTATTAACCGTGCAGCTTGGCAAAGCTCACTTAACTCCTCTGTTTCAACATCCTTATCCACGAATGGGGCATAGCAACAACGGTTCGGGGCTGTGTTGTGATGAGGATTAACGAGCTGACACATCTGAAGAACTCCCTAGAGCTCTCTGCCTAACATTGAAGCTCACGCGCCCTCCCCGCCCCCCGTTTTTTGTTGTCACCGTTCACAGGACAGTAATTTCCCTTGTTGGAGGCTCAGGCAGGGTCAGTGTGACTGCCGCGTAAACAGAAAAGGAAATTGAGGTCCAAGAATCTTCAGTGACTCGACTATGATCACCGTGTGAGTCATAAACCCAGCCGGTTCCACCGCTCACCTGTGGGTCTCTCGGCCCATAGGCTGTGGGCAGTCCCTAGAGGGGGGGACATGGTGAAGGGATATTCTTTGCTGGGCACCGCAGATAATGGCCTGGAACTGTCACTGTCTACTGTTCTGACCTTGACGCAATCATTTACCTCCCTCCGAGCTTCAGTTTCCTGACCAGACCGGATCAACGCCCTAGTTCTGAAGACCAGATAACAAGGAGAGTCTGTTGGAAGGAACCCGTCACAACAAACATCCTCCCAGTCCCGTCCCAACCTATGATGGGGTGCGACATTCCCCTTGACACCGAAACCACACAGACCTGGCTCTTCCTGGACCTTCTCCCTCGTTCTCATACCCCCACCGGCCTCGCCCCTCCACAGGCTCAGCCTCGTGAGTCACCTGTGCTGTGCGTGGCAGGAGAAAGAAGAGGAAAAGTACAAAGATAACCGAGGTTTCTTTGTTTTCCTTTCCCTCTTCCACCCTCTCTCCTCCCCGTGGTACCAAACCATGGTTGCTATGGAAACCTCTCTTCATCAGAAAGGGAAGCCAATGTATTCCTCAAAACAAGTGAATTCCTCTCACTTTGGGAGGCAGAGTGAGCACTCTGGAACTGTCTCAAGTGGACTGACACACGGTTGAACAGGGGCCCTTCGTCTGAGACAGAGTAAAAGGACCCCCCCTCCTTCTCCTTCCCATCCCTGTCCCTCCGCGAAGACAGGTGCGTGTTGCCAGGTGGGAGCATGTGCCTACTCCAGGGGGACATCTCTGTCCCTCCTCTGCCAATGAACCTGTCAGCACCTTCCTCTCAGTCTGGAAAATTTTTATGAGGGGCTACAGGAAGTAGAGCTCAACTCTCACACTTTGACTTGTAGGTTAAACACAAAACAAAACAAAACCCGTAGAAAGCAAACGCCTTGGTCCAGACAGCACAATGAATAAATGACAGCCACTGGGCTGGGGTTTCCCCCTGTCCCCCGCTACCTCACTGCCCTTTACTCACAGCCCCCATCCATCCCTCTGGGAGTTGGGGACACAGGAACCTCAGGGCTGGGCTGTAAGAGATCAGAGGAGGGTTGTAAGGGATCAGAGGAGGGCTGTAAGGGATCAGAAGAGGGCTGTGGCCAGGCAAGGATGTAGGATAGCCTTCCTTGGACAGAGTCCCAGGCAGAGTGGAATCTGAGTTCATTTCCCCGCCTAACCCATCAGACATGCCCTGGTCAGGCCTGCAGATCTGGGATCATCTGCTAGAAGACATTTCTATAAATGGGGAGAGAACTAGAGGGCAGGAGCGGACGGGAAAAGAAAGGTTGGGCTCAACCTCCAGAACAAATGATTGACAGCATGAACAAGAACCCTGGCTGGTTATTTCTGCTGCTTAGAGTGTCGTCCTGATGTGCTTTGGATATTGGTTCAATCCCCGGTCAGAACACATACAAGAATCAACCAATGGATGGTGACATCAGAGAAATGGAGCCGTGAGGAGGGCTTCCGATACCTCTCCCCAAAATCTCAACAAATTCAACAACTAAAGACAGAAAAACAATCCCAGGAGGATCTGAAATACACATACACCCAACAAAGGTACGATTGGGTGAAACGGTAGCTAAATATATAATCCACTATGAAGGAAATAAGATGGAGAACGGAGTATTCTGCTTTCTTCACTGACCTGAGCAAGGGCTGCTTTCACTTGGAACTGAGAGAAAGTAAGGCCTGGGGGTGTGGAAAAAGCTGGGCTGGGGCAGAGACGTTCAAGCTGAGGAGTGTGCCTGCAGCTCAGCCCACATGGAGCTAACGCCAGCGGCAGACCCTGGCAGAGGTGGGCGAGCGGTTGCCTTGTTTATTCCCCACACCCTGGTAGGTGAGCATGGACAGTGTACAAGTGATTCCTCCTAGCGCCCCGGGTGTGAGCGCCCGCATTCCCGGACAGAAGGGCTGGGTCAGAGACTGTCAGAAGTAGCCTTCTGCGTGGGTTGTGACCAGAGTCTCAGTGTAATCCCTGCTCCCTGAACAAAAGCATGTGGGGAGTGCGCGTAAGCTGGCTTCTCTACACTAGGACCTCTCTGGGCAGGCAGGGCACCTCCGCCAGCCATACAGGCTAACAAAGCACATTACCCGGGAAGAAAGAATAGGGAAGTGCTAGGAGGAGGCGTGTGCAGGCAGCTTGCAGACAGCTTTGGAGAGCAGACCTGTGGATCAGATATTGCTGAAGGGAGCCTGACCCGCAGTCTGCTCACTGCCCAGCTGGATAATGCTGGCAGCAGCTCTGGCTGACAAGGTCTTCTTTCTCAGAACTGTGATCTAAGAGAACCCGAAGGAGAGAAGTGATATTTTTTAGGGCCTCTTGCTCTGCAGGCAGTGGCTGGGGCAACTTCCTGCCAGTTGATACAGGGTAAAAAACACATTCCTATAGAAAAGACCTCAGAGAACACTGCAGAAGTTGGGTGGGCTGGGCTGTAGGCTTCTTAACAAGGGAGAGGCCTGCAGAGAGCAGTCCCATGGAATGCTAAGGCAAATTTAACTAGACATATCCGGGGAACCTTAGAAATGAAAGAAAAAAAGTTGATCAGAAGTCAACTCGCCCCCTACCTGCTTAAGCTGGTGGCTCTGGTCAGCAGAGCTTTCATATTCAGGGCTGTGCTTTAAAAGGACCTGGAGGAGGGACTTGACAGCTTTTAAGACCTCCTGTTCTGCAAACAATTATTAAGGCATCCTCCTGCCAGCCAATACAGATTACAAAGTGCAAAAAGCTTGGGGAGAGTAGTCCCGCGAAGCGCTAAGGCATACTGGACACGCCTGGAGGCTCATAGAAAGACACCTTGAGAGCATTTGGCTGCCATCCATGCCTGATTATGCTGGCGGTTCTGGCTGGCAAGGCCTTACCCAGAGCCCTGCGTTGAGTGGGGACAGAGGGGGGATTTGGAAACTCTTAGAAGCTCTTGCTCTCCAGGCAGTGGCTGGGACAACTTCACAGCTGTGTTACTAGGCTGCTGGTTCAGGAAGGAGACACTTGGAGAGAGGCTCCGGGAAAATGGACTCTCCCATTGTCGAAGCCAGAAAACGCTAACAAGCCCTACTTACCAACGGGACTGAGGCCTAGTTTATGTCATCACCATAGCAACACAACAGCAAATCTCTGCCTAAGAGTGCCACAGGGCCAGAACCTGGGGTACAGTGCCACCGGCCAAAAAGAGAGAAAGAAGAAAAAGGAAGAAGATAAACTCTCAAAATCAAGAATAATTCACAGTCTTTATAACTTTTTCCACCTCTTTTTTTCTTTCATTTCTTATCTTTTTTTTTCTCCTTTCACCTTGGTCCTTTTATCCTCTTTTCGTCTTACTTTCTTTTCATCTTGAACTTCACTACCCGTAGGTATTACATTTCCCATTCTTTCTCTCTGTGAGGGTTACATTCCAAAAACTTAATTCTCCTTTTCTTTCCTGTTTTTCTTTTCTCCCTCTCTTTTGGTTTCTTCTTTTCTCTTTCATTTTTCCTCTCATTTGATCCTCACTCACAAATAAATTATTTTATTTTGGATTCAAATATTTTCTTTGTGGCATTTTGTGTGCTTTTTACTTCACTTTTTATCTCATTAGCATTCCCCCAACCCTGGCTCTCCATTCTATGTAGTTTTTGTTCCACTTAATACAATAGAATATTTTTTCTCTTTTTCTTGTCTTCTTCTTTAACCTTTCACTACATCTCTCATTCAACTGTTATTTACAAGCAAATTATTCTGATCTTGATCCAAATTATTTCCTTGTAGCATTTTGTGGGTCCTTACCTTGCTTTTTGCCCCTTACAACTCAGGCCCTTCATTCTAGGTAATTTTTGTTTCATTTAGCAAAATTCTCAGTTTCTCATGGTATTTTCTTAAAAAAATTTCTTTTTTCATTTTTATTTTTTTATTCTTTATCAATTCACATTAGTGTTATTAACAAAACTACCCTCAGATGCCATTAAGTAAAAGGAAATCGAATATCATGGATACAAAAGACAGAGAGGTAGCACAGGTAGATGAGAAAAAATCTATAGAAAAAAATTTTAATAGATTGGAAACCTTGGAGTTAAATTATAAAGAATTTAAAATAGAAATCCTAAAAATACTCAGAAATATACAAGAAAGCACAGAAAGGCAATTTAGGAAGTTCAAAAACAACTCAACTAACAGAAAAAATATATTACCAAGGAAATTGAAATTATAAAAACGAATCAAACAGAGATGAAAAACAATTCATGAACTGAAAAATGAGGTGACAAGCTTAGCTAATAGAACAGGACAGACAGAAGAGCGAATTAGTGATATAGAAGACAGGCAGCTAGAGGCACAACTGAGAGAAGAGGAGAGAGACTCATGAATCAAAAAAAAAAAAAAAAAAGAGAAAGCCCTACAGGAATTGTCTGACTCCAACAAAAAGAGCAACATAAGAATAATAGGTATATCAGAAGGAGAAAAGAGAGAAAATGAAATGGAGAACATATTCAAACAAATAATAGACGAGTATTTCCCAAGCCTATGGAAAGAACTAAAACCTCGAATTCAAGAAGCCAACAGAACACCGAGTTATTTTAACCCCAACAAACCTACTCCAAGGCATATCATAATGAAATTGGCACAGACCAATGACAAAGAAAAAATTCTCAAGGCAGCCAGAGAAAAGAATACAACATATAAATAAAGGCCTATTAGATTATCATCAGATTTCTCAGCAGAAACTCAACAAGCTAGAAGAAAGTGGACCCCAATATTTAAAGTTCTGAAAGAGAGGAACTTTCAGCCAAGAATACTATACCCATCAAAGCTATCCTTCAAATACGAAGGAGAAATAAAGACATTCACAGATACAGAAAAGATGAGGGAATTTACTACAAGAAAACCCCCACTTTAGGAAATACTAAAGGGTGTTTTCCGACCAGTTACAAAGAGCAAAACAAAACAAAACCACAAGTAAAAGCTCCACCAAGATCACAATAAAATCAATTTTAAACTGTGAGGACAAAAACAAAAATGGGGAGAGGATGAAGATTAACAGTAGCAAAGGACGATGGAGTGCAGAAGCACTCATAAGATAGTGTACTACAATGAACATGGTAGGTACCCTTTCCATTACTTAATGGTAACCACCCCTGAAAAAACCACCACAGAAGCACATGACTTGAAAAAAGAAGTAACAGGAAAGAAGTATGGATTACAACCAAATAAAAACAAATGATAGAAAAACAAAAGAGAAGAATCAAACAAGATACAAAACTAACAGAAAGCAATATATAAAATGGCAACAGGAAACCCTCAAGTGTCAATAATTACACTAAATATAAATGGATTGAACTCACCAATAAAAAGACACAGAGTAGCAGAATGGATTAAAAAAGACAATCCAACTGTATGCCGCCTACAAGAAACACATCTAAGCAACAAGGGTAAAAACAAATTCAAAGTGAAAGGCTGGAAAACAATACTCCAAGCAAATAACATCCAAAAAAAAGCAGGTGTAGCAATACTCATATCCAACAATTCTGACTACAAGACAGCAAAGGTAATCAGAGACAAAAACGGTCACTACATAATGATAAAGGAGACATTGAATCAAGAAGACATAACACTTCTTGATATATATGCATCAAACCAAGGAGCACCAAAATATATAAGACAGCTACTGAATGACCTAAAAACAAAAACTGACAAAAATACAATCATACTTGGAGACCTCAATACACTGCTGACAGCTCTAGATCATTCATCCAAACAGAAAATCAATAAAGAAATATTGGTCTTAAAAAAACACTAGAACAATTGGATATGATAGAAATCTACAGGACATTTCATCCCAAAGTGCCAGAATATACATTTTTCTCTAGTGTACATGGAACATTCTCAAAAACTGACCATATGTTGGGCCACAAAATTTCATTAGCAAATTCAGAAAGATTGAAATTGTACCAAGCATATTTTTTGTTCATAAAGCCTTGAAACTAGAATTTAACAGCAAAAAGGAGGTAAACAAACCCACAAAAATGTGGACACTAAACAGCATACTTTTAAAAAATGAGTGGGTCAAAGAACAAATAAGCATAGAGATCAAAAGATACATACAGGCAAACAAAAATAATAATACGACATATCAGAAACTCTGGGACACAGCAAAAGCAGTAATAAGAGGGAAGTTCTTATCACTACAGGCCTATAAGAATAAACAAGAGAGAGCCCAAGTAAATCACTTAACTTCACATCTTAAGGAACTAGAAAAAGAAAAACAAAGACAACCCAAAACCAGCAGAAGAAAAGAAATAATAAAAATCAGAGCAGAAATAAACTAAATAGAGAACAGAAAATCTATAGAAAAAAATTAATTAAATGAGGAGCTGGTTCTTTGAAAAGATCAACAAAATTGACAAACCCTTGGCAAGACTCACCAAGGAAAAAAGAGAAAGAACTCATATGAACAAAATCCAAAATGAAAGAGGAGAAATCACCACAGATATCATAGATATACAAAGAATTATTGTAGAATACTATGAAAAACTATATGCCACCAAATTCAATAATCTAGAAGAAATGGATAAATTCCTAGAACTAGACAATCGTCCTAGACTGAGTCATGAAGAAGTAGAAAGCCTAAACAGACCCATAAGCAGTGAGAAAATAGACACAACTATCAAAAACCTCCCCCAAAATAAAAGTCCAGGGCCAGACGGCTATACTAGTGAATTCTATCAAACATTCTAAGAAGACTTGGTTCCTATTCTACTCAAAGTCTTCCAAAAATTGAAGAAGCAATACTTCCAAACATATTTATGAGACCAACATAACCCTCACACAGAAACCTGGCAAGGACGGCACAAAAAAGAAAACTACAGACCAATATCTCTAATGAATACAAATGCTAAAATACTAAACAAAATACTAGCAAATCAAATACAAGAACACATTAACAAAATAATACATCATGATCAAGTGGGATTCATCCCAGAATCACAAGGATGGTTCAACATATGTAAAACGGTTAACATATCAACAAAACAAAGAACAAAAACCACATGATCTTATCAATAGATGCAAAAAAGGCATTTGATAAAATATATCATTTTATGTTTAAAACACTAAACAAAATGGGTATAGAAGGAAAATATCTCAACATAATAAAGGCCATTTATGATAAACCATCAGCTAACATCATATTAAATGGCATAAAACTAAAGACTTTTCCCCTAAAATCAGGAACAAGACAAGGTTGTCTACTCTCTCCATTCGTATTCAACATAGTGCTGGAAGTTCTAGCTAGAGCAATCAGACAAGAAAAAGAAATAGAAGGCATTCATATTGGAAAAGATGAAGTAAAGGTTTCACTATTTACAGATGATATGATCCTATACATCGAAAACCCCAAAGACTCCACAAAAAGATTACTAGAAACAATAAACCAATACAGTAAGGTCTCAGGATACAAAATTAATATACAAAAGTTCACTGCTTTCCTATATGCCAACAATGAAACACCAGAAAACAAACTTAAAAAAATAATCCCCTTCATGGTGGCAACAAAAAAAATGGAATACCTAGGAATAAACATAATAAAGAATGTAAAGGACCTATATAATGAAAACTACAAAGCATTGTTAAGGGAAATCAAAAAAAGATACAATGAAACAAAAAAATATTTCTGGATAGGAAGAATAAATATAGTCAAAATGACTATATTACCCAAAGCGATATACAAATTTAATGCAATTCCCATCAAAATTCCAATGTCATTTTTTAAAGAAATGGAACAAAAAATCATCAGATTTATATGGAACCATAAAAAAACCCCAAATAGCCAAAGCAATCCTAAGAAAAAACAATGAAGCTGAGGGCATTATAATACCTGACTTCAAATTATATTATAGACCCACAACAATCAAAACAGCATGGTACTGACAGAAAAATAGACACTCAGACCAATGGAACAGAATAGAAAGCCCAGAAATAAAACCACATATATATGGTGAAATAATTTTTGGTAAAGGGCCAACAACACACAAGGGAGGAAAGAAAGTCTCTTCAACAAATGGTGCTGGGAAAACTGGAAAGCCACATGCAAAAGAATGAAACTCAACTACAGTTTGTCCCGTTGTACTAAAATTAATTCAAAATGGATCAAAGACCTAAATATAAGACCTGAAACAATAAATTACATAGAAGAAAACATTGATACTAAACTCACGGACCTTGGTTATAAAGAGCACTTTATAAATTTGACTCCAAAGGCAAGGGAAGTGAAAGCAAAGATAAATGAATGGGACCACATCAGACTAAGAAGCTTTTGCACAGCAAGAGAAACTGACAACAAAATAAACAGACAGCCAACTAAATGGGAGATGATATTTTCAAACAACAGCTTAGATAAGGGGCTAATATCCAAAATATACAAAGAATTCAAAAAACTCAACAACAAACAAATAATCCAATAAAAAAATGGGAAGAGGACATGAACAGACACTTCTCCCAGGAAGAAATAGAAATGGCCAACAGATATATGAAAAGATGCTCATCTTCATTAGCTATTAGAGAAATGCAAATCAAAACTACAATGAGATATCACCTCATGCCTGTTAGATTAGCTATTATCAACAAGACAGGTAATAACAAATGTTGGAGAGGCTGTGGAGAAAAAGGAATCCTCATCTACTGTTGGTGGGAATGTAAAGTAGTACAACCATTATGGAAGAAAGTATGGTGGTTCCTCAAAATAATTAAAAATAAAACTACCTTATGACCCAGCAATCCCTCTACTGGGTATATACCCCCAAACCTCAAAAACATTGCTACGTAAAGAGACATGCAGCCCATGTTCATTGCAGCATTGTTCACAGTGGCCAAGACATGGAAACAACCAAAAAGCCCTTCAATAGATGACTGGATAAAGAAAATGTGGTACATATATACCATGGAATACTACTCAGCCATAAGAAATGATGACATCGGATCATTTACAATAACATGGATGGACCTTGATAACATTATATTGAGTGAAATAAGTAAATCAGAAAAAAACTAAGAACTATATGATTCCATACATAGGTGGGACATAAAAATGAGACTCAGGGACATGGACAAGAGTGTGGTGGTTATGGGGTGGGGGAGGGGAAGGGAGGGGGTTGGGGGAGAGGAGGGGCACAAAGAAAACCAGATAGAAGGTGACGGAAGACAATTTGACTTTGGGTGATGGGTATGCAACACGATTCAATGTCAAAATAACCTGGAGATGTTTTCTCTGAACATATATACCCTGATTTATTAATGTCACCCCATCAAAATTAATAAAAATAAATAAAAAAATCAACCAATGAATGCAGAGATTAGTGGAACAAGGTCAATGTTTCTCTCTCTGTCCCCTTCCTCTTTCTCTAAAATCAACAGAAGTATAATTTTTTTTTTTTAGCAGCAAGAGAGAGAGAGAGACAGACAGACAGGAAGGGAGAAAGATGAGAAGCATCAGTTCTTCACTGCAGCACCTTGTTAATTGATTGCTTTCTCACATGTGCCTTGACTGGGGGGCTACAGCCGAGCAAGTGACCCCTTTTTTAAGTCAGTGACCTTGGGCTCAAGCCAGCAACCATGGGGTCATATCTATGATCCTGCGCTCAAGCCAGTGACCTCAGGGTTTTGAACCTGGGTCCTCTGTGTCCCAGACCAACACTCTATCCACTGTGCCACCGCCTGGGCAGGTAAAAAAGTTAAAAACAAAAAAAAACCCCACCAAAAACATAAACAAGAGGCGCACCAATGGTTAGCATGGAGATTTTAAAATCAACTAGAGAAAGAAAATAAAATAAATACACCTTTTACAGGTTGTACGTCATCCTTTCTCAAAAGATGACAGGATAGTCTTGACCGTGGAGCTGTAGCCTCCAATCGGTAGAGGCAGGTAGAGGGGACTGCCTTGAAAGACCACCACACCCGAGAGTTTGTATATTTCGTCTCCTTCTTTGTACCTTGGACCACAGATTTCAGAGGCTGGGTGGCAAGGGGCAGCCCAGAAACTCTTCTGCAGAGGTCTCTGTTTCCACCCCCTTCCCTCTCTCCCCGGGGGTGTGGCCAACCTACTGGGCCCATGAGACAGACTTCTGAGGCTACAGGGTGCAAGGCCAGGCCAGATGGAACCGCGCTGGCTGCGTTCGGGGGACGGTCCTAATGCATTTCAGGCACCCAATGCCTACCGTGTTTTTGTAGAAGAAGTAGAGCACCATGTTGGCGAGGCGGGAGTAACACCAGTGTCCGTGGACCATAAGCAGCCTCTCGAGGTAGCGGAAGCGGGGCACCGCGAAGTCGCTGGCCATCACCGCCTGGCGAGGGGGAGGGGAGGACCTCCGTGACCAGCAGCACCGCACAAAGCACACAGTGCGTTTTACCCCTCCACCCCCAACGCAAGGCAGAACACGGAGGGAGAAACCCAGTTCTGGACACGCCCACGCCTGTGACCGGTCAAGGCGTGGATGACCGCCACTCTCATTATCTCCTTCGGGGCAAGAAAAACTGTCTCGACAAGGACTTTGGTTCAAGGGTGTCATCTTAGAGGACGCATGGAAGACGTTACATTGAGGTAAGCAATGGGTCTGTGAAATGTGTGCTTTCTCTCTCCCAGGCTTTAACACACCAACATCTAGCTATTTGGGGGGATGCAGGCGGTCACCCTAACTGTCCTCTGCCCCTTAACCCTTTATTCATCAACATCGCATTAGGGTCTCAACCTGACAATGGACCACAGCCACCCCTCCCTGTATGAAAGACAGACGGTCGGCCATCCTTCCTAGGAGGTGCATTTTGGGTCTTTTTTTTTGGAGCCAATGGTGAAAAGCAAGACCGGGTGCACGGCTGTGCTGGTGTCCGTGTGACCCCATTGCAGGATGGTCACTGCAGGACAGTGGACATCACGGGGGTGAGTGGGGACAACGGAGTTCCTCTATGGACAGAAAAGGTGACGGGTTGGGTGTGGGACAGAAGTGTCCCTTCATTTTACTGAGGATCATTCTGTACCCAACTAAGCTAATTGGGTCAGACCAGTGCTGTAGCACATGCCATCCTCTGTACTCAAGAGTGATTTGGAACCCACCATGTCAGGAAAGATGCTACTTGGAAAAGAAAAAACAAACAGACAAACAAAAATCAAAGAAAACGTCATGAAAAGAGAGATGTTGTCGTATCTTCGGAAGGTCACTCCACAAAACAATGTAAGTCTGCATTCACCCTCCATCCAAACACAGAGAAGCATCACACACACCCAAAGTGGTCCCTTCCCTGAAGCAGGGTAATGTCACTCGTTACACGTGACAACAAGGTTCGAAACCTCAGGATGTCTGCTCTCTGGACTGCAATTTCAAAGCAGATGTTCTTGACGCCGCTTCCTGTGTGTGTGGGGGGGGGCTTTGTGTGTGTTTTAACCCTTCCTCCAATTTATTCCATTGTTCATTCTCTCAAAAATTTGTTTCTCGCCTGTCCAGGCGGTGGTGCAGTGGATAGAGCATCGAACTGGGATGCAGATGACCCAGGTTTGAGACCCTGAGGTCGCCAGCTTGAGTGCGGGCTCATCTGGTTTGAGCAAAAGCTCACCAGCTTAGACCCAAGGTTGCTGGCTCAGGAAGGGGTTACTCAGTCTGCTGAAGGCCCGTGGTCAAGGCACATATGAGAAAACAATCAATGAACAACTAAGGTGTCGCAACAAAAAACTGATGATTGATACTTCTCATCTCTCTCCGTTCCTGTCTGTCTGTCCCTATCTATCCCTCTCTCTGACTCTCTCTCTGTCTCTGTAAAATTAAAAAAAAAAACCAATTGTTTCTTAAACCCTCCTGCTGCCTGGAACAGACTTGGAGACAGAGGCACCATCAGTCAGGGTCCCATTCCTTAACAGAGTCTTTCTAGAAACTCAGTTGAATAGACAGCTGTTAAGAACAAAACAAAACAGGTATTGAGAGAGAGACCTACAAGGTAGACCCCTGGGCTGTCTTTGAGGAAGCAGCCCTAACCCTTAAGAAACTGCAGATAAATCCCTCCCCACGAGGTCCTGTCTGTCTCTCCAGCTTTCTGCCATTCACATCTCTGAGTGTGGGTCCTGGCCCCACGGTGAGCCTCTTTGTCAAGGTCAGAGTCATTCAACAGGTGTTTCTGCAGCTTCCCCCATGGGCAAGGCTCTTGGAAGAGGCTGGGATGAGTGCCATCCTCAATTCCATGGAGAGAAAAATCACACGTGTAATGTGACAGCGTGGCTCCAGCCAGACGGGCTCAAGAGAGGAGGAGCCACCGTGATGCTAGCTCAGGACTCTATCTGTTACTTTTAAATGTCAAGCAAGAAAAATTAGTGAGCTCTGCCCAGCCCTGGCCCATGTACACAATTAATGCATAATTACCAATTGACGGCATCAATGACTGCATCAACCGATGACTAATGGTGACAACACCCAGCTTTTTAAAGATTATTAAAAATTTATTTACTGATTTGAGGGAGAAAGAAAGAGAAATAGTGACCTGTTCCACTTATTCATGCATTCATTGGTTGATTCTTGTATGTACCCTAACCGGGGATCGAACCCACAACCTTGCTGTATCAGGATGATGCTCTAACCAACTGAGCTACCCGGCCAGAGCAATATCCTGCATTTAAAAAGAAACTTGCATAGATTGTGATTCACAGTTAATCCAATGTAAGAAATTGTTGTAAGGACTATATCCAAGAGTGGTACAATTTTAACAAACTCATTTGCTCAGCGTCTGGGTCAGGATCACACATCGAGGTGACGCAGGGACAAAAGACAAGGGCAGGGATGACCCTTTGTGAGTCAAGATGGCCACAGTCCATGTTTCTAGTGGTCCCAGCTTCCAATGACAGCGGAATCAGTTTTCCAAAGGGTGTCACATGTGTTCAGGGACCATAAAAAAAAAAAGGAAAAAAAAATGCCATCGGAAGAGGCAGGAATGGCGACTGAGTAGGTGAGGACTCACATTCACTCTCTGTTCTAATTTACTTTGCAAAAATATACTTGTGGACATGAGTGAACCTGTCCCACACACGTCATCCTAAACATGGTGTCACCTTCACCTGCCCTTTTACTGTTGGCTCAGCAGAAGGCGAGCTTCCATTGTGTGGAAGGCCAACCACCCTCCAGCGATGCCGGACAGAGCCCCTGGGAAGGAAGGCATGGCGGCAAGTCACGTGGTCACCCAGGGCAGCCCCCCATAGGGTCTTTACCTGCATACCCTCCTGGCCTGAGATCCCCACACCCACGTCGGCCACCTGGATCATGCTGACATCATTGGCTCCATCCCCTGCAAGCAGCACAGGCAGGCAGAACTGTGTGAGCGCAGAGGAATGGAATCAAACCGGCCGGACAGCTCTTCCGCGGGGTCCCCACCGGTCTGAGTCCCCCGGGGAAAAGGATCTTGGGAAGAATAGGGTTTTGTGGAGAGGATGCAGCCCCAGAACCAGCCCACAGGCTCCTCTGCTCCTGCCTTTAACAGGTAAGGTCACTCCAGGTACCCGGAAAAGGCTATCTTCCGTCAGCCTGGACCAGGGAGCCACACTGGGCATGCTCACTGCTCAGCCTGGCGCCCCCCCTCCCCTCGCCATTACCAAAGCCCTCAGGGGGTGCTGGGCGGTCTCCACGGCCACCATGCTCAGCATGCCTTACTTCAGACCCAGGCCCTACCCTGGCCCCCACTCTGTCCCTATGACTAGCCCCAAGCCGGCATCGAGTACAGCTCTCAGGGACCTTTTGCAGGAAACACTGTCATCACTACTGGTCGGCGAGGATGCTCTATTTGAGACTCAACTTACATGCAAGTGTGAGTTCTTAGTGCATGAAAACGACAACTGATCATCTGGAGTCATGGGCATCATCACCCCTCTCTCAGTGATCTGCGGGCTTTCCTGGCCCTCGCCAGCAGGTAGAGCTGCTGAGTCCCTGAACCCCGCGGGAGGCCGGACCACGAACTGACCCTGAACCAGACATGGACCAGGTAGACGCCCTGGCATGGGGCAGGTGGTAGGTGACCACCAGGTACCACAGGAGAGGGACCTGGAAGGCTCTCCAGGCCAACAGGCTGCCAGGAAAAACCACATAATTAAGCCATGGCCCTTAATTAAGGAAAGACTATAAAAGAGTCCAGCTATTCACATCTGGGGATGAAGTCACTTAATCCCATGCCTGTCTTGGAACAATCAGCAAGGAGGAGATGGGAAGGCTGAAGGCCCCACGTCTCTGGGTTCCCTTGGCACAAGGAAGCCTTGGACCCCAGGCAGCTCCGTGACCAGAAGCCCCTGCCAAAGCACCTCGGTTCTGAGTTGGCCTAGGGTCAATGATGATGAACAGGGAGGGCCCTCTGCCGTGGCCATTGTGACTGCCATTTATCTCCCTGGAAACCGGTATCTCCCTGGAAACCGGTAGAACATGTCCTCCTTTTCTCGGACCACAACGGCAGTACTGACCTCCTCCTACGGGGCGGGGGGGGGGGGTAATCACTGTGAACCCTGCCTTGGTGGCTTTCTATCTGGAACAGGCTGCCGGTTTATTGCATCAGGTATGATTTCATATGTAGGCCAAAAAAAAAAAGGGAGAGAGAGAGAGAGAGAGAGCAAGGGAGAGAGAGAGAGGAAGAGAGAGGTAGAGAGAGGGAGAGAAGGGAAGGGAAAAAGAGCGAGGAAGAGGGGGAGAGGGAGAGAGAGGGAGAGAGGGAGAGCGAGGGAGAGAGCAAGAGAAGGGAAGGGGGAGAGAGAGAGGAAAAGAGAGAAGGGAAGAGAGAGCGAGGGAGGGAGGGAGAGAGAGAGCGAGGGAGAGGGAGAGAGAGGGGGAGAACGAGGGAGAGAGAGAGGGAGAGAGAAAGAGAGGGAGAGCGAGGGAGAGAGAGAAGGGAAGAGAGAAAGAGAGAGAGAGAGCAGCAGACGTATGAATGGGGTAGGCGGGCCAGCCCAACCATGTACCGATGGCCAAGGTCATGGCCTTGAGCTTGCTCCTGACCAGCTTCACCACCATGCTCTTCTGCAGGGGCGTCGAGCGGCAGCACAGGACCGATCGGCACTGCTTGGCGAGGAATAGAAACTTGTCTTCCAGACTCTTCTCCAGGGCATAGGCCAGACTCCTCCCATCGATCACGAGGCTCAGACAGGGGCCAGGGCCGGAGGTGGTGGTCTCAGAGGGCGGGCAGAGAGGGGAGAACCCTACGCTCATGTTGGGGCCGCCGCCACTGGGGATCTTCTCCAGGGAGCCATGGGGGCCCCCAGCCTGTACATAGCAAAGACACTGGTCCAGCAGGGCTGCACACGCTTCCTGGGAAGGGACACAAGAGCAACTGACTTGGCCACAACACACACCAGGTTACCCCCCACCCCACCCCAAATGTATCTGGGTCTGATCATCTTCCCCAACCCTGCCGGGAGGGGGCCAGGCTGCAGGCTCTGCCCAGGGTCTCTCCTCAAACTGGGTTAGTTAAACTAGGCTCCACACAGGAGAAGGGAGCCCGTGGAAGGCTTCTATCAATTCCCACTTTATGGCGAAGGGGCTGGAATGGGGACGCCACTCCAGGAGGCCTGACTGCATCGAGGCTCACATGCTGGCCGGTGAGACTGAAGGAGCCCTGCGTGCATTCTCCTTCCAAGGGCTGAGGCCCTTACTCAGCCTCTCCCAGTCCCTATACAAAGACCAGAGCACAGGGCACAAAGCCCCTTTCCAAACCCTCGTCAGGATGGACCCCTGAAAACAGGGAAGTCTCCATGTTCTTTCCATGCTCCCCAGTTGACCAGGAAAATAACAAAGTAAATTAAAAAAAAAAGGCATAATCCTTAATCCTCCTCATTGGCCATGTTCTTCCCAAAAGGACTCTGGATTCCAGAGACAGAGCAGGAAGACCAGCTGGGGGTGTGTGGGGGGGCCCCTGCAGGGTCAGGGGACAGAGGCTGCAGGAAAAACTGTGTCCAGGAACAAACACACTCTGTCCAGAGAGGTCCAGCGCCTCCTGGTCCTCGTCAGATGACGAGGCGGCCTTGTGACGAAGTTCATGCAATGTGCCGTGGGAATCTAGCCAGTGTGTTCAGCACGTGTTCTTTTCTGGGTGGGATGGGGACCTTTTATATTTAGAAAAGTGAGCCAAACTAGAGGAGAAAAATATGGAGGAAACAGAGCTGTCGGCCTCGGACGACAAGGCAGGTGGGTGGACATGGACACACACAAACTCGTGACCACAGCCAATCACAGACCAGGTTGTACAAGTGTTACTAGACAGACAAAGGGCTTGCTCCCAACATCCTCAGGGATTTAAATACATAAATACGAGTGGATGAACCCTCTCTGTGCCCATTGGGGTACCCCTGGGACAGCCCATGCTGACGTGGACAGTTTTGAAAGGAAAAAGCAGGTTGAACTCATCACGAAACAAAGCGCAGATGTGTGTGTTACTTCGAAACTAAGACAACCCAGCAAATTCCTTGTGTTCTGGGGCGATGGCGACTGGGTGTTAATCGCTAGACACAACACAGGTGCAGAGAAGCGGGGGGCCATGGTTGGAAGGCCCCTAGTGGCATCTGGTGCTGAGCTCATCCGCGTGGGGGCCTCAGGTGCGAGGCTGCCCCAGGCAGAGCCGGGCATCCCCGAAAGGCACGGACGCACCTGGGACTCAGCGTTCAGGGTGATGACCTTCTCCCCGTGGTCCAGCAGCTTGCAGGCATAGGCTATATTCATGGCGGTTTCTTGTTTGTCGCCGGTCAGAACCCAGATTTGCAGGCCTGCCTGGCGCAGCTTAGCGATGGTTTCGGGTACCCCGTCCTGTAGGCGGTCTTCGATCCCCGTAGCCCCTGGTCAGAGGCACAGCGTGGGTGGGGGGGCGGTGAGGGAGGGGAGAGGACCCTTTCAGACATCAGTTGTTGAGAAGCCTGGCTTTCTTTGCCGGTGGGAGGGACAGGGTTTAAGGGGAGACACGTGGGCTGCCCTGCTGGTGTGGCTGGTGGGGGGACACGAGGAACCCCACAAGTCAAGGATGGTTCCACTTCAGATGCCACCAGCTAGAGCCGTGCCACCTCCCCCTCCCGGACCACCTCTGCAAACTGCATTCACACCGGTGCACGCAACACACACGCACGAGGAGAGCGATTTACCCAAAAGGTGCAGGTTGGTCTCCAGGCGGATGGCTGACTGGAAGAGGAGCTCCTCGCGGTTGTCCACGGAAGACTCCGCTTCCAAGTGACCCTGCAACCAGCGAGCGTACTCCTCCTGACTCAGCACCTGCACGACAGAGAGCGCCACCGGCTGAGTGCCGAGCTCCGGGGGCGGCCCTGCGCCACGCCAGCACCCTTGGGGACGCGCGCACGTCTGGGCAGGGGCCCCCCACTCACCCGCTTGGCGATACACAGGGTCCGCAGGCCCTCCACTGCGTACAGGTTGAGGTAATGCTGAGTCTGGCTGCGGATTTTGTTTTGGTACCTGCCTCTGGCGTCATCTAGGTGTTGGTGGGGAGAACCAGAAAGGCGGGTCAGGAGAAAACAGCCTGGAGGATGCCCTGGAGGTCTGGGGACCTCTGCACAGTGTCCCCTTTATTACTCTTTTCTTTTCCTTTTTATATTTTTTAAGGGTTTTATTTATTCGTTTTAGAGAGGAGAGAAAGAGAGAAGGGGGAGGAGCAGGAAGCATCTACTCCCATTTGTGCTTTGACCAGGCAAGCCCAGGGTTTCAAACCGGCAACCTCAGTGTTCCAGGTCAATGCTTTATCCACTGTGCCCCCACAGGTCAGGCTTTTTATTTTTAAAAACATTTTTATTTTTCGCCTGACCAGGTGGTGGTGCAGTGGATGAAGCGTCGGACTGGGACGCGGAGGACCCAGGTTCGAAACATCGAGGTCGTCAGTTTGAGCCCAAGGTCGCTGGCTCGAGCAAGGGGTCACTCAGTCTGCTGTAGCCCCAGTCAAGGCATATATTAGAAAGCAATCAATGAACAACTAAGGAGTTGCAACGAAGAATCGATGCTTCTCATCTCTTTCCCTTCCAGTCTGTCTGTCCCTATCTGTCCCCCTCTCTGACTCTCTCTGTCTCTGCCACATAAAAAAAAAAAATTTTTTTTATTTCTCAATTACAGTTGACGTTCAGTCTTCCGTATGTATTAGTTTCCGATGGACAGCATCCACTGTGGTTAGACAATCACATCCTTCACAAAGCGCGTCCCACCCCGGGCACTGGACGTAGCTATTACAATATTACAAACTACATTTCCTAGGCTGGACTTTACATCCCCGTGACTGTTTTTGTAACTGGCAATTTGTACATCTGAATCCCTTCCCCCTTCCTCACTCATGCCCTCCAAACCCCACCCCCCTCTGGCAACCACCAGTCTGTTCTCAGTGTCTCGCTGAGTCTGTTTCTGTTTCGTCTGTTCATGAATTTTGTTCTTTTGATTCCACGTATCCGTGAATCATCAAGTATTTGTCTTTCTCTGTCCGGTTCATTTCCCGGAGCCTGTATCCTTCCTCTAGGTCACAGATGGCATGGCTGTGTTCTATTCTATTGTATCAGCACCCCATCTTCTTGATCCGTTTGTCTATCGGCCAGCACCGGGGCTGCGTCCACGTTTTGGCTAAGGTAAAGAATGCCACACCGAACACCGAGGTGCCTATGTTCATCAGCAACTGTGTTTCAGGTTGCTTTGGATACCCCCCCCCCGAAAGTTGAACCGCTGGGTCATAAGGCAGAAGAACCCACGGTGTTCTTTTAAGACATGATCGCTGATCGCCCACCAACCGGGAGCCCAGCATGTCCTGAAGGTCCTAGCTAGGAAGCCCTTCTGAACACTTAGCGCCTGGGCTAGCTTCCCGTGTGTGTGTGACATGCTGCCAAGGGGGTCAGACCCACAGAGACAGAGCAAAGGATGGTCGTGGCCAGGGACTGGGGAGAGGGGTGGGGGAGAGAGCCGTTCAATGGATACAAGGTCTCCGCGTTTAATGAGAAAGGTCTGGAGATCTGTCACATGGCAATGTGAATATACTGAACATTCTTGCCCACTGAGAAAGGTGGTAACTTTTATGTTATGAATTTCAAAAAATTAATTTACTGATGTTTAGAGAGAGAAGAGGGGAGAGAGAGATAAAAAGGGAGGGAGACAGTGATTTGTTGTCCCACTTATTTATGTATTCCTGGGTTGATTCCTGTGTCTGCCCTGACTAGGGATCGAACTCTCAACCTTGGTGTACTGGGACAACGACCTAACCAATGGAGCTACTTGGCTGGGGCTATGTATGTGTTTTTAACCACAGTTAAAACAAACAACTAAGAAATTAGCCGTCGTTAGTTAAGAGTTCTCCCAACATCCACCCTTTTCTATTTTCTGTGGACAAAGAGGAGGAGTTTATTACAGAACTTTGTAAGCGCTGACTATCAGCCTCCCCCAGGTGAGGAGTCCACAGCCAGGGGACACCCTTAAACTCCCCCTGGGTCAACCAAGCCAAGGGGGAAGGCAGAGGGTGCTTCCGTTTGTGCGCAATGAGAGCACGTGACAAGCGAGTGTATCTGGGAACCACAGAGTGGTACGTGGCCCTCACCTTGCTCCACTTGGAATTTTGTCACCTTTCAGTAAATAGGGGTGTCACGTGAGCATCCTCTCACGTGTTTCGGCCAATGGGAAACACCTGTACCCACCGCTAGCAGCCGCTAGCTTCATTCACCTGTCTGTCCCACCACGTGTCAACGGTCCCTGCTTTCCAAATAAAATCCACTGTAAAAGCTGTTTCTTTAAAAAACAAAAACCCACCAAAATATGTATTTGGGCCGTTTTTAATAACCCTGCTCCAAACGAGCAGCTCATATAGACAAAAGCCCCCGTTCAGAGTGACCTGGCATCATCCACCCATCCACTGAATGGGGAGGTACAGACACCCTTCTTGTTTATGAAAGATCGTCCCTAACCTGACCAGGTGGTGGCGCAGTGGATAGAGTGTCAGACTGGGAAGTGGAAAAACCCAGGTTGGAGACCCCGAGGTCGCCAACTTGAGCACAGGCTCATCTGGTTTGAGCAAAAAGTTCACCAGCTTGGACCCAAGGTCGCTGGTTCCAGCAAGGGGTTACTCAGTCTGGTGAAGGCCTGCAGTCAAGGCACATATGAGAAAGCAATCAATGAACAACTGAGGTGTCGCAACGGCAACAAAGAACTGATGATTGATGCTTCTCATCTCTCTCCATTCCTGTCTGTCTATCCCTATCTGTCCCTCTCTCTGACTTTTTCTCTATCTCTGTAAAAAAAAAAAAAAAAAAAAAAAAAAAGATCATCCCTTAATAGACAGGGAGGCTTCTACCCCGGAATATCCCTCACATCTGTTGGCCTTGCCAGACAGATAGAAATAAGATGCCCGGATATTGCCTAAGACCTACATTTTTTTTTTACTAAAAATATTAGCTGGTGTATTTTTAAAATATGTATTTAACTAAATATATGTATATACTAAATATACTGGATATACACAGCTAAATCTGGCAACCTTACTAAGTAAGCAGTCACGAGGCCGCTGGTCTGGGGAAGGCTGTCCAATCAAGGTCAGGTCGGTCCCGTGACAGAGGACCCTGGAGAAACACTGGTTGCCTCCCAGGCCCTGTCTATGGGAAAACCCTCAAGGGGCTCTTGCCATGAAGGTGGGTTCTTTAAGGCCAAGAAAGAAAATTTTGTTTTAGATACACAGCATAGATACACCCACAGTATACAAACGGATACAGAGTATCTGGGGCACCACAATGTCATGGGGTACAATCAGAAACAAAATGTCTGAGAATCCTCCTTAAGAAATCAATAGTGAAGGAAAGAAAGGGTGAGAGGGAACATGGCCCTAGGGGATTCTGCTTTAGGAATTTAAAATTTTCTGAAAAGATCACAAAGCCAGCTCTCTTGATTTTGAAGACCATTTCCTCCTGGGATTGGGACATTTTTCTTGGCAAGTGAGGACACCCTTAGTCCAGATGCTTACTGTCCTTTGAGTAAATGGTATGACATTCTCTGAGGGACTTGGAAATGAGAATAATATTAAAGTGTGTCTGTGTTCCAGACTGGGGTGGGAGGGGAGAGGAAGGTGGCCACAGGCTGGGCCACTCTGGACCCCAGGGGGCCCAGGACGAGGGTGCGGTCCTGCAGGCAGCCACGGGCGGCGGAGGGGATTTTGTGTGGGAGCCATCGTCATCCGGGGTCGAGGGGGAATGAGAGCACCCAGTTGTACGGTGACAGAGGCAGGGACCCCGCCCGGTCCTCCTCTCCTCCTCCACACTCTGGTGAGACCTTGCTCCTTGTTCTCGGTGCCTTCTCCCTTTCCAAACCCCCTGCCTCAAGGGCTGTAAGTCACGGGGAAAACCCAACGTGGGACTTTGCACCCTAAACTCACCGTCAAGGTCAGGATGCAGCTATATTCTGATGGGGATGGGGAGCAGGAAGGTGGGAAGAACTCAAGTTCACCGAGCACATGAGCAAGGAGCTGGGGTGGGCAGGATGGAGAGCAGGGCAAATGGATAGACGGACACCACCGTGGAGCCTGGGACCCTGCTGGGGGGGTCCTCAGGGGAAGATGCCCCCTGCCACTCATTTAAGGAGTGCTTTTAAAAGGTGCAAAGTGGCACTTCGATTTCTGTAATACCTCAGACACGTTTCTGTCTCTGTACATGTGTGTCGCCTTGGTAAGACAGGCAACTAAGGAGGCGAGGTCTGTCCTTGGCTCCTCTGTGCTTTGATGGACTTGCTGGATAGCGCGCAGCGAGGTGGGAGGCCCACTAGGGAGCGCCCTCCTTTCCCTCGCACCGGGAGGTCGGCGTGGACCTCAGAGGCCACCGGAAGTGGCAACCGGTCTGAACCCCAGGCCAGTCAATGTCAAGGGGTCAGGATGAGAGAGAGGGAAGAGGGACACAGCTTACGCTTCATGCCTATATGACGCCAGGCCCCGTGTCACGAGGGTGGGCAGGAGCTTCCCCAGATGGGAAATTGAGGCACAGACTGAGGGACCCGCCCAGGGTCACCCCAGCTGGCGACCTAAACAGAAGCTCTGTGAGTAGCCTCTGCTGTCTACCCGAGCCCACACACGTCCTGCGACACGGCAGATTCTAACACGGTCAAGACCATCAGCTTAGCACCCCCCTGCCCCCTTTTTTTTTGGGGGGGGGTAAAAGTGTTGTGAGCACTCAGAAAAAAATGCCAGATCCCGTCTGGAGGGTGACACCTGCTTACACTCCTCCCTTTATCACCTGCACATGGGGGGGGGAGCACCTTGGCCACTGCCCTCCACTTCCTGAGCACAGGTCACCTCTTTTCCTGTCCACCCCTCCCCCCAAAGTAGAATTGGAATGATTTCAAATGATGCTGGGTAGAGCTGGTGCCCAACTCAAGGGGACCCTTCTCTTAGGAAAACCAGGGGGATCTTTGAACATCTTTAATCATAAGCTGCCCAGTGTCTACCTGTAAATCCTCCCTATCCAAGCCCCTCAGAACCACATGCAACATGGGCTCCCGGCACCCATGACCTGAAGGGTGACGGATCTCAGTGACGGAGTTCCGTCTGTGCTTTGTCTAGAAATCTGAGACCTTTTCACTCATTGACAAAGTGCGTTCCCAGTGGCCACGGCCGCCTTCCCAGCTAGCCCCCTAACCCCACAAGTGCATTCCAGTCTCTCAACCTTTCCAAGGAGGGTCTGGGGTGGGGGGCAGGAGGCAGGTTTGAGGGGCGCTGCTTTAAAGAAGATGTATGAAAATGCTTTTAATCCTGGGAGGGGACACAGAGGGAGGGTTAGTTTCTGGGAGAATGCCACCTGGAGCCAGGGACGCGTGGACCTCCCAGCTGGGAGGGAGCACTTACCCGAGGAGCAGGGCATTAGGAGGTCCATGACCACCGAATCGGCGCCCTTGGTGTAGACATGGATCTCGTCGGTGAGCGGGTGCCGGATCACCACCGACATTCTCTTGCGAACGGAGTCGAAGCCCAGTGTGTGCAGGATGTCGAAGGTGAGCCTTCCCAGGTGGGGCAGCTCCACCGCCACCTGGTCGTGCAGCCGGTCCACCAGCGTGCAGCTGTAGGCGCGGGCGGCATACACCAGTGCGGCCTCGTCAGGGCTCTCGGCCTCGTAGCGCAGCTCTGGCCCCGGCTCCGGCTTCTGGGCGCGCTCGGGGACCCAGCCGTCCTCCCCGCTGTGGCTGTGGCAGCCCCTGGCAGTGCCGATGGCCGGGGCCGGCCTCTGCTCCAGCCTGAGCAGCGTGCTGTCGGAGGACAAGGCTGACAGGAAGCTGGACCCTGGCTTGTGGGCGGACCTGCTGGTGGCCAGGTTGCCCACACTGCTGCAGCTCGAGGTCAGGCGGCTGGGCGAGAACCTGCGCAGGAACTCCTCTAGGGTCTTCACCGGGGACTTCAGCTCAAACCTCACCCTCACCTGTAAGAGACATGGCCAGGACACAGGTGAGGAGTGTCCCCCTGGAGGCCCTCCCCGGGCTGCCAGAGGGCACGCCTGGACTCCCAGGCCCCAAATTTTGGGGCATGCAATAAAAACTGCAACCAGAGCCTGACCAGGCGGTGGAGCATCAGCCTGGGACGTGGAGGACCCAGGTTCGAGACCCCGAGGTCTCAGGCTTGAGTGTGGGGTCGTCAGCTTGAGCGTAGGATCATAGACATGACCCCATGAGTGCTGGCTTAAGCAAGGGGTCACTCGCTTTGCTGTAGCCCCCCTCCCCAAGTCAAGGCACACATGAGAAAGCAATCAATGAACAACTAAGGAGCTGCAATGAAGAATTGATGCTTCTCATCTCTCCACCTTCCTGTCTGTTCCTGTCACTAAATAAATAAAAAAAGAAAAAGGAAATTGCAATCAGACCCTACATCTTTTTCTTGACACCATCCTTTGGCCTCTCCACTTAAAAGTTATGCCATGTGCATTTACAATTAAAATGATTTTTTTTTTCATTGATTTTAGTGAGAGAGGCAGGAAGGGAGAGAGAGAGACAGGAATATTGCTGTTTTCCTGTGTGCCCTGCCCGGGGACTGAACCAGCAACCTCTGCGCTTTGGGATGCTCCTCTAACCACAGTCAGGGTGCTGTGTGCATTCTCTCAGGATGCAATCACTAGGTCACCACAACTGCATCCTGAAGTCTCAGTGGCGTGTGTGGCTGGAGGTGTCTGCAGGCTCACAGACGGCTCCCTCACCGCACTGTCTCACCACTTTGCAGATCAGGGTCAGGGGAGCGGGCGTGACGTGGCCTGACACAAAATCCAGCATCCTCCCCCCGCCCCCCGCTGATGATAAAGCCACCCAACCAAACACCAGTTTATACCATCTCTCTGAATTACATCCACAAACCATGTAAATATAGAAGAACCTCCCCAAACCCCAGAGAATCTTTCTAATAAACAAATGATGAGCTGCTCGCCTAGCCGGGCAGCGAAAAAGTCAGGGGTCAAGTCGAAGGGGCTTGTCCCATAGTCTGGGTCCCCAGCCTGTCCTGTCCTCACTCCTCTCTCTCCTGTGTGAAGAGGGGACCCTGAGACTCTGGGGAGGTTGGGGAGGGTGGCTCCCTTTCTGCCCCTGCCCCTCCTGTCCCCGGCTCAGAGGGGAGTCTGCCTCCTCTCTCCTATTGCAGCCTGAGGATGGCACTGCAGGACCACCTGCTGGACTGCCCACTGGAAGGGAAGAGCAGGAAGAACAACAACCTGGCCCAGGGCAAGGGCTTCACGGGCTCCAGAGGGGTGGCGGGTAAGGAGCTTGCCTTCTGTCGTGGTTGATCTGGGGACGTGACCACAACGGTGTTGCAGATGGTAAGTGCGATGAAGAAGTCAAACACGTCGGACAGCTCAGAGGAGAGGGGCACCGGCGGGTATCCCTGGTGCTTGGCGACAGCCAGGTACCTGTTGCACTCCCTCACCTTTGCAAACAGCTTGGGGTCAGGCGTTATGTCTTTCTCCTGGGGGACACCAGAGGCTGAGTCAGGGTGCTGGTCCGAACCAGGGACCTCCCGCGTGTCTTTGCAGCAGATGGTCGATTGAAAGCACCTTGACTTTACGGTAAACTGCCAACACACCTTCCTCTCACACACGCACACCCATGTGCTGTTCTATAATGGAACAGTGCCTAATGCTCATAGCCTAAGAATATGTAGCTCACCGACGAAACAAAATGCCCACATTCTTACTGTAAGAAGAATACATCTGAGAGTATGTGCTGGTATAAAAATATCTTAGAAAGATTCGTAAATAAAGCAAAAGAAAAATAAGTATCTTCTCACAACATATCATGGCAAGACAGACGTCGGCAAAGTAGGTTTACAGTGGTGAGTCCGCAAAACAGAGTTCATTCTTGCTTTTTCATTTATTAACTATTGTATTATTTTCCACATGGAAAACTGTCAATCTACTTTGCCCACCCTGTATGTACTTTTTCCAAACAAAAAAAGAATTCATGTTTTCCTTCCAGGCTTTTTTCCTATACATTTACATTTTACACACACACACACACACAATCAAAACATTTTAATATATTTCCTTTGGAACTATAGGCAGAACTAGGATTATGGGATCTTAGGATAGTTCTATTTTTATTTAATTTTTTGGGGGGACCTTCTTACTGGTTCCAAAGTAGCCAAACCCATTTATAACCCACCCACAGTGCACCCCAGGGTCTCAATTTCTCCCCTAACACCTGTGACTTGCTGTCTTTTTTTGATGACGGCCATTCTGACAGGTGGGTGGCGACCTCACTGTGGTCTGACCTGCGTGTCTGTGATGTCCACTTGGACACTGTCACAAGCCCGTTAGATCTCAATACAAATTTGTACATAAGCTGGCAGTGTCCACTTCCCTCCCCTAGACATGGTACTGTGAATTCTTCCAGGAACACTCTAAGAATTAGAGTTGGCCCTCCCCATAATCCATGTCCAATACGTGTCCAGACCCCCTCCCCCAAACCCCAGTGGATGCCTAAGATTGCAAAGGGTCCCGAACCCTGTAGAGACTATATTCTTTTCTTCTGCAAACACACCTATTCACCAAAAGGAAGCATTTTATGGCTTCTTGTTGGCGAACCCAAATGGCCAGCATTGCTACTCTTGAGCTTTGCGGCCACTGTTATGTAACATAAGAGTTACTTAAATGCAAGCCCTGGGATACCAGAACAGAACCGATGACCCAGATGGCTACTAAGGGACCAGCAGGTTGGGAGCATCTACAACCATGAAGATGATGGACAAAGGGATGGCGGGAGATTTCCCTACATGACTCAGAATGGCTTGCAATGTAAAAACCGTGAATTGTGTATTTCTGGAATTTTCCATTGAATATTTTTGGACTGCAGTTGGCCTAAAGTGGAAACTATGGGTAAGCGGGGGAGGGAAGGTACTATTGTATTCGAAAACACAGCTTTGAACAAGTGCAAAATAGACATGCCATAATTTATTTCATCACAACTTTATCATCAGATGCAGTTTTTAAAAGTTTTGCTGACGTATGTCATGCACTCAAACTTCTGTGCATATAAATCTTTAAAAACAATTTTCCCCCCATTGATTGGGAAAGAGAGAATGAGAGAGATAGAGGGAAAGAGAAAAGCATCAACTTGTTCCACTTAGTTGTTCCATTTAGTTGTGCGCTCACTGATTGCTTCTCGAATGTGCCCTCACCAGAGATTGAACCTGTGGCCTAGGTGCACCAGGATGACACTCTTATCTACTGAGCCAGCTAGCCAGGGTCGTGTCAGCAGCGCTGAGAAGGGGCTGGCCAGAGAATCTGGTGCTTAGTAAGCAGAGCCAACCCCTCCAGCAACAGCTGTGTGTATTACTTATTTATTTTTAAAATATTAAAAAAAATTTTTTTAGTTGATTTTAGAGCTTGACTATGTGGTGGCGCAGTGGATAGAGCGTCAGACTGGGACACAGAGGACCCAGGTTTGAAACCCTGAGGTCATTGGCTTGAGCAAGGGGTCACTCGCTTTGCTGTAGCCCCCTAGTCAAGGCACATAAGAGAAAGCAATCAAATAAACGACTAAGGAGCCATAAAGAAGACTTGATGCTTCTCATCTCTCTCCCTTCCTGCCTATCTGTTCCTATTGGTCCCTCTCTCTGTCTCCATCACATACACACCCACAAAAAGAGAGACACAAAGAGAAATGTTGATCTATTATTCCACTTACTGATGCATTCATTGGTTGATTCTTGTATGTGCCCTGACTGGGGATCAAACCCACAACCTTGGTGTAGTAGCAGAATGATACTCTCATCACTGGGCTACCTGGCCAGGGCCACTTGTATGTCCACAGAGGCTTCTGATGGATGCGGGGAAAGGACAGACAGAGGAAAGGTGGCCCCACCCTGGTGTGTGGCAGTGCCGTCCTCGGGGAAGAACTCACCATGGGACTGCTGAAGGCGGTATGCTTGGACAGCATGCTGGCCCACTTGGCCTCGGCCCGGCTGCCCGAGCGCCAGTGCGACTTGATACTGTGGGTCCTGTACGCCAGGTGGACTCTCTGGTGGCTCCCGATGCTGCCACGCTGGGGCAGGGAGCCCCCTCTGGGCGCTGCCTCCTCCGAGTCCGAGTCGGCCTCCTGGTAGTTGGCCAGACGCTGCGCTGTGGGGCAGGGGACACTGGTGACATGTCGTGGGGAGGCAGGGCCAAGGGAAGTGAGTTTCCAGAGCCCCCACTACCCCTGCTTTCCAATGGCCTGGCCCCCTGTAATGAGGGTTTCCATGGGGAAACGGGAGAACGCTCTCAATTATCTGCCTCCGCACTCAACCCAAAGGGGGCTGTGAAATTCTGCGCCCACTTCACAGATAAGAAACCTGATTCTCAAAGGGCTTTCAGAGCTCGCTCGGGGCACAGGACGCCGAAGCTTGGGTCCTGTCCTTGGAAGACGCACCCACAGGCCGGGGGTGGGCAGAGACAGGCTCACGCACTACCCCTCTGCTCAGGGGAAGCCTGGATGTGAACGGGGCCCCAGGGGGCGGCCCAGCCTGTGGACCCGGAGAGGTCAGGTCATGGGCGGAAGATGCTCGTGGCTTTGGGGGCACGTCGATGACGGAGCAGAGCACTGTGTTGGAATACATGGTGGAGGTGCCTGGCTGTCGGGGTGACGCCGATGCCATTCACACAGAGATGCCGTGGGGGGCAGGACCGTGTCAAGGACACCCGAGTCCCCTCTCCATAGATGTACTCCGCGGCACCGCAAGCTCCCTCAGAAAAACCCCCAGTGATCCCTGAAGCACACGCTGCGCGTGCCTGTGTGTGCGGGTGTACACACGCCCCCACTGGGAGTGTCCCCCACCCCCGGGGCCCCATCCTCAGACTCACCGTTGGCATCATGAGAATACTCGACGCCGGACACTGTGCACCTGCGGAATAGCATCTTGTTCTCCGTCAGAGTGCCGGTCTTGTCGGAGAAGATGTACTGGACCTGGCCCAGGTCCTCGGTGATGTTCAGTGCGCGGCACTGCAGCGGCGTGTCCGTCTCCTCGTCGTACAGCTCCACGTCCTGGTGGATGAGGTGCACCTGGCATACCTTGACGATCTCGATGGAGACATACAGTGAGATGGGAATCAGCACCTGCGAGACAGGGCGACGCGCTGCCGTGAGGACCCCCTGGGGAGTGGCGCCAGTGGCCTCAGTTTACTCTATGGCAACGATGACGCGACCGCGAGGAAGGATGAGCCATACCGTACTGTACTTTGACGGGCTTACGGGGGTTGGCTTAGAGTCACACTATCAGGAAAGGCCTAGGATACTGGCAAAGAGTCTAAACTAGGACAGCCTACAGCGGCGGCACAGCGGAGCAGGGAATCCACGGCGGTGTCTGCAGGTATGGTAACCGTGGCTTGGAGAGAGGCAAGCATTTTCAGATAGGCTAGGAGAAGAAGAAGAGAGAGAGAGAGACAGACAAAACACGTGTCACAGTCAGAGTCCTCGTTAGCAAAGTCACCTCGTACCACAGTGGCCCTTGCCCCTGGGCTGTCCCCGGACTCCCGGCTGCCCGATGCCTCAAACACAGCCCTGCCGTCTCTCTGCTGGGGTTGTGTCCAAGGACGGTCTCTGTGACATTCGATACGGAGCAAAGAAAGCAGGTCCCGAGAAAAACAGTCAGTGATACTTGGACAATTTTAGAACGACTTTCATGAAATCAACATTTAATTTTTTTCTTTCCTTTTTCTTGTTTTTTTGTTTTGTGGCCGCACAGTATTGAACTGATGGTGTGTATGGGCTCAGATCATTATTCAAATTCTTTAACCAGTCCTCTTGGGAACCTCAGTATGTCAATGCAACGCCCACAGGAAGGACTAACCCAGGGCTCGAATGAAATTTGTTGTTACATAAAAAAATAAGTGAAATAAGCCAGACAGAGAAAGACAAATGCTGTTCCCTGCAGAACTAGGATTCTCCATTATTTGTAAAATCTAAGCAAAAACCAAGGCGGAGGAACAGAGAATGGACTGGTGGTTGCCAGAGGTTGGGTGTGTCCAGGGAGGGGCGGGGCTGAAATGGGTGCAGGGGGTCAAAGGTACAAACTCCAAGTTATAAGATGTCACATCCAGCATGCTGACTCTGGTTAACAATACTGTATTGTCTGTCTGAAAGCTGCTAAGAGAGATAAGACCTTAGAAGTTCTCAACCCAAGACAAAAACAGTAAGTATGGGAGGTGTCGAATGTTCATGAAATCATGAAATCTAGTGTGGCGATCCCTCTACCATTCCTGCACAAGCACCGAGTCACCCTGCTGTGCGCCTGCAATGACTACAACCCGAAACTGAAGGGAGGGTCGCATGGTCCTCAGGACCTCTACCTGTAGCACGATGATCATTGTCAGAAAAGAGTACACAGCCGCGGTGACCGGGGACAAGCTGGAGCCGTTGCCCTCAGGAACGTCAAACAGAGCTTTCTTCCCTTGGTACCGCTGCACCCACAAGCCATGTCCTGCGGTGAGACGTTCAAAGAGAAACATCGTTCGTCCCCAACGAGAAAAAGTCAGAACACTGCTCAGTGCCGATGAAAACCAAACCAGGAGACTGTGGTTCAATGCGGGTACCCTTGGGCCACAGGCGGTAACCTCTTGTCACCTTAAGAAAGCAAAGCGGGCCCTGGCCGGTTGGCTCAGTGGTAGAATGTCGGCCCAGCGTGTGGAAGTCCTGGGTCCGATTCCCAACCAGGGCACACAGGAGAAGCGCCTATCTGCTTCTCCATCCTTTTCCCTCTCCTTCCTCTCTGTCTCTCTCTTCCCCTCCCGCAGCCAAGGCTCCATTGGAGCAAAGTTGGCCCATGGCCTCAGTCTCAGGTGCTAGAATGGCTCTGGTTGCAACAGAACAACGCCCCAGATGGGCAGAGCATCGCCCCCTGGTGGGCATGCCAGGTGGATCCTGGTCGGGTGCATGCGGGACTCTCTCTGCCTCCCCGCTTCTCACTTCAGAAAAATACAAAAATAAATAAATAAAAAGAAAGCAGGGCACGTGGTATCGCTGCTGGCACCTACGACCAGACTGCTGCCCGGAGGCTCAGTTATGAGGATGCCACCTCACACCCGGTGTTTCCCACTGTTGGTGCTGAAGAGCACCACCGGTCATGACGTGGGAAGCAGATGTGTGTTGGCAGCTACCCATGGGGAACCTCCAGGAAGGAACATCCCAGCAAGTGCCCCACACAACCCCAGTTTCGGCGGCAGGTTCTGGACAGTGCCCCTTATCGGCCCTTCTTGGAGAGAAAATCCACGTGTCCTAGACTCCCAAGAAGACAACAACCACACATGGAGTTTCATCAACTGGTCCCCAAGCTATCAGATCACAGATGCCCTTTACATGCCTGTGTCTGTTACCACTGGGCTCCGAGACCATGTTAACCCCCCCGCCTAGACATGGTGAAGGTCATCAACCCAGAGGTTCAACACTCTTACCCTGTGAGACATTCCCCAGCCAGATCTAGAGGTCATCAGAGGGCTGAAGAGCCCTACAGTCTACAAGCAAACTAACAGCCAGCACCTCCTCAGGAGCCAAGTAATGTTTCTCTTCTTTTTATGGAATTCCCACTTAGTTGTGTTTATGCTTCTCCTACTTCATATTACTCCCAGATCATCCTCAGGTTCTAGAATTGTGCGTCCTGCAGTGGCCATACCATTCTTCCACCCATTTCCCAATTGGAAAAATAGTACCCAGGGGCCAAGTCCATGTGTCTAGACATCTCAACGTGTCCCCCAGCTGATGCAAACATCCCACGGGTTCCAGCCTGTGACAGATGTGCCATTTAATGTCGGGGCACACAAATGAGTTGTGGCCAGCCCACCAGGCTTGCCCAGGGTTTGTCCCCTTGTGGAGACTTACCGACTGCTGAAAACAGAGACATACAAATGAGGAGGAGGACACACCACAGAACGTCACAGTTCATCTGCCGCTCTAGCTTGCTGCGCTTATAGCGAGGTCCGCTGTTGTTCAGCAGGGCCTTGGTTTCATGTCCTGTGGGGGAGGGTGAGAGGAGAGGGGGAAGGGAGGGCAAAGAGTCAGTGCCTGGCAGAAAGGGGATACATGGCACTGACTCCGCCAAACAAAGTCCAATGCTACCGTCTGACAATACTTCTGGGACACATTTGGTCAAAAGAGCAGGGTATAAAAATAATCAGAAATTGGTGTCAACCATGGAGACAGATGGAATGAACCAGGCTAAAATGTTAAAGAGGGAACAGTTTTTGGTCAAGAAATGATCAGGCCCTAGCCAGTTTGCTCAGTGGTAGAGCATTGGCCCGGTGTATGGAAGTCCCAGGATCGATTCCTGGCCAGGGCACACAAGAGAAGCACCCATCTGCTTCTTCATCCTTCCCCCTCTCCTTTCTCTCTGTCTCTCTCTTCCCCTCCTGGAGCCAAGGCTCCATTGGAGCAAAGTTGGCCTGGGCGCTGAGGAGGGCTCCATGGCCTCCATCTCAGGCGCTAGAATGGCTCTACTTGCAGCAGAGCAACAGCCCAGATGGGAAGAGCATCACCCCCTGATGGGCATGCCAGGTGGATGCTGGTCGGGTGCATGTGGGGAGTCTGTCTCTCTGTCTCCCTGCTTCTCACTTTAGAAAAATATATATATATAAAAAAAAAAGAAAAATATGATTAGATCTTGTGCTTCTGTTTTCTTTGCTTTCTGAATTTTCTAGCATGGGTCTATGCTACTTACGGAATCAGAAATAAAAAACAAACAAGGAGCAATGTTCGAAGATGTTTAAGACAACGTGGCGAGGGAGCCAGGACCATCCCAGACCACGTGTGACACGTGCACCTACCTGCATAGATGACAATGCCCACGACGGCCTCCGTGTTCCTGATGGTGCAACCTCGAAGCAGAAGGTTCTCCTTGTGTAGCCCGGCCTTCTTCCCGTTGTTGTGCACGCTGTTGAGGAATGTTTGTCACGCATCACTTGGACGCCTGCCTGCATCTTACATTCTAACTAACCCTGCCTTAGGGGAGGGCAGGCCGGGATGCCAGGCTGGGAAGGGGGAACAGGGAGCCCAGAGGGGGCCGCTTGCCTCAGTGGGTTCTACAAGAGCTGGAAGAGAGCTTGTGCTCACTAGTCACTGTGGTAGACCGCAAGTGGCAAGAAGCCTTTGTAGATTTGAGGCTTAGCAAAAGGCTAAGTTCTCCCCCATCCACCTCCATATTGGCTATGAAACTGAGTATTTGCACCCACTTCACTTACTTCCTTAAGTTGCTGGAAGCAATTTACATGCCCTTCCTTACTCTTTGTTTGTTCAGTTGTTGTTTGATTTCACTTACACATGGTAGGATTCCTGTTTATGCCTTTGGGAGAGTTCCTGTTTTGCCTCAGATGTGTAACTTTGTATCAAAGTCTTCCTTGTTTGCATATGGCTATATAATAAAGCAAACTGGGGATATGGGGCACTTGGATATTGCCATCAGCATTGAAGAGGTATCCCAATCCCATCCTTTTTTCTTAATAAGTCTGTTTTCTTAATTCTACACCATTCTCTCTCAAGACCCAAAATTACGAGCTGTGCTGTTCCATGGTAAGTCACTGGGCTTCTAGAAGCATCTCCAGAGCCTGATAGTTTTTGTGTTATATTTTTTGTATTTTTCCGAAGTGATAAGTGGAAGGGCAGAGAAACAGACTCCCACATGCGCCTGACCAGGATCCACCTGGCATGCCCACTAAGGCGTGATACTCTGCCCATTGGAGGCATTGCTTCATTGTAACCAGAGCCATTCTAGTGCCTGAGATGGAGGCCATGGAGCCATCCTCAGAGCCCGGGCCCACTTTGCTCCAATGGAGCCTTGGCTGTGGGAGGGAAGAGAGAGAGAGAGAAAGGAGAGGGGGAAAGGTGGAGAAGCAGATGGGTGCTTCTCCTGTGTGCCCTGGCTGGGAATCGAACCCAGGACTTCCACATGCTGGGCCAACATTCTACCGCTAAGCCATCCAGCCTGGGCCCAGAGCCTGATGTTTTCTTTCCTATGTGGGCTTTGGAAAATATTAAGAAATATGAGCATTGGTCTCTGCCCCGGGTTCCTGATGCAGGGCTCCCAAAACACTCCTTGAGTTCGGCTCTTGTGTTTCCATTCGTGAGGCCACATGCAGTTGGCTGAGGCGCCCCTGACTCCCTCCCCCTTCCCAGGGCTCCCTGTATGCGCTCTGGGTAAGTTTTTACTGTTGACAAAATCTTATGAACTAGTCTCATGGGCAACCAAGAGGGTCAGGTGCTGGACTGACCTAAAGGTCTACAGAATGGGGCGAAGAATATTAAATGCTTATTTTAGTACGTCTGTGTGTGTGTGCGCACACACGCGAGTGCATGCGCGCAGAGGTGACCCTTCAATAACATGGGTTGAAAAGGTGGGGGTCCACTTATGTGTGGATGTGTTTTTCTTTTCTTCAATAAATACTGTACGTTTGTTTTCTTGTCTTTGTAATTTTCTTCAAATGTCTTACTTTGTTTTTATTTTATTTTTTACAAGGACAGAGAGAGAGTCAGAGAGAGGGATAGATAGGGACGACAGACAGGAACAGAGAGAGGTGAGAAGCATCAATCATTAGTTTTTCGTTGCCGTTGCAACACCTTAGTTGTTCATTGATTGCTTTCTCACATGTGCCTTGATCGCGGGCCTTCAGCAGACCGAGCCACCCCTTGCTGGAGCCAGCGACCTTGGGTCCAAGCTGGTGAGCTTTTGCTCAAGCCAGATGGGCCCACACTCAAGCTGGTGAGCTTGGGGTCTCGAACCTGGGTCCTCCGCATCCCAGTCCAACGCTCTATCCACTGCACCACCGCCTGGTCAGGCTGTAATTTTCTTAATAACATTTTTTCCTCTAGTTTACCTCCTTGTAAAAATACAGTATGTAATACCTATACCATACAAAAACATGCATCAATCGGTTGTTTATGTCATCTGCAAGGCTTCTGGTTGACAATTAAAAGTTCTGGGGGCATTGAAAGTAATATAAGGATTTGTGTTTGCACGGCGGTCAGTGCCCTGAACCCCTGTGCTGTTCAAGGGTCAACTGCGCATGTGGAAAGAATTTGTCGGTCACAAGGACAAGCTTGGGCAAGATGGATGATAGACACTTACATGCAGCCTCGAAACCTGCTCAGGTCGTTGTTTGGCTTCTCACACTCGATCACGCTGGTGAACGCCAAAGGATTGAATTCGGAGACCTACAACAACAGCACGGACACCTGAGAGACATCCGGACTCAGCTGCTCTGTCCTTGGGGGCCCTGGCCTCTCTGGCTCGCGCCCACGGTAGGCAAATCCCATGTTAAGAGGCGCTGCCTAGGAACCTCTGCAGAATGCCAGCACCTGGGGCCCATCACATGCCTTCATTAAAAAATTATATTGAATTTATTTGGGGGGACATTGGTTAATAAAGTCACACAGGTGTCCAGTGCACAATTCTACATTAGATCATCTGTACATTGCATGGTGTGTTTACCTCCCCAAGCCTAGTCTCCCTCCAGCACCATCCATCCCCCCTCCACCCTCCCTCCACCTCCTTTCCCTTCCTGCAATCCCCACACTGTTGTCTGTATCTATAAGTTGTTTTTTCTTTGCTTAATCCCTTCACCCTTTTTCACCCAGCCCCCCCACCCCCTCCCAAGCTCCCTCCCCTCTGACAGCTGTCTGTCCGTTCTCTGTATCGAGGAGTCTGTTTCTATCTTGTTTATTTGGTTCCTGAGATTCCACATCTCAGTGAAAGGATGGGGTGCCCGTCTTGGGAATGAGAACTGATCATTGTAGGGCAGCGCCAGCGAGTGAGCCAGCTGTCAAGCTTGGAGCTCTAACACAAAGTCAGAGACTCCGAGAATGACAGCAAAGGAAGCCACCGGGGATGGAAAGGGGTGACTGCATGATTGATTGATTGATTTTGCCGGGGTGGGGGGGGAAATACACCAATATTTTCTTTTTACAGAAGCAAATTCCGCCTGGCAAATACAAACTTATCCTAAGCTCTTTCTTCAGTGTGCGCCAAAAAGTCTTCACTGATCCTGTGATGAAAAACATCTAAGTAACCAGTGTGGAAGCCCACAATGTCTGTATTTTTCTGCTCAATAAAAAATAAAAATAACAGCTCACCACAAAGCAAGTCTTGCTTTTGGAAATTTGCCCTTGATAGGTATGGTAAAAAACGGAACTGTGTTTGCTCACACAGCACCTCGTCTCTCTCTCTCTCTCTCTCACACACACACACACACACTACAAGTGATTAAAAGATCACAGGCACGACACAAGGTTGACACCACCCCAGGTCAGGACTCTGCCACCACCACCACAACAGGCACACTCCCTGGCACAGGTGACAGCCATAAAGGGAATTACTCAAGAGTCAGTTCTGACTGTCTTCCAGGGAAAATTGCGTACTCGGCAAAGGGGAAGGAAGGCACTATACAATAACACAGAGCTTGGTTGCATCGCTGGAATTCCAATGCCACATTCCAAGGCTCCTCCTGGATTTTAATTAGCCACCGGCTCTTCCCTGCTTGGACCACAATGGCCTCTCTGGCTCTCTCCACAGGGAGGCTCTGCCCCGTGTCTGTTTAAAGCCATGGGAGTGACCTGGAAGCCTGTTTGGTTGCTTCTTGTGGGGAAGACATCTATCTGCAGCTAGAGCCACTAGCTAGGGTGGCCAGGGAGGGGGTGAGTCCCAGAGCACACAGGAACAGTTCTCGGCAGAGGAGGAAGGCAGCTAGCAAACACTCCGTCTGTTTACTATTCTTTCCCAAGGAAAATGCCATGTATACGGCTCGGACACGGGAGGACATTCTGTCTCTGGGACTTGATGACCATGTGGGCAATGTTCTCCTGATCACCCTGTTCCTTGGGGGTACCTGTGCGCATCTAGCACGTCTGGCTTCCCCTGCTCTCTCGGGAACTTGGGGAGGCCTCAGAGGATTTTTAATATCTGGGGAGCATCTTTTGAGACTGTTAGGGGTTGAACTGCGTTCCTCCACCTGATCCCCTCAGAGTTCATATGTCGAGACCCTAACCCCTCTAACCCTCTGTACCTTGGATTGTGACTGTTATCTGGATATAGAGTCCTTTTTAAAAAAATGATTTTAAAGACAGGAAGGGAGAGAGCAAGTTCCTGTGTGTGCTCTGACCAGGGATCGAACCAGCAACCTCTGTGCTTTGGGATGATGCTCTAAGCAACCGAGCTGTCTGGCCAGGGCTGGGCATGGAGTCTTGAAAGAGATAAGTTAAATGAGGTCCTCAGGGTGAGACCCAGTACAATCAGACTGGTGCCCCTGGGAGAAAAGAAAGTGTGCACACAGGCCCTCTAAGAAGGAGGCCCCGGAGAAGGAAAAGGGAGGAGGCAGCCATCTGCACACCAAGGCAGGGGCGTCCCGAGAAAGCAGCCTTGCAGACTCTTGGTCTTGGGCTTCCAGCCTCCGCCACTGTGGGAAAAGAAATCTCAGCTGCATAAGCCGCGCTGTCTGTGATCTTTTGTCCCCGCCACCTGAGCAAACCAACAGAGCTCACTTTTGAGGGTTTAAAAAAAGTTTTAAAATTTGAATAGGATTTCATAACCAGACCACACCTTTTTGGAGGAGAAAAGTCTACTCTCATCGGTTGCTTACTTACTTGGCAATATAATAATACCCCCATTGATGAAATGTATTTATTCAGCTCGTCAGTTTCATTCCAAACTGGCCTCGGGGTCATGCCCTGGTCACCCAACAGCCAGACTTCTGTTAACCCTGCCCCCTACCCCCAGAGGCTGGGTGGATAATAAAGGTCCCCAAGGACCCTTCTTGTCTGAGCTTGCAAACTCCTTTTATTTAAAATTTTTTTTTAAAGATTATTAATTTCAGCCAGAGAGGAAGGGAAACAGAGAGAGAAGGACAGGAACATAGATCTGTTTCTGTATATATTCCTACCAGGAACCGAACTGGTAACCTCCACACTTTGGAGCAATGCTCCAACCAACAGAGCTATCCGGTCAGGGAAAACTGCTTTTATTTTAAAGCAGACACACACTTGAGGAGGATGACAAAGTTCTGAAGACAATGATGGTGATGGTCGTGTCACAATAAGATGAGCCACAGGACGCGGCTCAAGCAGGGTTAAAACATTATGTGCCCTTTGCCATAATAATAAAAGAGAAACGGGTTTTTTTTAAAAAAGCAGATAGAAACAAACATTGAGAACCAGCCATGAGGAGGACACTAATTAATCACCGCCCAGAATTCCAGGACCTCCCAGGACAAACACACAGCCTCATGTGTAAGTAATTCCACCCCCCTTCTTATTACCCCAAGTTATGTAATTATAAAAGTACAACTGCATCTCTATACAAGGGACTCACTGTAAACACAATAAATAAGAATTTATTTAACCAGTTATCTCCCTGACCTTTATTTCTCCTCGAAATAAGTTAGCTATTCTCACACACACACACACACACACACACACACACACCACAGACACACCACACACCTGGGAGAGAAGGTGTATGTTTTCTTTGGGCTTCTGGGCACACATAGCAGCTCTCTAAGCATTTCTAGATTGTTTTTTCCTTGTTAGATGTCGACCTGGGTGCCACGAGTCGCTTGTGTTTCTGTTTCGTGTGATAGGACATGAGAAGCTGTGCCAGGAATGTGTTTTCAAAGTCCTAACTCCAGTAAGTGATCCATGATCTCCAGTTATCTCTAGGTGAGCTGATCAATGCCTCGGTACCACTGTTACCTAGGTGAGAGGTTGTCATTTCTATGAGAAATAGAAGGTTGCACAGTGGGGGGATGGATGGAGATGGAGGGAGACTTGACGTGGGATGGGAGTGCTTCAGGCAATATACAGATGATGGATTAGAGAATTGTGCACCCGACGCCTGTATCGTTTTAGTAAACCAATGTCCTGCCAATAAATTTAAAAACAAACAAAACACAAAACCGTTTTCCAGCTCCCTGCCTTCACTCACTGAGGCCGTCTCGTGCTAACAGGAAAAGATGACCCTGTGTGTAGGAGGCCATCGATTCTACGGAAATTTCCAGAGAAACTTAAACATGCCTTCAAGTTTTCATGTTTCTAAACACAAGTCCATGGACCCTGGCGGGGTTGCCGATATCCGTTTCCCGCCTTTGGTGACGTTGTGGATGTGAAGTTAAGCACAGTTCACTGTGCCACACGGAGTGAAAACCAGCACTCATTCTTCTAATCAACGTGCAACTTCGGCAAGCGACAGCAGGGCACTGGAACATGAAATCTCTGAGCTCGGTGGACCTCACAACTCTGCAGCACATGGGGGCGACAGCAGCTCACCCCTGGGCCACCCTCCAACCAAAGGCGCCCAACCTCTGCGGCGAGGACGCAGCACAGAGCATCAGAGTGGGTGATAACAGCACCCCCATCCTGCGTAGGCAGGACAGTCCTCGTGCACACAGGTCTGGCTGGAGGCAACTCCATCGGTCTTCTCTAGCCCTCAGCTTCCCGGACATCAGGAGCTCTGTTCCCCAAGACCAGTACAGAGCCTGGTGCACAGAGAGCCCGGGGGGTGACGGACACTTGTTCCCCAAGGACCTCATGCGTCACATGTGATCGTCCCAGAGCTGCTGCTGGGCTGTCTGTGCCCTCTCACCCATCGCTGGGGCAGATGGGGCTGCTGGGGGGCCAGGAGGGCTTCGCTTCTGTTCTCGAGAGCTCGGTCCCTTTCACATGGGTGCTCGCATTCTACCTGGTGGCAAAATGAAATGACATCTTCGCAGCCTCTCATCCCCCTGCTGACGTATAGTCACAGGGTGAGCAATACCCGAATTCCCTGACGCAACGTGAGCAACCCAGAGGAAGTGGAATAATGGCCCCCAAGGTCTCGTGTTGCGTGCTCCACCCACCTTGCATTCCCACTGCTGACAGTGCGGAGGGAGTCCCAATAGCAGCCGGCAGAGTGGTATTGGGTGTGAGAACAAGTGCACGGGTGGACGGGATTCCCTTAACGATTGCCAAGGTTGTGTTGCCAGATCAATTTTTTCGAAGAGTTAACCCAAAATGGGACAGAAGCGGGTCTCGTGCACCACAGTGCCCCCATGCCCCAGCCCGGCTCCCAGGCTTTATTAGATAAATAAAAACCTGAATGAAACCATATGGCAGGAGACGTCAAGCCTGCCAGGAGCCTTAAGCCAATGTCTCCTTCCTCCGGTTTTACAGTCAGTGTTGCACTGGGAGTTCACGCCCCCATCCAGATAGAAACAGGATAGAAATGGTCACAGAATGCTTTTAAGTAGCTCTGTCATCTACAGTTGCCATTATTTAGAGTGTCCTAAACAGGGAAGTAGGAACCAGCAGCAGGCGAGGTCCACGCCTGGGTTCCATGTAACATAACACCAGTCGGCTCCTGGGAGGGAGGGGACAGCCACCCCCGAAGCTGTTCCTATCTTCCGAGGATATAGAGCTGACTGGCGGAGACCGTGGGACAGGCGCCAGGGCCTCAGCGGACCTGGTGGGAGACGTCCAGCGGCCTCCCGCCCCCGACCGCTCCCAGGGGGAAACTGATTAAGGGGTGTCTGGGTGGCTGCCTCCTTTTCCTAACCACAGACTTTCCGGTCATAGAAGAACAAGCGTCAGAGATCAAGAGGATGTCTCATGGTTCGGAAGCAGAAAGCCAGTCTTTGCCTTGTTAAATGCGACCCGAAAATCAAAAGAGCAAGCCCTCCTTTCCCCTCCCTGCCTGCCCTTGCCTCCTTGCTGTGTCAGCCCTCCAAAAAAAAAAAAAAAAAAAAAAAGCCCCAAAGTGTCAGTTTAGACGGTGGCAAAAGATTCAAAGGCCCAGAGTGCGGGGTGTGAGCCTGAATTTTCAAAATCAAAAGCCTTCCTGTCCCCCTGGGGCGACCAACGCTTCTTGGTGCATTGCCGAGATGCGCTTTCTCTTTTATCAGATGTTTAAGAGAATCTGAGGACTAGCCATGCACGCGGACACCGAGCAGAGAAACTTGGGAACCTAACAAGGGAGCCGTTCTTTCAAAGAGCCGCTCTGTACTTCTGAAGACACAAAACACGGCGCCACTGATGAAACAGGTCCACAGCAACACCGCCGAGCTCGTCTACACTGGCCGCCTCGTCTCATCTCCATCACGCCGGCGGGCTTGAGGGACTGAGCAAAGGCCCAGGGCTCAAAGAGACCACTGAGGGAAAAGGCAACCTCTCTCTCCCAGGTGCACGGAAGGGGACTTGAGCCTCGGCACATTTATATTGAAGTGGCCCCCTGAGGACAGGTTCCTGTGGTCCACACGCAGGACAAGGTCAGCCGCCGGTACGAAAAGAAAATCCAGATACAAGACATGAAGAGACACAAAGAGAAGAGGCCAGACACGCTGCTCTCTGAGGACTGACTCTGAGGTTATAATGGTAGCAGGGATTGGGAAATTCTCTCGCACAACCAGATCTGTTCGGTCACTGCGATTCAGAAGAAAAATCCACCTGGACGATTTGGACCCAACACCCACCCAAGGGCAAGGAGAAACCGAGGACGAGAGGATACAAGACGCCTGCCCCAAGCGAGCAGGGATGCTTGACAAGAAGGTCAAGAGTAACTAAACCAAGTTTGAGAAAGGACAGGAAGGAACCCAGACCGAAGATGGGGGCGCGTCGCTGCTTGTCGTGATCCAAGTTAACACAGGGTAGGATAATAGATCATCCTCTCTCCTGATCCCCAGTGGTCCCCCCTCCCACCCACAGGGGGCACGTGGCCTCCTGCAAACTCACAATGAGGCTCGTCTGGACAAGAAGTCATCAGGAACACAAAAACAGTGTGGCCACTCTAGAAAGCGGTCAGCGGTTTATTAGAAAATTAAACACGTATACCTCCTGTATGATCCAGTCACTCTATGCCTATGTGTTTTTTATTGTTCTTGTTTCTCCAAGAGAAATGAAAGTGTATTCCCATACAAAGACCTACACGTGAATTTCCATTGCACCTTTATTTGTAACAGCCCCCTAAACCCTTCAAACGAGTCAGGTGCCTCCCAGCAGAGGCACATGGTGTCTCACCACAAGGCACATGGTGAGACATTCTGTGTAACAATCAATTAGACTAGCAAGGAAACAGAGCAAATTATTGACACACATGATTATTTTTCTCTTGAGAGAGAGAGGGGGGGGGGGATTGATGTGTTGTTCCACTTATCTATGCATCCATTGCTTGATTCTCGTATGTGCCCTGACCCGGGGATCAAACCTAAAACTTGGGCATACGGGGATGATACTCTGATCAACTGAACTACCTGGCCAAGAACTCAAAATATTTTGTACTGAGAGAAAGAAGCCAGACCAAAATTTTTAAATAAATTCACCTTACTGTAGGGTTCCATGTCTAGAAATTTCTAGCAAACCCAAATCATCTGTAGTGATCGATCAATGGTTCTCTGAGGGTTCAAGGATGGTGGGGGAGATAGGGCTTACAAACTTAGGGGTGACGGGTCTGTTCACCACCCCGACCATGCCATTGATATCCCTGCTGTGTCTACATTTCAAAACTCAGCGAATGGCCCACTTCAGGTATAAGCACAGCTGACTGTAGGTCAACTCTACCCCAATGACGGAGCAGTTTTCAAAATAAAAGGCAGGTCTAGCAGTGATGGATACTGAACTCACAAACTCAATTCCTCCCCAGGGGCGCCTGGGATTTCTCCCAACTCCTTATGTTTCGGACGACTGTTGCAGAGTGGCTAACAACAACAACTGAATGAACTGCCTGCCCTTTTGGCCAAGCAGTCACCTGACTTCTCCGAGGCTCTTTGCACAGTAAGGAAAAGAGACGCTTATTTCTGCAGGAGAAATAATTACTCCTCCACTGCCCAGTGCAAGGGTTTTTCCTTCTAATTGCCTGAAGGTGCCGGCACAGAGAATTCCTGAAATCAGGGACTTGACTCACGGGGACTCGGTGTCCTCCGAATTTGAGATTGTTCATGTCTCTGCGCTGTGTCTGTCTCTTGAATGTTGGGGACAGGTGAGCCCGGCTCGAGTCAGGTGACAGCAGATGGTCAGGCTCCTGTTCGGGGCCGCTCAGTCCCGGGTCTCAGGATCCTTGTCCTTCCCGACGGCTGGCTCTCCGGCATCCCTTCAAGCTCTGTGTTCTCTGCACCACCATCACCAGATGTGTTCCTGTTGGCCTTCGCATCTGGATCTTCTCATCACCTGAGGTTTGGCTGGGCTCCCACTCACAACACTTCTGACCCTGTCCCCTGAGAACACCCACAGCACACCCAGTCCATTGCAGACATATTGAGCCACTAACTACGACACACCCGAGGGTGCACAGTGTGCATGAACATTCGCCAGGCACGGTGGCTCCTCCCCTTGTTGACACCCAAGTCCTCACTGAGCTTCTGGTCTTGATGCTTGAGACAGACAGTCCAATCTCAGCTACAGACACAACCCTGCCCCCTCCCTGTCCCTGCCACTGTCAGCCTTGAAAAGCCAACACTCAGGAGACTGGAATAGGTTCCCATGGGCAATGCTGGTTGGTCTTGCTGGATCAAGGTGGAGACATCCACCTCACAAGGTCTGTGTCCTCACAAACTTCCTGTCCTGGTGGTGGTCAAGGCTCCAGGGAGCTTGATAAAGCCCGGATGATCTAACCAACTATTTGAAATTCCATCCAAAACAAACCCAAATCCACAACCCTTTGAAGTTGGCTGCCTTCGTCACCCAAATGAAAGGGCTCGTGTCTCAGCCATGGCAGGTGCCACACTGTTGAAATGTCAGTCGTCACAGGTGAGTGAGGGCCACTTTTATTCTTGACTCTCAAAAACACAAGAGTCACACACAGACATTTTTGTTCAGGGAGGTCTGGTGTGTATGCATGTGACTAGGAATGATTTTAAAGCTTTGGCCCCATTTTTAACTTATTGAACCCCGTCCAGACGTACCTAAGCATCTGCTTTCTGGAACCCAAGGGAAGGCTCGTCTTCACAGGCAATGACCCCCTTTTGTAAATAGTGGGAGGGGGTGGGAAGGGATTCTGACAGATAGACTAATGAAAATGACTCTACTGAAAACCAGCTAAAGAAGTTTGCTAGGTTCTGGCTAGGGATAGCTGAATAGGTTAGAGTGTCATTCTAAAACACCAACGTTGTGGGTTCGATCCCTAGCCAGGGCACATACAAGAATCAACCAATAAATGCACAAATAAGTGGAACAACAAATGGATGCCTCTCCCTCTCTCTCTCTCATCAATTAAAAAGCAAAAAAGAAAGAAACACCCTTGAGGAGCTATGTGCTGGGAACAGGTCTTTACGAAAGCCACAGCTAGGTAAGTCAGCAGTCAGCTGGTCATAAGTGCTCCTTGTAGCATTAAATGGTCCCCCAATACTGGTCAGCTGCAGACTGGGCACTGGCTGGGGTATGTCAGGGGTCCACTCAGACCCTCAGTCCCATCTCCATCCACTAAGAAAGGCAGCTTGGCTTGATGGAGTGGGGAGGGGAAAAAGGCAGGTGCTCTGACGCCCTGAGGGCCAGTCTGCAGATGCCCGGGAAGCCCCGGGTCACTTACCAGCTCTGAGAAGCCACGGACCACCTGCCTCCGCTTCAGGCTGGTCTCACCATCCAGGTTGGCGGTCTCGATGTGGCAGAGCCCGTCGGGGTCGCTGGAGGAGAGCAGCAGCACGTCCGCGGGGATGATCTCGTTGCAGCGTAGGCGCACAAAGTCTCCCACTCGGATCTCTTTCCAGAACCGGTTCACATACTGCTTTTCCTCCCTGGGAGAGAGGCAGGTGGCTGTTAGCTAGCAAGGCTGGCGGGGGTGGGGCCTGCTTCCTAACTAAGCAGGAAGTTTCTGTGATAGAAAGTGTTTCACTTTTTTACTTGAAAATGTTTTAAGTTGATTGTTTTAGAGAGACAGAAACTGATTTGTTCCACTTATTCATGTATTTATTATTGGTTGATTCCTGGATGAACCCTGACCAGGGATGGAACCCGCAACCTTGGTGTACTGGGACCATGTTCTAACCAACTGACCTACCTGGCCAGGACTCTCTCCTTCCATTTTCAGCCTCTCTTTTCTTATATTCCACTGATTCAAGATCCATCAGTCACGTGCAAAGCACATTTTGGTTGCTAGGGCCAGTGAAGGTAAATTAGACCTAACTCCGTCCTCAAAGATCAATTCAAGGCAAGACCAGAGCACCTGGGAGCACCCCTGGGGTGGGGGGTGGGGTTGAAGTAACAGGTGCCGAGTGTGAGCCCAGAGATTTTTCTTCCTGGGTCCAGCCAGCACAACCCCCCAAGGCCAGGCATCCCTTGAGGGGGTTCCTCCTGTTGTGACAAAGTCCCAGCAGGCTTCAGCATGAGGTCGGCAGGCTCTAGCCCGAGGTCAGCCAATCTCGAGGTGAGGTGCGGTCCCACCTCCTCGTGGCAGACAGGGAGCCCTGGTGTAAGACCTGTGTGCTCACTTCTTTCTCTAGAGGTCAGACTGTGGTGTTGTCACATGGCACACCGTGACTCCTAGTTGTTCTCACTGTGACCCTCTGCGGGGCTCCCGCAGAAAAGGGTAGAGAGGAAGTGGAAAGGGCCCGTCCTCCTGCAGAAGGAAGCGTCCAGAAGCTAAGTCACCGGTCAGTTGCAGAGGAGAGCAGCAGACAAGCTGAGCATGAGATGGATGGGCTTTTGTGTGGCGGGAGTTGCCAGGGGACTGGTGGCCCCGGACGGGTCTGGGGATAGCGCAAGGGAGGTAACGACACGGAGAAAGAGGAGGCATGGACGCTGCCTGTGTCTGGTTTATCTTAACCATGTTTCACAGATGGGACTCATCGGAAGCAGGGTCGCTTTCCCCCTGCACTATGATATTAAACTATGAACTCCACCAGCTGCCCCCTCTTGGCTCACGTTGTCAAAACTAACTGTGGTGGAGGCATTTGAGCCCCCAACGGGGTGCCCCCGCCGCCCCCGATGTGCCTGGGGACAGAACGCAGCGATGAGACCTCTGGTGACCGTCTGGCTGGGGACCCACCGGGGCCACGAAAAGCAGGGGGGCCTGGAAGCTCCCTTGCCAGCACTGAGTGGGCATTGGGTTATTTGAAGAGGCTCTCAGTGCACAGGGAGTCCTGCAGAGGACCCAGATGCAGGAGTCACCTGGGAAAGGAGGATAGCCAGATGGGACCCCTTCAGGACCCGAAGAGACCACAGATTCCTCACACAACCCCACAGTCCAGAGCACCCAACACAGCGTCTGGACCGTACACCCACCCTGGCCACGTTCCTGCTTGCCTTTCTCTTACTTGTTTATGTTATATTAGATAATTATTCATGATATGAAGTATATCACATATACTTTATATATTACTTTATAGATACTATACTGAACTGCCCACAAAAATTAGGGGATTTTTCCAAATGAATATGAAGCAATAAAAAAAAGCATTTGATTTTTTTATTAAACAAGAACAGCAGAAAAGCAAACAACATGTCAAAGAAAGTTGTTCGACTGTGCAAATGAGATGCAAAACCCACTTTGATTTCATTGGTGAAAATGCACTACAAAAGGCTGAAAGTCCTGGAGAATCTGCACATTTCCTGACCCCCAAACATTTGTGAGCAGTTGTATATACTATATTACACGTATACATGTGCAATATATAACACAGGTTACATGTACTATGACTATATATAAGCTATAAGTGACTGTACATTGTAATAGCTTTAATAACAATCTTCTTTGATTATCGTACATGAGATAATTATACCAACATAGTTTTTACGTAGACTAGTGTTATATACAGTATATTACATATAGCAGATATTATATATAAGTAGATTTCCTTTTCAGGGAAAGATTATTCTATTTATTTTTTTCCTCCCAACAAGGGCATTTGGACATTGAGTCTTTAAAGAATTAAGTGGAGCCTGAGCAGGCAGTGGCACAGTGGACAGAAAGTCGGACTGGGACGCGGAGGACCCAGATTCAAAACCCCAAGGTTGCCGGCTTGAGCACGGGGTCACTCAGTCTGCTGCAAACTTTCTCATATGGTCAAGGCACATATGAGAAAGTAATCAAAGTAAACACTAAGGAGCCGCAACGAAGAATTGATGCTTCTCATCTCTCTCCCTTCCTGTCTGTCTGTTTCTATCTGTCCCTCTCTCCGTCTCTGTTACACACGCACACAAAGTAACTTAAGTGGAAATGAGGCCTTAGGGTGGGTCCTTCATCCAATGTGACTGGTGTCCTTTGAAGAAGAGAAAAGACCCCAGGGTGGCGGCCAGCTGGGGGAAGACCATGTAAAGTCACAGCGAGAAGATGGGAGGGTCATCCAGGGGCACCTGCCCTGTAGCACCTCAGTGGTAAATGGACTTTATTTCCCAAGACTGTGGTGGGACGGAGCGGCTCCCAGAGAGACAAGGGTGGGCACAGAGGAAGCGGCCGGCAGACGGTCATTGCACCAGCCACGGGTCCCCCCCAACCCCCATCTACACACAGAAGACAGGACGACATCCCCGCCGACACCGCAGGCACAGGGCCTCCTCCGCACGCCCTCTTTTTCATACCTAGCAAGTTAAGTGATGTGAACGGCTTCTACCTCCTGGGGTTCCTGTGGGTACAGTTTGGGGTGGCCAGCATGGGTGATTCCTCCTTCTCCATGGAGAAGTCTCCAGAGCGCAGCAAACTCCAAGTTGTAACTCCCCTCCAGCCCCCCTGCAGGCAGGTGCCTGACTCCTCCAGGAACCACACAGGCTCTCCTGAGACGTGGGGCCGCGTTTCTCAGTGTCAAGGTTCCACATCGTCCCAGTCCCCTCAACACTATGGGTTTGTTCATACACATTTCAGGAAGGACTTGGATTTAGGGTAAGGTGACCAGATGTCTTGCTTTTGGTGGGACAGTCCCGATTTTTCATAATTTGTCCTGCTTCCCGCAACGTTTTAAAAAAGTCCCGTTTTTGGAAAGAATGCACGAAAAGCTAGGGAACGGTGGGAGAACGGGAAGGGAATATACAGTTTTCGGCGGGGAGACCCTGCCTCGACCTGAAAACGCCCGCACTGCCGCAAAAGCTGGCTGCCCCGAGCGCCCCGAAACAAAGAACTTCCAGCGGGACGTATCTGCTGGGGCAGCGGCTGTCAAGTCCCCTAACTACCCATAGGCCCGCCAGCGGCGCTGCCCTGCCTGCTCCCACCCGCTCGTGCAGCTCCAGCATCGGTTTCGGGACCGTGTAACCCGATCCCTCTGACTCACTCAAAATTTCCCATATAGTAATATTTCCGAAAATGATCTTTTTAATGAGGTATCGTTATTAAAAATATAGATTGATAAGGAAAAGGTTAAATCTTGGGCATCAGCAAAAATCACAATAGAGAACAAATGGTTAGAAATATTTCATCATTTTGAAACAAACCATGTTCCATACAAAAATGCACTAAAAATTGTGGAATACACGCTGTCTTTACCAGGAACTAATGCTGCGACTGAACGCATTTTTTCTACAGTAAATAAAGTGTGGACATCAGAAAAATCACAATTAAGTGTTGAGACTTTGAAAGCCTTTTATGTGTAAAATATAATTTAACAAATTCTTGTAAAAAATTTCATGACCTTTTAAACGATGACAGCAATCTACTAAAAAAAATTCACTCAAATGAGAAATATACCAAAGAATAAGATAATACTATACATAATATTTAATGTATTATATTTGTAAATTGTACTTATGTTGAAATTAAAAAAATATATATTACAATGCTATTTTTGCATCCTATGAAAATTTTTTTTGCTCCATATAGACCAAATTTTTAATCAAGAACACCCCCCCACCCCACCGGTAATGGTGTCCCACTTTACCGATTTTAAAATCTGGTCACCTTAATTTAGGGACACAGTTGAGTTTGCCCACGTGATATTTCTTGCAAGGGCGAGTGCCACCCCCGAGTCGTAGCTGGATTCTGCGATGGCCTGAGACCTCCCCCCTGCCTGTTGCAGCCTGGCGTTCGTGCCTCTGCCCACCCTGAGTGATGGGGGGGGGCGTGCATGGTGAGGGTCACTCCTGGTGGATGAATCAGTGGACAGGGTGCTACAGCGGGTCCACATGTCTGGATCCGACAGAAGGGAGAGCCCATGGAAGGGAGCGTGCACAACGCTTTTCTGAGCAAACAGAACTGACTGGGCAGCCAGGACGAACAGAAGAAGCCAACTAACCCTGACTGGGCGGTTCACAGCCCGGGGAGCCAAGAATCTCATGGATCATGGAATTTATTTTTCAGACTGTGGATAAAGGGAGGAGGGGATGGGAGGGGGGCAGAGAGAGAGAAAAAGAGAGAGAGAGGGAGACAGACAGGGCAAATTTCCATAGCACACAGAAAAGACCCACTGCCACTCTTAATTAAAACGGCCCCATATTTCATACATATTCGTCACACCACAGGCAGAGTCAGTAGCTTCAAAGTGGGATTTCTCCAGCTCGGCCTCACTGAGGTCTGGGGCCAGGTCATTCCTTCTGGAGAGCTGTCCTTATTCTAGGACATTCCATTCCGTAGTATCCCTGGCCCCACACAGGAGACTCTGTCAGCCTGTCCCCCCATTACCCCCCCCCCAAGCTGTAACAGCCAAACATGGCTCCAGATGTTGCCAAATTCCTCCCGGAGCGGGACGGGCGCATGTCATCCCAGGTGGCAGACTGTTGCTTTAAAGCCACCCTGGGAACAAACGCTCTGGAAAAGGGATTTTTAAAAAGGACACATTGACAGAGGCCAACCTCTGTTTTAAAAAGCACAGAGGTGAGAATTCAGCCCTGAATCAGAAAAGGCAAAAAATAAATAAAAGTCTGCAGCACAAACTTGACCCATATAGGCTGCGGAAATGTCCACAGCATGTCCTTCCCAGTCCCTAAACTGAAACACCTGTTTCCGCTGACACATTCGACGCCAACATGGCGAGTCAGGGGGTGGGGGGACAGTGGGCCGGGGGTTTCATGGGGGAGAGGGAGCATCCCACAGCGAAACCACCGACCACCCGGCAGCTTATTTAAGCCACAGGCATCCGACCAGCCCGTGTTCTAAGACAAGCCTTCTCTTCCAGGCGCGTCCTAAAAGCTGCCCGCAACCCTAAGAAACGGTGCCCCCAGTGCGTGTGCAGGAAGCACGTGCATGCGTACAGGAGACTGCTCAGAGGAGCCAGGAGGATGGACGAGGCCGACCCACCCGAGGGGAAAGTCACAGAGGGCCTAACACTGTCCGGGCGGCCATAACCCTTCCCAGGTTACAAGGGCCTCTGGCTTCTTCAGAACTCTGGTCCAGGCTTCCTAGCTCACAGGGCCCTTGACTAGGACCGCATGATGCCTCAGGACAGCAGGCACCGCGCACCCCGGGGGCGCATTTCCCTGGAACCCACACTGACAAGCCCATGACAGCAGAGTATCTAACAGGAGACACCTCTTCCTGACTTTTCACATTGATTTTTTGGGGGGATGTATCATCTATTGCTCCGCCAGTCTTTCCTGAGTCTGACAGGACATTCTGAACAAATCTCGGGGGACCTCTAGGTGAGGGGGTTGGCGGCAGCATCTCCATGACAATACGGCCCGTTTGTGGGGGGTGCTTTCAGAATTGTCCAGGTCAGTTCTACGCACAGTATGACATTCTCACCAAGTAGGCATAACGTAGTATGATCGATGTACGTATTTACCTACAGGTGATCTCCTAACATCAGAGAGGTCCTGTTATTTTTTATTATTTTATTTATTGACAAGAGAGAGAGAGAGAGAGAGAGAGAGAGAGAGCTGTTGTTCTACTTCATTGTGAAATCACTGGTTGATTCTTGTATGCGCCCTGACTGGGGATCGAACCTGCAACGTTGGCATATCAGGACAACACGCTAACCAACTGCGCTACCCAGCTGGGACAGAGGTCCTGCGCTCTTAATAATCTTTCCTGAGACGCTCTAATATCTCCATGGTATCTAAGAACACACACCCTTTGTTTTTGCAGATGATCACTGCTTCTTTCTCTCTTTTAAAATCCTCCCCACCCGTCTGGGAAAGCAGGAGGACCCCCACGACACTCCACCTGTCGTCTGCACCTGCCAGATTCCTGGGCCATTGGACAAGTTCTGGAAATGAATCATGTCTTCGGTTACCTGCCATCCTGACAACCTAATCCGTGAGCTTTGCTATGAAAAATATCAACCCCTTTCTACCTCCTAGGCAGACCTGCCCCCCCCTCCTCCCCCACGCGAGCACATAACCTTTGGGGAGTTTCTCATCACCTAGCGCACGCTGATGTCCTTCATAAAGACGCGACCCTTTTCTTTTCCTTCCCTCCCTCCCTTTTAAAATTAAATTTATAGAAGTGACATTGGTTTGATTAGTAAGATTATACAGGATTCACATGTACACGTCTATGTGACGTGATCTACATGTTGCATGGTGTGCCCACCACCCAAAGTCAAATCATCTTCCATCACTACACGTGTGGCCCCCTTCCCTCTGGCCACCACCACACTGGCATCTGCGTCTATTATGAGTTTTTGTTGGTTTCTCTGTTGCTTTCTGTTTTATACCCCACCTATGACTGACACCATTTGGTTCTTGTCCTTTGGTGTCTGACTTATTCTGCTCAACATGATTTTCTCAAGGTCCATCCATGTTGTCACCAAGGGCAAGAATTTCCTCCTTTCTTATGGCCAAGCAGCACTCTATTGTGTATACGGGCCACATCTTCTTGACCGTCATCTCGTAAGGGACGCTTGGGTTGTTTCCACGTCTTGGCCCCCATGAATCATCCTACGATGAACATGGGGGGGTGCATGTGATGTGTCTTTACGAGTAAATGTTTTCAAAACTTGGAGGGTAGGTACCCCAAAGAGCCGAGCCATAATTGTTGAGGGCCCTCCGTATTGTTTCCCAGCACGGCCACGCTAACTCACATCCATATGGTGCGGCCGCCCTGTAAACGAAGGTTCTGGCCCCTTCTCCATGGGTTCCTGGGAGGTGTCCAGCTTTCATTCCTGTTTTCTCAGTGCACGGTCTTCTGCACTTCCTCCTCCAGGGGCTGGCTGCTCTGCAGATGGCCATGAGCCCTTCTCTTCTCCTCCGTGCAGTCGGAAGCCTTCCTCCGCGGCCCCGTGTCTCCAGTCAGAGTTCCCTTTGCTCAAACCACCTCCCTCTCCCCGGAAGCCCGGCCCTTGGGAGGACGTGGTCGCTGTTCTTGGTTAGCACATTGTGAGCACTGCTCTACTTTCTCAAGAGAAGGCAGGACTCACCCCCCACCCCCCAGGTGAGCGGGGAGCACCAAGCTTCCCCTAAGCCCTCCCTGGCGGCCTCTCCCAGTATGAAGGGTAAAGCAAAATTCACCCCGCCGACCCAAGTGTCTGGTCACCTGTGCACGTACCACTGGCCACCTTCCCCATTGGAGGCCCAAGGACCTCTGCAGGCGCAGGCTGATTCCCAAGATGCTCTGCGCTGTGGGTCCCCTCACCCCCTGCCCCCAGCCCCACCATGGCTCTCTGATACTGCCCTCCAAATGCCTGTGGCCCACATAGGGGCTCAGCACCAAGCTCTCTAGGGACCACGATGAAACCTGAGGTTTTCCTCTCAAGGCCCAGAGGCCCCAGGGGCAGCCACTGTGGGGTCACGGGGGTGGGGGAAGGGTTGTGCATTCAGGCCACCATTTCCCCAGAGCCCCACCCCCACCCCCCACCACATCCTCCTCTGGATCCAAACTGCTTCAGCGATGGGTCCCTCTCCCTTAATTTGCATTGAGCAGATCAGTGTTCTCGCTATCCTGGGAGACGCAGGTCGGTGACACCCTCACCCGCGTGGCTGGGACGCCCACCCAGGTGGCCTGTCTCCGAAGACGGAGCCATGACTCAGCTTCTCTGGCTGCAGCCCGTGTGGTGACAGAAAACACCTCGGGGACTCACAGCGTGGGAGCCAAGCCCCATTTTTACTCCGGGAGAGCAGCGACGGCCACGGGAACCTCAGGGGAACCGATTCCACCCAGTCATTTCCTGAGAACAACCTTATGAGGCTGGAACTTGGAACCAACAAGTCACCTTTGGCTTTCTTGGATCAAAGTATGGGGAGACTGGCCACCCTGTCTGCCACGTCCTCCTGCGTGCCGGGTGAGCCCAATCCCACAGTGGCCACTGCTTTATTTTTAAAAAACTTTTCCATCGAGTTGAGAGAGAAAAAAGAAAGAGAGAGAGAGAGAAGCATCAGCTCATTTCACTTAGTTGTTCCATTTACTTGTGTGCTCATGGGTTGCTTCTCACGTTGTGCCCCGACTGGAAGTTGAACCTGCAATCTCTGGTCTTGAAGGGACAACACTCTATCCACTGACCCACCCCACCAGGGCCCGTGATGCTATTAAGGAAGCAGATACTGAAGGTCAGAGTGGTGTCCACTGCCAGACATTGAATGAAGGCTGCACTTGACAGTGTGGCTCAGGCTTCCCGTTGTGACATCACTCGGGAGAAAGACCTGAAGGGTGGTACGATTGACATTCTTGCCTCTGTTGAGGGAGACAGCCATTCTCTTCCTTCTCTGGAAAACTGAGCAGGTTGCATCTCTGTCCCCGCACGAATGTACAAAGGTAGAAAACGAGGACCCTCGAGGGAAATGAATCAGTCACGGGGGTCCAGCAGAGTCCACCACCTGGATGCCCCCCCAGCGAGGCTTGGATGCCACATGTGGCTGTCACAGGGCCCCACTGTGGGAAGGCCTGCGCGGACCTGTCACCTTTGGTCCAACTTCCAACATGGCGTGATGACAACCTTGGGCTCTGGCTGCAGTCCACTGTGATGCATGAGCGACAGACACCACCCCCAACTCCTCCCACCCAGGTCATTTGGGATTCAAAGGGCTTGTGACTAGGAATAAAAAACTGCTTTAATGTTTCAGGGTTTCCGTTTCTGTTTCTAAGAATCAAAATGCCACAGACTCCTAGAGTTCTGACTCCGGTGTGAACACAGTGCCACTCTCCTTGTCCCAGCTCACAGAAGCAGGGTTCATCTTTTCCCAAAGTGGGCCGGATAGGATTCGGCTAGTAAACCGACCGCGTGAAGGTATTTCTTGATACATTATTCCTTGACTCTGGAGTGGTGAGTTGGGGAATCCACGGGGAGACATCCGACCCATGCCAATAGTTGGTTTCTGAGCTAATAAATATGACTGCCATGGGTCTGTCACGACCCCACGGACACATGCAGCAGTGCCCAGGCACCCGGAGGGTCCCCCGGCAGGAGGCCACCAGGGAGTTGAAAAGATGCCTCTGTCCAAGTGCACGCTCGACGCTGTCATCACAGAGTGGTGACCCGTATTTATCTGGTGGCATTTTCACGCTGGGGGCAGGCAGGTAGGCAGGAGGCATACCCAACAATAATAGATCACCCCCAAGGCAGGCATCCTGGGTGTGGCCAAAGCCCCATGTGGCCTGTGCAGGTGTTCTCTGCCTGGAACCTGCCCGGCATCCCCTGGGACGGGCTAATAGGGCAGCAGGACGAGGTGTCCCCAGACAGAAGGGCGGCGGCCACTCTCATTCAAACTCACCTGGAACAGGCCCTGGATTCCTCTGGTGGCTGCGGAAACTTGAATAGGTAGGAAATGTGCCTTTTTTCAGAACAGAATGTTATGACCATGTCTCAGATGTGATTCTCCCGTGGAAGGCGCCACTCAGGCCAGGGCGGGGGCAGGGCTGACTCCTATGCCCGTCTGGGCAGCCAACTCCTATCCCGTCCTTAGCTGTCCGCTCTCCCACCTCAATGCACTCATTTGGGTCAGATTTTTCCCTCTGGCACAGGACAGCTAGCTTTCAGCAAAACACACATTCTGGCTCCAAGAAACATTCCAATTCTGACCCTGCCACACCTGAGACCCACCTGGCCAGTGGTCTTTTCCCACCACCAGGCCCTAAGGCACTCCAAGTCCCCTACGCCCCCAAGTTAGCCTCTGCACCCTGATATGCCAGACAGAACACAACTGCCCAGCGGGAGTCAACCTTTCTTATTCACACATCCCTCCCATGATAAGCCGACCAGGCAGGTGAGTGTCTGGTGGCCACATACCCCGGCCCCGGAGCTCCAAAGGGCAGGGTCCCCACTGCATTCCACCCCCGCACAGGGAGCACGCGCTGCCCACTACGGGGCACGTGGTCGCGCGCACAAAGCCAGCTCTGTTCTCCAGGGAGGCCCACTCAATGACGTCCCTGTTTGAAGTGAGTCAAATGTTGCTTTTGGAGTGAGACCTTGATCAAAAATTCTGCATCTGGGGCTTTCTCCTCCTCAGAGCAGTACAGAAATGAGGCCAAGGACACAGTAGAAACACAGGCGTGCATCCGTCCCCACAGAGCAGGGTGTGGTCTTAACCGCGCACAGGCGCAGGGCTGGGCTTTCCTCTCTGAAAGTTGAGTCGGCCGTGCCGACAAGGGCCCTGGGAGCTCAGTGGATGGTGTCTTTGTGTCTGAACATGGGAATCTCGAACCATTTTCCTACCGAGAAGCAGCAAATCAGAATTGTCCTGCCCGATACGTCAAGGTGGCAAGTTATTTTTCAATTTTTCAATTTATTTATTTATTTACTTAGAGAGAGAGAGAGAGAGAGAGAGAGAGAGAGAGAGAAAGGGGGGAGGAGCAGGAAGCATCAACTCCCATATGTGCCTTGACCGGATAAATGCAGGGTTTTGAACCGGCGACCTCAGTGTTCCAGGTCGACACTCCATCCACTGCACCACCAGAGGTCAGGCCAAGGTGGCAAGTTTGATCCCTGGTCAGGGCACATACAAGAATCAACCAAGGAAAACATAAATAAGTAGAACAACAAATCAACATTTCTCTTTCTCTCTCTCTCTCTCTAAAATCAATCAATAATTTCACTTTTTAAAAAAAGAACTGTCCCAGACAAATTAGCATTTGCCAAACAGGAAATAATATATGTTCAAATAAGTGCTTACTGAATAGCTGAATGAATACTATACATCAACTTTCTTTTAAAAGTCTACAATCAAATATAGGAATATTAGAAATTTTAAGCCTTGGCTGTTTAGATTCACTTCAATCGCAATAAATCACAGGCGGGCAGATGTTCTTGGTTTAGAAACCAGAAAGGCAGGCATGGGGGGAAAAGGGAAAACTCCCTATTAAGGCCTGACCTGTGGTGGCTCGGTGGATAAAGCATTGACCTGGAATGCTGAGGTCACTGGTTTGAAACCCTGGGCTTGCCTGGTAAAAAAGGTACATATGGGAGCTGATGCTTCCTGTCCCTCCCCCCTTTCTCTCTCTCTTTTCTTTAAAATGAATAAATAAAACTTTAAGGAAAAGCCAAACTCCCTGTAAGTTATCAGGATGCCACCCCATCACAGGGACACCCATAAGGACAATGCCAAACGGTCCCTGCAGGGAGTATGCTGGGCTGAGGGCGATCCCTGGGGACGACCTAGAAGGAACCAGTCTACATGTCCACATAGGATCCGTGCACCTGCTGGACACCCGGTGACTCTCTCATGCTAGACTTGGTCACCTCAGCCGCCCCACTGGCCTTGGAGCCCGTACCTCACCAGGGACTAAAATGACCCACCCACTGCACAAGTTCTGGGTTGTTCTGGGAGCCCAAGGGTTGGATCCGGGAGGAGACATTGTTTTTGTTAAAAAAGACACAACAGCCCTGCTCGGTTGGCTCAGCAGTAGAGCATCAGCCCAGCGTGTAGAAGTCCCGGGTTTGATTCCCAGCCAGGGCACACAGGAGAAGCACCCATCTGCTCCATCCTTCCCCATCTCCTTTCTCTTTGTCCCCCTCTTCCCCTTCCGCAGCTAAGGTTCCACTGGAGCAAAGTTGGCCCAGGCACTGAGGATGGCTCCATGGCCTCCACCTCAGGCGCTAGAATGGCTACGGCTACAACGGAGCAATGCCCCAGATGGACAAAGCATCGCCCCCTGGTGGGCATGCCGGGTGGATCCTGGTCAGGCACATGTGGGAGTCTGTCTGTCTGCCTCCCCACTTTTCGCTTCAGAAAAATACAAAAAAAGAAAAAAGACACAACATCCTTTCTCATAATCAACACAACAGTAGCATATAGAAAATAATAATTATAATGATAATGTACCCACCATCTGCATCATTTTTGTGCTCTCTCTAAGGAACGAATGGGCTATTTACAGATTTTGTCGGGGAAGAGGATACATTTTCATACGGGTCCACCTCTGATGAAAACCCCAGCCAAGGCAAGGGCGGCGGCCGGTGGGGGGGCATCTTCCCCTCAGAGACCTTCTCGGGCCACAGATTAGAGGGGCACAACTCTCTCCCAAAAGCGGATTTAAAAAAAAAAAATTGAAGAACAGGTTCCTTCTTTCCCCAAGTTTACCTCCCTCTGCCAAACGTGTCACAACCTGCTTCACGGAAACAAGCATCTACCTTGACCCAAAATAAAAGGGGGACCCCCCCACAAAGCCGGCCATTCCCACACAGAGAAATATGGAGAAAAGCTATCCCAGAATCAAAGATGGGAGGCACACACACTATTTATTTCGAATAGTTTTCCCAAGACGTTTGCTTTCCTTATCGCAAGAGCACCTTTGTGCTTGGAGAAGAAACAACTGGGAACCACTAACCAGGAGGACACTCTAATTCAGGAGAGTAAACGTCCTCTGGTCCATCCATCAGAGGGGGGACTTTGCATTCACCCCGCGAGACAGTCGCTATAAGACTTTATTTTCTCGTCCCCACCAACCACCCCATGTCCCTGGATGCCAACCATCCTTCATTCTCTCTCCCCGAAAGAGCTGAAGGGCGGGCACACGTTATTCTCTGGGGGGTGCCTCTAACTCACACAGTTCTGACCATGGCTCTCACCTCAACACCCATATCTCTGTCAGACGAAGGAGCTTCCCCCACAGCAACTGGAGAGCAAAGGGGGGAGACCCTGGCCAGCCAGCTCAGTGGATAAAGCGCCCACCTGGTGCACCAGAGGTCGTGGGTCCGACCCCCGCTCCCGGGTCAGGGCACGTAGGAGAAGCAATCAGTGAGTGCACAACTAAATGGAGCAACTAAGTGGAACACAAGTTGATGTTCTCTCAAATCAATGGAAAAGTTAAAAAATAAAATAGCAAAGGGGGAGAGAGGACAGTCAAGTGTCCCTAACTTTCCAGTCCCTGGTCACCAACAGCACAGCAGCCACAAACCCCATGCGGTTGCTGGCAGAAGGCTCAGGTGAATGAGTTGTCGGACTGACCATCAGGGTCTGCCACGGACACGCCGCTCAGCATCCATGCCCCTCGCAGGCAGTTCTAGGGGGGCACTTCAAGTGCTGTGGACCCCACTCCCTAGTCTGCTGCTTATCTTATGGTCCCTTTAAATCAGAAGATGTCCCGGGAACAGACCTCGATGGATTTAATTGTTTGCTTTCAGAAGTGTAGCATTGCCAAAAGGGCTCCGGGCACACAGGCTGTTTTTGCGAAAGTTAAAAATACCCGGTGGACTATGGCCAAAGATAACAGAAGCCAAGCTAAACTCGGATAACATGTCCAACAGGGCTTCACCGCCTACCTGCCCACGCCAGGCACACACACACTCCACAAGGCATGTTGGTACGACCGTCTGGAAACTGAGCAGACCGTCCCCAGGCAGGACTCACAAGGCAAAGGCACTGGGGTCTGATGGGACCACCCCCCCAACAGAAAGCGGCCAGACCTGGGGTTCCATGGACGACCCTGGGTGGTTAGCTATGCACTGTCAAAGCTGGGAAGGTAGGGGGACTGCAGGGACCCCAGCCTCATAAATCAGGTCTGCAAGCGAAGGAGAGGGCTTCCCTTGGACCATAGCCTTACAAACGCAGAGGAAAAGGAACAACACCCTGACTGGAGGTCTCATAGCAACGTGACGACATCCAGCAATTGTTTTGTCCGGCAGGGGGTACGGGTGCTGTTGATAGCACCTTGGTGGGCAGTCTTTACTTCACTGGGTTGGTTCCAACCGACGGACATCCTTGAGCCACTGGAACACGGGGTCTGGAGAACACGGGTCCTGATGCGTCAGGGTGGGTGGGCCACCATCAGCATTAGGTACACGCACGGGCCCAGAAGATCACTGCGGGGACGTCTCAGGCAGATAGAGCCAGCCCCCCGGGAGCTCACAGAATCTCAGACATGCTCGAGTTGGGTGATTTAAGAGGAAGAAAAGATGGATGTGAACTTTGCCGATGGCTGGTTGGTGGGTCACCAAGAATGACCTATGGTGGAGCTGGGGGAAGAACAGAGAGGAAGGAAGCGAGGAATAGGAGATGGTGACCAAGAGGGAGGATGAGGAGACCAGGAGGAAGCTGGCGCGCTAAGAGCCCTCCACCAGTGTCCCACGTGGTGACTGCTCCCCTGAGGACCTGTTCAGACTTTTTCTGTTGTCTTTGAGAGAAGCAGGGAGAGAGAGAGAGGGAGAGAGAGAGAAAGAGAGAGAGAGAGACAGGAACATGGAGCTGCTTCTGTGTGTGCCCTGACCAGGGAATTGAACCGGCAACCTTCACACTCTGGGCTGATGCCCTAACCAACTGAGCTATCCAGCCAGGCCTTAATTTTTATTTATTATTTAGAGAGATAGAGAAGGAAAGGGAGAGAGAGGAGGGAGGAAGGAAGCATCTATTGTTCCACTCAGTCCTGCATTTTCTGGTTGCTTCCCATGGGTATTCCCTGACTGGGGATCGAACTTGCAACCTTGCTGTTTTGGGGACGCTCTTAACTGACCGAGCTAACCAGCCAGGGTTTCTGCTCGGACTTTAAACAGATGGGTCACCGACAATACAAGGAGGAGGTGGCAAGACGGATCAGATGTAAAAATGTGACCTGAACTCCGACAAGCAGGAAAACGAAAGATCCTTGTGACATCCTGCGAGAGAAGGGACAGCCTGCACTGGCTTTCGTACTCTCGGAGAGCCTCTTCAGTCCCAGTCCACCACTCAATGGCAGTGGGTCCTCGCCAGCCTCTGTGTATCTATCCAAGCTTGGCTTTCCCTCCACAAGACCTGTCCTGGAGGCCAGGGGAAACTGAGGCACATGTCTGGAAGCCGCTGGCTGGCAAAGTATCACAGCCCATGGGTGTCACACAGACTCAGCACAGGGCCTGGGAGCGCGTGCTCTCTGTCTTGGCCCAGGTGACTCCTGTGGATGACCGACTGCCTGTGTCCCTTGCTTGGAACTTGTAACAAACTAACTAAAGCCCAGGAGTTGAAACCAAGATGACTTTGTGCCTCAGCTTTTTTTCTTCTTCTTCTTTATGGTAACAGTTTCCCTTCGTGTCTGAGCGTGTAACCATTCTCCTGTGAGCAAGCGTCTCCTGCGAGCAAGCAAGCGTGGTATGGACCACACCAGAAAAAAATAAAATAAAAAACAAAAAGAGCAAGTCAGGAAACAGGAACCTCAGCCCGAATCTCCCTTGGGCTGCAGGACATTTTCGGGGTGGGGATCCCAGGCCCCGTACAAAGCTCTGTTTTCTTTCTGCTTTGTAAAGCCGGCAGTTCTGTTCGCAGCCAGCCACCACCCAATCGCTTTGAGGATACCTTACTACACAAATAAATACGTGTTTTGGGGGGAGTTTTCTTTATTTTTATTTTTTTCTTTCAAAGGCAAGGAACAGAACCAGGCGCCCCAAGCACACCCAAAGGCCTTTTCCAAGAACACTGACATTTCTTCCTGGGGAGGTAGGACCCTTAGGCTGTGGGCATCAAAGCCCTTCGATTTATCTGTGATCAGCCTGACTCAGACACCGGGAGGAAAAAATACTCATTCTGTTCCCACTCTGAATTCAAACAAACTATGTTTGGGTTCCCGGGCTGTCTTTATTTTTCTTTGACCCCAGGGGAATACAGTCTCCCAAAAACCTTGCAGTCACCTTGCCATGCATAATCTCGGGTTGGATTTATTTCAGGAACCCCGAGATAGACTTCCCTTTTCTCAGAAAGGAGGGCAGACATCCGCTTCTGAACCAAGATAAGAAACAGAACAAAATACATTTTAAAAAATAATAATAGTTTTCAGAGACTGGGCCAGGCAGAAGTAGTCAAGGTTGAAGGCCCCGGTGAGACAGGAACAAAGAAAGGGGATCCTATCCTTGTCTGGAAGGATGTCACCGGGCTGCAGACAGGGTGGGAAAGCCAGGCAGAGTCCCAGGTCTCCCCAGGGGAGGTGACCAAGCTGAGTGTCCAGGGAGACAAGGCAGCCAGAGCGTACAGGGTTAAGAATCCCAGAAAGGGGAAGGCATCAAGAACAAAACTCAGGCATGTTTATGGGAACGCAAAAAACGGTCCTGTCCATAGCCAAGGACCAGGCATGCAAACAGGCAGGGAAAACACAAACACACACCACCCACAATGAAGTGGAAAAAACAACCACTACACTTGGAGCCTGAAATGACTCAGACAAAAAAAAGAACAGAAAAGAAAATCAAGTCCCAAAACACACTGGGACAGCTGAAAACGCCCCACATCCCAGACGGCACACCCAGTAGATGGCATGAATGGTGGATCAGACATTGCAAAAAAAAAAAAAAAAAAAAGTGAACTCAGAGAGACACACCAGCAACAGAAACTACACAATAGGACACATACATTTTAACACGCGGGGAGGAAGTGAGAAGACCTCCTGTCACTTGTGGGATGGCTTCTAGGAAACCTGATGTCTCTGTGGCATCCGTGCCTGGGAGGGGGTGAGGGTGGAGCAGAGAAAAATGGCTGGAGAGATCACGGCCCGAAATTTCCTGAACCTGGTGAAGACCACCCAGCCATAGATTCCAAACACTCAGTAAAACCCAAGGCAAAAGAGAGTCGTAAAAACAGGGGGGAAAAAAAGTGTATTACTGCCTATCCTGAGAAGCAAAGATCAGGAGAGAAGACAGAAGAGAAGCCCCTTTAAGTACTAAAAGCAAAGAAAATATCTACCTAGCCCTGGGAGGACAGCTCCGTTGGTTAAGAGAGTCGTCCCAAATGAAGCGCAGAGGTTGTGGGTTTGATCCCCAGTCAGGGCACATACAGGAGCAGATGATGTTCCTCTCACTCTCTCTCTCTCTCTCTCTCACACACACACACACTAAATTCAATTAAAAAATCAATAAAGAAAAGAAAATGTCCACCTATAATTCTGCCCCTAGTGAAAATGACTACTTTGACCACAAAGCTCGTTCAGGCTTAGAAAAATAGAAGCCATTCCAGGGTGATCAGCAATCCAGGAACATCAAAAGAAGTCCTTAGAAGGAAGATGGTGTCAGAGGAAAAGGAGGACAAGCAGTAATGAGAGGTCCCAGGAACGGCATTGGGTCCACCGCCCGCTGTCCCCTATGATGCCCAATACCTTAGGGTCGGGAGCCCAATCCTCAGGGGTCCACTTCCTCAGTGCCACCCTGGGCCTAACTAACAGGGGCCTTGTTTTCCTGTATTTCTTTAAAAGTTGTTCTGGAAAACACCTGTTTCCTTGTGAACCAGGGAGGTTTCCACAGGCTTAAAGCTGGGCAGGTGGGAGTCAGTTATTTCTAAAGATAACACTGGGGAACATTTTTTTTTTCATTTTCTGTTGCATGAGGTTTTAGAACTGTTTCTATATATTTCTGCATCGCTGATTCCAAATCTGAAATCATATTTTGGTGCATGCTCTATTTTATATGCAATTTTAATTTCTTTTTGTTACAGTTAATGGCATGCGTTGGTTTTTAAATTGGAGTTAAAGGGCAACAACTCTTAGATTGAACATAATCACAAGGCAATAAATATTTTACAAACATCACTTTTACATAATTGCAGTTGTTTTTCAATGTAAAAAATTATCTGATAAAAACACCCTCTTATTTTAAGACTGAATCATGGCTTCTTCGAGTAGGTGTAAATGTAAGAAGAGTCCTGACACCTTCTGTTATATATGTGGCTGTTACACACTTCAATGTCAAAGGTGCAATATTTCATCATTTGTGACATGTGCATATATTGCGTATTTTCAAGTTCCCCTTGGCGATCAAGACAAAAATTTGGCTCCTCATATTGTGTGTCATAATTGTGAGGAAATGCTTCTTGACTAGACAAAAGAAAAATGCAAAGGAATGCCATTTGGTATTCCCATGGTTTGGCGTGAACCCAAGGACCACAGCAGTGACTGTTATTTCTGTCTGATCCATACAAAGGGCATCGGCAAGAAAAAATGGCATATGATCGCATATCCTAATATTCCTTCAGCAATACAACCTATCCCACACTCTGAGAAACTCCGGTTCCAGTTTTCAATGGTTTTATTTCTTCTAAGGACGAAGAAAGTGAATATGGTGATCAAGTGTATTTTGATAAGATGCATGAGAAAATGGTTGTAGAATCTGAAGGGTCTTCTGATGCCAAGCAGTCATTAACCCCTCAGCAGTTGAGCCAACCTGAATTGAATGACTTAGTGAGAGATTTGGGCCTATCAAAGAAAGTAGCTGAGTTATTAGCCTCCAGGCTTTAAGAAAAGAATGTACTTTACCAGTCAGCTAAAGTATCCCATTTCAGGAAGCGTGAACAAATTTTTGTGGACTTTTTTTCCGAAGACAATCACTTTGTTTACTGTCATGGTATCAGTAGTCTTCTCAGCCAGCTAGGTGTTACCACTTACAGTCCAACAGAATGACGGCTATTTCTTGACAGCTCTAAACAGAGTCTGAAATGTGTTCTCCTACACAACGGTAATGTTTATACAGCAGTTCCAATTGGTTATTCAACTCATCTGCGAGAAGATTATAGTGACATAAAAATTGTCCTCGGCTTTCTGAAGTATGAGGAGCATAACTGGATCATTTGTGTGGATCTTAAAATGTAAATTTCCTGCTAGGACAACAGAGAAGTTTCACAAAGTATCCTTGCTTTCTGTGGTTGTGGGACAGCCGAGCTTGGGAGAAACACTGGACACAGAAGGAGTGGCCAAACCGTGAAGCTCTAGAAGTAGGGATGCAAAATATTGTGAATGAACCTGTAGTTAATTAAGACAGGATCATTCTTCCCCCACTTCACATCAAACTTGGCTTAATGAAGCAGTCTGTTCAGGCTTTAAATAGAGAAAGTGAATGCTTTCAACATATTATTTCTGTTTTTCCTGCCTTGTCTTTTGAAAAGATAAAAGCAGGTATATTTGATGGACCTCAAATTCAAACCCTCATACATGATGAAGAATTTGCTAGGAAGATGAATAAGGAGGAGAAAGCAGCATGGCAGTCTTTTGTGGCAGTTACAAAGAACTTCCTTGGCAACAAAAAAGCAGAAAACTATGAACTTCTGGTTCAAAGGATGCTGTTGGCTTTCCACGACATTGGATGTACCATGACCGTTAAGATTCACTTCCTGAACAGTCAGTCGCCTTGATAAGTTTCCTGAAAATCTTGGAGCTGTTAGTGATGAGTAGACTACTGCTGGAGCATCAAATGAGATTGTCCTCAACAAGTACACAAACACAAGAGCTACAAATGCAAATTTTTGCCTGAATAGAATTTAAATAAGTTTTGCACAAATTTTATGATTAAAATAAGTGTTTTAATATGTTTTATTTAGAAATTGTAGACAAATTCTGAAGCAATCACATCTTTTAGTGTATTAATGTATTTTACTATATTATATAAATTATTATATTTTCAGAAAGATGATGCCCAAGAGGACATTCTACTTCATTATGTTAAACTAAACGCTGAAAATTTTACAATAAGATGTAAACCTAAAATCTTGAATTGCAAAACTAGCTTACAGAGAAAAACTAATGTCAGATTTGAGATCAGAATACTCGAATTAGGTACGAACAAGTGTTTTTGTGGATGCAACAAAATTTTGTCCCCCAGTGTAAATGAGTAAGCTTTCTGAGTCCTGGCCCAGTGGCTTAGTGGATAAAGTGTCAACGGGGCACATGCCAGAGGTCACTGGTTTGACCCCCGTCACTGCTTGTTGGAGAAGCAACCAATGAGCACATGACTAAATGGAACAACTAAGTGGAATGAGTTGATGCTTCTCTCTCAAATAAAAAAACATTAAAAAACAAGCCTTCTTCCATTTAAATCAGGTTACTTTGGATATTCTTAGAACACTTCCTGGTTTGGGTGCTCAACTGACCTACACGAAGAAAAAAAGCTCTGATTTCCAAATCTAAGGACAGAAAGAGGATGACAAAGCCAGGGCCAGCCCTACAGCCCAGTGCTGGGAGGTGTGTCAGAACCTGAAACCCTCGTTTAAAAGTGAATGGAGCCTTGAACGGATAGATAAGCCCAGTTGGTTAGAGCATGGTCCCAAAGCACAGAGGTTCCCAGTTCAATCCCCAGTCAGGGCGCCTATAGGAACAGATGTTCCCACCTCTCTTGCTCTCTCCCTTTCTCTCTCTAAAATCAATAAAAGTAACATTAAAAAAATTAATAGGACATGCACAAATATAGGGGTACGGCCACAGCAGCTAGACAGTTGGGAGCAGGTGTAACACAGCGTTTGTTCTTGTGTTGTTATTTATTACTTAACCATTTTACACACAAACAACCACCCCACCCCACCCCCATCCCGTTATCTGCAATTCCAGCTTACGGCGTAGACCTTCTAAACACACGATGTCCAACTGGCGTGGGAAGAATGCATGTGTGCAGGAAGGTTCTCTCCAGGTGGCCTGAATGTCCTTTTAAGTAAAAAGATGTTTCAATTGAATTTCCTGTTGGTTAACTCCCCCTCAAAAAAAATCGAATTTCTTTAAAACTGAACTCCCTGCCCCCCCTCCCTCTCTGCCAAGTTGCCATTGACTGCCTGGGGTAGCCCAAAAGTTAAATCCCACAACACCCATCCGGCTGGGCTCCCTCAAACCCAAACCGGAAATCAAACACTCCCCAACGAGGTGAGGTTATCAAGCTAACAACGACAAACAGAACCTTAAGTTCCAAATCAGGAGGACTGCTAGAAAGAGGACGTGGGGTGGGACCACCACCATGTACCCAGGCCTGTTTTCTCCTCGTGGGAGCACACAGACTCCTCGTTGCTTAGAGGGGAGACGGTAGCTCCCTCCAAACACCTCGCGTTCCATTCTGCACATTTTTGAAATAGCACCCACCCACTGGATGGACGGTCTGTTCTGTGGAAGCACCGAGGCCCCAAACCTCTGCCCTCACTCAGTGTGTGAAAAAAGAAAACTATAAAAAGACATCTCTAAAAATCTTGAGGCTGAGCCTGTGAAATCCAGCCAGCACGGCTTCTCTCCATGGCCACGAGGGTCACTGCTTAGGGTCCAGCTGGCGTCTGTCATCCCATGACCTGGCCAGTGCCGCCGTGTCTGGACACACCCTCCTCCTGGCCTCTGGGTCCCTGGATTCTCCCCGATTCCCGGGCCGGGGGTGGCCAGGCAACGAGAAGACGGGAAAAACTTGAAAGGCGTCATCTGGGTCTGTAGGACTTGATTTTCTTCAAGCTGCAGAACCTTCCAGCCCAAGAACCTCCGAGCTTACCTCTTCCAACTCTGGACCACCACTAGGTGATCCCTTCTGGGTATTACAGGGACACGGGTTGACATCTGATTCAGCAATGAACCAGACAAACAAATATCCCGTGAAGCTTACAGCAATGACTGGATTTGCTTTTATGTGGGAAGAATGGCTTTTCCCAAGAAAACGAGACTGGGTTGGAAATGTTGGAACAGAAGACAGGCTGTATCTATTCGCCATTTAAAAAAAAATGGTCCCTTTACCAACCACTCGCTTCCCTGCTCAGGATGACATATTTCTCTGCCTCAAGTACAATAATACTTTTGTGCTTTAAATGGACGTTTTTAGTTCCAACTCTTGTAAATGTAAGGAAATGTTACTTTTCCAATTCTGGGCTGATAATCTGTGGGTTCATCTGACAAGTGTGTCTCATTAATAAAAAAAAAGAAAGAAAAAGGAAGAAAAGGACTTTGATCTTTTTTAACGAGAAGTTTTCATGGCAGGAGGTCTGAAATGCCCATAACAAATTATCTTATAGGAAAACTAAAACTCTTTCCACAGGGCATATCCCTATTCCTTTCCTATTGACATTATTTAAGTTTTAGGATGTAAAACGTTTGAAGTTAGTGAACAGAACGTGGAGAGGAATGGAGCAGATGACAAATAAAACGGCAAGTCTTCTGTCGCGTTTCTGGCTTGGCTTTTAAACCGAAAGTGAAAAAATAGGGGGGAAAACAAATAAATTTAAAGTTTTTCCTTTCTGTTCCCCAAAGACTGAATTTTTAAAAAATTTTATTTATGATTTTAACCCTTTGAGTAGTGACTATTTTTCATGCTCGCTGACCCCCCCCCCCCCCCGCCCCCGAGAGTTTTTGTTTCAAAAAAGGAAATTAGTTCTGGTCCCAGTTTTATTAACTTAAAGTCATGTTTGTTTGATAATCAATTTATGCAAAAAGGAAGAACATCGACTTGCCCTTTCTTAATGTTGGCTTACATATTTTTAAAATAAAAATTTTTGTATGATCGTACTCTGGATGGACAGGAGGCACAAGGATATACGTGAATGTTCGTACTACTCAAAGGGTTAAATATTTAAAAATATTAGATTTTAGAGAAAGAGAGGAAAGGGAGAAAGAGAGAAACATAGATTTGTTGCTTCACTCATTTATGCATTTCTTGGTGGATTCTTGTATGTGCCCTGAGTTGGTGTACTGGGATGACGCTCAGACCAACAGAGCTATCCAGCCAGGACCAAAAGGGGCTTTGCCTTCCAGACTTAGGGCCCCTAGGAATGTATCCATAGGAAATAACCAGAAGAGACCACAGGGACCCTACAAGGATGTGTGACCAGTTCAAAAATGAACACGCAATGGAACGCAAGGGGGCAAAGCTCAGAGCAGAAACGTTGGACTCCTTAAAAATCATACTTCTGCAGGATATTTTATAACATAGGAAAAATACTAACAAACTGACACACACAGACAGGAAACTATAGAAACCCGATTGGTAACAGTATCTCTAAGCAGCAGAAACATTGTTCATTTCTTGTGTTAGTCCCTTCTGTCTGGGTCTGTGCGCCTTTAGTCCAAAACTCCAGGATTATCACTCATCCTCCCACAACTGAGCTGTCCCACGAGGGTATCACACTTTAAGATTCTCTCTCTTCACTTTTAACAGTTAGACTTAAAAAAAAAAATAGTGTTATGGCCCTGGCTGGGGAGCTCAGTTGGTTAGAGCGTCAACCCCGATACACCAAAGTTGTGGGTTCCATCCCGGGTCAGGGCACGTACAAGAACAAACCAAGGAATGCAGAGGTGAGTGGAACAGCAAACAAATCGATGTTTCTCTCTCTCTCCGCTCCCCCCTCTCCCGCTCTAAAATCAATAATAAAAATTAAAAAAGAAAAGGTTTTAGGAAACTTGTCACCTTCAATCTCGAATAGCTAAGGCAATTGGTATTTCCAAACTGAGGACTCTGCTTATAAAAGACACCAAAACCGATGAGCTGAGCTAGCAGTGGCCTCGCGGGGACATACCAACACTTCTCGGCTTCACGGCCACGGGCTGCTGCCAGACATCTATTCATCTGACTGCCTGACCCTCATTACTCAGAGCCAAAATTATATTTGGGGCATATGACGCACGTGCCACGGCATGCAAGCAGGGCTCCTAGCTGCCCACCCAGCTCACCACCAAACCGGCCCACCCTCCCCTCTGTCTGTCTGTCCGCCTGTCTAGAATCTTTGCCATCTCTGCACCACACCCTCTCCCTCCCTCCTGAGGAGCCCAGTCATCCCAAAGGCAGTGTGTGGTGGCCGGGGCCTCTGTGGACTCCTCTCCAAGGTCCTTGACACACACTGTGGGGTGATCACTGCTATGCCTTCTGCTTGTTGGTGCTGCTTCCGAGAAATGCCAGATTCATTCACGGCATAGTTCATCTGGGGAGCGTCTGCCACGGAATGTGGCGGGTGGATGACCCCTAGGAGGGGCTACAACCACATCTGGGAATTCTCTAAAAGCACATGTTCAGCGTGCAGAGATGGGTAAGCCAAACTTTCATGGAGTTCAAGGGACCAACGTTGCTCTTACAATAGCCTCAAAATACTTAAAATTCATGAGAGTATCTTCTAGTATTCCCACCCCCGACCCCCCAAATACCATATGAATTAATGTACCATGTTTTCTGTTTTTCTCTTTATCCAGAAACTCTAACTGAACTTTTTTTTTTTTTTTTTTAGCAAGAGAGACAGGGACAGAGAGAGAGAGAGAGAGAGAGACAGACAGATAGGGATAGACAGAGAGGAAGGGAGAGAGATGAGAAGCATTGATTCTTTGTTGTGACACCTTAGTTGTTCATTGATTGCTTTTCTCATATGTACCTTGACTGGGGGGTTACAGCAGGGTAAATGACCCCTTGCTCAAGCCAGCAACCATGGGGGTCATGTCTATGATTCCATGCTCGAGCCAATGACCCCATCTCAAGCCGGCAACCTGAGGGATTTGAACCTGGATCCTCAGCATCCCAGACTGACGCTCTATCCATTACTTCACAGCCTGGTCAGGCTCTAACTGAACTCTTACGATGTGCCAGGCATGGTGACAGGCACGGGGCGCTGTCACCGAAGAATAGAACGCTATCCCTGAACTGAGAGAGGCTCCCATGGGCACCACCCTCACTGCCCAATCTGGGCGGAAACATCTAGAAAACACGCATTGCCATAGATTTCTGAGGAGCCACACAAACTTCTGCTGTTCATAAGTCATTCTTCAGCACCAAAATGGAATCATTTCAGAAGGAAAGAAGGGAGGCAGGGGAGGGAGGGAAGGAGGGGGGAGGGAGGGAGGGAGGGAAAGAGGGAAATCCCTCTACACAGATTTGCAGGTGTCAGTAGGTAACTATGGCAATTATAGTGTGTTGAATCTTGTCCTGCAAAAACTCATGTCTACCAGGAGCTTCAACATGTGACCTTATTTGGAAATGAGTCTTTGCAGATATAAGTAGTTAGGTTAAGATGATGCCACCGTGAATTCGCTGAGGGAATGAAAGGCCAGAGGGTCGAGGCGTTTCCTTCTGGTCAGTACCCGTAAGGGAAGCATGAAGACCTACTTCGTTCTGCCTCGGGGTCCCCGCCCTTTCCAGGTGTGCACCCCACCGGGACACACCTTTACTGAGGCTCAGCAGGTACGTGTTTGCCCTGACCCGGTCAACCAACAAACTGTGATACTTTGATTTTTCAGTATGAAACCAACATCTGCAATAGTTCTCATTACTTAGCCGTTAAGAACTTGGAGGCCTGAAACTCTCAGGTCACCTGCTGTGCATAAGACACAGGCAGGGGACACCTTCCTCTTCCTCTGGGAGCCACAGTAGGGACTGTTGGTTGCAAAGGAGCCGGTGAGCAAAGACACCGGACGTCCCAGCAAGGCAGGGTGACCATTCACATCCCGAGCAAAGCCACTCTCTGGCTAAGACCTTCCCAGCCACGCCTGTCGGTGTGCACGCCCGAGGAGCCCAGCTGAGACCATTCTGCAAGGCATCCCAGGTACAGCCTCTGGCGTGGCCCCTGCCAACCTGACTCTCCCTTTTAGCATAGACTGTATTTCACTCACCCAGGAACCGGGTGTCAGAGCCCAGATGCAGACCAATGTTTAATTTTCTGCATCTTCAGACATGCTCTGTATCGCCGGCCTTCGTTGCTTTAAAAAAAAAAGTTGGGCCCTGATCCGATGGCTTGGTTCGTTAGAGTATCGTCCCTAAGTGCGCAGAGGTTGTTGGTTCGATCCCTGGTCAGGGTACTTACAGATGTTCATGTCTCTCTCCTGTTCTATCCTTTTCTCTCTCTAAAATCAATTAAATAAACATAAAAAAAACCCAGCTGGCATACTGTATTAGTTTCAGGTGTACATTTCCTGTCTGTGCAGAGATTTGTCCGTGGCATCTTGCATTATAGGAAACGCCGGTACATACATACACACACACACGTATGCACGTATGCACACACACCAGCCCCTTTAGACATCTCTGAATGAAAGTGCCTCTCTCAACATCCCTCCCTAAGCCTCCCAGATCCGATTTCTCCCGAGTTCATCAGGAACGCTGACCTTTGCGGATGGATATTCAAGAGGAACTCACCCCCAACATGAGGACACACACACATGGCCACCGATCAGTGTGCAACACCAGCATCTGCACTCTCTGGGGAATCCCACCACTCACTGCCCGCTGCTATCACGATGAACCCTGCTAACCCTAGACGTCGTTTCTCAAAGCTCTTTCTGGTTGGTACAGGACACCCAAATTCAAGAATGCTCAGCAGGCCCTTGTGGGAAAGGGCTAGAGTTCCCTTGTCTCTGGTGACCCCTCCCCCAGCCCCCAGGGGCAGTTCTGCAGTCTCCCTCTGTCTACCATGACAACATCACCCTCTCCAAACCACAGCAAAGCCCACAACCTCACGAGAAACCTCTGTTCACATCACCCCAGGTGGAGGTGGCACCTTCCCTCTACCATGCCATCAAACAACAGGAAGAAGTCACAAGGTCAAGAATACATGGTACAAAGCCACACGCCCAGAGGTCGTCGTCAAAGACCCGTATCATCTGTCATCGAGACTTTAGTAACACTGATGATTCCCAGGGGGTCTTATGTCCTTTTGTGGCAATCTGGATGTTTTCAAAGAGAGGGGCGAGAGTTTGCCATGCAGGAAACACGACCTTCAGATAAGAAGCTTAGGGTTTCTCTCCACGTCCGTCCCCTGTCCGAGCCAGCTGGGCCCTCTACAAAGGACAGTATTCATAAACACCGCCCTCAAGTTCAGTCACGACACAGATAAAAGGAATTTTCATGGTCCTGCCTAACCAAGGTTCCGGCCCAGGGTCATGAAGTTTTTAAGAGAGATTTTTTTGTGTTGTTTCTGCCTATCACCAGGTTCACATTTAGGATGTCCTATTTTTAAAGAAACTTATTAAGTTCTCAAGTAATCAGTGGACGTGAAATAACAATGTCTGTGTCCCTGAAAGTTTTTCAAATTTGGGAGAGCCAACGCTTGTTAGTAACGAGTAGAAACCAGCCTCTTTCAAAGGGATCTAAAGAATCCCACAGAGACAGAGACAGGTAAAGTTCCATCTGTACCCTGGCTGTGCCCCACCCCGTGCACTGTGGGTGGCAGAAGGGAGACCTGGCCCGTCCAGGTGTTGGCTGTCCCATGAGGCTGTGGTGTTCAATGGGACGGGCAGGTGTGGCTCCTGTCCCAGCAGCCAGCACTGTAGCCTTGAGGACTCACCCTCTGGGGACACAAGCTCAGCCCCATCTGTTGAAGGAGACATGGAGTAGGGCTGAGGCTACTTCCCTGTTCCTCTGGTCACCTGTCACTGTGTAGATGACCTGTCAAAGGGTTGAGCAGACCCAGGAGTAACCCTCAAATGCAGGGACAAAGTGGCACCTTTGGGTGACACCAAGCACGTCCTCAGTCCCATCTTGTTGGCAGTTACTCTTAGAAGGAGCTCTGAGATAGACCAGTGGGCGGTTTTGCATAAAGGACACAAACTAAGAATCCATGAAAAAAAAACCCCAAAAAACAAAAAACAGAGAGGGTGAAAAACTTGACAGAAGGCAACGAAGGCCAAGTCGCGGCTTCAACATCAAGAAGCCAGCAGGGCCCTTCTCCAGTGTGGGTGATGGTGAGAAGCCCCACCTCCTCCATCAGCATGCACGAGCCCCTGGGGTGAGCCCACGGTTCCCCACAGACCAGCAGGCAGGTATCTAGGCAACAAGAACTCAAAGGAGCACTTGACCCGGTCTCAGCTGATCGCAACTCCTTCAGCTCCTGCCTGCACCTGTCAGTAGAGGGACAAGTGTGATGGGTCAACACCTGGCCAGGGTTTGCAGAAACTCGTCCGTGGGCAGTGCCACCTTGTGCACAAGACCCCCAATGCCGCTTCCTGAGTTCACCAGAGCAACATAGAAGCGAACGGTGACCAGACTCCCCAGTTCATGCTGCTGTGGTCACCACCCCCGACTATGACATCGGCATGTGACCCTGGCAAAGGCATCCAAGTTAAATCCATGCACAATGTCACCTCCAAATCAAATCACGGGCTACTCAAGAAGAGATCGGCATACCTAGGGCAGGACCCACAGGGGACGGTGGAAAACGGCTGGTCCCTCAGTGGCCCAGAGGCCAGGACAGAGTGGCCTGTCCATCACTCCAGAGTTCACACGAGGTGGGGGGCGTAGGGGACGGGGACTCTGTGCAGGGAGTATACCTGGTGAGGAGGAAAACCTCTCTCAGTTCACTGGAAGGTACCAAGATTAAAAAAAAGATGACATATTTATCAACTAAAAGAAAAAAAACAAACCCTAGACAGCTCCAGTAGCCATGAGGAGGGTGGGGATGCTGACACAGTCAGTTGGGGGAGTGAACAAGAAGTCCGGGGTTCGATTCCTGGCCAGGGTACACAGAAGCGCCCATCTGCTTCTCTACTCTTTCGCCTCTCCTTCCTCTGTCTCTCTCTTCCCCTCCTGTAGCCAAGACTCCACTGGAGCAAAGTTGACCCAGGCACTGAGGACGGCTCCATGGCCTCCGCCTGAGGTGCTAAAATGGCTCTGGTTACGAAGGAGCAATGGCCCAGATGGGCAGAGTATCACACCCTGGTGGGCATGCCGGGTGGATCCAGGTCGGGCGCACGCGGGAGTCTGTCTCTGCCTCCCCGCTTCTCACTTCAGAAAAATATTTTAAAAAATAAAGGGAAAAATTTGAAAGTCTTAGAAAAGCCAGTCGGTTCCCATCGGAAGAAGCCAGGATGCAAGTCGAGCACCAATCCCTCCCACCCTCCCTGACTTGTGGCCCTTGGGAGACCAGGTCAAATAGAAGGGAAGTTGTCTTTTCACAAAAGTCGCCCCGATACATGAATGAAAGGGCTGGGGCACCCTGATTTTGCGACCTGTGACAAATGAACAGAAGGAAGCAATGACCATCAATGGCCGCTCCCATCCCAAGAGAGAGGCAAGGGGACATGGTGCTCCTCTGGACAAAGGTGCACCACCACATAGACGTGTGATAAGGATCAAAAGGAAAAAAAAAAAAGGAATCAGACCTGAACCTGAGGAAGGTCTGACAAGACATCTAGACCCGCCTATCACTTCCCAGGATCCAAGGAAAGACAGTTAGAAGGAATGACATGTCACACAATACAGGAAAGTGACCTGCAATATTCAGGCCAGGGGAACAGACACCTGAGTGAGCTGAGTCACCTTCGACACCCTGCTGGGTGCACGGGGTGGGGGGTGGGGTGGAGGGGTTGGGGTGGCAGACTCAGACTCCCCCTTTCTTTCTACCTGTGGACCCAGGGGGAGGTGGCATCTCCCACCAACCTTTGCCAGCACTAAGGAGGACCCTGGGACTGTTGGTAGAGCACAGAGCATTTATGTGGCAGCTGTGGCTGATGCTATGCTGTGAGAACACTCCAACAGGTTAAACCTTCTCCAGCACACCCTGGAGGGAGCTCGCCCACTATACGGAAGTGACTCAGTGCCAACCAGGCAGCCTCCTGACCTTTTTGGCCATTTGTCCTGCTGTGACATTCTATTGGCTGAACCCATGTATATAAGCTAGCTTACTTCTGTAATAAAGTGGATCTGCGTCACTGAACCTGGTCTTCGGAGTCGGGTCTCTGTGGCTCCATCGTCCTCACCCCCAGTGGGCCCTGTCCCCATGGGACCAAGAAGGGCTTCCCTTCCCAAGCCTGCTCTACTCACTAGACCACACAGCCAAGGGATGGATACTCAGGGTGATCTTCCCACATGGTGGGGGTCACAGGCAGGACCTGACTCCTCCACCCCCACCCCCTGCTCCCAGGATCACCTATGATGCTCAGGAGGACTCTCCCAAATACAGGGCGTGCAAACAGCGAGTTCTCCTTGAACCCCTGTGTACAAACGGTGCTGTGATGGAGACAGCAGCGCCCACCTCCAGAAGTTCAGCAGGTGGAGTGGGAGGGGGTGCCCGGGAGCCTGCATTTCTAACCAGCCCAGTCGGGGATTCCCATGGGGAGGGGGCCCAAGGCCCACGCCACTTGGAAACAGAACGTAAACAACAGTATACACAGCCAAGGCCCCAGAGAAGTCACTGCGCAGAGACAGCATCCGTGGGCCAGGCCTCCTCACCCAACTAACGGGTGCGCTGTACCACGTGTGCTGGCGGAACGGCCCTCTGTAGGTCCACCGGAGCAACGACCCAACACAGAACAGATGCCCAGGCTCCCCACGGTCTCCACAGCAGAGGCACTGAGCGAACTCTGGTCTGATGTCCAAGAGGGCAGTGCCCAATGCCAGCACCCCCAGACCCTGGGCTTCGAGTGTCTACCTTGTCCCCTCACAGGTTCTACAACCTGGTTGCGCTCTCAGGGTGCCTGAAGCTGTCACTTGCCCCGCTCCCATAGCATCTGCCCTTGTAGATCCTTGTCTGGCCACATCTTCCCTGGTCCTCAGACTCATGCCAGCCGCTAAGAAGCCTCTCCAGGCCCTGCATCCTGCATCCCTGGGTGGAGACCCTTACCCAAGGCCCGGCATGGACCCGCACCCAGCATGCAGTTGGGTCCCCAGGGTAACGCCTCCTCATCTGCACCTCCAGGGCCGAGCGGGGGCCTGGCTCAGTGAGGACCAGCTCAGGACACCTGTGTAAGCCAATGGCAGGCCGTGGGAGGCAGACACAGGCACTGCCTGGAATGCAACGGGTACACAAGTCCCCCAGCGTCCCTGGAGCACAGAGGAGGGCTCATACACCCTCACTCCTTGCACCCAGTTCTGAAAACGCCAACGCCAGACTCTGGCCGGGGAGGAGTCTGAGCTGGCCTCTGAGAGGGGTGGCCGTCCCCTAATAGGCCCCCTCTCTACGCTAGGGTGCTGTGTCTCTCACATCCAGGCAGACGCACCCAGGGACCCACCCCAGCCAGAGGCCATTATGTCCCCAGGAAGGTATTCCAGGAAATTGACTTGGGACCTGGGAGGTGTCTGGGAACTCCTGAAGACACCCTCATCCCCAAGGGCCGGCCCGGAGAGCAGTTCTGATCCTCAGATAATTCAGCTCAGGGCCGAGCTGGAGGTCAAGGGTGGAGTGATATGGCAGGAAGGTGAAGGTTTCAAAGCCTCATGAAGTCACCCACCCAAGGTCACAGAATCCAGACAGCTGCTCTGGATCCCACGCCCGCCTCAGGTTTCTCATTGCAGCATTGGGGCCGGAGGTACCCACATCCCAGGTGGAAAGCACTTTGTCAACTGAGAGACAATAAGTTCTTGAGGCCCAAGTATTTTTAAAAAGGAGTTTGTAAAGTCAGTAGCCACGGCCACCATCACAGCCACCTGGCCCGTGCAGGTTCACATTTGATTCGGACAGACGGTAATGAAACAACGGAGCCAAGAACTGGTGGGCCATTAGCTTTAATCCTAGCTTGCACCCGGCGGGCAAGAAATACACACAGTGGGAAAACACTTCCCTTTCCATTCAGGGCTCCCAAAGCCACTGACTTATCCGAGTTTCCTAGAATCAAAGGTTTCTAGCTCACCAGCCTTATTCACCTCTGTTCCCCATCTCCTTCTCTCTGCACAAACTGGCTTCTCACTCAGCACTCCGCCATCTTGGCTGCTTCTCTTCTCCTCCACGTGGCCTTTCTCTGCCCTCCTCTATAATGCTAATCTCAGGAACCCAGAAAGAGCAAGCTCCCAGTCTGCCCCATTTTATAGTGTAGAAATCAAAACCTTTAATCCAATCTACAAACAAGGAAGTCTCTGATACAAAGTCACTTATCTGAGGCATAATGGGAGGATTCCTCATGAGAGTGCACCACTCCGCATCATGCAATAGTCAAAAGTGTGAGGGAAAGCTTACTCTTAAAACTAAGCCTTAGGCTTGTGATGGTGAACCTGACACACGTGTCAGCACTGACACGTGTAGCCATTTTCGATGACACTCCGCCGCATACCAGAGAAGTATGGGGCCACATGCAGAGAAGGATGTTTCACCCTCGGATAAAACATTTGCTGTAGAGTAGACACTGTGCCAGAGGTCTGTAGGCCAAAACAACAGAACTCCAGCACAGAGTCTAGTTCTGTGACTTCCCGTTAGGTCGTTTTTCTCGAAGTGACACACCACCCCAGTTATGACACACCAAGCTCAAAAGATTGCCCATCACTGCCTTAGGCTATAGCAACCCTGCCTGCTTACAGCATGTCCCCCACACCCAATGCAAACTATAAGCGAGCAAACATACATATCATATTTACAAACTTATTTGACCAACAGAGTTCACAGGAGGGACAGGGCTGCATGACAACAGGAAGTGGTACGTGTGCGGTGCAGAGGGTAGACACAGGCTGCGTGGAGCCCTCGCCCTGGGGACACTGCACTGAGGACATTGCACTAGGGACACTGCACTGGGGACACTGCCCTGGGGAGACCTCACTTGGGACACTGCACTAGGGACACTGCACTGGGGAGACCACACTGGGGACAAAGCACTGGGGAGACATCACTGGGGACAAAGCACTGGGGACACTGCACTGGGGAGACCTCACTTGGGACACTGCACTGGGGACACCGCACTGGGGACACCACACTGGGGACAAAGCACTGGGGACAAAGCACTGGGGACACCGCAGGCATTGCTGTGAGGGGCAACCCTTCCCTTTTTGGCTTCAGGCTTCTGGGGAACAGGAGCCAGGAAACCTTAAAGCCCTTTCCAGCAATGTCATGTTTGCTGACCAGCCGGCGGGTGGGCCACCCCAGAGCAAGCAGGAGAGTGGGAGACACCAGACAATGGCCACCTGTGTGCGAATCAAACATGCAGATTTCTGGGGCCTGATCGCAGATGAGTTTGGTCAGAAATGTGGGGGAATGGAGTCTGACAACTCTTAGATTTAATAAGCCCCTCGAGTGATTCTTGTTAGAAATCCAAGGCCCTGGCAGGTAGCTCAGTTGGTTAGAATGCTGTCCTGACACATCGAGGTTACAGGTTTCATCCCTGGTCAGGGCACATACAAGAATCAATCAATGACGGCATGAATGAGTGTAACAACAAATCAATGTCTCTTTCCCTTACTCTCTCTTTAAGAATCAATCAATAAAAAAAATTTTTTTTTTAACTGAGAAGCACCAACCAGCACAGGAATATTGGGAAAGCTGTGGAGTTTGAAAGACCTGCGTCAAATCCCAGGACCACTACCTAGCAGCTGTGTGGCCTTGGGCAAGTTACTTAACCTCTCTGAACCTCTGTGTATGCATTTGTAAAATAAGTACAGAGCATTAACCTGTATGGGTAAGAGGGTCAGAGATACTCAAAGGCAAGAATAGGTAGGTATTCATGATCTTCATAGAAGCTCTCCTAAGAGACACGAAGAATTCTGACCCTCATCTTTTTTTGCGGGGTTGGGTCGGGGGGTGGACGGGGCAGGACAATCTGACACCAAGAACTCAAGGGACTTCTCATGTGAGGTAGGCTGGACAAAGCTCACGTCCTTGAACTTGGGAGAGCCGTAAGAGCCCCTACACCAGGACTCATGCAGAGTGAACAGGGAGGAGGGAGACGGGGTTGAGCTTCCAATGGAGGCCAACACCTGAGATCTATGACCTTCAGGTGGGCTCAGCTATGTGTAAACAGCTCCTAGATGGACCTGCAGCCAAGCGGCCCTCTTCAGGGGGTGGAGGATAAAGGAAGAAGGGACAGCAGGCATCCTGGATAGGCCCAGCCTGAGTGACCCCAACTCTGGGAAGGTGCTGGTACAGAGAGAAAGAACAGGAGGTACCCAGTGGAATGACACTCCCTGGTCCTAGCCACAGGCAGGACTCACAAACCCCTCAGAGCCTCAGTCTTCCCCTCTGTTCACAATATTGTTATTACATTTTATTGATTCATTATAGAGAGCGAAAACATTCAGTTGTCGTTTCATTTGGTTGCACATTCACCGGTCCCTTCCCGTATGTGCTTTGACTGGGGAATCGAACCTGCAACCTTGATGTTTCCGGAAGATGATCTAACTGAAGGAGCTAACGGGCCAGGACCTCAGTCTTTCCAACTGGAAACTGGGGTTTAACTTTAAGAAAATGAAACGGTGCACTGTGGGATGGTGCCTTGCGGGATGGTGCCTTGCGGGATGGTCTGCTTACAGCTCACACCAAGGGACGGGCCCTGCTGAGGCTCCCCCGTCCTTTACCTGGTGCGCGCAAGGCATCGGGACCTGGAGGTACTTTTTTCACTCTGCCGTCCTAAGATTGAGATGTACCTATGATTTCGTTGGTTGCGTTGGTTGCTCAAATTATTAAAAACACCCACGCCCGCGGAGTCTAGTAGCCGAAGCCAGAGGCAGAAACTTTCAGGCCAGGGCGCCCGGGGAAGAGATTTCCCTCCTTTTACCTTACAAGGCAGGAGTGGCTGGGGACGACGACAGCCCAGCAGCCGCTAGGTTCTAGCCCTGGGATCGTTCTATGTCTTTCAGAGGCCGGGTCTGAGTGGCCATAGGGGACCAGGGTACCCACCCTGCGCACCTGCGCCTAAAGTTTCCCGCGGTTCTGTGTCCCCGGGCGCAAAGGGGCGCAACGTTCTCCTCCGTCCCGGCGCCAGTCACAGCGCGCCCGTCCCCAAGTTCCGGGGGCCCGCGCCCCACTCCCGTCCGGCTCACCTGCTGAAGACCAGGCAGCCCAGGTGGTTGATCTCGTGGTCCGAGCGGTGGCGGCTGTAGTCCTCCCACAGGTCCTTGAAGGCCGTGACCGCCAGAATGAAGAGCACGGGTGCCAGCGCCAGGCCCGGCTGGAAGGCGTTCACCGCGGGCACGAAGTTGAGCAGCGCGATGAAGACGAAGTAGACGTTGGCCAGGCGGTGGAACTGCTCGAACAGGTTCTTAGGCAGGAAGGACAGCAGCGTGTACTTGGTGGTCTTGAGCCGGTTGTCGGCCAGGGGCTGGGCGGCCCCGCAGAGGCGCGCGTCCTTGGTGGCGCCCGCCGCGGCATCCTGGGCGCCCGGGGGCGGTAGCAGGTTGGAGCGCACCGTGCGCGTCCTGCCTTCCCGGCGCCTCCTTCGCCGCCGCCGCCTCCGTCTCCGCCGCCCGCCCGGGGGCGAGCGCTCCTCAGCCGCCGCCGGCTTTCGCTCCATGGCCGCGTGTCTCCGCGCCCCGCTCCAGCCTCCTAGGTGATCATCACCAGCGGCGCGGGCGCGGCGCGGGCTCCCCGCCTGCGGCACGCCCGGGGACGACAGTCAGCGCGCCGCCCGGGCCGTTTCCGCCGCGGGCCACCCCGTCCCAGCCCCGCCCCGGCCCGGCCCCGGCCCGGCCCGCGGATGGCGGGAAGCAAAAGGACAGGCGCTGCCAATTTGGGAGCCGCTCCGGTTTCTGTTCCTAGAAGCGCCCGTCGGCGCCAACGTGGAGAGGAGCGCGGGCCCCGGGGGTCCAAGGGGGCGCTGCGGAGGGTCGGAGGCCAGGCTCCTCCTTCCCCGGCCCCCTCCTGGAACCACCGTCCTCCTTCCGAATTAAAATCTAAATGAAACCCGCGGACCTGGGCGCAGATTCCTTAATCTTCTCTGCCCAGGACATCTGCCCTGGGCACCCCCTTCCTCCTCCCCAAAAAAGGCGCGATGCCCCCTGGCTTCTGACTCCTTTTCCCTGCCCAGCCTCCACCTAGTTTAAGAGTCAGGACTTGGATGGGAGAGGCTTTTTTTTCCTTTTCTTTCCCTGGACCATCCTGCTTTCCTGACTTTCTCTAAATAGGATTTTATATTTAAAAAAAACTTTCTTAATCGAAGGGAGGGCTGTGTCTCTGTTGGCAAAAAAGGCAGGCTCTGTTTTGCAGGTATTTCCGTCTCTTTTTCAGCCTCCTTGTTGTGGAGGGACAAAATGCACCTTGTGGGATGTGGTTCTGAGGGGGACCCTGTAACCCAGGCAGGGAACTGAGGATGGAGGTTGGGGAGGGGACGAAGTGGGGGGGACAGGAGGGTGTGGCTCAAGGGCCAGAACTGGCTTTTGGGGAGAAGGGCTCCTCTCAGCATTCACGGGGAGAGTGTGGAGAATATTCCACATGGTAGAAGGGAGGGAGGCGTCCCCTTTCCACAGTACCCCCCCCCACACACACACACAAAGTGCCACAGCTCTGAGGTTTGACTTCCCTCTTCAGAAGTACAGACACGGCAAGCAGGGGTGTCTTGCCCTGGAGACCACAGCTGGGGATTTGGGGGGAAAGGTTAAATTTGGGGTACCACCTGTCTGGGTTTGGGAAGCTGCTGGCCTCCTCCTGCCGCAGGCCAGCCCCTCATTTCTCTCACTGTACTGGGGAGCCTCTATCATCTCTGCATCTCAACAGCCTCTGCCGGCCTGGAGGCCTTTCCAGTGCACCTGCCGATATCAATAAATCACTCATCTAATGTGGCTGGGACCACGTGACTCATTGACCTGACCTCTCAGGAGGGTCCTCAGCGCCTGCACCCTGGCTTACACCTCACTTAGCCATGTCATGGTCTCCTATGGTTCCAGGGAACCTCACCCCAGACCACGGTGCTTCCCAGAATCCAGCATAAGGAGTGTAGGGTGACAGGCAGCAAGAAAATGTCCCACACCACAGACCAAGCTGCCCCCCACCTGTGCCACCCCTAAGGGGCAGTACAACATGGACGTATGGAGGCCCCAGATCAGAGGAAGGTTTGGCCCAAGTTCCTGCCTGTCTGGGGACAGAAATCCGACCTCACAGCATGGACCCTTGGCATCCCAAATGGGACTAGCAGCTCATGAAGGACCACAGCTTCCCTGGTTTCCAAGACAAAGAAGTTTTCCTCCATCATCCAACCCAGCGAGGCCTGGGGCCTGCTGGCCCCTCCATTTCCACGGACGCCTGAGTACCTGTGGGTGACCCCAGGGTGCCCGGGGGCCTCCGGGTGGGTCTCCCTCTATCCCTCCCAGTCTCATCACTCTAGCCAACCTGTCTGCCCAGATTGCCAAAGCGGTTACCCCACCTCCTCATTGTCTTACCCTGGAGCAGCACACAGGTGTCACCTGTTGCTTACAAAGTCAAAAATGCTGACTCCTCAGCACCAAAGGGTCTGCCCTTTCAGCTCGACCCACCTCACACTGCTGGCCTAGGCCCTGGGCGAGGGGTCTCCTTACCCTGCTCTGAGCAGGCCTCCCTGGAGCCCGTCCACATTCCGCGCTAAGGTTCCAAGGTTCCAAGAGTCACACTGCTCCTGCCGTCTGGAACCCTCCCCACCTGCTCTCCACTAATCTGGGTTTTCTGCCGCAGCCCGGCTCTGCTAGCCTTCTGGAGACGGTTTCCACACCTGACAGTCCCCCGAACCTGGTGGAACTACTTCTGTCCTAACCAATGTGCCAGGGTACATAACCCTGCTCAGACTGCTCCACACGAGGTCGAGCTTGGATGCTTTCTGCCCCCTGAATTCTGATGCTCTTGACTTGCTTGGATGGATCCTGGGCTGGCCATCCGGACCACTGAGCTCGGACAAGGCCCCAGGCAAGTTGCTTTCCTTGTTCTCCTTCTGCAAATACTGATTCACCACTTAACTGCCCGTTCAGCACACTCCAGGCCCTGGGGACACACGGTGGAATGGCCCACGACAACAAACCTTCTCCTGGACCTAATGTTCTGGAAGGAAGAGGCTCTGTGACATTGTGACTCATACTGAGAAACACACATTTGGCCCTCAGTTTGTTTTTGGCTCAGAGCTCCCCAAGCCCCCTTGTCGTCTCCTAAGTGACAGGACAAGACGGTTAAGAAGGCAACTTTGGGGAAGTACTTAAGGGTAGGGGGCCAGTTGCCAGGGGAACTGACCTGGTGATAAGAGGGTTAGAAATTTCAGTCCCGCCCCCCCGGACCTCCTGGAAGGGAGGAGGCATGCATGGTTGAGTTACCAGGGGTCGAGGGTGTGATCAGTCACACCTATATACGGAAGCCTCCCTAAACCCCAGAAAGATGGGGGTCCGAAAAGCTTCCCAGTGGACAATGCCCGGAGAGTCGTGGGCACAGAGCAGGCATGGAGAGCTGCTTGCCCCTTTTCCTCCTACCTGGCCCTCCCCCCCATCCCTTCCATCAGGCTGTTCCCGAATCAGACAGAGCCTTCCATAATACTAAGGTGACCAATCGTCCTCCTTTATAGAGGACAGTCCTTCTTTTGTAAGTTCTGTCCTCACTCGAAAGTGTCCTCCTACATGTCCTCTTTTTCGATATTGGAAGACTCATCTGTCAAGGTTTGTTTTCGATCAATGCAGAGTCGATCCATTGCGTGTGATGTGACGTGACGTATTTGTATCTAAATGAGCACTTTCTTCTTACAATGATGATTAAAAATTAATAGGCAATTACAATATAAAATATTATAAATGTCTTTATTATGCATTTATCATATTATAGTGTATTGTTGCAATGAATAAAATGTTTCTTTTATTGATGATATTGTTTTCTTCAACTTATTTTTGTCCTTTTCACTGTAAAAAAGTTGGTCACCTTAATAATACACAGATGCCGTCGTAGGTGAGCTACTCCTCTGAGCCCTGTGAGTCACTCTAGCCAGGAACTTAAATCTGAGGAAGTGGGGGCGGGATGGAACCTCCAATTACAGCCCCTGAGCGGGGGACACTGGCATTGGGGACCCCTTACTTTCTCCTAGCCTGTGCCTGTAAATACGATGCGCGTGACCCCCTACTGAGGACTCGGGCCTGATGGGCTGGCGCTGGGCGAGGCCTGAGCTCACCCTGTTCAGAATAAACCTCCCAGTCTCTTTGGGGGGCTTGACTGTATGGAGGTTGTGGGTTCGATTCCCTGGTCAGGGCACCTACAGGAGCAGCTCGATGTTCCTGTCTCTCTCTCTCTCTCTCTCTCTCACCCTGTCTTTGTCAAAAAGAGAAAAGAAAGAAAGAAAGAGAGAAAGAAGAAAGAGAAATTCAAAAACCCTGGCAACACAGTTCAGTGCAGAGTGTCGGCCGAGAGTCTGCCCTCACGATGGGAGCTTCTGCTCACTGCCCTGCCCACAGTCACGATATTGCATCTGACCAAATGCCAGCAGCATTTTGAATTTTGACAGATTAAAATTCAAAATCAGAACCAAAGCCTTTTCTCTCCCTCTTAGCTCTCATTGCTGCATCGTTGTGAACTCGAGGTATTGTAATTTGGACCTTCGTAAGTCAAGTATAAGTTACTGTGACTTTTCTATCTCTCCACGTTGATCGTCAGTTGATATGTAAACTATACCCGATGTGTTTATAATACACGAACTGTACCTTATTACATGTCATCCGTTCCCATAATGCACTCTTGTGACATCCACACCCATGCTGCGTGCGTACCTACAAGCCATGGGAAGGCACTGCTTTAAAGCAGCAAGGACAGTGATGGCAAAGCCACCTTGGAGCCCTTGACGTCGCCCCCGGAATTTGGAAACATGCACATGAAATACCAGCGAAAGAGGGAGAAGGGGGTGACACACTGGGAAGGGCTGAGGTTTCGCCTGCTGGTCTGGGAGCCGGCACCATGGAAATCTATCTCCTGGGGGACTTGGAGCAGAATGTGTCACGGAAGTCCCTCAGCAGCCAGCAAGCTGTGCCCTGTGCCCTGTGGCAGTCCAGTGTGGCAGGGGGAGGGGAAGAGGATGCTGACCTTTCCCCAGGGCCCTTCGGAACCATGTAGATGTGTTCCGGATGCCGGCACTGCTCCATAAAAATGATGGCTTAAACTCGCCCGCCCTCCTGCTGGCTGCCTGGGAAGGCTCTGAGCAAGTGAAGGGGAATATTCTACCAGTTCTTCCTGATCCCTGCTCACAGCAGACAGCATGGGAGAGCGAGGTCTCATTGGACGGTGCCCTCTGTCCTGCAGGACCTGCATTTCTATGTCTATGCCAAGTGTGAGCTGCCCAGTGAAACCTGCATCTCAGAAGGGCTGGCTGTTCCCTGGCCTGGTGGGTGGGTGACTTTACAGGAGGTTGGAACTGGTCCAGTCTTCCCTGCTGAGGTGGAGGGGGACCCACGTGACATGCCCGGTGTGATAAGGTATTGAGCAAAGCCCTCGCCCATCCGGATCAACGTCAGCTTTCACAGACAAGCTGAGTAAGGCTCTGAGTGGGGCAGAGGGCAGGCAGGTGGCCAGCCCAGCCACCACTGGCTTCCTTGGTGCAACGGGTGGTGGACGGGACAGGGCAGGGTGTCCATCTTCTTGGCCTCTGGGATCCAAGTGCAGTAGTGTCGCCCTTTGACCTGCAGGCTGGCTCCTCCCTCTGTCACCAGGTGGTACCCAAGAGCTGCACATCCACCGAGCTCCCACGTAGACCTGCACAACTGTCTGGTTATTGTTGTGTCCAGCCGAGGATGAATTCACCACTCTCCAAGGTCTGAGAAGGAAGAGGGGGTTAGTTCCAGAGCCGGCAGCCTCCCTGGCTAGAGGCTGTAGCAGAATCCCCTCCTGTGTGTGTGGTGGGCAGAGTTCTACATGATTCCTGAGACCCCTGTCCCTGGTGTACAAGCTGTGTATGATGGGCCGGTCACCTGGCCATGTCATGGACTTCACCACCTGTGATCAGGCTCCTAAATTTTACAATATTCCCTAAAAGTGACTGATAACATATAATGCACCAGGTGCTACAGGACTATGTTGACTCTCACATTAGGTTAAGTACGTCTTCTCTTTCTGAGACGGTGCGTGTCCAGTTCGGGCATTCTCCTACAACACAGGGTGTCCTCACAATCTCCGATGCTGTCATCCACACGTCTGACTTTTACGTGCAACGGCCAAAGGGAACACAGAGCTCACCTTCCTGTGCCAAGTAGGAAGGGACAGTAGCCTATGTGTCATTGTGTAGTTGACAAAGCTGCTGGGACTCTGTCGTGAGAGTACACTTGTGCAGACTGCTACTTGCTGAGGGGCATGCCCAATCACTGACGTGGCCCAACTTGGTTGTCTACAGACAGACAGACAGATACCTCCGTTGGTCCTTCTGCCTTTATGCTTTCCCTTTCTTATTATTCCACAGTGGCTACCAGGAATCTCTTTCTTCAAAACAGCTTTTTAGAAAAATGTTTATTTTATTGATTTTCAAGAGAGAGGAGAAGGGAAAGAGAGAGAGAGAGAGAGACAGGAACACCCGTTTGTTCCTTTCTGTGCCCTGACCAGGAATCGAACTGGCAACCTCTGAGCTTCCAGACGATGCTCTAACCAAGGAAGCTACCCTGCCAGGGCTAATTCTTCAACACAGTTTTCCTCTCTGCTCTCCTGGGGCATCTTCTAGCCTCCACTGTGGTGCCCAAGGGCCTTGAGGACATTTTCCCCAGTCCCTGGCTTAGCTCCAGCCTCACCCTCCTGACAACTGTCTCTCCTCTGCACAGTCACGGTGTGGTTTTCTTAGCTGGGCGGGTGGGCGGCAGTTCTACCCCCAAATGACATGTACTGACACATGGAGGCAGTTTCTTTTCCGTTGTCAGAGTTGGGAGGGGACCCAGTCAGTAGGGCCAGGGCTGTGGCGAAGCATCCTACCACACCCCGAGACAGTCCCTCATAGCAGAGGACCCAGCCCTAGAGCCGCTCTGGCTGGGACTGAGAGCCCCAACCCTGGAGGATGGAGGAGTAAAGAATTAATCACTGTGAGGTGCTCAGAGGGTCCCAGGTGACAGCGAACCTTCCACAGAGGCTGGGCTATTCACAGATAGTCTCAGGGATGGGGCCCCTTCGGAGCACATATCCCATGGCTGTACCAGTCCGTTCGTGGTCACTCAGCGTCGCATCTAACGAAGACGGCAAAGAGGCACGCGACCCTCCTACACGCCAGGACTGCCAGCCAACACCGTCCCTGGTGCACAGCGAGAACTCCCATGGGACCACAGGGGACCGCCCAGTGGGGGGGACGCACCCCCAGTTCTCGAAGTCAAAGACAAAGTAGGAAGGGAAGAGGTTTGTTGGGGCGCATTTAAGGTTAACCTCACACACTGAGAAAGTCCTACAGGGAAGTGAATTTGAATGCGGCAGCTTCTCTTTTGTGTTTCCACATCCACCATTGGCCGGGACACCCAGAGAAATGAAGGTACAGTGTCCACACCAACACTGGCCCGGCCAAGGGAGCGGAAGGGGACGTCAGACATCATGCGATTGTATTCGGCATTTACACAGGCTGCCCGGTTGCGGGGGTGGGGTGGGGGGAGAGAATGTGTTGAAAGTCCCTCAGAGAACTCCCTTGTCTGCAGGTCTTGGTGTAGGGCAGGCTGTCCCAGAGGTGCTGGACCAGCCGCCCTGTTCCCAAACTTCAGCACAGCGCAGAACCGTGGGAGGCAAGGTAGGTCACAGCGCAATGCCTCCCGCCAAGCCCCCCGGCACCTCTGGGGTCGGGGTGAAGGTCTGGCCTTGCTGAATCCCAGACCTGACCCAGAGCCAACCCAGAGCCGGGTCTCTCTGAGGCATCTGTCACCTCCCTTTTCTCCTTTCATTGTCACCCTTTGGCACAACCCTCAGGAACAGCCCCGCCCGGACAGTGATTCATAGCTCACAGCCAATACCCATGCCGGACACAGCCTCTGTGTTTGGCTGCAGTGGGGTGGGTGGTGTCCGTCCCCTAACTCTGTGCTGACAATACCCCCTCCTGTGGATATGCAACTAATCCCACTGACTCTGCGTCTCGCCCCTACTTTACACAGAACAAACGTCACGAGGGATGAGGCCCAAGGTTCACCATGAGGCGTGTAGATGGCTGCGTTTTAACTGAGGTCACGCAGAGAACTCCCCTCTCCCCTGTTACCTGAAGGATGGAGGCCCTGTGGACACAGCCCCCCTCCGGCCACCCTCTCAGGCCTTCCACCTTGAGACTGCCCTCTCTCAGGCCTTCAAATGCAACCTCAGGTGGTGTCCGCCTGGCCCAAACTCAGTTAACATGCCACTCACCCTGCTTCCCCTCGGGACAACACCCAACATCTTCTTTGGGGCCGGATCCTCTCTTTGTAAACCCACCGGCCCAGCCCGCATGCATGCAGGTGGGATGCCTTATGGTCTCAGCCTGAGCTGTGACCTGGTCCCCACTCACCTCCCAGTACCTGGGGCAGGACTGCAGGGACGGGGTGAGCATTGAGCTCTGCCCAGGCCTCTTGGCAGGTGGGACAGGGCTGGAAGATCAAGGGGCATCGCAATCTCTGGAACGTGGGGGGCTGGGACACGGGTGTGTGTGTGTGTGTGTGTCTGGGGGGCCAGGCTGGGATGTTTCCTTTGTCCCCATCCAAAAGGCAGACCTGCCTGGGGCAGGGAGGGTACCATGGGAAACACTGCCACCTAGTGGCGTGTGTGCCCCCTGCACCGCCCAGTGCAGGACGCAGGGCCCCCTGATGGAAAACCAGAATGCAGAGAGGACTTGAACTGTGGCAGAACTTCTGGGGTCAACGCTTGGTCCGAATTGGCTGAACCCCCGAGGACACGGTGTTCCTTCCCAATGAGCGTCTTTCCCTGGCCTGCCTGTAAAGATGTAGCTTTTTATCTTCCACCTAGCGTCATGTTGTTCCAAGGTCCACGCAAGGAAGGGCTTATTGACGCCAAGAAGAGAGAGCGGCTCATGTTTCTCAGATGGACTCATCCCTTCAGTCATTGAGGCCGAACCCACGTCTCTGTTGTTCCTGGGAAAATCCCATGAAGGGAAATTTCGTCTTCCAAATCTGTGGTCTAAGACAGGAGCAACCTCTGTGTCTAAATCTGCTAGTCAATCAGCAAACACTTGAAGGAATTAATCAAGGATTGAGGCAGGCAGGGCTGACAGGCAGGCAGGGAGGTAGTGGGTCCCCACAATGGTGGGGCGCTGTGGACGTGGATGGCAGAGGGAAGGTCTAAGGATTAAGATGTCCCAGATGGTCCAAGTATCACTCCAGGCGTGGAGGACAGAGCTGGATAGCAAGGGAGACAGGGAACAGAGCCTGGACTTTTAAAATGTGTGTGGGTCCACCTCTCTGAGTTTCCTGCAGGAGGTCACATGACATTTCAGGGGGAAACCTGGCCCACCGGGAGCGCCTCCTCCACCCTCCCTTTTTCAGCCGTGGGTTCATAAAGAGCATTCTCACGTTGGTGCTGAACACACATCCCATTTTATGGGGGTGCGGGGGAGGTGCTGGTCAGTGAGACACCAAGATGTTCTAATTGCATTTATTTCTCATAGCACCACAACTCCCGCCTGGCCAGGGTGGGTAGCGGGAGGCAGTCCTGCCGGCTCCGGGAATTCTGGAAGGGTCCAGGCAAGTCTTTGGGAGGGTTTGCATTCCTGAAGACAGGGCCACTTTTGCCAGAGACTCCTGAGGAATGTTCCTTGGCTTTCCGAACGCATATCTCATATGCATCATGATTGCATTTGTTCGAAAACCTGTGACTTTCCCTTGGAACAATGTCTCTTTGTAAAAATAAACTTGACATCCCTTCATGCAAGAGCAGCCCACGATACTGATGGGACTTTTGTCAAGGAAGAGCTATCCTCTGGACACTTACAAATGAAACATCAAGCCATCCAAGGTGGAATTTTCATCATTATTACAGAAAGAAAGATGCATTCCTAATTTCCTCCCCTGTCACTTTTATATATATATATGATGGTGTCGTGGACTGAGATAGATATATTTAGCCCAGTGCGTTTATTGAGAAATGTTTTAGTGACAAATGTCAGCGGAGAGTTTTATAGAAACAGAGAATATGTCAGGCTGGCCAGAGGATGCAATGCAGGGTAGCAGTTTGATACAATAAATGTTCCATGTTTGTCTTTTAGAAAAGTTTTAAATTCCCCAAGGAATAGCAATAGCTCATCTTTTATTTTTGTTTGAGGCCATAAAACTGTCTTAGTTTGAAATGGCTTGGAGCCAGAGAGGTCAGAGAGATGGGGGTCCTGATGCTCCTAGTATAGCCCCTTCCCCTTGCCACCAAGCACTCAGCACCCATGCGTGGGGCCAGTGTCCCTCTTCCCCGTCCGTCCTGTGCTGAGGACCCTTGGCTGACTCTCCTCCCTGGGACCCTCAGCTGAGCTTTCAGACTAAATAAACATCTGTCTTCCATCCACTCTTACCATTGCGTCAGTGTCCCGCGGTCTTATCTAGACTAAGAAAACTAAAGTCATTCAAAAGTATCCACGTGTTATGTTTTGTTTGATTTTCTTTTCAAGAGCACGCTTTCTGATGAAAGCCCTTGACTCGCTTAAAACACTGGGGACAGAACGGCCTCAGTGTGAGGTTTCCAACACAAAACCCCACCTGAAATGTGACTTCTCAAACCCATTTTCCAGTGTGTGTCCCCCCATCCCCCAAAGCTGTTTCTCTCCTGGCTCATCCCTTCATCCCCCAAAGCTGTTTCTCTACCCACTCATAACCGAACTCTAGACGTAAACAATTAGAGAAGAACTTGACATCTCCTCTCTGTTCAAGTTGGGTTGATACATTTTCTGGATACAAGAGAGCCATTGGTTGGCTGTCATGAAAAGGATTTGGGCTCAGAAGGGAAGTGATCAGGGTTGTGCTTGTGGTGGTGGTGGGCTCACTTCTCAGAACGTCAGGGTTTTGGCCTCTGAAGTAAGGATGGGGTTACACCATTTCTAAGGTGCCTACCAGTCCCCGGACCCTGTAGACCATGGAAACATGCAATCTTTGTACCTCCGAGGGAAGACAGGACACCCAGTTAAATTTGAACTATTTGGGACATCCCTAGGGAACCAGGGATTCTTTTATCCCTGGTGACAAAAGAGGTATAGCAACTGTGATTATGGAGAATTGTTCCTTCCTGATGTGCTTTTGGGGAAAGAATTAAGATCAAGTCAAAGGACAGCCTTGACCGGTTGGCTCAGTGGTAGAGCATCACCATGTGGAAATCATGTATTCAATTCCTGGTCAGGGTACACAGGAGAAGTGCCCATCTGCTCCTCCACCCTTCCCCCTCTCCTTTCTCTCTGTCTCTCTCTTCCCCTCCTGCAGCCAAGGCTTCATTGGAGCAAAGTTGGCCCAGGCTCTGAGGACGGCTCCATGGCCTCTGCCTCAGGTGCTAGAATGGCTCTGGTTGCAGCGGAACAACGCCTCAGATGGGCAGAGCATCGCCCCCTGGTGGGCATACCAGGTGGATCCTGGTTGGGCACATGCAGGAGTCTGTCTGACTGGCTTCCTTCTTCTAACTTCAGAAACACACATACACACACACACACACACACACACACACACACACACAAATATCAAGTCAAATTTATTTTTGTATTGATTGCTTTTTAGAGAAAAGTAGAGAGAGGAAGGGGAGAGAGAGAGAGAGAGAGAGAGAGAGAGAAGCATTCATTTGTAGTTCCACTCTGTCCTGCATTCATCCATTGCTTCTCGTGTGTGTCTTCCTGACTGGGGATCAAACCCATAACCTTGGCCTTTGGGGGCAATGCTCTAAGTGACTGGGCGAACCAGCCAGGGCCGGAAAGAGACCGTGCTGTTTCCCCATGGATAACCCACGCCATGTTCCAAAGCGTCTATTTATTACATTTATTAAAATTGCTTGAATCCTCTATTCCTGTTTCCAGGAAAAGACATGCAATTTAAAACTTCACGTTACTATGGAAATGAGCTCTATGCCAGGTGGTCTATCGGGTTTAAAAAATGCACTTAACACGCTTTTAGTCTTCTTTCTCTTTTTCTTTTTTCCTTTTTGCCTTGTACAGGGGTTACCTTCGCACATAAATGGTATATTATGTCACTAATGCTGGTGAGTCAGCTATATGCTGTCAGGTCAGAGCAAGATGCACAAACAGCACAGTTGGAATAAAACCCTTGGAGATGAAATAGAAAACGTTGCCTTTGTACCTGGGTGTTTCACTTAGGAGTTATCTACCCCCCTCCCAAAAACTCCCAGGAGATGGAAGTCTGGGACTCTCATAGGCTGCCCAGCAGTTCATATAAGCTTGTCTTCTCCAATGGACGGGATAGATTATGATCTTGATAACATTAGCTTATGCTCCTTGTCTACGATGCTTTATGAGTTAAACTCACCGACTAATCTAAATTTAATAAAAAAAAAAAGGTGGTGATGGCGGGGGTGGGGCGGAGAGACTTGGCACGTTGTTGGTTACAGAAGCTAGATTCATCACCTCCAAAAAACGACAAAAACTGAAAACACTGCAGTCTTCCCGATTTGTGCCAAAGTGACAAGAACCGTTCCTGGATTTAATTAAAAGCCACAAATCATGTGGTCCGGGTTAAGGGAGGCTCCGCGTTGCCCATGGGCTGTGCGGCTATTTCAGGAGCTGATATTTTTCATCTCAACATGTCCGCTTAGACAAGATCGTGGAGCGGATGGCTACTCAGTAAAAAAAAAAAGGCATCAGCCTTCTTTTGTGGCAAAGACCAGGTAGGACTGATTGGTCAAGACGTGGCCTGGGCCTCACTTAAATTCTCAGCGTTAGGGAATAAACCAACAAACAAATTTAAAAAACAACAACCCCAGGATGCATTTGACAGATGGATGGACAGACGGATGGACAAAGGTCAGGAACCCAGAGGGTTTTTTTCTGGGGAAGAACCATTTACTGCTAATGCTGATCTGTGCATATCGTTCTCTGCGGTGCCCTGAAGTTCTGACTCAACCCCCTCCCTGGGCCAGGGCTGGACTAACCAGGGTTGAGAGAGATGTATCCACAGCAGGCCCTGCGTCGGGGTGTTCCAAAGACACGGTGAAGAGGGGGCTCCCTCTGGCATTCTCCTCCCCGTAGGTCTAGGGAACAAGCTCTTGGGTGGCCCGTGGCTCCTCTCAAAACTTAGCAGCAAAGACCCTCCCTAGGGGTGGGGTGGGGGATAAAGGTAAATAAGGAAAAAACAAAGCATCCTTTGCCCTTATAAGCTCATCCGTATAAAAGTGATCTTTGCTTTTGAAAGAAACAAAGGAGGCCTTTAAAACGTTTGAAGGAATAAGCCAGTGATGGGCAATCTTTTGAGCTTGGTGTGTTAAAATTCGCCAAAAAACCGAGCATAACTCGGGTGGTGTGTCACTTCGAGAAAAACGGCCTAACCAGAAGTCCCAGAACTAGACGCTCTGTGCCGGAGTTCTGTTGTTTTGGCCTCCAGACCTCCGGCACAGTGTCTACACTACAGCAAATGTTTTATCCTCGGCTACTGCACCTGGCCGTGCAGGAGCCGAGGATGAAACGTCCTTCTCGACATGTGGCCCCATCCTTCTCTGGTATGCGGCCGCGTGTCATGGAAAATGGCTATGTGTGTCAGTGCTGACACGCATGTCATAGGTTCGCCATCACGGGAATAGGCAGTTCTACAAATCCCTAGGAGAAAAATGATAGTAATGTCTATGGGAGCATCTTAGAAACTGTATAAGCATTTATATTGATAGAATCAATCGGAGCCCAAAAGACTGGTGTAACAGGCATTGTTATTTTTTTTTTTTTAACAGAGACAGAGAGAATCAGAGAGAGGGACAGATAGGGACAGACAGACAGGAAGGGAGAGAGATGAGAAGCATCAATTCTTCGTTGCAGCTCCTTAGTTGTTCATTGCTTTCTCATATGTGCCTTGACCAGGGGGCTACAGCAGAGTGAGTGACCCCTTGCTCAAGCCAGTGACCTTGGGCTCAAGCAGGTGAGCCTTGCTCAAACCAGATGAGACTGTGCTCAAGCTGGCGACCTTGGGGTTTCAAACCTGGGTCCTCCACGTCCCATTTTGATGCTCTATCCACTGTGTCACCACTTGGTCAGGCTAACAGGCTTTAATGAAAGGAAACCTGCCTGGCTGTCTTGTAAGGGGGAGCAGCCCCTGGTTCTCTAACAGGTTGGGTTAAATAGGGGTTTTGAGGGTGGACGCTGATGGTTATTAAGGAAAAATGTATCTTTCAGCGATTTATGTAAGATTAATTGTAAATAAGCTAGGGGACCTTCCACACTGGGGTTAGTCACCTGGGTGCCTGGGGAAAGGTGACCTGGAACATCCAGTTTGTCAATATCTCTTTGTCCACTTAAGGGAGGGGGGGTCATGGCCCCCACCTACAACCCTATCACATATAATATGCATGCATTCTCTCTCTCTCTCTCTCTCTCTCTCTCTCTCTCTCTATATATATATATATATATATATATATATATATATATATGCACAGTGCATGAATGTAGAGGAATTACCTTACTTACATTGGCTTCTGAAGACAAGTTTTGCTAAAGAAGCCCAGGCCATTCCCTGCAGCAATTTTGTGACCAGCTTGGTTTAGAATGCATGCACTTCTCACAGTGTCTCAGAATGGTCAGCTCACAGGCACATAGGTGACGCTTGTCCCTAACAGTCAGACACCCTTTTTCCATCCCGATATCAATACCACCTTCCTACCTCCAGAGGTCCCATGGCCCTCTGTGGCTCCCAGACATGAATGTTTTCTCATCCGTACTCAAGGAACCTCTCCTAGGAGGGAAGTTCACCACTAGAAGAGTGGGTTGCATAATCACGAAATAAAGGGTTGCCCTGTTTGTGGAGATCATCAAGGCATGTGCCTTCAGCTAGAGATACGGCCGGCCAGAGGACAGGAAGGTCAGGATGCAATTTCTCATGACCCAGAGGGGGACCTTCTTCCCTTCCAGGGCAGGCTTGAATACAGAAGTCAAGAATCATTTCTCTTTTTATTTATTTTTAAAATGTTTTCCATGGATTTGAGGGTGGAGGAGGTGGAGAAAAGGGGCCGAGGGAGGGGAAGAGATAGACGAAGTGAAAGAGAGAGAGAAGCATCAACTCGCTGTTCCACTTAGTTGCTCCATTAAGGTGTGTGCTTGTTGAGTGCTTCTCGTACAGGTCTTGACCTCTAGAGGAGAGATGCCCATAGTTACCGAGAGGTCATACTAAGAGCTGGTCAGGCTGCTTCAGATGAATCCCCAAGGGTGACACAACCGGGGTCTCCGATCCAAACTGACTTCCATTATTAGTTGCATGTTGTTGGGTTGTGGTGAATTGGAGAAGGGGAAAGACTGGGGATAACTGACCGGAACACTGCACCCAGTGTAGCTGATGGACGTGTCCTGATGGGAAGGGCAGAGAAGAAGGCGGAGATCAATCCCTGCCCACCGCTAGGGCTACCCAAGGTTGGCCCCCTTTTGGACATGCCTACAGCTTCATGGCCACATGGTCCCTTCTTTCTTTTCCCGGGAATTATTTTAAATAATAATTCCCACAAAGGAGCGTTCAAGTGATCATAGAAACCATATTCCATAAAGAACAAACAACCATATTCCGGGTACCCCTCTGGCTGTTGTGGGTTGCGACCATCTGCCCTTATGGGACATGCTTGGCTTTTCCAAACAGCGCCAAAATTAATTGTCTTCCCCATTAGTTTCTGTCTGAAGTTGTCAATTCACTTCCCCTCCTATAAATGTGTGTGTGTGTGTGTGTGTGTGTGTGTGTGTGGCTGGAAGACATTTTCAATGCTGTCAAGAATAGGCAGGATCACCATTTTGCGCTTCGTACATTAATAACTGTATTTTTAAATAACTGTCATTCTTTTTTAAAAAGAATTTTAATTAATTAATTTGTTTATTTTGTGACAGACAGAGAGAGGGACAGACAGGAAGGGAGAGAGATGAGAAGCATCAATTTTTCATTGTGGCACCTTAGTTGTTCATTGATTGCTTTCTCATATGTGCCTTGACGGGGGGGGGGGGGACTACAGCAGACTGAGTGACCCCTTGCTTGAGCCAGCGACCTTGGGTCCAAGCTGGTGAGCTTTATGCTCAAACTAGATGAGCCTGCACTCAAGCTGGCGACCTCGAACCTGGGTCCTCCGCATCCCAGTCCAATGCTCTATCCACTGTGCAACTGCCTGGTCAAGCTAAATAACTATGATTCTTTCCCCGAGGAAGTAGCCGATGGTTCTCAGAGCATAAACGTCTCCAACAGTCAGCAGCAGAGAGGCACATTCCATGAAATTCTATTGAGCAGTTTTTCCCCAAGGAACTGCATGCAGTGAAAGCCAGAGAATTCTGAGATCGATGGGCTCAGAGACGGAGAGGCATGGGCCAGATTTCCGCATGCAGGATCTGGTGAGGAAAATAGGAAGTGGTTCTTCCATAAGTTTGGCTGCCACCAGGCACCCGTGGGCATGCGGGGAAATGTACCGCCTGTCGTCAACCATGTTTCTAGCTTCTGGAGACTGGAAGCTCTAACATCTGTGCTACATACTGCCACCAGATACTCTTTATGCTGATGACGTGTCTGAGTCCCCTAACCTCGGCCTCCTGCCAACCTCGTCCCCTCCTTCATCCTCTACCTTGAGCGGGGGGGGAGGCTTCCTCCTAGGGGTTCACTTTCCAAATGCAAACCAACTCATCCAGGGTCCACAGCCTCCCACACGCCACCTCCTTCATGGGGGAGCTAGATCTCCAGGCTACTATACTCCCGCTCCTCAGTCTCCTTACACCAGGAACAAAAATGATTCGATGGAGAATGGATGGTCTTACCAACAAAGGGTGCTAGAACAATTGGACCTCCATATGCACAAAAAGAAAAGAAAGAAAGAAAAGAAATTGAGCCTGTGCTGGCTTGAGCCCAAGGTTGCTGGCTTGAGCAAGGGGTTACTCAGTCTGCTGTAGCCCCCAGTCAAGGCACATATCAGAAAGCAATCAATGAACAACTAAGGTCCTTCAATGAAGAATTGATGCTTCTCATCTCTCTCCCTTCCTGTCTGTCTGTCCCTCTCTCTCTCTTTCTAAAAAAAAAAAAAATTTAACCTAGACAAAGGCTTTACAGCATTCACAAAAATGAACTTAAATACAGCATAGATCAGGCTAGGATGTGACTATCTTCTGGCTGAGAGGCAGAGTCTGAAGGATGCCCCTCCTGTCCCTACTGAACAGGAATGCACGGCATATTATTTCTTTTACCATTTGGTTTTGACGAACAAAGAATGTTTTCTGATGGAAGATGGTGTGTGGTGTTGTTTACCATGTTCTGGGAGATTAATTTGCTTTCAGAAATTGGAAATTCAGACAAAAGGGAAGAAAATTGCCCGTAAGGCCAACGCGGAAGATCGCGCCACACCCCTTGGTCATCTGTGATACACATAAGTAGTCACACGGAGCCACCGTGGACGCATCCCTAGCCTTGAAAACCCATTAGGGAACCATCGTCCATGGCAACCAGAAGACCCCAGCTCTATTCATCGCTGGACCTTTTGTGATGCGTTGCCATGGTGACCGAAGCTCTGCAGTCTAAACGCACTGCACCGTTGTTCCCGGCAGAAGCTGATAAACACACGTTGTTGGGGGGGGGGGGAATTCTTGGCAGAAAAACAAAAGTTTTTTCTTCCTCTTTTTCTCCTTTCTCTCAAACATCCATTTGTTGCGAGGTGGGAGTGGATGTTGGTGGAAAAGACAAGGCTCCTTGAACTTCAAGTCCTAGTCCACTGTGATTTCCTCCCTGTATTTGTTATAAATATGAGGCACATTTCTAAATGACTATTCTTTTCATTACAATGTCATGATGGGTTCTAGGACGATTTCAGGACTGCTTAGCCAGGGAACGGCAGGTCTCGCTGGGGGTCGCAGGAAGCTCCGAGCTAAGGGTCACTATGTTGGTTCATTCCCTGTTTGTGCAACCGGAGGGGAATGGATCAAGTGGGCCACATCATTGCTGAAACCTGCCACTCAGGTAGACGGCCACTCCCACCTCTGTGTCTTGTTGGGAGGAGACAACCCTGTCTTCCTACCACGCAGAGGTGCTGAAATTGGAACCGAACGTTTATGCCCTAGGCTTGGGTGATCCACGACTGGTGTTTTCTGGGTTAAGGGACAATGAGCATCAGGGATGTTACAAAAACCCTGAGATCAATGTACAATTACCCCTGATGAATAAATATGGCCACAAAGGTTAGAGGGCCAGGTAGAGGTCCTTTAGAAAGATGCTGGTCCCTTTCCCCGAGTTGACACTCTCTCTTGAGACATGCCACCTCTCCCAGCACTGTTACCCCTTGAAACAGCCTCTTGCAGGTGTCAGGGAAAAAAATGCATGGCAGGGAAAAGGTGTTCCAGCTCCCTGAATCCCAAGGGGTCTCTTCCCCCACCCATGGAGCAGTTCCGGCCACCTCCAGGTAGGATGGAGGCTTCTTAGCGTGTCGTGTAAGACAACGGTGTAATCACAGAAGGTCACCAGAAGGCCAGGAAGGGTGACCTTGTCATCATAAAACAGAGTCACACATTCACAGCGGCACAGCTGCACAAGAAGATAGCATCAGTCTGAAGGTCAAAGTGTCTTTCCCCCTGCTTCTAAGATGCTTAGGGATTGAGGGGAAGTCACCAACGCAACCTCTGTGTGGAAGCCTGGACTCAAGAAGCCATCAATCAAATCAACTCTCTCAGGCCACCGGACAGGAGCATCCGAGGAACAGGGAACATCTGAGTCACTGGGCAGGTATATGAGACTGTGGAGTTGTTTAATGCAAAAAAAAAAAAAAGAAAAGAAAAGAAAAAAAGCCAACTGTGGGCAGCCCCTGCCCCCAACATTCTGCCTCCAGAACCTTTATCACTGACGTGCAGAATCCACTTAGCCACAAACTCCTACCGCTAACTTCATTAGCATGGACTTTGCCTTCCCAGCCAGAAAGAAAGGTCAGCCAGACGGACTGCCTCCCTCTCCCCCTCCTCCTGCCCAAGTCTGCCAGGACCTCGCCTGAAGCTGAGCACTCTCTCCTCATGCTTTGGTTGATCTAGAGTGGAAATATGAACAATGCTGGTCCAATGTCCTTGAAACGTCTGGGTGAGCAATGCACCCCCACCCCTCCATTGGTGACATGGAGTACAAAGCTTGAGAAGCTGGCTTCAATGTTTCCCTGTCAACAAAATGAGACGGACACTTAATGTTATGACCAGAAGAGCAAGACGTTTGGGAGCCAGACGTGCCTTCCAGACTCGAGTAGACAGATGCTGTGACGTTGCAGGTTGAGTGGGCAGAACCAGCAAAGCAAATGGACGTGCTCATAGTTAGTTGCACAGCAAGTCACCGTATATAACAAACAGGGGCAGGCCCTGACTGGTTGGCTCAGTGGTAGAGCATCAGCCTGGCATGAATGTCCCAGGTTTGATTCCCAGTCAGGGTACATAGGAGAAGCGCCCATCTGCTTCTCCACCCTTTCCTCTCCCCCTTCTCTCTTTCCCTCCCGCAGCCATGGCTCGATTGGAGCAAGTTGGCCTGGCACTGAGGATGGCTCCATGGCCTCCACCTTAGGTGCTGAGAAAAGCTTGGTTGCTGAGCAATGGAGCAATGACCCAGATGGGTAGAACATCGCCCCTTAGTGGGCTTGCTGGGTGGATCCTGGTCAGGGCACATGTGGGAGTCTGTCTCTCTGCCTCCCCTCCTCTCACAAAGAATAAACAAACAAGCAAACAAAAAACAAAAACAGCAGCTTCAAACGATCTGTGGAGAGACCATGACAGCTGGGCTGGGGGCCATCTCGGTTGGTACTTTCCTACAGTGGCCACCTGACCTGAAACTTTTCTTGATATCCAGCAATACAAAAGAAAAATAGATGGGCTTGAATGTTACATTAGTTTGCTTCGTCTGTTTGGGATACTAATGAATGAGTCGTAGGAAGAAAGAATATATAAAGTTCATTAAGAATTTATGAGTTCAACAATCAGTACAAAACAAAAACAAACCAACCCCCCCAGGGGTAGATTAAATAGAAGGTTATGGAAAGATTAAAATTTCCCTGTTTCAGCCATACTCAACCTAGATTTGAGGGCAAGAAACACCATCCATGATCCATTACAGAAGGAGAGAGGAGACAGATTTATTGGAAGTACCAGGAAGATATTATGTACAAGGAAGACACTGTTATTTATCATGTACTCTAGTGATTACACATCCAGGTTCTATCATCACCATAAATTTCATTATCTTTCTAATTGTTATAATTTACCTTCTCAGGAGCTTGACAAACTTTCTCATTTATAAAAATTTTTTTTCCATTAAGTTAAGAGCTCTACATTATACATCATTTTTTTAACATAAGAGCAAAAATAAAGTAAAATGGAGAAAAAGAAACATGTGGATTGGTTTGCTGTAGCTTGCAGGATAGGCTAAAGAATAATGGACATGGGCCCTGGCAGGTTGGCTCAGTGGTAGAGTGTCGGCCCAGCATGTAGATGTCCTGGGTTTGATTCCTGATCAGAGTACACAGAAGCGCCCATCTGCTTCTCCATCTCTCCTTCTCTCACTTCTCTTTTCCTCCTGCAGCCATGGCTCTATTGGAGCGAGTTGGCCCCTGTTGCTGAGGACAGCTCCATCCCCTCTACCTCAGGTGCTAAGAGCTCAGTTGCTGAGCAATGGAGCAATGCCCAGATGGGCAGAGCATCGCCCCCTAGTGGGCTTGCTGGGTGGATCCCAGTCTGAATGCAGTCTGTCTCTCTGCCTCCCCTCTTCTCACTGAATAATAAAAAGAATGATGGTCACAGAAACCGTGGTCACCGCTGACCACTGTTCTCTGAGCTCCGAGGGGGAGGCATCACCTCGAACAGGTTCTACTAACCTGAAAGTGAAATGATTTATACACCATTGGCTCCAAGATCTAGGAAAATCCTCAATATTTTATTTGTTGGCTGCCATTTTCCTTCAAGTCAATAAAACTTTTAAGCATCCTGGTGCTATTTAAATTGATGTGTACTGTATTCAGGAAAAGGGTGATTTATTGACAAAGACTTACGGGATGTCAGAGGACCCTCCATATTTCTTCACAGTCTGCTTCTGGGCTCCTTCAAGCTTTGGGAGACCATGATTTACCGATGGAAGCCATATAAACCGCCTTTGATGCCTAACGGGTTCCTGCTTTCTCACCTGCCACCATCGTGCAGTAACTGAAAAACATTAGAAACAGGAAAATGTGTGGGGGCAGATGTCAGGGGCATAGTCTTAGCCTCAGGGGAAAAGAAAACCTTTAAATTTAATTCAGATGCATTTGTTGAGGAGCCAGGACGGAGAAGGCACAGATAAGGTCTAATTGGCAATAAAAGAGGGAAGATACAGTCTCTCTTCAAGAACCCCGTTGTCTAATGCATTTGCTGCAGACCTCAGGAGGCTGGCTTAATCTAACACAGGGGTCCCCAAACTACAGCCTGTGGGCCCCATGTGGCCCCCTGAGGCCATTTATCCGGCTCCCACCACACTTCCGGAAGGGGCACCTCTTTCATTGGTGGTCAGTGAGAGGAGCACAGGATGCATCCACACCCATAGTTTCCATTGAAATACTGGTCAGTTTGTTGATTTAAATTTACTTGTTCTTTATTTTAAATATTGTATTTGTTCCCGTTTTTTTTTTTTTTTTTTACTTTAAAATAAGATATGTGCAGTGTGCATAGGGATTTATTTGTTCATACTTTTTTTTTATAGTCCAGCCCTACAGCGGTCTGAGGGACAGTGAACTGGCCCCCTGTGTAAAAAGTTTGGGGACCCCTGCTCTAACACAACAAAGAAAAGAATGTCTGGGCCTGACTAGGCAGTGGTGTGGGGGATGGAGTGTTGGCCTGGGATGCTGAGGACCCAGGTTTGAAACCCTAAGGTCACCAGCTTGAGTGTGGGATCATAGACATGACCCCATGGTCACTGGCTTGAGCCCAAGGTCGCTGGCTTGAGCAAGGGGTCACTCACTCTGCTGGAGCCCCCCTATCAAGACACATATGAGAAAGCAATCAATGAACAACTAAGGTGCTACAACTACGAGTTGATGCTTCTCATCTCTCTCCCTTCCCATCTGTCTGTCCCTATCTGTACCCCTCTCTCTCTCTCACTAAAAATTAACCAGCAGGAAGTGGGGGCTCCAAAAATCTCAGCCGCGATTACACAGCCACCTCAGATTTCTCTAGCTCTTCCCGGGAATCGGGGGCCACCCTCCTCAGGAGTCTCCAGGGGCCCTCAGAGACCAGTGCTGGAGAATCAGCATTTTCTCAAAGCCTGCCCCCTTCTTTCCCATCCCACCTCGATAATAATAATTGGTCAATTCTGCCTAAAAAAAAAAACCTGCGCAAATTACTCCGAAATGGCTCTCGTGTCATCTCCTTGAAAACTTATCATTCATTGACTCCTGATGTCTGCCTCAGTGTCAGCTGACCACCACTCTCTCATGGGAGGCACCCCCTCCTACTCCCCTTTCTGACTCTACCCCCGAAGAGAGACTCACCTCCAGAACTTTCTGTTTGTGACAAGTTCCTGTTCCTGGGGTTCCATCGGGATAGACCATGATGCTTAAGACAGCTTGACTTCAAAAGAGACCCAAACAACAAGAGCCAGAAAGACATTAAAAAAGAAAAAACACAAAAGCAAAAAACCTTGAGAACCAAAATTAAATAAGTCCTCATTTCAGATGAAAGGACCCGAAATAAAATGCTAAAGAAATGTCAAACTGCGGATCACGATCTGGCCTTGAATCCTGTCTGACAAGAAACAACAAAACTGCCTTCCAAATGAAGTCTTCACTTTTTTTTAAATTTATTTTTTTATAAAAAGCACAGGACTAGAGACTCTGGTTTTATCACTTGCTGAGAAAGGTAGGGGGTGATGGGAATTAAATTGAAACTCACCTCCTCCTAGTCTGGGTCTGTAATGAGAAGTCAGCTCTTTTGAAAGTGGTTTCTGTTTTTTGTGTGTTTTTTTGCCACAGGAATTCTGTTTACGCTGAAAACATCTTCCCAGCAGCAGGGAGGGAGGTCTTAGGTTTCATTTCTTTAACCCTGCCCACGTGAGTTTTATTTCAGGGCTTGCAGCAGGTGACCAACCACAAAGGAATGTCCGACAAAGTCATGGACAGTTGAAACTGCTGACGATTGAAAATGCACCAATATCCATAATTGGTGAAAAGCACCCCTGCGCCCAGTGATAGCGACAGCCAATCAGCAAATGCCCCACTACCCTTCCTACTCCCTATCCTTACCCTTAAAGAGTGGTCTGACTCTATAACCGGTGCTGCTCTCCCTTACAAGACAGCCCGGCAGGTTTGCTTGCATTAAAGCCTGTTACACTGGTCTTTCAGACTCCGATGGATTTTATCATTTGGTGTTGAAACCCGGGACAGGGTACTAACTGCTTGGACGATCCCTCTTTACTGTCCAAACTTACAACCAGGGAAGCAGTGGGCAGCGGCAGCTTGTCTGGGCTTACTCCATGATTCTGTTTGGATGTGTAATTGTAGGTTGATTGGCTGTGGTCTGACCCTGTCCTGAACCCCTGATGGACCAGAGGTAGAAAATTTCTTTGAGGTCTTTCTATTCCTGGTAGGTTCTTGTGCCTCCCATCCATCCCCGACCCAGGGTCGTGCTTCGGGAGGACTCTCATTTAAGTGGTCTGTCCCATTTCTCATTTCCTCAAAAATCTAGGCCTAGTCAGGTCGCTCTCATTCTCATTAGAACTGAGGTCTCCGGTGACGACTGGTCACCTCACGTTCTACTCATTCCATGGGGAATAATTGAGGGAGTCTGAGCACAACTCGTCTCTCTCTTTATTCTCAGCTCATCATGGGCACCTCCCAATCACGACCCTCAGAGGCTACACCCCTAGGCTATCTCTTAAAAATCTCATTAAATTCGGTCTCTTGGACCTCTTCTTCCGCAATACAGCTTGGCCCCAATATAAACTCAACAATGACTCCCACTGACCAAAACGACACATTTGACATAAACATTCTTCAGGACCTAGACAATTTCTGCCATTGAACTGGGAGGGCCTCAGGAATTCCCTATGTACAGGCTTTCTTCTTTCTCCAATCTCAACTCTCCCTCTGTTCCTCTTGCTCGACCTACCAAATACTTTTAGCAAAAAACCTTTTTCCCCCGTCCTCCTCCAACTCTCCTCTAAGCTCTGATCTTTTTGACTCCTCTGACCACGTGGCACCACCACCAGCACCTCAACCTCCTCCTCCTCCTGCAGATTCTGACTCTCCTTCTTTCCATCCAGCTGTTCACGCTGTCCATCTGTCTGCTTTTTCTCTTCCTCCCCTCTATGCTGACAACTCCCTGCCATCTCGAGAAGCTTAAAAGAGTTGTCTATTGAGCTGTGTAAGTAACCTGTTTTGTCTGTTTGTCAGAAAATATCTCTAGTATAATTTTATTTGAAACAAGTAAAGCGCACTCATTTAAATTTCTTAGTTTATAATTTGTATGTGAAGTCTTTGTTTAATGTGTAACTGTGTCTATTTCTAAGGCCTTAAACCAATAATTACCCACCTCTTAAATCAAGGCTTACTCATCCCCATGGGCTATCCCTTCAATACTCCCATTCTTCCTGTTCAAATATCTTCAGGGGCTTATCACCTCGTACAAGACTTATGCCTAACCAATGAGGCGGTATTTCCCCTCCATCCAGTAGTCCCTAATCTCTACATGTTACTGTCACACATTCCCTCAAACACCATTCAATTCATGGTCCTAGACCTCAAGAATGCCTTCTTTACCATTCCTCTACAGCAGTGATGGGCAACCTTTTGAGCTTGGTGTGTCAAAATTTGCTAAAAAATTGAGCATAACTCTGGTGGTGTGTCATTTCGAGAAAAACGGCCTAACTGGAAGTCCCAGAACTACATGCTCTGTGCCGGAGTTCTGTTGTTTTGGCCTACAGACCTCTGGCATAGAGTGTCTACACTACAGCAAATGTTTTATCCTCGGCTACTGCACCTGGTCGTGCAGGAGCTGAGGATGAAATGTCTTTGTTGGCATGAGACACCATACTTCTCTGGTATGCGGCCGCATGAGCCTCGTGTCGAAAATGGCTATGCGTGTCAGTGCTGACATGTGTGTCATACATTCACCATCACGGCTCTACACTCTGACTCTTACTTTCTGTTTGCCTTTATTTGGACTGACCTGAACACTAATGCAGCCCAGTAACTTATGTGAACTGTCTTCCCCAAGGGCTCAGAAACAGACCACACCTGTTTGGGCAGGGACTAGCTCAGGATTTAGCAGCATGCAATCTCAAAACCACTATTCTCTTGGGAAGATAAAATATATTATGCTTACTTTGTTAAAGATGGTGCTGCCTATGTGCAAGTGCCTTGATATTAATGTGTGTGTTGGGGGACAGGCTGTGGGAAGGCCAGGTCGGAATGGCCTAAGGCTTAGTTTTAAGAGTAAGCTTTTCCCCACACCCTTGACTGATTGGGTGATGTGGGGTGGTACACTCTCATGAGGAATCCTCCCATTATGCCTCAGATAAGTGACTTTGTATCAGAGATTTCCTTGTTTGTATAATTGGATTAAAGGTTTTGAATCTACACTATAAAGCGGGGCAGACCGGGAGCTTGCTCTCTCTCAATTCCTGAGGTTAGCATTAAAGAGGAGAGCAGATTAAGGCCACAGGAGGAGAAGAGAAGCAGCCAAGATAGCGGAGTGCTGAAAGAGAAGCCAGTTTGTGCAGAGTTTGTGCAGAGAGGAGATGGGAAACAGAGGTGAATAAGTCTGTTGAGATAGAAACCTTCAAAGCTAGGAAACTCGGATAAGTCAGTAGCTTTGTGAGCACTGAATGAGTGGGTTTTGGAGCCGAGTGTGTGTTTTTACTTGCCCGCCAGGTGAAACCTAGAATTAAAGCTGATGGCCCACCAATTCTTGGCTCCGTTGTTCATTACCGAATGTCTGAATCTAATGCAAACCTGCACGGGCCAGGCGGCTATGATGGTGGCCATGACTATTGGACTTACATTTGGCGTAGTCTGTGGCAGGATTTGATACAGTTTGGTATGGAGCTACCACCACCTTTGAGCGGAGGAGTAGAGGACTGGCAGCTGTTATGGTTCCCCATAGCTGTCATTTGGGGGACTGTAGGCTGGCTGACTTTTACAGCCATGTGTGAGGAAACCGAGAGCTCTATGGAAGAGGCTGCTCAGGACCTGCAGGCTGAGCAGCGGAAGGAGCTGGAGGAAACATGGGAGAAAGAGATGCTGACTCTGGAGCTGAAGCAAGCACTGGAGGAGGCCGACTAGGTTCGCGAGATTCGCTTGGAAATGGAGCAGCCACTGGAGGAGGAATCACAGGTTCATGAGTTGCAAATCATCCTGGACATTGTAGAGAGCTAGCAGTGGCAGGAGGCTGAGGCTGAGGCTGGGGTTGGGGCCGCAAAGCCCGCAAAGCAGAAAGCGGAAGTGGCCGGGGGCTCGAGCCCTGCAGCAGGAGCGTTTTTTTCAGTTCCTCTCTGGAGGATGAGGAGAACCGGGCTGGAGTTCCAATCCACAGTCTCCAGAAGATGAGAGCCCAGCTGGAAGAAGTACCTGCTATACTCCTGGTAGGCCTGCAATTTTGGGACATAGCGGTGGATGACATCATGCTCCCCAGAGCAGAGATGGAAATGCTGACTGTCATTGCCACATGCTTTTTTTTTTTTTTTTTTTGCATGAGCCAGGCGGCTGTGATGGTGGCCGCGACTATTGGCCTTACATACTCTCTTCCAATACGTAAATGACCTACTCCTCTGCAGCCCCTCTCTGCCTGCCTCAAGGAGACACACCACCACCCTTCTTAACTTCCTCGCCACGAAGGGATATCATGTCTTCTCTGCTAAGGCTCAACTTCACTCTTAGTCCCTAGTCTATCTGGGCATTGCCTTAACCCCCACCACCTGAGGTCTCACCCTAGATCGAACTCAGACCCTTTGCAGTCTCCAACCACCTACCACCACTGATCAAATCCTTTCTTTCCCCAGTCTAATAGGCTTCTTTAGACATTCCCAATTTTGCTCTCTGAGCCAAACCACTCAATGAGACCTCCTGAGTATGGCTCTTAAGATCTGTGATAACCGAGAGAAACAGGAAAACAGACAGCCCAAAAGAGATTGTAAAACCAGTGGCCACAGGCCACTATCACAGCCACCTGGCCCGTGCAGGTTCACATTTGATTCGGACAGTCGGTAATGAAACACAGGAGCCACGAACTGGTGAACCATCACCTTTAATTTTAGCTTGCACCTGGCGGGGAAGTAAAAACACACACTGGGCTCCAAAACCCACTCATTCAGTGCTCACAAAGCTACTAACTAATTCAGGTTTCCTAGCATCAAAGGCTTCTAGCTCACCAGACTTATTCACCTCTGTTCCCCAACTTCTCCTGCACAAACTCAGCTCAAACTGGCTTCTCGCTCAGCACCCCCCCCCCATCTTGGCTGCTTCTCTTCTCCTCCACTTGGCCTTAATCTGCTCTCCTCTCTAATGCTAACCTCAGGAACCAAGAGAGAGCAAGCTCCCGACCTGCCCCACTTTATAGTGTAGAATCAAAACCTTTAATCCAATCATACAAACAAGGAAGTCTCTGATACAAAGTCACTTATCTGAGGCAAGTGCACCACCCTACACCATCCAATCAGTAAAGGGTGTGGGGGAAAGCTTACTCTTAAAACTAAGCCTTAGGCTATAATGACCTGGCCTGCTTACAGCCTGTCCCCCACACCCAATAATATAATTACACCCATCCCAAGCATAAGGGCAACTAATATCACCTGGGTGATGGGCTTACATATGGGCAGCGCCATCTTTAACAAAGTGAGCATAATATATTTCATCTGCCCAACAGAGATCCAGCAAAATACCAGTTCTTGGCAGCTGCTCTTAAAGTCTCCAATGCCCCTAAGGGGCCTCATAAAACACCACCAGAGTCCTGCTTCAAGTGTGGAAAAGAAGGTTGTAAAGCCAGTAGCCGTGGCCAGGATCACAGCCGCCTGACCCGTGCAGGTTCGCATTAGATTCGTACAATCGGTAATGAAACACAGGAGCCACGAACTGGTGAGCCATCAGCTTTAATTCTAGCTTGCACCCGGCGGGCAAGCAAAAACACACACTGGGCTCCAAAACCCACATATTCAGTGCTCACAAAGCTACTGACTTATCCGAGTTTCCTAGAATCAAAGGTTTCTAGCTCACCAGTCTTATTCACCTCTGTTCCTCATCTCCTCCAGCACAAACTCTTAACAAACTGGCTTCTCATTCAGCACTCCACCATCTTGGATGCTTCCACTCCTCCATGTGGCCTTACTCTGCTCTCCTCTTTAATACTAATCTCAGGAACCCAGGAACCGAGAGAGAGAGAGAGAGAGAGAGAGAGATATCAAGCTACTGGTCTCTCCCACTTTATACCGTAGAATCAAAACCTTTAATCCAATTATACAAACGAGGAAGTCTCTGTATAATGGGATTCTTCAGGAGAGTGCACCACCCTACATCATCCAATCAGTCAAGGATGTGGAGAAGAACTTACTCTTAAAACCAAGCCTTAGGCCATAACGACCTGGCCTGCTTACATTACAGCCTTTCCCCCTCACCCATCCCAAGCATAAGGGCAAATAATATCACCTGGGTGACGGGCTTCCATGTGGGCAGCGCCATCTTTAACAAAGTGAGCATATTATATTTTATCTGCCTAACAAAGGTCATTGGGCAAAAAGTCTGTCCGGCTCCTCAGCCCCGTCAGTGCCTTAACCTCACTGTGGGAAAAAGGGACACTGGCAGGTTGACTGCCCCCTCGCTCCTCTAAGGGAGGGTTCAGTCTCTTCTAGCCCTACCCCAGCCACCTGTGACCTAACCTTGCCCAGCCTGCTGGCACTTGATAACTGAAGGTGCCCAGGGCTGTCGGCCCCATCTCACATCACCATCAAAGAGCTTAGGGTAGCCATTTAAGTAGCAGGTAAGCTGATCTCATTTCTTATAGACACAGGGGCCACTTACTCTGCCTTGCCCAAATATTCAGGTCCTGCTCATCCCTTAAAGATCTCTGTTGTGGGTGTTGATGGTCTTATTTCCTCCCTAATGGCCACAGATCCACTGCCTGTCTAATACATGGTGTCTCCTTTGCACACTCTTTTCTCCTTCTGCCTCTATGCCCTATGCCTATTTTAGGCCAAGACCTACTCTCCAAATTCAGAGCCTCTCTCTCCTTTCACTTCCTGTCCTCAGAGTCGGCTCTGTTACTGCTTCTCAGCCAGCCAGATTTGCCCAATTCTGTTATAAATTTACCACTACCACCCAGCATAGTGAATCCCAAAGTTCTCCTCACCACCCCATGGCTGCAAAACTCCAGGGAAAGGCCCCCTAGTTTCATGTCTCTAGGATAAAGAAAACAGAAGCTCCATCTCCACACATGCCTACGAATGACCCTTCCAGTCAACCTGAATCATCACTTAGATACGCCTGCTCCCCGTTAGGGCCCACCAAGGTCAGTCTGACTAAAATCCCAAAAGAAGAACAACCTGAGCTGTAAGTATAATTACCCCCCGCCCCAACAGACAGGGTGGAGATTCCAGCTTGCTCTATTCTTTCTTATCTCCTTACCCTTAAAGGTATACCCACCCTCTTGGAATCCTCTCATCTAGAAAGCTCTCTTAATCTTATTTAAAATCTCGTAATCAAGACTAACTCTTCCTATGCAGCCAACTGCTGGATATGTCTGTGCATGTCATCTTCAGCTTACTTAGCTCTCCCTATTCCTCTTAATAATACTCATCTCCTTAACACCACTCTTATGTACAAGATTCAGAAAAGGGCCACCTTCTTTGAGAGAGCCAGCACTCTCATAGGAGATTAGCACACCTGTTGGGCAGATAAAATATATTATGCTCACTTTATTAAAGATGGCGCTGCCCACATGCAAGTTCATTGATATTAATGTGTGTTGGGGGACAGGCTGTGGGCAGGCCGGGTCGTTATAGCCTAAGGTTTATGTTTAACAGTAAGCTTTTCCCCACACCCTTGACTGATTGGATGATGTGGGGTAGTGCACTCTCATGAGGAATTCCATTATGCCTCAGATAAGTGGCTTTGTATCGGAGACTTTCTTATTTGTAGATTGGTTTAAAGGTTTGGATTTCTACACTATAAAGTGGGGCAGACCAGGAGCTTTCTCTCTAGGTTCCTGAGATTAGCATTAGAGAGGAGAGCAGAGAAAGGCCATGTGGATGAGGCCAGGAGAAGGAGCCAAGATGGTGGAGTGCTGAGGAAGAAGCCAGTTTGTGGAGAGCATATACAGAGAGAGGGAGATGGGGAACAGAGGTGAATAAGTCTGGTGAGCTAGAAACCTTTGATGCAAGGAAACCCAAATTAGTTAGTAGCTTTGTGAGAGCACTGAATGAGTGGGTTTTACAGCCCAGTGTGTGTTTTTACTTGCCTGCTGGATGCAAGCTAGAATTAAAGATGATGGCCCACCAGCTTTTGGCTCCGTTGTTTCATTACCAACTGTTCGAATCAAATGCGAACCTGCACTGGCCAAGAAGGTCTGATAGTGGCTGCGGGCATTGGCTTTACAACACCTCAGCTGCAAGCTGAGCAAACAAGCTATACTACCCCTACTATTCCCAGCTTGACAAGCTCCTTCCACAGCACTTTCCAACCATGGAATCACATCTATCAATCCTCTCTGGGGACCAGGTCTACAAGAGGACACGGGAAAAAAAACCCTCTCCAGCCTACCTGGACAGGGCCCCATACTGTTATCCTGTCTACCTCTAACACCATGTAAAGCCAGTAGCCACTGCCACTATCACAGCCACCTGGCCCATGCAGGTTCACATTAGATTCAGACAGACGGTAATGAAACAACGGAGCCAAGAACTGGTGAGCCATCAGCTTTAATCCTAGCTTGCACCCGGCAGGCAAGTAAAAACACACACTGGGCTCCAAAACCCACTCATTCAGTGCTCACAAAGCTACTGACTTATCCAAGTTTCCCAGCATCAAAGGTTTCTAGCTCACCAGACTTATTCACCTCTGTTTCCCATCTCCTTTTCCTGCACAAACTCTGCACAGACTGGTTTCTCCCTCAGCACTCCACCATCTTGGCTGCTTCTCCTGGCCTCCACATGGCCTTTCTCTGCTCTTCTCTCTAATGCTAATCTCAGGAACCTAGAGAGAAAGCTCCTTGTCTGCCCCACTTTATAATGTAGAAATCTAAACCTTTAAGCCAATCTACAAATAAGAAAGTCTCTGATACAAAGTCACTCATCTGAGGCACAATGGGATTCCTCATGAGAGTGCACTACCCCACATCATCCAATCAGTCAAGGGTGTGGGGAAAAGCTTACTCTTAAAACTAAGCCTTAGGCTATAATGACCCTGACTGCTTATAGCCTATCCTCCCCCCCAATAATATAATTATGCCCATCCCAAGCATAAGTGCAACTAATTAATCACCTGGGCGACAGGATTCCAGGTGGGCAGTGCCATCTTTAAGAAAGTGAGCATAATATATTTTATCTGCCCAACACACCATCAAAGTGGAAGGAGACTTACAATGGACTCACCTCTCCCACATTAAGCCTTATACCACCAATACCCTTAAAACCTACATCTTAACCCCCACCGGTCCTCTGTTTCTCAAAATCTCTACATGTTCCCCTATCCAAGAAGAACCAGACCAGTCCATCTCATAATGCTCCTCCAAGAGGCCATATCCTGCCATACCGCCCAGTCCAGCAGGCACTCACAACAGGTAACTGCCAATTACCACCTTGCCAGATTCTTCTACTTCCTTCTTCAGGTCTCCGAGGACTTCTCCTGGTTTAGGCCTCACTCCAGTGAAATTGATGGACTCCTCAATTGGATTCAGGACTTGGCCTGGCAAGGTTCTCTACTTGAAGTTTCTCCAAAAGAAACGGAGGCTTTTTGTAAAGCCAGTGGCCAGGGCCACCATCACAGCAGCCTGGCTCATGCAGGTTCGCATTGGATTCGGACAGTTGGTAATGAAACAACTGAGCCAAAAGCTGGTGGGCCATCATCTTTAATCCTATCTTGCACCCAGTGGGCAAGTAAAAACACACACTGGGCTCCAAAACCCACTCATTCAGTGCTCACAAAACTACTGACTTATCTGAGTTTCTTAGAATCAAAGGTTTCTAGCTTACCAGACTTATTCACCTCTGTTCCCCATCTTCTTCTCCAGCACAAACTGGCTTCTCCTTTAGCACTCCACAATCTTGGCTGCTTCTCCTGGCCTCCATGTGGCCTTACTCTGCTTTCCTACAGCATGGGCCTCTCCTAGAACGCAATCACTCTTCTTCCGGAACAACGTGATCTCTCTTCCCTTTAAAACCTTCTGGCGCGAAAGCCCTCCCCCAACACATATTAACATAATCACGCCATTCCCAAGCAGGAAGGGCAACTAATATCATCACCTGGGCAACGGGCCTCCACGTGGGCAGCGCCATCTTTAACAATGTGGCATAATATATTTTATCTGCCCAACACTTTTCAATTTCTTCTTCTCTTCCTTTTAATCACCCCTAAGCCCAACCACCATGATCCCAGTTCCTGATCTCCTAACACCAGCTCTACTTTCTCTCTTACTGGGCGCCACATATGCCGCCCCCATCTCTTCTCTCGGAGAGGCCACATATATAGAACACTCTCTTAACCTCACTCAAAGACTTTTAATTGAAGCTAATTCTTCCTATGCAGTTAATTGCTGGATGTGTATGTCAATGTCCTCCTCAGCCTACTCTGCCCTCCCTATCCCAAACAACAACACCCACCTTCTTTCTACTGACAGTCCTCACATACCAAACCCAAAAAGGGGCTTTCTTCTTTGAGAGAGCCGACACTCTTATAGGGAATTATCCCATTTCAGCCTCCAACTGAGCAAATAGCTTTATCAAACCTATTATTCCCAGCTCGAAAAATTAAAACCCCAAATTTCCCCTTCTCAGGGGCCAGTCACCCTGAACACCCCCTTGCTTTCACTTGCCCCTTTATGTTTTACTGCTCAAGGTACTGTCCCAATGGATCACCTCCCTTCTCACCTCTGCAACACCACAATAACTATCCAATTTCCCAAAGACCATCAGAATCATCAAGTTAACTAGCAAGTCTCTCCAGAAGCAAACAGATTATTTCCTAACCCCGTTCGATTCATAGGACTCCCTACCCTTACAACTCAATCTCATGAATACTCCTATCCCACGAACCAACTCTATCCCTGGCTTTCCTCAACAGGTTTGACTACCTTAAAATGCTCAAAACAATCCTCTACTCCTATCTCCCCACTTATTGGGGTGGCTCTTTCCCTGATCATCTGGAGCTCAGAAGCAGAGAAATGAAACCAACCCCTTGTCCTTCTATTCTCTATCCACCTCTCATCCTGTATCACCCAATCAGGGGTTTTCCACTTGTGTCTCCCTACTAATTGGACAGAAACCTGTTCCCTAGTCTATCTTACTCCAAATATTAACCTAATTCCACCCCATGAGCCTCTTCCAATTCCTAGTACACTATTATTCTAGCTTTTGGACCCTGCCTCTTACTTCTGTTCACTAGTTTCTTACAGAACCGCATGTAGGCCTTTGCCAACCAGAAAATTGGAGAAATCTACCTAACCCTACAAAGCAACCCTGAAACCTGCCTTCGTGAAATAGAAAAATCTGAAACCCTGTAAATACACCCCTACCGGGCATGAAGTCATCCATGCATCTCTCTATCCTATAAACCCCCCACTGAGAGTAATCCTTAGAGAGGCTATAACCCCTCACCGCCCCTACTCAGCAGGAAGAAGTTTCAGAAGATGATGACCTCTGTCCCCTTTCCCTTGAACCTCTCTAGGAATCATTCTCTTTCCTTTTTATATAAACATATCAAATAGTCGGGAATCTTAGGTTTCATTTCTTTAACCCTGCCAGCATGAGTTTCATTTCAGGGCTTGCGGCAGGTGACCAACCACAAAGGAATGTCCGATGAAGTCATGGACAGTTGAAACTGCTGACAATTGAATTGAAAATGCACCAACATCCATAATTGGTGAAAAGCACCCGTGTGCCCAGCGATAGCGGCAGCCAATCAGCAAATGCCCTGCTACCCTTCTTACTTCCCTATCCTTACCCTTAAAGAGTGGTCTGACTCTGTAATTGGTGCTGCTCTCCCTTACAAGACAGCCTGGCAGGTTTGCTTTCATTAAAGCCTATTACACTGATCTTTCAGACTCCAATGGATTCTATCAGGAGGGAAGTTGGGTTTCAGATTTTCGGGCGACTGGGAGAGGAATATTTTTCTGTTAGTAAAAGGTAAGGTTGACTATGAGCTTGCCCGGGAAAGAAATATTTATAGAACCTGTCTGCTTATTTTATGGGTAGAAGAAGAAAAAGAAGAAGAAGAAGAAGAATCATCTCATTTGCTTTTGAGACGTGTCGACTCCCCTGGCTGGTTTCACAGAAAGATGATCAAGGCCCTGAGGAGGCGAATGTTTGCAGGATGCAGCAGAAACTCAAACAGGGCACTGGGCATGTCCTCCTCCTGTCCCAGGATAACCCATCACTATCGTCCTCACATAGCCCCACAAGAAGTTCTATGATTCACACATTGTTGAGCTGCCGTCAACGGGGTGAGCTTCCTGTTGTCATATGACGAGGCACACCGGGATCACTCGGGAAGAGACGTGTGCTACCCTGTGGAACCGCAGGACTGGCTCAACATGGTCCTACCCCATTGAATGAAATGCTGCTTTTCAGAGACAACAGACCAAAACCACAAGTCACACAGCCGGGGCGTGGGCAGAGGAGAGAACTTGGACCTCCAGCTAGCTGCACCTGGACCAGGACAGAACTGAAACTTCAACACCAAAGCCTTTCAGAAGTAGGGAGGGGGCTTGTCCAGGAAGATCCTGGTGCTGACCCCCTTTACTGTAAATGGCCAAGGTCTTCCACATCCCCCCACCATCCACATTCCTGTTCCTCATCCCCTTACAGACCCCTTGGCCAACAAGATGGTTCAGGGGTTCCCACCTTCTCAGCTGGTACCTTCTCAATCAATACACCTTTTCTTATGCCAAACTCTGATGTTTTGCATTTCGGCCTTTCAAATCACGGTTCTTCTTCACATCTCCACCTCCACCCTGGGTTTCCTTATTCCCTTTTATTGCTTGATTGACTGATGGATTTGAGAGAGAGAAACATGGATTTGTTGTGCCACTTACTTATACATTCATCTGTGGATTCTCATATAAGCCCTGACCAGGGATCGAAGCTACAGCCTTGGTGTACTGGGATGATGCTCTAACCAACTGAGCTACCCGGCCAGGGCTGCCTGGCTTGCTCTTCTCTTTTCTTTTTTTGGCTGGTGACATGGTCTCATCTTTAAAGATGCCTTGCAGGAGGTATGGAAATGCCAGATAGCCTTAAATATACTTTGTACTTCCTCCTGGGCTGTGAAAGCTCTTTTTGACTGAATTAAACTGAAATCTTCTGGGTGTGTGTGTGTGTTGAGGTTCCCCCGGCCTTAAGACTTAACCTCCTAAGGCTTTCGTTTGCTCCATCTTTTCCTCCACTGCTTCACGAGAGGCTTGGCACCCAACGAGACACCTCTAAGTACGTATCCGTCTGAATGGAGGGAGGCCATGCACCTGACCTGCTGAGGCCTGGGAAGGCCCCAGAGTCACAGAGGTTTAAAAAGAAGTGCTGAGTTTGCTGCGGGGCAAGGACAAGTTAGCACCCAGTCTGCAAGGAAACAGGGCTTGGGTCGCTCTCGGCGAGTTCCATGTGGAGGGGACAAGGGAGAAAAGGTCAATTCTGGTGGCGGGGTGGGTGGGGGGACTTAAGATGAGAAGGTGAAGCGAAAAGGAAAGATACTGGAAGACCTTGGACACAGTGAGAACCGTCTGCGGGTGACGGGTGGGCTGGCCATGAATGTCATGAATGTCCCTTAGCGCCATGGCAGATACAGACACTGTTCCTGCCTGTGGTATGTTCCCGCCCCCTTCCCTAACCCCCCCCCCCCCACCATCTCCTCCTATTTGGCAGGGAGTTTGAAATCTTCTAGAATGCCATCTGTGCCCTGTAGAAAGCTGCTTTGGCCCTCGCTCTTTGGCCCAGGAGGGTCTTCCTCTCACTGCCCAGGGAATTGGGATGTGTGTGTTTGTGTGTGTGTGTGTGTGTGTGTGTGCACCAAGAAGAACCCCAGAAAAGACCTGGGGCCGGGTCAGTGAGCGCCAGGACCCCTGAGGGGATGGGGAAGCTTAAGGGGGAAGTGTTGCTCACTGTGCCCACCTGAATTTTCCTCGAACCCAAACCCCACAGTTGCTTTTTCTCTCTCTGCTCTTTGATGGAATACAAACTACATCCTGGGGCTACCAACTTCACATAAATGAGCCAGTACCTGTGAGATTAAACTGGCACCTGCTTCTGCTTAGAGAGGGCTTTTTTTTTTTTTTTTTTTTTGCATTTGAGCAGACAGGTGTAAGACAATAGTTTTCCATTAAACACATGCTATTCCTTCGCAGATCAACTTATCATTAAGCGTGATTATGCCACCCCATTTAACGAGTTTTGTTAAAAAAGAAGAAAAACAGCTCTTCCTTCCTGATGGTAAAAAAAAATTAATTAATTAAAATAAAATAATAAAACAGACCAACTGAATAGAAGCGGTGCTATATATAAAAGCGGCTGTGGGTTGCCAGGGCAACCAAAATTCTACAAAATGATGGGAAGAAAAAGAACATGGGGCTGTTTTGACAAATGACACTTGAGGTGACAGGTTTCTTGCGATACTTGCTCTTAATGAATGCAGCTCTACAAAGGGAACGTTATTACCAAAGAACAGATCAACGTGGCAATCAGGGACCTGGCTGGAAGATGTGTTTTGTTTTATTTGCCCCACTCTTCCTCCCAGCACTGGGATAACTCATCAGAGAGAAGGATGTCTGATGGTGGTTAACCCACTGTCACCCCGCAAATGGAGGTGCCAAGGGCTCTCTCTCTTTCTCTCTTTCCTGGACGTGGAGACCGCAGTCTCCAGCAGCATCACCGAGAAGCTAAAAACACCACGGTGACCACAAAGGAGCAATGGTCTAATATCTAAAGTCACTGTCTTCAAAAAAATTTTATTTTTTGAATACATTGTTGCTATGCGTTATAACGTCTGCTCTGAAGAATAACATTACACACATAAGAATAAATATCCACACATGCACGCACACATAAATTATGTCTATATCTATATCTATCTAATATCTATTATCAATCATCTATCTATCTAATCTATCACCTGTCTGTCTCTATGTATCTATCTATCTTTTTCCCCTTTGGTAAGTTAGTTCTCTCATCTAGAATGAGATTCCCAGCATTTTGAGCACTTAACTTACAGTGCACTTTGTGTCAGGAGGTTCAGTGGCCACCTGTCCAGGTGGATCTACAGCTATTAAAAATGCACAGGCGGCACTGGGACAAGACACTCACTCGGGTTTAGGATGCCCACAGGAGAGCACCTACACAGACCCTCATCCCTGCAGTTGTGGAAATGCAGGAGAACTGAGCCCAGACAAAGTCCAGGGAGGGCTTCCTCCCCTTCCCAGTGCCCCCCATCTGCCCATGCTGTCCAGGCCTGGCCACCAGCTTGGGGTGTATTTATGTATTCATCCCCAATGTTCCCAATAAACCAGTCCCTCTATTACTGGGTTTCTGTATTTAGGGTCTCCCAACAACAGCTGCAGGGGGACTCAGCCACAAGAAAAAGATAAATCAATCACTGGGGTTTCAATAAAGCTGGAGGGATGAAAGAAAAAAAAAAATAAAAAAGAGCCCTCCTCTGTCTCATAGAGTCTGACCCTTGCATAAGGTGACATTTAAAAATACATGATAAGACGAGCCTCAAAACAAACAAACAAACAAAAAGCCCATACTGATGACCCCATCACACTTCCCAGGGCTCTGAACTCCCACCCCCCTGCCAGGAAGACATTAGCAAGCTGACAGCAATGACAGTGAAGGAGCGATTTTCTTCTTGCAAAGAAAAAAAGTCTGCAAGGTCTCATTGACATTTCTTACCGGATTGTTGGGAAAAAAAAAAGGGAAACTGGCCTTCCCACACCGGGAGTCGAACCCGGGCCGCCTGGGTGAAAACCAGGAATCCTAACCGCTAGACCATGTGGGAGACTATACAGATACACTAAAGTGAAAATAAGTTGAACACTTTGCCTGCGCCTCCGCCTCCGCTTCCGCCTTGTGATTTCCGGCTCCGCCCCCTTTACTCCTCCTTCCTCCTCCCTCCCCGGGGTGGTGCGGGCCTTACTGCGCCTGCGCGGCGCCCAGCTTGGCCCGCCAGGAGGGCTCCGCGCCAGGTGTCTGTGACTGCGGGCACCGCCCCCTCCCCACGGGATGCCAGGTGCGGTCCCCGGAGGGGCCCCCAAGGAGCGTTAGCTTGAAATGTTGCGGGAATGAGACTGAATGCGGGACACGAGAATAAAAATAAAAAAGATAATAAACGAACTTTGTTAAAAAAGAAGAAAAACAGCTTCTGCGGGCGGGCGTTCGGGGGAGAAAAAGCAGGTCTTTGGAGACGGCTGCTTTTTAATAAGGAACTCCTTTAGGGAGGACAGTCCCTCTTTTGTAAGTTCTGTACTCCCTGAAAAAAATGTCCCCCCACATGTCCTTCTTTTTGATATTGGAAGACTAATCTGTAAATGTCCATATTTGATCAATGCAGAGTCGATCCATTGCTTGTGATGTGATGTATTTGTATCTAAATGAGTACTTTTCTTTCTTACAATTATTATTAAAAGTTAATAAGCATGTAAGCATAATGACAATATAAAATATGACACATGTTTTTATTATGCATTGATCATATTATAGTGTATCCTTGTTGCCATGAATAAAATGTTTCTTTTGTTGACAATATTGTTTTTCTTCCATTTATTTTTGTCCTCCTTTTCATTGTAAAAAAGTTGGTCACCTTAGCTTTTAGCATCTTTTGTAGGGACCACCAGCCAGAGCAAAACCCAAACTAAACGCCCCCAAACCGTGAAGCAGAAATTCACTACCCCTGCCTGCGCTCTGTTAGCACTTATATATTGGGGTGGTGATGGTGGTAAAAATAAAGATAAAAACACCTCCACCTGGGAGAGAAGCCTGGACAAGCCATGTGGGAGGTTGGCGTCTTATCCAGAGGAGACACTGCACTTCAGTGGTTGTCACCAGGCAACCAACCTCAAGGTCCACATCAGAACGGGTGAACGAGTTCAGAGACATTTCATAAAGAAAAAAAAAAAAAGAGAAAGGGAGAGAGAAAAAAAAGCTCAGCCTCACTTTTTTAAAGTGAGCAAAAAAAAAAAAAAATCAAGAATTCATTCATTTCCTTTTATTGTCCCTGCAAAACCAGCTCAGAATGACCCTATCATGTTTAATGAGATGCTCAGTTACTTTTACTTGGTTTTAATTTATTGGTTTGAGAGTGAGAGGAAAAAGAAACACAGAAAAAGGTTGATTTGTTGTTTCACTCACTTATGCACTCATTGGTTGAGTCTTGTAATGTGCCCTGAGTGGGGATTGAACCCGCAACCTTAAGGGTGATGCTCTAACAAACTGAGCCACCCAGCCAAGGCCGAGGTTGGGGGTTTTACAGGTTTGGGGGGACAGCAATGTGGACATGCTGGTGAGATGAGTTTTAACTGGAGGACCTTGGAGCTGGGCTATTTGTGGTATAAGGGGGTCACTACCAGATCTTCCTGGACAAGGGGCCCCCTCTAGCTCTGAAAGGTGCTGGTGGTCAAATTCCAGTTCTGTCCTGGTCCTTTAGTTCCGTGTGTGCGTGTGTGTACATGTATGTGCATGCGTGTGCAAGACTTTGATGCCAGGGGTAGCTGGAGGTCAAAGTTCTATCCTCTGCACACACTTCAGTTGCACGAATTGCAAGGTTTTGGTCTGTTGTATTTTAAAAGTAACTCAGGCCCTAGCTGGGTAGCTCAGTTGGTTAGAGTGTTATCCTAGTACACAAAGGTTGAGGTTTGATTCCTGGTCAGGGCACATACAAGAATCAACCAATGAGGGGTTAATAACCAAAATTTATAAAGAACTTATAAAACTCAACACCAGGAAGACGAACAATCCAATCAAAAAATGGGCAAAAGAAATGAATAGAAATTTCTCCAAAGAAAACATACAGATGGCCAATAGGCATATGAGAAAATGCTCATCACTAATCATTAGAGAAATGCAAATTAAAACCACAATGAGATATCACCTCACACCAGTCAGAATGGCACTCATCAGCAAAACAACACAGAACAAGTGCTGGTGAGGATGTGGAGAAAAGGGAACCCTTCTGCACTGCTGGTGGGAATGCAGATTGCTGCAGCCACTATGGAAAACAGTATGGAGATTCCTCAAAAAATTAAAAATTGAACTGCCTTTTGACCCAGCTATCCCACTTATAGGAATATAACCTAAGAACACCATAGCACTGTTCGAAAAGAAGAAATGCGCCCCCATGTTCGTGGCAGCATTGTTCACAATAGCGAAGATCTGGAAACAGCCCAAGTGTCCATCAGAGGACGAGTGGATTAAAAAGCTTTGGTACATATATACTATGGAATACTACTCAGCCATAAGAAATGATGACATCGGAACATTTACAACAAAATGGATGGACCTTGATAACATTATATGGAGTGACATAAGTAAAACAAAAAAAAAAACTGAGAACAGCATGATTTCATACATAGGTGGGACATAAAAGTGAGACTATGAGACATGGACAAGAGTGTGGTGGTTACGGGGCGGGGGGAGGGAGAAGAGGTAGGAGAAGGGAGAGGGGAGGGCCACAGGGAAAACCAGATAGAAGGTGACAGAGGACAATTTGACTTTGGGTGATGGGTATGCAACACAATTGAATGATCAGATAACCTGGAGATGTTTTCTTTGAACATATGTACCCTGATTTATTAATGTCACCCCATTAAAATTAATAAAAAAAAGAATCAACCAATGAATGCATAAATAAGTGGAACAACAAATCAATATTTTGTTTTTTTCTCTCTCTCCCCCTCAAACCAATAAACTAAAACAGTAAAAGTAACTCAGCATCTCATTAAACAGGGTCATTTTGAGCCTGTTCTGCAGGGAGAAAAAAATAAAAGGGAGTCAATTCATTTTTGATTTTTGCTTACTTTCAAAAAGTTAGATAAACGTATTCAAGAAATTTTAAGAAACAGACAAATAGGAAGAAGACATTAAAATAAAAAATAACCCAGGACCAATAAACAACCTCTGCTGCCCTGTTGCCAAGTTCTGTGCTCCCTTTCCCACATAGTCAGACCTTTAAACAAAATCTTTTACTTAACACTTTTGACCTGTACCTTTCTATGCCTTTTCCCCAGCACATCACATTCTTAAACGCAGTTCAGAACTGGAATCTTTGTACACGTTTGGAGTGCAGCTGCTTGTGGACCACGGGCTCTTCACGTCAGCTGCTGTGACCCGGGGCCCTGCCAAGCATCAAGATTGCGGATGTGAGACCCACCCCAGCTGTTTCCTCCAAAACATACCGCAGAAAACTGTAAGGGGGACAAAATAGATGACTTCCACCCACTGAAACGGCTACAACACAAAGCAGTAAAAATAAATGCATGGTTTAAAATATCCCAGGAATGCTAAGGCAACAGGCTATTACTACCCAGAGTCTGGTCTGCAACTAAAGGCCTTCCAAAAGGTTGCAAATTGCCTACTTCTTCCCCAGTTCCACGTGGCACCCCTCTTCCCCACTGGCTTTACTTGTAGAAGGTAAGCAAGGCCTGCCACAGAAACTCCCGGCCACCCACGAAGTTCCCATGTTGCGTGCGTGGGGTACTCACCCCAATACTTCTGATAATCTGAGTTCTCGGCAGTGTCTATTTCTAGGCTCATTTGTTCTGGCAGAACCACTGAGGCAGTTGTTTTCAAAGCCTTTATTCACTTTTGAAAAACATATGCCTATGACCGATATATAGTTATATATATATATTTTTTTCCATAGTCATTTCTCACAGTTTTGTAAGGATGGGACTGATTTCTGAGACGAGGCTGCCCATGTGTGCTGTTAATGTCCCAGGAGACCGGCCTCTGCCTTACGATGTCTGGACTTGTAGAGCTGTTCAGGAATGAATTAAATTGTCTAGTGAGAAGGCAGGGCCTGATTCAGGAGTCATCATGGGGATTAGGTGGGGATTAGACATGGGAATGTGGAGCCTGGGGACTCACTGTGACTGATGGCTTGGTTTGGACAGCTGTGGATGTGGGTGACGACTGAGGTGGAGAAGGCCAGGCGGCGTCATGCCACGGAGAAGCCTCTTCTCCTCTGTGTCCCTTGTGTCCACTTAGAATTCTCCCATGTGGAAGCTCGGCAGAGTACAATTGCATAATAGGAATATGCATAATTGTCTAGCTGGCCTACTTCGTTGTAATTTGCTCATGTGCACTTCAGAGTGTCGGAAGAAGGCTTCTGGGAGCCAGTTTTGTTTCATAACATCTGAAATTTGATATTCTTGGAAGTGTATTTCTTTTGTATCAAATATACCTTCAGGTAGAGAGAGCTTAGGGCCTGTTTTCCCCTTGGCGCAGAATTTCATATTGTCCACCACAAAGACTAGGTTGTTAGAGGGAAGTTGTTGGGGCATTTCATACTAACAGGAAGGGAAGATGATTACAGTACTGCACATGGACAGCCACGGTGGCTGTTGGGGGTTTGGGCCTCAGGACTGCAAGTGCCAGCTACATTGTGCCCTCTGTGTTGCTTTGTGTGGCCAGCCTTGGGAAGAATGACACTTTTCATTCTTGGACATAGTGACAGCCCTTAGTGTTGCACCTGCTGTAGCTTGTGCACTCAGCCAGCCAAGAGACGAGACCCCGTGGAGGAGAACCTCTCATTTCTGATTTACTACTTTAGGTCTCTTTCCAGAAAAGCAATCAGGTGCTGGTGACATTAAAGCCCGCACAAGGGCGTGAGCCCCATGCGGGACCTCTGACATGGCATGAATTCTGCCTCCAGGGGCAATGGCCTTGAAGTCCTGGGTGGGAGGGCAGGGTGGAAGCTGGTGCCAGGTTCAGGGCCAAGCACTTCACACACTGTTTCCTGGTGTCCCTACTCAGTGGAGGGTGGGGTGGTGGTGGACTCCAGGTATCAACCTGTCAGCATCCAGTCCTACAGTGACTGGGAAGCCAGATTTCACCTTTGGCACCCTGGGCTGCAGACAGAATTCTGCATGTGACTTATTATTTCAACCAGAAGTCTCCATGTAGATGTGGAGGGCAGAGATGGTATATGTGATGCCCTTCTGGCCAGATGGCTGGCCTTGTCACCAGCATCTTCCGGTGCCTGGTCACTAGCCGGTGTCTAGAGGCAAGGCTGAGGGTGTCCACGGGGGATTGCATTTTGCTCCTGTGGGCCTTCAGGTGTAGTGCACAGCCGCACTACAGTGTGGTGGCCTCCTGAGGCTGCATCTCAGCCAGCACATGCCATCGAGTTCTGGGCACTCATCCCAGACGCAAAGTCTAGGGCCAGCCTTTCCAGCTTTGCCAATGCTTTGTAAGCCTCCAATTTCCCGCATGGAATTCCTTACTTCTGGAGACAGAATATTTTTTCCCTGCCCCTGAGCTGTGTGATAAAGATAGGGTTTATTATTTCGATACATAAAAGGGGTAACTAAAGGTCAGCGACGTCAGGAACAAACAAGGAATGAGTGTGAGAGATGGGACGTAGACCCAGGCCTGTCATCTCTGCAGGGAACACGTTGACCACAGTAGCTTTGGACCACTTCCAGAGCAAGGACAAGCCAATAATAGCAAAGACACCGAAGTGTGTCCTCTGACAGAAGTGCAGAATACCCATCTGGAAAACCCTGTCTTCCCCCAACACGTAGGGTGCCGAAGAAAGCCGAACATTTAAATTGCATGGGGTTCTTTTGGGGAAAAAAAGGACAACAACAAGGCAAAACTGGGAGGGGAAATTTACAGGGGACAAAGAAGAGGAAGGAAGTGACAGGGAATGTGAGCTGTGATCACAGACAGTCAGCTTTGGGGAAAGTCGCCGCTCTTTGAAGTTGAAGGACACTGGGTTTAACGCTGATGCCAGGTCAGGGGCATAGGGGCATCTTTGGGTCCCAGGCAGGTGCATGGATGAAATCCAGATTCACATATTGAGCCAGAAATGTAACGCCTACACCCCTCAGTGAACCCCTGTCTGAATTAGCGTTTGCTCTGAGTGGAGAAAACGCCTGTCTTAGAATTCACACCATGCTGTGAATTCTAAGATGGCGTTCAACGGATGGGGTTCAAATTTACATCAATGGGGTCATGTGGTAATTCCCAAGCTGAGAAACCAACATACAAAATGGGTTTCGGGCATATTTTCCTGGGATTTCTGGCGAAAGCCTATGCAAGTTATGTTTGAGGGAGACACATTCTCACAAGGTTCCCAAAGATACAACACAAAGACTCCTTTATTTCTCTTTATAAATAAATACCTGGGCCTAGCAAATAACATAGAGGTAAGGATAGTACTGTTTGGCATCTGCAAATCAGAAAATATTTATTGCTAACAGTGTACAATTAGTAATGAACACAATGCTAGCACATGATCCTAATGTTTATTAGACTAAAAAAGACATTACTTTCTTTTCAGACATGACAGTGATTTTTATCATTTATTCCTTTTAGGATTATGATTTATACTGCCCTTCACTATTTTAGAGGTATCTTATTTTTAAATCTCAACATGGCCAAAAAAAAAAAAAAGGAAAAACAAGAATACATTCCATACTACACATATAAACCGCTAGCATGCATATTTTAATGACGTTCTAATAAGAAACTAAAAGGAATGCATTATTTCTGAACAAAGAAAAAAATTTGAAGGTAATTTTTGGAAATCACTGAATTTGGATATGTTCAAAAGCGTAATTATGCCATGGCTTTATGGAAAAGAAGTTGTTGTTAAATGAGTAACTGATTGTCCCCACAGAGAGGCAGCTATAGAATTTTGTGTTTCTATCATACTACTGATTTAATTTCATTTTTGACGTATGATCACTGCAAACATCTTCTTTTTATCTTAAAGATTTTTTTCTCATTGATTAGAGAGAGAATGAGAGAGAGAGAGAGAGAGAGAAGTATCAACTCATTCCACTTAGTTGTTCCACTTATTAATGCATTCATTGGCTGCTTCTTATATGTGCTCTGACTGGGGATCGAACCTGTGACCTTGGCAGGCCAGGAGGATGCCTTATCAACTGAGCAACCCTGCCAGGGCCCACAGTAAACATCTTTTAACACCTCCCCTCCATCCCATTCTTTCTTGCCCTGTTGGGAGTGCAGCAGAAAGGGAAGTCAGAGCAGAGGAGGAAAATAGGGGTGGAACGTAGGAGGAGGAAAAGCCTCCAATTACAGTCTAAGAAAAGAAACAAGTTGGCATTGACCTGGAGTTTGGAGGTGGAGGCTGCATGGATTCTGTAGATTCAGGAACAGTTTCTAACTTTTCGAGAGTTTATTTTGCGATTTTTAAAATCTCTTTGATTCACTTTGAGGCTTAGCATTCCATGGTGCAAATAAAAAAAATGGTGTTTGGTTTTGGAGGGAAAGAGAAGCAGGAATGGGGAGATGATATCTAGGTTGGGCTCCAGACTTTGAGGAAGGAACCGTCCCCAGTAAGAGAGTGGGTTGTGGCAGGTGCAGAGGAGACAAGAGTAAGTTAAATTGTGCCTGTGGCTAGAAAGAGAAGGTGGCAGGGGACTGATCTTGGCCAGAGAAGTGTGCCCTCTGGAGATGTTGACTTGGAAAGCTGATGGAATTAGAATACCATGTCCCCCCCAGGTATACAAATGCTGGGTGTGAATTCCTACCAAGTCAACTCGTGAAAGCTTCTGAAATCCCTTCCCAGGTGTCTACGAAGAAGTCATTCACTCCATCACCCTCTGCAGGGCAGGTCTTCCCCACGTCTCCTAGGGACCTCATCATTTTCCACGCAAGCATGAATTTATTTCACTCCGATAATTGGGCCTGGCCCCTGGGATGCCAATTAGCTGGGTTTTCTAGGTGGCAAACAACAGGGCCATTAAGATGATATAACCTCATGGTTTACCCATGCACGTCTCACTCACTTATTGGAATCGACCACATTCGTTGTTTCATGGAGGAGGTTGAGTGGAGTCAAAGCCATTCCATCGTCCAGAGCACCCACGACGCCAGGCGGTTTCCATACATGACTTCAACTCAAACATCCATGCCTTCCGCAAGTTCCTTTTAAACGTATATCACATCACAGGTACGTAATTAATTTGGCCTGACAGGAAGCTCTCATCTTCACTGTACTTGAAGGATGAAATAAACATCCTCTCCTAGCTGATGAACTAAGATAAGGAGGAAGAAGTGTGGCCGAGAAAATCCATACTCACTAAAGCAGTGGTTCTCAAAGTGTGCGCCAGGGCGCACTGGTGCACCCTAGAAGATTTCCAGGTGTGCCCTATGGTATTCCAGAGAAATATATGCCTGTTGGGGACCAAAAAGCCAACAAGGTTTTGGAGTTTAGATTTTTGGGGGACAGAGGTGTGGGGAATTTGGCTGTAAACTGAAAGTCTGTCCAACTCCCCACCTCACTTGCCTGATTAGATTGCAAAAGGCTGTTAAGCTGTGGTGCTGGATTGTTTACACCACCCCTCATGTTCCCCACAAAGACTGGAGGTAAGTTTCTTCTATTCTTTGTTTGGTGTAAAGTTAAGAGATATGTATGGTGGGGGTTTTGGATTGCTGATTAAACATAAGGAATTGTCTCTTGAAGCCTTTTGGATTTCTATAAAAGAAGAATATGTGGCAATATCTAAAAAAGCTTTGAACATTTTACTACAATTTTCAACATTCTATTTATGTGAATTAGGATTTTCTACCCTCAACACAATTAAGAGTAAAAAGAGAGGAATTCTTCAATGTATTGACAAGGAAATGAGAGTTTGCCTTTCAAATATATGCCCAAACATTGAAGAAATCGTTAGGACACATCAGGCTCATGATTCTCATAAACACAAGAATAAAAAAACTTCACACATTCGCACCGGGACCTGCCGAATTTACTAAATCTTACTAAGAATGTATTTATATATATAAAAAGAACTTTTTGTCATTTTTTAATTTTTTAACCCCTCTTTTTTATGAATTCTAAAAAGCATAATTCAAAAAATGTAACATAAAAATGTTTTTTAATGTTAGAATAAATTTAATTTTGTTGTATTTATTTCATTTAATTACCCTAAAAGCACACTTGGACTTTATATATTTTTCTTTAATATTTGAATTAATTATTATAACATATTTCTCAGAAATTTGTATATAGTGTGCCTACAATTATTTGTAGGATTTTAAATGCGCCCGACTTCAAAAAGTTTGAGAACCACTGCACTAGAGGCGGAAAATCGCTTTACTTCACACAGATAAATATCATGGCATTATTTCTACCAAATAAAAAATTAGGGCTCTTCTCTTCGTTACTTACATAAAAGTTTTTTTGTTTTTGTTTTTTTAAGATGGAGAAAAATGTTCACGAATGCTAAGGGATTGTTAAAGGTCCTCTCTTAGAATGAGTGTTTTAACACTTTCTTGAAAAAGAAGTGTATGATAAACGTGTGAAGCTATTTTGAAGCACCCTTTTGGAGCTAAGTAGGGTCTTCACTTCCAGAAATCACCGTCAAATGAAAACTTAGCCCACAGACGGGGATAGATGTGAATTGCTTGGGTCAAATCTAGGGAACGTCCCAAAGAGGTCGGTGGTAAGTGAGTATCTCATGGTCTTATAGGACACAATTTCAGTCTAAAAAATTTATTTTTCTTATGGATGTCTAGTTGATCTAGCCCATATATTGAAAATAATGATTTTCTTTATTTTTTGGTACCAAATTAATCTGACACTTAGTATCCACACACATGTAGGTCTGCTCACCTTTCTCTTCTGTTCTTCTCCTCTTGTTCCTTCATAATTCTTATGCCAACAATTCTGCTTTAATTCCTGTATGTTTATTAAGTTTTTATGCTTTTTAGTGAGAGAGAGAGAGAGAGAGAGAAGGACAGACAGGGACAGAAAAGGAAGAGAGATGAGAAGCATCAAGTTGTAGTTGCAGCACCTTAGTTTTTTATTGATTGCTTTCTCATATGTGCCCCGACTAGGGGGCTCTAGCTGAGCCAGTGACTCCTTACTCAAGCCAGCAACCTTGGGCTCAAGCCAGCGACCATGGGATCATGTCTATGATCCCATACTCAAGCCAGCGACCCCACACTCAAGCTGGTGAGCCTGCACTCAAGCTGGGGACCTCAGGGTTTTGAACTTGGGTCCTCCACATCCCAAGCCATTGCTCTATTCACTGCTCTACCACCTGGTCAGGCAAGACTAATTGATTTTTAAACCAATCACTTGCTTTAAACCCACCCAGCACTCCAGAAATAAACAAACGTGGTTGGGAAGAATTATTCTTTATTTTTCTTTTATACCCTGCCAGATTCTTTTCTGCCATTGTTTGTTTATCATTTTTGCAGCTAAATTTATGAGAAAGACCTATAATTTTCTTTTCTACTAATTTATTTTCCTTGTCAGATCTTGATCAAAGGTATGCCAACTTTACATGAAACAGGTTGTAGAGTACTTAATCTATAATTTTCTAGTCCTTGAAACAAGATTGGTGATTTTGTTCCTTAAATTGGCAACAGAATTCACTAGTCAGACCATCTGGACCTGGAAGTTTCTTTGTTGGAAGATTTGTAATTACAGTTTTTCAATTTCTCCCATGATTATAAGGTTTCACATTTCTATTGTTGGCTGTATTTTCTTATTGCTTGTTCATTTCACCTAAATTTTCAAATGTATTGGCTGTAGGATTATTTTAATTTCTTTCTATGATATTTGTAGTATTCCTGTGATACTATGTTTAAAAAATCAGGTCCTGGAAAGATAGCCCAGTTGGTTAGGACATTGCCCCAACATGCCAAGGTTGTGGGTTTGACTCCTGGTCAGGGCACATACAAGAAAAAATACCAATGAATGCATGAATAAGTGGAACAAGAAACTGATGTTTCTCTCTTTCTATCTCTTTCTTCTTCTCTCTCTAGAATCAATAAATAAAAATTAAAATGGAATCATGATGAGCTTTGTGATTATTTCATTTTTATTTCTTCTGCTATATATTTTTCTTGATCATCTCACTGGGGATTTACCAATGTTTTCAGTCGTTCTAAGAATTAAAGTATAGGCTTTTCAATCTTGTTTACTGTACACTTGCTTTCTAATTTATTGATTTCTACACTGGTCTTTATTATTTCCAACTTTCTTCTTTTTTGGGGAGGCAACTTTCTGCTTTTTTAAAACTTCTTGTGAAGGGCTCCTTCATTCAGATTCTTTTCTTTTTGATAAAATTTCCTCTGGATCTCACATGTATTTTTTTTTTTTTTTTTACAGGGATAGAGAGAGAGAGTCAGAGAGAAGGATAGATAGGGACAGATACAGGAACGGAGAGAGATGAGAAGCATCAATCATTAGTTTTTTTGTTGCCATTGTGACACCATAGTTGTTTATTGATTGCTTTCTCACATGTGCCTTGACCGTGGGCCTTCAGCAGACTGAGCCACCCCTTGCTGGAGCCAGCGACCTTGAGTCCAAGCTGGCGAGCTTTTACTCAAGCCAGATGGGCCTGTGCTCAAGCTGGCAAGCTCGGGGTCTTGAACCTGGGTCTTCCGCATCCCAGTCCGATGCTCTATCCACTGCGCTACTGCCTGGTCAGGCTGGATCTCACATGTTATGAGATATAATTTTTATTTGTTGGTTCATGTTAGAGAGCAGAAAGAGAGAGAGAGGAGGAGGAGCAGAAGCATCCACTCCCCTATGTGCCTTGACCGCGGAAGCCCAGGGTTTCGAACTGGTGACCTCAGTGTTCCAGGTCGACATTTTATCCACTAAACCACCACAGGTCAGGCTGAGATATAATTTTATCCTTAAAATTATTTTCAAGTTGTTTCCAAGAGAGTCCGTTGGGATTTCTTTTTCTGATCTATTGAGATGGATATTTTAAGATTTCATATGTGAGTTTTCTAGTTATGTACGTAATTGATTTAAAAAAAATAATTTATTTAGCTCAGTTGCATTGTGTTCAGAAAACCTATTCTGTGTTTTCAGATTTATGAAATTATGGTCCAGTGTATGTCCATTTTGTTACACTATTCTGATTGCATGGGTATCCTGTAGTTAAGGAGTGCAGCTTACCTATAGGTTAACTTCTCACACCCGAGACTAATATAATAATGTAGGTCAACTGGAACTGAGACATTAAAATGATGTAACAATGAAAAGAGATATACCTGTTAACACTTATTTACTAATATTGTTGTTTGAAGGTTTTCTATCCCACCTTTACTTGTACCTGGTATGATTGGCTAATCGGTTACGGGGCTGCTTGTGAGCACGCCCCATTGTGGAGGTGGTGAATCTTCTCATAATTCTGTTAATATTTTCTTCGATCACTTAAAACTATATGATAAGGTACCTTGAAATCTAGAATTGAGGCACCTTTTCTGGTATAAAATTGGATCTCAGGTGCTTGTCTTTACATACAGTCGTTCCATATTTTTACACCTGAGATAAAATCTCTCATAACTACTATATATGTTTTTTTTCTTTTAATTTCTTTCTAGTCTGAAAATCTTTGATGTTTGATGCAAGTGTTTAATCAATTTAAAAATGCATTTGCATATGGGCTTGCATACTGTTTTTCTGTTTATTATCCATTCACTTTTTTTCTTTCTTGCCTTCTTTTGGAGTGTTCTTTTTAACGTTCCCTATTTTCTGTTTTCTTGGGAGCTTTTTGTTATTTCATTCTCCTTTTTATTTCTAGCCTAGAGATTGACACAGATCTTTGATGTATACATGTCCAATGCTAATCATTAATTAATCAATATCTACTCTACCATGATCCCATGACCATTAAACCCGAACTATCATGAAAAGCAGACGAGACTTTGCAGATGTCCAATTGACTGGGACCACCAACAGCCACCAAGAGCTGCCCCGAATATAAATGAAAATGGGTCAGAACACACAGAGGTCCAGAACCTCCGGACATGTTGCTTTTAAATTCAGATACCAGGTCCTGTCCGGTATTGCTCGATGGCTACCTGTGTTTCTCTTGATGAAAATATGATTCATAGAACCATCGTCACAAAGACTTCTGGGCAACTCAACATCCACAGAAAGAAGGTGTTTTTTATTCCCACCGTTGGGGGTAGGGGTTCCCCTTATTTAGTTAAGCAAGCGATTTTAGGATTTTGACTGTTCTAGACACTGTGCCATGCCCAACAGACAGAAACATGAGTGGCAGAGGGTATATGCCCACGGAGCTCAGACAGTCATCAGAAGGGTCAGGCATCTAGTGAATGATGCCGGCGGACCTTGGTTAGTATGTACAGGATAGATGGGAGTGTAAGGTGGTAAATAACCCACAAGGAGGGTCTCTGAGCTCAGAGAGGGTGAGAAAGGAACCCGGTGACCAACAGCAGAAGCTGGAATGGAGATGACAGAGGGGAGGGACAGAGGAGACGGCCCCTCGTCTTAGGTCCTGTTGTGAATGGAGAGTTCTGTAGACTGGGGCGTGTGTTACACACAGGGCTTGTGTGATGAGTGATGAGCCTGGAGTCACCCAAGCGCAATTAAGATCTTGTCTAATAGGAAGAGGAAGGCATTCATAGGGCCGGTGGAGGAATCCCATGGCTATATCATGAGATTTAGCCCCCTCCCGTTGGCTGCCAGAGGGATAACAGGTTTGAGGGCTGTGCTGGAGTTCTGGAGTCTCAGACTCGTTTTTAAATCAATCATCACAGCCCTGGCAACAGTCCCCAAGTCCCCAAAGTGGGGTGATGTGGCCTCCCGCCACACAGTGGGATCAGAATGGGGGACACAGGTGATATTATTCCTTTCCTGGGCACTTGATCTCAACAAACACAGAACAGAAAAGGCAGAGCAGGTGTTGGTGTTTTGTTTTGTTTTTTTCTTCAAAAAGTGATAAGCAGCTTCAAGAACAGTTGGATGCTGAAGTATGACCCACAGTGGAGAAGCCAGCTTCAGGACATGGGGGAAGGGACCATGACAGGAACAGGAACAGGGGCGGAAAGAATATAGTTCTTGGTGAGGCAATGACACGTAGGAAAGAGAGACACTATCTCAGGCAGCGCGTTGCCTCCGACGGGGAGACAAAGCCAGAAGAAGGGACGATGCCATAACCGGACAGCAACCCTCCAGAGCGCGTCTCCACTCGGGATTTAGACACTCTCCCCCTGGCCAAACGCAGAAGTCCCTCCTGCGCGTCTCCCTGCATATTAATTTGCACCCACCTGGGCTACTTTGGGTCTTTAGGAGAAACACAAACAGATGGTACTGAGCGGAAGAAAATCACACACCAGACGGGAGTATACATTACAAAGTCAACATTTCCTTTCAAGGCCCTCTCTCTCCCTCTCTCTTCCACGTAGATCGTTTGCTGGCTCCCCCCTCCCCATTCATCGTTTCTGGGGGCTTCCCAAAAAAGTCGTCGGGTAAGAAACTTTTTTTTCCACACATGCATACGAGGCCGATGTCTTTGAACATCTTTGCTTCCATGTGTGGAAATGAACTCGTTCTCAAGAGCAGAATCATCACGTCGGAAATGGTGAGTTGTACATTTTTTTTTTAATTTTTATTTTATTCATTTTAGAGAGGAGACACAGAGTGAGAGAGAGAGAGAGAGAGACAAAGAGAGAAAGGGGGGAGGAGCTGGAAGCATCAACTCCCATATGTGCCTTGACCAGACCAGTGCAGGGTTTTGAACTGGCGACCTCAGTGTTCCCAGGTCGACGCTTTATCCACTGCGCCACCACAGGTCAGGCTAAGTTGTACATTTTTAATGGCTTTCACAAAATCTTTTTCTCCCCCCCAAAAAAATGGTGTCCAATTTTTTCTCCTCTCCACAAGCTCGTTCATATATGTATTTATTTGTGTATATATATATGCCATTTTATTAGGTATAAAGTAGTAATATTTCATTGCGATTTAATTTGCATTTCTCTCCTGATTATTGCTCATACACATTTGTTTGCATGTATTGAACAGGCCATTTATATATATTATATATATAATATATATATTATACATATATTTTTTTTATTTTTTGATAAAGTGGCTTACATCTTTCGCTCATTGGTTTTCGGGCTGTTGGCTCTCTTGCTGGATTCAGCATTCCTGTCGACCTGCCTCACACAAGTTTTCATCATCTGTGTTTTGTAAACAGTGCCTCTCAGTTGCTGGTTTTTATTTTGATTCCCTGAACAGTATGTGTTGTAGAGCAGAACGTTTTAAAATGTTGATGCTCTCTATATCATCGCTTTATCGTTCTCGTGGTTTATGGTTTTGATGGGTTGGTGAAGACACCTTTGACTCATCCCATATCAGGTCTGTGGTCCATGCAATTTTAATCTAGGGGGTGCAAACTAGTGAGGTGTGGGCAAAAGGTGTAGTGTGTGTGTGAGTGTGTGTGTCTTTATTGATGTCCAATTGTTTCAGGACCATTTTTGAGAATTCTAACTTGTTATCCTCTTCCGAAAAGCATTGACCATATTATTTATTTATTTATTTACTTAATTCAATGAGAGGAGGGGAGGCAGAGACAGACTCCTGCAGGCACCCCAACTAGGATCCACCTGGCAAATCCACTAAGGTGTGATGCTCTGCCCATCTGGGGTGTTTCTCTGTTGCTCAGCAACGGAGCTCTTCTGAGTGCCAGAGGCAGAGGCTATGGAGCCATCCTCAGTACCCAAGGCCAACTAGCTCCAATTGAGCCATGGCTGCAGGAGGAGAGAAGAAGAGAGAGAGAGAGAGAAGCGCAAGGGGGAAGGGTATAGAAGCAGATGGGTGCTTCTCCTGTGTGCCCTGATTGAACCCAGGACATCCACACACCAGGCTGGTGCTCTACCACTGAAACAACCAGCCAGCACTGACCATATATTTATATGTGGATTTATTTCTGGATTTTACTGCTGTATTTCTTTGTTCTTGTTGTCCTATCAGTTCACCAATGCCACACTGTCTTGATGAACGTAGCTGTTTGGTAAGCTTTCAAATCAGACAGTGAGAGTCTTCCAGACACATTCTTTGTTTTCAAAAGCTATTCCTGTCCCTTTTACTTTCCATATGAACTTCACACTGGTGTGTTATCATATTGGAGGTTGGGATACTTCACACCACTAACCGTAGGGGATGTTGGGTGACTTTCTTAGCCTAGGTTCTCTGAACTTCCATTTCTTTACTTTGAATGCATTAGTACAAAAAGAAAATATGCTCTCCTATAACCAAACATGTTGATCATGAAGATGGTTTCTCTATTGTGAAACATCTCAAATGTACAGGAGAGTTGAAATAATTATGTGGAAGAAAGATACACTTCAGCATCAATTCCAGAGTTGGCGCATTTAATTTATTCTGTATAAAGCTGGTATTAAGTATTTTAGGCTTTGCAAGTTATACAGCCTCTATCTCAACTACCCAGACCTTGCTTCCGTGGTTTAAAATGAGCCACAGACAACATGTGACTGAGTGACCGTGGCCATGGTCCAACTGAAATTTCATAGAATGTTCACATGCCAGCAAATGTCATTCTTCTTCTCGTTTTGTTTTTAACTGTTGGAAAAAGTAAAATCCATTCTTAGATGATGGACAGAAGCAGGCAGTGGTCCAGAACTGACTTAAGGGCTGGAGTTCGCAGAATCCTTGCTCCAAACAGATTTAACACTCGTTGGTACCTTGGATATTTTTTTCTTATGCAAATCATTTGAATTTAAAAAAATGATAGCTCTTCAACTCTAAATATTTCAGCACACATCTCCTCAGGATAAGGACACTCTTCTGCCCAATTACAATACCCTCATCATCCCTAAGAAAATTAATGACAGCTCTTGGATATTACCACATTTCTGGACATATTGCATCTGACTCATTGTCCTTAAGAGGTCTTTTCCCCTGCCGCCCTCCTCGACCCCCCGCCCCATGAGCTCAATTCAAAGTTCATTTGTGACATTGGACTTTGATGAGCATCTATCTCTATTAATGTAGACTAGTCCATGCTTTTCTCCTCTATCATTTTTATTTTTGCCAAGTCTGGGAACAGTGGTCTTGTACAGTGTCCAAGGATTTGTAAATTCCTCTTCTGCATCGTTACACAGTTGATACTCAGTGGTGCCCTGAGACATACCCAGGCAGAATCCCAACCAATGTCTGCTCAAGTGTTATACATACTTGTTTACTTTCTTTTTAAATTAAAAAAAAATTTTTTTTAACTTTCCACACTCATCAAGATTGGCTGCAGTGTTTGACTTGCTTTTAATTATAGCAATCCCAATGCCCTGATCACTAGCACTGTCCCCAGGATGTGGGCTTTTTTTTGCCCCCTTGATGTTATTGTTGCTGGGATTCCACAGCTTTGTACACGCGTGAAACCTGCTCACGATGCTAGAGGTCAACACCGGCCAGTTTTCAAGACTTCTCCCCCATGGCTGGCCAGCCAACCTTGTGGTGAAGAACTGCCTGTTGGCATGGCCCCAGGGAAACCTGAGTCCCCCTGACAATGTCCTGGGGGGGGGAAATTGTCCTTGTAGGAGACCCCAGCAGAGTAAGTCATTTGAGTTCTACAGAATAGTGTTTTCTGGTGAAATTCAAATCTTCCCCAGAAAGAACTGGTTCCCAGAAGCCTGTTCTTCTATGTTCCTCCTTCTCGGACTTCCTGCCTCCCTATCCTGAGCCCCTGTTTTGGTCAATGTGGGTTGCTATAGCAAATACGCCATAGACTGGTGTGTGTGTGTGTGTAGCAAGGGTGTCAACAGCAAACATTCATCTCTCAGAGTTCTGGAGGCTGAAGTCCAAGGTCAAGGTTGTGTCTGGTGAGAGAGCTGCTTCCCAGTTGGTGAATGGCCATTTTCTTTTTGTAAACTCACAGGGCAGAGAGAGAGGAGGCAAACTCTCTTCTTTCTTTCTCTCTCTCTTTTAGATTTTAGAGAAAGGAGGGGGGGGCAATAGGAATGGGAAGCATCAACTTGTTGCTTCTCATATGTCCCTTGAGCAGGCAAGCCCAGGGTTTCGAACTGGCCACCTTAGTATTCCAGATTGACATTTTATATACACTCTCTCTTTTTATAAGGACCCCGATCCCAACATGAGAGTTCCACCTTCATGACCTAGGTACCATTGCATCAGGGATCAGGGTTTCAACATGTGGGGCAAAGGAGAGCATGAACATGCAGTCCACAATGATCCCCAAATTCAGAGTGCCTACTGACTGATCTGCATGGGATTGATTATACTGGGGAAGAAAATTTTTGCTGCATCCACAAAAACACGTGTTCTTACCTAATTCGAGTGTGATGATCTCAAATCTGACATTAGTTTTTCTCCGGAAGCTATAGTTTTTTTGCAATTCAAGATTTTAGGTGTTCATCTTATTGTAAAATTTTCAATATTTAGTTTAACATAATGAAGTAGAATGTCTTCTTGGGCATCATCTTTGTGAAAATATAATAATTTATATAATGCAGTAAATACCCTAATACACTAAAAGATATGATTGCATCAGCATTTGTCTACAATTTCAAAATAGGACATATTAAAACACTTATTTTAATCATAAAATTTGTGCAAAACTTATTTAAATTCTATTCAGGCAAAAATTTGTGTTTGTAGCTCTTGCGTTTGTGCTCTATACTTGTTGAGGACAATCTCGTTTGATGCTCCAGAAGTAGTCTGCCATCATATTTCTGCCCCATCACCCCTGATAATGCTCTTCCATCATCTTCAGCTCTTGATGAAAGCATTCTCCCTGCTCATCACCAACAGCTCCAAGATTTTCGGGAAACTTATCAAGGTGACTGCTCAGGAAGTGAATCTTAACGGTCATGGTACATCCAATGTCACGGAAAGCCAACAGCATCCTTTGAACTAAAAGTTTATAGTTTTCTGCTTTTTTGTTGCCAAGGAAGTTCTTTGTAACTGCCACAAAAGACTGCCATGCTGCTTTCTCCTCCTCATTCATCTTCCTGGCAAATTCTTTGTCACATATGAGGGTTCGAATTTGAGGTCCATCGAATACACCTGCTTTTATCTTCTCAAAAGACAAGGCAGGAAAAGCAGAAATAATATGTTGAAAGCATTCACTTTCTCTATTCAAAGCCTGAACAAACTGCTTTGTTAAGCCAAGTTTGATGTGAAGTGGGGGGAAAATGATCCTGTCTCAATTAACTGCAGGTTCATTCACAATATTTTGCATCCCTATTTCCAGAGCTTCACGTTTTGGCCGCTCCTTCTGTGTCCAGTGTTTCTCCCAACCTCGGCTGTTCCACAAACACAGAAAGCAAGGATACTTCTTGAAACCTCTCTGTTGTCCTAGCAGGAAATTTATCGTTTTATGATCCACACAGATGATCCAGTTATGCTCCTCATACTTCAGAAAGTCGAGGATAATTTTTATGTCATTATAATCTTCTTGCAGGTGAGTTGAATAACCAATTGGAACCATTGCATAAACATTACCGTTGTGTAGGAGAACATATTTCAAACTCCGTTTAGAGCTATCAAGAAATAGCCACCATTCTGTTGAACTGTAAGTGGTAAAACCCAGCTGACTGAAAAAACTACTGATATTATGATAGTAAACAAAGTGTTTGTCTTTGGAAAAAAGTCCACAAAACTTTGTTCATGCTTCCTGAAATGGCATACTTTAGCTGACTGGTGAAGTACATTTTTTTCTTGAAGCCTGGAGGCTAATAACTCAGCTGCTTTCTTTGATAGGCCCAAATCTCTCACAAAGTCATTCAATTCAGGTTGGCTAAACTGCTGAGGGGTTAATGACTGCTTGGCATTAGAAGAAGACCCTTTCGTTTCTACAACCATTTCCTCATGCATCATATCAAAATATACTTGATCACCATGTTCACCTTCTTTATCCTTAGAAGAAATAAAACCATTGAAAACTGGAACCGGAAGTGTCTCAGAGTGTGGGATAGGTCGTGTTGCTGAAGGAATATTAGGATATGTGATCATATGCTGTTTTTTCTTGCCGATGCCCTTTGTATGAATCAGACAGAAATAACAGTCACTGCTGTGGTCCTTAGGTTCACACCAAACCATGGCAATACCAAAAGGCATTCCTTTGTGTTTTCCTTTTGTCCAGTCATGAAGCATTTCCTCACAATTATGACACACAGTATGAGGAACCCTATTCTTGTCTTGATCACCAAGGGGAACTTGAAAATAGGCAATATATGCACATGTCACAAATGATGAAATATTGTACCTTTGACATTGAAGTGTGTAACAGCCACATATATAACAGAAGGTGTCAGGACTCTTCTTACATTTACGCCTACTCGAAGAAGCCATGATTCAATCTTAAAACAAAATAAGAGGGTGTTTTTATCAGATAATAATTTTTTTACATTTAAAAACAACTACAGCCTGACCAGGCGGTGGTGCAGTGCATGGGGCATTGAACTGGGATGCGAAGGACCCAGGTTCGGGACCCCGAGGTTGCCAGCTTGAGCGTAGGCCCATCTGGCTTGAGCAAAAGCTTGCCAGCTTGGACCCAAGGTCGCTGGCTCCAGCAAGGGGTTGCTCAGTCTGCTGAAGGCCCGCGGTCAAGGCACATGTGCAAAAGCGATCAATAAACAACTAGGGTGTTGCAATGAAAAACTGATGATTGATGCTTCTCGTCTCTCTCCATTCCTGTCTGTCTGTCCCTCTCTCTGACTCTCTCTCTGTCCCTGTAAAAAAAAATTAAATAAAAATAAAAACAACTACAATTATGTCAAAGTGATGTTTGTAAAACATTAATTGCCTTGTGGTTATGTTCAATCCAAGAGTCGTTGCCCTTTAACTCCAATTTAAAAACCAATGCATGCCATTAACTGTAACAAAAAATATTAAAATTGTATAAAAACTAGAGCATGCACCAAAGAATGGATTTCAGATTTGGAATCAGTGATGCAGAAATATATAGAAAAAGTTCTAAAACCTCATGCAACAGAAAATGAAAAACAAATTATTTCCCAGTGTTACTCTTTGTCGTATAATGAGAGGCAGCCTTGGTGGAGACGTTTCTGCCCCCAAGGGTCAACTCCTTTCCTGTTTTTATCAACCGCAGGAAGTAGGAACTCTTGTCAGCCCTGCTTTTCAGATTGGAAGAATAAAAAAAAATACAAAACATGGCGGGGACAGAATAAGTCACCTTTCTGAGTATGGTGTGGGTACCCAATGCAGGTGGATGCATAGCCTTCCCGGTGAACTTCTCCCAGGCTGGGGTGCAGCGGGGGCACCCATCCATACAAACAGATGCATCAGAGGGGTCCCAACCTCACGGAGCTTGTTAGAGGAGGGGACTCTAACCAACATCACAAAGCTTACCAGCCATTAGGAACCTGCCCCCCAAATTAATTAAATGGATAGTAGAGGGAAAAAAAGAAAGAAAAAATGGTGGTAATAAATGTTATTTTTTAGTCTCCTGGTTTGAAGAAAGGCGCGTTGTCAAGTCTAATTAATTTTACCTCCACCATGGCCAGTGCTGGTGACTCAGAGGTCAAGGTGCAGAATGACGGGGTGCTGCAAGGCTTCGTATGTATGTGTATACAAGGTTACCAGTCATCCTCTTTCAGGGAGGACAGTCCTTCTTTGTAAGTTCCATCCTCCCTCGAAAGTGTCCTCCTTTTTGATATTGGAAGATTCATCTGCAAATGTTTGTATTCCATCAATGCAGAGTCGATCCATGGCGTGTCATGTGATGTATTTGTATCTAAATGAGTACTTTTTTCTTACAATGATTATTAAAGATGAATAGGCATGTAAGCAGAATGACAATATAAAATATTACAAATGTTTTTATTATGCGCTGATCATATTATAGCATATTACTTACTGTTGCAGTGAATAAAATGTTTCGTTTATTGACGATATTGTTTTCTTCCATTTATTTTTGTCCTCCTTCTCATTGTAAAATAGTTGGTCTGAGCAACCTTAATATATAGGGACCAGAAGGCTGAGCGCAGACCCCACCCCACTGAGCTCACTTTGTAAGCACCCCCTCCATACAGGGAAGTGCTAATTTACTTAGAGACAGGCTGATGCGCTAATTATGAAGCCCTCTTACCTCCTCGTTAGAGGGACTCCCCTGGGAATTTCCCTATCCCATTCACATTGTGCTAATTACAAGTCTCATCCTAAAGTGTCGCAGACGGTGACGGTGACGAGAGAGACAGGCTGCCCGGGTGGGGATCCAGACTTAGGGACAACTGACCGTGCGACTGAGCTTCTGCGAGCCTCAGACCCTTTCCTGGGACAATGGGGACAGTTCTGGCTCTCCCTAGTCTGCAGGCTAGAAAGAATAAAGAAAGGGGGCCAATTTCCTTCCCACCCCCACCCCCACCATGGGGCTACTATGGTGAGTCCGCTGTGTCTGTGGCTCGTGGGCGTTCAATCACTCCACTCACCTGCATCCGGACATTTCACCCCTCCCCGAGGATGTCCTGTCAGGGACTGTCTGGGGTCTGCATTTTTGTTGTTGCTGTTAACCAGCACTCCAGGGGGTCCCAAAGACTTCTCCTCTTTGAGAAGGAAGGACTTTTATGCCGTTTGGTTTGAGGAGTGAGGTCGTGACCCAGAGAAGCACTTGCAATGGTCCCGATTGCTGGTTCACAGGGCTGCAATGCTGGCAGTGACACCCAGGAGGCCGGGGACAGGCCCCCTACCCCCAGGATGTTGGGCGGGGAGCTCTTGCCGAGAGTTAAGAGTCGACTTGGGAAGACGTTGGGTGAACATCGGCTATCGCCAGAGAAGGGGATTTTCAGAAGATGCCACCTGCACTGGGGGCAGGTTCGGTAATCACAAAGCGGTCACTGAGGCCGAGTGGAGACCATCTCAACACCAGAAGGGAGGAGACCTTGTTGGGTGTGCTGGGTCAAGGGCTAGTTACCAACAGTATTGCTTTAAACCTCACCGCAGTGTTCTTGACCAAGTGGATTTTGTCATTTCCCATTTATAGATACACAGAGGAGATGAGAGAGAAAGAGAGAGAAGCATCAGCTGGGGGTCGAATCTGCGACCTCTGCTGAACTGGGCTGACATCCTATCCACTAAGCCTCCTGCCCCCCACCCACCCACCCACCCACCCACACACAGGGCCAAACCGTGCCTATATTTAGAGGAGAAGGATACAGCAGTCAGCCACGCAGGTGGAGTGTGGCCATTTGAAACCAAGGACATTTCATTTGTCGGAACAACGTGCTTTTTATAGTCAAAAATACCCCCTCCTTTTTTTTTTTTTAAATGCAGACCTTGTCCCTAGGCTTATAAAACACAATCTCCATTCTTTGAGTTACAGGGAACATTTAGTTTATTGCCTGTATTAGGTTATGTTATGCCCAGGCAGACAAGAATGAGGGCTCTCTGGGGAGTTGTTTCTCCCTGCCCCCTAACCTCCCCACCAATCCCCTGCTCTGTGAGGTCTGGCTTTGGACAGAGAGGCCTCTCTCCTGGAGAAACAGTGACCTGTGATCTCGCCCAGGTGCTATAGCATTTTAGTGACTGTCCCCATTTTTGTCGGGTGCAAGAGGCGTTTTTATTTTTTTTTAAAGAGCACAGCCCACGAGGCTTCCCACTGGCACTGCCAGGGTGGGACCTGGGATCTGCGTCTCACGTCTCAGTCCACGGTACACAGCAACGGGTCATAGAGTCTGCAAGGCTTTGCCACTCATGTAGAGCCTTTCCCGTCCCAACTGAGGCCCCCACCCGGCTGAGGATCCCGTGCTAATGACTTCAAGCCAAGCCGGGAGGCTGTAGCGGTCTCCATGGTGACAATATATGCTTGGGGTTTCCTAGGAGACCATCACCTGTGTAATGGGCTTCAGAGATCCATCTGACTGCCCAAGATGCATACCGAGTTCTCCTTGTCACACCGAGTCACGCCCAGAACCTCCAAGTTAAAATTTCATTTGTCCAACAATTCTTTCTCCCCACCCCCATGGCCCCAAAAGATGAGATATTCCAAAGGAGAGACAGAAGCCTGAAAGGAAAGAAAGAAAGAAAGAGAGAGAGAGAGAGAGAGAGAGAGAGAGAGAGAGGAAAAGAAAGAGAGAAAGAAGGAGGCAGGGAGAGAGAGAGAGAGAGAGGAAGGAAGGAAGGAAGGAAGGAAGGAAGGAAGGAAGGAAGGAAAAGAAGTAGAGAGAGAGAAAGAAAGAGAGAGAGAGAAAGAAAAATACTGTTTCTTGGACTGTGTTATATGTGATCAGAACAAGGACATTTGCTGATGCTAAATTTTAGGGACAACTTGGCCCCATGGGTTAGGTTCTCTATTTAAATGTGGTCGTTACTTCTGTTTCACCTCGGCCACTTGACCACATGGCTCTGACGGGGGCTAGATTGAAGACCACAAGAAGTCTTAAATGAATGGGACGGAAGTTGTTGGTCACCGCCCGAGCATCACAGCCACAAAGAGTTCCCTGGCAACGGCACGGAAAAGTGACCTTGTATCCAAAACATCCCCGTTATCCTAACATCCAGACACCCACCAGCAAACTAACAGACGCTGGCGTCACTGGATTGCACCTCAGGGATCCCGGGACGAGGTCAGCCCCGAAACGCCGCAGTAGGACAATCCCAGCGGTGCTGGTGGGCAAAGCTCTGTGTCCAGAAAGCCTTCCCACTAACCCACGGCAGTGACAATGGATGCATCTTGCGTGCATCCACAAGAGGGCCACATGTTATTACCGCTTTGCTGCAAAGCCACCCTGCCGCACCTGCCAAAGAGAAGCCAGGATGCCACTGGTGCTGGGGCAGACGTGGGAGGCCCAGGGCTCTCCCTGTTTGAGGCAACACCATCCAGGACTTGCTCTGAGTACCTATAACAACCGGGTATTCCGCGGGAACACAGAGTTGCTTCTCTTGTCTTTCCAAAAGAGCACTTTCTATTTGGAGAAACCACCAGGAGCCCTGGCAGTGAGAAAATGGGTGTGGCCCCTACCCAGAGGTCTGTTCTAAGCATTGGGGGAGATCAGAGAAGGGAAGGATGAATTTTGTCCATAAATTGGACAAAATGGGAGGGTGGTGTGTGTGCGTGTTTGTGTGCATGTGCGCGTGCGCGCACGTGTGTGTGTGTGTGTGTGTGTGTGTGTGTGATGAAAGAAGACCCCAGAGAAAGGGTCATAGTTGAACTAGTTGTTATGGAACAAATTTAAATGCACCCATGTCACGACTCCACAATGGTGGCTGCATTGAGTTCCGGTTGAGCAAAGGCCCTGGGGTATCGCAGTGGCTGCCACGGAAAACCCAGCATCGGACATCTAGTATCTATTTGCTTTGGTGAATCAATAACTTGGAGTGAGGCTTAGACCTTTAAAAACATCTTTCCTTTTAAATTTCTTGATTTTTCAGAGAGAGAGAGAGGGAGTGGGAGAAAGAGAGAACGAGAGAGAGAAATATCGTTTTGCTGTGCCACTTATTTTATGCATTCCTGGGTTGCTTTTCACATGTGCCCTGACTGGGGATCAAACTCATAACCTGGGTGCACCAGGATGATGCTTTATCTGATGAGCCAGTGCCTGGATGGAATCGTTCATGGAATACTCCCACCCATTAACATGGGGGGTCTTTTCCAAAACGTAGGTTCTTAGATCCAATTTGAACAAGCAAATCAGAACCTTTGTGGACGGAGCTCAGGAATCTGCATTCTGACCAGCTTGCCACGTGGTTCATAGCCCACACAAAAGCTGGGAAACCACTGATCTCCTGCCCCCTCCCCAGCAAATAAGGAAGTTATAAAAAAGCCATTATCCTGGAGGTAAGTGGTGGATGGGGAGAGATGGTGCCTATGATTGAGGCTGCACTGTTTCTTGAGTTCAATGTGGTTACGCACGAATGTTAGATTTTCCCCTTCACAACGAGGCGCACACTGGCCATTTCCTGCACGTGGGGCTATCCCCTGTCCTGGGGCCCACACAGGGTGCTGGCAACCCAGCATCACCACCTTTCCGTGAATATTTTGTGGTGTCACTCGAGCTGAAGGTGCCCAGAGAGAGCAGAAACAGCCACCGCTAATGACTGAAATGTGAATCTGAATTGTCAGGATTTGTATGCCATTAAATGTCTGTGCTAAATATAGTGCCCGGTTCTAAACAACGGCAGGAGGGCACCAGGAAGATGTATGTAAAATGGTGAGGGGAGGAACGTGCCCACCTGGCAACGACATGCTATTAACATTGAAACAAAATTTACAGACAATTTTGCGGACCTTGCACTTTGCTTCATGGTGTGTGTGTGGGGGGTGTGAGGGTGGAGGTGTGTGTGGACAGGTATATTTTAACCAAATCTATGTACCTGATAGTGGAAGCTGAAGGTTTTATTTTGGTTTTCTACTCACAGGACAATGGGCTGCAGTCACCCACTGGGCTCTCCATCTTTCCGGTGGGCAGACGGACCTTTCTAACAAAGAGACCGAGAAATTAAGCAAACAGAGAAAATGTTTAAGGCAAAACTGGCTTTGTGCCCAGTGGGGGGTGACTTGAATCTCCATTTTGCTCCCATCCATTCCACCATTCATAATTCATGGAAAAACACCTAGGTCCCAAGAAGTGAAAGTCACCAGACGCCTCTTGTGGAATAGTACTGTCCTTAGGAACACCTTTAGTGATAATGTATCTGTCTGCGGTGCCAATGTGGGAGCCACCAGCCCCAGCGAGCACCCAAAAGGTACCTGGTAGACTTGAATTTTATTTAAGGGAGATATCACTGGCCCTCCGTGGCCAGTGGCTGCTTCGTGGGTGGCCATGCTCTATGACGCCAATGATTCTAGATGGTTAAGACACTCCAGGATGAAAGAGTTTTCTCTTTCATCCCGGCTTCCAAGGTGCTCTGTTTTGAAAAGTGTAATCGAAGGAAGGCTCGAAGTGAAAAGTGGTGTAAAACACGGTTTCCCAAAGAAGTTCTTCACGAAAACAACTGACCCTCATGTATATGAATAGCAGGGTATGTTGTACACAAGAGCAGGGCTAGGGGTCATCGTCAACTCTGGGGAGTGTACCCCTGTCAGGCTGTCCTTGTGACGGCCATGTGGGGGCCACAGAGGTCACGCCTTACAGGTATTGTCACACCCTGTTGTGAAGAGAACTAAGCATGTTCCCACGCAACTCCACAGGGAGAGGACAACTCCGTCCCGTGGAAGCTTGGGCCTTATTTTCTGGACCTTGCCCGGTGTGCACAGCCCCCTTTGCTGGTTTCAATCTGTGACCTTTTTATAGCAATAAATGATAACTGAGAGTGTAATGGGTTCTTCTGAGTCCTGCGAGTTCTTCTGCGATGTCATTGAACTTGAGGGTGGTCGTCGGGACCTCTGGCACAGCAGCCTAAGGTCCTGTAGTAGGAGGAAAAAATGACATCCATCTTCCTCAAGAGCCTGTGCACTTAACGATACCCAAGGCTCCTGTTTCTGCGATTACACGGGTGCAGGGTTAAATTGTCGGATGATTACGTTTGCCCTGGCTCCTCTCAGACGATGCGTTGACGTGATGGATGACTGTCACTGGCTTCGGATACAGATCACTGGCATTTTATTTCTCCCCTTCACAGCGGTGTCTCACGCCCTCCTTATTCCTACCTGCAGATAGTTCTTGTCCCTTGACAAATAATAATAAAAAAAAAATTGAGGGAAGATCTCCCTGAAAAGGGAAGGCAAACAAACCCAAGCAAAACCATGATTGATGAGGTTTACAGAGAAAGATGACAATCTGTGACGACATCGCAGTGAGAATGTTTTGAGTCACCGGAACGCATCATAGGCATGTAGCCTGTGACAGTCTTTGGCTGATGCGGTCCTCGCCACTGATCTTGAATTTATGTAAGAGGTGGACCAGAGATGGCTCACTATTGTAGTCACCTGGTTAGTTAATGCATCATCCGATCTTACCCTTAGGGAAGATAACAATTATAAAAAAAGTTTTGCCAGGTGCACACGTAAGACTTGTCACGTTTCTGAAGCGGTCAGTTGTAAGGCTTACCTTTTGGTCTTTGAAAGGGTTTTCTCATCACCAAACCACCTTTGGGAGTAGCTGACCCTCACCCATTACCACCCCAGGAGACCTGGAAGCCATAACCTTTGTACTAACCCTGTGTTGCTTCTCTGCTTCCGGAATCAGGGTCGAAACCAAAGAGGGCATTGCCCCGGCCCTGCAAACTTCAATCTCACCCTGCCCATCCCATGGCAGGGAGGGAGCTCTCTGGGAACTGTTCTTCTCAGACATTAATTCCAGAGCAGTCATTGGGCTATGAATATTCATTCATATGATGTTACAATGACTGTTCCTAATAGTAATCTCTCTGTTGTCCTGTAAGCATAAAGGCAATACAAATCTTCTTGACTACCCTTCGGATGGAGAGTAGAGTTTTCTCTTTCATACTGCGAAAGGTTAACAGCTTCTTTTATACTCCAAGAACCGGGGAAGGGTCTATGATTTCTCCCACTGTGTTAGATACCGTGTTTGTTAGCCTCTCATTGTGTTGCGGGTGTTGACGGAAGTCAGGGGACTCCTGAGTCAGAACGGAAGGACAGGTGATTATTACTCATAGCAGTAGCAGTTGCCAGAGTCTTGGCATTTTTGTGACAATTTCTTGAGCTCCGATATTCCAGGATACGTGGCCAGAGAGCCCGATGACACAGGCAGACCCTGACCTTGAACGCCTAAATTATTACTCATGGGCAGTCAGCCTATCAGCCCTTTGTCCCAGAGAAAGAGAGAGAGAGAGAGAGATCCTATGCTCCCGTCCAAGGCTGCTCTACCATAGAAACACCCTTCAAAAGATGATCCAGAACAGAAATGACCGGCACCTTGCTCACAGGATGTGAAGGAACCTGAGACCAGTGGATAACTGTCATGTAATAAGACCTCTGTGCCCTTTCTACACCATCGTGACCCTTGGCAAATTCTTTCCAGGGGTGTGTCACTCTGGAAGGGGCTGGGACCGGGTCTGTTCAGTGGGTCTCTCATACAGCATTTGGTTATGGGACAGCCAACAGGATGCCAAGTTACAGAGTGAGGCAAACCTGCAGCGCTGACCTCAACCATGTCTCTCCCTCCCATGCCATCCAGGATTCCAGAGTTAAGAGTTGAATAAATCCCAGAACCTCTCAGGGGTACCTTAGAAAGCCAGTTGGTCTCCTCTCTAACTTTCTATGTTGACCTTTCCGCTTGGCAGTCGCATTAGATAAGAAAGAGCGGGATTTATTAGCGATTGTGCAGGCTGCCTCCTTCTTGGCCGTACCAGGAAGAAGGCGTGGTGCCTGCAGACCGGCCTTCTGCATCCTGAGTTAATATTTCTTTGAGCTGGAGGTCTGCCTTTCATGAAGACACCCGGATATATGTGCTCAGTCCCGGAAGGGGAAAGGAGACAGTGATGGTGGGTGGGCGGGTGAGGGCTCCATCTTTGCCTCTGGGTCTGTATTGAGGATTCTTCCCTTCTGAGACAAATCTTTTCAAGGGGAGCAGAATGCCTTCCATCAAAGGTACTCGGACATGCAAATGTTCAAATCCAGGTGTGTAGGACACTTGACAAAAAAGAGGGGAGCTATTTTGGGTAACATTTTAAATGTATTGTGATGAGTCAAGGTGAATCCCTCCCCACACATGCACCACCCCCACACGGCTGCATTAGCTCACGCTCATGTATGAAAAGTGGACCTCGGGACAGTTCGTTGCCGACTGGGCTCACCACTCACGCATAATGCAAGAGGAGAATTCCGGTTCCAACCCTTCTGCATTCTGCATCTACGCTCACTCACGTGCATCTCTGTTTTTGTTTTTTTTTTTCTCGTCAGAGGGGCATCGTGTGCTTGTTCCACCATAAAACTGGTGTAGAGAGAAACTTAAGCGACACAATTCTTATTATCATCCGCTCAGTTTGTTGTAGTCACAGAATGTGTGACGTGTGCTCAGGTTTCGGGGGTAGGTTTATAGTTAGTTGTGTGTGTGCTTTTTTCTTTCTCTCCTGAGAATGTTGCCCACATTTTTTTTTCTTTTTTCATAGTATGTGCTTTATCATACTTTGTGTCTATGAGATGGATGAATTCTAAATCCGTTGGGACAAAAGGTCTTTCCTACGCTTTCTGTGACACACAAAGGCTTTTTTTTAGCAGGTGTTGTCTCCATTCAGGATCATTTACATATAATGTGTGGGTGTGATGAATGTTTATGTTAAGTGATACATGCCATTTTCTTTTCTTGGAAGCTCAACTTCCATTTTCAGTTTTATTCATTCTTTCTTTCTTTCTTTCTTTCTTTCTTTCTTTCTTTCTTTCTTTCTTTCTTTCTTTCTTTCTTTCATATATTTCGTGGCAAGCTTTTCCTGAGCTCTTGCAGTGGGGCAGGCACGGTATTTCCATTGGGGAGATTGTCATACATGAGACAGGTCCAGTCCTGCCCTTACGGATGTGTTCTTAAAAATAGAGCAGGGAGGGCTCTGGCCAGTTAGCTCAGTTGGTTGGAGCATCATCTGGAAATGTCAAGATGGCCAGTTTGATCCCCAGGTCAGGACACATACAAGAACCAACTAATGAATGCATAACTAAGTGGAACAACAAATAAATGTTTCTCTCTCTCTCTCCCTCCTTCCTTTCTCTGTCTCTCTAAACTCAATCAACAAAAATATATGTAGCAGGGAGGAAATATAGAAAGAGTAAAGTTCTTCCTTACCTTTCCAGCTACCCTTCATTTCTAGAGCATGCTATACGTTCCTCCACAGGTCTTCCTTCATCAACCAAAAATCCCCTACCAGCCCTGGCCAGTTGGCTTAGTGGTAGAGCATCAGCCCAGCGTGTGGAAGTCCCAGGTTTGATTCCCAGTCAGGGCACACAGAAGAAGCACCCATCTGCTCCTCCACCCTTCCCCCTCTCCTCTCCTTCCTCTCTATCTCTCTCTTCCCCTCCCGCAGCCAAAGCTCCATGGGAGCAAAGTTGGCCTGGGCACTGAGGACGGCTCCATGGCCTCTGCCTCAGGCACTAGAATGGCTCTGGTTGCAATGGAGCAACACCCGAGATGGGCAGAGCATCACCCTCTGGTGAGCATGCTGGGTGGATCCCTGTTGGGCACATGCTGGAGTCTGTCTCTCTCTCTCTGCTTCTCACTTTGAAAAAAAAAAAAAGAATCCTTTATCAAGAACTCCCTGCCCATCAGAGTTTGTGTCTCCCAGTCTCAGTGAGCCAACAGTAAGTACCTAGTAAGAATTAGCTGTGGTCCTCTAATCTGTTTTGTGTTACACTATAGGTCGTTGGTTCTTCATGGTGATGCTCATGAGAGTGACCAGGGACACGTTGAAATCCACACTTGTCCAGGTCAAACCCCAGACCAAATGTGTCAGGTTCTCTGGAGCTGGGGACAAGGCAAGACTATGGAAGACAGAAACAAAAACACATCCAAATGATCTCCCTGGGTGATTATAACTTAGGTCCATGATTAAGATGGCTCAATCACGTTAACAGGACAAAGTCCAACACCCACGTAGCCCATTCAGCTTGAACAGAGACAATTGAACCCACTGCATCTTCAAAAGCCCCTTCCACCAGAGCCAACAATGAGTGTCATTTGTCACGAGGCAGAATGAAAAAATACCGTTGGTTACCATTCCGGGAAGACACCTGACTTCAAGTACAGCTCTTCCCCAATGGCAGGTTGGAATTCTTTTGATGTATAAAGCTCATCTAAGCTACCATTTTATGGGGTTGGCATTAGAAGCATGTGTCAGGTTTTGGAGGTCAGAGCCAAATGTCTGGGCAGAAGTGAGGGTTACAAAGAAACCAGGAATAATAGGAGGATGGGGATGTGTCTGGTCAGGCATTTGGGGACATAGAATCAGGATCTGGAGGATCAGCTCTAGGTGAGACAGGAAAGCAGGGTGTGTGAAAACCAATACCGTAAGACCCCGACTCAACCTGAGATCCGGGAAGAGCTGTAGGTGTGTCATGAAGCTCTAGGCAGCAAACATGTAAACATTTAACAGGGAGGTAAGAGGAGGGGCAGTTGTAGAAGACCGGACCCCTCCCCCTTCCTCCAGGAACAATGGGCTTTGAGAGTGGAGTTGTCACCTTAACTCTAGGATGCCTAGTTCCTTTTGCATTTCAAATACCCTTTTTTTTTACTTTTCTGAAGTGAGAAGCAGGGAGGCAGAGAGACAGACTCCCTCATGTGCCCGACCGGGATCCACCGGGCATGCCCACCAGGGGGCGATGCTCTGCCCATCTGGGGCATTGCTCCACTGCAACCAGAGCCATTCTAGCATCTGAGGCGGAGGCCATGGAGCCATCCTCAGCGCATGGAGTCTTGGCTGTGGGAAAGGAAGAAAGAGATAGAGAGAAAAGAGAGGGGGAAGGGAGAAGAAGCAGATGGGTGCCTCTCCTGTGTGCCCTAGCAGGAAATCAAACCCAGGACTTCCACACACCGGGCCAATGCTCTACCCCTGAGCCAACTGGCCAGGGCCTCAAATACCCATTTTTTTAGTTTATGTCCCAACTATTGCATGGGACCTGTTTCCCGGATTGGGGAGTGTATGGGACAGGAGGAACTGTTCAGCTAATTCACTCCTTATGGCCAATTCTTTTTTTTTTTCTTTTTGCAGAGACTACATCTTCTTGTGTGTCCCACATCCAGCTGGCTGTACCATCACTCAGTTGACTCATTAAATCAACCGAAATCCAAAATCCGATAGGAACGTGGTTAGCAACAGATGGGCCCCAACGTGTTGTCGTGGGAGTCTGCCTTCAGTTTCCCAGGGAAAGGAAGTCTAAATATGAGACTTACATCAGATCTGGCTTCCCAGCTAACCTTGACTTCAGCAATTTTTTATATTCTGAAGAATGAAATGATCCTAAAAATTCATTGGATGGATTTTGGTACTAAATTATCCATGTAGAGATATGAAGAGATTATCCCGAATGATGTACTCAGTCCTATCACCACAGTCTAGACGTTTAGACTTGAGGTCTCTTTAATCAATAGGAAAGGACAGAAATAACTTTTAACTCCCTATTGATTTAACATTAAAATGATCATCTGATCAAAGCTCTGGGGAGACTAATGCTAACCTCCTTCAGTTACTGATGGATAAATCACTAACTAGCTCCTTGGAGAAATGGTGGTACCAGGGACATGGGGAGGGACAAGGGGGAGCTCCTGTCCTGTTAAATAAGAGAGCATTCCAAGACTAATGAAGTCACATCAAAAGGACCCAGGTGGCCCGTTCTGTCATTAGGAATACATTTCATCACTGATATATGTGGGTTCAGAGAACCCAGAGAAGAGAGTGGCAGATGATAAAAAGAATGAAAGCTCACACTATTTCTTTGAAAACCAGAATTCTTTGCTTTTCTAACGATAACTGTCAGTGAGATGAGCAAAATGGAAGAAATCACAGACTTAGAAAAATCATCCCTACGACACCCCTATTCATAGGGAGTCGGGCATTTGCGTATTGCTACCGTCATCCCACATAAAGTAGTTTTAAGGAGCAAAGGGAAGGCAAAACACTTACCCTCACAAGGTAAGGTCATATTGTCATCATCCTATTCAGAGATGGGGTTAAGGTCGGTTGAGGCCCTGGGCCTCAGAAGAAAATATTAGGCCCTTTAAAAAAGAAAAACAGAGACAAGGAAAATAAAAATACACGTTAACCATATTTTTAAATAAATAAATAATATTATGTCTGGCCCTGGCTGGTTGGCTCAGCGGTAGAGTGTCGGCCCCGTGTGTGAAAGTCCTGGGTTTGATTCCCAGCCAGGGCACACAGGAGAAGCGTCCATCTGCTTCTCCACCCTTCCCCCTATCCTTTCTCTCTCTGTCTCTCTTCCCCTCCCACAGACAAGGCTCCATTGGAGCAAAGTTGGCCAGGGCCAACTTTGAATGGCTCCATGGCCTCTGCTTCAGGCGCTAGAATGGCTCCAGTTGCAACAGCAACAATCCAGATGGGCAGTGATCGCCCCTGGTGGGCATGCTGTGTGGACCCTGGTCATGTCGCCAAAGGTCATTTTTGTAATTTCAAAAGCCGTATCATGCTTTTATTTATTTATTATTATTATTTTTTAACAGGGACAGAGAGAGAGTCAGAGAGAGGGACAGATAGGGACAGACAGACAGGAATGGAGAGAGGTGAGAAGCATCAATCATTAGATTTTCATTGCCCTTGCGACACCATAGTTGTTCATTGATTGCTCTGTCACATGTGCCTTGACCGCGGGCCTTCAGCGGACCAAAGCAACCCCTTGCTGGAGCCAGCAACCTTGGGTCCAAGCTGGCGAGCCTTCGCTCAAGCCAGATGGGCCCGCGCTCAAGCTGGCGAGCTCGGGGTCTCGAACCGGGGTCCTCCGCATCCCAGTCCAACGCTCTATCCACTGCGCCACCGCCTGGTCAGGCCGTATCATGCTTTTAAATAAAGTCAGAAAAGTCAGGGTGTATACGGGAGTCTGTCTCTGCCTCTCCCTGCTTCTGACTTCAGAAAAATACAAAAAAACCAGATTTATGTAGTACTAATGTTAAAATTGCACCTATGAAACCAAACTTGGTGTCATTAGAAACAAGTGTCAAGTTGGGGTTTTGCGGGGTCCTTCGGAAGTCGGGGTCCAGGGTGCACGCCTGGTGGTCCCGCCATTAAATCTGCCTTTGTTTCTACTTCAGGTGTTAATCTCCTGTTGGTGACTAGTGGTCCACCAGATGTCCTGTGTCTGAATATGGTGCACAACACAACAGAATAATGCTGGACAATTATTATCAGTATTATTATTATTATTTTGTGTGAACATATCACATTATTAGATCTAGCTGCTAGTTTATAGAAACGGCAGGAGTTAGAGGAAGGAACTAAGGAAGATGACCGAGATGTAACCAGACCTTGAAAGTATTTTTTTCTCTCAGTTTGTGTCATGACTAAGGAAAGAAGGTAGGGTTGGCATGGCACCAAAGTAAAAGGAATAGAAGAGTCTTGACCACCCAATTCAATGCATCATCTTGGACTTGGATCCTGCCTTGAGGAAAACACACACACACACACACACACACACACAACTGTAGAAGATATTTTTCAGACCAAGGAAGAAATTTGATGTTGCATGGGATGAAATTTTTGACATAAACACAATAGGCAGTGTGCCTTTAGAACTGTCACTTACGGAATGACTCCGTTTTGGCAAAACTGTAATAATAGACATACACGTGCAAAGATAAAGATTGGGACGCATCCCCTGGGAGGCGGGGTAAACAAGGGGCACCTTTGGGTGGCACAGCCCAACATCACCTTCTTTGTTTTGCTGGATCTCTGTTTTCTGACTTTATTTAAAAGCATGATACGGCTTTTGAAAAGACAAAAATGACCTTTGGCAACAGCATGGAGGAACCTGGAGAGTATTATGCTACTAAGTGAGATAAGCCCATTGGAGAAAGACAAGGACCATGGGATCTCACGCCTATGTGGAATAGAATGAACAAAATGAACTAACAGGTGAAGTAGAGGCAGACTCCTACACAGAGAGCAGTCTGACAGCTGTTGGGAGGTTGGGGGGCAGGCAAGGGAGATGGAGAGATTGAGAAAAAAAGGGAGGAGAAAAAGAAAGGAAACAACTTCATGGACAACAGCGTAGCGTCGGGGTTGCATGGAGGTGGAGGAGGGAATGGAGGACACATGGTGATGGAGGGAGACTTGACTTGGTGTGGTAAACACACAAAACAGCGTACAGAGATGTGTTGTAGACTTAAGCCCTTGAAACCTGTAGAACGGTGTTAGCCAGCGTCACCCTAATAAAACCAATTAAAAAATGTGCAAGACAAGAAATAGGATGTGACAGAAAACAAATATCCCTGACAAACACACATCTCTACGTTTCCAAAAATCATCATTATCATTATCATCATCATAATTCTGGATTTACTTTCCAGAACTCGACGTGTTAGGCTGAGCATGCTCTCCTCAGAGGATTTTCCAGTGGCCCCTGCTCAACAAGTCACCTTTCTTCTGATTTCCCGTGGTTTCCCCACCGTGCCTGGAAGGAACCCCTTCTCTGCCCCCCCTGGAGAAAACTCTATTTTCAGGGAACTCTTGATCCGACCAGAAGCCATATTTGCGAAGAGAAGCTGGACGCTCCCCATGACGGACTCAGTCTGATGTCACATCAAAGGAAATCAGATAAAGACCGGGGCGATAGGTTTCGAGTACAGGATTAAGTCCTGATTTAAACTCCTGAAGAGGTTTAGGAAGCTTGGAGGCAACTGTAACAAAAAGCTTTGGGAAATAGGAAAGAAAAAAAAAAGGTGAGTTTCATAGGAACGGCTGTGACATTAGTAAGAGTATTCAAACCCAAAGGAGGGTTTATTAACATGGTCTAATGATAAAGGGAAACTGAGGCATGGAGAAACCGAATGGAGTCAGAGAGATGTGATAGAGTGTACACATTTTGAGATTGATGTAAAAAAATGTTAAGGAAGGTAATTTTTCTTTTCTAGTGTTTATGTACGGAGTCAGTAGTTTTGTTTTTCTAACAGAACCCCACACAGGGCTTTGCAGGGGAGGGGATATTCAACACAGATTAAATGAATCTATTCACTCCCTTGAACCGAACAAACAGTCGTTCCCCTGCTGCTTAAGAGAGCTGTTTCTGCCCCAATTTTTGAAAGAAAAACAGTGTCATTGGGCAGCGCTAATAACTAAAAAAAAAAAAAAAAAAAAAAATAGCACAGGTCTGACCTGTGGTAGTGCAGTGAATAAAGCATTGACCTGCAAAGCTGAGGTGGCCAGTTCAAAACCCCTAGGCTTGCACATGGTCAAGGCACCTACGGAAAGCAACTATGGGTTGATGCTTCCTGCTCCCCGCCTTCTCTCTCTCTCTCTCTCCCCCCGCTCTCTAAAATGAATAAGTAAAATATCTTTTAAAAAAGCAGCATGCAACACCCTTTACTTTTTAATGGGTTATTTGCTATATTGAATACCTCTTTTGGTAGCTTGTAGACAAGCAGCTGTAGCGACCTTGCTGACCACTACATCTTGTAACAGCAAGGGCTGTTACCAACTACAAGTTCACAGAGCCTTATCCACAGCCCTTGCAACCCGACACATTCAGGACTTAGCACATTTTGAACTAAGAAAGCAAGAGGGTTGTATATTACCATGGATACCGCACCCAGCTGCGTCTGAGAGAGCACCACGCCATCAGACAAGTTGGTATTTCTGCAGTGAAATACAGAGGCATCCCAAAGTAGAGCCAATGAAGTCTAAAAATAGACTTCCATTAGCTCAAGTCACCTTTTTGCTGGGCTGGGACTTTTGGGGCCAAATTTCACACATGGCTTTAGGCGTCCAGAGCCCTGAGGGTCACAGAATCGCAGAGAAGAGTTAGCACTGTGGATTGGCCCCATTCAGGAATGTGTTAAAATGTGAATTCTATTCCTTGCCTTGGCAGCTCGCGTGCGCTTATGTGCATGCAAGCGCGTGTGCGCGGGCGAACACACACACACACACACACACACACACACACACACACACACGAGACCGTTATTTTACCTCCTGAATGAAATTGTTTTAGGGCACGTTTTATTTTATTTATTTTTTAAGTGAGGGGAGGGAAGATAGCAAGACAGACTCCCACATGCCCCCTGACTGAGATCCACCCAGCAATCCCCCTGTCTGAGGCTGGTGCTCTGTCCATCTGGGGCCATGCTCACAAGTGATCTATTTTTAGTGCCTGAGGTGGTGGCACCACGAAGCTATCCTCAGTAACCGGGGCCAATATGCTTGGACTAATCAAGCCATGGCTGTGGGAGGGGAAGAGAGAGAGATAGAAGAGGGGTGGGGGGTGGAGAAGCAGATGGGTGCTTCTTCTGTGTGCCCTGACAGGAAGTCGAACCCAGATCATCCACATAGAATACGTTTTACACATCGCCTTTGCCACAATAGTAAACAGATATTTCCGATTTAATTTTAGCAGGGTAGGTCTTGACAGGCACCCCAACAACGTCTCTGGGGGAACACCAGGGGAGGAAGTCAGGTAACAATCCAGTTATGGTATTGGAACTTTGTGGTGGGGAAGAGGCGTTGGTGACACTTATTACTCATAGGTCACGAAGAATGATTCATGTTGTCAGGAGCAAAAGAAATGGTTGATATCAAGGGAACTTTTCAAGAACGTGGTGGGCATGGTGGTGGTGGGGTGGTGGACCAGACAAGACAGCTTAATGCTTTTAAGGTTTGAATATTTGTTTACTTCAAGAATACAGACATGCTTCTCAGGACCTTGGGCTTATGCAGACAATGACCATTGCCATGGTGGTTGAGGTAGGACAGCAAAGACCACCCAGTGCTTATGGGTCCAGAGAGCCTTCCAAGATGTCCAGCATTCGTACTTGACAAGTGACCTGTGTCCCTGTCCTCCAGAGCAGATTTAATGAACCCAAATACAGATTTAAAAAGGGGGGAGGGAGGGAAACATTGAATAGAGAACACATCACACACATCACGCCAAGAACATTGTTGTGCACGGTGGAAGCATCAAATGCATTTCTTGGGTCATAAAATCATCCTTTGGTCATCAGATCCTTTAGGCCCAGAAACAAAGGGTTTGTTTCTCTTCTCTTCTCTTCTCTTCTCTTCTCTTCTCTTCTCTTCTCTTCTCTTCTCTCTTCTCCTTCTCCTTCTCCTTCTTCTCCTTCGTCCCCCCAAAAATCAGGTTGAAAACTTAACACATGAGTTTTAAAACGCCTCTCTCAGAATCAACTAAGACCACATGCAGAGACCCAGCGTAGGGTTGGGATTTTAATGGCTTCATGTTGGGTCACGTTGTGGGCCTTCCATAATAAAGACGTGGGCTTTCTGCACCCCGTGGTTCTGTTCTCCCTTTAGAAGTTGGAGAAATAGTAAAGAAGCATTCAAAAGGCCTCGTGTTAAATATAATGAACGGGGGGGGGGGGTTCAGGGGGGGGCGTGTCCTATCCTAAAGGCACGATAGGCATGGACTCCTTCATTCAAGGAACTTAAAAACATACAGAGGAAAAGACAACCAAAACAAGCAGAAATGTGTTTGAGACCAGCAACATGAGTGAAAACTCAAGGGCGAACCCCAAAGTGACCCTTATAGGCAATGAGGCGGGGTGCGGTGGGGGGATGCCGCTTGGCGTAGCCCCTCACTACTCGCAAAACAGATGGGGTCCTGGGTCTGCAGAGGCCTGTCTACCACCAAGTTACTGCTCGCGGTGTCAGCTGTCGCCCTCCACAGTCTGGCTGGGATTACTTTGTCCCACCTCTCTGACAATGCATTGTCGGGAGTCTGGTTCTTCAGTGCCTTTATCTGCGGGGCTGAGCTGCTGATTCAGAGCCAAGGTTTATAACAGCATCAACCCGGAAACAGGGGGTTTGGGGTCACAAGGTCATCAGGCTCCAAAATGGTGTCCGTTTATTGCAGAAGTCAGGACTTGGGAGTTTTGCTTAAAATCAACTTTGCAGGTGATTTTAAGGGTCTTGCCAAAGTCCCTCCACAGAGAGCCGAAGGAAGACCCAGCACTTTAAAGAGTGGGCTGTCATTCAACAACTACCCCCAGGGAGGAGGCAGAAGGTGCAACACGGGGTATGTCTCTTCACCCTTTCTCTTCAAAACCCCCCAGATGCTCTTATGAATGGCTCCCTGGAAGATGCTTACCCTCTGTTCCCGGGCTGTCCCATTGGTCCCAAAAGGAAGCCACACTCCAAGGCACCTCAGACCCAGGTCCTCGTTCAACGTATAGAGATACCTAACTCCCCTGGGAGGAGAGAGCCCCCTGTTCCAATTTAAAATAATACCAGACCCCTGCCAGATAGCTCAGTTGGTTAGAACATCATCCTGAAGCACAGAGGTTGCCGGTTCAATCCCCTGGTTGGGATACATACAGGAACAGCTCAATGTTCCTATCTCTTCCCTGCTCTCTTCTTTCCTCTCTCTAAGCTCAATAAAATAAGCATTAAAAAGAAAGAATTACCAGAAGGTTTTACTATAAAGGGGTTTCTCAAAACCCTTCTCTATAGCAGGAAGGGGAAATCTCCTGGTCCCCTGACAGAGATACGGCTCCAGACAGCCACGGAGAAGGAATGGCTTAGACAGGAATATGAGAGAGAGAGGAATACACCGGTTCCTTCTGATGTTGAGTCTCCGAAGGTCAGATCACATCTCCAAAGTTGCCCAAAGACACGGATTCCTAGCCCTGGGCCTCCTTGGGGATGTGTAGGGGTGAGGTGTCTGGAAGCATCATCTCAATGTCTGTCTCGATGGGAAACAACCCTTCCGGAAATACAGGGGTCCCTGTGGAAACTGCCAGTTTCAATGGAACCTTCCAAGCAGCCCCAGGAATCACAGGGGAACCCAAGTCGGTGTTGAGTGGATTTCTGTCTGAAATATCTTGAGATGGCCATTATCAGGAGGTTGAGTGGACCTGCCATAGTCTTGGCTGGATCACACAATATTGATGTGTTTTTCTCAATTGGAGAAAATAAATTGATCCTTAGATACACTTCTGCATTAACAACAACAACACTCATTGTCCTACAATTGGCAAATTCTACCATACAGTAAATACAGCAGAACACATGAGCGTTTAAGGAGGGAAAAAGTAAGCGTGGGGTATGATTCCTGTTAATATAGAGGGTGGCGGACAGCCTTTGAAATCCTTCCCTTTTAATATCTTTTATCCACTTTCCACAAAGAGTCCTTCCAGCTCCCAGGTAAGCTTGCTATTCAAAAAAGCTCCCCAAGAAAATGCCGGTTTGTTCGTGAAGCCTACAATTACAGTTCCCAGCCTCAGAGGTAAATTATAATTTTAATATCAATATTTCCCGTCTTCTCCGTTGAGTTAGGAGCCACCACCACAGAATGAGGAGGAGGTCGGCGTTGGGCAGGGAGGCAGCGCTCCGACGCACACGGGAGACGTGTTAACATGGTGCTCGCCGCTGCTGTAATTACACTGTGGTTTGAGGGCTCACACCAGGTTGGAGATGAAATAATCAGTGTGTAGTTGGGGTGTAGTGCTGCTCACGCGCTCTCCTGAATCTGTTGGTCTGAATAAGACAGGTCGCCCCCAAGGAAGACTACACCTGAAGTGTGGGAGCCCTGAGCAAGGTGAGGGAAGCACCCTCCTCCCCCCCCAAAATCCCCACGGTATTTGGAGGTGGACTCAGCTCTTTTTTGCAGAGACTTGCTCATTGAAGACAAGCCCTCTGGAAAGACGAAGGCAGTCAGGGCCCCTGGGCTTCCTTGGAGTGTCAATCATCCATCTATGTACATTCTGCACAAGCCTAAGGTTCAGACGCAGCAGAACCCTGGCTGGTCCCTCAGGGAAGACCTGTGATGATCTCACACGAGCCCCTTTTGTCACCTCTCCCTCTCCCCCCAACCCCCCCCCCCCGCCGGGTTTGGACCACTCCCTGGCCACCTCTGCCTGTCAGTGTCATCAGCCAGTGAATCCTTCGCATTTATGTTAAACTGGGATATTACTGCTGGCATCAGAAAAGAAAACACCAGCTGCCTTGGTCCTCCAGGAAGCGCTAATTAGCGGCAGCAGCCCTGATCTTGGGCGACAATAGGACCCGCGCAGGGTAATTACAAGCTAGTTAGCTACCTCTGCGCACGAGCGCGTGCGCACTACGCTGGGTGGCTCGCGCCGCAACACCTGCATCGCGGAGCAGAGATATTTTTAGGCTTTGGAATTTCCCCCTGGCCCTTCTCTTGCTTTTGATGTCTTCATTTACACATCCCCCCACCTCTCTCTCTCTCTCTTCCTCTCTCTCTCTTTGCAATAGCTTCCTCGCTGCTCTCTGATCCCCAGCCAACCCACCGTGAACAAAACAGCCAGAAAGCATCTTCCTAAAACAGCTCCTATCGTATAATTGCCCTACCCCAAATTTGTCAGCATGATCCCCACCCCACCCCCATGCTGCAGGCAAATGACAGCCTCTGGCTGGAGGGAGGCTTTAGCGGAAGGAAAGCTGGTGCACCCTTCCAGCCTCCCGTCAGCTAGCTCCGTCTCCCACAGCCAATGGTGCTACCCCCCGCCCCCCCCCCACCGGCTCAGGTACCCTATTCGGTACCCTCACCTCTGGGAGGCTCCCGCCATCGCCATTGGAGATGCAGAGACAGAAGCAGAAATTGCATCATCGACTTTGAGACGGGAGTCTGGGGTTGTGGAAAAGGGGGAATTGGAAGTATTCTGAAGCTGCGGGGAGGGGGGGCGATCCTGCTGGTTCCAGCTACCTGAAGGTCACGCTAGGGCAGGTGGGAGTGGCTAGGTCCTCAGCAGGCGTCTACCTTCCAGCCTCAGCCTGCAGTAAGGCTCTGCCTTGCCTGCCGTTTGTCACCATAATGGGTGACACCTCGCCTCCTCACCTGCGTAGACGAGCAGCTTCCTCTGAACTCCGACCACACAGGTTGTCCTTGATTCCTGCCTCCACCATTCCTAGTCTTATCCTGGGCCTGCCCAACCCTTCCAAGTGGGTTCTGCCCAGCCTGGGTCCTAGTTTGTTAGTTTGTTGAACGCCTCCCTTTGGACACCATCTACCCTGCAAGTGCCACCAGCAGCCTCAGTTTCCTCACCTGATGCAGCTGCCCCTCCCTCTGCTCCTACACCCCTCCGCTGAGTCAAGGACACAAAAATGCTGGTTGCCATACTAGCATGAGTTGCTAGGTATCGATAAAGGAAGCAAGGAAAGGAAACCGGACATTGTGAAGCGGAATCAGTGAGGGGGAGGCTGAATCAGACACTGAGCCTGTTTCATGAGGAAGTTGCAGCATCCCTAGGCTCCCCTGGGGACTGCCGCATTGCCCCACTGAGGGGATGACACTCTTCCCTCCCCCGTGCAGGGAGGGATAGCAAGTTTGCTCATCTCCCCGGGGTCCTGCCACCATCATCCTGGTAAACAGAGGAATAGGACCAACCTCTCCGCTGGGTGCATGCCCAGGGTGTAAGATAACCCTGCAATGTTGCTCATGGGTGGGGTAGCTCTCTCTGAATCGTTTCCAGTCCCTCCTGGCTAATCAGAACATGAGGCCCACCTTCCTGGTGGCATCAGGCAGCCCGTGTGAGCCATGCTGTTGCCTGACGGCCGTGAACCTTGGCCCCGCTCCCTGGCTCCTAGCTTGCAAGCTCCGAGCTCAGAGTCTTTGGGAGAGAGCATACACATTTGCTCTCTCTCTTTAGACGGGATACACTCCTTCTCACTCACGTTATTGTCTCACCCACCACTTTCCTGCCGCCTTGTGAGGTGAAACCACCTCAGAGAGGGTACCTCACCCGCAGCTAGACCCCCAGCCACGTTGCGTGCACAGGATCAGACATAGACCTGCTGAGAGACTAGACAGACAGAATCACATTCTAGTTGTACATTCAGCTGTGGGTGGCTGAGTGGGGATGGGGGGTGTTGAATGCCCCAAGGAGGATGCAGGCATACCTGGGATGCTCAAGCTTGTAATGATTATGCCATGTACTAGAAGCACCCACGGTGTCTCTGAGTGGATTCCTGACCGTGCTGATCTGGGAGGCATATACTTCTCTTACGTGATCAGCAGGCGCGAGGTTGATGGTGAGGAGGAAGGTGAGGGAAGGAGAGTCATCAACTCCACCCATTCATTAGAGTTGTTGCCCACACCAGGGAGAATGTGCCCAGGCTTCCATTACTCAGAAACAGATACTAACCTAATTGAACCTCTGCTCTCTGCCAAATACCTAATGTTGGATGGGACAGGACATTGAGTCAAGGGAGCAAAGCTCTGTCCCCCGTCCCCCCAGTTCTGGTCCCTGGGCATCCTCAGAGCTCGAGAGCCAACCTCAGAATTGTCATCTCATTCTGGGCATCAGCCCCGAGCAAACCGGATCAAGATGAGCAGAATGCACACTGCCCGTCCGCGGTCAGCGAGCCGGTCGCCAATTTATCGTCTGCAGCCCCGGACACGATGGTCACATTCGGATGGGAAGTCGTTATTTTTCATGTATTGCACGTTTTTTTTTTAAGTGTTGCTTTTCGTGTGAGTAGCCACTCACCGTCCTCTGCATGGAAGTCTGCCCCGTGCGTGCGGAAAGTGTTAGCGGCATGAGCACTTGCCGTCTCTGCCGGGTGCGAGCCCACTGGGGTGCTCTTTTAAATTCTCAGCGTTCATGCCAGACGTGACAGGCTCTGCAGGGAAGCGAGTGACTGCCGTGCATTCAAAGATAGAACTCTGGATTCCGCTAGCAGAATGTCACCGCTTGCTGGAAGCCATTTGGGTGGGACACGGGATGTGTGTGTGTGTGTGTGTGTGCGCGCGCGTTTGTGCAGGACATCAGGATGTGACAGAGGATTTTACCTTTTTCATCGTTCCATGAGACTCGATGGATTTCAGGCATTCAGAAAAAAAATACACACACACACACACACACACACACACGGATTCTCAATCCTCCTTACAGCAGTTCTAACAAGGGGAGGCAAGTATTGTGTCTGCTCTGTGTGTTGACCTTGGGACCAGTCATTTGGTCCCCTCCTTCCGTGCCCAGGGGGGGAATGGAGGCACCTGCTTGCAACATGAGCTCAGAGAGGGCAGGCCGAAGTTTAATCAGTGTTTGACAGCTGGGCTCAGCAGCACGCTAGTACCCACTTGACCACACGGGCAGGGGCATCTGGACTATCTCTGTCTCCCAGCCCCAAGTCAGGCTTCTGGGGTGTTTGTGGGGTAAAGGCATCGAGGCGCTGAAATACAGCCTTCTTCTGTTGGCAGCAGAGGTGGTGCGTCCCGGGCAACATTTAAAGTGCGCCCGCACAAAATAATTCCCGCCACTTGTTTGAGGTTCAACGTTCACTGGGCATCTTGTGTTTATCCGGGGACCCCAGTGAAAGGACACCTCCCAGCTAGGTGCCGAAGGAAGATCTGGGGGCAGAGTGGCAAGACAGCCCGTGTCCCGTCACCCTGTGAGGAGGGGTCTCAGAGTCCCATCTCTTGGAAGATGGCAACGTCGTTCTTGGATTCCAGTTCTGTGGGTGATGGAGACCGGAACAGTGAAGAGCCTTGGGCTCCCCCTACAGGCCAAGAGAGGAGCTGGGCAGAGCATCACTGCTTACCTCCCACTCAGAAAACCAGCCAGATTCAGGGGGTAACCCCCTCCAACCACAACTCCACAAAACAATTAGAAAAGGTATTTACACACAAGAAATCAGGACACCCCGTGAGGGAGGGGCAGGTCTGACATCAGTTGTTTACAGATGTACCTATATTGACTGGCCATTGCTTCAGTAAACAGTCAGTGCTTGGTTAAATAGTTGTGACATCCCTTCTGGCCCAGGGACAGCTGTATAAAGGTGACTAGGGTCTTGGGGGTGAAAGGTGGTAGCCATGACATTCAGTCTCACTGGACCTGCTGGGACCTCGTTACCCTCTGTTGTAACACGACCGTCTTTGTGTGGCTCCAACACCTTCTCCTTCCTCTTACGAAACATACCGGTCATTGGATTTAGGGTCCACTTTAAATCCAGGATGATTTCCTCTTAAGATCCTGCAAAGACCTTATTCTGAGTAAGAGGCTCCATTCTGAGGTTCCCGAAGGATGGGAACTTGGGGGACACTGTTCAGCCCCCTACAATGGAATTCAAGTTCAGTATCCATGGTAAGGAGATGTTGAGTGAGGGTTAGAGGGTGAAATGTTGGAGGAAGGTGAATATACAGACCTCGGTTCTACATGAACAGAGTCCCAAGATTCAACCTCAGCACCTCACGATTCCCCACGCCTGACACGTAAACTAAGTTACAACACAAATCGCCAGCTTTGTCAAGAAATGCTTCCCATGCTTGTATATACATATCGGCATGTGTGAGACTTAATGAGCGGATCAGTATAGATATGTGTATATGGTAAGACAGAAATATGTCTTCTAAAAATGAGGCACAAAACATGGCATCAAAATGCCAACACGCCTCCTTAAATTATGGGTAACTTTTGAAACAAACGTTTCAATATTACTTTTTTTTATTATTGTGCATTTCTCTAACAACTTTGCTTGGAGAAATTCACAGGCAAAGGCAATGAATGAAAAATGCATGACTCAAATTTTCTTTTCAAATTAAGAAGCCATGAGGGGAATCACTTTGGACTTAAAAAGGCATCTAGAAATCTTACTATCCAGACACTTTTTTTAAATTGAGATACTGAGTTGAAGGTCCGATAAAAAGCAGAAGTTAGAGAATGTGTAAGTTATATTAACACCTATACATGTTATATCTAATTGGCTATCAGGGACACAGGGGCTACTATTAGTTCAACCATGAACAGAACCAAGATTAGGTCTTAAACTTCAATTCAGTCATTACCCAACCACCTGGCTCCGAAGAGTCAAACTCAAATCGTAGATTTCATTAATTTTCAAGTCACTGTAATTTTACAAATAAAAATAAATTTTACGGATGCCCCCCTCCGTGAAAGTTTTATAGTTTCCTAGAATAATTAATGAAATAATTACATCAATAGAAGTTAAATAAAGAGATCTTTTTTATTTTTGAATGTGTTGTATGCTGTAACTGTTTACAGAACCAGACTCCTGGGCTCTGCTGCAAACATTGTGCTGCTTTGGTCTGGAAGTAGGTGCCCATTACCTTTGTTGTTGGCGATGTGCCTTGGAGGTTTCAGATGAGCAACCAGAGTTGGGAACCACTGGTCTAGTGGTTCTCCTTGTCCCTATGGGTCTTCTAAAAGTGCAGAGATTAAGCCACACACAGAACTCGAGATGTAAGGAAATTCTCTTTGGTCTGCACTTACCTTATCCCCATATTAAGTACTGCCTTGATCCAAAGGATTTGGCCACAGTGGGTTGATATATCACTTTTCTCTATTCATGAAGCATCCATCTTCTATCTGTTCCTTTATCTGCATTTTTTATATCATCTACCTATTAGTCATTTCTCATCTATACATCTCAATGTTGTGGTTTTTCTGTTTTTGTTTTTTTCTGAACCTGTTGAAAGTAAGGACAAAGCTCACAGCCACCTAAAAAGCTCGGTCTCCCTTCCACCCCTACCCAGATTTCTACCTGTGACAGGTCATTGTTTTCATTTCCTTCTGATGCCTCTTAGCCGTTGTTCTTTTTTGCACAATAATGAGCAAATACACTTTTGTGATACCACCACCCCTTGTCTCGTAGTTTTCTCTGCTGTTGTTATTTTTGTTGGTTTCTTTCTTGGAGTTAACATTGGGCGAGGGGATCACCACATCCCTGAACATGCTTAAATACTATGTTACCTGGGCAGTTTTAGGTTACCCTCCTAGGTGATGCAAATGCATACTGGAGAAAAAAGATGTGTGTGTGTGTACACACACACACACACACACACACACACACACACACACACACTTTCACCTCTTCAGGGAACTAAGCCATGAAAAAGAATAAAAATTGGCTTGAAAGGAACAAATCAGTAGCTTGCCTACATTTCCCCATCACTGCAGTTTTCAGGAAGGCGCAGATTCGAAAATAGACAAGTGTCTTGGCTCAGGGGGGTAGGGGAGAGGTATCAGCTTTCCGTGGCATTAACTTTAAATTCTACCTCATCATTTGCCAAAAACAGAGAGAATGGTGCCTTGAAGCCTGGGAACCAGGGGAAGAAACACTTCTTCCTAACCCCGGGACTAGAACGCAGGTAGAATATGTAATAACCTATTGGCTGATCTTTATGACTCACCAAGGGCGAGGAGGAGGAATCCCTCCACAGGGGACTTAGAAGGATTTGAGTATTTCTCCAGAGTTCCTAGAATGTTTTGTTTGAGGCGTTAATTAGAGCAGTGATCGGTCATTCATCCGGGGACCATAAAGGTAAGCACTAAATGGTGTTGCCACGCAACCACGTTAGATGCTGAGGTTTTCAACCAGTGTCTTGCAGCCAGAGGCCAAGAGGGAGTTCAGTTAAGATGCGGGGAGCACAAGGCGTGGGGTGTGCAGCACCGTCCTGTCATTAAAGCTAATTAGGGACTGCTACCCCCCAAAACCCCTTGTGAAAGGTGGGAGAGAGAAAGCACTTGTGTGTCCTTGCAAGCTTCTAACGTGCCCCAGGCACCAGGACAAGAATCAAAACAATAGAAAAGCCTCTGCTTCAGAAAGCCTCAATCTTATGTCAATAACAACAACATTATATAACGTGTACGTTCTGCCAAAATGGTACGCAAAAGGCTCTTCATGAAGCACGCACACATTAAAGTACGTGATGGCTACTAACTGGACCTCGCCATTTTGTACTAATGTATTCTGAAGATCACTGTGGATCAATGTCGGAGTTCTTTTTTAAATAAAGAAAGGTTCACACACCAAATACAGAACAACCTGTGTCCATGGTATTCCCTATAGCATTGAGACAATAATAATAATAATATAACCGAAAAATCTAGCAATAAGGTTGAATAAACAATGATCACAAAGGTACTAAATAAACTATGAAATCGAATAAAAGACTTTATTCATTTTAGAGATAAGATGGGAGGAACAGCATCAACTCCCATATGTGCTTTGACTGGGCGAGACCAGGGTTTTGAACCAGCAACCTCAGCGTTCCAGGTCAATGCTTTATCTCCTGCACCAGCACAGGTCAGGTGGTGTATGAGTCTTGAAGCGACACTCTCAGGAGTGAGAGACCAGGACAGGAAGGTGAGTGCATCTGCCACTTGGTAAGATGTGAATCAGTTCTTTTTCTTCTGGTGTAGATGTCTCTTTCTGGTCATCTAGCTTTTCTGGGGGTAGTTTAATTCATTTTCTTTCTGTTCTTGTTGTTGTTGCTGTTATTTGTTTTATATTTTCTATCTGCACCCTCTGTACCTGGCACAGTGTGTTCACCACCCCAAGCCAAGTCAGTGAGTCCCGTCAACTGTCTCTGTGCGTCTAGGATGACACACTTTTGAAATGTCACAAGAATTTATTTTGCCAGACCCCTCCAGGCACAACCAGGGGGCACCTGAACACCAGATGACAGAACCCTTCCTGGTTCTCTTGTCCCCCCCCCCACACCCACACCCACACCATCTCTATGTGCTGGAAATGGTAAACGTGAACTGCCCAGTACCTACTCATGGAAAAGAACTACGTGTCTCTTTGTTTTACATTTTATCCAATCCTAGAGATTCCTTCGCTCTGCTTTGTCCCGCCCCTTGAACCCACCACTGATGGAGTCCATCTACTCCTTCCTTATAGCTTCTTATTTGATGCTAAACATATTAAACGAGCTGCAAAACTATCATTCTCCAGGGTTTCTTCTCCACCCATTGCAATCTTGATTCTGGATGTGTCCTCCACAGTTTGGCTGAAAGACACACACAAAAAACTCTTCTATGGTTTGGACGTTCTTTTGTTGACTCGTGAAAATGCTTCGTGGGAAACCAGAGGGAGAGAAATCCTTGCTATGGAGTGGCCGGAGAAGGAGCGGAATTTCCACACTATCGGAAGCAGACGTGGTGAGCGACACACTTGGTTGTTGCACTGAAGAGATTTCCGTGCAGAGGGTTTGAATGAGCCTCTTGGAGTGTAAGTAAGACAGTAATCTTCCTGAAAATTACTGTCTACCCAGATGTAGAAGAGGGTGCCGACTGGGAAATCACACCTAAAAAATCTGCTTTCAGAGAGGAAGTCTTTCGTCCTTATTTAGCTATGCACCTTCTCATTCCTTTATTTAATTTCAGCTTCCCTACCATCCCTCCCTCCAGCCAACATGGAACCGGGCAAGCAGAACTGGCACCCTCTTATTTAGTCAGCACTGCAGCAGGTTTGGGGAGGTCTCTGGTCAACAATCACATCCCTGAAACTTTCCCCAGATCATTCCTGCTTGGCAGCTGTGTGAACAGCCAGTTGTAATTTTAACTCTCTGTGTCATCAGCTTTGTGTTTCTGGCTTACCTCTCCGCTGTGAAGCTTAACTTCAGGAAGTACAGGTCGTCGTTTTTGTTTGTTTGTTTGTGTTTTCCTGTAGGCATTTACCATTTCCTGGGCAAACTGTATCCCAGATGATGGAGATTTGATCAGCGTTCCTGAGATGTCCCCTTGAATCCAAATTCCTCAGGGGTCCTCCGTATGTTTGGGCAACAGCTTTGGGGCATTAAGCTGAAATAACTTATTCTATTTCAAAAAATATTTTTAAACTACAAACACTCAATAATTAATCAAAGAAAGAAAAAAATTTCCAGTCGTCTTTTTTTTTCTTTTAAATACATTTTTATTGATTGATTTTAGAAAGAAAGGAAGGGGGATAGAGGATTTAGAATATTACATAAACTTAGTTGATAAAGAAGCGGTGGGCCCTGGATGGTCAGCCAAGTGTGTGGAAGTCCCGGGTTCGATTCCCAGTCAGGGCACACAGGAAAAGCACCCATCTGCTTCTCCACCCTTCTCCCTCTCCTTTCTATCTCTCTCTTTTCCCCTCCCGCAGACAAGGCTCCTTTGGAGCAAATTTGGTCTGGGAGCTGAGGATTGCTCCATGGCCTCCGCCTCAGGTGCTAGAATGGCTCCAGTGGCAATGAAACAACACCCCAAATGGGCAAAGCATCACCCCGTAATGGGCATACTGGGTGGATCCCGGCCAGGTGCATGTGGGAGTATGTCTCTCTGCCTGCTTGCTTCTCACTTCAGAAAAAAAATGTAACAACCTTCAACTTCAGAATTAGTTCACTGGCAAGTTGGATTAGAATTTGAGACCTGTCAATCAATCCTCTGCTGCCACTGTAGGTACTGCTGAATGTCCTCCCTACAGAAAAGCCTGCAGCCAGATTCAGGACCTCCCAGTCAATACCAATCTCAGCAAACTTCCACAGTCAGGCATCCCATGCAAATAAAGCAGCTTGAGCACGGCTTGCCGGCTTGAGCACGGGGTCACTGGCTTGAGTGCAAGGTCGCCACTTTGAGTGTGGGACCATAGATATGACCCCATGGTCACTGGCTTGAGCTCAAAGGTCGCTGGCTTGAAGCCCAAGGTTGCTGGCTTGAGCAAGAGCTGATTGACCCGGCTGTAGCTTCCCCCACCCCAAGTCAAGGCACATATGAGAAAGCAGTCAGTGAACAACTAGGGTGCCACAACTATGAGTTGATGCTTCTCATCTCTCTCATTTGTATGTCCGTCCCTATCTGTCCCTCTTTCTCTCTCACATGCTCTAAAAAAAGAACCTATTAAATTTATTGTAATGCCATTGATGCCTCAATAAAACTGTTAATTTTTTTTTAATGCAATGAACTGATTTTTCCCTTTGTATATTCCCTTTCCCTGGAAGATGGGAATCGTGAGATTCTGCTGAAAAACCGATCTCCAAGGTCTTTTCTTTTTTTGCTGTTCTCAACTTGTTAGGAGATATTGGTCCTAACTCAAAAAAGAAGCTTGCCTTTTCAGAAAATATTGTCCGAATTGAGGGATCTCTCCTGTTCGCTTGGATATTGTTTGGACTGATATGCAGAGGAGACGCCTGTTAAACATCTGGGTCCTGAACTTCTAGTTGTCCATGCTTTTCACTGTGGTGACTTTGCTCACACAGCGACCAGATGGCTCATGAGGACCACGATTCTGTAAGCTGTCCCATAGTATCCTGGGAAAATTTCAGGGGAATAACTGACAAGACTTGAGCCGGCTGTGAGGATGCGTTCAGGACATGAAAACCCAACTGACTGCATTTCTCCCTTTGTAAAAAAGGGGTGGTGGTGAATAATTCTGCTCATCATTTCTGACCAGTTGGAATTACATTTCTATGTGATGGACTTTTGTTTCCCCTACATCATTTAAAAGATCAGATTTTTAGGGGGTTTTGTCTTAATGATCAGGAAATAAGGACAAATGCCATGGGGTGGCACTTATGGCGGAGCCTAGAGAACAAAATAAATGTAATGGAAACAGACCTATAGCCACGGGGACAGACTGTTTGTTGACAGGAGGGCTGGGGGGTGGGGGGCTGGGAAAAAAAGGTGAAGGGACGGAAGAGTACAAATCGGCAGTTGTAAACAGTCACAGGGATGTAAATAAAGTACAGCCCAGGGACTGCAGTCAGCAGTATTGTAATAACTCTGCACGGACCAGGTAAGAGCCTGAAATATTGGGGGGCCATTCTTAAGTTTGTGATTGTCTGACCATGACACGGTACACCTGAAACTAACATAGAATACTGTTATCTATTATATATTTATTATTTTTACAGGGACAGAGAGAGGGATAGATAGGAACAGACAGACAGGAACGGAGAGTGATGAGAAGCATCAATCATCAGTTTTTTGTTGCGAAATTAGTTGTTCATTGACTGTTCTCTCATATGTGCCTTGACTGCGGGCCTTCAGCCGACCGAGTAACCCCTTGCTTGAGCCAGCGACCTTGGGTCCAAGCTGGCGGGCTTTTTTATTTTCTTGCTCAAGCCAGATGAGCCTGCATTCAAGCTGGCGACCTTGGGGTCTCAAACCTGGGTCCTCCGCCTCCCAATTTGATGCTCTATCCACTGGACCACCACCTGGTCAGGCAACACAATACTATTGAATGTCAACTGTCATCAAAAAATTTTTAAAAAAAAGGACAAAGAAAAGAGGCATAAGTACAAAGGCTAACTTTTTAAACATAAGTGAAGCCTTTGAAACCAGAATGATTGCAATTATTCGGCTATGATTTAGGAACTACGGTGTGTGCTATGCTCTGCATTAATTTCTTTCTTCCCAATCCCATAGGCTTGGTCTTCCCCCACCCCCCTCATTCCACCCCCACCCCCCACCGCCCCGAGCCGTCTCGCTGTTCCTGTGCAGTATTCCTTCTATGCAGTTCCAACCATCAGCAGACCCAAGATCTTAAAATAGAACCCGGCTTCAGCACTTTTATCCGTTCCCCTGAAGTGTCATGCAAAGACCTCACAGAGTAATTGTCTCAGCACTTGGCACGGTGTCACCCCGTGGTTAGGAATATGCAACTACGTCTTTGCAAAGCTTCAAGGAAATGAAAGGTCCTCTCCACATCCTCCTGGGCACATTCAGTACCCTCTGTGCTTAATAAATGGGATAATGAAACAGTAAGAGAAACATCACGCAGCTGCAACAATGTGTTAGGTTGCGGTTGGTATAGAAGGGTGTCCCCAACCCCCAAAGAAAAAAAAAAACAGGCAGAATACCATTGCAATGCTTTACGCACATCAGAGACATAGTTATTTTTTTTTTCATTTTAGAGAAGAGAGAGAGAGAGAGAGAGAGAGAGAGAGAAGGGGGGAGGAGCAGGAAGCATCAACTCCCATATGTGCCTTGACCAGACAAGTGCCGGGTTCTGAACCGGCGACCTCGGCATTCCAGGTTGACGCTTTATCCACTGCGCCACCCCAGGTCAGGCACATAGTTATTCTTGACCTAACATATCTGATGTGTTCACATCTGGAAGACATTCTTTTATAATTAAGAGAATTAAGTAAAGTGTCTCTGTGTTGCTGGATCATCACAGTTGAAGGGAAGACCGTGTGCCAACAAGGATGACAGGAGTTCTAAATCAGGGAAGAACGAAACCCACAAAGCTTGGATGGAAGACCCCGTAGGCTATCTCTGTTTAGGATGGCATATCCTCCAAAAGAGGGTACCACCCACGGACCTCCCAGCAAGGGAAGGCACATGGTCTAAACCTTATTTCTGGTTTTGCCACAAGCATCATGTCCGTCTGCGGACCTGCTAGCATAAACATGGATGTCACAGGGACTCCAAACAGATTCCCACCCTGTGTCATGTGCCAGCTGCATGGATTGAGTCAGACGGTGTCCCTGGAGCCACCAGACAGTATTCGCAGAAAATATTGGCCATGAGGGTTTCCTACCTTTCCACTTTCCCGTCCTCTCGCTCTTCCAACCAGACTGTCAATTACTTTTTCTGCCCGGGGACTTGTCATCCAGGCATTCCTTGCAAACCACAGGGCCCAAGAGTCAGGACATGGCGGTCAGTCGGTGGAAGGGTACCCTCCGCCAAGATGTCCTTGTCCAGATGCCTGGGACCCGTCACTGTGTTTATATCCCATGGCCAAAGGGACTTTGCAGGTGGGATGACATTCAAGATTACATTAAAGATCTTAGAATGGGGAGATGATTCTGGACATCCAATCCGATCTCAGGAGTTCTTAAGAGTAGAGGCTCCCCATCTCAGTACACACACACACCCCCAGCTCATCAGAGAGATGGGACACAGGGGGGTCACATGGCACTGCGTTGCTGGCTAGGAGCCAAGAAATGGAGGCGACCTCAGGATGCTGGAGAAGAAGGAACGTCACTTCTTTGCCTGGATTTTAACTGATACTCTGGTTTTTAACCCAGTGAGACCATGCTGAAAGTCTGACTTACAGCGTCAATGACCTGGAACCCTGAGGTCGTTGTTTCAAAGCCCTGGGTCAGGGAACATAGGAGAAGCGACCACGATGAGTTGATGCTTCCCGCTCAACCTCCTCTTTCTCTTTTCCCCCTCTCCTCTTTCTAAAAATAAATCAATAAAAAAATCTAAACCACAAAAACAAAAAATCTAATAGAAAAAACAAAGATGATACATTGTGCTTCACAAAATTCTGAAATTATTTTGTGTGTGTATATATATTGTACCAACAGCCAAAGAAGTGTTTTAATTGTTACATTAAACACACACACAACACCTTCACACAGACAAAACAGAAGGTTGGCAGTTTCACACGCCCTTCGTGTGTCTGGGAGAGCCATATTTGCCTATGCACTTGAAAAGAATTGTGGTCCTTGCTTGGTGTCCTGTTATAGTCTGTAAGACCAAATATTTTATTGTTTCAACATCTAAAAACGTGTTCAGTCATTTAGCAAAGCTGCATAAGTAGTTACCACAACTCCACTCGCAGGGCTAGGAGTCCACATTGCTGCGCACAACGGGTTCATGGTGACGGGGACCCAGTAGGGAGGTGTGTCATCACTTGTTTGTTGGAAAAAAATATAGGAGCTCTGGTGATGAGCTGTGATCTGGGCAGAGTCAGGTGACCGGGACACTGGAGACTTGGCCCAGGAGGCCGAAGTCTGCAGGATACGGCACCCTCCTTCCTCCCTCAGCTCTCTCGCTGAGGCTGTTCCATTGAACAGAGCAAATTATGGACAGTGGGGGAGAACATTAAGGATGTGGGAACATCAGAAAGAAACATCTGATGAAGGACATCTTCCCATGAATGAAGAAGGTCACAAAGATCACCATTTGCCTTGACCCCCTTTGCTCCCTACATTGTTTCAAAGTGTCTGAAGTCAGAGCATCTCGATGGCCATGTTTTTTAGCCTCTGGTTGAAAAATCTTATTTGAACTATAACATCCACATTCATGTAAATCCACACAACGAACACGATTTTTATAGCAAGGGAATACTATATCAATTGGCAGCTTACATCCATGACTAAACTTTGCAAACACCTCCTTGCCTAAATGTTGTTATTTTTTAGCCACGCATAAAATTATAATCATAATAAAATCATAATTAGAAGCTGTAAGTGACACCTTGCCTCCATCGCTCTCAGTATACAGTGAAGACTTGTGAACCGAGGTGCATATATATTCTAAACCTGCTTTGCAATTTAGTATCAGTAAACACCGTTGTCTTTTCTTTAAGATTTTAGCCTGGGATGTCTACTTCTCCCAGGAAGGTTAAAAAAAGAAAAAATAAGAGAGGAGAGGAGAGGAGAGGAGAGGAGAGGAGAGGAGAGGAGAGGAGAGGAGAGGAGAGAAAAAAAATAGAAACCACTTAGTCATTTCATCTGGACACAAAGCTGCTGTATCTGGGAAAAAATCAGCAAATGTAATATCTTCAGTGGTCCCAGAATTTGTCAGAAGGGCTAATAGAGACATCACTTGATCAGGCACCAAAGTCCCTCTGCCTTCGGCCATCTCGAGTGTCACTACAGACCAGTAAATCAAGACAGAAGTCTAATGGCTGAGTGGAACAGGGTCATTAATTTATTTCCAAAGGTGATAACAACTGTGAGAGAAGTTCCTGAAATTCAATTGTGGTTAGTGCCTGCATTGCTGTGGGGATCAAATCATTGCTCCTCTCGGATAGGGTGATCTTTCTGGGAAAACAGTCACTGACAAAAATAGCTTCTTAAATCGGAAGAAAATCTGAGGTTATGTGATGTCAGGATAGCCCAAATTTTATACTTCTTAGCTTAATTTTTTCCCTGTAACTTTTTAAAATTTTAATTTATTGGGGTGACATTAGTTAATAAGATTGTATAGGTTTCTTTTTTTATTTTATTTTAGTGAGAGGAGGGGAGGCAGAGAGACAGACTCCCACATGCGCCCGGACCTGGATCCACCTAGCAAGCCCACTAGGGAGTGATGCTCTGCCCATCTGGGGTGTTGCTCCATTGCTCAGCAACTGAGCTCCTCTTAGTGCCTGAGGCAGAGGCCATAGAGCCATCCTCAGGGCCCAGGTCCAAATTGCTCGAATCAATTGAGCCATGGCTGCAGGAGAAAAAGAGAGAGAGAGAAAACGAGTGAGAAAAAAGGGGAGGGGGAAGGGTGGAGAAGCAGATGGGTGCTTCTCCTGTGTGCCCTGACCAGGAATTGACCCAAGATATCCACACACCGGGCCGATGCTCTGCCACTGAGCCAACTGGTCAGGGCCTCGTATAGGTTTCCAGTATACAGTTCTATGATACATCATCTGTATATTGCATTGTGTGTCCACCACCCCAAGACAAATCTTCCGTCACCATTTTTGCTTTTTTCTACTCCCTCCCACCCCTTGCAACCCTTCCATCTGGTAACTGTCACACTGTTGTCTGTGTCAATGAGTTTTTGGTTGTTTGTTTTTATTGCTTGTTCATTTGTTGCTTTAAGTTTTGTAGCCCACATATGAGTACAATCCTATGGTGTTTACATTTCTTTGTCTGAGTTATTTTGCTGTGCATGATACTCTCAAGGTCCATCCATGTTGTCACAAATGACATCATCTCCTCTTTGCTGAATTTGCTACAGTGGTTAAGAAAACACTTGTTTCCTTGACTGTCCCCACTTCTGACACCAAATGTGTGTGGGGTTTCCCACATGGACCCACTCACAAAGTCTCCGGACACCAGCTGAGTATCCTGCCATTTGGTGCTGACCCAAAGACTTAGTTCAACTTCAGGTGCCAGTCACCAGTCTCAGGATGTTGTCTGCACTTCTAATACATTGGCTATAAAATTGGAGGCTTCCACGACCCCCTCCCTAGAAACAGAGGCATAAAAACATGGAACAGACAGACAGGTGTCAGAGGGAAGGGGTGTTAAGGGGCTGGATGAAAGAAGGTGAATAAATTAAACAAAGGCCCTGGCCAGTTGTCTCAGTGGTAGAGCGTTGGCCCGGCATGTGGAAGTCACAGGTTTGATTCCCGGCCAGGGCACACAAGAGAAGCGCCTATCTTCTTCTCCACTCCTCCCCCTTTTTTCTCTCTTCCCCTCCCATAGCCAAGGCTCCATTGGAGCAAAGTTGGTCCAGGTGATGAGGATGGTTCCATGGCCTCCACCTCAGGTGCTAGAATGGCTCTGGTTGCAATGGAGCAACACCCCAGATGGGCAGAGCATCACCCTCTGGTGGGCATACCAGGTGGATCATGGTTGGGCACATGAGGGTGTCTGTCTGTCTGCCTCCCCACTTCTCACTTCAGAAAAATACAAAAAGAAAAAGAAATTAAACAAGACACACACACACATATACACACACACACACTTTGCTTGGAGCAATGGGTGTTCAATGTAGTGTGTATGATATTTTGTTGAGTTGTACACTTGAAACCTGTATGGTCTTGTGAGCCATTGTCATCCCAATGAATTCAACATAAAAATAAAAAAAAAAAAACAGCCTGACCTGTGGTGGTGCAGTGGATAAAGCATTGACCTGGAACCCTGCGGTCATTGGTTCAAACCTCTGGGCTTGCCTGGTCAAGGCACATACAGGAATCAACTACTATGAGTTGATGCTTCCTGCTTCTCCTTCTCTCTCTCTCTCTCTCTCTCCTTTCTCTAAAAATCAATCAATAAAATCTAAAATATAAATAAAAATAAATTCAATATTAATTTTTTAACAACAATGAAAAAGGCAGAGCAGCCGGCTTCCCACTGGGGTGCAAACTCTTGACCTCGTACTTGAGTCCTGGTTCCTACTCTGTGATGCATGCAAGGACTCGATGATTGCTCCCTGTGCTTCGACTCTGGGCTTCCATGGAATAGGTTTAGACACAGAAAATCCGAACCAGTGAACAGACAACCCGATGGGGGTCCCTGACCCTCTCACTCTAACAAATATTTCGGAGACCTGTCTATGATTTCTCTTTTCCCAGGGGGCGCTTCTGTGCAGGAAGTCACCGCTCTGACTGTATCCAGCCCATGACTGGAGTCCCTTCACCTCCCTAAGACTTTGATCTTTCCTTGTCAATCGAATGAGTTGAGTTTTCACAACCTTTCACATGGAACGTAATCTACCGGAAACATAAAACTCACCCTGAATGGAAGCTTAGATGTCCTTGGGTCAAAATTGTTGCCCCCTGTCTCGTTTCTATGATTGTTTTCAAAACTTGAGCCTGCTAATTCAATGCTGAGCTTATAGGAAGTTTTAATAAATGATAACTGTCCTTTTAAAAAAAAGCCACACCATTGCTGAACAACGTGGTCCGGCAAATATTTTTGTATTGTCCTGAGAAATAGCTGCGTCAGGGGAAAAAAAAAGCTTTCTTTGTGTAAAATCAGCACAATTGAATTCTCAGTTTCAAAAATGTAGTTAACGCTGTATTTGCTTAGTTCTATTGTAAACCTTGCCAAAACGAGCAGCAGCGTATTTGTCTAATGGCGTGTTTGATTTTGCCACTTGAAAAGAGAAAAATTTCCAGCTCCATATCAACACAATGAATTATTATTATTATTTAAAACTTTTCTCTGTGGGTTTTATTGAATCTCTCAGTTCAAAGAGCCTTGTTTTGGAGCAACACCTGGATGAAATGACCATGTCTATAGTTTAAAAGGGGCTGCCTCTGTCATCAAATTCTATGCAATTTAGAGGAGGGGACAAGCATTTGGGTACTTGAGTCTCATCAAGGGTAAGCGATGGTGTATTGAGGTCACAAACAACCTCCAAATCTAGTCGCTTAAGACCACAAAGGTTTGTTTCCCCTTCCGTCACTGGTTGGTGGGAAACCAGGTGTTGGGTTACTCAGCCCACAGGTAGACAGGCCAGGCGCCATCTTGACTGTTGCTCAACACTGTCCCACAGGGTCCCACGTGGAAAATCAAGTCTTCCTTTGACCCTCCCAACTTCTATAGGGCTAAGGAAAAGCCACCGTTATCATTAGCCCAGAGAGTAGACAGCTGGGAATGAGACCACCATCCATGGCCCTGCTCATGTGAGATACAGTGAAGTCAGAGTGTGGAGTGATACGTATGTTGTGGTGGGGTCAGGGCAGGGGATGTCCCTGTGGGGAAATGGCACAAGGGTCATAGACGAGGTATGTCTCAAGGGAGCCCTTGGATGAGAAGACTTGAGGGCACTGGTCATACTCCAGGTAAGGGAACAGCCAGACAGGATGTTACAATTTGTAGGACTGGAGAAATCTGTTTGGTCAGAATGAACATTTAAGGGATGTTTGAATCATCGTACCAACGAGATTTGTTGAACTATCTCAGGATGGAAGGGTAGAGATAAAAAAAAAAAAGCAGAAATGGAAAGATTTGGAAAGAATAAATGAGACCAGTCAAAGGCACCCACCCTCTTCGGCCAACAGGGTGACAGGTGGTCATGATGTCACTCTCCCCTCCATTAGAGAAAAGCAAGTGTCAAAGGGCTCCCTGGACTGTGCTGTCCCCTCTGCTAATGAGAAACACTCTCACCCATTAATGTGCATCATCAACGTGGCCCAATTGACCCATTTCAATGGTTCTGCAATTAATTCATATTTAGCTTTCTCTGGGAGCTGGTTGCCTACAATCTGGGCCACACAAAAGTAGCCTAACAGAAAATAAATAAGACAATAACGTGAAAATCAGAGTTTCATGGACCTCCTACTGAAGGCAGACATCACAAAGGGAAATTCCCTGAAATGAAACACAGGAATTGTCAGAAAGCAATGATGCCTCCGTGGACTTGGAGGTGATTGATGCAACTGTCCCTTCCCAACTTCTCGCTGCTCAGAGAAACTCGGGGTGCAGCAGGACCAGGGTGTGAAACACGGCGCCATGCCATGTCGTTTGTGCTGGACCCTGGTGGCTATGCTCATCTGAATTGCTTAATACTCAGGGGGCTGGGGTAGGTAGCTACATGGAGAGAGGAGTGGGGGACAGGTTGCAGAGAGGCGACCCCAAAGACCATGAGCTGAGACCAGACCTCAGAAGATGGCATTGCGGGTGGTCCTGGTGCCCAGGCCTTGACTGAGCATGTTAAGGTTAGTTCTGGAAGCACCAGAATGACCAGAGAGGCCAGTCCAGCTGCAGCCAATGGTGTGAAGGGAGCACTGACAGGAACAGGAAGAGGAAGTGTGGGGGGGCAGCAGACCCCCACTATGTTCCCTCTCTCCAGCACCCCAGTGGTGAGCCTCTGGGAACAGTCAAAAGGCAGCTGTGACCCAGGGCCCCGGTGTGTGTGTGGGGGGTGGCGAACACGGGTCACTTATGCACCTGCATAAAGGCAGAGAGCAAGGGGTTGAGAGCAGGCCCCTGTGGCTGGAAGGCAGGAGGGACTTGAGAGTAAAGGGGGAGACAGGTGTCACAGAACCTCACAACACTACTCTGAAGGCATCCTTGGTGTAAAGATAAGAAGAAATTGCTGAGGGGCTTAAGCTAAGAACATGGGTAGTAATTGCACTGGTCGTATAGCAGTGGGAGTTCTGTTCATTGTGACACCCCCAGTGCCAGGTCCTCTCCTACAGGGCAGAAACTCTCAGCCCCGTTTTGGCACAGAAGGGAACCAGGAACTACCGAGGTGTCGAGTCTTTGGCTCGAGGTCCCACAATCCCAGAGAGTGCCGAAGAAATATCGGAGAGTTTTGCATACGGAGGTGTCCTGTGGCCAGACGTGGGTACCTTGTAAACCAATGGCGTTGGTTGCCAGGCGGGAAATGGTACCGAGGGAGACAGGCTCTGCTCAAACTCACGGCTGAGAAATGAAACCCATCGGGGGCGTGAGGATGTGTCAGAGTCATCACAAGACAGGAGTCACAGGCAAGTAGGAAGGAAGACCTGGCTTCCCAAGACAAGACTGTCTTCTCTCAGGTTCAGAGTCTTCAAAGCTTGCTGGAAATTCAAGGTCCTGTAACTTGGGGAGGGAGAGCGTAACCGTGTAGGGGGGAGGGGATCTTGACTCATGCTCGTAAGACAGAGAGAGTCATAGAACAGTCCCTGAGTTGGGGGTGGGGGTTTTCTTTCACCAAGGGACAGCCAGGATAGATCACATCTTTTTTTAAAATTAATTTTAATGGGGTGACATTAATAAATCAGGGTAGATATGTTCAAAGAAAACATCTCCAGGTTATCTTATCATTCAATTATATTACATACAATCACCCAAAGTCAAATTGTCCTCTGTCACCTTCTATCTGGTTTTCTTTGTGCCTCTCCCCTCCACCCTCTCCTCCCTCCCCACCCCGTAACCACCACACTCTTGTCCATGTCCCGTAGTCTCGATTTTATGTCTCACCTATGTATGAAATCATGTTGTTCTCAATTTTTTTCTGTTTTGCTTATTTCACTCCGTATAATGTTATCAAGGTCCATCCATTTTGTTGTAAATGATCCGATGTCATCATTTCTTATGGCTGAGTAGTATTCCATAGTATATATGTACCAAAGCTTTTTGGTTGCAATAGTGAGGGGATTGTTTCCTTAATTTCTTTTGCTGACAGTTCATTGTTGGTATATAAAAATGCCTCTGATTTCTGAGTATTAATTTTATATCCTGCCACCTTGCTGAATTCATTTATCAGATCCAATAGTTTTTTGACTGAGACTTTAGGGTTTTCTATATACAATATCATATCATCTGCAAATAATGACAGTTTTACTTCTTCTTTTCCAATTTGGATGCCTTTTATTTCTTCTTCTTGTCTGATTGCTGTAGCTAGGACTTCCAGAACTATGTTGAATAAGAGTGGCGAAAGGGGGCACCCCTGCCTGGTTCCTGATCTTAAGGGGATTGCTTTTAATTTTTGCCCATTTAGTATGATGTTTGCTGTGTGTTTGTCATAGATGGCCTTTATCATGTTAAGGAATGTTCCCTGTATTCCCACTTTACTGAGAGTTTTGATCATGAATGGGTGCTGGATTTTATCAAATGCTTTTTCTGCATCTATTGAAATTATCATGTGATTTTTGTCCTTCCTTTAGTTTATGTGATGAATCACATTGATTGATTTGCAAATATTGAACCAGCCTTCCCTCTCCAGAATAAATCCCACTTGATCATGGTGTATGATTTTTTTCATATATTGCTGGATCCGGTTGGCTAATATTTTGTTGAGAATTTTAGCATCTAAATTCATCAGGAATATTAACCTATAATTTTCTTTCTTTGTGTTGCCTTTGCCTGGTTTTGGGATCAGAATTATGCTCGCCTCATAAAAGGAGTTTGGAAGTCTTCCTTCCTCTTGAATTTTTTGAAATAGCTTGAGGAGAACAGGAGTTAGTTCTTTGAATTTTTGGTAGAATTCACTTGTGAAGCCACCAGGCCCAGGATTTTTCTTTTTTGGGAGTTTTTTGATAACTGTTTCGATCTCATTTGTTTAAATTGGTCTGTTTAGGTGTTCTGATTCTTCCAGATTGATTTTTGGAAGATTATATGATTCAAGAAATTTGTCCATCTCACCTAGGTTGTCTAATTTTTTGGCATAGAGTTCTTCATAGTATTTTCTTACAATACTTTGTATTTCTGTTGTGCCAGTTGTGATTTCTCCACTCTCATTTCTAATTTTATTTATTTGAGTCCTCTCTCTTTTTTTCTTGGTGAGTCTAGTTAAAGGTTCATCAATCTTGTTTACCTTTTCAAAGAACCAGCTCCTGGTTTCATTGATCCTCTATATTGTTTCCTTAGCCTCTATGTCATTTATTTCTGCTCTGATCTTTATTATTTCCTTCCTTCTACTAATCCTGGGCTTTATTTTCTGTTGTTTTTCTAGTTCTTTTAGATGCAGGGTCAAGGTGCTTATTTGAACTTTTCTAGCTTCTCATGGTATGCCTGCAGTGCTATGAACTTCCCTCTCAGTGCTGCTTTTGCTGTGTCTCATAAATTTTGAGTTGATGTGTGCTCATTATCATTTGTTTCTAGAAACTTTTTTATTTCTTCTTTGATCTCATTGTTAATCCATTCATTATTTAATAACATGCTATTTAGTTTCCATGTGTTTGAGTATTTTTCAGTTTTTCTTTTGTGGTTAATTTCTAGTTTCATGCCATTGTGATCAGTGAAAATACTTGATATGATTTCAATCCTCTTAAATTTGTTGAGATCACTCTTTGTGTCCTAACATATGGTCTATTCTAGAGAATGTACAATGAGCGCTTGAAAAGAATGTATATTCTGCTGCTTTAGGGTGAAAAGTTCTGAAGATATCTATTAAATCGAGTTGATCTAGTGTATCCTTTAAGTCTGCTGTTTCTTTGTTAATTTTCTTTCTTGAGGATCTATCCAGTGATGTTAGTGGCGTATTGAAATCCCCTACTATTATAGCATTGCTGTTAATCTTGCTCTTTATATCCATCAAAGTCTGCTTTATGTATGTCAGGGCTCCTATGTTTGGTGCATAGATATTTATAATGGTTATATCTTCCTTCTTTATCTCTTACTACAGCCTTTGTTTTAAAGTCCATTTTGTCAGATATAAGTATTGCTACCCCTGCTTTTTTTTCATTTCCATTTGCATGAAGTATTTTTTTTCCATCCTTTTACCTTCAGTTTATGTGCACCTTTTGTTTTCAGGTGTATCTCTTGTAGACAGCATTTGTATGGGTCCTGTTTCTTTATCCACGCAGCTACCCTATGTGTTTTGATTGAATCATTTAATCCATTTATATTTAAGGTTATTTTTGATATGTAGTTGTTTATTGCCATTTTATTCTTTAAAGCTGTATTCTTTTTTTGCTAAATTCTTTTCCCCCTTTGAACTGTTCACAACAGGCCCCTTAGCATCTCTTGCAGAATTGGTTTGGTTTTAATGAATTCCTTGAGGTTTTTTTTGTCTGGGAAGTTCTTTATTTCTCTTTCAATTTTAAACGTTAGCCTTGCTGGATAGAGTAGTCTTGGTTGTAGGTTCTTGTTCTGCATTACTTTGAATATATCTTGCCATTCCCTTCTGGCCCCAAGTGTTTCTGTTGAGAAGTCTGATGTCATCCTTATGGGGGCTCCTTTGTAGGTGATAGCCTTTTTTTCTCTAGCAGCTTTTAAGATTTTCTCTTTATCACTTAGCTTTGGTATTTTAACTATGATGTGTCTTGGTGTAGATTTCTTTGGGTTTCTCTTTAATAGAGTTTGCTGTGCTTTTTTAAAAATTTTTTTTTTTACTTCATTTTTTTCAAAGGACAGAGAGAGAGGGATAGACAGGAACAGAGAGAGATGAGAAACATCAGTCATTAGTTTCTCGTTGCCTTTGCGGACACCATAGTTGTTCATTGATTGCTTTCTCACATGTGCCTTGACCGCGGGCCTTCAGCAGACCAAGCAACCCCTTGCTGGAGCCAGCGACCTTGGGTCCAAGCTGGTTACCTTTTGCTCAAGCCAGAGGGGCCCTCGCTCATGCTGGCGAGCTCGGGGTCTCAAACCTAGGTCTTCTGCATCCCAGTTCGACACTCTATCCACTGCGCCACCACCTGGTCAGGCTTTTCTTTTTCTCTGTGCTTCTTGAACGTGTGAAACGTTTTCCAGTCTTAATTTAGTGAAGTTTTCAGTTATGATTTGATTGAACAAAGTTTCTATTCCTTGTCCTTTCTCCTCTTCTTCAGGAACCCCTATGATGCAGATGTTATTTCTCTCTATGTTGTCACAGAGCTCCTTTAGAGTTTCCTCAGATTTTTTGAGTCTCTTTTCTTTTTCTGTTCTGCTTCTGTGCCTTCGTTTATTTTGTCCTCTAACACACTGATTCGATCCTCAGCTTAATCCATCCTGCTTTTAATTCCTTCCATTGTGGTCTTCAGTTCTGATACTGTATTTGTCATTTCTTTTTTAATTTAATTTTATTTAATTTATTTTTTTTAATTTCTTTTTATTTTATTCATTTTAGAGAGGAGACACACACACACCCAGAGAGAGAGAGAGAGAGAGAGAAAGAGAGAAAGGGGGAGGAGCTGGAAGCATCAACTCCCATATGTGCCTGGACCAGACCAGTGCAGGGTTTTGAACTGGCAACCTCAGTGTTCCCAGCTCGCCGCTTTATCCACTGCGCCACCACAGGTCAGGCTGTATTTGTGATTTCTGTCTGATTCTTTTTTATTATTTCAATTTCCTTTTTTATACTTGCTATTTCTTTATTTAGGTGTCCGTAATGACTATTTATTGTTGCTCTAAGCTCTTTGAACATCCTATCATTATTTTAAACTCTGCATCAAGTAGTTTGGTTATATCGGTTTCATTCACCTCCTTCTCTGGGGATTTCTCTTAATTCATTTGGGTTGTATTTCTCTGCCTGCCCATTTTGTCTGTGTGTAAGAAGGGTTTGGCTACTGGAGTCCAATGGGTGTTGCCTCTGTGTTCCCTAGGTGTGGTCTGTCTGCAGGCCCGCCACCACTTCTGCCGCTGCCTAGGGTGGTTGGGTGTGGGTGTTGCCGGCGCCGGCTGCCTTGGCTGCTGCGGTCTCCACCTCGCCTCCACAGGAGGGGCTGTGTTCTTGTGCCAGGCTCTATAAGCCTCAGCCAGCCTCGGCCTTTGCCCCTCTCCCACAGGTGGGACCATGTACCACACTCAGGCCACAAGCCTGGGCACCAAGGGCAAGGGTGAGCACTTTTGCTCGGCTGCAGGTCCCTGTCAGCCTGTTCCTCTGGCTGGGAGGGGCTTCTGGTGCACACTCAGCTGCTAGCCTGGGCTTCTTCCCCTTTCCTGCCAACCTCAGCTCCTTGGCTGAGATGGGCTGCTGCTAAGTGCTCAGCTGCACGCCGGGCTTCTGCCCACCTCCTCAGGCAAAGCCTGTTCAGGCAGGGCTTCAAGCCTCGGAGGCTGGGTGTGGCTGCGCGCCTGCTTGCCCCTGCCCAGCAGAGGATCTCTGCCCATTCCGGGCTCCTGCTTTTCCCTCACAGGTGGGGTCACAGGCAGGCCCGCAGCTGCCGGACCACTTTCATGCTTCCCTTTTGTCCCCGCTGGGCTAGACCAAACTCACACTGCCAGCTCAGCCTCTGCCCCCACCGGCGGAACCACGCTTCTGCGTCCCCCTGCCGCCCGCCCTCCAGCAATCCTTCAGCAGTGTGGGAGGGGCACTGCAGCTCAGACCCTAACACTCCATACCGTTGTCCTGAAAGCTCCTTCCTTCTAAGCGACTGTGCTCTGATTGCTGCAGGGAAGCCTGTTTGGCTGGTGTCCTGCTTCCCCTTGCTGGTTCCAGGGGAAATTTTGTTTTAGATTTGTGGAGTGACTCAGCCCAGGGTTTAGGGTGGCTGTCCCTCAAAGCTTTTCTCCCTGTGCCTTCCAGACCGCACTCTCTTCCCGCTGCTCCAGTCCTCTCCTCTCTCCCTGTCTCCCGGAATCCCGGGTAAGTGGTTGTGAGAGAGGTTTTCTGCACTGTCCCTTTAAGAAGAATCCTGGGTCTGAGACAACAGTCTCTTTCTCACAAACACTATCCTAACCTGTTTCCCAGCTAAACACTGTCCAAACACCTCTTCTAGGCTCTGGGGCTGCCGGCTGGGGCTTTGTTCCTGGGACCCAGGTTCCTACCCTTCTGCTGGCCTCTCTTCCTGCCACACGAGTCTCTCTGGGCTGCTTTTCTCTCAGGGGAGCTGGGCAGCCCTTTCTGCATTTTCACTTTTCCTACCAGTCTCAATGTTGCTTCTTCAGTGTTCCCTGGTTGAAGAATCCTCTCAGTCCAGTTCAACATTGGTTTATCCAGATGATGGTTCTTAAAATCAAGTTATAATCCACTTTGGTTCTGGGAGTTGGAAGTTGGTATGTTCGCTTACTCCATCGCCATCTTCCCCTCTCTGGATCACATCTTATACTTGAAGAACTGAAACCCCAAGTTACAGATGTAATCTGGAGAAACTTATCATGACAGCATAGATTAGAATGCCATGTGCTTGTCCCTCCTTTCACTGAAAGAAACAATCACAATGCCACATGGTCCGTGCATCCTGTGGGGACTGACCCTGTGCAGGGGAAGCCTGGAGAAATCTCGATGAGGTCTGCCCACCTTGCGACCAAGGGTCTTGGTTGGGTCAAAGAAAAGTCAACTGAAGATTTGGACCTCAAAGGAAGCTGAGAAATGACATCTGTGTGTGTGGAGTGTGAGTAACAGCTACCAAAGACTAATCTTAACCATTCAAAACAAGATGTGGATGCAGAAAACTTTCCAAAGTACATTATTATGGAATTCTTGACTATTTCAAGATGGCCGTGTGCAGGAGATAAAACAAACAAACAAACAAAAACAAACAAAAAACCCAAGATATTTGCAATCGTGCAAGAAAAATACTTTCTCAGGAGAAAATTTCAATCGTGCTCTGTAATGAGGCCTGCCCAGTGCAGTTGGGAAATTTTGATAGAATACAATAGGCATACACGCTGGACTTAGGACTCCTCTGCAGCTTGCTTCTTCCTAAACATATAATTCTTACACAGTCACCGTAACATGCTTTTCTGTTAACTCAACATATACCATAGGACCAGGGCGGGGTGGGCGTGGTGGTGGAGAGAAAAGACTCCTTAAATGTTTGCATTTATTAAATCACTTGAGCCCGGTGCATTCAGAGTTTGCCAAGCTGTGATAAATACAGTTAGGACATGTAACTGACAGCTTCTTTGATCACTGACCAACAATATTTCTGATCACACTACATAGGCAATATCTTTTTTTTAGCAATTAAGTAAATTTAAAACAATTTAAAATTTTTTTTTAAATTTATTCATTTTAGAAAGGAGAGAGAATGAGAGAGAGAGAGAGAGAGAGAGAGAGAAAGAGAGAAAGAGAAAGTAGGGAAGAGCAGGAAGCATCAACTCCCGTATGTGCCTTGACCAGACAAGTGCAGGGTTTCAAACCAGCGACCTCAGTGTTCCAGGTCGATGCTTCATCCACTGAGCCACCAGAGGTCAGGTCAATTCTTTTTTTAAATTTAATATGTGGCACAAGATGAATAGGGAAAAGGAGAATGCCCTTTACCAAATAAATACTTTGTCTCTTAGGCTCAGCTGATGTTAAGTCATGTGAGACTGAACTGGTTCTCTTCAGTTACAACTTGAATTGCTGATCTGATACCTAAGAGGTCGTAGTGTTTTCCAATTTCCTTTTGGAGACATGGGGAGCTGGGGATGGTATTATTGCTCCTACTATGGGACACCCCCCAAAAAAAGAAAGAGCTTGAAAAACTTCAAATTAATAATGTGGGTTTTTTTTGGAATCTATTAGAAAGAGGAGGTCGCAGAGGACACAGTGGGCGCACAGTCGGACAAAGGGAGCCCGGAACCAGCAGGGAGGACCTGAAGGCACCCAAGAATTTTTGACATGCTGCAGAGGCTGAGCGTGAGCTGGTGGGGAAGTGGGAAGCCTAGACCCTCCCAGAGGTGTTTCCTCTAGAAACTCACCAGGTGCCTGCAGGGCGGGCAGATCAGGGGGTGTCGTGAGAAAGCCCAGAGGTGATAGTGTCTGGGGGCTGGGGTGGCGGCAGCCACCCAAGGGTTCCTGTAGAGTCTCTCTGCAGCTTGGAGAGGAGCAGGCTCCGCTGAAACCTACCTTCTCTGAGGGACCAACACCCTCACTCGCTGGCAAAGGGCGCCAAAGCCACCACTGTCTCAGGGCACTGGCGGTCACCCACTGAAACTGCAGGTGGGGACAGGGGTAAGATAGAGTCCCAACCCCAGAGAGGGGGCAGGAATATGTGTGAAGACAGAGTTACATCTGGAGATGGGACAAAACACGTGGAGAAACCCACATATCCAAGGTGAGAATCCCAGGACGCGCCTAGGGACGACAACAGTCAACCACGTTAGAGGAAACACCTTCAGTCCCTCACCGGCAGGCTACCAAGCAGCAGTAAAGGGAAATCGCTAGGGAGAAAAACAGGAGACTGAGCCAAGCAAATTAGAGAAAACAAAACAAAACAACCACAGCCTCCGTGCTAGGGAGGTGAAGATAAATGAACTTTTAAAATATACAAAGAAGATGTGGTTCATTATATACAATAGAGTACTACTCAGCCATGAGAAATAATGACATAGTGCCATTTACGACAACATGGATGGAACCTGAGAACATGATACTGAGTGAGATAAGTAAATCAGAAAAAGCTAAAAACTGTATGATTTCACACAGAGATGGGATACAAAGCTGAGACTCATGGACAGAGATAAGAGTGTAGTGGTTACCAAGGGTCACGAGATGTAGGGGAGGAGGAAAGGGGGTTGGGGGGAAGGTGTAAAGAGGGACAAATACAAGGTGACAGAAAATTATCTGACTTTGGGTGACGGGTATACAGGTATACAACATAATCCACCATTCAGATGCTGTGGAGATGTTTACCTGAAATCAATGTCACCCTGTTCAATTTAATTTTCTAAATTAACACACACACACACACACACACACACACACACACACACCTGATATAATAAGAGTATAAACTGATGACTCCACCCTGAGTGACAAAGGTGACAAAGTTGGCCACCAGATGGGACAGGGTTGAGGGGAAGCTAGAGCACCGTTGGAGAGCTATTATTTTGCAAATCATCACTGGGTACAACAGGACACTTATCTTTTGGTGAAGGCCATGAAAGAAACTGGCAGACAGGACACACCTTTCATTTAACGAATGATTACCGGCAACCCACGGGGTGTGCAGGGTGTTATGTAGGTAACTTGGGGTGCTGGGACATGGATAAACTGGGTCTTGGAGCTCAAGGTGATTACGGTTTGTACAAACGGTGGCCATGAACACCGACAGAGCAGGGTCTCGTCAACTACATTTGCTTTCTGAGATTTATTCCAACCATGATGGGGTGACAGACCCATGGCAGCTGGTGGTTCTCTGCATGAGCCTCCCTCTGCCCCTCCCCCCGCCCCTCGGGTCCCCACATGCAGGGCAAAAGTACATGGGCTGAGGAGGGACCCAGGAGGGGACATGGAGCTCTTCTGTCCGGCGTGCCTGCCCCGCTTCCAAGGGCTCACCACCCTGTTGTGTAATATTGAGTTTTGGTCTATCAGTTCCCTGTAAACACTGGAGTCAAGGTCTGCCGTGAGCTCAGCCACTGGTATCCATGACAACAGTACCTACAGCAGGGCACTTAGCATACGGAAAACAAGGAAAAGCACCCCAGTCATTTTTTTCCCCCAAGAGATCTTGGGAGTAGAAATTGAATATTTGAGCAAATTGTGACATTCACTGTGTGCTATAATCAACACTGCTCGCATGCTCCTTACTAACCTGCATTGAATTCATACTGTTTTTCACAAACAAGACGAAAGAGAAAGAAAAAAGAAAGGAAGGATGGGAGGAGGTACACATTCTACTTGGCTTTGTTTTAAAATGTTGCCGATGGCCGTGTGTGTGTGTGTGTGTGTGTGTGTGTGTGTGTGTGTGTGTGTGTGTGAAAGAAACATTCAAGGAAGGTGGTCTTGGTGAATTCCTGACTGATGTAACCAAAAAAATGGCACTAGTTATATTATGGGGTTTGGGAAAGACTGGGTGTGTCTTCAAGCTAACCAATGCACTTCCCAGCCCTTCCTGAGCTGGTGTTTGGGTCCTCCCCCTAACCAATCTATTTCCTAGATTCCATCTCCTGGGATTCTGTGTCCCTTAGCCAATCCCATCTTTTTTCCCCAAGATAGGCTCTGCCCATTATGGTCCCAGTTTGGTTCCTATTGCACCTGTGCTGACCTCCTGCTGTGGTCTTGGCTTCTACTAGGACTGTACCCAACAGGGGGATTTCCCCTTTTTGTTTTATCTGTTCCTCCATACTCCTGACAAATGACCAGTGAGGATCCTTCCTGCTTGTGTGTGGGGATTAGGTCCCAATGTGGCACACCCCCCGAGCCGGGGAGACTAAAAATGCTTCCCAGTGGAGCAGGCTCAGTGTTCAATCCAGCCTCCCTTCCTTGATTATACTTCCTGATGTCCCATTCCCTTTGCTCCCTTCTATTATTAATATCTAGCTAGCTACCCACGCTAACAGTTTCTGCAGACAAAGAAATTCTGTACAGTATGTGTTCACTGGCATCTCTTCTCCTCCAATTATAACGTCTGGCAGGTAGCTAGACATGCAACTCTAACGAGAGACGTGAATAAGAAGAAATTTCTTGAGGACATTTTGCATCACGAATCAAGTCCTGAGTCCTAAGATTTTGAATCAGTCTCTGCTGCACTTCATATTGATAGCTCAGCCTTATACTGGAAAAATTCAGTATCACCGAGGAGACTCTGGTATTCTAGTTCTGTGTTTCTTGCTAACATACAAATATATTTTTCATCCCGTGTCTTTGCCAAAGACTCATTAACTCGACCCAAGGTGAAGCTACAGAAACATTTTTTTTTTCTCCTCAATATGTTCACGGGATTTTATGTAATACAGAGAGATTTGTGTTGATCATAAAATGGTACAATTATTGAAGGCTATTATGGGATTTTTCTTTTTTTTACAGGGACAGAGATAGAGTCAGAGAGAGGGACAGATAGGGACAGACATACAGGAACGGAGAGAGGTGAGAAGCATCAATCATTAGTTTTTCGTTGCCATCACAACACCTTAGCTGTTCATTGATTGCTTTCACATGTGCCTTGAACCGCGGGCCTTGAGCAGACTGAGCAACCCCTTGCTGGAGCCAGCGACCTTGGGTCCAAGCTGACAAGCTTTTGCTCAAGCCAGATTGGCCTGCGCTCAAGCTGGTGAGCTTGGGGTCTCGAACCTGGGTCTTCCGCATCCCATTCCGATGCTTTATCCACTACGCCACCGCCTGGTCAGGCTATGGGATCTTACATGTAGGTTTTGTACACTGTTTCAGAAAGGTGATCTAATAGGGAATAGACTCTAAAATGTATAAGTGCATTAAAGTTAGGGTTGCATCAGAATAAGGTACGATGGCTGAAAAGAAAATGTTTCCCCTATTGTGGGCCACCTTCTTATAGCTCAGATGTTCTGACTGACTAACCCAGAAACTGTTAAGATGGGTGAAAATAATCATGCTCTGAATCCTCTGACTTGGCAACCATGTTTAAACTCCAGTGAAATGTTTTCTCTTAGTCTCAGCTCATTTTGTTCCTCAGCCAGGAACTAGAAAATGACTTTTCTGAACTATGAAAATGGGAGGTTGGGCCCTGACCGGTTGGCTCAGCGGTAGAGTGTTGAACTGGCATATGGGTGTCCTGGGTTCAATTCCCGGTCAGAGCACACAGAAGAGGCACCCATCTGTTTCTCCACCTTTCCCCCTCTTGCTTCTCTCTCTCTCTTGCTCTTCCCTCCTCCCGTGGCCATGGCTCCATTGGAGTGAGTTGGCCTTGGGCACTGAGGATGGCTCCATGGCCTCTACCTCAGGTGCTAAAAAGAACTCGGTTGCTGAGCAACATTGTAACCCTCCCCCCAGCCCCAGATGGGCAAAGCATTGCCCCCTAGTGTGCTTGCCAGGTGGAACACTATTTGATGCATGCGAGAATCTGCCTCTGCCTCCCCTCCTCTCACTGAATAAAAAAAAAAAAAAGATGAGTTAGAGGATATTGCTATGGGTCTGAAGACGGAACGGAGATGGTGCTGTTTATAGGGTAGGTGGCGATGATGACAGGTGGGTGCAGAAGGAAATGGTGAAGGATGATTAATGTGCTAAGGAAATGAAAAATAAAACTGGTTAAAAAACTCTAAGTGAAGCACCAACAGGGCACACTCCCTCCCACTCGTTATATTTCTCGTTTTTTAAATAATATTTGACATTGTTAACTGCCCTCTCTTTCAAATTTTTTTTAAAAAATACATATTCCTTTGACTTCCAATCACCACCCTTTCTAGATAGTTCTCTTGCCTTCTGGACACACCTGCTTAGCCTCCTTTGTGTGTTTCTTTCCCGCTGATTTTTGGTTTCTCCACCAGCCTCTATTTTAAGCCCTCCTAAAAAACAAAAGTGAATAGGGGTCATTCACTTTGAACTGCCCTAGCCAGGGGTTTGAACTCATTCAGCGATACAAAGTCAGATCCAGGGATCTGGTTCAAAGTGAAGAGGTAGACGGGGGTGATGACACTTTGCATCTGTAATGGGCTCTTCTCAGAGCCTATTACGAGAATGGACTAATTTGTTGGTTAGATACCTTCATGGGTGGCCCATCTCCACGGTCCTACAAAGCTTACTTTAAAGGGAAAATGATATAGAATGGAGTGACGAGGTCAAGAAGTCACCTCCACAGAGTGAGGGCACACCACTCTAAATCTAACCCAGTGATTCCCCAGACATCGTCCAATCGAATTGCGATGCCTGCTTCACAGGCGGGCATTTACCGAAACACCTGTTGGTCTCCTCCAGCTTCCAAAGGCAGAGTGGATTTCCGCTCTAGGAAGCCGACTAGACAGTCACCACGCGAGGAACACAGAGGCAGAAAACAATTAGCGGAAGGGGGAAGGGAGAGGAGAAGCCCATCAGACAGGATGAACAAGCTCAAAATGGCCAGGGGACCACCTGGGAGGTAGGGAGCCTCTCTTCACGGCACCTGCATGCACTTGACTGCATCTCATTGAGCCCTTATGTTCTGATGGCTGGCAGGCGCTTCCCACCACCTCTCAGAGATGAGAGGTTCAGCCCTGTTTTGCAGTTTCGCAACTGCAACCACAGAACGTTGAAAATTTCCCTTATGAGTACTTTCCTTTATTGCCTTCTAAATTTTTTTTTGCCCTATAGCAACTCACTGGGGGGAATGAATAATAACTGTGCCAAAACAACAAACAAACAAAACGCTAGGGTGAATAATTAAAACCAATGACGATTTTAATACATTTGGCTCTGTGTGTGATTTCATGCAAACTTGCAATGGAAACGCCGAGGCTGTGTTGCGTTTGTGCACGCAGCAAGCAGGGGAATTCCTTTCGGGTGATGGATAGGCAAAGAAGATTAAATTAAAAAAAAAATCAATGGTCTAAACGCTGTCTTCCATGACTTAGACGGAGCTCCGAAAGTATCCCAGCAAGTTGTCCTTTGAAGTGTACCTGCTTGATTATTTCTGTAATTGGTCACGACCGATAAAAGAGGGTCCCAAATGATGTTTCTGGAGTCTCATCAGCACTTCTCCATAACACGCTGTTTTGGGATGTCATCATATAGTCGAGGAGAGAGCGGTCCGCACTTCAGAGCACTGAGAGTTGGGGGGACCGTTGTCAAGCCCTCCACCCTGGGTGACATGTCACCCCGTGTTGAGTCTGCTTCCTCTCCGTAGGGGAAGACAGTTCCACTTGGTATCCAGGAGAACAAACCTGCCTAATATTTCTCCTACGTCAGGTGCTGCGTCTCTCTCTCTCTCAGGCAATTTTGTGCATTCCTCTAATGTATCTGCACGGGATAAAACTGGGCCAAAGCTCAGCCCTTGGCCCCTTCTTGCTCTCTCTCTCTCTACATCTCCTTTTCCACGAATTCCATAGACATGCTGATGACTCAGAATTTTATCTTTAGCTCAGCCCTCTGTCCTGAGCTGCATATTCAATAGCCGGCCGGGGTGATGGTTTAAAAAAAAAAAAAGAAAGAAAAATAAATTAGCCCTGGCTGGTGGCCAACCCAGGACTCCAGAGGTTGCGGGTTCGATTCCTAGTCACAGCACCAAGGAGTGCATAAGTAAGCAGGACAACAAATCAATGTTTCTCTCTCAATCAATTTTTTTTTTTTAATGAAAGGAAAAAGAACCAAGCTTACAGAAAAAAATTGTGTTCCTCGGTTCCACAATACATTGATTCAGGTACCAACCAAAATAGCCAGGAGCACGCTAGTCTGTGACTCTCATTTGATGGGTTAATCAACACACTAGTCATTTATTTTAATGAGGAGCCATAGAAAATGTTTCTCCCCTTCAGTTCAGAGATGACATCAGGCACCAGCGTGAGTGCAAGGAACGCACAAACTAACACAGAGTAGTATTGAATGTACACTCTATGTGAAAAAAATTTAATATATAAATAAATAAAAAGGAAATTACATAGGAATTCCTCCGAAATTTCCTCATAGTCTTGAACTGAGTATCTTCCTTATTTCCACTCCTGGGATGCTTTCTTGTTACTCCCATGTCTTAGAGTAACTTCAAATCCATAGAAACTTGAAACTTGGCCTATTAAATCTTATGTTAAAGAATTGCTTATCTATCTATCTATCTATCTATCTATCTATCTATCTATCTATTTCCCCATACACACACCTGGGATTTGTCTGTTCCCTGGACCATTAAATCCACTTGCATCTATACTTGGGAAAGTGGGCTAGAGAAACTGTGAAATGATCTCATGTCCTCGTTAACAGAAGGGGCCGCTTAACTCGATCAACAAGTCGTTAGCACACCCGTTTTTAAACCTTGAAATATTCCAGAATGAATCACACTGCAAGGGTCTCCCTTCCATTATTATTTCTATAAAAACAGAATCGGTTGGTCCGGGAACCAGTCTTATACAAACTCCTTCCTAGCATCCTCCTGCCTGGGTCTCTTCTAAAAGCCAATGGAGGATGGCGCATGCAATTCACCGTCATTGGAACCCTCGGTCCAACAGAAGGAGCATGTCTCCCATTGGAGAGAACACGGAGGATACCCCCAGATGGCTCAGGAACACAACTCTCAGCCAAGTTTTAGCATGGCGGTGTTGCCACATTGGGTTCTGTTCCCCAGCGATGTGGCAGCCAAGAATCTTCCCAATGCTTTGCCCTGGGCGGGAGGCGGTTTTTCGGTGGCTCTTCTGCAGGAGGGCTCGTCTGCCACGGATCCCACCTATTTTCTTCACCAGATGGAGGTTAAGTAGATGCAACTGCCTAGTAATATTTGGCCTAAAAAGGTCATGCTTCCATTTTATTTATTATTATTATTATTATTATTATGAGAGGAGGGGAGGCAGGGAGACGGACAACTGCATGCGCCTGACCAGAATCCACCTGGCAAACCCACTAGGAGGCGATGCTCTAGCACATCTGGGGTGTTGCTCCATTGCTCAGCAACCAACCTCTTCTTAGCACCTGAGGCAGAGACCATGGAGCCATCCTGGGGCCAACTTGCTCCAATCAAGCCATGGCTGCAGGAGAGGAAGAGAGAGAGGGAGATAGAAAAATGAGAGGGGGAGGGGTGGAGAAGCAGATGGGCACTTCTCCTGTGTGCCCTGACCATGAATTGAACCTAGGACATCCACATGCCAGGCAGACAGTCTGACCACTGAGCCAACCAGCCAGGACCTATTATTTTTTATTGATTTATTTTAGAGAGACAGAAAAAGGAATAGGAAAAGAGAGACAGAGAGAGAGAAGCATTCATTTGTTGTTCCACAATACATTCATTGGTACTTTCTCCTATGTGCCCTGACCAGGAGTTGAATAAATCTGCAACCTTGACATATCAGGATGACATTCTAACTAACTGAGCAACCCGGCCAGGGCTTTAAAAAAAATCAGTAGATTTTAAAGAGCCAACCATTGCAAGTAAATGCAAATGAAAAGTCAGAGGACAGAGAGTCCACACGTGAGAGAGCCCAGGGCAGATTAGAAATGAGATGGCTTGAATCTGAGCTCCCCAGGGACACGTTCCAGACACAGAAGCGATAATAAGGCGCAGCCAGAGACATGCAAAGAAGACTGGGGAGGGGAGGAGGAGGAGGCACCACTGGCTGAATGCTGGAAATGTTGGATAAAAATAGCACCCGGCGATGAGGGGAAGAAAAGCCTCCCGCAGGCAGACCGCCTTTGAATCTTGGAGGGAAAGCTCCCAGTGCAATGGTTGAGGGAAAATTAAAAAAAATCACCCACCCAAGAATTCTCCCAACTCAGAGTCCCCTTTGAAAGGCAACTTTTCTATTCACATCTCCTCTTCTGTGCACCTGGCTTCTCATGTTTGCTCCTCTGTTACCTGGTTCCGTGTGTGGCAACGGGGACCTGCTGCACCCTGCTTGGAGGAAACAGATGCCAATATCAGAGTGCGGTTTCCTCAGCAGAGAGACCTGTTGGTGGTGATTTCCCTGCCAATCATGGCGGGAGAGGGTGTCGGAAACCCTATCCTGACTCTTAACATCACAGGACGCTTTCTAGTTTTTGGGTAATTTCAAGCATTGTGTTGAACAAAAATTAGTTGGAGAGCGAGACAGTCGGGTCAGCGGAAAGAGCTCCCACTAAATATGCAATATAAGACGCTCCCATGTATAAGACACGGGCTCAGTCTTTTCAAATTTGGGGTCCCGAAAGTTGAAAAGAAAATGTATGACATAAAGTTATGGAACTCAAATTTTATTCACCCTAAAATTCATACAACTCCTCATCCCTGTCAAAACTCCCATCTATTAGCTTGCCCATATCTGTGCCTGGTGATGAATCCCTGTCTTCAACAATGAGCACAAAAACAAGTGCGGAAAAGCAGGAAATGCAAGTGAAAAAATCTACAACCACTGTATAAGACACACCCAGATTTTAGACCCTAAATTTTTTGGAAAATGGGTGCATTTTATACACGGGGAAATAAGGTAACACTACTGCACCTTGTTGAATGCTGTCTGGTAGCCTTTACATATTGAGCACTAATTGTTTGCCAAGACTCACTGCCAACTGCATGTCTTACTGACCCCAAGGAATATACACTTCGATGTACCTACCTTTCTTTCTTTTTATCTTTTTTCTTTCTTATTTTCTTTTTCTCTCTTCCTTCCTCCCTCCCCTCCCTTCCCCCCTCCTCTCCCCTCCGTCCCTCCCTCCCTCCTTCCTTCCTTTCTTTCTTTCTTTTTCCTTCCTTCCTTCCTCTTTTTTTTCTCTTTTCTTTAGTTTAGAGGAGCAGAGATAGTGAGGCAGACTCCTGCATATACCCCAAATCAGATCCACCCAGCAACCCCTTCTGGGACCGATGTTCAAGTGCCAAGCTATTTTTAGCACCGGAGGCTGATGCGCTCCAACAGAGCTATCCTTAGTGCTTGGAGCCAATGCTTAAACCAGTGGTTGTTAACCTGGGTTCATCGAACGATGAGTCGGTCTCAGGGGTTCAGAGAAGCCTCTGCTGCGGAGGCCAGAATAAAGTAACACCGTAATTTGTTGTGAGTTCATTCACTTTGTTGGTTTTGTTCTTTGAGCAAGGTGATGTTCATGCACGGCTCATTTTGTGTACCAGTAAAAAAACATATACCTATGTCTTGAATTTGGAAAAAAAATCATATGTTATTTATCACTAAAGAAGGGTTCGGTGAATGCGCATATGAAACTGGTGGGTTCGGTACCTCAAAAAAGGTTAAGAACCACTGGCTTAAACCATTCTAGCCACTGGCTGTGGGAGTGGAAGAGAGAGAGAGAGAGAGAGAGAGAAGTGAGAGGGAAAGGGGGGGTGAAGAAGCAGAGGTTGCTTCTCCTGTTTGCCCTGACTGGGAATGAAACCTGGGACTTCCATGTATCAGGCCAACTCTCTATCCACTGAGCCACCGGCCAGGGCCCAATGTTATCTTTCTTAAATATGAGGAACTTGGAGAGACTTGCCATTTTCTGACTGTCCCAGAAGGAAGTTCAGAGAGCAGAGAGGTAGCCTACAGCCTCCCCTAGGTTCATGTGGCCACCAGGGTGCTAGAAAGTGTCATGGGTGTGGGAAGTGTCACTATGTGCTACTGGTTCCCAGATACTATTTTTGACCCACATGGAACTTTGGAAGGCAGGTGATTATACCTACTTTTCCGTTGAGAGACCTGAGTCTCACTAAGCTGAGTCGCTTATCCAAGGTGACAGTGAGTGTGTAGTAGAAAAGTCAGACCCTGAACTCAGGTCAGTTGGACTCCAGAGCGTATGAGACCTTGACTGTGTTGTCTTGATTGGAAATGCACTGCCCTGGCTGGATGGCTTGGTTGGTTAGAGCATCACTCCCAAAGCACAGAGGTTGTGGGTTTGATTCCCGGTCAGGGCATGTACAGGAACACATCGATGTTGCTGTCTTTTTCTTTCTCTCTCTCTTCATTCCTCTCTTGCTAAAATCAATAAGTAAAAATTCAAGAAAAAAGAAATGCACTAATATCATTATGGTGCTAAACCTCCAATATGTCACCTGTGTTAGTGTTCAATACATGTGGGTGCCCTTTTTGTCTGATCTTAGACAAGAGGGTGTGTAACCCTACTGCTCTGTCTAGAGTCAGCCAGACAACAAACAAGGTCACTCAGCAGGTATGCACAGTGACTCTACCGTCGTTTGTAGCTCTGTGCCAGCAAACTTCCATCGAGGAAGACCTCATCAGCGGTGTGACTCACCACGTTTTGGGGGCACGGGTAGGCAAGTGTCTGCGGGAGGGTACCTGGGAATCCCTGAAGCCTCTGTGACCCCTGAGTGTGAGATCTTGGGAAGAAACAGCACCCGAAAGCCGCATGCACCTATGTTATTTCTGGGACCAGCAGATTTGAACCCGGGGGTCATGATCTGTCCAACTGTGTTCTGGAAGGAACCTCAGAGGGGATCTAACTTACCCCCTGATTTTTTAAAAGATGAGAACACCGAGACTGTGAAAGGGAAAACGTCCAGCTACATTCATGGGCTTTGAAGGAGAAAAAAGAGGAACTAGAATCCTTCTTGCCCTCCATGCTGTTTCAGCCTGGAGGCCAGTGCTATTCAGCACTCAGATTCACAAGTGCAGTGGCTCCCTGGTGGCTGTCAGTATATTATTACCCTACCCAAAGCACAGGCAAATAAAATTCCTTTTTTTCCCAAGTATGTGATTATGTGATTGACAGCTGAGGCAATGGAAGGTCCTCCCTCCCTCCCTCCCTCTCTTTCCTCCTTCCTTCCCTCCTTCTTTCCTTCCCTCTTTCCCTCCCTCCCTCCCTCCTTCCTTCCTTCCTTCCTTCCTTCCTTCCTTCCTTCCTTCCTTCCTTCCTTCCCTCCTTCCTTCCTCCCTCCCTTCCTTTCTTCTCTCCCTTCCTCTCCCCCTCCATCCCTCCCTCCCTCCTTTCCTTCCTTGAGGGCTGATATTAGAGACCCAAAATGGCAAAATGAGAACCCAAGCCTGTACACCTGTGGGAAACAGATCCTTTTTGGATGTGTTTATCCATCTCCAGTCGACATGTGAAGAGCTTAGATGAACAGAGCAGACAGATGGCGATTGCCCACTTACAAAATTGCCATTAAGCCTTTGTGGGAGGAGGAAATGAAGGGCGGGCACATCTGTCAGGGTTGACCAGAGTTCATCGAGGATGGAGGGAACCACATGCCCCTCCCCCCTGCCCCCTTTCCAGTCAAAGGTAGCAGAATGAACATAGATGACCCGGGGTGTCTCAGGGTGGGGGGACCCCATGGCTAGGGCCCGGGAGACAGTGTAGAACATCTCAATGGGATCCCGCACAACCTTGCTGGGTCAAGTCAGGATGATGTCCCATGAAACAGTGAACTATTGCCAAAAAAAATTTCTTTTATTCAGTGAGAAGACCGGAGGCAGAGAGACAGACTTCCATGTGCACCTCAACTGGGATCCACCTGGCAAGCCTACTAGGGGAGCATGCTCTGTCCATCTGAGAGGACTGCTCCGCTGCTCAGCAACCCAGCTCTTCTTAGCGCCTGAAGTGGAGGCCATAGAGCCATCCTCAGCTCCTGGGGCCAACTTGCTCCAATCGAGCCATGGCTGCAGGAGGGAGAGAAAGAAAGAGAGAGAGAGAAGAAGAAGGGGAGGGGTAGAGAAGCAGATGGGCACTTCTTCTATGTGCCCTCACCTGGAATCAAACAGGAACCCGGGACATCCACTAAGCCAACCGGCCAGGGCCCAGAAATGTTAACATGTCACCAAACCAAAGTTACTTTTCTGGTTTCAGGCTCCCCTTTTGGAAGGAGTTTCTGAGCTCACCATGGGTGTTGTGAGCTTCACGAAGCAAAGTCATGTGGCCATGTGATTCCGAGTTGCCATTGTTATCTAACCAGATGGAGAGGGACTCTCCATAGAAGTGCGTTTTTCTTATCTTCTTCAACAGAATGACTTAAGCCAAGCCCCTCACGTTGAAAAGAACAGTAGTTCAACCCTTGCGTTTATTGTAGCCTTTTCCTGCCTTCAGCAGTGTCTGTTACCAGTTTGGTAATATCTTGTCATCCTTTCTTTATTTTTTAAGAAAGCTTGAACTATACTTAGCATACAACGTTTTATAAATATAAGGTGTTTAACACATTCATTTGATCTATTTATATCTTATAACATGATTGCCAATGCAGCGATAATTAACACCGACCTCTATCACATTACATAACTGTCTTCTTTAAAAATTTCTTAATTTATTTATTTTAAAGAGACAGGAGGGGAGAGACACATCAACTCGTTGTTCCACTTAGTTGTTCCATTTACTTGTGCGCTCACTCGTTGCTTCTCACGTGTACCCTGACTGGGGATCGAACCTACGATGTCTGACACATGGGACCAATGCTTTATCTACTGCACCACCCGGCCAGGGCCAGCGTATAGTATTTTAACTGAAGTAAATTGATCGAGTGCATGCAGCAGATGACTTAATTTTTTTTTTTCTCAGTCTCATCAGCAAAGATCATGGTTCTGTGCAATTTGCTTTGTGTGACAAGGACAAAAGCAAAATCCTTTCCTGGTCTTCACCCCGGGTGGCATTTGTTCTCTTGTTCTCTTTTACTATATTGTTCCGGGTGACCTTGATGATGTTAATGAGCCCAGAACCTCACTCTCGTTTATTATAGCGACGTCACCCAGATCTATGAGTCTCCGAGGCTAGAAGAGAAGTCCTACAAAAGTTCGAGGACCCGAGGTGTCACCAAGAGGCCCACTTACAAAAGTAAAAAAAAAAAAAAAAGAAAGAAAAAGGAATTTCCTTGAAGAAGTGCGAGAGTCAGATTCTCAGAAGCCCCCGGCAAGTCCAACCATAGCGGGCACAGAAACAGGAAAGACTGCTCTACAAAATGGTCAAAGTTAATGAGTCTACACATCACCTGTTTACGAGGAAAGAGGAGTCATTCTCTCACGCGAATATCATAGCCAAAACAACAACAACAAAGAAAAACCAAAAATGAAACACAACAAAATGGCACAACTATATCTCCAGATTTATTCAGGCGAGGCTGCAATTCTATCAGAGCATTAGCTGATGATAGAAAATTCTCATGGTTTTATTTATTCTGGGAACTAGAATCACGCAGGTGACTTTTGGTCTGTCTCAGGGTACAAAGTGGGGTTTTTTTTGTAACCTGTCTGTGGGATGCATACCTTCAGGGGGTGCAGGCAGGGGAAGGGGTTTGTTTGCCCCACACTGCAACTTCTCTACCTGCTTTCTCAGACCTGTAAGGTTGGGAGGTTCCGAGATCAAGAGAGACATGCTCCCGCTAGAAAGCACATCCTGGTGGCATCATGCCGTGACTGTCCCTTTGGGAAGTGGTGTGAGGGACGCAGGCCACTGAAAGTGCACACATGTAGGTAAGCTCACCCTACCTCTCCATGGCTCTAGGTTTCAGGTGTGTGTGTGCCTGAGAGCCACCTCCCCATGAAGACTGTGCTACCTGATGACAGGACTGGGAGTTTTCACCCCGTCGGAACACTTGTTTTTCATCCAAACACGCAGGAATAGCTCAATGTGGACACAGAAAAGGGAGCTCCGAGTTGGCGCTAGCTCTTAGCCAGTTCCGCTCCTTGTCCCAGCCTGCTGCGGTTCACCCCTTCCTCTCGTCACTCTGGTCAGCGCAGTTGCCAGGCAAGCAGAGAGAGCCAAAAACTTATTGTCACGCTGTGCGTGCAAAGCTGTGATTTCCCACCCCGAGCCTGAAAGGTGATGGGGATGTCTGCATGTTCTGTTCCGCCTGTGCCTGGTTTCTTTCCTTTGTGACAGTGTCACAAGCAGCAGCATTTTCCTAATGCGGCGCAGACACTTGGCAACACCATTGAAATAGGGTCAAGGGGGTGGTCTGGCTCTGCTGTCCCCTCCAGGGGACCCGGGAATCCCACTGAGGGTCGTGAGAATCCTGAGTAGAGCCCACCTCTCCCTGTGTGGTCCCTGGGTTAGCCGGGGCTCTGCTACCTGCTTGGTGGTTCCACTGGGGACAGAAGGGGATAGGTGAGCTGAGGACGTGACTCATAGGCACGGCATTTGTTTCACAAGGTGACTGGCAGAGATGGGTTTAGCTTATCACCTTCTCTAGAAATGGATCTCCTGATTTGAGGTATTTCTGGGAGGAAGCCTGGAGCATCCAGTTCTCTCTGCATCTCAGAGCAGCACCTGTTGATATCTGGTTCTGAGGGGAGGAGCACAAATGCCACCCCCTGGTCTCATGTAAAGTGTGTTAGGGAAAAGTCACTTGTAACTACTAACACAACAGATCAGTTACTTCCTCGTTGTTAGTGTTCGATAACCACGGTCAGACGTCTTGATTTTGGTAGGATACCCCGGTATGTGTAATCCTTACAGACGACCTTTCTGTATACCCTAGTCCTTTTCAGGAATCTGTATATAATTATTTTAAAATACTTAATAAATGTTGGTTTCTCAGAGCTCTGTAGGTCCAAAGTGCAGGGATTAGGAAGGCGCTATGAAAACCTCTTCCGGCCCATAAAGTTCTCTGTCCCTTACTCTCTAGTGTGATCTCCTGGGGAGATTGTTATTAAACTCCTGCTCTCCGGGTCCTCCCTGAATCAGACCGTTTCAGGTGGGGGTGGCAGGGGGCAGGTAGGTTTCCTTCAAGCTCCCCCTGCCCCAGGTGACTCCAATGCAGGCTATTATTACTCTTGCTGTCACCTCAGTGAAATGAACCAAGATATTACGTGTCAACACGCCCCGAAGACCCTCGACCATCTTTCCACAAGCATGACTGTGGGCTGCCTCCTCTTTCAGACGCACGGAGGAAGACCAGAAACCCAGCTGATAGCCTTGGGGAGCTATAACCTTGCCCAGAGAAGGGGAGGTTGTCCGTAGTGGGAAGGGGTACACAAGGGCAGTGCAGGGAGGGGTTCCAGGCCACCCACTAAGTAGGGGCTACATATCTATGTTGGTCCCCATTTCCCTGTGGGAAGCAGAGCGGCGTTCTGAAAATAGCACAAACAAATGAGATACCTTGAGAGAGAGAGAGAGGAAAAAAGAAAAGAAGAAGACAGAACTGCTTCCTCAGCATGTTTCTTTTTCCTGGCCCATGTATTGGTTTCTATTATCAACTATAAATCAAGTTTGATTTAGGACTCTATTCTGCTTATATAAGGGTTTTTCTTGTTCGTGAACTCCTTAAGATAATTTTATACACACACGCGCGTGTATATAAAGGTTAGAATTCAGAAAGTGTATTGCTGGGAGTTTACAGCCATTATTCTTGATTTTTCTTTCAATGTCTCTGTGAGTATACAAAACATTTTTTTTCTCCTCGATTCAAAGACATCCATTGAACTGCCTTTCACCTGAACCATAGAAATGTCAGCAAATGTACTAAAACTCAGTCTTTGCAGAGGATGAGCTGTCCAATAATAAGCCTAATCGTGTTCATAGCGGGAGCTTCCCTGTACATCACCGGGCTTGTATGCTCTGAATTGGGGGTTTGTCAGAAGATACCCTGTGAAGATGGAAAGGTCTGATTGGCCTAAAACAAGGGAGAGACTCACCGGCACACATCATATATAGAGAAAAGAAAGGGGTGGCCCCCACCCTTTTCTGCATCCTGGTGCTTTGTTACCGAGGAGACCTGGCCTAGAAACCATCCCTTTAAGCAGACCCGTTAAGAGAGACAGGAGTCACCCTCAGAAGAAAGATTCTCCTTGCATAAAGAACTACATACCCGATCTTGCCTTAAGAAGTTACCATGATGCCTCAAACCTCCTAGAAATAGTCATCACGCTCGATTTTTTAAAAAAGAACACGAGTTCCTCTGTTTCTAACAGGCATGTGCAAAAGAGGGTGGAGGCATCTTTTCCCCACAGTGTGAACAGCACGGCACCAGTCTCAACTCTCCCCGGCCTCAGACTGTGCTACGTATGAAGTGGGGGGTGGGGGAAACCCCCAACTTCAGTGGGAATATCTCAAGTTAACATCCACAAAAGGTGTACAAACCAAACATGTACTTTTTTTTTTTTTTTTAAATAAGGTGACATTTGGGCCCTGGCCAGTTGGCTCAGCAATAGAGCATTGGCCCAGCGCGTGGAAGTCCTGGGTTCAATTACCGGTAAGGGCACACAGGAGAAGCACCCATCTGCTTCTCCACCCCTCCCCCTCTCCTTTCTCTCTGTCTCTTTCTTCTCCTCCCGCAGCCAAGGCTCCATTGGAACAAAGTTTGCCCAGGCACTGAGGATGGCTCCATGGCCTCCACCTCAGGCACTAGAGTGGCTCCAATTATAATGGAGCAATGCCCCAGATGGGTAGAGGACCGCCCCCTGGTGGGCATGCTGGGTGGATCCCGGTTGGGTGCATGTGGGAGTCTGTCTCTTTGCCTCCCCACTTCTCACTTAGGAAATAAATACAAGGAAAAAAAATAATAAGGTGACACTAGGAAACATAATCATACAGGTTTCAAGTTCCCAGATCCACAAGACATCTCTACTCTACATTGTGCGTGCTCACCACTGCCCAGCCCAAGTCAAGTCTTCATCCATCTCCATTTATTGTTCCCCATATCCTCCTCCATCCTTCCTCCTCTGTCATCCCAGCAAGCCCGTCAGAGAAAGCCAAGCACCCTACAACCTTACTCATTTGTGGAATCCAATGAACAAAATGAACCAAAAGGCAAAAGAGAACCAAACGCGTACCGTTTGCTGAAAACGGGGCCATCATGGATCGGCATGCCAGCTTTGCTCCGTGAATTCTGGAAGGAGGGAAAGGGTTGGCCATGCCACGAAGGAGAGGGGATGGAAGCAGTTGGTGACCCGCGCAAGAATAGGCAATTTGAAGGAACTGTTTATATGTATCATGCAGAGAGGGGACATGTCTAACTCAGCCATCAGGGCAGCTAGTAAAAGCAAACCTTGGAGGTGACTGGTGGAGGTAGGCTGCCTGCATTTCGCGCCAGTCAGCTCCCCACACAGACCTAAAGAGAGGACCCGAACAGGGTTGGTTCCTGCTCTTAACCTGTTGGACTGGTCGTGTGGTGAAATGAATAAAGGTGATAACGATGGTGAGAACAATGGTAAACGCTTAAGCTTCGGTGCAAAATACTGTACAAGTACCGTTCTAAGGATTTAACAGGTATTACCCTATTCAATATTCATAATCACCTTATAAGGTGGGTACCATTATGATCTTCACTTTAAGAGTCACCAAGGCTCAAGAGCATCCCATAGCTCGCCCAAGGTCACATAGCCAGTACTGGTTGGGGCCAGCCAGCAAAGAAATCCCAAATGAAACCCTACACAAATAGCAAAACACTGCGTACACATACGTGGCAAATATATTGTGGAATACCTGAACACTACCCTGCTTCCCAGAAACGTAAGAGCATTCCACACACCAGCTTTCCAGGTAGGCACTCAACCTAATCGTGTTTGGGGTGCAACCCAAACAAATGACATTTTTTTTAGGAAACAACTTTCTCGGCACACCTGGTCCTACCTCTTTCAGGAGCAGCCTAATTTTAACCCTGACTCTCCCTTCTGCAGGTCCTCCCATCAAACACCTTTCTGCAGAATTATTATTATGCAAAGACCCCTAGTCCCTGGGTATCAAGTGCTCTTTTCCTGACAGATGTTCTCCTTGTGGAATTTAGACAATGGCGATGACGGTGATGGGGTCCGGCATGCCGCCTAATGCCGGCTGACACGACCTCGGGAAGGACCAAGCGTGTCCAGGTCAAAGTGTTTCTCCCTGGTCCACGTTTCAGATGACATATTCTGTTTCACGTCAAGGGACAGGGCTGGTGCTCTGTGGAGACAGCCTGCCCTCACATCCAGACTGGAAGGAAGGTGGCGGAAGCTGTTGTCATCGTCATCTTCTGGGGTTCACAGATGTGGCCCAAGGCTGTGAGGTGACGCGGTTCTTGTCACAGAGTTAGGAAAGGCAGGTTGATTGGAGCATTCACCCATCAGGGCACCCCTAGCTACCAAAAAACCCTGCAGAGCTGTGATCATGCCCAAGACAACGGGGACATGTCCCCAAGGGAGCCAGTTGGCCAGCCAAGATGCAGACACATCTACTCAGTGTCACTCTTGGGCGGCTTCCCCGGGACTTCCCATTGGAAAGCAAGAGCACTCCCAGGAAAGTTCAGGTCTTGCTTTGATGCATTTGGTGATTAAAAAAAAAATAAGTACTTTGAAAATTTTCAACGATGTTCTGGATGTCCTCACCCTTCCCATTTTGCTAAATCGGTAGCAGATTCATGCGGTCTTAGTTACTTGTCCTGTGAACCCATCTCATCACCTGTTGTCAGGTCCTTGCTTGTTCCCTCGTTTCGGGTTGTTTGCAAAGAGGGTGGAGAGGTTTCGGTGAGGTTGCTGCCATGGTCTCCTTTCCTGTTTTTTCTTGGACAACCTTCTTTCCCTTGTATTTTGTACACAGGCAGTCCATTCCCATTGGATTAGAAGATTAGAAAAATCAAAGGCAAAACTAAAAACAGGAAGCCAGAAGCCAGCACCAAATATACAATTAGATAGGTGTGCTGTTGTGTTTCTGCTGCTAATTTCCTGTCCCTTCTCTGCATATAAATATGGAAATTGTTCAATTTTATTTATTTATACATATTTTTAACAGACTTTTTAAAAATAAGACACTCTAGATATCTCATTTTACAACATCTTCCTCATCATTTATTTTAGTATGAAAATATTTTCCTGTAAAATATACGGCTCACAAAAATTAGGGGCTATTTCAAAATGAATATGAAGCTACAAAATATCCCCTAGTTTTTGTGAGCAGTGTATATATACATATATTTCTAAATTATCCCATTAAGTGCCTGTCTTGTAAATATATATTTAACCATCTTTTTTTTTTTTGGTTGGACATTTATGTTTGATCCCATTTTTCTCAGTATTGATAAAGGAAAATGTATCTCCTTCCAGAGTTCCCATGTTCCAAAGATATTTTATCTTTTTATATTTTGTCTACACAAATGAGCACATACTCCAATTTTTACCTGGAGGTTGTGAATACGGCCCTTAATATCAACTTGCTAGCTATGTGAGCTGCGCAGGATGGCCATGGAGGTCATGAATGATCACCACCACTAGCCAATGTGAATAACTCCTATTGGCCTAACTCTGCAATCCTTCCCCTTAATACAGGAGAGAATTTCTTCTTCAAGTCCCAAAATTCAAAGTTCAGTGGTTTTAATAGAGTTCCTGCGAATGTGAATTTTTCACTTGGGAGAGGAACCTGGTTTCAGAAATGCATTTTTAATCCTTTGAGAGCTTTTTTCAGTAAAATATGGTGCATTCAAAACACAGTCATGACAACTCCTGTTGACGCTGTAGTCTCCACAGCAGGGACCATTTTTTACATAACTGAATCCTTTGAAAGAAATAGAAAAATACATGGAGAAGTCCATTTCAGCATTCAGTGGGATAACTTTGATTTATTGCCTACTTTACTATTATTATTTTTATAAAGTGTTGGTTGAGTTTTGAATAGCGAATTGAAAGCCACACACTCTGTTCCATTTTGGGTGCTGTTTAAAAATTATTTTACACCCATACTGGAACAAAGTAGACAGTGAATCCATGTCTGCCTCCTCCCCAACTGAGACAAGTCTTTGTGTGATAGAATGTTTCTATTTCTTCTCCTTCTCCTCTACGTTATCATGTTATCATCCGGCATTTTATTACCAGATTTGTATTGAAAAACTGGAAAACAATGTATTTTGGTTGAAAGTATTTTTTACCCATAACTTTGTTCATTATTATTTTCTTTTTTGCATCCTGTTTCTTCCTTTTGTTTTTCTTTTCCCCTTCTTTACTGAAATGTAATTTCTGCATGTTTGCAGAGAGAGTCTGTCAGAGGTAAAATTCTGAGTTTCTAAATGCCCCAAGTCAGCGATTTTCAACCTTTTTCATCTCACAACCCACATAAACTAATTACAAAAATTCTGCAGCCCCGGAAAGTATATTATATTTTTAGCTGATCCAACAAAAACAATAACAAAAATACAAATGTAATTTTTATTCACTCCATTGTGTCAGCTGTTGTCATTTTTTTTATTTGACACCCTAAGGGTAAAGAGGTCAACACCCCTGACTAAATAGTCAAGTGTTGCATGTTATAAAAATGTTTGCGACACATCAGTTGAAAAATCACTGCTCTGCGTTATTGCTTTGCTCTTAAATTTGAATTAAGGTAACTAGAAACAGAATTCTAGTTTAAAAGGACCTTCCTTCCAGCACCTTAAAAATATTGCTGTATTGCAGGCAGTGGCTGGGACAACTTCCTGCCAGCCGATACAGGGTAAAAAATACATTCGTTTGGAAAAGACCCCAGAGAACACTGCAGAAGCTGGCGGGCTGGGCTGTATAGGCTTCCCAATAAGGGAGAAGCCTGTGAAGAGCAAATTTAATTAGACATACTCGGGGAACCCTAGTAAGGAGCCTGACCAGATTTCAACTTGCCCCCCTGCCTGCTTAAGCTGGTGGCTCTGGCTGACAGAGCCTTTATACCCAGAGCTGTGCCATCCTACGCTCGGTTTTCTCCAGGCGGGCAGGGCGCCCTCGCCAGCCATTCAGGCTAGCACTGGGGAAAGGACACAAAAGCAGCTTGCAGACAGTCTCTGTAGCAAATCTGTGAATCCAATCGCTCAAGTTAGCTTAACTCAGTCTGCTCACCGCCCAATGGGCTTACGAGACTCTGGTTGACAAGGTTTTTCTCAGCTCAGCGGTCTAAGACAATAGACGTGATATTTTTTAGTGGTACTTGCTCTACACGGAGGGGCAGGGGCAACTTCCAGGCAGCCGATACAGGGTGAAAAACCTGCTTAAGCTGGTGGCTCTGATTAGCAGAGCTTTCATACTCAGGGCTGTGCACTAAAAAGAGGGACTTGGCAGCTTTGAAGACCTCCTGTTCTGCAGGCAGCGACTAGGGCATCTTCTTTTTAACCATGACAAGATACAAAGTGCAAAAAGCCTGAGGAGAGTGGTCCCACAGAGTGCTGAGACATACTGGACATGCCTGGAGGCTCATAGAAAGACATCTTGAGAGTAATTGGCTCCCAGGCCTGCCTGATTACACTGACGGCTCTGACTGATAGAGCTTTACCCAGAACTCTGTGCTGAGTGGGGACAGAGTGGGGATTTGACAGCTCTTTGAGCCTCTTACTAACCAGGCAGTGGCAGTGGCAACCTCATAGCTGGATCACCAGGCTGCTAATTCAGGAAGGAGAGGGGCTCCAAGAAAATGGACTCGCTCATTGTTGGAGCTTGCAAATGCTAACAAGACCCGACTACCAACAAGACTGAGGCCTAGTATATGACTTCACCATAGCGACACATCAACTGCAAATCTCTACCTAAGCGTGCCACAGGGACAGAGCCTGGGGTACAGTGCCACCGACCAGGAAGAGGGAGAGGAAGGAAAAAGGAAGAAGATAACCTCTCAAAATCAAGGAAAATCCACAGTCTTTATAACTTTTTCTACTTTTTTTTGTTTCTTTCATCTTCTTATCTTTATTTATTTCTTTTCTTCCACCTGGGTCCTTTTACATCTGCCTGTCTTATTCTTTTCTCTTCATCTTGAACTACATTACCCATAAGTGTTACATTTCCCATTTTTTTCTTCTTTTTTCTTTCTCTCTATGAGGGTTATACTCCAAAACCCTTAATTCTCTCTCTTTTTCTTCTTTTTTCTCTTTTTCTCCTTTTTCTTTTCTCTCCCTCTATCTTAGTTTCTTCTTTTCTCTTTTACTTTTCCTCTTATTCAATCCTCACTCATGAAGGAACTATTTTATTTTGGATTCAAATTTTTTCTTTGTGGCATTTTGTGTGCTTTTTACTTTGCTTTTTAACTCATTAGCATTCCCCCCCAACCCTGGCTCTCCATTCTATGCAGTTTATGTTCCATTTAATATAATAGATTTCTTTTGTTTTGTTTATGTTTTTGTTTTTTTCTTCTTTTTCCTGTTTTCTTCTTACCCCTTTCACTATATCTCTCCTTCAACCATCATTTACAAGCAAACTATTTTATTCTTGATCCAGATTTTTTCCTTTTTTGCATTTTGTGGGTCCCTACCTCCTTTTTTGCCCCTTTATCACTTATCCCCAACTCAGACCCCCCGTAATAGGTAGTTTTTGTTCCATTAGAACAATATAATTCTCAGTTTTACACGGTATTTTCTCAAAGAGGGGAGGAGAGGAAAAAAGGGGAAAAATAATAATTTTTGTTTATTTTTTTATTGTCTTTCTGTTTTTTATTACTTTTTACTTTTTATTTTTTTGTTATTAAGTCACATTAGTGTTATTAACAAAACTAACCTCAGATGCCATTAAGGAAAAGGAAATCAAATATCATGGATATAAGAGACAGAGATGTAGCACAGATAGACGAGGAAAAATATATAGAAAATATTTTAATAGATTGGAAACCTTGAAGTTAAATGACAGATAATTTAAAATAGAAATCCTAAAAATACTCAGGGATATACAAGAAAACACAAAAAGGCAATTTAGGGAGCTCAAAAAACAACTCAACAAACACAAAGAATATATGACCAAGGAAATTGCAACTGTAAAAAAAACAAATCAAACAAAGATAAAAAACTCAGTTTGTGAACTGAAAAACGAGGTAACAAACTTAGCTAATAGAATAGGACAGATAGAGGAGAGGATTAGTGATATAGAAGATAGGCAACTTGAGGCACAACAGAGAGAAGAAGAGAGAGACTCAAGAATTTAAAATAATGAGAAAGCCCTACAGAAATTGATTGACTCCATCAAAAAGAGCAACATAAAAATAATAGGTATAACAGAAGGAGAAGAGAGAGAAAATGGAATGGAGAACATATTCAAATAAATAATAGACGAGAACTTCCCAAGCCTATGGAAAGAACTAAAGCCTCAAATTCAAGAAGCAAATAGAACACTGAGTTATCTTAACCCCAACAAACCTACTCCAAGGCACATCATAATGAAATTGGCACAAACCAATGTAAAGAAAAAATTATCAAGGCAGCCAGGGAAAAGAAGAATACAACATATAAAGGAAGGCCTATTAGATTATCACCGGATTTCTCAGCAGAAACTCTATAAGCTAGAAGAGAGTGGACCCCAATATTTAAAGTTCTGAAAGAGAGGAACTTCCAACCAAGAATATTATACCCATCAAAGCTATCCTTCAAATATGAAGGAAAAATAAAAACATTCACAGACACAGAAACGATGAGGGAATTTATCATCAGAAAACCCTCACTTCAGGATATATTAAAGGGGTTTTCCAACCAGGTACAAAGAATAAAATAAAACAAAACCACAAGTAAAAGGTCCAACAGGAACACAATATAACCAAACATAAACTGTGACAACAAAAACAATAAAGGGGAGAAGACGAAGATTAACAGTAGCAAAGGACGATGGAGTGCAGAAGCACTCAAAAGATAGTATACTACAATGAACATGGTAGGTACCCTTTTCATTACTTAACGGTAACCATCCCTGAAAAAACCACCACAGAAGCACATGACTTGAAAAAGGAAGTAACAGAGGAAAGAAGTATGGATTACAACCAAACAAAAACAAATGACAGAAAAACAAAATAGAATAATCAAACAAGATACAAAATAACAGAAAACAATATATAAAATGGCAACAGGAAACCCTCAAGTGTCAATAATTACACTAAATGTAAATGGATTGAACTCACCAATAAAAAGACACAGAGTAGCAGAATGGATTAAAAAAGAAAATCCAACTGTATGCTGCCTACAAGAAATACATCTAAGCAACAAGGGTAAAAACAAATTCAAAGTGAAAGGCTGGAAAACAATGCTCCAAGCAAATAATATCCAAAAAAAAGCAGGTGTAGCAATACTCATATCTAACAATGCTGACTTTAAGACAGCAAAAGTAATCAGAGACAAAAATGGTTATTTCATGATTAAGGGGACAATGAATCAAGAAGACATAACACTTCTTAATATATATGCACCAAACAAGGAGCACCAAAATATATAAGACAGCTACTGACTGACCTAAAAACAAAAACTGACAAAAATACAATCATACTTGGAGACCTCAATACACCGCTGACAGCTCTAGATCGTTCATCCAAACAGAAAATCAATTAAAATAAACATTGGCCTTAAACAAAACACTAGAGCAACTGAATATGATAGAAATCTACAGGACATTTCATCCCAAAGTGACAAGAGTACACATTTTTCTCTAGTGTACATGAAACATTTTCAAGAATTGACCATATGTTGCGCCACAAAAATAACATTAGCAAATTCAGGAAAATTGAAATTGTACCAAGCATATTTTCTGATCATAAAGCCTTGAAACTAGAATTCAACTGCAAAAAAGAGAGAAAGAAACCCACAAAAATGTGTAAACTAAACAACATAGTCTTAAAAAGTGAGTGGGTCAAAGAAGAAATAAGCGCAGAGATCAAAAGATACATACAGACAAATAAAAATGACAATACGGCATATCAGAATGTCTGGGATGCAGCAAAAGCAGTAATAAGAAGGAAGTTTATATCACTTCAGGCCTATATAAACAAACAAGAGAGAGCCCAAGTAAACCACTTAACTTCACATCTTAAGGAACTAGAAAAAGGAGAACAAAGACAACCCAAAACCAGCTGAAGAAAGGAAATAATAAAAAACAGAGCAGAAAGAAATGAAATAGAAAACATAAATACTATAGAAAAAATTAATAAAACAAGGAGCTGGTTCTTTGAAAAGATCAACAAAATTGACAAACCCTTGGCAAGACTCACCAAGAAAAAAAGAGAAAGGACTCATATAAACAAAATCCAGAATAAAAGAGGAGAAATCACCACAGATATCATAGATATACAAAGAATTATTGTAGAATACTATGAAAAATTATATGCCACCAAATTCAACAATCTAGAAGAAATGGATAAATTCCTAGAACAATACAACCTTCCTAGACTGAGTCATGAAGAAGCAGAAAGCCTCAACAGACCAATAAGCAGGGAGGAAATAGAAACAACTATTAAAAACCTCTGCAAAAATAAAAGTCCAGGCCCAGACAGCTATACTAGTGAATTCTATCAAACATTCAAAGAAGATTTGGTTCCTATTCTACTCAAAGTCTTCCAAAAACTTGAAGAAGCAGCAATACTTCCAAGTACATTTTTATGAGGCCAACATAACCCTCATACCGAAACCTGGCAAGGACGGCGCAAAAAAAGGAAACTACTGACCAATATCTCTAATGAATACAGATGCTAAAATACTAAACAAAATACTAGCAAATCGAATACAACAACACATTAAAAAAATAATACATCATGATCAAGTGGGATTTATCCCAGAATCTCACGGATGGTTCAACATACGTAAAACGGTTAACATAATACACCATATCAACAAAACAAGGAACAAAAACCACATGATCTTATCAATAGATACAGAAAAGGCATTCGATAAAATACAACACAATTTTATGTTTAAAACACTTAACAAAATGGGTATAGAACAGTGGTTCTTAATTGGGTTCTATTGAACCATAGGGGTTTGATGAGTTGGTCTCAGGGGTTCGGAGAAGCCTCTGCCGCAGAGGCCAGAATAAAGTAATACCGTAATTTGTTGTGAGTTCATGCACTTTGTTGGTTTTGTTCTTTGAGCATGTGATGTTCATGCATGGCTCATTTTGTGCACCAGTAGAAAAACATATACCTATGTCTTGAATTTGGAAAAAAAAGTCATATTTTATTTATCACTAAAGAAGGGTTCAGTGAATGCGAATATGAAACTGGTGGGTTCGGTACCACAAAAAAGGTTAAGAACCACTGGTATAGAAGGAAAACATCTCAACATGATAAAGGTCATTTATGATAAACCATCAGCTAACATCATATTAAATGGCATAAAACTGAGGACTTTCCCCCTTAAATCAGGAACAAGACAGGGATGTCCACTCTCTCCACTCTTATTTAACGTGGTGCTAGAAGTTCTAGCCAAAGCAATCAGACAAGACAAAGAAATAAAAGGCGTTCATATCGGAAAAGAAGAAGTAAAGGTCTCACTTTTTGCAGAAGATATATATGATCCTATACATCGAAAACCGTAAAGTCTCCACAAAAAGATTACTAGAAACAATAAACCAATACAGTAAGGTCGCATGATACAAAATTAATGTACAAAAGTCCATAGCCTTTCTATATGCCAACAACAAAACATTAGAAAACAAACTAAAAAAAAAAATCCCCTTCATGGTTGCAACAAAAAAATAAAATACCTAGGAATAAACATAACAAAGAATGAAAAAACCTATATAATGAAATCTACAAAGCATTGTTGAGGGAAATTGAAAAAGATACAATGAAATGGAAAAATATTCCTTGTTCTTGGATAGGAAGAATAAATATAATCAAAATGACCATATTACCCTAAGCAATATAAAAATTCAATGCAATTCCCATCAAAATTCCAATGACATTTTTTAAAGAAATGGAACAAAATATCATCAGATTTATATGGAACTATAAAAAAACCCTGAATAGCCAAAGGAATCCTAAGGAAAAAGAATGAAGCCAGGGGCATTAAAATACCTGACTTCAAATTATATTATAGAGCCACGACAATCAAAACAGCATGGTATTGGCAGAAGAATAGACACTCAGATCAATGGAACAGACTAGAAAGTCCAGAAATAAAACCACATATATATGGTCAAATAATTTTTGATAAAGGGGCCAACAACATACAATGGAGGAAAGAAAGCCTCTTCAACAAATGGTGCTGGGAAAACTGGAAAGCCACATGCAAAAGAATGAAACGACTACAGTTTGTCCCCTTGTACTAAAATTAATTCAAAATTAGGGTCAGAGACCTAAATATAAGACCTGAAACAATAAAGTACATAGAAGAAAACATAGGTACTAAACTCATGGACCTTGGTTACAAAGAGCAGTTTTTAAATTTGACTCCAAAGGCAAGGGAAGTGAAGGCAAAAATGAATGAATGGGACTACAACAGACTAAGAAGTTTTGCACAGCAAGAGAAACTGACAACAAAATAAACAGACAGCCAACTAAATGGGAGATGATATTTTCAAACAACAGCTCAGATAAGGAGCTAATATCCAAAATATACAAAGAATTCAAAAAACTCAACAACAAACAAACAATCCAATAAAAAAAATGGGAAGAGGACATGAACAGACACTTCTCCTAGGAAGAAATACAAATGGCCAACAGATATTTGAAAAGATGCTCATCTTCATTAGCTATTAGAGAAATGCAAATCAAAATTCATGCCTGTTAGATAAGCTATTATCAACAAGACAGGTAATAACAAGTGTTGGAGAGGCTGTGGAGAAAAAGGAATCCTCACCCACTGTTGGTGGGAATGTAAAGTAGTACAACCATTATGGAAGAAAGTATGGTGGTTCCTCAAAAAAATTAAAAATAAAACTACCTTATGACCCAGCAATCCCTCTTCTGGGTATATACCCCCAAAATTCAGAAACATTGGTACAAAAAGACACATGCAACCCTATGTTCATTGCAGCATTGTTCACAGTGGCCAAGACATGGAAGCAACCAAAAAACCCTTCAATAGATGACTGGATAAAGAAGATGTGGTACATATATACCATGGAATACTACTCAGCCATAAGAAATGATGACATCGGATCATTTACAACATGGATGGAACTTGATAACATTATACTGAGTGAAATAAGTAAATCTGAAAAAACTAAAAACTATATATGATTCCATACATAGGTGGGACATAAAAAAGAGACTAAGAGACATAGACATGAGTGTGGTGGTTACCGGGGTTAAGGGGTGGGGGGAAGAGGAGAGGGAGAGAGTGGTGGAAGGGGAGGGGCACAAAGAAAACCAAATTGAAGGTGACAGAGGACAATTCGACTCTGGGTGATGGGTATGCAACATAATTGAATGCCGAGATAACCTAGAGATGTTCTCTTTGAATATATGTACCCTGCTTTATTAATGTCACCCCATTAAAATTAATAATAAAAACATTGCTGTATTATTTACTTTGGCTCAGTCTTATTAATATGAAACTACGTTCATCTGAATCTTGTTCTTTTGTAGGTTGGCTGTGTTTTTGCTCTGGTACTTTCAGAATTTATTTTCATGTTTTGTTATTATTATTTTTTTTACATTTAATTGTAGAAAAATGTCAGATATATAAAAATGCTTTCTTGGCATATGGCACATGTACAGAAAAGTTTACAAAATATGCAGTCACCAGTTTAGCACAAAGTGTAATACTTGTATAATACTTGTGTAACACCACCCAGGAAAGAAAAATAAGAAAATTACCAACACCCAAGAAGCATCAGGTAAGTCAAGCACCTGCAAATGAAAATAAAAAGGACTTAACATCAACTTGATTAAAAAAATATTTCCAAAAACCCTATAGCAACATCATACTCAATGGGGAAGTACAGAATGTTTGCCCTCTAAGATCAGGAACAAGACAAAGATGTCTGCTGTTAACACTCTTAGTTACAGTGCTAGAAAATTTAGCCAGTGCAATACACCAAGAAAAAAAAAGGCATAAAGATTGGAAAGGAAGAGATAAAATGGCCCTGATTTTAGGTGACATAATTTCCTTTTTTGACAGAGACAGAGAGTCAGAGAGAGGGACTGATAGGGACAGACAGACAGACAGGAAGGGAGAGAGGTGAGAGGCATCAATTCTTTGTTGTGGTTCCTTAGTTGTTCATTAATTGCTTTCTCATATGTGCCTTGCCTGGGAGGCAACAGCTGAGTCAGTGGCCCCTTGCTCCAGCCCCAGTGACCCTGCACTCATGCTGGTACGCCTGCACTCAAGCCAGCGACCTTGGGGTTTTGAACCTGGGTCCTCTGCATCCCAGTCTGATGCTCTATCCACTGCGCCACCATCTGATCAGGCAGACATAATTGTTTACATAGAGAATCTCAAGGAATCTGCCAAAAATATATTTGTTTTAAAAACATCCTAGAGCTTAGAAGAATATTCAGCACATCTTAAACACAACATCAACACCGCAGAATCTATCCTATCTCTATATACTCAACAGTGAACATGTGGAAACCAAAATTAAAAACACAATACCATTTAGCATTGTTCCAAATTAAGTTACATACTTGGGTATATACTAAACAATGTGCGTCCAAGATCTGTATGATGGAAATGAGAAAACGTTGGCAAAGAAGTCACAGAAGGTATAAATAAACAGAGACAAATAGTAACAATGGCTTGAAAGAGTTATTGTAGGCCCTGGCCGGTTGGCTCAGTGGTAGAGGGTCGGCCTGGTATGTGAAGTCACGGGTTCAATTCCCGGTCAGGGCACACAGGGGAAGCACCCATCTGCTTCTCCATCCTTCCCCCTCTCCTTTCTCTCTGTCTCTCTCTTCTCCTCCTGCAGCCAAGGATCCACTAGAGCAAAGTTGACCTGGGCTCTGAGGGCGGCTCTATGGCCTCTGTCTCAGGTGCTAGAATGGCTCTGGTTACAATGGAGCAACGCCCTAGATGAGCAGAGCATTGCCCCTTGGTGAGCATGCCAGGTGGATCCTGGTTGGGCACATGAAGGAGTCTGTCTTTCTGCCTCCCTCGTTCTTGCTTCAGAAATAAAAGACTCATTGTAGTCAGGATGTCAATATTCAACAAATTGACCTGTGGGTCTCACCTCACACCTGTCAGATCTTATCAAGATGTGTGGTAGATACAGGCAAGCTTATTCTAAAACATATATGGAAGGGAACAGACCCTAGGAGAGCTAATACAGCTTGATAAAGAACAGCAAGCATACAGGAGTGACTCAGATGGATAAGGTTACTGGATAGTGAGTCATGTTGTATGGACAGTGTGATGGGGTGGGGATGGGGGAGGTACATAAAGCAGTAGACAATCTAGAGGACCCTGAACTAGAACCACACAAGTAGGTTTTTGTATGAAAATAGTTTTGGACATATTGCAAAAACAATTCAATGGAAGGAGGTTAGCTAAAAACTAACTCAAGATGGACCATAAACTTAATTTTTATTTTTTTGTTCAATGATTTTAGAAAGAAAACGGGAGAAGGAGAGAGAGAGAAACAACAATTTGTTGTTCCACTTATTTGTGCATTCATGGGTTGATTCTGGTATGTGCCCTGACCGGGGATCAAACCCGCAACCTTGGTGTATCAGAACAATTCTCTAACCAACCGAGGCACCCGGCCAGGGCTCTTCATTATAAAATGTAAAAAGTATAAATTTTTAGGGGAAAAAACCCCCACATGGTAAAGCCTCGGGGGATATAGGACTAGGCAGAGTTCTCAGACCGAAAAGCTCTATGTAGAGGAGGAAAAATAAATTAATTGGGCCTCATTAACACTGAACACGTTGCTGGGTGAAAACCCACGAGAAGAGGATGAAAAGACAAGCTCCTGACGGAGATAAAATATTTGCTACCCACGTAGCTGACAAAGGACTGGGTCTGGAACCTAGAAAAGTCTCTGAAAATCCAAAAGTAAAACAAACAGCTTAATTAGCCAAGAGACCTGCAGAGATTTTTTTTTTTTTTTTTTTTTTTTTACCAAGCACCACCTACAGATAGCAAGTAAGAGGATGAAAAGGCAAGGGACATCATTAGCCATCAGCAATGCTAAAACCACCACGAGACGTCACCACAGGCGAATGGGAAATGGCTGAACAAGAAATTCTGACCCAACTCCGCCACATTGCGGGGAGTCTGGCTTGCGTGCACACAGCTGGCAGGATTGGAAGTGGTACGACCATCTGGGTAACACTTTGTCAGTTATATATTTAAAAAAATTTTTTAAAGAAAATTATTGATTTTAGAGAAAGAAAGAAACATTGATTTGTTGTTCTATGCATTCATTGGTTGAGTCTTGATGTATCCAGACGGTGCTCCAACCAACCAAACTACCCAGCCAGGGCACTTTCTCAATATCTTATAAAAGGAAACCTGCAATCACTAGGTGAACCAGCAAGTGAATTCCTGTACATTTATCTCAGAGAAATTAAAAAATATATATGTTCATTCAAAACCCTATATGTAAATATCAGTAGCTTTCTTTGTAATCATCCAAACCTGGGATCCACCTACGCATCCTTCAACAAATAAGGGGATCGATAAGTTGGATGTGTGCGTCATGGGTGGCGGGAGGCACAGGCAGCAGTGTCGATAAGAATTCTGGAAATAAAGCTTAGTAACAAAATAGAAAATACTGGTCCAAGTTAAAAACAAATGATTATTAATGGAGGACTGATTAGTAGTGGGGGGGTGAGGGAAAAAAGTGGGTGGAGTTTACAAAAGGGAGATACAGGAAATTTTGCGGTGGTAGAATTGTTTAGTATATTTACTCTTGCAGCAAATACACCTGCCTACACAGGCTATAAAATCGTGTAGACCCTAACACACACACACACACACACACACACACACACACACACACACACGCATGCGCGCGCACAAGTGGGGAGATCTGAAGAACACTGGTGAGTTCCAGCAATGGTAACATCCTGCTTGGGATACACTGGTCTCATGTTGCAAAATGTTACCATTGGGGGAACTGAACAAAGTGTCCCAAGGGTTTCCCGTTACCTTTTCTACAGCTTCCCAGGCAATGACTGCAAGAAAAATTTCAACAAGGACAATGAAAATGGTGAAACTCCTAGAAGATCCTCATGTCCCTCCTCGTAACGGTGAGCTACGCAAAAGAGCTCTCCCTTCTCATGGTGCGACAAAGGGACCTCTGAGTCAGGCAGCTCTCGGGTCGGATGGACATTCCAAATCATCTGTTATTCTTCAGTCATGATGTACAATCCCCCACAGATGAGATGCCACACTTCCTTTTGGGTAATGTCACTTAGCTGGTGTGAGTTAAATGCTGGGGATATATGTTTATTATCTTTTTTTCCTCCTCCAGGGCTCAGTCTAAAGTGTGCACGGGGGAGCTGGCTGAAGCTATGTCTTGCTGCCCAGGATGCTGAAATAAGACCCCCAGGCTCATGCCTCCTATCAGAGTGCAGGAAGATGCAGAAGCCCCCAAGCATGGAGGGTGTGGGAAGAGAGGGTACATTGTATAGTTGGTAGGCAACCAGTGTAACCTGATTCCAGAAAGGAGATTTAAAATGAGGGTGTTGGTTGAGGCAGTGTCTAAAAAAAGCAAAGGACATCAGAGGGGCAGAGCACATGCAGGAAAGGCGGGATTTTGAGACAGAAGATGCCCCATGTGAAGGGTTGGCCAATGGTTTGTGGAAGCTCCTCTCATCTGTCCACACGTGGGATTCCGTGCAGCTATCAGGTGCTGGGCTCTTTTTTGGCCAACTGGGACCATGTAGGAATACGTAAAAGCCACTGGACTACTGAGGATAAAGCCCATGTAATACAGATCTGAGAGAGAAGCCAGTATAGATACAAGTACAAGGTCACAGGGGACCGATGACGGCACCTTTCCCAAAAGGACATGAGGCTCTGAGGTCACACGTACTTCTCGGTCTGGAGGGGCTCTCTGACCTCTGACACCTGCATGTCAGAAAGGACTTCGTTACCCTTGGTCACTAAAGCCATAGATCACCCTGGACCTCAGGGTCCCCATCAACCGGCTCCTTTTGGCTCGTGGGGACACACTGGCTGTCTTGGCAGCATCCTGGTTGCTTGTGAAGCAACTGAGATCAAACAGCGTTCTGGTGATGACTCAACTGGGCAGAAATTTTTAGGCTCCCACTTACCTAAGCTCCTTGGAAAACCATTCTGACCATTTATTTTTTTGAAAGTGGCATCATTCCTTGGAAGTGTGGGGAAAGTGGTGGCTTGTTAGTCAAAGCTGTTAAAAAGAAAATCTCCGTTTCGTTACTAACTCACCCATCATCTCTGCTTTTGGGTGGCTCCTGTCGCAGAATCAACTCTCTCATGCCACCCATCAATTAAGATGTGCAATCCGAAATAAAATATTTGGTTAGAAGAGAATGACAGGGCAAGTACGTGTAAATAGCTCAATGTCACTCACACGCGAAGCCAAACATGTAAGTCGAATGACACGGGAAAGGAGAATGTTGTCTCTTATTTTTAAGCCGACGTCAGCGTCCCTGTTGTCCTCGTTCACGAGCAGGTGCAGTTACTTCTCAGTCACGCAGCCTCCGAGCCTGACAGCAGTGAAACCCCGGGCAGTGCTTTTTTGTCTGGAACCCCTCGTGTGCAATCTCTTTGTCCCGCTTCATGGTGGGATGGGGTCCCAGCCTGACCGGGGACTCATGGCTGAGGCGCCCTGCTCTGCCCTCAGTGCTTAACAAAGGCTTCCCCAGTGCCTGGCAGCGCCCAGGCACTCAGCCCTCACCCTGCAGTCTGTGCTCATTTCTCTGCCCTAGAAGCAGCAGCAGGGTTACCCGTATGTGCTGGGGACGTCCTAAGATGTGATCTCGGCATTTAGAGATTTTCCTGGACCCACATACGTCACTCTTATTTAGGGACATGGTGAGATTCCTAGTGAGACTCATGTGTGGGGACTTAAGAGGCTCCGGAGTATGTTTTCTCACACTGACATGGCAAAAATTGCTTCCATATAACCTTTTCTTTTCTTTTTGTTGAGAGAGAGACAGATTGGGAGACAGGGACAGACAGGAAGGGAGAAAGATGAGAAGCATCAACTCATAGTTGCAGCTCCTTAGTTGTTCATTGATTGCTTTCTTGTATGTGCCTCAACTGGGGTCTCCAGCCGAACAAGTGACCCCTTGCTCAAGCCAGCGACCTTGGGCTTAAGCCAGCGACCTATGGTTCAAGCCAGCGACCATGGGTCATGTATATGATCCCACACTCAAGCCGGAGACCTCAGGGTTTGAACCTGGGTCCTCAGTGTTCCAGGCTGACGCTCTATCCACTGCACCACCACCTGGTCAGGCCCATGTAGCCTTTTCTCGAAAAAGAAAGAGAAAACGGGAAATGTAGAATATTCACCATGTTTTCTTTTTTAAAAAATGTGCTTATACCATCATGAGAGGGGATGTTTTGAAATTAAAATGTTTCCCTAAAGGCCAAGGCCCGCCAAAGTAGAAACTCAAATGAGCAGTCCCTAGGGGCCGTGTTCACTGGGAGCAGCAAAGTAGAACCACCTTCCTGGCTGGGGGTTTTCCTGTAGATTTTGATCTCACTCCAATCAGCTATGTCACCTCTTGCTTCTTCTTCATGGGAAAAACAGACAGGGAGTTAGAGATGCCTCTCGGAACTGGGGGTAACGGGACACAACAGATGTTCAATAAGGAACCAGCTGCTGAACCCCAGTGAACTATGGAGCTGGCTCCGAGCTGCTGGTCTGATATGCTCATGTTTGTACAAAACTTGCAAAAGAATGAGGAACTGGAAACAGGGCCCCTGTCAAGAATAGAAAAGTTGAACAAACATCCTGTCATTGCCCGCCTGAAATTGTTGAGCCACGTAGACCTTAGGAGAATTTCAAAACAACCAATGATTGTATTTTTTACCCTTGTTCCTATATCACATGCAATTGCCTAAGCCAATGGCTAACCGCCACATTTGCTTCTGTACTACGCTTGCTTGCTCAGCCCTATAAAAGTAGTAGTCTGTAAGCAGCAGGCGCTACTCTCGTTTGCAGCCCCTCTGCTGGGTAAGGTGTTCCCGAACACCTAGAGAGTTCGCCCCTGCGCAGGTTAAACTTGGCCAATAAAGTAACATCTTAAGCCCTAAAAGTCTCCGACGTTTTTTCTTGGCCCGGTGAATGCAACATAACCTCATCTAAACTGTACACTGGTCTTGATTCTGATAGATAATAATCAGGCTGGGCACGGGTAGGAGTTGCAGACTTTGTTAGAAGAAAGAAAGCATCCTGCCAAGGCGCCCTCTGGAGAGGAGAGAGAGGCGCGCGCGGGTACAGTCTAACTCTAAGGGGTGATTTATAGGAGTTTGAGAGGTGGATTCTGGTTGGATGTTTCTTGTTGCTAGGTCTCTGACGTACACATGGAGTGTTGGCAAGTTGGAAAGTCCCTGCTGAAAGATTCTTTGTCAGGTTTATCTTCTGCAGCTTAACGGTCACCCAGACAGCTGTGTGTCCTTGAGGTCCATTCATGATAGACGAAGATGGGAGTTTCTGTAACAAGAACATCCTGGCCTGCACTCCCAAACAATCTTACAGATTCATGGTAGTATGGTGGTGGGGGGCAGGGAGGAATTTCCTTGAGAACAGTATTTGAAAAGCTCTCTGAGAGTTTTTCTTCATCGGCCGCCTTGGCACAGCTAGTACCCAGATACCACCTCTGCTTCATGGACCTTGATGCTGTGGGAATAAACGGGAAGGTGTTCACCCACCTGCAAGAGAGATTTCTCAAAGGTTCACGCATGGTCCACTGTCTTCCCTTGACCACAACTTCGTCAGGTCACCTGACTTCTTAATTTTTTTTTCTATTTTTTTTCTATTTTGTGTGTGTATGTGTGCGTGACAGAAACAGAGAGTCTGAGAGAGAGACAGTTAGGAACAGACAGGAAAGGAGAGAGATGAGAAGCATCAATTTTTCATTGTGGCACCTTAGTTGTTCATTGATTGCTTTCTCATATGTACCTTTGCCAAGGACAAGCGCAGCTCCTAATTCTGGGTTTTGAGTGAGAACAGTGCAAAATTAAGAAAACAGACTCATTAAGAAAAAAGGATGGGATCGGGGAGGCCTCTTCAATGCGGATGGCAATATCTGAGGGCCTCATAGCCCCAGTTTGCTTTATTATATAGCCATATGCAAATCAAGGAAGTCCTTGATACAAAGTTACACATCTGAGGCTAAAACAGGAACACTCTCAAGGCATAAACAGGAATCCCCCTACCCTGCATAAGTGAAATCAACCAACATCTGAACAAACAAAGAGTAAGAGGAAGGGCATGTAATTTGCTTCCAACAACTTAAGGAAGCAAGCCAAGTGGGTGCAAATACTCAGCATCATAGCCAAATATGGAGGGGGAGGGGAAGAACTTAGCTTTTTGCTAAACCTCGATCTACAAAGGCTTTTTGCCATTTACCGTCCACAACATATCCCCTTTTCTTTTTTCATTTTAATTTGTGTGCTGAGATTTGCACTCATCTGATTTCCTAGTTTCCCAGATTCTAATTTGGAGGCAGACTGAATAAATACAGAACACACACAAACTTAGTAGAGCCAGTGCTAACAGATACACAAACAAGTATTCTAATACATTACAGGGATTAAAGCCTTTAAGCAAATTCTTAGCCAATATAACAGGATCTATAATAGAGCCTTTGCTTTTTTGAATGTCCTTAACATGTTTACCAAGTGCATGCTGACACATCATCATTTCACATTCCCTGCAAATGCAACCCAACCCCAGTTCAGTCCATTAAGAGCTGTCACAAGGAGCAGGAGTCCAGGAAAAGTCCCCATGGCACTGGAATTGTTGTCACATTTCTATACTTTGCAGCTTGCATCCTGGTCCCAATGACAGCTGCTTCTAGCTGGTAATGATTCAGGTAGCCTGGAAAAGCCATCTACAGCATGTGTGGAGATAGAGCTTCTGTTCTCCTCAGTCTGGAGAGATGAGACCAGGGTGCTTTTCCCTGGAGCTCTGCAACCATGGCATGGTGAAGAGAAGCTTGGGATACACTAAGCTGGGTGGCAGAGATAAATTTGTAACAGAAGTTGGCAAAAAGGAGAAAGAGAGCTCGAAATTAGGAGCAGGTCTCAGCCTAAAATATGAATGGGGCATTGAGGCAGGAGGAATAAAGGAAATACTATATATTTGAGCTGATTTTAAGGTGACTGTTTCAGTATAAACTGGTCCACCGATTATTAAGCCTGCTATTTCTGAGCTGGACCCATCAGTAAAGATTGTAGGTACACTTCAGGAATGGGCTCATTAACAATTGTCTTAGGAAATACAAATGTAACTGTTTTATCAGCTGGGTAGTAAGAATCAATTTGGTCTTTAAACTTGCAAAAGCAAGTTGCCATTTAGTGCAAGTTTCCCAGAGCCATTGTTGTTGATCCTTTGAAAAAGGAGCAACAATAATTTGAGGCTCAAAACCTATAAACTGTAAGAGTTGCCTACGCCCCTTGATAATTAAGGAGGCAACAAGATCAAAATGCAGACATAAAACCTTCTTAGGAGTAACAACTAAAATCAGTGGTAGTCAACCTGGTCCCTACCGCCCACTAGTGGGCGTTCCAGCTTTCATGGTGGATGGTAGCAGAGCAACCAAAGTATAAATAAAAAGATAGATTTAACTATAGTAAATTGTTTTATAAAGATTTATTCTGCCAAACTTAGCGAAATTTTGACATAAAGTACTCAATAAGTAATTATTATTATATGCTTTAACTTGCTATAACTCTGCTTTATAAATTTTATAAAGTAAAGTTACTTCCCTACTTTATAAATCACTACTACTGTGGAACTGGTAGAAAATTTTACTACTAACAGAGATACAAAAGTGGGCGGTAGGTATAAAAAGGTTGACTACTTCTGAGCTAAATTAATCCATCAATAAGACCTGAAGCTTGCCATAATAGTCCCGTTGGAGTGTAACTCGAAGGACAAATTAGTAAGGCAATTGATTCTTCAGGATTATGTGTTTTAGTTGTGCTTGTTGCAAGGCTTTTTCTACAAGCTTTAAAGCTTGTTGTCCCGCAGCTGTAAGTAGCCGAGGAGAAGCTGGTTCAGTCGAGCCTCTAAGAATATAAAAAAGTGGCTTCACTTCCCCGGTAGTTAATTTCAAGGAAGGTCTAAGCCAATTAATATCTCTTAATAATTTCTGGAAATCGTTTAAAGTTTGCAAATGATCCATTCTGATTTCTAATTTTTGTGGACGAATTTGTTGTCCCTCAATAATTTGTCCTAAATAAGAAAAAGGTAAAGATTGCTGTACCTTTTCAGGAGCTATATAAAGTCCTGATTCTTTCAAAGAATATTCTAGTTGTTGCAAAATGGTCAACCTAGTACCTTTATCGGGATGAGCAATAAGAGTATCATCCGATAATGAATTATGTACGCCTTAGGGTGCTGCCTTCGTACTGGAGAGATAGCTTTAGCAACATATTTTGGCACAAGGCAAGACTGTTAGCCATACCTTGAGGCAAAACTCTCCACTGGTATCGCTCCATTGGAGCCTGGAAATTAAGCGAAGGAACATTGAATGCAAAACACTTGCAATCATGAGGGCTTAATAAAGGAATAGTAAGAAAGCAATCCTTCAAGTCAATAATTACAAGGTGAAAATTACATGGAATGGCAGTAGGAGAAGGGAGTCCTAGCTGGAGAGGACCCATAATTTCCAAAGTCTTATTTATTGCTCTCAAATCTTGTAATAGCCTCATTTCCTGACTTCTTTTTAATAACAAATATAGGCATATTCCATGGGCTGTTAGAAGGTTCAATGTGCCCAAGCTGTAACTGCTCTTGTACTAATCGATCAGCTGCCTTAAGTTTCTCCTGAGAAAGGGGTCATTGGTCTACCCATACAGGATCATCTGATTCCCAAGTAATTGGGTATGCACAGTGCATTATTAGGGTACCAGGAGCTACCAAGGCCCTTATGCTAAATTTTGATATCCTAATCCATGCCTTCTGGTATTGGGTGCCACTTCTATAGGGGTGAGAATTTCCCACTGTTATTTCCCTAGTCCCTTAGTGAGCAAAAATCCCTGATCAAGCATTTGAGTATTGACTAAACTTTTAGGGCTGATAAGCAACATTCCCGTATTTTCAAAACATCTTTACTTCATAAATTAACTGGCAATTCAGGGAGGACATAAGGCTGAAAAAGTCCAGAATGAGCTTCTTGATCTTCCCATTGTAAAAAACTAGAGCTTTGTTGAGGGGATTTACTCTGCCCTGTACCTTGTAATTCTGTGGCTGCTATATAAGTGGGCCAGGAGGGAGGCCAATGTAGCTTAGCAATAACAGATACATCAGCTCCAGTATCTAAAAGTCATTTAAATGTACACCCTTGTATTGTTTGTTCCATTTCAGGGCATTCCTGACCTATTTTTTTAATCCAATTGGCAAAATCAGAGGAGGCAAATCCTCTATTTTCTCGGGGTCCCTTTTGCAGGGTTTGGCCTGAGAAGCAGAATTAGCATTCTTATATTATTCTTCTAACTGCCTGAAGCAGCTTGAGACAAATTCTTGAGCTGACTTATTAGGGCCCTGCTTAATTTTGCTCAATTCCTTTGTTTTGCCTACCTGAGTATAGCCTTACACATAAACAAGACAATTTATGCACAAAAAACACAAGTATAACATATAGCTTTGATTAATCCTAATACTTGAATTGCTATTTGGCTCCTAACTCTGAACACACCTCACAATGCACTAACAAAATCAGTAAGTCTTAAGGACCTACATTCTATTCTATTTAAGTTTAAATGAGTGCTCCTTACAAGTTCTAAAATCACTTTATTTTTTCTAAATATTAGAGCCAGCATTTCCAATTTTTGCATGCAAAAAAGGGAACTTAATTCAGGCCTTAAAAACAGACACATTTTAGACAACACTAAACAAAGACCAAATAGAAATAAGAATTAGATGAACCAGACAAACCAGAGAGAAACCCAGGATTTCAGAGCACTACCAGATTAGAAAGATTTTAGTCAGGGCATTTTCTGATAGAGGGACTGAAGGATGGGACTAAACAAAATCTCCCCGAGAAAATTTGCTCTTGGCAGCTGCTGGGATATTTTCTATATAGTCAGATCCAACACAGGTCCCCTGCCTCAATTTCCAGTCAAAGAATAAGAAAGAAACAAAATGATAGTTCAGAAGATTGTAGTTAGAACATTAAAGAAAAGCAGACCATAACAGGAAAAGCTGTAACTTTCCTAATCCCTGAGTCTCCTATCCATTCTCAAATTCTATAGTCCCCTACCTCAACACCCTTTTCATGAAAGTCTGACTTCCACAGCAAATAATCATCCCCGGAGAGACAAGCATGAGCAAGCAATCAATCACCTTCCAGTCATTTGGGGAAAGAGCCTTTGCACTAATAGTATCTAATAAACCAAGTGAAAAAGGGGCAGTACACCCATACTGAGCACAAGCAAGTTTAAGCTCTTTCAGAGTTCTAAAAGGTACAGGTTCATGTTCTTGCACTAGTCTCCCCGAATTGTCCTGTCTTTCTACAACAGGAAAACAGGTAAAGCCATTTATTGTTTCCCCTATATTTTGAGCCTGGTCTATAGATTGTTGGAGAGGGGATTTCCCAGATTTTGAGCTATAGACTCCGGAATCAGCCCGATAAGGAAATTGAGGAGCAGAGGGTTGAACGTAGGAAGGAGCCGAGGGCAATGGAGGAGCTAAGGCAGCCATAGCCACGAATTTTTTATCCCAGAGTCATCCTCATGCTCCAAGTTTTCCTTGTATTCACACCTCTCTGTTTCTGGCTCACCCTGATACTCTTCAGACAACAATTTGTCCTCATATGGAAACATTTCTATAAGAAGGTCCCTTATTTTTTACCCTAACTGACCCATAATTTTTTACTCCCGACTGTACTTTCCCCAAAAACTTTCCTTACTCACTGTGCACACTTCACTTGGGGAGTTCCGTCACCTGCCTTCAGTTTAGTTTTCTTGTACCCAAGTCCTCTGTTCGGGTGCCACTTGCTGCGGACCAGCACAGCTCCTAATTCTGGTTTTGAGTGAGAACGGTGCAGAATTAAGAAAACAGACTCATTAAGAAAAAAGAATGAGATTGGGAGTCCTCTTCAATGCTGATGGCAAGATTTGGGTGCCCCATAGCCCCAGTTTGCTTTATTATATAGCCATATGCAAATCTAGGAAGTCCTTGATACAAAGTTACACATCTGAGGCAAAAACAGGAACTCTCCCAAAGGCATAAACAGGAATCTCCCCACCATGCATAAGTGAAATCAACCAACATCTGAACAAAGAGTAGGAGGAAGGGCATGTAAATTGCTTCCAGCAACTTAAGTGAAGTGGGTGCAAATACTCAGCATCATAGGTAGAGGGGGGAGAACTTAGCCTTTTGCTAAGCCTCAAATCTACAAAGGCTTCTTGCCATTTACAGTCCACAACAGGCCTTGACTGGAGGGCTACAGCAGACTGAGTGACCCCTTGCTCAACCCAGCGACCTTGGGCTCAAGCTGGTGAGCCCTGCTGGAGCCCGATGAGTCCGCGCTCGAGCTGCTGACCCTGGGGTCTAAAACCTGGGACCTCCATGTCCCAGTTCGACGCTCTATCCACTGCGCCACCGCCTGGTCATGCTCACCTGACTTCTTAAGCACTTTGAAAGAGTTACAAAGACATCTTTCCTCCCTGGTTTCTCCTCACTTGAGATGAGCGGACACCTAAGGAGAGAGATAGTTTACCCTCCGTGAAGACGTGGTGAGAAATCAGTTTATAAAGTGAGACGCAGTGGCAATGAATAAGATACTGACGGGCGAGGTCCTGTGAGGAAGTGGGTTGGGCATATTAAAGAAGATGAAAAATGAACGTTTCTGACACCCACTTCTGCCCCTGGGTACCCTGTGATGTTCTAGGCTGGTGCGATGGTTAAAACAAACCTGTTGCCATGTACATCGTAGACCTAACCCTTTAATCGGAAACCTGGCTTTTCCTTATTTCCATGCACAGGCGGTGACTAATTTTTCTTGGATGGCCTTAACTATTCGAACTCTCCAAACTAGAGGGGTAAAGAAGCCTCTTAAATTAATCATCAATAAAAAGAAATATAGCCATGCTAAAATAATCTGGACATAGGAGGCATTTTTCTGGACGTGCCTAAAAGTTTTACGATCATTGATCTCTCACACCCGCCACCCGCCATTCATTGGGTTTCTGAAAACCACCGTAGCATGTCGCATGGAAGATGGAGTTTGGTTTGTGATTTCATCTAAGACTGAAGATACTTCCATTGAAGAATCTTTTCTTACCATGAAAAAAACAATGAGAATATTGACCCTGGCCAGGTAGCTCAGTTGGTTAGAGCATCATCTTGCTACACTAAGGTTGCAGGTTTGGTCCCCGGTCAGGGCACATACAAGAATGAACCAATGAATGCATAAGTAAGTGGAACAATAGTTAATGTTTCTCTCTCTCTCTTCCTTCCCCTCTCTCAATCAATACATTAAAATGACACAAAATTGAATTAAAAATAAGAACATTACTTTTCTCTGATGTGTGTGAATGATAACAGTGAGTGTTGGGGTCTCTAAAGGAAGGAGAAATAGCGTGTTCAGGATGTAAGTGAATGGCGGGATCCCTCCTAACGAAGCTGAAGAATAGTCCCAGAGATAGTCGGGTGCCCACACACGTGTCACAAATTCTCTCACCCCAACACAGCCTGTGGTATTTCATTCTCTAGGTAGCACATTTTTCTTTTTCTTTTTTTATTTGTTATTTTTAGTTGTATGTTTAGGTAAGTCACATGGTAAAACCAAGTAGTAAATAATTTGACACGAAAATAGTAGCGTCACTACACCAGCTCAGAACGGCCCTGCCCCATTTAACAAGATTCTGCTTTTCAGAGACAACAGACCAAAACCACAAGTCACACAGCCACATTGTGGGCAGAGAAGAGAACTTGGACCTCCAGCTAGCTGCACCTGGAACCAAAGGACCAGGGAGAACCGGAACTTGAACACCAGAACCTTTCCAAAACAGAGGATTCCTTGTCCAGGAAGATTTGGTGTTGACCCCCTTTACCATAAATGGCCAACCTCCAAGGTCCATCCACTTAAAGTTTCCCCCACCAGCATTTCCACGTTCTTGTTCCCTCAGCCAGTTAAGAACTGTCATGCTGGTCCTGGTCCAGCGAGCAAGATGGACCTGAAGGAGTCCTGGGGCTCCCATCTTCTCTGTTGGTTCCTTCCCAGTCCATAAACCTTCCCAAGCGTTGGGTAGACCAATGTCATTTCAGTAACAGTGATACAATTGCTTCCCAAGGATGATAGATTTCAGTAGGTTACATTCTTAGGAAGGCAACTATTTTCTTCCCAATCCTTCTGACTGTCTTAAATGAATCTGCAGACTAAAGAATGGAGACTTCTCGGAGGATGAACTCGAGACATATGAGGCCAGCATTTCCTACCTAACCCACCTCGAAATGCTTTTGCCTCAGTGTTTTCCAAAAGCTCATTTTTGGCATCTGATGAATGCTCATTATATTAACTATATGTACTCCAATGATCCTGCAGGGGAAAACCTTTCACTATGCGTAACTTCGGGGGCACAATAATTCACTGACGTTGGGTAAGATTCCAGGGATAGGTTACATCTAAGCACTAATTACCATAGAGTGTTCCAACATTCCCAAAACACTTTTGTAAGCCTGATGTGAAGGAGGTCAGACAATGACATGTTTGCCCATTAGTTATATATTATCTTGTTTTGATAAGTTGCCATAGTCACAGATAGAATTTGGGGATGAGGCTCTGGCTGGTTGGCTCAGCGGTAGAGCGTCAGCCTGGCATGTGGAAGTCCCAGGTTCGATTCCCGGCCAGAGCACACAGGAGAAGCGCCTATCTGCTTCTCCACCCTTCCCCCTTCCCCTTCTCTCTGTCTCCTCCTCCTGCAGCCATGGCTCAAATGGTTTGAGCAAGTTGGCCCCGGGCACTGAGGATGGCTCCATGGCCTGGCCTCAGGCACTGAAATAGCTCAGCTGCCAAGCAATAGATCAGTGGCCCCAGATGGGCAGAAAGAACAACAGCCTCTCAGATGGGGTATACTGGGTGGATTCCATTCAGGGCACATGTGGGAATCTATCTCTGCCTCCCTGCCTCTCACTTGATTAAAGAGAAAAGATTTGGGGGTGGTCTGTAAAGAGTATATAGAAACTCACTATGTGACCTTCGCAATTTTGTTAAGTCTAAAATTATTCTGAAATTTAAAAAAATTAAAAGTAGGTGCCCAATCAGTATGTATTGAATAAATGAATTTTCTCATCTCCAAAATTAAGATGTGTAATCAAACTTCACCTCTGTCTCAAAATTTTAAGAAATTCATGGAAAACCGTAAAAAGAAAACAAACCCAAAACGATATATTTTACTCCAAAAAATATTTAGGAGCATCACCCAGGGGGCAAGATGAGTAAGTAGCACTGTTCATCTAAAATAGGAACAGTTTATCAAAATAATTTTATGTAGCAGACAGCATTCCTGATGGATTAGACTGAGTATCACAAGTCTTTTGGCACGCAGGAGAAAAATTTTGCAATATGCTTATATATTCTGAAATATATAAATGAAATAAGTCAGTGGCTAACCAAAGAATTCACTCCATAAATGATTGGTTGGATAAAAAAAACCAACACATGAGGAATATGGGAATCTTTTGAAAACCATATCATCATTTGGAGCTGGATATTGTCTACCGTTTAGTAGCTGTGGGAATATTTGTTTTAATTGCTCAGTGATAGCACCTCACCAAAGGCATTTTCTCAAGGAAGTATTCCTCGGGATTGTCTTCTTAACCATTTGCATAAAAGAGATTTTCCTTGTGCCGTGATTGTCATGAATTTTCTATTCAAACAGGGGAAGTCATTCACTTTTACAGTATTCTAAATGTTTGCTCCTAGGAAAGAAAACCGACATGGATAGGGCTCGGGTAATCTTATTATTTTTTCTTTTCACTCTTCCTTTTATGAGACTTGGATTTCTTGGTAATGACCCTGAAGAATTCTTTAAAAAGGGAGTGTGGGGAGTTCAATAATAACCCCCTTCTCGTGCAACCCAATAAAATGACTTCCAGCTCCACAAAATGAGAAGACAGGAAGACAAAGATGGAGAAGTTGGTCGACGTGACCTTTTGTGATATTTAGGCACCTGGCTTTGGAGCTTCAGCAATCAACACGCTAATTAGGCCTGCATTTTTGGGAATGTCAAACCTGTCATCTGTGTTTTCAGTGTTATCATTGTGGGGGATTAGAAGAAAAGGGGGAGAGAGTGCATACACCTCCCCTAGTGAGATCACTGTTATAAAACTATCTCAAGGAAGATGCCCTGAAGAGAAAGACCTTGACTTTCCATTGTAGGTGGGTCCATTGGAGGACGACTCTGATTGTTCAGGTATATAATCCGCCTACACCTGCACAGGTGTGTTGAACAACCAAACAGAAACAAAAGGAGCAAAGGGATGGAGTTTGTGGTCCTCAAAGAATCACCTGATGGCTTGTTCAACCCTCCCCAGAGAGTCACATTATTATTTGATGGTCTAGGCAGTGGTTGGCAAACTCATTAGTCAACAGAGCCAAATATCAACAGTACAACAATTGAAATTTCTTTTGAGAGCCAAATTTTTTAAACTTAAGCTATATAGGTAGGTACATTCCTTATTGAGGTAGCGCCCACACGTGGTATTTTGTAGAAGAGCCACACTCAAGGGGCCAAAGAGATGCATGTGGCTCGCGAGCTGCAGTTTGCCGACCACAAGGCTGGGGGAATGGTCGAAGTTGGAATCTGCATATCTAACAAGGACCATGCCTGTTCGAAGCCCATTTCCACCGTGCTTCTTCTACTTGTCTTGTGACAGCCTTGGAAGACGGAGATAGCATCTCCCCCAGGACAAAGGACATATCTGTCGCCTGGCCGGCGTGATAAGATGAAGTAGGTTTCCTTGAGGTGCCCCTGAAAGAGTGAGGCTTCCTAAGCTCAAAGCCGGTCAGCTGTGACACATACTCCCTGTTTGTGCAGTGCACACCTGGACCACCCTGCCTCACTCTCCCAGACAGAAGGGACAAGGCTGTGACTTCAGAATATATAAACATATTGCAAAATCACCCCTGGGATTACACCAATAAAAGAAAGGCATTTCTATGGTCTCTGGTAAGGTAACACAGTGATACTAATTCTAAATAATAGTGTGTGTCTACTCTAATTAGAAAATAAATTCACTTAAAAAAAATTTTTTGGGTCCCTGGCCAGTTGGCTCAGTGGTAGAGCATTAGCCTGGTGTGTGGAAGTCCCAGGTTTGATTTCTGGTTAGGGGCACACAGGAGAAGTGCCCATCTGCTTCTCCACCCTTCCCCCTGACTTCTCTCTCTCTCTCTCTCTTTCTCTCTCTCTCTCTCTCTCCTCCTCCTCCTCCTCCTCCTCCTCCTCCTCCTCCTCCTCCTCCTCCTCCTCTCCTCCTGCAGCCATGACTAGATTGGAGCGAGTTGGCCCTGGGTGCTGAGGATGGCTTCATAGCCTCTGCCTCTGGTACTAAGAAGCGCTCTGTTGCTGAGCAACGGAGCAACATGCCAGATGGGCAAAGCATCAGCCACTAGTGGGCTTGCTGGGTAGATCCCTGTCTGGATACATGCAGGAGTCTGTCTCTGCCTCCCCTCCTCTTATTGAATAAAAAAATAATAATTTTTTGGGGAAAAGGAAGTTAAAATCAGAGTTAACATACAATATTGTATTATTTTCAGGTGTACAGCACAGTGATTAGGCATTTATATAACTTTCGAAGTGATCTTCCCAATAAGTCTAGTACCCACCTGGCTCCATACCTAGTTATTACAATATTAGTGACCATCTTCCTGTGACGTACTTTGCATCCCTGTGACTATTTTGTAATACCAGTTTGGGCTTCTCAATCCCTTCACCTTTCTCATGCATCCCCTCAACACACCTCCCACTTGACAACTGTCAATCTGCTCTCTATAGCTCTGGAGTTTGTTGTGTTAGTTTGTCGTGGTTTTTAGACTCCACATATAAGTGAAAGTGATATTTAAAAATTTTAGCTCAGTTATCATGATATCTTTTTTTTCAGCACAGTTGTGCCGTTGTTTCAAAAATTGTATTCCTAATCCATATATATATCCAGGGGTGTCCTCGGGTTACAACACAGTTCTGTTCCTACGACCATGACATAACCTGAATTTTGGTGTAAGTCAAAGCACACCCTAGCCTAAGTCACTTGCTTATCCTAACACAGTTGTAAAATCATCATCTAGAACATAAAAACACAACGAAGCCACAGAAAAAGGAAAGGATGTGAATATACTGTACTGCAGTAACAGAAAAAAATGAGTGTAAAATAAAGTACGATGCTAATGGCGTAAGCTGAAACACTCACGTCTTGATTCTTTTAAGTTTTTATAAGAGTGAGCTTGGTAAACTCGAAACGTCATATGTCCAGACTGTCATAACCTCGTGAAGTGGTTTATTCTTTATATTCATTTATTCTGCAATCATTTTCACTAACCATAAAAAATGTTTCAATAAAAATATCATTCAGTTCGGGCCAGATAGCTCGATTAGTTAGAGCACCGTCGGGATGTGCAGAGGTTGTGGGTTCGCTCCCCGGTCAAGGCACATACAGGAACAGGTCGATGTTTCTGTCTCTCTTGTCCTTCCTCTCTCTCTAAAATCAATTTAAAAAGTGTTATTCATTCATCATTGAAAACACAAAACAGACACATAAGGTACATGGTATAATGGTCCATCAGTGCTAAGAAAACCATTTATTATTAATGATATATTTATAGATCACACCTAAATAAACTCATGGGCTCCATGACAAGGAAATCTTTTATTGTTCACAAAAACTAAAGGTTGCAAAAGAAAAAAGAGAGAGAGAGAGAGAGAGAAAGAAAGAAAGAAAGAAGAAATAAAAAATAACTGGGATTTACAAAGGCTGGAAAACAACAGGAACAAAAATGAATTATTAGTGTTTTTTTTTTAAAGCGAAAATGCATGTCAGTGTTAACTACCCAGGGTCCCTTATTGTTTCTATTTTCAGGTTTTGCTCTGATCCCCAACAAAGTAGCAGTGCGTATGCTTCATCCCTGGACTAAGAATCTCACGAAGTAATAACAATTTAAATGGAGGGTGACGGGATACAGCAGGCAATGCAGTCGTCAACCCCAGGAGAGACCGGAAATAATTGATATATGCATACAGTGAAATCAATTTGATTTATTTAACCTCCGAGTAGGAAAGCCGGAGCCTCTAAGATGCCGAGGATTTGCACAGGACCTTCAAGAGCGACATGGCATGGGGTTTCCATAGCCCATCCTCTGAGGTAGGTGAGTGACGACACCACTCAGAAAAAACTTCCCATTGGAAACAAGGGACCAGTCCTCCCTTTGTCCGTCCCATTGTGACACAATTCCGCGTGGCACTCAAATGGGGACCCTTGGCTTGAGGCCACATTCATGTCCCAGCTCCCATTCTGCAATCTGATTTAGATAACTCCTGAGCTGTCTAAAGAAGTAATGTCTAGAGAAGTATCCCCCGCTGAACCTGTGGGCACCTCTTCCTATAGCATCCTTGCTTGCATGGCTGTGTCTCTCCCAGATTTTTAGGTTCCTAAAGTCAACGAATGCATTTTTTTCTTTTTAAAAGTTTTAAAAAACATTCTTTTTCAATCATACCACTTAACACCAAAGACAAAACAAAAACAAAAGTAAAACAATAAAAAAAATGGGCTGAGGACCTAAATGGACACTCCTCCAAAGAAGACACACAGGTGGCCAGGAGACTATGAAAAGATGCTCAATGTCACTGGTCATCAGAAAGATGCAAATTTAAAACAGCCACGAGATAGCACTCCACCCATAAGAACGGCAATCCATCAACACAGCCCTGAATCCAGCATATGCCATTTCTTCTTGTCCCTCATTACCGGTTGGACCAAGAAGAACCAACCTAAGGCAGAACAAAGCTTGCTTGGTGAAGTCGTCCCTGGTGGCCGCAACCCAGCAGGAATGGTGTTGCATTGACTCTTGCTGCTTCCACTGGACTCGGAGTGGGTGGGTGGGTGGGGGACATAGATCTGGCTCGTGCCAGCAAAGTTCTTAACCAGGGAGAGTTGTTGAAATGGCAATAAATATACCAAAGGGGGACTATGAGGGTGGGGGGAGAGATTATTTGAAATGCAAATAATCTGGCTGTGATCAATGAGGGCTCGAGGGTAGACATTATTAGCCGTTGGTCAGCACGTGCTCATTAGTCCCAGAAAGTGGGTGCTCATTAGTCCCAGAAAGTGGTTAGTACCCTGTGGAGAAGGGAACGGCTGAAGATGCCCCCTGAGAGGCTTTCCCTAGCCAGTGAGTGGAGGAGGAAAGACATCTGATGTCTCTACTTGTAACCCTGTCCTGACCGGCTCCCTGGCTTCCTGGCACCCACGAGGAGACCTAGGACAGAAACTGTGTCAGGTGGGGACAGCCCTCTAGGACCCATGCCAGCTGAGAGCCCCTTCATTGACTGCATCTTCCATCGCCCAGGGGCCGATCAAGGGGGGGATAAAACAAGTGTCCGTGATCCACGAGACTGGGCTTCCTGACTTTTTTGCTTCTTGTCCTCCTTGTGGGTGTGAGGTGGTCTATCTCACGGTGCTTGTGGTTGGCATTTCCCTGACGGCCAAGGTGCTTACGGGTTGTTTGTATTTCGACCTGTGAGAAATCCTGTTCCAGCTTCTTTGCCTCCTTTTTTTTGAAAAGTCCATTCTCATAGTAAACATAACATCAGATGAATGTAAAATGGAAAAAAGAAAACTGGAGTGAGTTAGGGGTAAACCAGTTTATGCCCTTTTGAGATAAAACTCCCATCGGTTTCAACGGCAGCTGTGAATGAGCGAGATTGACTGTATTTTACGTAAGAGCCCAACAGGGAAGGCCCAATTACCAAGGTGTAACGGGTTCACCCCCCTTTTCTAATAACGCCACCTGCCAACCTAATGAAGCCCATGTGTGGCTTATGTTTGAAGTGGGATCGTGTATCCCTGTGATGTGACCAGTGGCCAAACCCAATAGAAGTAGCCAGGATGAAGATCAAGGCAATCCACAAAAACACTTGTTCTTACCTAATTCAAGTGTGCTGATCTCAAACCTGACATTAGTTTTTCTCTGGAAGCTACAGTTTTTTTGCAATTCAAGATTTTAGGTTTTCTTCTTAATGTAAAATTTTCAACATTTAGTTCAACATAATGAAGTAAAATGTCTTCTTGGGCTTCATATTTGTGAAAATATAATAATTTATATAATGCAGTAAATACACTAAAAGATATGATTGCATCAGAATTTGTCTACAGTTTCTAAATAGAACATATTAAAACACTTATTTTAATCATAAAATTTGCGCAAAACTTATTTAAATTCTGTTCAGGCAAAAATTTGTGTTTTTAGCTCTTGCGTTTGTGTACTTGTTGAGGACAATCTCGTTTGATGCTTCAGCAGTAGTCTGCTCATCACTAACAGCTCCAAGATTTTTGGGAAACTTATCAAGGTGACTGTTCAGGAAGTGAGTCTTAATGCCCATGTTACATCCAATGTTGCGGAAAGCCAACAGCATCCTTTGAACCAAAAGTTCATAGTTTTCTGCTTTTTTGTTGCCAAGGAAGTTCTTTGTAACTGCCACAAAAGACTGCCATGCTGCTTTCTCCTCCTTATTCATCTTTCTGGCAAATTCTTTGTCACATATGAGGGTTCGAATTTGAGGTCCATCGAATACACCTGCTTTTATCTTCTCGAAAGACAAGGCAGGAAAAGCAGAAATAATTTGTTGAAAGCATTCACTTTCTCTATTCAAAGCCTGAAGAAACTGCTTCATTACACTAAGTTTGATGTGAAGTGGGGAAAAAATGATCTTGTCTCGATGAACTACAGGTTCATTCACAATATTTTGCATCACTACTTCCAGAGCTTCACGTTTCAGCCACTCCTTCTGTGTCCAGTGTTTCTCCCAAGCTTGACTGTCCCACAAACACAGAAAGCAAGGATACTTTGTGAAACCTCTCTGTTGTCCTAGCAGGAAATTTACCATTTTAAGATCCACGCAAATGATCCAGTTATGCTCCTCATACTTCAGAAAGTCGAGGACAATTTTTATGTCATTATAATCTTCTCACAGATGAGTTGAATAAACAATTGAAATCACTGCATAAACATTACCGTTGTGTAGGAGAACACATTTCAGACTTCGTTTAGAGATGTCAAGAAATAGCTGCCATTCTCTTGGATTGTAAGTGGTAACACCTAGCTGGCTGAGAAGACTACTGATATTATGACAGTAAACAAAGTGTTTGTCTTCGGAAAAAAAGTCCACAAAAATTTGTTCACGCTTCCTGAAATGGGATACGATAGCTGAACGGTAAAGTACATTCTTTTCTTGAAGCCTGGAGGCTAATAACTCAGCTGCTTTCTTTGATAGGCACCAATCTCTTACTAAGTCATTCAATTCAGGTTGGCTAAACTGCTGAGGGGTTAATGACTGCTTGGCATCAGAAGAAGACCTTTCAGATCCTACAACCATTTCCTCATGCATCTTTTCAAAATACACTTGATCACCATGTTCACTTTCTTCTTTCTTAGAAGAAATAAAACCATTGAAAACTGGAACCGGAGTGCCTCAGAGTGTGGGATAGGTTGTGTTGCTGAAGAAATATTTAAATATGTGATCATATGCCATTTTTTCTTGTCGATGCCCTTTGTATGGATCAGACAGAAATAACAGTCATTGCTGTGGTCCTTAGGTTCACACCAAACTGTGGGAATACCAAAAGGCATTCCTTTGTGTTTTCCTTTTGTCCAGTCACGAATCATTTCCTCACAATTAAGACACACAATATGAGGAGCCCTATTCTTGGCTTGATCGCCAAAGGGAACTTGAAAATAGGCAATATATGCACGTGTCACAAATGATGAAATATTGCACCTTTGATGTTGAAGTGTGTAACAGCCACATATATAACAGAAGGTGTCAGGACTATTCTTATATTTACTCCTACTCAAAGAAGCCATGATTCAATCTTAAAACAAAATAAGAGGGTGTTTTTATCAGATAATAATATTTTACATTTAAAAACAACTACAATTATGTAAAAGTGATGTTTGTAAAACATTAATTGCCTTGTGTTATGTTCAAGAGTCGTTGCCCTTTAATTCCAATTTAAAAACCAATGAATGTCATTAACTGTAACAAAAAGAAATTAAAATTGCATAAAAATTAGAGCATGCACCATAAAATGGCTTTCAGATTTGAAATTAGCAATGCAGATATATACAGAAAAAGTTCTAAAACCTCATGCAACAGAAAATGAAATAAAAGATTGTTCCCCAGTGTATTGATCTGCCACAAGCATACCGAGGTCAATCAGCGGGAGAAAGGGCAGTCCTTGTTAAGTACCAACGATGCTAGGACCGCGCCTTTACATCCGCCTGAAAAGGAACCTTTGCTTATTACATAACTCACAACACCTGCAAAAGTTAATGCCAAATGTTTCATCACACGTCTATGGGTGGTACTTGAGACGGTAAATCTTTCAGGAGAGAAACGTTAAGGGAAAAATATTTGGGACCTGATCATTAGACCGAGGTGTCTTTGAAGCAATACCAAAATACGTCATCCGTCAAAGACAAGACACTGGATTTCATCAAAGTTAAAGAACGTGGGCTCTTCAAGAACGCGTTAAGAGGATGTAAAGGCAAACCACGGGCAGGAGAAACAAGTCACAAAGTGTACCAAAGGAAGGCTTTGCCTTCAACATATACACCTGTCCTGAGAACTCTCAAAAACATACTCCGAAAACAAACGAAGACTGGACTGAAGCGTTCAGCGGACACCCAGATGGCAAATCAACGCAAAGGAAGATGCTCAGCATTCTTCCAACAAGGAAATGTAAATTGAAACCAAAACAAGATACGGCTACATAAAAAGACTGATGTGTGGAGTGATTGGAGGAACCAGAACTCTCAGGCACCAACTGGTGAAGGGAAAAATGCAGAGGATGCCATGTAGACCGTGAGTCCCTTTTACGCTACGAGGGTCTTCATCAATAAAACTGCTGCTGGTTTAGTCCCGTCAGGGGGTAAACGTCTCGACCTTAAAAAAAAATATATGATCACAGATCCCAGAGTCAATCTTCTCCAAATTATAATTTCTCTATTCAAAGGAGAGTCGACAGTCCCTGTGCTTTAGAAGGCAGTGAAAGGCTAGAGGAGAATCAAAGAACGGTACCCTGAGTCTCTGTGGCAGATATGCGGGCAGGAGACAGAGTGGATTCCTTGACAAGGCTCTCTGGGGGTGCGGTACTTGGACCCTGCCCTCAGCGAGGCTTCTCCATCCTTCGAACGCAGGGTACTTTTAAATGAAACTTATAAAGAACCCAGGCAAACTTTGAAAATTTTTCTTTTCTGCCGTTATTGGCCATTGAAACGTGTCATTTGAATGAATATTTGTCATGCCGGTGGTGGCCGAGGCCAGGCAGGTCCACAGTGGACTCGGGCAGATGGTAGAGAAACTGCGAAGCCAGAAAGCATCAACCAGTTCCCGTTGTATAGTCTCCCAAGGGTGGAGGAGGCACAAATCAGCAGGGGAAACCACTTCTCAGGCAGACAAATGGCAAAAATGATCCCTCACACCAGCGGGCAGGCCATCTGCCATCCGCCCTGAGGGCAGACACCCGTAGCCTTACACGGACTATCCACACGTGGGGCTGCTCCGTGCTCACGCACTAATCAGGCAAAGTACAAGCGAGCAAGCCTAACACACCTGTTTTCCCAACACTGTTTAGTCTAATAATGTAGGTGAGACATATCACCACAGGGATGTGTCCAAGATCAGCAAAGGACAGTGGATCAGGGATGGGGGGGGGGGAATGTATGAAAACAAGTAAATGAAAAAAATAAAAAATAAAAACAGGACCTGTAAAGAATGACTGACAAATCTGTATCATTGTGTTTAGCATGGGTAAATTTGAAGGTGAACCTTCATGAAATCCTGAATTGGCTGAGAGCATTTTGTAAGACTGATTACTGCAGTCAGGAGCTCTCCTCTTAAAGGGTTTACAGGTGAGTCAGCAACCTCTCTGGGAGCCTACAAAGTTCTGTTTGGTTGGAGGTATCTGAAGATCTGAATCCTTCCTCCCTCCCTCACTCCTTCCCTTCCTTCCTTCTTCCCTCCCGCTTTTCCTTCCACCCCTCCCTCCCTCACTCCATCTATCCATACATAGAAACCGTTTGAGAAGAAACAGGGAATGGCTTGTTGGTAATAAAACACTAGAGGGCCAATAACACCTGTGCTGACGGTTGTTAGTAGGCTGGTTTCTTGGCCTTTAATATAAAAATATTTCTCTCTTAAAACACTTATTTAAAGACAAGGACAAGCTGGATCTCTGTGGGTCTAATTATCCCCTGAAATTCAGAATAAATGAATGTTTTAAAAAGTCACGGTTCACTCAGTTTCACACAGTCAGTTCTGAGCTTGTTTCTTTGTATTTTCAGCATAACCTAAGCAGGCATGTGCCACCCAGGAGACCTGGTGTCAAACACCATCACACCGCTTTCAGAGTAGACAGCCAAGGAAGAGAAAAACAAAAAATAAATCAGTCTTTACATTTAAGTCAGTTAGTCCTTTTTTAATAAATTTGCATTCATTCATCAACAAGTTTCATATTGTATCTATCACTCAGTTTTGCTGTTTTGTTTTTTTTTTCATGTCAAAGAATACCAAGAAAAAAATATACATCAATGTGCTTAAGCAAAAATGGGTTTTATCTTTACAATGAGATGAAGTCAGCATGGGGATGGGCCATGACAGCAACCGCTTGCTCCTACTAGAATACCCCTGTACTTACCTTGAACACACTCACTGACTTGTGAAGGAGAAGCATATAGGACAAGAATGACCAGAGGTGTGAAGGGGGCTGGCCCTAGGAGGTGGCTGGGTGTGCCAGCCAGTCTTGGGAGGTCGCTGTTGACCCACCCAGGTGTTGTGAATTGAGTGTTTCACGAAAAAAACACACAAAAAACATGGCACCTTTCTATGCAGTAAAAGAGGTAATCAACCCAAGGGCACCCTAGCTAGTGCCCTGGGAAAATTTAATCCACCTGGGCAGCTCTCTGGACCAGGAAGTTCAATGTCACTCTAAGCAAATGGGTTCCCCACCCCCACCCGGAGGGAGAGAGCCAGAGTTAGTGCCGTGGATAACAAAATTGTCTCCCGAATGGCTCGGCTTTGCTCACAGACAATGGACTGCTTTAGCAGGTGGAGCGTTCAAAGTACAAACTGTGGGATACTTTTGTTCCTTCAAGCCAGGAGACGCAAAGTCAGACCCCTGCTCTTTCCTTGGATACCACTGTGAGACAAACACCAACGGGGTTATCTTCCAGAGGCGGAAAATAAACCCCTAGGGATGCAAGGTGGCTATCCCCTTCAAACCAATGCCAAAGGCTCCCAGCACCACCTCTATGAGGAGCTCCTTGGTGAACTTATTCATTCCAGAGCCAGCCAGGGCAGTGGGATTGTGGTGGTGAGGGGGAACCTTCAACATGAATGACTGAGAGGGTCAAAAGTTCTAGGTGCTGGCCGTAAGAAGCACACGAGACTGTGGGTGCTCTTGACATTTTCAACATAAAAAGGAATATTCTCATAACCTATTTTCCGAAGCACCTTTCGGATTTCCGGAGGGAAATGGATGTCTCGTGGGATAGACAAATGGAAGCCGTCTCCACTCTCTCCCCGGGGTGGGGTAGGGTGGGGGTCAGACAAGAGAAACATGGGTTGATTTGAAAGCATTCCTCTGATCAGTCTCTGTGGGGTTTTATGGAGCCGGGCTCTTGAAACATCTCTCAGGTACACCTGAACGTCCTGGGTCCTACCTGACGCAGCCTCAGAAAACCACAGTCCTCTGTAAAGTTTGGAGCCCCTGGGAAGCATTTCGGAAAAGACAGGACGACTTAAGAAAAATTAACTTTTTTTTCTTTATTACGTTCCGTGGTTGAGAAAGAAATATCACTCTATTCAAAATTCCACTTGTCTCTGCTTCCTCAAGAGGTCTGGAACGCGGTGTTAACAGCCACCCGAGGGTCACATCCGATGTCTGGGTTCGAAATACTCGGCTAGGGCTCCCCCATCGGTGGCTGACAACGAAGGGACCTAGTCACATCTCTCTTCTGCCAAAACAGAGTTCTGTCTCTTGGTGGTTTCCTCTCACAACTTTTAAAAATGGAGAAGGCTATAAAATAATTTCATTCGAAGAAAAGCCATGTTCTTCTTAAATGGAGTAAAGCAAACACATACCCAAGGATCTTAAAAAGTTGTGGGTTTTTTTTACAGAATATATGTATGTGTGTGTGTGTGTGTAGTTACAAACACTATTTATAGTACAGCTATTATGTTAAACTTCACCGCAGTGTCTACAAAGTTGTGGGTCCCAGTCTCGGTACCAAATGCATATGAAAAGCTGAAAAGCTATGACGACTAAAACCATGCAAATGTAATATCCAGAAAAACCTTGGGAAGGAGAATTGCAGCTATTCTGAACCCTGTGGGGTCTCTGCCTTGGATTTTCGGGTCTCTCCACTACCGCGTCAAAAAAAAAAAAATGTTTTGGATCACTCTTTGACCCGAAAAAGTTAATATCACAGTTCTGAGTCGTCATGAGTCATACAGGTCACTCGACCACTGGCTGCGTTTTGTCTGTGTTCGTTTGTGTGTTGGGGGTGTCCCTCCTCCTCCTCTGCACAGGGGTGGGGCTCGCTCCTCAAATTAGGGGATACTGAAAGAGATAACCTGAAATCTTGAAAGGGATAAGGTCTTCACGAGCGTCTTGGTTTCTTTAATGTGTTAACAGTGATAAGGCCACTTACAAGGTTTTTCCCAATCTGTTGAACTTTTAAGCTCTCCGGATGGTACCCATGGTGGGGGGACAGGGGAGAAAAATTGTCAGAGAGAAGCCATGGCCAAGACATCGCTGGCTGGTCTCCAGGTGAAACAAAAGTGGACAGCAGGATTTGGGTGAATATATTGAAGAAAGGGAAGAATGAGGAGGGAAAGAAGTTTTTTAAAAAAAACAGTCCTTGCTTCGAGTGTGAGACTTTGCAGACTACGCCTCACCTGACAGTGGGGCTTTACGTTGTTCAATGTAGGGATGGCGAGAGCCCACGCCACACGCCTCCTCAGAAAGATGGTCCCTCTGTCTCTCCGTGGAGAACAGCGGAGCCCGCCATCTGAGGACCAGATGAGACTCTGGTCATGGGACAGAACAGAGGGTGGGGCATTAGGTAACATTTGGGGACACATTAATTTAGCAGTTCTTTTCGGAATATTTTGCTCGTGTGTGTGTGTGTGTGTGTGTGTGTGTGTGTGTGTGTGTTTCTCTCTATAGACCTAACTTCACTGTGACATCTCGTTTGCTCAACTGTTGCCATTTCAGCTTCTGGATGTCCGTGATAGAAATATTGTTTACAAAAAATAGATCATCTCTTTTTTTTTTCTTTAATTTTGTTTTCTTTAGAAAGATCTTGTCTAAATAGTAAGTTAAGGTTGCTTCTATGAAACCGGTGCACCTTGTCATGTGTCTACGAGCATTAAAAAGTTCAAATACGGATGAGGCTGTGGATAGGAAGGAAAGAAAAGTGTGTGCGTGCGTGCATGTGTGTGCGCACGCATGTGTGGTCGGCTGCTCTCCTTTGCCTCAAGATAATGACCATGGGTCAGTGGGCGATGCGTGTGAGCACCGGTCACGCTCCTGCAGTGTCCACGTCGGACCAGGAGTGGTGGGATGTGCTTATGACCTATGTCAGATGCAGAAATCAAGGCATGAAGATGCTGCTTTCTTTTTTTTTGTATTTTTTTTCTGACATCCCACCGAAGAGTTTGCTTTTCTGTCTTAAATTCTAGAGAACAGAAAGGAGTCAACATCAGGTAAAAAAAACCAGAGGACACTGCATGCTGCTGTGGTAGCAAGCCCCAGAAATGGAATCTGGGTAAGTCTCAGTAGAGCTGCATCTTAGGCAAATATATTTTATAGTCACATACAAAGTTTGAAGGGAGTTCAAGAGTGTAAAGACCACGGTAGGGGGTTGGTAGTGGTGATTGGTGGTGATGGAGTTGGGAGGGGCAGTCATCCTAAATGGTTTGACTTTGGAGGAACAAATAAACCTGAGATGTCTAAGCTTTCCGTGGGGTTGCCCGTCCTAGAAATCCACCCGAGGAGACACGGAGCCCACTATCAGTGATCGGAATGTCACAATGAACGTGGCCACAGAGTTTCCCTGCATGATGGGCAGATGGATCTAGTTCGAGGGTATAACAATAGCAACAGCAACAGCAGCAACAACAACAAAAATTCGCTGTACATCGGAGTTACTTACGCATGAGAAACATCTGCTCCTGAGGGCTCTGCCCAAGGTGGACGCTTGGATGTCCACGTGGGGGTGCTATCGTCTGTCTATATTTCAGACAGCAGGTAAGCACACGCTCACCTGCCCTGGCCCACCAACCCAGGAGCAGCACATCCCATGAAAGGAAGCCCATCGCCTAGAGAACTGAAAAGCCTTTGCTTAGGACACTAAAAAAAAAGAGGGGGGTGGGTGGAGGGTGTGACCTTGTTCTGAACTATTTATCAACACTGCTGGCTGAGTTTCCCCAAGACTGAGAGAGAGGGGTCTCCCAGAACACTTTGTTTGTTTTTTAAACTGACACAGCCAACCTAGGATAATAAAAAGACACAGTTTGGGATGGTGGTATGTGTTCATGCCCTCTTTTCTCAAGGCATAAATATTTAGACAACGCTCGTCCCTTTCTTATAAAAAAAAGAGAACACACACACACACACACACACACACACGAGAGATGACTGTCTCACCTATGTGTCCCGTGTTAAATCTGTCCGTAGCTGCAAAGTATATGTATGTATGTGTATGCGCTTTACATCCACGTGGGTGCGGACACCTGCGTGTGTGGAAACATACACATACATCCTCATATACACATGTATGTTTATATATATATATATATATATATATATGCTGAAAAAACTCACATATATATACAATTGCGTATGTGTGTGTGTGTGTCTGTGTTGTGTATAGGTATAAAAACTGGACAGGCAGAGTAATATTCCACTCAATGTTTCAAGGAAGTCTTTGGAAAAAAAAGAAAAAGAAAAAGGAAAATCAAGTACAGTCACTCAATTGACATAGTACAGCCAGTAAACCAAGTTGAAGAGAGAAAACGTGAATGGGAACACCACCCTGGACCACCTGTCTATGGCATTCACGTCGGTGAGATCGGGGATTTTGATTTTGAGCTGCGAAGACCTCCTTCGTAGGTGGGTCTTCTTGTGTGGCAGGCCCCCCCTGTCCCCCAGGTGTCGCCCGTGCCCTTCCCTGGGCATGCTCTGTTTCCTGTACTGGATCCCTGAGTTGTCAAAGGAGATCGCTGAGTTCCTGGTGTCGCCGACACTGCCCGCGACCTCGTTCATCTCGTTGTGAACCTCCAGGGACGTGAGCAAGATGTTTCCGTGGGCGTCCACCTGAGCAGGGAGGAAACGAGCATCGTCAGCCAGCTGGCCCGCCTGCCCGCCCACGGGATGCCCCATCTTAATTCCCACGCCGGACCCGGGACGGCGCGTCACACCATCCCGTCTGTTGCGTGGATCATGAGAATTCGCACAGACGCTGCCTTAGTGGGGATAAAAATGTCATCTCGCAGGTCTTGCCACCACTTAGAGATTTTATTTCTCCATTCTGAAAGTTCTCACGGATGTGGAGGGGCTTTTACAAATTGAGATTTCACATGATGGAGACCAGTCCTTACTGAAGAGAGATTCCAAGTACAAATGTCTGCTCTGCCTTTCAGTGTATTCACTACTCTCGTGTTTTTCTTTGCAAGTCAGCTTGTCCACTTTTCTGATGGGTTAAATCACCCAAAATTTCAGTGCTGAAATAAGTGAAAAACTGCCATGACAGAAGGGCACTTTGGTGGGGCAGATTTCAGACCCCTCTCTGCCCCACCCAAGCACCATCTCCTTGTCCAATTCTGGTCCTTGCTCTATTTTAGACTGAAATGTCCCCTTTCACATCGGAGCCAAACTTAAAAACAAAACATCTATTTCTGTACTAATTATAGCCTCGGACCTTTCAAGGTGATGATGTCAACAGCCCATTGATTTGTTGGTCTGTTACTGGATTTTCAACAAGAGCAGCCCTGAGGTGCCAAGTCCCCCCGAAGAGTCCTTTCTGAGTTGTGTTTGTAACCTCCCTCTCTGAGCAGTACCGGTCCCTCCTGGGGTCCCCGGGGTCATTCCGCCATTCCTTGGGTGCCCACACTTCTCCAGCAAACATTGCCTTTCCCCATAGAGCCTCCATCCCTTCACACAGAGGGCCACCGTCTTCATCCTATCTTTGTCTGTGAAAAGCCTACTTCTACAGCGAGGTTTGGTGTCTATGGTTTCTTCCATGAGGCTCTCATAAAATTCGTCCTTTGGCAGAGGAATAATTCATCATTATAGTAAATTTTAGGTCTTTCTGTCTCTGCATACTCTGCTTTTATTAAAGCTTTGAGCTAGGTGTGCGGGAGGTGCGATGGGAAGGGGTGGGAAGGGGAGAAGACTCTAGACTGAGAAGAGACAGGAGGAGCCTGTGCTGATCTGAGCACAGCCAGAGACACAGGTCGGGTAGCCCCTAGACTCCAAGGTGGTCCCGACTCAAGGAGGGCTACAAACATCTAGGGGCACTGAGGGTCTGCCATAAAAGTCACCTAAAAGACTCAGAGATGTCCGCCCCATGGTTTGCTGTCACTTTTTACCTTACAGAACCTGTGATTATGTTACCGCCTTACAAACAAATAAGGGACTGTGCAGACAGACCGCTCACAAAAATTAGGGGATATTTCAAAATGAATAGGAAGAGATTAAAAAAAGAAGCATTTGATTTTTTTTTTTTTTTTTGGTTAAACAAGAACATCAGAAAAGCAAATGACAAGTCAAAGAAAGTTGTTCTGTTATGCAAATGAGGTGCAAAACCCACTTTTATTTCATTAGTGAAAATGCACTCTGCAATAGGCTGAAAATCCTGGAGTATCTGCACATTCCCTGATCCTCTAATTTTTGTGAGCAGATCAGTAAGATGATGAGTCTTCGGACAGGGAGATTATTCTGGATTACCTGTCTGGCCCCAATTGACTCAAATCTGATGATAAACTATTAAAAGTAGAGAATTCTCTCCAACTGGAAACTGAAGATAAAATCAGGAAGGTAAATTTGTGACTTGGAAGTATGGAAAGGACAGGGTCTGCCTCTGATAGAGAGAAGGCCACAGAGAAAGAGTGAGACAAAAGGGGACAGCTTGTCGGAGCAAAGTCTGGCCAACAGCCTGCAAGGCAATGGGGGCCTCAGTCCTAAAACCACAAGGAGCTTAAACTTGGTCAATAACCTAAATGAGCCCCAAGGTGGATTTCTCCATCGAACCTCCAGAAGAGGACTGAACTCTACCAACACCTTGGCTTTTTGCCTCTGGAGACCCTAAACTGTGAGATCAGATGAGATTATAACCAGATTAGTTCAGATGGAGGGTTGTTGGACAGTGGCTACTGGTATGGTCATTTGTTATGGTGCCAATGAAACCCACGACAGGAGAGAAGAAGAAAAAGATTTCAAAGGGGAAAATCCTTTGATTTATAGTTTTCACTTAAAAAGGGAACCCATGTGTAGAAAATGTCTACCAGAATTATGAAAAGGTATTTTTTCTTCTAAAAGAATTAGAGAGTGTTATTCAGATCTGTTACATCTTAGAAACCAAACATTTCAACAACCACTGTTGACCCTTAGACAACATGGGGTGGAGTAGGGGGAGGGAGGTCAGCCATGCAATAGAAAATTCATGTAGAGCTCAAATAGGCAATTGTGGATCAAAAATAATAATTTTACCACTAAAGGAAGATTGCCACACTTTGGGAAAATGCTGTTTTTCCCGCTGTTAAGTTCAGATCCCCAACCTCAGAGCTTCATGCGTCCTGATAGCCACACGTCCTGTTGTTCTCACAGGAAACTGGGAGGCTTGGTCCTATCCAGCTTTCACAGTTTGGTTTTATGTAAAACTCAGTGACTTGCAGGAGGTGACCTTTCCAGTTACAACTGGCACATGCCCACGACATCTACCCAAGGGTCACACAAGTAACTCTGCTATGGGTGAGCCCTGGGGTTTGGGTGCGGTCCACGAATGGCAGGGTGGGGTGGGTGGTCAAGATGGTGGTGGGGGCCTACCCTGTTGCTTTCGCTCTTTGAACGGTCGTTTTTGGCCTTGGCTGTCTTCTCCGCCAGTTTCTTCTGCCTTTGGGGGCCTCTTCCAAAGAAGATGTAGTTGACAAAGGCATACTCCAGGAGGGCCAGGAACACAAAAACAAAGCAGCCCATGAGGTACATGTCAATGGCTTTGACGTAGGGGATTTTGGGCAATGTCTCCCGAAGGTGTGTGTTGATGGTGGTCATTGTCAGTACGGTCGTGATCCCTATAAGAGAAAATGAGAGATGAGAGACCAGAACGTCCGCCCCCACCATGCTCTTTCTTAGGCAAGCTCTATACTTGCCTAAAATGTATTTGAATGTTTCATTCATGAGGTTTTGTAATCATCAGCCGAACAAAGGATAATAATCTCTCTGAGAATGTAAGCCTCCTTTTGATAATCCTTATATATTAGAAATAATATTAGAACCTACACTATTTATTGTCATTGTCAAATAATCGGTGGCCGGAAAACATCACCAGAGCTCTTGGGAAATAGGTCAGAATCTTGTCACATATTTTAATGCTTGTTAAATTGTGTCATTGTCATTCTATGCTATTCAAGTTGACGCTTTTTCCTGACAACGACGATGACAATGAAGAAGAAGAAGAAGGAGGAGGAGGAGGAGAAGGAAGAGGATGAGGAAAAGGAAGAAGAAGAATGCACAATTAAGTATGTCTTCTTTGTGGACCACATTAGAATCGTTCTGTACAGGAGACGTTAATTCCCCTGCTCTTAAAAAACAAGTGTCAGAAATAGTTTCTTGATGCAAACGTTTGGCAAGCACATTTTTCTCTCCCGTGGGCATGAAAATTCCCACTTGAGCCTGATAATTGAATTAACCCACATCAAAGCAATCGTGTGTGAAATGAGGGTTTTGAAGATAAGAGAAGGATGCTAAGGGGCAAGCCTGGTGTCAGGGTGGCAAAACAAAGCAAAACAATTGTTGAACCATCGCCCTTGAACTCTCAGCCACTGGAAGGACATGTGGATGCAATGTGAGAACAGCACGTACCAAGGGCGACTCTGGCTGCAGAGGCGTCGTAGTTGATCCAGAAGGACACCCAGGAGAGGATGGTGATGAGAATCGAGGGCATGTACGTCTGCAGGATGAAGTAGCCGATGTTCCTCTTCAACCGGAAACTGAGAGAGAGCCGAGGGTAGGCACCTGCAGAGACAGAGAGTGGCGGGACAGGTGGCACATGGGAGTTGGCTCTGACCAGCCTCCAGGGCTCAGTGGCATGCGTCTGAGACACCCGGGGAACCTGGGCTGGTTCACAACCGCGCCATTTGCTTCTGCCTACCTGCCCGGCGGTGTTGGTGGAGGGGACCAGGGTGGGAAATGCATTTCTACAGAAACGATGGCAACAGTTGGCCAAGGCTGGGTGGGCGCTCAGTGAAGAACCATCCCCGGCAGACGTTAGAATACAGATAAAGTCCAATATTTATTTTTTCATTTGATCGCTGTCCCGTTCTTCTCCATGTGGAGAGGGAAAACTTGGCTCACGGCTTTACTGAGCAAAATGGCTTTTACCCATTGTCCCTTATTGGCCCCATCTTGAGGGACCCTATGTACAGGTGTGGAGTCACTGGCCCTAGATTGACTGGGATAGCTTGGGGGCACTCTATGGGCTGGAGAGGCAGAGAAGCAGGTCCAATGTCACAGAAGCCAGCGGTCCTGCTGACGTGGCTCAGAGAAGCAAGCACCTTGTCTGTTTTCTTGTCTGCAAGTCCCAGAATTTAAAGCTAAGGAAAGAAAGGTACCACGTTCCTCATGGATGTGTTTCGTAAAGACATCCTACAGGTCAAAATCAACTTCGAGTCAACAAAGTCTTAGGCATTTGCCATGGGCCCTGCCCATCCCTGTCTCGTAATCCCAGCTGCGGGGAAGGTGACTAGACAAAGAAGATAAATAAGGAGAGATTCTATCACTCCTTGGGGCTCCTCTCCATGTCAGAGACAGACCCACGCAGAACTGACCCTCTCCAGGCCGGAGAGACAGAAATATTCTAGAGCACGAGATTTGGTGATGTAGAAATTTGATGACAGCTAACCTGCGATACCCCCTTGGGTGAATAAAATATTCTTTTCGGGGAGGGAAGCAGAAGAATCTTCAAGGTGAAGGACCTGCCCTGGCCGGATAGCTCAGTTGGTTAGACCACCATCCCCAAAGCACAGAGGTTGCCAGTTCGATCCCTGGTCAGGGCACAAACAGGAAGAGATCGATCTTCCTGTCTCTCTCTCACTAAAATCAAGAAACAAACATTAAAAAAAATGGGTGAAGGACCCAGTGGGGCCAACGGGAGAGAAGCCTTTCACGATGCCACAGAGAGAGCAAGCGAGAGAGAGAAAGCTTTGTGACCTCAGACTGTCAATAAACACCTTCGGTGATGTTAAGACTGGCTCTACAGCAAAGCTTCTTGCCTGGGAGGCGCATGTCAGAGCACATAGGAAAGCTTTTCTGTTGCATTGTCAAAGTCCTGACCTTGGCAGGACTAATGCCATAGTAGATGCCGTGTCCAAGGAGTGGAGGAGAAGCTCCCCCGTGACCACTGCTAGCGGCTCATCATCGAGAAGGGACACGTGGGTGAGTCAGTGGTACTAGGACACCTGCCATTCAGGACAGCCGCAGAGGCTAAGCCATGGTGGCAGCAGAGAGGGACAGATGCCTTTTGGCCCGTGGGCCAGTGCAGATGTGGTCCAGCGCCCCAGTAGATGCTGAGCCCACAGACGGGGGAGAGAGTCCCTGAAGCCCAAGTCCCTGTCATCGTTTCCAGCTTAGGGCGTCCTTGGCAGGGCTATCAACAGAAAGATGCTGATCTGTCTCTGCTCTTTCTCCCCAGATACACGAGGCATTGTGGCCAACAGCAAGGCTCTGTCTGGGTCTTCTCCTCCAACCTCAATTCACGTCACTCACTAAGGCCTTCCTCGTGTGAAGGAGCTCGTAAAAATGTGGGCACCGAGTGTCAGTCACTTCGTCTTCATGGGGTGCTGAAGAGCCACGCGCCAATGTGCCGATCAAGTAACGGGCTGATGTTTAAGCCACAGCAGAGCTGACCCCCATAGACATGTGCCTCCCCCCACAACCCCCACCCCTGTTCAAAACAGCCCACTGGCGCCTGACCAGGTGGTGGCGCAGTAGATAGAGTGTCTGACTGGGACACAGAGGATCCGGGTTCGAAACCCCAAGGTCGCCAGCTTGAGCACAGGAAAGCTGGCTTGAGCAAAGGGTCACTCGCTCTGCTGTAGCTCCCCGGTCAAGGCACGTATGAGAAATCAATCAATGAACAATTAAGGAGCCACAACAAAGAACTGATGCTTCTCATCTTTCTCCCTTCCTGTCTGTGTGTCTATATCTGTCCCTCTCTCTGTCTCTGTCACAAAAAAAATAAAATAAAAAAGACAGCCTACTGGGGACAACTACCCCACCAATGCCTAAGAAGCTCTGTGACCTTTCAGCTCGGTTCTTGGGGTCTTTATTGCTTGTGGCTGCCGCATTCATTTCTAAACTACTTTTGTATTTTGGAACACAAGCAGAAAATTCAAAATAAAGAGTCGCTAGTCTTTCTCACTCTCATTAACAGCCACCTTAGTTATTTTTATGTTCAAAACCAGAAACCCACCAAGGGAAAGAGATATAGATGACAGCAAAGAGGAAAAGAGGAAGAACAAAGCTGGATCTAAATTATATATATATCTTTTTTTCACAGGTTGCCTCAACCGGACATGGACTCTCTTCCTGATCCTCCTCAATGAAAACCAGGTTGTCACACGACGCCAGAGCAAATGGCCAGGGTGTTGGAAACACCAAGGTCACTGTCATAATGTATTCGGGATGTCCTTTTGAGAAGCTGACTATCCCCTCATAGCCTTCATTTCTTCACATGCCAAACCCGGGCAGCACTATCATGAGGGAAAAAAGAAAATCAACCAACCGATATGTGACATACGCATCATCAGAACCCTACACTGCAACTTTGCCACACCAAGAAAATGACAAGACAACTGACAGGATGGGAGGAAGTATGTGCAGGTCATGGACCGATATGAAACCTGTATGTAGAATGTATAAAGGAGGTTTAAAAGAACAACAACACACAAGCAAGGCAAATTCAAAAGATGGCGCAGGATTTGAAGAGACATTTCTCCAAAAGGAGCCAAGACGGGTGGTCCATCCAATAGGCCCGTGAAAAGATGTTCAAGGTCACTGCTCGGAGGCCGCGGGGGAGTGCACTCCATCACCACAGTGAGATACCACTTCACACCCACTAAGCCAACTGCCCTCAAGAAGAGAGACACAATAGCAAGCATCAGTGAGGATGTGTTAAAACAGTGGGGAAACCCATCTAGAGGTTCCTCCGAAGTTAAACGCAGTTATCACATGGCCAGCCATTCCGATTCCAAGTGCGTGCCTGAGAGAAATGAAAAGAGAACACCCACAGAAGAAAAAACAAAACAAAACAAAACTCTTTTACAAATGGTCATCATGCCATATTCCTAAGAGCCAAAAGCTGGACACAGAATGCATGAATGGTGTAATAGGACGTGGTCTATTTATACTGCAGACTATTATTACTCAGCAATGAAAAAGGACACGGTGTTGATTGATCCACGCTGCAGTACTGATGGACCTTGAGAGCATCTTGAAAGCTAAGTGGAAGAAGCCGGTCACGAAGGGCCGAGACTGGCTGATGCCATTTACAGGAAATGTAGGGAAGAGGCAGACCCATAGGAACAGGCACGTGGCTGTAGAGGCGGCTGGCGCAGAGGGTAGGTCTGTGGGTGAGCATCCGCCCTTGCCATGGTCATCTAAGCCATAATGCCAGGAGGAAGCAGAGGTGGAGGTCCCTGCCCTGCTGGAATGGAGCTTGTGGTCTTTATAACGCTGCATGGTTTGGCACTCTGGTCTAATCTTAGTGACAACACAGAGAGCATTGGGCCAGCATATGGAGAAGTTACTACCACGCGTCATAAAACAGACAAGGTTGCCATGGAATAAAACCATCAGCAAGAACAGACAGTTGAAACAAAAGTGATAATGAAACCCAGCCTGGGCAGGGTGGGGCGGGGCGGGGCCGAGCGGCAGGCGGTGGGGGCGCAGCCTCCACGCGGTAAATATTAGGAGCCAATGAGCGTGTCCAAAGGGTCTAACGAAGGGGGGTCCACGTTCCTGGACCTCCAAGGCGTACCCGTGGCCCAGAAACAGGGAGAAGGTCTTTTACTCCTGGGAGAACAGCATTCACATCCTCAGGTCCTCTCTCTCCCTTCCTTCCTGCCTCCGAGGCCAAGGGCACCCAGAATGGGTGTCGCTTATGTTACCAGCCACGGTCGACTGGATTCACCCTCAGTCTTGCAACTTCTCAAAAACCAGCCCCGGGGAGCTCCTCGCGGTCAGGTGATGAGATCCCTCTATTCATCAACGCTGATCAAAGCCCCTTTGGAGATGAGAGAAAAGGGGCCACCTAACACGATGAATTATAGAAGATGGCCCTGCTATGCAATGACCCAGCGCGGAGGAGCCGGCCGTGTGGGGTATTTCTGAGGGAGAACTGTCGCAGCCCAGGCAGCCAGAGTCCCTGGGGATGGAGACAGGGATGGGGGGAGGTATGTGGGACAGGACACAGGACTCACCTGTGGCAAAGACGACATTCCTGGAGACGAGGCGATGTTCCACTATGGAGAACTGAGGGAGCTCGATTCTCTCCACGCCGGTGACGGCCTTGTCTCCGCCGCGCCAGTAAAACTCAATGTCGTCTGTGGTGTAGCCATCTGCCGGGAGAGAGGAGCACAGGGACATGGCAGAGATGACCCCGTTTCTACACGCAAGAGGTCCAAGCCACTGTCACTGGGGGAAGGGAGTGAGGTGGGGTGGGGGTGGGATCACAGGGAAGAGTCGCCCATATTTCCGGTTGGTTGGTTTGATGCCTTGTTTTGGAGACATGTCTTCAAAAGACCCAACTTTCTAATATCCGTGGGTGACCTCGGTCCTTGGCTTAGGTGTTCTATTGGATGTCACTCATATGTGGAATCTAATGATCAACATAAACTGACCAACACGATAGAAACAGACTCCTTGAAATGGAGAATAGACTGACAGCTGTCAGAGGGGAGGAGGGTTGGGACAGGGGCTGGGTGAAAAAAATGAAGGGATTAAACAAAGAAAATAACATATAGACACAGGTGACAGTGTGGGAACTACAGGAGGGAGAGGGGGTGAAGAGGTGGAGGAGGGTGGAGGGGGGATACGATGGTGATGGAGGGAGACTTGACGTGGGGGGGTGAACACACAATGCAATGTATAGATGCTATGTTGTAGAACTGTGCACCTAAAGCCTGCCTGATTTTATTAACCAATGTCACATCAATAAATGCAATAATAACACACACACACTTCATGTAGAACAAGCTGGTGTTGAAAGCATGAAAACGGGGGAGGCTGAGTGCTCTGACCAGAGACTGGCTCACACCAGCCTGACCGTAGAGCCCCCTGTGGGGAGCCACACCAAAATAAATCGACAACCCTGAATAAGACCGCCATTAGGAAAGACGAGAACGCAAGCCTGAGGCATTCTGGGAAGGGCAGCTCTTCCCAAAACTGATGGAAACGTTAAGACACTTGAGGCTGAATTTCACCGATCAACGTTTGGTCCCATCAGAAACTGTCAGAGCAAAAAGCAATCGTGCTTGGTGTTTCCGGATGGGCACATCCAGGGGCCACGGGGTTTGTTTGCCCTCCTGAGAGAGATGTTGGGACGCCCCTGGCCCTCAGAGATTTGCCCAGAGGTTCTCGCTAGGGGTGACCATTAGCCAGATTGCAACTCCAAACCCAGCCTGTGTCCAGTGCTTCTAGAGAATGAGCAAAGGGGACAATCAAGCCTGATGTCACTTGTAACAACCAGGAGTCTTCCAGGGGATTAGGTCAACTTTACCAGTCAAGCCCACTACCGTTCATACCCGGAGAAAAATACCTGAGCCAATACAATGGATTTGAACATTGACTACTGAACAAAAGGGGGACGGGCACCCAATATCTGACAGTTGACAAATAAACTGAAGCGAAGGGGTGATGGCTCTCTGTGGCTAACAACCCCCTCCCCCCGCCCCGGCCCATCCCTGGATCCTGGTGGTCACCCCTTTGTCTCCTACCTTCCCTCTCTGACTTCCTCCAATCCCATTGTCACCTGGCTGACAGGGCATTAATTAACCAAATACACACATTCCCCAAATAATGCCTCCTCTGGGGTGTAAAACCTGCAGATGTTTCCCAATGTAATTAGCAAAACAAGTACAAACTTCTGAGGACCCCAAGAATCTGTTTTAGGGCTGGCCCCTGAGGGCATCCAAGTTCTCTCCTTGTTTCACCCAGTCCAGCCCCCTCCCTGGCCCTTCGCAGCTCGAACCGGCATGCTGAGCCCAGGGCATGTGCGCCCTCGGCGGCGGGGACACATTTCCAGGTCTTCTCCGGGCTCACTTTCCCTGCTGTTTGCACCTTGACGTATAGAAAATCTACTGCAAATGTCTGCAGTCAAGTCATCAGAACATTGGGAGGATTCCTCCTTCTGCTCAAGTGCTTTTAAGCATGGACTCTTTGTGGGTGGGGGTGGGGGGTGGCTCACACACCCTGAGGAAATAAATCTGTCACCACAGACCTTCTTGCCTGTCCATCCGCCACCTCGGTGCAAACATGGCAGTCACAGAATTGATTTCCTTTCAGCCCACTTGCTACCTAACTGGTCACCTTGGAAGGGGAGCTGCGTCCTCACTCAGACTTCAGACCTGCCTTCCTGAAATTCCTCCTCACCCCTCCCTGGGAGTCGTCCCCTCAGGGTCACACAGAAGCAACCATTTTTTAACTTCCTAGGGCAGCCCCCTACCACGGAGAGGTGTCATCTTCCGCAGGAGCCTTTGTCCTGCAGCCAGCACTCTGAATGCCCCCGGATGATCCCATCAACACTTTGCAGGCTGAGCGTGACTTCATGTCCCTCCCCTGGTCTCAGAAACCGGATGTAAGCACGGAAGCCGGGATGCTCCACCCAGGATCCTAGCGATGGCCTGTCCCCTAGGACAACCTCCCCATGGGTTCATCCACAAAGATATTCACGTCTCGTCCAGAAAGCATCAAGGGACACGCCGAAGTCCATCGCTTGCCGTACACGCGCGCGCGCGCACACACACACACACACACACACACACACACACTCAACAGAAATACCGACAAGCCTAAATCCAATCGAGACTAAATAATGAAGCGCTGCACGACAGGTCGGGGTCGTGATAAGAGCAGAGATGCCCAGAGCCATCTGGAGAGAAAGATCAGGTCGCAGCAGGTGGGACACGTGTCTGTTAGACGTCACAGATGCAGCCCGGGGCCCCGCACAGAGGGTCTGGAGGCTGGACCACCAACAAGGCAGAGGCGGACTCTCCAAATGGGAGGAAATTGCCAAGATGTGCAGAGAGCTCACTGGGTGGGCTGAGCTCCTCATGGGGAACATACTTCACCCAGACTGCCCAGGGTCCCCGGGGTACAGCCATTCATGTGTAAGGAAGCATGTTGTGACCGAACAGTCCTGCTGTCTGCTCTCTGTTCACTGAGTGGCCCGAGGAGGGGCATTTTTTATATGCTGCTCAGAAAAACTAGGGGATCAGGGACCATGCAGACACTCCAGTACTTTCAGCCTTTTGTCCAGTGCATTTCCACCAATGAAATAAAAGTGGGTTTTGCATTCATTTGCATAATTGAACAACTTTCTCTGACTTGTAGTTTGCTTTTCTGGTGGTCTTGTTTAATAAAAAAAAATCAGATGCTTCTCTTTTTTATCGCTTCATATTCATTTTGAAATACCCCCCTAATTTTTGTGAGCAGTATATTTCGGCATAGCAAACAGACTCTCTTAATCTGAGTAGAGTGGTGAATTCTGATCCTTGTCTCTGTCAATCCCTGTCTCTGTCTCTCTGTATATCTCTGTGCCTCTCTGTCTGTTTCTGTCTCTGTTTCTGTCTATCTCTGTCTTCCTTTCTCTATCTGTCTCTGTTTCTGTTTGCCTCTGTCTCTACCTCCCTTCTCTGTCTCTCTGTATCTCTGTCTTTCTCTGCCTCTTTCTCTTTCTTTGTCTGTCTCTATCTCTCTGTCTCCCTCTGTACTCTCTCTATCTCTCTGTCTCTTTTTCTCTCCATCTCTCGCTCTCCCTCTCAGCAGTGAAATCTGCAGAGCGGAAGATGAAACCTCAGACCTTTAATACAGTTGGAAACACTGTCCAGAAAAGGACACACACCGCGGCAAAAACACCAATGAATGCCAAGATGGCCTCACACACACAGAGGATGGCAAACGCAACCCAGGTACGCACAGCTTTCAATCTCCAGTGTGCAGTTCTGCTCGTCCAAGGGATACCTTCTCAGGTCCATCATGCAGGCCGCAGTGGTGGTGATCCTGCAACCCAGAGAGAGGCAGACGTGAGAGGCAGGGTGAGAAACCCAGTGGGCCCACTGCTTCCCGGTGAGCAGTATGCTGCCCCCTGATGTAACAGGGAGAAGGACCCCCTTCCCCACATCACACCCGATGAAATGTAACTTGTCGCGGGTACTGAGTGCGTTCTCAGTGTCCTGTGGGCCAGCTTCATCAAGAAAAGCAATACGGAAACTCGAAATCCTGTGAGATTACCCACGGAGTCTTGTCAATGTTGGATCATCAACGCAGAGGACGGGGTTTCTCAGGAAGTTCCTACCCTTAACCTTTGGCCCTCGGACCTTCATAGCACAAAGGAAACATATGCGTGGTCACAAGCACGGTCTAGATTAGGATCGAATTCTACTGAATAGAGCACCGTCTTGGTACGCCACGGTTGTGCATTCGATCCCCCATCAAGGCACATACAGGAGTCAACCAATGAATGAATGAATGAATGAGCGGGACAGGGAATTGATGTTTCTCTCTTTCTCTCCCTTTCTCTCTCCCTAAATTCAATCAATTGATCCATCAATCAACTGATCATCAATCAATCAGGGATAGAGCTGAATCTGCATGTCATGCATTGGAAGCTGGTGATGCCATCTTCAAGTCAGAGAGGAAGGCAGGAGAAAACTTGAAGAAGGTGGGGACAATGCAGAGGTGATGGTGAGGAGGCACTGGTGGCCATGGCTGGACCACCGTGAAGGGTGAGTACTTCCCGTCTCCAGGCTCAGCATTCTTGTAGCTTATGCCCAAGTCTGCAACTGGCAGCCTGGCCTGTGCCCATTCAGTGATGAATCCTAAAATCAGAATGTCTTCTGCTGACATCCCTGGAGCTACCCCAAATTCCCAACCACATTCCAGGTCCCACCATCCTCGAGACCCAGCTTTCGGGGCTCTCTATATGGTCTCCCATGTGAACATTCACAACTGCCCCCGGCAACGGGAGGAGGTCCTACTCCTATCAGCAGAGCCTAACCCAGAGCCAGAAAAACACCGGGCGCGTGCGGGTTCCGTGGGGCTCTTCTCCTTTCAGCTCTCAGGGCAGGTACTAAGGGAACAAGGGACTAAAGACAGGATGTCTGTCACTAGCCTCTGGCTGGGAGACAATCTATTCTTCCATGGCTGAGAAAAGCCAAGGGAAAACACATCCACGTTATCTTGCCATCATGGGTTCGTGCTAAATTTTTGTCTGCAAATCACATGCAAACGCCACGCAGAAATGCTATAAACCCTCACTGGTGGGGAAATGTGTCCTTTCCCCACTGGTCACAACACGCACAACTATCCTTCCGAAACGTGGCCTGGAGCCGGTAACCCGAAGCCAACATGTATCTTCTTCCATGACCGTGTGTTTCACCCACTTTACCCTTTACTACCCCTCCTCATGCCTGCTTCTCCCTTGTAACCACCACACTGCGGTCTGTGTTTATGTGGTTTCGAAGATTTGACTTTGGGTGGTAAACACATCTAAGGCAATATACAGATGATGTATCATAGAATTGTACACTTGACACCTATATAACTTCTTTTCCTTAGGTGAGAGGAGGGGAGATAGTGAGGCAGACTCTTGCATGGGCCTCAACCAAGATCTACCTGGTAATCCTGTATGGAGCCGATGCTTGAGAACCAAGTTATTTTTAGCACTTGGGGCCGACACTCAGACCAATCAAGCCACTGGCTGCAGGAGGGGAAGAGGGAGCAAGAAGGGTGGAGAAGTAGATGGTTGCTTCTCCTGTGTGCCCTTACCAGGAATAGAACTCGGGATGTCCATACACCAGCCAGATCAATACTCTATCCACTGAGCCACCAACCAGGGTCCACTTGAAACCTATATGATTTTATTAACCAATGTCACTGAAATAAACTTAATTTTTTAAGAATACCCTTTAATAAAGAAACACAGGGTCAACACATAGCTCTTTTGGTACATTTCTTCAAAGCACCCGACTTTCTAGCCAACCAAAGGACCAGCCTCACAACTTTTCAGCTCTGGTGTGTTGTATGGTAGATGGACAGCTCAGCATCTAGACAAGATGCTTACAGGGCAGAACCGGAACAAAGTTACGGTATCATTACAAATCGTTATGAAGAAGAGAAAAAAAGACCTGTACAGGAAATGTTCCAATTTTCCTACATGTTTTTTTTATCTGTCCACATAAACAGAGTCAATAATTGAGATAACTGGCTTTTTATTTTTCTTAAGTCATTCCCCAAGGTCACCTCTAAAATATGTGCATGTAGACATAAGACTAAAACACATCTGAATTGTTTGGGGAAGTCACACTTTAATGTGACATCGTGTAAAGTGCTTCCAGCCAACATCTCAAACTATGTGTTTAGGGATTTTGTTAAAACAAATGATTCTAAGTTCTACATAAAGAAGAAATGGGCGATGGTGGGAACTAATGGCTCACCGTTAGGGAAGCTACTTGCTACATCACACGCCAAGGTAAATGCTGATGGACTGAGGAACTACGTGGAAAATATAAAAATATGAAAAAGAAGGGGAATTTAGAGTGAATCCTCCGCAATAGTTTTGCCTTCCAATCCACTCAGCACTCCTCTAGATTTGGGCGGACAACCATAAACAAGACAGAATAGTTCTCTTCTGAGAGTTTCTCTTCTCACAGTGGCTTCCCTACCACTGCCATGGATAAGACCAGAGAGTACACCAAAATATGATACACGTAAAAATGACAAGATAATGTCTGATAAGACAAGGTGATGTAACAAGATTGGGAACAAGGTGACCAGGGCAGGATTGTACTTGTGGAGGTGACAGTTCAACTGTCTGAAATTATCTAATAACCTTAGGAGACTAAAAACATGAATATCTACACCAAGCAAAGAGCGTGTGCTAAGGCCCTGAGACAGGGACCTCCGTGATGTTTTTGAAGAGCAGAAGGAAGGTCTGTATCCTGGACTCATGATGAGAGAGGACAAAAGTGGTAAAGAAAAAGAGAGAGAGAAGAGGGTTTAGAAGTGCAGGGGGCAAATCCTTCATACAGAGAGGATGCGAAGGGGGAACAGAATTCAAATGACCTGAAACCCCACTCCTCTGTATTGAAGGAGGAGGCAAACGAAGAGTAGTAAGCATGTCAGACCGTCTCTTTGTAAATGGGAAGATGATATTTCTGTGTTTTCTTGTTTTTAAAATATTTTAGTGAATTTTAGAGAGAGAAAGAGAGAAAAAGACATTGATTTGTTGCTCCACTTATTGATGCATTCACTGGTTGATTCTTGCATGCACCCCGATCGGGGATCGAGCCCGCGACCTCGGCCTATCAGGATGATGCTCCAACCAACTAAGCTACTTACCCGGTCAGGGCAATGTTACTGTGTTTTCAATCAAAGTATGAGCTAACGTCATTAAGTGAGAGTGAGGAGGGGCATTTGAAGTGAAGGTGTAAAAGGGTGTTTAAAAACAGGGGCAGAATGGACATCCTTGGGAATGAACAGAGAGTTTGATTTGGAAGGGACTAGTGATTTTCTTCAGCTTTGGCAGGTGACGTAAATAAACCGGGTATCTCCAGTGGCCCGTATAATGATAAAACCTGAAGCAGGTATCCCAGACTTAAAGCTAATGTGCAATTTTTTATGGCTGGTAAGGATAAAAAAAGAGAGCATCATCCTTTTTGAAAAGTAATTTATCAACAGGTTATTTACTTCTGCAAAAATAACTAGGGGACCCTGACAAAACGAGAGTTTGGGGGTTAAGCCCCCTCCCATGCTAGGTCTGTAAGCTTACATCTTTTCTCAAGGAAAAGCTGTTTGACCAGAACCATTGTCATAAAATATGGTTTTGGAAGAAGATGGTAGTCCGACCCATCAGAAGACTTAGTTTGAACCTTTGGGAATAAGCCTGATGTCATTATAACATTGAGTTCCACCTCTACGCAGGAAAGCAACAATGTGGACAATCTGAAGCAATTTTTAACAGCAAGTGGGAGCTTGACTGTATATTTTTCCAACCGATTTTTGCAATAAGCTTGTCAGGAAGAGCGTGGAATAAAGAGATTATTTGGTAAACTTATTACCAGTTCCAACATCCGAGAAAAAGGTCTGAAGGCACAAAAAATGCATGCTACAAAGTTTCCTCAAACGAGTAAGGTGAGACATTCAACGAAGTCAGGTGACCAGTTGACTGAACAAGGAAGATGGGAAGACAGAACAGGGACAGTGACTCTGCCTTCTTATAAGACAGCAGAGAACTTCAGCCCAGCACCGAGGAAAACAGAGAATCGGTGACAGGAACTGGACGGGACCCGGCTGCCTCTTAAGCCAAGATCTTCCCAATTCCTGAGAAGGTTCTGTCTCCAAATTTTTAAGGAGCCCAAGTTTTATTTTTTGGGGGGACGCCTGCCCTAGCGAAGCGTTCTCTCACATTGCGTGGTGACTTCGGCATAGGCAAGAGAGTCATTGCCTTATTCAGTTGAGCTCAAGCCGGTATTAGACCAAGTTCAAGCTCAAGCGGCAACTGGAAAAAATAGTTCATGGTTTAAAACAACTTTTTACCACCACGAGAACACGGTCATCTTCACGGATCCATGCACGTACTCCCTGACATTTCGGCCGACGCCTCTGAGCAAGGGACTAATGATTTACCAGAATAAGATGGTGGTGACTGACATACAGCAACGTCACAGGAAGCTCAGCCATGGTCAGAGATCTTCATCCACCCGTGATAAAGCAAAAACCCTTTGCGGATTCCGCACTGGGCGAAATAGGAAAGGAAGCCCAGAAGAGAAATGGTGACTGACCTACCAGCTGGACATGGACACTCGGGGCAATAAGCCATACCTCCCTCCCCCATCTCCAGTGGTGAGGAAAATTCAACATTCAGGTCTCAAGGACACAGCTAGGAGGAAAGTCATCTCTGTTCAGTAAAACCTTCATGAACAGCACCTTCCAAGCAGGAGACTAACAGCAAGCTCAGTGGCCCTGGCTGGCTAGCTCAGTTGGTTACAGCATTGTCTCTATGTACCAAGGTGGCCGGTTCGATCCCTGATCAGGGCACATACAAGAATCAACCAGAGAATGCAGAAATAAATGGAACAGAAATATCGATGTTTCTCTCTCTCTCAAATCAAATCAATAAAATAAAATAAAATAGGCAATCTCTGTGCTCCATAAACATTCATGGGAATTTTCATCTGTAACATCCTCAACAGTACCAGACTTCCTTCAGGCCCAGGCCATGGTACCTTTTTACCATAAGAATATAATGTATCATTGGGGTTAATACACTGGCCCATCTCTGACGAGACATGTCACCAACATGGTCCAATGGGTACAAAATAAACCAAAAGGGGAGGGAACATAGAGTTTAGGGAGAAGGTTCCCACCACTGTGAGAACTCACTTTCATTTTGTATATAAAAAAACATGTTTACATGTATTCTGCATGTGTGTATATGTCTGTACATATAATGCAGAATATACATATAAATGGTTCACAGAGAATATGTATACAATACGTCTGAATTTAATAAAATCATCAGTATTTGAACTAATGTGCTTTTTATTTTGGTCCCAAAATTCAAGTTACTTTAAATTCAAATTAATTAGGAGGCCTTGGCTGGTTGGCTTAGTGGTAGAGCATTGGCCCAATGTGTGGAAGTCTCGGGTTTGATTCCCAGTAGGTCACATAGGAGAAATAACCATCTGCTTCTCTTCCTCTTCCCCTCTCCTCTCTCTTCATCTCCGTTTCCCTCCCGCAGCCATGGCTTGATTGGTTTGACTATGTTGGCCGTAGCCACTGAGAATGGCTGAATGGAGCCTCTGCGTCAAGCACTAAAAATAGCACAGTTGCAAGCATTGGCCCCAGATGGGCAAAGCATCAGTCCCAGATGGGGTTCAGTGGGTAGATCCCAGTCGGGGCCTATGTGGGAGTCTATCTATCTCCCTTCCTCTCACTTAAATAAAAATAGTTTTTCCTTACATTCAAATTAATCTTTATGGCTAGGTGTGTTTTTGAAATCTCATGGCAGAGATTTCTGGATGAGCTGGTTCTGAAAAGAAGCAGATGGCAAGAGTTGGCTGCTGAGCATGTGTGGAATGTGGTGGTCTGGTGCTTAGACATTTTCTTTCTGACAGCTGTCCGGGTCCACATAGATCTGAAGGCTTGTTTCAAAAACATGAGGTTCCAAACAAGGATCAAAAATGTATATTGAGATGAAATTTGAATAAAAACAGCAACATAGTTAAAAACCCCTTTACCAGTCTGAGGGGCTGTTGGAGAAATATGATGTAGATTTGACTAGAGACAAAATGTAAGGGTATTGTACACAGTCTGCCGGTGAAAGCTTCCCAAAGCTTATTATTACATTACTATTTAACTTTGATATACAAATATGCCAGCAATATTCGGTAAGGATATGGTCTGATTCTGTTGTTTTTTCTTGTTCTTGCCTGTTTTGTGGTGTCAAATCCCTGACACTTTCAAAGGGAGTTTGGAAATCTCACACAGTCTGTCACCCATATGATATCATTCTGTCTAGGATGATATAAAAGGTTTATGGGCCCCCACATTAATAAGCTGAAATCCAAGTCCCCAAAGATGGTGGTATTAGGAGGTAGGGGATTTAGGTCAGGAGGGTAGAGCCCTCACAAATGGAATCAGTGCCCTTATAAAGGCTTTAGTAAGAGCTCCCTAACCACAGAGCTCCCTAACTCCTTCCACTGTGTAAGCATAGCAAGAAGGTGCCTGCAGGGAATAAGGAAGCTGGTCCTCACCCAGCACTGAATCTGCCGGCACCTTGACCTCGAAGGTCCACCCTCCAGAAGCTGTTTTATAAGCCACCCTGTTTGTGTGTTTTATTATATAGCAGCCTAAATGGACTAAGAAACTAGTCTAATAGGGCTGAAACTCTTGTCTTTTTAAGAGACACACCCTCACATACTCTGTCTTTGATACGAAAATCAAGAATACAAAAATAAAACTGGAGAGAACTCCAAAGAGAAAGTTTTGCTCAAAAGCCAAGAAGGACCAGCTTCATTTCTGGTGATATCTGCTTCCTCCACTACGCACGTGTGTGTATGCACACACACTATGCACACATGTATGCACATGCTGGCTTCCTCAGTTCAATTATTTTGGAAGTGGAGGCAGGTAATTGAAAGGCATGATTTTTCATTCTATGCTCACATGGTTTCTGCAGTAATATTTTGTCAGAACTCCCAGAACCTGGTAACCACATCTCCCATTTTGGGGCCAAATGCTAAAATGCTGACAACGTCCCAAGGAAACATCGACTGGGCTTTTTCACAGGGGAACCATGGCTTGGTGGACATGTGCCACTTTGCTTTTTCTTATTATTTCTTTTTATTTATTTTAGAGAGGAGACTCAGAGTGAAAGAGAGAGAGAGAGAGAGAGAGAGAGAGAGAAAGGGGGGAGGAGCTAGAAGCATCAACTCCCATATGTGCCTTGACCAGACCAGTGCAAGGTTTTGAACTGGCGACCTCAGTGTTCCCAGGTGGACGCTTTATCCCCTGTGCCACCACAGGTCAGGCATGCTTTTTCTTACAGTGTAAAAAAACAACAATTCAGATTTTTGCTAAAATGTTGACTCTTGCTCTGCATGCTGCCATTTTTAAAAAGTCACTAACATTTTCTACTCAAGGAGATGTTTGTTAAATAATTTCCTTTGCTCATCTTAAAAGTCCCAGTGGTGCAGGTATAAATATATATTATTATGATATCATTTAAAAATTTTCTTCTTAAATTTTTTTAAGTGAGAAGTGGGGAGGCAGAGAAACAGACTCTTGCATGTGTCCTGGCTGGATCCACCCAGCAAATCCCCTATGGGATAATGCTCTGTCCATCTGGGGCTCTGCTTCATTGCTCAGCAACCAAGCTATTTTTAGCATCTGAGGCAAGGCCATAGAGCCATCCTCAGCACCTGGGCCAACTTGCTCCAACCGAGCCATGGCTGCGGGGTTGGGGGAATAAGAAGAGAAAAGGGAGAAGGGGAGGGTGAAAAAGCAGATGGTCACTTTTCCTGTGTGCCCTGACTGGGAATCAAACCCAGGACATCCAGACTCTGGGCCAATGCTCTACCAATTAGCCAACCGACCAAGGTCTATTATGATTTCATTGAGAACCATCAGAATCTTAGCCAAAAGGCTACAGATTCACAAACACATTGATACCAACTTTCTGCTCAGAGCCACCTGTCTCCCTCTCAAAGCTGTGGGCCAGTCCTTAAAGACCTCAAGGGCACTTTCAAGCCAGGAAATCCAGAAAGACACATACACAAAATTCCCTTGAAACAAAGCCCAACAACAAAAAAAATCACCGCGAAGTCAATGCAAGAAACAAAATGTTTTCACGGGTACCCGTTTAACCAGGGGATGGTATTCACAACCGTGAACCTGGCAGTGCTGGGTTCCAGACCGAAATCTGCTATTTCCGACTCAAGTGACTTCGTGATGAGACTCGGTGAGCAGCAATTCTCGTCAGGAAGCCTTCGAATGTTGCCCTCCCCATCAATATGAGTGGCACCACCTCAAGGAATCCCACAGAGACTGCACCCTGTATCAGCAGAATGAAGTGTTTTCCTTCTGATGTTGCAGAAATGGCTTTGGGGACACGTTATTGAAAGCTTCTGCAGTGTCAGGGTAATATTAATTACAGGCCTGTGTGGCTATGATATAGGGAAATCCGTCCCTAGAGAATCTGGGTTCTCAGATACAGCAACCCAATTAGATCACATCGGCCCAGGCAGGCTATCCTCCTGGCTGGTGACTATTAATAGGAACCGCGATGCCCCAAATCCTATAAGATGTCTTTTTCTGCAAAGCTCAGAGCATTGTGCGGATGTCTCCGAATGAATCTGAGGACTCAGCCTCAGCCGACTACTATGATCACCGCCAAGTGACAGAATTTTAAGGCCAGGGTTCCGCGTAGCCCAGAGAGCCAGACTGACCTGAGTCCATACAGCACTGTCCCGTCAGGGTGAAGCCGGATCATCCGGTTCTTCACTGTCACTCCGTGCACAAATGACTTTTTGTCATTTAAGAAATACGTGTCTGGCACCCAGAGCTGGTCAGCCACGCGATTGTCCAGCGTGAGGTTGAGAGGGATCCCGGAATAAGCTAGCCTTTTGTCTCTCCAGTATTGTTGAAAATACATGGTTAAGGTGTAGTCCTGGGGAGGGGGTGGGGGAAGGGAGGGAAACAAAAAAAGAAAGAAATTAGTTTGTGCTCAGCCTCAATTTCCTTTGACTATGGGCAAAATCTAGGTCGGACTCTGGGAGAAACGGATACCACGTTCATGCAGGGTAGAAAGGAGTCCTTGTTTTCTTATAAACGCAAAATGCCAGGCTGAATAGGAGCATGTCCCGTTCATAAATCCTCTGTTTTATTTAGGTAAATACAAGAGTAGACAAATCGGCACTTAGAAAAAATCACACAGAAATAAAGGCAAAAAAAATTAAAATAAAAACAAAGGTCACTATAACATCAGGTTGTTGGCAGAGAACTGGAGTCCTTCCCTAAGGACTCCCCTACGTCCTCGATCTCGCAGCAAGGCAGTCATGAACTTTAACCACCAGGACCTAGGCCCGTGATGGCGAACCTATGACATGCGTGTCAGCACCGACACGCGGCCCGCATACCAGAGAAGTATGGGGCTGCATGCCGAGAAGGACGCTTCATCCTCGGCTCCTGCACGGCCAGGTGCAGTAGCCAAGGATAAAACATTTGCTGTAGTGTAGACACTCTGTGCCGGAGGTCTATAGGCCAAAACAATAGAACTCCGGCACAGAGCGTCTAGTTCTGGGACTTCCGGTAAGGCCGTTTTTCTCCAAGTGACACACCACCCGAGTTATGCTCGGTTTTTTGGCGAATTTTTACACACCAAGCTCAAAAGATTGCCCATCACTGACCTAGTAGCTCTACCTGCCAACTCTGCTGTAAAAAGTTACTTTCATTGCCTGCCCTTATCGTGGGCTATAAATACAGTCCCTCTACCAACATCCATTGCAGACCTGTGACCTGTGAGAGGTCTCTAGGTCTCAGCCATCCCATTGTCTTATTCTTCTAGGTGTTTATTTCTCCACTATCTGGGCCATGGCATCACCTGGAGATGATGACATATTCCTCTAGGACAATATGGTGGGGGAGCAGGGAGCCCCTCCAGGCTTGCCAATAAAATAAACAAATACCTGAGTAGTGAATGGACTTTTGTTGTTTGGGTTTTGTGTGTGTGTGTGTGTGTGTGTTTGTGTGTGTGTGTTTATTTGCAGAGCAGTGAGTGCAAGAAGAGAGTGGGAAAGGAGAAGAAGCAGAGGCTAAGCTTGCAAATCTTATTTATTAAATAGTTTACTCTTCCCGGTGACCGCTATCCCCTAACCCTAACCCGATGTGAGCATCACTCTCCAAACCACATTTCTAGGGAAATAGAAGAGTTTCGTCTGTTGCTTTCATGGTTTCAAGAGTCGTGAAGTCACCCTCCCCTTCCCTGGGGGAGCCCAGTGTGTGTCTCACAGTCTGAAAGCTCCAATGGGGGAGGGGGTCTTATTTTAGGTGGGGCAGCTGTCCCCACCACCAGCATCACCTGTCCACTTCGGCCTTGGGCATTTTGCTGAGCTGACCCGAGTGGTTTGGTGGGGGCGGGGGGGGGGAGAGCTTAACACACAAAGGGAGAGAATTGAAATGCCACCTGCTGCCTCAGCTGTGTCTCCTGAAGCAACTGCCTTGGTCCATCAACAGCGACACCAATCAGCATCCCTTCCATACCTTCCCTCTGCAGGGACTGGCAGGTGGAAAAAAGAATGACCACGTACAGGTCCAAACTCCCTCTGCCTTCTGGTGCATTTGGGATGCAGCGAGTGGATGATTTCACCGTTCTGGGAGGAGCCACGCCTCCGACCCTGGGATGCGCAGCGTCCAGCACCATGGACAGCAACGCCTGCAGGGATCCACCTGCTCTATCCCGCCCTACCCACCCACCCCCCCAAGCCCTTACCCTGCCTCAAGCTAGTGTCATCTCATTCCAATACAAAGGGGGATTGTTGTAGGGTCATGATGATTCTCAATCAATGAAGAAGAAAACAGAAATGTCGAGAACTCAAGGAAGGTGCCTTCCCCTCCCCACACCCTATTAAACACGAGGAACTGGCGGGGGGGTGGGGGAGCTAGAGGATGGAATTAGACTGCGGGGCCAGCTTAACCGCGCTGCGCTGCGTAATACAGTGAAACGGCCTTGTTTGAGGATCAGTTTGCAGTAATGTCTGGACAGTGCAGAACGAGGTCGTGTGAGGTAACGTCATTGTTGAAGGGGAGCAGTCAGAACTCTGGAACTACCAAAGCCTCTATTCTTGCAAGCATTCTTTTTTTCCCCACAGCTGCTATGCAGACAGACGCCTCGTGAAAGTGGATTTTCTGTTTGTGTTTTTGCCTTTTTTTTTTTTTTTTTAAGGGGATCCTGGACCAGTCGCTGCGCTGGGTTTTACATGTAGCATATAGTCAGGAGGAAACGCAGTTTACACGGGACAAAGAGTCGGCCCGGGGTCTCAGGAAAAGCAGAGACCTGGAGACCCAGACAGCCCCAGGATGCATGGAGATCTTGAGTGGGGGGGACTAAGAGGCAGGAGATCCTGGACTCCTCGCAGTTCCTGAGATGGAGACAGGGACGGGTGTTTTTGTTCTTCCATCTTAAAGCCTCCAGGTGGACTCAGGTGACATCCGGGTGGAAACCCGTAGGTGTGAAGAAGGGCAGAGAGACAAAACGTAGCCTCTCAAAACACATTCAGCCTGACCTGTGGTGGCGCAGTGGATAAAGCGTCGACCTGGGAACACTGAGGTCGCCAGTTCAAAACCCTGCACTGGTCTGGTCAAGGCACATATGGGAGTTGATGGTTCCAGCTCCTCCCCCCTTTCTCTCTCTCTCTCTCTCTCTCTCTCTCTCTCTCTCTCTCTCTCTCTCTCTGTGTCTCCTCTCTAAAAAATGAATAAAATAAAAAAATTAATAAAAAAAACCCCCAAAAACATTCACTCTGCTGTGTAGACTTTTGTGGGTGGCCGAGGGCTGGGTAGGTGGCTGCAGACACCCCAATGAGACAGACAGTGGATACTGGTCAGAGTCAGCCCCGCTCCACCAAGCTGATCAGTGAGCCTGAACTGTTGGCAGCTCCAAGACGGTGTACAGAAGCGGCAGACAAGGGGGTTCTCCACTAGACCCCCGTAAGTCTCTCCCCTTCTCCCTGGGTGGTCACCCCAAATGCAGGGCAGCTGGAGAACGCCCCAGAGGGAGGAAAGCAAACAGCCAAGGTCCCGAACGAAGGGTCATAAGAATAGGACCCGATAGTCCCGGGGGTGGGGGGTCATTTAACCAAAAACCATGGCGTCTCTACAACGTGGGTCCCTCCCGTGGCTGGGTGCGCCTGGGTACAGGGAGGAGTCTTCAGGTACTCTGGGCACAGACCTCTCTGAGACACCCTGAGCCTCTGCCAGGCTGCCAGGCAATCTTGGTAGTATTCACCTTTCCCTCAGCTTTTTGCAGGGGAGACCAAAGCCCCCTGAGAGAGCCATGAGGGAGGGTTCGGGTGTGGAAGGGGCGGAGCATGAGGGGAGGGGCCTGATAAAATGACAAGCAGGGCCAGAGGAGGGAAGAGGCGGGGTCTTAGGATAGGAGGGGCGGGGCCTGAGGAATGGAGGGGTAGAGACTGGGGGATGAGGGGGGCCTGAGGAAATAAGGGGTGGGGCGGGGCTTGAGAGAAAGATGGGGACAGGGATGGAGGTGGGGCCTAAAGAAATGAGGGGTGGGGACTGGGGATGGGGCGGGGCTTGAGGAAAAGGGATGAGACCGGGTTGGGAGTGGGGCCTGAGCAAATGAGGGGTGGGGACTGAAATGGGGGCGGGGCCTGAGGAAATGGGGTGGAAGCTAGGGGGCGGGACCTGATCAAATGAGGGGCGGGGACTGGGGAAAGGAGGGCTGGGAACTGTGGTGGGGGCGGGGCCTAAAGAAAGGATGAGGTGAGGCCTGAGGAAAGGAGGGGCGGGGTCTGGATGGGAGAGATGGACAGGTGAGGGTGAGGTTGGGCGTGGGAGGGGTGGCGGTCTAGGAAGAGAGGGGCTCCAGGAGGGGCAGAGCAGGAGGGAGAATGGGACTCAGAGAGGAGGAGCAGGGCACAGGGGACCAGCAAGCCCCTACCCCTAGCTGGGGCTCAGGCTCAGGGAACCTCGCCCTGGAAGGGTGGGCTTGAATGAGATCAGCCCTCTGTGGGAAGAGTCAGGTGCCTTCCGACAACGATTCTGCGCTGCGGCCCATTTAGACTGCTGATGTTGACAGAAGAGGGAGGGATTGGGGATCGGGGTCCTCAGAAAGAGCAGGTTCTTCAGACCTGGCTGGGATTATAATTTTGCTCCTACCCTACACTGAGAAGGCCGCGCCCAGAACGACGGCGGGAGATTTGCAGCACTGTTTGCAGCATTTATAAACTGTCCTTACTATAAATTAATTAACTGACAGTCACCCTGGGCTAGCGCACGGACCCTGGCTCACATCCCCTGTGCGCCCTGAGAACTTTCTCGGCTTCTGTTTTAAGTGCGGAACCAACCCTGACACGCGGTGGGCACCAGATATACTTGAGAGGCCCTAAGGAAAGGCACTGATTTCCTGCCCGGCTCAGTCCCCTCAGCAGTCAGTGTCCCCTTCCACCTCTGCTGCTCCATCCCCCCAGCAGTCTACCCCCCAAAGCCTCTCTAGGGAAGGCAGCTGGGCGCGCCTGGGCAGAGTACTTATCCTTGGGCTCCTCAGACACACGTCCACTGGTGGAGACTCAGTGCTCTTCCACCTTGGGTCACACGCTGCACGCGTGTGTGTGTGTGTGCATGCATGCCCAGACCCAGGACACTGCTGTCCACCCAAGGGGATGGGAAAACCCCCATCCCCTCTCTGGATCACACTATGACACATTCCAGTAGTCCTGGGATGTGGGGTTCTGTGGACAGAGCTCAGGCAGCCAGGAGGAAAACCCAAGCATACCCTCATCCAGAACCTTCCAGTCCACCAAGAACCTGAGCTCTCAGGGGAAGATGTACAAACTTGAGTTTGTATTGAAGTGTATAGTAGTTGGTTTGAATGATGGCAACTTGTCAAGATCATAAGATAAAATGCTTTAAATCTCTCTTTCTTTCTTTCTCTTTCTCTCTGTTACAGAAGACTTATAACAAACTTAGGATCCGCACAAATAAATACTGAGGCAAGAACTTGGGTGGCCCTGGCCAGTTGGCTCAGTGGTAGAGCATTGGACCAGTGTGTGGAAGTCCTGGGTTTGATTCCTAGCCAGGGCACATAGGAGAAGCGCCCATCTGCTTCTCTACCCTTCCCCCTCTCCTTTCTCTCTGTCTCTCTCTTCCCATCCGCAGAAGCTTCTCTGGGGGCATTTCTGCAACCATGATCAGGCTAAGGCTCCATTGGAGCAAAGTTGGCCTGGGTGCTGAAGATGGCTCCATGGCCTCCACCTCAGGTGCTAGAATGGCTCAGGTTGCAGCAGAGCAACGGCCCAGATGAGCAGAGCATCGCCCCCAGGTGGGCATGCCGGGTGAATCCCAGTCGGGTGAGTGCCGGAGTCTGTCTGACTGCCTCCCTGCTTCTCACTTCAGAAAAATACACACACAAGAAAAGGATCCTCCAAACATAATCATTCCATTAAAAGGATGGTTTATTACTCTGGGCTTCTTTTTAGGGATCATAAAGCCCTTTGATAATCTAATGAAATTGGGCCATCCCCCCCACACACACACAGACATACTGTAACTTTGTGTGTATGTGTGTGTATGAAACCAATTAGCCTGAAACCCTGAAATCCGAAGAGATGTCTCCCCATGAGTCACATTGCCTTTACAACAGGAAACCAAATACCGGGTGGGTGGATTTGCACAAGCTCTACGTATAGAATTTGCATAATGTTTCCTATTGTAAAACAAATAGACAGACAGACAAAAGGACATAGGGATGTTAGGTTTTATACCCCAGGTTTCAAAATTCAATTTCATGACGGAATTTCTGAATAAGACACCAGGCCAGCCCAGGGTGCCCTTGTTTGGAGCCTGTGGGCTCTGAGGAGGCAGGAAGAGGCCATGGTGACCAGAAAAGCAATGTTGGCATTGGAAGTCCTGGGAGAAGCTCCATTGCTGGGGGCTGGGGGCTGAGGGTTGGGGGCCTCAAGCATTCTTGAATAGGAGCCACTCAGGAACTAAGCACTTATGCATAGGTGCTTGTCCTTTCAAAAGCTTCCCAAGCAAGTACATACAAACAGCAGCGGTAACAACAAATGACAATTAACAAAAGAAAACCTCAGCTCCTGTCCTGAGGTGTCTAATTCAAGCCCGGGCTCCAATCCATCCATGGCGGGGTAAACAATCAACAACGAAGTTCCCTCCTGCTTGTGCAGAATCCCCTGACATTTATTTCATTACAGTGACAAAAAAACCGTATCTGGGAGTGAAAATACGGCTCATTATTCTGCAGTGAAGTAATTGATGAAATTTCCTCCGCGCAGGAAATGAAGGGGAGAGAGGAAAATAAATAAACAACCAGGAACCCTGAGGAAGGAAGGCATTCTCTCCGCACCGCACCAGGCAGCCCGGGGAAGTCACAGGACAGCTGCATGGGCACCTGGTTCAGCAAGTTTATGAGGCAGAGAGTCTCCCAGGTAAATCGCTCTCAGGTCAGGGAAGATGGAAAATTGTTCAGAGCCGCTTACATAAGCCCTGAGTGCTGGAGGCTTCTCTGTGGGCATTTCTGCAACCACGATCAGGCTTGGGGAGAATCTTGGCACTTAACACAATTGATTTAGAAAATTCGAGTCCATTCCTTCTAATGGCTTAATGCATCCATCTCGTTTCCCACAACAGACCTGGAGGTATCTAGGTTCCCCTTTTTCGTTGAACCCATGGGCCAAATGGGGAAACCATGACCACCCCCTTGGAGTCTCATTGTCCTACTTCCCTCTTGCCTCAGGCATCCCTTGGGTACCTGCCCTAGGTCAAGAGCCCTGCTGGACACTTAGGGACCCAGAGATAAGAAATGCATCCTTGTACCTTTCAGGAGGCTCCCATTCTGGGGGGGTACACATAAAATCAACCCCCCAATTATTTTTAAAAATGTAATCAAGAAAGACGACACTTCCACTGTCTTGCCCTATTCCCCAATCCCCCATCCCTTCTGGCAACTGTCAATCAGTCTGCGTCTGAGTCCATTTCAATTTTATTTGTTAGTCTAGTTTACTCTTTAACACATACCAGTGATATCACGTGGCACTTGTCTTTCTCTGCCTGGCTCACTTCACTTAGCCTAACACCCTGTAGGTCCATCCATGCTGTCACAAATGGTAAGTCTTCCTTTTTTTTTTTTTTGTTTGGCTTCTATTGTATTTACATATATTCCGCATCTTTATCTATTTGTCTACTGATGGGCAGTTGGTTGCCTCCCCAGCTTGGTTACTGTACATAAGGCTGAAATGAACACAGGGGTGCGTAGGATGGTTAAAAAATAAAATTCAAAGAGAAGGCGCTTTGGAATTAGCACATGGCCAAATCCCACGGCAGCCTCCCGTTGGTTGGGCAAAGGGGTAGGCAAGCCGTTTCTGTGCCCTAAGCCCTCAGATTCTGTCTGGGAAGACGCGCCGCCCCTTTTTTTGAAGTGCTTAGTGAAAAGAGAAAAAACAAAACAAAACTCTGGGATGTTCTAAATTAAATGACCGCTTGGGAGAACAAGAAGCAGAGACAAGAACAATCGGCCAGCTCATAGCGGTGGGTCAGCTGACCACAGACTGCTTACTGCCTCCTGAATGTATGTTGGAGCTCTGAATTGACTGCCAGGCAGCTGTCTAAAAAGCAGGTGACCACCAGGTACCGTGGCATCCTGCCTTTGCAGGACCTTCAAGGCTGTTGCCCACGGTCAACCAAGGGTAGGATGTATCTCTTCCTTATGAACCACGCGCCTACCCCGGCACGGCCTCCAGAGAGAAAGGGGGCACTTCTCCCTGCCCCCTTTGTCTGTAGCCAAAGTAACTTCTCTCAAAACTGACATCTTTCTTCCCCAAAACATAATGTAAAGAAAGAAACCCACCGACTCAGGGACGGTAGACATGTTAACCTCCTCCTCCTCCCTCCCTTTCTCTCTGTCTCTCTCTTTCTCCACTGTGGATGACTCAGACCACATGTCCCAGACCTGGTCCTTTTTTTCTGGCTTGCGTAGGGTGAGATAAACACTTCCTCTCAGAAAAGCTTTCGGCTGTGTACATTTTTGTTTAACAGCTCTGGTGGGTGTAAGGGGAGAGGACAACAGGAGGAGTCGATAAGTATCCAATGGTGCAGATGATGTTCCTATTTAAGGGACATCCCCTCAGTCTAGGGGAGGCAGGGGAGGGTCCCTGTGGATGAATGGAAGAAAGCTCACTGGGATTTTCTGGTGTCCTAGAGCCATTATATCTACCCAAAGGCTCCTAGTCTGTCTTTTTTTCCTTCATCTAAACACTATATGTTTTCAGAAGGTGAACCGCTCACCTCTGCTTGAAATCTGAAAGGCTCGTGAAAACACAAGTTCCCCTGTCCTCAAAAGCCATCTGACAAACTGGCATAGGGAGGCTCTATATGATGTTAAAAACACGTTTTTCCCTTTCATGTCTGCAAAGACAGCATAGATGTTTTTCTGGGGTTCAGTAAGTTATTAGAAAAGCAAATAATAGTAATAATAATTATACTGACATACATTCAAAGGACACACACACATATATACACAGTGCGAGTAGCAGCAGAATAGAGAATTCAACCGAAGCCGTGGGGACCAGGAGAATGTTGAGAGATGCCCAACTCAACACCATCAGTGTGTCCATGTACAGTGTGTCCGTAAAGTCATGGTGACCAGTAGACCGGTCAAAAGTGCACCATGACTTTACGGACACACTGTACTTGTGGGCTGCACTTGTGAAGTTACATACTCTGGCTTTAATTTATTATTATTTTTTATCTGAATACTACTCCCTCAAGATGCCATGACTGTTCGGGAAACTGACTTCTATTCCCACAACTAGCCATGATTAAACAGGAGAGGCAGGACTCCTCCATATGTCCAAGACCCACCTGTGAGAAATGGCCAGGTTGCTCGTGCAAGGCGCCTTCAGTGCCTCTTTATATTTAAAAGACGGACAGCCTGTCATGGGGAGCAGTACCCCTGGAACCCGTGAGTGGTTTGCGCACATCTGTGCGGTGTCTATCTGAGCTCCTCCCTGACCTGAGCACGGTGCCTACAGAGGACCATGAGGTTTAGAACTCGACGCCCTTCCAGGGTGACAGTCACCTCTTGGGTTACCTGGTTTAGAAAGCTTGCCCTTATGACATTTGCTGAGCTGAGTATCACTTACAAAGATTTCTCTCTGAATCTCTTCAAGAGAGCAGATGAGGCAAAAAAAAAAAAAAAAGGTTCAACCAAAAAAAAGGGGGCATTTATTTGACTGATTGTACACTAAAGGGAGACTGTTTCCATTTTTAACCAACAGCTTCCGCGCCCCATATACTTATACTGTGAGGACTCAAAAGCCTTTTGATTTTATATATGTGCCTCCAGACCGAGATTTAACAATGGATTTCCTCTCCTCCAAACACAAATCACGTGGACTAGAGCTGCCACACATCTGAAAGCACTTTCGGTTTCCAAGAAGATGTGCTATTTTTAGACAGCGAAGCCCATTCATTTCTGAGCTCAATGCCTATTTCTGGCTCCTACCCAGAAACCGTTAGGTGATTCCTCTTCCACAAATCACAGCAGTAATGATACGACACGTCGCAGAACGGGAAATATATTGGCTTGATAGTTTTCTCTTTCCCCGAACCGTTACTAATTATAGCAGAGTATCTGGATGGGCATCTCTCTGCATGGGATGCTATGAAGCTGTCCCATCCCTTTGGGAACCTGTCATCAAAACCTGAGGTTCCCAGAGTCCAGGGTGCAGGTTTTCATACACTCAGTATTCAAGCTATTCAAGCACAACGCCCGAGGAGACAGGAATGCACGGTGCTCACCTTTAGACAGGAGAGGGATTACAGTTTATTCCTGCTTCTGAACAAAGGACCCGTTAACATTCACTGCATCATGCCCCACAAATTCTATAGCTGGCCCTGACTCTGAGTCGTAAATGGCCATTTGTCTCTGACCCATGTCCTGCCTCATTACAGATCCTGATGTTGTAACTGCGGCCATCCACCCAACATGTGCTGTAGCCTCAAACACCGCCATGATGCCCTCGCCAGGCAGCTCTGTGGCTTAGAGCATTATCCTGAGACGCCAAGGTTGAGGGTTCAATCCCCAGTCAGAACACATACAAGAATCAACCAATGAATGCATAAATGAGTGGAACAACAAATCAGTGTTTCTCTCTCTCTCTCACTCCCCCCTGCTTCTCTAAAAATCAATAAATTAAAAAAAAAGCAGCACACTGAGGAGCAGTTCAGAGAACTAAGGGAAATGCCTATTTCAGAAAAGGATTCAGTGCACCTTAACTTTGCTTGTCACTTTTATCATTTCATAAGAGATCTTTTCATGTCATAGAGTGATGTATTTATTATGTGTATTATAGAGAAACCCAGCCCTCTTGAGCTACTCATTCTTATATATTTAATTTCTTTTTTTTAAAAGAGGTCCTGGGATGGTTATGATTTATTTAACTGATCGTGTACTACTCCTGCTTTTGGTCAATGTAAACACAGGTTTCTAGTGATTTCCTTACGGTGCATGCCCATGGAAGATTTGGAATTAACAAAGAGCAGATGGAAGGTCTACGGTGGGCACGGGAGTCGTGAAGGGACAGTTTTGATTCCTCCAATGTTCACGTTTTTGCTTTGGAAGCTGGTATGTACAACAGAGCTACTCAGATTCTTTGAAAGGGAGGAACATGGTTTTCAAAAAGCAAGGGCATCCTTCACGGACAGGACAGGTGTGGTCCTGCTCAATTTCGACATCGAGTCTGACACTCTTCAGATTCAAATAAGGTCAAAGGAGTCAGGACCGACTGGTGGACCAGCCACAGGGCTCTCGCCATGGAAAACAAACTCTCCTGAGGGCGTCCAGATGGTGATTCAAAGTAGCAAAAGGTCTCTAAGTCACCCAGGTGCTGGTGACAGCATCAACTATCAAGTTCATCCTACGTTGCCTGGATCTTGGAGACATGGCAGATATTAAAACGCAGGTTAGCTGTATGCGAGTTGCCCCATGTTGGAGAGTAGCTGGGCTGTTTTTAGGATGAGAGCAAGAATTCTAGGCCCTGGCTGGTTGGCTCAGTGGTAGAGCATCAGCCTGACATGTGGAAGTCCCAGGATTGATTCCCAGCCAAGGGCACACAGGAGAAACACCCATCTGCTTCTCCACCCTTTCCCCTCTCCTTTTTCTCTGTCTCTCTCTTCCCCTCCCACAGCCAAGGCTCCATTGGAGCAAAGTTGGCCCGGGCATTAAGGACGGCTCCGTGGCCTCCACCTCAGGCACTAGAATGGCTCCGGCTACAACCCAGATGGGCAGAGCATCGCCCCCTTGTGGGCATGCCGGGTGGATCCCAGTAAGGCACATGCAGGAGTCTGTCTCTCGGCCTCCCCACTTCTAACTTCAAGAAAATACAAAAAGAAAAAGAATTCTAAGTGTCCTTTCTGGTTTTCTCTCCTTTGCTGGCTTTCGGGGGCGGGGGGGTAATGCAGCCAGGACTCAGGTCCTGTGCCCTAATGATGAGTCCTCGAGATATGTTTCTGTCCCCTTCCCACGGGTTTGGGAACTGCGCATGCCAGATTCAGCGGTGATGGAACTAAAGATGTCAATTCATTAGTGGCTGTTTTAATCAGAATTAGAGCCTATCATTTATGGCTGGCGATCTAATTAGCAGCTGGTAACTCTATCAGCCATGGTTCACTGACTTTCTGTGCACCTCTGAAACTGAGACTCCGTCACTTACAACGGTGAGGGGTGTGATGTCACCAGAGCTCCAAGCCCTTTGGCTGTCGCCTGCTAGGCTCTGACTGCAAGCTCCTCCTCGTATCCTAAAGAGGCTGTGTGTTCAAGGTTAAACAGGTCAGTGCTGGGAGGGAAGGACAGGTGTGGGTAAAGCCCTGAGACTCACTTCTCAGCCTCTCTAGCTCTCTACCTAAAGTACCTTTATGAAAGGGGACCCGTGAGGATATTACTGCCTTCCAGGGCAGAACAGGAGTCAGAGAAACAGCATCTGGAATGTCCTCACTGCCCATGAGGACTTCTCAGGGCTGACCAAGGCAGAAAGTTTCCAGGGACCCCAATTCTCAGGAACCCATCTCCCCCTAAGACAGGCTGGATGTCAGTCAGAGGAACAGGGCAGAGGCAGGAGATTTACTATAAGAGCTGAGGGTCAAGAGTATGCCCAGGGAACAAGGACACTGGAGATAAGGGGCAGCACGTCCTGTGGAATGCAAACTTGTGGTCAGAACTTAGGTTCCAGGAATTATGTTCTGCCCCTCGATTTAACTTCCCATGACCGGAGCCCCTGGATGTGAGAGGGAGGCTCCCACCGGCTCTGGTAAGTCTTCACATCACGGTGTGTGTCGGAATTCCCTTCCTTCTCTAAGGGCGAACAATACTCCGTGGCAGGGACGTTCTGTTTCGCTCAAAGAAATTTGAAGTATCTGCAGGGCAGCTAGTATGACACAGAAGAAAGAGTAAGGCTCAAAGATGGAAACCGGTGGGTATTTTTGAAGCAAATCACATAACCAAGAGGAGATGGTGTGAGTAAGAATCTTAGGGTCCCTAAGACAGGGGCAGAGGATGACCATTCACATAGAGACCTCTCAAGAGGCTGCGGGCCAGCCAGCAAGTAGAACCGACAGGTGGCGGGAAGTCATGAGGCCACTGGTCTGGAAAGAGACGGTGGAAGTGGGAGCCCAGAGGAAGGACAGGGGCAGCCTTTGGTGAAAGCAGTTCCTGCAGAACCATTAAGAAGCATTCCAAGGTAACGTGACAGGTGGAGGAGGGAGGGAGACTATGGTTTCTCTCTGGTGAGGAAGGGAAGGCTGGTGGCTGGTAGATGGAGAGCATAGAGGAGCCTTCAGGATGAAAGCGAAGATGGGAGGGACCCGAGAGAGACCAGGGGTGGGGATTCTGGGAAGAGGGGAGCAGGGGAAGGGAGTCTTGGGGAAAGTAAGCAGATATCGGCCAGGGAAACAGGGCAGACCAAGGAGCTAAGAGGCGGGAGAAGACCTTCAGGTGGACAGGGAGGTGGAAGAACTTCTGGCTCCTCTCACTGTATCTTCCAGGGGGCCATCTGGTAGGACAAGGGGCCTGAATGGAGGTAGAGAGATGAGTTAGGTTCCACAACAGCTGCTCTAGGGAAAGGGAGGTGTGGAGGGAAAAGGAAAATCTCCAAGTCCATAGAAGGAAGAAAGATGCAAGCTGTGAGTGTGTATGATAGATAGATGATGGATGGATGGGTGGATGGATGGATGGACAAGTAGACTGGTAGACAGATAGATAGATGATAAGTAGATGGGATGGAGAGGTAAGCTAGGTAGATACATAGACTGATAGATAAAGAAGGCAGACGAATGGATGGGTAAAAAGTAAGTAAATAGGATGGAGTAGAAAAGAAAAGTAGAAAGATAGACAGATAGAAAAATAAAGTAGATAAATGATAAGTAGATAAGATGGAGAGGTGAGTTAGGTAGGCAGAAAGATAAAGAAGACAGATGGATAGATGGATGGTTGGATAAAAGATAAGTAGATAGATATGATGACTAGGTAGGTTAGGTAGATAGAGAGACTGACTACACCAAAAATGCACTAAAATGTGGAAATACTAGAGTATAGCTTTCTCTGGGGGAGGAATTATGGGTTTTTAATAATGTTTTATAATTCCCAAATTTTCCACAAAGGGGATATTTTATTAGCCAGATAAAACCAAGTCCAATTCTATGTTTAGAGATAATTGGGCACAAACCCAAAACTAAATGCTGAGCCATTTGGAGAATCCAGCAGAGACGAAACACTGTAGACTTGTAGTGGAGCCAGTCAGCAGGGACCTGGGGCTCCTGTCGGCTCACAGCGACAGGCTCGGAATGTCCACGATGCACTCGGAGTAATAATGCCAAGACGGCACACTTCAGAGACACGTACCATCTTGGCCACCCTCCGAAGCTCATGGTGTCGTCATCCCAACTCTTCGGCAAGGAACCGGCGGCCAAAGCTAATGAACTGGCTCACCCCAAGCAATTAAAAGGTGGAGCCCAGTAGCTCCAACCCCAAACCTTAAAACCTAGAAAGGATGAAGCATTCCGAGACAAGTGACAGGGACTGCAGGGGTGGCACCTGGGAGCAGGGAGGGGTGGGTCTGAGGAGACAGCGGAATCAAGGTGGTAGATAACAAAGAACTCATGCCAGGGATACTGGAGCCCCCAGCTTGAGACTAGTTTGGAGTGGAGGTCCTCTGCTTCTGGCCAGTCGGATTGTTCCCCTGCTTCAAAACAAAGTGTAGAAAGCCCTGACCTATATTTCAAGCATGAGCTCAAATTCATGTCGTATTCATGTTTCTATTATTGGTCCGTTTCCTTAAAATACTATTATGATGAAGGGAGTTCCTAAAACCACCCTTATTGTTTATCAGATCCAGATCATTTCTTTGTTTCTCATGAGCCACACTGAGATTGAAGCCAAGTCTTCGACTTTTTTCATTTATTTCTGTCCAAGACTGTTGTCCCTAGGCTCCCATGGGATAGAGCTTCTCCGTCGGCCCTGGGGTGAGTCACCTGTCAATCAAAGCAGAATGGATGTGGCTACCCTGGGCATAGCGCTCATCCTCTCTCCAGGGAGGACAACTTCCCAATGCCGCTGCAGCCAGAGAAGGAGTGGGCAGAAACGGGATGCATGCCTGCTTAACTGGACCTCACTGGCAACACAATTGACATTTTAATTTCTACTCAGTTGACTTTATCTCTTTCTCCATGGGTACCGAGAGGGAGAAGGGAGGGCAGTGTTTTTATTGACCTCTTAATCCCACAGTAATATCTGAGCCACCAATTTAGCATGGCTAAACATTTTTTTTACACCATTATCCAATGTGCGTGTGTGTGTGTGTGTGTGTGTGTGTGTGTGTCTGCGTATGATACTTCTATCCTCATGATTACTTTCTCTTCTCCCTTGCTTCTCTTCCTTAAAATATCTTTACCCTTGTTGCCCCAAGTGATATTTAAGAAGTCGATTTGGGAAAAAAATCTATGCAGATGTCAGTGGATTTGACGCTTGACCCTAAAGAAGTCTCAGGAACACACTCAAACAGGACAACTCTCCCTGCTCCGCAAGCACAAGCTCTGGGGTTAGAGCACAAGTCACTTCCTCACCCAGACACCGGGACACTCGCAACACTCCCTCGAATTGGAGCCCGCCCCCCAGCTGCAAACTACAGCAAAGCCTGTCCCCACACTGGCTTACACATGAAGGAAAATGGCACCCTTGCGTAGACTGCCCCATTGCCCCCAATTTCTCACCCCTACCTGCATCTATAGCCTTTGTCACATGACTCTGGTCAACGTAAGAAACATCTAAACCTGTAAGAAGTTCTATGAGTTTGTTTGGAAGCAAAATCTCAATGGATTGAGAAAGTGCTCTGGAAAAATGGTGGTCTCACCACTTCTTTTATACATCAGAATCAAAGGGGTAGACAGAAAGGGGCTGCATGAAATTGACTGGTGACAGATCAGGGAGGGGGGACAAGGCAAAAGGGGGAAAATCTCTGACAATGGATAAAAAGTAAAAATGTATCCACTGAAAGTTCTTTTATATAAGCAGGCATATGATAGTTCACAGTTAATCAACATGATAATAATAACAAGGAGGGGGTTTGTTGGTACCCGCTCTGGTGGGATGCTTGCCTCAAAGGCAGGGGCAAGTAAAGAAGATGACTCTTAACATTTCCAAGGCATGTTATTAGGCACCATTATTGTAGCTGTAGAAGACAACAGACAGGCTCGATTAAGGTTGCCGCGGACCAGCACGGCTAGTAATTGTCCAGGTCCTGAGTGGGAACGGTGTGGAATGAAGAAATAAACTCAGACAGAAAAAGGACGGGATCCAGAGGTCTCTTTGCAGGATTTAGCTTGTAAGAGCAAGTCTCCAGCCCCAAACCACTTTACTTAGATGACAGAGCAAAGTCATTAGCAAATCAAAGAGATCTTAAAACAAAGTTACATTTCCGAGGCAACCCAAGAAGTCTCCCAAGTGCAGAAAACCCTTCACCCTGCACAACATTTTAACTTCACAAAACAAAAAATAAAAAGAAAATTTGCCTCCAGTCTCTCCGAAGGATATGGGGGATAGGACCAGTAGAAACAATACAGCATCACAGATAACATGGAGGTGTGGGGGGAAACAGCTTTTAGCAACTTAACCAGGCAAGGGAGGTGGGGGGTTGGGCAGATTGTCAGCTTACTGCCAGTCCCCCAAACCTCTGTCCCCCAAAAATCTAATCTGCAAGGACCCTGTCAGCTTGCAGTCTACAACAAAGGTAACAAGCATGGACCTTTCTTAGAGAACAATACCTCCCTAGGACATGACCACCCACCATGAAATGCTTTTAGTTAGACAGTTTTCATTTCAGACCATCTTGTGTGTGTGGTTAGTTCAGATCTCTGAGTCTGCAAGGCGGCCCTGCAGACCTCCCCTGTGCCCATCAGGGTCAGCATGGGGCCCCTTTGTCATCCACACTCTGCAGAAACTTTGGGGGAGGCACGCTCCCCTGCCGAGGGATAGCAGGCTTGGCCGTGGCTTGCTTTGGCTGGTGGTGACATTAGAGGACGTGGCAGTGTAAGCAACTCTTTAACAGCAGGCATTTTATATTTATCAAAGAAGAAGAGACCTTCAGGACAAAAAGATTTCTTTGCTTCAGCAATTTACGGGAAAATTACTGAGTCATTTAAATCCTTGGAGAATCCTGAGTTGTCTCAGTATGCCTGTAAGGTCGGTGGATCATGGGGAAAGATCACATGAGGAACTCAGACCCGGGATCTTTGGCTACAGTCACCCACAACCAAGTGCACCAAAAGAAACTTCCCAGAAGTCCCTTGGGAAAAGAGCGAGCATCCATCAGCCAGTGAGCTAATATCACCACGTCATATTAGCTCGCCCACCCTAGAGGACCCCTTTAAATATCCCTCATACGGTTTAACCTGGGCGACTTCCTTAGCCTCTGTCCCCAGGGCTATGGAACCTCGTCAGACAGGATGCACTCTGTACTCAATAAAGTCTTTTATTAGTCCACACTTCGTGGCTCCAGCCCCCACCTTCTTTCTCGGCGGAGAAAAATACCTTACATCTGGTGCCGAAATCTGGGAGGAGTTAGAAGCCCACATCCCCTCCGAGAAAGAACCAGGATCTCTGACCTTCCACCCACTTAAGTGCACAGTGCTGTAAGTGCCTCCAGCCTTCCCCTCAGCTCTTTCTGCGAAGACTCCCTGTCTGAAACCGTAGCTATGTCAGGGAAGTCTTTTCCATCCGAGTGTATGTGTGCCCGTGGAGATGTCCCAAACACATCCACTTACCCTATCCATCCGTGGCCAGAGTTTGAGTTTTGAGATGCCAATTCTCCTCTCTGACCACTCCGAGGACTGAGGGAAGCCATGGGGGCACAGGAATACCAAAACAATCCAGGAGTTGCCTTATCCGAAATCTCTCCCTCCCTAAAGAAGAGGAAACTGTTCTTCTTCTCCGCTGTGGCCAGAACACAGAACCCACTGGATAATCGGACCAGGTAGCCTCCTGAAGGGACTTCCGGTTTTAACACCCTCACCAATTTAACTATCGCCAAAAAAGCTGCGAACCAATTGGAGATCCCTTACATACAGGGCTTCTAATTATTTGCGTGCCTGTTCTTAAACTCTGTGCCACCTGTTCCACCTCACAGGCTGTTTTTAGGCCAGAGAAACATCACCTAAAACCTCCGCTCCTCATCTTTCTTTCTCTGCGGACTCCCAACTCTCTCCCCCTCCTGCCTAACCCCCGGGGGTGCCCCTTTCTCAAGACCCCTCTCTGGCCCCTCTGCGGACCTCTTTAGCTCAGGTCTCTTCCCTCCAAAAAGCCCCCTCCCTTTGCTAAATCCTGTTTCTCATTCACTTGCAAATACCAGTTTCTCTCCTCCCCTGCTGGCCAGGAGCCCCTCCCTTCTCCACTATGTTCTTAAGTCCCTCCTCCATAAGGCCATTCTCCTCCTACACTGGTTTGCAGGACGCCCAACCCCAATCTTCTTGCAGGAAGTTCTGACCCTGTCCTGCCTCTGGCTCCAGCGTTTCCAGCTGGATCTGGGTGCCAGGTTCCCTAGGAGCCCTCCTCCTCTTATTCTCAAACCCCAAACCCCTATCCGGGACTGGTGAACATGGCATTAAAATTTTTCAATAATCACAGCTAGTAGAAAAAGGCCAAGGCTGTTCGCCAGGCCCGCATGCAGTAGAAGGTAACTCTCCAAACCCAGGCTCTTGTGGCAACCCTGAGGCTGGCAGAGCAACAGGGGCAAGGCACAGGAAGTGCCCGGCCCAAGTCTGGACCGCAAAGAGGAATCCCACCAGCAGCTTGCTTTAAGTGTAGCAAGCAAGACCACTGTGCCCGACAGGGCCCCTGCCCGTGGCTGCCCACTGAGTCCTGCCCTAACTGCAAGCAGCCCGGTCACTGTCAGAGCAATTGCCCCTTTGGGAAACAGGCTTTCTCCTCAATGCCTCTACATAGAGGATGAGCCAGCCTGGTGGATGCATTGCTCAAACTCCTAGGACATGGCCTGGACTCGGAGAACCCAGGGTAGGCTGCAACTATTGGGTAAGTCCATCTCATTTCTTGTGGACATGGGAGCTGCCTTCTCTGTTTTGCCATCACACTCTGGACCTCTAATTCCTTCACAGGTCTCAGTAATGGGAATGGATGGGACCCCTTCTTTTCCCCTTGGCACGCCACCCCTGACATGCAGTTTGGACGGAATCCCCTTTTCATACTCCTTCTTAGTTATGCCATCGTGCCCTGTACCCCTTCTGGGTTGAGACATTCTACACAGTCTCGGAGCCACTATCCAGCTGACAGCATCTTCCTACTTACTCCTACCATTCCGCACTACCAAGGGCTCCCCCATAATCAATGCTACCCTCATTTCTAACCATGTCTCTCACCTCAAGCTTGCTCCCATGCAGGATCACTGGCAGTCAGAACCACTGGGCCCTACTTGTCTGCGGCTCACCAAAAGGTTGGGCCCTGCAGACCCTCCTGTTGCTCCTGTCCCTCCCACCAGGAACCTGCCACCAGAGTGAGCTGAAGCAGGGAGCAATGCTGTTCAATAGGACTGGCCTGATAAGAAAAAAAGCATCAATCTCCTCAACCGTCTGTGAGAGAAACTAAGCAAGAATCTCTCCTCCTACAACCCGCTTAACTCCTGATGGCAGCCACCCATTCTTATCTGGGCTGCCCCTATCCTAAATCTTCTTCTAATTATCGGCGTATAACTCATATTTACTTCTCTTTTATAATTCTTACAGAACTGCATCCGCGAAGTTTCTCAACTCACGGCCAAACAGATGTTCCTACTGACAACCCTCAAAGCCACCACCTGCCAATCTCCCCCTCCCAAAGACGCTCCTAACCAGCAGGAAGTAGCCAGACGAGTAAATGGCGCCCCTATTCTGTTTAACACAAAAGGTCAGAATGTAAGGTTGGTGGATAATGGGGAAAGGTCACATGAGGAACTCAGACCCGGGATCTTTGGCTACAGTCGCCCACAACCAAGCGCTCCAAAAGAAACTTCCCAGAAGTCCTTGGGAAAAGAGCTACTGTCCGTGAGCCAGTGAGATTTCACCCTGTCATATTAGCTCACCCACCCTAGGGGACCCCTTTAAATATCCCTCATGCGGTTTAATCCTGGTGACTTTCCTAGCCTCTGTCCCTGGGGCTAGGGAACCTTGTCAGACGGGATGCGCTCTATACTCAATAAAGCTTTTTATTATTCCACACTTTGTGGCTCCAGCCCCCTCCTTCTTTCTTGGCAGGGGAAATATACCTTACAATGCCCAATTAGAATATGCAGGTAAAAAGCAAATAATGATTATTCCACTTAAAAAAACTAACATTCTCCAGGCGAGTAGAACTTAGCAAAGCTGCCCTAAAATGTGCTGACTGATATTTCCCAGGTACCAGCTCCTAAAACCATCCAAATCCTAAAAGGACTTTGCAGAAGCTAAAAGAAAAGAAACAAAAAAACAGTCATTTTTCTCTACTGTGTATAGGGGACACTGGTGTTTTCCATGCATCTCTTTACACAAATAAGAATATTTGAAATAATTTGATGATTTATCAGTAATAGCATCCACAGAGTTAGAACTATTACATTTTTAATTTTTTAAACTTATTGATTTAGAGAGGGGGGGAAAGGAAAAAGAGAGAGAGAGAAACATGAATAAGTAAGTTACTTATTCATTCATTTGTTGATTCTTGTACATGCCCTGACTGGGGATCAAACCTGTAACCTTGATGTATCAGGATAATACTCCAACCAACTGAGCAACCCAGACAGGGCTCATTAGAACTATGATTTATCTTAGTATCTTGTTCAACACTCATTTTCCAGGTTGGAGAAACCAAAGCCCAGGTGACCCCTTCTGTGAGGATTGCACGACTTCCAGCGACAGTCCTGGGTCCTTCTACCACGCCCGGCTGCCTTGCAGGGGACGAGCATCCAGAGGAAGCCTTGCCTCTGGGGCCCTAATAAGCATGCTGGCATCCGTCAGCGAAGCCTGGCAAATCTGCTCACAGGCGGCTAGCCGGAAAAGGAGCTTCGAAATCCCAGTGGAAAGACAGAGAGACCTTCAGATACGCCAGCGTGCTTATTGGATCAATCGACTCCAAGTGTGAAAACAGTCACTGGTTCCTCAGACAGGTTTTTCTGTTCTCTTTCCGATTCTGGAGGTATCTGTTAACCCTGCTGACAAGGATTTGTCCAAAGCCTAACTGGGTGCCTTTCCCCCAGTGCTGATTAGGGATGACCCTAAGCAAACCCACCTGCTGGGTAGGGCCTCAGCACTTCCTCTCCTTCCTGATGGACAGGAGTCCTCCCCCACTCAGGCCAAGCCCTCAGCTGATGTGGCTAACAGGTATCAGTCCAAGAACCCACCCACAAGAGGCTAGACCAGTGGTTCTCGAAGTGTGCGCCCTAAAAGATTTCCAGGAGTGCCCTATGGTATTCCAGAGAAATAAGTGCCTGTTGGGAACCAAAAAACCAACAAGTTTTTGGAGTTTAGATTTTTGGGGACAGGGGTGTGGGGAATTGGCTGTAAGCTGACAGTCTACCCAACCCCCGACCTCACTTGCCTGATTAGGTTGCAAAAAGCTGTTAAGCTGTGGTGCTGGACTGTTTACACTACCCCCCATGTTCCCCGGAAAGACTGGAGGCAAGTTTCTTCTATCCTTTGTTTGGTGTAAAGCTAAGATGATATGTAAGGTGGGGTTTTTCTGCACTCAGCACAATTAAGGGTAAAGAGATAGGAATTCTTCAATGTATTGATGAGGAAATGAGAGTTTGCCTTTCAAATATATGCCCAAACATTGAAGAAATTGCTAGGACACATCAGGCTCATGTTTCTCATAAACACAAGAATGAAAAAACTTAACATATTTGTGCCGGGACCTGCCGAATTTACTAAATCTTACTAAGAATGCATCTATATATATAAAAAGATAACTTTATTGTTGTTTCTTTTATTTTTTAACCCCTTTTTTATAAACTCTAAAAGCATAACTCAAAAATGTAACATAAAAATGTTTTTCTAATGTCAGAATAAATTTAATTTTGTTGTATTTATTTTGTTTAATTACCATAAAAGCACATTTGGACTTTATATTTTTTTCTTTATTATTTGACTTAATTATTATAACAGATTTCTCAGAAATTTGTATATGGTGCACCTACAATTATTTGTAGGATTTTAAATGCACCCCGACTTCAAAACGTTTGAGAATCACTGGGCTAGACCTCAGGCAACTGCCTACCTCTATGGTTCTCCCAACCACCAGCCCTAGAGAACAGAACTTGCACAGTTCCGACCTGGACACTGCCCAGCATTCCCCGGTTAAGTGCATCTCCTGTTTCCCTACTTAAAACACTGCATTTTAGATGGCTCAGTGGAGGAGATCTTATCACAAAAAGGAGACTATTGCAAAGGGGTGTCTGCTCAAGCAGTTAGCCTGCATGGTGAAGGGATCAAGCGAGTTCTTCCCATGACAGCCAACCACTCCGGGAACACATGTAAAGTCAGTTCCAAGAGGAGGTGGGTGGCAATTTTAGGTCATTGGGTCAGGGAGCTGCAGCCACAAAAATAAATAAATAAAAATGGGGACCCAGGAGTTGGAAACCAGGAGCTGTTCTATGAGTAACTTACCCACCCCCTCCTCCACCCATAGGCATTATAGGAACATAGTTTCTACAACCAGTGTGTTTAACTAAAGTGTATATAGCAAATAAGACTGCAATTCATCTCATTTTACTAATGCTATCACACAATGTGATGGAAGAGGCAAGTGGTCAGAAGACCCCTCTGTCTTCAGAAACAAACAGAAATAGTGCCTTTAATATTAGTGTATCTATTACCCCCTCTTCATTCAGTTACTTGTGGATAGCAATCAGACAGTGTGATGACTTGTGAAAACATTTAAATAGAGTCAACGATACAAATCTGGTTTAAGAATCCCCCCTTATTGGTAATTTCCACCAAGAAATGCAACTCACCCCCTCACTTCCCCAAGGAGAAATATATCTGCCAAGAAGGACTTTTTGTGGTCAACTGGGCTCAAATTCATAACCAGAGTCCAGCTGGTATTGCTGTTGCTCATGGAGGTCTCTCTCTCTCTCTCTCTCTCTCTCTCACACACACACACACACATGCACGCGTGAGTGCTTCAATCCAGGGTAAAACTACAGCCTGACTGCTAGCCCCAGCAGTCTGCTCCTGCCAACTGAGCGGATCCTTATAAAGGAGTTTCTGGTATTGTATTTCAACCAAGGGGCTGAGACCAACCCCATCCAATTGGAGCTTCATAGCTGTATCCTCATTTGTATTTTTACCAACCAATCAGAATTGCTCTATAATAACCAATCAGAATGCACAATACCAACCAGTCAGAAATTGACCAATTTGGATCAATCAGAACTGTGTTAATCTAGAAGTCTCATTTGCATAAAACTGGAAAACTGGGCACTGTAGAAGATAACCACCAGTTTGTCTCTGTGGAGCTCAATTTAGGGTGTTTAACTGAATGTGTGTGCCCTGGGTTGTGGCTCTTTTTTCTTTCTTTCTTTTTTTGCTCAAATAAATGCTTTCTATTCTTTTATTACAGTCTAAAATTAACTTTGGTTTACAGAAACATCAGAAATTGGAGCTCATTCTTAAGTGATGAGGACGGGAGATAGTGGCCAAGTGGGTGAGAATTGGAAATGACTCGTGTATACAGTTACGGCTCCCAGGACCGGCCCCTTTCCTGAGGCAAAGAAAATGACACATACAACCCAAAGAGAGTCACCGGGATCTTAAATGTGGGATGCCATAAAAATAGAGCTCCCCATAACCCTGTAAACTTACAAGTTGAATATCTCCTATAGACATTACATTATAAATGTGTTGATAAAAATATAATCAGGTTATGTTTATTGGGAAAATAATGTTGAAACAATAAACCCTGAATGCAGAGAATAACACCACAATGAAGCAGGCAACGGCCACTTCCTGTGATTACACGGGGTTTGATGACTCCACAACTTTTTTAATTGGTGGCAAATCAAGGTGCTCTAATAAATGTATTTCATTTTAAGTATGTAAATTATTTAAAAATAAATGTTTCTGCTTGTTTTGGTTATAAAAACAATTTCTGTTCATTGTAGAACATTTGGGAAAAAAATCAAAACCCCTTGCTATTTTGAGATAGCTGTTAATAACTGTCTCCGATTTGTATATGGTACATGTGGATTGATATCATATAATTGGCATCATGCGTCTATTGAACTGTGTGCCATGTGCTTTGTGTTTCGTGTAAAATTGCGGTTAGAACATCTTTCCATGTTCAAAATTCCTGGAAGACCCCTTTATTACATGCATGATCTAGATATAATTTACTTAACCTGTCCTTTTCTTTAAGGGTTACATATATATATATATATAACTAATATAGACACAAAGATAGGTTTCCGGGCTGTCAGCTCTTCTGTAAGAGCATGTACATTTCCAGCTATGGAGACGTGGGGATACCCTCCAGGCCTCTTAAGGTGTCTTAGGTTTCATTTCTTTAACCCTGCCAGTAAGTCTCGTTTTAGGGCTCGCAGCAGATGACCAACCCCAAAGGAATGTCTGATGTCACAATCCTTTGTCCAGCAGCCAATTAGAGATGATGCCCACGACCCTTTTCACTCCCCCCTCTCCAAAAGACGCTTAAAGCCTAGTTTGACCCTGTACTAGGCGCTACTCCCCTTGTGAGCCAGCCCAGCAGGTTTCCTTTTTTTAAAGCTTGTACGCTGATCTTTTTGGACTCCATGGATTCTAACATTTACTGGTCTTTTCAGACTCCATGGATTCTAACAAGGTGTTCGTAGGAAAGCTTCTTATTTATGTTAACCTACAGAGTTATGACATCAAGCCACTTCTTATCTATGTATAAGTTCACACACACACTAACTGAGCCCTGTGTAAAAGGCAGAGTCTGCCTGTCATATCTGTACACACTAGATTAGTTCCTATCCAGACGGCATAACTTTATTTAATTTCCTTAAATGCTTTTAATATATCTTAATTATTTTTACATATCTTCCATATTTTTCTATATTTATATATATTTAATTACTATAACCTGATATTACTGCAACAGTGATTCAATCTCTGACTGTCATATTTTGGCAAATCCGTTTTCCATGTGTGATGTCTCCCTTTTGTCTCTGTGACTTTGGACATGCATGTGGTAACAGTCAGCAGATACAGCAGTGTGGCGTAGGAGCACAGCCCGGAGCTCAGCGGCTCTGCTGGGCTAGCCGTAAGAGACCCCCCTGCCTGGGCTCCAGCCCCCACATCTGCAGAACGAGGGAGCTCTCTGTCCATCTCTCTTATTGCTCCCAGCTCCCCAAGTATTCATTGGGTCGGGACTTTTTAGCACAAGAAGCTAAACTTGGTTCATTCTTACTGAACTTAAGTAGCAAATGCCGCCCAGAAGAATGAAATGACTCATAAAATCATGCCCCTCAAGACCTCAGAGGCATAATTTATGTTTGCTGAAATCTTAAGATTTTTTTTTTTCTTTAAGCACCTTGAGCATGGTTGTTAACCTTTGTTACTTGTACTCTGGCTCTTCTAGACCACACAGTTTTCACAAAGATTTCTTCTTGTCTGGGTTTTGAAATCCTTGCGATCTAGCATATAATGACATGCATGATATTGTAAACACTGGGGATGACGCCCACGCCCCTACCTAGGTATTAGGTGGAAGGGGAACACACAAGGCACTCTTTAGAGAATTTATAGAGAATTTATTAGTCTAGCCTCAAGTTCTTTCCATGGAAGTGATGAATTCCTCTCCCTTAACTCAAACCAAAGTGCTGACTTGGCTGCAGGCAGGAGGTGAGTCTAAGACAAAACAGCTTGGACTTTGCCTGTGGTTGACCTTTTGTGCTGTCTGGAGAGATGTATCTTATCTAACACCCCTACAGAGCCAAATGTTTTTCCTCCTTGGAGTTGGTGAATGGCCTCTCTGCCATCACTAATTCCCAGGAGATTGCAGAGAAAAACAGGTGGCCCATCACAGAAACAGAGACCTGTATGGGTACAGCTGGGGTTGGATAGTAGGTAACAAGCAGGACACCTGTGTATCCAACTAAAAATCTCAGAAAATGAAGATGGGGAGGAAAGGACCAGAAAAAAGAATGTTAGCGGAAAAATGATCTGATCCCAATGGACATTGTGTCAGTCGCTTTATACAGGCGACATCACTAAATTCTCACAGCACGCACAAGGGATAGGAGGTATCCTCTCCCGTGTCACCACTGTCTCAATTTCAGAAAGTGTTCTCCACTTTATTGCAATACAGCAGTCATCCATGTTCCAACCCGTTTACGTCTGTCCTGTTGCCAAGCCCGTGTTCTTGGCATGGCATGAGGCTACCCATGTAGGTAGGGGCTCCCACATCCATGATCTCTCTCCATGCTGATTGGGTTTGTTTGCATGGACACTGGCTGTTGTGATCTCAGAGGTCTCCAAGACGGTTGGCTACCGTGCCCACTGAAATGGAACCACTCAAAACTAGGCTTCATCGTCAGAGAGAGAAAGACACAGGACTGACTGATACCCACTGAGACAAGAGGACATAGGTGAGAATGAGTAAATCAATCAAATTGTCCCTACAAGCTATTTCCATTTCTGCTCCTGGAATACACAGGGTGGGGTACAAGTAGGCTGACCATTGTTCATACAGAAAAGAATAGAATCAGGCCCTGGCCAGCTGGCTCAGTGGTAGAACATCGGCCCGGTGTGTAGATTCTATTCTGGGCCAGGGCACACAGGATAAGTGCCCATCTGCTTCTCCCCCTCTCCCTCCCTCCTTTCTCTCTATATCTCTCTTCTCCTCCCACAGCCAAGGCTCCATTGGAGCAAAGTTGGCCCCGGGCGCTGAGGACAGCTCCATGGCCTCTGCCTTAGGCACTAGAATGGTTCTGGTTGCAAAAGAGTAACGGCCCAGATGGGCAGAGCATTGCCACCTGGTGGGCATGCCAGGTGGATCTTGGTCGGGCATATGCGGGAGTCTGTCTCTGTGCCTCCCAGCTTCCCACTTCAGAAAAAATACAAAAAAAAAAAAAAAAAAAAAAGAATATAATCATTCGTAAATGGTAACGCAAGAATAAGCTCTGTGTGTCATGTACTCAACAGCTATCAGCCTACTTTCACCCCACAAGTCATGTTCATGGTCCCATTCAGTCATGGGAATACAGGGCCAGCCGCATTTTGCTCTCTGATGGGTGGAAAGGGAACGGTTGTGCTTGCCAAAGCCTGAGATTTGGGAGGAGGTGGTCTGGGAGGAGCCCCGACAGACTCAGTGATGGGTCCACCCTTGACCTGTCTCCAATCATATACTCACTTTCGGTGGGTGTACGGTTCATTTTGTTTCTAAAACGGAGTTGATAGTCTATGAGAAACAACTGACACAGCGTGTCACCATCAATCTTAATTTCAAACACAGCGGATTCAGACATCCCCCACCTCCCAAATGTGTTCCCCTGGTAAGCTGACTAGAGAGAGGGGAAACAGAAAGGCGGAAATGAGCAAGGAGTCTGTCCTCTTTGGTCAAGAAAAGAATTCACCCACCAAGAAACCACCACAGGAGTGTGTGTGTGTGTGGGGTGTCTGGAGGTGAGCAGGTACTCCCTGGAGGAAAGCGTGATTGACCATGGCAATCGGCGGGCATTCGGGAGGACCCATGGGGACACAACAGCACAGAGTCCCAGAAGCGTCTTTCACCAGCCTCCTCGGGGAAAGGTGAAAAAAAAATCCCCTTATAATGCACATTTCAGAGTGCAGCAGGGCGTGTTGGGTCCTTGCTGCTAAACTCTTTAATAGAATGGGTGTGCCTGATGTGTTCCCACATCGAGGGCCAAGGACCCCGCGAAAACCATGTAACAGGCACCAAGTAAATGAAAACTCAGCCAAGATCATCAATCTGACTAATGTGTCTCCCCAAGCTGTGCTTCCGTTATGACAAGATGGATATTTCAAATCAATAACCTACGCGGTATCCCAACACTGTGGTGTTTAACTTTAATCAGATGTCATCTTTAATAATGATCCAAGACAGGACCCGCTGGGCAAAGGGGCTTTAGAACCTGTGTGGCACATAAAAAGGTGTGTGTGTTTTTGCCAGCAAGACATCTACCTGGGTGGTTTATTTACACCCTTTAATCTTCATCCGTATGTCACAACAAAGAAAGTAGATGTTTCTCTGACCCCGGAAAAAGCATTAAAATTTAAATGTTTCTAAGATTCCCTGCTTTTGAAGCTACCTAGCAGAGACAGCTATTCAGATAGAAACGATTGACTCTAATTGGCTGCGCATGTAGGGAATTTTTATGCAAGGGAGTGGGGAGCGGGAGGTGTGTAAGCCACCTTTGTTCCCATCAATAGATGCGCTCGACCACGCGCACTTTGTCACTGGGTCACGCTGCTCTTTTCGCAGCCAAGAGCACATCCACAGACGTTGCACCTGCGTCAGGAAATAAGCACCCTGTTTTTAGCTTCTGATGCTTTGAGTAAAACCTCACAATTAGGTCTAATTACGATGTGCAGGACTACAGCCACGATGCCTGTCTGCTGTGCCCCGTGGCCCTGGTCCCCCCCACCCCCCAAGTGCATCTTTGCTTCTGCAATCCCAAGAGAGGGGCCTTCACGTCCGATTCGCAGTACAGATAAGGATCTTTCAGGAGTAGAGACATCCTAGCCCCCACCCAAATCACCTCAAGCCAGAGAGATACATTTATGATGGTAAAAGCATGACCGTAAGTGGGGAGGAGACTCCAACACCCCCCCCCCGGCATCCAATGGGGCTGGTCGTTCTCATTGGTGTGTTTTCAAGTCTATAGACTCATAGGAAGTTGGGGGGTGGGGTGAGTATGGGACATTGCACAGCACACACTTCACTCCCATTTCTCCCCAATGCTGTCATCTTAGAGAATTTAAGTTCAATATCAAAACCAGGGAACTGACCAGATTCAGACCTTACCAGCCTTACACATAATCGTTGGAGGGACGCTGGGGACAGTGGGGATTCTGAGCAATCTCACATTTCTGTAGATTTGTGTAACCCCCCACCTCCCACCCCCACGATCTAGATTCAGAACTCCCTCACGACCCCTTTCTAGCCACACCAACCTCCTGGCAACCACAGACGTGCTCTCCAGCTTGGCGAAACATGTCATGATCTTCTGTCTGGTTGTCCTACAAATTGCTGGGAGTGGGGTGGGGAAGCCCCTGAAAGTATAACCGTATACCTGTCGATGTCTCCTTTGAACTCTATGAGCTTTAGCTTTATGTGTGCCATGTTTTTTGGAGCTTGTGTGTTTTGTATTGCTGTATCTCCCTGGTAGACTGATCTTTTAATGACTATGAGATGTTCCTCTTTCTTTTGCTCTTTCATCCACTTTATCTGATTCTAATAGAGTCTAGTCTGCTCTTTTAAAGTTAATGCCTGCATGATATATTTTCCCCCATCATATTACTTTCGACCTACCTGTGCTGCTGCTATATTGGAAGTGAGCTGTAGAAAGCGTATGCCAAATTTTGGTTACATTTTTTAATCCACTCTGACAATCCCTGCCTTCTAACTTGTATGTTTAGACCTTTTATATTTAAAGTAAATAATGCTCGTTATGGGCTAACACCTGCCAATTTACTTCCTGTTTTCTATTTGTTTGTCTGTATTCCTGTTTTCTTTTTCTTGACTTCTTATAGGGGAGCTGGACATCTTTTAGGAGTCCAATTTAATTTATCTAGCCATGCTTTTGATTAGGTCTCTCCATATGGTAATTTAGGGTTTACTTTGGGTTGAACCACATGCATAAGTAACATATCTGTCTACTGGCATCAGCCTTTTACTGCTTTGAGCCAAGTGTAAACATCTTACATCTGTTTAGGTCCTCTTGATGATAGATATCCTTGTTGGCTACAGAATTCATAGTTGACACTACTATTCTTTCAGCACTTAAAAAATGAAACCTGTTCTATGTCTTCCACGGTTTCAAGTGAGAAACTGATCATTATTTAAATTGTTTTCCTATAAGTAAAGCTTCCTTTTTCCTTGGCTGCTTTCAAGATTTCTTTTTCTTTTCGGAAGTTTATGTTGTGTTTGTTTATTTTTTGGTACGAACTTCTTTGGGTTTATCTTGTTTGTGGTTCACGAAGCTTCTTGAATATTGTAGGTTTATTTATGCCTTTTGTTCAATGTGGAGAGTTTTCCAGCTATTATATTTTTGAATTTGTGTTCAGCCCCCCCCCCTTCCTCATTTCCTGCAGGTCTCTGGTGATGTAAACGTTAGGTCTTTTGTGATTCCCCCAGATGGTTCTGTTCTTCCCCCAAACATCTCTATTTTTTCTCTGTTATCCTATTGGGGTTTTTATTTCACTTATTGTATTTTTCAGTCCTATAATTCTCTGCTTGACTTTATAGCCGACATTTCATTGCTGAGATCTCCTATTTTTTCCCACTTATTTCAAGACTGACTATAATTACTCACGAAAGCTTCCTTATGACTGATGCTTTAAAACCGTTGTCAGAAAACTCCAACATCTGATCCTCTCAGTATTACCATCTGTTGACTCTGTTCTCATTTGAGCTGTGACCTTCCTGACTCTTGGCATGACAGATGATTTTCAACAGTTTGCTGGACATTTTGGGTAGCATGTTGAGCAACTCTAAATACCATCATATCTTCATTTTTAGCAGGTATCCCACCTGTTTAGGTGTATGTAGCGTGAATATCTAGATGGGAGTGGATACACAGGTCCCCAGGGGGCCTCATGGAGCCTTCCCTGCAAAAGTTCTACATGGCCTCACTATCTGACTCCTAACACCTCACTGCAGAAGTGAGAGGCAGGAGTTTAGCTTTTTCCTTCCCAGCAAAAGCAGTGCACTCACCCCTCGCTGGGCACACTACCTCTGGAAGGAGAGGGGGTCAGGGTGGACACGGAGGGCTGATGTGAGTCACTTCATTGCTGGAAGGGGTGGAAGCTCATCCCCTGCCAAGCTCCAACGATCCAAGGGATTGGGAGAGAGAGGGAGAAAGGTCAGCCCCACCCCCTAACCATCATATTGCACCTTGCTGGTGCAGGTTACGGTAAAGGCTGACCTTCCTGCAGGGTCCCACCAAAACTCGGGTGGGTCGAATCAGTGGCATGTTCACAGCCCCTCACTTATTCTTGCTGTTGTTGGGTAGAGGGGGAGACTCAGCAGGTATCTGAAGTGGGAAAGCAGAGAGCCACCCTCTGCCAGTCTTGTTGCCACTGTGGGGAGGGTGCTCAGCTCCCCCCCCCCCCCCGAGACCTGTTGACACCATGCCCTGGGGGGTGGAAGTGCAAAATGCCCATTAGCCCCCACAGATGGTCTCACGCTGTCCTGCTGCTGCTGGGTCAGGGGGCGGGTAAAGCTCTCCATTGCCCCCAATCGACAGGACCCCACCGGGCAATCAGAAGACAGTCACACCTCTGCTGAGCCCTGTTGACACCACCCCAGCAGGAGACCAGGAGCTCAGCAGCCAGGAATGGAAGGTCCAGCTCCCTGATTAGCACAAGGTCACCACCTAGAGGGCCACCCCAGTACTGGAGCGCCAGCTTCTGCAATGCTGGGGCAGGTGGGTGACAGGCTCCAGGGTTCAGTCCTGCTGGTACCACGAGGATGAGAGGGAAAGTAGAACACACTTTCTATTCTTGTAGGACCGCCCTGTTCCTGTGCCTCAGGACGTCTGTTGGGAGTTTCCAGGCTGCAACCTTTTCAAGCATGGTGTCCCAGAGGCCACAGAAAACCCTGGGAACTCTCCACCAGGCTGTTCACCCGTCCTAAGCCCAAAGCGGTCAGTCGCCTCCTTTCTCTGCCTCAAAGGTGTTTCCGTCGGCTGTGGTGCAACATCCCGGGTGTTTTCAGCTGGACGAGACAGGAACCGGGAGGAATGGGGCTGCTCCATCTTGACCAGAATTGGAAATCCATTTTTTATTTATACATTCATTCAATGTTGGTAGTCTACATCTCTGTGTGGGAGGAGATATATATGTGTATATATATATATATATGTATATATGCATATATATGTGTATATGTATACATATATGTGTGCTCCAGTGGAGCTTGGCTGTGGAAGCGGAAGAGAGCTATAGAGAGAAAGGGGAGGGGGAAGGGGGAGGGGGAAGAAGCAGATGGGCGCTTCTCCTGTGTGCCCTGACCAGGAATCGAACCTGGGACTTCCACACACTGGGCCAAACCCAGGGCTGGGAGGATTTTTTGGGGAACTTTCACTTTGTAAAATGCAATGCACATCTTTTCATATGTCTCTTGGCCATCTGGATGTCCTCTTTGGAGAAGTGTCTATTCAGGTCCTTTGCCCAATTCTTAATTGGCATGTTTTTGTTTTGTTTTCATGGTGTTGAGTTTTATAACTTCTTTATAAATCTTGGATATTAAGCCCTCATCAGATGGATTGGTGAATATGTTTTCCCCGTTCAGTGGGTTGTCTTTTCATTTGGTTGATAGTTCCTTTGGATGTGCAAACTCCTTTTTAGTTTGATGTCATCCCGTTTGTTTATTTTATTACGCTAAATGAAATAAGCCCGTCAGAGAAAGACAAGTACCATATGATTTCACTGATATGTAAAATCTTACAAACAGACAAAAGGAACTGAAAAACAAAATGGGAACAGACTCACAGATACAGAGAACAGACTGACAGCTGTCAGAGGAGTAGAGGGTTGGGGCGCTGGGTGAACAAGGTGAAGGGATTAAGCAAAGGAAAAGAAACACAGATGAACAGGGTGGTGATTATGAAAGGGCAGGGGGATGGGTGGAAGGAGAAGATGGTACAATGGGATAAATGGTGATGGAGGGAGACTTGACTTGGGGTGGTGAACACACAATACTATATACAGGGGATGAATTTTCAAATGGCACACCTGAAACCGATGTGATCTCATTGACCAATGCCACCCCAATAAACTCAATTAAAAAAAAACAACAACAAAAATGTAAAATCTTAGGCATGATACCGGTAAGTCTAAGTGCTTCAAAAAGGCTAAATGTACATATAAATTATATAAAGGGTAAGAGGTAAGAACCCTAAAAGCTTCTATTAGAGTCGTACTGAATGACCTCACCTCTACAGCGACCTTCCACTTCCCACACATGACAGAGAAAGAGTAGGGAACGGGTGTTTTGGGAGTCGAAGGTGTGAAGTCACAGAGGAACTTTGACGTTCAGGTCAATACCCGTGCTGGATGGGCCGGGGACTCTGACAGGCCCCTTTGATAGTCTGTTTGGGCCAGAGTTTCCTAACCTCCAAAGTGGACAGGAGAAAAGCTCATCTCCCCGCCACAGACATGAGGTGTTGCTGTTGTTGTTGTTAAGTGCTAATGAACCCCTTCACCTGGCTAGCATTTGGGTAAATTATAACGCTGTATACATACAATAAGGAATGTCAACATGGTTATGTTCAGCGGATGACAACAATAACAGGTATGGGTGTTCAAATGGCATAGACCACCCAGACCACCAAGGAAGTTGACGAGGATAAAACCATTGTCTCTTCCAGATCACTCCAAGTTGAACGCCTCTGACCTTGGACCGTTATTGTACCAAGTGCACACGTGCCCACACACACCCAGACACACTGTCACTTTTCAGCCCAAAGCCACTGCTTAGAATAAAGCGTGCTTACATAAGGACAATAGCCCTAAAAAACAAAAATGGCCTTTGAGAAACTCTTCAATAACCCATCCCAGTGTGACGCTACTATTTTTAGGTTCCGGCAGAAAATGAATTGTTCGGCTGAAAGCATGACTCCTCCACATTTTGCCCAAGTACCGTATTACTTATGGTCAAACAATTTTTTTTTTTTTTTACAGGGACAGAGAGAGAGTCAGAGAGAGGGATAGATACGGATAGACAGACAGGAACGGAGAGAGAGGTGAGAAGCATCAATCATTAGTTTTTCATTGCCATTACGACACCTTAGTTGTTCATTGATTGTTTTCTCACATGTGCCTTGACCGCGGGCCTTCAGCAGACCGAGCAACCCCTTGCTGGAGCCAGCGACCTTGGGTCCAAACTGGTGAGCTTTTGCTCAAGCCAAATGGACCTGCACTCAAACTGGCGAGCTCAGGGTCTCGAACCTGGGTCTTCCGCATCCCAGTCCAACACTCTATCCACTGCGCCAACACCTGGTCTGGCATGGTCAAACAATTTTTAAGGCGCCAACTAAGTCATTAATTTCTATGACTTGGTGGCTGCAGAGGAGCAAGAACTGAGAGGATTTTTATGGTGGTGGCTCTCTGAAAAGTCATCTGTTAGAGGTGATGGATTCTGCCATCCACGGCAGCATCTTGGGCGTCCTGTGTGTGCAGGAGCCGGAGTCACTCAGGCGTGCAAAGTCGGCAAGGGGCGGAGGAAGGCGGAGGGAGGCCATGACCCACTGCAGACCTGTCACAGGCCACTGGCTATTGTTGTACACGAGGCATCTCGGATGCAACAGGCAGATGCAGATGAATGGGAGACCGGCTGCAAGCTGTACAGAGCCTGCCAGTTCTGATTCATATCATGAATCATTATTGCATGTCCAAGGTGGAGACCAGGAAGCAGGAGACTGGGAAGGGAATTGGTGTCTCCTTAGGGTCCCTCGGATCACCCACAAGACTGGAAGTGTCCGTGGCAACAGAGTCACTGATGGGGTGGTTGTGACAGCTACGAGACTCCCAGGTTGAGGCTGCCCTCCCCGAAGGAAGAAATCTCCCTGCACTGCACCGTCCTAGAGAAAAGATGAATACAGCAGAAGCTGCCCTCAAAGGGAAGACAGTGTGGGAAGAGAAATAAAACAATGCAGAGACAATCACTTCCTGGGCCAGAAAGGGGTTGGACAAGAGGTCCAGGGCTCACCGTGTCCAGAATGACCACTTCCAAATTGGAACGTCTCTCTGTCCTCTCCCCGGGGAGGCCAAGCACAGCCATTTGAAAATGACTGCAGCAGGATAAGGATAAGAAGGCATGCCTCCCTTAACCCCTCCAAGGCACACCATTTGTAGATGTGTGGACACACTTTCGGTGTGAAAATAATGGGGTCCTAATTCACAGAAGGTGCGCCACTCTCTGTCTCAGAAACAGTCCTTAACGTGTGTCTCCCAGAACATCATGGGTTGCTATCCCGTTTTATCACAGATGACAACAGAGGGGCAGTGTTGTAAGTTTCACACTAGATCATGGAGCCAGAGATTCAAACATCCAAGTCCAAGGAGCGAACCGCCAAAGCAGAACAGCCCCCCAGGGCTTTGGGCACCATTGGTTTTGGTGTCAGGATCCTCCTATCTCTAGGAGGATCAGGGGCAGGGGTGTCCAGGAGGTGAGGGGACGAATCTCAGGGCGAGGAAGGCAGCCTGCCAACATAAGAAAGGAAGATGGACCCAACTGAGATGTCCTGTGAGCCATATTGTGCATCCCCTCCTAGAGGCTCAGGCAGCGTGTGTGTGTGTGGGGGGGGGGGGGCAGGACAAGACGCAGAGGACAAAAGGGCTGAAGACAGCCCCATGCAGGCTGCAGCACCATGGGGCTCCGGCTAAAAACACCAGTTGTGCAAATGGCGAAAAAAGGACAAAATCTAAGCCCTGCCTCCAGGTCTTCTAATAAACACAGACAAGAGAAAACAAAAAGTCTGGGCTTCACAAGAATGATCGTGGTGATATGGAGCAGACGATGAGGCATGCAGCTATGCGTACTTTGAGACACCTGACAACATCGACACGTGCACACACGCAAGACACGAGCAACTCGAACACTAACTTGTCTGTGTGGCTTTTGTGATCACGAGGCCATATGGCTTTTCCTTTCTCACTTTCTTAAGCCCTTAATTTTTCCTCTAGAGACTAGTCGTTGGTTCCTAAGACCCCATATCAGGCAAATGCGAGATGTTTCACAGCTCAGAGATGCAGCTACAGCCACAGAGTGAAGGGGGGAAAATGGTGTCATGCACTTTAAAAAAAAGGCACACAAAAGAAATATTTCCCCGCGTCATGTCAATCAAGAATAGAAATAAGGGCCTTTATTTCCAAAAATGCCTCTGGAACAAACTGCAAAAAAAACCAAAAAAACACCACAAAAAGAAAACCCTGATCATTTTCCTTTCAGGGTTTTGAGACCTCTTCACATTTTTCCCATAAGAAAAATAAATTAGAAAAAATAAATCCCATTGCTGGGCAGTTTGCCATTGAAAGAATTCACCAGGCTCTGAGGGTATCTCACTGATGCGGAGCAACAGCCACACTTGGCCAGTGTGACACCCAGAGGTCTGTTCTGTGTCATCCTGGGAGGGTGGGGAGACATTGCATGAACCTCGGGATGGGGGACACGTTCCTCTTAGTCCCCACCCTGGACCAACGTTGCCAGAAAAGAACCTCTCCAGGTGGGCAGCGTCTTTTTCCTGCAGGGACTGGAATACTTCAACCTTATTCCATCAAGAGTTCAGCGAAGTTTGTAAACAGAGTCCTGTGCTTTGTTGGAAATGCTGGCAAAATTAGGGTTAGGGTTAGGGTTAGGGTTAGGGTTAGAGTTAGGGTTGGGGTTGAGGTTGGTGATAGGGTTAGAGTTAGGGTTAGGGTTGTGTTAGGGTTAGGATTGGGGTTGGGGTTGGGGTTAGAGTTAGCGTTAGAGTTAGGGTTAGGGTTGGATTAGGGTTAGAGTTAGGGTTAGGGTTGGGGTTTGGTTTGGGGTTAGGGTTAGGGTTAGGGTTAGGGTTAGGGTTAGTGTTAGTGTTGGGGTTGGGGTTGTGGTTGGGTTAGGGTTAGGGTTGGCATTGGGGTTGGGGTTAGGGTTAGGTTTAGGGTTGGGTTAGGGTTGGGGTTTGGGTTGGAGTTAGGATTAGAATTGGGGTTGGGGTTGGGATTTGGCTTGGAGTTAGGGTTAGGGTGTGGTTGGGGTTAGGGTTGGGTATAGGGATAGGGTTGGATTAGTGTTAGGGTTGGGTTAGTGTTGGGGTTGGGGTTGGGGTAGGGTTATGGTTAGGGTTGGTGTTACGGTTAGGGTTAGGCTTGGGTTAGGGTTGGGGTTGTCATTGGGGTTAGGTTTGGGGTTGGTGTTGGGGTTAGGGTTAGGGTTGGCATTGGTGTTGAGGTTAGGGTTAGGATCAGGGTTAGGGTTGGGTTAAGGTTGGGCTTGGGGATAGAGTTAGGGATAGGGTTAGGGTTAGGGTTTTGGTTAGGGTTGGGGATAGGGTTAGGGTTAGGGTTACTTTACAGAAGTGTTGTAATAGGGTTAGGGTTAGGGTTGGGTGTTGGTGTTGGTGAAAGGGTTAGGGATAGGGTTAGGGTTAGGGTTACTTTACAGAAGCATTGTAGTAGAAAGTTACCCATTGCTGATTTCATTAATTTGTTTAGGGTTTTCAGGCCCATGCACCTTTATTTCCTCCCATCAATTTTAGGGCTGACATGTGCTTGGATTTGCTTTGGCAATGAAGACACTGAAATGAGTATTTGGAATTAAATGTTCCCCCCAATACCACAGGGACAGGATGGGGAGGAGTTGGGACCCCCTCCCCCGCATGAGCCAGAAACTCTGGTTTTGTTTCGAGCTGCTTTCTAAATAAAAGTGCATGATCATCTCTCATGAAGAGTTATTTTTTGTTCCCCTCCCATCTGAAAACTTTGTGGGTTCACTCTCAGACGACCAGCCAATGTTCTCATTGCAGGAAGGAGGAATAATTCCCCTGCATGCTGCTGTAACTAATGTTTTTTTTCCTCTCCTTTTCTGTAGTTTATCATTACCCCCTCCTTCCACTGGATGCTTAGGACCTTATAGGCTATCCAGTGATGCATAATTTTTTCTTGTTGTAGCTCGCACTCTATTATTTTTTATTTTATTTTTCTGCTGATTTAAGGAGGGGAAGAGGAAGAAAGACAAAGGGAGAGAGAAAGAGAAGTATCAATTTGCTGTTCCATTTGCTTGTTACATGAAATTGTGCAATCATTGGTTGCTTTTCATAGGTGCCCTGACTGGGTATCGAATGTGCAACCTTGGGGCACCAGCACCATGCTTTACCAACTGAGTCACCAAGCTAGGGACTAACTCTCCCTGTGACGTGTGCCAAGTTAACAAACACCCTGGGAATGAAGATGTGATGTTCACAAACATAGATACAAAATATGTCATTGGAAGGAGGAGTAATCTAATTTGAAAACAGTAAAAAAGCTAGAATCTATGTAAATATAATAAATTAAAATCAATAAAAAAACAGTAAAATAAAAACACTCAAAGGGAAAAGAAGAAAAGAGAGAATAAAAGAGGTCCTCCAAGGATTCAACCAACAGTTCACGGTGTCTTACACTCTGTTTCACAAGCTCACAGATAAAATCACGCATGCTGGTCATAGTTACATGTCTAACAATACACAAATAACAACAGGATTTTGCATTTTAAGCAAAAATCGGGATGTCATAGTTGAGCTGCAAACTGCCTTCCTATGGTGTTTTTCCAGGGCAGCTCCCGAGACGAATTCCAACTCATTTTGAGAAAAACAAGCTGGATACAGAATGAGGGCATTTATTTTTTTTTAATTTAAAAAAATGTTTTCCCCATTGATTTGGGAGAGAGAGAGAGGCATCAACTTGTTGTTTTACTTAGTTGTTCCATTCAATTTGTGCCCCCAGATTGCCAAAATGGGAGCATTGATATTCAAGTTGCTTTTGAAACCCAACGTCTATATTATCTGAAAAAAACTATTTTAATAGCATCTACTTGTTTGTTTGTTTAGGGCAGGTATAGGCAAATTGGTGACAAGATTCTTTCAAGCCACTGAAAGGGTAAAAAGTAAAGTCCAGGCTTTGGTTTGTACATTCTCTTCACCTTCTTTCTTTCTTAAGGAAGGGAGTTGTATTTATTTATTTATTAAAGTTAATTTATGAGGGTGACATTGGTCAATAAGATGACATAAGGTTTCAAGTGTACATTTCTATGCTATGTCATCTGCAGATTGCATCGTGTGCCCACCACTCCAAGTCAAATCATCTTCCATCACCGTATATTTGGCCCCTTTATTACCTCCTTCTCTTGCTGCAACGCACCCCTATATCCATTACAGCATTATCCACAATGGCCAAGACATGAAAAGAACTGAAGTGTGGTCCATAGATACGATAGAATAGTACTCAACTATGTAAAAGGTAACATACTGTCACTGGTGACAACATAGATCGATCCGGGGAGTATCCCACGAAGGGAAGTGAGTTCCTGTAGTGCTACCTTGTTTATCTCTACTACATATTTGTGTGTGTATTTTTTTGAAGTGAGGAGTGGAGAGGCAGAAAGACAGACTCCCGCATGCGCCTGACTGAGATCCACCTGGCATACCCATCTGGGGTGTTGCTGTGTTGTGGTCGGAGCCATTCTAGCACCTGAGGCAGAGGCCATGGAGCCATCTTTAGTGCCCGGGCCAACTTTGCTCCAATGGATCTTGACTGCGGGAGGGGAAGAGAGAGAGAGGAAGGAGAGAGGGAAGGATGGAGAAGCAGATGGATGCTTCTCCTGTGTGCCCTGACCAGGAATCAAACCTGGGACTTCCACACGCCGGGCCAACGCTCTACCACTGAGCCAACCGGCCAGGGCCTATCTACTATTTACGTCTTACCTGCTCACCTAAATCTGCTATATCCCAATGGTACTTGGAGTGGCAGGACTTAACAGCATCCTTATACTTTGACCCACGCTGAATAGTGTCCGGGGCCACCACTGTCCCATACGCCACTAGAGAAGGGAACTGGTCTTCGAGTCTTAGGGGAGGCGGCAGCAAAGACCCAGTTAGGACAACCGTGCAAGTCAGTCATGACTGCAAATGTCTCAGGAAGCATGGTCATTCATTCGGAGCAAACCAGACAGCGTTGTGCATCTCACCAAGACCATGGGTCCCGAGCCGGAGGAAAAGGCTGAACTCTAACACAGTCACCTCCTGCCCAGCACCGAGGCATAAATCCAGGATCAGCAGCAGAGCATTCCAAACTCTGTCCAAAGCTTTATTTACTTGTTGGGGATAAAAGACGGCGACAAGCTAATTCAGGGCAAACTGAGCATCCAAGCAGGCTTCTCGCTCTATTTTTATCTCCTGCCTTCCCGTCGCAGATATGCCTGACTTCTTGAATGCCCGGATCCATAACACGGTTCACCTATAAAAGGGGTTGGCTGGCAGCAAACGCCAAATCCACTTCCAGGAGTGAGTGCATTCATATATTCATCCAGTCACTCATCCATGTCGTATGTGTGTGTGTGAGTGTGTGTGTGTGAGTGTGTGTCAGTCATCCCCCCAGAGATGGTTTTAGACATTCGGGGGTGGAGCAGAAAAGGGTAGAGGGAGGGGTTCTGCTCTTGGGATGATGCTGAAAGCCTGAATGAAATTACCTCGTCCATACCAACACGCAGTGAGGGAGAGAGCCCAAGTCCCATGGGGGAACAGAGAGGCACGCGGCCGGGCTCTCTGGGGAGATGACTTGGCACACACACACACACCCCGGACGGACGAGATGTACCAAGGGATGGATCTAAACTAGTGAAACAGGAACCAGTGAGAAGCTGCAAATATCGGACAGGATTTCACCAGGTGATTAGCTTTGTGAAAGGCCAGCCTCGTGGGGCCAGCACCCTAGTCCAGCACGGGAAGAAGGGGTGGGCTGGCCTTTGGACTGCACACCATTTCCTTGCTGAGGTCAAGGGTGTGACACACTACAAGGAACCAAGAGGCTACAGAGAGCGAGCCGTGGGCAGTCCACACATCTGCCATCTGCCTCTCCACTCCCGGGAGGAGAGGCCGGACCCAGCTTAGCAAGTGGACAAGCCTTCCTGTGGAATAATTACCTGTGGCTCTGAGAATCTCAGGAGTCCCTGGGTCTCGTAATGAGGCACTGAATACGAAATGACGCTCAAGGCAGGGAGCCCTGTGCCCAGCAGAGATGATGCGGTTGATGTCTCACAGCACTAGATTTCGTTTTCCCCAATTTTCTGAGCCTACGGCAGCCAATGTGAATGAACCTTTGGGGTTGGCATCAGAGCCCTGCCAGATTTCAGGGTGGAGCATTGTTGCTTCAAAGATGCTGTATCATCCTGTTCATTTCACCTCCCACCTGGGCCTCTTATAAGATAACGCAGTCAGAAAACAGCAAAACACCCTTCCACCCGTGTGTGCGTGCGCTTGTGTGAGAGCCTGGGTGTGCCTGTGTGTGTGTGTGTGTGTGTGTGTGTGTGTGTGTGTGTTTTAAGAGGGGTCAGAGTGAGCAGAGATAATATAGGAAGCATCTTTAATGGATGGAGACTACTCATCACACTACCTAAAGAGTTACCGTCAGGCTTCTGTGACGGTTTGCCCCCCCCCTCCCGTGAACACACAGCACATCTTTCGAAGCATCGCGTTGGGAAGAGTGACTCTCTTAGCGCCTGCTTCTAACTCATCGCTTCAACAGCCCTTTGGTTCTCTGGGTGACCAGTCTGGACACACATTCAGTTCCTCAAGATGCCCCCCACTGTTTCTGTTCTCTCACTGCTGACTCGGGTGCTGGCAAGCCCAAGGTGGAGAGGCTGATGCGCGGCCATAGTCTGTCTGTCTGTCTGATCACATAGAGTGGACAGGCTCCCTGAGCCGCTCACCAGTCGGGAGGTAGCCAAGGCGACCCTGCACCCAAGCAGCACCCAGTGGAACGAAAACTACTATGTGGAGAGAGGAGAGAGACACAGGCACTGTGTGCGTGCACGCACACACACACACACACATACACACACATGCATGCGCACACTCACACACCCACACCTGCCAGTCCTCGAAGAATGTCAGGTGCATTACCGGAAACAGGTCTCAAGCTCCTAGTAAGACAAAAATAAAAAAACAACGCAGACTTGGTGAACTATTCTGCCCTGGCATCTGAAGCTTCAATGTCTTAGGCCTACGTTCCCAAATTCTCCATGGTTGACCATCTTCACAAACTTCAAAGAAATAAAACTCGTCAATACCATCAAATACGTGTCACATGCACACCTTACTATCAGACCTAGGCTTAAGCAAGATGTAGTTGGAGGATGACCCGATTCTCCACTTAGAACCCCATTCCTTTATAATTTTTTTTTTCTAGAGAGAGAGAGAAAAAGAGGGGTGGAGAAGTGGGAAGCATCAAGTTGTAGTAGCTGCTTCCTGTGTGTGCCTTGACCGGGCAAGACCAGGTTTTGAACCTAAAACCTCAGCGTTCCAGGTTGACGCTCCATCCACTGCACCACCACAGGTCAGGCAGAACCCCATTCCTTTAGCTGATTTCAAACATGGGCTATTTAAATGCCAATATCCATAGAAGGGATAATACAAATATTGCTCGCTTATGGGCAATTCATACCTTCTTTTTTTTGGCTTTTCCCAGCTTTACTGGGGTACATTTTAAAATAATGTTTTCATTATTTTTATGTGTTTATATTTACTTTTTTATTAAACTTATTGGGGTGACAATGGTTAATAAAACGATACAGTTGTCAGGTGCACACAATTCTATAAGACATCATCTGTACATTGCATGGTGCGCTCACCACCCCAAGTCACATCTCCCTTCATCACCATCCATCCCCCCTCTACCCTCTTTTAGCTCCCCCAGCCCCCTTTCTCTCCTGCCATCCCCATGCTCATTATTTTTAGATACTTTTTCAATTAGAGTTGACATGCAATATTATATTATTTTTAGGTGTACAACAGAGTAATTAGAATTTATAAGACTGTTTAAGTGATCACTCTGATAACAACTGATTAATTTCTTTTAAAAAAGTATTGAGCTTGACCAGGCAGGGGTGTAGTGGATAGAGCATTGGACTGGGATGCAGAAGACCCAGGTTCGAGACCCCAAGCTCGCCAGCTTGAGTGCAGGCTCATCTGGCTTGAGCAAAAAGCTCACCAGCTTGGACCCAAGGTCACTGGCTCCAGCAAGGGGTTGCTCGGTCTGATGAAGGCCTATGGTCAAGGCACATACAAGAAAGCAATCAATGAACAACTAAGGTATCGCAAAGAAAAACTGATGATTGATGCTTCTCATCTCTCTTCCTTCCTGTCTGTCCCTATCTATCCCTCTCTCTCTGACTCTGTCTCTGTCCCTATAATAATAAAAAAAGTATTTATTTTAGAGAGGTAGGAAGAGAGAGAAAGAGACAGGAACATCACTCTGCTCCTGTATGTGTTCTGACCAGGGATCAAACTGGCAACCTCTGTGCTTACAGGATGATGCTCTAACCTACTGAGTTATCTAGTTAGGGCAACATGTGATTAACTTTTAAGTCCTTCTCACTCACTGACATCTTTATAAACGACAGTGAGAGACTTCTCTGTTTGTCAGGAGCTCTGGTCTCCTCCTGACCATGCGTCGGCCCAAGGAAAGAGGCTTTCTGCCATAATGATCAGAAATGTCACTTAATTCAAGGCTCCATCCAACCTGAAGTCAGAATACCCACCAATACCTTGGGATCCAGAAGAAGAAGGAAGAGGTGGAACCACTGTTTTTCTTTAGTCCAAGGAAGGAAGAAGAAAGACAACATACAACAAAATGAGCCAACGTGGCAACGGACCCTTAACGGGAAGAATTACATATATATATATATTTTTTTTAAATTACTTTTTATTTTATTCATTTTAGAGAAGAGATACACAGAGAGAGAGAGAGAGAGAGAGAGAGAGAGAGAGAGAGAAAGGGGGGAGGAGCTGGAACCATCAACTCCCATATGTGCCTTGACCAGACCAGTGCAGAGTTTTGAACTGATGACCTCAGTGTTCCCAGGTCGACACATATATTTTTTTTCTCCGTAATCTCTTTGCGCTCAGTCCTTACTTGTGTATTTTGAGGTTGACTCATGAAGCCACTTTAATCATGAATAGTTTGTATTCCTTTCTTGTCGGCATGTGAGAGCTCTAAGGAGGTTCTCAGAAGCAGGTGTCAATTAATGAATGGGGGAGGGGTGGGGCAGGGAAAAGTTATTCCTTCTGACTCTCACCCAGATATCAGCTCAGAGGAGGACAATAGAGGTTCCTGGTTAAGTGTCTCCCAGCCTAAACAACCTATCTGCCACCAGTGAGGCCAACAATTCACTTTCTGGGTCAGCGCCGGGGGCAGTGGTGTGCAAAACTGGGGTGTGCAAGCTGCCTAGCTATGTGCTTAGCTATGACTGTACTATCAATGTATCAGCAGAAAGAAAAACCCAGAGATCTAGATGGCACCCACAAGCAGACAGTCCAAAATAAGAGTGATGGCAAGCTACGCAGGGGATGGCAAAGCTACCCTTAGAATGGGACGACCCCTGGACTCTCTGAGGACACCTTCCTGAGACCCACGTGGTTCCCTGTGGGCTCATGACTTCACCCACCAGAGCAATGTTCTCCTTTTACCATTGGCCTTTCTTGCAAAGTTTGGTCACAGGGAGATAAGGAGCCAGCTGGGCGGGCTCCCATGCGGAGTCCACGGACAATTTTATGTTTTAAATGAACTGATTTACAGCCTGGTACTTCCTTGGGGTTCCCAGGGATGTCATTTCCCTCCACCCCAGCGTTAAGCTCTTACGCAGGGTGTTGAGAATGAACCTGACTGTGGAGTGGGGAGATCTTGGCAACATCATGTCCCAGCCCAGGGCCCTTTCCTGCTTCTCCAGACCATTATTATTATTATTATTATTATTATTATTATTATTATTTGTATTTTTTCCTAAGGAGAAGCAGGGAGGCAATCAGACAGACTCCCACATGCACCCGACTGGGATCCACCCGGCATGCCCACCAGGGGGCGATGCTGTGCCCATCTGGAGCATTGCTCTGTTGAAACCAGAGCCATTCTAGCACCTGAGGCGGAGGCCATGGAGCCATCCTCTGTACCCAGGCCAACTTTGCTCCAATGGAGCCTTGGTTGCGGGAGGGGAAGAGAGAAATAGAGAGAAAGGTGCGGGGGAAGGGTGGACAAGCAGATGGGTGCTTCTCTTGTGTGCCCTGACCAGGAATCAAACCCGGGACTTCCACATGCCGGCCGACGCTCTACTGCTGAGCCAACCAGCCAGCGCAAACAGACCTTATTTTATTGTTATCCCTTGTTGGAGAGGAAGAGGGAGAGGGTAAGAAATAGATAAAGACAGAGAGACAGAGACAGAGAGAGACAGAGACAGAGAGAAAGACAGAAAGACACCAAGGGAAATATTGACAAACCATATTCACCCTGAGATGACTCTGACCCTCAAATCACCCACACAAGAAGGTCCCAAAGAAGCACCAGGGTGTATGTACACTTGGGGTGCTGGACGCAGTGTCAGATGAGGGACACAGATGTCCCTCTGTCCCAGGTGAAATTCCGCCTCACCAAGGCCAAGTACAGATCAAACACTGGAAGAGTCCAGTGTCTGTCAAACAGCCCTAAGTGCAAACCCATCAAACATTAGCATGAGCTCCTACGAACAGAAATGAAAACCTCCATGCTGAGTTGGGGAGCCCCAGTGTAAGGCTACCCAGGGAACAGGGGTTACCTAGGACAGTGGTCGGCAAACCGCAGCTCGCGAGCCACCTACGGCTCTTTGGCTCCTTAAGTTGGGGCACCAAGGCCAGCTTAGGAGTAGCCTAATTAAGTTAATAACAATGTACCTACCTATATAATTTAAGTTTAAAAAATTTGGCTCTCAAAAGAAATTTCAATCATTGTACTATTGATATTTGGCTCTGTTGACTAATGAGTTTGCTGACCACTGCCCTAGGAGGTCTGTGAGTCAGTCCATAAGCCTGCAGACCTCCAGTTTCTACCCCCATGAGGCCAGAACCTTCTGCATCCTTGGGAATGAGATCCACACTGATCTAACCTCACAGGACAAGGGGTGCGGACTGCTGGCTTTCTTACATGTGTCAAATACAATAGAGAAATGCTTCAACGTAAGAAAGTTCTCCTCGCTTCTGGTAAACACTTCTAAGCCTCTCACCCAGCAGAGTGGCCTCCCTGGTCACTTCGAGAACCCTGTTTCCTGACCTCTTTAGGAAAAGCCCTGGCTGACACCACATTTCTAAAATACCCATGTGAACCTTCAGAATAAAGCAGTGAGACTCCCATTCCTCTGCTTTTGAGAGCCCACACCAGCGCATCAGAACACCCCCGCCACAGTTAAGCATGCTGTCAGACTGTATAGTGCTGAAGGCTCACCCCATATCTCATCCCTTTTGAAATTGCAGTTTGACCGATCTATCTTATTTGCTGCTTTTGGTAGACTTACGCAAGTTTGTTTGGGAAAAAGACCTCATTGAATTTTTGACGATGACACAATCTTGCGCTAAACTCTGTGCACCAGAACGATGCTCTATCCACTGTGCAACCCAGCCAGGGCTTGCCTTACATCTTTGGGAGCCCCCACCCCTACCCCAGAGATAAGCTAATTAGCCAACCACTGGCATTTCAGATATTAGCTTCCTTAGATCTAATCACCCTGGGTTCATGCCTCCCTGGGTCTCCAGAATTTAGACTTCTGAGATTTACACATCCTAAAATGAATTACTGTGCAAGGTCCACATACATGCCTTCCATGCCCTTCTTCAGGGAGACATGAGATATAAGTTTCTAAATGCCTGTTTCCCCTCAAAACCGGGTCATTCAAAACATAAATACTATCCTAACTGATATTCGGACTGCCCACACAGCGAAATGTCAGCGTATTGTCAGAGACAATTTGGTGACAACATCTAACCCGGACCCAGCAGGTGTTATTTCTGTTTGTTTCGTATCCTGCTGAGCATGTGTGAAGTTAGCCCTTTGGTCTCAGCTCCCACCGTGTGTGGATTACCATCCCTGTTTACATTTCCAAATGTCAGGATCCCGGTAATGTTTCAGGTTACGGAACAGAAGCCAGATGAGGATGCTGGATCTAATTAGCGTCAGACAGTCCCCAGGCCTATCGGATGGGGAAACGTGTTTCTAGCAAAGCAAAGAAATGCTTATTATAATAAAATCATTGCAGCGTCGGGCAGAAATCACCCAAAAACCACCAGTTCCCTGGTTTGGGGGTAGGGGGCTTTTATTTCCTGAACACTTCTTCAGGTGGTCAAAAAACACTGATGAATGAAGGCATGTGTCATTTTCCTGTATTAAAAAAAATACTTAAAGAATCCCACATTTCCTACAGAAAGCTACAAATACCTTTGCAGGTGTGTTAGTCTGTTTCTTTCCAGAACCCACAGGCAACAGCAACAGAGAGAGAAAGAGAGAGAGAGAGAGAGAGAGAGAGAGAGAGAGAGATTATATGAGCACTGACTCATGTGGTTATGGAGAACTGATGGTATCATTAGTTCCAGTCTGAAGGCCAGTAGCATCAACAAGAGGCAACATTCAGGCAGGAGGAATCCCCTTTTACTGACTTACTCTATTCACATCTTCCAATAATTACACGGGCAGCCACCCATGTAAGGGAGGGCAATTTGCTTTGCTCAGATTCTACGTCAATCTCCACCAAAAACAGTCACCGACGCACCCAGAATAACGCTTGACCAGATATCTGGGCACCTCATGACCCAAGTATGTCAACACTGAAGCTAACCATCACGGGAGGGTTTTAAGACCTCTTATGATCTATCCCATTTTTAACACATTTTTTGCAGGACCAGCTACACAACTCAAGAGGGCCAAGAAAAAATTAAAAGGTGAGATGCCTGTTCAAAATCGATGAAGGGTGTCAAGGTGGTCAGCATAGAGCATTTAAACCAAATGTGGAGCCCTTCCCGGCACAGGGTCCTGGAGGATGGTACCGGTCACATGCCCTTGGGGCCAGCCCTTTTCTTCAGTCTTCCAAGTTGACCACTCTGACCATGATAAAGCTTCACTGGCATTTCAACAGGCCATCTTTCCCATGCTTCCTTATTTGTTCTGCGGTCTCCCCAGTCCAGTTCGCCTTCCTTGGCCTGGCCAGGCTGGGCTTGGTGGTCAGCCTTCTTGGGGAAGACTTAAGACCCCTTCTTTCTGCACCTCAGGTCTCAAGGGGCCTTCCCTTCCTGCTTGGGTCCCAGCACTGGCATCCTCACAGTCTCCCCACTAACCTGGAAGCTTGAGGAGACCGTGGAACCATGCGTTAACCCCATGGCGCCATCCCAGGACCAAACAGAGGGTTAGCCTACAGTTGGTATCCAATAAATATAATACATACTGCTCTTAGAAATGGCTGTCCTATAATTCCATGGCACATAACCACAGTGGCTAACAGAGATCAAGGGCCATACCATGTGCCAGGCTCTGTTGATTCCAAGTGTCACCCACATAATGATGGATGCCTTTATGCCTCCTAGCACCCTGACTGTCGGCGCCCACCGGTGTCTCTCCTGCAAACCGTGCAGCTCCCATTTCCCTGGGCAGTGGGGGAGGACGCTGACAGGTGCATTTCCTATCTTTTCCCACCGTTTCCCACGAAATGAAGCTCCCGTCCCTCTCAGTGGTAAGTGGGTTAATAATGAGGCATTTTGGTGGACGTCCCTGACCTGTTTCATGACCCCGCCTCTCTGCCAGAGTTCAAGATGAGCACTTCTGGAAATAAAGCCGCTTACATGTGGCACAATTACATCCTCATCTCCTTCTGGGGGAGCCAAACGAGGACGGTTAATGTCACAGAAACTCGGGATGCCAGGACATTAACCGCTCCTGCCCGAGACAGCATCATGGATGAAGCAGTAGACAAATGGAGAATTGCTGACCAGCACGGCGGAAGACAGTGAGTCAGGACCCAAGTCCACAGAAGCCTAATCCATACGGGGAACCGTGACTTTGTGTTGGTTTTTTCTATTTCTGAAAACACTCGACTAAACTGTGAACCCATGTGGGAGTTTGGAAGATGATCACCTCAGGCAAAATGAGAGGCGGTGCCCGGTCACGAACAGGTGAACCTCCCACCCCCAAGAGGTGATTCGGGCTGGGAAACATAAATAAACAGGTTTGGGAACGGTTGGTTGCAGGAGTTCTATGAGCTAACAGGTCCAAACCAAACTATAAAAGGAAGCTAGAGAACGGACTTCTAAGTTGCCGAAGTCATCGCCAGAGAGGTGTGTGGACGTGGGCTGTTGGCTGGGATACTGGCCTGCGGCCACTGTTTCTCAGTAAGTATGGTGATGCTCACGTTCCTAAAGCTTCACTGCTACAAAACAGAGAGAGAGAAAACCCACTAAAATTATTTACTCGGAAAAAATAAGCAAAAACAAAAACAAAAAGCAGAGAGAGAGAGAGATCATTGGTTATTATTATTTTTTTTTTTAAAGAACAGGATAAAAAGAATAAACTTTTCAATATCAAGTAAGGGTGCGATGTCATCCTAGTTTTTAGGGAATTTTCACCTTCGTATAGTTGGCGAGAATATATCCCCGTACCCCTAGCAAAAGTATTGTATTGGTCAATAACCAAGTATAAAATGTATTATGATCCCCAAGACAAAACACACATGCACAAGCACACACACACACACACACACACACACACACACACACACAGCGCTCCAATTAGACATCAAGAAGAGATGACCGCTGCCAAACACTTCAAAGGTGATGGGTAGGCTTCTGCAATCAGTTGGAAGCCTGCGGGGTAAGTCATGAAAAATGTACTGGAGAAGGAAGTTTTCACAGCCGAGAGGACACACGTCAGCACTGGGGTGCTGGCGACGGCCCTGGGAAAGGGTGGGGACGTGTGCACCCCACGTCCTCGGCGTTGCTAACTCTGGGATGCTGTCAGACCACAGGCAGCCGTCCCCGGGATGCCACCCTGGGTCTTGTCAGGAATTACAGATGTCCACAAAGTCTCCCTTGGGGACGAATATGTTTATGAACAGCCTAGAGCCCTGGTCATCAAACTGCGGCTCGCGAGCCACATGCGGCTCTTTGGCCCCCTGAGTGTGGCTCTTCCACAAAATACCACATGCGGGCGCTACCTCTATAAGGAATGTCCCTACCTATATAGTTTAGGTTTAAAAAATTTGGCTTTCAAAAGAAATTTCCATTGTTGTACTGTTGATATTTGGCTCTGTTGACTAATGAGTTTGCTGACCACTGGCCTAGAGCGTTGCACATCTCCACTGAGGAGTTCTTTCATCCACACAGTGGCCGCTTCTGCGGATGTGCTGAGGGGATACTGACGACCTCAGCAAAAGACAAACGAATGAACATGCTGACCAGCTGGGCCTCGCTGGCTGGTGGTCCGGCAGGCATGTCCCCTCACTCAGCTGAGCGCAGGGAGAGGAAGCCCCTCTGGGTGTATATGTGTGTGGAGGAGTTTGTCCCCACCCTGTCACCGTGTCACCTCCCTCATCTTTCTCCTTGGCCCTGCGATTTGCTGACTCATCACTGGCTTTTCTGATGGGTCAACAGGAGGCCCTCACATGGTTAGCTCTCTGTTTCGTTTATTGAGACAACTGTTCACAAGAAAATGACCAGTGCCACCTTTGGAAAGAACAAGATTGTACGAGCATATGTGGCATTCAGAATTCAGTGGAGATTGTGACATTTCAAAGGGCTTTAGTAAATCAATTAATACACCCAAATAAACAACTGCTAATAGAAGATAATCTCTTAGAAAACAAAGGAACAAAGAAACAAAAAAGGAAAAAGTTCAAGTGCCATGTCGCAAATCAGAGTGACCTGGATATCCAACTCCCTTCCCCCCTCCCTCCCTCCTTCCCTTCCTATTTTCCTTCCTTCGTTCCCTCTTTTCTCCCTACCCAATCATTTCTGAGAATAATCAAAAATTATATATCATCCAATACCTACAATCATCACCTCCTGACACTTTTGTTTTTTTTATTTAATTGAGACAAGTCCAACAGACAAGAGCGAAATGCAGCAAGTCCTGTGTTTTTCACCCAGCCCTGTCCCAGCTGCCCCATGGGACACCAGGCATCATCTAATTACACCTACTGACTGAGAATTTTAGCAAGTATTTCCACAATAGACGCACTTTCCACACCATTAAAAGATGCGGCTTTTTAAAAAGGAGCCCCGCTCCAAACAAGATCATTATCTAGAATAAACACATACTGTTTTCATGTTTTAGGAGGTCACAAGTCCCTGGGCCATCACCAGCCCTTCCATATTCACAGAGCCCCCTTTTATGTGTCCAACGCACCAGCCGCATCTGAGGAAGACCCACAGACATTCTGCCATGTCCCCTTTAGTCATGGAAAAAAAAGACACTAAAATTTGGAAGTGACATTTTTCTCTATCACATTATGACCACAAGCAAGACTGGTTGTTGGAGCAATAAACTCACATTTCATTCTCATGACCTAAAACAGACACGAGGCATGGTTTAAAGGTAAAGATCAATTTAGCCAACACGTTTTTTTTCTCCCTTGAGAATCTGGGTTGTGAGAAAAATTCTTCAGTAGCCACAGAGCAGACGGGTAGGCTGAATGATTGACGGCCAGGAATACGCTCCACGTCCGCCCCACCCAGTAGCTCCCAGAACACAAACCAGCCAGGCCCACCCCAAACATCAGCGGGCACACCTGTCAGATGGGCAGTCCTAAAACGAGGGCCTCACAGACATCCTGTTGCTGTTAAAGGAGGCCTCCAGGGCTCCATGTCAACCCAGGCTTTGTTGTTGCTGGTTTTTTTTCTTCTTGTATTTATTTGAGGAACAGCATGAGGCAATCAGAGAAGAAGACAGCTCTTCCCCCACCTCCCCCCCCCAAAATAAACAGACTGTGAGTGCCATGACACATGCCACCGATGTTGTGTAGGAAGTCCCTGTGATGGGTCGGTCATGTGACGTCTCCTTCAGTCCAGATTTTAGCTGTACGTTACAATGGGCAGAGAAGCCATGTGCCCTGCTTCCTTTCAATGACTCAGGAATTCACGTTCAAAGAGCCGAAAAAAGATTTGCAAAACTAGTCACACTTGGCTGTCCACTGAGGCTGTAATATTTGAATACCCAACAAACTTTGAAAAGGTTTAAGGAGTCCGATAAGTTAGTGTCTTGATATGAACTTTCAAAAGGTGTACAGAGTCCAATAAGTTACAGTGTCTTTATATCAAACTTTCAAAAAGTTTAGAGCCCAGTAAGTTACAGTGTCAAACTTTCAAAAGGTTTAGGGAGTCTGGAGTCCAATAAGTTACAGTGTCTCAATATCAAACTCTCCGCCCCAGTACCTAGCAAAGCTCTTGAGGAGACTAAGGCACAAGACTGCAATAAAACTTGAGTTCTTCCCTCCATTTCAAGTTATTGAAGCCTCATTTTTCTTATGCACGTTCTAAAGAATTAATTGCACCCCTAGAATCCTCTTTCTCTAAAAAAAAGAAAAAAGAAGTGCACAGAGATTTCATCTCATATTTTGTTCTTACCACATTCCGGGACGCAGGAGGGTGTGTGTGGGGAGGAATGAGAGAGTCAAATGAATTCTCGTACGAATGTAATAGTTGCAAGGACGTGGGGCGTCCTTGCAACTATTACATTAGCCTTATTGGAAGGCTAATGTAACTGTTCCTTATTGGAACAGTTAGCCTTATTGGAAGTAAGGCTAACTGTTCTCACTTCAGGCAAATAAGAAAGAAATAATCTCTTAGAGAACAGAAAGGTCACGTCTGGAGCTAAGTACAAATCAACCCCTCATCTGGCACTGGCTCGTCGGCGTCGTCATAAACATGGGGACATAGTGTCAAACAGGCGGAGAGACTTTTGTGGGAGACGACAAGCCCAGGGCACAGGTACGGGGTTGAGTGCTTTGACCTCTGATGTTGAGGAATTCTACGGGATTCCCATCACCGTGTATGTGATGGCGTTACCAATGGCACAAGAGCTCTGGCCAATCTAAAGACCGTGTCATACCCCAGTATCATCCACCCTCTGGTCCCAGCTTCCCGGGCCTCTCTTTCTCTCTAAGCATTTTTCCTTATTTTCTTCCGCTCTATCCCTCCTCCCTCCTTTCCTTCTTTCTATAGAATTTATTCTCACCACTTGTTAGATGGCACCTTCTCGGTGGAGGCTGAGCCCCTAAAACTCTCATGTGCCGTTCCTGCTGTGCCCTGCTTTCTCCCTTCCTCTCACGGTCTTTGAATTCCTCCTTCATCCATTGATTCCCCCCTATTTTCTCCTTTGTCTTCTAGATGAGTTTTTTATGAGAACACAGGACGAGGGGATGTTCCTAATAGGGGAGGACGGGGTATATGAAGAAGGCAAAGAGGAGAACAAAGAAGAAAGAAGCCAGGATAATAGCCAAATCCCCCCAAAATAGGCAGCCCCAGGAAACTCATGGCCCATAGGAGGGTCACTTCCATGACCTCCATGGCTCTGTGTACAGGCTCCCGTCTCCGCAGGGCTGGGAAACTCATGGAATGGGAGGATAGATCAGAAATAAGTGACTCTTGGTTTCTCAGGGAAGAGGATGAAGAAAGAACCCAGTCATGGTCTGTTGAATGACGATATGCAGGACATCAAAAAGAGGTGACTCAAGACAACACAGGCTTCAAACACATTTCTAGCCAAACCCACACACATTTTTAAGCATCCTTGTGGCATATAAGACTTTGCATGGGAAATACCATTCCAAAGTTTGAATTATTTCTTTTAACCATTGATTTGGGGAAAATGCTTCTGAGAAATACATTCTCTTCCTTTAGTAGGAGAAATAATAATGGTCTATTGTAAAAGTGTAAGCATTTATATTTTTGTATTGTTTTTGTTTATTTTTTCCCCTTCTTTTCCAAGTGAGAGGAGGGGAGATGGAGAGACAGACTCCTGCATGTACTCTGATTGGGATCTACCCAGCAGCCCTCATCTGGAGCCATGCTCACAACTGAGCTATTTCTTAGCACCTGAGGCGGAGGCTCCACAGAGTCATCCTCAGTGCCCAGGGCCGATACATTTGAACCAGTCAAGCCATGTCTGTGGGACGGAAGGAGAGAGACAGAGAGAAGGGGAGGGGAAAGGGTGGAGAAGCAGATGGGCACCTCTTCTGCGTGCCCTGGCTGGGAACTGAACCTGGGACATCTACACACTGAGCCAATGCTCTACCACTGAGCCAACTGGCCAGGGCCAGCATTTCTTTAATATACTTAAAAGAATGTGATTTTCCTTTGGAATCCTTAGAAATAAGCATCCCTTACGTACACTTTTCAAACTCATCCCTCCACTGGGTTTCCGCCTAAGAATGAAGATTGTAAGAAGGAAGCCTCACACCACAACGTGCTCAGTGATAAGCAGACTGCTCAACCTGAGCACCAGGAAGGTGTCCCCTCCCTGCAGGAAGCAGCCCGTCTGTCTCTGCATTTCCATGTGGCCCTCGCTGCCCACTATGTCCTCCTCCAATCCCGCAGGGACGTAGGACCTCCACTAAGACAGAAAACAGATGGTCTACATGTCAGCCGGTGGCTACTCTCACCCTGGGACCCTCCCCTTCCCCTTGCTTTTCTTCACCCCCCGAGCTTCAAAGGGTGTAGGTGCATGGACAGTCAAAGGTGTTTCCCTCGGCTAACCAAGAGACTGGAATCTCGTCCCCTGGTATAAACACTGTTCAAGTCCCTGACTTGATAAATTATACAAACCCTGGCTAAAGGGAACGGGTCCAAAATATGAGCTCCCTGAACGTGTTCTCCTCCTATTGTCGCATATATATATATATATATATATATATATATATATATATATATATATATTCATTTTTGTGTCAATTTATTAATTTAGGAGAGAGAGAGAGAGAAAACACTGATTTGTCATTCCACTTATGTATGCAGTTATTGCTTGATTCTTGTATGTGCCCTGACCAGGGATCAAACCGCAACCTTGGCACCTTGGGATGACACTCCAACCAACTGGGCTACCTAGCCAGGGCTCCACTGGTATCTTTATATCCACTGTTTCTCCATCAGGCAGGTTTGGGGTCTTGACCAAGGGACACACCATCTAACGCCTTCATTTTCCCCCCTGTTGAGTTATTGGTCTAGGAAAAGACTCGAAAGTCCTCTGGCATTGCCACACGCCCCACTGCCCCCCTCGCCTTCACACCGACCCGGAGCCCCAGCTCGGCCACTAATGTGAGCTTCTATGAATCACACCTGGCGAAGGGACCGGGACAGCCTCCCGTGCGACCTGCAGAAAGGACAGACGCTGAGCAGGCCACCAGGCCAGCCTCCCTGACAGCCAACGACACCTCAGAAGGAGAAGATGACAGATGGACAGCCGTGAATAATGTTATTAGCCCACGGGCCCCTGGGAATCAGAAACGGGAGAACACTCAGGGGAGGTGCCCATAGGCTTCACAGAGGTGAGGGCTGGGCATATTTTGACTAATTTATTGAAATAAATTAAGAATTGATTCCCCATTTTATGTTCTCCCATTTCTTTGGCCATCCAGAGTAGAATCTGTTAGAATCCAATGGTCTGTGAGTCACAGTTATAACGCATCTATAGGGGACTCTTGGCTGAATATAAAAGCATAGCCATGAGAGACCACCACAAGAAAGAGAAGGAAGTCTTGTCTAAAAGGATAAAGACAGAAAGTGTAAAATGAAAAAATATATATGTTCAAGAGGAAAGAAGCAAAGCAGATGCAGAATGACGAGTGAGGAGAAGAAAAGGGGAAGGGGGGCTTATGGGGAATGAAACATATCTGTGAGACTTAATTTTTACTTATTTACTTATTGATTGATATTTAGAGAGAAAGAGAGAGGAAGGAAGAGGGAGAGGAGGGAAGGGAAGCATTGGTTGTTCCACTCAGTCGTACACTCACTGGCTGCTTCCTGTCTGTGCCCCGACCAGGGATTGAACCCGCAACCTTGTTGTTTCGGAACGACGCTTTTAACCAAATGAGCTCACCAGCCAGAGTCTAGCTTCTGTCTTTCAAGGTCACAGCTGCCTTTCCGCTCTATTAGCCAAAGGTTCCCACTTAGCGTGTATTCAGCAGGTGCCTATTGACTCTTCCTGCACCCCACTGTCCCAACTTCACCTGTTCAGAGGTGAGTTTGAAGGACTGGGGGAAAGAAAGTTGCCGACACAAGACATCTGATTCAACAACCACCACAAGAAAGACACAACACTTACTTTTGAGTGAGCCGTACTGCTCTTCTCTCATTGTAATATAATTGCTAAATTTAGACGACACCACCAACATTTTAATAAAGCTACGAGAAAGATGTATTTCTTCACACAACATGATGAGTTTTTGAGTTCATATTGGGCTAATCTAGCAAAACAGTAAGGCGGGGAGAGAAACATACTCAAAAGCGTACAGAGAATCAGAAATACAAATATTCAAAGGAATATCTGTCAGGGTTGGAAAACAACTTCCAGGCTTATTTCCACCAGAAGGAGATTTATTGAGCATGAGGTAAGGCACTCATAAGATCTTGTCTCAAAAATGGAGAAAATTAAACCTCAAATGAGCAATGTTCCCGGTCCTGACAAATCAATATGAAAAGTGAGACCCAATAAGGTTAAAAAAATGTTCTCAAGGAATTTAGCTGGGTCCCAGAATGAAGCACAAGAATATTTACTAAAAGGACAAAATAGCAAGCAGCCCACAAGCCAATGTTCACGTTGTCTGGCATCCGAACAGGAATTCCCACGTATGAGGAGCAAAGCACACAACTGATAATGAGGAGACGGGTCCCTGGATCCAAGTAAAACAGACCCAGCATTTATAGAAGCGTCAGGGTTAGCAGAAAAGATATATAAAGAGTTCTCACAATTCTATTGTCCATACTCTGAAGTTAACCAGAGAGACGGAACTTCTAGGTATGAAAACCACACTCACTGAGAGGAAAAGACTACGGGGTGAGAATCCCTGCTGACTAGACAATGTAGGAGAAAAAATGAGAGAATTTGAGGATGGAGCAACAGAGACTACCCAAAATAAAGTACAGAGGAAAAAGGAGAAAAATGTATAATATAACGTGTCTAATTTTAGAAAAGAAGTTTTCAAATAAATGACCTTAGTGTCTACCTTAAAAAACTGGGGAGGAAAAATCAAACAGGACTTGGCTAGATAGTTCAGTTGGTTAGAGTATCATCCCAATAAGCCAAGGTTGTAAATTCGATCCCTGGTCGGAGCACATACGAGAATCAACCAATGAATGCATGAGTAAATGGAACAACAAATCGATGTTTCTCTCCATCTCTCTCTCTTTATTTCTCTCTCTCTCTTTCTCTCCCTTCCTCTCTCTCTAAAATCAAGTAATAAAATAAAAAAGACCCAATAATATCTATAAAAACGCTATTAGAACAAAGAAGTGAGTTTAACAAGATTGCAAAATGTTAAGATCAATACACAAAAACCAGCTTGATTTATATATATGAGCCACAATCAATTGGAAATTGCAGTTAAAAAACCTCCATTAATAACAGCATCCAAAAATAAGAACCAGATGAACCTGACAAAAGGTTTTGCGCAATGGATGCTACCAAACATTGCTGAAAGACTATTTATTTTTTAACTGAATTTATTGAGGTTTCTGTTTAACAAAACCATACAGGTTTCAGGTGCACAATTCTACAATTTATATATCTTTTCTGCTAACCCTATCTTTTGTACACTGTATTGTGTGTTCACTGCCACCCCCTTCCCCAATTTTTGCTGAAAATTTTTAAAAGATTAAAAAATAGATAGATATTCCAAATTCATGGGTTGGAAAACTCATTCTTGCTAAATGTCAATTCTCCCCAAAGTGATCTGTCTGCTCAAAGTAATTCTATTAAAACTCAGCATTTTTTGGCCTGACCTGTGGTGGCGCAGTGGATAAAGCGTCGACCTGGGAACACTGAGGTCGCCAGTTCAAAACCCTGCACTGATCTGGTCAAGGCACATATGGGAGTTGATGCTTCCAGCTCCTCCCCCCTTTCTCTCTCTCTCTCTCTCTCTCTCTCTCTCTCTCTCTCTCTGTGTCTCCTCTCTAAAATGAATAAAATAAAATTAAAAAATAAAAAAAATAAAACTCAGCATTTTTGTGTGTATATATATATATATATATATATATATATACATACACACACACACTTAACAGTCACACAGAAATGGCATAACCAAAGCTTTAAAAAATATTTTAAAAAAAGGATAAAGTCAGAAGACAGAACTTCATCAAAGTAAAACACTTTTTGAGAAAAATTTGAATGATACTGTTATACTGTTAAAAAGCAATAAAAAGGGGGTGGGGACTATAGACTGGGAGAAGATATTTGCAAAGCATGTATCTGATGAAGAAGGTATACCCAAAATATATAATGAACTCTCCAAACTCAACAATAAATAGCCCAAGAAAATAATGGGCCAAAGATCTGAAACACACGCTTCCCCAAGAAGATCATATCCAACAAATAGCAAATAAATGGATGTTTAACACCATTTATCATGAGGGACAGGCAAATTCGAACCGTCGCAATCTATTAGAATGGCTAATATTATTTTTTTAATTGCATTTATTGGGGTGACCTTGGTTAATAAAATTATACAGTTTTCATGTGTACAATTCTACTATATACCATCTGTACACTGCATTGTGTGTTCACCATCTCAAGTCACATCTCTCTCCATCACCATCCATCCTCCTTCTATCCTTCTCTACCTCCCGCCACCTTCCCTTCCCTCCTGCAATCCCCACACTGTTGTCTAACATTAAAATGATTCGCAATATCAAATGTGGCCAGGGTTATTGAGGAGCAGAATCACACTGTTGATGGGAACACAAAACGGTGCAGCACCCTGGGGAAACGTTCCGGCTATGTCGGAAGTTAGACATACAGCATCTATAGCCTCCCGCCGCCACACTCCTCGACATCTGCCCCAGAGAAATGAAAGCAGAGGTCCCCACAAAGACCTGGGAATAAATGTTCAATGGAGCCTTATTTTATCTAACAGCCAAACCCGGAAAGAGCCCAAATAGCCATCGACAGGTAAAGGAACGCACCAGCTTGGTATCCCCCAGACAAAGGCATGCCAGTCACCGATAACACAGAAGGCACTATGGACACACTCTCTGACATGGCTAAATCTCAAAAACCTTGCCAAGTGATAACAGTCCGGACAAGAAAGAGCACGCACTAAATGAATCAAGGTACATGGGTTCTAGAAAACTGGATCGGTGCAAAGAGAGCATGGGAGTGGGGGTGGGGAAGGAAGGGGTTACCAAGAAAACCGAGGAAACATTTGGGGGGGGGGTGATGGACATGTTGGCTTCTTTGACTGTGGTGATTCTGCTACAAACACAAGCAAGTCAGAACTCGTTACATGATACCAGTTAAAAGACGTGCAGTTTTTGATGGTCAGCTATATTCCCAAGTGTTGCGAAACACACACACACACAAAACATAATAATAAATAAGCGGCAGAAAGAAAAAACACTTGGTTTCCTCACAATAAAAATGATGTTAGACAAAAAAAACCCAAAAACCAAAACAAGCAAAGAATGTTCCACTGCACTCAAATGTGAGTGTATTCCCACAAAAAGGACTTCAGGTGGTCACTAGACTCCACCCACCTGCAAACCTCTTGGAGGGGGGGTCCCAGCTCAAAAAAAGCGAGCCCCGCTGCCTCTGAAGAAGCACACCCTGTGTGGGTAAAAGCAACTCAGACAGGACAAATCCAGCTTCACCCTCAGGACCTTCCTGAGAGAGGTCTATGCACGTCCAAGCGTTGTGTTACAAAAGCTCGACGGCCTTCCTGATTTCTCCAGAAGCTGGATAAATCAAGGGCTTTTTGTTTGTACTGGTCCCTTTCAGTCAATGGCCGGCTGCGGTTGGGGAGCGTGTCCATTCCTCCCTCCCAAGAGTGCATTTAACTGGTACGATGCACAGAGAATGTGCTAACCCAGTGAGAAGGGAAAATGATTTGCTCCCTTTCCTGGGGAGCAACAGCTGTGTTCATATTTTTTTATTTTTTTTTTCTTTTACAAAGAAAGCACAAGTAGAAAATACGAGCAAAGGCACAGAGAAAGCAGAGATAAATATCAAGTGCCAAGAAAGAGAAATGAGGGAGGCAGTCCCATTGACAGAATTGTGTCCGTTTCATTCATTTATTTGCACGACGGTTCTTGAAACCAGTATTTACTCCATCCGTGTCTACAGGTCTCTCTGCATGACATAAAATGGGGTTCCCAGCCTCCCACGGCCTCCCAGGCTCATAGTGCTAGAGGAAGAGGGAGGCGGGGTCACGTTCAGTTGGGAATCGGGGCTCGCATTGGAAGAGCACAGCTCAAGCACCAGCTCCATGCTGGGCAACGTGTTCCCTGCTGAAAAGCCTGGGAAACAAGAGAATGTGACCTGCCTCCTCGAGGCACTCAGACCACCAGGGAGAAAGCCGCGCAGAGATCCGTCACTGCACACACATGATAAATACGTGAACAGACATGCACAAGCGGCTGGGGGTGGGGGGAAGGGTGTCACAGAAGGAGACATCACAGAAACCAGAGACACTTCCCCTGGAGGAGATGTCTTTCCCCGAAAACTGCGACGAGGTTCCTATTAGCAGAGTCAGGACAGGTGTAACTTTGGCAGGTGGGTTGTAAGAAAGTTGCCAAGATCAGTAGGAAAAGGAATGTCGTACTGTCAGCTGGGAGGCTGGTGGCAAGGTCCAAAGCGGGGGACACCAGTTGGGCAGCAGCCATGAAAATCCAGAGAAGCGACGGCACGATGCTGAATTAAAACGGCAAGCAGATGGAGACTGAGGTATCCAGGATACTGAGTCCTCAGAGACAATGGCTAATTATAGGTACAGGCTGAGGGGGAGCATGGTGGGGATGTGGAGGATGAACCTGAGCTAGCCTTGGATGATGGGAAGGGTGGGCATGGGGTTTCATTCATCCTCTCGTCCATTTCAGGGGACACTCGCCTGGCTGAAAACGGTGACTTTGGACGCTTGGGACACAGCCGGGTGGGCCGAGACACACTTTTCCACAATAGGTCGTCATGAGGGTTCACAGCCACCAACAAAGGTGTCAGAGGCTGCACACAGGTATCTAGTCAGAGGCGGTGTGTACACCGTTCCCTCGGACTTGGTAATCTGGGGCACTCTGAGCAGCACATATGCAGACGGTTTTATGTCATGTGACTGGGAAGGGTTTTGGCATCAAGAGGGGCTGGGAGTCCCAGAATGGGAGGAACGCAGAGGAAGAGAGAAAGAAGAAGCCTGGAAGTTGAGACAATGCATGACCAGATGGGGACCTCCAAAAAAAGTCTGTCGGTACCAGTTTCCTGGAGAGGGTTGTGTGCTTCTAGAATTTTCATCTGAATAAAGAGGAAGATTGATTGTCCCACAGGACAGGCAGCCGTGAGAAGCGTCTCCCGTCCCAGATGGCTCCCTTAGAAATGAGGACACAGAGACAGAGGGTGGACTAAAACATTCTCCCTCTTGACCACAACTAAGCAGTACCTCAAAAAAAAATAAAAAATAAAAACTCAACGAGGAGGACAAAGAAGGGAGTGTCCACAGTGACAAATCCTAGTGTTCACAGAACGACTATATCTGGAGTGCCATCCCTACATCGGCTTGCTGTGGGGGGGCCGACAAGAATATACCAACAGGGACCTCTGACCCAGAAGGACACCCTAACACATGCCAACAAGGTGAACAGCAAGAATGCATTGTCATTCCATCGCAACCTGTGGAACACGGTTGAGGAAGACAGGCAGAATGTTCAGATGCACGAGCTCGAACATGACCTCTCCAAGCCTCAGCCACTGTCATGTCTGAATGCCTTTTGTCATGATGATTAAGTGAGAAGAGCTATGCAGACTGCTGAACCCAGCGTCCAAAATGGGACAACACCCCAGGAGCCACCTGTCTTCACTGGTACAATCACTGTTTTGAGTGTCGGTGCCACCTGGGTTTGGAGTCTGCCCGGGCTGTCTCTGGTTCACAAGAGAAGTCTGATAAACATTTGCCAAAAACCAACAGGAACCCGTGTGGAACACGGAGTCTTCAGAGGACAACTAAGAACAGAGAACTGGAACCACCACCTGCCTCAGCGGGAAGGGGAAACAGATCCCAGAAAAAGCAACGCGCAGAAAAAAAGAAAAGACAAAGTGACAAAGCAGTTAGGTATAAAACATTGAGTGTTGGTTCAAGATACATGAGCTGAGGGCGCGTCTACGAGAAAGCAGGAGCAATGGAGGAATGGTGGGGAAGTCTGCTGAAGACCAGCTTTGGGCAAGGTGAGAGGAGTCCCAGGTGGCCCAGGGAGAGAGGGTCCCCTGTCCCAAAAGGACCAGCAAGCTTTGATCATCACAGTTGTCATGGATGAAGGCAGGACACCATGGTGGAAATAAAGGCTGGGAGGGGAGATTGAGAAGGTCTGAGGAAGGGCAGGAAAAACAACTGTCTGAAGCCACCACATCTGACTGCCACACCAGCTTTGAGGGTGGAAGTTTCTCAGATGTCTCTCTAGGATCCAAGCAGGGAACAGGGCAGCAGATGAGAGGGTTCCAGAGATCCCCCCGCCTCCCCAGCAGCTGTATGAAGGATGTGCCAGAGGCAAGAAAACCCATTTGATGTAATAAGATTTTTGCAAAGGCCCTGGTGGGTTGACTCAGCAGTAGAGCATTGGCCTGGCGTGTGGAAGTCCCAGGGTTTGATTCCTGGCCACAGCACACAGAAGAAGCATCCATCTGCTTCTCCACCCTTCCTCCTCTCCTTTCTCTCTAACTCTCTCTTCCCCTCCTGCAGCCAAGGCTCCATTGGAGCAAAGTTGGCCTGGGCGCTGAGGACTGGTCCATTGCCTCTGCCTCAGGTGCTAGAATGGCTCTGGTTGCAACAGAGCAACGCCCCAGATGGGTAGAGCATCGCCCCCTGGTGGGCATGATGGGTGGAAACCGGTCCGGCGCATTTGGGAGTCTGTCTGACTATCCCCCCTTCTCACTTCCGGAAAAAAAAAAGATTCTCACAAGGAGGCTAGTTTATGACCATAAGCCTTTCTGTGCCAAGGCAGAGAAGCTAGGAGGATATAACTTAGCATAGATAATTACGCTGGACAAATTGTGGAATAACTTCTTACTAACTGAATTCTTTTACCGCCCTGAGCACAGAGCATGTCCCTGAAATAAAAAACACAGTAGTATGCTAGAAAAAAAATGTAAACGGGCTTAGGGTCGGGGCTCTGGTCCTGAGAGAGTGCGTGATACCCCCAACGGTGCGTGGATTCCTCTGTCTTTGTTGCCTTTGGATTGTGCAAAGTGGGATCCTTTCTCAGGAAACGATTGAGACGTCCATGGCCTGGCCTACAAGCCTGCTTCATTGCCAATCACTTACTGGACGGAATATGACCTTGGCATGCCAGAGATTTCTCGACAAGGTCCAGACTGACAGCCACGAAAAAGCAAAATGCAGAGAGGGACACACTAGTCAAGAACACACACACACACACACACACACACAGAGAGAGAGAGAGAGAGAGAGAGAGAGAGAGAGAGAGAGAGAGAGAGAGAAAGAGAGAACACACAGCCCACTGTGCAACACAGGGCGGGAAACGGGGCGCGGAAGGATTCCTTCACCCCACCCCACCCCACCCTGTCTCCTAAAGGAAACCCCACCTGACTCAGGCCACCCACGACGCTGCCGCACCTCCCCATCGTGGGAAGAAAACTAGGATGTGTCACCCTCAGAGTGTAAGACTGCGATTGATTTTTCTCCTCAGTGCCGGAGGGGACAAAGTGCAAACTGGCTTTCAACGTGGGTGCCCCGGATGGGCGGAGCCTCTTTCCCAAAGGGTGGCGTGTGTGAAGGGGAGCCCACGGGGATGGTGTGGCTCAGGCGTGCACCTTGATGGTTCTGGGTGGCGCAGAGCCGGAGTGGGTCCTCCGCCCAATAGCCGAGTCATCTCCGTCAAACCTCTGAGGCACGCAACACGGAGCTGGGCACCGCCAAGACCCTGGAAACGTCTGCTGTGCAGGTGAAGGAACCCCCGCAGAGCAAAGGGAAGCCCCTGTTCCTTGTGGGCTGTTCTGGGACGTCTCATCCACACAGCTATGGGGACTCTTCCAGGAACTGAGTTGGAACCCTCCCACAAAGTCTGAGATTTGCCTGGTTTCAATACCAAACTTCTAATCAAGGCATAACACCATTATAGGAAAATCCCCGCACAGTGACTCAAGCCGAGGCCGGTAATTATAAAATCGTTAATATTCAAGTGTCACCCCTACTTGAGGATGCGCAGTTTTGCACCTTCGGCAGTGGGAGAGCGAAGCCGAAACTCCTTCCGCCTCCAACGGCTGACGGCGGTGGAGGACACGCGTGTACCCCCATCACTCCAGCCCTCAGCCCATGCACACGACATCTCCTACTCTGCATCTCCTGGTGCCGTAGGGCCAGCGTCTCCCCCACAAGAGGCGCCAGCGGACCAGCCCTGACACAGCTCTGCTCCGGAAGGTTGGTTCCTATTATGAACTGAACAAACCAGTTCAGGAACGTGAGGACGGCAGGAATGACAGAGGACCAGGTTAAAAGCAAAAATAAACAACAACAACCAATAGTTGACGCCACAACCCAAATCTATCATTAGAAACTGTATGACCTGTCACTGACATCCCTAGCCATCCATTGCAGCTTAGGTCCTGAGGATCAGATCAACACTCCAATGACGCACAGGGTAGAATCTGGGGTGTGAAAAGGACAGAGGAGTGCTGAGAAAAGAAACCGCATTGTGGCAGGTAGACACTCATATCAGAGTATTAAGGACCCAGAAAAAAACAATTTTTTAAAAAAACACTGGCAACTGTCCAATCTCTGCCCACTCCCCCCCCCACACACACACAATAAAAGAGGCATCAGGTTTACTTCAACCACCACTATTTTTATCTCAGGAGTACCCAGAAGTCTGACTCATGAAGTTCTTCTACACGATGTCATTTTAAACTCTCAGTCCACACGTCCAGTTACTCCAAAAGGAAGAAAAAGAATCCTCAAATGGGAAGTTTGCAAAAGAAGTCGGAGGAAAAAAACTGGGCAGAGAGATCAGGCCTAGATACTGCAACACAGACACAATACAGTTGTTGAACCCGGTGGTGCCTATACACCGATTCCATGTGCTTTCTCCCATCAGAAGCATTCTAAGGACTTCAGGGGGGTTTTCTTGTTTTTTTTTTTTTTCTAAGTGAGAAGCGGGGAGGCAGACAGGGATCCATCAGGCATGCCCACCAGGGGGCGATGCTCTGCCCATCTGGGGCGTTGCTCTGTTGCAACCGGAACCATTCTCATGCCTGAAGCGGAGGCCATGGAGCTGTCTTCAGCGCCTGGACCAACTTTGCTCCAATGGAGCCTTGGCTGCAGGAGGGGAAGAGAGACACAGAGAGGAAGGAGAGGGGGAAGGGTGGAGAAGCAGATGGTCACTTCTCCTGTGTTCCGTGGATGGGAATTGAACCCAGGACTTCCACAGGGTGGGCCAATACTCTACCGCTGAGCTAGCCGACCAGGGCCCAAGGAATTCAGTTTGATCAGAGTCAGATGCATTAGCCAAATGTGGGATTCAAACCAGACCCGGGGCGGAAGTGGGGGAGGGAAGAGGGCAGGGAGCACACCAACAGTGCATATGTAAGCAAACACTTCATTCTGCAAGACCTGCATTCAACTTAACACCCCCCCCCCAGAGGTACTGAGATATTGAGGCCGTCTGGAAACACGTGGGCATCCTACATGATGCCTGGGGTGCTATCAGAACTCGGAAGGTAAGGCAAGGGAAGCCAACCCCCCAGAAATGAGAGAGAGCCCACCTTCCAAATGCCCACTGGGACTGGGACCCCTGCCTGGGCATCTGATTGCTCAGGCTTCTCATGACTCATCTGAGACACATATATATCCCAACTGGTAGATCTCACCTGCACCTTAAGTATTCTTGGAGGATTTGGTAGATCTAGGAACCCTGTGGGAATACCTGAGCGCTTCTCAGCGGTTTCATGAAGCCATCTGCCAGTCTCAGGTGACCCACCCCAAACCCCAGTAATCTAACTTCTCAGTCATTCTAGGAAAAGAATTCTGCATGCTTCCAACTGGAATGCAATCTTTTCTCATTTTTTTTTTAATGAGTCCTGTGCCATGACTCTCCCACATCTTCCCACGTCTGATTTCATTTCCCTTTGCTCACAGGTTGCTCCATCTAGAAATAAAAAGAAAAACCCTCCACACAAGTGGCTCATTAGAATTCTTTGAGGGTACAGGGCTCAGTCCTCAGTCCTCCATTGTGTTGGCTGGGTAGAGAACAGAACCAGCCAACACAACATAGAGCGACAATCCACTTCCATCAAAACCTCTACGTCACTCTCCAGATTCCTCGCTTGCGAGAAACAGAAGGCCTGGCTGAACGATTTGACACATGCGGCATGGACATCCCCCTGGGCCCCTTTGGGTTTCAGGAAAACAGGCACTCAGCTGTCCGAATTAAAACCAGCTTCCCACCTGCCCTTCTGAGAGGTGACGTGGATTGGAGGAGAAAATCTGACGGCAGTGTGTTCGTGGAACTTGATGTTAACATTCAGCCTTTGTACCTGACAGCATGTCCATGATTGGCAGCGTCTTTACATTTTTCATAGCTGGGGAAACTGAGGCCCGAGGCTAAGGTATGTGCCCAGGACTATGAAGGCTGACTAAGGGGAAAGTCATAGGACTAAGGGTTTCTAAACTCTTGATTTATTTCAAACGTGACTCCCCAGCTGTGGAACTCTGTTTGGAGACCCCGCCCTCTGGGAGTCAGAGTAAGCTTTGCCTACGTTGGGTTTCTCCACTCAGCTGTTGTTACTGCCCTTCTGTGTCCCTGCTGTGTCCCGCAGGGACCTACAGTCTTCATGGTATGCCAGATGCCAGACGTCCTCATTAGTCTCCCAGGAGGGGGACTTCATTTGAATGAGACAAAGCTCACAACCTTAAGACTTTAGAGGAGCTTCCAAATGCCACCTGAAAGGTCCCCCATACTTTCATGGAGAACATTTGGGTCCTCTTCCCACGATACACCTGTGAATAAGGGGGGGAGAAAGGAGGAGTGGGGTCATGAAGTTACACAGTCAGAAAACTCACGGGAAAATTCTCCCCAATTTGCAGGAGAAACCTGTCTGACTAATGTTCTCATTAGTATCGTTGCAAGGTCAAGATATAACATCATGTGCTTTGAACAGGCTTCCACACACCGGCTACCCTGCTCCTAGGAGAAAATCCTCGGAGTCTTCGGAAGGTTGTATTCTGCTTGGCAGTAAGCAGTCCCTCTAATTCTCCATCCTGATAAGTATGGACCATCTTAGACTATAACCCCCATGTAGGGTAGCTGTTTCCACACTAAAGAAACCCCACATTGTGGCATTGGTCAGCTATAATACCGCAGAGAACAAGCTCCTCAAAGTTTCACTGAAGCAAATAATTATCTCCACACACACGCAGAGATAGAATGCACCCATGTGTACAGACACAAAGCTGGTCACATGTTGGTGGGAAGTGCATGTGGGAGGGCAGGTGTGAGCACACACCTAGTCTCTGGCCGCTGTCACTATTCCTATGAATTCGGGGAACAGTATTATCCCTGTCTACCATACCTCTCTCTGCCCACCAAGTAAAGCAAGCCAGTGCCCACAATTCCTAATGTTCCGTTGCTGTTACTGAACTTCTCACCAGCTCTTTCTGTCAGTCCCAGCATGACCTTCCTCTCCTTCGAAACCCCACACAAACACCAGGGTGCCTTCCCTCACCTTTAGCTCACAATGTCCCATATACCTCACAGGGGTTTCCAAGCATTGTCAACACACGTCTTCTGGGTTAGCCTGGGCTGTCCCCACTTCAACACGCACACAAGGTCTGCGTGGTTCTTGCTGCTACTGACGGGGACTCACACACAAGAACATACCTGAAGAGAAGAGAGGCTGAGAAATGTAGACCACTTCAGGAACAAGGACAGCAACCCACCACTGGGGCCACCCTGCTCATACTGGGAATGCAAGATAGTCTTAAGAGAGGGACAAGTCTGCGTGACCAAAACCTTCCAGGAAGAGTCACCCTCAATGTACTTCAAATCTCATCCCATATTTGCTACAAGACTAGTCTCCAAATTTCACGTTCCAAAAATGCTCATGTTGGCGTGTCTATGTGTGACATCTGTCACAGCATTTCTGAGCCTGTCTAGACACATCAGCCCATAAGTCGTAGCTGATTTTTATGTAACCATCAGAATCCCATAGATGAATGTATCTGCTGAGGCACTTGACCTTCACATCCACTGGGTGCAGACACACCATCCCTGTGGTGGTTGACCAGATCTCCTTTCATACTGTTTTCTCAAAGTCCTGGTAAGAAAAATCCTCCTGATTCAACTTTTCTCCCCAAACTCTTATTGCTGTTCCCACTCGTGGATTCTGCCACGTGAACTGTACAAACTGATCAAGTTCCTTTTGCCAAACATCTGGGTTGTAAATGGGACTTTATCTTAGCTCCATCTTAATTGGGGGAAGGATGAATGCTCATACAGTACTAAATATTCCATCTTTGCCTGTCCTTGTTACTCTGCCATGGGGCTTCAACTACCTCGTGGAAATGGGATCCATGAAATGAATAACATCCTTCCTTTTGCATCCCCTTTCCACCCTTCCTTCAATGCCTAGCTCAAGAGGCAGTCAATTCTAGCGTGGAAAGACTTCAGGCTGAGGCTGGATCCTGGCTCCATGCAAGCTACGTGACTTGGAGAAATGAATCCCTTCCCATTTCCTGCCTTGGTGGATGGCTGTCCATGTCCAACTATGGTATCCTTTTTAATTGTAGGGGCTCAATGATTGTTACTGGTATGCATTATTATGAATGTTCCCAAATTTGGAACAGTGCCAGCGTACAACGAGGTGTTTCCAAAGATCTCCTTAGCTCAACAGACGTGCTAATGCCAGGCAGAGAAAGAAGATCCAAAATTCTGAGGAAACAGAACGTTGCATTCGTATTCATCTGTTTCCTTACTGAGCAAAATGCAACCTGACAGTCTTCAAAGGAAAAGGTCATTTTTCCGGCACCACAGGGATCCTCTGACTGTTCTCTCCTCCCTGACCATCTTGTACCATCTCTATTTTGACCCTCTTTACAAGGGACGGACTCGGTGTCGTGACCGGATGGGATCACTAGGGACAGACGGACGCGAATACACCTATCAACACTGATTTGTATGCCAGGGGACCCTCACCTCCGAGAAGTACACTTCAAGTCTCTTTGAAACAGATTCCTTCCCCAGTATTAGGAAAGGAGGTTCTACATACAGATGAGGATGCCGGTCATAGAGAATGGCGCCAGTCACCAAAAACAACGTCCCATGTGCTCTGTTCCCTTCTGGTGCACCTGAGACCGTGTCTCCCTCCCAAACCACCAGAGATGTGCAGCCCAACCAAAGAGAAGGAATCCTACCCAGGGTGTGGTCTTCCGAATGAGGCATGTAAAAATAGCACGGCTCCCATGCTGTTCTCCACGCAGTTCCCATGGCTCAGGACTGTGCCATTCGGTAACTGCATTTAAGCCTAAAGATCGAGTGCGAACCTCCTTCAGATATTTCACTTAGGAAATTAGACAGGCTATCTGGGCATTTAACCACATTGGCAACTCTCATCTCTTTTCATTTGATAATGGTTGTTTTGTGTTTTGTTTTGTTTTGTTTTTAAACGTCATCTATGCTTCTTTATTGAAACAAATATAGTCATTGGCTATGGTGGAGATTATTTTCAACAGAGCTTAACAGGTGCAAGGATGTCCATTAAACCGGAATAACGTGTATCAGATACGTAACATGGAGACTCCTGTTTCCAAGTTCCCAAATTATAGCGTCAGAAACATTCACTGGCTCTGTAGGTGGTGAACAGGTGTTCATCCAGGAAATGATACATTCATTCATAAATAATAACACAAGAATAAAGTGTGTGCTTCACGCCCTCACAATGGTCAACCTCCTTCTAACCCCATCCTGCATTTATATATGTACTTATATGTATAGGTGGGTGCAGAAGTCTTTAGAATTCTTGCATTTTATTGTATTTATTTACTTACTTACTTTAGCAAGAGAGAGGGGGACAGACAGACAGGAAGAGAGATGAGAAGCATCAACTCCTAAGTTGCAGCACCTTAGTTGTTCATTGATTGCTTTCTCGTATGTGCTTTGACCAGGGGGGCTCCAACAAATCCAGGGATCCCTTGCTCAAGCCAGTGACCTTGGGGTCATGTCTATGATCCCACAATCAAGCTAGCGACCCCGTGCTCAATCTGGTGACCTCGAGGTTTCGAATCTGGGTCTTCAGTGCCCTAGGCCGACGTTCTATCCACTGTGCACCACTTGGTCAGGCTGCTCTTCTACTGTCTAAAGAAGATAGTGGACTTTCGGTGTTACATCTTCTTTCCTATGGAACTTTCTGGTGAAATCATCTGGGCCATGAGATTATTCATTGGTCATTTCTAATTACAAATTAAATAGTCATCAATGAAATACTCAGACTATTTAATTCATCGGGGGTATATTTTAGTAATTTATGACTTTTAAGAAATTGGCCTTTTTTTGTCTAGGTTGTTGAATTTATACATGTAAAATTGTTCATATTATTCCCTGATCTATTTTTAATGTAATGATAACTACTGTTCCAGGCCTAACAGTCTCTCTTTTTATTTTTATCAAGGTTTATCAATGTAATTGACTTTTTTATTAAGATCCAACTTTCTATTTAATTGATTTTCTTCACTATTTTGCTTCTAACTTCATTTATTTCCGCCCATCTCTTTATCTGCATAGTTCGAGTTTGTATTTGACCTTCCCTTTCTTGTTGTTTGAGGGCTTAGATTTGAGAGGTCTCCTTTCTCTAATTTAAACATGGAGGGCTATCATTTTGATACAACACTCTTTCCTTTCATTCAGTAATCACTGTGTCATTTTACTTTCTTTTGAAACATCCTCTTTGATTCATGGATTATGTAAATGCTTATTGTTTAGTTTCCAAGTATTTAAAGATTTTCCCATTGTCTTTCTGCATTGATTTTCAGTTTGATTCTATTACAATTTTTAAAAAAACAACGGATGATATGATTTCTAAAAACAATTCTTTTCCATTGATTTGAGAGAGAGAGAGAGGAGGGAGGAGAAAGACAGATGGAGAGAGAGAGAGGAGAGGAGAGAACATTGATTTGTTGTTCCATTTATTCATACATTCACTGATCGATTCCTGTATGGGATCAGCGGTAGAATCCGCAACCTTGGCACATTGCAATGACGCTCCAACTAACTGAGCTACCCAGTCAGGGCTCTTTACACCTTTTAATTATAGTTTTGCTTATTAGCACCTCCAATAATTTTTTTAAAAGAACCCACAAAAACAACAACAACAACAACAACAGTAAACAGCAGGTACATAAACGGAGCTAGAATTCAAATTCAGTCCATTTTGTTGCTGCTCAGGAGCAACCACGGAACAGCTTCATGGAAAGAAGACACGACTTACTAAAGCGAGGTTTTCAACAACTTGCGACTGTTAATTCTCTGTTCACCCCCAGCCTTCAGTGAGCAAGAGAGGAGGAGCAGGGCTTGGATCCCACGTACTACAGAGGGACACCAGCCTTCATCAAAGGCTTTCCACATTGGACGGGACGGTCAGAGGGTGCCGAGGTACCTCTAACCCAGACTGGAAAACTACCTAACAAAATGTGAATGTCGACTTCTTTTTTCTTTTGTCACAAAAAATATAAATGATGCTTTTAAACACTGTTTCATGCTGTCCCCAGTGGAGGGACCGGCTGCCATATCCCTAGCAATTAAACAAGAGGTCAGCTGACCATACAGAGACAAAGGGATCAGGACGAACTCCTATAGAGGATGCACATTAGACTTAAAGACGCTGCCGCTGATTATGAAGAGGAAAGCTTCTACCAGGAGCCATTTTACAGGAAAACGGCTCTGTGAAGTTGTGATAGAATCCATCGGAGTCCGAAAGACCAGTGTAACAGGCTTTAATGAAAGCAAACCTGTCTGTCTGGCTGTCTCGTAAGGGAGAGCAGCAGTAGCTACAGTCTTTAGGACACTTTTTAAGGGTAAGGATAGGGAAGTAAAAAGGGTAGCGGGACATTTGCTGATTGGCTGTCACTATTGCTGGGCGCAGGGGTGCTTTTCACCAATTATGGATGTTGGTGCATTTTCAGTCGTCAGCAGTTTCAACTGTCCATGACTTCATCAGAATTGTGACATCGGACATTCCTTTGTGGTTGGTCACCTGCCGCAAGCCCTGAAATGAAACTCATGCCTACAGGGTTAGAGAAATGAAACCTAAGATTCCTGACTATTTGATATGTTTATATAAAAAAGAAAGAGAATGATTCCCAGAGAGGCTCAAGGGAAAGGGGACAGAGGTCATCATCTTCTGTAACTTCTTCCTGCTGAGTAGGGCGGTGAGGGGTTATGGCCTCTCTAAGGATTACTTTCAGTGAGGGGTAGAGAGGTGCAGTGATGGCTTCCTGCCAGGGAGGGGTATATTTACAGGGGTTCAGATTTTTCTGTTTTACGAAGGCAGGTTTCAGGGTTGGTGTGTAGGGTTAGGTAGATTTCTTCAATTTTCTGATTGGCGAAGGTCTGAATACAGTTCTGTAAGAAATTAGTGAACAGACATAAGAGGCAGGGTCCAAAAGCTAGAATAATAAATAGAAGAGTGAGTGGACCAATGAAAGATAATAGTCAAGACACCCAGTTTGTGCAAAATCACTGATTCCATGACTCGGTATGTTTTTCACAAATTCACTGGGCTCGTTCCTTCAATTTGATTGCTATGTCTCTAGTCTTGACTGATTAAGGTAAAAGCAACACTATTCTCCTAGGAAGACACAAATACCTCCTTTTTCTGCTGTTAAGAGATTAAGTCCTCTGCGATTTTGTAGCATGATGGCGGCTAGAGAATCAATATAATCCTGGAGTTTTACTAGGGTGGAGGCAATTACTTCCAGGGAGTTTTGGAGGTCTTCAGAGAGAGTCGTAATAAAACAGGGCAGTGGCCAGTCCCCCTTCCCCTAGACCTACTCCTGTAGACTCCTAAAGCAACAAGAAGAGAGATTACCTGTACAGCTTGTTTGGTCCGTAGATTGACGGGTAGTATACTAGGAACTGGAAGAGGCTCATGGGGTGGGATTAGGTTGATAATTGGGGTGAGAGACTAGGATACAGGTTTCTGTCCAATTAGTAGGGAGACACATATAGGTGTTGGTCTCACACAAGTAGAAAGCCCTGATTGGGTGAGGCAGGCTGAGAGATGAATAGAGAATAGATGGACAAGTGGTTGGTTTCATCCGTCCAGCTCTGAACTCCAGAAAATCAAGGTGGAGGAAAGTGTAGCCCCAACTAGGGAGGAGACATGGTCAGAGGCCTGCTTTGAGCATTGCAACCATGTGGTAGGGGTAGTGAGCCAGGGATATAGCTGTGTGGTGGGATAGGATTATTTATGTTGTGAAGCTGTAAGAGTAGGGGGTCCAGTGAACGGAACAGGGTTAGAAAATAATTTGTTTGCTTCTGGAGAAACTTGATAGTTGTGCAGAGATTAGAAGGAAGGTGACCCACTGGGACAGTACCTTGAGCAGTAAAACATAAAGGGGCAGCTGAAAGCAAGGGGGTGTTCAGGGTTACTGGTCCCCGAGCAGGGGGAATTTGGGGTTTTAATTTTTCGAGCTGGGAATAATAGGTTTGATAAAGCTTATTTGCTAGCTTGGAGGCTGAAACGGGATAATTCCCTATAAGAGTGTTGGCTCTCTCAAAGAAGGAAGCCCCTTTTTGGGTTTGGTATATGAGGACTGTCCGTAGAAGGTGGGTGTTGTTGTTTGGGATAGGGAGGGCAGAGTAGGCTGAGGAGGACATTGACATACACATCCAGCAATTAACTGCATAGAAAGAATTAGCTTCAATTAAAAGTCTTTGAGTGAGATTAAGAGAGCGTTATATATGTGGCCTCTAGGAGAGAGGAGATGGGGGCGGCATATGTGGCGCCCAGTAAGAGAGAAAGTAGAACTGGTGTTAGGAGATCAAGAACTGGGGGCATGGTGGTTGAGCTTAGGGGTGATTAAGAGGAAGAGAAGAAGAAATTGAAAAGCCGCTGTTTCTTTTGGAGAAACTTCAAGTAGAGAACCTTGTCAGGCCAAGTCTTGTATTTAATTAAAGAGTTTGTTAATTTCACTGGAGTGAGGCCTAAACCAGGAGAAGTCCTCAGAGGCCTGAAGAAGGAAGTAGAAGAATCAGGCAAGGTGGTAATTGGCAGTTGCCTGTTGTGAGTGCCTTCTGGACTGGGCGGTATGGCAGGATATGGCCTCTTGGAGGAACATATGAGATGGACTGGCCTGGTTCTTCTTGGATAGGGGAACATGTGGAGATTTTAAAAGACAGAGGACCTGTGGGGGTGGAGATGTTGGTTTTAGGGGTATTGATGGTATAAGGCTTAATGTGGGAGAGGTGAGTCCATTGTGAGTCTCCTTCCACTTTGATGGTGGTAGAGGTGGACAGGATAACAGTATGGGGCCCTGTCAGGTAGGCTGGAAAGGGGTTTTTTCCCGTGTCCTCCTGTAGACCTGGTCCCCAGGGAGGATTGATAGGTGTGAGTCCATGGTTGCAAAGGGCTGTGGAAGGAGCTTCTCAAGCTGGGAATAGTAGGTTTAGTATAGCTTGTTTGCTCAGTTTGCAGCTAAGGTGTGTTAATCTCCTATGAGAGTGCTGGCTCTCTCCAAGAAGGTGGCCCCTTCATGAATCTTGTATATAAGAGCGGTGTGAAGGAGATGAGTTTTATTAATAGGAATGAGGAGAGCTGAGTAAGCTGAAGATGACATGGACAGACATATCCAGCAGTTGGCTGCATAGGAGGAGTTAGTCTTGATTACTAGATTTTAAATAAGATTAAGAGAGCTTTCTAGATGAGAGGATTCCAAGAGGGAGAGTATAGAGGTAGAGTATACCTTTAAGGGTAAGGAGATAAGAAAGAATAGAGCAAGCTGGAATCTTCATCCTGTCTATTATCAAGGGGGTAATTATAGTTACTCATGGTGCAGGCCGTTCTTCTTCTGGGATTTTAGTCAGACTGACCTTGGAGGGCCCTAAGGGGAGCAGGCTTATCTAGGTGATGATTCAGGTTGACTGAAAGCGTTATCCATAGGCATATGTGGAGATGGAGCTTCTGTATTCTTTAACCTGGAGACATGAAACTAGGGGGCCTTTCCCTGGAGTTTTGCAGCCATGGGGGTGGTGAGGAGAACCTTGGGATTCACTATGCTGGGTGGCAGAGGTAAATTTATAACAGAATTGGGCAAATCTGGCTGGCCGAGAAGCAGTAACAGAGCCGACTCTGAGAACGGGAACTGAAAAGAGAGAAAGACTGAATTTGGAGAGTAGGTTCTGGCCTAAAATAGGCATAGGGCATAGAGGCAGGAGGAGAAAAGAGTGTGCAAGGGAGACACCATGTATTAGACAAGGCAGTCGATCTGTGGCCAATAAGGAGGAAATAAGACCCATCAACACCCATAACAGAGATCTTTAAGGGATGAGCAGGACCCGAATATTTGGGCAAGGTAGAGTAAGTGGCCCCTGTGTCTATAAGAAATGAGATCGGCTTACCTGCTACTTAAATGGCTACCCTAAGCTCTTTGATGGTGATGTGAGATTGGGCTGACAGCCCTGGGCACCTTCAGTTATCAGTGTCAAGTACCAGCAGGCTGGGCAAGGTTATGTCACAGGTGGCTGGGTAGGGCTAGAAGAGACTGAACCCTCCCTTAGAGGAGCGAGGGGGCAGTCAACCTTCCAGTGTCCCTTTTTCCCACAGTGAGGACAAGGTCATGGTGAGAGCTGAGGAGCCGGACAGGTTTTTACCCAATGACCTTCCTTTCCACACTTGAAGCAGGACTCCGGTGTGGAGTTTTACGAGGCCCCTTTGGGAATTGGAGACTTTAAGAGTAGCCGCCAAGAGCTGGTATTTTGCCTGATATTTTTTAGGCTGTCTGCCTTCTCCTGTTTATTATAGACCTTAAAAGCCATGCTCAGGATATCTTGTGAAGGGGTTTGGCTAAGAGAGAAAAATTGGGAATCCAGTGTCTAAAGAAGCCTATTAGACTGAGGAAAGAAATGATTTGATTTGCGGTGCTTGGTGGTTGGAGACTGCGGAGGGTCTGAGTTCGATCTAGGGTGAGACCTCGGGTGGTGGGGGTTAAGGCAATGCCCAGATAGACTATGGACTGAGAGTGAAGTTGAGTCTTAGCAGAGAAGACAGGATATTCCTTTATGGTGAGGAAGTTAAGAAGGGTGGCGGTGTGTCTCCTTGAGACAGGCATGGAGGGGCTGCAGAGGAGTAGATCATCTACATATTGTAAGAGAGTACTAGTCTTGAGACTACATGTAACTAAATCCCAAGCTAGCGTCTGTCCAAACAGGTGCGGGCTGTCTCTGAACTCCTGGGTTAAGACAGTCCATGTAATTTGCTGGGCTGCATTAGTGTCCGGGTCAGTCCAAGTACAGGCAAACAGAAAGTAAGAGTCAGTCAGGGTGTAAAGGAATGAATGGTAAAGAAGACATCCTTGAGGTCTAGGACCATGAAGTGAATGTTGTCTGAGGGAACATGTGACAGTAATGTGTAGGGATTAGGGACTACTGGATGGAGGGGAACTACTGCCTCATTGGTTAGGTGGAAGTCTTGTACGAGGCAATAAGCCCCTGAAGGTTTTAGAACAGGAAGGATGGGAGTATTGCAGGGAGAGTTCGTGGGGATGAGTAAGCCTTGATTTAAGAGGCGGGTAATTATTGGTTTAAGGCTTTAGAAACAGACACAGTTACACATTAAACAAAGACTTCACATATAAATTAAGAAATTTACATGAGTGCACTTTACTTGTTTCAATTAAAATTATATTAGAGATATTTTCTGACAAACAAACAGACAAAACAGGTTACTTACACAGCTCAATAGACAACTCTGCCTTTTAAGCTTCTTGAGATGGCAGGGAGTTGTCAGCATAGAGGGGAGGAAGAGAGGAAGCAGACGGAAGGACAGCGTGAACAGCTGGATGGAAAGAAGGAGAGTCAGAATCTGCAGGAGGAGGAGGAGGTTGAGGTGCTGGTGGTGGCGCCACGTGGTCAGAGGAGTCAAAAAGATCAGAGCTTAGAGGAGAGTTGGAGGAGGACGGGGGAAAAGGGGTTTTTGCTAAAAGTATTTGCTAGGTTGAGCAAGAGGAACAGAGGGAGAGTTGAGATTGGAGAAAGAAGAAAGCCTGTACATAGGAAATTTCTAAGCCTTTTCCTGTCCAGTGGCAAAAATTATTGAGATCTTTGAATGTACTCTAATCTAAAGTAGTTTATATTGGGGCCATGCCATCCGTGAGGCTGAGTTTAATGAGATTTTTTTTTAAGAGGCATCCCAAAGGAGTAGTCTCTGAGGCCTGAGATTGGGAGAAGCCCATGTTAGGCTAAGAGTAAAGAAAGAGAAGAGTGTCCTCAAACTCTTTCAGTTATTCTGAGTAGAGTGTGTGGGGCGTGAGGAAACTGATCATCACTGGAGACCTCAGTTCCAGAGAAGAAGAAAGCAACCAGGCTAGGCGCCTAGACTTTCAAGAAAGTTCATAGAAGCAGGCCGCTTGGAGTAGAAGCCTCCCAAATTGTGAACCTCAGAGAGTAGAGTGATTGAGGGAAGGAGAGGAGCCTACCGGAGATTGGGAAATCTTCAAAAAAATCTCCTACCTCTGGTCCAGCAGGGGTTCAGCACAGGGTCAGATCGCCGGCCCATCAACCTACAATTACACGTCCAAACAGAATCAGGGAGTAAGCCCCAGACGAGCTGCCACTGCACACTGCTTCCCTGGTTGTAAGTTTGGATGGCAAAGAGGGATCATCCAGGCAGTTAGTACCCTGTCTGGGTTTTGGCACCAAATGATACAATTCATCGGAGTCTGAAAGACCAGTGTAACAGGCTTTTTATGAAAGCAAATCAGCTGGGCTGTCTCGTAAGGGAGAGCAGCAGTGGCTACAGTCTTTAGGTTACTCTTTAAGGGTAAGGATAGGGAGGTAAGAAGGGTAGCGGGGCATTTGCTGATTGGCTGTCGCTATTGCTGGGCGCAGGGGTGCTTTTCACCAATTATGGATGTTGGTGCATTTTCAGTCGTCAGCAGTTTCAACTGTCCATGACTTCATCAGAATTGTGACATCAGACATTCCTTTGTGGTTGGTCACCTGCTGCAAGCCCTGAACTGAAACTCGTGCCGGCAGGGTTAAAGAAATGAAACCTAAGTTGGAAACAGACCTTGATGAAAAATGTTTAAATCATGAATGGTAGAAAACCGCCAAAGGTGAGGACAACCTACGAACACCTGGGAGGAGGCAGGCTAGCCAAGCAAAGAGGTGCAAAGTAACATTGTTGAGACTGACTAAAGAAGGTATATTTTTGTTTTTGTTTGTTTGCTTGTTTGTTTTTTTGCTAATAACTTCTTAGGACTCAGAAACAGCTTGAATTATAATAATGTTGCCAACCTTATTTATTTTAGGTGCTGCAATGAAGATCAAATCTAATTTATTTTTCAAGTTCCTTACCTAACAGTGCATACATGGATCTTTCATTTTATTCCTCTAAAGTTATATGTTATAAAATGCAATTTGCATCTAGTAAATAGAACAGCTCTAAACTCCCAACCTCTTTCTAGATCACGGAGGATTCAAGAACCACTAATCTGGAAATGTCTACAATGTATTTTTTTAATAAATGTTTCCCCATATTGGAGCATGCGCATTTTTCATTTTAGCAAATTTGGAAACAAACGTTTTTTTATGATAAATAGAGAACTTAAATAAATACCTGCTCTACAGAATTCATGGGATTCCGTTCTCTCCTTTCCTTAACAAAGCACATTTTACAATCGTATTAATCAAATACTTAAAGTAGGATAATAGAACCTTTGAGATCTCAAATGGCAACTGCGGCAACCGTTTCATTGTGGGAAACTCAAATCGGAAATGCCCAGAAGGTATTGCACAGCTGTCCCAGAGAGAGAGCCACATCCTCCCAGAGAGTACGGATTTCCAACTCTGAGGACACAGCCCCAGAGTAGTAATCACAGAGCAGGCGTCAGATTTCCTCCAGCTCAGGGTGAGCTCTCTCGACTTAGATGGTCATGAGACCAAAGATTGTCAAACAACCACCTCTCCACCATCTATCTCCTCCTCCAGTTCGTTGGTTGACTCTTAAATGTGCCCTGACTCGGAATCTAACTCAAAACCTTGATGTCTTGGGATGACGCTCTAACCAACTGAACAACCCAACCAGGGCTTACCATGTTTTCCTCAACATCTCAGGGTTTTGTTATGATTATTGTTGCTTACATGATTTCCACTGTGATGTAGATAGTTACACCAGAACAGCAACAACAAATCTCCCCAGATAGAAACACTCACGCTGCATGTGGGAACAAACACAAAAAATGGTTTCACAAACGTCTGAGTGATCTGTGAGCCTGTCCTCCGGTTAAGTGACAGTTTTCTATTAATTTTGCAACACAGGCAGATTCCACTTTGCCGCTTGCCGTTTGTTGCCTAAATATTTCGGTCTTGGGCAATGGTCAGTATCTCAGGAAACTGGATGTTGACGAACAGACTCTTGCTTCTCTGTCCGCCTTTGTTCAACACATTTCACTCTGCTTCCCTCCAAAGGATGTCGGAGGAGAAGAGAGGGTTTTTCCTTAATTGCATAAGACACTAAAGACACATGGTAAAACAGGGGGAAATTACTGAGCCAAGCCAACATGTGAGGTATCTGAATGTTGAAGTCAAGATGTTGGGAAAATGAACGGTGAGAGAAACGGGCAGGTCAAGCCCTTATTTCTTGTCAAGTGAAGAGAGGTAAATGTCACTCGAGTAGGTGGTTGAGGAACAAGGAAGGAGTGGGTAATTCAGTTACATTTAGAATACACTGCTTCCTTTTTAAATTTTATTTATTGATTTTTTAAAGAGAGAAAGAGTAAAAGAGAGAGAGAGCGGGAGAGAAATCGATCTGTTGTTCCACTTATGCACTCACTGGTTGATTCTTGTATGTGCCCTGACTGGGGATTGAATCTGCAACCATGGTATACCAGGACAACACTCTAATCAACTGAGCTACCCAGCCAGGGCAGAGTCAGAACTCTGCTAAAAGTTACCATACCCCTAGCCTGACTAGGCAGTGGCGCAGTGAATAGAGTGTTGGAATGGGATGTGGAGCACCCAGGTTCAAAACCCCAAGTTCGCCGGCTTGAGTACAGGGTCATAGACATGACCCCATGGTCACTGGCTTGAGCCCAAAGGTCGCTGGCTTGAAGCCTAAGGTCGTTGGCTTGAGCAAAGGGTCACCGACTCAGAGGGAACCCTTGGTCAAGGCACATATGAGAAAAGAATCAATAAACAACTAAGGTGCTGCAATGAAGAACTGATGCTTCTCATTTCTCTCTCTTCCTATCTATCTGTCCCTATCTGTCCCTCTCTCTGACTTTCTCCATCTCTGTCAAAAAAAAAGAAAAACATTACCATACCCCCTTTTGCTTCTGGGAGAAAGGGGAGTACTTTGAAGATAATATGTGTGGGGCTACCACTGTAGACAATTGGTTTCTTTCAAAATGCTAAATTCAGAAATTAATCATTTCCTCTTTTTTGAGACTATGCTACAAATTCCCATCACCGGATACGACAGTCCATTATAAGCACAATTTCACGTGCAGTGGAAAAATAGGGGCTAAACACTTGGAAAATTATTAATATTCATATTTTCTCTGGTCATGGTTCGCATGCAAGTTTGAGTCACAAAACAGCATTTTGATCTATGGAATCCTAACTATGCAGTTGCCTCATTATGGAAGAATTTCTATATCCTCCTGTTTCCTCTTCCAAAGTAACTATTAAATAATTTTACATCTCTCCATTTGTAACTTCTAACACAGAAAAATCCAAGTCTTCAGCCCTATATCCTCATAGGTTCAAGGGAAGATTCCATGTATAAGAAATTATTTGTGTGATATGAGGAATCAAGAAAGAGGTAGAACATGAAAAAACTGGAATTTTTATTTTCTATAGAGATGCCTCAATATACAAATTCTATCTTTCAGGTGTAAACTTACAATTATCTTCACTAAATGCTGGCTTGTTGTTTCAAACTCGCTGAACACAACTGGACCGACTATTTTTGACTTGGCCCATAACTCTTCCTTTTGGAATGGATCATGAACTCAAACATGATGTTACCGAAATATCACTGAAGATTCAAAAAAAAAAAAATGGCGCCGGAATTCGATTTTGATTGAACGTTTTTCAAAATCTGACTATGGACCATTTGGAACCCAGTAACATGAACTGACACTTGCGGATGGAGTCACTTTTCTTAGGGGATGATGGGAAGGCTACAGTTTGGGTACAACAGAAGCATCGGCACAGCCCACTCAGGTTTTCACTCATCAATGAATCATTCTTGATTCAGACCCCAGGAAGTGAACACTGCTCTGTCTGAGACCTGACAGTTAATCACCCTGGATGCCGATTTTAAATCCCAGCCGGTTGTGCACAAAACACCCAAGGCTCAGCGCAGACAGCACAATTTTTGGAGACCTCCTAAGAGAATGGCTCCCGGGCTTCACACTGGCCACGCTTTGAATAAAGTTACAGGCTTCCCATGAACCACCACTTGGACCACCAATTAAACCACAAGTAGCATCAAGTGACAAGTCATTACGGTCTCTGTAAGACAAGTCAAAGGTCCCCTTATGTTTCTAACTGTAGAATCTCTAAGAAATTACCAGAACAGCAACTCAGCAAGCCCCTTTTAACACACTAGTTAAATAGATGATAGCGTCTGAATGACATGCCCAAGTCTACATAAACCCTTCCCTGGGTCCCTGGCTGGGTAGCACAGTTGGTTGGAGCATTTACCTGATACACCAGGGTTGTACGTTTGGTCACCAGTTGGGGCACATGCAAGAGTCAACCAGTGAATGCATGAATGGGTGGAACAATAAGTCTATGTTTTTCTCTCTCTCTCAAAAAGTCAATCAATAAATAAAAATAAAATTAAAAATCCTTCCATTGGATTTAAGTGTCCTGACAACCAATTCTCCCCACTGCACAGGGAAATCCTGTGAGTTAGACCCTCTCTAACAGCAAAGGGTTATGGAGAAAATTACCTAGATAGATAATGAAAATTCCAGAGTGTTTGCAGTAACAAAATAAAACCCCAGGTTTCGAGGGTAGCTCTCCAATCCCACAGTAAAGATGAGTGTTGGAGTCGCACAGTGGGATGTTCAACAAACCCTGGTGGGGAAGAAAGGGGGTTTATACCTAGATAATATTTCCTAGACAAGACCTTCTCTTTTCAAACCAGCTCTCCATGTTTCAAAATGCCAGAAACAACCAAGCAAACCAACAACACCCCTAAACCTGGCTGTCAATGAACATATTGGAATTCCGTGACATTTTGGGATCTGCTTTGATCACCTGTCCCGTTTCTACCAGCTGTTCACAGTCTCTGCACCAAGAACAGAACCCCCCTCTGCCCAGTGGCATCTACACAGTGGGGCTTGAGCAATATTGCCTCTTATAATATCACTGTGGTTTGAGGAACATTCCAGAAAAAAGCATCTGCCCTGTAGGCTGTTCATTAACGTATATAAGCTCTTCACAGAACTACAGAGAAATGAGCCACAAGGCGAACATGAGAGACGATATACTAGAGGGTTGTTAAATCTATTTATCACTAGACCCTTTCATCCAAAGAGAATCTTCTTCTACAGATAAATATGAATAGCATACATTATATATTTTATATTAAATTAAATTTGATATTATATATTTTATATATATATATATATATGGTATCTGCAATGCTCATTGGACGTGATAAATACGGCAGATGCTAATAAGTACCTGTGGGCTGCGGTACTCAGGCGCCTCTGGTTCCCAGGCCACAGCCTCGAGAAAGGGCTCTCAAAGCTTCCAAGACCACCATTTAGAAACACTGAGGCAGGCCCAACAGTTTCAAAAAGCCATATTTCATTCTCAAAATTAATTTACTACAGTTGGCCCAGAGCCTTTGGCATCCCCCTTTCCATTCTTCAACACACACATTTCTGCCTCGGTATCATTTACTCTTGCAATCCTTACAAGAAAACTCGGAGGCTCAAAACACATAGACACCTCACACACACACACACACACACACACACACACACACACACCTCCATGTGACAGAGATTATTATTACTGTAGAAGAAAAAATCTTTCACCTTGGCCGGGTAGCTCAGTTGTTTGGAGCACTGTCCCAAGACACCAGGATTGTGGGTTCAACCCCCTGTTTGGAGTCAACCAATGAATGCGTGGATAGAATAACAAATTGAGGTTTCTCTCTCTCTCTTTCTAAAATCCATCAATTAAAAAAAGAAAAATACATTTAAAAAAGAAAATTTTTGTGCTTTATAATTGATCTGATTATAACAGAAGCTTAACCTTTATTTCCAGAAAATGTTACCCGTCCCCATCCCCATGTGCAGTGGTAGACAACTGGTCAAAATTGTGTCTTTCCTGCTATGACCATGATCATGAAAAAGAAAAAGAAGCTTTATGGTACGGTCATCTTCTTAGTTCTCTGAACTGTGTTCTACAGAAAACTTCGTGATAGAACCCCCATCCTCCCACCAAAAAAAAAAAATCCCCAAACAAATACTTTTAAAGTATGGAATTCACCCCCTGGATGAAGATTTACAAAATCATTAGCCTATGGAAGCACCTGACAACTCCTGCAGCCAAGAAATGCAGTTTACATCTTGATCACCATTTCCAACATGATTTGAAGACACACTTGGAGTAGGAAACACAAGCGTAAAAGTCTTGTCTTAAGCAACCATTGGTCTAGCCCAGTGGTTCTTAACCTTTTTTTGAGGTACTGAACCCACCAGTTTCATATGCGCATTCACCGAACCCTTCTTTAGTGATAAATAAAATATTTTTTTCCAAATTCAAGGTATATGTTTTTTTACTGGTGCACAAAATGAGCCGTGCATGAACATCACCTTGCTCAAAGAACAAAACCAACAAAGTGCATGAACTCACAACAAATTACGGTATTTATTCTGGCCTCCACAGCAGAGGCTTCTCCGAACCCCTGAGACCGACTCATCGAACCCCTAGGGTACGATAGAACCCAGGTTAAGAACCACTGGTCTAGTTCTTACTGGGCGAAATGACATTCTCACTGGAAGACACCGGTGCCCAGGGCCAAAACAAAGAAAAGAGACTCAGAAAGGAAAACTCATTCAATGGCACAAATACACCTTCAAACCGATGCATTATCTGCAGAGTGATAGCGTCTGAATGACTTGACCTACAATCCTGGTCCCCTTATGCTCACTTATTCCCAACCTTTTTCTAGCATGCCATGGTGTTGGAAAGCCAAAGCACAGAACAGACCAAAGGAGAGACCCCAGCTTTCAGGGCACTGGGCAGTGTCTACTCCTGCAGTAAGTCCAACACGACATGAGGTTTCCTGGGCTATCTAGCTTAGGAACCACTGGTCTAGACCAGCAACGTTCAACCTTTTTTATCTCATGGCACAGATAAACTAATGACTAAAACTTGGTGGCACACCAAAAAATACATTTTTTTTGCCGATCTGACCCCCACAAAATCGGTATAATTTTGGTTCATTCACCCCAGATGGCTATTGTTTTGTTGGCAATCTAAGGGAAAAGAGGTCATACCCCTGACTAAATAGTCAGGTACTGCATGTTTCAAAAATTCTTGCAGTACACCAGGTGGAAATCTCTAGTCTAGTAGACCATAGGAAGGGCACTGTCTTCCATAATTCAGACTTTGTTTGTTTCTCCAACAAGTTCCCAGGAACCCTCACGTGTAAAAGTTACGGTGAATTTTAGGTACTTGGCAAACACCCAAGGAAGAAAATGTCTTCAAGAAAGCAAATCAGAGGCACAGCTTTATTTAACACAAGGGTCACCTGCTACACAAACGCATTTAACCAGGAGTGACCAAGCACATCCCACATGACTGGCACAGACCTCGGTAAGCATTCTTGCCTACTTCACCATGAAAGCCACTTTCAGGTGGTTATTTTAGAGTTCAGCAAGATTGGGGTGGGGGAGGAAAAAGCAATGATATTACAATAAATGACCCAAACTGTTGTTTCTTTTAAGACAATGTTTGGTTTGCATAAACACACACACACACACACACACACACACACACACACACACACACACACACCACGTAATGATGAGTAACCCAGGAAACCTCTTCCTTACTCTCACGAACGTGGCCGATCGTAAAGTCTTACTGAAAAGATCAAATTTTAAAAGACCGGGGATGAAACACTGAACTTAGGACCTAATCGTTCATACCTGTGTATCAAACAGAATTAGGGGCATAGAGCTTTTACACCGGGAGGTTCTGTTGTCCTTTCAAGCTGATTCAGAGTAAAACAAATGGATCACCTGTAATGAACCGCAGCATGTGGCCCTGCAAACACTGTAGGTAAAGGACATCTTTCAGTGCACAACTGAGGCAAAATGTGATGTTGTCAGCCGAACCCTTATCCTCTCTCAGGTCCAAGGCGGAAGCAGAGGTACAAATCTGGGGACTTAAGGAGCTGCCCTGGGCTCTCATATAAATTTCATTCCTATATATTACCTGAAATGTTAGCTCTGTACAAGGATTTTTTGTTCATTGTCTTCATGCTTCCGTGTAATGTTGAAGTTCTATGGGAAAAAAAAACTGCAGAAAGGAATACAGGGGTCGATGCTTACTAGTGGGGTCCTATTTCTTGATGTGGTCTCCTGGTAACTAGGGGACGAAGGAGTCAGCCCTACATGCCCAACCACAGAGACGGAGGCTGGCTCTCAGTCTTAGGCTGATGGCACAGGAGCACAGAGCCAGGAGATGACTCTCTTGGTTCTAGTCTTCTGAAGGTGGCGGCTGGAGAGCCCTCCTAAGAACTGGCATCCACAGCCCAGAAGTACACGGGCTGGGAAGGTAGCGAAGGGCTAGCACTGAGGCCTCCCGTGCCGCTGAGCAGCCAATGAAAAGCGAAGGTGCAGTCCTCATCCTGGTGTCCAGAGAGGATCCTCTGACTTCCCTGCCACCTAGGACAGCAGACACGAACTGGAACCACACATAAAAAGGCACCCGTGACTGGTCTGCCAGGCACTACCCAAACCCACCCTTCACTCTGATCTCCACTTGGAAGTCAGCATGGAAGCCCTCCAGCAAAGGGGGACAGTATGACATGCTTGATGGCTGACGGTATTGGACAATGTGCGGTTGTCCAAATTCTGACCCAGTCGATCCCCCTCAAGTCAAAGCTGTGTCATCACATCGAGCCTCATAAAGGTTCTCCTCAGTCAATAACCAAAATTCTGGGGTAGAAAAGTATCATGCTGCAAAGCTACATGGCTGTTTACCCAGGCACGTATCTGTTTACCTGTTCCTTCATCTGGCTTTCGGGTATTTTCTTGCAACAACTGGCTAACAGGTGCCTAATCAAACAGGGACAGAAATGGAGGAGATGACAAGAAGATGCCCACATCCTAAGCCTCTTCGACGCCGTGATGAGCTTTAAAGGGAAGATGTAAGATTTCATGGGGAAGGAGAATGGGATGGTCTCTTACAGACAATGAAGATCATGCTGAACCTGTGGCACTTTACTTGGAAAAATCAGGAAGGTGTCTATATACAAAACAATCTGGTTGGCACCATCACTGCAAACTGAATTCTGACTTCCGTGTGCAACACACTGTATGATCTGCAAGCCCAGCACAGCCTCCAGCAAGAGGTGGCTCGAAACAGGGCAGAGCTTGCGTGCGCCATCCGTCTTTTAAGAGATGAAGCCACCCCAAGCTGTACAACCTCCCCGAGGGGAAATATAAAAAGCTTTCTCTTTGCACTCTCCCCACGAACTCCTTCTAATATTAAACACAAACCTCCCTTCTAAAGGAGCATATTATGTAAGGTATTAGCCTCATCCATCTCTGAGGTTCATTCTAGGCTTCCTTGTCCATGCTCCCAGTACTGAGACATGCTCATCGTTTATATGTGAAGACGCTCTGCAGTGGAAGTAATGTGCTCAGCCCATTACCTCCAACATGCTGCAACCTGGAATCAGGTGGCAACACACTCCTGTGGTCCCTATCCCTGGCTGGAGCGCCTGTCACACGGGAAGCCGTTTTCCCAACCCCAACTGGGTCAGAGAGGCACGGTTTGCTTTGTGTTGAGTCATCCACCCCACCCCCCCCCAAGCTCAGCTGGTAATAAGAACATTAACACCTTCCCTTTAAAATGCTAGCAAGAATTCACATGCAAACGCTGCAGACCGGCCCCGCTTCTCTCTAGGAGAAACCAGCGGAGGATGGCTTTGCTGACACGTGTTTGTGGGGCTCTATGGGCGTGGGTGTCCTGATCGAGGGTTCCTCTGTAGATGTCACTTAGGAAGCAATTCCGCGGGCACGCCATAGGCATGCATCGGGGAATCCTGGGATGGACAGCTAGACTGAGAAAGGGTAAGTGGCTTGCCTGAGGCTAGATGTTCCCATAGACCTGGAAACGGAGCCCCGAAACTCCCAGTGCCATTAGGGCTCTTTGCTGGACGCTACCTGAACTGCAGGGGTTCCTTCCCCTCCGGTTCCCAGAGAACTTAAGCAAGATCTGCTGGATACTGATGGCCAAGCAACCTCTAGACCAGGGGTACCCAAACTGCGGCCCCTGAGGCTATTTATCCGCCCCCACCGCACTTCCGGAAGGGGCACCTCTTTCATTGGTGGTCAGTGAGAGGAGCATAGGATGCATCCGCACCCATTGAAATACTGGTCAGTTTGTTGATTTATATTTACTTGTTCTTTATTTTAAATATTGTATTTGTTCCCGTTTTGATTTTTTACTTTAAAATAAGATATGTGCAGTATGCATAGGGATTTGTTCATAGTTCTTTTTTATAGTCCGGCCCTCCAACGGTCTGAGGGACAGTGAACTGGCCCCCTGTGTAAAATGTTTGGGGACCCCTGCTCTAGACTCTGAGCCCTGGGGGAAGAGAGTTGATTAACATAAATTTGAACCAAAAATGCCTAACAGCTGAATTCACCAGACCTGTGATTCCAGCTGACTATAGCCAGGATCACTCTTGTCTTCTGACAAGGGTTACAAAGTTATAATGCGCGCGCGTGCGCGCGCGCGCGCGTGTGTGTGCGTGTGTGTACATGAGTACTACTGAACACACTTTTTACAGTAAGGCAGCTGCAAACCTGCTCACTGAGCTGCGCTCCAACTCTGTTCCTCTGCGTCACACTTATTTTCCCCTTTAGTGGATTTTACAAGAAGAAATGGAACGAATGGTAAAGGAATACAATAGACCCAGAATCACAGGTGAATATACATCTCAGAATGACTGAGTATGGCACAATCTGGTCATCTAAGAGAAACTCACAGCAAAAAAATAAAAGAAAAGAATTTATCATGTCAATGCATTAGAAAAATAATCCTGTAGCTACATTTTCATTAAGATGGAGTCTAATTTTAATGGACTAGTTAAGGACAGGAATAACACAGCACAAGTTCACTCACAGAAATTTGTGTTACTATCAGCAGAGTTTGAATCTAGCTGTATAGCCTCAAGACTTGAGCCGATTAAGTAAAAATTATAGTTTCTGCTCCGAATTAATAAATCAAACAATAGCTTATCTTAAAAATTCAAATTTTTTTTTAAAAAAGGAACTCCTGTGACTACTTTAAAATACTGTTTTTGTTTTTTTTTTTTAATGTATTTTTAGAGAGTTAAGAGAACTGCTTTATTCTCTCTCAGGAAAAAACTGTACTTTTAAATGAAAATGTTTGTTGTTTTCTATTTTAAGCACTCCCTTATGTTTTCTATCGTTGCAATTCTTTTTCTCCATTCGTTTGCCTCTCCATCTTCTATTCAACTCATGCACGCTACTCTAGGACCAATGCCAAGCACCAGAATGGTAACACACATGTATAGGAAAATCTTCAGTGGTGCACAATCCTCTCACATATAAAATCTCACTTAAAGAACTGCGTAGACAAAAATCTCCATAATGACTTAACCAGGAATAATTGAACAAGATGATCTGAAATCTTAAAACTAGGGCTGAGAGAAACGAGGCAGGTTCTGTCAAACCAAATGGTCTTTGACGTGGCTGTCCAGTCAACTAAGTAAAACAAGGGTGGGGTCGGAGGAAGAGGGGTGTCACGAAAAACAAAACGGCAGATGATCTCCATTCCCCAAGAAACACGTGACAACACAAAATAATGTGAAATATTAAAATACAGTCCTGAAAGCCATTCTTAGATAATGTCTGCCAAACACCAAAACGTGTGATGATCCCTTCGCGTGGATGCATCCAGTGTTTATTTGTTCACTGTAGGGGGGGGCACTCTCTTGGTGGCATTACTTAGATGTACTACCAGCAGATAAGTTTGTGTTTTATAACTGTTCAAAAAGTGAGAGTATTACTATTAGAATATCCAGTATTATGCTTTATAGTCACCACCCCTGCCCCAAAGCTCCTGGCCAAGCACTTCTTTCTGTGTCCCACCTTTGAGGTACCCATGTTTACACGTGCCTTTTTCAAATGTTTGTGAGTTTTTATTGATTTCACTAAATAAATGTTTCCACAAACGTATCTCACAAAAACCCATGAAGACCATTTTCGCGGAGGACTTCCAGGATCACTGACCATTCATTTTCTTCTATGTTTCTCTCTCCCACCTCTGCTGTCCCTACCTCTCTCTCTAAGTTGACATGTTGACCAAAATAGTCATCTTAAACGATGTCTTCAATCATGTCAATTATTTAAAAAAAAAAGTCAACGGGCTCCTCATTTCCCGAAAATTAGCATCGGCAAACCTTGGCATGTCAGAGAGAGGGCTAGGAGAACAGGGGTCCATCTCAACTTTCAGTTTGGTCTTTCAGATCTTTGTTACCACCTGCAATGGACCTATCCATACCTCACACCTTTGCCATTTTCATCCCTAAGACAGGCCATCCTTCTCTATCCTCGCCAGTCCCACACAATTCTCTTCCCCCACTCACCCAAGTGAAATGTCTTTTAGCAAGCTTTCTATGTCAGAAGTCATCTCAATCAATCTCCTCCCTCTCCCATCCTCTACGCCCCCCCCCAAAAACACACACACATACACACCTTACTCTTTCTCCCTTCTCTCTTTTATATGGTCCTTCCTGCTACTTTGTGTGACAACCGTCGAACACATCTCCTCAACAGCAACAACACTCTTAAAACAAGACCATGTCCAATTGTGTTTCACAACCTGACAGCACTGAGCTGTTGGTGACTAGAAAGGCAATTACACAAGCTCATAAAAAGAACGTGTTTTTATGATGGAATGATAACTCTTACTCTTATGCTCACCTCGTCTCTGTTCTTTCCCTATAAGAGAGAAGAAAAATACCATCCTAGCTCATGTATCACAGCTGTGATCATGAGCAAATATGTTAAGGAAGATCTAGTGTTTCTAGGATGAAATGTGACCCTATCCGGTTGTGGAATGTATTTCGAATGCCAGTCACACCAGATCGACCTTCAAACTCCAACCTTACCAATCTCCAATTTTTGTTTGCAATAAAGTTATGTCTAGAGATCTGCAAAAATTACCATTATGAGAATGCAAACAAAAACAAAAACAACAACAGTATGTTTGTATAGGCCATGCATAATTATTGGCTTTGGGATGTGCACTTAAATGAATGATTATTGAACACAACGGCTTGTGTCTTCCATTTGTCTTTTTAGTCTTGGGACCAGAGAAAACTGAGACACTTCAATTCATAAGCCATCAGTTAGGCAACTAGTGATGAACTTTTCAAAGTTACCAGGTATCCACACGACGCCGGAACAATTAGCTAACTAAGTTTAAAAATTAAGTCAAAGAAAATGTCCACTAGTCTGGGACAACATGGTAGTATGCAGGGTTCACAATAAAGTACCACATCAGGACATATTCTCTCATTTGACATCCAATACAATAATTTTGACATAACAAGCCACTAAAATAGTCAATGAATTTCCATAAAAAGTTGTCTTCCCTCGAAAATGTAAACTCCTCAATTAAGACAACCACAGATAACAGAGCAAATCTTAAATAAGTAACTTGTTTCATACGATCATAAAACCTACCTTTTAGACAATTATTTTTACAATATTACAAAAGCAAACCATACCTAATACTGTTTTAATATCTGTAGTTATATATCTTTGTGTGTCTTCCTGACACTTTTATTATTGTAATAATGCCTTTTATGTAAATGTGCTAAGTGGAAAAGTCACAATTTTTAAAAGTCACACCTTTATAACTTAAAAATAGTTAGATTCAGCATGAAAATAGCTTTGTATGGTCAAAGAGGTCTTCCTCCAAAATCCACAGGAGCATATATTTTTAAATATATCTTGCTAAACACCCCATTGAAATAAGAGTTTTAGTGTACTTGTTAAGGTCCTGTCTTTCTGTAATTTACTGTGATGTGTCTCGAAATACTGTCCACAAAACACCTGATTCAAAACAGTCTGAAGCACTGGTTTTAAATGTAGCAACACCCCATCCCAGGATCCCTCTCGCCTACAGCATGACCATAATGACCACCTGACTGAGAATCTGCCAGCTTGCTTTTAGGACAAGTTTGCCCACGTGACTGATGTACACCAGACCAGAAACCTTATGCACTTCTATCTGAAACCATGCCTCTCTATCATCTCCATATGTGTTCAAAAAGAAAGTTGTCAAATGATTTCTTCATATATACATGGATATATATATATATATATACACATATACACACGTATATATGGACATATGTGTGTATATATAGTTTCCAAACGCTCATTCTTACAATTGCAAAAGCGTCCACTCAACAGAAAATTAAACCTGCTTCCAAATTGCAGGGTATTTCAATTCAATGAACCAATGATAAAGCTCATTTTCCTCCCTATGCCCCGCTGTCCTGAGCATAAGCCTTGACACCCCCTTCGAGGACAGGGACCTGCGCTTTCCACAGGTAATTGGACGACGAAGCCCCGCCAGCGTTAACACCCCTAAGTAACCGGCCCACTAGCCTTCGCCTCCGGTTCTCAGAGCCACCTGGCCGGTCAGCACCTCCGGACATCACCTGGCGGAGCGGGGTTCCAATTTCACCGTCAGCCGGGGAACCCTCGGAAAGGCCACCGAGACCCAGAAACCAGGCACCGAGGCACCCAGGAACACACAGGCCAGAGCCCTCGTCCTCTCCGGCTGCCAGCACCTCTTTCCAAAAGATAACAAAGGAACCTGGAAGACCTCTCTCACCTAGAAGCTGAGCCATCCCCAAAGCTCGCCTGTGCTCCCCGTTTCCCCAGCGCCTGTTGCTAAGGAGGCAGACGGCACTCGGGTAGCCTGGGGACAGGTGACAGAGCGAAGGAGAAGCCGGCAGCCACAGGCGGCGGTGACAGCCGCGCGCTAGGCCAGCCCAAGACCCCTTCCTTCCTTCCGCAGCAGGGCTGCGCGCTCCGCACGGCGGCGGCGATGCCCACCACGTCCCTGCGCGCACCGGGCGGGTGCGAGGAGCCGCGCGCACAGGAGGCCGGCACCCCCCGAGCGCCGCTCCCTCTGCGGCCGGGAAGCTCGGCCCCAACAGAGAAGGCCTCTGGCCCAGTACCGGAGACGCCTCGGGCCCAGACAGCTGGGCAAGGGATCGGGGACAGCCCCGGAGAGGGCGGGCACTCACCATGTTGACTTCGGAAACCATGTCTATACTGGCGATGTCGATGTTCATCCCCACGCAGACTGGGGGACCTGCGGGAAGCGCACGACACGGCGATCAGCCAGGCTCGCGCACCGGGCGCGGGCGGCTCTGAGGATGCGGGGGGCGCTCTGAGGAGGGGGCGCGAGAGAAGTGTCCCCCACCGTCCTCGCCGCCGCAGCAACAGCTCGGTAGAGCGGACCCCGCCTCCCTCCTCCACCCAAGCCGCCCGAGCCGGGGTTCGAGCTTCCCGCAGCGGCCGCGCACGCCCCACTTACCCCCGAAGTCGGGTCTCAGGCGGATGTCGTAGCCTTTCAACAGCTTGTCCACCGTCTCCTTCACAAAGGACATGTTCCCGGGATCGTTCACGCTGGGAAAGGGGGGAGAGGGACGCGGAGAGCCGGGTCAGGCGCCGGCGCCCCGCGTGCACTCCAGCGCGCCCGGCCCGCGCCCTTCCAGGCAACCCGCCGCGACCCTACCTCTGGGCGCAGCACACCACAGCCACCAGCACCGGGGCCGAGAAGAAGCCGAAAAGCCTTCCTCCCGCAAAGCCCCACATCCCTCCGCCGCGCCCCGGCACGGGGGAGGGGGCGCCCCGCCGCCGTCGCGACCCGCAGCCGGGGCTGCTCCTGCTGCTGCCGCCGTCGCTGCCGCCGCGCTGGCCCGGAGCGGAGGAGGGCGGAGGGGGAGGGGCGGCGGAGGAGAGGGGCGGAGCGCCGGGCGCGGGAGGGGTGCGGGGAGGCCGGGCGAGCCCGAGGCGGAGCCGGCTGCCCCACGCAGCGGGCCCTCCCCGCACTCCGGTGGCCGCAGCGCGTGGCCCGGGCCCTCGGCGCTCCCTCCCGCCCCAGGGGCTGCGGAGCGGGACCGGGAGCCCGCCCGGCACGGCGGCAGGAGCCGCGGCTGCGCGGCGCAGGGCAGGGCCGGGAGTCGGCCGCGAAGCCAGCTCCTCCGGTCTCCCTGCGACCAGGCGGACGAGGGAGCCGGACCTGCGGCGACTGAGACGCTGGCAGCAGCGGCGGCGGCGAGGAAACCGAGACCCTCCTTCCCGTCCCCTCCCCCGGGCCTGACCCAGTCACGGCGACCCCTGCCCGGCGGCGGCGGCGCAGCGACAGTCCGCGAGCGGGTGCAGAGCACTGGGCGCCTCTGTACGCCGGACTGAGCGCTGCGGCAGCGGGAACAAGGCTGCAGGGCCCTGGAGAAGCCCCTGCCTCACCTGCGGGGCTCAGAGACGCGGGTCCCCAGGGTCCAGCAGAGCCAGGCGGACAGCAGGAGAGCCGGCAGCCCGGTGCACATGGTGCCTCTCCTCCGACCTAACCTGGGTGGGATCCGCGCTCCCCCACCGTCACGGAGAACTCAACGCCGGAGCGGGGATCCCCGCCCCTGCCCCCACCCACGGGCTTTCCCGCCAGACCCATCAGCCAGCCCCTAGTATGGCGGCCCAATTAATTATTTATGCACTGTAAGACCATTTTAAAAAATCGGTTCCTTAAACTGCTCCTCTCATTCCCACTCCAAACACTCCCTGTGATCCCTGCCCCCCTCTCCCGTGCTTTTATATATATACACACACACTCACACACACATACACACATTTATAGGAATGGTAAAGAGAGGCCCGTTTATGCGCACTTTATTAGGAGGAAGTTCGAGTCTGAACCAAACATAGGGTCCGTGGGCATATAACGTGCCCTTTCTGCCCCAGCCTGGAGCTGTCCGTGGTCCTTAACCAAGGCCAGTGACCTTGTTTTCCCCGGGTCCAGCTTCCATTCTCCGGTGCCCATCAGAAGACCCCTTGCACCTTGGCCAAGAACAGACAGACGGATGTACACCGCAGTCCACCTCAACCTCTGCATCCCCACTGTGTGCCTAAGGGTGTCTTCTCTGTCCTGGCCATGAGTTCTATTTTTCTTTAGTGACTGGTTCTCTGAAAAGTTTCCCTGTGCCTCAGACTTCCACAGGGTGAGGGACATGGTTACATCATCCTGTGTGTGTATGGTCAACCCGACACCACCCACAACTCAGGTTCACTTTATGTCCAGTGGAACTCCTTGAGCCATTCCAGTCCTTCATGAATGGTTAATAATGACTTCTCCGTATTGACTTCTTTTCCTATCATCCAGACTTTATAGAAGTAAATATGTAAATCTAGACCCTTATTCTCAAATTGGCATGGTTTTGTGCATTAATTTTAAATATCCTTGCACTTTAAAAAAAGATCAACAATTTCATTGTTGGAACAGAAAATGTGACCACAGAACTTGAAAGGTTGGTACTGAAGATGGGTGAAGAGATAATATAGATCTCTGATTGTTTTCTAGAAAAGTCTATTTACAACTAGCGTGTATCCTGTTTCGGTTAATGCACAATTGAATTACCAGGAAAATGAGATCTGTAGTATCATACCTTCCCAGCCACACTCACGTTTCTCTCTCTTTCTCCTACTTGGACGTGCCTCTTTGAGGGGATGCTCTACACAAAGTTAACAATGAGAATAAAACTTGCAAAACCACATTACACATATTATTATTATCCAACCATGTCCCTCTTTAGATCTAGGCTTCGACCAGTCTGAGGCTCTTGGCCTTCTATTTTATTCCATTTGCTGCTTCAGTGCACATCTCCATGAAAGGACCGGACAGCTTTAGGTGGCATCAAACCCACACCCCTCGCCCACATGCCCATGGTGCCTGCCCCTCACCGCCCACCTTTGGGCTTCTCTGTATACATTAAGATGCCACAGAACCAGCTTGGTACCCACAGATGTGCAGCATGACCTTGCGGGAGATTAGCCACCCATGGTGTGGACCTCTGATGGATGGGAGATACGGGTCCGTGGATAATGACCCTCCCTTTATGGCCCTTAAACAATGTCCTGAAGTTCAGTAGGGGATCCTGTTTCCTCCTCGCTGTGACCTTTATTCCCTTTCCCCTTCTGTCTCGTTTTCTTTGGTACTACACCTCCTTCGATTTTGCCTCAAATTGTGTTTTCTGGAAGAGCCAGGCTAAGTCATCAACTGACTGGCAAATCAGTAAAGACATGTCACCCAAAGAAACACAGCCTTTTTATAACAGAAAGGCAAAAAGCAAAGAGAAACACCGTGCTAAGTGTAGAGGTGCAATCAGGTGTGTAGGGCTAGGAGGCTCATTGTGGTTGTCACCTCCCAGCTCATACCTACATGAGCCACAGAGGCTGCACCTGAACCTCTTTCCTTCCAGTCTCAGTGCCCTTGCTCGTGGACAGCCGTATGGGGGGATGGGATGAGCACTGAACCCCAAGCACTCTCATCCTTCCATACTCTTGCCAGGATTCCTGACACCAAAAACAAGTCCATACCTCTACTAGACAACGCCCATGTATTAATGAGATCGGCAGGAAATAATTAATTCAACTCTTGCTTTCATTTATTTTCTACTGGAAGAGAAAAAAGAAAATCCCTGGTGGGGAGAGAGGATCGTCCCACAATGGGTAAATGCTAGTTTGTTCACAGTGAAGTGGTTTCAAAAGGGTGAGAATCTTAGGGCCCTCAAAGGAGGAGACAGGTAAAGAGCGCTGTTGCCTGATCACGCTAACCAGCCCGTGGTTTCCCTTCAGACTGAGCCCAGAAGTTTTCCACCAAACTGTTGCGTTTGTCATCACCTTCTACTGAGGGGAATCAAGTTAGCGTTTTCAAGAGCATGAACGTTTCTGACAACATATACTGCTCACAAAAATTAAGGGATATTTCAAAATGAATATCAAGTGATAAAATATCCCCAATTTTTGTGAGCATTATATTTGAAAGCTCTTTTTAAAAACATTACACTCACCTGACCAGGCAGTGGTACAGTGGACAGAACGTTCAACTGGGATGCAAAGGATCCAGGTTTGAAATCCTGAGGTCATTGGCTTGAGCGTGGGATCATAAACATGACCCCATGGATGCTGGCTTGAGCTCAAAGGTCACTGACTTGAAGCCCAAAGATCGCTGGCTTGAGCAAGGGGTCACTCACTCTGCTGTAGCTCCCCAGGTCAAAGCACATATGAGAAAGCAATCAATGAACAACTAAGGTGCTGCAATAAAGAATTGATGCTTCTCATCTCTCTCCCTTCCTGCTTGTCTGTCCCTGTCTGTCCTTCTCTCTGTTTCTGTCACACACACACACACACATACACACTCAATTTGAGATGCAGCACATGAAATAGAATGCTAAATGTGTCATTCAGGGAGTCCTGACAAATGTATACACTGGTGTCCATGTCATCATTCCCAGAATGTCCTCCCAACCCTTTTCCCTATATGCCATTGGAAACAGACAAGCACTGACCAATGAATGCTCTGTCAGTATAGATATATATATATATATATTTTGTCTGTTCTAGCATTGCATATAAATGGAATTATGGAGCATATGTTAGTTTATGTCTGGCTTCTTTCCTTCAGGATGCTGTTTCTGACATTTATGTGCAGTGTTGTTGCAGATTGTTTCTTTTTACTGCTAAGCAGCACTCGGTTGTATAACTCTTCCCACAGTTTGTCCGTTTGTCTGTTGATGGGCCTTTCCAGTTCTGCCCGTTATGAATAAAAACTCATGTACTGGTCCTTGCGTGGACATATGGTTTCATTTCTCTTGAGAGCAGAGAACAGTAATCTCTATGAATCAAACGGTGAGTGCGTGTGAAGCTTTATAGGAAACTGCCGGAATATTTTCAATTTCCAAAACAAACAAACAAAAAATAAATGAAGGATTTTACTTGTCACCAGCATTGTGTATGAATCGCCGACTACTCCATAGCCTCTTCTTCCATTGTCGGGGTGGGATGGGGTGGGGTGTATAATGGTCTTTCTCATTTTGGTTTTAATTTAATTTTTCCTTATGACGGTTAAAGATAGAAGTATATTTCATTTATGTATAGGCCACTCATATCTTCATTTTGAATACGTAATATTTCCCCCGTGTTTTAAATTGCATTATTGGTCTTTTTTATTGGAATGTAAGAATTCTTTCAATATTTTAGATATAGCCCTGGCCAGATAGCTTGGTTAGTTAGAGCATTGCCCCAAATCACAGAGGTTGCTGATTTAATCCCTACTCAGGGCATATACAGGAACATAACAATATTCCTCTCTCTCTCTTCCCCCTTCCTCTCTCTCTAAAATCAATCAATAAAAAATTTTTAAATAAAATAAACAAGTATTCTAGAAATACTCTTCTGTCAGATGTAACACAAATATTTTCTCCCCATCTGTGGCCTTGCTGTTTCATTTCTTTAGTAAGTGACTTCCAAAGAAAGAAAGAAAGAACTTAATTTAGAGGACGTACCATTTCCCAACCTTTGTCTTTGATGGTTTGGACTTTGGGTGTTCGACCTGAGAAGTCTTTCCCCAATCAGCAGTTAAGATGGTTTCTGTGTTTCCTAGTCTTTAAACAGTTAGCATGAATATTTAAATCTGTGATATAGCTCACTTTTTGTCAAGGATGGAAGTATGGTTGAGGTGCGTTACTTCGACACAAATATTTCTTTGTTTTCAGACATTTTTGCACCTATACAGTCCAGACGTAAGAGTTGTGCAGGACCAGGTATGCATCTGGCCTAGTATGTCTGAGCTCAGGCAGTGTGAGGAGGGGCCTGGGGCTTCTGAGCCTCAAGTCAGAGTTCCTGTAAGCTGGAGGCTATTCCATTTCTATTTGTGTACACATTTTGTTTACTTTGTGCTTACTGTACAACGTCACTTAGCTAAATATAAAATTCTGTGGTACTAAGGTGTCAAAAGGGAGCAGAGGTTTGGGACCCAAGATGTCAGAGATGAGACCTACTTGTTATAGTGAACATTCAACACAGCACATCTTGTCTAATGATGTCAACAGCTGGCATTGTCCCTTAGCAGTTTGATGATAGTCGCTCATTGTCTTAAAGTTCCGATTAAGGCTGGTTTCAATTTTATTTTATTTTTTAAAAATTATTGATCTGAGCCTGACCTGTGGTGGCGCAGTGGATAAAGCGTCGACCTGGGAACACTGAGGTCGCCAGTTCAAAACCCTGCACTGGTCTGGTCAAGGCACATATGGGAGTTGATGCTTCCAGCTCCTCCCCCCTTTCTCTCTCTTTCTCTCTCACTCTGTGTCTCCTCTCTAAAATGAATAAAAAAAAAATTATTGATCTGAGAAACGAGAGAAAGAGAGAGAAAGAGGCACCTATTTGTTGTTCCACTTATTCATGCCTTCATTAGTTGATTCTTGCATGTGCCCTGACTGGGGATCAAACCTGCAACCTTGGCTCCTCGGGATGACGCTCTAACCAACTGAGCTACCAAGCTAGGGCAAAACTTTTTAATTTCATTTATTTCTTTTTCTCCTATGCCTTTCCATAGCTTCTCTGATCTTATCCGATTTGGAATTTTCTCAGATTCCTGGCAAGTGTGACGTTCTGCATATTTCCCACGAAGAGTTCTGGGTATGGGTCTCTCTTGTTTATCCTTGTGAATATTCAAACTGAGAAGTCACACACGTAGTGAGTTCTAGAAAATGTCCCACTTAAAATGTTTACCTTCCCGCCCTTCCACCCACCCTCTTCCCTCTGGTATCTCCTTCAGGGTTTCCATTAATAGCATCCTAAAGTTAGGGGAACACCCATATTTTCCTCTCATTTTCTTCTGTGCTCAGTTAGGAATCATCTTCTAGATCTAATCTCCAGTCAATTAATTATTTGAATGTAAAATGTGTTTTATCATTTGCTCTATTCAATAGATAGTCACTGAGTGAACCCGTGAGTTGATAAATTCCTCTAATTATCCATACCAGCCAGTATCTCCTACATGAGGTCCGTAACATGTCCCTGAATGTTAGGTGTTCATCTAGAATCTTCTATCCAGAAGTCCCTTTCCCATGATTTCAAGTTGGACAGCTAACACCCTTGTCTGCCTTCACCTAGTCCACCCATCATTCATCTCTGAATGATCTGTATGCAAGTGATGAACATACACGTCAGGATGCAAAAAAGGCTTGGAATATTGTTTTCTGGGCACCAGTCAAGGCTGGTTTCTTAACTCGCGCATGCGATGCTCTCAGGGACATGACAGCTCTGTGATGTCCACCCACATACACACACACCCTTTTCATTCTTGATGCCCTCTTCAACATATCTCCTAGAGGTTTTAGTGTCCTGCCCACTCGGAGTAAAATGTCGCTTAAGAACTGTACCACACATCCTTGAATTAAACAGAGCCTGTGCTTGTTTTGGCTGGACAGCTCTATTGGTTAGAGCATCATTCCGATACACCAAGTTTGCACGTTTGATCCTCAGTCAGGGCACATACAAGAATCAACCAGTGAATGCATAAGAAAGAGGAATAATAAATCAATGTTTCTCTGTCTATCTGTCTGTCTCTCTCATGCTTGGGAACATAAATACATTTTTGTTATGCAAACAGTAACAGAAATGCATTCTTTTTTTTTTTCAGGGACAGAGAGAGAGTCAGAGAGAGGGATAGATAGGGACAGACAGACAGGAACGGAGAGAGGTGAGAAGCATCAATCATTAGTTTCTCATTGCCATTGTGACACCATAGTTGTTCATTGATTGCTTTCTCACATGTGCCTTGACTGCGGGCCTTCAGCAGACCAAGCAACCCCTTGCTGGAGCCAGCGACCTTGGGTCCAAGCTAACAAGCTTTTTGCTCAAGCCAGATGGGTCCGCTCTCAGGCTGGCGAGCTCGGGGTCTAGAACCGGGGTCTTCCACATCCCAGCCCGATTCTCTATCCACTGCGCCACCACCTGGTCAGGCCAGAAATGCATTCTTTTAAAAGGTAAGTATATTGAAGACCAGCTCCGAGCCAAAATCCTAGGAGTAAATTTTCAGGCCTGACCACAGGCCATGACCTGGCAGGCCTCCTGGGGAAGCTACCCTCCCTTCCTCATCTTGGTGACAGCAGGTCATGACAGCACGTGAGAGAGTCAAAGACCCAAGCCCCGCTAGTCAACCATGTTCCTCTGCATGTCTGCCTTCCTAACCCAGACGCCTCCATCTGGAGTTCTCTTTATTGGAAGCCCTTGGTCAAGGACTTCCAACAGGTGTCTCCTGTTCTCATCTGGAGTGGGTGACCCCAAGAACATTTCTCTCTACTTGGAATGAAGGGTCCATACTTCCCCGTTCTTCCTTTCTGACTTCTGGGTCCACATAACAGCAGGAGCCCATTGCGAAGAAGGGGGCCAGGGTGTTGATCCCTAGGCAAGGACACGATCTCCATACCTGAGCTGACCCACCGGCCCTTACCTGGCTTAGTTCTATGGGGATAGTGAAATGTGGGGAAACTAGAACCGTCCTCCTGTCTAGCCTCTTGCTTATACGAGGGCATTGTGGGTCAAAGTGTGATGGTGACCGCCCCTTGCGCACTTCTTAATCAGCCATCCCAACCACTAGCATCCCAGCTCCTGCCCACGCTGCCTCAGTGCCTGACATAAATCTCATAAAGACAGGATATTACAAACCCAGGGCCTTTTACCAGGAACATGTTAGCTGTCAGGACATTCAACAAGGCATGTCATCTTTCATATCCAATATTATAAGAAGTCTCCATTCTGGCTTCTGGAGGGGGGGAACCTTTGATTCCATTCTGACACTTCCCTTCTGAAGCATTTCAAGAGAAGCAATCGCTCAGTCAAATGGTATAGACGTTGTAAAAAGGGAAAAAAAACCAATTCAAAACAAAAACAGAAAGTGCTCTGTAAATAGGGCCAATTGTTTCGTCCACAGGGTGAAGCAGTTCCCTGCACATGTGCAGAGAATGCCAGGGACTAATGCAGAACACCTGCTCATACAGTCGTCGCATTTTCTAATATGTGAAAAAAGGTAACTCGAAGTTATTTTAAAAAATATTTTTTATTAAGTTATTTTTCAAACATCATGAGATGTTGCCTATTTTTCTGAAGTTATCTAGTCATGGGCACTTTATTATTTTTTTGAAAGAGAAAGAGAGAGAGGAAAGGAGAGAGAGAGAGTGAAAGAGAAAGAGAGAGAATAAAGGGGAGAGAGAGAGTGAAAGAGAAAGAGAAGCATAACTTGTTCCACTTAGTTATGTTGTTTATTGCTTCTCATATGTGCCCTGACCGGGGCTCGAACCAGTGACCTTGGTGCTTGGGGACGACCTCTATCCACTGCACCACCAGCCAGGGCAGTCATGGGTACTTTAAATGCACATGGTTTAGTAAAAGAAACCAGTCTACCTACTCGATGATGATTCCCCTTGTGTGGTATTCTGGTGTATGTTGGCCCTGGCCAGTTGACTCAGTGGTAGAGCGTTGGCCTGGTGTGTGGAAGTCCTGTGTTCAATTCCCGGCTAGGGCACACAGGAGAAGCGCCCGTCTGCTTCTCCACCTTTCCCCCTCTCCTTTCTCTCTCTCTCTTCCCCTCCTGCAGCCAAGGCTCCATTGGAGCAAAGTTGGCCCAGGTGTGAGGATGGCTCCATGGCCTCTGCCTCAGGCTCTAGAATGGCTCTGGTTATAACAGAGAAGCAATGGCTCAGATGGGCAGAGCATTGCCCCCTGGTGGGCTTGCCGGGTGGTTCCCGGTTGGGTGCATGTGGGAGTCTTTCTGTATGCCGCCCTCCACTTCCCACTTTGGAAAAAAGAAATAAATGTATGTTGTTATACATTGGTCAAAACCCATACAATGACAACACCATTATGAACTATAATGTAAACTGTGGGTTTCCGTTCTGTAAAACATGGATCAGCATTATGGTTTCTGCATCCTGGTTCCCAGAAAAGAGACACTTTCACTAATGAAAAAAGTGATAACTTCATTCAACATAAAACTATGGCTCCTGCAGAGTCACTGTGGCCTTTGCGTGCCAGGAAACCGGCTGACGACAAAAAGAGAGCTGGCACCGGGGCACAGGACCTGACCCACATAAAGAGGAAGAATACGGAGAGGAGAATGTTTGCTTTCTGAGATGGCCCCTGGGAGCATTTCTTCTAGCTGCTGTTTGTTTGTCTTTACTGATGGATAACATGATCTTACTTTCAACTGTGCCAGATAATGTGATAGGTGTACGCACTCTAATATGACCACCACAATAAGTCTAGATAAAATCGTCACTGTAGATAGTGACAAAATCTATTTTTTCTCTTGATGAGGATTTTTTTAAGACCTCTCTCAGCAACTTTGAAATACAGTATTACTAATGATAGTCCCCAGGCTTCACGTTGCATCCCTAAGATTTATTTTATTTTATTTTTGACAGAGACACAGAGAGAGTCAGAGAGAAGGACAGGTAGGAACAGACAGGAAGGAAGGAAGAAAGATGAGAAGCATCAATTCTTCCTTGTGGCACTTTAGTTGTTCATTGGTTGCTTTCTCATATGTGCCTTGACTGGGGGGGGGGGCTACAGCAGAGCTAATGACTCCTTGCTCAAGCCAACAATATTAGGCTCAAGCCAGCGATCATGAGATCATTTCTATGATCCCACACTCAAGCCAGCGACCTTGAGCTCAGACTGGTGAGCTTGTGCTTAAGCTGGATGAGCCCATGCTCAAGCCGGCTACCTTGGGGTTTTGAACCTGGGTCCTCCAAATCCCAGTCCTACACTCTATCCACTGTGCCACTGCCTGGTCAGACCCCAAGACTTATTTTATAACTGGAAGCTTGAACCTTTGGACCCCACTCACCTGTTTTACACCTCCCCACACCCTATATCTAGCAACCATCCATTCGTTCTCTGTATCTATGACTTTAATTTTTTTAAAAAAGAAGGAAAAGAATGGTATGTTTATTATTTAGCAATTGAAGAAAAATCCCTGCCCTTTGTATCAACACATATAAACCGTGAGGGGACGACACTGAATCGTTAGACAGACATAGACAAAGATTCCACACATTAGTGAGATCGTACGCTATTGTCTTCCTTTGCCAACATATCGCACTTAGCATAAGGACCTCTGGGTTCACTCATGTGCCACCAATGGCATTTTCCCTTCTTTTTCATGGCTGAATAACATTCCACTAACTGTATCTAGACCACATTTTCTTTAGCCATTCATCCATCCATGGACGGGGCACTTAGGTTGTTTTCATATCTTGGCTATTGTAAGTAATATTGTAACAGATGTGGGCATGCAGGGTTTTATTCACAGTTAATGTTTTTGGTTTCTTTGAATAACTACCCACAAGTGGAACTGCTGGAAAATAGGGTAGTCTTATTTTTCTATTTTTTTAAGAACTTCCATACTGTTTTCTATAGTGGCTGTGCGAAATTACATTCCCATTGACAGTGCACGAAGGCTCCCTTTTTTCCACATTCTCACCAATGCTTGTTATTTCTTTTCTTTTTGAGAGGAGGTGATTCTAACAGGTATGAGGGTTTGATTTGCATTTCTGAGGTGATTAATGTTGTTGAGCACTTTTTCATGTGCCTATAGGCCATTTATGTCTCCTTTAAATATATATCTATATCTATATAGATATAGATAGATAGATAGATAGATAGATAGATAGATAGATAGATAGATAGATAGATTCAGATCTTCCGATCATTTTTTCATCATATTGTTTGTTGGTGGTGATTGTTTTGGCTATTGAGTTGTGTGAGCTCTTAGTATATTATGGATATTAACTCTTGTCAATTTGGGTGTTGACCCTACATGATCTGTAAATAAATATTTCCCATTCAGTGAGTTATCTTGTTACCCTGTTGATGATTTCCTTTGCTGTGCAGAATCATTTTAGTTTGGTGTAGTGCCCTTTTTTTTTCTTTTGGAGTCAGATCCAAAATTATCACCATCAAGACCAATGTCAAGGAACTTACAGCCTGTATTTTCTTCTAAGAGTTTTATGGTTTCAGGTCTTATGCTCAAATTCTTCATCTGTTTTGAGTTCACTTTTGTGGATGGCACAAGGTAGTGGCCCTCTTTTCCCAGCACCATTTATTGAAGATACCATCCTTTCCCCAGTGTGTCTTCTCGGTTTCTAAGTTGCCAATTATTGACCATGGATGTGTGGGTTTTTATGTGTCAGTACCACGCTATTTTGATTACTATGACCTTGAAGTATAGCTTGATATCAGGTAGCTTTCTTCTTCTTTTTCAAGATTTCTTGATTGTTCATGGTGTTTTGTGGTTCCATGCAAATTTTAGGGTTGTTCGTTCTATTTTTATGGAAAATGCCATTGAAATTTTGATAGAAATTTCATTCAATCTATAGATTTCCTGCTTTGGAAAACTTTAATAATATTAACTATTTCAATTCATGAGCTTGGAGTATCATTCCATTTCTTTGTGTCTCCTTCAATTTCTTTCACAAATGTCCTATAGTTTTCCAGGTATAGGGTACAGGTCTTTTTACTTCATTGGTTAAATTTACTCCTGGGTATATTATTATTTATGCTGAAATTATAAAGGGGATTGTTTTCTTAACTTCTCTTTCTGATAGTTCTTTATTCGTATGTAGAAACACAACAGAGTTTCATAAATAAATTCTGTATCCTGCAACTTCATTGAATTTGTTTATTACTTCTAAGAGCTTCTTCTGGAAGTCTTTAAGGTTTTCTATATATAATATTATAATATCATCTGCAAATAGTGACTGTTTTATCCCTTTTTTCCATTTTGAATGTCTTTATTTTATTTTATTTTCTATTTTTCCTATCAGAATCCTTGAAAAACTGGAATTAGACAGTGTGAACTTTATGTAGGAATACAACAGATCTTTGGGGTGCAAAGCATGCTCTGCAGGGTAGCTATTAGACTAGACTTCCTTTGCTCCCCCCAGATGTAGTGTTGGTTGCTCATCGCATTAGTTTGGGACTTGGAGATGTCCGGGCAGTTATGTCCCTCCCCAAGGGACAGGTTGTTTTTTTTCCTAACATCTTTTAATGCAAGTGAACAACCACTCAGCTTCTAGGGGCACAGCCTTTGTTCTATAACTGATATCCCAGGGCACTCAGGGGACCCAAGTGAGCCTACAGGTCTCAACAAAGAATGCTCTATTTGTATTTTCTTTGCCACTCATATCCACCTTATTGAACATCTCATCAGCTTTTCAAGATAGCATTTCTTCACTAAATCGCTGGCAAAAGAACCCTCACCCTGGGAAGGAACTTACTTCTAGGGAACCAAACCTGAGGCAGATGAGAAAAGTCATGCCATTGGTCACCTTTGCTGCAAAGGAGAAGGACAGAGGCCACATGGTGGCAGGACAACCTGAGCTTCGGAGTGACTACTAGTGTTCTCTCTCCCAACTCGATCAGTGGTTACACGGCTGAGTTTACTTGTTGATACTCATGCTGGGTGTTGAAGAGGTATGGTCTGTTTTTGTGCGGGAGCATATAGATTAAAACGTTTTTAAATCTATATACTCTTTCATGGTACGCAGCTGCTTTCAAGACTCGGTTCTGCCTGACCAGGTGGTGGCGCAGTGGATAGAGTGTCGGACTGGAATGCAGAGGACCCAGGCTCGAGACCTGGAGGTCGCCAGCTTGAGCGCGGGCTCATCTGGCTTGAGCAAAAGCTCGCCAGTTTGGACCCAAGGTTGCTGGCTCCAGCAAGGGGTTGCTCAGTCTGCTGAAGACCCATGGTCAAGGCACATGTGAGAAAGCAATCAGTGAACAACTAAGGTGTTGCAATAAAAAACTGATGATTGATGCTTCTCATCTCTCTCCGTTCCTGTCTGTCTGTCCCTGTCTATCCCTCTCTCTGACTCTCTCTCTCTGTCTCTGTAATTAAAAAAAAAAAGACCTGGTTCTAAGAAATTATTGGGATGAGCAAATGAAATGTGTACACAATAACTAATGAACTAAGAGGATGTTTCATAACAAATCCTTACTTCTTCCAGAAATATTGAGCGGCTGTAGTTCAAATTAGAGTTCTTAGAATCTGGATATGATGGGGAAATAGGAAAGAAGGGAGGAAGGAAGTAAAGAAGCTAGGGAGGGAAGAAGAAATGGAGGAAGGAGGAAGGGAATTATTAGTAGGAAGGAAGAAGAAAGGGAGAGAGGATATTAGTATTCCTTTACATAGAATAGCTTTAAAAATGAACAGAGAGGGCCAGAGGAGGAGGAACTTTGGGCTGCTGATTTAGTTGAGAGGTTGGGGGTGGGTGGTTCCTAGAAAAGTTTTCCCTGTGATGTTACCTTGTAGCTGGATTTTTGCAAGATGGACAAGCATTTATCAGATAAATAGCTTCTGTGAAATCTGTGTCTTCAAAAGATTTGTTGCAAAATGTTGTCGGAGCCTGTTCCCTCCCATAAGAGTAGCAGCCACAGAGCATGCTTTCACACACACAAGATTATTAAATAGTGGTTCCCCACCCCTGGAAAGAGAAAAAGCAATCTAAAAAAGCAAAAGCAATTTAAAAGCATGACGATGGAAAAGAGTTTTATATATATATACATATATTTCTTTTTTTCTTACTCTTTGTTAAAAACTCTGTGATCTTGGGCAAGCCTAATCTTTTAATCTTTCTGGGATACCTTTTCAAATATGTAAAATGGTGATCTGAAGTTTGAAGTTTATTCCAGTGAGGCTAAAATACTATTTTTTTTAAGCTCAGATGCACTGAGTTTTAGAATCGAATGTCCCATCAGAATTCAATGAAAATTTTATTTGATTATAGCAAAATTGGGTCAGATAAATCCAGGATATACTGTTTATTATTATTATGATGATGACTATTCTTCCATTTTTATATATACTTTGGGGTGATTTTAGATGTTCAGATACGAACGACATAGAGCAGGAAAAGTCACAAGCACATAGGACGATGACTGTTAACCCTCCTATCACGAGTGAGAAGCAATGCCCTGAATAAATGGACCGAAGGTCTCATGGACTCACCTGGTTTCATAAATGCTGTAGAGTTTCCTGTGTTCTTTGATGGCATTCCTGAAAAAAATAAATAAATAAAAGAAGGATAAAAACTAAGGTTGGGTTCATTGTTGAAATTTGATATCCCTTCCATAACCATGTTCTCAAACTGCACCTATTTGGTGAAACACCGCCACTAGATTTTTTTTGTGAAATTCAAGAAATAATATTTAAAGAAAAACTTTAATTTCTCTTTTCTTTTAATCCTCTGATATTTTATTTTTTTAATGTTTATTGATTTTAGAAAGTGAGAAAGGGTCGGGCGGGGGGAGAGAAAAAGAGAGAGAGAAACAGGAACATAGAGCTGTTCCCATATGTGGCCTGACTAGGGATCAAACTGGCAACCTCTGTGCTTTGGGACAATGCTCTAACCAACCGAGCTATCTGGCCAGGGCAGCCTCTGATATTTTAAAAAGTAATAAATTCAATAAAAGAATGGGGGGGTAATACATATCACATTAGATAAGCTTAAGTTTTGGTTACTGCTCTGATTGTAGCTAGATACTTACCCACTACTTAATTGTAGTGAAGAAGACAATAAAAAAATTTAAAATAAGATCATTTCAAATAGTGAGATGTGCAGTGATAAAAAAATAAAACAAAGTAATTTAATCAGAAGTGCCTTGAGAGGAGCTCTATTAAATGAGATGGCAGAAAAGCTTCTCAGACCTCTGCCAGTCTGTTCTTCGTATCTAGGAGTCCGCTTCTATTTTGTTTGTTACTTTATTTTGTTTATTAAAAGTCCACATATCAGCAAAATCATATAGTATTTGTCTTTTTCTTTCGTTCTTTTTTTTTTATTAAGGGAAAAGCGGGAAGGCAGAAAGACAGACTTCTGCATGTGCCCTGACCTGGATCCACTAAGCAAGCCCTCTACAGGGCAATGCTCTGCCCATCTGAGCCCGCTGCTCCATTGCTCAGCAACTGAGCTATTTTAGCACCTGAGGTGGAGGCCATGTAACCATCCTCAGCACCTGAGCCATCTTGCTCCAACTGTTTGAGCCATGGCTGTAGGAGGGGGAGAGAGAGAGAGAGATAAAGAAAGAGAGAAAGGGGAAGGAGATGTGTGGAGAAGCAGATGGTTGCTTCTCCTGTGTGCCCTGACCAGGAATTGAACCCGGAACATCCACACACCAGGACGACGCTCTACCACTGATCCAACCGGCCAGGGCGGTATTGCTATTTTTCTGAGTAAAAAGGGTGAAAGGATTAAGCAAAGAAAAAATACAAACACAAATAAAACCAGATAGAAGGTGACAGAGGACAATTTGACTTTGGGTGGTGGGTATGCAACATAATTGAATGATAAGATAACCTGGAGATGTTTTCTTTGAACATATGTACCCTGATTTATTAATGTCACCTCATTAAAATTAATTTTAAAAATATTGTTATATACCTGAAAAAAAAAACGTACAGACACAGACAACAATGTGGGGATTGCAGGAAGGGATAAAGGGTGGGGAGGGGGAGGAGGGTGGAGGTTTGAATGAATGGTGATGGAGCGAGACTTGACTTGGGGTGGTGAGCGCACCATGAAAAATACAGACTATGTATTGTAGAACTGTGCACCTGACACCTGTATAATTGTATTCACCAGTGTTACCCCAATAAAGTCAATAAAAAATCTAATAGTAAAATTAAAAAGAAAAGCTTCTCCGGGCAAATAAATGTTACTGAGCGCCAGATACAAAGGGTGACGGAGCTCGTGACTGCCCCATGTCATTAGCTATTGAGGGACAAATTGAAACTACATGATTACGCTGCACACCTACCAGAATAAAGTAAAAAAATTTAAAAATCCAACACTAAAAGCTGGTAAGTTGGCAGAGAAATTTGATCACTGACACATCACTAATGAAAACGTAATACAACCTGGTCATGCTAGAAAAATGTTTGGAAGTTTCTGAAAAAAAAGTAAAGTCTACGCATGCAAGTACCATATAACCCAGCATTTGTACTCCTGGAATAAAGACTGACGTTCACACGGGGGTCTGCGAACACATGTTTATAGCAGCTTTGCTCACCAGGGGGCCAAAACAGAAGGGTGCAAATCCCCTTGAAATTAGTTCATTCGCGCCGCGGAGGACTGGTCAGACAGGTGGTGAGGGCAACATGTTGCTCCATGCCAGTGAGGAAGATTCTGGAGAAATACTCTGGCTGAAAAGAGTTCATCCCAAAGGATGTCATAATTGGATTATTTCATTCGTACTCCATTGTTGAAGTAACAAAGTTGCAGACATGAAAAACAATTTGGTGGTTGCCAGAGTTTAAGGCTAGGTAGGAATGGCACATTGGGCAACATTAGGGACCCCTGTGTGGTGAGGCAAATGCTGTGTCTTCCCTATGTCACCATCACTGTCCTGGTTATGATATTCTCGTACAGTTTTTCAAGATATGACCTTTGAGGGCAATTGCTTGAGGACCCTGTGAGATCTCTGTGTATGACATCCACACATGAAATCTTAAAATGACCTCAAATACAGTAACATGTTTACTTTAAAAAGTTCATTCCTGCCTGATTAGGTGGTGGCGCAGTGGATAGAGCATTGGACTGGGATGTGGAGGACCCAGGTTCAAGACCCCGAGGTCGCCAGCTTGAGCAAGGACTCCTCTGGTTTGAGCAAAAAGCTCGTCAGCTTGGACCCAAGGTCACTGGCTCCAGCTAGGGGTGGCTCGGTCTGCTGAAGGCCTGCGGTCAAGGCACATATGAGAAAGCAATCAATGAACAACTAAGGTGTCACAACGAAAAACTGATGATTGATGCTTCTCATCTCTCTCCATTCCTTTCTGTCCCTATCTATCCCTCTCTCTGACTCTCTCTCTCTCTGTCTCTGTAAAAAAAAATTCATTGTTTTAAAAAATTAAACAATGAATTGAGAGTTTTGAAGTGGGAAATGACCTTTTGAGAGCAGAAGCAATAGAAGTTACAAAAGGAATGGGTAAGGAACGCGTCACAAAGTGTTAAAAGCTGAATAGGGGCAAAAACGGTCTAAGCAAATTGGGACACAACTTGGAAGTAAAATGATAAGATATTGTTTTCATAAACCGATTTTCACAATTTAATCAATGTTTCCAGGTGTTCTGTAATCCAAGCATGCTAATGCGTTCTGGTGATAAACACTATTACTTTTCATGTGTCCGCTGGAGTCTCAAGAAAATTCATGCACTTTAAAGGCAGTGATTACAACTGTGGAATCCTTTCCTTATAAAATCATCTGAGCTAATTTCTGATTATAAAGATGGCCATTTGCCAATTGTTATTGATTTAAATGCTGTGGTAAAATATCGAAAACAGCCAAGTGTCAAACAGTGCAGAAATTGTTGGATAAAACATGGTAACAGCTTTAGAAATATTAACCAGTCATAATACCTAGTTGAATAATCTTTAATGACATAAAAAATGATCATGATAAAATCATCGGTGACATCATAATACGAAACCTTGCAGATGTATCCTCAGTCGATATATCAAAACTTAATGTATAACCCCGAGTGTTAGAATAATGAGTTAATATTTTTAGTCCTCAGCAGTTTCCAAAGGCATATACCATTTCAGAATAATGAAGTGACTATAAATTATAAATAAGCTGGGGGGGAATGGAATTTATTACAAGGAAACGTCTTCCAGAAAAGTATAAGAGTCTCCTGCCTTTTTTAATTTAACAAAATGGAAATTTTGACACTTCAAACAATTAAGAGGTTATTTGTTGTAGAGCAACTGTACCCCAAAAAAGTGGGTGTGGTCTAAGACAAGCAGTTGGGTGGTCACGTGGCTCTTAGTCTTCCTCAGGACCTGTGGTGTCTCTAACCAAGTCAGATGATTGACAGTGATTAGAAAAAGCCTGGCTGTGGGTACATAATTGAACTTTTATTATTATTATTATTTTATTATTTATTATTTTAGAAAGAGGAAGGGGGAGACAGAGAGAAAGAGAGAGAGAAACATCAATTTGTTGTTCCTCTTATTCATGCATTCATCGGTTGATTCTTGTATGCGCCCTGACCAGGGATCAAACCTGCAACCAACTGAGCAACCCAGCCAGGGCCAGAACTGGTCTTTCATAACAACTGCTGATTCTTTGCCCAGCTTGTTTTACATATTTGCCCAAGGCCCTGAAACTTTCTTAATCTTTCAGTGATGACAATCCCTTCTCTCCACCTCTCCCTCTCTCCCTCTCTCTTTCTTTCCTTAAAAAAAAATATTCCTTCGTTCTTCTTTTCTTCCTTCCTCCTTCCTCCCTTACTTCCTCCCTTCCTCCTTTTCTTCCTTTCTTCTTTCCTCCCTCCCTCCCTCCCTCCCCCCTCCCTCCCCCCTCCCTCCCCCCTCCCTCCCTCCCTCCCTCCCTTCCTTCCTTCCTTCCTTCCTTCCTTCCTTCCTTCCTTCCTTCCTTCTTTCCTTCCTTCCTTTTTTTTGGTGATATTTTCTCTCCAAGTTATTTTCCAGAGTCAAAATCAATGGCCTGTTATTTCGTTTTGTTCCTTAGATTCCACCTACAAGTTAGATCATAGGGTGCTTGCCTTTCTCTGCCTACCTTATCTCACTTAGCATAATAATCTCTGGGTCCAGACCATCCACACTGTTGCAAAAGGTAAGATTTCCTTTCTTTTTTGTGACTGAGTAGTATTCCATTGTATAAATGAACCACAGTTGGTCTTTTTATCCACTCATTTACTGATAGGCACTTGGGCTGCTTCCAGATCTTAGTTATGGTGAACATGGGTGTGTGTATATATATATATTCCCCATAAAGAGCAGGCTGACAGCGGTGGCGAGGTTAGGGGCCTGGGTGAGGGAGGAGGAGGGGTAAATACACTATACAGTGCATAGAGATGTGTTGTAGAATTGGACACCTGAAACCTGTGTAATTCTGTTACCCCATGCCACCCCATTAAATTTAAAATAAATATATAAACAAATAAATAAATAAACTGCTCTCTTTCTTAGAAATGTCCCCTCTTCTCCCGCGCAGACTTGGCCTTTCTGTTTCCGTAACAACTGAGAGAGACCCTGCATCTTCTGTCTGGGGAAAGTGTGGATAAACCTGCATTGACTACAAGGGAACAGTGAGATGACCATGCTGTGCACGGAGCGACTTGATCATTTATGAGATTTGCACCTTGGGCCGGCTCCGGGAAGCCCTGAGATGCTTCTGAGCCTGAGTTCGCCTCCTCCCAACACGTTTTCTCTGTGTTGCCAGGGTGAATGTCTTCAGGTTGACACATGTCCATCCCTGACCAACAACACTGACTGGGACCTCCTTCTTCCTTCTGCTTGATCTGTGCGTACCAGTTTCATTTCAACTCCTTGTTATCTTTCCCCTGAACTTGATTCTTCCTAACACAACAGTGCCCACTGTTCCCCGAGCATACCTTGCTCTGGGTACAGGGCTCTTGGCTCAGTGCACCCTTGTTTCAGCTGTTGCCAAGCTCCGGGCCACCCTAGTTTCTGTGCGGGAGCCACCTTCCCCCACACCCACCCACACAGACACTGTTTCCTTCTTCCTTTCTCCTTTCCATTCTGAACTAGGACAGACTAGGTGGTCTTGGTCGACTGGTCAACCTATTGCTTGACTTCTCCACGTTCAGCTATTTTAGGCTTCGATGCTAGAAATTCAATTCTTATCAAAGCCTGGTCTGACGCCGGGGTGCCCTCTACTGCTGTCCAGAGCTGTAATTACCCTTCTCCACGTCACTCAAGAAAAAGAAAAACACTGATGGAACGAACCCATGGGAATTCACACAGTAGGTTGGTATTTCTCAGGAGAAACATTGACTGTCCTATTAGAACACAATTACTGAAAAGGCAATGAATGTTTTCTAAACTGTGAGTTTCTATAAAGTCGTATTGTCTCTCTGACCCCTCTGGTCCATCTGACCGGGGACTCGGTTATAACTTTATAAAAAGTAAAAGGAGAGACTGGGTCACGATCTAATCGCAGGGAGAAGGGAAGCATTTAAACCATCATGCTGCTCAAATACCTTTTTTTAAAAATCAGATTGTACTTATGATAATTTCCAAATGTTCAATAACAGGCATGAAAATGAAACAGAGAGACAATTTACCAAGAAACCATGGACGTTTTCAAAATAATTCATCAAAAAAACATAAATTCACTTCCAGTTGATGTGCTGCTCACTGCTGGTCAATAATACCTTCATCTGGTATTAGCGTTAAGAACAAATGCCCATAACTCGGTAATCTGAAAGCAACCCTTGGTTTATCGACTTTCCTCCCCCTCTCCCGATTTTTATTTTGCACAAATGACAGGATGGCCTTGACCGTAGGTAAGGTTTGAAGTCACTATGTGGCTGAGCTCGACACGGTGTGATTTCCTTGGGCTGTTCAACACTGAGAGAGAGCAGTTTCCTCTGGAGTCACTCAACTCGGAATTCTAACACCCAACAGGTTGCTTCTACAAGGCACAGGAAGTTGAGGCTGGTGGTTTTTAACGAGCTGAGCTGTCAGGGTAATTCTATCTTTAGGGATCCACCGTTTGCGACGTGAGAAAAATGAAGGCGGGCACGTGTTTGAAGTTTCCATTTGAGAGTCAGTGTGCCTTTCAGAATAGCCTCCTCTCAAGTGAAATAAGCCATTTGAGGAATCGAATGAACAATGTGAACTGAGGAATGAAATTGAGACAGAGGAGGGATCAAAGGGACTGGAGGAAAAGAGGACAGAGGGAAAGGGGATGATAGGAGGGGAAAAAGCTGAAGGGAAGGGAGAAGGGTGCTATGGGGATGGGGCAAGGGAGATATTGAGGGGAATATGGGGGAGGAGGGATACATTCAGGGTGACACTAGAATCTATGTAAACACAATAAATTAAAATCAATAATAATAATAAAAAGGAATAGCCTCCTCTCTAATTTAGATCTTATGCACTAGACCAGGGGTCAGAAACCTTTTTGGCTGAGAGAGCCATGAACGCCACATATTTTAAAATTTAATTCCGTGAGAGCCATACATTATGTTTAACACTAAATACAAACAAACATGTGCATTTAATGTAAGACCAACACTTTTAAAGTACAATAAGTCTCTGAATTCTTTTTAATAACATTGTTATGCTGTTGCTAACCAATGATGAATAAAGTACTTCTTACCATTAATGTGACTTCTGGTGCTGCATGGTTTTTCTCATGGCTTTATAGTCTGGTTGATATGTGGTGAGGTAAGCTTCATGCAGGTGTTGAGACTTCCATCCGTTAAACATGATCTTACATTGGTCTTAATGTTCTTTAGATGTGAGAAAGACTGCTCACATGCATACATAGAGCCAAACATTGTCAGTACAGCAATACTCACATGCTGCAGTGTGTGGTATTTGACGGGAAACGCGTTCCAAGTTTTGACAATCAGCTGGTCAGCAGGTTGAAGTTTTTTCATTTCTCCCAACTTGTGTTTGCTCGCCAACTCTGCTTGCTGTTGTGCAAGTCCTTCCAAATCTTCATTCAGTGACTTGAACTTATTCACCCACATGTCTGAGGCCTTCAGGTCAGCAGTTTGTAGCTCAAAATCTCTGATGGAGACACTGGGGATGTAACTCAGGTCAGCGCTGTCCACTGCACACTCATGTGGATGGGTGATGAACTTAAAAAGACAAGTGTGCTCATGAAATTCTCCAAAGTGCACTTTGAATAACTGCAGGAGATTAGATGTGAAACCCGCTAGTTACTGGAGATCAAGATGTTGAGCAGGGTCACTTGCTGTATATGCATCTTTAAACTCTCCCAGCTTTTCAAAGTATAGTAAACAACCTGTTTCAATGTCAGCAATGAAGAGTTCCAGCTTGTTTTCAAATGCAAACTCAGCTTGTTGAAGGGATAAGACTGTACTTCCAACGCCTTGCATTTTCACATTGAGCTGGTTCAGATGCTCAGTCATGTCCACGAGATAGTAGAACTTCAGGAGCCACTCAGTGTTAGCTAACTCAGGATGCTCGACCGTTTTTCATTTTAAGAAAAGTCCAGATTTTGCTCAGACAAGCAGTGAAATGGCTGAGCAACTTCCCTCTTGACAACCAACGCACATTGCTATGCAGAAGCAGAGCAGGATAATTATTTCCAACTTCATCCAACAGTGTTTTAAGCTGGCGATCATTTAAAGCTCGGGAAACAATAAAGTTGACAACCTGAATGACCAGTGACATCACCTCACCAAGCTGCTTGCCACACATCTGAGCACAAAGCGCCTCCTGATGTAGGATGCAGTGAAAACTCAGGATAGATCTTTTTTCATGTTCATGACGAAGTGTTACGAATCCTCTGTTTATCCCCACCATGCACGGAGCACCATCAGTACACACCAAAATAAGTTTATCTCTCGGTAAATTTTTTTTCTTTAGCAAACTCAATGAAAGACTGGAACAGATCCTCCCCTCTTGTTGTTTCTTTCATAGGCAAAACAGCAAGACTTTCCTCACCTAGTGTGTCACCGACAGCATACGTTGCAATCACGCTGAACTGGAATAAATGCCTTATGTCTGTTGACTCATCCAAAGCGAGAGAAAAGAATGGTGCTGCATTTATGTCCTTCACTTGTGTTGACTCAATTTGATTTGCCATCACGATGGTACGATTGTGAACAGTTCTTGCCGACAGAGGCATGTCTTTTATTCGTTTGATTATCTTGTCTTTACCTGAAAAGTTGTCAAAAAAGTTCATTGGCAACATCCAGCATGAATGTTTTCGCATACTGCCCATCTGTGAACGGCTTTCCGTTTCTCACAATTGCTAAAGCACCAGCAAAGCTAACCGAATTCTAGTCACCTTGTTGGGTCCAAACACAGAGTTGCTTCTGACTAGCTTGCACTCTACACAGTAGCTCTTGACATGCTTTCTTCTTGCTGTCCCCCGCTGGATATTTTGATGCAAATGTGGTATGGCATGTGTCAAAGTGCCGCCTTATGTTTGACCGTTTCATTGATGCAATTTTATCATTGCATATTAGACACACTGCAGAACCTGCTCTCTCCACAAAGGCGAATTCCTCTGTCCATTCCTGCTGAAAAGTACGATACTCCTCATCTTTTTTCTTTCTTTCTTTTTTTTTTACAGAGACATAGAGTCAGAGAGAGGGATAGATAGGGACAGACAGACAGGAATGGAGAGAGGTGAGAAGCATCAATCATTAGTTTTTTGTTGCCATCGCAACACCTTAGTTGTTCATTGATTGCTTTCTCATATGGGCCTTGACCGTGGGCCTTCAGCAGACCAAGCGACCCCTTGCTGGAGCCAGCGACCTTGGGTCCAAGCTGACGAGCTTTTGCTCAAGCCAGATGGGCCTGCACTCAAGCTGGCGACCTCAGGATCTCGAACCTGGGTCTTGCGCATCCCAGTCCAACGCTCTATCCACTGCGCCACCGCTTGCTCAGGCATCTTTTTCTTCTTTTAGCCATCTTCTTCATCAAAAGGGTTTCTGCAATTAGCTAGCTGACTACTTGATTAAAAGGAGAGAAGTTTGCTTCCTGACCTCATAAGGACCAGTGTACCTTACGCATTATCCAATAAAAATTTGGTGCTGTCCCAAAGGACAGCTGTGATTGGCTCCAGCCACCCGCAACCATGAACATGAGTGGTAGGAAATGAATGAATTGTAATACATGAGAATGTTTTATATTTTTAACATTATTTTTCTATTAAAGATTTTTCTGCGAGCCAGATGCAGCCATCAAAAGAGCCACATCTGGCTCACGAGCCATAGGTTCCCGACCCCTGTACCAGACTATACATTCCATTTCTAACACCGGGTAACCACCAGACTCAGAGGGACAGAATGCTGTGGCCCAGTGTTATTTTCAGAGCGACATCCCTGTACCTTGGCAATATTGAGAAATTGTGTCCCATCTCGGGAAGGTTGTCACAATTTTTCCATGCGCAAAAGCCCCAGCAGGTAGCCGACATGTGTGATGCATGGCGTGGGACACAACTGAAGACCAGAGTGGCTCCCACACTGTCGATCCTTTCTAAAGGAGAGTTAAAACTGTACCTTTTCTTACAATGGTTTCTGTGAACAAGGCGGTTCACCGAAGATGGAGGATAATATCTAGTATAAATCTTGACCGTTCCCCACTCCACCCCCCCCCCGTCCTGGGCTTACTTTCCATTCATCTTGTGCCCGACTACTAGAAGGGGATCCTGTTTCAGTGCTGTGCTCACCTTTCAGGACCTGCACCCCTGAGCCAGACAGACACCCCCCCACAAGATACAATCCTGCATGTACATGGGCCCCAGGGGCAGGCGGGCTCTCTGGTCTGCAGGTCTGCCCCCAACCCACCCCACTTGCTATGAACACATGGCTTCTTATCAAGAAATGTACATTTAGAAAACCTCTAAAGGTCTATGGCAATTAGGTAAGGGTTGAGTTCTAATATTATCCAGTTAGACGCTGGATTTCCCTCCCATTGCGATAAATTATAGATAAGACAGAGCCCGGACCACTGGTGTCTCTCTAAAGAGAAGACGAGACGTGGATGGAGGGGTGCGTGTTGAGGATGGAGGGTGGATCAGGCCAAGTTAGGGAGGGACTGGCCTTGGCCCAAGCAGAGGGAAGCCATTGGCTGCTACTGCTGACCCCCCCTTCCCATCTCAGTTCTTAAAAGGGGGACCAGTTGTTATTAAAGGGGAAACCAATATACTCCTGAAGTCCCTTAAACAATGTCTACAGGGAGGACCCCACTTTGGGGAGCCAGGGATCCCAGTTCCACACCAGCCCATTCCCCTCCAGGGTCCCAGAGCCAAGAAAACAAGTCCCCCCAACTTCTGGCTGTGAAAACCAGTGGAGATGGTTACGCAGACTCAACTCTGAGCTCCAGTGCTGGGCAGCTGTTCAGAAGGCACTAAGGACATATGGGGAGGAACTGAATCAGCTGGCTTCAGGATGAAGCTGGGGGAGCAGCTTTCTCTACCATCTTGTTCCTTTGCTGAGCCTCCCTCTACACCAAGTGCAGGGGGCAGGCAGGGGATTTGTGCCAGAGTGTCTCTCTAGCTCCCCTCCTTGGTGATGCCCTGAGATCCCACCAACTTCTGGGCCCACCCAGCCACGTCCAGTGCCTTTTCACTACTGACGGCCTGTCAAGGTTCATACCAGGAACTTCCCTAAGTTCTCTCAAAGGTTCACAAACCCCAAACAAGCAACATCTGGCCTCAGAGAGCCCCGTGCCTCTTGCTAGGTGACCCAGGTCTGGCACGAGTGGCAACTAGCCTCAGTTCACAGCTTGGCCTCTCCTAGGTAACTCCAAGCCCAGCACGGATGACAACCATCTGCAGGTCACTTTACTAGGTGGCCCCAGGCCAGGAATAGGGAGCAGCTGATTTGTGTCTGCATGAAAACCCCTGCCAGGAGGCCCCACAGCCAACACCCCCAGTGACCACACCAGAGCCCGACCTGACCACCTCCACCAATGACATATTTAAAGGGCAGACTTGCCAGGCACCAGAGCCTCTCTGAAGTGAGTCTTGCTCTATGGGGTCACCCTCCAACAACTCCTCCCCTGTAGTCAAGACCGGTCCTGACAGCCAATCGGCCTGAGGGTCAATCCCTGTCATCGCTGTGCCAACAGCGATCAAGGCTCAGCCACAACAGGAGGGCACACATAACCCACACAAGCGGCACCTCTGATGCACCCAGCTCAGGTGACCAGGGAAAGTGCACCACTGGGCCCCACGGGACACCTACTGCTAAGACTCTACCAAATGCATAGAAACAGACAAAAGGAGGCTGCCAAAATGAGGAGACAGGGAAATGTGTTCTCAAAGAGAGAACCAAACCAAACTCCAGAAAAAGAACGAAACGGCATGGAGATATATTTTATCAGATGCAGAGCTCGAAACACTGGTTACAAGAATGCTCAGTAAAGAAGAGATCTATTTTGCAGGCCAGAAGGGACCTAGTTCCAAATATTTGGTGATGGAAAGCAAAGACTTACAACCAAGATTACCTTACCCAACAAGGTTATTATTTAGAATTGAAGGGTAGAGAAAGAGTTTCCCAGATAAGAAAAAAGCTATTACAAGAAATGTTAAAGATCTTTGAAGAAGAAGAAGAAAAAGAAGAAAAGTAAATGGGTAATAAAACAACAATAATGACATACCTATCCATAATCACTTTAAATGTAAATGGATCAAATGCTCCAATCAAAAGATGGGGTGGGTGAATGAATTAAAAAACAAAAAACAAGCAAAAGAAAACAACAGCCAGACACATGAAACCCACTTCAGATTGAAAGACACACTGGCTCAAAGTAAAGGGATGAAAAAAGATATTTCATGCAAATGGAAATAGAAGAAGAGGGGGAAAAAAGCTAGGGTAGCAATACTTATACCAGACAAAAGAGACTTTCAAACAAAGGCTATCACAGGAGCCAAAGAAGGACCCAACAATTGTAGCTCCGGTTTACAACACATTTATTCATTAATTTAAAAGGACACATATGCACCCTTGCGTTCACTGCAGCGTCATTTACAATCGTCAAGATAAAGAAGCAACAACCTAAGTGTCCATCAGTAGATGAACGGATAAAAAAAAAAGAGACGTGCTACTTACAAGCAATAGAATATTACTCAGCCATAAAAAAGAAATGAATGACATCTTGCCATTTGTGGACAACATAGAAGGACCTAGAGGGTATTACACCGAGTGCAAAAATCAGGCAGAGAAAGACAAAGACACTATGATTTCAGTTATATGTGGACTCTAAATAAAAAAATAAATAACACAGACACAAACTCATAGATACAGAGAACATTTTGATGGTTGCCAGAGGGGCAAGAGATGGGAAGGTAGGTGAGAACGGTGACGAGATTAAGAAGCACAAATTGGTAGTGACAGGAAAGTGGCGAGGATGTCAAGTACAGAACAGGGAATAGAGTCAGTCCTATTGTAACAAGCAGGTATGGTGTTGGGTGGGTAGCAGACTTCTCAGGGTGAGCACCTCTTAAGTTGTATAAATATTGGATCACTATGTGGAACACCTGAGAGTCACAGAATCCTGTGTGCCAACCGTCACTGAAATTTTTTATAATTATTTTTTAAAAATAGAAACTCATCTTCCATTAATAAAACCGCTCAAGAAAAAAAAGGAAAGTAAGTTCGGCAGGAATACTGCCTATCCCAAAGCAGGCCAAGCCGGGGGCCCCTGCGCCGATGCGCCCTCCGCCTAGCTGGGTACAGCGCGTTTGGTGAGAGTCTGGCGGCCCCTAGCGGGCGCCGCCGTAGAGCAGCATTCACCGAGCCACGGGCGGCATGTGGCGCCCTGGAGAGGTGAGAGAGAGCGCGAGTGCGCCGAGCGCGGGGGATCTGCAGCGGGCAGCGCGCGGCCCCGGGCGCGGCGCACGGCGGAGCCGCAGGGCGGCAGCGGGAGCGCGGGGCGCCGGACCGGCTCGGCCAGGAGCGCTGGGCAAGTTCGGGCTGGCAGCATGGGGCGGTGACGCCGCACCGGCCTTGCGCACCTGCCAGGCGGGCGACGGCGGGCGGCGGCGGCGGAGGATGCACCGTAGCCGACGGCTCGCCTCCCGGGGCCGGCGCACAGGGTAAGCCCGGGCGCGCAGGGTAAGCCGGGCAGCGGGGTAAGGAGACGCAGGCGAGCGGGGAAAAGGACGGACGGCCCCGGTTCGGCCCGCAGCACCCCTGTCCTCGGGGCTGCGGGATCCGGGAGGGGAGCTGGAGAACAGGCGGGGCTCCGCGAGCGGCCGGGAGCGCAAACTTTCCCCCGGCGGCTGCAGGAGCACAGCCAGCGCGAGAGGGCAGGGGCGTTCTGAGTGGCGCAGCCCTGCCAGACGAGGCACCGGGGCGCAGCGCCCACCACGCGCGAAGCCAGTGATCAGGGTGTGGGGACACCCCACCGCTGCGGTCACTGGAATCGGAGGGAGGAAGAGCCCACCTGAAACCAGCCCCGGGGCTCTGAGGCGCGCGGGGTCACGGCGCCGCCGGCGGGGTGGGCGCGGGCTGCTTCCTAGAGGCGGGGGGACTCGGAACAGTCGCTGGACCGAGCGCCCCTCGCCGAGGAAAAAGGCGCTGCCCGGCTTGGCGCTCGACTTGGACCCAGGGCCGGAGCGGCGAGGTGTGCGCGGGCCAGAGCGAGCCCGGGAGGGCTTGCAGGCGGGAGGCGCGGGGCGCGTCGCTGCGGACCCGGCGGGAGGCCGACCCAGAGGAGCTGCTGGAGTCGGGGTGGCCGAGGCTGCGTCTACGCAGCGCCGCCCCGTTTTCTCCCCAAGTCCGCAAGCCCCTGAAGCAGTCCTGGGGACTGTAAGAGCGCAGCCTTTGGGAGGGCGGGGGGACTCGGGGGTTGAGGGGCCGCCAGAGGCGCCGCCCGTGGTTTCCCCGCATGCATGCAGCGCCGCGTGCTCGCCGCGGAGACTCTAGCCCGGGTCAGGCGACAAGCCCCGGGACGACTCCCAGGAGACGTCCCGCATGGCACAGTGGCACTCTGCCTTTCTGAACCCTGGGGCCTTCTACGCTCCTGAGGTCGAAGTACCTGTTGTGTGGTTCCCAATTCTGGCGTCAGCCTGGGGCGCGGGGCTGGGTGGGCGGTGGGGGGTCATCTCAGGAAAACGTTCACTTTGAGCACGAGGTGCTCCTAGGTCGCGTGCACCCCTTGGCGATATGCGCATGTTGAGAACCGGGTGTCTTCGCTCAGCTGAGTTACCTAGCCTGAGACTGTGCGGGCCTGGATCTTGGGTGCATACGTTTTATTAGGGTGCGGCACAGACCGGGAGACTTCCCCAGACGCGGTTATACCTGAAGTTATTTAGTTGTGGGGACCGAATGTCGAAAGGGGCAGACCTCCCTTGTAAGCATTCTGTTAGGTGATCCTGTAGACTTTGTTTCTTAAATGTGGTTTATTTATTTTTCCTCCCTTCCTCTTTCAGCACCTTGAAGAACAAGGAGTAGCCAGCTGGCTTTGAACACGTGGCAAACATCAGAAAGGTAACCATATTCCACTTGTAGATCTGACTGCAAAATAAACCCCTCAAAACAAACAGAAAAATACAAACAAAACAAAACGGAACATCAAGCATTGATTCTAATGAGAGGACTGAGGGAAGTCATTTGATCACACACTATAAACTAAAACAAAGTATCTGAGACGTGGGAAACATAAATTAGGAGAATGATTCTGCTAAGTTTAGGAAAATTAAACCAGTGTGTAATTTCTTTGCATTGACCAAGTCACTGTTCAGGGAACCTGGGGGACACCTGCCACAGAGCTGTGCCCGAGGACAGCCAGGGTTCTTGCTGTGTTCACTGTGTGTGCTGGCTGCATGAATTAATTCCAGGAACGGTGGCAGGAAAACGTTCATGTTGACATGCATTTTTTCCCCTCTCTGTGTACCTTTCAGCTTGGAGATCGAAGTGGAGACCGGAACCATTTTTTTTTTCTCCGTAATTCATCTGCCTTCAGCTGTTATTCCACTTTTTGGGAATGGACGATGGAATGTTCCCTAGCTTTATCATGATCAAAAACCTCCTCCTCTTTTGTATTTCCATGAGCTTAGCCAGTCGCTTTGGGTAAGTGACCCTCTGGTGCTTTCATTTGATGGTTCTTTCTGGTTACAGGGTGCCTTTCAGAAACTTTGCTTGGTGGTCCTGCACCCTGCCGGTTGTGTAAATAAATAAAAAAAGTCTTTACCCTGCTCCGTGCTTCCTTCCTGAGCAAGGTTGCCCAAAGGTGGGAAAAAGAGGGGGCAGATGATGTTTTCAGAAGGAGAAACAAGGTGGTTTGGGAGCCGTATGTGTTTCCTCTTACCCAGGTTAAAACAAGACTCAGTGGTCCACATGCATAAAGGACACTTGATGCTTCTTGTCTTTATGTTTTGGTGCCCTCACCCACCCTCCTCAGGGTTCCATTTTGCAAAGGAATCTGCCCCTAAGGCCAAGGCTACGCTATGTGGCAATGACAAGGTTTAGAGATCATGGAACAGGGGTACATTTGCTTGAACCGCAGCTGTGTGAATGTAGGTGCAGACACCAGGAAGTCCACGACGTGTCTGATGATATGTAAGACACATCTGGGCATCTGGCTTCACAGATTCCTTTAAGTTCTTTCATCTTGGCTTTTGGTATCAGAATTCCAATTTGAGTCTGTTTTCATCTGACTAGTGATCATCAGTGTTCCGGTTACATGTCCTTACTGGGGGCTGATAGTCCTCCTGTCCTTTCGGCTCCCCAAAATGGTTCCGGCCAATCAACAGGGTGGCACTTTGAAGTGGATGGAGTGTAAGTAAAAATGACATTCGGGACGAATCTGCCAAGCATGCTTTCTATAATGCTCGGACCCAGTCCAGTGCACGTGGCAAATCACGAGGGGTCTCGTGAAGACTGCAGTGGTGCAGCACCTGGTGGAGACACCAGTCCTCGGGCCAGTGAGGAGGGTTCCCTCGGGTTCATGACCTCCTCTGTTTGTCCTCTGGATGTTTTCTGATCTTCTGACATTCCCAGCAGAGAGGCTGTGGCGGTCCCCAGGTGCTGTGTCTGGTAAATGATGGCACTGAGATTGTGACTTGCAGGATGAAGCCCCTCTAACCCTTCCGAATGTCCTCGCGGGATATTGATCAGTTGTTACTCTTGCCTTGCTATTGGTCCTGAACGGACACCTCTTTGTCTGTGACTTTGGTTCCTTCTCTGTTGAGTGACAGTTGTCATTTCCTGGGTCCCTTCCGGCTATAAATCCTAGATACCAGAATGTCCCCAGTGTTCCTCCGAATGAAAAATGTGTGTAGAGCTGGGATAGGCTCTCCAAGTTAATGCATGAGGCAGGTCGCTTGTTTCCTGATACAATGCCTACATTTAGCAATATTTCAGGAGTGAGGAATCGAAGGTTAGGACCATGTGTTTTCTTTTTTAATATTTGGCCAAATATATTATGGTGAGTCTGCATTCTTACAGTGGTGAAGTTCTCAGTCTCCCGGGTGAATGCAAATCTGGAATAGGAAGTCATGTGCCTGTGGGACTTGTCATTAGGAGTCACGATCCTTTATTTCTTATTTAATATGGTGGCTTTCTAATGCTATCTTCAAAATGGAGAGATAACTTTCTTAGTTTTTGGAAGCTAACACCAAACAATGGTATGTGGCTCTTCAGTGTCCCTAGAGCAGGGGTCGGGAAACTTTTTGGCTGAGAGAGCCATGAACGCCACATATTTTAAAATGTAATTCTGTGAGAGCCGTACATTTTGTTTAACACAAAATACAAGCAAACACGTGCATTTTATGTAAGACCAACATTTTTTAAATACAATAAGTCTCTGAATTCTTTTTAATAACGTTGTTATGCTGTTGCTAACCAATGATGAATAAAGTACTTCTTACCATTAATGCGATTTCTGGTGCTGCAAGGTTTTGCTGATGGCTTTGTAGTCTGGTTGATACGTGGTGAGGTTAAGCTTCATGCAGGCATTGAGACTTCCATCCGTTAAACGTGATCGTAGGTTGGTCTTAACATTCTTTAGATGTGAGAAAGACTGCTCACATGCCTACATAGAGCCAAATATTGTCAATACAGTAATACTCACATGCTGCAGTGTGTGGTATGTGACAGGAAGCGTGTTCCACGTTTTGACAATCAGCTGGTCCGCGGGTTGAAGTTTTTTCATTTCTCCCAACTTGTGTTTGCTCGCCAACTCTGCTTGCTGTCATGCAAGTCTTTCCAAATCTTTATTCAGTGACTTGAACTTATTCACCCACATGTCTGAGGCCTTCAGGTCAGCAGCTTGTAGCTCAAAATCTCTGACAGAGACACCGGGGATGTAACTCAGGTCAGCGCTGTCCACTGCACACTTGTGTGGATGGGTGATGAACTTAAAAAGACAAGTGTGCTCATGAAATTCTCCAAAGCGCACTTTGAATGACTGCAGGAGATTAGATGTGAAGCCCGCTAGCCGCTGGAGATCAAGATGTTGAGTAGGGTCACTTGTTGTGTATGCATCTTTAAACTCTCCCAGCTTTTCAAAGTGTAGTAAACAACCTGTTTCAATGTCAGCAATGAAGAGTTCCAGCTTGTTTTCAAATGCAAACACTGCTTGTTGAAGGGATAAGACTGTATTTCCAATGCCTTGCATTTTTACATTGAGCTGCTTCAGATGTTCAGTCATGTCCATGAGATAGTAGAACTTCAGGAGTCACTCAGTGTTAGCTAACTCAGGATGCTCGACCATTTTTCATTTCAAGAAAAGTGCTGATTTCACTCAGACAAGCAGCGAAATGGCTGAGCACCTTCCCCCTTGACAACCAACGCATATTGCTGTGCAGAAGCAGACCAGGATAATTATTTCTAACTTCATCCAGCAGTGTTTTAAGCTGGCGATCATTTAAAGCTCGGGAAACAATAAAGTTGACAACCTGAATGACCAGTGACATCACCTCACCAAGCTGCTCGCTACACGTCTGAGCACAAAGCGCCTCCTGATGTAGGATGCAGTGAAAACTTAGGATGGGTCTATTTCCATGTTCAGGAAGAAGCGCTACGAATCCTGTTTTTCCCCACCATGCACGGAGCACCATCAGTACACACCGAAATAAGTTTATCCATTGGTAGATTTTTTCTTTAGCAAACTCAGTGAAAGACAAGAATAAATCCTCCCCTCTTGTTGTCTCTTTCATAGGCAAAACAGCAAGACTTTCCTCATGTAGTGTGTCACTGATAGCATACGTTGCAATCACGCTGAACTGGAATAAATGCCTTATGTCTGTTGACTCATCCAATGCCAGAGGAAAAAATGGAGCTGCATTTACGTCCTTCACTTGTGTTGACTCAATTTGATTTGCCATCATGATGGTACGATCGTGAACAGTTCTTGTCGATAGAGGCATGTCTTTTATTCGTTTGATTATCTTGTCTTAATCCGAAAAGTTGTCAAAAAGTTCATTGGCAACATCCAGCATGAATGTTTTCGCATACTCCCCATCTGTGAATGGCTTTCTGTTTCTCACAATTGTTAAAGCACCAGCAAAGCTAGCCAAATTCCAGTCACCTTGTTGGGTCCAAACACGGAGTTGCTGCTGACTAGCTTGCACTCTACACAGTAGCTCTTGACATGCTTTCTTCCTGCTGGATATTTCAATGCCAATGTGGTATGGCATGTGTCAAAGTGCCGCTTTATATTTGACCATTTCATCGATGCCATTTTATCATTGCATATTAGACACACTGCAGAACCTGCTCTCTCCACAGAGTTGAATTCCTCTGTCCATTCCTGCTGAAAAGTACAATACTCGTCATCTTTTTTTCTTTTAGCCATCTTCTTCGTCAAAAGGGTTTCTGCAATTAGCTAGCTGACTACTTGATTAAAAGGAGGGAAGTTTACTCCCTGACCTCACAATGACCCATGCACGTTATGCATTATCCAATAAAAATTTGGTGTTGTCCCAGAGGACAGCTGTGATTGACTCCAGCCACCCGCAACCATGAACATGAGTGGTAGGAAATGAATGGATTGTAATACATGAGAATTTTTTATATTTTTAACGTTATTATTTTTTTCATTAAAGATTTGTCTGTGAGCCTGATGCAGCCATCAAAAGAGCCACATCTGGCTTGTGAGCCATAGGTTCCAGACCCCTGCCCTAGAGGATATGCTCTTGGGGGTGTTTTAGATCCTTTAGATAGAAGGTCAGTACAATAATCCACCCTAAAACAATGCCCACTAACTGCAAAACAAAACAAAACAGAATAAACAAAAAAACAAAAAAACAAGGTATAGACACAGAATCATGGGGCTAAAAAGTAAAGTATCTTTAATTCCATCACCCCAAACATTCTTTCCTTCATATTTTGGGGTGTTTTCCTTCTCTTGTATCTATGCCTATTTTTATGCTGCTAGGATCATACCTCTCTTTCAGTTCTATACTGTGCTTTCTTTCTTTTTCATGCCTCGTGCTCTGTTATTACAAACTCTTTAAAACATAGGATTTAAAATGGATGGCTGTTCTTAAAGGGCACAAATGCTTACTCATCAGCTACATCCCTAATTCTGGATGTTGACACGGGAACCGTCAGGCTGTTAGAGACACGTTCCTACAGTGAACATCTTTGGCTGACAACCCATTTTAAGTATCAGAGATCATTTCTATTAAAAGATAATTCTTTTGGTGGGACTTTACGTCACATCCTTGGAGCGTCTTTAACTCTTGACCCCATGGGTCCAGTTTCTGATGCAGGGGGTGCTTTTCCAAGAGCCACCAAAGATGTGCTGAGGTCCAGAAGCAACAGTCCCTGTGACTTTCTTGTCTGAGACAAGGCTTGCTTATCACTCTAAAGGTACTTCAGAAACGTTTCGTTAAATTGCAAAGAAAGTTTGATAGTACTTCGTTGACTGAAAATCTTGGCACAATAATAGCTGGGGTGATATGGAACCCTATTGTTAATCTTTTGGTTTTAGGCTCTGTCCCAGGAGGAACTTTATGAGCTAAGTAAGCATCCTTAGTCCCAGCTTCCAGCTGGGGAAGGTGACAGTGCTGGGTAGCTAACCGGGGAAAGTCTCCAAGCCAGACAACAGGTGGAGGATGAGGGAGGGTCACAGTCAACCCAGCCGGGAGCAGAAGATAGGCAAGTGCAAGCTTCTGCACACGTACGAGGTGACATGACGTGTGTCTGGACCACTGTGACCAGCATGTGGGTTTGATGATCATGACACATATCCGCGTGGTGTGCACACTCTCTTTGGGTGATTACATAACGTTAATTAATGAGAGGTTGCTTTGAAAATAAGTGAGTTTTATTTCTTCTTCTCCCGTGCTTTTTCTAAATTTGATTAGAGTCGCCGCTAGCTCATTTTCAGTGTCTTTTCTCAAACTTCCATCGGTTTTGAATTATGTAACAGAGTATGAGTCAGGGGTAAAACGGAACAAGGGTCTCAGATGGTTATTCAGCCTGCTGTGATGTCCCGTTTGGAGACACGGTTTCATTTGAGGCAACTCTAATTATTTGAAGGAGCCCAGTAAGCAAAACTACACAGTATAGAAAAACTAGCCCAGGAACACTTTAAATCAAGGTAATGCCCAATTACATAATATCACATTTAGATGGGAATTCATTTATCATCCTTTGGGCGAAAAATCCCACTCTATCCGACTCAGCTGGCCAATGACACCTGTGAGATGAATTTGAGGATTGTCGAGGTAAAAATCTGATTTCATTCACTGAATTGCCTTAAACGTAGTTTAGAGGTTTATTGGAAAAGGAAAAATATGTGAGTGCTGTGCTCCACGGGCACTACACGTCAAACAGACTTTGGGAAACAAAACTCTTGTTTTTATGCTTTTTACAACTAAATTGATTGGGCTGACATTTGTTGAAAGGATTATATAGGTTTCTAGTGTCCATTTTGATGTTACATGATCTATAGATTGCATTGTGTGCCCACCACCCCAAGTCAAGTCATCTTCTGTCACTATAGAGTTGACGCTTTTTACCCTTCACTGACCCCTAACCTCTTTCCTTCTGGTAACCACCATACGGTTGTCTGCGTCCCTGAGCCTTTGTGGGTTTGTTTGTTTTGCTGGTTCATTTGTTGCTTTCAGTTACATGCCCCATAGGAGTGAAATCCTATGTTGTAGAAGGGACTTGTGCACATGGACCAATGAAGCCACTCTTCAGCGGTCTGCACGCGTCTGCCCACCCAGACCTTTGGCTCATGGGGAGCATTGCTTCACCCATGTTCTTGGGACGGCACTCTTTTGACCGGAGCAGAAAGCATTCTCCTTCTCTAACACACTCCAGTTCTCACAGTGTCTTTCCCAAAGACAAGTCCTCGCCTGTGAACCCCCTAGATGGCAAGGTCTTCCTGCTTTGTGGCTGCAGGTTCACAAGGCCCAGAACACCTAGTCGTGGAACCAGTGATAAAAGCAGCACATGGAAGTGTCACCAAAGCAGTCAGGGGAATGTGGTACACGACACCCACAGGCAGGGGGGACAGCCCATTGGGGGATGGCCAGAGGTAGAAAGGTAGTCAAGTGATTTGGACTCTGCTATAGAGTCAAGTCACGCCGACCATCTTTTTAAAGGCATCCAAAGAAAATATTTCCATACGACATGCTTTATAAAAAACTTTTGGTATGATTGTCATTACAGCAGGCTGTGAGCTAAGCAAAGCTTGGGACATGAGGCCAGTTCCGACCCAGCCGACCCAAGTGGCAATCAACACCAACATGAGTCACTGGCTTGGTTCGAGGGAAGAAGGAGAGTGTGGGCTCTTGGGTTTTTCCATTGACATAACAGCCATATGCTAATTTGTGCAAGATTTCAGAGGAGAATTCTCAAAGCCAGACATGACAAGAAGACTGATCCTAGAACTCTCATGGCAGGACAGTAATCACCCGTGTTGACAGGGGTCCATCTCCTTCATTTCCAGAACGCATTTTCAAAAAAGAGGGGAAAAAAAGTACGATTTCATTTCCACCAGCCCCGCCCTTTGTGGGTGGAAAAGGTTCAGCGTTAGAGCATAGAGAAGTGTGCCCAAAGTGAGATCGTCAGGAAGTGGCTGAGTCAGGGTCCAGGCTAAGCTGTCCATGGCAGGTCTCTCTCCAGAATGTTCTGCTGGTTAAGGTAGAGTGAAAAGGGGGGAAAATAAGGCAAAACCTAGATATTGGAAACAAAAGAGTGTCCTAATCTAACTCAAATAACTTCACACTAAAGAGGGTAGGTTAGCTCAGCTGGTTAGAGCAACATCCCAATGTACCAAGGTTACAGGTTCAATCCCTGGTCAGGGCACCTGCAAGAATCAACCAATGACTGCTCCTGAGCCTGGGTTAGTTCAGGACGCCATCTTGACTCTACTGTGTGACCGCAGTAGAACCTAAGGGAAAGTTCAGAAGTCTCTGACACATTAACTGAAAAATGAGGTTTTGGGAAGGTGAATGAGATACACTCATAAGATCCAGGAAAATATATGGGATGCTTGTTAATGCTTTCTTGGATATATATAAAAACAATCATTAAATTAGGAGTACAAAAATGTTTCAAGGGTCACTATTCACAATAGTGCAAACTGTAAACAAGTAACAGACCACAGCTTCACATAACACAAGTGGATCTCACAAGCATCATGGTAAATAAAAGTATATATTCCTTATAATATAATTATAAGGTGAAAAATGGGCAAAACTAAAGACCCCAAATGTGGTAACATTTCTGCCCACTGCCAGAATAAAGTCAAACGTGCAATGTGTACTAGGCAAGACAATGTCATAGGGAAGGACACTTTGATAAAAGAAGGAAGCTATACTATGAAATAGACTTTTGAAGTTTGTTGGAAACTCTATTTTTGTCTATTTATTTCACAGTGTATTCCAGAAACAAAAGACAAACCTAATAACAGCTGCAATGCAGGGTTACTTTCCTTTCAGTCTTAAAACAAATAAACAAACAAACAAAAAAATAGGGTATTCCCCCTATCGGCGATGCGATGTCTGTTTCAGGAGCCCTAGCTAGTATTTGAGGACAGTGTTAGGTATCGTGTTGACAGATGGCAGTTGGACTGCTTTGATCCCTGTTGCCACCCTGGTTGTGTGGCTTCCAAAGACTTCCTTAAGCTGCCTGTGACTTGGTTTCCCAGTCTCAAGGTGGCATTAATGATAGATCCTACATCCCAGACTGATGTGAGGGATGTATTGCTGAATGCACACCAGCTACTGAGTCAAGGCTTGGGAGAGAAGGGCACGAAGTACAGGCTAGCCATCTTGGGTGTTGTGTCAGGGCCACAACCCAGATTTCCTAGACCTGGAGGTGAGTGTGGTACTGGTGTCGGGAGGGGTCCCCTAAGTCGCCGCCTGGAGGGCGGGCACAGCCAAGTCCATAACCATAAGGTGTGGAGTCTTCCCTGTCCCCATGTTACACAGCACATTCAGTCACAGGTTTTGGGGCCTGGGGTGTGGACATCATGGGGGACATGGCTATGACACCAGGGTTTATTGAGTTCTTGCTACATGACCGGTGCCATTCAGGGTGCTAAGATCCGAGGTGGGCAGGGAAAAGTCTGCCCCAAGGAGGTGCATTCTGTTGTGCACTCAACACACATCAGGTGGGCACCAAATGAGAATAAGTCAGTCCTGCTTGCACAGATGTCTGCAGGAAGGTACCTCACGATTGATCCGGTAAGAGGAGCAGTGAATGCACGGCCATGTTTGGCCATGTTTGGTGTAGTAGGGACAACAAGGAGGCCAGTGTGAAGGGAGGGTGATTGGACGCCTGATCTGAGGGGGGCAGAGGGAAAGGGGCAGTGGTCAGCTCATAAAGAGCCCTGTGGGCCATGCTGGGTTGCATCTGGAAGAGCAGTTGACCATTATTTTGTAGTCAACAAGATAAGGGCCAATGAGTGGTTTTAAGTGGAGTGAAATACAACCCATTGCAGGGTGACGGTGACGTGATGGAGACTTTAATGCTCAGTCTGGCTGTTGAATGGAGTGGGGACAATGACAACATGTGGGTAGGTTGATGTGAGCATGAATAAAAGTGGAAAGTCAGGCAGTGATGCAGTGGATAGAGCATTGGCCTGCCCTGGGACAATGAAGACCCAGGTTTGAAACCCTGAGGTCACTGGTTTGAGTGCAGGCTCATCTGACTTGAGCATGGGCTCACTGGCTTGAACATGAGATCTAAGACATGATCCCATGGTCACTGGCTTGAGCCCAAGGTCACTGTCTGGAGCCCAGAGGCTGCTGGCTTAAAGCCCAAGGTCTCTGGTTTTAGCTCAAGGTTGCTGGTTTGAGCAAGGGGTCATCGGCTTGGCTGGAGCCCCCCCCCTCAAGGCACATATGAGAAAGTTGTTCATTGATTAATGAACAACTAAGGAGATTCAACTATGAGTTGATGCTTCTCATCTCTCCCTTCCTGTTCGTCTGTCTCTCTCTCTCTCTCACTTGCATAAAAAAAAGAAAATGGCAGTCAAATCCATGTTGTCTGTCTCAAGGGGGTCACCTCCTCAGTGGAAACTTGGGATTGACCTCCACTGTATAGCTGGTGTCCACCATGGTTGTTTTTTGTTTCTTCTCCATTGTATTTTCTTTCTTTCTTTTTTTTGAACGTGGTGAACTAAAGAGGCGTGTAATGGAACGTTTAAGGAAAACCACACAAAATGGTGCCACTTTTGTAATGAGCTTAAAGCAACAAATGAGTAAACTGGAGAGACATTTCTCAGAAGTAATTAAATACCGGGCAAGGAAGGCAGAGAGGAATATAATTTAGGAAGACGGATAAGCCGCCACTTAAGACCCATCCAGTGCAGTTCCCCAGTGTAAGTTCATGTTCAAATGGGGCTGACATTGCCATGATCGATCCCATTTTATGTAAGTCAAAAATGGCCGTCAACATATGCTGAGAGAACATCGCAGTGGAGAAAGGCGTCCCTGATTATCTCTGGAAGCTGCGCTTGTGGCAGGACGGGACTCAAAAAACTTCTTCTCTTCCCCCAGAAACGAGGGCGTTGCTGTCAAACTGGTCCTCTTTTAAAATCCTGTAATGAGGAGACATCACCGGGCATCACTTGGTAAAAACGAAACACCTTTCTTAGGTGGAATCTACAGCATGTGGTTATGGACGATGAGACTGACAGGGCTATAGGTAACATGATGTTGGAATAAGATCCTTGCAGTTCCTCAAAAAGATAGTCTTAAGTTGGGCTAAAAATCAACTTGCTGCTCAGACTTCTTTCAGAGTACCGTGTGGCTTCTACTGCCGGGTTGACCCTTCCTTGGGAAGTGGCTGGTTTTGGAGATAGCTTCCCTGGGGAGTCCCTGTCAAGAGCGTTCAGACTCCTTCTCCCTCCCAAGTCAGAACTCCTACTGACGGCCGTCCATCCTGCCTCTGTCCCTGCTGCCGTCACCTACATCCCTGGACTCGGTGCCTTTTGTCTTGCCTCCGCCAAGGTCATCACCCACAAAGTGCCCGAGGACCAGGAGGAAAGAAAATGCCCTGGTTGAAGGTCTCCGAGGCTCCCGCCCCCTTCAGGACAAACCCTCGGAGTGTAGCAAGGCATGTCCCTTACGGTTTGATGTGTGCCATCTCTGTGACAGCTCACGCTCCTCTTGTCCCTGAAGCTCTTCTGTGCATCTGCAAACACCACTGTGTTCTTTTTCAGGTCCCTGCCCACAACACCCTTCCACACGCTTCTCTTTGGCTTGAGGGCTGACCTTCACGCCTGACAGCTCTGGGTGGCGTTCCTGGTCCCTAGGGCCCCAGACAGAGCTTGCTTTGCCTTTGGGTTCCTTGGGTGTCTTGACTGTGGCCAAGACTCCTACGTCTGCCACGTTCTATGGAAAAATCACCCGTGAATGTGACTGATTCCTTTACAACACAGTTGTGTCCTTGAAGTTGGGGATGTCATTAAGACCCCCAGTGCTTGCCTGAATCATGGAGAGGGCCACACCCTCCCTACTCAACTTTTTCATCTCTGCTGAAAGTGTGACAGTAGCTTCCTTCCATCAGCGACGCAGCCTCGCTGGTCCTTTCTGTATCTTTTGAGTCCAGACCTATTCTGAAATCTGTGTGGCCACCCCTTTGTTGCAGTCAACGGTCTGGTATCACTCGTTTCGGAAGATGAGGGGTCCCTTGCTAAAGTCCACGTAAAGGCTCAGTGATTTCTAGCACAACACATTGCTGTAAGTTGAAACATGTTTTCTTTCTTTTATATTTTTATTGATTTTTAAGGTTTTTTAAATTGGTTTTCTTTTTAGAGAGAAAGAAATGGGGGGTGGGTGGGAAGAATCAACTCGTAGCTTTTCATGTGACCGGTCAAGCTTGGGGTCTCAAACTGGCAACCTCAGCATTCCTGTTCGATGCTTTATCCACTGCGCCACCACAGGTCAGGCAATTTTTATTTTTATTATTATTATTATTATTGATTTTTAGAGAGTGCAGGAGGGGGAGAGAGAGAGAAACATTGATGTGTTGTTCATTTGTGCATTTGTTGGTTGATTTTTGTATGTGCCCTGACCAGGGATGGAACCCACAGCCTTGGTGTGTGGGGATGACGCTCCAACCAACTGAGCCACCCAGCCAGGGCATGGACCACCTTTTCTGTTCGTGTCCTCTGCCCACAAATATAATGCCTTTTCCATCTGCACTGAGCAATTAGCAAGCACTGTGATCCTAATGTTCTCATTAGGGTCACTGTGACCCTAATGTGAGGTGTGACAGCAAAACGAGCGCGAATATTTTCCCCTTCTTCAAAATTTCATGGGTAGGAGTTTCCTTCTTACTGCCGGTCTTTGCCAGCTCACTCACTGTGTGAGTTTTCTGTCTCTAAGCTAAGACATCTCTCCTTTCTGTACAGGGAGCCTTCTCTGGCTTCTCTTCAGTGTGTCTGAATTGCCAGCATCTCCCATCTTGCACTTTGGGGCCATTAGTCAGTAAAATCGGGGTGACTGAAACACGGGCACTGTGAGGCCGCGGCAGTGGATCTGATTACCAGAAGGCAATTTAATGACAAACAGGTGGGGAGCGTGGATAGGGGCACAAAGCGATGACATCCCATCCGGAGATGGGATGGACGCAGGACGCCCTGAGCTTTTATCATGTCACGCAGAATAGCGTGCAGCTTAAGACTTACGAATTGTTTGTGTGGAATTCTCCATCTCACATTTTCGAACCATGGCTGACTGCAGGTCACTGAAATCGAGGAAGGCAAAACCACAGATAAAAGGGTTGGTGGTGCTGCTGTAATCAGAACACATTGGACCTGTTCACGTGGACCCAACGTGACGTGTCTTTGTAGACAGTGCACACTAAGTCTAAGGGCTCCCTGACTGGTCCTAGAGTCTGCGTCGCCAGTTTCCAAGGACTTCTATTACATCGAAGGCTGTCATCAGGAATAGCAGGTCTGGTCTTTGCTCACAGAACAGGCTCCCCCCCCCAGAGAGCTGACCCTCAGCTTAGCCTTGAAGTTGTGAACTCCGGGTAGTCACAGAGACCAAAGGATCAGCCAAGCTTCTCTTTGGTTCCACTCAACAGAGCTTTTAAAAAGCTGAATCGTTACATCGGCAAAAGCCAGAGCTCACCTTCAGAACTGAAAAGGGGTGTGTGCTCCAAGGGATGGGGGTGTCTTGTATCTACACTTAGAGATCTCATCTGTGACCCTGAGTATCGATCCGACAGATGTGGCATCGCCCAGGATCTATGTGTTATGTTGTTTTTCAAGTGGGTTCAGCTAACCCAATGTGCAGCCAAGCAAGTGTGCAAGCCATCCTGAAAGATTGTGCACTTTGATCGGGGTGCTAGCAAGCTCACCGAACGCCCGGGGCACACCCTTTGCTTTCTGTGATGTGGGAGGAACCGTCTTCTCCGCAGCTGAGAGCTGGTGCTTTTCCTAACCACAGGATGCGACTGAGTCCTTTTTGAGGGAGATCTAGGAACTGGGGAGACTCCCACCTCAAGAGGCATTTCCAGGAATGTGGTTTTAGAACCTGTTTCCTACTTCCTACATCCTATGTTAAGTAACTAGAGAAGAAATCGCTACAGGTTCCCACTGCCGTCTCTATCATAAAAGGGTCCACAAGACACTGTTACATCAGACGAGGTAGATACTGAAATTCCTCCAAGAGAAGCATAATTGTGTGCAAATAAATGGGTGTAGGTATGTATCTGAACTCTTTTTATATTAAATTTGGGGCGAGAAGTGGAAGGTGGGCTTGGAATTCGTAGCCATCGCATCCTGTTCCGTCACTACGGGCAATGATTTGGGGGTTTGTGAGATGGACTTGGAGCCCCGTGGGATGGTGTTTGTCTGAGCCTGTGTTGGAGAAGTGCCCAAGAGGGCCCTGCATGGCAGGACTCCTGGGGACTACCAAATGACTGTCCAGTATTCAAGATGCCTCCAGTGGTCAGTAACGTAGTCAAGTCCTTACTTCCGAACAGTCAGAGCTGTTCAGGTCTCATGTACTTTAAGAACATTTTCTCAACAGAGAACGGGATAGCTTGAAAAAAATGCACTTGAAACATTAAGATACGCTTTTTCTTTTTTCCTGTTCTTGTGATGTTTTCCTTTTTTTCCCTTTCTTTTTTTTATTTTATTATTATTATTATTATTATTTTGTATTTTTCCGAAGTTAGAAGCAGGGAGGCAGTCAGACTCCCACATGTGCCCGACCAGGATCCACCCAGCATGCCCACCAGGGGGCGATGCTCTGCCCATCTGGGGCATTGCTCCGTTGCAGCAGGAGCCATTCTAGCACCTGAGGCAGAGGCCATGGAGCCGTCCTCAGTGCCCGGGGCCAGTGCCTGGGCCAACCTTGCTCCAATGGAGAGATAGAAAGAAAGGAGAGGGGGAAGGGTGGAGAAGCAGATGGATGCTTCTCCTGTGAGCTCTGACTAGGAATTGGACCTGAGACTTCCACACGCCAGGCTGATGGTCTACCACTTAGCCAACCGGCCAGGGCCTTTTTTTTATTACTTATATTTTTTTCATTGAGATATAACTGCTATTACATGGTGTTAAGTTGAAGGTATATAATACATTATAATTTGATGACCACTGTAGTGTGAGCTAACTCCTCCATCACATTATATAATTAGCATTTCCTTTTGTGGTGAGAACATTTAAGATCTCTTTTTTTAAATTGATTTTAGAGAGAGAAACATCAATCTGTTGTTCTACTTATTTATACATTCATTGGTTGATTCTTGTATGTGTCCTGACCGGGCACCGAACCTGCTACCTTGGTGTATTAGGATGATGCTCTAACCACCAGAGCTACCAGGCCAGGGCCTTAAGAGCTGCACACTTAGCAACTTTGAAGTCTAGGACACAGTATTGCAAAATGTAATCACTATGCTGTGCTTAGACCTCCAGGACTTATTTTCAATGTCTCCCCAATTCCTCTGCCCTCCAGTCCTTGATAACCACCATCCTATCCTCTGTACCCATTTGGCTTTTTCAGAGTTCACTTGTCAGTGCTGTGCATTTTCTCCTCACATGGACGTTCTCACCCCTAGTCTAAGTGACAGAGCCAGTGAGGACCTTCCAAAAAATGGGAGAGTTCGATGCAGCCTAGAATGGAATAACCACACTGGGGAGAGTTGTCCACAACCCTGAGAAGTGGACAGTGAGGCCTGATTCAGTTTGACCCATAGGGACTCAAGTGGGCAAGTCATAGTTTCTTTCTTTTACACCCCTTGGGCAGCCCTGCAAAGGCCTTTGCCCTGGCATTAGGTCTGTGAGGCTGAGCACTTACTTTCCCTTGCCACAGTGGATGCTAGGGAAAGGGGGATTTAATATTTTTCACAGCTACATCGCAGAGTAAAAAGCAGCATCGGCAGGCTCCACACTAACAGGACTGAGTCTTGTAGCTCGTTAGAGCTTCAAGTGCATGCATTTTAATGGGGATGGGACAATGAGATCAAAGCCCTCTCATTCAGAAGATATGAGAGTGAGGCCAGTCAAGAATTGATACATTTAGATGCAATCAATGAAAAAGACCCATTTCCAAGAACCGGGGGGAGGGTGGAGTGGGCGATTCTGCTCCCAGCATCTCTCCCTGATGTGTGAGCTCAGCGCTTAGCCAATTTAGGGAGAGCCAGGGACCCCCAGATGGCCCTTCTGGAAGGTTCAAGGATTTACCTGCTCTTCTGCTAGCTGCCAATGGTGCTGACTCCTTGGGACCCACAGGTGGCTCTGAGTGGGGGTGAGTGCCCCTTGAAGCCACGTGTGTAGTCAAGGTCTTGATGATTCTGAGCATCTTGTTGTTGGCACCTCAGAGCAGTTGTGGGTACCTGCGGTGGGATCTGTGATATTATCCGTGTGTCACCATGTTCCAGATTCTGATGTCCTTTCTCTCCAAGTCCCTCCCTCAGTTTGTCCAGATCTGCCCAGGGCAGTGCTTCCTTACCATTGGCTACAGAAATCTCAACCTTTGGGGCACAACATGATGGAAGTGGACAAACCAAGATTGTTGTTGTTTCTAGAAGGTTCAGCCCACTCTTGTTAGGGTTTGATCGTTGGGTCACACAGAATACTATGTCTTCGAGTTTCTGAGTGGAGGTGGCAGCAGGTAAACCCCAGTTGGGGTTTTCAGACTGGACTTCACTGTGCCTGGCCTCTGGGTCATGGGTTATGGCTTGAGGTGACTGTACCAGCAATGGGTGGGGTAGCCCAGTGCTATTTTACAAACTCATTTCTTTCACTGTTAGCTCTTGTCCAGGGATAATGCTCACAGTGAAGATGCTTCTAGCTAGAGGTGCCATGAAATTGGGGACATCAATCTTACCTTCCAACTCATGTAAGGCTTTTAAGGGTTCCCTCCATATCATTCTGCCCACCGCAGGCCACTCATGAACAATTTGAAGATTGAGTTTTTCTGACCCAGGGAGGGATGGATGTGTGACATCATGTCGGGTCGATGGATGAGCAACCCAGAGGTCAGCACTCTCTGACTGCTCAAGAATGAAGGCTTATCTCTGCCAAACAATACTCATGATAGAAGAGGAGAGCCATCTCTCCCTCCCTCCAAAACAATGCACCGTGTTAGTCCCTGGTTTCTTTTTCTTGAGAAGAATGTATATGAAGTCATTAATCCACATTTGAACTCTCTTCCCTGTTGAAAAGCTTTTCACAGATACCAACCAGTTCAGTAAAAGATGAGACCAATGACAACATCACGATCTTCACCAGGATCTTGGACGGGCTCTTGGACGGCTACGACAACAGGCTGCGGCCGGGGCTCGGAGGTGAGTAGATGCTCTTTGGCTGGGGCCCAGGAGAAGTTTAAAGTCAGTCTCAAGCTTGTGTCTAATGTGATTCCAACAACCCTTCTATGAGCTTCCCTGCTAGGGCTTCCAATTGATGTTGGTTGCCAAGGTTTCCACATCCTTGATTATCTTTTTCAAGATGCAAGAAGATGGGAAAGTGGTCCCTGCAAGCTCCCTTTCCTCCAGATAATTTTTAAATTAATCTTTAGAGACAGGAAAGGGGAAAGAGAGAGAGGATCATCGATCTGTTGTCCCACTTATCCATGTATTCATTGGTTGGTTCTTGCATGTGCCCTGACCGGGGATCAAACCCACAACCTCAGCATGTTGAGCTGATGCTCTAACCAACTGAGCTAATTGGCCAAGGCCTCCCCCAGATAATTACAATGTCCATTTAATTCACTTAAGGAGGAACTTGTTTCTTAGGTGTTCCTAAAGCTGAGAACACCCAACGCTAAGAAATATTTCATAATCATCTTCATACTCTCATATCTCTGCAGGTCATTTTCAGAAACCCATTGTTCAAGGCCATTGTTTTACACCTTTCTATATAGCATGCTTAATTTTTTTTCCACTAGGGCCATGATCATAGCACTTCCTTTGACCCTAGGGACATGGATGACAATAAATGAAGAGCAAAACGTGCTTCTGGGGCTCAATCGGCACAGCTTGATTGGTGCTGAGAACCGTGTGCGTGTTCACGGGGCAGGCGGGATGCTCTGGGCTCTAGCTGATGGGGATGTGGTATATTTGAACTTGCTCTGTTACATTAGGGACCCTCTGACAACTACATTCTGGGAAGGAAAATATTTAGTGCTCCGTTATTTGCATTTTTAATGGGGAGAGTCACTTTAAAGCATGGTTGTTCTCTGTATTTTGGGCAAAGAAAAGCCCACCCAGGCTTCCGGACACTGTCTTCCTTCACGCTTTGGTTTGTGTCCCTGATCCTGTGTATGTCCAGCTGCCCCTGTCCCTTTGAAGATCCCCTCAAGGGTCAAAGCATGTAGAGATTTATGAGCCCCTGCATTAGCTACTGTCTCCCTCACCCATCACATGTTACTGTCCTGTGGGGCGGGACAGACATGAAGGGTGGCCTTTGGGGGCTGGCATCTCAGCAGGGGGACAGGCACTGAAAACACGCAGTAAACATACAAACACCTGTACACATGCAAGTATACACCACATACATATATGACCCTGTGATGATCCCCTTTGGCAGCGGGGGTCCTTCAGGGTGGGCTGTCAGTGTCCTTTGCATGTGTTCCCTGTTCATGACCACCAAGGGTCACAGGCTTCCCATCCACAATTATTCACTGAGTTTACAGTTGTGGGTATTTTCATAAATTATCCTTGAAATAATAGGTTTCCCTTGATGGGAATATCAAACTATTCAGCATGCGAGGTAAGACAAAGCAGGGCTCCGTTCCCAAGCCATGTCAGCTCCAGGCCACCCGTGGACAGTGGTCAGACACCTTTCTCCCCTCCCTTCCCTGGGGTGCAGTTTTGGTTGGCGCCTTCGCCAATCTGTTTCCCGCCCCCATCCTGAAATGTCTAACGTTTTTTAGAGCCAGACAATGCGCTGTGAGGTTGGGAGTATTTTCCAGGTCCGCCACGGGGTGTGATAAAAACCAACCCAGGTCCTGCAGATTGACTCAGCCCCACCCTGCTCAGGGGGCCCCCTCACGTCCCTTTCTGGAGATGACGAGCACCTGATTTCATGTTCTTCCTTGGAGCAGCGTGGTCTCGTTCAGGCGGTGTTTGTTGTCGAGCCCCCCAAATTTAACAGAGCCCTTAGCGAAGGCCTGTGGGTGCCCAGTGTGGGTCGACCCCCAGGCAGATGGTGACTCTGTCTGTTCCAGAGCGCATCACGCAGGTGAGGACGGACATCTACGTGACCAGCTTCGGCCCGGTGTCCGACACGGAGATGGTAGGTGCGGGCCCGGCTCCGCCCCCCGCCAGGGCGACCCCGGGCACACACGTGGGCCTGGGCCTGGGCCAGGGCTGCCCGTGGCGGCGGCAGCGATGTCACTGGGCGCCTTCCTTTGCGCTAGGAGTACACCATCGATGTGTTCTTCCGCCAAAGCTGGAAGGACGAGCGGCTACGCTTCAAGGGGCCCATGCAGCGCCTCCCGCTCAACAACCTGCTGGCCAGCAAGATCTGGACGCCAGACACGTTCTTCCACAACGGGAAGAAGTCCATCGCGCACAACATGACCACGCCCAACAAGCTGCTGCGGCTGGAGGACGACGGCACGCTGCTCTACACTATGCGGTGCGCGCGGGCCTGGGGGCGGGGCCTGGAGGGGCAGGGTCTGGGGTGGGGCCTAGAAGGGCAGGACTGGGGATGGGCAGGGCTTGTGGGCGGGGCCTAGGTAGGGTGGGCTGCCTGGAGGGGCAAGGCCTGGAGGGTTGGGCGGAGCCTTGGGCAGGGCCTGGGAGAGTGGGGCTGCCTGGAAGGGCAGAGCCTATGGGCTGAGGCGGGGCCTGGGGCAGGACCGGGCCTGGAAGGGCAGGACTGGGGATGGGCGGGGCCTGGTCTGGGTCAGGGCTGGAGAGTGGGTGGGGCTTGCAGGTTGAAGGTGGAGTCTGCTGAGTGGAGCAGGGCCTGCGGGGAGGGGCGAACCCGGTGTGGGGGACAGCATGGGGTGGAGGTGACATGACAAAGGGGCATGTGAGATACAGCACAAGTAGGGCAGGGGTCATCATGGGGAGGGTTGTGGGAGACCGCTCAGGGTGGGGGTGACATGATGGGGTCCTGTGAAGGCACCGCAGGGGGGTCAGGGGTCATCATGGGGGGCCCCGTGGGGGACAGTGCAGGGTGGGGATCCAGCGCCCAGTTCTGCCCAAGGACTCTGCAGCCTAACTGGCCTGAGGATGCTGTATGTGTGTCTTGGGTATTTTTATACTTGACTGACCCACACTCACTTCCGTGTCCGTCATTTCCCTGGTCCGCCAGGTCCATCAGATCTGTTCTCTAGACTTGCTTTTGTGGTTCGAGATCCAAAGCATCTCACGAATACTGACCCAGCTCATTTATGCAAGCTAGGGAACACTTATTTTATAAAAATAGAAGGGGTTCGCCAAAGATACATAAGCACATAACACACAGATACAGACAACAGGGTGGCAACAGCCAGAGGACAAGGGGGTGTGGTCGAGGGAGGTGGGCAAAGGGTAGAGGGGGAAAATGGAGACAAAAAGAGACTTTGCTTGGCGCGGAGGGCGCACGCTGCCATGTGCAGAGGGTGTTATATTGAGCTGTGCACTTGAAACCTGTCTGGTCTGGAGAACCAATATCATCCCAATAAATTCAATTATTATTATTTTAAGTAAAGAAAAGAAAATTAAATTTTAAAAAAATCTAAGGAGCCCCTTTTCTGCCCCAGTGGTGTAAGACTTTTGAAGTTTTAAAAGCCCATTTGCCATCTGCATTCCAAAGCTGAGGTTAAATTTTAGTATTTCTAATGTAAATTGAACATCAGTCACTTTTTTTCTTCTGCATTATTCACTGCATCTGAGGAAATCAATAAATTGACTGGTGAGAAAGGCTCCTTTATAGCTTTTCAGTTTCCAGGGTGGGGTCTAAAAGCTAACTTCAGAAAAAGATTTTTAAGTGAAAAAGAATAATAATTGTTTTTTAAAATGCTAAAGCCAAATTTTTAAAAAACACATGCATTTCCATTGATGTCATTGGAATTTCTCTCTGCCTTATAATTTTTATCAAATTTTATATTTAGGCCCTGGCTGGTAGTTCAGTGGATAGAGTGTCAGCCCAGCATATGGACATTCTGGGTTTGATTCCTGGTTAGAGCACACCTGAGAAGCGACCATCTGCTTCTCCCTCCCCCTCCTTCTTCTCTCCCTTTTCACCTTCCCAGCCAGTGGCTAGATTGGCTTCCACAGCCAGTGGCTAGATTGGTCCAAGCGTGGCCCCAGGGACTGAAGATAGTCTATTGGAGTGCATCAGTCTCAAGTGCTAAAAATAGTTTGGTACTGGAGTCCCAGATGGGGTTGCCCGGTGGTTTCCCGGTCAGGTTGCATGTGGGAGTCTGCCTCACTATCTCCCCTCCTCTCACCTAAAATATATATATGGCAATGGTGTTGGTGCTGCCATTCACAGCTGAAGCCCTCACATACGTTTATGAGGACGCTTAAACACATGTCCTAAATTTGTTTGATGATGGGACTCGGTTTTTCTTACAACAACCCAATAAAGGTTCTGATCAGTGAGCCTGTAACAATCCCCTGGGCACATTGTTCCACTCTTTCCTGTTCCCTACATCAATATGGGATATGTTTTGTCCGTAGATGTAAACGTGAGTCGCGAACATCACATCAGAGCTTGGACAGTGTCTTCTCCAAACAGGGAAGCATGTTGGAAAGCCAAGAGATACTATGCAAGGATTGAATCTAGTCCTTGGTGGTCATTCTGGGTAGTGAGTCTGCGTGCATTTTGCTCAGCCCTGTGAGCAGGGCACACAGGTATGGGGATGAGTCCAGGTCTTGGAGAAGGCCGACGGGTCCATGAAGGGCTAGAATGAATGACTGGACCCCATTATTGTGGGGGCACAATGTGGGTTTGTGTTCTGTCCCTACAATAAAAATAACCCCAGACCCTTTGTCTTCATACCTGGTTCTTATCACCAAGGGACTGTCGTTGGGTCCATAGCCTAAGACAGTAGGGTGCGTTCATGTGATAGGTTGGACAGGGCTGTGAGGCAGGACCATTCTTTAGAATGAAAAGGGTCACAAAGGAGCCTCTTACTTTGTGTCTGTGTACCAGACAACTTCACGAACAGAACCCTTCAACTCTTAGCCTGGCCGGCTAGGTGACACCACTACCCCGTACCAACAAAGTGAGCGAGGCTCAAAGATGTTCAGTGATCGTCCTGAGGCCACGCAGCTAGGGAGAGGGAAGTGGAAATTTGAACTTGGGTCTGAACAGTGTCCTCGGTTAACCCACCATATTGGAAAATCGTAGGGATACGGCGTCATTCAACATCTCATGACCGCCTTCTCACCCATGTGACGGTGTCACAGCAGGGGGAGACACTGAGAACCAGGACAGCTTGTTGGCAGTAACTGGTCCCTGTGGGAGCCGAGGAACTGTGCGAATGGGTGGCAGCGTTGACACTGAGTTTTCTTTTTCAGTCATATTCAGCATTTGCAATATGGAAAACGGTTCCACTTGAAAGGGTTATGAATTTGAATGAGATGGAAGTATCGATGTCATTTGATAGCATTTTCGTTGATACAGCACAGACGGGGAAACAGCAGTACAATGATTGGTGATAGGATGAGTCCTGTGACAAGTGGCATCCGGCACCCAGCCTGGAGCAGTCCAGGGGGACAGCCCTTCTTTCTGTTTGGCGAGGGGCTCTCTCCTGTCCATCCTAATGCGACAATGAGGGAGACAGGCTAACCTGTAGGCACGGAGGTTCCCGTTGACGATGTTGCCGTGATACCCAAGGGTGGGAGAAAGAAGACAAACCCGTGTTACATTTTTCCAAGTGGAACTGGAGTGTTAAGCTTGATTCAGACTCAGGCCCCGTGAAGAAAACAAAACACAAACGTAGAGGGCAAGGGTCGGCGTGATGTGCTTTTAACCCCGAGACACAAGTCAAGCAACGTTTGAAAAGATGCTGTGAACTGACTTCTAGAGACTAGCTCTGGGAGAGACCGTGGGCCATGGTTAGAATGTACTAATGTCATTTCGTCCTCATGACCCCTTTGTCATTTGACTTTAATTTTGTAGAGCTGCCTGTTGTTATTTTCTGTCATTGTTGCTCTTCAGTTTCTTCTAATGCAGTAGTTTCTATAGCGGCTGGGTGGAAGAAGACTTCTCAGTATGTGTGCTTCTTCCTTGGATGGCCACTGGGGCGCAGCAGAGGAACATTTTTGCACAGTGATTGGCTGACGGCATCCATTAGGTTACAATAGGTGGATAGTTTTATATAGGCGTATGGTATACTAAGTAACTTACTGGAAAGAAATTATATACGTGTCATACACGTTTGATTCTTGGGTGATACGTTTGAAATAAATTATACACATGTATGTAACTAGAAGTTCTTAGCTAGGCACTAGTACCTGAATGTGAGTATAAACACATAAAAGCATCTCTATCTTGATCTATATCTGAACCTGTATTATCTCTGTAGGTACACACACCAGGAGAGCCCCATAGAGGGGTGAGATTATGCAGACATCACTTTGATGCTTTGTTGTTCCACTTATCCATGCACTCATTGGTTGATTCTTGTTATGTGCCCTGACCGGGGATGCCCTGGCTGGTTAGTTCAGTCGGTTAAGAGTGTGGTCCCGAAACAACAACGTTGGGCATTCAATCCCTGGTCAGAGCATATATAGGAGCAGCTTGATGTTCTTGTCTCTCTCTGCTTGGATGAGACCACCTGTTGCATCCATATTACAACCCCATTCACACTGCCCCAACTGACTGAACTGCAGCTCTCCCTTATATGTATACCCATACGCTGTTAGAACAGATGCCACAGACCAATTCTAAGACTGACTCTCCTAGTCAGACGTTCTCTCCTCTAAACTCCTCCAACACTGATTTGTCACATACTGTTTTCATATTTATTGCTTGTGCCTGCCATTATGGCTTTATAGATACTTCCAGTTTCCCTACTTAAAAAAGAATTGCTTCTTGACCCTGGCCAGGTAGCTCAGTTGGTTAAAGCGTCATCCCGATACACCAACATTGCAGGTTCGATCCCCAGGTCAGAACACATATAAGAATCAACCAATGAATGCATAAATAAGGGGAACAACAAATTGATGTTTCTCTCTCTCTTTCTCTGTCTCTGTCTCCCTTTCTCTCTCCCTAAAATAAATAAATTTAAAAAATATTTTAAAGAAAAAGAAAGACAAGTCTTTAGTGAAATAAAAGAACCAGAGTGTGGCAGCTTTAGAAATGCACAGAGCCCATGACCATGGCCAGGAACCCCTGCATTGACAGGGGCCCGTGCAGCCTGGACTCCCATCAGGACTCCAGGACTTCAATAAATAATTGTGCATTCTTGTTCCGACCCCCAAATGCCTGTGAGTCTCTCTCTCACTGTCGTCAACTGATATGTTCCTAGCAACAAACCCCACTGTGCTGTTCTGATTAGATGTGTTATTTCTGAGATGGTATTTTCTGTCATTGGGAACCGTGGTCGCTGAGGGTGGCCTTTTTATTTAGAAGGCCCGCTTTGGATTAAGAAAAAAACTATATTGTATCCGAAGATTGCTATCATAACACAGTTTCGCCCATGTTACCGATGAATGACACCAGCCAAGGGCACCACAGTGAGAGCCAGACGCTGGCCAAAATTTGGTCTGCACCTTGACTCCACGTTGATCGTTCTTCAAGGGTATCGACTCTTTTAGAAAATTACATACATATTTTCAGCCTTGTTAGGGACGTATTTCAGATGACCCTGGGTATGGGACGGGAAATAGAGGATAAATTATTTTTAAAGGCGTCTCAAATGGCTTTGCAAGCAGTAATGTGTGTGCTGGCACGCACGCCCATTCACGGAACCTGAATGGGTTTTGATGGAAGCCATCTTGCTAATAGATAGTCCGTATGTGGCGCGAACCTATGTCATTTGGCAGGCCAGTTTGGGCAATAAAAGACAGCAATGAAAATAACGAGGGAGACACTGCACACGGCTTTCCGGAACTCGAGCAGCTTAGTAAAAGCTCCCAAGTCGCTGAGTCATGGGAAAGTCTTGATCTCTTTTTATTTTATTTTATCTTATTTTTCAGCTTGACCATCTCTGCAGAGTGTCCCATGCAGCTGGAAGATTTCCCCATGGACGCCCACGCATGCCCCCTGAAATTTGGCAGCTGTAAGTTATTTTTGTGAGCGGGACCGGGGAGGCGCCGTAGGGGTTGTTGCTGCATTCATTCAAAAGAATTAGGGTCCTCTCCGTGTGAACAGGAGCTACCATCTGCTCTAGAGGAGGGGAGGGCGCTGTGGGGTGCACCTGCCTTGGTCCCCAGGAACCAGGCTCCTTGTCCGTGTCCCTGAGTATGAGTGGAGGCACCTGCCCCCCTAGAACAAGCTCCTGGAGGGGTTGCTATTTCCCCCTGACCTTCGCCTGGTCAGTCTTTCTTTTTTTCACCTCTCAGAGACTGTTGGGTCAGCCTTGCCACCCTGCAACAGCCAATTTCCAGCATGCAGTCAGTACCTTTTTTTTTAATTGCATTGTGGTCATGGTTGTGTTAACTCACTTCTTCTAGAAGGTTTCATATAAACAACATTGGCCATGTTGAGTCACTGCTTCCCCTCGACTTCTACTGGGACATATGTTGCTTGTATGGGTAACATATTCATTAGGGGCACACCTCTCTGATTCCACTAGGCGCTCCTGGGTCCTGGCCATTCTGGACAGCATTGGGGTGATGTGTACCCCACAGACATGCCTGCCCCTCAGCCTCACTTCTGAGATGTTGGGGGACAGGGTTGGCCCTGACGGACAAGTCCCTTCTTTACACGAATCACGTGGGTCCACACTTGGTGACATCTTTTTTTAAAATCGTAAAAACGTGCTCTTTGACATCAAAGAGTCCACTCACTGGGCCTGAATCCTGGCCATTCCACTCCTTTGCTGAGTAACTGTGGCCAAGTAACCTCTCCAAGCTTCCTTCCTCAATTGTAACATGCTTTTGAGATGATTGGTTTTATTATTATTATTATTTGTCTGTTTGTTTTTTAAGTGAGAGGAGGGAGATAGAGAGACAGACTCCCGCATGGATCCCAACCAGGATCCACCCAGCAACTCCCCGTCTGGGGCCGATGCTCGAATCAACCCGACTGTCCTCAGTGCCTGAGGCTGATGTGCTCGGACCAGAAGAGCCACTGGCTGTGGAGGGGAAGAAAGAAAGATAGAAGCAGGAGAGGAAGGAGTGGAGAAACAGATGGCTGTTTCTCCTGTGTGTGCTCTGATTGGGGATTGAACCCAGGATGTCTGTACGTCAGGCCAACGTTCTATCCATTGAACCAACCGGACAAGGCCGAGATGATGTTTTAAACAGGCAGAATTACGCCAATGGAAGTGCTTAAGTAGTGGCCATCGTCACCATCTTGACCACCATAGAAATTCATTGTATTCTGTAGCTGTGTGACCAAGTGTTTCTTGTGTCACATTCAGTGAGCTAGTAACCTCTATGTTAACCATTTAATTAATGCGTATGGGACTAACACTTTGTCTCCCATTCATGTGGCCAGGCCAGCAATGAGTACTGCTGGAATATCTTGGCTAGTATCTGCCTGCAATATCTTGTACACCTTTTTTTTTTCTTTTCATCCATGATGAATATTTTTGCTGGATATATGATGATGTTCTGACAGTTCATTTGACACTTGAAAAATGTGCTACTTTGTTCTTGCCTCCATATTTTCTGACAAGAAATATGCTGCCACTCAAATGTTTCTTTCCCTTATAGATAACATGTCATTTTTTTTTCTCTTTCAGATTTTTCAGTATTTATTTTTCTTTGTCTTTTCATTTTCAGAGGTTTTTGACCATGATGTGGATTGGTATGAATTTCTTTAGGTTTATCCTGTCTACGATTTGCTCACTCTTTTGAGATTCTTGCCAAATTTAGGAAGTTTGATCAGTTAGGTTTTGAATACTTTTCCTGTCATATTCTTGTTCTCATCTATTTTCCTGACTTCAATAATGTGAATATTAGATCTTTGGTTGTATTTCCTTAAATACTGAGCCTCTTTTTCTTTCCTCCCATATTGTCTCTGTTTTTTTATGTTACATCTTTAATGATTTTTTTGGCCCCCTCCATCCTGCAGATGAGTTCATTCATTGAACTTTCTAATATGATTGTTATATTTTTTCAGTTCCGTGGAGGTTAATTTTGTGTCAACTTGTTGGGTCAGCGCATGCCCAGGTAGCTGGTCAAACATTATTCTGGGGGGTGTCTGTGAGGATATTCTTGGATAAGATTATCATTTTAATCAGTAGACCAAGTAAAGCAGATTGCCCTACCTAATGTGGGTGAGCCTCACCCAATCAGTCGAAGTCCTGACTAGAACACAAGGGGGACTTCTTCTGCCTGACTGCCTTGACCAGTTAAATGTCTCTTTTCCTGCCTTTGGACTCAAACTGAAACAACAGCCACCTTTTTGGGTGCCCAGTGTGCCTGTTCTCAGATTGGAACTGTGCCGTCTGCTCTTACTTCATCTTCATTTGCATCTAATACAGACTTCAGTTTTGAGAAGCGAGGTGCTGCTTATAACACACACCCCAAAAATGCGGAACTGTTAGTGATGGGGACGAGAAAGAAAATGGCACCAGGTAATAGACGGGTGGGATCAGACCCGACCTTTAGCAACCTCAGTCCTTGCGTTCTGGCTAGGAAAGATTTCACAGCTGAGACTCCAACTCTGAGAGGAAGTTGTATTTAGAAAGTCACAGCGGTAAAAGAAATGGGCATTAGGGCTTTTAGGAGACAAGTTACAGAGGCAAAAAAAAAAGGGAGCTCAGGGGAGAGAAATGCTCCCAGGACAGAGAGAGTGTGTTCCCGGTCCTCCAATCTAAGGACTTTTCATATTGGCGATTGGAGGGGACGTCCCAACAGAGAATCTCAATAGACAATCCATCAGCTCTCCAGGTGCATCCTTCCAGAGTCCAGGCCTCCACTGATTGGTTGGTACCAGGGCAGGGGGGATCCTTAATCAACACCGCTGGTTCTGAGGTCAGCTGTGGAGTTGCGTGTCTGGTTTTGCTGGTTTTCTGAACCTTGAGCTAAAACACAACTGAGGCCCCCGGCCTGTCATTGCCCTGCTCCTGTCTGCCCAACTGCCCACCACAGTGTTGGCTTTGGAACCTGGGTAACGGGTAGGGGGAGGCTGGAGGGATTCTGTGATGCATGTTAGAAGGAGCCGGGGTTTCTTGGAGGGCAGAGAAAGAAGAGAAGAGACCGGGAGAGAGAGCTGTGTCATCTTTACAACAGTTGAGAACAGAACCTTGGTAGAAATACAGATGGTGACGGTCTTTCTGGTGAGATCTTGGGCGGACATGAGGGACAGGGAGGGTGGCCCTCCATGGAGACATCAATGCAGGGATGAGTCAGACAGACATTGGGGTGGGATTTGTATACATCTGGATGCATCAGCTGCGGGGTTCCTCTTCTGTGGCTCCTTCCTGCTTTCTAGGACTCGATGCGTCACTCTCTAGCCCTGCTCTGTTGGTGGCTCTTAGTTTCAGTCCTTCATGCCGTGAGCCTCAGGGGGCATCTCTTTCTGAGCTGGAGCCATCTCACAGCTCACAGCATTTTAAGGGAAAAGCCATCCTTGTCTTCCTCCGGTCTCTTCCTGTCTGTGTTCACCTCCCAAGGCCTTCCCAAGGGAGATATATTTTTTCTTTTTCTTTTTTTTTTATTGATCGATTTTTAGAAAGAAGAAAGGACAGAGTCTGAGAGACAAGAAACATCAATCTGTTTGTTCCTGTACACGCCCTGACCAGGGATCCAGCCAGCAGCCTTTGCCTGTATGGAGGATGCCCTCACCAACTGAGCTAGCCAGCCTGGGGAGGGCGTTATTTTTTAAATGTGTCCAGCATTCATAGCGGTTACCTAATAAAAGCCACTGTGCTCTTGCTGTCAGGGGAACATCTTTTGACTGCAAGGGTTTCATTTTATAATATTTCTATCATTCCCAAGAGGTTTTTTTGTTTTTGTTTTTTGAATCAGGAGAGGTAAGCCTGTGTAATGAACCAAAAGTTAGGTTGGAGAAGAATCCATTTTATTGTTGTTGTTAAACTATGATCTTCAAATGTTTTGGACAGAGATAAAACACATTTATTTGGGGAAAGTAGTATAATGAGAAGGAACTTCCCCTGGGATTTATCTTAAGTCATGTGCTGCTATGGGGTGGCTATCCTAATTAGTGCTTTGGACAGAACCTTTGAAAGATTCCCTAAGGCATGTCATCTGGGGATCTGTGGTTCACTGGATCACATCCCTGGAAGGGAAGTGAGTTATTCATGTTCCCAAGAGGCAAACAGGTTGTGTGACTTAAAAGTCTACCTTGCTTTGTACGTGGAAAATTGTGCTCTTGATTTGATCAATGACAAAAACACTCAGAGTGAGATAGTTATTGTTGTGTTTTGTTTTCCCATCATTAGTTAAATTGGTTCAAGTGAACGTAACAGTGAGATTGAATGGCCGGGGTAATTTTGAGTTAAGGAAAATGGGTGAGTCCTCTCATCCCTTTTTCACCAAATTATCTCATATTCAACAACCTGCCAACGGCAGTTAAATCATTTATCACATTCAAAGCCCAACGCACATCAATGGGACCTTGTCATCTCTGCACTGAATCGCACCAAACGAGATCAATTAGTGTACGTATTTCTTGAGATGCTGAACTCTTGTGACAAATTTACTTTATCTGAAGATTGTTTTGATTCTGATGCTGATTTGTGTGTGTGTGTGTGTGCTTGCTGTCGATATCAATATTACGCCCTCCAAAGAAGGATTCTCCTTGGATATCATGTCTATATGCCATTGAACCAAAAAAAAGGCTAGAAAATGCACAAAAAACGTCGCCTCTCCTCAACTTACATGGTTTCAGCTTAGGATGTGATCGTTTTAAGAGAAGAAATCGAATTTGATGAAGTGTCTCTCTTCCTTGTTTTGTTTGTCCTTTTGGGGGGGGGATCTACTAAAAATAGCTGCCTGGCCAAGTCCTTCACATATACCATGGGCATCTGAGCTTGCGGAAGCTAAACGTGACAGTCTAATGAATTTCAAATGATCCAAGCCACAGTCCTCTCCTGTCAGGAGACAAAGGAATGCAAATAGGTATCATTATTCTAATGAGCCACATGCTCCTGGCATCTCTAACGGATAAGTGACTTGACAGATATTTCTGTGACTGCCCTCTCTACTCTGGAGACTTCCAGCCAATGCCAAGATTAGCCTGAGCTCACAGACTGAGCCTGGGAATGGGTCAGGTCTGTAAGGAAATTCCTCAGAGATGACGGAATGGCTTCCATTTGGAAAGACAACTCAAGACTATTTAGGAAAGAAACAAAAAAGAAGTGTGTGTGTGTGTGTGTGTGTGCGTGTGTGTGTGCACGCGCGCGTGCACGTGTGTGTTTGGTTTTATTTGCGGAGCAATGCATTACAGATTAGACATGCGTGACATGTGTCACGCGACATCTGGGCTTGTGAAAACGTATGCCAAGTCAGTGAGACACAGAGGCCTCTTCGGTAAGCATCTCGTGGCGGGGGGGATTTCAGAAATTTGGGGTAAAGCTCACAATAGTGAGCTCCAGGTGCATTCTACCATGTGGAATGTTGTTTCTCTGCTCCGGCCCGGGGCATGCCTGGACGGCTGCCCACTCGGCCCGGTTGTGGGTGATCTAGAATGCGGGGTTCAGTCTGTGAGGTCTCAGATGCACACTGAGGTTCATCCGGACATGGGCTGTGTCTGAGCTTAGATGCGCCTGTTACCCTTGGGTACGGTCTGCATCGGGGTGTGCTCTGCCTTCTGCTAGATGGCACAGTGAGTGACACAGGGAGGCTGGGCCATTGACGGACACATGGGATCCTCAGGTTAAATACCCCCATGCAGCTGTGAGCAACACGGAGCTCACAGACCAAGCCTGGGAAGACCAGAATGGAAGAAAGCCAAACAGAAACAAGGACAGGTGACAGAGGAAGTGACAGGATAGCACTGACCACCCAATGAGGGACTGTACACCAACGTGTACAACTGGGACAGGTAGAGCAGGCAAGGCCCGTGACTGTCCTTTGTCCTTCCTTTGTGATTCGGTCCCACGAAAGCCCTCCTCCCACAGAACTCATGGTCTTTCTGGCTCTCACTGACACAGTGACCCTACCTTCACAGACTCAACCGCGGGTCCTGACGGGCCAATTAATCTCAATTTTCTTGTGTCGCTTCCTTGGTAACAGGGCAGAACTGTCATCTGTTTATTGCCATCTGCAGATCGTGGCATTTGCCTCCCTGTGACTTCTGGGCCAGGAAAAGGCAGAGCCCATGGCTCTCATTTGACCCTCTGGGTGGCAAGCCGGATACTGGATGTCCAACAGGCCATTCGAGAGGGTGCATAGACACATGTTTATATCTTACCGGGTTTCTAGTCTAGATGATGCAATCAGTGTATTGGGTGTTGGCATCATTTTCCGGGTAGGAGACTGAGGCCCAGGGAGGTTGAGGGACCTGCAGACGGTCACACATGGTTCCGCCCTTGGTTTGAGGAGAGAGGAAGGTTGAGGACACGGGGCTCAGAGAATTCGGATCCTGTAGGCTTTCTAATCACCCAGATTCCAGTGACCTAGGACATCCAAAGCTGCATTTAGTCTGACCTTATAGGCAGTGAAGACCCAGAGTGAAACAGATTTTCTGGCTGGTTGGTCATTGGCCATGCCAGGGTGCACCCACAGCCTGTCGGATAGGCTAACCAACGGTCCTCACACTCTGGGTTTGCTCGTGACCACCAACCAAGAAGAAGTAAACTCAGGCAGAAAGATCTTTTCCTAAGACCAGATTTGACACCAAGCAAAAATCCTTCCCAACAGGAGGTTACATTTTTTAAAATAGGTTTTAGAGAGAGAAGAAGGAAGAGAAAGAGAGAGAAACATGATTCTGTTATTCCTCTTAGTCATGTATGCATTGGTTTATTCTCTTTTTCTTTTCATTTTAGAAAATTAAATTTTACAGGGTGACATTGATCAATACGAGCACATAGGTTTCAGGTATATGTTTCTATAACATTTGAACTGTTGATGATGCTGTAAACCCATCACCATTGATTGATACTTGTGTGTGCCCTGACCGGGGATTGAACCTGCAACCTTGGTGTCTTGGGATGACACTCCCACTGAGCTCCTGGGCCAGGGCTAAGAATATATTTCTTACAACTTATTAAACAACTATTGTGTGCCAAGCATTGGTTTTTTATACTTCACATTCATAGCACCCCCCACCCCCAGGAGATGGGGGTTATTGCCCCCACTCTACAGATGGTTTCAAATAGAGGCTTAGAGCATCTGTAAGTTGTTGAGGGTCAAAGACAAGGGTTCCGCTCCCAGTGAGGCCAAGCCTCGCTGCGTCAGAAAAGGGCCTCTGTGTGTTGGGTCAAGAGCCCTGGGATACTCTCCAGCCTTGGCCACGCCAGAGGAGAGCAGCAGACAGAAAGTGTCAGGCCGGAACAAGTAGCCACTCGGAGGCAGTGATCAGTTCTCAAGTCCCTTCTGAGTGGAAACCTTCCTGCCGGGCCCCGGTGATGGATGGCCCTGGGAGGCAAGGAGGATGGTTCCGGAGCTTTCAATCATGACACAGGCAAGCGGGTCACCCTGATGGCCTCGTTGACTGTTGTCTGCCACTGGCACAGAGAGGAATTTAGTGCTGGTGCTGAAACACACCGAGTGCGGGCATTTGTCCTTGCCCCTGCCACCACCACCCGGCTTGATTTGATGAACAGGACCCCACTGTGTCCAAGAGGTTCACCAGAGGCCACACCAGTCCCTGTCATCACAAATGCCATTAGTACTATCAATAGTAATGGGTCATGCAAATATGTAACTAACAGTTCAAAGAGCAAGACAATGTGGATTGTTACACGTGCGTTGTGCGTGACACACCTACATCACTAAGTGATTTTGAGTAACTCTGACCTAGTTGCAATTATTATTTGGGGGCAGGAGGGGCTATGATTGTAAGATAAAGGACATAGTCATATTCGCCAGCACCCCTGCTAATGATGGAGAAAGAAAGAGGCTTGGAGTGCTTGTGTCCAGCAAGCCGAGCCTACAGGTGACAGACCCAGCGTCCTCTTCTGTCCCTGGTCTCTGCAGTACAGACACGCTTCCCTGGCCAACACGCCACTCAGCCACAGAGCCTGGGAGAGCCCCCTGCAGCTGGAGGCCACCCCCAGGTGTCTCCTCAGTCAGGAGGCGGGCAAGAAGGGGTCCAAGCCCCCCCCCAGGCCAGTCCCAGCCTCCACACCCACCCCATAACACCCCTCTGGGTCCTCACATCCTCAAGCCACGAGAGGAGGCCCCTGCACTCTCCGGAGCGCTCCATGTGTCCTGTTGTCCCGTGTCCCACCTGCTCCCCATGCCTTCTCTCTTTGTCCCTGAGCAGACTCAGCACAGAGGAAACGGCTCCAGCCAGGGAAGGGGGGTGATTGTTCCCTGGGCTCTGACACATCTGCATTCCCAGACATTCCTCACGCTCACACTGGCCTGTAGCCCTGAGTCCTGAGTTCCTCGTGAGCCTCAAGATGCATGTTTCCCAAGGCTTGTGGGGTCTCCTCACTGCTCTCGGCTAGGGGTCGGACTCATAGCTCCTGCGTGAACTGAGAGATGGGTGGCCATCGAGGGAGGCCAGCCTCACCTCTCAGCCACTGTGCCCAGCATGAGGCAGACAGCTGGGGGTAAGACACACAGGACAACAGGAACAGAAGCTGCCCGAGCCAGTCTGGGGACAGTAGGGAGCCCCAGCCAGAATCCAGTGGGACCAGCGAGTGTCAGGACCCTTCCACCACAGTCAGCCAGCGTACTGTAGCGTTTGCATAATTGGAAGGAGATCAGCATCTCACTGTGACTTACATGGAACTCAGGGAGCCATTGGTCTTAGCTTACGCCTGGTAGTGCCTCAGACTAGACCCACAGAGAGCAGCTCACCGCAAAAGGTCGCGTTATCAGCCCACAAGCCCTTGTCACCCCAGGAGAGCAGAGACAGTATCCCAGGGCACACTGTGTCGGTACAGCTCCAAGGCTGCCCATCGGAAACATACACATCTAGATTGCCTCAAACTTGAAAAGAGCTCATGTGCCTTTAAAAAAAACATACAAGAACACCACTCAATGTCTACCTGCTGTGTGAGTGAAGGGTAGCTCACCCAGGGCTGTAATCTAATCTAGCCCCCCCTGAACTTTGTATCTTCCTAATGAGTGGAGAAATATCAGAAGCCATCCTGAAGGCTCACAGTTACAACCCCACCCTCGCTGACAGGGCCTTTGCGCAGAGACCAGGTGCACTGATTATCGGAGAAGTGCTGAGTATCAGACATCTAGCAAAGAAATGAGGCAACTTCACTGAGAGAGATTTTGACACAGAAGACTGTTTTGTGTTGGTCTCAGGGATGCTATCGGCTAGGGATGCCCGGGGCACCCACCTGAGCCCATAGTTCTCACAGAATAACCACAAACATTTCCCCCAACTAGAGCCAAGGTGGTATCTGAACCAACCTGTGTGGCTGTCCTCCCTCCTCCTCCCTTCTTTTTTTCCTTTCTTTTTCCTTCCTTCCTATCTTTCCCTCTTCCCTCCCTCCCTCCCTCCCTCCCTCCCTCCTTCCTTCCTTCCTTTTTTTCTTTTTTATTGATTGACTTTTATAGATAGAAAAAGGAAGGGGGAGAGAGAGAGAGAAACATCCCTGCAATCGATGGACCCTGGTGTCTGAGCCCTCAGACTTTCAGGAATGGAGGGAGCTGAACTGCGGGGGGCCTCTGCCTTGGTCTGACCACGCAGTGTGCTCTTTATTACCGACCTTTGACTTCCTCACGCACCTCAGGCTCCACTGGTGGCGCCGGGTTTTGAAAGACACTGCGTTTATGCCCTTCTCTGTCCTCCCCGCCCCCCACACAGACGCGTACCCTAATTCTGAAGTCGTCTACGTTTGGACCAACGGCACGACCAAGTCAGTGGTGGTGGCGGAGGACGGATCCAGGCTGAACCAGTACCACCTTATGGGGCAGACGGTGGGCACGGAGAACATCACCAGCAGCACAGGTGAGCCCTGGGGCGCACAGGATGCCTCATTGGGGGGAGAGGGCGCAGGGCGCTACACTCAGGTGGGCGGTGGCACGCGGGACGCTGCACTGGGACGGGGGCGGAGTGCAGGATGCCAATGGAAGGGGGGGCGATCGCAGGACGTTGCACTCGGGTGGGTGGTGGGTGGTGGGTGGAGCTCGGGCTCCAGCTGCAGTCTGGAGCGGGCACCGCCTAAGCCTACCCATCTGTCCACCTGTGCAAGGATCCTTGGCAATCCAGGGAACAGCTGTGAGGCAGCCGTCTGAGTCCAGCCCCCTCCCTGCCTCTGCACTCGGAGACACCAGTTGCAGCGGCTGGTGGCATTAAGCGACAGGCAGAGTGAGCATTAATCGGGGAGTGCATTGGACTCTGTGTGAGCAGGCCCCAGTGACCGCAGGCCCTGCCTGAGGCCACGTGGACCTGCTATGTAACATAGCCCCTGCCCTGAGCGCTGAGACTCGCAAGCTGATTTCTTGCAAACACTCACATTTACCCTCTGCCCTGCCAGTCGCTTTGAACATTTCAGAGAAGATGTCCTCGGGGTTAAATTTTGGAAAAATGCAAACAAGCCGTACAGAAATAGCCCAGGCCTTACAAGCAGCTGGGGTCGGCACTCTCCCTACCACACCTGTGGGGCTGACCTGAGTCATACAGGTGCAGTATGGGCCTCTTCACCTGATACAGAACGGGCATGTGTCCAAAGGAATGCAATGCCTTCCTTTCCTCTGGTTGCAAGGTGTGTCTCCAGGCAACAGCTCCTGGCTGCACAAAGCCACACTCAAACCATCAGGCTCAAAAAGCACGGCTGTGAGCAGGACAGGGCTCAAGAGTCTACAGGCGGCCGAGGAGAAAAAAATAACAGGATCCAGTGAGCCCTGATTGCAGCCCGAGTTCTAATCCCCAGAGGAGCCCCAAGTCTGCACCCTGCTTTCTCAGCACCCTCAACCCCTGGGGGCTGCAGAGAGCGCATGGACTTTTAGTCCTGCCCACTGTTGCTGGGTGTCCTGGGGACAGGTGAGATCCTGACAGGTATGGTGGGGGACAGGACAGAGGCTTCCCTTTGCGACTCCAATTTAAGAGCCAAAGAAGAGGAAACAGACCCAGTTTTATGGGAACAAGCGAAAAGGCAACCCGGCAGATACGCGGACTCAAGAATGGTAACAGACAATGCCACCATTTGGAGTTGCTTCATCACAGTTCTTTGATTTTGAGACATTCTCTGATCTTGCTACCGTCAGTTCAAAAATGACACAAAGGGAAACACCACCTAAGAAGAATTCAAAAGCAAGGCAATGACTGCAAAACCCGACTGGCAGAGAAACAGGAAGACACGTCCCCTGTGCCCAAGTGTTACACAGTAGTCAACAGGATCGTTACAGAGGTCCAGTCCTGGCGACGACACATATTCCAGCCCCTTTCTCTGTGTCCTTGTTGTTTTCTGCCGTGAAGGTCAGCTGGAGCCCACCGGCCCCTCTCACCTGTCTCACCTGCCTGGGGCTGAGGGGAGGGTTGGGAGGAGTATAGCCAGCCACAACCTGTCATAAGGCACTTTTGAAAGCTATCTCTTTTTCTCAAAGGGGACGCAAAATATCACCTATTAAAGTGTTCCTTCCGCCTCTGACGTTGGGCATGTTGGAAAGGCACACGGGACCCCCCTTCGCTGGCCCTGCTGAACTCTGGGCTTTGATTGCGACATCAAGCCTCCTTGGAGCTGTGTAATTCTGAGCCTCAGAAGCCCCAGCTCTGTCCACGCAGCCAGCGGGCAGACCACCCCCAGGAGACAGCGCCAACCGGGGTCCGCTTTCCCTAGGAGCAGACCTTCTTCCCTGTCCCCGTTCAAGTTCAGCAGGGTGCCCGGCTGGCCACAAGCACGCACCCTCTACGCCTTACAATTCAGCCAGAGCCCTCTCATTCTCAGATCTACTCAGGTCTGCCTCTAGCACCCTCCCCATCACCCCGGGGAGGTGCAAATTCAACAGAGATGCAGCCTCAATAGCCTTCGCACACCCTCCCCTGCGGTTCGGGCTCCTTACCAGTTCACCATCAGAGTGGCATCATTCTCCACGATGAACGGGAGGTCCCCACTGGCCTCCCACACGGCCAGGTAGATCCACAGGAGGCATTGAGGCATTGCCAAGAAAGTGCCCTGAGCTCCCTGGCAGGTGGTGGAGAAACAGGAGCCCCCAGGACCCTCACCTCCAGCCAAGCACGGAGCCTCTGGGGCCCCCCAGCTCTTTGGAGCCTTCCGGACTGGGAAAGAGAGTGGGAAGAAACCCCTTCACCAATCACAAGGCTCTGTGATGTTCCCAGTTCTGTGTGGAGAGGCTAAATCCCAAATCCTAATGGCATCAGCAGTAGGGGGTGGGGGTAGAGTGGGGGCAAGGGCACAGATTGTGAGCGGGGATTATTACTAGGAGAACACAGAAATCTGATTTTCTCCCAGGAAAACCATCCACCAACAAGGGCCCTGCAGAGGCTGGAGGTCAAAAGACTTACACAACGACCATTAAGAAATGCACGTGTTTTTCCACCCTCTCCGGCCCCCACACCTGACAAATAAACACTTGTCTGATGGGAGGTGCAGAGAGGCCAGGGATCTTGGGTGCACAGGACCCAAGCTAGGATGCTTATCTGCAGGTGAATACACCATCATGACCGCTCACTTTCACCTGAAGAGGAAGATCGGCTACTTTGTCATCCAGACCTACCTGCCCTGCATCATGACCGTCATCTTGTCCCAGGTCTCCTTCTGGCTGAACCGGGAATCTGTCCCAGCCAGGACCGTGTTTGGTGAGTGTCCCCAAGCCAACACAATGACCTTTTCTAGTCTGTGACCTGCAAACCAGAGAACCAATAGGGTAAGAATTCAGAGGGAAGGGTTAGGATTTATCTATCCTTGTTCTCTGTGCCAGGGTTTAGGGGAAAATGGTCCGTGGGAAAAAGCCTTTCACTGCTAATGGGGTGTTTGTTTGTTTTTCATTTATTTATTTGTTTAGGTTTGAAATTGCCAGCAAGCTGTCTTTTGTGAGGTTTTGCCATATAGTACTTTCCCGGGTCTCAAAAAGTCCTACTTTAGATGTGATTGGGTAGTTTTATTTGATATGGGCACGCCACTTTAACCCCCAAGCGGCAATCCACATGTCACATTTATGATAGTAATAAATTATACCTCTAATATCATGTATTATATATGCTATTATATACAATACCTATGATATTACTGTATAGATAGTACTGGTGTGTGTGTGTGTGTGTGTGTATGGTAAGAATCTAGTTTAACATCATGACATTGGGTCTTTTGGTCTTTTTTAAATTGATGTTTAGAGAGAGGAAAGAAGAAAGAGAGAGAGAGAGAGAGAGACAAGATATTTGATTTGCTGTCCCACTTATTTATGTATTCATTGGTTGATTCTTGCATGTGCCCTGACCGGGGATCGAACCCACAACCTTGGCATATTGGGATGAAGCTCTGACCAACTGAGCTACCCAATCAGGGGACATAGACTTTTACTTTGAAGCTCTGTGCCCTCAAATTCAAGGAGCGATATTAAAGGCTGCCTTGCTGGTCACCGGTGGGCATGGAGATGCCCATGTCTTTCTAAACTGGAAAGCACAATTCAGGCTTCCGAGGACAAAAAGGTGACCTGTGTTTTATGTTCATGCTCCCCTAGTGTGGGCCCAGATGTGGCCCAGGTGTTCCTATGGGGTGTCTCCCAGCTCCAGCCTTACACCTGGCCTCCCTCACCTCACCTAGTTAAGCTTTGGGAATCTTTCAGGGAGCACTGCTGCTCCCCCAGCTTTTTAGTAGGGTCTTAGTAGACAGGCAAGGGAACATATGAATAAAAAATGCTGTTTCCTCCTGGAGATTCTTAATGCACATTACGATAAGAAAGACCCAAGAAGACGCAAGGAACCCATTCGAGGTCATGGACAGACACCCTCTCCCCTCCCCAGCATAATGATTGACTGGATTTTAAGGACAATTACAGATGCCTACTGATGAATCATAAGCCAGCCCTGACCCCTGTTTCCACTCTCCCCATCCCTGACCCGTTACCAGGGGTGACCACGGTGCTGACCATGACAACCCTGAGCATCAGCGCCCGGAACTCCCTGCCCAAGGTGGCCTATGCGACAGCCATGGACTGGTTCATAGCTGTGTGCTACGCGTTCGTCTTCTCGGCGCTGATCGAGTTTGCCACCGTCAACTACTTCACCAAAAGGGGCTGGGCCTGGGATGGGAAGAAGGCCCTGGAAGCAGCCAAGATCAAGGTACTGATGCTCCTCCTCCGCTCCTGCAGAACCCCCTTTGCAGAGAAAACGCGTCTGGGTCTAGGTCTAAATACACAACAAAGCCGTTCTCCCTGTCGCCCGCCACCCAACAACACGACCCCTTCCCTTCGACCCAGGTCCCTTGCAAAGTCTTCCTTATAACGGTTCCTGTTTCAACTTCCTTTTGGATCTCCAGCTCTGTCTGAGCGAGAGCTCTGCGTTGATTATACGCAGGACTATTCTTTTTTTATTAATATTCAGTGAGAGGAGGGTAGGCAGAGACAGACTCCTGCATGTGCCCGACCAGGATCCAGCCAGCAAACCCACTAGGGGGCGATGCTCTGCCCATCTGCGGCGTTGCAGATGCCCCAGATCTGCCCCAGATCTTCTTAACATCTGAGGTGGAGGCAATGGAGCCATCCTCAGTGCCTGGGGCCAACTCACTCCAATGGAGCCATGGCTGCAGGAGGGGAAGAGAGAGAGAGAGAGAGAAAGAGAGAAGCAAAAGGGGGAGGGGTGGAGAAGCAGATTGGCGCTTCTCTTGTGTACCCTGACCAGGAATTGAACCCGGGACACCCACATGCCAGGCAGATGCTCTACCACTGAGCTAACCGGTCAGAGCCCACATTTGCAGTTTGATCATTATGTTTACCTGTGTCACCCAGTCCCTATCCTGCCTGATGGACAACATCTCCAGCATCCCGGGTGGTTCCCATCCTCTCTGCAACCATGGTAACCACCATGCTGATTTCTTCCACCATAACTAACTTTACCTGAAATTGTAGAATTTCACATCCAAGACTGGTCATGTAGTGTCATAGGCTTACAGGTCTCTGGGGTCTGCCAGGGCTAAGCTGATGAAAGCCCTTTCTCTTCTGACAGATAGACCTTTTAGAAGTGAGCTGACCACTGATTCCCTGACATTCTTCTTCTGTTTTTCAGAAAAAGGAGCGTGAGCTCATCATCCTCAACAAGTCCACAAATGCTCATGCCGCTGGGAAGATGACCCACCCCCCCAACATCCCCCAGGAGCAGACCCCCGCGGGGACTGCCAACGCACCCTCCACTGGGTCAGGAAGACCCCCCGATGAGAAGAGCCCCGACAGCAAAAAGACTTATAATAGCATCAGCAAGATTGACAAAATGTCCCGGATTGTATTCCCGGTCCTGTTTGGCACTTTCAACTTGGTGTACTGGGCAACTTATCTGAATAGGGAACCGGTGATTAAAGGGGCCACCACTCCAAAGTGACCTGGCGGCCTCCTCCCAAACTCCAAGTGAGCCATACTTCCCATGGAGTGGGACCCAGGAGAGGGCTGAGCTCAGGCGGTGAAGGGGGGGGGGGTCAAGGGGGTCCCATCTTTGGGCACCTATCCTTTCAGGACCTTTTTGCATGTTTAATAATCTGTACAAACGCCTAACGATTGCCTTGATGTTTCTACGTAGAATGTCAGATGTTTCCCGAGCTGTCATGTTGACGAACAAAATAAAGCAAACAACATTCTGGAGAGCAGAGATAGCTTTGACACTTAGAACCCTGGTCATTTACAAATGAGACAAGTCTATTTTTCACTGTTCCAAGTGTTACCTAATGATGTTTTTTATACTTTCCAACGCCATTTCATACAAAATTTCCCAGCGAAATAAATATTTTAGGAAACGCTCCCTGGTTCTTACTTGACCAACTCTTGCAAGGAACAAAAGGTCACAAAGAGCACATTTCTTTTTTCATTAGGAAAGGAAGCTGTGAACATTTATGTACAAACTAATGGCCTTTGATAATTCTTAACTTTCAGAAATTCAAGCTGCATGACCTTAATTTTAGAAAATAGAATAAGTGACTATTTAGGCAGACAAGTTTAATAACAGTTATGTTAGGTTAATGGATAAAACATTTCCCCAAGGAAAAAATAAACTGCTTAAAAAAAAATTTTGTGTATGTGGGGGGGTAGGGGAGAAACTTCCCCCCTACTTCTACGCCACTGCCCCTTCTAACTGAACAATGACCAAGAAAGAAAAGACTTTAAAGCCAACTGCGTTTACTGTCTAAAACTTGGACTATGCCCGCAGCCAGTGTGTAATGCTTCCATGGTGACAACTTGTAATTGAGTCCTTTTCCACTTTATTTCCTTGTACCTATTTCACAATTGATGTATTGCTCCTGTTAGCTTTTATATATGAACCTGAAAAGTTCATTAAAAAATAAAAAAATGAACCAGTCCTGTGGAGGTCATTTTGTGGGGAGAAAAAAAATTCATATTTTGGTGGATTCATTTCTTAAATATGACACAAAGGAAACCCATCACAAAATTGGTTGGGAGAGGGTTGGAAATGTTGGGATGGGGGGACACTTTCCAAAAAATATGGATGTCTGACTGCTATACTGTACCACTGAAACTAATACAAAATAATATTGAATGTCAGCTGTAACTGAAAAATAAAATAAAAAAAATAAAGAAAAGCCTGACCAGTCAGTAACGCAATGGATAAAGTGTTGGACTGGAATGCGGAAGAACCCAGGTTCGAGACCCTGAGGTCGCCAGCTTGAGCGCGGGCCCATCTGGTTTGAGCAAGGCTCACCAGCTTGAGCCCAAGGTTGCTGACTCAAGCAAGGGGTCACTCTGTCTGCTGTAGCCCCCGGTCAAGGCACATATGAGAAAAAACTAAGGTGCTGCAAGAAAGAATTGATGTTTCTCATTACTCTCTCTTCCTGTCTGTCTGTCTGTCCCTATCTGTCCCTCTCTCTGTCTCTGTCTCTGTCACACACAAAAAAATAAAAAAGAAAAGAAAAGAGAGGACGGCAAGATGGCGATGGAGTAGGTGGACGTACCAACTTCCAACTCCCAGAACCAAAGTGGATTATAACTTAATTTTAAGAACCATCATCTGGATAAACCAACTTTGAACTAAATTAAGTGGACTTTCCAACCAAGGAACACTGAAGAAGCCACATTGAGACTGGTAGGAAAAGTGAAAACACGGAGAGGGCTGCCCAGCTTCCTGGAGCGAACGGCAGCCCAGAGAGACCCGCGTGGCGAGAGGAGAGTTTGGCAGAGAGGGAGGGACCTGGGTCCCAGGAACAAAGCCCCAGCCTGCAGCCCCAGAGCCTAGAAGAGGCGTTTGGACAGTATTGAGCTGTGAAACAAGTGAGGATACTGTTTGTGAGAAAGACAGTTTTCTCAGACCCAAGATTCTTCTTAAAGGGACAGCGCAGAAAACCTCTCTCACAATCACTCACCCGGAGCTCCAGAGAACAGGGACAGAAGAGAGGACCAGAGCAGCAGGAAGAGAGTGTGGACTGGAAGGCACAGGGAGAAACACTCTGAGGGCAGCCACCCTAACCCCTGGGCTGAGTCACTTCCCTAATCAAAAATGAATATTTCCCCTGGAACTAGCAATACCAGCAAAGGGAGACAGGACACCAGCCAAACAAGCTCTCCTGTGGCACTTAGAGCAGAGCTGCTTAGACAGAGGGAGCTTCCAGGACTATAGTATGGAGTGTTAGGGTCTGAGATGCAGTGCCCCTACCCATACTGCTGAGGGCTGGCTGGAGGGACTGTGGTGGCGGGATGCTAAAACACGGTTCTGTCGGCGGGGGTGAGGCCAGGCCGGTGTGAGCTCGGTCTAGCCCAGCAGGGGTGGAGGGGACACGCGAAAATGGTCTGGCAGCTGCGGGCCCGTCTGCAGCCCCACCTGCGGGGGGAAAGCAGGAGGCCAGGAACGGGCAGAGATCTGCTCTGCGACCCTGTGCAAGCCGGCCCTGAACGCAGGGGCAGGGCTAGGACCAGGGACAGGCGGAGGCTCGCTGCTGAGCGCAGGCCAGCAGCCTCACCCGGCCTGAGAAACCATGCTTTGCTATCCTGCGAGCATGAGTTGGCTCTGACTGCGTGGGTGGGGCTGGAGCCCTGGACGATTGGAGGCTCGCAGCTGAGTGCACATCAGCAGCCCCGTCCAACCCGAAAAACTGTGGTGAGCAGGCTCAGACCCTGGGGGCTGGGCGGAAGCCCAGGAACAAGCTGGGTCCGCAGCTGAGCAAAGTTGCTCACCTCTACCCGTGGTGCTGAGGCTGGTGGCTTGAGTGCAGTGCGCAACCAAGCCTGTGGGGGCGAAGCAAAGGCCCAGGCAGGTTGAGGCTTGTAGAGCCGGGTACCAGAACATAGCCCCTCCCACGGAGGAGAGGCAAAAATCACAGCAACAGCAGCAGTCTGCCGGCGCTGGCAATGCCCATAACGAACCGCCCTAGGCAGCGGCAGAGGGGGTGGCAGGTCTGCAGAAAGACCACACCTAGAGAACACAAAGGCAACACCCATTGGACTCCAGTGGCCACACCCTTCTTATACACAGACAAAATGGGCAGGTAGAGAAATGCAACCCAAATGAATCAAGAGAAATGCTCAGAGAAGAACCTGAATGAACCAGATATAACCAAATTACCAGATGCAGAATTTAAAATAATGATAGTTAGGTAATGGCAAGATATATTCAAAGTAATGCAGAACAAGAACCTACAACCAAGACTACTCTATCCAGCAAGGCTAACATTTAAAATTGAAGGAGAAATAAAGAGCTTCCCAGACAAAAAAGCCTCAAGGAATTCATTAAAACCAAACCAATTCTGCAAGAGATGCTAAGGGGCCTGTTGTGAACAGTTCAAAGGGGGAAAGAATATAGCAAAAGAAGAATACAGCTTTAAAGAATAAAATGGCAATAAACAACTACATATTAATAATAACCTTAAATGTAAATGGATTAAATGATCAAATCAAAAGACATAGGGTAGCTGCATGGATAAAGAAACAGGACCCATACATATGCTGTCTACAAGAAACACACCTTAAAACAAAAGATGCAAAAAGAAGGTAAAAAGATGGAAAAAAATATTTCATGCAAATGGAAATGAAAAAAAAAAGCCAGGGTAGCAATACTTATATCTGACAAAATGGACTTTAAAACAAAGGCTGTGGTAAGAGATAAAGAAGGACACTACATAATGATAAAGGGAACAATTCAACAGGAAGATATAACTATTATAAATATCTATGCACCAAATATAGGAGCCCCGTCATACATAAAGCAGACTTTGATGGATAAAAAGGGCGAGATTAACGGCAATACTATAATAGTAGGGGATTTCAATACCCCACTAACATCACTGGATAGATCCTCAAGAAAGAAAATTAATAAAGAAACAGCAGACTTAAAGGATACACTAGATCAACTCGATTTAATAGATATCTTCAGAACTTTTCACTCTAAAGCAGTAGAATATACATTCTTCTCAAGCGCTCATGGTACATTTTCTAGGATAGACCACATGTTAGGACACAAAAGTGGTCTCAATAAATTTAAGAAGATTGAAATCATATCAAGCATTTTCTCTGATCACAATGCCATGAAACTAGAAATTAACCACAAAAGAAAAACTGAAAAATACTCAAACACTTGGAAACTAAATAGCATGTTATTAAATAATGAATGGATTAACAATGAGATCAAAGAAGAAATAAAAATGTTTCTAGAAACAAATGAAAATGAGCATACATCAACTCAAAATTTATGGGACACAGCAAAAGCAGTACTGAGAGGGAAGTTCATTGCACTACAGGCATACCAAAAGAAGCTAGAAAAAGCTCAAATAAGCAACCTGACCCTGCATCTGAAAGAGCTAGAAAAACAACAGTGAATAAAGCCCAGGACCAGTAGAAGGAAGGAAATAATAAAGATCAGAGCAGAAATAAATGACATAGAGGCTAAGGAAACAATACAGAGGATCAATGAAACCAGAAGCTGGTTCTTTGAAAAGGTAAACAAGATTGATGAACCTTTAACTAGACTCACCAAGAAAAAGAGAGAGAGAGGACCCAAATAAATAAAATTAGAAATGACAGTGGAGAAATAACAACTGACACAACAGAAATACAAAGTATTGTAAGAAAATACTATGAAGAACTCTATGCCAAAAAATTAGACAACCGAGGTGAAATGGACAAATTTCTTGAATCATATAATCTTCCAAAAGTCAATCTGGAAGAATCAGAACACCTACACAGACCAATTACAACAAATGAGATCGAAACAGTTATCAAAAAATTCCCAGAAAAGAAAAGTCCTGGGCCTGATGGCTTCACAAGTGAATTCTATCAAAAATTCAAAGAAGAACTAACTCCTATCCTCCTCAAGCTATTTCAAAAAATTCAAGAGGAAGGAAGACTTTCAAACTCCTTTTATGAGGTGAGCATAATTCTGATCCCAAAACCGGGCAAAGACAACACAAAGAAAAAAATTATAGGCCAATATCCCTGATGAATTTAGACGCTAAAATTCTCAACAAAATATTAGCCAACCGGATCCAGCAATATATGAAAAAAGTCACACACCATGATCAAGTGGGATTTATTCTGGAGAGGCAAGGCTGGTTCAATATTCGCAAATCAATCAATGTGATTTATCACATAAACAAAAGAAAGGACAAAAATCACATGATAATTTCAATAGATGCAGAAAAAGCATTTGATTAAACCCAGCACTCATTCATGATCTAAACTTTCAGTAAAGTGGGAATACAGAAAACATTCCTTAACATGATAAAGGCCATCTATGACAAACCCACAGAAAACATCATACTAAATGGGCAAAAATTAAAAGCAATCCCCTTAAGATCAGGAACCAGGCAGGGGTGCCTCCTTTCACCACTCTTATTTAACATAGTTCTGGAAGTCCTAGCTACATCAATCAGACAAGAAGAAGAAATAAAAAGCATCGAAATTGGAAAAAAAGAAGTAAAACTGTCATTATTTGCAGATGATATGATATTGTATATAGAAAACCCTGAAGTTTCAGTCAAAAAACTACTGGACCTGATAAGTGAATTCAGCAAGGTGACAGGATATAAAATTAATACTCAGAAATCAGAGGCATTTCTATATACCAACAATGAACTGTCAGCAAAAGAAATTAAGGAAACAATCCCCTTCACTATTGCAACCAAAAAAAAATAAAGTACCTAGGAGTAAATTTAACCAAGGAGGTTAAGGACTTGTACTCGGAAAATTATAAAACATTGTTAAAAGAAATCAAGGAAGATACAAACAAGTGGAAGCGTATACCATGCTCATGGTTAGGAAGAATAAACATCATTAAAATGTCTATATTACCCAAAGCAATTTATAAATTCAATGCAATACCAATTAAAATACCAATGACATACTTCAAAGATATAGAACACATATTCCAAAAATTTATATGGAACCAAAAAAGAACACGAATAGCCTCAGCAATCTTAAAAAGAAAAAATAAAGCAGGAGGTATCACTCTTCCAGATATCAAGGTTTACTACATGGCCATTGTACTCAAGACAGCCTGGTATTGGCATAAGAACAGGCACATAGATCAATGGAACAGAACAGAGGACCCAGAAATAAACCCACAGCTTTATGGACAACTGATATTTGACAAAGGAGGAAAGAACATACAATGGAGTAAAGACAGCCTCTTTAACAAATGGTGTTGGGAAAATTGGACATCTACTTGCAAAAAAATGAAACTAGACCATCAACTTACACCATTCACAAAAACAATCTCAAAATGGATAAAAGACTTAAATGTAAGCTGTGAAATCATAAGCATCTTAGAAGAAAACATAGGCAGCAAGTTCTCGGACATCTGTAGCAGCAATATATTTGCCGATTTATCTCCACGGGCAAATGAAATGAAAGGCAGGATAAACAAATGGAACTATATCAAACTAAAAAGTTTTTGCGCAGCTAAAGACAATAAGAACAGAATAAAAAGACAAACCACACAATGGGAGAACATATTCGACAACAAGTCTGATAAGGGGTTAATAACCAAAATTTATAAAGAACTTATAATACTCAACACCAGGAAGACAAACAATCCAATCAAACAATGGGCAAAAGAAATGAATAGAAATTTCTCCAAAGAGGACATACAGATGGCCAATAGGCATATGAAAAAATGCTCAACATTACTAGTCATTAGAGAAATGCAAATTAAATCCACAATGAGATATCACCTCACACCAGTCAGATAGGCGCTCATCAGCCAAACAACACAGAACAAGTGCTGGCGAGGATGTGGAGAAAAGGGAACCCTCCTGCACTGCTGGTGGGAATGCAGACTGGTGCAGTCACTGTGGAAAACAGTATGAAGATTCCTCAAAAAATTAAAAATTGAACTGCCTTTTGACCCAGCTATCCCACTTTTAGGAATATACCCTAAGAACACCATAGCACTGTTCGAAAAGAAGAAATGCGCCCCCATATTCATGGCAGCATTGTTCACAATAGCGAAGATCTGGAAACATCCCAAGTGTCCATCAGAGGATGAGTGGATTAAAAAGCTTTGGTACATATATACTATGGAATACTACTCAGCCATAAGAAATGATGACATCGGAACATTTACAACAAAATGGATGGACCTTGATAACATTATATGGAGTGAAATAAGTAAAACAGAAAAAAACTGAGAACAGCATGATTTCATAGATAGGTGGGACATAAAAGTGAGACTATGAGACATGGACAAGAGTGTGTTGGTTACGGAGTGGTGGGCAGGAGGAGAGGGTGGGAGAAGGGGGAGGGGAGAAGCACAAAGAAAACCAGATAGAAGGGACAGAGGACAATTTGACTTTGGGTGATTGGTATGCAACATAATTGAATGATAAGATAACATGGAGATGTTTTCTTTGAACATATGTACCCTGATTTATTAATATCACCCCATTAAAATTAATTTAAAAAAGAAAGAAAAGAAAGGAAAGGAAAGGAAAAGAAAAGAAAAGAAAGAAAAGTAAAGAAAGGAAAGGAAAAGAAAAGAAAAGAAAAGAAAGAAAAGAAAAGAAAGAAGGGCCCTACCAAGATAGCTCAGTTGGTTAGAGTGATATTCTGATATGCCAAGGTTGTAGGTTCAATCTGTGATCAGGGTCACATACCAAGAATCAACCAATGAACACTTAAACAAGTAGAACAACAAGTTAATGTTTCTATCTTTCTCTCAAATCAATAAAAATTAAAAAAAAATTTTTAAAGAGAAGAATGCAAAAAAAGAAAAACAACAAACCTTTCTTGGCAGTTCAACTTCGCCTTGGAATAATTTTTTAGGATACCACATAGAGACAAAGGTGACTTCAACCCCAGTGAGGGTAAGTAGGTAACTGGAACATTTGTGTGGATCTTAAAATGGTAAATTTCCTGCTAGGACAACAGAGAAGTTTCACAAAGTATCCTTGCTTTCTGTGTTTGTGGGACAGCCGAGCTTGGGAGAAACACTGGACACAGAAGGAGTGGCCGAAACGTGAAGCTCTGGAAGTAGGGATGCAAAATATTGTGAATGAACCTGTAGTTCATCGAGACAAGATCATTTTTCCCCCACTTAACATCAAACTTGACTTAATGAAGCAGTTTGTTTAGGCTTTGAATAGGGAAAGTGAATGCTTTCAATATATTATTTCTGCTTTTTCTGCCTTGTCTTTCAAGAAGATAAAAGCAGGTGTATTCAATGGACCTCAAATTTGAACCCTCATATGTGATGAAGAATTTGCCAGGAAGATGAATAAGGAGGAGAAAGCAGCATGGCAGTCTTTTGTGGCAGTTACAAAGAACTTCCTGGCAACAAAAAATCAAAAAACTATGAAAGGATGCTGTTGGCTTTCTGCGACATTGGATGTAACATGAGCATTAAGATTCACTTCCTGAAAGTCACCTTGATAAGTTTCTGAAGATGATGGAAAAGCGTTATCAGGGGCGATGGGTCAGAAATATGATGGCAGACTACTTCTGGGTAGTCTGAGAAGCAGATGGGCGCTTCTCCTGTGTGCCCTGGCCAGGAATTGAACTGGGCTTACACATGCCAGGCCTACACTCTACCGAGAGCCAACCGGCCAGGACCAGCTTTTTTTTTTTAATACACTCATTGACTGATGAACAACTGGGCTGCATAAACTAACAAACAGAATAAAAACAGACTCCTAGATACAGAAAACAAACTGACAGCTCTCAAAAGGGAGGGAGGTTGAGAAGCTGGGTGAAAATAAATGAAGGTATTAAGCAAAGAAAATAAACAGTGCATAGATACAGATGACAGTCTGTTGTTTACCAGAGGGAGAGGGGGTGAGGGGAGGGAGAAGAAGGTAGAGGGGGGATGGATGGTGATGGAGGGAGATGTGACTTGGGGAGGTGGACATACAATGCAGCGTACAGATGATGCATTATGGAACTGTGCACCTCACTCTTATATAATTTTATTAACCAATGTCACCCCAGTAAATTCAATTAAAAAAGAAAAAAGCAGTAACAAACTTAAAAAAAAAACTTTACTAAAAAAAGTAATTTAAAAAAAAATCAGAGTTGTATTTTTCTGAATGGGGAGAATGTTTCATTAAACGCCATCATCCAAATAGTTTGAAGGGCTATCAATTACTGGGGGGGTTGTTTGTTTTTGTTTTTTGGATGAATTGGGCATCGTGCCAAGATTCATGCCTATTGCCCTTTCTAATTATCACCGCAGTGCAGTGAGGTACATGTTCCGCTTCCAATGTTACTGACAGATGTGAAAATCCAGGCCCTGAAAGGTGGAGTAACATGCTAGAGGGTGGTCACATGAATGTTTTGTGCCCAAGGCTAGGATTTGAAGCTATTATCAAATCCTACATCCATAGGTCAGAGTCCATTTGAAGTACTTTGGATGGTGGAGAGGGGCACTCCATGGCCATCAACAATTAAAATGTGCCTGACCAGGCGGTGGCGCAGTGGATAGAGCATCGGACTGGGATGCGGAAGGACCAAGGTTCGAGACCCCGAACTCGCCAGCTTGAGCGCAGGCCCATCTGGCTTGAGCAAAAAGCTCTCCAGCTTGGACCCAAGGCCCTTGGCTCCAGCAAGGGGTGGCTCGGTCTGCTGAAGGCCTGCAGTCAAGGCACATTTGAGAAAGCAATCAATGAACAACTATGGTGTCGCAATGGCAATGAAAAACTAATGATTGATGCTTCTCACCTCTCTCCGTTCCTGTCTGTCTGTCCCTATCTATCCCTCTCTCTGATTCTCTGTCCCTGTAAAAAAAAGAAAAACAATTAAAATGTAAATTATAAAAAATGTAAAACTCCATTTATGAGAGGTAGCTTCAAATTGGAAAGAACTTTCTTTGTTGAAAAACTGGATGCACCATTGTCACAGTGCCAACGAAAACGGTATTTTAAATATTTGAACATTAATTTAATGTCTCTTTTATAGTATTAACACATTCCCGACAGTCGATACCCGGAGCAAACATGGCAAAGGGGATATGGATCATCCTGATGGTGGTGGCAATTCCTCGCTGGGTCTGCAGCCTCCTCAGGTAGTGCTTTTGAAGTGGGCGAAAGAGGTTCGTTTCATCAAAGATTTGCATGATTGCCTATTTGTCTCTGTTCTTTTCTTTTTTTTTTAATTTTTGAGGGGTTTTATTAATAGGAGGAGACTTATTAATAAGCTGGCTGCATATGACAAACATGGGGTATAGCTGACCCAAATCATGCAGTGTCCAATATAGCTCTGAGACTAGTTATAAACACTTGATTACATACAGGGTGGGGGGAAAGGATGGAGGAGGGGAGTTGTGACACAATTATTAACAAGCTTATAACATTTGTCTATATGATTTATAAAAAACATTCTTACATATTAAAACTTATAAGGTAACACAATAGCGAAGGATGTTGTTTTACATATTAAAAGACATTCCTAAATCTTTTAGTGTTCATCTGTCATCCCTTTGTGAGGTACATACATCAATCACAGGGTTTCAGGATGGGAGGGAGGGCTTACATGATGTCAGAGGATAATCGTTTGTAAATCATCCATTAAGGAGAAAGAAAGGAGAAAAGAAAAGGCCACTTAAATCTTTCTTCTTTCTTCCTTCCCTCTGCCGCACTTGGCTAACTGTTTACCTTCTTCCTCACAGGTGTGGGGAAGGGAGGGGGTTCAAGTCTTCTTCCTCCCTTCACTCTCCACAGTAAGAAGGAGGCAAGAAACCTAAATCTTCCTTTTTAAAATTAATATTAATATTTGCAATTCTTCAGTACCTTACCACACTAATAATACCAAATAAGCACAGGAGATATTCCTTACCACAAAAGTAGTTTTCATGTGTTTATTTTATTATTTCTAAACCAAACTCTAAATCTTCTTAACGTTTAAGATATAGTAACCCACAAAGGAACAATTATGTAGTCCTCTGGCTGGCAGAATAAAACCCCCTCCCTCCATATGTCCACACCCTATCCCAGGGAACTAAATATTTATCTTACATGGCAAAAGTGATCTTGCAGAGCAAGTAAGGGTATGGACCTGGAGGTGGAAGGATGGTCCTGGATTTTCTACTTTACCCAATATAATCACATAAATTCTTGAAAGAAAGAATCTTTTCTGGCCTGGTCACAGAGAAATATGAAAATAGAAATAGGAAAGAAGACACGAGAAGGACTCGATGCACTCATGCTGACTTTGAAGTTAAAAGAAGAAAGATGTTAACCAAAGAATATAAGTGGCTTCTAGAAGTTGATAGTACACCTCAGCTGGCAAGTCTGAAAATCAAAAATAACAGAATTCTGCCAAAAACGTGAATGAACAAGAAAACTGAATCTTCTGTAAAGCCTCCAGAAAGAAATGTAGTTCTGTTAATACTTTGATTTGAGCTTTCTAAGACCTGTTTGGGTTCTATAACTTATAAAATTATAAGACAATAGATTTGTACTCTTTAAGTGGTTAACTTTGTGAGGTTGCAGAAGCAATATAAAACCAATATAAGTCCCAAGCAAATTCTTTGAATATTTGCATATTTGCCACAAATATGTGGAGAATTTAAGACACTTTCCCACATCCAAACTGCTATGTTGAGCCCTCATATACCACATCTACAAAAATAGATAACTTTGGGTCCAAAAGAGTAGTTTAATACTCAATATCCCCATAATGCAAGTTTCACTACCTAACATTCCAATCTCCTATAGCTATACTACTTAACTGAATTCAAATAATGTATTATTCTACCTTATGATTAATTATTTTAATATTTTTTTCATAATCTATATATACCTTTAAATGACATCTGACTTAATTCTACATATCTCCAGAAGTTCTTACATCACAATTTCTAAAATCATTGTAATAACAGTCAGGAATCCCTTTATGATTGACATCTCTCTCTCCTCATTCACAACATACACATCAGTGCTGGTGAGCCTTATATTTAATTCTAGACTAAACATCCTATTCTAAACTTCTGCCATAACACTTATCAACCTGTATACAATTTAACCTGTACCCTGTACAATACACTAAACTTATGGAAGAAATGATGATATATACACATAACTTAGGTCTAAATTTAGTAAGATAAATATTAATCAAAATGACCTAACAGATGTGATTTGTATTTAATGAAAAAAGAACCATGTTTGTTTAAAAACAACAAGAAAGCAAAACAAAACAAAAAATTACCCCCTTGATTTTCAATCACTTTGTCCTATTATTTTTTAAATAAAGTATATGTATAAAATAAAATTCATCCTTTTCACTGTTTGATGATAGTAGCAAGAACAAAAAATGGTCTGAAATCTGAAGATCTACCCTACTAGTAAGCTGATAAGTTAGATTGGCAGAAGATATTCCTGGTCAGAAATAAATGACTTTATTACTCATAATAATAACATTAGCTCCAGTTATTTGAACCATAACCCTCATAGCACAATGCAAAGATGGCCAGATGATACCTGAACATGCAGCGAGGTACGTTACAGAAAAGGACTCTCAGGCTTAGAGAACCTGAATATTTTATTGCTTGTCTACCTCTTCCCAGTGGAAGACTTAATTTTTTATACAGGACAGTTAAAAAAAATGTTCTTCCTTTTCTGGAAGGAGATACCATCTCTACCTTCTAAGATTATTTTTTTCTATATCTACTTTTGAGAAAAATATTAGAATAAATGGCAGTCAATGCCTCTTCTTGTGAGATGTTTAGAGACAGGAGAGGTCCTTGAAGAAATACTTCTCCTCAATATCCATTCTGTATTGCTGTATCATCTTGGCTTCCAGTGTTTTCACATAGTTACACCATTTTGTTGGCTACTCTGATAAATCTGAACAGCAGAGACTGGGACAAAAATCTGCTTAGTTTAGTCAGCTGTTATGTAATTAAGATTGTTATCAACAGAATTCCAAGCAGTGTAATGAAGTTAGCTTGCCATGTTGACTTGGAGCCCTGAGTCCAATCTGGGGAACAAACCCATAAACTAAACCATCAGCGTTCTTAGAAAGTCAAATGGCTTTCTTCTTAGGTTTATGAATTGACTTCCCTCTTGGCAGAAGGTATTGCTCTGTGCAGCAGGAATGTATTAGCAAATGTACAACCACTGACTTTGTTCACAGGGAGAAAGTTAGAACAAATCTAGTATTCACAACAATGTTCACCAGTGAGTTGAGGATGAGTTGATGCCTCCAAGGGCTAGAGTTGTGTAATTGATCACTTTGACTAAAGTCAGGTACCAATTTTATATGGTCTTTTGTAACTAAATTACTCCCTTCTTGGAGATGACTGTAAGAAATACAAAATAAATACTGTGTGTACATTATCCCTTCAGGAAACTTTCTCAAATGTCTTTGTTTTCTATGGTTGATATAACAAATTATTACAAATTTGGTCACTTAGAACAACCGAAATATATTCTTTTATCGTTTTAGAAGCCAGAAATCCAAAATCAAGGTGTTGACAGTGCAGTGTTTCCTCTACAGCCTGTAAGAAAGAATCTGTTTCTTGCTTCTTCTAACTTTTGGTGGCTCTAGGCTTTCCTGCTCTTGTGGCTAAATCACTCCCCGTCTGCCTCTATGGTCACACTGCCTTATCCACCTTTGTCTGTGAATTCTCCCTCTGCTTTTACTCATAGACACACTTGTCATTTGAGTTAGGGTCCACCTGGGTAGTCCAGGATAATCTCATCATTACAATTATTTTAACCAAATTGTATCTGCAAATTGCACCCTTTGCTAAATAAGGAAAAATTCATATGTTCTGAGGATTAGGGTGTGGATAACTATTCTGGAGTTTACCATTCAGCTCAACACAACAAATAACCAAGTATAGCTCCTTTCTCTTTTCTTTTCTTTCTTTCTTTCTTTCTTCCTTTATTTTTATTAATTTTAATGGGGTGACATTGATACATCAGGGCACATATGTTCAGAGAAAAAATTTCCAGGTTATTTTGACATTTGATTATATTGCGTACCCATCACCCAAAGTCAAATTGTCCTCCGTCACCTTCTATCTGGTTTTATTTGTTATAGAAGATTTCAACCCCCAAATCAGATGATCTGCAGCTTATTCTGAAATGAGCATTGCACGCCTTATGGAAATGTGTGATTCAAAAATATTTATCTCTTAGATTATTTTTTTGCCTAATATTAGGGTGTAAAAGAAATGGGTTTCCTTTGCTTTTCTGAGTTCAGATTTAGAGATAAAGAAAACCAAAGATCAGATACTATATTTTGGTGAATTTTTAAAAATTATTTATTTATTTGAAGAGAAAGAGAGAGAGAAACCTTGATTTGTTGTTCCACTTACTCATGCACTCATCCGTTGATTCTTACATGTGCCCTGACCGGGAATCAAACCTGTAACCTTGGCATGTCAAGACGATGCTCTAACTGAGCTGCCCAGATACTAGATTCTATAATGTACAACCTTAAGGAAGAAAAACTTGAAACGAGCTCTGATTTGATTTAAGTTCAATTTATTCTACATTCTTCCTGTTGCTGCCCCTTTCTCCCTAAGCAGCCGGCATAGTCCAGGACAGTGGCAGGTGTTTGGTGGATGAGAACCGATGGAAAGAAGGAATCCTGAAAAGTGGGTGGACCTGACGTGATGGAGCCACTTTGGGCGAGGGTGGTGGTAACCCACCCAAAGACAATGTTTTCTTTTTCTTTTATTTATTGGTTGATGTTTGAGAGAGAGAGAGAGAGAGAGAAAGAGGCATCAGTCTGTTGGATCCATTCCTCCACCCATTCATACTGTCATTGATTGATTGCTAATTAAGAAAAATGATTTCCCCACCGGAAAGTACGGATGTGCTCAAAAATACATTGGGGACAGATGAAAAGGTGTCACATATGAGTCAACTTGAAGAGGCTCCTGCAGTCTGTCTAAATCTTGGCTAACCTGGGAATAACAGTAACTCATGAGAGTAATGGACTGAACAAAACCAGAAACCATGAGTCCACGCTGAAGTCATAAGACAGGAAGAGACAACGTGCTTCTTTAAAGTACCAACTCATAAGTGTAGGAGAAACCTCAGAAAATCAACACTTCACAACCAACAGACAGGCAAAAGTCACCAATGCAAGCTAAAACGTAGTTAAAGATTCTCAAAGAATATGCCCCCCACTAAGAATAGTTAACAATTTTTTTTGCATAACTTCACAGTAGAGAAAACTGGCAGATACCAACTTAACCAAGTGATCCCCATGACCCACAGTAACACAAACTACTTGGGTTCTGTGTCCCCAAGGCCATGCGCCGAGAAAGGTCACATTACCTATCCTGAATTTCTGCATGGATTACATACTCAGAATCTGATCAGGAGGAAGGAGCAGACACACCCCTTTCTGAGGCACATTCTATAAAACCACAGCTTGCACTGAAATATCCACGTTATCTTAAAAACCCCACAAAACACCAAACAACTGTTCTAGGTAAAATATATATATTTATTTTTTCCCTTATTTTTTTTCATATGTATATGACAAACAATGAATGGGTTTTGTGACCCTGAATGAGATCTTGGATCAAATCGAGGGGAAAATGTGATTGAAGACGTTAGTGGAACAATGAACAGAATTACACTAGGAACTGTAAAGTATGTTGTGTTCAATGAAAATAAGTTTCTTTTTAAGCTTGTGATTATTTCAGAGTAAAGAGTTTTAAAAGTTTTTTTTTGGTGTGGGGGAGATAATCTATTGGTTGACCTCCAGGGAAATGGCAAATGGCCTAGAATAGGCAAAAGCATAAACTAGAAATAATAGCTATTAACAATCATTTTGAAAGCTGTAGTAATTTTTTAAAAAACAAAACAAAACAAAAAACAAAAAACAAAAACCTGTGGTTGTGGTGCAAATATATAGCACTAGATCAAAAGGACAGAGCCCAGAAAAGGATGCATTCAGACATCATCACCCGATTTATGCAAACTTGGTGGTGAAAAGATGGTGTTTTAAATAAATCATGCAAGGTCAATTAGTTTTCTGTCGGGAGATGAATGACCATTGACTCATAAAATTATACACTAAATTTAATTAGAAATGAAACCTGGTCATATAAAAGATGCGCTTTCTTCCTGAGCTTTTAGGGGAAAACATAGATTATCATTAAGCTCTCAGGATAAGCAATGATTTGTTAGGATACAAAGCAACAGTGTTGCTAAAACACTATTTGGAGAACAAGCAAGGCAAACCACTGATTGAGGGAAGAGAGCCCTTGCAAGCACCCATATGAAAGGACTCCTAACAAAACCACATAATAAGGCCCTGGCAGGGTAGCTCAGTTGGTTGGAGTGTCATCTTGATTCAGTAAGGTGTGGGATCGATGCCCGGTCAGGGCACACACAGGAAGCAATCAATGAGTGCATAAATAGATAGAACAATAAATTGCAATTTCTCCGTATCTCCCTTCCTTTCTCTCAAAATCAACCAATAAACACACACACACACACACACACACACACACACACACACACACACGTTGTGCACAATGAGCTCCTACAAACAAAAATAAAACTGGCTAGTTTTGCCCTGGGCAAAAGCCTTAAGAGACTTCATGAGAGAATATTCCCACAACCAGAATGATATCGGAATATCTATCATTCACAAGAAGGAGGAGGCCTAGTCTCTTTGAGGCCACGTGTGGCACGCACATAGCCAATGGGTGGCACATGGGCACAACTATGTTGAAAACCTTATTAATACTCTTTATTACCACTGAACACATGCCTTCCCCTTGATCTAAAAGTTCCGCAGCTAGCCAAATAACCAAGAACACTGGGCACATACGTGCACGTGTGCGCACACACAGCACACACACAACTTACAGGAACATGTGCATGTCAGGAAAAAAGAGGTGGTAAATTGAAGAACACAATGGAATGGCCCGGGCGACGTTAAAGAAATGCATGATGGCTACATAAAGCTATATTGTATTGGGGGATACAAAACAGATGTTCAGTACGGAAGCACTACACAATTCCCTGCGCTGAGATGCAAGCACAGGCTAAACCACTCTATTGGGAAAGGAAGAGGGTGGGTAGCGAGGGTGGGCAGGGCCTTCGAAGTTGGCCCTGTGATTGGCAGAGGGCACCTGGAACATGTCCTCACCTCTATCTGAATGATGCGCAATGCTGTCCTTGTCTCTTAAAGTGTTGTATACGTGGCTAAAAATGTATTGAGCGGGAGGAGTGCATTTTGTTACGTGTGCATTGTCCCTTAGTTATTTCTTTTAAGTCGAGGTGTGAAAGTTGTTTGTTTTTTAAACCATGAAACATTATTTTAGAAGTACAATTTTGAGATGGGGGCGGGCGGAGTGGGGAATAGTGTTGACACAAAACCCAGAAGCCATAAAGAATAAGGTGAAGGGAGGCAGCGCCTGACTCGCTCTGCGCCTTCACGCCCGTAGGAGGTGAAGCGAGGCAGTGAAAGGAAACCCAGGGCATTTCTCCTGGAAACCGCCAGAGGGTCCCCGGTCGCCGCCCTCCATCGAGGCAAGACGCAGCGCAGCCCACACGCGGCGCTGGCTTCCGGGACCTGGATGCAGACCCGCAGCGCTGCGCGCATTGCTGCAGGTGCTGGGTACCCCCAGAGTACAAGGGCTTCGGCCCAGGTGACCAATCCCCAGCCCTACCGCTTAGGGTACTTTGAATCTCCCTTTCTTTCCCTGTGAACTTGGAAGAAAACATGGCATGCAAACCCAGGGCGTCCAAGTGGAACTGGCTGGCAGCTTCTCTGGTGCCAAAGATGGAGAGAGCCGGGGGCAAAAAAACGGAAAGTGGGCATTGCGCATGCTCCGTAGAGCATCTCTCTTCTTTTCCTCCCTCTCTTCCTCCCTGCCTCCCCCCCCCACCCCCACCCACAGGTCAAGCTGGACAAAGGAAGAAAATCAAAGCCTAAAAGCTTGCTCTTTGAACAGGCTAGATTCCTGACCTCACATTTTGCTTCCACAGTTATGCTCAGAAAGCTAGTGTTGGATTTTTTTTCTTTAGTAAATTCATTTAGTTTACAAAAATAAAAAGAAAAGAAAAAGAAAGAAAGGAAAATGAAATAAGAAAGAAAGAAAGAAAGAAAGAAAGAAAGAAAGAAAGAAAGAAAGAAAGAAAGAAAGAAAGAAAGAAAGAAAGAAAGAGAAAAATCTTGTTCCAGATGGCAGCACAGGAAGGGGAGCTTTTCAAGCTAAAATGTTTAAGTCTACCAAGCTGACCCACTAAGTTCAGTAAATGGAACAAAGCACTCCAAGCTCCAGATGACTTCATGTTGCATTCATTCACAACAATCCCACACTGAACATATACAAGGAAGGAAAAGAGTAAACAACCCAGGGATGTCAAAGGAGCATCATGTCACATTTTTCTTTTCCACCAGTTGAATTGTAAAAACTCTACAGGGCCCTTCCCATTATACAGAGAATTAAAAAAAACAAAAACCAAAAAACAGGAAACAAGCACCGGCCTGTTTTTATTATAAACAATTTTAAAAACATTTGTACTCATGCTCGAATAATAAAGAATACAGCCAAGGCATCTCAAACATTGCTTAAAGAAGCAAAACAGGAAGTGTTTACTGAGCTCCTGCTCATGAGAGGCAGTAGGGTTAGCCATTTGGACTGAGATGCTAGAACCAACTTGCCTGGTTTTAAACACCTCACCCCCCAACCCCCCAGTGCTCAGTCTCCTAAGCTGTGTGATCAGAACAGAATAACTTGACTACTCTGTGCTGTTTCTCCATCTTTAAAATGGGAATCATGTTATGAGAGTTCAAATGAGTTCATCTATGTAAAACCTTCCCATCAGCCCTGGGTATTATCTAATCCATATTGGATGGTTATTTCGACCTATGTTCCTATTACTGTGCCAAACATGGAGGCACAAAAGAATAAGCTGCTTTTTACTTTCATTTTCCTCACAACATCCTTAGAAACTACGTGGTGCCTGACCTGTGGTGGCGCAGTGGATACAGCAGTGACCTGGAATGCTGAGGTTGTCAGTTTGAAACCCCGGGCTTCCCCGGGCAAGATACACATGAAAAGCAACGAGTTAGTGCTTCCCATTCTTTCCCACCGCCTCTCTCTCTTTCTCTCTCTCTCTCAAATCAATAAATGAAATACTTTTAAAAAACGATGTGGAGACTTGACATGTTTCTACAAGCAATTCATGAATGAAAAGCAATAATCTCACTGATTTTTTTAAAGGGCTGGATTGTATGACGGAGAAAGTGAAAGATGAGAGCACAGTTATTATGATAAAGCCTCCTTTCCCTGAATCTGGAAGAAAGGGTAAAAGGTGTTGGAGGTGGCAGGATGCAGGGATGTTCCAGTCTTCTCAGAAAATAAAACCTGAGTTAAGGGAGGTGTGGAAGATGGAGGGGGGGCACAAGGAGCCCTGGGAAGGGGGGGAGCTGGCGTGAGCTTAAAGCCACACAGAGACAAGGAGATGGCCATGCCAAGGAGGTGATGGGTCCACTGTGTAAAAACAGACAGATTGTGCCCTGGCTGAGTTGGTTAGAGCATCGTTCCGAAGTACAGAGGTTGCTGGTTTGACCCTCAGGGCACATACATACAGGGACATGTTCACCTTCCTCTCTCTCCCTCTCCCTTCCTCTCTCGCTAAAGTCAATAAAGAACAACAACAAAAATTAAAAATGTGTACATATGGTCATAAACAACAACACTCCACTCCACTTGCTAGTCATACTTATGCTGATGAACCCGAATAAGGAGGCAATAGAGCCCCACCGTTCCACGACCCTTCCATGCATTTTACGAACAAAGCTCTCTAACCACATCGAAGGAACAGCTAACCATGCCCTTTCGTAACTTTATAAGTAGTAGCTCAAAATATAAAATACTTTCTAGGAAAAGCAAACATCCTACTAAATTTATTCCAAGCCACACTAATATTTGTCCTAGTTAGATGGGGAAAGACAAGCTTTCTGGACGATTATTAAAGATGAGAACATAAATAAATTTTTTCAGTCTTTGGAGTTTGTCATTATGTCGAATAAAGTGCACTTCCTGGCTCAATCTGACAGAACGGCTATGACCTTTTGACTTTCGGTCTTCGACATTTTGTTTTTCACCACCCCTGTTTATTGGAGTGTGTTAGGCTCTTTATTCCGTGAGAAAGGTAGACATGAGGGGGAGGGAGATTTTCCCCAAATACTCCCCAGGAAGCCACTGTTCCACGCCAGAATCTTGGTAGTGCACAGGCGACCCAGCACGACAGCGTGGAAAGGCTATTTGTGGCAAACTGTGTCACACTCCTAGGCCGTGGCCTACCTGAGAGAGGTGCGCTTAGTGGGGCGGGCAACACGAGGTCTGGGAGCGCGGGAGAACCACGACCTCATGCTGCAATGACAAAAGAAATTGGGGGCTCCTTCTTGACCACGAGGTGCCAAGCCCCGGGACCCGTCCTCCGGTTCCCTGCGGGATCCCCAAATCTCTCCGCCCCCCGCGGAGCCCGCCCCCTTTCCGGCCTCAAAGCCGGCGTCCACTCCAACCAACCTCCCTCTCTTCGCCTAGTGCGTTGTGAAGCATGTAATTGGGGAAACTCCTCCCCGCCGGGACCGCCTCGGAGTCGCTGCCGCGGAACTGCCACCTCGCTGTCCCCACCCCCGAGCGCGCGGCAGCCGACACCACGCGCAGAGCCCACGGTGCGGTCACCGGCTGGCGGCGGGTGGGCTGCGCCGCGCGGGGCCGCGGGCTGCGGGGCCAAGAACCGCTCGCGCCCACCCGCTCCTGCTCCCGCTCCCCCGCGGCGCGGTTCCAGCGGGGATCGCGGAAGGAGGGGTGCGGCGCGCCGCGGCGGCCGGGTGTCCCGCGTGCGCCCCACGGAGCCGCGTGCAGACCCGCGGACCGTCGGGGGCGCGGCCGGCCGCCCGAGCTCACACCTGTCCCGCCCCGGCGGCTCGGGACTGTTGCCGTGCCGCATTCAGCGGCATCGGAGGCGGCGAGGGCGCGCTGAGCCAGCGGAGACGAGGCCCGCGACCTAGAGGAGCTCCGCGGCACCATGGCCCCAAAGCTACTGCTCCTGCTCTGCCTGTTCTCCGGTTTGCACGCGCGGTAAGTGGCGCCCGGGATCTGCATCCCCGGAGACTCCGAGCCCAGCTGGAAGGTGGTGGGTGGTGGTAGTGAGGCGCTGTCCTGGCCAGGCCCCCACCGGCGACCTCGCCGACGGCTGGGCTGCGGCATCGCCCACAGAGCCAGGCCGGGCCGGGCCCAGGAGAGGGAAACGTGGGCCCGCGTCTCACCTGTCCCATCTCCCCTGGATGCGGCCATGTGCCTCTCCAGGCTGGGCGGCTGCAGCCTGCTCAGCGGTCGGGGATGTGGGAACTGACTCTGAGATTAATGGACTCATCTCGTTGGAGCGTTTATGATCTGTTGGTTTTAAGGGTTTTGCAAACCAAAATCACAGGGGATCAGCAATGTCTCCCTGCTTGTACACTATCCCTGACCCCCCACCTCAAGTGCTCCGGAGTCTGTCTGTCTGTCTGTCTGTCTCTCTCTCTCTCTCTCACACACACACACAAACACTGACTGGCACTGTGGATCTCTCTGAATTTCCCAGGACCCAGGAGTCAGGATTTCCTACCTGCCCAGTTTAGAACAGCTTGGAGGCAGGTAAAGGATTGGGACCAGGTGGGCAAGCACAGAGTCCTGCTTCTCAGAAAGGAGCTCCCTCCCCAGATCCTGCAAACACACGCACGCACCCCTCCTGGGAGAGACACTTCATACCCAGGAACACACACCTACAGGGATACCCCCATCAAGGCAGCGAGCGTGTTGGTTTTGACAAAAAGGCTTCTTCTGCCTGGTAACCTGGGAAATCATCTCACCGCAACTAATGCCTTTATCCTTCCTCCCAGAACACTTACAATGACCAGCTAACCAGAGCTAACCAGAGCTAGGAAGGGAGGAAGGTGGCTCATGAGGATGGAAGCTCCATGAAACCAGAGGGTTAAACTAGAGATTCTGGATTTGGTTTCTTCAACTCTGTGCCCTCAGCTAGACCGCTGGTTCAAAGGCTTCAGACTGCCCTGTGCTTTGGACATCAGAGCAGCTTTCTGCCTCTTTCTCCCTGCCACACCCATAAAACCCCGGGGGACCCCATCCCCAAAACAACCCTGCCTTGACAGTTCTGCATCACCCAGATCTGGGAGCTAGAGAGCACCCCCGTGGGCCAGAAGCCCTGTGGGTGCCAGCAGGCAATGCCAAGGGTCTTGCGTTGTCATTCGTGTGTGTGAAGTAGGGAAGAACCAAGAAGTCACATGAACGTCCCCTGGACCGTGTGAGGGGGCCCCCTATTTTCACTGCTGGTCTTCGGTAGGGGTGTTGGCTCCCCCAAGAAAGACAACCTTGGCCCTCCCATCCTTCATACTCCTCTTCCTTAAAAGTTGAGGTTGTGAAAGGCAGGCATGTGCTAAATAGACCCCACCGGTGTTTGCAAACAGTTCTCCAAACTGGGCAGGACACACTGGGAGCCACTCACTGAAGTTTCTTCCTGCAGAAGGAGAGAGCCGGGAGGGAGATGCCAAGTACGCTTTCTGAGGCTGAGTCTGCCCAGGCGTGCTTCTGCATAGAGGCAGAGAGCCCTGCAGACCCCACTGGGCACAAACAACAGAGAGGTCCCAAGTCACGCGATCTAGGTCTGAAGTCCTGTTTCCACGGCTTTGGTATGCATGGAGTAACCTGCCTGTTCTGGGTTAGAGAAATGTTTGGATCCACTGGGACGTCCCATGGTAGCAGGAAAACTGCCTGTTGTCCTTCGTGTGATCAGGGGGAAGACGTGTTGTTAAACTCGAAGCAGTCATGTTCCTAGGCATTCTCAAACACACACACGTTATATCTGTTTTCACTGAGGCAGATGTAATGATTGCTGTGTTGTGCTCTCTCTTGATTGGGTGGTTCCCTGATCTTTATAGTAGGTAGGGGTTGCATAGCATTTGGGAAAAAAAATCCAAAATTTTCATTGGGGTTGTGTTGCTACCTGCCTCTCTTTGGAGAGTGTCTTGGTTCTCTGAGTGGGTCTGACAGACATGTGAAAATAATCTGATGTCTGGCGTCATCTTTCAAAGCTGTTCTTAATGCTGAGAGGGGTCTCATTTGCACCTGCAATGCCTCCCTGGTGTTGATGAGCCCTGGGAAAGGTTCATGATGGATGGACGGTTGGGCTCTGGGCTGATGGTTTGGCAGCTCCTTGGAGGGAAGCGCACCCCACTCAGATACCCATGGATGAGCTTAGGGTACACTGAAGTGCACTGAACCCTGACCCATTATCTCAGTTGGTTAGAGCATTATATGGAAACACTAAGGTCGTGGGTTCACTCCCCGGTTCAGGGCACATACTGGAAGCAACAAGTGAGTGTGCAGCTTAAGTAGAACAATAAATGAACACTTCCCCCCTCCCCCGTCTCTCTCTCTCTCTCTCTGTCTCTCTCTCTCCCTTCCTCTCTCTGTCTCTCTAAAGAGAATCAATCAATAAAGAAAAAAATTTTTTTTTAAAAAGGAAATGCATTAAGCCCCACCAGGGCCTCGGTGACACCAGGAGGATGCTTATTTGCTCTCTGAGGTGCAGGAGCTCCCGGTGGCTTTTAAAAAGACTTCAGACTTCACTCACCTTTGCCCTTCCGGTGGGAGAGAAGGTGCAAAACATGGAAATAACATCCGAGGTTGAGCAGCAACTTGACAATGAGGATATATGGCCAATTTGTGTGTGTGTGTGTGTGTGTGTGTGTGTGTGTTTTCCAGAAAAAGCTAATCTAATTGCAGTGGCGCTGTGTAGGGCCCAGCCAGCCTCACAACAAAACGTTCATAAAGATTATATATAACCCGCTTGGAATTTAGAGAGACAGCGTTTTCTTTGTTTTATTCACACTCTAGTGGATCCCCTGAGATGACATTTGGTTTTCATCAAAGCGAGGGTTTTCTTACAGGGCTGGCTGGCGTGCTGTCATCAGCCCCAGGAGGCTTCTGCTTCTCTCCCTGGAGTTCTGCAGCAAACTGCTGGAGGGTCAGGATTGGAGGGGCCACATGTCAGAGATGGAGGGGCCAGGAGTATCCCTGACCGTTTTGCAGCTCAGCCCAGCCCCAGAGCTGCAGGTCCCCTTTAGAGAGAGAGAGAGAGAGAGAGAGAGAGAGAGAGAGAGAGAGAGAGTTAGGGAGGTAGGGAGAGGGAGAGAGAAAGAGAGAAGGCGGTTTCTATTCCTTCCTGCCTCCCCCACCCTCACTGGCCTCCAAAGCAGAGGCTTACGCAATTTCAGGGAAGCCCTCCATATCACCACTAGAGGGAGAATCAGACTCATTTTCATAATACCTGTCCCTGAAGGAACTCCAAGTTGTGTCTCGGGAACCAAGGCAAGTGTGTCCAGGGAACGGAGGACGAGTTAGTCAGTGAGCTCAGCCCGTGTGTTCTTAGGACCATCGGGGCAGGAATAGCAGACAGCATGCATGGCCTGCTCTAGGATGGGGGGCTGTCTTTGGGTGTAGAGGAGATGAGGAAAGAGGAGAAGGGGAGAGGGGAGGAGATGGGAAGAGAAAGCCCGCAAAGGGACAGAGGACAGCTCTACGGCTCAGTTGCATGCGATTGGCCGAGGTCAGCCGTCCCTCTGTCCACCTTCCAGCACCTTGGCTCTGGAATAAGTTGCCAGCCAGCCATGCAATATAGAACCTGTTTCCAAGACTGTTTCTTTTTCTCCCCATTCCCAAATGATAAAATTAATATTTCTGACAATGTTCCTGATGAAAGAAACGGTTTCACGGTGACATTGAAAAACCCATTGTGTTGTTTGTAAAAGTTCAGCCGTACCAACAATGAGATACAGCATATCACTTGCTGGATGTGTGTCTCAAATTTTATAAGTTCCTGTTGATGGTGAGTGTGCAGTATGAGTAAAACACATAGCAACTTATAGTTTGTATTGATGATTAGTTTATTTACCCTTCTACATGACAGGTATTCAAGAAATAAAATTGCAGACGAAGATCGGCATAGGGAAAAACTTAACAAAAATAAAAAATCTTTTTTATTTTTATTATTCAGTGAGAAGTTGCTTGGCAACCAAGCTATTTTAGCGCCTGAGGCGGAGGCCATGGAGCTGTCCTCATCGCCAGGCCAACTCACTCCAATGGAGCCTTGGCTGCAGGAGGGGAAGAGAGGGAGAAGGGTGGAGAAGCAGATGGGTGCTTCTCCTGTGTGCCCTGGCTGGGTATCACACGCAGGACTTTCACAGGCCAGGCTGATGCTCTACCACTGAGCCAACCAGCCAGGGCCTTTGAACTCAATCTTAAGGGGCCATATACTGATTATCAAAATCTCATGTACTTGTGCATGTCACCCAGGTCTAGATGTCACTGCTCTCATCTTTGTTAAGGTTCTTTACTCCTCATGAAAAGACTCACATGTGTAATATATGACACACATCTGAATATAGATGGTTATATTACATGTGACATCTACACCTACATTTATAATTCTGAAGGCTTAAGCAAAGTAGTAGAGGTAATGACTTGTCCAAATGACCGGGTTGTGGAGACGGCCCCTCCCACTCAGGAAGCTAGATGTCGTACCATTGATGCCTAGGTGACAATTACAGGAACCAATGGTGGCTCCCGAAAGTTGGTTCTGGGTGAGCTTTATCAAGACACTGTGCCAAGAAAAAGAGAGAGAGAGAGACAGAGAGAGCCAGGGAAATGATCACTAGGGCTGTGCAAAATAAAGTTATCAAGGAATTAAAAGAATCAAAATGGTAATCTATGAATGTAGGATACCAGGGAGAAATCTTGCTTTTGTACAACAGAACACCCACACTGGCACAATCAGCACATGCTCCCCCCCACAGGGAAAGGGGAGGAACACAAAACAAATACACAAATGTGTGGTGACCAGGGAATCGGAGAGGTGCAAATAAGTTTTATCATTCCAATATGGCAAGGCACGCAGCCCAAAGCTCTGTGCCTCCGTGTGTCAAATGAGGACAGCTTGGATGATAATACCCATAAGGTGGGAAAAAAAGTTCAATGAACCAGGGTCCCTATTTCAAAATAACTATCGTACATTTCCTAATATGAGTCCATGAGAGTGCTTTAACGGAAATAAGAAAAAGAAAAAAGAAGGAAAAGGAGCTGTCCTTCTGTGGCCTCTCCAGCCACATGCCCAGCAGAGGTGGCCGTCACACTCGGCCCCGCACGGACATGTGCTCAGAGATGCTCATGCGTTCGTTTAAACCCATTAACGACGGAGCCCACATGAAGACGTGTTAGGAAGACTTTGATTTTTCAATGTCTCAGTTACACTTCTCTGCGAGAGATGTGTTGGGAGGGGCCTGTGAACAGCCCCAGGGTTCACCAACAACACATCTGTTCCGTGTCACCCCTCATGAGTGCTGGCAGAGCAGACCGCCTCAGAAAGTCCTCTTGCCTACACCATAGACCCCAGTATCCACGAGCAGTCAGACCCAACTATTTTTCAGCATGCACAATCTATTAAAGCTATTCTCACCCTCAACTAAGATGAGCTCTTGGCAGCAGCAGTGGAGGGTGGGGGGGGGGGTGGAGGTCGTAGCAACCGATGAAGTCTCCATCTGACAAACATCTGGAAAGTCTGAGACTTGACCTTCAGAGGTTCTCTCGGTGGATTCAAGGAAGGCTAGTGTTTGAACATCCAGCAATGACTTACTTGTCAAGGTGTCTAGACATGGAATCATTTTGGAAAAATTTCATGGAAACCATGACACCATGAATCCTTCTTCTTAAGAACTCTTTCTGATTTGCGTCTCATTTTATCTTATTTTTTTAATGAGAGATAATCTAGGGTCTGGAGGAGGCTCCTGGAGACTTTCTACCTATTTCAGTGGTGCTTGGGGGAGGGGGGAGGGGGCATGTTCTAAGACATTTTCTGGAGCTACTGACTCAACTTACACTCACACTTTGTGCCCTCACTGCAGGTCTCGAAAGGTGGAGGAGGATGAATATGAGGATTCCTTGTCAAACCAAAAGTGGGTCTTGTCTCCAAAATCCCAAGACACCGACGTGACTCTTATTCTCAACAAGTTGCTACGAGAATATGACAAGAAGCTGAGGCCGGACATTGGGAGTGAGTGTTCATGCTTGTTATTCCGATAGAAAATAGAGGTGATGGGTGCATTTTTTTGACGCTTTTATTTTTAAAGAGTGATAAATCCACAGGAGGTCGCAAAGAGAGCAGTAGAGTCAGACCATTCATGACAAGAGGAGGCTATCAAACGTGGAAGTGGACGTTGGTACATTGCGTGTGTCTGGCTACAAGGCATCTATCTCATCACGGGGTGATTTGTGGAGGGACCTTGGCAGCCACCACACAAAATGGCTTCATCGTCCTAAAGATCCCCCCCTGCTTCTCACTATAGTCCCTACCCTCCTCCAAGATCCCTTTCTCCTGTTGGTCACAAATCTGTTCTTCATTTCTGTATTTCTGTCCTTGTTAGAATGTCACTGATAGGCAGTCATTCAGTCTGCGACCTTTGAGATGGGTTTTTCTTCTTTCAGCAGAATGACCTGGGATCTATTTAGACTGTCACATGCATGGTCATTTGTCCTTCATTCCTGCTGGGCAATCCCCTGGGGTGTGATTGTAGTGCAGTTTTATTTGCCGATGGAGGAACATCTGGGTGCTTTCCAGTTTCCATCTATTCCAGATAAAATGGCTGTGCATTTCTATACACATTTTTGCGTGGACATGGGATTTTTATCCTCTGGGACAAATGCCCAGGAGCAGGGCTGCTAGGCTGCAGGATGAATGCCCATTTGAGTTTTTTAGGAAGCTCTCAAACTTATTTCCACAGTGGCTCTTCCATTTTCTCTTCTCAGTAGCAACATGTAAGAAATCCGATTTCAACGGATCTCCACCAGCAATTGGGATTGTCACTATTTTTTTAATTGTAGCTGCTCTACAGAATATATATCTGATAGGCTGCTGTCTCATTGTGGTCTTATATTCGTTTTCTTAGTGGTGAAAAACTCTTTTTTTAATTTTATTAAAATTTTTAATAAAAAGCCAACTCTTTATTTTATTTTTAATGAGAGGAGGGGAGGCAGAGGCAGACCCCATGTGCTCCCCAACCAGAATTCACCCAGCAAGTCTACTATGGGGTTATGCTCTGCCCATCTTGGGTGTAGCTCTGTTGCTTGGCAACAGAGCTCTTCTTAGCACCTGAGTTGGAGGCCAGCCTCAGCACCAATGACCAACTTGCTCTAATCGAGCCATGGCTGCAGCAGGGGAAGAGAGAAAGAGAGAAAAGCAAGAGGGCTAGAGGTGGAGAAGCAGATGGGTGTTTCTCCTGTGTGCCCTAACTGGGAATTGAACCTGGGACAGCCACACACTGGGACAACATTCTACCACTGAGCCAGCAATCCAGGGCTGCAAACTCTTTTTATGTGCTTGTTTGCTACCAGTATATCCTTTTCATTAAAATGTCTCTTTAAAAATAAAATCAGGTTATTTTGTTTTATTATTTGCTGTATATTAGGAGTTCATTATATGTTCTAGATATGGTGACTTTGCCAGATGTAGTTTGCAGATTCTCTTAGTCAGTCACTTGTCTTTTCATCCTCTTAACAGGATCTTTCAGAGGCAGAGTTTTTTATATTGATGAAGTTTAATTTACTGATTTGTTTCATTTATGGGGCATACTATTGGAATAAATATCTAAGAAAGCTTCATGAAGCCCTCATTTGTTAAGGTTTCCTCCTGTACATTTTATCTTTTTTTTATATATATACAGAGACAGAGAGAGAGTCAGAAAGAGGAATAGATAGAGACAGACAGGAATGGAGAGAGATGAGAAGCATCAATCATCAGTTTTTCATTGTGACACCTTAGTTGTTCATTGATTGCTTTCTCACATGTGCCTTGACCGCGGGCCTTCAGCAGACTGAGCAACCCTTTGCTCGAGCCAGCGACCTTGGGTCCAAGCTGGCGAACTTTTGCTCAAGCCAGATGGGCCCGCGCTCAAGCTGGCGACCTCGGGTTCTCAAACCTGGGTCCTCCGCATCCCAGTCCGACGCTCTATCCACTGCGCCACTGCCTGGTCAGGCTCATTATATCATGTTTTTACAGTAATTTTATTTTTATTATTTTTTATTACACTTTCCCCACCACCTTTCCTTTGGCAACCATCAGCTTGCTCTCTGTGTCTAGGGGTCTGCTTCTGTTTGGTTTGTTTATTCATTCATTTTCTTTAGATTCCATCATTAGATGAAATCAGATGGCATTTTTCTTTCTCTATCTAACTTTTCACTTAGCATCGTACCCTTTAGGTTCACCCATGTCGTCACAAATGAGCAGGATTTTATTCCTTTTTATTGCTGAACAATATTCCATTGCATATATATCTCACTATGCTTTTATCCATTCATCTATTAATGGACATCTATCTGGGCTGCTTCCCTATCTTGGCTATTGCTAATAAAGATGCAATGAACATAGGGGTTCATCTATCTTCCCGAATTAGTATATTTGCTTTCTTCAGATAAACACCCAGAAATGGGATTTCTGGATTGTATGGTGTCTCCATTTTAATTTTAATTAATTTTTTCTGCACCAATTTACAATCTCAATAACAGTGCACGAGGGTTCCTCTTCCCTACAGACTCACCAGCACTTGTTATTTATTGATTTATTGCTGACAGCCATGCTGGCAGGTGTGAGGAGATATCTGATGGTGGTTTTAACTGGCATTCCCTGATGATTAGTGACATTGAGCATCTTTCCATATATCTGTTGGCCACCTGTGTGTCCTCTTTGAAGAAATGTCTACTCAGGTTCTCTGCCCATTTTTTAAATTGGATTTTTTGTTGTTGTTGTTTTTGGTGTTAAGTTGGTGTAGGAGTTCTTTACATAGTTTGCCTATTAACCCTTTATCGGATGTATCATTTGCAAAGCTCTTCCTCCATTTAGTAAGTGGCCTTTTCGTATGGTTGATGGTTTCCATTGCACTGCTAAAACTTGGTGTTTGGTGTAGTCTCACTTGTTTATTTCTTGAATATTTGAGTGCTTGATGTTATGCCAGCAGTCCCTTAAATTATCCTTGTGTATTTTGTTGTTGTTGTTTTTTCTCTTCTCTTTTCTATCTGCCATTCTGATGAATTGACTTCCACGAGTCTGTTTCACAGGTGGCTAATCCATTCTCATGTGTTAGCTGATCTGCTGATGCCTTCTTAGGTGTGTCTTCTTATAGTTATTGTATTTCTCGGGTCTGCATGGTTATTTCTTATGTGTTGACCTCCTGCTTAAGTTTTTCTATCCCCCTGTCACGTTTGGTGAACATCCTTACGGTTGTTTCTTTGAATTATTCATGAGGCAAATTATTTATTTCCCTTTTCTTAGGCTTTTTTTTTTTTTTTTTTAGGGAGAGGGGTGGAATTTTTCTTGTTCCTTCGTGTGAGAGATCGTCTTCTCTCTTTTCACTGTTTGACTTCATAGGTTTGTTTATTAGACAAAACGGCTGTCCTTTCCAGTCTTGGAAAAGCTGCTTTAGGCAGCAGCTGTTCTGTGTCGACTGCCTAGCAGGGTGATTTGGGCAAGCCTGTGGGAGCTCAGCAGGTGTCTCAGGCATCAGGTGCATGCCTTGAGCAGCTCGAGGAGAGGTGGAGGACAGGTGAGTGTAGTGGATCCCCTCCCCGTGGCTCCCTTTGTGGGTGGGCACAAACGGACCTGGGCGAATGTGTCTGGGAACTCCCTGCAGTGACCTTGCAGGCAGACTAGAACTGCTGTATGGGGTTCCCAATCCTTTATCAAGGTGCTGGGGATGTAAACCACCTCCTCTGGCCCTGGAGAAGTCCCACTGCCCCGAGAGCTCCCCTCTATCGTAGAGAAATTGGTCCCACATAGATGCAACGTCCTGTGGGCTCCACGTGCTGCTCATGCTCCTGGTGGGAGCCCGGAGCCGCGCATGCGCTCAGGGCTCCCGCACAGGCGCTCAGGGTATGTGCGCATGCGCTCAAGTCCCCTGCAAATGGTCTGCAGGAAGAGCTGCTCTGTTCTGGGCTCTTTCCTTGGGTTTTGATGTTTTTTGTTCAGAAGACTCCGGCCTGGTCCTGCTGATCAAGTTTGGTCCCATTGGACCTTGGCTTATCCCATGCTGGTAGGCAGCAAAGCACTTTCCATCCTCGGTATTCTTGGAGATCACCCTCCGGGGTGGGGTGGGGGGACAGCTGGACATGGGACCAAAGTGGGTGAGCTCAGCTTGCCACCCAGATCTTCCTAGATTCCCCCAGGTCGCTCAGCCCAGCTGGGGAAGGCACTGTTTATAGAAAATGCAGGCGAGACTATGCAAAAGAGGACACCCCTTCCCCCAACACACACACACACACACACACACACACACACACACACACGGAACAGGCCAGCAGAAAGCACACTTCTAAAGATTTTATTTTCCGTGTCTGGACATAACGACGTTTGCACCTTCCCAAGGCAACAGCGTGCACGCACGCAAAGAAAGAACACTTGTTAAGAAGTCAGTTCCTTCTAAAGCCTCATCCTCGGAAGCCATCAGCATGTATCAGAAGAGCGCTCGGGTTTTTGAAGTGAAAGAGGTTTAAAAAACAAACAAACAAGCCAATACAGAATCATAACGTGGGATGTTCTCCTTTGGTTTTATGCTATTAAAGTTCTGCTGTGCAGGTGGTCACAGTCCTTGGGAAGGCAGAGAGGGACCAAATGGAAGCCCTGGTGATCCCTGGGGCATCTTTGGATGCCTCTTCCTGTCACATGAAGTGCCAAATAAGAACTGAATGATAGAATCCAGCCACTTGCTGACATTCAATCAGAGTACCTGCCCGAGAACATCTCTCCTGGTGAATGAGACTGAATCAGATACCCTTTTTGTTGTTGTTGTTTTGTTTTTTCTTCACGGCTCAGAAGGGCTCTGCTCCGAAGGAGAATTTTTTATAAAAAATATAAATTCCTTTTCTTATCTCACGACTTTTTCTTTCACATGTAGCCCATTTGTGATAACCATCAATGCTTCCTCCTTGGGACCAATCAATATATATTTATGTCACGTCGTATATGGGTTTGTCGGTAGTTTATTGTAATTCCCAGCTGATTTGCCTGTTTCCGTTATCACTTCCTTCCCCTCCTTCAGTCAGTCAGCCAGTATTTACTGAGCACTGATTCTGCTCCAAGCCCTGCCTCAAGCCACCAACAGGTGGGCAGCCATACGATGCTGTCCACCTTTCTGTTCTTGTCATGGGGAGGGAACGGAGAATGGTGTCTCCAAAGAGCATTTCTTTCTTCTAGTCCAAACCCCATCAAATGACACGGAGAGGTATCTTTCATTTCTTCTTTAGGGACCCCCAGCCTCGGGGTCCCATCTGGATCCCCGCTTTGCTGTTCTGTCATTCATGCCCTTAGTCCGCCCTCCTCTCTCCCACTCCTGCCCTGCACTTATCCCTACCTTTCTTCAAGCCTCAGTTTCTTTCCTATGAGCACCCTTCTCCAATGGTCTGCACCTCCCTGAGCCTCCCCACGGGGCAGATCAAGTGTCCCTCCCGGGAGATTCTTCTAACCTCCGGTTTCCATCAAAACTGCTGCACTTTGGAGGACTGTCTTGTTGACGTGGTGTTGGTGTAAACGGGAAGCGGTTTCTGCCCTAAGTTCATGTACTTTCCACAATTCCGCGGCTGAAGTTTGATCCCCTCCACCCCCACCCCCCCGCCCCACGCACAACCATGAAGACACAGCTCTCCGTTCCTGTCTGTAGACGCCCACATTTACGCGGGCGCCTCCCAATTGACTCCGCGCAACTGCGTCCATGAGGATCTGACATCAGGAAATAATTGAAACGGCTCATCACTGTCATTGTCCACAGCAAACAGGACGCACCGAGGCAGGCTCATTTATGTCGCGCAGAAGTAATGCGTCTGCGCTGAATCCTCTAATTAGTTTTCGTAATACAAATTGCTATCATTAGGTTTTAAAAATACTGCCTGCTTTCCTGGCTATTAGCTCCCCTCAACCAACTCCTCAATTATGAATGTGTCTGTTTTATATTCCCCCCACCCCTACCTTGAACGATCTATCATTCTAAGTAATACTTCGGCTGTGTCCTTAACTGGTTCAGTGTCAGGCAGGGTGTCATTTATCTTGGGAACAGATCTTGTCACACCAGCTCGGCAGGGCTGGAGGAGGAGGCTCTACCTTTTAATAAGAGAATTGGGAAATGGAAAAGCAATGACCCAGTGAATGTCTCTCCCTTCGGGGTTTCAAGAAATTGGAACCACTCTCTTGAAAAAAAAAATAATAAGATTGTTACAGATTGTGGATTCTCTCTCCCTAATCTGGACAGTCTATGCCAAATATGATCAATGCTGGGGGAGATAAAAGTTTACTTGGTGTCCACAGGTGAATGGACGTGACTCATGGGTTCATTTAATTCACAAAATCACTTAATGTGACCCAAGAAGTGCCTCCTCTGAGAGGACCTCCCGCCAATCCCCAAGAAGGGGGAGAGAGAAAGTCACTAAATAGGACTGTGACTGCCTGTAGGTCAGGTGTTAGTTTTGCAGCAGACAATGGTCCCTCATCTATCGTGGGGGTTAGGTTCCAGAACCCTCCATGATAGGCAAAAATTCACAAAGTAGCGACTTTATTTTATTATTTATATATATATTTTAAGGCTTTCTGAACCCTCCTCACACTCCTATAAACCTTTCTCACACTGTTATTAACCCTTCCCACACTTGTTTTGCTTATTTTATTGCAAAAATAATTAAAATAATAAATATATAAAAATACCTATGTACCACAAAATCCTGCAAGATAGTGAAAAATCTGTGATACAAAATTAGATATCTACAAAAAAAAATTAGATATCTACAATTTTAAAATCCGCAATACAGTGAGACCGTGAAAAGTGAACAGCAATATGGCCAAGGGACGACTGTCTATATGAAAACAACTAAAAAAAAAAAAATCTAGAGCTTTATCATGCCGCTCTTGAATAATTTTTCTTTTCTTTTTTGGAAAAGATTTTATTTGACAGAGAGAGGAGGTAGCGGAGTGAGAAGCATCAACTCATCGTTGCCTCCCTTTAGTTCACTGCCTGCTTCCTGCTTGTTGTGCGCCTTGACCAGGCAAGCCTGGGGTTTTGAACTGGCGACCTCAGCATTCCAGGCCAATGCTTTATCCACTGTGCCACCACAGGTCAGACAGTTGATGAGAGAGCATGAGCATTGCTGAGACCCCCTCAAACTATACACATGAGTGCTTAAAGAGTGTTGGTGGCAGATGTGACGCTTCCAAGAGAGGCCTGGGTCAGCGAGGGGAAAGCCCACGTTTTTCCTGACCTGACTACCCGGCGTGTGAATGCAGCTGCGCCTGCCCCAGGGTCCTGGTGGCTCACATTGGATCACGTTGAACTTGAGAGCACCGGAAATGTGAAAGGCTATAAAGGGATCAAATGTAGCTGGAACACATCATGATTTACAATAGGATGCAACTGTCCCTCCGCTCCACGCTTTCCACATTTTAAGAAAAAAAAAAACTACAATAAAAACAACACGCAGGTTTTAACTGAAAAGGATGAAGCCCAGAGGTGGCAATGTAGGTGTTTGGATGTCAGAGGGGGTTGGAGGCAGGGTGAGGGATATTTTGGGGTCCTGAAAGCACAACTTATGGATGGATCCAGTCTTCACCGAGCCAGCGAGGCCTCGATTTTCGGACCACCCCTCTGACTCGCTCAAGTCAAACTATCTTTTCTTGTCTGAGTGCCCCACGAGACGACCATCTGACTTGCTCACTGAGCTCCCAACCTGGCTGGCCCTCACCTCAAAACCGCAGCCAACCTGGGCCGATGGTGAAGGGGTCGTTCCCTGGCAAGGAGACCAACTCTCCAGAAAGATCATTCAAATGTATTCATTCAGTCCCCCTCTCAGAACAGATGTGGGAGGGGAGGAATGAGACACCCTTAATTGCTGCTGCGCTGGAGATAAAAGCCATGACTGCTGACTTCTTTAAACCGATTCCGCGACAAGGTTAATTCAGACGTGCATGGGAGAGGTGAGGAGTGCATTCTGTGGAGGAATTCTTCCTGTCGTCTCCAGGAGAAACTGATAAGTGCCCACAAAGATGCTGAATTAAGACCCGTTTACTTTGGCTCAGTATAAGTTGTTAGGTGACCCATCCTGATGTATCCCTGCCATCACCCCACTCATTCTGGGCAGTGATCCCTTTGTGCGTGCGTGCAAACACACACACACACACACACACACACACCTTAGGACTGAGGATTTCACTAAGGTATTCTGAACGTTGCCTGACACAGAGCTCTTACCTGTGTCAGAGTTCTCTATAAGGCTGGGTGGGAGCCTGTGTGTATGGTTCAGTTCATTCAAACGACTTTTTACTCTGCTGGGTTTCTGTTGTTGTTATTTTTTTATTGTAAGGAACCTATAATGAGGTTTCAATGTAAATGCATTCGGTTTTTTTCTTATGTGCAATTTGGTAAATGACTCAGATCACCTGTCGCCCAGATATGACCGAATGCCTGGGCTGGATTCGGAATATTCGGTTCAGTTTGGAACAGAGCTGATGCTCAGTTTCTTCTACTTGTTTACCACCATTGGGGAAGCTGAGCGAAATAGCTTCGCATGGATTAGAGAGCGTGTGGGGGAGGCCGGGTCTGGACATGGGGATAGGTTCCGTTCGTGTCTGGCCAGTCCACCAAGAGCCAGAAACAACCCCGCTGAGAGCAACAGATCCCCAGGTCAGAAAACACGTGGGCTTTCCCCTCCCTGACCCAGGCCTCTCTCGGAAGCATCATATCTGCCACCAACACTCTTTAAGCATTTATGTGTATAGTTTGAGGATGGGTCTCGTTGGGAGGGTTACAGACCACAGCTCCAGGCTCCAGGACCAGGAACAGAAGGCCTCAGCCCCCTTCCATCCCCTCTGTCCCCAGACCTATAAGGTCTCAGCTGCTGCTCCCATTGGGTTTATGAGTAGTGGGTCACAGCCTCCGACAGGCCCACTGTCATAAAGCCTTTGTGCCATATTGAGATTTCTGTTTGGCTGTTGGCCATCTCATCAGTTTCTAATTAACATCCTGATCCAAAACATCTTAAAGATTTAAAAAAAGAAAAAGCAAGTCTCACTGTGCCCATACTGATTAGGTGGTCATCGGGCGAATTTCCATTGGAGGAGGGAAAAGGTGGATGTAAAACTGTTGTTTTGCGGGACATCGCGTTTCGAAGGGATTCTGAAGGAGAGCTGTCCAACAGGTCGCAAAGCATGCTTCTCATCAGATTTACCTGGAGAACACTTTAAAATACTGAGCTCAGGGCCCAACCCCAAGACTGACTATATCGGAATACTCTTTTCTGTTTCCTAGTCCGTCGGATTCCACTTAGATCTGGATTATTGGCATTCTTCTGCTTGGTTGGGATTTTATTTGTGCTATTTTGAGTTTCTTAATGTGGGAGCTAAGCCACCTACTTGAGACCCCCTTTTCTAATTTGAGTGTCAGGGGCCATGCATTCCTCCTGAGCACTGCTGTAGAGACGCCCCGCCCCAGATTTCAATGTTTGGGTTTCATTTGCATTCATTAAAAAAAGAAAACTACTAATTTCCTTTTCTATTTCATTTTTGACCATATGAATGGTGTCCATTTAAATATGTGGCATTCATTTTCGAAGTGTTAATCCAGATACCTTTCTGTTATTGATTTCAAATTCAATTCCACTGTGGTTAAGGAACATGTTTTGTATAGCCTGAATCCTTTCAAACGTATTGAGATGTTGTATGGCCGAGAATACGGTCTGTATTGATGTGCACTTGAATGTGTATTCTGCTATTGTGAGCTGGGATAGTCTAAATTAGACCAATTCTGTGCTGTTGGTTTATATGTCTGTGAAAGTCTACTTGCTGATTTTTAAACTCTATTCCTATCTCTATTGAGAGTGGAGTCCTGGAATCTCTGGTAGTAACTATGGATCTATCTATTTCTGTGTATAACTGCATCAGTGTTTAAATTGTGAATTTTGAAGCATTGTTATGAGGGAGAAAACATTTAGAATTTTTATGTCCCCTTGATTAATTTACCACTTTTCTTTATGAAATGCATATGTGAACTCTACTGTTATTAAAATAGACACTGATATTAAAACAGACACTCCATAGAGATAGAGAACAGACTGATAGCTGTCAAGGTGAGGAGGCAGTAGTATTGGGTGAGCAGGGTAGAGACTGAGCAAAAATAAATAAAAATAAAATAGACTCTCCAACCTATTTTTACTTGTGTTAATATGATATAGAGCTTTGCAGTCTTTATAGTTGTCACTGTGTTTACAGTGTACCTCTTGTAGGCAACACAGAGATGGATCTCGATTTTAAAAGTCCAATCAAACAATCTCTGCATTTTAACTGGAGTCTTTAGAATCTTTACATTTAATGTGATTATTGATGTGGTTCGATTTAAGTCTGTCATCTTGTTATTTGTCTTCTGTAGATCCCGTTTCTTTACTGTTTCTCTTCCTTTCTTTTTATGGTTCCTTTTTATTTCCTTTGGTTTCTTATTAGCTGTAACCCTTGATTTTGCTTTTTTTTTTTTAGTGGTGATGTTAAAGACTTATCAACTGTCTAGTTTACCACTTTACACATAGTATAAGAATGTTGCAGCAGCATAGTTCTATGTCTTTCCTCCTAGACTTTATGCTGTTACAGGTAATTTATTTCACATAACTATGTTATAAAGGGCATGACACAATGTTATTATTTTTGTTGAAACAGACAACTATCTCTAAAAGTGATTAAATTATAGGAATATAACACACACACACACATATATTCACTCATGTCATTCCCATTTCTGGTACATTTTCTTTCTTTGTGTACATACACATTTTGGTCTTTTATCCTTTTCCTTCCACATAAAAGAATTCCTCTAACTTTTCTTTTAGTATGAGCCTGTCAGTGATAAATTTTTTCAGTGTTTGTATGCCCCAAAATAGTTTAATTTGACTTTCTTTTTCCAACATCCTGAGATATAACTTATGTAGCACACATCTCATCCAGTTAAGCTGTGCAATGTAACGGACTTCAGACATTCACAAAGTTGTGCAGCTGTGGTTTACGTACAAGAACATTTTCATCACCCCAAAAAGGATACTCATTTGTCAGTCCCCCATTGATCCTAGCTTTGCCCTTTGAACCCAAGCAACCATATATCTAATTTCTGTTTCTCCTGAACATTGCATATGAACAGAATCGTGGAATATGTGGACACTTGTGACTGGCCTTTCTTACAGGATGTTTTTAAGGCTCATGTGTGGGATAGCATGAACCAGTATGTATTTTATTCCTTTTGTTGCTGAAGACACTTCTACTGTGTGGCATCTCATATTCTGTTTATTCCTTCATCAATAAATAGCAACAGAATTCAGTTAGGCAATTGTTTTCACTTTGAACCCCTTTGAATAACACTGCTCTAAATATGTGTATATTTTGTATGAACGTGTATTTTCCTTCCTTATAGATCTACATATACATAGGAGTGGAATTACCAGGTGATTTCTTTTTTGCAAATCTCCCTCTGTTTTTGATCTCTGATGTAATTCCATTGGGTTTGGAGAACACATTTTGGATGAGTTCGATGCTTTTGCATTTCTCATCAATGTTTTCACGTTTCTCAAGGCCTGCTTTGGGCCCTGGAATGTGCTCTATCCTCTAGAATGTTCTGTGGGCACTTAAGAAAAGTGTGCATTCTACTACTTCCTTTTGAGATGTTTGTAGAAGTCTGCTAAGTCTAGTTGTTTTATAGTGTTGTTCACGTCTTCTGTCTCCTTGTTGATCTCTTGCCTACTTATTCTATTATTGGAAGCCAAAAACCAAAGTCTCCCAAGCATTATATATTGAATTATCTGGTTCTCCTTTTAATTGCATCACTTTTTTTTTCTTTATAGAATTTTTGGCTATTTTATTTTGGGAGTAGAAATACAGTCGTTGCGTTTGACAACATTCAGGGATGGGTAAACATAGGTTTAACAGTTGTGAGTATGCAAAACACAAGAACTTATTCTCTTTTGTAGTCATCATATAACCTGCTTGTGTTTTTTCTTTCATACAGTCTAGGATCACATCCATTTAGATTTCAGAAACAGCAGAGTTAGGTGAAGTCAGGTGCACAAGCTCCTTGCCCTAGAATCATTTCCACACAGTGTGCCACCTTCTCTCTCTCCTTTGATTCATGTTATCCTCTCCTCTGCTCTCCTTTATGTCCCTCCACCTTTTCTTTTATTGAAAAACAACACACCAACATCCCAAACTCCTCGTTGTCATAGTTCACATCTGTCTTTGTTTTTAGGACCTGAATCTCCTGTTTCCCATTCCAGGAACCCAAGAGCTGATCCTTGGCATCACTCAGAGCTGCTGGGACAATGAAATCCTTCCTCTTATTTTAAATTCTGACGACAGTGGCACCTCTTTTCAATTTTGTTAGCCCTTTCTCTTTTCTTTATTTTTAATTTTTATTTTTTTCTTCTTTTCCAAATAATAGGAGAGGAGATAGACAGACTCCTGCATGTGCCACTACCATGGCTGATGCTCTGCCCATCTGGGGCCATGCTTGCAACCAAGCTATTTTTAGCACCTGAGGCAGAGGCTCCACGGAGCCATCATCAGCACCCAGGGTCAATGTGCTTGAACCAATGGAGCCATGGCTGTGGGAGAAAAAGAGAGAGAGAGAAAGAGAAACAGGAATGGATGGAGAAGCAGATGGTCACTTCTCCTGTGTGTCCTGAGTGGGATTCAAACCCGGGACATCTACACTCTGGGCCAACATTTGACCATTGAACCAACCAGCCAGAACCTTTTCTTTCAAAAGTCTTCTCCCTCTTCATGCCATTCTGCAGAGCCTAGACCTGTGTTTTTACCACAACCTGCCTCTCCCCCTTGCTTTCAGGAAATACCCTCCCCTCTTTTCTTTCTCCTCCCATTACCCAGATTCCTGGACTTTCAGGGAATTTTCTTTCATGCCCTCCTTCTTATGCCATTGTCTCACTTTAATAATGACATTGACATTCGTGGCTTGGACCACCATCCCTATGTACTGATATATATATTCCAATATCCAGTTCTTAAGCCTAGACCACGTTACCTCTTAGATCTCTGTTTAAAATTTGCTTGTGGCTATTGGAGATGTGGAAGCTCTTCCCCCTGGTGCTTTCACCATATATATGCAGAACCTTTCAAAACAGATCCCCACTGACCTGGTGGACATGACCCCTCTTATCCCTCCTGCTTTTTTTAAAAAATTTCTTTTTATTTTATTCATTTTAGAGAGGAGACACAGAGTGAGAGAGAGAGAGAGAGAGAGAGAGAAAGGGGGGAGGAGCTGGAAGCATCAACTCCTATATGTGCCTTGACCAGACCAGTGCAGGGTTTTGAACTGGCGACCTCAGTGTTCCCAGGTCGACGCTTTATCCACTGCGCCACCACAGGTCAGGCTCCCTCCCGCTTTTGACTGAGACCAGAACTGTCTGGATATGTTAGTCGTTTCACGAAGCCTGTCCCTGGTTGTTTTTGTGTGTGTGTTTTTTTTAATCTTCAATATCCAAGTCAAACATGTCATTCTTGCAACAAATTTGTATTCGAATTTTTCTAACAGCCAACCTGGCTTCCAAACGTGTTTCTCCTCCTCTGTTTTTTGTGCGTGCTACACATCAGTCTAAGACAAAGGAGTGAATGATCCCAGTAGGTCTTCATGATTGACAGCTTCTGTGCAGCCGTTACTGCCGTTTGGGCTACCTGGCCAACCTGTTTCTGTTGGTACAGAGTTCACTTCAAAGGTCACTCTGTCCCCTCAGGCTTGTCTCTGCAAACCACCGCGAACTCTACGGCACACGTGTAATTTCCAGAGCCCAGATTGCTTTCAATTTTGTCCTCAACTCAGAAATGTACATTTTACTTTATTTTATTTTTTCTGACCTCACCACATGAGTCTCAAAGGCGGCCCCTCTCGTTGGTGCTTATTTCCTCTTTGGTATCATGTTTCGCCATAAACGGCCATACAGTGTTGTGATTGACTCACATTAATTATTGCCGGGTAGCCTCATGAAAGAGCCAGTCTTTTCTGGGGTTTTCCCTCCCTTCATGCAGATTCCATCTCCAGGGGCTGTAGGTTCTCCGTCGTTTGAAGAATTTCCTTTAATATTATTTCTTATAGCATTGGCCCGCTGCAAATGCGTTCAGAGTTTGTCTGGCTTGATGATAACAGTGATTTCTTCTGAATCTTCAAAGACTATTCTTCCCCCCAGATGTAGAATAACAGGTTACTTTTTCTTTGTTTGTTTTCCTTTTGGTACTTTAACAATCTTGCATTGTTGTTTTCGGGTCTCCATTAATAATTTCTCAGGATGCATCAGTCCTGTTGTTCTCTCTGTCTTTTCTGCCATCTACCTATATTTGACTGCACTAAAGATTTTTTCTCTCTTTTTTTTTTTGTGACAGAAACAGAGAGAAGGACAGATAGAGACAGACAGACAGGAAGGGAGAGAGATGAGAAGCATCAATTCTTCGTTGCGGCACCTTAACTGTTCATTGATTGCTTTCTCATATGTGCCTTGACTGGGCAGCTACAGCAAAGCGAGTGACCCCTTGCTCAAGCCAGCGACCTCAGGGTTTTGAACCTGGGTCCTCTGTGTCCCAGTCCAATGCTCTATCCACTGCGCCACTGCCTGGTCAGGCTCATTTATTTTTTTCTTTGCTTACTCCTTCATAGTTTGATAATGACACACAGAGGTCTAGTTCTCTTTGTGTTTGTGAGTGTTGGACTTTGAGGAGTAAATAACTTAGATCTGTGGTCTGGTGTCTTCCATTCACTTTTGGAAAATTCTTGACTATTTTCTCTTTATATATATATTTTTCCATCCCCCCATCTCTTTTCCTGGGACTCACAGCTTTATCAACAATATGGGTTCTCTGGGGTATAAAGGCTATGGGAAGGGGGAGTGACCCACTCTATTCAAGGTCAGCTCCCATCCTCACACCATAGTTATTGTATCTCAGTGGCTCAATTTAGCCCCTTCGTAGCACTCATCATGTTAGCATATTGATTGGTTACTGGTTGCACATCTGTCTAAGGGGAAGTTTTATGTCTTGGTTATTGTCTATTCTCTGCTCCTAGAAGGATTTGTGGTTCTAAACTTCAACAGGTGTCTTGTTCTTATTTTTACTGATTTTTAGAGAGAGAGAGATGCTGGGGGAGAGACAGAGAGAAAGTTTTGTGGGTACATGCATATGCGTGTGTGTGTGTGTGTGTGTGTGTGTGTGTGTGTGTGTGTTTATCACAAACTCTTCTCTCTTAAGACGCTTTTCACACTGTTTCACTTAATCCTCATTGGGCACATTCCAGTTCAAGTTGTTGAGGTTTCATGTCAGCAGGACCATTTCTTAGTTTAATGTGATGAAAAATTCTGAAAACCCAACGTCTGATAAATACCACAAAACAACCAGAAGAGTCTCTTGCAAAGAGTTAGACCCTCCATTGAATGACTTGGCACGCACCTTGTGTGACCCCATCGAACGTTCTGTGTTGTTTGAAGACAGAGTGTTTTCTGAGTTCAATTAAGTCAAAGAAAGATGTTGCTTACCATTCATAGTAGTCAGCAAAGCTCCATCTAAAACAAAGAATGGTTCTTCTATGAACCCGTAAGCGCTATAGATGCAGCATGTAGAGTCCGTTGGGGTGTTTCTCCAAAATGCCAGCAGCCCTTGGAAGCTCACATGACTTGATTGCACCGACAGGTGTTGAATTGTTAGCTCAGATTCACGGTCATCGTTTCCATTTTCCTGGAGGTCTCGAACACATGGCTCAGCCACACACCACTGGATTGGCAGCTTCACACGAGACCGTGAACTCGAAAGTGCCATTCAGAGTCCCAAAAGGTGAGACTTATGTAGAAATCCATTTGTGAATGATGGTTATATAACAAACCTAATGGGACTTCATCAGAAGAATTGCAGACATCATTACTCTCGTCTCCATAGGGAATAGTTCACTTTGTGGACAGAGGTTCAGGGGGTCTTGTGCATATTTCTCATGGGTAGAAATATTCTGAAATTGGCACCATCTTGGCCATTACCACATGCTGAGTGCTGAGGAAGAGAGTCCGGGTTTAGACTCAGAGGTCCTCATCCTAGCCACCTCCTCTTTGGTCTCTCCAATTCCACAGCTGATGAGGAGAGAGAAACCAGCTTTCTTGAAGGCAAAATGAACCAATGTTTGACTCTGATGCACACAACATTAGTAATTTCTTGTTATATGCATGTTATGCCCTCATCACTGGAACGGTATTACCTTGACTAGTAAAGTGCTATTCTTTTCTGAGTTAGAGGATTTTAAGACTGTGGTATGCATGTCACACACATCAGTTACAATGATAATAATAATCACTATTTCCTACCTTTGTTTGCTGTGTGTGGTCTCCCCACCTTTGCTTTGGAAGGATAGAGAGGCAGCCAGGTGATGGGTAAATAACTTGCTTCATCGCTGATACAATAGCAAGAAACATTGACATGGAATTACTCGTTCAATCACTTATATTTTTCTCTATTTTCTTCACCATCAGTAATCAGCCTCACGCATGCCACAGAATATAGCCTTAGAGTCATTTCTCAAAGAAATGGGCCATTTTCTGAGAACTTATTAAATTCACCCCCTGGGATCTTTAGAAAAGAAAGACAGGTGAGATTTGAATGGTAATGACAATCCAAGTCCCAAAGGAAGATCCCGCACTCTCTAACAGACGCCGGAGGGGCTGGTGCCTGTGTCAAAGGCATGGAGAAAGGCTTTGCTCAGTCTCCGGGGCACAAGGTATTAACCCACGTGTGTTTTTCTCCACAGTTAAACCGACCGTCATTGATGTCGACACCTACGTTAACAGCATCGGTCCTGTGTCTTCGATAAACATGGTAAGAAGTGATTATTATTATTATTATTTCTGAACCGATGGACTTTCATTTACTTCTCTCTCCGAGTCTTGTTGTGGGTGCCTGGTGGAGGTTTATCACCCACCATTGAATCCTTAAATCTGTGGCGTGTCCCAGGGTCCTTAGTAGGCACAGACCGTAGCTTCACTGAGCACAGCCGTGCCCACGGCCTGGCTTCGCAGGCGGATGCCCTAAGTTTTTGTATCCTATTGAACTCTGCAGATCAGACATGTGTGGTCATGACTCTGTGTTGGCTGCTCGTGGCAAAGCTCCGCAGAGAGACAAGTCCCTTTTGTGGCGACATCCCCATGGATTGAATAAGAAGAAGGGAACTTGGTCAGCACTGGGGACACGTTTGCGATGCACGAGTTTACTGCATTTCAGATTTACATGTTGCTGGTGTCCTTCCTCACAGCGGTTTTCAGCTACCGGAGAGCCAGGGTCAGGCTGGGTTTTCAAAGAAATGAGCCAGGAATGATATTGAATTTGCTTCCAGGCAGCCACCGACTTTGCTGACCCCGGGGTGGGGGGTAGCGTGAACTTGTTTTCGGGCTGAAGAAGAAGTCAGATGGATGACCTCTGTCTTGAAGACAACACTGAATCATCCACTCTATCTTTATCTGGATCTATTAGGTTGTAACCTGAATCATCTTGCTAAATATTTGAACTGAGGAAGAATTTAATTTGTGGAACAACTGAGTGACAGAAAGATGAGGGAGTCAGAGGAAAGGGGGCTCAAACAGATAAATCAAGGACAGCTTGTTTGTAATTAGTAAAGTGATAGCACAGTTGATTGGGGGAAGGGCAAGGTGACTCCCTGGGGGGCTCCATTTGGAGATATGGGGGCAGGAAGGGAGGTCCCTGGGGCCTGGGAAGAGGCTCTGGCACAGGGCACAGCAAGGAGACAGGCAGAGGGACCCTATTCCCACATGAGGGACCTCCCCACTGGTCCTAGAGTTAGGGGCTGTAACTCTCATGTGCCCACTACTCTACCCAGGGCGTGGATACCCAGTCTCTCTCTCTCTCCCTAAGAGGGGTTGAGACACGGTATAAGACACAGTCATCTTACCATTTCTGACTTAGCAGCTCATTACTTCCCCAAGCGCCTTCTCAGTCCCTAACTGGAGTTGGGCCTGACTGGAATCACCTAGGGCAGTGGTCTGCAAATTCATTAGTCAACAGAACCAAACATCAATAGTACAACAACTGAAATTTCTTTTGAGAGCAAAAATTTTTTTTTCCTTTTGCATCTTTTTTTTTAATATATATATTTTATTATTATTAATTCTAATGGGTTGACACCAATAAATCAGGGTACATATGTACAATGAAAACATCTCCAGGTTATCTTATCATTCAATTGTGTTGCATACCCATCACCAAAAGTCAAATTGTCCTCTGTCACCTTCAATCTGGTTTTCCCTGTGTCCCTCCCCTCCTCCCTATCCCACTCTTCCCTCCCTCCCCCCATCCCATAACCACCACTTTCTTGTCCATGTTGAGAGCAAAAATTTTTAAACTTAAACTATGTAGGTAGGTAGATTGTTATTAACTTAATTAGGGTCCTCCTAAGCTGGCCTTTGCTAACACTGTCGCATGCTATTAGGTCACATGTGGCTCACGAGCCATAGTTTGCCAGCCACTGATGAAGAGCCACACACATAGTTGGCGGGGATACCTGCACAGTGGACTGCAGAGACCTCAGGATGAGGGTGTCGTCAGTCAGGGACTGAGACAAATCCAGACTCCAATTGTGACTCCCAGTGATCGAACATCAGGCTTCCCGTGTCCCGTGTTTGAAACAGCGGCACAGGGAAACACCTGTCCGGTCAACTGAGACCATCCGCAGACATTGCACCGTGTAGATGGATGTATATATTTAGTTCAGTGGCTAATGAGTACTTCCTGAAAGAACAGTACATCGGAAGAGTGACAGAAATGGGCGAATTGTCCAACACATGAGAAGCGTAGGGTGTGTGGGCGTCTTAGTTGGAAGGGTGGAGGGCCTGGGGGATGGGTTGAAAGGCAGGAAGTCAGGGGTGGCCTGTGTCACCCTGTGACACCAGGGACACTGTTGTTAAACCCTGTGACAGACAGGTCCACAGTGGGTCAGTGTGATAATTACCCCGAGTGCTTTCGATACTCCGACAGGTGCTGAGTAAGACCTACTATAAGCGAGTCCCTCTCCTGTTCTGTGATGGACATTTTTCAGAATGCAGGAGGTTCTGCAGAGGAAAGAAGGTTGAAATGTAATTTGCGGTCGTTGTGACACCAGTGGGTTATGCAGGTTCGTACAGGAAACTCCATCTCTGTACTGGGCATGAACCCAAACTAGCATCTGCTCTGCTTGGGGGTCGCACGAGGAAGACAGTGCTTTGTGTCCTGAGGGGAAGAGTGCCTTTGCAACGGGTGCTTCTTTCTCCGTGTGCTCCTGAAACACTGTCCCCTTGCTCCTGGGAGCCGTAGTGTTGCTTTGGATGTGAAGGGTCCGTTGACACAAAGACTAACGTGAACCGCTAGGGACAGAACTTGGGAGAATTAGTTCTAAAACTGTTATTTTCTGATGACATGATTTGCATGTTTACCAAACTAAAAGGGGACAATGAAACACTTAGATAATGATAGAGGTCATTAAAGATGTGAGAGCAAAGAGAAAGAGGGCTCTCAAAAGTCATTAAGGAAAAATGTCATCATCACAGAAATGTTGGGAAAAAAAGGATTTAAAGAAAAAATTCACAAGACAAGCCCTGGCTGGTGGTGCAGTGGAAAGAGCGTCATCCCAGAGGGCTGGGGTTGCTGGTTTGATCCCGGGGTCACTGGATTGATCCTAAGGGTGCCCGCTTGACCCTGAGGTCGCCAGTCTTAACCCTAATCAGGGCACATATGAGAAGCGATCAATGAACGCACAACTTAAGCGAAACAATGAGTTGATACTTCTTTCTCTCTTCCCTACCCTCTTCTTCCTTCTCTCAAAAAGAAAAAGAAACACAAAAAACAAAAACACAAGATAAGATTCACTCACAGAAAATTAAAATGCAAAACAATGATTACATCAGTCATCAAAGATAGTGACTAAGGCCTGACCAGTCGGTGGCGCAGTGGATAGAGCGTCGAACTGGGATGCGGAAGACCCAGGTTCGAGACCCCAAGCTCGCCAGCTTGAGCGTGAGCCCATCTACCTCGAGCAAAAAAGCTCGTCAGCTTGGACCCAAGGTCACTGACTCCAGCAAGGGGTGGCTCGGTCTGCGGAAGGCCCGTGGTCAAGGCACATGTGAGAAAACAATCAATGAACAACTAAGGTGTCACAATGGCAATGAAAAACTAATGATTGATGCTTCTCACCTCTCTCCATTTCTGTCTGTCTGTCCCTATCTATCCCTCTCTCTGACTCTCTTCGTCTCTGTAAAAAAAAAAAAAAAGATAGTGACTAACAAGTATATAGTGAGAACCTTCTCTGGGCTGGGCAATTGTTTTAGGTACTGATATAAAAATGAACAGTGCAGGTTCCGTGGGAATTGGCAGAGATGTTCTCAGAGGTGATGAAACTGGAGAGGCTACAGGAAGTGGTGTGGCATATTGCCCAGGGCTGGCGGGAGAATAGAGCTGGGGTCTGTGGAGAGACATTTGGAGCAGCCCCGCTTCCCCGCCTCCCCGCCCAGAAGTACCTCCTGCCATGTCTATGGACATGTCACACACGGGAGCCCCTGAGCCCGCCACGTTGCCATTCACTGCACTCAGAAAACCAGTAGATGTGCAAGATGGCATACATGGACACATGAGCTTCTATTATAATTGCCATGTTACATGGTGGGTCATCAAGGATGGTTGTAGTACTTCATTCTGAGTCTTGCTCAGATTTAAGACTCTGACCAGGAGAAAGCACATTAGAGCACCCAGTTCCTGGGTGTGCACGTGCTCGGACTATCCTCAAGCAAGGATGCCACACATGTGTTCATTTCTCCCTGTTTCCAGACTCTGTGCCGTTCCTGCTTACATCAAAGGGCTGGGGCTTTCGAGACAGAGTCTAGAGTAGAAGGTGCTCTTCTGAGTCCACTCTAAGACCAGATGGACAAAGCAGGTCATGTGACAGGATCCAGCACTTGACGCCATCTCTTTGGCCACCAGCCTTCCAGCTGGGGTGCTTCCCAAGGGCAGTTCTGTGCCCTCCTTGGGAACACGGGACACGAGCTGATCCCCAAGGGGTGCTTCACCCCAGTGACCGAGAACGTCAACAGAGAAGTTTTTTAATTGGGTCCTTCGTGCAAGCTGGGTCAGGACACGTCGTCTGACGCAGGGTTTTCATAGGATTCAATCATTCCTGCTCTTCCGGGAGACCATGACTTCTTGAATCCAATAAACAGAAAGGCTTCAATCCTACAGTTATGCGTGCTTTGGGTTTTCAGGAGAAAATGTCAAGTAAGAAAGAACTCGAACATCCGAGATTTATGAAAACAGAAGAATTCAGGGAACGTGTCACGGTCTCCTCTGCAGTTTGCTCACCTACCTGTGTCCACAGGGCTGCACAGGGCACTGGGATGGAGGCAGGGAGTCCTGGTCACCAGGGCATGTCTTCCCTGACATTCTCATATAAAACATGGTGACGTCGTAAAGGAATTTTACCACGGAATTGTCCTTTGGGAACATTCCGTGCTGGTTGGTAGACGGAAGTCAATGGAGTTCAACTCATGTGCCGTTGAATCAAAACATAGAAAACTGAGTTCACTTGTGCAAAAGAAGCCCCGGGGACAAAGTAAGAAGAAGGAGGCACTTGGCACGGATGCCCTTAGCATCCAGCACCCTTCATGACGCCAGAAGCGGCTCTGCTCTGCCCCATTCGACCAGGCTGGTGGCAGGACCTGAGTGTGTCTCCTGAGGTCACCTGGAAAGCTGCATATTCCTCCTGCTCAGGGGAACTCTTCGGGGGCAGGGGGTCTCCGAAGCGGGAGGGGGCGGGCAGACTTGGACGTGTCCATGGGCTTTGAGCAGCAGGCACTGGTCCGCCCCATCTGCAGAGACGCCCTTGGAGTCTCAAGGTCCCACCTTACTGAATTCCCACGCTGACTGACCGTGGCGAGGAGACATCAGACCACACAGATCTCAAATGCGCCAGAGGAGGACAAGGAAAGTGTCCATCTCTCCCAGGAAGTCCAGGCTCGTGGTACGTTGCCCTGCGCCTGAGAACAGAGCAGATGGTGACAAACAGTCCATGTGCCCAGCTCCGCTCGGAGGGTTGACAGATGGCACAATCTGACAGAATAATCGTGGCTCGCAGACGTTGGCCTGCTCTTCTTTTAATGTTGCAGGCACGCCCTTGAGGGTGGAAACTCAGCAAGGGGTCTGAGTCATCTGATTTTGTCCATTTGACTAAGCTTTGAGAAACCAATCGAACAGGAAGTGAGCAATGCTTTGCTCACCCAGAAGTCACAGCATCTCTGAGTTTGGGGAATTAACTTCTAGCATGCAAGCTTTCTGAGGAGGCAGCCAGTTTCCGGTCCCTGTTCTGATCCGTTGCTCTCTATCACCTTTGCCCAATGTCTGGTATAAAGGTGAATCTCACAAAGCAAAAGGGGTTTGCGCCATATACATAGTGTCCACTCAGCAGGTGACAGTACCCTGTCTCTGCCTAAAGATGAGGTGAGATTATGGCACTAGCAGGTGGCACCGCAAAGAGGACAAGTGTCTGCACCAATCTCTGGGTGCGGGTGCGGGTGCAGCACAGCAAAGACGAGCTTTCCTATCTTTATTATTATTTTTCTTAAGTGTCTGTATTTTCCTAGCAGTAAAACTTGGCCATCCCTAGGACCTCTGTGCTGTCAGAGCTTATTGGAGGAATCGTAGTGTCCTCGCTAGGTTTCTTCCCATATGCATGTGAATAGGTGTTGTGTTGATTCCTCATCGCTGCACGATGATAAGCTAACCTACTGGCAGTCCACTGTGGCTCTACACTGAGGGGTGAAGAATGGTGGAGATGACATCCTATTTAAGCATGTACCTGAATGTGCATGGCGTTCGGGAGAATTTAAAGTCCAGTTGGTGTAGACACTTCCAGTATTGAGCCGTCGCAGTCATGAACTTGCAGGAGAGACGATAGACTAGTTTAACCTTCTTTCGTGAACTTACACCCTCTTCTGTGCCTTGCGTTCCATGCGTTCTTAGGTGTGGTGCCCAGCACCTGGGTGGGCTGGTCCTGCAGAGCTGTGGCAGGCTGTTCTGGGAGATGGCTCATTGGTGAACACCTGGCCGCCCTTAGGGCTTTTAGCACAAATAGACCATGTGGGCGCCATATGTTGCAAAACAGTCCCCACCCGCAGGGACCCAACTCAGCTGCAGAAGGTCCCCGCAGTTTCTAGAATGTCGATAGATCTGTGCATTACGAACAGCGCCACTTGGTGAACTTTTTGGGGGTTACTTCACATTGAGTGTTCGGTGCCCTGGGGGTGGCACACAGACTATTCCCAATGGGCACCAGCCTCAAGGGCGCGTCGGGTGATGAAGAAGCAGAAGCCCATGCTACAAGGAGTCACACACATCGCGTGTTGCAGGGATGTGAGGAAGAGTAGTTCCTCTCTTTCTTTGCAAGCTCCACTCAGCCAATCTCATTGCTTTGTGCGCTTGGAAATAGACGGATTCAATAGCCCCAACGTGCCCTACTCTGTGAAGAGATTGACTCCTTAGATCTGGTTTTTATATTTCTCTCCTCAGCTCTCTCTATGCCGGTGGTTCTGACTATAGTTTCGTCGGTTCTCCTGTGTGGTCCGAGTAGGATGTTGGGTTTCTAAGGAAGCCAGTAATGGCCATGCATATCCTGTAGTTTACTTATTGAGGCAGTAGGCAAAGATGCTTGCACACCACTCAGATGAGGGAAGCCATAAAGCATTTTAAGTTTTAATAGACGGAAGTGATCTTGCTAGGACATGGGGACACAGGGGTGTGCGAAAGTTGGTTGACTATTGCTCATGTGGAAAAACAATGTGATAATTAATACATAAGAATACGGGAATAAACTTTGTTTCTTTGTACCCATGGCTGTCAAACCTACTTTTTCCCGCCCCCGTCTGCGAGGAATGAGGCCCTGTGCTATTCCTGCTCCATGTTTAATTAATAGTTCTCCTCTCCATAAAGGTCAACAACACTCTGTGGACCAGCGGGTCCCTCAACGAAGCCCCAAGAATGATACGCCATGTCTTTTGTCTCCTACCACATCCTGGGGCTGGGCGGGCGGGTTCTGAATTCCAGCCATCGAACTAAGTAGGTGAGGTTTTTAATAAGTCTATGATAAAGCAATACTCCATTCGGGTAACAGTGCCACAGTTGCTTTGTTGTTAAAATTAAACACCAGATATGACCCTGCAGCCAGAAAACAAACTGTGTGGCCGCAGAAACACCCTCAGCCACATGGAGACTCTCTGGGTTATGATCATAGCCCTTCCCAAGTTTAGTCTTTATGAGTCGTCGTGGGCTTATGTGCTAGCCCCGTGAGACACAGGACGTCTGATTGCTTCCAGCTTTGAAGAAAATGCTCATATTGGTTTGTGGAACCCATGTCCCTGTCTTCTCTCTCTTCCTGCCTCCCCGTATCAACCAAAATAAATACATAAAATAAAAAATAAAGTGAGGTCCTGGCTGGCTAGCTCAGTGGTAGAGCTTTGGCCTGGCATATGGAAGTCCTGGGTTTGATTCCTGGCCAATGCACACAGAAGCACCCATCTGCTTCTCCACCCTTCCCCCTCTCCTTTCTCTCTGTCTCTCTCTTCCCCTCCTACAGCCAAGGCTCCATTGGAGTAAAGTTGGCCTGGGTGCTGAGGATGGCTCCATGGCCTCCGCCTCAGGCACTAGAATGGCTCCAGTTGCAACAGAGCAACAGCCCAGATGGGCAGAGCATCGCCGCCTGGTGGGCATGCTGGGTGAATCTTGGACACATGTGGGAGTCTGTCTCTCTGCCTCCCTGCTCCTAATTTTGGAAAAATAAATAAATAAATAAATAAAATGTTTCCCATGACAACGCAAACTCCAGCTCTGACCCCTCACCCCAGCTTTGTTGATAACCTCTAGTAAATTGCATTCCGGCCGCAAGCCTGTTTTGAAAAGGTAACCAGTGCTGTACTCCGGGTGGGAAGTCCCTGGGGGAAGGACCCCAAGTTCAAGTCTCTCTCCATCACCATCAACCCCTCCCTCAGCCCTCCTCCACTCCGCCCGCCCCCTTTTTCTCCTGCAATCCCCACACTGTTTGTGTCTATAAATATTTTTTCTTTGCTTAATTCCTTCATTTTCTCCACCTAACTCCTCAACCCCGTCCCCTCTGACAGCTGTCAGTCCGTCCTCCATATTGAGGAGTCTGTTTCTGTTTCGTCTGTTGGTTTATGTTGTTCACGAGATTCCACATCCGAGTGAGATCCTAGGGTACTCTGAATGACTTCCAGATGAATGACCCAAGCACACTTCCAGCTTGTCTCTCCACCGGGACCCTCTGGAGGGAACTTGACTAGGCAGCTAGGGCCTCCCGTGCTTTTCTTCTTTTTCTGTAGACAGAAACCTCAGTCCTTTGAGACATGTCAACTGGATTTACACTTTTACAGGGAAAAGCATTCTCTGCGGAGAGGTGGCATTTGCCTCCTAGGTATGTTCCCAGAAGATGACTGACTTGGCCTGACATACTTCTGTAATGTTGCTTGGTGGTAGTGGAAATATGTGAACCAACATGGCCCCGGTGGTTTATAAGAATTAAGTTTCCCAGCCCTGGCTGGTTGGCTCATTGGTAGAGCATTGGCCCAGCGTGTGGATGCCCTGGGTTCGATTCCTGGTCAGGGCACACAGGAGAAGCACCCATCAGCTTCTCCACCCCTCCCCCTCCTCTCTTTTCTTCTTGCAGTCATGGCTTAATTGGAGCAATTTGGCCCTGGGCGCTGAGGATGGCTCCATGGCCTCCACCTCAGGCACTAAAAAGAGCTCAGTTGCTGAGCAATGGAGCAACACCCCAGATGAGCAGAGCATTGCTCCCTAGTAGGCTTACTGGATGGATCCTGGTTGGGGCACATGTGGGAATCTGTCTCTCTGCCTCCCCTCCTCTCACTGAATAAAAAAAATGAAAGATAAAATAAAAGAATTAAGTTTCCCAGAGAAAAGATTTGGTTATTTGTGCTCATGGTATTTCAAACTTCTGCAAGGTTTCCTTTCCTTTCTAACCCTTGAGATGATGAGTAGTTCTGTGATACTCAGATGTGTACATGACCCTTGTTTAATATGAACCATATGTGTGTGTGTGTCTGTGTGTGTGTGCAGAGGGAGAGAATGTGCTAAAAAAGAGCTCATCACTTTTATTTATTTCATCCTTTTCAGCATATTCTTGAAGTCTTGGTGGCCTCTCATTGTGTGTGTCTCAGGCTTTGGGAGGTAAAATAGACTGCAGGCCCCTTGAAGGACCCTCAGAAAATACTATGGCCCACATCTGCAGGGAAACACTCTGGTTTCTTGGTAAATGTTAAGACAGATCTAGTTGGAACCCCCTTCGACTTGAAGTCTTCCTTACATGACTTTTCTTAACTATATGGTGTGTTTTACCCAATGTGTGAAAAAAAATCTTTATCATGTACTGCTTGTTGAAAAGGGGTCTTTCCTGATGGTTAGTCTTTTTTTCTTTAGCAAAAAATTCACTAATATGGGTGTCAACATAAGAAATGTCCAAACCTGTAAGAATTTTCATGAGTTTTTTGTAACTAAATTGTTGACAATGGCTGGGAAACAAAATCTCATCAGATTGAGAAAATACTCCGGAAAATGGTGGTTTCACCACTTATTTTATACACCAGACGGGAAGACGGACGAATGGGGGTTCCATGAGACCCATCAGTGAGAGATTAGGAAGACAGGAGAAAGCAAAACGGAGAGATCTTTGGGATTAGATAAAAAGCGAAATGTCCAGACCAGTGGTTCTTAACCTTTTTTGAGGTACCGAACCCACCAGTTTCATATGCGCATTCACCGAACCCTTCTTTAGTGATAAATAAAATATGATTTTTTTTCCAAATTCAAGACATAGGTATATGGTTTTTTACTGGTGCACAAAATGAGCCGTGCATGAACATCACCTTGCTCAAAGAACAAAACCAACAAAGTGCATGAACTCACAACAAATTACGGTATTACTTTATTCTGGCCTCCGCGGCAGAGGCTTCTCCGAACCCCTGACACCGACTCATCAAACCCCTAGGGTTCGATAGAACCCAGGTTAAGAACCACTGGTCCAGACACACACTTCTTTACACAGACAGGTGAAGGATGGCTAACAATTAACATGATAATAACAATGAGGGGGTTTTGTTGCTTTCTGCTCTGGTGGGGTGGTCATGCCCCTGAGGGGTCTTGAAAAGAGATTACTCTTACTTTTCAAAGGCACGTTATCAGGTATGTTATTGTAGATGCACAAGACAGCAGACAGACTCCATTAAGGTAAGCATGGACTTTTTTTAGAGAAGAATACCTCCCTAGGACAGGACCACCCACCAAGAACTGGGTTTAGTTAGACAGTTTTCTTTTCAGACCAACCTGTGTGGTGACTATAGTGTAGGTCTCTGAGCTGGTCAGGTTCAGCATGCCCCCCTTTTATTGTCTATTGCGATTGTGAAACTGAATTTCGAATCTAGAATAGTTGGCTCAGTTGGAGTTAGATTTTCGTTTGTGATTCAATTATAGATTGTCTTTGTTATGATTTTTTTTTTCATCAGAAATAAAACCTTATTTCCATGGAGAGAACACAATGGAACAAATCTTAAAAAAAAAAAAAGCAGCAACAACAAAAATATACCACGTGAAGATCTTCCAACCTTAGTGAGAGTTGTGCCCCCATGCCAGGGGTAGAGCCACCTCAGGATGCAGGAGTCTGCCCTGGCCTTCCTGTTTCCTGCAATCCATAAGCTTCATTTCTGAAAACAGTGGGGGTTTTTTTGTTTGTTTTTTTATGACAGAGACAGAGAGGAACAGACAGACAGGAAGGGAGAGAGATGAAAAACATCAATTCTTCATTGCGGCACCTTAGTTGTTCATTGATTGCTTTCTCACATGTGCCTTGACTGGGGGGCTACAGCAGAGCCAGTGACCCCTTGCTCAAGCCAGCGACCTTGGGCTTAAGCCAGTAGATCTTGGGCTCAAGCTGGTGAGCCCTGCTCAAACCAGATGAGCCCCCGCTCAAGCCAACGACCTCAGGGTTTTGAACCTGGTTCTTCTGTGTCCCCGTCCAATGCTCTAGCCACTGTGCTGTCACCTGGTCAGGCTAAGAGTGGGGTTGTGCTGGTTACTGACCACCTAAAGAGTTTCCCATCAGTCCACGTCCTTAACCCTTCTCCTGTTAGACATGGGGGTAGGGGATTGGAGGCTCGAGGTTAGCGGTGGGAAGGAAGGGGAAGCTGTTTCTGGTTGGCCTGAGCAGGCGCCCATCCCTCCAGGCATCCGGGAGCCAAGAATGCAGGGGGCTGGCTGGCGGGGTGTGTACTGAGCAAACGGGAAACTTTGAAAATTGTGTGTCCGTGAGAAAGGAACATATTTTCTTTTTAACTTTCTTTTTTCATTATTAATCAAATGAATTGGGATGACATTGGTTTGCAACACCACACAGCAGGCCACAAGTGTGTAACTCTGTAAAACATCATCTGCACCCCCATCCCATGCCCTCTGCCCCCCAAGTAGCATCTCTTCTTCTGAGGTTAGCCAAAGAGTACTTCCCAGGGAAGGGTCTTTGTGTTCAAATGGGGTGGCTCCCATCTCAGCTGGCTGGCTGGCTGGCTGAAAGCCACTGACTTTGCCAAATGCAAATCAATGACACTTCAACACCCTGTCCCCCCATGACAGCCCCCCACCCCCATGGCTGCTGAGGACGAACTTGGCTATGCATTCTAATGTTCCCTCCGTCCCCTGTCACTTGAAAGATGCCTGATCGTGCCTTCAGTTGTCTGTATTTTGTTGTTTTTTTTTTAATATCTGAGCTCCTCGTCTCCTAGGCAACTACTTGAAGCAAAGATAGTCTGAGACACGGGTTGGCATCCTGTGTTCTTGTCACAACCCTGAGCCCCAACTAACAGGAGCCCTCTCGGTATTACCATTCTGCCCTCTGGGCTCAACACTGCCCGTAGTCAGTGGCATCTGGGTGTGGAGGCCGAGGAGGGGACACATTTCCTGTCCTTTTTCCTCATTCCAGCTGCGTGGACCGGGGGGGGGGGTGCAGGAGGAGGCATGTCCCTCCCGGTCAAAGCGTTACCTTCCTCCTGCCCACTTTCTGTCTTCACAGGCGGATGCACCCACGATGCGGCCAAGTGTTCTTAACCAGGGGGAGATCCATTTTCCAGTCCTGATTTGCTGTCATAGCTCTGTGAACCCCAGCTTTCTGGGGTCCTGTTTCAACATAAAACTGCTGTTCCTTTCCTGGGCATGGTGGGGGGTGCCTGGGTGAATGCCTTGCTGACCTCTCTCTCTCTCCTTCTTGTCCTTAGCATGGTGTGTGTATGTGGGGGGTACACTCTCTCTTTCTTTCTCTCTCTCTCTCTTTCTCTCTCTCTCTGGGATCAATGCTTTTGCACTCTGAGCACCGTTCTGGAGCTGTCCAAAATCATCATGTGTGCACCAGATCTGGACATTCACTCTGAGCTATAAGGTGCCCCCTTCCTGAAGTGCATCTTAGAGCTTAAACATTCTATTCAGGAGTTAACACGGCAACGTTTCTGGTGACTAGCAATAAATACTTTCCTCCTTCGCCGTTGGAATAAGGAGAAAGAGTCCTGGTACACACCCCCCAGGCCGAGCCAATTCCTGCATGTAAAACCTCACAGAGCCTCCCCTGTTGGCTGGCTGGTCTCAGGACGTGGATGAGAACTCCAGGTCTTTTCCAGTAAATCGGGACACGGTTTAAAGCATTGCTGGCAGGACCCCTTCAACCGTTTTCCTCGTGTGGGGCTGGGCAGCCGTCTGAGTGGCCTTGGTTTTTCTCATCCTCCCCTTGGAAACCAGAGCCCACTCCCGCCTCCAACAGTCATGCTGTTTGTGGTTTGTGGTGATGCCCACCTCCCCACCTGGTCCGCGCCCTGGTTGCCAGACACTGTCCTGGCAAACCTTCCCAAGGGAAAAAACAGAACCTTGCCGATTTTGGCCACCCTGCACCAAAGACAGTGCCTGCCCCATGGCGGGAGCTTGATGTTGGTTTGTAGAAGAAGACAAAAAGAAAAAGAGTTTTGTGATTCATCCTCGACCTTGCACAAAAGGAAGGCTGCTCCCGGGAGATGGGGTTTTGCACGCAGGCAGCCACCGGGAACTCGTCCCACCGTGTCTGTGTTGGGGACCCATTCTTCCTTTAAGAGCAGTTCATCGAAACCAAGTCCAACGATTCAAACCACAGAAGGCAAGCTAGAAGCGACATCCGGGTCAGAGAACTGGGGCTACCCTGGAAAGTCGCAGGAGAGGGACATGGGATCTCCATTCTTCAAAGTGTTTCCAAGTAATTTCTTGGAGGAAGGGCTGAGTTTTCCATGGGAGAGCCAGGCTGGATTCCTGGTAGGGGTGGTATTTGTGTTGAAAGGATAAGTCCCTTGTCTGCCGATGGTGAGAAGTGTGAAAGTTTCCTGTCTTGGGGAACCACGGCAGGAAGGTCCTGCTCCAGGGAGCTGGAACCTAGGTGCATACGTGTCTGTCCTACCATCTCCTAGCCCTTTCTAGAATGAGGTGAGAGGTGTAGCATGGAACTTCTGCAAAGTTATTGCATTTTGGAAGATTACCCTCCCCTACCATCCTGATTCCTGGTCTTTGCCCCAGGATGCCTTTCTTGCACACCTAGTGTGCTTTTGCACCAGCCTCAATTTCACAGGCATGTCAGCATCCTGTTACTCTGTTTCCCCATGATTTGGTGTTTGAATGGGGTGGGTCCTATGGGCGATGTCAGCCAGCGCCCCAGTGGAGGCTGGGAAATGACCCACCAGGGGATGTGCACGTCTGGGTATGTGTGGGGGCCGCCTCCTCTGTAAAGGGGCTTTTGATGAAGGGATGGAGTTACCAATCTTGAGATGAGATAAGCCCCGATTATCTGGGGAGGGGAGGAGGAGGGTGGGGGTGTCTTACCTCCCATGAGAAGCACTTTTTATAAAAGAGAGGCGGAGGACGATTTGGGACACATAGAGGGTGCAGACAGACAGAAGAGAAGGTGATGTAAAGACAGAGGCAGAGACAAGAGCGCTGTGGCTACCAGCCAAGGCAGAACCAACAAGGGGACCCTGTCCCTCGGAGCCTCTGGAGAGAGCAAGGTGCCCCCTCAACACCTGCATTTCTGACTTCTGACCCCCAGACTGTGGGAGAAAAGAATCCTGTGCTCTTAGCCACTGTTTGTGATATATGTTTTTTAATTTATTGGGTTTTTTTTTTCTGGAGAGAAACATCGATTTGTCCTTCTACTTATTTATGCATTCATTGATTGATTCTTGCATGTGCCCCGACTGGGGACCAAACTCACAACCTTGGTGTATAGGGACGACACCCCAACCAACTGAGCTACCCGGCCAGGGCTTGCCGTGTTTTGTTACGCTACCGACAAGATGCTTCTTCCTCATTGACAAATGAAGGCGTTGACTTTGGATAGCTCAGGTCACCTGTGCCGACCCAGGCCTCTGTCCCGTGGCCTCTTGTCCACACCCAGCTGGGAGTTTGCGCCTCTCTTTGCTGTCTCCCCACTGCCTTTTCCCAGACCAGACCATCACCCTGAGGCTGGGCAGGGTGGTGGTCTGAGCAAGAGAGTGACCGGAGGTTGGGGGAGCAGCGTCGCCCGGAGAGGGACACCATTTCAGAAAACTACTCTGTGTTCCCCCCCACACCTCCCGCCCATGCGCCGGACCATCACTGTCACCGTGTCTCCTCTGCGCAGCCTGGCTGCACACGCCTTCCTCTGTTTCTGAAGCGCTTCCTTCTAATGAGGATAAGGACCAGGAGACTCGCCTGCACCCTGGGGCCCACAGAGCCTTGTAAACTCGTTAGATTACTTCTAGTCCTGCTGGCTTTTCCAGGGCAGCCGGCCTCTCTCTCTCTTTCTCTTTTTCTCATGATGTTTTATTTTTTTTCGATTCTCTTCTCAAAGGCCAAGTCAAATGGGGACTAATGTGCCAGGGCCCCCGGGGCTTAATTGATTGTTTTCCTACACCCACTGACCTTTGTGGGGAAGCAGGAGGCAGCAGCACAGCCCATGGTTCCTGTGTGTCCTCCTTCCTGTCACCCTCCCTGTGACATCCACTCACTGCGAAAGAGACTGTCGCCCCTCGCAGTCGGTGATTTTCCGGGCTTCGTCGTGATTAGCCTATCTCTCTCCTCTTATTCAGCCTCAGATCACAGGGGGAATGACCGGGAAGGGCTATTTCTCTCTTATCCAAGGGCGGCATTGAGGACAGAGACTAAGAGGGCGGAGAGCTCAATAACCCAATGCACGCTTCTGCGGTGGCTGCATCTTGGCTCTACAGGCCGGCTGAGGCCACCCCGAGCTCCGTTTCCAACTCAGGTTACGTAAGATGCTTAACCAAGTACCACGTTCACGTTTCTCTGGGGCTCTCTGGGATTCGGAACCCCCAGAATGTGGCTCTTCCTGGTGCAACGACTGATGTTCTGTGTCAACTCAATGGGGTTGCAGGATGCATATATATATATATATATATATATATATATATATATATATATATATATATAGTTGGTCACACACAGCTCTGGAAGCTCCTGGGAGGGTGCTTCTGGTTGGTATGAACATTTGAATTCATAGACAGAGAAAAGTAAACTGTGACTGGGCCCTGGATAGAACACAGGGCTGTCCCGGCCCCATCCAAGAGCATTCTTCCCGCCTGGTGGCCTTCAGACTGGATCAGCAGCATTGTTACTGACTTTGACTCCAAACTGAAACACTGAGTCTTGATTCTGTGAGCTTGCTGGCCTTTAATGACACAGCTACATCCTGGTTCCTGGGCATCTGGTCTCATCCTGGAGCTCCACCATAGGCTCTGCTGGGTTGCCCTGCTCCCACGTCGACCCTTCCTGCAGATCCTGGGACCTGCCAGCCTCTCTCATCTCAGGGGCTGATTCCTGTTTATTCTGCCTCTTGTAAGAACCCTGTCTGGTACACCATGTCTCTTCTTAGCATGTGGGGCTTTGATCAGCCATTCATTTCCTCTCACAATATTTCTAACCTCAGGAAGCCAGTTCTGAACTCCTCTTAATGTCATGGGAGGAAATTCTTCTTTGTGAGACATACATAACATACATGACTCATTATAGAAATCATAACACGTTAAGCCATATGTAGAAGTAAGATAAAACCACCGTACAAGAACTGGGACACAGGCCATGCATGAAATACCAGAGTTGCAAAAGGAAAACATCTCTTCTGGGACAGGGTACCACCAGAGATCATAGGGTCACTGCCCAGGGTCTCCCTACCCGTCCAGTAAGAATAATCAGAGTCCCACTCTGAGATTAGGATTGTCAGGATGCAGGGAGACCATGCTGGGATGTCTTTGCATGGTGTCCTCATTAGAGGTTCAGTAAACATTAGTGGGTCTACTAGAGAGACCCGTGATGGGTGGATGGTACCCACGGCCCACAATTAACATCTTTCTTAGAGCCTCAGAATGTGGCCTTCTTTGGAAATGGGATTGTTGCAGGTGTAATCAGTTAAGACAAAGTCATACTAGAGTAGAAGGGTGGGCCCTTAACCAAAATGACTGCTGTCTTTATTTTTTAAAAAAAGGAAGCCCTGGCCAGTAGAGCATTGTCTCGGTATGAAGTCCCAGGTTTGATTCCCGTCCAGGGAACATCTGCTTCTCCATCCTTCCCGCTCTCTTTTCTCTCTGTGTCTCTCTTCCCCTCCTGCAGCCAAGGCTCCATTGGAGCAAAGTTGGCCTGGGTGCTGAGGACAGCTCCATGGCCTCCGCCTCAGGTGCTAGAATGGCTCCAGTTGCAATGGAGCAACGGCCCAGATGGGCAGAGCATTGCCCCCTGGTGGGTATGCTGGGTGGATCCCGATCAAGTGCATGTTGGAGTCTGTCTCTGCCTCCCTGCTTCTAACTTTGGGGAAAAAAAAAGAAATAAAAAGGAGAAACGAGATGCAGAGATGGAGACACACAGAACACTGTGTGGTGTATCTACAAGCCAAAAAAAGCTGGCAGCACCAGGCACTGAGAAAGGCTTGGACGGACCGTTCCCTAGAGCCTCCCTCCTGCAAGAGCGCAGCCCAGCCGACACCTTGACTCGAGACTGCAGGCCAGATTGGGTGCCAGCCCAGCCAGGGCACTGAGGGAGCAGGGTGGTGTGGGACCGGTGAGGACGTCCATTAATATTTAGAAACGCTAAGGGTACAGAGGCCACGGGAAGCTACCAAGGAAATGCCCACGGACCCCGTTCCACGAAACTGGGAGGACTGTTGGAGTCATCAACACATTTGAAGTTAAAATGGGGGCAGGAAAGCCCAGGGGTTCGCAAACACAGGCTTCGATGACGGGGGCGTCAGGATGAGCGCTGTGCGGACCATAAGCGGGAGAGGTACCGTTAAGGGAGGCAGTGTAGGGAGTGGGGGCAGCTCCATGGGAGCTGGGTTGTCTTGACAAGGGCCATACTTGCTTGAGCATGCGGCCAGGACAGCAGGGACCCAAGGCAGTGTGAGGCACGTTGGGGAAGGGGTTTGGGAGAGTTGGGCAGCCCCCCGGCAGCCTCTCTAGCCAGTGGGCCCCAGGCCCCAGGCTTAAAAAAGTAGCCAATGTGCCTGACCTGTGGTGTTGCAGTGAGTAAAAGCATCGGCCTGGAATGCTGAGGTTGCCCATTCGAAACCCTGGGCCTGCCTGGTCAAGGCACATAGGAAGTTGATGTCCTGCTCCTCCCCCTTCTCTCTCTTTGTCTCCTCTCTCTAAAAAATGAATAAATGAAAAATATATATTTAAAAAAAAATAGCCAACGCTTCCGTCACCCAGCTTGGTCCTCCATCACGGTCCCCAAAACGGCTCTGAGGACTGGTTCAGGCCAGCCTCAGACGCAGATTCAGCAAGACCTGTGACGGCAAAGGATGGGTTGGGGGGGGGGTCTAGGGGATGAGGTGGGGGCAGTTCCCATAAAAAATAATCAGTGTCACATGCTGAGGCTTTCTCCTCTCTGGATCCCCCCCAACTATGTCCAGGCTCCCCCACCCCATGCAGAGGGTAATGTTCTTCTGAGGGGGCTAGCATTTAGGAAAGAATGCTTCTGAGACAGGCACGATTGTCAGCGTGTTTAAGACTCAGGTTTCCCCAGAGGAAGCGATCTATGTGTATAGAAAATGGTGCCGTCCTCTTTGGGAGTCGATGACCCCTGGCCCTCAAACCGCGGGAAACCCCAGTGGGGAACACAGGGCCTAGAGTGGTTGCTGATTAGCGGCAGTGGGTTTAGTCATGGCCCCTCTCTGTGTCTTCATCTGCCCACACCCGTCAGAGATAGGTCTCCCTTCTCCATCCTGAGCAGCAGCAGCAGCAGCAGCAGCAGGCCTGGCTTTCCGACTTTCTCTGATCCGTAGAAGATGGTGGAAGCGACCTCCCCATTCCAGGCCTGGGAGGGAAGACACCCTGTGGTTTCCACATCTTTGTTTTTGGAACCCTTTCCCGGCCATCATGGAAACCAGGCGGGCTAGCCTGCTGGCGGATGAGAGACCACATGGAGCAGAGATGGTCCATCCCAGCTGAGGTCTTCTTAGGTAAGACAGCTGACACCCCTCCCCCACAGGTGTGGTCTGCCAGTATTAGCTGAGCCTGGCAGCTCACATCAGCAAGACCTTCTCCCACCCCACCCAGCTCATCTACAGACTCAGGAGCAATAACAAATGGTGGTTGTTTTAAGCAACAAATTGTTGGTGACAGTCAAAATGAACAGGTCTAGGCGCTAACTCCAGCATACAGTTTGTAAATCAGAGAACCGGGGCCCTGAGTATGCTGGACACGCAGTGATAGAACCAGTGTCTACCTAGTCTGATGTTTGGTTGAGGGGACTTTTCCCACTTGATCGGGTTGCTCTGGGTTGAAAAACTGAGGAATTAGAAGAAACACTCTTTGGAGAGTTGTTGGTTTCTTGAACTATTGAGCCTTTATACCAGTTCATTTAATATTCACTCATTTAATGATTCTAAACAAAAATAAGAATTTAATTATTGATGCAAAAATACATTCATAGTATCCTTTACCCCCCACAGCTGTGCCTCGTACGTATCTGTGGACCACAGGACGCTGCTTCTCAGATAGACGCCAGGACCTCCAATGGACTGGGAGGGGAAGCGAGGGAAGGGTAGGGTTTTAAGTGCTGAGTGACTGAGCAGAATGGGTCCCTCCCATCCTGTTCCAACACCAGCAGCCGCGAGCCCCAGAGTCAGTGTCTAACAGCCTGGAACTGAACACGTCTGCTAAAGCCAACCTGCTCCATCGGGAAGACTTGTTTCCAATGTTTATGGCGTGACTGAGTGGGTATTAAATTGATTTTTAATACTGGAGGGGGGCACAAAAAGCCCTCGGAGCTATATTTATTTGCTGGAGTGGTTGGTCTCTCCAGTGTCTGTTAACTGGGCACATTTCATTTCAATTCTCGGCGAGTATTCCCTCAGGAGCCCAGGCTGGGTGTACGAGATAGGCTCACTCTGAACATGTCCTGGTGGATTTCTCCGCAAGGCAAGCAGTCACACTGCATTGCAAATCAAGTCTCACTCTTTCTCACTGGTTAGGAAGCTACCCTGTGTCCAAGGCTGGCTGAAGGGTGTCCAGATACAATCCCTACACCCTTCTTCCCTCCCCAGGGTCACAGAGACCACCATCCTCTCTGCTCTTCTGCACATGTCAGGCACACTTCTCAAATGCAGTCAAAACCCCGCTATCCTGCTTTCAGTCCAAGAATATGAAGACGCTGGTGTATTAGAGAAGAAAAATCCTGGAAAGCATAACCTTTCATCTGTCTGGGAGACAGCGTCCGCTTGTGTGGGACGCTCATTAGGATTTCCATCCACGCTTTTATCCTCAACATAATAAAACAGGAGGGAACATCCATGGGTGAGGGTTCTGATCAGGAACGGTGTCTTACGAGGAAGGAGGATGTGTGGACATGGTCCGTTAAGTAGAACCTGGTTAGGAATTGCTAATGCCAAGGCGGGGTCCGCTTCTAAGCCCGCTGCTGGGGAAGACATCGCGGAGACGCCAAGGTCCAGGGAAAACCATGCTCCTGTCAGGGAGCCGGCAGAAAGTGTGATTTCTGTGGCAGGGATGAGAATGGCCATTGGGAACCAAGAGATGCCTTGTAAGGTCCCTGCAACAGGAGTTACTAGAGCCCCGTGGCTTGGGGACAAATGACCAGGGAGGACCGCAGTAGAGGTTTGGGTGACCTTGGTAGGGCTCTCCGTTTCCTGCCACCACCATTCTGTTCCTGTCACCTTGTCAACCATAGCCTCCCCCAAGATCTCTGCATCCCCCACAGCATTTTCAGGGCTACACGTCTCCCCCATTAACCATTTTCTATGCTTCAGAAAGCCTTTGTGCCGTGCGTGTCGTGTCATTTAGATTTCATCATTATACTTTATAATGTGAGGGGCCAGCCAGCCAGCACAGGCTGGGCAAAGTATAATTCTTCACGGAATGAAAGCATTTCTCGGGGACTTACAAGCAGGGCTTGTTAGCATCACATAAATGAGGCAGAGAAAAAGAAAACAGGCAGGCAGGCTAAACCCTCCACCCCACCCCCACCCCAGTACAAAGGGAAAGGTAACTTCTCATGGCTTCCATTCACAGAGGAGGTGACGTCACTCGATAAAAGTTTCAGTCGTCTGAATGGACCAGTGGCAGGACTTGAATAGATGACTTGGAAAGAAAGCCACGGACTGTTTGTTCTTCAAGAAATATTTATCACCTCCAAATGCACTTAGTGAAATGCAAAAACATGAACCCACATGGCCTTGGGGAGGGCGTGTCCCCCAACATGTCAAGTTCACACTCAGGGTCTCCCCAAAGCTCCGTCTGTGGTATCATGTCACTGTGTGTGTGTGTGTGTGTGTGTGTGTGCACACGTGTGCATGGGGGGGGCACAGGCACTTTAAAGCTCCATGAAGGGTGTTTGAGTAAATGTTAGCCTTCTCAACTTCTTCCTCATGGTGTATATTCAACAGGTGTGCACATGGTGTGGAGGTCGACTGTGCCCACACCATCACAAATCCATTATTTTTGATCATTTGTTCATCGTACACATGCAAGGAGGGTATACAGGGAGCCTGGTTTGGTTCTGGGATGGGGGTGCAGTGGAGAGACTAAGCTTTGTCCCCCCGACACACACATAGCCCCCTGCCCTGAAGACCCTGGACCCCAGTCAGACCACGCTCCATATCTGTCTCACCTCCTGCTCCAAAAATGTGTCCGAATCTAACCAGCTCCTTGAGGAGGCCCATCCAACCATCCAGATTAAGAGGCTATCTTGTCTTCCAGCCTCTGCTCTGGTCCAGTGGTCTGTGTGTCTGCACATCTATTGCATTGGTCTTTATGCCAGTACAACTCTGTTTTTGGTTAATGCACATGTCAGAATACCCATGTACACTCTGGAACAGATAGGATTGAATACGTCAATTATATGTCAATTTTCAAAGGTTCCTGTGTCATTAACTTCTTCACATCATGGTTCCTTGCAACCCTACATGGAGGCTTTGACCTCTATTAACAGACCGGGTATACTATGCTCTCCGCTGAGCTGTCTCCCACGTTTCTGTCTCCTCTCATGACTTTTTTTTAAATGATGTGTCAGTTAAATTCCACGAGGACCAGACGTAACCAATCTTGTCACCCTCGCTGTAGCAGTGTCTGGCTTGTGTCTCTGCATAGTTGCCTTTCAGGGACTGTGTTGAAGCTTTATCCTTGGAGCCACTTGGCCAGGACCCTGGCACTGACTTCAGGAGTGTCCCCTGGGCTGCTGTGTTCTGTGAGCGAGGTTGTGGGAATGTCTCCTGTTCAGAGAGGGACCTCGGGCAACCCCAAGGGCAGATCCCAGCCCCCACACCTCTGCCTTCCTGCAGGAGGGCAGTGTGCCATACATGCAGTGGAAGCCAGGAAGGACAGACAGCCCCCCGCCCCAGGCTCTCTCCATTCTCCTGCGTTCCTGCCACACATACATACACACACACACACACACACACACACACACACACACACACACACACACCAGTCTGGGGACGCGATGCCCAACAAGGTCTTTCCTGCATTCTAGGACTGCCTCCTTCCCGGCTTCAGAATTCATCTTCCTGCATGCCTGTGGTGGCTCTCCAAGTCCAACAGCTCAGCTGACCTGGATTGTCACAGCTGACGGGCCGCCACCATATGGTCAGCCTGGCAGGCGGTCAGGGCTCGCCTCCAGGGGCTCTCCCATCCCTCATGTACAGCTCCCAGCGGCACGCGGGCTGTCACTCCACTCGCATGAAAGTGCGACAGATCGCTCTTTCGAGATTCACAGTAGGCGCCGGCCACCCCTACCCCCCCAAACAGGGTTCCTGTGTCCCTGCGTTATTTTCTCTCTCTTCATTGCCGTTCAGTTGAACAAATATTTGTTGAGTACCAACGGGTCGAGGCCCTGTGCCTGACATCAGCAAGGATACGGAGGGTTGGTCCCAGAAAGTCTCTTTCCAGGAGTATCTAGTCCAGTAGGTGGCTAACATGGGCATGCAGACATCTGGTTAATCATTGGAGCCTTTCCCCAGTCTGTTTCTAAACCTTAGGGTAGCACGTCTCCCGCGTCTGCTAAGATGAGCAGAACCTGTCCTCACTCATCAGGAGAGCTCATGACAGTCAGATAACGGCCTATTTCCGTGCGGAAAAAGATGACATGAAAGGATCAGCGAGACGGAAACATGCAGCCTTCAGGACAAAATGTTTGAAAGTGTCGGAGGAAGACTCCTCGTTCCCGTTCCCTCAGGACAGAGCAGCCCCGAGGCTCTCAGGTGCTCCCTCTGAGGACGAACATCCCCAGATGTATTGCAGGAAACCCGCGTCAGAGGGCAGGCGGGCAGGCGGAAGAAAGGAAGGAAGAGGCCGGCTGCTCCAAGGCCTCAGGACTTAAGGAAGGACTCAGCATTGAGTGAGGCCCGGTGCCGATAGGAGCGACAAGTACCACGGACACAAAAACGTGGGAAAACCACGGCTGGAATGGGGAACGGGAACAAGATAATCATCACGTGCCAGGATGATCAACAAAGGATGTCGTGTCCGGGGAATACTTAGTTATATTCCCAAAGAGAGGGAGGTGGAAGAGCCTAAATGGATAAGGCCTCTGTATCTCCCCCCAGAGTGATAACGTCATTAGCAGGGAACCATGGACCGAGAGGAGAAGTCCCTGCTGGAGTGTGTTAGGGCCGCCATTACAAAACACCACTGATAGGGAGGCTTAAACAACGGGAATTTATTTTCTAACAGTTCTTGAGGCTGGGAGTCCAAGGTCAAGGCGCCTGGAGGTCTGGCTTCTCCTGAGACATCTCTGCTTGGCGTAGACACGAATCCCTGTTCTTTAGGCATTAGAAAAGTGAGGTTGGCTCTGATGAGGGCTTATAAAGTTAGTCCTTCACATAGAGGACCTGAATAGACACTTCTACCAAGACGACATACAGGTGCCCAATAGGCACTTGAAAAGATACTCAAGGCAGCTCAGGAGAAATGCAAATGAAAACCACAATGAGATACCACCTCACAACTGTCAGAATGGCGCTCATCAATAAATCAACAAACAAGTGCTGGCAAAGGTGTGGAGAAAAGGGAACCCTCCTGCACTGCTGGTGGGAAAGCAGACTGGTGCAGCCACTGTGGAAAGCAGTATGGAGTCACCTCAAAAAGATCAAAGTGGGGCTACCTCATGACCTAGCAACTCTACTTCTAGGTATTTATCCAAAGAAACCCAAAACGCTAATTTAGAAGAAGATATGCACCCCCCTCTGTTCACTGTAGCATTATTTACAACAGCCAAGATCTGGGAGAAAAAAATAGAAGTATGCATCCATCCATCAATAGACAAGTGGATAGAGAAGATGTGGTACCTCTGTACAAGGGAATATTACTCGGCCATAAAAAAGAATAAATTCTTGCCTTTTGTCACAACCCATATGCAGCTAGAGGGCCATTATGCTGAGTGAAACAAGTCAGACAAAGAGACACTTGATTTCATTTATATACCGAATCTAAAAAAAAAAACCCCACAAATAAACAAACAGAATAGAAACAGGCTCAGAGACACAGAGACAGAGAACAGACTGCTGATTGCCAGAGGGGAGGGATGGTGGGGGATTGGGTGAAAACGTGATGGGATTAAAAAGGTATGAATTGATAGTTACAGAACAGTCACAGGAGACGTGAAGTACAGCCCAGGGAGTACAGTCAGTAATATTGTGGTAACTCTGTTTGGTGCCAGGTGGGTCCTGGAAGTATCAGGGGGTGGGGGGGCAGACCATGTTGTAAAGCCTGTGTCTAACCACTATGGTGTACCACCTGAAACTAACACAAAGTAATATTGAAAAAGAAAGTTAAACCCTATGCTGTCAAAGCCCCAAGTCAAAGGGCTCCACCCTCCACCCAGGCATAGTTAAAACAGGAGCCCAGGGAGCCGTGGGCGGCCCATGGCAGGCCCCACATGGAGGACACAGCGATGCCCCCCGCAGCAGGATTCAGAAACCAGGGGACCCAGGTATAAATACCATTCCACAGGAGGGAAAAACAGAGAAATTGCTTCCCCATCCCCTTCGAATCTTTCGTTGTGTGCTTCTGTAAATTACATGCATCTCACACATCCCTGGGAATGAGCACACAATGCCATGAGGTATTTAAAAAAACCCTATGGACTCCCCGTTTCTGTTCTCTGTTTTGTCCCACCCACCTGAGGTGACCAACCACTGTGTCATGGGGTACGTCCACCTACGGTCCTCCTATCAAAGCATTCAAATATCGACTCCGCCCCTTGGAAATGACGGCCTCAGAAAGGGTCTTTCTTTTCACACATCCACTCGTCACGGGGAGGTTATCTTTATTGGTTGGTAGGGAAATAAATAAGCAAAGGGTTTTCATGAACAAAAGGCTAGCCCCTCCAGCACGCTTGGGACTGGGCTGCCCAGTGTGTGGAAATTGCCACGTTGAGTCAGTTTTACCGATGCAGGCATGCACGCAGAGGTCACGGGGGGCAACGTGTCCCTTGCCTGGTGGTGTTTCAGTACAGGAAAGAACCTACTTCTTTTTCTGCTTGTTTGTTTGTGACAGAGACAGAGAGAAGGACAGAGAGGGACCGACAGAGACAGACAGGAAAGGAGAGGGATAAGAAGCATCCGTTCTTTGTTGCAGCTCCTTAGTTGTTCATTGATTGCTTTCTCATATGTGCCTTGACCTGAGGTGGGGGCTATAGCAGAGCGAGTGACCCCTTGCTCAAGCCAGTGACCTTGGGCGCAAGCCAGCGACCTTGGGTTCCAAGCCAGTGACCTTTGGGCTCAAGCCAGTGACCATAGAATTATGTCTATGACCTCATGCCCCAGCCGGTCACCTCGGGGTTTCAAACCTGGGTCCTCCACGTCCCAGTCCAATGCTCTATCCACTGTACCACCGCCTGGTCAAGCAGAACCTACTTCTCAGGAAAGGTGAAGTCGCATGAAAAATAATCCTCGTCAGCTTCTATAGGTAGAAGGTTCACAGTGGGTTCGACCTCAAAACAATGACTTCAGTGATTTCCCTTTCATCGGAGAACCCACTCTAATGTTTTGCCTGGGAAGGATGCACTTCTGCGTCAGGTCTTCCCTCCTGGGTCGTGAGAAGCGTCTCCAGGGCAGGGACATGGTCCCTTCTCGAATGTTCATCAGTTCCCTTGCCTTTAGCAAACAGAGCCTTTCTCACAGTCGCAGCCATGGAGGAACGGGAAGCGCCCGACCAGAGAGCACCCACCTTCCTTGCTTGCCCACCTCCACGGTCCTCCGTCCCTTTTCATTACATGTCCAGGTCACTCACGCCATGTGACCTCTTCCTGCCGACTGCAGCGGTCGATTCTGGACATGGAGGGACTGTCCGCGGTGACCACCACAACATGATGGGATAGACAGAGCACGAGGGAAAGCGATGCACTGAAGGAAGGTGCTGAAGCTAGACACATAAAATACAAAGTGCCGAGCACTTGGGAGACAGACGCAGTAGCCTCGGGCCAGCACGTCTGCCCAGACCAAGGAGCAGGGAGGGACATGAGACCTTCTGCCATCTGGCCAGGGCTAGGGGGAGAAAGGGGGTGATGCATTTGGAGGAGGTGTATTCATAAGTGTAAAGACCTGAGTGGAGAATTCAGACAAAGGTGGTGTCGACCACCCCTCTCCCCAAGCATGTTTAGCAGGGGCATGTACCTCCCCCAGCTGTTTCATGTGAGCCTTCAGTCCTGGGGGCCTTGATTCCTCCCGGCAGGAAATGAGTCTCTTTTCATCCCCACCGCCAAGGCCAGACGGGTTTTAATCCACATTAAAACTGCTTTAAAATGTAACTTTGTACCTGACACCGGTTGAGCTGCTGCAAGGGATGGCAGACTTTAGGACAGTGATGGGCAATCTTTTGAGCTTGGTGTGTCAAAATTTGCCAAGAAAACAAGCACAACTCGGGTGGTGTGTCACTTTGAGAGAAAAGCCATAATTTCGCAATATTTATAGTTTAAATAACAAAAATGTACAATTGTAATATGTAACTGTATTTAATAAACCAAAAACTAATTATTTAACTTACCTGCTAAGTGACTTCTTTGTTCCTCTGTCAGTTGGTTTCTTTTGTTGGTCTTGATATTATTTAGCTTGTGTGGGTGCCATGAACTGAGATAAGTGAGGGGGAGGGGAAGTCTTTAACTAACCTGCCTATTAGTGACTATTTTGTTGCTGAATTTCATTGGCATTCCACTGCTCCCTGCTCCGCCGGCCGGAAGTGAGGTCAAAGAACCCCTAACGGTCTAACCGAAGTCCCAGAACTAGACGCTCTGTGCCGGAGTTCTGTTGTTTTGGCCTCCAGACTTCCGGCACAGAGTGTCTACACTACAGCAAATGTTTTATCCTCAGCTACTGCACCTGGCCGTGCAGAAGCCGAAGATGAAACATCCTTCTCGGCATTCGGCCCCATACTTCTCTGGTATGCAGCCACATGCAGCCACGTGTCATCAAAAATGGCTGTGTGTCAGTGCTGACACACGTGTCATAGGTTCGCCATCACAGCTTTAGGAAGATAAACTTTTTATCAGCTATTTGATTGTCCCAGATACCCCGAGGTGCCGTTTGTTACAGAAAAGCCTAGATAAATGCTTACTTTCCGCTGCCTCCCTACCTTTGTTTGCCCTTGTGAAGGACGCTAGGGGGTCAGCTCATTATTTTGCTAAGATGACTAATCTATTTTTTTTTTATTTCTCTTTAGAGGCATGGGGTAAACACATCTCTAAAATATGTCACGCCGGTGCACCTCATTCTTCCTGGAAGTAGACTTGTCTTAGCTCAGTTGGTGGAAAGATGCTGAAATTCCTTCCTGACTCCTTTGGCTAGACCTACCTGCAAGAGTTTTTCATAGGTTATTTGCATTCTGTTGTGACCAAGTTATTCTGGTCTTATCGTGCAGTGACCCCAGTACCCCTGACTGTGTGAGTCGTACTTTTAAAGACCACCGGCTGGGTCCTTCTGGCGCTCATTTCTGCAGGATTCGACGCGGTCCCTAAGCCTTGCCAGTGGTGGGATCTAGGGAATCAGCGCTTGTTCCAAGCTAAGCCGCCACCTACGTTCGCGATGACCCCTTTCCGTCAAATTCAGGACCGCGTGCTTTTATTTTAACTTCATCATGAGTGAGCCTTGTAACTACACGGTCTCTCTCGATCATTGGAAGTCTCAGGCCCCTGATCTAATTCTTCCCCTTCTTTGTTCTTTGACGCACGTCTAATGGTCCCGGCATGACAATCCAACACTTGCCAGTCTTGCTTTCTTTTGTTTTTTCTTAAGGGCCCCTTGCAATATGTACTCTCCTCAAAAAAGAAGTTTTGATCTTAAAAATAGGGTCCTGGATGAAGCCGGGTGAGCATGAGAGAAACATCCTTTGCCAGGGTTTTGGGGCTCAGGTGATGGATGAAGATTATTGGTGCGATGGAAAGCAGAGATGAGGTTAACAGACTAGATGACCATGAGGCGCAGAGTCATTGAGGGGGGAAGAGACGGTTTAGCCTGGAACGGTTAGTCTGTTCACCCATCGATGTGCACCACACACTGAACTCATGGGTGCTGTTAGCACTGGTGGGCTTCATTGAGAAGGAATTTGTTATCATTATTACACCAAATAAGTCTCTGAGCAGATGTTACTTGGCCCAGCAAATTCTGGAAATATTAATTTCAGACTGATGTTAATCATTTCCTCAGCATTCATATTTGCCTTCTGTCGACTTTTCATATGATTGTTCCCACGGCATAATACTTCCATAAAAATGGGTGGAAGAGATAGAAGTACTAGCGTACAGTACTTCTGTTTTCATTTTTTTTATTTCAGTGAGGGGGGTAGGTAGACAGGCTTCAAGTGCCAAGAATCCTCCCAAGACCCAAAATGCCTGCAAAGATATAGTTTATCGCAGGAAAAGGTGTCGGTATAGCGGCCACACTAAAGGGAGATGGGACCTCCCAGTCCAAGGTCCCTTGGCATTGCAGGGAGTCCAGGCATCATGTTGAAACACTCGTTCTTCCAGCTTAGGAATCACTGCCAAGTGCACAGAATCCCTTGGGTCGGGCAAGGTCAAAGTCAGGTCTCCATCAGGGTGTTTTATAATTTGTTGGTCATGTGGCTATGTATATTCCTGCCGCACACCCCGCTCACACCAACAGAAGAGACTTTGAAGGTTCTCAGTGTCATCATTATCAATAAATAAAAAATGCTGAAGAATGATGTGCAACCACCCCCAAACTCCTGGGCTCTGTCCTTCCAATCAACATAACCAATTGTTCTTCATGCCTTGACTAGGAGTTCATACTGTGCAAGTACATTTCTGGACCACAAGCCTGCTGGAATCAACTCTCCCAGCCTAACTCTGAAGTTTCATGTTATTCCAATATGGCTTCTCCACTAACATTTATCTTCCCATTGGCTTTCCCAGACCTCTCTCGGACGCTTATACACATAGGGAAGTTTTCCAAGTTCGCCACGCTCTGACCAAGGCAGATAGATACACGCACATCTTAGCAACAGGATTTGATGGTGCTCCGCCCTTTGTTTTTCTCCCTTGTGGAAAATAGCACAGCCTCTGCAAGTTGTGTGTTCATGGTGTTTGTCCACATGCATTCCCGGGGCATGTCCTGCTTTTGTTACTCCATCTTTAGTTCCAAAAAAACTTGGAAATATTTGCTGCCTGCTTCATCCAAGGCATAATACATTAATTAAGCAATTCTAGTAAAATAATAGTAGAATTACCATCCATCCATCCGTCCATCCAGGCATCCATCTATCTATCCATACAATCATCCATCCACAATCTACTCATTCATGCATCCATTCATGTGTTCATCCATTCATCATCCACCCATCCTTGCATCCACCCATCCATCCATCCGTTTATCTATCTATCCTTCCATCCATCCATCCGTCCACCCTTTCATCCATCCATCATCTATCCATCATCATCTATCTATCCATCATTCATCCATCCATCCATCCATCCACCCACCCATCCACCCATTATCTCCTTCCCTGTGACAAACAGACCTGTCTGGGAAGCTTCAGTTTTAGTGGATGAATTAAAATCTAGACTGAGGAAGGTGGGTGGTGTGGGGTATTTGCAGGGCAGCAGAGATGAGGTCCACCCATAGAACAGTGTTTGTGTCTTTCTAAGGCCCGGGGACATGGTACCCCATCAAGGATTTCTACTGAGATATTTGTAGACATGTTCGGTCATCGTAGAACGATGGTTTTACCTATTAAACGCAACTTGTGAGGTGGGGTTGTTGAAAGAACTGGATAAGAAACCATCCTGGCCTCATTCACATTTAGTTCACCGCTGTTTTACCTCCTGGGATCATCACGGCAGTCCCGTGAGGTCTCGCCACACCCACTTTATAGATGAGGGTGGAGAGGACGGAACCAAAGCCCGAGGCCCCATTCTGTGGTCTACTACGTCCCGGCTGCACCTGGCTGAGCCTCCTGTCTCCCTGCAGGTGGAGCAGAGCCATTCTCCTTATGATGCATGACCTTTGCTGTGTGCTGTGAGCAGGGGAATGAGGGAGAAGCCAGGCTACCCACGGGGGACCTGTGGCCGTGGGTCATCATCGCTAACACGCCATCTTCCTTGATCATCACGGGCTTTGTCGGTTTATCCTTCCTTGAAAGGAGAGGGATCCCAGAAGCATGGCAGCACCTCAGTCCTTCAATGTGTTCTGCAGGGGAGGGGTGTGGAGAGGCGCCCGGCGGGAGGGGAGCCGTGGGTGCTCTTGAGTCAGCTCAGCCCCAGCAGGCTCTCTCGCCTCCAGCGCCGCCTGCCGGGTTCTTTCTGTGCTCACACATTCCTGGGGGAGCTGTTCTGGTTCCTTTTTTTTTTTTAAAGAAATACACTTTGAAAGCTTGTGCTTGCTACCTTCTCCTTTTCTCTCTCAGCAACGCTGCTGAAACGACTTGTTTGATGCCTTATAATTACATTTTCACCCTAATTATAGCTACTGCCTTCTAAAATATTCCGTTCCTTTCAGCAGGACTCTTACTACTTGCCTACCTGTCAGGGGGGGCTCCCTCATCCCCGCATGTGCAGCCGACGTTGGCTTTTAGCAGCGGCTGCCAGCCACATTTCCAAGATGTCTTTGTTTAATTATATTACCTCTTCTTATCCCAAAGGGAGTTGGTGTGAGGATATGCCAAACGCCTTCCCCCTTTTTTTTTCTGAGGGATAAAACCCAAAATCTGTCATGACAGACCGATTCAGCAGCCACTATGGTGCACTAGGGGTAATTTGAAGAGAGGTAAAGAAACAGCTTCATTCGCTGGAGTGCCGTATGCCTCCGGGCACAGTTGTCTCTCAAAGCAGAACAAGTCAACGGGCATCCACCATGTGGCTGGGCCATCCAAGCCTGCCCCATGCCGTCATCAACACCAACAGCAACCACAAATCCAACTGGGTGTCTGGTGCCCTTTTTCATACCATTGAGGGCAGGTCAGATGCATTAAGAGTTTGAAAATGGCGAATGACAGTTAAAAAAAAGAACCGCCCTAGGAGACACAGCAAAGGTGATTGGAGACAGGTGCCGTGGACCACAGTGAAATAGGAAGGGCCTCTTCCAAGGCCACAGCCACAGGGGGTACAGGGAGGTGGAAGCTCACGTTGTTAGTAGCAATAAGACCATGAGTAGCACGTGAGGAGAGAATGGGGCTTTGCGTTTTCTACTTTCTTTACCAACCACATTGAGTGTAGTGTCCCACAGGACCTTCAGAAGTTCCCTGAGGAGGGTGTTACCATCCTGATTTACAGATGAGACTACTGGGCTCAGAGGGGCTGGAGAGCTCGGTCTATCCCACGGCATCTAGATGGGTGAAACTCCCCGCTAGATGCCGTCGGACTTGATGGGTCCTTTTTCGTTGGACACTTGACGTAAAATCACATTGAGGTCCATTTAGTCCTAATGTCAGTCTTCCGTGCCCATGGAGAATCGTACTGTTTCTTGACCATGGTCCGCGAGGCTGCCATGGATGTTTTCTAGGTTGTGATGGGTGTCACTTATAGCTCTGAGCACCGCATGACTGGTACAAGACCCCCTGCTGTGTTGAGTGGTTTCCATAGAGGAGCAAGTTTATAGTGAGGATGGTGAAGGTAGGATGGCAGCTGTGGATGATGCGGCCGGAGTGAGAAGTACCATTTCTGGTACCAGGCCACTGGAAGCGTGGGGCTGTCTTCTGCAAGAGTTGCAACCTGCGCTGATGTATCCAGATGTTGGTACTTGGAGTGGTTAATATCATAGCCAAATGCCTAAGATACACAGTGTTGGTTTTGGTCTGACAGTGGGCAGCAAGGGAGCTGTTCTCCAGGGCAGACAGTACTGTGACTGGCACGATGCCATGATGGACAGTGTGGCTCTGATGGGCAGCCCCTTGGAAGGCAGCAGGCACTGTGGACCTGTGGTCAGCAGAGAGATTGCAAAACAGATTATCAGTGGTACATGTGGCTTCTTGGTATTGGTTGCCTTTGACAAGGCACTTAAAGGAAAAAGTGATGAATCCCCCGAACGGGGGGTGGTCCGCAAAACGACACGTATGACAGTAAAAGGACTCGGCGGTGGGGGAAAAAAGCAGTTACTTCTCAGGTCCAGACTCTGAAAGAGAAGATTGAGAAACATTTTGATCAATAAAATTTGACAACAGTAAACCTGGGCTGGGCACCCAGATTGGAGTGTGGCATCCATGAACCTTCCAACGGGGCGTGAGAGCTCAGGAGGAGCCTCATAGGTTGCCCTCGCTGAACCACCCAACAAAGGGTCCACAGGAGAAAGAAATTGAACAGATGTGGCAACGTGGGCGCTCTCGTCTCATTCCTGATCTTACGGGACAAGCTTTTAGTCGTTCGTGACTAATTCCAATGTTAGTGGTGGACTTCTCCTGCATGACCTTTATCATGTGGAGGTACGGTTCTTCTATTCCCAGTGTGTTGGGTGCTTTTGTCGTGCGAGGGTGTTGAGGTTGGTCAGATGCTTTTCCTGCATCCATTGGAATGATCATGTGGGTATTTTTCTCTTCATTCTACTAACATGGTGCCTCATATCGATAGTCGATAGTCATAGGTTGAACCTTCCTTGCTTTCCTGTGTTCAACCCCCTTGGTCATGGTTTTATTTCTCTTAATGTGCTGTTTAATTCTGCATGGTAATATGTCATTGAGGGGTTTTGTATCGATACTCATAAGAGGCTGATCTCATAGGATGAGTTGGAAGTGTTCCCTACTTTTCATAATTTTGGGAGTCTCTGTGGAGGATTAGACTTAATTCGTCATTAAGTGTTCAGTGGAATATGACAGTGAAGCCGTGTGGTCCTAGGATTTTCTTTTGGGGGAAATTTTAGATCACTGATTCAGTCTTCTCAGTGGTTATAGGTCTGATCAGATTTTCTATTTCCTTATTCTTTAGTCTTGATAGGTTATGTTTCTACAGGTGTTTTCATCTTGGTTACTCAGTTTGTTGGTGTACAACGTTTCATAGTATTTCCTTACAATCCTTTTTATTGCAGTGATAGGTTATCACAGCCAATCTTTTGTTCATTTTTATTATTATTGTTTTAGTTATTTGAATTCTCTTTCATTTTTCATAGTCTAGCTAAAGGTTTGACAATTCTGTTCATCTTTTCAAAGCATCAGCTCCTGGTTTGGCTGATGCGCTTTATTGATTTTTTAAAAATTCTCTCTTTCATTTATCTCTGCCCTAATCTTTTTTTTTCTTCCTCCTGGTAGCTTTGGGTTGAGTTGGTCTTTTTCTTTTTTTCCCCTAGTTCTTTAAAGTGTAAAGTTCGGTTGTTGATTAAAAACCTTTATTGTTCTTTTTAAACATAAGCACTTCCACTCTACATTTCCCCCTCCCCTTATCCCTGCTTTGGGTTTGTGTTTGTGATATTTTCATTTCCATTCATCTGAAGGTGTTTCTGAATGTTCCTTGCAATCTCTTCTTTGATCCGCTGGGTGTTTAAGAGTGTGCTGCTTCATCTCTCTCTAGCTGAGACATTTCCAGTATCCCTGCTACTTTTGGCTCCTAGTTTCAGTCTGGTTGTTGAAATTTCTTTCCCCAAACTACAGAGAACAGAAGAGCAAACATAGCCAGGCTTTATTACTCTTAACATAAAACTGACTTTCTAATAGAAAATGCTTCCTTTTTGATGTGCCTGTTGAGAAATTAAGATTTTATTTTTTTAAGTAATGGAGTTGTTGTGTGTGTATGTGTGTGTGTCCTGAATTAATGCCTTCAATTTTCCAGGTCCTCTATTGCTAAACTCCTTGTTTCTTAGACCATTTATTATTCATACCAACTCCTGCCCCTGGGAGGGAGGTGTTGTGCCTGCCAGTGTCTGAGTCATGGGGTGGCTTCCTGTAACAGTGGCACAAGGGGCTCTTGGAGCGCCCCTGCGGATGGCTTAGGTCTCATTTCCAAGCTATGAGATTGCCTTCTGCTCTCTCGGCCTGCCCACCTTGGAACAGACACCTAGTGAGATGCTTTCATACGGACAAAGGCTTGCCTCTCTGCTCCCAAGTATGTAATTTGCTTTTTGCAATCCAAATGCAAAACTCTCTCTGGGAGGGCTTTTTATTAATAACTCATGACAATGGAGTTTTTCTTAATTAGGAGATCCGGGATGAGCCGTTGGAATTTTTCTCCCGCAAAGCTGAAGCACACATGCGTTAGCAGCAGCTCATGTGGCGGGGCCGTCCACTTGAACGTGATGTTTGGTGCGTGTAAATATCTGAGTTCAACCCGCAGTACTGTATGCATTGACCAGATTTTAACGTTTCAACAGGATCCACATGCCTCAGCAGCTCCAAGACTCCCCACAAAGTGCCAGATAGGTTCAATTCTTTGGGCTCCTTGCCTTGTATGCATTTATTTGCAGAAATCAAGATTCCTTGACTCGTGAACCCAAGAAATTTGTATATGACTCCCCTTACCCCTGATGCATAAGACTCCCCTCCATACTGACATCATTTGCTATTTACTTCACCCCCTCTAAGGAAAAGCTAATGTCACACCTCCGAGCTTGTCCACAGGCTTCCAGAAGAATTGTCTTATACCTTATTCATGTTACTTCCTAAGGAATTGCTTATGTAAGAAACAGGTTGGCTATAACCATGATTGACCTGAGACCTAGGTTGAGATTTTATGTCATCAGTTTGAACATTTACATATATCAAAGAGTAGGTAGGTACCAGGCAAGGTTGCAGGTTCGATCCCCGGTCAGGGCACATACAAGACTCAACCAACGAATGCATAAATAAGTGGAACAACAAGTCAGTCTCTCTCTCTCTCTCTCTCTCTCTCTCTCTCTCTCCTGTCCTCTCTCTGTCTCTCTGAAATCATCCATAAAAAAAAAACAACTATAAAGATGTAACATGTGATTTTTACATCTAGTTACTGGAAAACTAAAGAAAGCACTTGTTAGCTTGAATAGAGGAACATGAAAACCAGAATGTACTTTTCCTAATCTATAAAAACAAAAGCAAAAACCCTCTAATGCGTCATCAGGAACGATTTTATAATACAAGGATGCAGGTTGCTTAGCCAGATGGGTTTCTATTAAGAAGGCAATGACTAGCCTGACCAGGTGGTGGCGCAGTCGATAGAGTGTCGGACTGGGATGCCAAAGACCCAGGTTCGAAACCCCGAGCGCCAGCTTGAGCGTGGGCCCATCTGGCTTGAGCAAAAGCTCATCAGCTTGGACCCAAGGTCGCTGGCTCCAGCAAGGGGTTGCTCGGTCTGCTGAAGGCCCACGGTCAAGGCACATGTGAGAAAGCAATCAATGAACAACTAAAATGTTGCAACGGCAACAAAAAACTAATGATTGATGCTTCTCACCTCTCTCCGCTTCTGTCTGTCTGTCCCTATCTATCCCTCTCTCTGACTCTCTCTCTGTCCCTGTAAAAAAAAAAAAAAAAGAAGGCAATGACTAGGTTAGCAACTATGGGAGTGACCAGTTCAGAGATGAATGGAATACCCAATTTGGGGGAGGGATTTCAGGTTTCATAAAGAAACAAAGCTTAAGAAAACACCACTTAACACCGACTTTCTTTCCCATTTACCACATTTTCCAGAAATCAACCATTTTCTTTTAAGTTTCACCCATAACAGTTTGACTCGTTTAAACAGTTACATGTACAGTGTAGTGTAAATTAACCTCCACTTCATGTTTTGTTAAAACACCATCTTCATCCTTTGATCACGTCAAGTGTTCTACACGCTTTGCTCCACTGCGCCCACGGCTAGAGCTGAACACTTCAGAGGGCACAGGTGAGCCCAACTGCTGTTCAACAGCTCAGCAGAAGCCAATACACTCATTGCTTTCCAATCTCACCACGAAATCAAAAAGATTGATCTGAGGACCTGAGCTGCTACATTCATCCTGTTATGCTATACAGTACGATGGTAGGTAAGCAATGTGGATTGATGTTATTTTTTTTTCTTTTTATCCCAAGTTGAAAAGAGGAGAGATAGAGAGACAAATTATTGATGTATTAAATGGAATCATTTCATACAGGAGGAGGCTGTACTGCTTGTGTGTGAAACTCGTTAGAAAGTGTCCACCTTCCCTAACTTTGGAAGCTACAGTCTCTCAAGGATAAAGGTCTTTTAAACAGTCTAGTGTTTGTGTTCTTAGCACAACATCATCTTAGCTCACAAGGTATTTTAGCAAATCCTTTTTTAAAAATTTATTTTTAGAGAGAGGGGACCTCAATTGATTAAAATAATCATTTTTAAAAAGATACAAATTTCCTGGAGTTCATTAATGGCATTCCCCACAGTAAAGTCAATTTTCCTGAGTGTCATGAGAACAATTATCACCACGAGGGATAATACAGCACTTTTCAGCATCACGCAAAGCAAGGACAGTGGTTTCCTCTAAAATTTTTATTTAAAGACCTAATTACACTGGTTCACAAACATGGGTTTTCTGCAACGGGGAAGAAAAATTCTTGGTGGCTCCATAGGCAGAACTGTTTCTTTTCTGTCATAGTAAATTTCATGAGTTTAGATTGTGTGATTGAGATATGGCGTGTGTGTGTGTGTGTGTGTGTGTGAACATGAATGTTTCTACTTAAATAAACAATGACTAACAACTGATCTTAATTAGGAAAAACATCAAATAACTTTGAGAGCCAGCTGAATGTGGGTCCTGGCAAGAGATCTTCTGAATGAGTAGCTAAGGGCTGCTTTTCTGAGGTCCTTGAAAGCAGGTTCTCTCATAAGCATAGGCGCAAAATTTCTTTCTTTAAAAAAATGCTTCTTTAAAAAATATCTGTTGAATTTATTAAGGTGACATTGGTTAATACAATGATACAGGTGTCAGGTGCACAGTTCTATATTACATCATCTGTATATTGCATGGTGTGCTCACCACCCCAAGTCTAGTCTCCTTCCATCACCATCTATCCTCCCTCTACCCTCCTCTACCTCCTCCACCCCCTTTCTCTCCTGAAATCCCCAAACTGTTGTCTGTGTCTGTTGTTTTTTTTTTGCTTAAGCATATCACCTTTTCCACCCAGCTCCCCTAACCCCCATCCCCTCTGACAGCTGTCAGTCTGTCCTCTATATCTGTATGCTGCTGAATTCTCATCTGAAACAATGTAAACCAGAGAGACAATGGAATAATAACTGAAAAATAAAATAAAATATTGGTCTGGCCTGTGGTGGCGCAGTGGATAAAGGGTCAACCTGGAACACTGAGGTCACCGTTTCTAAATCTTGGGCTTGCCTGGTCAAGGCACATATGGGAGTTGATGCTTCTTGCTCCTCCCTCCTCCTCCTCCTCTCTCTCTCTCTCTCTTTCTCCCTCTCTTCTCCTTTCTAAAATAAATAAATAAAAATCTAAAAAATTTTTTAAAAGAAAAATAAAATATTAATGATATACATAGAGAAGGGGGAAGAACCTTATAAAAAATTCTATATCCAAGGAAAATAGCCTTCAACATCGAAGATGAAAGAAAGCTACTAGACGATTAACAAGTGAGAAAATTCATGACCAGCAGAGGGGCACCTCAGAAATGTTACAGGGACTTCTTCAGGCTGAAGAAAAATGATATCAAATGGGTTGCTGAGGAATTAAAGAGCTCAGAAAATGTAAATAGGTGGGCAAACATAAAAGACTTCTTTCATGGCTGACTTTCTTCAAAAGATAATTGGTAGTCTAAAGCAAAAATAATGGCAGTGTGTCCTCAAGTGTATAACATATATGGAAACAAATGTATAACACATATGGAAACAAGTGTATAGCATATATGGAAACAAATGTGTAAGATATATGGAAACAAATGATGGCAGGAAGGAGAAGAGAGAGTACAGTGGAAGTGCATGCACTTGTCAGTTCCTTATATCCTCAGAAATGTAAATAATGCAGGATCAGTTTATAGTAGACACTGATCAATCAAAAGACGCCTATTGTAAACCATAGAGCCACCATGAAAGTAACAAAAAGAGGTCTAGCTTCACAGTAAATAGATGAGTGACAATGGAATACTAAAATAACAAAAACAAAAAAAACTTAGTTGATCCCAAAGAGGACATAAAAATGCAGGGAACAAAGGACAGACGAAAGAAACAAACAGAGAGATACGAATTATCACACCAAATGTAAACGGACCAAATACCACCAATAACACTGGCAGGGCTCTCGGTTATTTTTAAATCGTGACGGCAGAGTCATGGAAAGAATGTGACACACAAAGACGTGTGCAGAAAATGGAACTTATTTTTATTTTATTAGCGTTTTCTTGCCAGTTGCCCTAGATGAGTGTTTAAAACAAGAAAGCTGATGGAAATGTGTCCCAATTATCATCACATTATTTACTCACCCTCCAAATAGATTCTGACTCTCTCAGCTCAAACAGTTTTCAAATTGAAAATATATAATTGCTACTTTCAAGTCCATTCCTTGCAGACTGGGCTTTTAAGTGCTGGCTCCAAGCTGACTCAGACTGCCCACCAGGGAGGGTGACAAAAAAATTAAAAAGCCAGGAGTTGAGGGAGGTCTGGTTCTGGGGGATGGGGGAGGGTAGAGGAGGGAAGAGAGAACCAGTGTCTGCAAGTGTTGTTCATGGGATACATCGCTCAGCAGCGAGCTCAATGTCAGAGCCAGACCATCAAATGCCTTTCCTAAAAATGGAGTATCTCAGTAAGATTGGTAAAACACCAACGTTTTGAAACCCACGCCTCCAGAGTAAGTAAATTATAGCTCTGAGACAACGTGTCCTGTCTTAGATCGTGAAACGCCTTCACTTTACTTAACTATGTCTTTAATATTAGATAGAAATTATGTTTCTTTCCCTTGGCCAACCAAGGTGAAAAGCTAAAAACAGAAGGACACAGCTGCCCAGAGGGTATTCTTGTGGGGTCCTTACTACTGGTGGGAATGCCCAAAGGTACCTGCCCCACCATTGCTTCTGTGCCCAAATTGTGTGTGTGCGTGCGTGTGAGTGCGTGCGTGTGCATGTGTGTGTGCGTGCGTATGCATGTGTGCGTGTGTGTGCATGCGTGTGCATGAGTGCGTGTGTGTGCGTGCGTGTGCATGCGTGCGTGTGTGTGTGTGTGTGTGTGTGGTATAGAGAGGAAGATAAAGGGAGAGCAAGAGATCAACAATTAGGAAAATCATAAAAAGAAAAAAGGATTATTTCTTCCCTTGCACAACAATGTTTATCTGTTTCTGTCTGGTGCCATGGCTTTTGGCCTTTTTATGCTTGGGGACCGGTGAAAATAGACTTATTTCAGGGACCACTCAGGCGGAAATCACCCTGAGCATCGGTGAATTTGACTAAGGTCACTGGGTCTCTAATGTTTATACAACATCAGGGTGGTTAACTCTTTCGTGGACTGGCATGAGATTTCCGGTGGACTGGTCTAGTGTTTGTGTACGTTCTTAAATGTGTTACCGAGGTTTCAGGCCAACCAAAATTTGCGTGCCTCGTACCTGCTGGAGCCGGGCATCGCTGTCTGGGGCACCGTGACGAAATACAAATACTGTGATCTTAGCGTCTGAGGTGCTCAAAGGAGAAGCACACCTGAGGAGAGCAAGTGTTGTTTGTCATGAGCCGGGGTCAGGCAGTGTGAGCAGGACAAGGATGGCGTCCTGGGCTGTGGCATTTCTCCAGGCATCAGCAGGCCTGGGTTCCACCCTGACCCCACATGCAGCCCGGAACATGAGCGTGTCCACTTATCCCCAAAGCATTCCTCTGCCCGTTTGCATGTTGATGTCCTCTTAGATCCGTGATGGTGAACCTATGGCACACGTGTCAGCACTGACATGCGTAGCCATTATCGATGACACGTGGCTGCATGTGGCCGCATACCAGAGAAGTATGAGGCTGCATGCCGAGAAGGACGTTTCATCCTCGGCTCTTGCATGGCCAGGTGCAGTAGCCGAGGATAAAACATTTGCTGTAGTGTAGACACTCTGTTCCGGAGGTCTGGAGGCCAAAACAACAGAACTCCGGCACAGAGCATCTAGTTCTGGGACTTACGGTTAGGCCGTTTTTCTCGAAGTGACACACCACCTGAGCTATGCTCAGTTTTTTGGCGAATTTTGACACACCAAGCTCAAAAGATTGCCCATCACTGCCTTAGATGCTCTCTCGACCCCACCCACCAGACCCCCTGGCCTTCTCGCTGCCCTGGCACTGCACCACAAACCTCCTAGAATATTGTTGGGTCCTTGTTAGTCGAGTTACACACGGCTGCCACACCCCCCACCCTGCATCGTCCAGTTTAACGCCACGGGATTCCATGGTCCCCAGGCTTCAGAGCAGGACCTTTGGTCCAGGTCTCTGCACCTGGAAGTCACGAGCTCCTGGCTCTTCTGAGAACTGCAGCCTCGGGATGAACTGCAGAGTCTCAGGAGCCCTGAACAAAGCATCTAGCGACCCTGCATGCACCAGGCAGACCAGGGTTCTGTCTGGCTGCCAGCAGCAATTTGTACCCTGTCATCAGCGGGGTGACTTCCCCCCCCTTTTGTAAGTGCACCTCAGGAAGCACGCCCCTGCCTGTGAGTCTCTCTGGGGATCAGGAGAGCAGTGCCCCATCAAACGCTGTGACTCCCCTCTGGTGACAGAGGCCTGGAAAAGCGCCGTGCTATCAGCGTCAACCAGCATGCGCTGGCTCGGGAGCTGATAGGTCCTGGCTGTGTTCCTGTCGCGTTTTAACATCCGGCTTTGTTTAGTGATGTTCTGGATGCGAGCCTCTTCGCTGGTATGCAGAGAGGTTGTACGCCGGGAGGGCCACATTAGCCGTTCAGCATGGAATTACCGGCCTTCTACTGGCACTGCCGGGAAGAGACCCACAGGCAGGCGCCCTTTGTGGCTGCTCCTTCGGGTACCAGTTCTGAGCCATCGGGATGCAGGATGCACATGGTTTCATGAGGGAGAGGGAGGGCAAAGAGGAGAGAGAGGAGAAAAGAGGGGAGGGGGAGACGGAGAAGGAGGCAGGGCGGAGGGGGCACAAGGGAGGGGGCGAAGGAAGGAAGGATGAGGGGAAAGGAAGGGGAAGGAGGGGAAGGGGAGAGAGAGACAGAACCTAGCGTGGAGATTCTGAGTAGTATTCCTTGCCCCAAATATTCTTTATCTTTTGCTCATATTTCATTATAAAACTGTACATTCGAAGGACTTTTCCCTCATCAGAGTATTTGTGAGAAGATTGTATGATTGAATCGTTTGAACACAGACAAAACCAGGCAGAAGATATAATAAAACCCTGTCTGCCCAGCACCCTGTTCAATCCTTACCAAGATTTATCCACAATTTCTGTTACCTTGGATGGTGAGATATGGTCACCCGTAGCCAGGCCTCTTATCACTTGATCCATCCCTTCTTAAGGATGTCCGGCTACAGCAATGAAAACCCAACAACAATGGTATTCTACTCCCAACAAAACCCCCAGCTGTTTCCCAGTGTCCTGTAATACCCAGCCCACATAGCCGTGGGCTTGCATGCCGGCCTTGTTTGAAATCAGTAGCAGGTGGTCTGCTGCACTGGGAGGTGTCTGCGTGTCTGCTCAGTGTCTCATCCCCTGCCAGACAGTCCGTGGCACTGATCGGTGAAGAAATTGGGGCTACTTTCTTTATTGAGGTGCCATTGAACTTAACCTGTTACCCACATTGGCTGCATTTCTTGTACTGCAACCCACTGGGTACCCTTTCTTCTGTTTTTAGTGGCTGGAGTTCTTCAGTAGAAAATCACTTTTCCTTATCAATTAGGGTGATTTGGTTACCCAGAGAGCCTACGGCACAGAAAAAGGAGGGGCAAACACTAACAACTTTCCCTTTAATTATTCTAGTCACCCCCCAATGTTACGCAGTGACCATTCTCTCTTCTCTCTCTCTCTCTCCTTCCCTCTCTCTCCTCTCTCTCTCTTTCTTACTTGATGGACTATCATTATAAACTCATCCATCTTTACATTCACACTGTATTTTAACCAATTGTAGTCATGACTCTTTCTGAGTCTCCTATGTTTTCTCATCCTTGGTCAACTGCAGCCCCTTGGAATTGGTTTCCATGACACAGTGTCCCCAGATCCATTTGTGCGTTTTTCCCCAAGCCCTGCGGTCAGTCACTCCTCTACAGAGCTCTGTGTTAAAAACAGCCCTGGCTGGTTGGCTCAGTGGATGGAGAGTCGGCCTGGTGTGCAGATGTCCTGGGTTCAATCCCCAGTCAGGGCACACAGGAGAAGCGGCCATCTGCTTCTCTCCCTCTTCCCCCTCTCCTTTCTCTTTCTCTTCCCCTTCCACAGCCAGTGGTTCAATTTGTTTCAGTGTAGGCCCTGGGCACTGAGGATAGCTTGGTTGGTTTGAGCATCAGCTCCAGATAGGGGTTGCTGGGTGGATCCTGGTCTGTTTCTTTGTGTCCCCTCCTCTCACTTGAAGGAAGGAAGACAGGAAGGCAGGAAGGAAGGAAGGAGAAGGAAGAAGGGAGGGAAGAAAGAAAACAACATCCAGCATGCATGGGTGGGGATCGCTATTAGGTTATCACAGCTGCTAGAACTTTCCAGCATTCAGAGCAAGAAAATACACAGCGTAAAGAAAGCAATCAGAACAGAGGTTCCATCCTGTGTTTGCAGCCCTCCACAAAGCGCCCTGCCCCAGGATGGTGCACATCCATGTTGCTGCGCCTCCATCTATCTGGGGTCCTCTTCCTGTGCCTCCGTCCATCCTCGGGGACCTCTCTGTCTGTCCCGCCCTGGGGGCCCCCTCCGGTTTGTCTTAAAGAAGGAAGGCTGTTATTCCCCCTTTCCCTCACCATGGATCCTGACCTTTGTGCAGAGAACAATTCAGTTGTTGCTTTCAGCATTTCTAGTTCACCTCTAACTGCTGGTTGCAAGGAGTGAAAAGACCCATTGATCCTCCGCTGAGCTCCCGCCAAGCCCATCAGGGTGGCCCTGGGGGCAGCCCAGATCAGCCCCGGAAGAGGCTTCTTAGAGAGCCGCTCTGAGCAACGGGGGAGGGGTGGGGCGCTTAAAAAGGCAAGGAGCACAAAACTGGCTGACAGAAATAAGCATGCTTAAAAAAAAATAAGAAGGAAATATTACCTTTTGCAACAATATGGAGGGGCCTGGAAACTATTATGTTGAGTGAAATAAGCCAGGCAGAAAAAGAAAAATATTATATGACCTCACTCGTTTGAGAAATCCAAAAAACATTGAGAACTGAGGAAAGGAATTGAGACAGAGGAGGGATCAAAGGGACCAGAGGAAAAGAGGACAGAGGGAAAGGGGATGATAGGATGGGATAAACCTGAAGGGAAGGGGGGAGGGCGCTGTCGGGAGGGGGGTAAGGGAGATGTTGAGGGGAATATGGGGGAGGGGGGATGCAGTCGGGGTCACCCTAGAATCTATGTAAACACAATTAATTAAATAAATTATGTGTGTGTGTGTGTGTGTGTATACATCACAAACAAGCAGAAAACACATTCTGCAGATCAAACCAGGCTGCCGAGTAAAACTAAACCTGTCCGGCTTTGTTTTTATTTTAACTTCAGTAGATCAATGCAGCCTTCCTTATGCTAACATAATGCACACATAATACATTTCTTGAAAAAAGACAAGAACTCCTCAAGCTAAATGGGCCACGTGAACCGTTTATTCCTATATTCCAGTTCAGACCGACCTCCTTGGTAATCTGTGTCCTACCCCCCCACCCCACCCCCTCACCCTGAGAACACAGCTGCAGAACGGGGCTCTTGGGGCTGTCTTGCTTCGAACCCCAAAGTACTGCGGGCTTAAGAAAGGAGCTAGGATGGACTCTTTTTTGACAGCTCAGTCTGCTGAACTGCTGGATGTTTTTCTGGGTCGCCTTTGTTGCTCAGCAGGACCTTACGCGCAGGTTAACACCTCAGGGTGCTGCAGCGTGACCCGGCCGGCAGTCTCGGCATATGAGGACTGTATGCGAAGCACTCGTCTTAGTGTGAAGGATGATCCCGTTATGACTCGAAGCCCTGCTAGCTCGTTGCTAGTGTCAAAAGATCAGGTGAAGGTCGATCCAATTTTCAAGAGTTTTTCGTTTTTGTTTTGAGCTGATGTGGGTTCTGATTGAGCATGCGGAGGTGGGGGGGTGAGAACAACCCCACCATCAGGACCAGGGAGAAGTTTTTATGCAGAAGATATGTAAATAGAGAGCCAGGAAATGGTTCAGTTGACTGAGGCTTAAGCAGTTTCCTTATTCAGGAACGTCTAGTAGGTCATTTGTCATTTGTAATCGAGTGTTCTAAAGTTTTGCTTTCTGGGCTTAGCTGGGTAGCTCAGTCAGTTAGAGCATCATCCCAATACACCAAGGTTGCGGGTTTGATTCCCGGTTAGGACACATACAGGAATCGACCAATGCATGCATTCATAAGTGGAACACCAGATCAGTGTTTCTCTCTTTCTTTCTCCCCCTTTCTCTTTCTCACTCTAAAAATCAATAAAAATTAATCCCTTCACCTTTCTCACCCAGTCCTCCAACCCCTAACCCCTCTGACAGCCATCAGTCTGTTCTCTGTATCTAGGAGTCTGTCTTTATTTTGTTTGTTAGTTTATTTATCGTGTTCATTGGAGCCCACATATAAGTGACATCATATGGCACTTGCCTTACACAGACAACAGTTACCAGAGGGAAAGGGGGTGGGGAGGGAGAAGAGGGGAAAGGGGGGTGGATGCTGATGGAGGGGACGTGACTTGGCGGAGGCGAGCACACAATACAGTATATGGATGATGTAGTCTAGAATTGTGCATCTTACACTTATGTAATTTTATTAACCAAGGTCACCCTCATTAAATTCGATTAAAATAAATAAACAACTATGAAAAAATAAAGTAAAATTTCGCCTTCTGCCATCCCAGGGCATTTGTAGGACTTGAATCTGGCTTACAGTTCAGTTTGTTACGTGGTTTTAGACCAAGGCACCAGGGCCTCCTTGGTCTAAAAGCCTCCTTCTGGAATTACCTTAATAGTACCCACCGGCTCCACCTCAGGAAGTCAGGGAGGCTTCCTGGAAGAGGTGGCTGGATGACCACAGAGTTGGAGGAACACCAGAGGAGCTGCAAACGTCCAACCTTGTTCTGCCAAGTCTCCACTGGGTATGTTTCCACCAGAAGAGCGTTGGGTGGTGCTAAAGATGAAGTATTGAAGATAGTTTTGATTTTGTTTTTGTTTTAGTGAAGTGAGAGGCAGGTAGGTAGAGAGACAGACTCCCACATGTGCCCTGACCGGGTTCCACCCAGCAAGCCCCCTATGGGGCGATGCTCTGTCCATCTGGGGCCACTGCTCCATTGCTTGGCAACCAAGCCATCTCAGCTCCTGAGGTGACACCATGGAACCATCCTCAGCACCCGGGGCCAACTTGCTCAAACAAATCGAGCCATGGCTGCAGAAGGGGAAGAGAGAGAGAAAGAGAAGGGAGGAGAATAGAGAAGCAGATCGTTGCTTCTCCTGTGTGCCCTGGCCAGGAATCAAACCCGGAACTTCCACACGGTGGGCTATACTGCTAAACCAACCAACCGGCCAGGGCCTGCAATGCCTGATTTTAAACAAAGTATCAAAGAGGACATGTGACCAGGGTACAAGTCAGACTCTTAGATCAGTTGAGTCCTGAATGCACAGAGCTGGAGGTTTTGGCTTGAGTGTGTGTGTGTGTGTGTGTAACACCTGTGTGATGCATCTCTTGCCTGAGGCTTAGCGGTTGCAGCCATGTGCGTGTACGACCATCAGGCATTCCTTCTGTGTGTCTGAGATAATCCTGCATGGGTCACGTTCACGTTCAAAGTGAGGTGCATAGGGCTGGTTCTCTATTTCAGTTGATAGCGATGGTTCCTGTTCTGTCATTGCTTATTTTTAGCCTCCTGACTCCTTTGCATAACAAATTCTTCTGATTTCCGCGATGAGGTCTAGATGGCTTTCTGCTTCTTAGTCTGACTAAGAAATTCATCGTTTTCTCTTCTGCCGTGGTGGGGAAACCTTGGAGAAGAACTACCCAAGAGAGCAGCAGTTTCCTCCTCTCTGAGGTGCCCATGGCCGATTCATCTCCAGACTACAAAGAAACATCGCACCCTAGGGGAATGCATCCTCTTGGGGACCTATTCGTTTCATGTCTTCAGGCAGGGGTCCCCAAACTTTTTACACAGGGGACCAGTTCACTGTCCCTCAGACCATTGGAGGGCCGGACTATAAAAAAAACTATGAACAAATCCCTATACACACTGCACATATCTTATTTTAAAGTAAAAAATCAAAACGGGAACAAATACAATATTTAAAACAGTGGTTCTTAACCTTTTTTGAGGTACCGAACCCACCAGTTTCATATGCGCATTCACCGAACCCTTCTTTAGTGATAAATAAATTATGATTTCTTTTTCCAAATTTAAGACATAGGTATATGTTTTTTTACTGATGCACAAAATGAGCTGTGCATGAACATCACCTTGCTCAAAGAACAAAACCAACAAAGTGCATGAACTCACAACAAATTACACTATTACTTTATTCTGGCCTTCGAGGCAGAGGCTTCTCCGAACCCCTGAGACCGACTCATCGAACCCCTAGGGTTCGATAGAACCCAGGTTAAGAACCACTGATTTAAAATAAAGAACAAGTAATTTTAAATCAACAAACTGACCAGTATTTCAATGGGTGCGGATGCATCCTGTGCTCCTCTCACTGACCACCAATGAAAGAGGTGCCCCTTTGGAAGTGCGGTGGGGGCGGATAAATGGCCTCAGGGGGCCACATGCGGCCCACGGGCCATAGTTTGGGGCCCCCTGTCTTCAGGTGTTTGGTTTGATTCTTATCTGTTGCAGTCTGTTCTTTATTTTTCTCACCACATGAGAAGCACCAGGCGGTTGACAGAGCAAACAGTGTGATCACATGAGGTGGGACAGGGGAGGGGGTGAGATGCCCTCTTCAGCCTGGGTGCCTCCAAACAGCTCCTTTATTTTCTTTTCTCTCCCAGTCACCAAATTGTTCTCTGGGGTCTCAATGAGTCCATCATCCCTCAGATGTGACGGCAGGCGTCCCTGAGGAGTGAGATGATCTGAACTCTCAGTGCAGGTCATCAGTGTGGTAGTATACATGCCTGATTGGACACTCGTGGTCCCCAGCCTGCCCCAGCTGACACTGGGCTACCATAACAAAACACCACAAACTGTGTGACTTAAACAACAGACACGTATTTCTCACCATTCCGGAGCCTGGAAGTCCAAGGTCAAGCTGCTATATGATTTGGTTTCTGGGAAGATCTCCCTTTCCAACTTGCATACAACCCCTCTCTCTCTCTCTCTCTCTCTCTCTCTCTCTCTCTCTCTCTCTGACTTCACATGGCCGAGGTCAATAGTGTAAGGATGCTAATCCTATTGGAGCAGGACCCCACCCTTCTGACCGCTCTTAGCCTTCAATATTTCTGTAAAGGCTCTATCTCCAAATACAGTCACAGATATGGGGATGAGGAGGTGGGTTAGGGCTCCACCACATGAAATTGGGGTATGTTATTTGGTCCGTAGCAGGGTGGGAAATTCCGCTCTCACTTCAGGTGTTGCTTTTAGCTGCTAAGATTGTACTGACTCTGCTTACAACAGCCCCAGTTTCAACCTGGACGGACATGAAGCAGGGCAACTGGAGCCTAAGCACTGACAACCCACAGTTACATAAATACCTTTGCCTCTCACCATCAGCCTGTCCATATCCAACATAAATGGATGGGAACACTGTGAGTGGGCACCCGCCCAGAGAGAAGAGGGTAAGAGCACCTTTATACTGTAGTGAAGTAGCACAGGGAAGGATCGCCAGGAGCTGCCCACATCACACAAGCAACGGGTGGGGGAAGGGGGGCAATGTCCGCAGGAAATCTAAATTCAACACACCCACACTGCCCACCTTACATCCTCAGAGCCCTTCGCTCTAGACCAGTGATGGGAAATCTTTTGAGCTTGGTGTGTCAAAATTCGCCAAGAAAACGAGCATAACTTGGGTGGTGTGTCACTTCGAGAAAAATGGCCTAACCGGAAGTCCCAGAACTAGACGCTCTGTGTGTTGTTTTGGCCTACAGACCTCCGGCACAGACTGACTACAATACACTACAGCAAATGTTTTATCCTCAGCTATTGCACCTGGCCGTGCAGAAGCCGAGGATGAAACGTCCTTCTTGGCATGCGGCCCCATACTTCTCCGCCGCATGTCATTGAAAATGGCTACGTGTGTCAGTGCTGACATGCATGTCATAGGTTTGCCATCACGGCTCTAGACTTTGCCCATGAAAAAGGGAAAAACAGAGAGGCTGGTCTCCTGCCCTTGCCCACCCTTGTTGACTAGAAGCCTCTCTGAACTTGAACTTGGACCTGGATGTGTATCCCAGGTGTGTCCTAAGGCAAAGAGCGGTGGATGCCACACGCAAGAAGTCCGTGTTGCAGATGTGTGGCCACTCCGAGCCATCCCACTGACAGAGGTTAGGGCCAGGCACACACATTCCACACTTTCTGATCGAGTGAGTTTCTAATTGTATTCGCTCTGTGCTAACACCCCATCAAATCACCCATGTCCTCCTAGCCCATCTTTCTGGAGGCCACTGTTCCCTATGCTGTTCTATAATGCACTGGTAACAAATGATCACGCATCCGAACAGTCCATCGAGTGTCCTGTATGTGGAGGCTCCTCACCCAGGGCTGGGTAAGCAGCAGCAGCGGAACCAACAACTCCAGCACTCAAAAACGACACATTCTGATCATGGTCTGAGGATATTTGATCCAAGTGAAGATAATTCTGGACTTTTTCTTTTTCTACAAAACTACACCAGATACTGAACAAGGCTTCCCACCCTGTTCTGCACAGAAAAAAAAAGTGGGGTGAATTCCCCAGACTACACAATGCCTCTGTCGCTGAGCATGCCCATGAGAACAGGCAGTTGAATGGAACGGAAGCATCTATGTCCCCTGCTGAGCGTCGGCAGTAAGCAGGGAGCACCCGCACTGAATGCAGACACAGCTGTGGGGATATCACGGAAGCCAGTGAGATGTGCAGACTTGGGGAGCCCTTGCATGTGATGTCTGGTTGGTCCCCAGCTACGTGCACTCCTTACAGTTTCCCTTGTTCATTTTCTGGCCACAACTTTGCCGCTGCAATGCAGACCAGTTCCCGCCTGGGAATCAGGAGAGGCTAGATGGAACATCAGTGGCTCACACCACAAACTAGTCTTGTTGGGCTCACTCTTCAGATGTATCCTGAACTCAAAATTGCAGAGTATGAGACACCGTGGACCTGAGACATTCTTCTCAAGTGCTCAAGACTTGGGTCATCAAATTGCATGGGCAGGTCTGACTGGGTGGTCATATTTTTCATACGGGACGTTAAAGAGTAGTAGGCACTCAGGAATCAGAGAGACAGTGCTCTGATGTGTATTCAGTCTGTCAGGAGCTGCCTGACTCCCCCCCCACCCCCCCCACACACATACACACACATCCACTCATGGTCTGTACAAAGAAGATATTGATTCCCACTTCCTAGCAGTGTCCTCCGAGCTGAATGGCAAGGGTGCTTCCCTGAGAGGCTGGTGTAAAGAGCTTCCCACACCATGGCCAACAAAAGAGATTTGTGCTCAGGTCGAGTGGCCCCGCTGGACACACTGTGCATGGTTGGATTTCACTGCCAGGTCTCAGGAGTGGTTTTGCTGGTGGGCCAGGGCATGGCATGTGGGGGCCCAGGCTCAGCCATCTGATGAGGAGGATGTGCCCTTGACACTAATGAGCCCCTGCTGCTGGGGCCCTCTAATGGGCAGCCAGTGTTTTCCAGAAACCTGCAGGATCACCCTTTGACAATCCAGGAGGGCATAGACAGAGCAATAACAAGAAAAGGAAACTTCTGCTCTGATGATGTACATTTGTTTACTTTTGAAGGAAGAAGGATCCATTCATCTTCGAGAGAAGAGTCTTCATTGGTGGTTTTCTTTAAATCCTTGACTTATACTTTGCGAAATATAAAGATAAGTATATGGATATGTATACATCTTTATCTATCTATAGGTAGATAGATAGATAGATAGATAGATAGATAGATAGATAGATAGATAAGAATTTTGGTTATCCATTCTTCCATCCGTCAATGATACTTCAGCTGTTTTCATACCTTAGCTGTTGTGAATGACAGGCTGCAATGACTGTGGGGCGCATCTCTCTTTTTGAATTAGTGTTTTGGATTTCTTTGGATAAATGCCCAGAAAGGAGATGGCTGGGCTATATGGTATTTTGTGTGTGCCACGTGTGTGTGCAGACCCTTAGTATTGTTTGCCACAGCAGCTGCACCCGTCTGTTAATTCACATTAACAGTGCACAGGGTTTTCCCTTCTCTCCTTAAAAAAATGGTTGGACTATGTCTTATGTGACTTTTGAAGCATACATTATTTTCTTCTTGGGTTCATTTTAAAAACAAACGTTTGCTCTTTCTCTGAAGTCTGCTTCATGAAATGTTAATGTAACCACTCCCGCTCTTTCTTACAATTAATGTTGCTATTGCCTGTCTTTTTTATGTCTTAATTTCATTCTCCCTTCCTTTCTTCCTCCCCTCCCTCCCTCCCTCCTTTCCTTCCATTCTTTTTTCCTTCCTTCCTTCCTTTTTTCCTTCCTTCCTTCCTTCCTTCCTTCCTTCCTTTCTTCCTTATCCTGGGGCATTGCCCTCATCTTTTTCAACCAAAGCAGAAGGGAAGGCAGGTTGGATACTTACCAGCTGGTGTGTGATGCTAGAACAAGGAAACTTCCCAGGTACCATGAAGGCAGGATCATGGCTGACATGTCTCTGGGGAGCTGTTGACAAGCTGTGCTTAAATTCAGCTCCTTTGGGACCGCTGTGCCTCCCTGTCCCTGTAAGTCGTGTGACTGGCCTCCGAGGCTGAATCCTGTTAACCGTGTGAGAGAAACACTGTCTCATAATTCTTCACCCTTCCAATCAGTGCTTCCTTTGGGGACTTTTCCATGAAATAAAATGAGACGGTCACATGTGCGTTTTCAGAGAGCAGCATGTTAATTGTGTATTGAGGGTGCTCCTGCTCGGTGGCCGGGGGGGCCTGGAGGGGTGGGAGGCTGCTTCCTAGTCAGTCCCCTTCTCCAGTGGGGACTTTCGTTGACCACAGCATGCACAGATCCTGCGTCAGCGAGCTTATGTACTTTCTATCATGAGAATGTAACGGGGTGACCTCTGAGCAGAGGGGGTCAGAAACGTTTCCCAGTAAAAAAAAAAAAAAAAAGCCAGAGAGGAAATGCTTTGGGCTCTGTGGTCCATTGGGTCCCTGTCATGGCTGCTTATTTGCGCCTTTGCAGGGAGAGCGGCCATGGACCCTGCGAAAATAGGTAGCCATGGCTATGTCCCAGTGTGCTCCATTTACAGAAAGAGCCCTCAGGGCAGACTTGACCCAAAACCCCCCGTATGCTTCCGCCCCCCTGGGCTGTATCCATCACTCCCACAAAACCCTTACTCCAGCTTTATGTCACTCCACAGTTTTTATGGGTGCCACCTGCACCCCCTGCTCCCTTTTAGCCGTCTCCGGCTTTTTTACCGCCCCCATGCTTTATGAAACCAGAGCGCGGCACCTTCACATCCCATCTGGGCACCTGGCCATCTTCCCCAAGTAATCCCTGCTCGTGGCAACAAGCGTCAAGTGGATGGGAGAAATAAAGCAGAATGTGTGTCCTCAGCCCCGCCTGCGGCCGGGGCAGCTGCGTTGGCTTTGACTTCTAAAGGAAACGGAAAAGAATTTGCTCTCCGTTGAGTAGCTGTTGTTGGGTCCCTGGCACAGTGTTGGGTCCTTTGGGTGTGCCGCTGCGGGACCTGCCTCCCATCCCCCTACATGTGGACAGGTCAGGAACAGATCTATCTATCTATCTACCTATAGATAGATATAGATAGACACACATCCATATACCTATCTTTATGTTTCATTCCCAGCCGAGGGGAGTGCAAGGAGGGTCAGCCCGCAGAGCTCGACGCAGGGTGTTGCTGTGGTACAGGGGGTGTGTTTGCGTGTGCACAGGTGTGCATATGCATGTACATACATGTGTGTACTGTGTGTGTATGCATGTGCATGAGTGTGTGGACAGAGAGCAGGGGGAGAGAGAGAGGAAGAAATACAGCAAGGAGAGTAAGGCAGAAGAGAGAAAAAGAACACTTTCTGAGCAACAAACTGAAGTCCACCGGCCCAAGGGCAGGGTGCCATCGTGTTTTCTAAGTCCTGGGAACCACTTCTTGTTGACAGGTGTGTTCTATGTCACTTAGATCCTTTGAGCCCTGGCAACCTAAGTCAGGGCTAACTCTTAGCTCAAGAAAATGATCCAGCCAACATCTGTGGGTTCCACCATGTGTCGGGTTCTTTTCTGGGGACTGGGCGCCACGCCCAAGGGACCAGGGATTGACCAGTCCTGAACCGGAGAGCCTCCGTCTAATGACCACGGAACACAGCCACCTGAACCCGAGGAAGGAGGCAGAGTTTGGGTTAGGGTGACAGGACCCAGAACAATAGATGGGATCCCCCCCAACTCAGCCTCCCAAATACCTGCAGCAGCTCTTGTACTTCCTTCTCCTGGTCGCAGACCACACAGATTGTCTCCAATTTCTGAACGCTAAAAAAGTGAGTCTAGTTAGTTAAAGTTAGGTTTAGTGTTAGGGTCAAGGGAAAAGATAAAAATTAAACAGTGAGCATTCATGAACATGGTTTTCCCATGTGGGAGACTTTCCACTGTCCAGTGCCCATGGTTTTTGGTGGCCCCTACCCGTCTTAACCAGCCAGAGGTCCCTCCAGCTTTGGGCAGCCTTGGGCATGTGCGTTCTATTCCCATCACATAGACACACGTGCAGGTGGGGACCATTCCCACACTTGAGATCTTAGGCTGATGCACAGCGGCCCTTCCGGTGAACAGTCACCGACGATGGACGCCACTCTGACATCTCCTGGGCAGCAGACAATGATAATAGCAAGAGAACATGACTAACACTCAGGGCTTGTTCTCCGAGAACTGGCTAGCAATTGGCCGTGCATTCGTGTATTCCCAGTGGTTCGGTGGAACGTTTGAACGTTGACGTTTCAGACGTCAAACTTCGGCTCAGTAAAAGGCGTAGCATTTCCCTTCTATGCAGGTTCCAGGATGCAGGGATGCAGGGACAAGCCACATGGGGGCAGTGCTGGCGTGAGCACTAAGCTTGGAGACCATCTCTGGTGGAAGCAGACCAGAACAACATACTCCCCAGTTTTCCTTGCATGGTCCTTCCAAGTACCTTAGAAGATTCATGACCTATAATTTTTCAGTGGGAACGGTGGAGGATTAGAAAATAAACACAGAGAGAAAAAGGATGGGATCAGGAGGACTCATTGCCAAGAGCGAGCCCTTACCCCCAAAACACTTAATGTATAGTGCAGAGAGCAAATCCATTTGCAAAACAAAGAGAGCTCAGATACAAAGTTACATTTCTGAGGCAAACTAAGAATTCTCCCAACTGCAGAAAACCTCCCACCATGCATAACATCTTAACTTCAGAAAACAAAGGGTAAAAAGAAAACTGCCTCCGGTCTCTTTGAGGTACATGGGGGTGGGACAGTAGAAACCATCAGCACCACAGAGGTGTGGGGAAGGCTGTAAACTGATTTTAACAACTCAATCAAACAATCAGAGGTTGTGGGAAGAGCTTAGCCCTTTGGCTGAAGCCTCAAACTGTGAGGACTTTGTCAGCCTGCAGTCTCCCACAGGTGATCTACCAGTCTCCCCGGCCAGGTAGATCAGTTGGGTTGAGCATCATCCCAATACTCCAAGGTTTGCAGGTTCAATCCCTGGTCACGGCACATACAAGAGTCAACCAGAGTGTGCATAAATAAGTGGAACAACAAATCGATGCTTCTCTTCCCCACCCCCACCCCCTTTGCCTCACTCTCTAAAAATCAATTTTGAAAAAATTGAAAAGATCCACGATTGTGGTGTGTCATCCAGGACCATTCTTCTGTTAAGAAGTAGAGATACATAGCCCATTGGAGAGTATATTATTTTATTGTGTGAACTGAGGGTAGATAGAGACCCAGAAGGAAGTGAGAAAACACGAGGACTGAGAACACCTGCATCCTGGTCTTTCTAGTCCTGTGATCTGCCCGTGGGGCCCGTGAGGACCCGATGCCCCCTCCTTAGTCCTGGCGCTGCTAGAGTCAGCCAGGTGGAGAGAGTGTGCCTGGACCGCCGGTCCGCACCCCGTCTTCCCACATTCGTTACGTCGGCAGGTCCGTGTGACATGGCACCCCCCATGGGAACCAGGCCAATTCCCGACGTGCCCAGCATCAGGGGACCTAGCCCGTGCCCTTACACGCCCAGATGCGCGTCTGTCCCCAAGCTGCAGGGATAGAGTTACTTCTCCCCTTTTGATAGCACGGCCTTCCAAAATGCCTTCTGCTGTCCAGTGTTCTCCAACACACGGCTCATGGAATAGAAATTGCTCAGCAGTCCTTGAACAAAGGGCCGGATAGGGCCTGAGCTGTGACCCGCGGTGCCCGAGGGGTCCTCCTGGGCAGTTGAGATGCTGCTGCGGTACCGAGGGCTCTGGAGGCCAGAGCTGTCTGATGTCTTGAGTCCGCTTGTTACACACCGTTCTGGCTCTCAAGCACTCGTAGCAGTTGGAGGCTGTTGGCGGTATTTTCCGTTGTGATTCCCCTTGTTCTAATTGGCGTTGCTGAGCCTCCAGCAGCCCAGAATTCAGAAAGCAAATGTTAAAGCCCATCAGAAAACTTGAACAGTTTAAGTTCATAAACAGCCCAGCCTAGACCCAGCTCCTTAAAGCAGATGTCCTTGCTGGGCACCAGGATAGGAGCTGTTGAGATCTTCCCGTGGGATAATCCCGGACGGACCCCATGGGGATTCCCTCTCACGGACCCTTTGAGGGAGGAGCTACCAGGAGACCATTCTTACAGAGCAGGAAACTGAGGCTCGTGCCCCAGAGAGGTTCGAAGTTTCTCAGGCACGAGGCCATCTCCGATTCCCTCCTTAGCCATGGGATCAGAGCCACGGTGCAGTGTTCCTTTATTCCACAGCACACGGAAATGAACACAGAAAGGAAACACTTCAGCGGGAGTGGGAAGTCATTTACAGTGTGTGGTAAACAAGCCTTCTGATGAGAGAGAGAGAGAGGGGGGGGGGGGCTACTTGGAAGCAAATAATGCATAAGCAGCCACACCCGTCCTAAAAACAGAGCCACTTCAGAGGGTTGGGTGCTCCTGAAGTAGATAGAATACAGGCTTTTAAAATGTGTCCTTTTATCGTCTAGTCATGTTGAATTAAGTGTGAAGGTTATTGCTCTGTAACCAGACACAGGTGCATTAAAAGGCGACTAATGGCTTACACTAAAATGTTTTTCCTCTCGTCGTTAAGAGTGCAATTTAGAATGATGGCAACTGTGGGGGGGTGGTTGGGGGGAGGTTTGAGTAATACCCATAGCTCTGTGGACCCTATAGTCCCCCCACCTGGCCTCCCAGGACCCCCCACCCCAGAGTGCTATTCTTGGCTCTACCCCACATTCCAGAAATGGAAGACCCCACTCAGGGCAGCAGAGAGCTTCTAGGATCATGCCGCAGTCTGTGTCCATGCTGTTGTTACAGTTTTGTGTTCACCCCTGTGTGCCTCATGCAGTGCTTTGTGTGCATGTGGAGGCATTCTGTAAACTATACGGTCTCCTGTTGACCTCACGTTCCCACTCCCAAAGTCCACGTGTCCAATGCTCCCAAAGGCCCACAACTCAAAGCATCAGAGTTTGGAGGAAGGCAAAGTTTACTAATCGAGAAGGCACTGGATCGAGAAGAGACGGGCTCCAGCCAGCCCCTCAAGTCCATCTTAAGCAAACGAAGTTCAGGCTTCTTTTATGTTAAGAGAAGGGGAGTGGGAAGGGCAGGGAGTGATTGACATCTGGGGACCACCAGCAAGGGTTGGAAGAAGACTGAAGGAGAAATCTCTCTGTTCCTGGTCCGTACGCCCTGGCTGACCTGAGTCCGGTCTGGAGGCTCCTGCAGATCGCCGATGAACAATGGTGATTTTTGAACACATTTCCCTCCCCCACCCTGCTACCTCCTCAAGAGAAGCACCCCCTGGGAAAGTGCTGTGGTTCTAGAAACTCAAGCCGCAAGCAAAATTTCTCTCACGATAGGCGCATCTAAAGCGAGAGCTATTGGCCTGAAGTCTGTCTGCGCGGTGCGCCTGGGAGAGGACGGGATCAGGGTTGTACTCTGACTCGGCAGTGTGTCATGCTGAGAAGGACACACAGGACAGACAGCAAAGCCTTCTGCTCCTCGACACAGAAACACAGGGCACCCTAAAAGAGGGCTCTGTGGGCACTCCTTGTAGACCAGACACTGGCTAGTTCCCTTAGAGTTGCTACTTAACCAGGAGACGGGGTTCCCCTGCCTCTCCCTGCAGTAGGCACCGTGAGAGGAAGGTGACTACCTGGCCCGGGGACGGGGTGAACACAGAGGACGTGAGCCAGGGCCAGAGTTTCTGGGGGTTCTGAAGGGACCAGCACTTTGGACTTCTCACCACCATCCCTCTGGACTTCTAGGACCCCTGTCTCTCTTTGCATTCCTGACTTGATGACGAGGAGGGGGGGAGATTTGTTTTTCTTCCACTCCCTTTTAATAATGTTCAGTGCCAACTGAACTGACAATAGACAAATTAACAAGAGGAAGAGGTGTACTTGACGTGCATATGACGGGTCTCCCCAGAACAAAATGGAAAACCCAAAGAGACAGTCAGACCTGGAGGTGAGGTGTATATATACATTCGTGGAGCAGTAACAAGACAGAGGAAACAAGTAGTGAGCTCCCAGGGTCAGTGCACTGTGAGAAAGGAAACTAGAAGGGGAAGCTGATGGAGGTTCAGTAATGGCTGTTGTGCAGTCCACCTCAGTGCTGTCGTTGGTTCTGTCATGACCATAAGACTCCCAGGAGAGGCATTATAGGACTCTCTACCACTCAGAAGTTCCCACTCCTAGTCCGAGGAGAAAAGCTCTGGCCAAGCTCCTTGCGGCAATTGTTGATTTCCTGTGGCCTTCCGCTGGACATGACCTGCAGCCAAGGGGGCAAGTTCTGATCCCATCACTTGGCGGTAGTGAGCACTCACACCCCGGGACTGCCACGCCCTGCATCTCAGAGCTTCTCAAAGTCACCGCTCTATTTCTGTCGCTCTGACTGGTGTTGAATGTGGCAGTCCAGTTTTAATGTGGTTGGCAAAGGAGTGGAGGAAAGTACACACCAAAAATAGGCAAACAAGAAGCCATGTGAGCCCTGGCCTGGTAGCTCAGTTGGTTAGAGTGTCATCCCGATAACACAAAGGTTGGAGGTTCAACCCCTGGTCAGGGCAAGAAGCAACCAGTAAATGCATGAATAAAGGGAACAACAAATTGATGTTTCTCTTTCTAAATTAATTTTTAAAAGATTTAAATATATGTGCTGGCCGGTTGGCTCAGCTATAGAGTGTCGGCCCAGCGTGTGGAAGTCCTGGGTTCGATTCCCAGCCAGGGCACACAGGAGAAGCTACCACATGCTTCTCCACCCTTCTCCCTCTCCTTTCTCTCTACCTCTCTCTTCCCCTCCCTCAGCCAAGGCTCCATTGGAGCAAAGTTGGCCCGGGCACTGAGGACGGCTCCATGGCCTCCGCCTCAGGTGCTAGAATGGCTCTGGTTGCAACGCAACAACACCCCAGATGGGCAGAGCATCGCCCCCTGGTGGGCACACTGGGTGGATCCCGGTCAGGTGCATGCGAGAGTCTGTCTGACTGCTGCCCCGCTTCTAACTTCAGAAAAATAAAAACAAATAAATAAATAAATAAATAAATAAATTTAAATAAATAACACAAGATTAAGGCAGAATGACTGAGTGGATGCTAATTTTTAGTTTCAAAGTACCCAGAAAATGAGTCGTCTGTAAGTGATGTGATATTTCAAGGTGGCTTCTCAGGGAGCCCTGGGGGGGCATAGATGGTTCCCCCCTCTGTGTGTGCACAGGCTGCAGAGGTGTGGGTAGAGGTCCTCCATACGCCTTTGATATAAATTACATTCCCCGATGCCTCTGTAATGTTTTGCCTCACTACAACTAAGTAGCCACCTTGTGTAGGCTGTCTGAACAGCCCGTGGCAATGTCTCCTAGGTGCCAGAATGAATGTAGCCTGTTTCAGACATCTCTTTCCTCTCTCTGCTACTCAACGTGTGGGGTCAGCAACCTGACCCTGCCTGTCCAGATGGCAAATAAAAATGATGAAGATGCTATTTTATATCTTCTCCCTTTTTTTTTTATGAGTCAGGCTGTGAGCTAGGCATTTTGATGATTGTCCACAAATAGATTACATGATTGAAATCCATGGTTTGAGGGACAGTTGATGCTTTGGTTGGCCTCTGCCAGCTTTATGTTCTGTGTTTAAACTCTTTTCAGTATCTCCTTTCAGCTTTTCAAATGCACACTTCACCTTCCCTTTCCAATGCTTCCTCCCTCCCTCCCTCCTTTTCTCCCTCCCTTCCTTCCTTCCTTCCTTCCTTCCTTCCTTCCTTCCTTCCTTCCTTCCTTCCTTCTCTATCCTCTCTCCATCTTTCTTCCCCTTCCTTCCTTCCTTCCTCCCTCCCTCCCTCCTTTTCTCCCTCCCTCCCTTCCTCCCTCCCTTCCTTCCTTCCTTCCTTCTCTATCCTCTCTCTATCTTTCTTCCCCTTTCTTCTTTCCTTCCTTCCTTCCTCCTTTCCTTCTTTCTTATTCTTCCATTGATATGAGAAAGGTGGAGGGAAGGGAGACAGAGAGAGAGAGAAGCATCAACTTGCTGTACCACTTAGTTGTTCCATTTAGTGGTGCACTCATTGAATGTGCCCTGAATGTGGGGGTCAAACCCATGTACTTGGGGCACCAGAACAACTCTCTATCCACTGAGAACCTGGCCAGGGCCTCCAGCGCTTTTTGTGGGGAACCTTAGCTCATCCTTCAACAGAGGACTCCCCAGGATGCTTGCTTTCTGCTTTTTGCAGAAGCTACCGTGGGTGGAATCAAACCCTCCCTTCAAGGCTGAGAGTCGGGAATATAGCACAGGAGGTCTGAGCCTGGGGCACAGGCTGGAATATCAGCTCTCCTGCGTGATGGCAATTGTCACTTCAGACAGGGTCCCCCACGTTCGAGGATCATATACTAAGTGCTTGCAAGAAGAGCCCCTGAGAAATAAGTCACGCCAAATAACTGACAGCCAGGACTACCACGATGTGACTCCCATCTGCTCTCTCCTTGGAACAAACTTCCGTCCAAAGACCCAAAGAGAGTTCTTCTTTTTCAAAGGTGGATTTGGGGAAGACGTGGGCTTGGGGATTTATTGCGTGAGCACTTGAATACAATGTGGGTGCTGTATTTAAGGGGCACAGAGTCCCGGGAGCCATGTCAACAACGAACGTTCTAGGAATTAGGGGTGTCGAATGATGTTTGACAGAAAGGTAGGAGCACCAGACCCTGAATGTGTTCACCACCTAAGGCCCTTGAGAGGAATCGGAGTTAGTGGTTGCATTCAGTTAAATGACCTGCATGCTCTTCTGAGTCAGGTCTGATTCCCGGTGTGGCCACTCGGGGGGGGGGGGGGGGTACCCTGTGCTTGGGGACCTGAAGTTCTGAGTCCTGGTTAATAGATGCACAGAGAGTGGTCCCTAAAAAGCCTCTATGGTGCATCGTTTTGCCTGGCCTGAAGGTTCCCCAAGAAGTGACCCCTTCCCCCTCCCGGACCTGAGCTTCGTCTCACCCGGACTGGCCAGGCCAGCCCGAGTGGGGCAGCGTGGGGGTCGTTTGTGCTCCAGACCCAGGTGACGGCAACCAGGGGCAACCCTTTCCCCGAACCTCAGTTTCCTCACCTGAATTCGAGCGGACGGGACGCCCACAGCTGTGCTTGGTCACAAAGCATCACCGTCAAGTGGCGATGAGAATATATCATTGTTGTTGTTTTGTTTTAATTTTCCGGCTTTCTTAAGCTGACGTACAACTCGGAGTAGGTTTCGGGCGTCCAGGTGTCGATCGGATGAATGATTCTACCCTCGCCGTTAGCAGATGCCTTCATCACCTCATAGGGTCACCCTTTCTTTTTTGTGGAGGAAACATTCGGGGTCCACTCTCCAAGCAGCATTCAAGTAGACGATACAGTCTTGTTAACTAGCTTTGCTGTGCTGCACGGGAGAGCCCCGGAGCTTGTGAATTTTGTAACTGGAAGCTTCTCCCCTTTGACCACCCTCTCCCCATGTCCTCCCAACCCCCTCGTCCCTCATCCCTGGTCCCCTCCAGTCTCCTGACTCTCTGTTACAGTGAGAACCTTTTCCATCCCCAAAGGAGACAGGAAATGGTAAGAAACGTCAAGAAGCCGCAGGCTGGATTATGTCTAAGTCCCCCCCACACCTGGGGTCCTGCTGTGAATATACAAGTGACTTGAGAGGAGTCTGTATATCATTGTCCCCATGCGATCCTTGGACCTAATGAAGCCCCTTTTCTCATTCGCCAAACACTTCCCCACCGTCTCTGTAAGAAGCATTTATTTAATAAAACCTGAGTTTCCTTCCTGCAAAGGAGAGGAATGAACATTCACTGGGAAAGGCCCCTGCCCCTGCATGTGACGTGAACTCCCCGTGTAAGGACCGAGATCCCGCTGCTTGGGGGCCCCATCCCCTCTCTGGGGCTGTTTGTTTCTCCAGAGTACGGGTCACCGGCACATAAACCCAGTCCTTGGGTAATCAAATGTCTTCCTGGTTCTAGTGGTTTAACATGATCACCCCTTAGCCCAGAGGCTCTCAAACATTTTGAAGTCGGCGCACTTAAATTCCTACAAATAATTGTAGGCGCACTATATACAAATTTCTGAGAAATATGTTATAATAATTAAGTCAAATATTAAAGAAAAAATATAAAGTTTAAGTGTGCTTTTATGATAAGCAAAATAAATACCACAAAATTAAATTTATTCTATTAAAAAACATTTTTATGTTACATTTTTGAGTTATGCTTTTTAGAATTCATAAAAAAGAGGTTAAAAAATTAAAAAATGACAAAAAAGTTATCTTTTTGTATATATAGATACATTCTTAGTAAGATTTAGTAAATTGGGCAGGTCCCAGCACAAATGTGTTAAGTTTTTTCATTCTTGTGTTTATGAGAAACATGAGCCTGATGTGTCCTAGCGATTTCTTCAATGTTTGGGCATCTATTTGAAAGGCAAACTCTCATTTCCTCGTCAATACATTGGAGAATTCCTGTCTTTTTACTATTGTGTTGAGTGCAGAAAACCACCACCATACATATCATCTTAACTTTACACCAAACGAAGGATAGAAGAAACTTTCCTTGGTCTTTCCAGGGAACATGGGGGGTAGTGTAAACAATCCAGCACCACAGCTTAACAGCCTTTTGCAACCTAATCAGGCACGTGAGGTGGGGGGTTGGGCAGACTGTCAGTTTACAGCCAATTCCCCACACCTCTGTCTCCCAAAAATCTAAACTCCAAAAATCCTGTTGGTTTTTTGGTTCCTAACAGGCACATATTTCTCTGCAATACCATAAGGCACACCTGGAAATCTTCTAGGGTGCACACTTTAAGAACCACTGCCTTAGCCTATAGGTGTTTATGTTTTAACTAGAAACAAACAAAACATAATATGTCTAGAAAAATTAGATGTACCTGCAAACCCTGCTGCCCACCTTCCCAAGGCAGTACCCGTCACCTATGGAAAGAGCGCCCCCTGCAGGTGGCAGAATCCCAGCCCCATTGACACCCATGGGCAGAGCCTTTTAAGTCATCTGCCACCAAGACGCTCTGGGATTGTGAATGGGAAGTGATGGGGGTGTCCAGTGGTCCAGTCTCCATACAACCCCACCCCGCCCAATTTCCAGTCTCAGACTTTACTTCTCACGTCGGAGTGTGCTTACTTGTAGATGAAGATTTCTCGTAAAGTGTCTTAAACCAAAATGCCCAGCATGCGGGTGGTCAGGAGTCCCTTCACCCTCGTCCGGGTAATGAAAAGCTGACGTATGGGAACACCCCTTCATCCCGCCAGTGTGAAGGGCTGCCGTGCCCCAGTCCTGATGGCCTAGACACAGCGTGGTGGGTGTTACAACTTTGGGGGTGGGGGTGGGTGGGCAGGGATCCATTTGGAATCACCGGTTACATTCACACAGGTATGAATGCTATACCTGCTCAGGGGGTCACAGAAGTCCTCCGTCCAAATGCAGCCCTGGGAAAGGCCTGTAGCTTGCAGGTGAAGAGGGAGAGAAACTCCGTATGGCTAAAGTTTCAAGGGTTGAGCCCAGGAAGAGCGGGAGGCTAAGGCCTCACGCGCGTGGCTCAGGTGGCCGGCCTCTTTGGTGTTCCTCCGCGTGGAAATCATGACCACCTTGGTGAGTTTCCTTTCCTCTGGAGGTGCCCAGCAGGGAGGCACGGGCAATGTGGATTGCCTTAGGTCCTGGGAATAGGCTGAAATGGCCCCAGGTCCTGGAAAATCAGGCCGGATGTGGAAGCCAGAACAGAGTGGAACTATATAGGTAGCTGTGGAGGGCACGGCGCTTCATAGCCTTTAATAGTGAAGAAAAGAATTACTCCAGCCCTGTTTGGGACAGCACCATTTGAAAACAGGAAACTCACCTGGCCTGTGGTGGTGCAGTGGATAAAGCATGGACCTGGAGTGCTGAGGTCGCTGGTTCAAAACCCCGGGCTTGCCTGGTCCAGGCGCACATGCAAAGCAACTACTACAACTTGATGCTTCCTGCTCCTCCCCCTGTTCTTTCCTCTCTCTCAAATCAGTAAATAAAACCTGAAGAGAAGAAAATAGGAAGCTCTTCTGTTGCTGTCTTCGTATTTACTTAGTTTTTGCTTTTGGGCATGGAGCCATGGCATCACTTGCTTATTAGCACTGAGCTTTTTTCAAAGTGTATTAAAAATAAATTTTACAGATCGTAGACCAGAACCTACCATCTGTTGGAGCCGGTCACTAACAAGATGCTGTAAAGGGGTTTTTCAGGAGTTGGTGGGACAGCTGAAGTCTGGGTCATTGTTTTTGGTCCTGCGAGTAGTGAATGTGGTTTTAAAGCTGTATTTTAAGTGAGTGGACCAAATTTAAAATGTGAAAACATCTTCCGTGTGCGTGGGCATGCACAGCTTCTTCTTAATAGTATAGGGAGTCTGAGGAAATAGAGACTTCTTTAATATACTACTTACACATCCTACACAAAATGTTCAGGATCCAAGTTTCACACCCACTTTCCAACAATGACAAATGTGTACTTTGTGTATTGGTGTGAATAAACTAAGAATTTTTGAAGTTACCTTTCTATTTTAAATACAGAGTAAGGACAAAGAAGGTCTATCATTGTGAGTGGATCAGACATAAGAGTTTATTCTTGGGTTCTCATTTTATTATTCGTTATTGGGCTGTTGTCCATATGGACAACGGTAAATCTGCTTTTGTCCCACCCTGTGTTTTCCCAAACTTCTAAAATGCTTTTTAAATTCTCTCTCTATCTCTATCTCTATCTATATCTGTCTATCTATATCTATACAAATATAGATATAGATATAGATACAGATATAGATATAGATATAGATATTCTGTCTGTTCAATACTGTCTGCTTGACAGGACAGTGTAGTTGTGCTTGAACTGATAGATTCAGAGAGAAGACTTAGCCAGTGTCATAGCGAGCTGCGAGGCAGGAACCTTTTCTCCACGACTTTGGAGGCTGCTTAGTGGCACATTTTTCTTTGATTTCAAAGCATCCCTTGAGGAATTAATTGTGAAAGGGATGGGGGGACAAGGACTTCAGAGGCAGGAGGGGAAGAGGGCTTGGTCCTGTTCCGAGGAGATTTTGGACCTCCATGGAATTGGCTGTCGGTTTCTTCATGCCCTTGTGTTGTCTGCTCTGATCCGTGCAGGTGGGGTGGAACACCCAAATTAGGTGACTTTTTGTGTGTGTGACAGTATCTTTTGGAGAAGAAAGGTAGGATTTTTGCCAGTACCTTGCTGTGGAAGTGTGAATAGTTTGAAGCATACTGTCATTTTCTTTTCAATTAGTTCATTTGCTTGATAGGGTAAAGGTTTTGTGTTTTGCTTGGTAGACAGAGAATATTTATATATTTTTAAATTTTATGTATTTATTTTTAGAGAGAGAAGAAGGGAGAGAGGGAAAGAGAGAGGGGAACATCGATTTGCCCTTCCATCCATTCATGCATTCACTGGTTGATTCTTGTACGTGCCCTGACTGGGGATCAAACCCACAACCCCCGCATGTCAGGACAATGCCCCAATCCACAGAGTCACTGGGCCAGGGCAGAGAATATCTACATTGTATTGACTTTTCCACAAGGTATGTGAAGGAAGGAATGATCTCATTACCTAAAACTTTGCAAAACAAATTTGTGTCTAACAACGTAAGAGATTCTTTTCCACTTCCCCAATGAGCTAAAATAGTGAACGGAGAAATGGTTGTGACGCTCTCATTCACCCGAGGTTCGTAGGAGCCTCTCATCCAAAAACACAGTTTTTATCCTGATACTGTAATACAGCTGAGCGCACTGTACGTCGTCTTCTCTATAAGAAGTAAAATGATTTTTGGATTTCTCGGGGAAAATGGACCATCAAATGTTTTATGACAATAACCATGCTGTGTTAAGTGGAGCAAAATCCAAGTTCATCTCAGGAAACTCTGTATGTCATAATTCAGCCCGACGAAAAAATGGTGTTTAACTACCTGGCATGTCAGTGGAGGGCAGATTCTTCAAATGTGAAAGAACTCTGTCAAAGAACAGTCAACCTGACGTACAAGGGATTTGGTAGGTACATCAAGTGACCCGTTTTTTTTTTTTCCACACCTGTGTCCTGAAATGCGCAAGGCGACCGTGGTCCGAGCCGTGGTCAGTCCATGCGGGTCCTGCAGCCTCCTTCTTCCCTCGTTTGAGAACCGAGGTCTTCCTGTATGGAATTGGCCCGTGGCCCCTTACCAGACGGGACCACGGGACCGTGGACCTTGGAGGGCTGTGGTCGGGAGTAAAAGGGCAGTTTGGACATACGGGGGACCAGCCCAGAAGTGACTTTCTTCCTTGGATGTAAATGGGAGCAGCTTGTCCCCCTGGGAGCCATGTTCCAAGGGCTGAGACTGTCCCCCGATCTGCCCGCAAGTTCTGTGTGTGACCCTTCGACCTCGACCTAGGGGAAAGGGGGCAAGGTGGACACAGATGGAAAAAGTGAAGAGGTGCTTATTCTCTTTGTGTGATGGGTCGATTCGGGTGCAGGTTCCATTGCAAATCCAAATTGTTTTCTCCCGATGAACATTCTAGTGGGGAAATGACGCCATTAATCGATACATTAAATAAGAAAAGTTAGAACCCAAGGCGACTGAACTCTCTCTCTCTTCCATCAACATCTGTGGGAGAAGCAGGGGGTTTCGTCACGTTTGATGCAACAGCCTTGGGGTCCTGCCGGTTAAGACAGAGACACAGGCCTCTGTGAGCACCGGTGCCCTTGACTGATGTCCTCCCCCCTGAGCCACCCCCTTGGTCTCTACAGGAGAAGAGGTGGGAACTGCAGTTCAGGAGAAGTACTCATCGGTTGTGCTGGAAGTTGTTCCCCGTTCCACTTGGGTGGCGTGCTGGGAAATGGGAGATCCTTCCGCCTGAGGCTGCCAGGAGGTGGCTGGTGGCTGTCTCTTCTTGCTTTGCGCCCACACCACTGCTTGGCGGGCTTCCCTCTTCTTTCAGCTCCCAGTCACTGGTCTGAACCCAAGAGCAGCTCAGGCTGGGGAACAGGACACGTGTCCTTGTCTGCTCCAGCTGCGGTGATTGAAAACACATGTCTGTAAGGTATTTTCCCGCTGAGGAAGAAAGACGTAACCACCAAGTGTGGAATAGCAAAAGCTTATTTAGATTATATCCAGGCCGAGGTTCACTGGTCCCACAAGACAGGGGCCAGGGAAGTCGCACAGTTTCTCCTGCAGGGGGGTCTGTAATTTATAGCATGGTAAGGCGTGGCGGGTTGATATGACGTGGCAAAATTTCATTGGCTGACAGATTTTTCAAAATGCTCCTGTGCCGTTTCTTTTGGCGGTCATGGGTTTTGGCGGTTTCGGCCAAAGTCCACGGACCTGGTTCCTCATGTGACCTTCCCCCATTGCCAGCCAACCTCACATTCCGACCTTTTCTGTTAGATAGGGGCGCTGCTATTCATCTGGCTACTTCCTGCTGGTTAGAGGCGTAGTGGGGAAGGGGGGTCGGAAGGAGGTGGCTCTGAGGGGAGTTCTGTATATGGGTGTAGGAGCATCTGGTTGACTGTGACTCGAGAAACCTCCCGGATGTGGCCCTGTAAGAATCTAAAAAAAACAGGGCAAACATGAGTAATAGGCTGTTAATTAGAAGAGGACCTAGGATAGGGGCAGCCCAGGTGAGGATGGGTGACTGCCATCAGGAGTTAAGTGGGTTGTAGGAAGAGAGGTTCTTGTGCAATTTGTCTTGCAGACGTTTGAGGACATTGATATTTTCTTCCATCAGGCCAGTCTCATTGATATAATAACAGCATTGCTCCCTGATTTAATTCACTCTGGCAGCAGGTTCCCAGTGGGAGGGACAGGAGTAATGGGAGGATCTGCAGGGCCCAACCTTTGGTGAGCCGAAGACGAGTAGGGCCCAGTGGTTCTGACTGCCAGAGATCCTGCACAGGAGCAAGCTTGAGACAAGAGACATGATACAAGCAAGGTGTTTGCCCTAGGAGTTTAGCTGCAGTAGGGGTAGTCAGAATTACCATATGGGGTTCCATCTACCTGCGCTGTAGTGAGCTGGGTTGGAGTTCCCTTAGAAGAACTTTGTCCCCTGGTTGGAGGGGGACTGCTGGATGAGCCTCACTTGGACCCCCTATGGGAGGGAGAGTCTGGTCTGTGTGTTCCCTGAGAAGATGGTGGAGTAAAGACAGAAAGGGGAGGTACGTGGCAAGAGGAGGGGGGTTGACAGGTAAGTTGTGATTAATTAGAAATGGTCTACCGTAAACCAGCTCAAAGGGGTTGAGTCCAGTGGGGTTTCATGGGGTTGCTCTGATTCTGGTGAGTGCCAGGGGGAGGAGGTTTGGCCAGGGGAGTCTGGTCTCAATAGAAAGTTTAGTTAGCTGACCCTTCAGGATGCCATTAGCCCTCTCCACCTTACCCGATGATTGAGGGCAATAGGGTAAGTGGAGTTTCCAGGTAATGTTGAGAGAGGTGGCAACCTGCTAGACTATTTGGGCAGTGAAGGCTGGGCCGTTGTCTGACTGTATGGTAGTCGGCAGTCCAAACTGCGGGATGATGCATTCAATGAGAATGGAGGCCATTGTGTCTGCCGTTTCTTGAGAGGTGGGAAAGGTTTCTATCCACCCTGAAAAGGTATCCACAAAAGCTAAGAGATAACGGAGTTTTTTGTGAGGGGGCATATGAGTGAAGTCAATTTGCCAATCCTGGCCTGGCACGTGCCCCCTCAGCTGATGAGTAGAAAAGCGGGGGCAGAGTCTCCCTTGTGTAGAGGCTTTGGAACAGATAGTACATGCTGCGTGTACCCTTTCCATAGTCTGCTGGAGGACTGGGAAGAAAAAGAGTGGTTGCAAGAACTGATAGAGAGCTTTTGGCCCTATAGGTAAGGAACAGTAGATATCAGGAAGGCGAATTTCAGCCTGTCCTTTTAATAAGGCAATTTTATCTCCGAGAAATATCCATCCCTGGTTGCACATGTCTCCACCCTTTCTGAGGAGGGTCTGTTCTTCCTCAGGACTGTAGGAAGGTTTCAAGGAGGTGGAGAGAAACATGAGAGGAGTAGGAGAGGCTCCCAGGGTGAGGTTTTGAGCCGTCGCATTGGCCTGAGCATTTCCCAAGGCCACTGGGTCTTGAGAGGTTTGATGGCCCCTACAATGTACCACAGCCACCTCAGCGGGAAGCTGTAATGCCTGCACAAGTTTAGAAATGAGGGTAGCATTGATTATGGGAGAGCCCTTGGTAGTGAGGAAGCCCCTTTCCTTCCAGAGGGCGGAGTGGCTGTGGGTGATAAGAAAAGCATATTTAGAGTCAGTATATATAGTTACGCATTTTCCCTGGGCCAGAGTGAGTGCCGCGTGAGAGCAATTAGCCCTGCTTTCTGGGAGGTGGTGCCCTCTGGCAGCTGTTGGGCTTCTAGGGTGGAGGAGGTGGTGACCACCGCATAGGCCGCCCGTGGTCGTCAGACAGGTCCCTGTACAGAGCTCCCATCTACAAAGAGTATTAGATCTGGATCTTTTAAAGGAGAGTCTGATAATCCATCTTGAGGTTTGTTGACAAAATCTATTAGTTCCGTACAAGAGTGGATGGGTTCTGGAAGTGTTGTTGGAGCTGGCAGTAGAGTGGCTAGGTCGAGTCGGGGAGAGGGAAATAGAGTGAATGAAGGGTTTTTGATGAACAGGAGATGAAATTATTGTAGGCGGGAAGGACTTAACAGGGGAAGAGACTTACGTGAAAGGAGGTCAGTGAGCCTGTGGGAGGAGAAGAAAGTGATGGGTTGGGAAAAGGTGAGCTTAGTAGCCTCCTTGGTGAGTACTGCTGCTGTTCCCAGTGCCCGGAGTCAGGGCTGCCATCCTTTGACAGTGGTGTCCAATTGTTTAGAGAGGTATGACATGGGGCAGTATGTAGGCCCCATAGGTTGAGTTAACACGCCAACAGCATTACCGTGCTTTTCATCAGTGAAAAGATGGAAGGGGCATCTGGAGTCAGGTAAAGTGAGAGGGGAAGAGATGAGGGCATCTCGAAGGGTAGAGAAAGCCCTTTTGATGGTGTTGGAAGATGTGAGAGGTTCCGTGGGAGTCTCTTTTGCAGCCTTGTAGAGGGGTTTGGCTAAGAGAGCAAAATTGGGAATCCAGTGTCTAAAGAAGCCTATTAGACCAAGGAAAGAAAGAATCTGATCAGCGGTGGTAGGTGGTTGGAGACTGCGGAGGGTCTGAGTTTGACCTAGGGTAAAACCTCAGGTGGTGGGGGTTAAGGCGACGCCTAGATAGACTACAGACTGAAAGTGAAGTTGAGCCTTAGTAGGTGATACATGATATCCCTTCATAGTGAGGAAGTTAAGAAGGGTGGTGGTGTGTCTCCTTGAGGCAGACAGGGAGGGGCTGCAGAGGAGTAGGTCATCTACATATTGCAAGAGGGTACTTGTCTCGAGATCGCATGCAGCTAGATCCCAAGCTAGCACCTGTCCAAACAGGTGTGGGCTGTACCTAAATCCCTGAGGCAGGACAGTCCACATAAGGTGCTGGGCTGTGTTAGTGTCCGGGTCAGTCCAAGTAAAGGTGAACAGAAAGTAAGAGTCAGGGTGTAGTGGAATGGTAAAGAAGGTATTCTTGAGATATAGGACCATGAAGTGAGTGGTGTCTGAGGGAATTGTGACAGTAATGTGTATGGATTAGGGACCACCATATGGAGGGGGACAACCACCTCGTTAATTAGGCATAAGTCTTGTATGAGGCAATAAGCCCCTGAAGGTTTTCAAACAGGAAAGATGGGGGTATTGCAGGGAGAGTCTGGGGGGATGAATAAGCCTTGGTTTAAGAGGCAGGTAATTATTGGTTTAAGGCCCTGACGGTTACTTGCTGAAATAGGGAATTGGGGTCTAGATGGGAATTAGGAGAAATTTTTTAAGCAAATGTAAATGGGTGGGTGGTGGGTTGCTACCACAGGGATAGAAGTGTCCCAGACATGAGGGCTGACAATATCTGGTAGAATAGTGGGTGCAACCGGGTTAGGGTAATCTGTGGTAGTGGGAGAGTCTTCAGTCAGGAGTGGTAGGAGTAAGTGGGAAGATGTTTTCAGCTGGATAGTGACTTCAAGACTTTGTAGAATGTCCCGACCCAGGAGGGGTACAGGGCATGATGGCATAACTAAGAAGGAGTGTGAAAAGGAGATTCCATCCAAACTGCATGTCAGGGTGGCGTGCCAAGAGGAAAAGAAGGGGTCCCGTCCACTCCCATAACTGAGACCTGTGAGGGAACTAGAGGTCCAGAGTGTGATGGCAAAACAAAGAAGGTAGCCCCCATGTCCACAAGAAATGACATGGACTTACCTGCTACCTGTAGCATTACCCTGGTCTCAGCGAGGGTGATGGGGGACTCTGAGTCCGGGTCATGTCAGTCATCTATGAGGCCTAGGAGTTCGAGCGATGGGCCCACCTGGCTGACTTGGCCTCCCAGTGGCTTGTCCTCCATGTGGAGGTGCCGAGGAAGAGCCTGTTACCCAAAGGGGGTAATCACTCCGCCAGTGACCGGGCTGCTTGCAGTCAGGGCAGGGTTTAGTGGGCAGCTCAGGTAGGGGCCCTGCCGGAACCAGTGACCCTCTTTGCTGCATTTAAAACAAGCTCCTGGTGGGGTTCCTCCTGGTGGGGTGCCGGACTTGGGTCAGGCACCTTCTATGCCTTGCCCTTGTTGCTCTGCTGGCCTCAGAGCTGCTACAAGAGCCTGGGTTTGGAGCATTACTTTCTGCTGCATATGGGTCTGGTGAGCAGCCTCGGCCTTTTCCTCCTGACTATTAAAAGCTTTAAATGCCATGTTTATCAGGTCTCAAACAGGGGTTTGGGGGCTGAGACTAAGAGGAGGGGTCTCCTGGGAGCCCAGCACCCAGATCAGGCCAGAAACGCTGGAGCCGTAGGCAGGACAAGGCCAGGCCTTCCTGCAAGAAGACTGGGGCTGGGCCATGGGGTCAGGAGCCCTGAAAACCTGGGTAAGGGCCAATGGCCAGTGGAGGGCAGCCTGATGGGGGAGGGGCTTAAGAACACAGCAGAGAAGGGAGGAGCTCCTAGTCAGCAGGAGAAGGGGCTTCCTGGAGTGACGAGACCCGAGCGAAAGAGGTCCGCAGAAGGACCAGAGAGGGGTCCCGAGAGACGGGCACCCCTGGGGGTCATGCAGTGGGGTCGGTGAAGGAGAAAAGATTAGGAGCAGAGGGTTTAGCTGAGGTTTCTCTGGCTAAAAGGACCTGTGCCTTAGAGCAGGAAGCACAGAGATTAGGATGGGAGCGCAGATACCAGAAGTTCTGAATGTAAGGGATCTCCGACCATTTCCCAGTTCACTGGCAATAGAAATCGGTGAGGGTGTTAAAATTGAAAGTCCTTTTAGGAGGCCACCTGGTTCGATTATCCAGTGGGTATTGTGGCCCGGCCATGGTGGAGAAGAATATCAGTTTCTTCTTCTTCATGGAGGGAGAGATTCCGGATAAGGCACCACAGGGATGTTTTATGAGCCAAGTTTAGAATCCTGTGCTCCTATGGCCACCCTCAGCCTCTGAGTGATCAGAGAGGAGAACTGGTGTCCTGCAACTCAATCTCTGGCCGCCAGATGGTCAGGTAGAGTAGGAGTGTCTGGGACGTCTCCACGGGCAGACATGCACTCGGAACGGATAAGAGGTCTCTGACGCAGCTGCAATAACAGACAGGGAGTCTCAGAGTCGGAAAGAACTGAGGGGAGGCCGGAGGCAGGGGACTTACCTCACCATGTGCTGAAGTGGGTGGGAGGTTGGGTGGGAGGTCAGAGGTCCCATTCTTCCTCAGAAGGGAAGAGGAGAGGAGCAGCCCTTGCGAGTTCAATCTCCTCCCAGGTTTCAGCACCAAATGTAAGGTATTTTCCCACTGAGGAAGAAAGAAGGACGTAGCCACCAAGTGTGGACAAGCAAAAGCTTTATTTAGAGTGCATCTTAGGTGAAGTTCACTGGTCTGCATGACAGGGGCCAGGGAAGTCACACAGTTTCTCCCACCGGGGGATAATTTATAGCATCGGTATGGTAGTGGCAGGTTGATATGACACGGCAAAATTTCATTGGTTGACATATTTTTCAAAATGCTCCCATGCTGTTTCTTTTGGTGGTCATGGGTGTGGGCGGTTTCAGCCAAAGTCCCCGGAACTGGTTCCTCATGTGACCTTCCCCCATTGCCAACTGACCTCACAGCGTTGTCTGGCTGTTTTGACACACATGTCTTTCTCGTGCTTCAGGGGGCTGTTATTCAGGGTCAGAGTGCCAGCACAGAGGGGTTCTCCTGACACCTCCCTTTCCTGGTATACAGATGGCACCCTTCGTTGGTCCTCATGCAGCTGAGAGAGAGAGATTGTCTGTGTCTTTCTCTTTTCTCACGCCCTCTCCAAATGGTCACATTTCTGACTATTTGTCTGGGGGTGGGAGAAGCCTGTTTGGCCAGTGGCCGCCGCTGTCATGGCCATGCAGGTTCACAATGGATTCAGGCAGACAGTAAAGAAACAGTGGAACCAAAAAATGGTGGGCCATTCCTTTATTAAAGTCCCGTACTGGCCGACAAGCAAACACACAGGGAAAACACTTCCCTTTCACTCAGGGCTCCCAAAGCACATGATGCATTTTCTGGTTCCACAACCAGGAGAATCTTCTCCAGTTTCTCCTAGAATCAAAGGCCCCACTAGTCTCAGCGGAGCTCGCAAAGCCCCTCAGTTCTGGTTCTCCATCTGCACACCTTCTCCCTCTCTGCACAAACTGCTTCTTCTTCCACATTCTCTCCACTCTCCCTGAAAAACTGGCTGGGCCCACACAGACCTCCTCCTCCAGCAAACAGTAGCAAAACAACGGCCCCTCCCAAGCAGGAATGCCATCCGCAGTTTGTGATCAACTGCCCTGCTCTGAGGGCAAACACATATGCGGGGCTGCCCAGCTCCATTTTTTAACAATAAAGTGAGCCAACTCAAAAAATACACATTTTACAACCTCATTTGCCCCACGCCCCCTCTCTCACACTCAGCAGAGAAAGTGACCTTTGCAACCCGCAGTTCTCTACAAGTGACTAGCCCTGGAAGCTCTAGACATCCTTGGGGTCTGTCCTGGTTGCTCTGTTTTCTCTTAGAGTGTTACACAGTTTCTAAATTCCAATTTTAACTGCTTTCACCTATGTGCAATGAAAGGCATGTCTTCCCAAATCTTTGCAGAACCAGTGGTCCAGGAAAGGGTCTAGTGACTGCCCTGTCCCTGCACAACAGGTCGGCTTAACTTTGAGAGACTGGACAGCCCAGCAGCGAACCTGCAGATCCTTTTAGGTGACAAGGGCTGATGACCGAGCCACCTCTCTGTCGCCATGGTATTTACTTCGCATGACTCAGTCTATTGGCGGGATTAGGTTTTTATCCAGACACATCATATAGTTCAATTTAGACTTCTTTCTTCCAACTGACACCGAGAGAAAGCTGACTGTGGGAGGGAATTTTGTCACCTGGGGGCTGGTTGAAGGGGAGGAAAGAAAACCAGTTTCTTCCACCCCCTCCCCCCCCATGTGGACACAGTGATGAATTCTTTGTGGCAAAAGAACACATGACAGAGGAGACATTTACCAGCGCCGGGTTCACCTGGATGAAGCTGGAAGGTCATGGAAGGAAGAGACAGCTTAGTTTTTCCTTGGCATTTTGAGAGTTTATCCCTTTGGGAAAAAAACAAAAACAAACAAACTAAAAACACTTCTCCGAGCCATCCCTGACTTTCTCACTGTGGTATTTCTGCTGAAATGAGAAGTCCCCTCAGGGTTAAGTGGGAAATGTGGCCGCCTATCACAGCCTCCCCCCCTTGTTTGCATTATTTTGTGATGTTTCCCATTGTGTCTTCCATGTCCTGCTCATGTTGTCAATTGTGAAGCCCTTGGGACCAGAGGAACATAGGCTAGCTAGTTCGGGAGTGGGGTCCAGGTGCCTTAGCCGTCACCCAGTCGCCCCCACTGCAAGGAAACAAAGACTTTTTTATGAAGCCTGCAGGCCACTGTGGGCATTTTGCCCGGGGTCCTTAGCAGCCAACAATTAGAATTAGATGAAAAGCAATTAATCTGCCTTCCTCTCTTCCTCTGCCCTGTCTCAGTGCCTGGTCGCCCTGCATTCTTTTCAAAGGCGAGGGGGGCGGGGACTCAGAGGTCCCTGGCTTTTTTACAAATCACTTCTATTAACAGGCAAAGGGCTAATCATCATGAAAGGCCATTGTGAGGGGGAGGCTGTTTGCAGGACAATAGGCGGGAACCCTGCCAGCACCCACTTCTCTCCTGGGCTACAGCTCGCTCCCTCTTATCACCACCCTGCAAGGGCTTAAATGTTTTAGGTTATTGGCATTTCCAGGAGAAACTTTTTATCTTTTTTTTTTTTTTTAACTAAAACAATTCGAGAAATTGAATGTCTTCACTCCCTCCAACCGGGATCAACACCACCACCCACCCACCCACCCCTGGGGACCCTCCATCTGTGGCTGCTGCATGATCTACATTTGGAATGGTCATTCTGTCCCTGCCTGTCTCCGCCCCCCCCCCCAAAAGCTGGTCAGGGGTTGGTGAGAGTCACACCATATTAAATGAAGACTAACTGGAAAACCCTCATAAAACATTTCTCCTTTTAAGAAAATGACTGGGCCCACCTATTTCTTGTGGAAAAATAAACGGGAGGGCACACACTCCACCTGAGAAGCTCAGGGGAGGTTGGCAGGGCAGCCTTGCAAACTTAGAGACCTAGGGTAACCTCACTGGATGGTCTGGAACAAAACTGCCTAACCCAAAGCGAGTCATGGTGGGTAGTTGCTCCAGTAGAGCCTGAGGTCTAAATGGATCAGGCATCCCTGATTTGACTTCCCCGTGCAGTGGGACACTCCTGCTTATCTGCAGGGCTGGCAGCCTCTTCAAGACTACTCTTGAGGGGGGAAAAAGATGGCGATGGAGTAGGCGGACGTACCAACTTCCAACTCCCAGAACCAAAGTGGATTATAACTCAATTTTAAGAACCATCATGTGGATAAACCAACTTTGAACCAAACTAAGTGGACTCTTCAACCAAGGAACACTGCAGAAGCCACATTGAGACTGGTAGGAATAGCGAAAACGCGAAGAGGGCTGCCCAGCTCCCCGGAGCAAACGGCAGCCCGGAGAGACCTGTGGGGCGGGAGGAGAGTTTGGCGGAGAGGGAGGGACCTGGGTCCCAGGAACCAAGCTCCAGCCCGCAGTCCCAGAGCCTAGAAGAGGCGTATGGACAGTATTGAGATGTGAAGCAAGTGAGGATACTGTTTGTGGAAAAGGGAGAGTTTTCTCAGACCCAAGAATCTTTTCAAAGAGACAGCGCAGAAACCCTCTCTCACAACCACACACCCGGGGAGCCGGGGAACAGGGACAGAGGAGAGGAACAGAGCAGCGGGAACAGAGAGTGGACTGAAGGCACGAGAACACTCTGAGGGGCTGCCATCCTAACCCCTGGGCTAAGTCATTTCCCTAATTGAAAACGAATATTTCCGCTGGAACTAGCAATACCAGCAAAGGGAGACAGGACACTAGCCAAACAAGCTCTCCCGCGGCAATTAGAGCAGAGCTGCTTTGAGGGAGGGAGCTCCCAAGCCTACAGTGTGGAGACTTAAGACACTGCTATCTCTCTAAATGCTGCTGAAGGGATGTTGGCGGCAGGACGCTGAAAAGCGGTCCTGTCGGCATGGGCGGAGGCACAAACGATGAGAGCTCAGTCTAGCCCAGCAGGGGCAGAGGAAACGCGCGAAAGCGGTCCGACAGCTGCGGGCTGCCTGTGACCCCACTTGTAGGGAAAAATACGGGCAGAGATCGGCTCTGCGACTCAGCAAGCCGGCCCTGACCGCGGGGAGGGGGCTAGGACCAGGGACGGGCGAGGGGCTCGCGACTAGGCTAACGCTGCCAACCCCGCCCGGAGGGAGAAACCGCGGTGGGTTGAAATCCTTTGTGTGCGCGAGCTGGATTTCGCGACTAAGCTAACGCTACTGGCCCCGCCCTGCGCTAGCGGCTTCCGCGGCTGAGCTCACGCTGCTAGCCCCGCTCAGCTAGAGAAATCCCGGCGCTTGGCCACCTTACGTGCGCGAGCCGAACGTGGGGGCGTGGTAGAGTCCTGATCCATCGGAAGCTAGCAGCTGAGCTAACGCCAGCAAACACGCCCGGGCCAATAAACCGCAGTTTGTGACCCTACGCAGGAGGGCCCCGGCCTCGAGGGCGGGGCTAAATTCTGGACGGGCAAAGGCTCACAGCTGAGAGCGCGTCAAAAGCCCCGCCCAACCCGCAAAACTGTGGCGAGCAGGCTCTGACTGCAGGGGCTGGGCGTAAGCCTTCTGGAAACGGGCTGGTCCCGCAGCTGAGCAAAGGTGCTCACCTCTGCCCTTGGTACTAAGGCTTGTGGCTTGAGTGACAGCCCCTCCCACGGAGGAGAGGTGGAAATCAAGCAGCAGCCGCAGTAGGCTGTCGTTGGCAACGCCCATACCCAACCACCCTAGGCAGCAGCAGAGGGGGTGGCAGGCCTGCAGAAAGACCACACCTAGAGAACACAAAGGGAACACCTACTGGACTCCAGTGCCCACAACTTGCCTATACACAGATAAAATGGGCAGGTAGAGGAATGCAAACCAAATGAATCAAGAGAAATCCCCAGAGAAGGACCTGAATGAACCAGATATAACCAAACTACCAGAAGCAAAATTTAGAATAATGATAGTTAGGATGTTCAAAGAAATTAGAGCAACAATGGATAGTCACTATGAACACCTAAATAAAGAGATAACAAGTATAAAGAACGAAATTGAAATAATCAAAAAGAATCAGACAGAAATGACAAATACAGTATCAGAACTGAAGACCACAATGGAAGGAATTAAAAGCAGGATGAATCACGCTGAGGATCGAATCAGCGAGTTAGAAGACACAATAAACAAAGGCACAGAAGCAGAGAAGAAAAAGGAAAAGAGACTCAAAAAATGTGAGGAAACTCTAAGGGAGCTCTGTGACAACATGAAGAGAAACAACATTCGCATCATAGGGGTGCCTAAAGAAGAGGAAAGAGGACAGGAAATGGAAACTGTTCAATTAAATCATAGCAGAAAACTTCCCTAAATTAAGGCGGGGAAACATTCCACATGTTCAAGAAGCACACAGAATTCCATTAAAGAGAAACCCAAAAAGATCTACACCAAGACACATCATAGTTAAAATACCAAAGCTAATGGGTAAAGAAAAAATCTTAAAAGCTGCTAGAGAAAAAAAGGCTATCACCTACAAAGGAGCCCCCATAAGGATGACATTGGACTTCTCAACAGAAACACTTGAGACCAGAAGGGAATGGCAAGATATAATCAAAGTAATGCAGAACAAGAACCTACAACCAAGACTACTCTATCCAGCAAGGCTAACGTTTAAAATTGAAGGAGAAATAAAGAGCTTTCCAGACAAAGAAAGCCTCAAGGAATTCATTAAAACCAAACCAATTCTGCAAGAGATACTATGAGGCCTGTTGTGAACAGTTCAAAGGGAGGAAAGAATATAGCAAAAGAAGAATACAGCTTTAAAGAATAAAATGGCAATAAACAACTACATATCAATAATAACCTTAAATGTAAAAGGATTAAATGATCCAATTAAAAGACATAGGGTAGCTGCGTGGATAAAGAAACAGGACCCATACATATGCTGTCTACAAGAGACACACCTTAAAACAAAAGATGCACATAGACTGAAGGTAAAAGGATGGAAAAAAATATTTCATGCAAATGGAAATGAAAAAAAAGCCGGGGTAGCAGTACTTATAGCTGACAAAATGGACTTTAAAACAAAGGCTGTAGTAAGAGATAAAGAAGGACACTACATAATGATAAAGGGAACAATTCAACAGGAAGATATAACTATTATAAATATCTACACACCAAATATAGGAGCCCCGACATACATAAAGCAGACTTTGATGGATTTAAAGGGCGAGATTAACAGCAATACTATCATAGTAGGGGATTTTAATACCCCACTAACAACACTGGATAGATCCTCAAGAAAGAAAATCAATAAAGAAACAGCAGACTTAAACGAGACACTAGATCAACTTGATTTAATAGATATCTTCGGAACTTTTCACCCTAAAGCAGTAGAATATACATTCTTCTCAAGCACTCACGGTACGTTTTCTAGGATAGACCACATGTTAGGACACAAAAACGGTCTCAATAAATTTAAGAAAATTGAAATCATATCAAGCATTTTCTCTGATCACAACACCATGAAACTAGAAATTAACCACAAAAGAAAAACTGAAAAATACTCAAACACTTGGAAACTAAATAGCATGATATTAAATAATGAATGGATTAACAATGAGATCAAAGACGAAATAAAAAAGTTTCTAGAAACAAATGATAATGAGCATACATCAACTCAAAATTTATGGGACACGGCAAAAGCAGTACTGAGAGGGAAGTTCATTGCACTACAGGCATATCATAGGAAGCTAGAAAAAGCTCAAATAAGCAACCTGACTCTGCAGCTAAAAGAACTAGAAAAACAACAACAAATAAAACCCAAGACAAGTAGAAGGAAGGAAATAATAAACATCAGAGCAGAAATAAATGACATAGAGGCTAAGGAAACAATACAGAGGATCAATGAAACCAGAAGCTGGTTCTTTGAAAAGGTAAACAAAATTGATGAACCTTTAACTAGACTCACCAAGAAAAAAAAGAGAGAGGTTTCAAATAAATAAATTTAAAAAGGACAGTGGAGAAATAACAACTGACACAACAGAAATACAAAGCATTGTAAGAAAATATTATGAAGAACTCTATGCCAAAAAATTAGACAATCTAGATGAAATGGACAAATTTCTTGAATCATATAAACTTCCAAAAATCAATCTGGAAGAATCAGAACACCTAAACAGACCAATTACAACAAATGAGATCAAAACAGTTATCAAAAAACTCCCAAAAAAGAAAAGCCCTGGGCCTGATGACTTCACAAGTGAATTCTATCAAAAACTCAAAGTGAACTAACTCCTATCCTCCTCAAGCTATTTCAAAAAATTCAAGAGGAAGGAAGACTTCCAAACTCCTTTTATGAAGCGAGCATAATTCTAATCCCAAAGCCGGGCAAAGACAACACAAAGAAAGAAAATTATAGGCCTATATCCCTGATGAATTTAGACGCTAAAATTTTCAACAAAATATTAACCAACCGGATCCAGCAATATATGAAAAAAATCATACACCATGATCAAGTGGGATTTATTCTGGAGAGGCAAGGCTGGTTCAATATTCGCAAATCAATCAATGTGATTCATCACATAAACAAAAGGAAGGACAAAAATCACATGATAATTTCAATAGATGCAGAAAAGGCATTTGATAAAATCCAGCATCCATTCATGCTCAAAACTCTCAGTAAAGTTGGAATACAAGGAACATTCCTTAACATGATAAAGGCCATCTACGACAAACCCACAGCAAACATCATACTAAATGGACAAAAATTAAAAGCAATCCCCTTAAGATCAGGAACCAGGCAGGGTTGCCCACTTTCATCACTCTTATTCAACATAGTTCTGGAAGTCCTAGCTATAGCAATCAGACAAGAAGAAGAAATAAAAGGCATCCAAATTGGAAAAGAAGAAGTAAAACTGTCACTATTTGCAGATGATATGATATTGTATATAGAAAACCCTAAAGTCTCAGTCAAAAAACTACTGGACCTTATGAATGAATTCAGCAAGGTGGCAGGATATAAAATTAATACTCAGAAATCAGAGGCATTTCTATATACAAACAATGAACTGTCAGCAAAAGAACTTAAGGAAACAATCCCCTTCACTATTGCAGCCAAAAAAATAAAATACCTAGGAGTAAATTTAACCAAGGAGGTTAAGGACTTGTACTCAGAAAATTATAAAACATTGATAAAGGAAATCAAGGAAGATACAAACAAGTGGAAGCATATACCGTGCTCATGGCTAGGAAGAATAAACATCATTAAAATGTCTATACTACCCAAAGCAATTTATAAATTCAATGCAATACCAATTAAAATACCAATGACATACTTCAAAGATATAGAAAACATATTCCAAAAATTTATATGGAACCAAAAAAGAACACGAATAGCCTCAGCAATCCTAAAAAGAAAAAACAAAGCAGGAGGTATCACTCTTCCAGATATCAAGGTTTACTATAAGGCCATTATACTCAAGACAGCCTGGTACTGGCATAAGAACAGACACATAGATCAATGGAACAGAACAGAGGACCCAGAAATAAATCCACAGCTTTATGGACAACTGATATTTGACAAAGGAGGAAAGAACATACAATAGAGTAAAGACAGCCTCTTTAACAAATGGTGTTGGGAAAACTGGACATCTACCTGCAAAAAAATGAAACTAGACCATCAACTTACACCATTCACAAAAACAAATTCAAAATGGATAAAAGATTTAAACATAAGCTGTGAAACTATAAGCATCTTAGAAGAAAACATAGGCAGCAAGCTTTCCGACATCTGTAGCAGCAATATATTTGCTGAATTATCTCCATCGGCAAATGAAATAAAAGGCACGATAAACAAATGGGACTATATCAAACTAAAAAGTTTTTGCACAGCTAAAGACAATAAGAACAGAATAAAAAGACAAACCACACAATGGGAGAACATATTCGACAGCACGTCTGATAAGGGGTTAATAATCAAAATTTATAAAGAACTTATAAAACTCAACAACAGGAAGACAAACAACCCAATCAAAAAATGGGCAAAAGAAATGAATAGAAATTTCTCCAAAGAGGACATACAGATGGCCAATAGACATATGAAAAAATGCTCAACATCACTAATCATTAGAGAAATGCAAATTAAAACCACAATGAGATATCACCTCACACCAGTCAGAATGACACTCATCAGCAAAACAACACAGAATAAGTGCTGGAGAGGATGTGGAGAAAAGGGAACCCTTCTGCACTGCTGGTGGGAATGCAGACTGGTGCAGCCACTGTGGAAAACAGTTTGGAGATTCCTCAGAAAATTAAAAGTCGAACTGCCTTTTGACCCAGCTATCCCACTTATAGGAATATACCCTAAGAACACCATAGCACTGTTCGAAAAGAAGAAATGCGCCCCCATGTTCGTGGCAGCATTGTTCACAATAGCGAAGATCTGGAAACAGCCCAAGTGTCCGTCAGAAGACGAGTGGATTACAAAGCTGTGGTACATATATACTATGGAATACTACTCAGCCATAAGAAACGATGACATCGGATCATTTATAACAAAATGGATGTACCTTGATAACATTATACGGAGTGAAATTAGTAAATCAGAAAAAAAAGAAAAACTGAGAACAGCATGATTTCATACATAGGTGGGACATAAAAGTGAGAATATGAGACATGGACAAGAGAGTGGCGGTTATGGGATGGGGGGAGGGGGGGAAGAGTGGGATAGGGAGGAGGGGAGGGACACAGGGAAAACCAAATAGAAGGTGACAGAGGACAATTTGACTTTTGGTGACGGGTATGCAACATAATTGAATGATAAGATAATCTGGAGATGTTTTCATTGTACATATGTACCCTGATTTATTGGTGTCACCCCATTAGAATTAATAATAATAAAATATATATATATATAAAATAAAGAAAGAAAGAAAGAAAGAAAAAGACTACTCTTGAGGCGGCTATGAGGATTCTACTGATCATGGCCAACACCAACTGCCACCGGAGAAAAGACACGATCAACACACAAGTTAGTTGCAGGAGTCAAACAGGCAGTTTATTACTCACAAATCCTTTCGGCGTGCCTGGGTACAGCTAAAGGGGGCCCCGTCAGCGTGCTCCTCTAGGCTGTCCTTGGTCAGAGCAGCGTGGAGACAGTTCACATTCACGTTGGAGTCTGGGTGACTACCGCAGCAGGGCCCCCTCACCCCCTCACCCCCCACCTCCCCACCCCCGCTTTAGTACCTTTTCTGGCCAATGCCTTCTAACAGGTGTCAATCTACAAGAGTATCACCTCAAACCACCTTTTTGGGAGTTCCTCGCAGGGAGCCCTTTTTATGTTAATCTACTGAAATGTTACATCAAGCCACTTGTAAGATGTTCTCTAGGGAAACCTCCTGTCTCTATCAACCCACAGAGTTATGACATCAAGTCACTTTTTATCTATGTGTAACTTCACACACACACACTAACTGGGCCCTGCACAAAAGGCAGAGTCTGTTTATTCTATCTGTACACACTATATTAATTCCTATCCAGACGGCAAAACTTTATTTAATTTCCTTAATTGCTTTTAATATTATATCTTAATTACTTTTATATATCTTCCATATTTTTCTATATTTAACTACTATATAACCTTATATTACTGCAACATTAGTCACACCCTAGACGGGTACCTTTCTTGAAAAAGGTCCATCTTGACCTGCCCGGAGCCTCTCTCTTTGTCTTTTTTTGCAGGAAGAATAACATCCTTTCAGAATATCAGGCTAATTTCCTGTATCCCAGGTCCCCTCCCTGCACCAAAGCAGAGACCACAACATCCCTGATTGTTACTGTTACAGGGTTCATTATTAACTGTAAGGTATTTTTCCCACCGAGGAAGGAGAAAAATCAGCATAGCCACTATGTGTTGATTATTAAGGCTTTATTTGGTACAGAGCGCTTTTCGGATGAGACTTACTGGCATGGAAGATGGATTCCAGGAATCATGCACCGTGGGACCACATGGAGCCAGATTTAAAAAAGGAGCCCTTCCGGGGTCATCCAGCTAATATGACATAGTGAAATCTCACTGGCTGATGGACAGTCGATTTTCTCCCAAAGATTTCTGGGAAGTGTAATTCCGGCGCGCCTGGCCATGTGGGCGGTACCAGCCAAAGTTCCCAGGGTCTGAGTTCCTCCCGACCGCCCCCCATTAGCCATCCCACATTCCTGCCGTTTTTGTTAAATAGAAAAGGGGTGCCATTCATTCTCTGGCTACTTCCTGCTGATTAGGGGCTTCGTAGGGAGGGGAGGCCAGCTGGTGGTGGCTTTGAGGGGAGTCAGGAGGAACACCAGTTTGGCCATGAGTTGAGAAACTTCGTGGATGCACTTCTGTAAGAATTTAAAAGAGAAACACATATGAGTTATACGCTGATAATTAGAAGATTTAGGATAGGGGCAGACTAGGTGAGGATGGGTGGCTGCCATTAGGAGTTAAGTGGGTTGTAAGAGGAGAGATTCTTGCTTCGTTTTTTCTCGCAGACAGTTGAGGAGATTAAAGCTTCTTTCATCAGGCCAATCCTACTGAACAGCATTGCTCCCTGCTTCAGCTCACTCTGGCGGCAGGTTCCTGGCGGGAGGGACAGGAGCAACAGGATCTACAGACCCCGTCCTTTTTGTGAGCCGCAGATGAGTAGGGCCTAGTGGTTCTGACTGCCAGCAGTCCATATGGGGTCCCATCCATCTGGGCTGTAGGAAGCCAGGCTGGAGCTCCCTCAGAAGAACCCTGTCTCCTGGTTGGAGGGGGACCTCTGGGTGTGCTTCATCTGGGCCCCCTATGGGAAGAAGGGTCCGGTCTGCGTGTTCCCTGAGAAGATGGTGGAGTGAAGACAGAAAGGGCAGGTATGTGGCAAGAGGAGGGGGATTGACAGGTAAGTTATGGTTGATTAGGAATGGTCTACCGTAAACCAGCTCAAAGGGACTGAGTCTAGTGGGGTTTTGTGGGGTTGCCCTGATTCTGGTGAGTGCCAGGGGGAGGAAGTTTGGCCAGGAGAGTCTGGTCTCGATGGAAAGTTTAGTTAGCTGACTCTTCAGGATGCCATGGGTCCTCTCCACCTTACCTGACGATTGAGGGTGATAAGGTATGTGGAGTTTCCAGGTAATGTTGAGAGAGGTGGCAACCTGCTAGACTATTTGGGCAGTGAAGGCCGGGCCGTTGTCTGACTGGATGATAGTCGGCAGTCCAAACTGCGGGATGATGCGTTTAATGAGAATGGAGGCCCCTGTGTCTGCCGTCTCTCAAGAGGTGGGAAAGGCTTCTATCCACCCTGAAAAGGTATCCACAAAAGCTAAGAGATAACGGAGTTTTTTGTGAGGGGGCATATGAGTGAAGTCAATTTGCCAATCCTGGCCTGGCATGTGTCCCCTCAGCTGATGAATAGGGAAACATGGGCGGAGTCTCCCTTGTGTAGAGGCTTTGGAACAGACAGTACATGCTGTGTGTACCTTTTCCATAGTTGGCTGTAGGCCTGGGAAGAAAAAGAGTGGTTGCAAGAACCGATAGAGAGCTTTTAGTCCTATGTGTAAGGAACATGGATATCAGAAAGGAGAGTTTCAGCCTGTCCTTTTGGTAAGGCAATTCTATCTCCGAGAAATATCCATCCCTGGTTGCACATGTCTCCACCCTTTCTGAGGAGGGTCTGTTCTTCCTCAGGAGTGTAGGAAGGTTTCAAGGAGGTGGAGAGAAACATGAGAGGAGTGGGGGAGGCTCCCAGCATGAGGTTTCGAGCCATCGCATCGGCCCGAGCATTTCCCAAGGCCACCGGGCCCTGAGAGGTTTGATGGCCCCTACAATGTACGGCAGCCACCTCAGCGGGAAGCTGTAATGCCTGCACAAGTTCAGAAATGAGGGTAGCATTGATTATGGGGGAGCCCTTGGTAGTGAGGAAGCCCCTTTCCTTCCAGAGGGTGGAGTAACTGTGGGTGATAAGAAAAGCATATTTAGAGTCAGTATATATAGTTACGCGTTTTCCTTGGGCCAGGGTGAGTGCCAGCATGAGAGCAATCAGCTCTGCTTTCTGGGAGGTGGTGCCCTCTGGCAGCTGTTGAGTTCTAGGGTGGAGGAGTTGGTGACCACTTCATAGGCTGCCCGTTGTTGTCCATCAGGTCTCTCTACAGAACTTCCATTCACAAACAGTATTAGATCTGAATCTTTTAAAGGAGAATCTGATAATCCATCTTGAGGTCTGTTGAGAAAATCTATTAGAGGATTGACAGCATCTGGTGGAATAGGAGGTGTGACTGGGTTAGGGTGATCTGTAGTAGCAGGAGAGCCTTCCGTCAGCAGTGGTAGGAGGAGGTGAGTAGATGCTGTCAGCTGGATAGTAGCTCTGAGACTGTGTAGAATGTCTTGATCCAGAAGAGGTACAGGACACGATGGTATGAATAAGAACGAGTGTGAAAAAGGGATTCCATCCAGACTGCATGTCAGGGGTGGTGTAAGAAGAGGAGAAGAAGGGGTCCCATCAACCCCCATAACCAAGACCTGTGAGGGAACTAGAGGTCCAGAGTGTGATGGCAAAACAAAGAAGGTAGCTGCCGTGTCCACAGAAATGAAATGGACTTACTCGCTACCTGTAGCTTCACCCGTGGCTCAGAGAGAGTGAGGGGGGTCTCCGAGTCTGGGCCGCGTCAGCTGTCCATGAGGCCTAGGAATTCGAACAATAGGTCCGCCTGGCTAGCTGGGCCTCCCATCTGAGCGGCCTGTCCTCCACGCTGAGACGCCGAGGATGTGCCTGCTGTCCAGAGGAGGCAATCACTCTGCCAGTGACTGGGCTGCTTGCACTGAGGGCAGGGTTTAGTGGGTGGCCTCAGGTAGGGGCACTGCCAGGACCAATGACCCTCCTTGTAACACTTAAAGCAAACTCCTGGTGAGGATCCTTTTTGCAGCCCAGACTTAGGTTGAGCACTTTCTGTGTTTTGCCCATGTTGCTCTGGCCTAAGGACTGCCACAAGAGCCTGGGTTTGAAGTGCTACCTTCTGCCTCATGTGGGCCTGGTGAAAAGCCTCGGCCTGTTCCTCTCGACCATTAAAAACCTTAAATGCCATGTTCATCAGGTCTTGGATAGGGGTCTGCGGGCCCTCCTCTGCCTCCTTAAGTTTCTTCCAAATGTCCAGGGCCGATTGGGAAATAAAGTGAGTAGCAAATACAGTGGCCCCGGCACTAGAAGTAGGGTCTAAACGAGTATGAAGGACCATAGTGTCAGTGAGGCGATTTAAGAAGAGAGCCGGATTTTTCCTCAGGTCCTTGAGTAATTTCCCTTAATTTGTCATAGTTAACTACCTTTTGTGCTGCATTCTGCATGCCAGCTATAAGACATTCAACCATTTGATCGTGTTGTCTCCTACCTGGTTGTTCTGTCTGGTAATTCCAGTTGGGGTCTGTGTCAGGGACCACCTTTGGGCCCACCGGCATTTGAGTGTTTGAGGGGTGGACCTTATCTGCATGAGCTCGCGACGCCATCCAGATTCGGTCCAGTTTGTTGAGGGTAAGGTGAGAAGACATAATAATATAGAGGTCATGCCAAGTGAGGTCATATGCCTGAGTGAGATATTGGAATTCCTTGGTATAGTTGGTAGGATTAGAAGAATAAGAGCCCAAATGCTTTTCGATTGCAGACAGATCAGAGAGGGAGAAAGGCACATGAACCCGAACAACTCCTTCCATCCTGGCCACCTCGTGGAGAGGGCATAGGAGGTCGGCTCCCTCTTGTGGCCTGGAGTGGGATCTGGTGTGAGCGCTAACAGGGGAGGAGAGAGAGGGATCAGCGTTTGCAGATGGATGAGATTGAGGTAGTCAAGGGAGTGGTGCAGGAGGGGAAGAGAGTTTCTCAGGGGAGTCGGCAAAGAAGGAAAGATCTGGAGTGGAGAGTTTAGCTGAGATTTCCCTGGCCAGAAGGACCTGCGTTTAGAGCAGCCAGCACAGAGATTAGGACGAGAACACAGATGAAGAAACCCCTGGCCTGGTAGCTTCATTGGTTAGATCATCACCTTGATACACCAGGGTTGTCAGTTTAATCCCCAGTCAGGATACATACAAAAATCAACCAATGAATGAAGTGGAACAACAAATTGATGTGGTTTCTCTCTCTCTCTCTCTCTCAAAATATAAATCAATACATTGAAAAAAGTTTTAAATAAAAAATAAATAAAGGTTGTGTATCATTGATTACAAGTGTAGAAGCCATTAAAATCATAATGCTATCTATCTAACTTCTAAAGAAACGACCTAGCAAAACTTTCTTAGCGTCTTTATTTTTTAATGGGTTTTAAGTAATATTACCTTGGGGCAAATGTTCTATTATAGGCGTAACTCTGGCTGAATGCACAAGGGTTTCAAACATAGTGTCCTTTGTTGCTTTGCATGAAAATAACGGCAGACCCAATAAGGCAAATAGTGTGCTCAGCACCATCACGATTGTTATGCGGAAGTTTGCAAAGGCCTGCCCTGGGAAAAAAATTTTTTTCTTTCTTCTTGTTTTATAATTAAGGAAAGTCAGAGGAGGGTAACAGAACCTGTGTGACCTGAACATACGATGACATTGAGTGGTGTTGTCATTTACAAAATCTTCTTACGTGAGTGTGTGCGCACAGACGCACACACATGAATGTGTTACACAGATCAAGCCTGTCCTCCTGAGCCCTGGAGGCTGGCCTTTCAGTAAAACCTCCCGTGTCTTCCTCCAATCCTCTAGTCCAGTGGTTTTTAACCTGGGTTCTATCGAACCCTAGGGGTTCGATGAGTCGGTCTCGGTCTCAGGGGTTCGGAGAAGCCTCTGCCACGGAGGCCAGAATAAAGTAATATCGTAATTTCTTGTGAGTTCATGCACTTTGTTGGTTTTGTTCTTTGAGCAAGGTGATGTTCATGCACGGCTCATTTTGTGCACCAGTAAAAAAACATATACCTATGTCTTGAATTTGGAAAAAAAAAATCATATTTTCTTTATCACTAAAGAAGGGTTCGGTGAATGCGCATATGAAACTGGTGGGTTCAGTACCTCAAAAAAGGTTAAGAACCACTGCTCTAGTCTCATTGTACTTGTCTCCTGTCACCCCACCAATCCCTTTGCATAAACACTTCCCTCTGGGCATGTCACCAGCAACCACTGATGGGTTTTCTCACTCACCACCTCTAAGAACCTTGAATGATGGCTTGACCTGCCATGGATTCAGCCCCTGTGACATTTCCAGATGTCCATCTGATCCCCCTCTTTGGAGGAGAGAGGAGAGAGAGAGAAGCATCAACTCATTGTTCCGTGTAGTTGCGCTATTGATTGCTTCTCATATGTGCCTTGACTGGGACTCAAATCAGCGACATGGAGGGGGGGGGAGAGTTGAGACTTGATGGGGGCTTGAAGAACTGGTGACCTTAGTGCTCCAGGGTGGCACTCTGTCTTCTGCGGCCACCAGCCAGGGTTCTGGGAGCTCTCCTTAAGACACAATCCCAACCATGACATTCAAAAAATAGTTACAGCTTGACCAGGCGGTAGCGCAGTGGATAGAGCGTCGGACTGGGACAGAGAAGACCCAAGTTTGAAGCCCTGAGACCGCAGACTTGAGTGCGGACTCACCAGCTTGAGTGCGGGGTTGCTAGCTTGAGCCCAAAGGTTGCTGGCTTGAGCCCAAAGTCACTGGCTTGAGCCCAAAGTCACTGGCTTGAGCAAGGGGCCACTCTTGCTCCCTGGTCAAGGCACATATGAGAAAGCAATCAATGAACAACTAAGGTGCCGCAACGAAGAATTGATGCTTCTCATCTCTCTCCCTTATTCTGTCCCTATCTGTTCCTCTCTCTGTCTCTCTCAAAAGAAAATAGTTACATATTTTAGGAGAAACACAGGCTGTGGTGCTTAAGATGGGTTCCAGGTCACACTAGTTTCTCCACAGGACTTCACACAGCAAACACTGGCTGAGGCAGAATCATTGAATGAACATAAAACAGCTCCTGGGTATCACTGGTTGAATCGTTGAGATCCTGGGTCAGTCAGCCAAGAAAAACTACCCGGGAAGGAGGCACTGCCTAAGCATCACACATCAGACCATAGGTTTCAGTGTTTTCTACAAGGACGACAGGCTTGGTATTTAGGGAAACGGGTGATGCTGACTGAAGGTGGGTCATCATCCCACCTCGGTCCCCTAGGGCCGACCGGTCGAGTTGTCATGCTCTGGGCTTTGAGAACCAGACTGTGGGAGAAATCCCCACAGGTTGAAACCTGCCCGACATTCTGTCTGCATCTGTTTCTTCTGCTGTCATTTAGAAAAATGCCCCAGTAAAAGGCAGAAGCCTTCTCTGGTATGAGCTCTGGGCAGGTCAGCAAGAGCCCTGACCTATGGTGTGATGCTCAGAGCTGCAGGGGCCCAGAGCAGGGAGGACAGAAACTCCGTTCCAAGCTCGCTGTCACACCGTGGGCTCGGACTACAGCTGCCACTGTATCCCTGGGGTTATCTTTACCAGGGAGGGGAACGGGGAAGAATCATTTCTGCTCTGCCTTGAGCTGACTTTCAGTTCTCTTTATTCCCAGCATCTCCTGATAGCTCCAATTTTACTTTGGGGAGAAGGATCAAGGATGGGTGAGATTCTAAATCTCTTGCATTGAATGGAGTCATTCTCAGAGGGTCATATCATTTTCCAGTGGACTTTTCTTCTTCCCCCTCGTAATGAGAGAGGTGACCTCATCTAATGCTTGAAATTAATTTTGCAAATTGCTGACATCATCACTTTGGCTTTGAAGATCTTCAGGTTCCTGAACAGAAGCCATTTTTCTGTAGTTCTCTGATGCTTCTTGAAACTTCAGAGACACTCGTACGGGAAGCACAGATTTCAGCTGCCCACCCCACCACTCATCAGGTGCCCAAGGAAATAGTGTCAGGTGGGGTTCGAAGCTGGAGAGCGAGGACCAAGGATAGACATTCAAGAATGAGGGAGGTGGAAGCAGGGCAGGCTCAGAGGATGGGTCTCTCCGGAGGCCCCCATGCCAGCAGGGACTCCCGGGAAGGCTGGCTTTTGTTTGCATGCAGACCTCGCTGAAAAAGCAAAGACACAGGTCCCGAGGGACGGTGGAGCTCAGGCCGCTGTTCACAGTGAAGAGGGTCTTGATTGTTCTTCTGAGTAAGTTCCTCTTCTGTACCTGAGCCAGGAAAGTGGTGCTGTCCGGTTTTGATATAAGGATCTTCTCGGGGCCACCGTGCCCTGCGGGATCAGATCACAGTCTGTCGGAGGCAGAGCACAGGTTGCAGGGAGAAGTGACCAATCAGCCCTTGGAGGGAAAGGGGGAGAGAAGGTGGGCTGAGAGTAAGCCACACCCGGAGTAAGCGGGAGGCCCCCTCAGAGCTGGCCTTGGCACCAGGTCACTGGGGGGCCTACAGGCTTATTCAGGATGAGCTCCCTGGATTCCCAGGTGGAAGCTTTTTATCTGGGCAAAACTTTAATCAGTAGAGCAGGCAGAACTGCCCAATCTATAAGCTGGACTTTGAAACGTCCCCTGAAATCAACACCCAAGAGTCCAACATGGAGCTGGCAATCTGTGTTTCCCTCCTGTCCCCTGACGCTACACCCTCTCCCTGGGATGTTTTCTTTGATGAAGCCAGACCACCGAGCAACAACCAATTCAGAGAAGTCAGGCTAATCCGACCCTGTCAGGCTTTTCCACTCTCCAGAAATACCGATGTGACAAACAGCGGATCAGTGAAGCAGTAAATGACTCAGAGATGCTTTGTGCACATGAAAACAGCCTCTGAATGGGGAGCAATCCCATCTAGAACTGTTAGGGAACTCGGAGGCGTGAGTTCCCAGTAGGAGGGCTGATAAAAGCAGAAGGGAGGAAGTGGCCCGTAATTGGTTTTTACAGTGGGCTTCTAGACAGCAAGGGAGTGCTGGCCAGTGATTATGTTCATAGCATGTTTTAAAGAAGAGGTAAGTTTCTTCCATGATTTTTTCAGGGGCGTTTAGAAGAAAGAGCCTAAGGTTCACTCATGCACGTTCGTGAAATAGACTAGATTTTGGAACTCTCCCTGGTTTGAATTCTAAGTGCCATGAATGAGTATCATGAAGTGGCTCCTTTGGCAGCTTGGTGACTTCCCCTTGACCTTGGGTGACGACGGGTGGGGGGGCAGGACGGAGATAACATGCCCGAGGGGCAGATCCAGGCTGGGGTCCAGGTCTGGTGCCTTCAAGGTGACAGGTTCAGGGGCCACACAGTGTTCTTTCTCCAGCATTGGCCCCAGCAGTGCCAGAATTTCTCAGAAACAGAAAACATATCTCCCGACTGGTCAGTGAGTGTGGGAGGGAGAATGATGGACCCCCCTTCTTCCACCAAATGTGCCCATGTCCTGAACCCCAGACCCTGAGACGACACGGTGTTTGACAGTGAAAGGGACTTTGTAGATAGGAGAGGTTTAGGGGCTTGAGGTGTAGGGAGGTGGCCCTAGGTCGTGTAGGTGTGACCCGGGACTTACATTATTTCCTGGTTTGCAAGCGTGTAGACTTTGACCAGACCCCAGTCACCACCCTCCTTCCTACTCCATTTCTACACATTGGGGTTTTTTTTTTTTAGATTCCACACGTAAGTGAGACCGCACGGGACTTGACTTGTCTTTCTCTGCCTTATCGAGCCGTGCGAGAAGTCCTCAACGTCCAGCCCATCCACATTATCGCAAGCAGCAGGGTGTCCTTCTCTTTCATGGCTGAATTAATTCTATAGAGTCGCATTTTTAAAAATCCATTCATCCGTTGAGCCAAAGAAAATGAAACAGGACAGAGAAGAGATAGCTGCATTCACGCTTTTATTGCAGCTTTATTCACAATAGCCAACATGCGGAAATAACCTAAAATGTCCATCCAAATATGACCTTCTTTTTTTAAAAGTGAGAGACAAACTCCCTTATACGCCCCGACCAGGATCTACCCATTAAGCCCACTAGGGGGCAATGCTCTGACCATCTTGGGCCGTTGCTCAGCAACTGAGCTATTTTAGCACCAGAGGCGGAGGCCATGTAGCCATCCTCAGCAGCTGGGGTCAACTCACTCCAACGGAGTCATGGCTGTGGGAGTGAAAAAGAGAAAGAAAAAGAGAGAAGGGAGAGGGGGAAGGGTGGAGAAGCAGGTGGGCACTTCTCCTGTGTGCCCTGACCAGGAATCGAACCCAGGACATCCACACACCAGGCCAATGCTCTACCACTGAGCCAACCAGCAAGGGCCCTAGTATGACCTTCTAAAAAGTGGTTGCATGGACCCTGGCCAGCTAGCTCAGTTGGTTAGAGCTTCATCCTGGTACACCCAGGTTGCCGGTTCGATCTCCAGTCAGAGCACATACAAAATGAATGCATAAACAAATGAAACAACACATCAATGTTTTTCTCTTTCTCTCTCTCCCTTACTCTCTCTCTAAAATCAATCAATAAGAATTTTTTAAAATGTGGTTGCACAGCCTGAGAAGTGGCTTCCGCACACCTGCCAACTCTGAGTGACTCCCAGCAGCACGACAGACCATCTTCCCGAGGCCCTGGGTGGGGGCACGCTGTCCTTAGATGGCAGATATAAGGAGCTGGGGGAAGAGGGGAGGAAGGGAGAGCCACACCGGTGAGTGTGAGTGTGACCCTGAGACCCAAGATCTCTTATCTGCAGTAGAAGGGAACTGTTGGAAGCCGTGGGTCAAAAGTGACTAGTCATCAATATAGCAGCCAGTGATAGCCTCAGAGCCATATGCGGGGCATCGATTTGTCAGATCCTAGAGTCTAAAATCAATCGATTGATCGGTAGATGCTTCTGTGGCAAACCATTATCTTGATGAGAAAGAACTGAAAGAATCAACCTCCCTCCCTCCCACCCACCCCCACTGCCTCTGGCACAATTCCTGTCCTTCTCCTTTGTATGTATTTAGTTAAATAAGTACATAAATTGCATGCAATTAAACATATTTGATGCGTATCGCATTGACATTACAGCTGACAGAGACAAGTAAAAACTATCCTATCATTTCTTATCTCTTTATACATATATATATAATTTTTTATATATAGATATATAAACAACATGCTCACAAAAATTAGGGGACCAGGGAATGTATAGACACTCCAGTACTTTCAGTCTTGTGTCTAGTGCATTTTCACCAATGAAATAAAAGTTGATTTTGCATCTCCTTTGCATAATCAAAACAACTTTCTTTGACTTGTCTTTTGTTTTTCTGACCTTCTTGTTTAATTAAAAAAAATAAATGCTTCTTTTTTTTATCGCTTCATATTCATTTTGAAATATCCCCTAACTTTTGTGAGATATATATATCTGTGGGGAGCATCTTCTTAATCTGAAAAATTATCAAAAAGTTTTTTTTCACTTCAGCAAAGTATGCTATCAAATTGTCATGTTTTTACCTAAAAAAAAAAAAAAAAAAAAAAAGCCTCCATTTTATGAGTGCTCACCTGGTAGGTCCACACTGTCATCTCTAGATTACGGATTGATTGTTGAGACCTATGATACCGTTTCTTCCCTGTGTTCCCTCTCCAGGGATCGCCAGGTCCTGCCTCTCCTGGGTCCGATACCCAAAGCTTAGCTCCTCAGCGTCGATCCCTCCCACCCTTCCAACACATCCCCGGGCAAGTCCATCTTGCCTTTCTACCCCATGAGTGTGGGGGACATCAGGGCTCAGAGCTGAGACCCGCCAGCCATTCTCTCCCTCAAGTCCTTTCCTTGCCAATCCTCCCCCACTAGCCAATAAGGCAGAGAACCAACCCACATCGTAGCATCCCACGGAGGCAGCAGGAAGCCACCTGCCTGTCTTTTAAGAGAAGGAACAACATGCAGCAGGTGACAGAGATGAGCCTCTCAGAGTTTCAATGGACCCTTCCATGAGTTGTCATCTGTATTCTCTTTTGAGGTCAAAGCGAGAGGTAGATTATGGAATTTTCTTCCCCGTGAAGCTGAGCTCCATTAACCAGAGCCATCTCAACACATCACTTGCTCCCAAGAAAAGAATCGTTGGCCGCGGCAGGGTGGCTTCATGGATAAAAAGCATCTGCCCGGCATCTCAGAGGTCGCAGGTTCAATCCCTAGTCATGGCATGAAAGAGGAGCAATCAATGAGTGCACAACTAAACGGAACAACTAAGTGGAACAGCGAGTTAATGCTTCTCTCTCTCTGTCCCTCCCTCTCCACTCTCAAATCAATGAAAACAAACAAACAAGCCCTAAAGAACACAATTGCCAAAGCAAAGACATAAGGAGATGTGTCGATCCAAATAGGTCTTAGTGATTCTTTTCCAGAAACCCATGTTCCCTATTAAATGAACAAGTCCTTTTTAAGATCTCTACCGCTCACAAAAATGAGAGGATATTTCAAAATAAATATGAAGCGATAAATAAAGAAGCATTTGATTTTTTTTATTAAACAAAAACATCAGAAAAGCAAATGACAAGTCAAAGAAAGTTGTTTGGTTATGCAAAGGAGATGCAAAACCAACTTGTATTTCATTGGTGAAAATGCACTCTGCCAAAGGCTGAAAGTACTGGAGTGTCTGCAGGGTCTCTGATCTTGAAAGTGCATTTTGAAATATCCCTAATATTTGTGAGCAGTGTAGTTCTACCTTGTCAGGGGGTGACACCTGAGTAGTTTCCTTCCCTTATCCTCTGTCACCCACCAGGTCCTCACCCAGTTTAAGTATCATCTTCAACAATCCAGGAGTTTCCTAAGGATGCGTGCAAAGAACCAAGAGGCAGTTAAGTGAGCCACTAAAAAAGGAGTCTAACAAGCATTCTGTTAAAATGAGCGAGTCATTTTGAGAAAATAGAGAGGCCACTAAATTATACATCTTCTCTCTCTTTCTCCACTGCCCGTAGTGCTATTTTCTACACAAAAGAAATGATGGGGCCTGACCTGTGGTGGCGCAGTGGATAAAGCGTCGACCTGGGAACACTGAGGTCGCCAGTTCAAAACCCTGCACTGGTCTGGTCAAGGCACATATGGGAGTTGATGCTTCCAACTCCTCCCCCCTTTCTCTCTCTCTCTCTCTCTCTCTCTCTCTCTCTCTCTCTGTGTCTTCTCTCTAAAATGAATAAATAAAATAAAAAGAAATTTAAAAAAAATGAAAGCATGGAGAATCAAGTCCATGTTTTCTTTAAAAAAAAAAAAAAGAAAGAAATGATGGACAATTGTATCGGTCTGGCTCAGGTGAGAGCTACCAGTTTTTGAGTCAGCTGGGTCCTCATTCCATTCATAACCAAGGACCTGTCCATCTCAAGTTAGTTTCTTTTTGGACACAAAGTTATCAGAGAGCCCACTTGCATTAGAGTGAGGGGCTGTCACAGAGAGTTGAGCACGCCCCCAGGGGGGCATCAGTGGTCAAGACCCAGAGTGACAGGGACCGTAAACTTCCCTGAAAGGGCGCCGATGACAGTGTGGTACCATGAAGCTGACACAGAGAAGCAAAAATGTCCCCTCAATGCTAAAATTGAGTATCCTCGATTGACCTCCACCCCAACAGCTAAGCTGTATTGAGACCCAAGAAAATTAACTTGAAGTGGGTGATACCGTTCTGCGCAAGCCACCGGGTCCTCGTTCCATGCAGCCAGCCGTTAGGTCTATGACAGAAATTATGCTGGTAACAACATCGAGAGACTTGAGCTCGTGAGACGCTTTCTCCAACAAGCAGAGGAAGCCTGGTTTTTGCCATTTTAGGAGCAGGTGGGGACAGCTGGGACACCGATGGAAACCCAGATATTTTAAACATTTTGTTGTCTTTCTGCCCACAGGAATCGTTGTTTTAAATTTATGAACCAAGAAGCCTATGCCTAGGATTCATGTCTGCCAAATTAGGGGTGGTCCAGGGCATGATTTCATAAATGAATTCTTTTTCTCTGTTGGGCCATGCTTCATTCACTCTTAGGCTGTGAGCACGTTCCCACACTGAGTCGACAAACACTGGCTACTGCTTTAGTAAATTACAGTGTGGGTGACACATGCACAAATGTAAGAAAGAGAAACGCAGGAAGGTGGAAGGACCTGCCTTGATCCAGTGGTAGGTTGAGAAGAGTCTTTCCCAAGAAGTAAGGGTTGGGGTTGAGCTTGAGCTAACAGCTGGAATGTGAATAAGACATGCATGGGCAAGGGTGGGTGCAGAGGTGGGGGAGTAGTCTCTTTGGAGGTAACTGCAGAGGGGAGATCTGGAGGTGGGCAGAAACGTAGACTCAGGGACTTCTGGGGAAACTGAGACAGAGACCAGCAAGCCTAATGGTAGGAAAGTAAATGTTGTGAGCATCTTAACTTGAAACGCATAAACCTGCTATCAGATCTTAGTCCTGCACCTTTGTGCTTTTTGTTCACAATTCAATGAGCTACAACAGGTGCTTTGGATTCCCAGATGAGTTCTAGCAATAGTTTGTCAATGAAAAAATATATATATCCTGCATTTGGATTCCTCCCAACAATGGTTTTTAGCCCCCTCAGGGTACATATATACCACATCTTTTTGTCACGGTTATGCCCATCCATTTCATAGACGTGGTGATGTATCATCAATGGCATCATTCGGAACTGGAGCTTTCAACTTTGGTGGCTGATCTACACAAATACACCTTTGCACGTTTATCTGGTAGCCTGCAGCCTTGCTGTGTTTCCTCTTACCTTTCCTGGATGACTGTGCCATCTACAAATTGAAACCATCTGGGCTTGGACTTTTTAATTTTTTTATGGGACTAATTTTAACTGGAAATGCAGCTTTGAAATAGATGCAGATAATATTCAGATTAGCTGTTTCTTGATTGAACTTTGGCAGCTGGTGTCTTTTCGGGAATTTGCTCATTTTTATCTCAGATGTCACTTGGAATAAAGTTGTTTGTAATCTTCTCTTATTATCCTTTTAACATAAGTAGAATTGTAGCAGCACTACCCTCTCTTATTTTCGATGTGGCTCATTTGTATCTTCTCTTTCCTGATCAGTCTGGCCACAGGTGTATGAATTTTATTTCTCTCAGAGAACCAGCTTTTGGCTTGATTGATTTTTCTTTATTGCTTTTCTCTAATTATAGAAGCACAATAACTATAGAAACAATGAGAATTTTAAAATTCACTTGAGAATTTTATAGCTGCTTCAGAAACATATACATATATATATATATATATATATATATATATTATTCATTGATAAGCTAGTTATACTAACATTCCCAAGGTATTTGGCAACTGTCTATAACTGATTAAAGTTAAAAATAACTCCTACTTATAAAAGGAGATCTGTGATTAGTGGCTTTGGATTCTAGGATAAGTATGGCTATCCGTGGAACTTGACGTATATTGCTTATAATGTCAGGGCGTTATCCCAACTTTATCGTAGATGATTATGGGTCCTGAATGCTTTGTATGTTCATATTTGTGCTATGCCTGGACATGTTTTTGTGATCAACCATCACATTTATTCCCTTCTACGGTCTCTGCCTTTATAACTGAATCTCCTTGAAACCCATCAACCTGGTAGCAGGTGCACATCTTTTAAAATGCCAGTTTCCGTTCCACTTCCATATGAAGAATTGCTGTTTGGCTGTCCATCCTGGAAGTTTCTTATCGAATGAAAACATTGTACAGAAAATATCTATCTTGTCCTTTTATAATAGTTCTTGATTTTTGTCAAAACCATTAAACTCCATGAAGATGAATGAAAAAAAACCATCAATGCAGAGTTGAAAGGGTGACCTCGATTAATTCCACTCCACACCTGCGGATCTCTGCACGATAGGGACGGACATCCAACAGGGAGAGGGTCCTGGGGTCTTGGTTCGGTGTTGTCCTGTTTTATGTCTGAGGAATGTGGTTCTGGATTAGATTGCGTGCATGCGTGCATGCGTGCATGTGTGCATGCGTGCATGTGTGTATGTGTGTGTGTGAGAGAGAGAGAGAGAGAGAAGAAAAGGAAGTGAGTAGTACCTTCCAGGAAACTGACACCTGAAAGGTTGAGACATGTACCTACTGAAATTCAAACAGGTTATCTTGGCGCTGGCTGATTAGCTCAGCCCATGAGAGCAGCGTCCCTGGCCATCAAGGTTGCAGGTTCAATCCCTGTTCAGGGAACACACAAGGGAAGTGACCAATGACCATACAACTAAGTGGAACAACAAATGAATGCTCCCATTCTGTGTGTGTGTGTGTGTGTGTGTGTGTGTGTCTTCCTTCCTCTCTCTGTCTCTCTGAAATCAGTCAAAAGAAAAAACCACAACGTTATCTGAACCTCCTTATTTCCTAGATAATAATTCATGTCACTTAACCAAAACTGGGACCGCTCCTGGTCAGTGCGCAGCGCAGAGATGGTTGGGAAGCCGTGATGGAGGAAGAGCCGCGCTCTGCCAAGCCGTTGCCATGGCTACCAGGACGCAACCTATCACCAAATAGCAGCAAACAGAAGCGCTTTTCAGACAGAGGGACAAAGGGAACGTAAATCGGGGCTACTTCCATAGCAACGGGGAGATCGACCGCTTTGGGTAAAGGATACACTTTTCCCCGCCTCCTGATGCTGATACCAGTCAATAATTCTGCAAGAGGAGAATTCGAGAAGATCTCAATCTCAAACTAATCATTGCCGGCAGCCTAGGGCACTGGAACAGCCATCCTTGAAAATATCACTAAGGTGGTGGGCCGATGCTGTCATTTGGGGTGACGACTCACAGGAGCTGCTGTTTCCTTTTTTGGGAGGGGGGTTGCTACAAAATTCAGAGAAAACTCTGTCCATCTGTTTGTGCCAAAGACTTAGGTCAGGGGAGTTGGGAATGGGTACAAGATGAGGACTGAGTAGACGGTAGAGAAGTGATATAGACAGAATTAGATTTAGAATGCACAAAGGGAATCTGGATAAGAATTGCAACATTACATAGCAAAAATCTGATTAAAAGAGAGAGAGAGAACAATATATTTGATGTAGCCATGTGAGTGTGCTTATCCAGACAACTGCTGGAGGGAGGGGAGTGAAAGAAGCAATCAGAGGATAAGATTGGAGAGCTGGGGTTCTGGCCAGGTAGCTCAGTTGGTTAGAGCGTCATCCAGAAAATGCCAACGTGGTGAGGTTCGATTCCTCCCGTCAGGGTTCGTACGGGAAGCAACCAATGAATGCATGACTAAAATGGAACATCAAATGAATGTTTCCCCCTCTCTCTCTCTTCCTCTCTGTCCTTTCCTCTCTCCGTCTCTCTAAAGTCAATCCATTAAAAAATATATATTATTATAAAAAGAAAAGGATTGGAGAGCTGGAAGATACATCAGGGTTATTCGTGTTCAGTTCGCAGGGAAGCATGCACTCACGCACCTGTTTATTGAGCCTCTACTCATGTACCAGCTGCTGTTTTGAGTGCCTGGAGTACACCAGTCATTTAAAACAGACAAGAAGCCCTGTCCTTGTGGAGCTCTGTCCTCCAGAGAGAACACAGACAAGAGAAAGGAAAAATAATAAATAAGAAAGCTGTTTCTGGGTGCATGCGGGTATGCTGTCTGCACAGGTACTAGGAAATGAAGCAAATGAGCGGGACGGGGTGGCGTGCCGGGTGGGATGCAGTTCACACGGAGCATCGGGAGCTTCTGCTGCTTTGGGAAGAGGCTGTTGACAGGCTGAGAGTCTGTTCAGAAAATCTACCCAGGCCTACAGGGCTGAGGACAGAAATTAGAGGCTAGGGCTCTGCAAGATGGGGTCTAGTGAAACCTGTAAGCTTTGGGTTACAACTCCCAACGTCTACAGTTGGACAGACAGACTGATGGACGGATGGATGGATGCACAGGTGGATGGATAAGTCAAAGTACAATAGGAATAGATCCTATGCTGAACCCAGCTTTGAAGACTAGGACAATGTCATTTTGGGGGAAGAGCAAACATAGCTGTCATTATTTGCAGATCGTTAGCAAATGCAGCTTGGAAGAATCTGGAAGTCAGAACTGTGTTGCGGACAACAAGCCCTCTAAAAGAATCCCTCTCTTCTGGCTTGAGGAGTTGGAAGAGAACTCCGAATTCTTAGAGAGGCTAGACATCTGCCCCGTGGCCTTTCTCCCCACTGCTCCCGCTCTTTGACATCCAGGTCCCCAAGAAGAAGTTCTGTCCAAGGGATGGCAGTGGCGGCTTCTGAGAATGAGAGACCTTCCTCCCTGTGTCCTGGACCTGCATTCCTGGGACTGAATCCTTTCCTTTCTTCTTCTCCCCTTGTCCTCCCTACACAAGGGTAAGGACATGAATGTGTGGGGTTGAGCCCCAAGGTGCTGCCCAGACCTCCATAAGAGAGAATGCAAAAAATTCAAAAGGTTTTGGTTAGATTGCAGAGGGGAAAGTAGTCAAAAACATGACCCCATAAAATAAAATAAAAAAGATGTCTTATCTGTTCCTGGTCTTACCTTGGCCTGTTTATTCATGGGTCTGATCCTAGCCTATGAAAGACTTTGAGAACTGGTCTACACGAGAGATACCACGTGAGAGATACTACGTGTCAGATACGTGTGGGATAGGTCTGTGAAGAGCACTACAATAGCTTAGTCCTCTCACATGCAACTTATATTGTAACTACAGGACACAGGGGACAGACAGCTGGGAACTTGCAGCCGGAACCAGGCCGGCCGCCTGCAAAAAACAAAAATAAGTATTTTCTATAGAATATAAGAAAAACCCAGAGACTACAAGAAAAGACAATGAATTGAGACCCCCTCCCACCATGCCAATATGAAATAGATGTCGGAATTGCTTTACAAACATCAAGGCAGGTAGTTTTAAAATACAAAATAAAACAGTTTTTAATTATTCTTTTAAGAGATGTTAAAATAAAAATGGTCGGCACCAGCTGGTGGCTCACTGGATAGAGCATTCTCCTGGAGCATCCAGGTCATTGGCTCGATCCTGAGGGGATCTGCTTGACTCCCAGAGTCACCTTTTTAAGCCCCACTTAGGGCACATGTGAGAAGCAATCAGTGACACAACCAAGTAGAACAATGAGTTGATGCTTTTCTCTGTCTCTCTTTCTTTTTCTCTCCTTCCTCCTCTTCCTCTCTCTCTCTCAAAAAGAAAATGATCAGCAAATAAATAGATGATAAAAAGAAACCAACTGGAGATTTTAGAAAAGCAAACTATAGAGTGAGCGAAGTTATATGTAACAACTATCACTTAGAAGTTAGCACACCAGAAGGGTGAAAAGACTATGCCAAGTGCACTCACCTCATAGCGTGTGGATGAAAATCGCCTGTTAAATATGCAATACCTTAAGCAATGAAAGAAGCCAGCACCCTTCAGAATGTGTTAAACAATACATATTCAACACAGAGCTCCAGAGCTAGAAAGCTCACTGCCGTTTCTGGAATATCTTTTCTGCACAAGTAAGTATTGCCATAGGAGGAGCTGGTTCTAAATATATTGGGGTGTTTGGAGACATTTCAGCAAAATCTGTTATGCAGAGATATTCCTATTAGCGTGAAAGTCTTGGGTAATTGGAAATTGGAACCTGAATGTGAAACAGTCTCATCCAAAACACTCTTTTCTTCCTCTTCTGGTGACAAATGCCAGCGACATCACTTTTTTTTTTTTTTATGCACAGAAATCCTTTTATCCGATGAAATCCTGCACTTTAAAATAATTTCAGTAATATTCGCTATGGGTATGGAACACATTCATTATACAGACATTAATGCTTCTCAAGTAATTTTAAAATGGTCTTCAAGCTCTGTGAGGAAGTCTGTGTGTACACTATGCAAGTGTATGTTTCATTTGACTTTTCAAGTTCTTTTTCAATATTCGTTCCTCCTTCTGTTGTTCAAATGACTTCACTTGACTTTGAAAATATTCTAATTCTGATTTTTGCAGTTAGTTGTAGCATCCCACATTCTTCGACATTACCCATGATGGGTTCCCTTTGAAAATGTCTAATGCACCTTGACAACAGTAAATGATATATTCCTTGTAATTATTTTTTGTGAATTATCTTTACTTTTTCTGCTGTCTGTTTCATTGCCACTTGCAACAACAAAACAACAACATATGTATGAAAATGACTCAGTTGTCCTCTAGTTGAAAAAAAATGCAACTTCTTATTGATATCATCTTTGGATAGAAAAGTGGAGAGAATCATAAAAATCCACCTTAGACAGTTGCTGGGCAGATTAAAGAAATGGTATTTGTTCAAATAATTATCATGCCTGGTTCAGGGTGAGTGCACAGGAAATGTGAAATGATTACTGAGGCTTTAAACCAGGGGTCCCCAAACTACGGCCCCCCCCCCCGGGCCACATGCGGCCCCCTGAGGCCATTTATCCAACGCCCACCGCACTTCTGGAAGGGGCACCTCTTTCATTGGTGGTCAGTGAGAGGAGCACAGGATGCATCCGCAGCCATAGTTCCCATTGAAATACTGGTCAGTTTGTTAATTTAAATTTACTTGTTCTTTATTTTAAATATTTGTTCCCGTTTTGTTTTTCTACTTTAAAATAAGATATGTGCGGTGTGCATAGGGATTTGTTCATAGTTTTTTTATAGTCTGGCCTTCCAATGGTCTGAGGGACAGTGAACTGACCCCCTGGGTAAAAAGTTTGGGGACCCCTGCTTTAAACTGTCTAAGATTGTAATCTGTTATCACACGCTATGTTTCTGACTTATATATACTTTGCATGGGAGAGAAATTCCCCCAAATGATGAAGAATTTAGTTCATTTATGAAAGAGTTTCCAACGTGACACCTGACGTCCCTCTGGGCTGTGACACTGGGACTGAGGCTCCACTGGCAGAGGCTCCACAGGGCCATCTTCAGCACCTGGGGCCAATGTGCTTGAACCAATGGAGCCATGACTGCAGGAGGTGGAGAGAGAGAGAGGGAGGGAGGGGTAGAGAAGCAGATGGTCGCTTCTCAAACTGGGAGTGCTATTGTATAAAGCAATGTTTATTACTTCTGCTAGTTTATATGAGAAAGTGGTGAATTCCAGCATCTTTTTTTATTTGTACTCCAGTTTCTAAATTAAAAATCTTTCTTAGATATGTGTGGAGGGAGATTCATAACATCCCAGAGATGTCTTCTTGTGATGTTCCAAAGTACTGCCTATCTAAAAAAAAAAAAATGCCTCTCTTCTCTGACCTCAAATCCCTGAACTGATGAGGGGTAAGCTGTGTTTATTTTTATTGTTCTAGGTCACAGGGTCTAAGCTCCAGCACAGTTCAGAGTCCCTGTCTATTTTTTAGAAATGTTTTCTGGGTTCTTCCTCATCTACTCGGTCCCTTCTTGCTGTCAGTAAACAGGCACTTTTTTTCTTCTTTTTCAAGTGAAACGATGGGAGACAGAGAGACAGACTCCCATATGCGCCCCAACCATGATCTACCCAGCAGCCCCATCTGGGGCCGATGCTCACAATCAAGCTATTCTTAGTGCCTGAGATGGAAGCTCCACAGAGCCATCCTCATCATCCAGGGCTGATGTGCTCGAACCAATGGAGCCATGGTTGCAGGAGGGGCAGGGGGGGAGAAAAAGATGGTCGCTTCTCTTATGTGCCCTGACTGGGAATCAAACCCAGGACATGCACATGTAGAACAGTACACCTGAAACCTGTATAATGATGTTAACCAGGGTCCCCCCAATAAATGCAATTTAAAAAAAGAAAAAAAGATGGAAGTTATGAGACCGGATGTAGGCATTCGCCAACCTGCGGTGGTGATCATTCGCAGTGGTGTGTGTCTGTCATACCAATGCCTTGTACACCTTAAACTTAACACAATGTTAGGTGTCAGTCGTATCTTAATTAACCTGGGGAAAATAAGGCATTTCTGTAGGCTTCATTCAAGCAATTTAAATAGGCTGTGTTTAGCATATCTTGCAATACATCTAACACCCACCCCCTTAAAAAACACACATACACACACACACACAAAATACCCCACAAACGTCTGGAATCCTGATGTTTATGCTTGGTGACAGGAGAGAGAGCCCATGCCAATTCTTGCCAGTGAAAAACCAAAGAATACAAAATAAAAATCTTGCTGACTCCAGCACCCGTGGCGGCTTCCTCTGCCAAGCATCCCCTACCCCGTGTGGTTTGCTGGGGGGGGGGGGGAGGGTTGGGAGTGGTGAGGACTTGACAGTCACGCTGAAGCTGGGGTCTCCTGGAGACCTGCCTAAGCAGACACTCACATGGAACCCCTTACGAATCACGGTCCTTTTCTTTGTGGGCCTGGAAACCACCTTCTTTTTTACCTTTCACTGTGTCTTTATAGACTGCCCCAAAGGGGAGGTTCTTCACACTCATCTCAGGTGGGGCACGCCCTCTTCTGGGAAGGAGGTGGAAAAACAGGAACACCCACCTGCCTCCCGGGCAGCCACCCTGGGACTCTGGGGTTGTGCCCATCCTGATTCCTAAGGATCACAGGAGAGTCCCGTTCTGTGCTGTGAATGCTGGGAAGTGCCCGTGGTGGGTCTTTGCATCTGTGGTCTGCACCTCCTGTTGCAATCAATTAGCACTCACCCCGGGGGCTGTCCATGCTGATCATTTTCTGTTGCTGACCTTGGTCTTACTGTTCCTTTTGACTGGTGTCATGTTGTTCGAGAAGACCCCTTTAAAAAATATATTTTTAAATTTATTAACTGATTTTTAGACAGTGAGAGAAATATCAGTTTCTTGTTCCACATATTCATGCGTCAATTCTTGTATGGGCTCTGAACTGGGGATCAAACCTGCAACCTTGGCGCATCGGGGATGATGCTCTAACCAACGGAGCTACCCTAACCCAGCCAGGGCATAAGAAGCATTCTGAGTAAGAATGATCGTAATTGTTATAATAATGCCAGTAATATAGATCACTTGTTCTGTGCCAGGGAATGTGGTCATTCCCTTCTCGCTTTTGAACCTCGTCCAGAGGGGTACCCCACTATTCCACCCATTTAACAGACAAGAAAACGGAGGCGCCTGCTAGACTGGTGAATGCGGATCTGCCTCTACCCTCTGAATTCTGCTGCATGTCATGTGTTTATGACCATTTAAGAGTGACTGAAGCCTTTTCACGTGTGATCATACCATTGACCGATCATATTGATGGACATGACTGGTTATCACTGTGTTAAATGTGTCTCCCTTTATTGAGCCAGGTTCTGCATTGAGCCCAAAGAGGAAGGGACGTGGGGAGGTGCGGGAGGGCACATAACGGGAGGAGGACCCAAGCTTTCGGCAAAGGAAATAAAGCATCCGGAAATGTCACTGATAGGACCACCCTGCCTCTCCCTGTCTCTCTCTTCACTTCAGGAATACCAGATCGATATCTTTTTCGCTCAGACCTGGACGGACAGCCGCCTTCAGTTCAACAGCACCATGAAAATCCTGACTCTGAATAGCAACATGGTGGGGTTGATATGGGTACCAGACACCATCTTCCGCAATTCCAAAACCGCCGAGGCCCACTGGATCACGACACCCAACCAGCTTCTCCGGATCTGGAACGATGGGAAGATCCTCTACACCTTAAGGTGAGGGGCTGGTTGGGTGCGTCCCCAATGGTCTGACATGGCTCTCTAACTGAGACCATCGCAGGGTTGAGACTCTCGTTTTCCCTGCTGAGTTCTGCCTCTTCCCATGTTCGTCAGGCTGAAGCGTGATGCCTGGGATGTCCGCCTTGGTGCCACCCACGCCCACCTCCCCACCCCCACCCCTGGTACACATATTGTCCGCAGTAAATAAAACTCTCATTCTGCCATCAGAAGGCATTTCTGCTGGAAGTGGCTCGTGGAAATAATATTTCATCCGTTTAACCCACAGGCCCACTTAGCTAGGGAAATGAAGATGTTTCAGCGTGCTAATTAACACATGTAATGATAGCGAATTAACAAACTTGAAACCACAAGGTGGTGGTGGGGGGGGTGAAGACAGCACACAGGGTTCTCCGCAGTGCAACCCTGGGGGCAGGATGCTCCCCGCAGAGACCTGGTCAGGCAAGACAAACTGATTCAGAGATGTGAACTGAGCTGCCCAAGTCACCAAGGGGGAGCTGGCACTCCCAGGGTTTGGACCTGGGTGTGTGTCTCCCAGTTGTGTCCCTGCTGGGGTGGTTTGACTCTGATTGGATGGACACATACTGCACCACAGCCCAAACATAAGCACCCAGTGTTAGGGTGGGGACAGCACCTTCCAGATGCTGCCCAGCCTCTGTTCGTGCCCTAGCAGACTCTCGGCCACCCCTCCGCTGCCTGTGGCTCCATTCTGCACATTCTGCCCTGCCTCTCTTTTGTGCCTTCTGCTTCAGAAATTTCCTGTCATATTACTCACTTTCTCTCTGCCTGCTGACTTCGCTCATCCGTCCCTGTGACTTTAATAGCCACATCCACATTGGAGATCCCCACGTGCCCACATCCAACCCAGAACATCTGTACTCCAGACTCTTGGCACCTCCAACCTGGGTGATAGCTCTTCCTGAAGTTCTAAGAGGCCTTTAGCATTCAGTGTGCCTCAGGAGAAGGGTGACATCTCTAGTTTGTCTGACTTGTGTCCCTCTATCCTCCTGGCTCAGTGAATGCCATCACCACCACCATCCTCCCATCCAGGGCACCCCCTCCTTCCTGGCCACATCCAGTGACAGGAGCTATTTGTGGCCCTGATGAGACATCTGTCACTCACAGAAGTAAACAAGCACCCACAGCACAAATCAAAGCAGAGGGCAGCATCTCGAGCAGAGCAGATTAAGAGAATTTTTAAGTTCCATGATGTTGCCAGGCTGGGGACAACAAAGGGAGGGTCACAGCAGGGGACTTCGCTGATGAGCTACACTGAGACAGATGGGGTTGGTAACAACCGGTTCCTCGTCGGTCTTAAAGGAATAGGGTGCCTCTCAGCAAACCGGAATGGAGACACAGGAGGTCTCGGGACCCTTTAGAGAAATTCTTGATGCCAAAGCAGTCTGCCTGGGAAGCGTGCCGTGCCCACATTCTGGATAGCTTCCCCCTCCCAGTCCCAAGGGGGAGTTGTCCAAATGAGAACCCCTCAGCCCGCACATGTGAATTCATTTGGCATTGTACCCATTTTGACATATACACCCGTTTCAAAGGAGAATGGATTTGATTCATCCCAACAGATGAAAAGCTGGGATGTATCAGACCCTATCCTTCCTGACCTGGCTCGTGGCTCTAGACAGTGCGAAATTTTACACACTCCCCTCTTCTCAGCCACTGATGGTTCAAAGCCACACAAAAATCACACAGCCCAGGCCCTGGCTAGCTGGCTCAGTGGTAGAGTGTCGGCCCAGTTGTGTGGAAGTCCCGGGTTTGATTCCCAGTCAGGGCACACAGGAGAAGCACCCATCTGCTTCTCCACCCTTCCCCTTCTCCTTTCTCTCTATCTGTCTCTTCACCTCCCGCAGCCAAGGCTCCCTTGGAGCAAAGTTGGCCCCGGCCCTGAGGACGGCCCCATGGCCTCCACTCAGGCATTAGAATGGCTTAGGTTGCAATGGAGCAATGCCCCAGATGGGCAGAATATTGCCTCCTGGTGGGCATGCCAGGTGGATCCCAGTCGGGCGCATGCGGGAGTCTGTCTCTCTGCCTCCCCGCTTCTAACTTCAGAAAAATACAAAAACAAACAAACAAAAATCACAGAGCCCAAAAGCCACTGAATGATACCACCGCATGGACGGTGCCACTGCCGAGGGCGAGTTCCATGTGCTGCTGCCCCTCCCCAACCCTGTGCCCAGGACTGTGTTGGGTCTTGCTGGCTGACCTTGAGAGTGACCTTGGCTCCCCCCCCTCTTCCACAGGCTCACCATCAATGCAGAGTGCCAACTGCAGCTGCACAACTTCCCCATGGATGAGCACTCGTGCCCGCTGATCTTCTCCAGCTGTGAGTAGTGACGCTGTTGAAAGGCTGCATGTGGGGGTGGGGGTGTCTCACCAGAGCAGAGTTTCCCGCCGTGGTCGTGTGATTCCTTGTGGCCTCGCCGCACAACCAGAGAGAACAGATCACAGTTCGGTCCGGGCCACCCGGGTGTCCTCACTCTAGACATTATGACGCAGGAGCCAGGTTATAAAATAGATGCTTAGATCGAGCTGTGAGCCACTTAAACCATCCCTTACAACATTGAAAGGGTCAGGAATTGCCGGAACAGTCGACTCCACAAACACCCTTATGCTGATGAGCTGTTTTACGTATGGTTTGGAAGTCTCCAAAATGTATTTGCGATAAGCAAGATAATGAGTCTTCTAACTAGAGAGATAAAAGAAGGCTTAGTAAAATATATTTATATCTGTCTCCTTGCACTACTTATTATAGGACATAATTTTTTGCAGTATTTTATGCTCCGGTGTTTTACTTATGATTGATAGGATAGCTAACAAGTAACCATTTTTAAATTCTTAAATAAAATATCTCATGCAGACAAAGATGCCTAGAAGAGGAAATATCAAATTTACTTGCTTAGCTATAAAATAAGTTTTTAAGTAAAGGTCGACAAGGAAATGCATCTGTGGAATGTATGACGGTTCATTTTCTCCAATGTATTGATCACAGGTACTTAAGTATGACTCACAGGGACTCAATTAACTTTATTGGCTTTCCTTAACATTGCGTATGGATTGTGGCAAACAAACGGGATGGAATCTCAGGTGGAAGGTATTGCGGAGGTCATAGTGAGAAGATTAAAATGAAATAAGGGATGAATACATTTTTATAGTTCATTTTCGGTTCAGCAAAAAAAAAAAAAAAGCAAGCTAGAAAGCAGCATTTTCCTGACCTCCTAGATGGAGTCAAAACATTATTGTGTATTAGATGAGTTGAATCCAAACTTAACACATCTCCAAAGTCTGCCAAGTCGATAGCTAATGTCTATGAATGTCTGGTGAACGTGCCCATAGCTTCTTTAGAGCCAGATGTCCTCTATTTAGTGTCTTTGAAAGTTATGAAACAACCCAAATTGTAAAGTGCTTTTTTTGTGTGAATCAGTTTGGTGTCTATAGATGTCATTTTCCTTAAGTATTTATTCATTTAACTGTTGATCAGTCTTCTTGGTGAACTCAATTTGGCTACACTGATCTTTCCATCAAACACATCGACTGAGTTTATGATTCTATCGGTTATTTCTCATTATTAGACATCCGAGTTGGTCGCTTTTATTCTCGTTTTCCACACAATGTGGACAGCCTCTCATTCCTTTGCCAAATTTCCTGAGCCATCTTCCGTTTATTTCTATGTCTCGATCATTTCTGATATATCCATGGGAGCAATGGGGGAGTCTGTGGTCACATTGTACTGGGTCTCGTGGTTGTTTGTTGACTTTTTCGTGCAGTCATTTGCAGATTTGAGCTCGCTCGTGTTTCCTGGACATTCAACTGTCGGGGTTTCTTTGAGGTTTACATTTAACACAGGTTCACCTAAAGAAGGTTTGCCCTACCTCTGCTTGGTGTCTGTCTCTACCACTTTAAATCAAAGTTCAAGGCTGGGTTTGTGGGCCTTGCAGAGGGTATGAACTTTTTTAGCCACATGTCTTTGTCATTTTGGGCCGTGGTTTTAAATTCTTAGGAGGGATATATACTTTTTTCTCTCCTATTCCTCCCACAGGCAAAGCAAAACAAGGACCATCCTTATAATGAGGGGGAAAAAACCATTCTTAAAACGAGAGGATTTCCTGAACTTACTTGCAGAGAGCACTTCCATTTCCTATAGATGCAGCTCAGGTGTTCATCAACAGATGCACTCAACTGTTGGTGGATACACAAAAGGTGGTCCACTCGTGTGATGGGATATTATTCCGACTCACAAAGGAAGGGGATTCTGACATAAACCACCACACAGATGAAACCTTGAAGACCTCGTGCTAAATAAAATAAGGCAGTCACACACACACACACACACACACACACACACGACAAAAACTGCATGATTCTATTTATTTGAGGTACCTCGAGGAGTGAAAATCGTAGATGCAGGAAGGAGAACAGCGGTCACCAGGGTGTGGCGGGAGAGAGAACAGGGAGCTACCGTTTGACGGGTGTACCGTTTTGCTTTGCCCATTCGGAAGGGGTGGTGGAGATAGATGGTGGCGATGGTTGTGCATGAGATGGTGTTGCTCAACTGTACGTTTGAAATGGGCTAAGATGGTAGGTATACTTTATGTTGTGTGTATTTTAGCACAGTTTAAAAATTGGGAGGGGAATGCAAAGTATAACTGAAATAAAACACTCACGAGACAGGGTCAGCCGATGTGCACACGGACGGCAAAGACTCAGCACGTGTAGCTCGACACAGGTCGGTTTTATGATCCACTCTGAAGGACAGAAAGGTGGAGGAATAAAGAAAATCCCACGGAGCCTCAGAGACCGGTGGGACGCCGTTAACCCATGTGTGCACAAGCGGCGTCCCGGAAGGAGAGGAGAAAGGAAGGAGGGCAGGAAGAATGTCTGAAGACACAATGATGCAAACTCCCTACATTTGATGAATCTAGTATCCGCAACACATAAGTAATTCTTACAGATCAACAGCAAAAAAAACTAACAGTCCAATTTAAAAAAAGAAAACAAAAACAGACAAAGGATATTTCTAAAGCACAGAAAAAAATCCTCAACATAATTAGACATTAGGAAAACTCAAATAAAAGCCATAATAAGATATACAAATTTCACTCTCACTAGGTTGGCTATCCAAAAATAAATAAATAAATAAACAAACAAACAAATAAACAAATAAATAAATAAAACAGGCAATAACCAGGGGTTGGCAAAGAAGACGCGGAGAAATTACAACCCTCCCGCTTGGCCCGTAGGAATGTAACGTGGTGCAGCTTCTGTGGGACTCGTGTGACACTTCCTCTGAAAGCTCAATATCAAGTCATCTATCACCCAGTAATGCCTCTCCGAGACAGACAGCCGAAGATGGTGGAAAACATGTGACCTTCACAAGGACCCTGGGAGCTCCCATTTTTATCTCAATGACTTTAGCATGGGCTGGTGAGGTCACCGGCCCACGACACCCTGGGGAAGCCAGGGGTGAGAGTCCCGTGGAATGGCTATCACTAGTCTAGCCCCTTGACTCTTACTATAACCATCATTTGTGTTGGTATTGGAAAAGGAGAGTTGGAACGACAGGACACACTCAGGCTACAAACACGTGAGCTGCATCGTGCTGCAGTGTGCTTATGCCCCGGTAAACCTCTTAAGGTGAATAAAAAAAAAAAACACCAAACAAACAAACAAAAAACATGATACTCTATCTTTGCTGCCCGTGCCACTAGAACAGCACCGGACCAGGAGGAATTACCTGGGAAATGTCACTGCTGTGACACGCTGTCAGAGATGTCTGAGGATGTCGGTTGACTTTTGGAGTTTTAAAAGGCAACGCTCCGTTCTCCCAAAGTCATTGATTTGGAGGAGGCAGAAATGCCAGTTGGTAAATCTCAGCGTCAGCATGGCACGTCGGGGTCCTGTGGCTGCAGTCACATGCGTCCCAGGGTCAGATGGAGTCTCCCCCTGGGGTGGCACCACAACCCACCCTCAAGCAGTGGCCAGAGCCCATTGTCGGTCCCTCTTCTGTGCATATGTTTCCTGTCAATGTGCAGGGAAGACATTCAGACCACCATGGTCCCTGCTGTCCCCTTTTGCACATGACGTTTAGAGAAAGGAGGCAAACACCCGCTCACCCTGGAAACAGCTCCCATAGCTCATGTGCAACATGAACTTGGTCCTTGCATCTCCGAGTCCAGGGCAGTCTGTGGCGCCAGCCTTTCCCTGGGCCTTGATTAGCTAAAGAGAGCTCATGTCAAGGTCGACAGCCCTGTGGAGGGCATTCCGGAAACTGTTTCCTCTATCAGTCGGTTCCACGCTGGGACCACGGACCCGTGGATGATTGGACACTGCGGACCTGCACTCTGGACAGGATGGAGCTGCCACTTCCGCCCCCCCAACCCCCGAGAAGCAACCAACCTTCCAGATGGGAAAAGGAGCTTGCAGGTAGCTGCTCGTTCTCGGTGGGGGGTGGGGGGTCCTAACAAAAGGATGCGGCTTCCAGGGAAGCACCCAGCACGTTCTTTATCACAGCACTGTGGACATCTACGTAGACAGTTTATTCAGTGATGCCAGGAATTCTTCGAGCTTGTCTCGCCTTTGTTCTGAGTGAATCAGGGTGGCTCCTGACCCAGAGGGTTCTGCCCAGATTGGGGGAGCTCTGGATGCAGAGTGAGTTCCGGACTGGCCAGCTCTGACCTGCGGTCTGGGCCGTTAGGAAGCCTCGCATCCCCCCTCCCCTGCCCCACTCTGATCAGGGGTCAAAGCACGTCTCTGCAGGGGCGTGGAGACAGTGTCAGGACACCCAGCAATGCCAAGGTGGGGGCCCTCAGCAGGCAGCAAGAGAAATATAGTGAATTGTCTGTGAAGACAGATTTTTACCAAAAACTGTTTCCGAGACCCTCACTTACCTATTCATCCTGGTGTCACTGCTCACCTGACCATTCAGAGGTAGAAAGAGAGAGAAAAATGGGCTGAGAATTGAGGTTTTCCGCTATTGAGGAGAAACAGTCCGCGCATTCCTCTGGTCCTCCGGTGGCCTGACTGATCGGCACTCAAAGGTCACGGTCTCCAGGGGTGCGTCCAAAAGCGTGTCTGGGGTCCATGCTCTGCAGTGGCGCTCACGGCACAGGAGGATGAAAATAAGAGACTGGAATGCACATAGTTTCTCCTGCTGGGCCAGTGAAACCGCTGCGACATTGGAAAGACAAGTCTCTCGCCCCATTCCAATTAGAAGTTGTTCCTTCATCTCACTGAGTCAGTATTTTCAAGCAAGGGGGACGTTGCAGATCTCTGTAACTTCGGCCCAGGTTCTCTGTGGACCTAAAACTGTTACCAAAAAGTGGAATGTATTAAAAAAGCCTGACCAGGTGGTGACGCAGTGGATAGAGCATCAGATTGGGATGCGGAAGACCCAGGTTCGAAACCCCAAGGTCACCAGCTTGAGCGTGGGCTCATCTGTTTTGAGTGAGGCTCACCAGCTTGAGCCCAAGGTTGCTGGCTCGAGCAAGGGGTTACTTGCTCTGCTATAGCCCCACGGTCAAGGCGCATATGAGAAAGCAATCAATGAACAATTAAGGAGCCAGCCGCAATGAAGAATTGATGCTTCTCATCTCTCTTCCTACTTGTCCGACTGTCCCTATCTGTCCCTCTCTCTGTCTCTCTGTCTCTATCAGACACACACACAAAAAAGCACTTAATATTTAAAAAAAAAAGAAACCAACCAAACACCAAGGGAGGTTAAACACTCAGAGGCAGAGACTCTTCCCAGGACTTGTGTTGGGACTTTGTTGGGGCAATGTAGTGACAGCTCACAAGAGATGTGTTTTATAGTGAGTTATCTTCTGTCAGAGAAATTGGATCTTTGAAAACGTTGAAGGGTTCCTGGAGGTAAACCTCATGAAAGTGTTGGGGGGCCCCTGAGGTTGCTGCTGCCTCAAAAATATATTTGCAGTCTAATTGTTACTCCATAATCAGCCTCCAGCAAAAACCAGACTCCTGACCAGGATCCACCCCCAACCCCATCAAGGGCTGATGCTCAAGTATCAAGCTATTTTTAGCACCTGAGGCTGATACACTCCAACTGAGCTATCCTCAGTGCCCGGGGCCATGCTGGAATCAATTGAGCCATTGGCTGCAGGAGGAGAACAAAGAGTGAAAGGGGAGAAAGAGGAGGGAAGGAGCAAATGATTGCTTCTCCTGTGTGCCCTGACCTAGAATCAAACCTGGGATGTCCATATGCCAGGCCAACACTCTATCCACTGAGCCACTGGCCAGGGCCTCCATCTCTTTTCATATTCAAGCCAAAACCAGAAATCCTTTGTGTGCTATTTCAGTTCCAGTTCATGGTTAAGAGTCAGGAGTTTCCAAAGATAGATGTCCTTGAAACTTGCAGCAAACTGTTGTGGAGTTAAATCAATGTTGTGATGCCATTCATTGTGGAAACCACTGAGAATCTCAGCACTGATTCAATGAGATCCTCGAGGGGCACATTCCTTGCCTTAAAGCGATGTCGGGAGAGTCGTGTATTTTACAAAAAGAAAATAGGAGCTATTGCACGTATTGAACACTTCCCATGTGTGAGATGCAGTTACGAGAACTGTACACATGTAGAATGAATGGTGTCTCATCAAACCCTTCACACAACCCCGTGTGATATACACCAGCATTCTCTTCATTCTTCAGAGAGAGACACGGAGGCCCAAGGTGACCAAGTAACTTGCTCCAGGTCACATGTGTGGGTCAAGGTCCTAAAACAAGCCCCAGACATCACCCTCTTCCCCGCTGCACCCGGCCTCTCATGTCCAGATCCTATGCCCACACAAATACATCTTAATGCAGATGGCAATGAGGGGGATGACATTTCTCCAGGGTCAGGAGATCAATCCTGCCATGGGAACTTGAGGAAGGCTTGATGTTTGAAGTTGTTCACGTTAAGATTTAACGAACTGTGGCAACAGCGGGAGTCTGGGGAGGAAAGGCCATCCACGGCGGACAGACCCAGAGACTGTGGAAGTGGAAAGAAACGGGGCATTGTGGCGCTGGGAGAACCCAGCTCTTTGGTGATGGCAAAATAGGAACAGGCTTTGAATTGAGAAGTGACAGGGTCTCCAATGCGTTTCAGAAAGATTAGTTCGGGAAATGCAGGGCTGGAGAGAGCTGGCACAGAGACAGATGGGATAGCTAGTCATTAGGCGGTTGTCACCATGGCCTTACCACGCAAGGGAGGGGAAGAGAGAGGGGCAATGTCTAAGTATGCAGTGGTATGGTGTGACTACTTGTTTCTGCAGGCGGCTGGCTCTCATTCGTGTGTTAAATCTCCACGCGGAGGGGTGTGTTTTTAGCATTGAAAAGAGAGGAGCTGCCTGACCTATGGTGGCACAGCGGATAAAGCCTTGGCCTGGAACGCTGAGCTCACCGGTTTGAAACCCGGGGCTTGCCTGGTCATGACATATATGCTTCCTGCTCCTCCCTCTTCCTCTCCCCCCCCCCACCCCGTCTCTCTAAAATGAATAAACAAAAATAAAATAAAATGAAAAAAGAGGGAAGGTCACTGAACAGATGGTCCTTCTTGCTAACAGCCGTGCACAAGGGAAGGGAGAAACTCAGCCCCCGGGGTAGACCTCTGTGTGAACAGCAGCGTCCTTCGGTCTCCTTGTGGACTGGCTGGAGGGAGAAGGGAAGGTATAGGGGCCCTCAGGGGGCTCGTGGCTTCTGCCAGCTGGAATTGTCTCCAGACCAACCAGCCATAAGTCAGAGGTTTCAAAGACACACACACACATCTCGCCCTTGGGTTCCATTAATTTGCCAGAGCGGCTCACAGAATTCGGAGAAACGTTTGACTCACGAATCAAGGGTTTATTATAAAAGTATATTCAGGAAGAGCCACAGGAAGAGAGGCCTGGGGGGAGGGGTAGAGCTTCCCCAGGCCCGGCACCTGCCCTGTTTACCCCCTGGCAACTCCCCCAAACCCTGTCTCTGGGTTTCTTATGGAGGCGCCCTTACGGAGACAGGATTGGTTACAGCATTGGCCTTTGTCGATTGACTGGACCTCCAGCCCCTCACCCCTCTCCAGAGGTCAGGGGAGCGGAGCTGGAAGTCCCAACCTTCGCATCACCAGTTTGGTTCCCTTGGCAACCGGCCCCCATCCGGAGGGCTTTCCAGAGTCACCTCATTAATATAACAAAAAGCCTTGATCTCTGCCCTGGTCACAGAGGAAGGTGTTAAGAGCTCCGTGCCAGAAGGGGGGCAGAGACCAAATTTTATTTTGGGGGGATAATTATTGTGTGTCACAACCTTAGAGAGGGAAAGAGCACAAGTGAGCGTTCTGAGAGGGCGGCAGGGCTCATTGGTGCTGTGCCCGGGAACCCAGAGCATGTCGGGTCCAGTTTTGCCAGGAAGACGTCTGTCTCTGCTAGGGTCAGTCTGTCTGCCCTAGGAGGAGGCATGCTCACTGATCCTGCATGGGGGTGAGGGGAATGTCTCTCGTGTGGAAACAGACCACGGAGAAGGAAGAATCAGGGAGAATCAGGACACATGTGTTTGTGTACAACACAGCAATAAGAAGACACATCTGCCGATTACAGATGGGTGAAAGGACCTGAAATAGACATCTCTCCAAGGAAGGTACCCCAATAAGCCAAATCAGCGCAAATCCGAACCACAGTGAGATACCCCTGCCCCCACTCCAACAGGAAAGGCATCCCAAGTGTTTGGCGGTGACTGTGGAGAGATGACACCCTCTGTGCCTAGCTGGTAAGAAGGTCGAACTTTGTGTTTGTTCTTGAAAACAGTCTGGCAACTCCTCAATTACTCAAACACAGTTTCACTGTAGGACCCATTATTTTCCCTCCTGGGTATATATACCCAAGAGAAATGAAAATCCGTGTCCACACAACAACTTGTCCATGAATGTTCATAGCAGCACTATTTATAATCTACAAAATGTCGGGGGTAGGGGAGATCCCAAATAACCACCCACTGATAGGTCGATAAAAAGAAGATGTGGTCTATCCAGACAGTGGGGCTATTCTGTTACTCAGCCATAACAAGAGATGAGGTGCCAGCATACGACCCTCCCCTTCAACATGGGCACGTGGACCCAATCTGCAAAGAAAAAATCGCCTTGACAAAAGTTGCCACAAAACACCCAAGAAACCCCAGTGTACACCGTATTCGCGGAGGAACCCAACTCCTTAGACTTTGTCTCAGGGAAATACATTCATTGTTACGGAGACACATGTCTGTCTCAGCATTTCTCAAGTGAGGAAAGACTTGAACACCCCAAGTAGTCAACAGTCTGAGATGGGTTAAGTAAATCCTGGGGTGTCCACACCATTTGAATGAGCTGCTGAGGGTTTGTAGTCACTGGTGTGGGAGGGATTTCCTAACATCAAGGTGACTAATGAATGCAGTTTAGTCAGGTAACTCTGGAGATTTAATTGGCTTTATTAAGCGATTCATGAGTCAACCAGGCAGCATCCCATCAAGTAAATGATGAGAAGCTATACAGTATGGAAGACTTTTATGAGCAAAGACTGGGTAGAACAAGAAAGTTATTGGCAAAATAAAATAAAATAAAAAAAGGATTGTTTCAGGCAAGGGCACCTTCCCTTACAGAGAAGCGGGGGTCTTATTAGGTGGACTTGTGGGGTGGGGCATGTGGAGAGGGCCCAAGTGACAGACTACCACATTGGAGCTGACAAGAAAATTTCAGACTGACTGATAAAGGGTTTACCTTGCTGGGAAGGTCAAAATTGCTATTGGTCAGGTATTAAGTCCAGTCAGGTCTCATGGGCTTTGGTACAAATTACTCCCATCTTTGGCCTGTAGGTTTCTCTCTCACAGACCTACAGTGGGGGTCCTACAACCCATGGATTTATTTAAATTTTATTGATTGATTTTAGAGAGAGAGAAAGAGAGACATCGATTTGTTGTTCTACTTACTTATACATTGATTCTTGTATGTACCTTGACTGGGAATAGAACCCTCAACCTTGATGTAGCCGGGTGGTGCTCTAACCACCTGAATACCTGGCCAGGACCCTGGTTTTTAGACTTCTAAGGGGAATTCCACAGTGATGCACGCCAACATGAAATTATTCCTACTGAGTAACTTAAAGCTCTTAAAATCCACCAAAACTCTAATGGGACCTAGATTAGCAGCCCCAAATTTCCAATGAATAAATTGCTATACAGCCCAGGCACCCTCAGCTTTATGCAAAACTCTTGAGGATTATTGATGACTAAAAAAATAAAACAACTTTGATCGCTCTGCGTTATCTCTTATCAATATTTACTGGATTAGAAATGAACACTGTGGCACTGTCATATCTACATTTATTAACTCCTTCAAAAATAACAGAAATCCCATATTAAGTAACATATTTCTAAAAAAAAAAATAACATTATCCAAACCAAAGAATTTGGCAAGAATCGTGACATTGTTTTACATTCCTGCAAATCTCTGGATGGTCTGGCTTCAGGAAATCTGCATGGTTTTTATATGCTTAGGCATTCAACCTTTTGTGAGATGTAATTTTGACGGAAGAAAATCCAGCCTGAGACAGATTTTTAGTTGGAAAACGGATGAGCATCTTACTAGAGCTTTTAGATAATTGTGGGATGTTCGGTTGCTATCACATCAAAGTTCCGGGAGTAGTTCTTAGAATTTAGTTACATGTGGAACAAGATACTGTATCAATGTACTATTCATACTCTGTTACCTTGCAATCTGGTTAGAGTTTAGTTACATGTGAAACCTGATACTGTATCAATGCACTATTCCTACCCATTGCCTTGCAATTAGAATTCAGTTACATGTGGAACTAGATACTGTATCAATGCACTATTCATACTCTGTTACCTTGCAATCCTGTTAGAATTTAGTTACATATGAAACCTGTTACTGTATCGATACACTATTCCTACCCATTGCCTTGCAATAGTTAGAATTCAGTTACACGTGGAACCAGATACTGTATCAATGCACTATTCATACTCTGTTACCTTGCAATCCTGCAATCCTTTAGTCTATATTGTACTTTGAATATGCCTCTCATCCAAGAATGACTTTGTATCATGTACTGTTTCTTTGAAAAATAATGGTTCATAAACTTATGCTGACCACCCCAATGTTTCACAGTGTCACTGAGACCCATGTTTGTTAATACTTTCACCAATCTCACTAAAACGGTATTTAAGAATTGGAAAACGACCAGGCTCCAGATGGTGATAACCAGTTTTTCAAAATTGTCATTTCTACTTGAAACATCAAAGTTTAGTATTGGCAATAAAAACAGTCAAATATTTTTTAGAAGTGACAGATTTCATTCATTTCCCTCCTCCCCCCCCCAAAAAAAAAAATGTCTACCAAACCATCCAAGTCCGAAAGCAACCGTAATTGGTGTGCCAGGTTATTCTTACAGGTGAAAAGGCTATTTTGTGAGAAAAGTTTTGGCCTTCAGCATCCTCAATTTCAAGGTTTATTGTGGATGAAAGTTTTAGGTTCCTACCAAATCCTTCCTGGGGGCATCTCTACAGGGGAGGAAACGGTGTGTGATCCCAAAGCAAGAAGTTTTTGTTTTTTTCTCTTAAAGCACATAGAGAAGGCAGAGGAAGGCTCCGAGGAGCTGGCGGGTTTGTAAGACTGGAAGCTCCCTGTTCACAGAGTTATGCAATGCAGAGGGTTGCTTCCCCTGGATGGGGGTGGGGGCTCTGGTCCCAGGGTCTGCGGACTCCTGACCTGAACTTTGCTTTGAAAGGGCTGACCCCATCTTAGCAACAAGTGCCACAGCGACGCCTTCTGGTGGCTGGCCTGCACTGCAGGCTCCCAGATAGAAGTTTGGGAGTTGAAACTACCCAAACAAGGTACTCAGGGGCAGGAGGCAGGTTCCGGGCCTCCTTGCCCTCCCTCCTCCTTCTCAGGATATCCAGAGGCCTCCTGGCTGCAGGCTGACCCCACGTCACACAGGTGCCACCAAACACAGATGGAGCTACGCCCGCCTGGGGTTCAGCTGTCACGTGGTGTCTCACTGGAACAGCAGAGACCAGTGCCCTTGTTGGTCTGTCTGTCCTTCACCTCCCCCATAGTGAGAGCAGCTTCATTGAAAATGCTATGTAACCAAAAATAAAAAGTACTGGTTGGCCTGGCCTGTAGTAACACAGTGGATAGAGCATTGACCTGGAACGCTGAGGTCGCTGGTTCAAAACTCTGGGCTTGCTTGGTCAAGGCACATAGGGGAGTTGATACTTCCTGCTTCTCCCCCCTTCTCTCTCTTTCTCTCCTCTAAATAAATGAATAAATAAATAAATAACTGTAAAAAAATGTACCAGTTCTGTGACACCTCCCTCTCAGCCTCATTCTATTTACTTATTTTTTTCCCCGTGTGTGTGTGGTGTGTTCCCTTTTAATCACATTTTACTGTTTTCCGCCACGGCCTGTAATGAAAAACTTAACAAGAAGAGATATATTTATTCAGTTCTTTATTATTATTTTTTCTTTTCACGACTAATCTCATTAAAGACAGAACACCAGCCAGGATAAACAATCCAATTATCTATCAACTCCTGGACTTCTCAATAGCGTAAACTCTTTTTTGTTGCCGAGGAAACAGGCAGTGACCATCTAGGCCCATGTTTAATAACAGAATAAAATGTAGAACAAGAGGGAAGGTATCTTTATATGGCCGGACTTACTCAGCGTAAGTGTTCCCACCTAGATTTTTTTTTTTTTTTGTAAACCTTTTTAGGAAGTCGCTATATAGACAAATGACATGTGGCATCCCTCAAGTGTTGAACAGGTAATTTCTGACATTTATGCACATGCTTGCCTGAAGCTGCCACCCAGACCTCTCCTTTCTTTAGACAGATTTGCAGGAAAGGCTTAGGTAAGTTCGGGATAAGTAAGCCAGGACGATGTGAATGTCTTTCCAAAACTGTCTAGCTTTCTCATTTAGTTCCGATACAGATATTTTTGTGTGTTTTTCTTCTTCTCTTCTTTTTTTCTTTCCTTTTCTTGTTGTAAACCTATCTATTTGACTACTTGATTTACCACGTGGTTTTCTGAATACCGACCACACTCTGGAACCTGCACTAGGTAGGATCTGGGGACAGAGGAGACCTGCCTCCCACAGAAGAAATGGAATACTTCTCAGCCATAAATAAAGAAGGAAATCTTACCTTTTGCGACAGCATGGATATACCTAGAGAGTATTATGCTAGGCGAAATGAGCCAGTCAGAGAAAGACAAGTGCCCTATGAATTTCACTGATGGATAAAAAAGGGAGTTTTTTTTTTTTTTGCTCATAGCCCATGCCCAGCAGGATTCATCTGTGAGATTCATTCTAAAATAAAAGATGGTGCTGATGTTCAAGTCCGCGTGCGGAGCAGCTCTCTGGACACAAAGTCAATGGAGTGAGCATCAGCAATGCTGGCAGCTTCTCATTCTACAATGTAGAGAGTTCAAGGGACAGGATTTTGGCTTAAGAAAAGAAGAAGAAGAAGAGAAAGAAGTAAAAATTGATTACTGCCTCTTTCGACCGTGAACCATTTCCTGTGGCTTTTATTTTTCAGTATACATGAAGAGTCCTTTGAAGTAACATTTATAGCCAGTATTTTAAAATAGAGAAAACAGATACATGGTGAAAACGTTTTCCTTTCTGTGACTTTGCCATTTCATCCCAAGGACGTGGCTCTTTATGCCTTGACATTCCGTGGGTGCCTTTTATTTAATGCCAACATCCTGTTCTGCTGTGGGTTCCTGTCACTGCCCCCAACTACCAGAGCTTCCCAATACATCTCAGACGTGACAGTCAGCCAGACAGTGGTATTTGAAATGAGCATCTTCTCAAAAAAAAAAAAAAAGGAAAAGAAAAAAATGATGCCTTGGAAACTGTTAAACTGTCAAACATAACACTTCATTCTTTGGGATTTCTGGGCACTAAAAATTACAGAAAAATAGACCTGGCTAGTGGTGCAGTGGATGGAGCATCGTCCCAGAGCGCCAGGGTCTCCTGTTTGAGCCCCAGTCAGGGCACTTATAAGAAGCAATAGATGGGTGCACAGCAAAGTGGAAGAATGAGTTGATGCTTCTCTTTCTCTCTCTCTCTCACCTTTCCCCCCTCTCAAAAAAAGGAAGAATGTTAGAATTAAACAACTGCTTATAGTGATAAGCCATAGCTTATTAAAATCACATGACATTCTGGCCTGACCTATGGTGGCGCAGTGGATAAAGCGTCGATCTGGGAACACTGAGGTCGCCAGTTCAAAACCCTGCACTGGTTTGGTCAAGGCACATGGGAGTTGATGCTTCCAACTTCTCCCCCCTCTCTCTCTTTCTCTCTCTCTCTCTCACTCTGTGTCTCCTCTCTAAAATGAATAAAATAAAAATAAAATAAATTAAAATCACATGACATTCTGATAGAAACCTGTGCAACAACTCCACTTCGAAGGGCTCATCCACTGGGACATAATGCCTTAAAAGTTCATGCCACCACCAAAGACTGGCTGTCTCTTCTCCATGTTCAGACCTCCTCCACGGTCCCATCTGCATGAAGGACTCTCCCTCCTTCCTTCCTGCAGGAGATCGGCGGGAGCACCATGCATTTCTCCTGGTAGACTTTGACAAGATGTCTCCATGTGGAGGGGTGACAATGTGGAGGAAGGTTGTTGCTCCCTCCACCAGGAAGATCGACGCCCTGGGCTTCCAGGTCCAGCTGGGCACAAGACGTCCCCCAAATCTTAAAAGGGGAATACAGAGCAAATAAAAGGAACTTAACCAGGAGCAAAAGTAGAGGCAAGCATGGCTCTCACTCCTGGGCAGTCAGGGGAGTCTGCTGACTGCTCCACAGAGACTGTGTTTTGTGAGGACAAGCCCACCATCAGTGGTCCCATGGTTTGTTAGTGACATGAACTCCCTTTCTGTTTCCCTGCTGATTGCTGCTTTGCAGACCTTTCCCTCTCTCCTCTGCAGCCTGTGCACCTACCCAGTGATCCCACCCATCGCCACATGTGTCACCATGAATCCTTCTCAAGTGTTAAGGGGTTGACATAGAGTTTGTGACATGCATATTAAATAATGGCACTCTACCATTTGACACATGGTGCAGGTACCTTTTAACAGAGAATTCCCAATTCTTTCCTCTTTGTCTTTGTGCCATTGACAGCTACTATCCAATACCTTGTTACTTTTATTGCTTTAAACAGCTATATTTTAGATCAGTTAAGAATAAGATTGAGCTCTGGCCAGGTGCTCAGTTGGTTAGAGCATCATCCCGACACGCCAAGGTTGCAGGTTTGATTCCTGTTCAGGGCGCATACAAGAATCCCCAATGAATGCATAAATAAGTGGAGCAACAAATTGATGTTTCTCTCTCTCTCTCTCTCTCACTCTCTCTCTCTTTCTTCTTCTTCTTCTTCTTCTCCTCCTCCTCCTCCTCCTCCTCCTCCTCCTTCTTCTTCTCTGAAATCAATCAATAAACAATTTTAAGGTTAAACTTGAAAAGAATATCATTAAGAGAAGAATAAAGAAACAGAAAAGATGATTATTTTACCTTAATTTGTTCTTTCTCCAAAGCTTTTTCTTTCTTTCTATAGATCTCATTGTGCCTCATACCATTTTTCTGGTAATCAGTGAATTTCTTCTAGCATTTTTTGCTGGGTGGAACTGTTGGCATTGTTTTTCCTAGATTTTTGTTTGTTTGTCTGCGACTCTATTTCTCTTTCATGTTTTCTGTCACAAATTTTTTGTTTTAATTTTGAGATTCTTGTAGATTCACCTGCTCTTGTGAGAGATAATGTGGACAGTGCCCACATCCCCTTAACACATTGCCCCCGGTAGTGACAGACACCATCCCAAGAGTATTTCTCAACAGTGTTTTCCAACCACTGGTCCACCAGAAATTTCATGCTGGTCCGTGAAAGAGTGACCCATCCTGGTGTTGTGTGAAGATTCTAGATCCAATGACCTTAGTCGAATTCACTGATGCTCAGGGCGATTTCTGCCTAAGCAGTCCCCTGAAATAATTCTATTTTCAGCGGTCTCCACGTATAAAAAAGGTTGAACACCACTGGGCACCAAAACGTGGGTGTTGCCCCTGAAACTGTGAAGATATAGGACATTTTCCTCCCCCTGAGGGTCTGCCATGCTGTCCTTCACCATGGCTTCCACATCCCTCCTGTCGCGAACCCCTGGCAACTGCCACTTTGTCCTCTGTTCCTATAGTTTCATCACTTTGGAGGTCCATAAATGGTACCACACAGTATGTAACCTTTCTAGACTGGTTTTTTTTCTTCTTTTCCAATCAGCATAAATCTCCAAGACTCACCCACATTGTTGCATGATCTTGGTAAATAAGCACATTTATAGTGTGTCACCCGTGCACGTGACATAAATCCGTGAACTGAGCCGATGAGTTTGAGGTGGCGGGGGGAAATGTGCTGGAAGTCGGGTGTTGCTGAACCTTTCTGACATTTGGACGTGAAGCAAGTGTGGGTTTGGGAGGTCTGTTGAGTACTCTGACTCAGAGAGGTTCTGGGATACTATGTCCCCCTGTAAGTGTTCGACTTCCCTCAGACACCAGCTCAGGTAGGGACTAAGGCTTTGGGTCACAAATTCCCACTTTTCAATAATTGATTAGTTTTCGAGAGACACAGTAAAAGAGAGAGAGAAGTGTCCACTTGTTGTTCCACTTGGTTGTGTGCTCATGGGTTGCTTCCGGTGTGGGTCCTGACCGGGGATCAAACCCGTTACCTTGGTGTTTTGGGATGACGCTCCAACCGACTGAGCTAACCGGCCAGGACCTTTATATTTTTTAAAGCAAATGATTGTTCTTTTAAATGAAAAGGCAAATATGACTTCACTTCAAAAGTAAAAAATAGTGATTTTCTTTTTTGGGTTTTTTTTTCAGTATTTATTACTAGAAATTCAATCTTGCGTGTCCGGTTACATTTGCTATATTTGTATATGGGGGGGGAAATCTCACAGTGGGATAATCATTCTTTAGCTTCTTTGTTTATTGCAAATCACCGTGAAAAATGAGTATCATTAATTGCAAAGTCCTTCTTAAGGTCGTGTCTAAATTTGCTCCATATGATTCCTTTCAAGTTGGAGCTACCAGGCAGAGAAAAAAGACTCATAAATTTCTTGGGAGCTGACAGCCAATGAGGAAACAAATATATTATAAATCATAATTTGGGAGAAGCAAGATGGCGACGGAGTAGGCGGACGTACCAACTTCCAACTCCCAGAACCAAAGTGGATTATAACTCAATTTAAAGAACCATCATCTGGATAAACCAACTATGAACTAAACTAAGTGGACTCTTCAACCAAGGAACACAGAAGAAGCCACATTGAGACTGGTAGGAATAGCGAAAACGCGAAGAGGGCTGCCCAGCTCCCCGGAGCAAACGGCAGCCCGGAGAGACCCGCGGGGCGGGAGGAAAGTTTGGCGGAGAGGGAGGGACCTGGGTCCCAGGAACCAAGCCCCAGCCTGCAGTCCCAGAGCCTAGAAGAGGCGTTTGGACAGTTTTGAGCTGTGAAACAAGTGAGGGAGCTCCCAGGCCTACAGTGTGGAGTATTAGGTCCCTTCCTACTCTGCTGAGGGCTGCTTAAGGGTATGGTGGGCGGCAGGACGCTGAAACGCGGTTCTGTCGGCGTGGGCGAAGGCCAAGCCGGTGTGAGCTCAGTCTAGCCCAGAGGGTCAGAGGGGACGCGCAAAAGCGGACCAGCAGCTGCGGGCAAGCCTTTAACCCCACTTAGGGGGACAAAGTGGGAGGCCAGGAACGGGCAGAAATCTGCCCTACAACCCGGCGCAGGCCGGCCCTGACTGCGGGGACCGGGCTAGGACCAGGGACGGGCAGGGGCTCGTGGCTGAGCTGACGCTACCAGCCCCCCACCCCCCGGGCCGGAGAAACCACGGCTGGCCAGTATACGTGCATGAGCGGCTCCGAGCGCGGGAACGGGGTAGACCCCGAGACAAGTGGAAGCTCGCAGTTGAGCTCACGCTACTGTCCCCGCCCGGCCGGAGAAACGGCGGATTGCATTCACACGTGCACGAGCGGGCTCCGAATGCGGGGGTGGGGTAGAGTCCGGGACGAGCGGAAGTCCGCAGCTGAGCGGAAGCCAGCACACACGCCCGGCCCAATAAACCTTGGTTTCCGACCCTGCACAGGAGAGCCCTGGCCTTGAGGGCGGGGCTAAATCTCCAGACGGGCAAACGCTCACAGCTGAGAGCACGTCAAAAGCCCCGCCCAACCCGCGAAACTGTGGCGAGCAGGCTCTGACTGAGGGTTCTGGGCGGAAGTCCGGAAATAGGCTGGGTCCGCAGCGGAGCAAAGGTGCTCACCTCTACCCTTGGTGCTACGACTTGTGGCTTCAGTGACAGCCCCTCCCACGGAGGAGAGGCAGAAACCACAGCAAAAGCCACAGTGGGCCGGCGCTGGTAACGCTCATACCCAACCACCCTAGGCACAGGCAGAGGGGGTGAGGGGCCTGCAGACAGACCACACCTAGAGAACACAAAGGCAACACCTACTGGACTCCAGTCGCCACAACTTGCTTATACACAGAAAAAATGGGCAGGCAGAGGAATGCAAACCAAATGAATCAAGAGAAATCCCCAGAGAAGGACCTGAATGAACCAGATATAACCAAATTACCCGAAGCAGAATTTAGAATAATGATAGTTAGGATGTTCAAAGAAATTAGAGCAACAATGGATAGTCATTATGAACACCTAAATAAAGAGATAACAAGTATAAAAAATGAAATTGAAATAATAAAGAAGAATCAGACAGAAATGACAAATACAGTATCAGAATTGAAGAACACAATGGAGGGAATTAAAAGCAGGATGAATCACGCTGAGGATCAAATAAGCGAGTTAGAGGACACAATAAACAAAGGCACAGAAGCAGAGAAGAAGAAGGAAAAGAGACTTAAAAAATGTGAGGAAACTCTAAGGGAGCTTTGTGACAACATGAAGAGAAACAACATTCGCATCATAGGGGTGCCTGAAGAAGAGGAGAGAGGACAGGAAATGGAAACTTTGTTCAATCAAATCATAGCAGAAAACTTTCCTAAATTAAGGCTGGGAAACACTCCACACATTCAAGAAGCACACAGAACTCCATTAAAGAGAAACCCAAAAAGATCTACACCAAGACACATCATAGTTAAAATACCAAAGCTAATGAATAAAGAAAAAATTTTAAAAGCTGCTAGAGGAAAAAAAGGCTATCACCTACAAAGGAGCCCCCATAAGGATGACATCGGACTTCTCAACAGAAACACTTGAGGCCAGAAGGGAATAGCAAGATATAATCAAAGTAATGTAGAACAAGAACCTACAACCAAGACTACTTTATCCAGCAAGGCTAATGTTTAAAATTGAAGGAGAAATAAAGAGCTTCCCAGAAAAAGAAAGCCTGAAGGAATTCATAAAAACCAAACCAATTCTGCAAGAGATACTAAGAGGCCTCTTGTGAACAGTTTAAAGGGAGGAATGAATAGAGCAAAAGAAGAATACAGCTTTAAAGAATAAAATGGCAATAAACAACTACATATCAATAATAACCTTAAATGTAAATGGGTTAAATGATCCAATCAAAAGACATAGGATAAAGAAACAGGACCCATACATATGCTGTCTACAAGAGACACACCTTAAAACAAAAGATGCTCATAGACTGAAGGTAAAAGGATGGAAAAAAATATTTCATGCAAATGGAAACGAAAAAAAAGCAGGGGTAGCAATACTTATATCAGACAAAATGGACTTTAAAACAAAGGCTGTAGTAAGAGATAAAGAAGGACACTACATAATCATAAAGGGAACAATTCAACAGGAAGATATAACTATTATAAATATCTACGCACCAAATATAGGAGCCCCGAAATACATAAAGCAGACTTTGATGGATTTAAAGGGCGAGATTAACAGCAATACTATCATAGTAGGGGATTTCAATACCCCTCTAACAACACTGGATAGATCCTCAAGAAAGAAAATTAATAAAGAAACAGCAGACTTAAAGGAGACACTAGATCAACTTGATTTAATAGATATATTCAGAACTTTTCACCCTAAAGCAGTAGAATATACATTCTTCTCAAGCGCTCATGCTACGTTTTCTAGGATAGACCACATGTTAGGACACAAAAATGGTCTCAATAAATTTAAGAAGATTGAAATCATATCAAGCATTTTCTCTGATCACAATGCTATGAAACTAGAAATTAACCACAAAAGAAAAACTGAAAAATACTCAAACACTTGGAAACTAAATAGCATGTTATTAAATAATGAATGGATTAACATTGAGATCAAAGAAGAAATAAAAAAGTTTCTAGAAACAAATGATAATGAACATACATCAACTCAAAATTTATGGGACACAGCAAAAGCAGTCCTGAGAGGGAAGTTTATTGCACCAGAGGCATATCATAAGAAGCTAGAAAAAGCTCAAATAAGCAACCTGACCCTGCATCTAAAAGAACTAGAAAAACAACAACAAATAAAACCCAAGACAAGTAGAAGGAAGGAAATAATAAAGATCAGAGCAGAAATAAATGACATAGAGGCGAAGGAAACAATACAGAGGATCAATGAAACCAGAAGCTGGTTCTTTGAAAAGGTAAATAAGATTGATGAACCTTTAACTAGACTCACCAAGAAAAAAAGAGAGAGGACTCAAATAAATAAAATTAGAAAGGACAGTGGAGAAATAACAACTGACACAACAGAAATACAAAGCATTGTAAGAAAATACTATGAAGAACTATATGCCAAAAAATTAGACAATCTTGGTGAAATGGACAAATTTCTTGAATCATATAACCTTCCAAAAATCAATCTGGAAGAATCAGAACACCTAAACAGACCAATTACAGCAAATGAGATCGAAACAGTTATCAAAAAACTCCCAAAAAAGAAAAGTCCTGGGCCTGATGGCTTCACAAGTGAATTCTACCAAAAATTCAAAGAACTAACTCCTATCCTCCTCAAGTTATTTCAAAAAATTCAAGAGGAAGGAAGACTTCCAAACTCCTTTTATGAGGCGAGCATAATTCTGATTCCAAAACCGGGCAAAGACAACATAAAGAAAGAAAATTATAGGCCTATATCCCTGATGAATTTAGACGCTAAAATTCTCAACAAAATATTAGCCAACCGAATCCTGCAATATATGAAAAAAATCATACACCACAATCAAGTGGGATTTATTCTGGAGAGGCAAGGCTGGTTCAATATTCGCAAATCAATCAATGTGATTCATCACATAAACAAAAGGAAGGACAAAAATCACATGATAATTTCAATAGATGCAGAAAAGGCATTTGATAAAATCCAGCACCCATTCATGCTCAAAACTCTCAGTAAAGTGGGAATACAGGGATCATTCCTTAACATGATAAAGACCATCTACGATAAACCGACAGCAAACATCATACTGAATGGACAAAGATTAAAAGCAATCCCCTTAAGATCAGGAACCAGGCAGGGATGCCCCCTTTCACCACTCTTATTCAACATAGTTCTGGAAGTCCTAGCTACAGCAATCAGACAAGAAGAAGAAATAAAAGGCATCCAAATTGGAAAAGAAGAAGTAAAACTGTCACTATTTGCAGATGATATGATATTGTATATTGAAAACCCTAAAGTCTCAGTCAAAAAATTACTGGACCTTATAAATGAATTCAGCAAGGTGGCAGGATATAAAATTAATACTCAGAAATCAGAGGCATTTCTATATACCAACAATGAACTGTCAGCAAAAGAACTTAAGGAAACAATCCCCTTCACTATTGCAGCCAAAAAAATAAAGTACCTAGGAGTAAATTTAACCAAGGAGGTTAAGGACTTGTACTCGGAAAATTATAGAACACTGATAAAAGAAATCAAGGAAGATACAAACAAGTGGAAGCATATACCATGCTCATGGCTAGGAAGAATAAACATCATTAAAATGTCTATATTACCCAAAGCAATTTATAAATTCAATGCAATACCAATTAAGATACCAATAACATACTTCAAAGATATAGAACACATATTCCAAAAATTTATATGGAACCAAAAAAGAACACGAATAGCCTTAGCAATCTTAAAAAGAAAAAATAAAGCAGGAGGTATCACTCTTCCAGATATCAAGGTTTACTATAAGGCCATTATACTCAAGACAGCCTGGTACTGGCATAAGAACAGGCACATAGATCAATGGAACAGAACAGAGGACCCAGAAATAAACCCACAGCTTTATGGACAACTGATATTTGACAAAGGAGGAAAGAACATACAATGGAGTAAAGACAGCCTCTTTAACAAATGGTGTTGGGAAAATTGGACATCCACCTGCAAAAAAATGAAACTAGACCATCAACTTACACCATTCACAAAAACAAACTCAAAATGGATAAAAGACTTAAATGTAAGCCGTGAAACCATAAGCATCTTAGAAGAAAACATAGGCAGCAGGCTCTCCGACATCTGTAGCAGCGGTATATTTGCCGATTTATCTCCATGGGCAAATGAAATAAAAGGCAAGATAAACAAATGGGACTATATCAAACTAAAAAGTTTTTGCACAGCTAAAGACAATAGGAACAGAATAAAAAGACAAACCACACAATGGGAGATCATATTCGACAGCACATCTGATAAGGGGTTAATAACTAAAATTTATAAAGAACTTATAAAACTCAACACCAGGAAGACAAACAACCCAATCAAAAAATGGGCAAAAGAAATGAATAGAAATTTCTCCAAAGAGGACATACAGATGGCCAATAGGCATATGAAAAAATGCTCAACATCACTAATCATTAGAGAAATGCAAATTAAAACCACAATGAGATATCACCTCACACCAGTCAGAATGGCACTCATCAGCAAAACAACACAGAATAAGTGCTGGCGAGGATGTGGAGAAAAGGGAACCCTTCTGCATTGCTGGTGGGAATGCAGACTGGTGCAGCCACTGTGGAAAACAGTTCGGAGATTCCTCAGAAAATTAAAAATTGAACTGCCTTTTGACCCAGCTATCCCACTTTTAGGAATATACCCTAAGAACACCATAGCACTGTTCGAAAAGAAGAAATGCGCCCCCATGTTCGTGGCAGCATTGTTCACAATAGCGAAGATCTGGAACCAGCCCAAGTGTCCATCAGAAGACGAGTGGATTAAAAAGCTATGGTACATATATACTATGGAATACTACTCAGCCATAAGAAACGATGACATCGGATCATTTATAACAAAATGGATGTACCTAGATAACATTATACGGAGTGAAATAAGTAAATCAGAAAAAAAGAAAAACTGAGAACAGCATGATTCCATACATAGGTGGGACATAAAAGTGAGAATATGAGACATGGACAAGAGAGTGGTGGTTATGGGATGGGGGGAGAGAGGGAAGAGTGGAATAGGGAGGAGGGGAGGGACACAGGGAAAATCAGATCGAAGGTGACAGAGGACAATTTGACTTTTGGTGATGGGTATGCAACACAATTGAATGATAAGATAACCTGGAGATGTTTTCATTGTACATATGTACCCTGATTTATTGGTGTCACCCCATTACAATTAATAATAATAAAATATATATATTAAAAAAATCATAATTTGCCCATTTAAGCAACGTTTAGCAGATGATAATAGACACTTCCAGAAAATTCGTGTTGACAATAATTCACATCTCAAGCATGGCCTGTGAAGTCTGCCATATCATCTTATGTTAATGCTTCTCACTTCCAAATTGTTTTTAAGGCAAATATATAAATAAGTGTGTGTGTGTGTATATATATATATATATATATATATATATATGGCAATATCTTTACCCAAGTCAATATGATCGACTGGGGGGGTCAGCCGTCTTTACTTCAGTATAGAGATATTCAAGAAGGATTTAGATTAATACGAGGAAGGCACAGTCATGGGGAAGTTATATTTTTGTAAAAGCAAATGCGGTTCACATGCGTGCGCACTCATGTTAGACATGAGTTCTTGCCCATGCTCAATGCCACGTGATGAAACCCTTATCTTCTGAGGCGTGGTGAGGGTTTACCTCACACGTTGGTAGGTGATGTAAGCACGTATTTTTTCCCCCCATTATATTTCACCAGGTCCTTATCTTCCAAAATACATTGAGATTTTGTCTCTGTGCTGTGGTTGATGTTAAGATGGAGAATTACAGGGGAGAGTAAGACTGTTCAGTCCCAGCTGCTGAAACCTGCTGACAGAATAAAATTATTTCTTCATCCCATGCTCTAATTTGGTGCTGATACCTAAATAAAGATGTACTCTTTCCATCTTTCCCCCAACTTTTTTTTTTTTTGCCTGTGGAAATCATGAGATGTCAACGTTTTTTTGTTTTTTTTTCCTGTCTCTTTTTCTTCTGAATATTTTCAGTTCATTAATGTTCGTGCTTAGAGGGAGGAATTTGAATAAAGCTGCTCCTGGGCATCTCTTAGGTGTCTGATTAATACTGGGAAATTCAGCTTGTGCAGATGAAACGTGTGAAGCAGATTTCCTTAGATGAGTTATTGCTCAGAATTCTCCTTGTTCTTAATGGCAAGAGGGGGTGGTTGTGTCAGTGCTTCCCGGGGTTCGAGGACTCAAAGACGTTGAAGCTTGTGCCGAGCCAAATTCTTATCCTCAAGCCGCTGAAAGTTTATAGGGTAACTGTGTGTAATGGTTTTTAAAGATTTTTTTTAATTGATTGGTTTTCAAGAGAGAGAGAAACAATCTGTTGTTCCACTTAGTTGTGTGCTTGTCGATTGCTTCCTGCATGTGTCCTGACTGGGGATTGAACCTCACCTTGGCAATTTGAGATGATGCTCCAACAGACTGAGCTAACCAATCGGGACCTTGATTTTTTTTTTCTTTTTTTTTTTTTGTGACAGAGACAGAGAAAGTGACAGATAAGGACAGACAGACAGGAAGGGAAAGAGATGAGAAGCATCAATTCTTCATTGTGGCCCCTTAGTCTCCTTAGTTGTCCATTGATTGCTTTCTCATATGTGCTTTGATGGTGGTGGGGGGGCTACAGCAGAGCAGGTGATCCCTTGCTCAAGCCAGTGACCTTTGGGCTTAAGCCAGCAACCATAGGGTCATGTCCGTGATCCTAAACTCAAGCCAGTGACCCCACACTCAAGCTGGTGAGCCTGCACTCAAGCTGTCGATCTCGGAGTTTCGAACCTGGCTCCTCTGCATCCCAGTTCGATGCTCTATCCACTGCACCACGGCCTGGTCAGGCTTGATTTTTTTTTTTTAAAGCAAACAAATGACATGTCTCATTTCTATCTCTTGTCTTCCCTTGGGATAAGTTCATGTCACCTTTCTGGTTCTTGAGTTTCTCTAAGTCCTCAACATCTCTCCATTCCTGTTTTTCCTGCTGTCACCTAATCCTTTCTCCCATAAGTTAGTGCCCTCCAGGTCATGCTGTGGATAGCCACCCTTCATCCTAGTGAGAAGTGGGTTTCTGAGCAGCCCAGAAGGTTCCATCTGACCAAGCACTCTTTCCAAGTCTGGAGGAAGCCAAGACTCCATTCCTGGAGAAGTAGGATCCTGCCATTTCTTCAAACAAAACAAAACAAACCACGAGAGATGGGCAACACAAAGGAAACCGAAGAAGCCGAGAACTATTACTAGGGAGTACAACCGTGACTACCCTCATTATTTCATCCAGCGAAGACCTTGACCCTGCTGACTTGTTCTCTTGTGACACCGCTTGCCTGGATGGTGGTGGCCCCCCGGTCGGTGTCCCACTGCAGAGACGGAGCATCTGCCCTCCACAAGGGTGCCAGGGTCCTGCAGCTCCAATCCCTGTGCCTTCAAATCACCTCCCCACTTTGCATTGTTCGGATGCACAAGCATTCTCCCCAACGGAACGCTTCCCTTCTTGCTCGGAGAGCTCCCAAAGTCTTCAGAATATCAGCAGGCTCCCTGTCTAGGAATTGATCCAAGATCATAAGAGGTGGGTGGAGCCAAAACCGCTCACCACAGAGAAATACTGGATGCGACGTGTCAATAGGCTGTAAAAGGTGATCGTTTTAATAAAATAAGAACTCAGGCATTTCATAGAATTTTCTCATCGTGGGGGGTGGGGGTGGGGGGTGAGGGTGGGGTGTTGTCCCTGGGGAGGCAATGGAGACACTTGGAAATGTGGGCAGACTCAGATCTATTGGGGAGCTATGCTGAAACAGAGACTTCTGGACCCGTCAGGAAACTCCTCCTGTTGGTCTTCTCCCCAAGAAGACACCAGTGCCATCCATTCTCGGTGATAGTCGATTGATTGGTGGCTCCCAAGTCTCCTCCCCCTGCTGCCCTTCCTCCCTGGGGGGTCCCAGGTGTGGGCTGGATGGAGTGTTCTGGGAGCAGGTGGGGTCCCTCAGCTCCTCTGTCACTAGTATGACCTGTCATCACACAGGGCCCAGCTCTCCAACTTCCCAGGGACCCGTGTAGGGTTCCTCTCCTCTCTTGCATCTTCATCTGTTCACATTCCACCTATCGAAACTATTGTTCTCATCCTTGGGTGCCCCTTCCATGTTCATTTCCCTCCACAGCCCTCACCTCCCTTGTGTCCTGGTTCACGTCGGCGACCGCTGCTTCCGCCCATGTCCCTTTACTAAGGAAAAGTGTTGCCCATGTGTTTTTCTCCTCTTCCTGCTCTGTGTCCTATGACCGGGCAGAGCCCCGTGGGAGCCGTGTGGCAGGTGGGCTGGCCGAGTGTGACAAGCAGTGGCATGGGTGGACGTCTCTCTCCCCATTTCCCTGGTGTTGGCTCCTGGGCTGGTGGTTCCTCAGCTCTCCGGGCCTCTGCCACGGCCGACACACTCAGGTTCTCCGGTTCCCTGTGCGGGTTTGGGGAAGATGAGGGGACACGGCGAGCAGGGAAGGCTCTCACACTCAGGGACACAGTCCATCCCCTCGGTCCTCACACTGCCTGGCGCCTCTCAGCACCCGCGGGCTCGCTTCCCTGACATCGGGGCTGTTTTCTCTGCAGAACAAACACTCTCTGCCCTTCCTCAGTTTAATAGACCTCAAGTCACAGCTACTGGTCCCTACCTGGGTCCCCCTTTCCAGTGTGTTCTGCTGAGATGACATGGCTTCTCCTCCAAAGAAACGGCAGTGTCACCAAATGGAGGGGACACTCTTAGAGGAAAAGGCCAGCAATAGCTAGGGGCGCAAAGTGGGTGTGGGGACACCAGCTGTTCAGAATTCCTGGGCAAAGCCCTCCGCAGCGGCTGTCCCTCAGATGTGACCTCATCCCTTCTCTGCTGCGCCATCCCGCACCTCCTGACAGAGGCACTGGCCCCCTACACCGTCCACATGTCAGTCCTAGGGCCACAGAGGGCAGCAGTGACAAGAGGATTTTGATACTTGTCCAGTGTGAGTTCGAATCCCGCCTCCGCCCTTCCTTCGCAGAATCTTATTTCTCGTGTGCAAAACGGGCTAATGAAGAGCTTGCCGGCCCAGCTCAGTGGGCACCTGGCCCCCAGATGACAACATCCGAGCTCTAGCTGATGCCCAGTGCACGACGAAGCTGACTTGGCATGACGCACAAGATCCCGGATGCCAGGGCAGAAGGCTCAGCACCACTTACTTACTTAGGGGAAAAATACCACTAAGTTTAGCCTGAAGGGGTGGAGTTTGCCTATACCCCTACCCCCACTGCAGATCTCCCATTGTGAGCAACAGCTGCTTTCTTTGTGACAAAGCGTCACACACTCAGCACGCATGGAGGAAGCTTGGTGGCACAGTGGGACATGCAGGGTGCAGGCCTGGAGGTCGGGACCCTCCGAGCCTGCCCACCACTGACTCCAACGTGCGACACCCACAGGCCACGTTGGTGGAACTGGAAGGTGGAGTTCTGGCCTTGGGTTCAACTTTGGGTTCACTCTGACCTAGTGAGGGAGAGTTGGGGATGGGAGGCACAGTCCCCAGGGGCCCCCACAGGCAGTGAGCCTGGGCAACGGCTTTTCCCCGACACTGTGCACCAAGCTCACCCCCCACCCCACAGTGACAGGGAGGAGCTCCCTGGGAGCCAGAAGCCCAGACCAGGATGCTCCCAGCCGGGATATCAGGGCACAGTGACTGCAGCCAGCTTCCACTCCACCTGGACCCCCCTCACAGGGGGTCACCACAAAGCATTCTGGCCCCCAATAAGGTCTTAGAGAAGGAGTGCATCAAGGAATAAACAAACACAGCAATGATCAAATTTATTTTAAATCATATCTAATATATATATATATACATATATGTGTGTGTGTATATATATATGTGTGTGTATATATATATATATATATATATATATATATATATATATATGTTATATATATTTTACCTAAAATAAAACATGTTTGCTTTTTCAACCTGGGGGACGGGGAACACCTCCAGGACAATTATGGCACAAATCGCAGCAATCTTTAAGCTAAGTTTTACTGCCCTGTTGATGTATGTTTTTAAAAAAAAAAAAAAAATGGAATGAAACCCTTTAAGTCAGAGCCCGACAGTGGCAGGCATGGGTGTCAGTGCTTGGGGGAGTGGTTGCCATGACAACACAGGGCTTGTATTTGTTTGTTTATTTATTTATTTATTTTTCCCTCTCCCAGAAAAGGTGGTCCCAGCTCAGGGCCCAGTGGGCTGTAGCAGGGGATGTTTCTGTGGACACGAATGTGACACTTGATCACAGATTCTGAGCAATGCACAGATCACCCCACCCCCTAACTCTCATTTAGGTTCTCATTACCCAGAGAAGGAAGCACTGTCCCCACAGCAGCCCTGGGGGGCTAGAAGGGGATGGAACACCTGGGTGCTCCATGCTTGTCAACTCCTGGACCCTGTCCCCCTCCTGGGCAGTCGAGCTGCAGCCTCTGAACCCATCCCAAATTCTAAGGTTCCGACCACATGTGAACTACATCTTGATATATATATATATATTTTAAGTGAGAGGAAAAGAGGCAGAGAGACTTCTGCATGTGCCCCTGCGTGGCATCCACCCGGCAAACCCCCTATTGGCGATGATCTGCCCATCTAGGGCTGTTGCTCCACAACTGGGCTATTTTTAGCACCTGAGGTGGAGGCTCCATGGAGCCATCTTCAGCCACCTGGGACCAACTTGCTCGAACCAATCAAGCCATGGCTGTGGGAGGAGGAAAGAGAGAGGGAGGGGAAGAGAAGCAGATAGTCGCTTCTCCTGTGTGCCCTGATCAGGAATTGAACCCAAGACTTCCACACGCCGGGCCAACACTCTACCACTGAACCAACTGGCCAGAGTCCACATCCTGATCTTAAAAACACAGCAAAGAAAACCTCCCTTGAGAACCCCACTGCCGGTCCCCCTGCATGTGGCTCAAACCACTTATGTTTCCGGCCCTATCAAATTTCCAGGGCCACCTGGCATTGGGCCTGTCACATTTGCTCTCTAAGGGGACTCTGCTAAATGACAGCCAAATTTGTCAAATGTTTGGGCTCCACCAGCCGAGGGAACTGAATTTTATTATATCGACTCTCCCTCTTCTGGGAAACGATCCAAGTACACGATGCTAAATCCATCCCCGTGTCTGAGATTGATGAGGATGAGGAACAGCCGTGTCATTTCATAGTGACTGCAGGGCCATGCCGCTTGGATGCCTTCATACTGAAAGGTGGCGTCATTTTAAACACCTCCTCTTCGTTTGTCCCAACGGAGGTCACCGACGCACACACAACTATACATGATCATTCCAAAAATAGCTTGCAGCAGGCCGTCTTCAACTTATTTCTCGGACAAGGAACCTCAAGTTTGATGAAGCTAACGCCAACAGCACAGTGTAGTGACCAGGAGGTTGTGATCAGAGAGTTGGGGCGACGTCCTGCCTTCCCAGTCTGGGCCAGGTATTTCACGCCTCTAAGCCTGTGCCCTCATTTGTAAAATGAAGATAATTATTCTACCGTCTTCTTTAGGGCCATTGTGTAATTTGAACAAAACACAGCATCATAATCAGCTTCATGAAGGCCTGGCCCACAGTACATATTATATTATTTTCATTGTTATATTTTTGTTGTTGTGTCATTGTTGTTCCAGGTGTGTGGTCGACGGATGGCCCTAGATCTAGACAGAGCCAATATAATTTACAAGATCTCAATTCAAAACCCAAGCTTTGTGCCCAGTTCTCATAGTTTAAAAACAAAAAAATGATTTGACTTGGGATGATGGGCACACAACACAATCAACAGTTCAAACGCTGTAGAGATGTTTACCTGAAACCTATGTACTCAAATTAATCAATGGCACCCCCATTGAATTTAATTTTCTAAATTAAAAAAATAATAATTTTCTTAAAAAAAAAAGTCCCTGCCTGAATAAATCGGGAAGTGAGTCAGCGGTTGATTAAATTTACTTTCTGGGGTTTTTATTTGTTTTTTGTTTTTTGCTTGAATCAATGGATGAGATATTTAACTCTACTCATTTGCTTTGAATTCCCTGCTTTCTTAATCTTTCTATGCAAATAGAAGCCTGACTATTTTCACAAGAAAAGAATATGTATCTATGCCACCCCCCAGAGTGGCCTGTCACACTTAACTCCTTAAAATATGAGTTTGAAGACCCGGCAGGAGGGCTTCGATTTGTGAACAACCACTATAGAACGTGACCTTTGAGCCAGAGTTTCTCCCATTAAGGATGAAAACGCAGCCGAAATGGATTATCAAGGGCACCGCTGGGTAATGCATATGGGAGCCACATGGCCAAGGGTCTGTTTTCCTTCAGGAGGCCTTATTTGCCTGTCTGGGATAATCTGATACAATGTAAAACATTAAGGAGACAAAGGAAAAGGGAGTAACTTTACAATGAGACCACCCACAATCTTTTGCCAATCTGTTGATGCTTTGTTGTCAGGTGGGGGATTTGTGTCAACCCCCCACCCCCACCCTCGTGTAATTTTCATAAAATGAAATAGACCAGAATCTGCCTTCTTATTGCTTGAGCCTCCCTGTTTGATCTCCTGACTCCTGATTGGCCTACCAGCCATGAAGGACTCAGTCAGAGACCAATGAACCGAGGAGGAAGTCTTACTTCCCCATCTTCCTAAGACTTAACACCTATCCTTAACCGCCAAGAGGGGTTGATGGCTTGGGATGTTAGCTGTTGTGACTGAACGTGTGAACAACCAAGCAGAGAATCTGTCTGAAACTGAGATAGATAGATGATAGATAGATAGATACATACATACATACATACATACATACATACATACATACATACATACATAAAAGGTGACCAGACATCCTGCTTTTGGGAGGACAGGCCAGATTTTTAACAATTTGTCTTGTGTCCAGCAGCCTTTTTAAAAAGTCCCGATTTTAAAAAAATATATTACAATACTATTTTTGCATTCTATGAAATTTATTTTTGCTCCATATAGACCAAATTTTTAATCAAGAACCCCCCGTCAATGGTGTCCCACTTTACTAATTTTAAAATCTGGTCACCCGTCAAGTTGGTATTGGTTCACCGATGAATCTCCTAAAACTAGAAGGGCTATGGGCTGACGTTTCCTCTACCCCTCTCTACGTTTCTGGCAATTCAGGGAGAAAAGTTGGATGCGAACCTGGGAAATTAAGCTTTCTGCAAAGTTCAGAAGACACATTTCCACAGAACAGGGAGAAAGAAAATGATCTAGTTTTACTCTCCCCTGCAGATGCATTTCCACTTGATGTGTGACAGAGTCTAGAATGACAGAGCTCACTGACTCATAGGATGTGTTTTCTTTGATTTATGTAAACGTTGAAATGAAGACATGAGAATTATTTGCCACATGGACGTTTTTGAAACAAAACTGTTTTCGGAGCTAAAGCCTTTGCATGTATTGTCACGTTGGTGAGACATGGAAGAAATAGGGGCCCCTTTGTCTAACCTTTGAGGTTGTAGATGAAGATGAGTTGTCCACCTTTGATTATGGGCTGCTGGCATGGTGGTGAATTCTAGTTAGCAGCTGGACCTAGACTTGAACCCAAGTCTCCTATAACCTAGTGTTTGGATGGCTAATTTTTGTTTTGTTGTTGATTGATTGGTTTTTTAGACAGAGAGGAAGGGAGAGAGAGAGAATCATAGATTTGTTGCTCCATCCCTTCATGCATTCAGTGGTTGATTATTTCTGTGCGCCCTGACCAAGGATTTGAACCCGCCACCTTGGCATATCAGGACAATGCTCTAAGCAAGCTGGCCAGGGCCATGAAGCAACCTTTTCTTATATTACAAACACAATATGTTTATTTTAAACTGTTACTTTTCATAATTCCTTGACTCTCAACCAGGTTAATCTCTTCATTCTGTAACCTTATTGGGTCCATTCGTTAGTGTTACCTAAAACTTCCTATGCAATTAAAGAGGCACCAGTCAGAACAGTCATGGTTTGTGTGAGAGGATGCGCCACCCTGCACACTTGGTCCCTGATGTCATTATTGTTTCTGCTTCACGGGCCTCTCATCCTTAGACAGGTTTCATTTCAGAGAAAATAATGTGGCCCCTCTGAGCACCTAGCTACTGCGTTATTGGTTTGCAAGGACCCAGAGGTACCTGTCCACCCAGAGGACAGCAGTAGGGCCCTTGGGTTGCTATACAACGTAGAAGAGGCCCAGACAGCTATCCGTCCTATTCTCTGCCAGTAATTTAGAACTAAGACTGAGAAGGGCTGTTTCAAATTTCCAACCTGATCAATACTTTTCGGATGGCTGACTTTAGGAATTACCTGAGGTTCTCTGTTACAACTTCCTTCATGGGAGGACATGCTGGAGGGGTGGTCTCGTGTGACTCCATTGACAGCATCCCTGCTTTGTTGGGAGACCTCCCAATTCCTCCCCTCTGCCTTTGAAAAGAGCAACTGGAGCTCCGGATGGATGACTCAATAGATAGGGCATTGTCCTGGCACACTAAGGTCGCGGGTTCAATCCCGGTGAGGGCACGTATGAGAAGCAATCAGTGAGTGCACAACTAAATGGAACAACTAAGTGGAACAATGAGTTGATGCTTCTCGCTCTCTCTCTTTCTCCCTCAAATCAATTTTAAAAAGAAGAAGCAACTATAAATGGATGCTTTTTTTCTCACCATACTTCAAAGGGATCTACCCCAATGGGCGTCTCCTTTGGAAGTCTCAGGTAAGTAATAGCCACCTCACTTTCTCCCCAAGCCCTTCAAAGAACAGCATCTTTATTTTGATGGGTTTTTATCCCGATACATCCGAAGGCTGACCCCTTAGAAGGACAAGATGCCTTTGACTTTGGTACATTCCATATGCCAATAACTCATCAGCTTTTCTGCAGAGTTTTCTACCCGTGGGGGATTCAATGGATTGAGCTTTTCCACCAACCTGGTGACCGACTGAGAAAACTGTTACTGGGATTTCGTCTGTCATGAATCAAGGGGGTGGGGGGAGAACTGAGGAGTTCAGCATAAATCCTTTAACCCCAATGAAAAGTGGGAGAGAGAAGACCAGCGGTGCTTTGCGCTCCCAATGCTCACTCATCAAATGCCTTTCAGTGGCACCCCCTTGCCAGACTGTTGTAAAATTGCAGCTGCCTGGAGAGATTGGGGAAAAAAGCAAACAAACCGAACTTTCCAGATGAGTCTGCAGACCTGATACAGCTTACTCAGCATGGAAGGCAGGGAGCTTGTACATCCCAGGGTTCCATGGCGCAGAAACACTAATTGTGTCCCTGGAGAATAAGGGGAAGCCAGAGAAATTGGATCTTCTATCAGGTTTGGGGTAGACACGGAAATTTTCTTTATTATCTGGGAAACAGTGTAGTTGGAAGTCTGCCTGGTGGGACATTATTCAGCTCCCTGTGTGCAGCCAACAACCATCCTGACCTCCCTCACACACCCCGGCCCCAACATAAAAACAACAGTATGAGCGTTTCCACTGATGTTCCTTTAACGTCTTTGCTTCTAATAAACGTGTCACTCCCTGAGGACTTCTTCCGTGTTTAGTGAAACGTAAAGCTACTTGCTGATCATTTCATTTGTATTTCATACTTTTTAAGTAGACGTTTGTAAAATAATAATAATAATAATAATTAGGACTTTGAAGTCCTGGGCTTACTGTCTAAAGACAACACTTGGAAGGAGATCTGGCTTTGGGGTGGTGAACGCATAATGCAGTGTACAGATGATGTACATAGAACTGTATGCCTGAAACTGATGGGACTTTAAAATGCACGTGCAATTTTTATTAAAAATGCAATAAGGTAGAAAGGAAGGGGAGCTTTATGCTGAGCAAGCCTCCTTTCTGAGCAGTCAGGTGGGCGAGAAGGGGGAGAATCAAGAGTCCCTTTCTAATCAGCACGCAGGGATGGGCAGGTCTCACCTGGGACATGTGCCCCTGGACAAGGGGACCAACACTGCAGGGGGAACCTCTATAATTTTATTAACCAATGTAACTCCATTACATTTAATTTCTAAAATGAAATTAAATAAGCCCTAGCTGGGTAGCTCAGTCAGTTAGAGCATCGTCCTATCCTGCCAAGGTTGCAGGTTCAACCCCGGTCAGGACACATCAGGACAAGGCTCCGGACGCTCAGCCCTGAGCGAATGCTCTTGGACTTCGGTAAACAGGAGTCCCCCCATTTGCGGCCGCGATCTCCGTGAGCCTTCTCCATTATCATCTTAATGCTGCTCTGCCTGAGGCCAGAAGATGTCTAAAGAGAATTAGCTTGTCATTGGAGCCTCCCCTGCCCCCTCCTCTGTACTGGGAGTCTTGAACCTGTAAGGTCTTCTAAGGTGATGTGTGGCTAATATTTGGGCAAAAAATTGTCGACATTATCTGGGTGGGCGGGCGGAGTGCGGCAGTGATAAACAGTCCGCCTGTGTAAGTAAATTAGTGCAAGCAGCTGTAGAACAATGTCATCTGTGTGTGCGTGTGGGAGTGGGGTGTATGCATGTAAGTATGTACTTGGCGTTGCATGTGGGAGTGTGTGCATGCAGTGTGTGTGTGTGTGTGTGTGTGTGTGAACTTTACCTAAGATGGACCATTAAACGAAGCCTCCAGCTCTGGGGCTTTAGGATGGTCACAGGATGTTATTAGGTGCTACCCAGCAGCAAAGACCAAAGCAGAGCCAGCGACAAGATGATTCTCCCCCTGTCGTGAATTTGCAGAGAAGTGCAGAAACTGTACCCAAATTGCCACTTCGGGGTCCTTGCTGTCGAGAACGTGCTGCAACTTCAGGGAAACGCCACCCATCAGACACCAGATGAAAAGGAGATGGTTTTTATAGGTACTGGCCCACACAGTTATGAGGCAGGGAAGGCCTATGATGTACTGATGCTACAATATGTCCTGACTCGACAGTGAGGCTTGTGGAAGAGCACGTTCTTCCCTCCTGAACCTTTTGTTCCATTCCAGCCCCCAACAGGTTAGGTGTGGCTGCCCTGCATACTAACGATGACCTTCTTCACTGAGCCAAATGCTCTCTCACCCACTGCGTTCCACCAGCCACCTAGGTGCTCCTGAGGTCCAGTCAAGCAGACAGAACTAACACGACATATCTTGCCCTTTGTCCACTTGACAACTGCACACGTTCTTAAATCAGACCTCATCTCCAAACAAAGGCAACAAGGTCAAGATTCTGCCTAACATGATACAACTGCCCTTCACACAACTGCAGACACGCTAAGCTTATCCTCAGGAGAGGAAGAAAGGTTGTTGAGTGATGTTTACTTTTCCCCTTGATAGCTTATAAACCTTCAAGCTCCATGAAACAAAGTTAATAATACTTAAATACTATACCATAACGTCGACCTAGTCTACGTTCCAGAAGGGAATAAAACAGGGAAGAAGAAAGATGTTGGCTCTACACACACGCATGCACACAAACATATTCCAAACAAAGAGAAGAATTCTTATGACGCTTACGTCCTCATTCCTGTAATTAGTCACACACACATAGCTGTTATTTGTAGCTACACTGGTACCTTGACACACGAGCACTTGAAATCACGAGCAATTTGAGAGACAAGCCATCACTCGCGGGATATTTTTGCTTTAAGTCACGAGTGAATATTTGAATCACGAGCTTCCGCCACCCTCCACTTGATCGATGTCCTGATGAATGCTCTGAAAGGGAGGAGAAACAAACTTCCACAGAAAGGTTTTTGTTGAAACGGCCTCTAAGTGAAAGTGAGGAAAACTGTGGTGAAAAAGCCAAAAGTCAGTGAAGAAAATGATGATGATTAAGCACAGTAAAATAATAGCTATTAAGTTTAGCAATAAAGTTACATAACATACCTAGTGTGTAAGTTAAATTTTGCAATTAAATATAGCATTAAGTGTGTAGAGCAGGCATGGCCAACATACGGCCCGCGGGCTGGATCTGGCCTGCGTAATGAGTTTATGTGGCCTGCGATTAAATTTTTAATATTCTCCACTACTTTAAAATCTCAGCTACTCAGAAGCAGAAGCGTCTTTGATTGTGGAAATCCAGATATTTAAGAAGATAGTGATACACAGAAAAGAATTCTGCATGTGACTAATCTAGAGTTAACTTCCAATAATTGGTCGAATGAAATTGTGATACTTCTTTATTTTTTAAAAAATTCCATCATAAGGATTTACAACTTTTGTACTTGTCTGTACTCAATATGAACTGTTTGACGTTTAGCGGCGATGTGAAACCCACATTCTTTTAGGTAGAGTTTGCTAGTGCACACCCAAGGTCAAACAATTCGTTATTTTTGTGGTCACTATGGGTAGCAGGGAGTGGAGCCCTTCACATTTGCACCCCTCGATTCCTGAAGTTAAATTCTAGCTCTCAGAGAAATGGCGCTGTCTGTTGAATGTTGGTTCTGAGCATACACAACCTCCTGGAGAACCTTGCCCAGCCCTGCAAGGTGTGACTGCCTGGCTGGCGCTGCACCTGGGTCCTTCTAAGGGCATCCCACCACCCACCATCCATCATCCACTACCCACCTCCCACACCATCCACCATCCCATCATCTACCATCCCATCATCCACCATCCACCATCCACCATCCACCATCTACCATCCACCATCCACTATTTACCTCCCACCATCCACCATCCACCTCCTACCATCCACCATCCACCACCCACCTTCCACACCATCCACCATTTACTATCCACCATCCACTATTTACCTCCCACCATCCACCTCCCACCATCCACCATCTCCCATTTATCTCCCACCATCCACCACCCCCCATCCACATCCAACTCCCACCATCCTACTATCCCCCCATCCACCATGTACCTCCCACCATCCACCATCCACCACCCACCATTCACCACCCCTTATCCACCATCCACCTCCCACCATCCGATTCCCTCCATCCACCATCCCCCATCTGCCTCCCACATCCCACCATCCTACCATCCCCCATCCACCATCTGCCTCCCACATCCCACCATCCTACCATCCCCCATCCCCATCCACCATCTGCCTCCCTCCATCCACCATCCACCATCCACCTCTCACCATCCACCATCCACCATTCACCACCCCTCATCCACCATCCACCTCCCACCATCCTACCATCCCCCATCCCCATCCACCATCCGATTCCCTCCATCCACCATCCCCCATCTGCCTCCCACATCCCACCATCCTACCATCCACCATTTACCTCCCACCATCCATCATCCACCTCTCACCATCCACCATCCACCACCCCCCATCCACCATCCACCTCCCACCATTCTACCATCCCTACCTCCATCCACTATCCGCCTCCCACCATCCACCTCCCACCATCCACCATCTGCCTCCCACCATCCTACCATCTCCCATCCACCATCCACCATCCACCTCCCACCATCCACCATCTGCTTCCCACCTCCCATCATCCTACCATCTCCCATCCCCCATCCACCATCTGCCTCTCACCATCCACCATCCACTATCCACCTCCCACCATCCACCTCCCACCATCCCCCATCCACCATCCGCCTCCCACCTCCCACCTCCCACCATCCCCATCCACCATCTACCATTCACTTCCCAGCATCCCATCAGTCCATCCAACCAGCTGCTGTTTCAGGATGGAGGGGAGACCAGTGAATTACACGACAGTGGGCACGTTGTCACACTTCCTTTGCTGGCCCATGCTGGACACTGGCCTGTGCACCCAGCCCGAGGCACCCAAACTGTCCACAGGTCTCAGACAACACGGGCGGGGGAGAGGGGGCAGTGGGAGAGGCAGCTTCCAGGAGAAAGATATCCGAGATGCACTAAATGACTCACAACATAACAACACCCAGTCCTCAGGAATCTCATTGATATTCAAAGTATTTCTATCCATTTCCGATTTTGGTGGGGAAAAAAAAACCCACAACACCCTACAGGGCCATTTAACAATAGTACTTTTTGACAGGTTACATGTATTTGTCTAGCCAATGCTCACCTTGATCAAAATAGTTGAAATTGCTTTCTATTTAATACAGACTGGGTTACCGGGAATGCAACCCTCTTTCCCTGAAATTGTCTCCATTCACTCACTCATTAAAGTCTGGAGAGGTGCACCACAGCTGTCTTGCCATCTGAAGAAATTTGAGCTCAATCTCATTATCACTGAGAAGGAATCAGCGCCCAGTGGGGACTCTGGGTCAGAGATTGGCAGCAGAATAAAGACGTACCTCTCCAGGGAGTTCTGGTCGACGGGGACCTGAGCTCACTTTCTCCTTGTGCCTCTGACAAAAATAACCACAGGGAAGATGATCCAAGCTATTGTCCAGACAGTTATTTCTTGTATTGCTTTTTGTGGGGGTTTTTTGTCAGTTCTGACCCTCTTCACCCATTTCTCCCTCCCCACCTCTGACTGCCACCCCCATCTGTTCTCCATGTCTATGAGCTGGGTTTTTGTTCAGTTTGGTTTTGTTGAATTCCACATGGAAGAGCAATAATACGGGATATTGCCTTTCTCAGAGGTTATTTCTGTGTGAGCTAAACAGATGCTCATTTTGCGGGTGACCCACAGCCGAGCAGAGAGCTAGGCTGCCCATGGTCTCATAGAGAAGCTCTTGGTTCTTCTGACAATCATGCATAGGGTGGTGGCTGTCCCCGAAGCAGCAGCGAGTGTCCCCTGCCTGGGACCTCGTTCTCTCATACCAGTGATAGGCAATCTTTTGAGCTTGGTGTGTCAAAATTCGCCAAAAAACCGAGCATAACTCAGGTGGTGTGTCACTTCAAGAAAAATGGCCTAACCGGACGTCCCAGAACTAGCTCTGTGCCAGAGTTCTGTTGTTTTGGCCTACAGACCTCCAGCACAGAGTGCCTACACTACAGCAAATGTTTTATCTTCGGCTACTGCACCTGGCCATGTAGGAGCCGAGGATGAAACATCCTTCTCGGCATGCGGCCCCATACTTCTCTGGTATGCAGCCGCGTGTCATTGAAAATGGCTACGCATGTCAGTGCTGTCACGCGTGTCATAGGTTCGCCATCTCAGTCTTAGACTTTCCTTTCTCCAGCATGTTTCTGCTCCACCCCCAACCCCCTACTTGTGAGACCTGCGCCCCATTTTCTTCCTCATCCTCTTCTGTTCACATAGCTCAAGACCACCCGCGTCTTCTCCTCATGACTTTTCTTTCCTACTCTGCCATTTCCCGAACCCATATGCAGTCATGAGTCCCTAGAGCAGCTAGCTCCTCGGCCCCTGTGTTAACATTCCTTAGATGTAGTAGGTGGTAGCCACTAAAGTTGTGTTTCTGTGCACATATAAAAAGGAGGACCATTCCTTTTGAGAAAACGCCAGTGTCCTAGGGAGACAAAGGAGCCTTCAGAGTTTGCCCCAGTCCCATACCCTCCTTTCTGCTGCAAGTCACTGACACATCAATGTGAGGGCATGTGACCTGCGGCCATGGACAGCCTCATGGGACACAGGTGACCACGGGCAAGTTTTCCAAGAGAAAGGGAAAACCCCTTGCAAGCGTGTTGTGGGACCAAAGATGTCATCCTTCCCACAAAAAGACATTGGAAAACAAGTTACAATGAGTATTACGAGTTTTCAAGAGCCAGGTTGATGAGAGGTCCTGGCCACATGTCTCAGTGTTTAGAGCGGTTTAGCACCCTGGTCAGGGCACGTATAAGGGTCAGTCAGTGGCTGCTGTGGGAGAGAGAGATCCTCTCCTTCTTGCCTATTCTCTCCAGGGCACTAACCCTCTAATGGGGACCCCACCATCATGATCTAACTCACCTCCCAGACACGGTACCTCCAGACTCCAGATAGCAACATGTTGGAGGTTAGGGCTTGAATATATGAATCTTGTCTGTGCACGTGTGGGGGAGTATACATTTAGTGTGCAGTCCTTGGGACTACCTCACTGTTCGGAGGTAGCATTCCTGTCCACATTTTCCATATTTCACAAGTGAGGAGCCAAAAAGGCATCTGACTCAAGTAATAGGATCGAGGTCCCAGACCAAGTGCGTGGCAGAGCCTGGGGCTGCTGGGATTGCTATTGGGCCTTGCTCATATACTTTTACTTTGATACATCCTTTTGAGTTGCATAATGGCTATTTTATTGACCAAGGAAAGGCTTCAGTTTGCAAATTGTGGGGATATTTTGCCAGTCTCTTTATTTAAAATAATTCTTTTTTTTACTTTATTGATTTTAGCTAGAAAGGAAAGAAGAGAAAGAGAGACAGAAACATCAATCTGCTCCCATATGTGCCCTGACTAGGGATCGAACCCACAAACTCTGTGTTTCAGGCCAATGAACACAGCTATCTGGCCAGGGAGTCTATTGGTTTTTGTTTTATCTTTATAGGTAAAAGAGGGTCATGAAATCCCTTGTGCCTTCTATCTTCTGTCATGTTTTTCTTTAATTTGTATTTATTGATTAATTTTAGAGAAAGAGAAAGAAACATCAACTTGTTGTCCCACTTATTCATGCATTCATTGGTTGATTCTTGTGTGTACCCTGACCAGGGATCAAACCTGCAACCTTGGCATATCGGGACGATGCTCTGACCATCTGAACTACACAGCCAGGTCCTAGTTATAAATTATACTTGGTAGAATAATCAAGTGAGAATGACCAGGAGAAGTGCAATGAGCAGGTGCTAGTTTTCCCTTAGATAATTAAATAGAAAAATGATACTAAGCACAATTTTGCATTGGTGTAAGACTAATCAAGGGAACAAGACAGGTGCAGACTTTCCTGGAATTAGTACATATATGGTGAGGGCAGCAACTTAAATTAGCCAAAGGAAGAAAGAGTAGGATTTGGGAAGCCATATGAGAAAAAGATACATTTATATCCATTCCTATACCATATGCCAGAATCTATTCCAAATGAGTAAGACTCTAAATGTGAGAGAGAAAAAGAAAAAAGGGAAAGAAACATGAATAAAGTCTGTCATAACTTTGCATTTGGGAAAACTTTTCTAAAAATGGACCAAAACCCAGAAGCAATAAAACACAGACACACATAGACGGACACACATACACATACACACAACCAATTTCTAAAATTGGCAACACAAATGATTTTTTAAAAATCAACATGACAAAAAAGTATTCAATAAGAAAACTAAAAATGCTGAATGATAAAACTGGGGAAAATGTAGTTAATTTATCACAGAACAAAGGGCTGATTCCACTAATAAAGAATGGCTATTAAAAATGAGAAAAAGAGACCAGAGATCCAATAGTAAAAATTATGAATAAACAGTTAATAACAAAAATGAACCATAAACTGATCAAAGGACACCGAGCTTTGCTCCTAAGAGAATGGACTAGAAGGGGCTGGACGTCAAGAAATTATACTCAAAAATTTGAGAAAGTCAAAGAAGCATTTTTCTTACTTGTCTTGTATGGACTGAATTTCAGGGTAAATACATTTTTTATTTATTGATTTCTAGAAAGAGAGAGAGAAATACTGATTTACTGTTCCACTTATTGATGCATCCATTGGTTGGTTCTCATATGTACTGTGACTGGGGATCGAACCCGCAACCTTGGAGTATCCTCAGAGGATTCTGGGACCCTGACTTAACATCACTGCAGCAGGATGAGCAGACATTACGTTCTGTCTGTCATGAAGCATCCAAAATCACACTGGGCCACCTGCGAAGGGTTCAGCTAGGGGTAGCCAGGACTTTAGAGCTCATCCCCCGCTTACAGGAACCATGGGGGATGCGTGATTCTGTGAGAGTGGTATCAGCCAGATGGAGGGTGAGTGGAATGCAGCAGGCAAGATGGCCTCGCTTCAGCCCAAATAAATAGAGGGCACTTTAATTGATTAAAAGAGACAAAGAAATAGCAACCAAACGCACCGTGTAGACCTTGATTGATACTGACAGGAACCAACAGAGTGTAAGAAGACAGCTGAAGAAGCCGGCCACTGGCAGGGAGTGTGTTGTGGTTATGAAGGAATCCTTGTTAACTCTGGGTGATCATGACATTGGAATAATAGAGTTGCATGTCCGTTCCGGGCTCCTAAGGAGATGTCTGTAGGAGAACCCATAAGACATCTAACATTTACTTGACAGGATCCTTTAAAAAATATAACAGGAGCCCAGGCTAGGCAGCTCAGCTGATTAGAGCTTAGCTGGTGGATCCTGGGAAAGGCCACCAAAGTGCACTGGTCAGAACTGGACACCAATGTCAAGGCGGGACTTAAGGTCAGTTGACCTCTTGAATTGTAGAGCGATTGCCTTCTGCAATCTGTCTTTCCTGAGACCTGGACCATCCAGTTCTGGGGCAGAGTGGGAGGTATGAGGGAATTGGGCCATGCACTCAGATCTCAGAGTCTGAGAGCTCATGAGACTCTGACCAGAACCTCCCACCTTGGAAGGTCAGTTACAGCCATGGCTCTCTGTGATGAGAGGAACCAAGACAACATCCGCCTTATTTGCTGTGTCCACACAGAGGATGGCCAGGCCTGTGGCTGGAACATCTTGCTGATCATGAAGATATTCAGCAGGAACCCTGGTTTGATAACCTTTGCCCATTCATTTTTGGGGTTTCTCTGTGTTCCGGGGGTTTTAGAGAACAAATAGGGTTGTTCCTAGGATTTGACCTTCTGCCTGAGTGATCAGAATTACAGCGTTGACTTTTAATGTCGTGTGTAAACCTACATCTATCCAAGTGTTAATATTCATTTCGTGTTTGTAGATGGCTACCCCAAAGAAGAAATGATTTATAGATGGAGGAAAAACTCAGTAGAGGCAGCCGATCAGAAATCCTGGAGACTTTACCAGTTCGACTTCATGGGCCTCAGAAACACCACGGAAATCGTGACAACATCTGCAGGTAGGAATGAATAGAAAAAAAAGTGTAGCTCTCAAAAAAGAAAAAGAAAATTGATAACACTCCCTCCCATTCCTACGGCTATACGTAGTCATAGCCGTCATGTAGAAACCTTTCATGGGTATGTTTTGACTCATCATATTCAAGCAACCGCGATTCCCAAGTGATATTTGAGACAAAGCAACTGACTCGAAGCTGGAATTATTTTTTTAATGTTTCAACTAGGATGGGAAAGGGATGACAGGAATAAGTGATTATTATATGCAAATTATAAAGCACACAGGTAGGTGAAAGAGGATGTGTCACCTTTTAAAGTATTTGAATTTGGGGGAGGGTTATAGGTTTTCTGCTTGTTTTTTCATGGTCCACCCTTCTTTATAGTTGGTTTTCTTCCTGCAGAGTTTGGTGTGCGGGTGGGGGTGAGAGCCAGCTTTTCTACTGGTCTTATTATGTGTTTAAATGAATAATATATTGGCTCTTGAAATGCCATAACAATTTGTCTCCTCGTTGACTAGATTAAGATGTAAATTTTGCTAATTAATGCTAAATATATTTAAAGAACAGTCCAAGTTCTTGAGAGATGATAAAATAGAGACCTATGAACGTAGTAAGGAAGGTCTGGAAAGCTAGCTGAAAAGTGGATAAAAGTAAAGTCTCCCAGAAATGTCTAGGTGGTCAAGGTGAAAAACGGCACCCGTGTTTGACTATTAAATATTGATAAGGTCAGGGGACAAGCTCATCATTTATTGAAATGAACTGTGGCAGTAACATCAAGGGAAATGTTTCAAGGGAGGTTTTCCTAATTATGAGTCGCTGACATTCATTTAATTTGGCTCCCTGAGAAGTCCCAAAGAACTAGCAGACCTTCAGGGTGGATGGCAGCCACCAAACTGGTAGGACAGTTCCAGCATTTAAATGTCAAGTGTCAGGACTGCTTTTTCCCTTCCTGATGTTCTTGGTAAAATAATGGTAAACAAGAGGACATGCAAAATCAGATTGAACATAACTGGCTCAGGGTTTTTGAAACTGACTGGGAGAGAATACCAGCACAGGGAAATATGGAGTGCAGCATTATTATGCTAGGAGTTATCGTGGGTAAAGAAAAGAAAAAGAAAGTATGAAAGCCCTGGATGAGTAGCTCAGTTGGTTAGAGCATCATCCTGATACACCAAGATTGTGGGTTTGATCCCTGGTCAGGGCACATATAAGAATCAATCAATGAACGCATGAATAGATGGAACAACAAGTTGATGTTTCTGTCTCTCTTCTCTCCCTTCCTCTTTCTCCAAAATCAGTTAATCAGCCAATCAATCAATTTTTTTAAAGTGTATAAAAAACCCTCACTGAGCCAAGAGCTTTCAGTCTCCCTGGAAAAACATGGTAGACCGGAGAGGTTAATGTACAAACATGGACTTTATACATCAGCATAACAAATATCCCGCTCAACTTTACACAGGGTAGAAGCGGTTCTTGGGGCACGCCCACGTGAACAGGGAGTGAATGCTTCCCTGAGATTCTTTTTCTCACTCGTAGCAAAGACGATCTTTCCCAACATTGATGAGTGTCCCGACGTTGACAGAGACGAGGGTCTTCTCCATCTGACCCTTATCTAGCCTCTCCTTTTGATACATGAGACCCCACATCATGCTGAGCTACCAGTTGGAAAACATGCAAAATGTGTTCTAAAGAAAGGATGTCAACAAAATCAAATTCACCTGCCTCTAACCCATCAGATGCAGTTTGGGGACAGGAGCGAGCTGTGAGTGATGGGTTTGCCTCCTTGTTTCTCAAACTCCCATGACCTCAAGGAGCTGTCTCCCCTACTGCCAACTCCGTCTGCACCCCACATACCCTCTGTCCTGGGGAATGAAAAGGCCTTCATCTGTCATTAGGATAGCCCTTTTGCACACTCCACCTGTCTCTTACACAAAACCCAACCCTAGTTAAACCCAGGCCTCTCCCCATTTCACATGGCTAGTTTGCAAAACAGCATTTCATTTGTATGCAACAATACTGTTTCCTGGATTTAGGAGACATATTGACTATTTAAGCATCACCGTTGAAGACAAAAATGCAACCCCTCCCCCAGAAAAATCAGTATACTAGTCAGGAATTAAGCCTATTCCTTGGACAAATATTGAATATGGACATGTGCCTCTCTCATGTATTCAGATAGAGGAAAAGAAGAATTGCATCTGTCCTGGAGAAGTTTGCGAATTTATTTCTCATTTAAATTTTCATTATGGAGACTAATCATTCCTTCAAGTGAGGTGACATGTTTTTTTATTAATGCTGTGGCCCTGTTTGCAGAGAGAATATTCAGAGCTCTGGTCACAAGTCAAGCTTACAGAAAGGTGCAGAGGAGAACATTTTCATATGTAATTATGCAGCATTGCTGGGACTCGGGTGGGGGTGGGGAACAGGGTGGCATCAGGACCCACAAAAAAAAGAGAAGTCCCACCAAGAAACCCTTATTCTATGTGCCTTTCTGCCCCACCCAAACCTGAATGAGGTGTCAACAGTTAAGACGATTTTAATAGTGATAAAAAAAAACACAATCATGTTCTGATGGTGGCTGCCATTTGGCAATGCGGAGGGCCAACAACAATGTTCTAGAGGAAGTTTAGAGAACCCCTGTCTGAGGAATGTCTACAGAGAGAAAAGAAAAAAAGGACCCACTACCTCCAAAAATTCAAGATGAACACAAACATCTAACTTCTCACCAGAAATTATGATTACCAAAAGACAATGGGATTCCAAGTGTGAAAGAAACAAAATTTTATACCCAACCAAACAGCCAATAAAAATAAGGGTGAGACGATGATGTTTCCCAGCAAAGGGGAGAGAGAGATTTTGCAATCTCTATCGCATGCTGCTTTCTTTCTCTCTCAAACCTTTTAAGATGCAGACTAACACCTGTCTCTGCTGTGTCCAGGCTGCTCACAATGTCCACTTGAACCTGAATCCTGCCATCTAAAATCACCTGGGTAGGACGCACAGTATTCTTCATCCTGAATGTTGAGGCATCTGCAGGGAGCTTTGTGAAATGGGACCAGAAATACGAAACCTCTGGCAAGCTTAGGTCACCCAGAGGTGGCTTCCAAGTGGTTTTGCAGGACATGCAGCCCTGGCCACAAATACCCTCAAAACTGAAAGAGATCAAGTTGGAAGCCAGGGACCCAAATAAATGGCACCGGAGGCTTTCCCCCTGGTGGTTGTTTAGTGACAAAGCCCCAAATCGCCCCCCCAAGAGAATCAATGTGTTGCACAGTCAAGGGAACCATAAGAAAGAGCTGCTTGCCCATAACGAAGGCTAGAGCCACCCAGCCAGGTGTGACTGTGTGATAGTTACACCATTTATTCTAGACTCACATTCAGCAGCACCTGTAATGCTACAGACTCCCCCAAAGGTATTCTGCACATGGAAGTTTAATCACATAGCAGTGTTCTACAGACAGCTCACACGCCCACCAAAATCTTTAAAATATTTCTCTGTCGAAGCATAAGCACAGAGGTCAGGAGGATGGAGTTGGGCTGCCAGCCTCCATCCAACCTTGGGCGCTTCTGTGACCCGCCCATGCATATCTCTCATAAAGTGGTAAGGACACCACCACCTCTTCGTATGGTCATGGTGAATTTAAGCAACCTAACCTATGCCAAGTGTATATTGGCCATCCATTACAGATGACTAATATCTGTTATTATTGCCCAAATGTACTTCCTGGGAGGGAGAATTGTGAGATCTGCATGTCACTTCTATCTGTTAAATAGCCCATTAAATCAGCAGTTCACATCTCATCCGAGGAGACATGTGTTACCAGGGCGCTCCAGTGAGATTTCCATCTTGAATGCAAATCAAGGTGCACATTGGAAATAACTCCAGCGAAAGGAACTCTGAAAATGGCCCCCTTCTTGGCTTTCCTGTCATATTTGTCTGCGTGCAATCTGGGTAGTAAATTAGCCTGGGCTTCGGAGTCAGAGAACAATAAAAATAGCAGCAACGCCACATCTTGGTTCCCAGGATGGAGTAAAAAACAAAATCCTTCCAGCCCAACTGTGAGTCATTGTCCTTCTCTAATTCAGACAGAAAATGTGGCAAAAAAAAACCCCACTGCGTGGCTGAATGAGCGGCTCACCCAACAAGAAAATTGAAATTCTGTGATACAAATCACATCTGACTCTGCCAGGTCTTTGAAAAATCAGATTCATTAATTATTGCTTCAAAGCAACATTATCTGTCCGTGGGACTGAGAAAGACGAGAGAGCACTTTACACACAACGACAGTGGTAACTTATACATTCACCAGTTGATGTATAAGGTTTTTATTTGCCTCCTGTCTTGCGTTTGAAGATGGTAAAGAGATACGTGTAAGGCCAATCGCTTTGACACAACACTACCGCTATGGAGAGTTAACGTTATTTCCTGTGTCCAACTCTCGGTCCACAGGGTAGTTTTTTGTTAGCCCAGTGTTTGGCTAAGCTTTGTTCTTTACTATGTTCTCCCAGCCTAGATGACACAATAGATCGCTTTTTTCTCCCCACGATGGAGCTACATTACTGTTTTGAATCATTGGATCAGAAGAAAAAAGTCTGAAGTCTGTGTACACCAGCCTAAGAGAGTGTGATAACTTAAAAGTTGTCTAGAAAATACTTCTGTTCTTGTTGAAATGTAAAACTCCAGCAAGGTATGTGCTAGGAAGTGCTATGTTTGAAATGCCAGCGAATGTTGGTTGTTTTATGTGCTTCTTTGGTCTGGCATAAGCCTTTAACGCATTTTCTTTTTTATTGATTGATTTCAGAGAGAGAGAACACGTCGATTTGTTGTTCCATTTATTTATGCATTCATTGGTTGATTCTTGCTTTTGTCCCAACTGGGCATTGAACCTGCAACCTTGGCATATCGGTACGATGCTCTAACCAACTGAGCTGCCCAGACAGGGCTTACAGTAGTTTGGTTATTATTTCCAGTATACAGATAGCAAATGCGAGTCATAAAAATATCCTTGTTCATGAAAAAAAAGGGCCAGGCATCCTGGGAGATCCCAGCCTCAGGGTAGCTACCTGAGTGCATCATTCCCAAAAGTATTAGTAGAATCCTGCTCTGGCAGAAGTCAGACAACTCCCCAGCCCCGTGCGTATCTTCTTAAGCATTGATAGCTTTCATCCAGGGAGCCATTTTTAAGGAATCTCTCTTAAGACTAGGTTGAGAAGGAGAGCCATTTACATCCACAGTGCCCTGACCTGGTTCCACGACAGCACTTAAGCCATCATATTGTATTGTGACTTTTTTCTTTTGTATTTTTCTGAAGTGAGAAGCAGGGAGGCAGAGAGACAGACTCCTGCCCGCAACCAACCGGGATCCACCTGGCATGCCCACTAGGGGGCAATGCTCTGCCCATCTGCTGCATTGCTCCATTGCAGCCAGAGCCATTCTAGCGCCTGAGGTAGAGTCCATGGAGCCGTCCTCAGTGCCCAGGCCAACTTGGCTCCAGTGGAGCCTTAGCTGTGGAGGGAGATGAGAGAATTAGAGAGAAGGGGGAGGGAGAAAGGTGGAGAAGCAAATGGGTGCTTCTCTTGTGTGCCCTGGCCGGGAGTCAAACCCAGGACATCCACACATCGGGCTGACACTCTACCACTGAGCCAACCAGCCAGGGCCGTATTGTAACTTTTTAATCAAAGAGGAATGATGAGACACCATTGTGAGAATGCCACCCTGGGAGTCACCCTGCTTGGATTTCAGTTCCAGACCTGTCCTAACGCAGTGTGTTATCTTGGAGAGTCATCCTCTCTGAGACTCAGTCTTCTCATCTGTAAAATGGGGGCAGCGATGCTAGTGCCTGCCTCACAGATGAGGGAATTGAAAAAGCAACCAGTCATCACTGCCTAGAATTAAAGGTATGTGTGTATCCCCGACAACCTATTTGGATCCTGAGGAAACTAGCAAAGTAATGATGTCAGATGTAGTGGTAGCTACAGGAATGTTTGCCAGAGAGAAATGTTCATTTGTTGAACCAACAAGACAAAAAAAGATAAATACAGTGGTACCTTGAGATATGAGTTTAATTCGTTCTGTAACCGAGCTCATAAGTCAGTCAACTCATATATCAAACAAATTTCTCCCATTTAAAATAACTGAAATATATTTAATCCGTTCCAGCCCTGTGAAACATCCCCAAACCATCCTAAATTATAAAAAAGACATGTTTTTAATTAAGAAACACACATGTATACTTTACCAATGCATAACAAAATATATGAAATAAAAGAAAAAAGTGTTATTTAGTACTATATTCTTACCTTGGAGACAGACAAGTGAGGCTAATGGAGGTGAATGGTGGAGGAGGAGGGAGGGAGGAAGGGATGCAGGCACTGTAGACACGTAAACTACAACTGCACTTTCTCAACACTAAGTGTAAACTAAAACTGCATTTTCTTTAAACAGAACTAAAACTGTACTTTCTTTACTTAAAATGAAATCACAAAAACTTAATTGTAAAAAAATGCACTTTCTTAACTTTAAACTTAACCTAAGCTTAACATTATGTATTTTTCATTTAATCGTCACCTGTTTTTGCCTTTTTGGCTGCACTTTCGGCACTCTGACTTGCAGGACTTTTGAATGAAAATCTATGAGGTTTGCTTTTGTCTGACTTTTTAAATGTTACGGAAACGTGACAAACAAGTGCCATTAAAAAGTGCTGAAGCACAACCAGTTGAAACTTTTCTGGGTGTTTCTTTTCAATGAAACTTGAAAGCTTCTCCCACATTACCCCATGTCTTTAATTTCACTTGTAGAAATCACTTCCTCCGACTCTTCCTCCTCCTCACTACTAATCTCTTGCAGAAGGTTACAGAACATGTTGCATCATCTGTAGCTCCCTCAACTCCTCAGTTGAGAATTCCTCCTCATGTTCCTCGACGAGCTCATTTACGTCACCCTCACCTACCTGCAGACCCATCGACTTTCCGAGGGACACAATCTCCTCCAACGCTTCTACCTCGGTCTCGGTCTCTGGTTCGAATCCTTCGAAGTTCCTGTCTGCAACAACATCAGGCCATAACTTTGTTCATGCCGAGTTCAAGGTTCTTCTTGTGACCTCTTGCCATGCCAAGTCAATAATGTGTAAAGATATCACAATGTTGTAGTGATCTTTCCAAAATTCTTGAAGGGTTAGATTTGTATTCTCAATCACCTCAAAGCAGCGGCAGAACAAGTACTTTGTGTAAAGCTTTTTAAAGTTGGAAATGACCTGCTGATCCATAGATTGCAAAATTGAAGTTGTGTTGGGTGGGAGGTAGAGGACTTTCACGAATTTGAATTCATCAAGAATGTCATCTTCAAGACCAGGTGGGTGGGCTGGAGCATTTTCCAAGATTAGTAATGCTTTCATTGGGAGTTTATTTTCTTGAAGATATTTCTTCACCGTAGGACCAAAGATGAGATTTACCCATTCAATAAAAAACTGCCACATAACCCATGCCCTAGCATTGGCGCGCCACATAACCTGCAGTTTTTCTTTAAGTCTTTTCATGTGAGTCTTAAAGGCTTGAGGATTTTGGGAATGATACACTAGCAGTGGCTTTACTTTACAGTCACCGCTAGCATTTGCACACAATATAAGGGTCAGACGGTCCTTCGTGGGTTTATGGTCTGGCAGCTTCTTCTCCTCTGCAGTGATGAAAATCCTCTGGGGCATTTTTTTCCAAAACAGTCCTGTTTCTTCACAGTTGAACACTGTTGAGGGATGTAGCCATCCTTCCTTTGCAATAAGCGCAGCAAAACGTCCTGTGTACTCCTCAGCTGCCTTCACGTCAGCACTCGCAGCTTCACCATGCCTCACAACCGAGTGGATGCCAGATCTCTTCTTGAAATTTTCAAACCAGCCATGACTTGCCTTAAACGTATCTTCTGCTCCCTCTTTTGAGGTTGATGGCTCTTTCTTCTTCAAGTCGCCGTAAAAGTATGTGCCTTTTAGCATATTACATTCTCCGTCACTGTTTCTCCTGCCAGCTCTTTCTCTTTCACCCACACCAGCAGAAGCTTCTCCATTTCTTCATGGATGTCCCTTAATTAGGACAATTGTAGTTCCTTTCGCTGGATTTGCGCTTTTGATGGCATCCTTTTGTTTAAGGATGGTACAAATTGTAAGTGTATTGCGGTTGTACAGCCTTGCCAGTTCAATCACTCGTACACCACGCTCATGTTTTCTGTTATTTCTTGCTTTACTTCTATCGACATCATTCTCTTCTTCACTCCACTGTCCTTTACACTCACTTTCTTCGGTCCTATGATAGCACACAAAAAAAGTTAGTAAAAAATGCAAAAATGATGCAAGAAAACGAGTACAGCACACGAGATTCGACTTGATTCTGCGGGTAACACATGAGAAAAAACAAGATGCTGGTGTTATACTGCCGACACTGGACCCGTGCGCCAACGCGCCAACTAGCTGCAGCTTCCTGAATCACAACTCATATCTCAGAATTTTGCTCGGATCTAGAACAAAAATATAGACCCAGTCACAGCTCATATCTTAAAAAAAAAAAAATTGTATGTTGGTCTGCTCATATCTCAAGGTACCACTGTATCCCACTTTGCAAACATTTAGTTGTTATCTTAGAAATATTAATATGCAATCATTAAGGTGACTATACAAACCGTCAGTGCTGGGCTGAGTCAGGGCGCAGTTGGGTAAGTCTCAGGCAGACAGATCTCCTGGACTCAGACATCCCCCCAAGTCCTTTCTGGCACAGGGTTGCTTTTCCTTTGTGCCATTTTTATTATCCTGAGGGCCAGATGTTCCAGATGTTTCCTAGGGAGGGACTCTTCCAAGTCACACTGGGACTCCGTGGGGTGACATTGTCTGTGGTATAAAGAAATCGCTTTTGATGCAGCAAAGCAGCTCTTTATTGAAGGCGGAGACAGACCTCTGTTATGCTCTGTCCCAGTGAACAGAGTGGGGGACATTCTGGCTGTGTGCGAGAGGCTGGGTTCTGGCACTTGCTGTTTGGAGCACCCGCCACCAGCGAGGTTCCGCGTGTTCACCTCACACATGGTTCAGTGGCCCCAAGGCAAGGGATGTTTTGTATTGAATAAGGAGACTGTGAAGAGAACAGTTCTTTCCAAGGAAAACTGCTTATCATAAAACGTCAGGGGAAAATAATTGTTTAAAATTCTTTCTGACCCTCTGTGTGTTTGCCTGGGTGTGGTGCTCGAGTCAAATACAACAAAACTATCTTGGTAGTCTACTCTTGCCTCTAGGTATGTTTTCTACTTCTTCTTAAATTATGTGTATATATTCCAAGTGTTTTAAAATACTGTTATTTTTTTTTTCAAACTTAAAAATCACAGGCCTGACCAGGTGGTGGCACAGTGGATAGAGCACCGGACTGGGACACAGAGGACCCAGGTTCGAAACCCTAAGGTCGATGGCTTGCACACAGGCTCATCTGGTTTGAGCAAGGCTCACCAGCTTGAGCCCAAGGTCGCTGGCTTGAGCAAGGGTCACTCGCTCTGCTGTAGCCCTCCAGTCAAGGCACATATGAGAAAGCAATCAATGAACAACTAAGGTACTGCAACGAAGAATTGATGCTTCTCATCTCTCTCCCTTCCAGTCTGTCTGTCTGTCCCTATCTGTCCCTCTCTCTGCCTCTCTCTGTCACAAAACAAAACAAAACAAAAAGTCAGAGGAAAATATAGAAGAGAATTTCTGTCCTCCATGAATTGTTACTATCTTGGTAAATGTTTCCAGAGGGTTGGGGTTCTTTTATTATTATTATTTAAACATAAGACATACTCTTCAAATCTCTCTTTTAAAACAAAATGTATTGACTGAGTCTTGAGAGAGAGAGAGAGGGAGGAAGGCAGAGTGGCAGGGAGAGAAAGAGAGGAACACACATTTGTTGTTCCACTTAGCTTTGCACTCATCAGTGACATACTTTATTTCATACCATACATTTGTTGCCATACTTAAAACAACAACAATAACAACAACAAACTTCAATTCTATCTCCTACTACAAACCACAGCTAATGTGATGTAGATGTTTTCCAAAATGGCATGCAATGAATTCACACAGATTAGTACACCAATAGTCACCTACAGAAACACAGGCATGCTTTACAACCTTCTTGTTACCAAGGCTATTGTCAAAATTAAAAAGGATGTCTCATTTTTCTTGATTCTAATGGGAAAAGAGGAATTTAAAGAGACAATAGAGACACTGAAATTTCAAAGAAATGGTTTTATTAAAAAATAGAGTATCTTCTTCTAAAATGTATCTCTGAAGAAAAACAAATTTTAGTAGGTTTCAGAGTTAGACTACTCGTTAGCACTCTGTTCCAATTTTCTGTGTAACCCTAGTCTTGACACTCACAGTGGAGGGGGTGTCTGTACCCACCAGCCAGAGTAGCGGGACACTCCTAGTGCTGAGCACGCACACTGGGAGCCATGGGACATCTCAGTAAGAGGGAGATGAAGGAACTATTACAGGATTTGGGTGTTTGGGGGAAGGTTTGAGGGGGGAGCGTGTGGCTCTGAGTTTGGAGGCTACAACTGCCTGTCTGTTGACAACCCTCATGACAACCAAGTCCTGGCCGCTGGACCAGGTTCGGATGCTAGGCTGCTCAGAGACCCCACCACGGCAAGATCGCCTCTCATTCACTGCCGCAGGGCTGCTCATTGCTTACATTGTCATTTTTCACATTGTTCGAGCCTACCAATTTCCAGTCACCTTCCTGCTCGGTAGTTCCCAAGGTTGTTTTGTATTTAGTCCTCTATTGAAGTGAGTACAATGATCACCACGCTTCTTAGTCACAGTCCCTTCCTCCCCACGGTCTTAACTGAGGCTGGTACATCATTGGGATTGGGTAGATTTTATTGCCAAGGTCCTTCTTTTATGAATGACCATGGGCACTGCATTGGCTGAGTCCTTCCATGTTTAGTAATGACGGTCTCTCCATGCCTTTATTCTCTCCTTGTTATCTTGCCTACACCACGGCTCCTCTCCCTCCAGAATTGTGGATGTTATTCTGTCACCTTCTGACCTGGGCTGTTGGTTTGGAGACATCAAAGGCCAATCTCACGCATTTCTATGGAAATGTGCACTATGGAAGGAAGATGGCGGCCTCCCCTAGTCACTGTGGGAGTCACTGTGAATCCCCACTGCCCCACTCACATGACAAGCACCACCTTTTTTTGAGAGAGAGACGGCTGAGCTCGGTCTGGACTTTGATGATAATTTGGGGAAATGATATCTACCATTAGGACCTTCTCATCAAACAGACCTGCTCAGTTATAATGACACTAACTCAGCACGATGCTTTCATCATCCCCAGATGGCTTGAGGTACACACACCTTTTCATATTGCTAATGCCACATTAAGATGGTTCTTAGAGTCTTCAGGATTTAATTTGTTACAAAGATGAAAGACTCATTCCAGAATGTCGAAAACCCGTATTTGATGGAGTGGTTGCTGTTTCCATTCAAAGCACTAATAGATCTCAAGAAATTCTCCCAAAGGAGTCTCAGGATATAGTCCACAAGGGAGAGACTGGCTCTCTAAAGCCCTATTTTTTTCTCCATTAAAACCCTTCATTATTGAAACAATAGCTCCAAATCTAGACACAGATTACTGAGGATAAACAACCCCATTGTTGGTGAGAGGCACAATCACATTTTTTTGAAAAGTTCACCTCCAATGTAAGAATTAATCTCAACATTTGTTTTAAAAAAGAACCAACTCCCTTTTCATAAAAAAGCTCTTGCTTAAATGGACATATAATAAGCTGTAAGTCTATGAGAATCTTTGATAAGCAGTGAGTATTAGCCTCAATTAAGCCTGTAACCCTTATTTTAGAAATCAGATACAAATTATTAATTTCCTCTGTCCCCATTCTGAAAAATGCCAGCAATGAATGCACAAATAAGTGGAACAACAAATCCATGTGTTTTTTTCCCTCTCTCTCTCTGTCTCTCAAATCAATTATTAAAATTAAAAATAAAAGAAGACTAAAACTAACTAATCTAGGTATGGATTTGACCTGTCTGAGAAACCTTTCAGCCGCGTTTTCAGAAATAGGGCAGGGATCTTGTCTCCTACAAGGACATGGTCTACATCAGATTCAGACAAATAAGAAAAACAAATTGGCTCTGGCCGGTTGACTCAGTGGTAGAGCATTGGCCTAACATGTAGAAGTCCCGAGTTTGATTCCTGGTCAGGGCACACAGAAGAAGTGCCCATCTGCTTCTCTACCCTTCCCCCTTCTCTCTCTCTCTCTCTCTCTCTCTTTCTCTCTCTCTCTCTCTCCCTCTTCCCCTCCCACAGCCATGACTCAATTGGTTCAAGTGTGTTGGCCTTGGGTGCTGAGGATGGCTCTGTGGAGCCTCCGCCTCAGGCACTAAAAATAGCTCAGTTGCATGCATGGCTCCGGGTGGGCAGAACATCAGCCCCAGATGGGGGTTGCCAGGTGGATCCTGGTTAGGGTGCATGTGGGAGTCTGTCTCTCTATTTCCCTTCCTTTCATTTCACAAAAGAAGGGAAAAGAGGGAGGAAGGGAGAGAGGGAGGGAAGGAGGAAGGAAGGAAGGAAGGAAGGAAGGAAGGAAGGAAGGAAGGAAGGAAGGAAGGAAGGAAGGGGGGAGGGAAGGAGGAAGGGAGGGAAGGAAGGAAGGAAGGAAAACATGATGCATCTGAAATTGATGACTCCATGGCCCCCTCCTCCTTGTTCAGGATGAGTGGCTCGCTGGATGTGTGTGGGTCGTCCTGTGTGGGTCCATGGAGCTGCAACCTCCTGCCACTGTGTCCCCAGGTGCCTGTACCCTGTGGAAGCTGAAAAATGGGGCCCTCAGAACTCCTGTTTGGTGTGGGTCCCAGAAACTCACCACCAAGAGCCAGTTTCAGGGTTGGGTCCTGAAATGTGGCCCCAACAGCCCACCTCACTCTCACATCAACGACGAGACATCCGGGCAGACAGCTGAGTGAGGGAAAGGGGTTTGCGGAGCACGCAGGTGGGCAGCCCGTTCAGCACAGGTCAGGGGACAGAAGATGACTTAGCTAAAATGAACCGCGTGTCCTCTCTGGAACTGTCCCTGTTTCGCTTCCTCGGGAGCCTGCAATCAATCATTCGACTCTCATGGGGGGGGCGGGGGGGGAGGGAGGCGTGTTTGTCACCGCGAGGGTGATTTGTCCTGTTTTTGTTTTTCTGTCTACTGCTTGTTTTCTGTGTGGTTCTCTATACTGAAATGTTATGGGGGAAATTACTAGGTTTTTAATACCTCATATAATTCAATAACATTTCCCCAGGAAATGATGTGACTTGGTATTCAGATCACTTAGAAAAATATTTCGTGTTCTTTGCTCCAGTTTAATCATCCTGATTTCTTTGTTGCTGCGATGCTAATTTGCTTAACATTGTAAATGTCTTATTGGGAAATGATCTCAAAAATCGATATTTCTATCAACCATCCTGCATATTGCTGCAACAGGACACTGCAACCTGAAGGGGGAAAAAAATCTAGTCGATTGGAAGGCATGGTTTTCATTCGTTCAGTATTGTTTTCCTGTCGATCTTTTTTAAATGAAAATGGAATTTCATGATATCATTCCATTAAGCAAAAACTAATTGATTTCTCTTCATTAAATAACAGCGGCAAACCAGAGAAATATCTTCTCCAACCCAGCCAGCTAATTGGGCTTGAAGACAGATATTTACGTTAGTAATTACAGGAATGAATTAATCATGCTTCTTGGGAGGGGGTGACAGAGAGGACTTCCCAGTGAGCAAATTGGTTTCTAAGCTGAAACTGAAAGGTGTGTGGGCACATGTGGGTGCAGGGGAAAGGGGCCACCCTAGAGGGCAGGGAAGGAGCCCACGGCCACAGGGTATGACTGAGGTATGTCTGAGGACCTGCAAGACCACAGCACCCAGAACACAGAGACAATGAGGCCAAGGGCACTTCTTGCAGAATGGCATAGGCTAGTGATTTTCGACTTTTTTCTTTTTTTACCCTTGAGGATTGTGAAAACAGGGGAACTATTTCAAGGACCAGTAAGGCAGAAATCACACTAAGCCTCAGCAAATTTGACTGAGACCTCTAGGTCTAACAGCTTCATGCCACATCAGGTGGTTCACTCTCTCACGGACCAGCATGGAATGTGTGGTGGCCCAGTGGGTGGAAAACACAGGTAGAGATCACAGTAAAGGCATGTGTGGCCCCAGGACAGTAATGGCTGGCTGGGTGCTGGTGGAAAACGACTAGGAGAGGATGCAATGATGTGTGTGTCGGGAAGGCGCTGTTGGTGGCGGGACCCAGCATGGTCCGGAGCTCAGGAAGACACGCTGGTGTCTAGGACAGGAAGTGGTACCTGGCCCAGGTGGGGTGACTCGAGATGGGGGACAGGTGGTGAAGGGGGAAATGGAGGGGTCAGCAATGGTTTCTGGGTTTCCATCTTGAAAAAGTAAGAGAGAAGCAGGCGAATACAAAGCAGGAATGATGGGGGGAGTCGGGAGGGGTGGTGACAGCTCAGCTCTGGATGTGTTGAATTTCAGGTGCCAGACACTGAATGCAGTAGGCAGAAGGGCAGAGGGGGTAAGGGGACAAATGGCAGACACGATCGCAGCAGGTCACCTGGAAAGGACCCCTTTTCCCTACACCCACGCGTGGGCCCACCCACTTCTGTATTTCAGCTTAGAAACCCCTTTGTCCACCAGGACATCATCTTCTCTGATGCCCCTCGCCCCCCCAAGGAGCGTGACTTGGAATTGAAATGCACCACAGATTCCACGTGCACCCTGGTCTGCGGCGTCTCCAAGAACCTCCATGGCTCCCATCTCTTTTGCGGGGCTGGCTTTGCTTTCGTTGGAGGAAGCAGGAGGTCATCAATCTTTTTTTTTTTTTTTTTGTCTTTTCGTTTTCTGGGTCAGCTACAGCCTAAGTGCTGGGCCCTAAAATAAATATAAAGACATTGAATAAAACATGAAGTACAAGCTGCTCAGGGAAGCTGGAATGTGTGTGCTGTAAAAATAGGAACATAAACCAGTTTACACCAGTGTCTTTGTAAAAGTTTATGTGGAGTTCTGTTACTATTAAAAAACAGCGCCTGACCAGGTGGTGGCTCAGTGGATAGAGCGTCGGGACTGGGATGCGGAAGACCCAGGTTCAAGACCCCGAGCTCGCCAGCTTGAGCACGGGTCCATCTGGCTTGAGCAAAAAACTCATCAGCTTGGACCCAAGGTCGCTGGCTCCAGCAAGGGGTGGCTTAGTCTGCTAAAGGCCCGCGATCAAGGCACATGTGAGAAAGCAATCAATGAACAACTAAGGTGTTGCGACGGCAACGAAAAACTAATGATTGATGCTTCTCACCTCTCTCCGTTCCTGTCTGTCTGTCCCTGTCTATCCCTCTCTCTGACTCTCTCTCTGTCCCTGTAAAACAAACAAACAAACAAACAAAAAAACCACAGCAGCAGCAGCAGCGTGGAATGACCAGGGGTTGGCTGGACGGTTGAGTTTTTCATCTGTGACCCCTTGATTTTCAACATGCTGTGAGTTCAAGCAACAATGACTCTGTGGGTAATTGTCTGTTATGGAATTAAGGTTCATATCTATTTCCTCTACTAAAGAATGTGTTTCTTTTTAGTGATCAGGAATATGCCCTGCCCAGCCATGGTTACTGCCAAACTTAAATTTAACAACCCAGTACTGTACCCCCAGCACTGTATTCCTTTCCTGTCTGATGTCGTCGTCGTCACAGATTTCTAGCCAAGTCATTCATTTCTCGAACTGTGTCCTAACTTATTTCCCTGGAGTATCCTTTAACCCCAAGAAGTGGCCTTAATATGGACACTATGTATTGCAGGTGATTATGTTGTCATGACGATATACTTTGAACTGAGCCGGAGAATGGGCTACTTCACGATTCAAACATACATCCCCTGTATCCTGACCGTGGTTTTATCCTGGGTGTCCTTTTGGATCAAAAAGGATGCGACCCCAGCAAGGACGGCATTGGGTGAGTCTCCAAAGAAAACCCTCCTGCCTAGTTGGTGTGACTTTGATACAGAAGTATTCATAAGATTCATCCCTGGGGGAAAAGAGAGTATGCAGGTAATTTAGCCTGGCCAGAAGGCACCTTATAGCATGGTGTCAGGTAGCCAAGCTCGGTTCTTCTTTCTGACAGAATCCATCTGGACCACTTCCATTACAGTTGAGGTTAGAAAGTCAAACGAATCAATAGCTTCGCCTGGTAGATGCTCCAAGGATGATGTTATCATAAAAATCAAGCCCCAACCTGGAATCTGCCAAGTTCACAAGCCTCATTACATCAGTGTAAAAAAAAAAAAACAAAAATAAAAAACAAAAGCAGAACTTACTTTTGAAGACTCATAAATGTTACCTCGCTCAGCCAGGTCTTAAAGAAAGGGGGCACGCCTCACCAGGCAGTGGCGCAGTGGATAGAGCGTCGGACTGGAATGCGGAAGACCCAAGTTTGAGATCCCAAGCTTGAGCGCTGGCCCATCGGCTTGAGCAAGAGCTCGCCAGGTTGGGTCCAAGGTCGCTGGCTCCAGCAAGGCGTTGCTCGGTCTGCTGAAGGCCCGTGGTCAAGGCACATGTGAGAAAGCAATCAATGAACAACTATGGTGTTGCAACAGCAACAAAAAACTAATGATTGATGCTTCTCATCTCTCTCCATTCCTGTCTGTCTGTCCCTATCTGTCCCTCTCTCTGACTCTCTCTCTGTGCCTGTAAAAAAAAAAGAAAAGAAAATGAAAATGAAAGGGGGCAGTTTACAAATTGCCGAAAGATAGAGACGTAAGAAAGAAGACAGTTCATCCAGTCATAAGACATTGTTGAGACCAGATGCAACCGCCAATGTTATCTTCACTAAAAACGAAAAGCATTTAAAAGACACAATGTCAAACAACTGGAGAAGTTTTGGATAAGCTGAAAGGTGTTCCCCTTCACTCGGGGATTTTAACATTACCGGGAAGACTGCACTAGAAATGTCACGGGAGGTGTGGCTTACGAAATGGCACAGACATTGGCATTTAAGATTATATTGTGCTTGGCACCATGTTGAGAAGCTGTCGCCTTGAAATGAAATGCTGTGTTGGAAATGGAGGGAGCTGGTGTGGCTTACTGATGGTGTGGTGGTACCTGTCCCCCTGTGTAGGCATCACCACGGTGCTTACCATGACCACGCTCAGCACCATAGCCAGGAACTCCTTGCCCCGGGTCTCCTACGTGACCGCCATGGACCTCTTTGTGACAGTCTGCTTCCTGTTTGTCTTCGCTGCCCTGATGGAGTATGCCACCCTCAACTACTATTCAAGCTGTAGGAGAACCACCACCACTAAGAAGAAAACGTCGGTGAGTTTCAGTAGCAAAGCTTTTTTTGGCAGGGGTGGAGGGGTAGATCTACCCGTAGGAGGGTAGATCATTGAGATAAATGATCTGCATTCCTCAGGATCTTATAGCACATGACATAAAGAGTGACCTCAACAAGACTTTAGGGAAGCAAGACAAGCACAGGTGGTCCTTGGGTTACAGCAGTCCCAACATCCGACATTCAACATTTTGAGTTTACGATGCTCACTCCCATAAAAATTTTAAGCCAGTTGGCTCAGCGGTCCGGCATGTGGAAGTCCTGGGTTCGATTCTCAGCCAGGGCACACTGGAGAAGTACCCATCTGCTTCTCTAGCCTTCCCCCTCTCCATTCTCTGTCTCCCTCTTCCCTCCCCCCCCTCCCACAGTCAAGGCTTCATTGGAGCAAAGTTGGTCCTGGGCGCTGAGGACGGCTCCATGACCATCGCCTCAGGCGCTAGAATGGCTCCGGTTGCTACAGAGCAACGTCCCAGATGGGCAGAACATCGCCCCCTGGTGGGCATGCTGGGTGAATCCAGGTCGGGCGCATGTGGGAGTCTGTCTGTCTGCCTCCCTGCTTCTCACTTCAGAAAAATAAAATAAATAAACTTTAAAAAATTGAAACATGAGTGTCTCCGCCTACACTGTTGGTATCCTACTGATAGACTGTCATTTTTGCTGTTACTGCAGTATAGGGCACAACAGTATCTACGTCCTTTTCCTTTCTCTGTGGCTTAGTTGTGTTTTTATGTTCTACACTGGTGATGGACAGTCTTTTGAGCTTGGTGTGTCAAAATTCGCCAAAAAACCGAGCATAACTCGGGTGGTGTGTCACTTCGAGAAAAACGGCCTAACCGGAAGTCCCAGAACTAGACGTGCTGTGCCGGAGTTCTGTTGTTTTGGCCTCCAGACCTCCGGCACAGAATGTCTACACTACAGCAAATGTTTTATCCTCGGCTACTGCACCTGGCTGTGCAGGGGCCGAAGATGAAACGTCCTTCTCGGCATGTGGCCCCATACTTCTCTGGTATGCGAGCACATGCAGCCGCGTGTCTTCAAAAATGGCTACGCGTGTCAGTGCTGACACACGTGTCATAGGTTCGCCCTCATGGTTCTAGATGATGATGTTACGACCATGTTAGGATAGGTAAGTGGCTAAGCCAAGGGTGTGTTTTGACCAACACCAAAATTCAGGTTACATCACTGTCGTAGGAACAGAACTGTGTCATACCCTGAGGACCCCTGTATTCAGAAGCAGCTTTTTAGTGGGACACACAAGTGACAGGTGTTAATATTACCAGACTTTAAAGGATGCTCTTAATCAGGGGTGATATACATGATGCAAAGATTTTCACAGTGGTTTTGTAATTATTTTTTCTGCTTTTTCCACAGTTGTTACATCCAGAGCCCTCGAGATGGATTCACGAGCGAATCACCCTGCAAGCCCCCTCTGTATGTATCTCCCGCACGTGCCCACGTTTCTGCAAACTGCTAAACCAAGACGGGAGGGTGTGGTATTGCTTACAGACTGAACAGCAATGCACGCCCTCCCTTCAACACGTGTTTCTTCTTTTTCTTTTTAATAGCCAACTTAGAAAATTTGGAAAATAAAGAAAAAAACTTAGCCATCACCCTTCTACCCAGAGATGAGTGCATAGCATGCATCTTTCTGTTTTGTAACTCAAAAAATAGGTTGTGGGCAGGCTTCTGTGTCATCAATACTATCGCTGAACTTCTATTTTTCAAGTCTAGTTGGCCTTTGATATTATTTTATATTTGTTTCAGACCGGGGGGGGGGTGTCAGATAATTATATAACTTGTAAAGTGTCCCCTCCCTCCCATATTCCCAGGACCCACCTGGTCCCATCCATAGTTCCCGCAATATTATTAACTGTATTCCCTCTGCTGTATGTCACATCCCCATGACTGTTCTGAAACTACCAACCTGTACTTCTCAACTTTTCCACCCAGCCCCCAACAACCACTATCTCCTCTGACAGCCAGCAGTCTGTTTTCTGTATCGGAGTTTGTTTCTGTTTTGTTTGTGCGTTTATTTTTAAGGTTCCACATATACATGAGATCACAGGGTACTTGTCTTTCCCTGTCTGACTTTTTGCACTGAGCAGAATACCCTGTAGGTCCATCCATGCTGTCCCAAGTGGTAAGATTTCCTTCTTTCCATGACCGAGTAGTATTCCATTGTACTAATATCCTTTCATAGGATCATTTTTATTTTTGTTGTGTCACGGTCGTGACTGATGCCCATACAATCTTGGCTAGACGGTGGGCTCATTCACACCTTTTCATGTTTATACATGTTCTTATCCCTACGGTTTTGCATACACCTGTGACCGTTTACTTAGTATCAACTCCTAGGAGCACACAACTGGGATAGAGGGGCTGCAGAGTCTTTGCCAAATCCTGTTCCACCAGCCCCAGTGCAGAATTCTCCCTGCAGTAGGTGGATAGCCACACAGAAAAACCGCTCCCGCAAATGGCTTCCGTTAGCATGTTTCTAATGATTAACAAAGCTCACTATTGTTTCCTTACTTGTTTTCTAATTTGCATTACAGCTTTTGTGGATTGCTTTTCATGTCTTTTAAGTTTTGCACATTTTTATATAATTTTGTAATTCTTTTATGTCTTTTCATCTTTCCAGAGTAGCAATCTGCTAGTGTAGCAATCTGCCAGTTTTTATTTTGTGTGTGTGTGTGTTACATTATGTATAGTGTATGTTATCTGATATAAAATGTATACTAGCCCTGGCCCGTTGGCTCAGCAGTAGAGTATAGATCTGGCATGTGGAAGTCCCAGGTTCAATTCCCAGTTAGGGCACACAGGAGAAGCAACCATCTGCTTCTTCTCCACCCCTCCCTGTTCGTGTTCTCTCTCTCTCTTTTCTCCTCCCACAGCCATAGCTTGATTAGTTTGAGCACATTGGCCCCAGGCACTAAGGATGGCTCTGTGGAGCCTTTGCCTCAGGTGCTAAAAATAGCTAGGTTGCAAGCATGACCCCAGACGGGGATGGCCATGTGGATCCGGTCAGGGCACATCTGGGAGTCTGTCTCTCTATCTCACCTCCTCTCACTTGGAAAAGAAGAAAACAACATAATAATAAAATGTATACCATCACATATAGAATATATTAGGGATATTAATCTTTTCTCTGTGTGTGTGTTTTGTGTGTGTGTGTGTGTTTTGCTTAGTTTTTTAGTTCAGCTTTCATTGGCAATGTTGTCACAGTCATTTCTGTGCATTTTCCCACATGCATGGTGTGAAGCCTGCTGAGGTCAGATCTTCCTGCCTTCCCTTCTATAGTCTTTGCGGGATTGACCCCGTCCGGGCTGTTCCTGTGGTCCTGCCCGGTGACTTCTGTCTTGTTCCCATTTCCTGCAGAACTACTCCCTGCTGGACATCAGGCCGCCGCCACCTCCACCACCCACGATGATCACACTGAACAACTCTTTGTACTGGCAGGAGTTTGAGGAGACCTGTGTCTATGAGTGCCTGGATGGCAAGGACTGCCAGGGCTTCTTCTGCTGCTACGAGGAGTGCAAGTCCGGGTCCTGGAGGAAAGGGCGGATCCACATAGACATCTCGGAGCTGGACTCCTATTCCCGCGTATTCTTCCCCACATCATTCCTGCTCTTCAACTTGGTCTACTGGGTTGGGTACCTGTATCTCTAAGTGTCCCCTGGGGTGGCGAGTGAGGTGAGTGCTAGGCTCCCCCCTACGACCTGTCACTCTCCCCAGACCCGTAGTGACCGACTGGAACGGCCCGGAGGACGCCGCTCAGCGTCTCTGAAGGCGTGCCTCACCTCTGAGTAGTGTGAGAGAATGTGTGGCCCATCTCTCATCATGCATTTCACACTCATGCACGCACGTGCACATGCACACGCACGCGCGCGCGCGCGCACACACACACACACACACACACACACACACACGGAGTTTTCAAGTCACGTTCTCGCAATCCCTTCCTAAATCTGTGAAGTTTCCAGGATGGTGTAGGGAGGCTGGGAGCCGCTGCCCCGTCACCCCTAGCAAAGAAATCTGCAACACATGGAAGCAAACATCGGAGGTACGCTCTCAGGCCCCAACCTTCTAGATCTTCCCTTTGCCACCCTCGGTGTGGCACCAGTGCCCACGTGTGCTGAGTCGCTACTGCCTGAGATGCACCACACTGACCTGCAGTGCACCCCTCGGGCGGCCCGAGTTCAAGTGGGAAGGGTAGTGAGTTCCGAGCCCGCGTCCTCTCTCTGTGGCCTGTTTTTCCCCGGCTCCGTCGTGGTTAGCTACCATCCCTTAACCTAACAACCACACCTTGGCTTGGGAGGGGGGCCCAGGTGTCCTCCACCCAAAAGTTTCCAGTGGAGGAGGAAATTATGATTTCCAGATTGTTTTCCTTGTTGCTGAAATCAGTGCTATTGAGCCTCTCCGAACCTCAGAAGGTCATTACTTTGTTTCAGACTGAGCGTCAGCAGTGTCTGAGCAGGAGGTGGTTGGACTAGTGCGGTGTGAGTTCAGTGTAAGAGTGGTGTTTTGCTGGACAGAGTGGCGACCAGAGTGTGCGCTGATGTCAATGCTATTGTGAGTTTGAGGGATATCTTCATCCGTGAGAGGAATGCGCACACTGTTCACGAGCCTTTGTCTTGACAGCGCTTCCCAGGGTGCGAAAGGCATGTCGGTAGGATTTTTAACTCTTCTTAGCGAATGTAAACGTGCTCATCACATCGCGTGAGATGTTAAAAGGCAAAAAGGGTAATGGTTTTCATCAATGATCTATTTTGATGAACCAAAAATTAATAATAATAATAACTTTTCTACTTTGAGATACAAACACATAGCAAAATCCCAAAGATGAATGTTCCCTGACATGATTCCTCTTTTGATATTTTTATAGCAGAAAACTGACTTGCTTTGTGATGTTACTTCTTTGTAGTCACCGAGAATAACAAGTTTGGAACTCGTATATCTTGGTATCTCCTTCCCAAGAACCTTCAGAAACTTCCCACCAGTGATAGGAAAAAATGGGGGGGGCACCAGCTCATGAACAATGCTTTAGGCATTCCTAAAATTTCGATACTAACATTTTGGTACTGGAATCTCCATGCTTCTCACCGGAAAACGGAATCAAATTGAATTGGAAACCATAGAACTTTATTTTCATTCTTTATTGGACATCCTGTTGTGTCTCAGAAAAAAAGGAGGGTGAGGGAGGAGAAAAAGGTCAAACATTGTGCAGAGAAAATATATAAAAGTGCTGACTTCCCCAAATTTCCTGGATGCTGGCCAGATGCAGAAGGGGTGGGAATAGTGGAAGGGGTCAGGAAAGTTAAAATTAGAGGCATCGTTTTCATTTGGTAAGTATCACTGCCAATCAAGGATGTGCCGACGTGCGGGTGTATGATCACCCAGGTTCCGAGGGGTGAGTCTATATAATATAGTGTGAGACAGCCAAGCCTATCACAAAGACCACAAGAAGCCAGTTGGCTTCGACTTAGCAAATTTGATTTTAAAATATTGGCAAAGAAACACTTTGAGTCTGTTGGCTTCCACAGAAATTTCTGCTCTGTTGGGAGTTTCCCTTACTTGTGTGTAGACAACACTCCCATACTTGGTGATCTAGGAAGCACAATGACCCATGACCGAAGGATCTCAGCCTGTCACAGCAGAGCACCGAGCACCCCCAGGCTGAGGCAGTCCCAGGCCAGTCCTCTTTAAAGACGATGTCCCATTTTGTGAATTTATCATTTCTCACACTGGGAATCAGAGCAAAATGCATCTTTAAAGAAGTTCCAGAGGGAACCGAGTTTTCACGTAGAATTCTTCTTAGGAGATAAATAACCCAAAAGCCTTTCTGTGACATCAGCCTGGTCCCATTTTACCTTTGAAAATTTGATCAGTGCCTCTGATTTTAAAGCCACAACGACCCTGTGGTGTTGTCGGCCGTTCTCATGAAATTATATACAACATAGAAGATATATACCAATAACCTCTATTTTCTCCTCCTCCCCCGCCATCCTGAGAAGCCCTGCTGGTCTAAACACAGGGGTTCATGGCTCCTTTTCCTGGAAGGAGAACCCTCATATCAACAGAGTCCAATAGACCGTCACTCATTGAATAGAAAATAGATTCCTGCACATGTCGTGATGGGCACACTGGTCAGGCTCAGAAGAACCAGACCATCCCCTGGTCCCCAGCGGGTTTCCCACTCATGGTCTCCATGCCCATTGCGACTGCTCAGATGAGTTTTGCAAGCCACAGTCTGGGAGAGTGGCGTGCCGTTCACATGGGGTGTGCATGTTCATTTAAGTAGGTATGACTGTTCCTTTTGGAGGTTGGGGAGAAGACGGCACGGGAGAGCGTGAGGGGAAAAGAGCCACCCTAGTGGCAGGACTGTCCTTCGCCATACACTTGGTTAGTAGGGTACCTGTGTGGGGCTCACGGTGTGAGACTATTCCACCCCGACCCCACACCCTTCCAGCCCCACCGACTTGCTTTGCATGGAGAACCCAGAAGCATTTTTGGGTGGCCATGTGGCAGCTTGGGGAAGCTGTCCGAGCGACCTGTATCCCAAAGGTACAACTGGGTCCCTCACTGTCACAAAGACCAAGGAGGTGACAGTTGTGCGTGTTGACAAGGATTCCTCATTTCTGACCACTGTGGACTACACGTACAGCTGTGAGACAATCCCTCTTTATTTCAGCCACGCTCTGGCTGGGTGGGGAAGGGAAGAACAGGCCATTTCACATTCGCGGAATTCAGAGCAGAATGCCTTCCAGCATCCATGGAGTCTCCATGCCACTAACCGCGGCACTCTTGGATACCGGACTGAGGAGGCGAAGGCCCCTCTAACTTAATCTGCGCCCAACCAGGACTACCCCCAGGTTACCCAACACATGCCTTAAAAGTCATGCCTACAGCCCAACACAGCCCACATCCCATTTTCCATGCCGGGTTTTCTTTCTATGTCGTGAGCGTTTGGGAGACAGGGTTTCCTTCCTTCACAGGCCAAAGAGCCTTAGCTTCCCTGGGAGATGTCAACTGGGTGGGGGTGGGGGGGCAGGGGGGGAATCACAGTTTTGACAAGTTCTTCCACCCAGGAAAGGCTTGTGCTAGCTCACAAGGCATTTGGGGGGCTACACATGAGACCTTGGGGATGATCTTTAAGTCAGCAATATCAGCGCTCGTGATGGGTCTTTAAGTATCTGCAAAGAACCTTCTCACCAAGTCTTTCTGCAAGGCCATAGTGCTTTTCTGTTTAGTTTTTTGCTTTTTTCTGCTCCGCCAAATGCCACATGCTGGCAGCCAGGGAGGTGAACGATAACCACATTGCCCCACTGTGCATTGGAACACCTGTCACACTGGGAAGCCCCAGGGCTCTCCTTCTCCAAAGGGCTAGAACACAGGACAAACCTCTTCTTTCTCCATCATTTCTATCTCGGCTGCCAGGAAGTATTCCGTGGACTTAAAAGATTTCCTTTGCGGATGTCAGATATGAACTGCTCTTTGACCCTTATCTGGTCCCTACATATCTGGAGCAACAGTCTCCAAATGCAGAGCATTCTGAGTTCTCTCCATGCTCTTGCAGTTGTTCCCAGAGCTTTCTCAGAGAGCTGATAAAAAACAATAGATGTAGGAAATTCCCTCCTCCCCTTTTCGAATCGGCTGTCACTCTACATTGTAATTTTGATAACCAGGGAGCTTCAGAACACTGTCCTTTCAAAAGTATTCACAGAGATGTCTGGAAATCAGGGGGAAAGAACCAGGTTATGAACCCTACACTGTGGATGTGAAATTGCCCCCAAATGCAGGAAGCGTGTGACCCTGTCTCACATGTGTCTATGAGCGACGTTCAGAGGCACACAACACATTAGCAAGACCTCCATACATGTGATAGGATCACATTCAAAGAACCAGGAAAATAACAGTTCAGGCTCAATAACAGACCCTTCTCACATTCCTTGCTGCTCTCAATTTTCCTATAAAAACCGATCTCTATCATATTTATAGGGGGGAAAAGAACACATACATTGAGATAACAACAGGGTCACATAACAGCGCAGCCCTTCATATTTCTGAGATAATACAAACTTGGGTTTTTTTTTAATACCTAGTAGTTTTGAAGCCCAGAAAAGAGGGCATTTCTGCTTTTAAATTTTCCACTTTTTAAAATTTCCTGATTACGAGTTAGCAATTCCGAGGCATAAGCCTGGCTTAGTTGTATTGAGGTCAAAAAAAGAAAGTGTTTCTTTTTTTTTTTCTCCTCTCTCTTTTCAAATTTGTAATGTTGTCAGTAAAACACCTTCTTCCTCTGCTCACATAAAACGAACACAGATTTTAGACCACGTTAAATTAGAGCTACGAAAATTGAGTTGAGCAGTCACTAACAAGTTTTTGAAATTTTGAGTTAAGCAAAGGGTCTTCCAGGTCATGTTATGCAGAAACATGAGCTAGGAAATAATTAGGAAGGCAGAACCACACGCGTGTGCACACACACACGCACACTCATGCACGACGCACACCACGCAAAAACGGAATGCAGCACTCAGGTAATCGAGGGAGCTATAGATCATTTTTGCTTCAATTATTCAAGGTGATCCCCTACTTGTACCATGTCATTTTCCACATTTCTAGACACAACAAAAAACTCTTCCCCGCCCAATGGCTGTCCCTACAACGTGCGGGGAGCAGGGTCCTCTGCACCTGATGGACAGCTCGCACTGGACCAATGGGAAAGGCCAGCATTGCCAACAATGCAGACCCCCAGCTGGAAAAGGTGGCTGCTAGACCTTCCTCTCTTTCCTAGGTATTGAGGTTTCTTCATTTTTCCCACTGAACCGCTTTTCCATGAAAGGATGGAAGTTCCATTTTCCATTACAAAGCAGAAGTCCTAACTCAGTCAGACTCTGATATCCAGGAACCAAGGAAGAGCTTTCATTGGGTTCATATTTATTATAACAGGTCTTTTTTTTTTATCATGTATCATTTATGTTTCTAACAGGAAAAATGTGGGGGGTCAGTTCTGTCAGTGAGTGAAGCCCCCAATACACAGAGCAGCATGTCAGTCCCTCAGATGGGGACATGGAACCAGCCTGTCTTCTATTGAGTGGTGGTGTCCCGGGAAGCCCACCCACCAGTCCTCTAACCTGCCCATGAATTGAGTCCCTGTACCAGCTGGTGCAGGGTGGTCCCAGAAGCTATAGAGAGGTGAACTGAATTCTGAAGTGACTTTTCTGTAATTAAAATATAAGCAATGATAGAAAATTCACACAACTCTCTAAATTTTCCAATTGCCAGCTCGATATGATGATAGAATTTTAGAATAAACTGTGCTGTATCACCACCACCACCACCATCAATACCCTCCCCATGCTCCATAACCGTCTGTAGCTATTGAGTGAGCAGAGAGGCTTCATGTCTTTTCCAAACCATGACAAAAGGAGGACAAATATGAAGGAGAAATGGAAAAGTTTCATTTTAATTTAAGTATCAACTACACAAACAATAGTTCAGAATTTTGCTTGCCTAAAACATTTCCAGACTGTTCTTTGTCCCAGAGGTCCTGGTTGCCTACCCTGTCACAACCAGGAGTTGAAACTATTCAAATGAAATGCTCCGCCTAATTTTTGATGGATGGTTACTTCAGGGTTGTTCTGTTTTGTTTTGACCTCATATGGGATTTTTATTCCTTTTCATAAATAACACATTTGGATTAGCCGAGAACTATCTGTTTTTCCCTAAAATCTGTGTCTGTAGACTCTGCAGATTTCATTAGCCCAAAAAGGACAATCAGTAACTGCTTCTCATAAGACTTGAATTTAGTCTTTGATTCACCATATATCTCAGAATTTTTACTTCTAGGTAGAAACAGAAACACACCTACGATACTGATAACATTTACAACGGTTAGTATTACTATCTCTGTTTAGAATAACATTTGCAAACTTCTGAAGTCCCAAATGACTAATTTTGCGCTAGTGCAAATGTTTACACGCATACGTTTGTACAACCACGTGATCACGTCTCTCTTCAAGAGCAGCTCGTAGGCTGAGCTCGAGGTTCACTCGCCTAGAACACATTTTTTGGGGTGGGGGGAAGGTTCTAGCAGAGTAACAATTTTCAGGGATCAGATCTGGGTTGTCACGTGAGGAGCGATGGGCCATCTCATGTTTACATGCAGTGACGTGTATGTGTGCGTGCACGCATGTGCACATGTGTACAGTATGGTCAAAATGGAGCCTTTCAATGTATGTTACTCTACCCCTCACTCCCACTTGTAGTTGACACGGTGGGAGTCCAGTTTTCCTCGTTTGTGATGGCAGGTTAGCTAGCTAAGCCCTCAGTGGAGAAGAAAGGAGAGACAGACAGATAGAGGAGGAACTGACAACCTTTCTACGTCCTAGAAATTCAGGACCACAATCTCTCTTTTAAGACTTTCAAGTTGAAAATGCCCGATGAGAATTTGGTCTGCAGTCCGAACCCACCTGCCTGGTGAGGGAACAGGATGGTCGGTTGTACTTTGACTCGGGCGCACCTCTGAGCCCTCCCTTGATCCGTTGTGCGTCGTGGTTTTGTCTAATTGGCTAAAAGTGGTGCTCAATATGTCAGTAGCAACCAGCCAAGGCCATGCTTGCCTAGGACTAGACTTTCACGCCCCACACGAGGAAGCGTTGGCTCTACTGTGGACCGTGGGACACGTGGGAATACCCAGGGCATGTGGGCTGGTCCTCTCTTTTTGAAGCTTGCCTGTGAAGTAAAACTGGGAGGGGCACTGGGAGATCCCCCCATAAAGGTCGCACCGGCTGGCTGCTCATGGCCTTGGCGGCATCCTGGTGGGAAGAGGGTGGAGAGATCCGGGATCTGAGAGCACCTTGGAATCAGTGCTGAGTGTGCAGTATGGACGAGCTTGGTCTGAGAGGGGAATGCCCCGCCCAAGTGCCTGTGCCCACCCCTCCCCAGGCAAGGGCGCCAAGGGCCAGGTCGGGGTCCCCACCCCTCACCAAGTGGCCTCCACCAGCCCAATCGTGAGGGAGTGGAGACCCTGGCTCTGGGTCTTCAAGTGGCCCCAGGTGGTTCCGAGGTTCCTGTCCTCCCCGCTCGCCCTGCAGCTCGTGGTGTCCTCGTGAAACGAAGGCGCACCTGCGCCCGATGTGCCTTGGCGACAGGGGCGGCGCCGCGCCCCGCTTCACCGGTTCCGTCCTCGCTGCGCCCTCCAGGCGGCGCCCTGCCCGAGGCCAGCTGGGCCTGGTGGCTGGGCCGCCCCCTGTATTTGTATTTGGATTCCGACGTTTGTACTTCTAATACTAATAAATGCACATGTCAGAAACGCAGGAGCCAGGAGTGGACGTCTCTCCCGGTTGGGGACGTGCGGCCAGGGGGCGGGGAGAGGCGCAGGCCATGCCAGGTCTGGGGTCAAGGGCATGGGTCTGCACAGGGGACCCGCCCACGAGGGAACCTATGATAGCGACTGCCTCTCTCAGAGGCTCACTCCCCCTTCACCACCACCCCTCCCCCAACCCTTAGCCAGCCCCATTCAGAGGCAGATTCTGGCTATGGAGGGGGTTGGAATGGTTTAAGTGCCTTCTCTGGCAGGAAGGTTACAAATGGCCGAGTTTAGGGAAGTGTCCTCCTCTTCCACCCCTACTATAGAGACCCCTCTCCCCAACCCACCCCTGCCCCCCCCCCCCGCAAGTCCCTACATTGATACCCTGGGAATTGGAGGCATTTACCCCCAGGGTTGGAATGGTGGCTCCCTGGGGAGAGCTTGCTGCCCCAGGTGCAAGTCAGGATAGGGGTTGTCAGCAAACACAAATCGCCTACCAACCTAGACACGGCCACCCCAGGCCCACATCAGAAGGTTCTATACTCTGCTTCAGTCATTTTGAATTAAGCACATATTTAAAAAAAAAAAAAAAAACAATTTTTTCTTCAATTACAGCCAGCATACCATATTATATGTGTTTCAGGTTACAAGCCTGTGATTAGACATTTCTGTAAATCACTAAAGTGATCACCCAGATTGACTTAGTACCCATTGACACTGTGCAAAATAAAGCATGTTTTACTAAACAGAACCACGAGCGGGTCCACTAGCTCAGCAAATTATGACATCAGTTAGACGGTCCCACTCCACTTGGATGGGTTCCACTGGTGGACTTGGTGGGGGGGGGGGTGTTAGGAGACATTTTCTACAACCTCTGCCTGCTCCTACACCTGTTCTGAGTCCAAATGGAGTCCCCTTGTGTGGCATGGAGTTTTCAGAAGTCAATGGGACCTCTCAGAAGGGTCATCCCTGGTGATGTTTTCACCAGTGATGTCTCAGGTGTCTTCCATGACTGCCTGACACCAGTGATCAGTCCATGTTCCTGAATAGCTCCATGTTACCAGAACTTTCCAGTGTTCCCTGATCCTGAAACCCATTCTGCCGGGCTCCTCGTTTCCCAGCTTAGTTGCTGCTGACCATGGCCCCCTCTCCCCCAAGCACATCGCCTGGGCACCTATCAGAAAGACAGACAGGAGCCCATCCCAGATCCATGGAAACAGATGCGCTGTATTCAAGACTGTTTGCTCTGTGACCCCCGCTCTGTCTCTACCGCGGCCCCAACGGGGTTTCACTTCTGCTTGGATCCCGTACCCTCCACGGAGCATGTGACTGTCACACGGAGGGGCTGGCACCTACCGAGAGCAGTGGCAGCAGCTGCTGTTCCTCCCTTCAGAGTCAGAACGCAGGAGAGCCTGTCTTTGTGTCCCGGGGAAGAAACTGAGCCTCATTTGGATATCAACCCCTCTGAAGAACATTTGCCAGTTTATAAAGAATATGAGATATTTTTAAATGACTGTTTTCCAGGGAAGCCAACTTAATACGCTTGGCAATTACTGCAGACACGGAGGGGGTTTAGCTAAAGGAGGGGGTCGCCACCTCATTTCTGAGGACAATCAACTTACGAGACAATTACTTCTGTCTCTCCATTTCCATAAGTCCACATCTCAGAGGAGAACAAAATAATGAATAAAATAAAATAATGACTACCTAATAAATATTTCCACTATGTTCTTTCTGAGAACATACAGGGAGTCCTCGGGTTACAACACAGTTCCATTCCTACGACAGTGACAAAACCCGAATTTGGGTGTCAGTCGAAACACACCTTCGCCTAAGTCACGTACCTACTATCCTAACACAGTTGTAACATCATCTAGAACATAAAGACACAACTAAGCCACAGAAAGAGGAAAAAGGACATAAATATACTGTACTATATACACTGTACTTAGTAACAGAAAAAAATGACAAAAATTGAATGTAAAAAAAACACTCCTTACCTTCATCCCTGAGGTTGGCTTGCACACTGGAATGGGCATTGCAAGGTGGGAGAGGGGGACCCATTGTGAGGAGAACGCTGGAGAGGCAGGAGAACCTGCAGAAGGTGCTGGAGACACTGGGTCAGGTGACTCAGGATTGCCTGAGGAATAGTCAGGAGATGTTGGAGATGATCCTACCTGTACGACAGGTGTTTCATCTCGAGAAGCAGCTGATGTGGAGGGAACAGGATCTGCTTCAGGCCTCTCTACCTGCTTACAGAATTGTTCCAGGCTAGTCTGGAACTAGTTCGCCCACGTAGCGCGAAGTACAACGCTAATGGTGTAAGCCGAAACACTCACGTCTCAATTTTTAAAAATTTTTTTGGGAGTGGCTGTCATAAACTCAAAATGTCGTATGTAGAGACTGTCGTAACCTGAGGACCCCACCCCACACTTGCCTTTTGCTTTTAGCGAACAGATGAAATGTTTGCCAAACACTTAAAGTCAGGTCTGTTCCTCTCCCCCCCACACACACACAGTGTTCCTCCTCATGGCCTTAACTTCAGCTCCAGGGACCCCCACGGACATGGGAATGCTCACCACGTTCCATAGAGGCAACTTGTAAGTTGTTTATAATCATTCAAAGACAGTATATTGACTTTTTAGTCCAACAATTTAAGCTTTTCAGCTAGCGGTTTCTTTTGCTTGGATATATGTTTTTTAATTTTTCTATTAATTTCAGAGAGAAGAAGAGGGAAAGAGACAGAGAGGGAGGGAGGGAGGGAGGGAGGGAGAGAGAGAGAGAGAGAAAGAGAGAGAGAAGGGTATTAACTCGTTTCACTTGGTTGAGCACTCAGTGATTGCTTCTCCTTTGTGCCCTGACTAGGGATCAAACCTGAAACCCTGGCGTACTGGGACTACGCTCTAACCAGCCGAACAACCCGGCCAGGGCTCCTTTGGTTCATCTCAGTGGCCAAGGGAACCCTGAAGTTCAAGGCCTCTTAAGTAGCGCTCTCCTTCCCTCCTGCCCACCTCTCCCTTCCTTTCATTACAGCTCTCAACAGCCCGAGGAGACTGTCTGGAATCATAATAGAGACTCATTTGGGGCCTCAGCTTCCACATTATTTGCAGAAATGTATTTTTATCTCCGGCACAGTCTCCTTATTTGCTGTTAATTTCTCCTGGGACTACCGGGCGGGCGGGGGGCGGGGGGGGGGGCTGGCAGTTCAGGGTTACCGAGGAAATGGAGAATTCTTGCCATAAGTTCCTCAGAAATCATGAAGCCAGTTTTCCAGAGGAGGTGCGGGCATCTGGTTCACTCTGCGTGTGGCTGGGGAGCCCATGCCTGCCCATGCGGGGGGTGAGGGGCTCCCACACCTGGGGCAGGTGAGCAGAAGGTGCTGTGGGATTGGAGCCCTGCTGTTTGCCCGGTAGATACTCTTGGATTCTTGTTTAGCCCTTCTGAGCTCTGTCCCCTCGTCGCAAACTAGAGAGAGGACACAGGTGTTTTGTTTTGTCTTATTTCCAGATTGTACGAAATTTTACACGGGAAAGAGCTGCTTCTCAGGCCATATTAAGCCATTGATTGGCATGGCCCTCAGCTCCTCTGTCTTCCTCAGGCATGGACCCCTCTCCCTGGGTCTCAGAGCGGGGAGAGGATCAGAAACACAGGTGGGAAGAGCCCCCACGCCATCCCTGTAGGACCCCCGCTGTGCTCCTGGTCCAACTTCTGGCCTAGAAGGTGTGGACACATTTCATCTGTATAGTGTGGGGGACCTCGTAGTTTCCTCTTCTGCAGCAGAGAAACCCACCCCAGGTGACGTGCGCTGATGTATTCAAATCGAGCGTCTATGGTGAAACACAAGGAACTGATCCAAGACAGCCCGGAACCAAACTGAACCCTCTCCCCAGTTACCATGTCTGACTGGCCCCACCTGGCCGCAGGCTCTCGGATGTTGTCAGTGGCCAGGAAGCGGGAGTTGGGGAGACAGCTTGAAGCAGGCAAGTAAGGACCTAGGAGGATTCTTTGCCAAGTCAGATGGGAAAACAGGAGGCAGACAGCTGAATATACGGGCCGGGCAGTTGACAGCCAGACACAGAAAGTCACCTCCCTGGAGAGAATTCCGGGCCTCGATTCTGTCTCAGCTCCAGACCTAGAAAAGCAGCCAATCCAGCTGGGCCACGCCAGGACTGGTTGCCATGACTAATGACCCTCTGCCCTTGGCTGGGACTAACCCATCAACAGAGACCAGGACCCTAAATGGGCACCCCTGGAACACCTGATGAATCTTCTATTGAGATCTTCCCATAAGACCGCCACTTAACTCCCAGCCTTTAAAAAGAAACCTCAAAATAGGCCCTGGCTGGGCGCTCAATGGATAGATCATCCTTCTTGCACACTGAGGTCGCAGGTTCAATTCCTGGTCAAGGCAAATCCAAGAAGCAATCAGTGAGTGCACAACTAAATGGAACAATTCAGTGGAACAACAAGTTGATGCTCCTCCTTCTCTCTCTCTCTCTGTCCCTCTCTCTCTCTCTCTTCAATCGATAGAAAATTAAAAGCCCTCAAAACAAAGGACCCAGTACATGCACTCTCTCTCCTGGGAGCACACCCATGCTTTCCCCTCCCTTTCTTCTTCCCCCATAGGTGTGCATCTCTTAAACTCTGAGGGTCCCCATGAGACTTGCAACCAGGGGAGCAATGAGCAGTGGGCAGTAGACCCCAGGCTGACCCCCTTGAATCTGTCTCCAAAGCCTTTCTCTGCCTTCTCAGGGAGGCAAAGCAGCCCCACCGAGACTCTCCTGTTGCTTTTTCTATCCTAGGCCCTTCCGTGTTCCACTGTCCCCAGCTGTATGTAATCAGCATACTCGCAACATCATCTGACTCGTGTCGTGAGATCTTTTCTGCACGCGACCAGCCAGCCCTTAGACCCAAAGGGCCAGGTCCCCTTTCTGGTAACAAAGGGACTCCAGTGTGGCTCCTTCTGATTTCCTGGGGGGCTTCGGAAGTCAACCCTATTGTGATACTACTTGAGTAAACAGCACACAGGCATCATGCACACAGGCATCATTTTATAAAAGAAGCTGCATCTGATGAAGAAAAACAAGCTGAACCCCAGTGTCTGCCTGCCTCAGTGAGCCAGTCAACATTCACTCAACAAATAACACTGTCGATGCTGTAAGCATCGGGAACAGAAAAACCTGTGATGTGGCAGGGAAACCCAATCTCCATCCACTGTCTAGACTTATGATGGATGACGTAAAAACTCCCAAGAAAGTGTGATTTTACAGATGGTACGCTACACAAAATAATAATAATAATAATAATAATCAATAATAATAATAAAGATAAGGAGAATAACCAATTCCAAGACCTTTGGCCTAGGGAGAGAATTTATTTCAGTACATAAAATGCTTCCTTACACACAGCATGCCTTTCCCAGGAAGAGGATGTATTCAGAATGTATACAATTTGACCGCTGATTATTTTAACACAAACAGTGATTACATGTAGAAAACTAGAGAGAGAGAGTCAGGAGAAGGGATAGTGGAACAAGGCAAGCCATTTGGGGTGGATAATTATAGCACATGTGTCCTTTTTTTTTTACAAAGCATCACAACTGTTGAGAAATCCACATACTTCCCGTAGGGGAATCTTGGCTAAGTTATCCTGTTCTGGCCATGGTTTGCCAGCATTCAGCCATGTCAGGATGTGGGTGGCCAAAGGTCCACACTCCAGAGCACCCCCCAAGGTAAGCACCTTTTCTCCTTCCAAGAGCGGTCTTGGGGGGAGCGAGTATTCTACGGATGTTGGTGATGGGTCGAGTACCCCTCAGTCTTCAGATGATGGGTTCCAATTAATTCCATCCCATCACCACGTGAACCACAAGGAGGTAGCACATGCCCACCGTGCAAGAGACGACCATCATTGGGAAGCCCAGCCTGAAACACAAAGAGAGTTTTGGGCTGCAGCATCTGCTGTCTGGCAAGGTGAGCTCTACGCTCACTTAGTCTAGTGTCAGTGCAGGGGAGCAGGGCCCGGGGAGCTGGATGTCTCCACAACATCAACAACGTCTTATTATTAGAAATCAACACCCTGGTGGTTGTAGCTGAGACCATCGGGATGCATGCTCTCCATTAGACATTGTCCACTCTGTGCTAGGTCATTGCAGACCTCCTCAAAACATCTGCAAGTTTTTAAAAGGTTTAAAATTTTCTTTTAATTTACTGATTGATTTAAGAGAGACACAGAGAGAGAGACATCAATTTGTTGTTCCACTTATTTATGCATTCATTGGTTGATTCTTGTATGTGCCCTGACCAGGGATCTAACACACAGCCTTGTTGTATCGGGATGAGGCTCTAACCAATGGAGGTACCTAGCTGGGGCAAAATTTTCCCAACTTTTTAATTGACTTTTCAGGGGCTTAATTTGTTCAAGCTTAAGACAATTGTTTTCCAGATGAGACACTGTCATTGTCATCCTCCTGGGCCATTCAATTTCTGGATGTTTTCTATACCTGCGTCAACTGTCCTTCCTAGAAAGCTGGTTTCCCAGGAAGGTCATGTTCCCGTAGACCCCCAATGTCCTTCACACTTAGAGTTGGGAGAGCTTGAGAGGTAGGACTGGGGACAGCCTCTTATCTAAGGAAGGCGGGATGGAAGGATAGACTTTTCCTCTGTATTCGGTTAGAGACAGGACGTGAGGACAGGTACGGCCACATGTGGGAGACATCGTGAGAACATGGCGGTTTCGTGTCCCTCGCCGTGTGCGTCCCATGGCGGCGTACTTGCGGCCCCACACCTTTCCGTCCCGCTGGACAGATCCCAGCTGATTCCCACCCAGCATCTGGGACCCACGCTTTGTGAAGCCACGGCCTTGTCACTAAGAGAACTCACGGAGAAGGTGATGGTTTTTGTTCTGAGAAGTACTGGATAAAATTCAACATCGGTTTGTGGTAAAAAACAATAACAACAACAAAAACTCTCCATAGAGTGGGTATCGAAGGAACATAATGAAGGCCAGGTATGACCAGCTCACAACTAACCCCACACTCAAGTCTGAAACACACAGGAAGCTTCTCCTCTAGGATCGGGAACAAGATGGGGATGCCCATTCTCACCCCTTTTATCTAACAGAGTACAGGAAGTCCTGGCCAAAGCAATCAGACATGAAAAAAAACAAAAAACAAATAAAAGGCATCCAAATTGGAAAAGGAAGAGCTGAAACTGTCTCGAGTTGAGGGTGACCTGGTATTAGACAGAAAACCTGAAAGGCTCCACCAACAACAACCCTTAGAACAAATAAATAAACTCACTACACTTACAGGATACACAATAAACAAATATACAAAAGTCAAGTGCCTTCCTATGCACTAATAAGTCATCAGAAAGAGAAATTAAGGGACCGTTCCTATAAACTGCATCAAAAAGAATATATACCAGGAACAAATTTTAACTAAGGAAGAAAGAAAAAGACCTGTCTACGTAACCCTGTAAGACCTTGAGGAAAGAAATGAAGACGCTGGTAAATGGAAAGATATTCCATGACCAGAGGCAGAGACGTGAATACTGTGAAAACATCCATAATACTCAAAGCAAGCTGCAGATTCAATGGAATCCCTATCAACATGCCAATGGCATGTTCCCCCAGAAATAGAACAAACAATCCTAAAATTTGTATGGAACCACAGAAGACCCTGAATAGCAGTAGTAATCTTGAAAAAGAAGAATAAAGATGGAGGAATCACACTTCCCCATCAAAATGTTTTACAGAGCTAAAAGTAATCAAAACAGTATGGTCTTGGCATAAAAATAGGTACACAGAACAATGGAACAGAGGAAAGAACCCAGAAGTAAACTCACTCGTAGGCCCTGGCTGGGTAGCTCAGCTGATAGAGTGTCATCCCAGCATGCTGAGGGCGCAGGTGTGACCCCACAATTGGGGCACATACAAGAAAGCAACCAATGAGTGCACAATCAAGCAGAACAGCGAGTTGATGCTTCTCTCTCCCTCTCAAATCAGTGGAAACATTATATATTTTTTAAAAAAAGATAAATCAGAGAAAATGCGGGGATTTTCTTTAATGTGCCTGATCACGACCCCAACCCCAATTGCTTTCAGGGAAGTGTTACATCGAAACAGCCAGTGTGGCCTGACCTGTGGTGGCGCAGTGGATAGAGCGTCGACCTGGAATGCTGAGGTCGCTGGTTCGAAACCCCGGGCTTGCCCAGTTAAGGCACAGAGAACAAGCCACCAATGAACAGCTAGTGTTAAGGAATTACTTCTTATCCCTGCCCACCTCTATGAAATTGATCAATAAAATCTTGAAAAATAAAAAACCCAGCCTGGCTATCTGATCCCTTAAAATCTGGAGAGAAGGTGAACTGTGGGCTCTGCCACTGTCCTGCGTCCTGGTGCTCCAGCCATAGCCGGGGTGCCCTGGACAGTGGGCAGTGCCCCAAGGCTGAGGCTGTTCCTCCCCACCACCACCACCCCCAGCCATGGTTGGTCACCTAGGTATCTTCCTTTGGAAAATGGCTCTGGCTGCCCACAGGAGAGCTCTGTCTGTCACCAGGATGCCACACGGGGCGTGTGTGGACCTGTCAAGGCTACCCGAGCTGCATCGCTAAAACCCCCTGAAGGACCACACCTGACTGCCCTTTTTCCCCACATGGGTTTATTTGTATGTCCCTAAGTGTCCTTTAAAATGAGACCCTGAGGCCCTGGCCAGTTAGCTCAGCAGTAGAGTGTCAGCCTGGTGTGTGGAAGTCCCGGGTTTGATTTCTGGCCAGGGCACACCAGAGAAGTGCCATCTGCTTCTCCACACTTCCCCCTCTCCTTCCTATCTCTCTCTTCCTCTCCTGCAGCCAAGGCTCCATTGGAGCAAAGTTGGCCCGGGCGCTGAGGACCGCTCCATGGCCTCTGCTTCAGGTGCTAAAATGGCTCCAGTGCAATGGAGCAACACCCCAGATGGGCAGAGCATCCCCCACCGCCCCAGGAGGCATGCCAGGTACATCCCAGTTGGGCGCATGCAGGAGTCTGTCTGCCTGCCTCCTGCTTCTCACTTCAAAAAAATACAAAAAAGAAATGAGACCCTGAGATCAGATACATTGGAGAGACACTGGCCTAAGAATGACACTGGTTACTTTGGTAATGAGCCTCAGGGTCCTTGGTCCCTGACCTGCTGCTGAGCATTGTGGTTTCCCCAGTGTGAGGGAGTGTTTCCAAAGACATCTGACCTGGAAACCTTGTTCCTGAGTGCCTTGAAGTGAGCAGGGTCTGCGGGGCAGGCTTTAAAGAGGAAAAGCCAGATGAAAGGTAGGAGGACCCAGAATTAGGAACATCACAGGAGCCGAAACCTATTGTAGCTACTTAGGTACAAAGAAAATGGAAGATGAAGAGGCCATGGTTCCTCTTATCTGTGTTGCTCTACAAAAGCACAAGGGGCATGCTCTGATCTAATTCAGAATTCTTTTTCTTTTTTCTATTCGGACTCCCACATGTACCATGACGGGGGTCCAACCAGCAAGACCACTAGGGGGCGATGCTCTGCCCATCTGGGGCGTTGCTCTGTTTTCAGCATCTGAGCTCTTCTTAGTACCTGACGTGGAGGCCATGGAGCTGTCCTGAGTGCCCAAGCCAACTTGCTCCAATGAAGCATTGGCTGCAGGAGGGGAAGAGAGAGACAGAGAGACAGAGAGAAAGAGAGAAAGGAGAGGGGGAAGGGTGGAGAAGCAGATGGGTGCTTCTCCTGTGTGCGCTGACCAGGAATCAAACCTGGGACTTCCACACGCCAGGCTGATGCTCTACCACTGAGTCAACCAGCCAGGGCCAGAATTATTCTGACATGATATTAAAGTACCTCCTTGGTTTTGTTCTAAGTCTCCTCTCATAAGTGTCACTCCAGGAATCCCAGGTTGTGGCCCTCTGACATATCACCATGATTTTATCAACACTCTGATTTCAGATTGAACATTTCCAGGATTCAAAAGTTAGTTGTAAAGGGTAATGGGGTGTCCCATACATGGTGACAGAAGTTTGACTTGGGGTGGTGAACATACAATGCAACATACCGTTGATGTATCATAGAAATTGGACACTGGAAACCTATATAATTTTTGACCCATGTCACCCCAATAAATTTTTAAAAATTATTATTTTATTTTTATTATTATTATTTTTAAAATTATTATTATTTTAAATGAGGAATTCTGCTTTAAGGAATTCCATCTGGAAAAGTTCCTGACAAGGAAGCCAGATGGGCCCTTAGATAAAGGGAGAGAGCAGCTGCCCCAGGGAGATAGATCTGCATCACAATTGGACCTTCAGGAAACCAAACAAGGGTTTTCATTACAGGAGAGAGCTCTTCATAAGCAGCTTTGAAAACCCGTGATTATTTCTCTGGCATGCAACAAAATGGAAGCCTTGGCACCTGCAGTTGTCAGGGGAAACTCAGGGTGAGACAGCCTGGGGCATTTGCAGAGTAGAACCGGGCTGAGCTGCATGCGCTCATTTGCTCACCAGGCATTGCAGACAGTGTTCCAGCCCTGGGGAGGGGTTGCTGAACAGTGACACATCACGGATTTTTCTCTAGTTGTGGGACAGAGACAGCAGACAGCAGTCACATGCATGTGCACTCTGTGAGGTTACGTAGAATGCAGTCAAGGGGAACACAGCACAGAGAAGGGGTGAGGGTTGTGGGGAGGCTGGTGTAAGCGGCCTCTGGGTCAAGGGGACTTTGAGCAGAGACCTGAAAAAAGTGAGGTGTCCTATGCCTGCATGGTGGACAAGAGACCCACAAAGAGGGGACACCCAGACACAGACCCCAAGCCCCCCCGTGGGCTCAGCATGTTCATACACACAAAGGGTAAAAACCTGGTGTGAGGGCAGAGAGACTATTAGGAGATAGGGTAGAGGGGAGGGGCCCGAGCATGAGGCCTCACAGGTGGGTATAAAAATTTAACAACACACAGTGTATTGTCTGAGCACATGGAATGAAAAAAATTAGGTCTCCTTTCAAGAAACCTCCTTGGAAAAGGTCCCCAGTCATTGGAAACTAAATAACAGATTTCAAAATAACCTGTGAATCAAAGAAGGCACCCAAAGAGAAACAGGAAATGCTATATTTTGATCTGAATAAAAATAAAAATGCAGCATTATCAGAATGGGTGGGAGGGCACTTATGCTGACCCCAAGAGAAACATCTAGCCCTGAACACTTGTATTAGAAAGGGACCCAGTCAGTGACCTCAGCTTCTGCCAGAAAAACAAAAAGTAAAGCAAAGTAAGCAGAAGATAATACAGACCCGATCATAAATCAATGAACTAGAAAACAAACAAAGAACAACGAAGCCTGACCAGGTGGTGGTGCAGTGGATAGAGCATTGAACTGGGACACAGAGGACCCAGGTTCGAAACCTGAGGTCCCCAGATTGATTGTAGGGTCACTGGTTTGAGTGTGGAATCATAGACATGACCCCATGGTTGCTGGCTTGAGCCCAAGGTTGATGGCTTGAACAAAGGGTCACTCAGTCTGCTGTAGCCCCCCCGCCATCAAGGCACATATGAGAAAGCAATCAATAACTAAGATGCCACAACAAAGAATTGATGCTTCTCATCTCTCTCCCTTCCTGTCTGGCTGTCCCTATCTGTCCCTCTCTCTGACTCTGTCAAAAAAAAAAAAAAAGAGAGAGAGAAAGAAAGAAAAAAATAGAGAAAGAAGAAAGTCAATGTAATCAAAAGTAATTTCAGGCAGAATAGCAACAAAATACACTTCTGGCCCAAATGGATCAAGGGAAAAAGAAAAGGAAAGATGATATAAAGTATCAATATTGATTGACTGAGACAGGTGACAGCACCACAAATTCTACAGCTATGTGAGAAGTAGATTAAGAAAATAATATTAAAAATAATAATATGGATTAAGAAAAACCATATAGAAATACAGAAAAAGAAGATATATAGAAATGTTAGGCTATAATATTAAATGCCATTAGGGCAAGTGAATAAGGCTACGCCCTCTGGTGGAAACTAATCTAGTGTGTACAGATATGACAGGCAGACTCTGGCTTTTGCACAGGGCGTAGTTAGTGTGTGTGTGAAGTTATATACAGATAAAAAGTGGCTTGATGTGACAATTCTGTAGATTAACATAAAAAAGGCTCCCTGCTAGGAACTCCAAAACGGTGGTTTGAGGTGACAATCCTGTAGATTGACACCTATTAGAAGGTATAAACCAGAAAAGGTACTAAAACTAAGGGGCCCCCTGCTGTGTTACTCAACCAGACTCCAACATTGAATGTGGACTGTCTCCACACCACTCTGAGCTCTGACCAAAGACAGCAGAGACGAGCACGCCGACGGGGCCATCTTAAACTGTACCCAGGCACGCCAAAAGGATTTGTGAGTAATAAACTGCCTGTGTTATTCTTGCAACTAACTTGTGTGTTGGTCGTGTCTTTCCTTTGCTGACAATTGGTCTTGGTACCAATAAGTAGAATCCCTCATAGCCGCCTCAAGAGTAGTCTCGAAGAGGCTGCCAGCCCTGCTGATAATCAGGAGTGTCCCACTGCACGGGGAAGTCAAATCAGGGACACCTGATCGACGTAGAGCTCAGGCTCTACTGGGACAAATATGGACTAATACGTGTGACAAGATTCACTCAGGAAGTAATAGATAATACAAATATCTCTGTATCTATTAAGGAACTTGACCTCATAATGAAAACACCCCAGAAGGACAATACACAACCCAGATGGCTTTCCTGGTGAACTATATTATGGATTAAACTATAGCAATTCTACAGAACCTCTTACAAAACTTAAATAAAAGTAGAATACTTACCAACTTCTTCGGTGAGGCCAGAATTACCCTGGCATAAAAACCAGACACACAATTCTCACCCAGAAATTGTCCAGAGAACAGTCAAGTCCCACCCTCTGCCTTAGCTGAACATAAAGGATTGGGAAAACTCAGCGTTGATCCTTTGCTCCTGGGTTGTGGATTTTAACCCAAGCCATACATAAAATACTGGAAGGAAAAATTCACCCTCTCTCAAATACCATATTCCTTATACTTACTTCTATTGCCTTCTTGAAACTTAAAGGGGGGGGGGGAAGTTGCCCAGGTTGAGCCTGTGACATCAAGAGTGGTCGAATTCCATGCCCAAGGAAATAGAATCATTTCTTAGGAGTATATCTAAAAAAGGAAATTGCCTACAGCACTTTCACATAGGATGCCCTTATTTTTCTTTCCATTATTTACCCTGCAGTTTTATTTCCTGAGGGCCTTGCACAAAAATAGAACCATAAGATGCAAGCATCACAAAGGACTTCAGGACCCATCTGGTTCAACCTCTCCATACCTCCTCCATCTCCAAGAAGTGTTGAAAGAGTTGGAAGGGAAAAAAAAGGTACAAGCCATGACCTCGGGTTGAGGTATTCAAGATGAAGTTGCCAGTGAGACATCTAGTATGGTGATTTTTAATGGTTTAGGAAAAAAGTAAAGAGGAAGGTCCATCTTGTTTTCTCCCTAAAATGTCTTTAGGGATCTGCATATTATAAACCCAAAGCAAAAGAAACAAACAAAAAAACCCTGAAAAACGTCAAGGACAAACAAGCGAAACATTAATAAATTTAAAATATGAAAAAGAGAACCATTTTCCTGTAACTTAAGAAACAAAAACCACTAAACTCTATCATAGTCTATACTATTCTACATTGCTTCCCACGTGCTGATAGTACCTAATATTTCTTTCTTTCTTTCTTTCTTTTTTTTTTTTTTTTGAGAAAGAGAGGGAGGCACCAACATGTTGTTCCACGTTAGTTATGCCGTTGCTTGTTTCTCCTGTGTGTTCTGATCTGGGCTCAAACTGGTGACCTCGGGGGGGTCTAGCAACCTTGGGATCAAACCTGCAACCCTGGGCTTGAACTGGTGAACTTGACACTCCAGGGAGGTGCTCTATCCACTGCACAACCAGCCAGGGCAGTACATAAATTATAATACAGTTCATTGATGCTATTGATTGGATTGCGTCCTTTCAAAATTCCTATGTTGAAGTCCTAACCCTGGGCGGGTAGCTCATCTGGGTAAAGCATTGTCTAATATGCCAAGGTTGTGGGTTCAATCCCTGATCAGGACACATACAAGAATCAACCAACGAATGTATAAACAAGTGGAACAAAAATTCGATGTTTCTCTCTCTCCCCCTTCCTCATTCTCTAAAAACCAACCAATCAGTAAATTGGTGAAACTGTTCTGTATACTACTCTACTTGTGGATACATGGCAGAGTATATTTATCAGAAACCAGTAAAATTCACACAGCACAGAGAGTGAGTCTTAGTGTATGCAAATTAAAAAAAAAATCATTTAGGAGATCAGGGGATCCTAGGGTAGAATGCAGACTGTGACAAAATAAAATCTATTGCATTACAAATGTATGAAAAACAGTGTCACTGAAGGGAACTAGGGATTGCTGATCTGATTGGAGTGGAGACAATAGGACTACTAAGCACAGGAACTGTACAAAAGCACTTTATCTGGTCCAGCAGCTAGAGCTGCTCCCCATGGGAAGACAGGCTAAGAATTCTGATATTGCCCTAAACACATATGGAAACAGAACAACTGAGCGCATGGATGGTGGATGGTGGAAGTTATGTTCATTGATGGAGTAGGGCCACAGACCAGCAAGGGGCGGATGCTGGAATTATCCTTGGGCAGATGGATGAGAGTGGGAGACATCAGTGTGAACTCCTTGTTTTAGCTTAATATGGAGACTGATTACTGTTTTAGAACAGCTATAGATCTGCATATCAAGATACAGATTAGTACACACACGTTTCTGCGTTCTATCAGTTGAGAGAACCCAGAAGCAATGACGCTCCAGCAGCAATGAGCACACCAAGAGCCCAAATCTTGGTGTATAAGACCATTCTCCAGTAAAAGAGACCGGGGCTCCTTGGAGGAACGACTGATTCCAGGGCTGGAGTGGACACATACAAGGTGAGCCTGTGGTATCTCGTAATGCCATTAAAAAGAAGTAAGACTTCTGCCCTGGCTGGTTGGCTCAGTGGTAGAGTGTCTGCTTGGCATGTGGAAGTCTCAGGTTCGATTCCCGGCCAGGGCACACAGGAGAAGCACCCATCTGCTTCTCCACCCTTCCCACTCTCCTTCCTCTCTGTCTCTTTTCCCCTCCCTCAGCCAAGGCTCCATTGGAGCAAAGTTGGCCCGGGCACTGGGGACGGCTCCATGGCCTCCACCTCAGGCACTAGAATGGCTCCAGTTGCAACAGAGCAACGCCCCAGATGGGCAGAGCATCATCCCCTGGTGGGCATGTCAGGTGGATCCCAGCTGGGCGCATGCAGGTATCTGTCTGTCTGCCCCTCACCCCCCACTTCTCACTTCAGAAAAATACAAAAAGAAAAAAAAAAAGAAGACCTCAAAGAGACGCGCACAAATCCATAATGTTGAGCTCTGCCGATGGGGCACAGATGCCCACGGAGAGCGCCCCTTGTGACCAATGCTGAAATAGATCAAGTGAAAAATAAGTAATATTGGGTTGTACCTCAAAGCACAAACTAAATACTCAGAGGTTCAAACCAATATAAATAAATGACTAGGTAAAGAATTGGGGCAGAATAAACGAATCCACGCAGAAGGACTCCTGTATCTTCTGTAGCTACCCTGCCCTATATGAGTGGTCTGCACCACCAGACTTCCTTCCAAAGAGGGCAGCTGGTATACAGGTGCGCAGCCTTGCTGTGGAGAAACCGGACAAACACTACTGCAGCCCGGGGTGCAGAGGGCAGGATCAAGATCACGTCAACGGCGATAAGTCCCATTGATAGCGTGTGCCTGTGACGTCAGGTGATAAAAATGACTCTTTGAAGCTCTGGTCTTTCTCCCCACAATCCCAGTCTAGCCGTGAGAATAACAACAGACACATCTTGGCTGAGGGTCAGCCTGCAAAACGTCTGACCAGTGCATGCAGATCGACTGCCAAGGGCATCGGAAACAAGGCATGTCTGAGAAACAGTCACAGCCATGAAGAGATTTGCTGACCACACACAGCGTGTTATTCTGGGTGGGATTCTGGAACAGAAGGTGGTGTCAGGAGGAAAAAATATATATAAGGACACTTAAATAAAGTGCCATCTCTAGCAAATCCCTTCTTTTCTTTGTTTTTATTCATAAAGGACCTCCTGTAAGGCCCATGAACTGAAAAAGAAATAATAATAAATGGCTTAGATGCGTAAACCCATACCCAGAAGAATAATTTTTCCATCTTCCGGTTATTCTTCACCATTCCCAACCTTAAGTAGGAACGCGCCTTTGGGATTAACTACCCACTGAAATGTTTCAAGATGCTCTAACATAAGTAATCAAAGGTTTGTGTATAATTTGTCCTGGGTTTCTAGGTCAAGCAGCGCAAGAGGGGAAAAAAATCATGCTGTGACTAGGGGGAGATGCACACTTCCTCTCTCTGCCAGAGAGAACACGCTTTCTCGACACCAGGTCTCAAGTGACCCATCTTTGATCCTCCATAAATTATTGTTTGTAAAATGCAACATTCGTTTCAAATGCATGCCTTCCAAAACCCACAGCAACCTGGGGGAAGCGGAGTGGGCGTGTGTGTGTGTCTTGATTTATTGGCTCTGTATTAGAGTTTATGCGCACTCTCGAAATGGAGATTGATTTCATCTAAGGTGAGCAAGACTAATTAATTAGTTCATTTTCCGGTAATGTTGCCTCCTTCCCCAAAACATTAGTTCAAACAGTGCTCACACAGACAAGAGAGAAATTTAACTGACAATCTGCAGTTGGGAGTTTCTCTCCCTCTCTGTCTCTTATGTAAACACACAAGAATGTGCATGCACACATATGTGTTGCATGTGCGTGCAAACACGTGGGCACATATCTATAGGAACACATATGCATGCACTCACACACGGGTGCACACCAAATCATAATGTAGCCCACACATGTACCTGTACACTCACACACCCATGCCTGTGCATCCACACGGGAGCCACATGTGCATGGGCATGCACAGTCACATGCACAAGCACGTACGTGCCCAGATGGGCAGAGATACACACAGCCCCATCTGTTTTGCCCAACAGAGAGGGGCCATTTAAGAAAACACGCTATGTGTTATGATCAGTGGTCATTGCTGGGTCATTTTCCTAACTCATGAGTCATCTTTCTATTGTACCTTTTACATTCTTTTCCTTTGAAGGCATATTTATAGAGTCAGGAAAAAGATGGTAATTCTCAAACCTCCCGTGGGAAGTCAGTATTTTGCACTGTGTACCCCAGGAAGCCACCTCTACTGCGGAGACATTTCCACAGGAGGTAGAGAAAACCCACTTTGTGCTTTATCACAGCTGAGCGAGAACCTCGTGTAAACATGGGGCCTCCGCAACCATCGGGGGACCATTTTATAAGAAAACAGCCCCAGTTTCTGAGCAGCGGGGACCCGACAAGAAAACAGGCCAGAGTGGGAACCAGACCGACATGAAACATGGCTCTTGACCTCAAACCGTGAGGCTACTTTCTCTCCGTCCGAGACGGCTATGGGATTCCCCAGGCCAGCGCCTCGTGAGCCTCGGCAGGGGACCACTGGTAGTCTTGCCCCAAGCTCTCTGGGGCCACTGAGTTACTGAGTATCACCCCAGGTGTCACACCCTCCCTGGTCACAGGGTCTCACATGCTGTGCGACAATGCAGGGTCTACCCAGGAAGCTTGCCGTGCGCCGGCGTCATGCACTGGACTCGAACCCTGGGCCCTGCGCACGTCCCGAGTGGCAAGGACACCGGCTTCTCCAGCCAGGCAGACGTCCTGGTCATCATTCCAAAGAGACCAACCGCTGTTGCTAAGGAGGGTCCCTTGTCTTGAGTCCAGCCTACGGCTGCCGGCAGGTGGAGACGTCACTGTCTCACAGACCACACCAGCGTCATGGGAACATCTGGACAAAGTTGGTCAAATGTTAAGTTCTGAAACCTGTCCCTCAGCATCAGGCCAACAATGAGCCCAAAGTCCTATGGAGAGATCAGCGGTCTCCCTCCAGGTCAGTGTTCCCTCCCCACACCCAAGTGTCCCAGGATGTCATTCGAATAACAACTCAGCAAGACCACCAAGTACCATGAGCAGACTCGGCTGGCAGAGTAAGTGCAGAAGTCAGGGTCCCAGTCTATGGAGAGACTGGTGTCGGTCTTCCCTGTCTCCGAGCCCAGCCCAGGTACGCAGAGCCCCATGGAGACACAGGGCCTGAGGTGGGTGCTCCATGCTCTTACCCTCGGCCGGGGCTTCTATTACAAACCTTCAGCAGAACCCCCACCCTGGGCCGCATCTCTGCGCTCTCCCCAGAGGTGCCCTGGTTGACCCTGGTCGGAAGGCAACACTAGTGGGCCCTTCTGAGGGGTGGCCTCCTTTGCACTGAGCGCTATGGGAGGGGGTGCCAGACTCTCACTGTGCACCCCCATCACCCACCATCAAAGCATACGTCCCCACTGGGATTTCTGAGAACATAGCAATGTGAGGTACCCAACATCCGCGGACCCCAGGACACAATCTGTGCTTTTTGGAACGCCCGAGCCATCCTCCACGTTATGAAGCTAATCCCAGCAATGCATTTTTAACCCTTTGAGTGGGACGAACATTCAAGTACATCCTCGTGCCTCCTGACCATCCAGAGTACGGTAGGACAAAAATTTTTATTTTAAAAATGTGTTAGGCAACGTTAAAAAAGGCAAATGTAGGTTCTTCTTGTTTCCATAAATTGGTTATCAAACATGATTTTAAGTTAATAAAACTGGAACTGGAACTAATTTGATTTTGGGGGGGGGGAACTCACTCTCAAGGGTCAGCGACCATGAAAAAAACTCACTATGCAAAGGATTAACGCGGTTTTCCCCCAAAGCCAACCTTAGCGACACCCATGGTCGCTACAAACGTGCCTCTCCTGGCACTTAAGAGATGCATTACTCTCTCGCTCTCTCTCTTCTTTATTAAGTAAGCTTAGAGACCACATCAGCGGAAGTTTATAAATAAGTGTTGCACACACCTGAAAAACTGCAGAAAGGAGAAGCCGTACCCGTGTTGCTCTGCGATCCCCGCGCACACGACATTGGCTGACGCCCCGATCAGCGTCCCGTTACCTGAAAACCAAAATTCGGACATGACGACCAAGCCCACGCACAGCAGGGTGGGAAGCCTTCTGTCCTCCTCTGGCCAGTCATCCTCAGGTCACCTTGCTGGCGTTGGGTTCGATGACGTTTTTACAGCCGCTATCCAAGCGGTCGCTTTGCAAATATCTGAGAAACAAAAAAACACTAGCAACTGGAAAATCAGTCTACTGCTTGCACACGCTACGATTCATTGATGCGTAGGACTGCAGCTGTTCTCATAGGATGGAAGAGAGGGGATGCTTAGGAGAAGGCGCAGATCACATGGGGTGTGGCGACACAGAGCCTTCAAGAAGGAAATGAAGAACCCAAGGAGAGGAACGTGAGTCTTGGGGGTAGAGGACGAAACCTGAGGTGAAAACCAGGTTCCTCGGACTCCAGCCCTGGACAAGGATGGACGCCAACAGCTCGGTTAGTCACACATCCCTCTGGGCAAGCTGTTTATCTGACACCAGGCATCTGCTATACCAAGAGGGAGCATTCAACGACCAGCAGGGTTAAAATATCCCGCGTCTCAGCACCGTCACCGACTGCTAAAGCTCTATCTCTGCTTCCCAAAGGGGGAGGGGGTCAGCCAACAAGTGTTTAATTGAATTTTAGGTTCTCAGCCCTATGGATGGTCCACATTACATGTCTCCCCTGGACAACCCCTTCCACGTTCATCCCGTGTGTCCTGGGGGAAGAAGGTCCTGTGGGACCTGGCCCCGCCTGCCCCAACCCAGAGCTTCCTCGGACTTCCCCTCCAGCCTCTGCCTGGTGTCCCCTGAGCGCTCCACGCATAGGGCCATGACAACGTCCATCTACTGCACATGTCTCAGCTTTGGGGACTGTCCCTGCTCGTGCATATTGTCAAGTTACAGCAGACGCTCTCGGTGAAGTTGAATGAGCTCACCCCCACCCAGAGGGCCCATGTCCACGTGCCCTGGAGTTCTGTTTCCCACCCCCTACTCAGTTCACAGCTCCTTCCTTCTCTCGGGCTGGTTAGGGGGGTGGGGGGATCTGCACGTGTCTCTACTCTGATCAGCACCTGAATCTACGCTTGCTGGCTGCAATGTGAATTCATTGCTTCCAGCAATCACAGCAATGACCCCGAATGACAAAAAAAAATCTCCCCCTTTACCAACAAGGAGATACACTAAACAGAAGGTCATCGACTTCGCTGTCAGAGATCGATCAAAGAACAAAGAGGGCCGGGTTATGCGGGCAATGCCTGGAGGTTAAGACTAAACCCTGCAAATGTATCTGGTGTGTTTATCTGGGATTCCTCACAATCCTCTCCTGGTCACCAAGGCAATTGACTTTGTCCCTGAATGAGAGGAGGATTAGCGGGCAGCCCCCCACCCTGCACTGAGGACAATCGTGGACGGAGGAGCCCTGTGTCTGCTCCCCAGAGATTCATTCCTCTCCCCTGACGCTTCCTCTAACTTACTTTTCAGTTTCTCCGAAGGACAACACCCCAGACCCTCCTGATAAAATCCTTTTCCTCCTTACTTGGATGTTGATGTCCCTACTTGTTAGGTCCTCACGTCATTCCCTGGCTCCATAAGGAGGGGTAAGAAACTGCGACTGAGGATGGCTTCTCTTTCGGAATCTCATTTCTAAACATGAGCCGCATGGGCCCAGGCACGTACAGGAAAACAGTAACTTTCAGTCATAAGCAGTGATCGTCCTCAGGCTGTGGGGCACAGCCAGGGCAGCTCTGCAAGGAGCAGGGGGAGACAGGCTGCACACAGGGACTGAGCGGTTCCAGGGTGGCTCCAGTCCGAGCTGAGAATGGGTTTCTGCTCAGGATGCCGCCCGACCCTCCTCCCTTCCCGCAGTGTGACAAGTCCTGAGCATGGCCGCATATGCCCTCCCCATTCCTCACCTCCCAGACAGGCGCCCAGGGCCAGCGCATACATCAGCGGCGGAGCCGGAAGGCTGACTTCAGGGTCCTGACTCAGGTTCAGGAGCACGGGAATCTGCAGAGGAGAGGGACACTCACAGACTGCCCACGGAAGCCGCCCGAGCTGTCGCAGACCACCACCGTGCAAAGCGCTCTTCCTGCCGACAAACGGCAAGGAGCACGGGACGTTCAACAGGAAAGCAGAGGGAACCCGCACAGCCCTGACTTGGAGCCCAGTGGGTTCACCTTATTTATTTTCTTTTGTATTTTTCTGAAGTGAGAAGTGGGGAAGCAGAGAGACAAACTCCCCCATATGCCCAACCTGGATCCACCGGGCATGCCCACCTGGCTCTGCCCTTCTGCAACCAGAGCCATTCTAGCGCCTGAGGCAGAGGACATGGAGCCATCCTCAGCGCCCCGGGGCAACTTTGCTCCAATGGAGCCTTGGCTGAAGGAGGGGAAGAGACAGACAGACAGAAAGGAGAGGGGGGAAGGGTAAAGAAGAAGATGGGTGTTTCTCCTGTGTGCCCTGGCTGGGAAGCGAACCCGTATTTCCACACTCCTGGCCAACTCTACCACTGAGCCAACTGGCCAGGGCCCTATGGGTTCGTCTGTGCTGCCCGCTGTATGACGGACAGACTGGTCCTCCTTCCCCTCCTCCTCTGACCCCAGCTGCTGCTGTTGTGGGTCTTAAATCACATCGCATGGAACCTCACACGGCATCTGGGATCATAACCACTTCATTCCACCAGCCCCGTGCGTGTGCCAGTTCCAAGGACCGTCCTTTCCCCCAGGCTGCCTCCCTTGTGCTTGAGCATAGACATCATATAATCTGTCTGGGAATGTCTCTAGGCTTTCCTCTCAATTCCTGTCTTGAGAAAGCCTAGAACCCCAACATGGGGTGACAAACAGATGCATCCAACCAGCACCGAGGGCATCTGGGTCAGCGACAGGGGCTGTGGCCCTCAAGGTCACAAGAGCAAGAGACACCCTCGTGCCTGGCACCCCTGGGAGGCCAGGTGTCTGTGAATGGACCCCAGGTTCCTGCTCCTGCCTTTACTTTGTCACACAGGGACTCACAGTGCTGCCCGAGGCCAGAGGACAGCCCCATGAAGGCCTCTTATGTTGCCCCCATCCTTGGCCAGGTCCGGAGCACACAGATAATTCAAACAAAGTCCTGCCCATGTCCAGCACCAGAGGCCACACAAGGCCAGACAGCACAGAGCATTCCAATCAGACTACTTTCCAATTGGGTGTCTTCCAATTTTCTTTAAAAGCAAAACAAAAAGACGGCCTCTTTCACGGGGGGCAGCAGCTGTCAGCGGAGCTGTCCCGGCCACAGAGGAACCTGGCTCCAGCAAGCTGCCCGGGTTCTGTCATCTGTCTTCTAAGCCAGCAGGTGCCATCAGGGGACAGGGCCCTGCTTCCGCTGCCTTCAAGGAATGGGTGGGCCCACACTGTGTCCCGGCTGGAAGCTGGGCCCTTGCCACCTGAAGAGACCTGCGACTCACCATGGTAGCTGTGAATGGGATGTTGTCGATCAAGGAGGATGCAACGGCTGAGACCCAGACTACCAGGACGATGGCGGCCGCCAGGCGCTGGTCCTCAGGGACCATCTGAAAGGGGTAGATGATGGCAGTGCTGCATACCGTGGACACTCAGAAGGGCCCTCAGGGTTGTCTGTCCTTCCTCTGACACGTGCAGAGACCGAGGCAGACCAAGGCATGTGTGTGGGGCCAGTCTGGGTTAACCTGACCCAACCAGGAGCCTGGCTGGGCCCCACAGGTACCAGAGTGGAGTGAGCCCCAGCCACACTCAAGCCCACCCACTGTGGGAAGGGGAGCAGGTGGCCCTGTGCCTGGTACTAGCACACTGGTCATGCTGGTCACACCGACTGGTGCTCCCAGCACAGCGCCAGGGGTGGGACCTCCCGCCATCACTTACTTACTGAGACCGTTGTCACGACGGCTATCTCAGACAGGTTTTAACCCAAGGCTAATAGCAAAATCACAGGCATCTGCGATAACATCTATACATTTTTTAAATTGTCCCTTCTTCATCTCGGGGCTACCTATGCTTTTTTACATAATTGACATGACCTATTTTTGCCAGGTTTGTTTTTTTTTTTACAAAACCAAAGGAACAGCGGCTCGAGTACAATCTATCGCTGCACAGAACGTACCTTGATCAGCAGAGCAGTCTGTTCGCCGACGTATTCTATTAAGTGGAGGTGTGCCAGTGCCTAGAGAAATGGGCATGAGACAGGAATCAGTTTAAAACTGAAATGTAGGCAAGCTTTACAAAAACCACCTATTCAAAATGGAAATAAGTTTGGAGCATCGTCCCAATATGCCAGGGTGGCAGCTTCGATCCCGGGTCAGGGCACATACAGGAATCGCTTGATGAATGCATGAATAAGTGGGACCACAAAGTATTCTCTCTCTCTCTCTAAAATCAATCAATAAAAGGAAGAAAGGAATGAAGGAAGGAAGGAAGGAAGGAAGGAAGGAAGGAAGGAAGGAAAGAAGGAAGGAAAAAAGGAAGAAAGAAAGAAAGGAAGAAAGAAAAAAGGAAGGAAAGAAGGAAGAGGGAGGAAAGAAAAAAGGAGGAAGGGAGGGGAGGAAGGAAGAAGGAAGGAAGGAAGGAAGTAAAGAAATGTGTTGAGGTTACCAGTAGGTTAGGGCAATTAACGTGAGACATTTGTAGTATTTTTCTACAGCACTTGACCTCTGTATTTAAGGGGGATACATGTTCATAAACCAAGTCTCAAGATTGCAAAGTACTGTGAATAATTTTAACAACTGTCACTAAAACAATACCGGTTATTCACTGTTTCCTCTGAGGCAGGCTTTCCCGTGATACCACGGAATGTTTAGTTAAATGTCACACAAAATGAAACAGACATTGTTACCCTGTGAACTTGCTGTAAGAAATCATTTTTAAAAAAATTTAATTCATTGAGTTTAGAGAAAGAAGGGAAGGGAGAGAGAGAGAGAAATATCAATTTGTTGTTTGATGTATTTATGCAATCACTGGTTGAGTTGTGTATGGGCCCTAACTGGGTATCGAACCTGCAACCTTGGCATATCAGGACGACACTCTCACCAACTGAACTCCTTGGCCAGGGTCAAGAAGTCCTTTTTGTCCCAAACCCAATGACTTTATTTTTGTTTGTGTGACAGCTATTATTATTGTTTTCATTTTTAAACCCAACTCCTTTATAGCAAATGAATTTTGAACATGTTTACAAACCCTCAAGAAAATTCAAGGAAGAAAAACAGAAACAACACATGACAGTCGAGCACACATTTTTATCAGGAACAGTCAGGCAGCTGAGATAAAACCTGTGTGAACTTACAAGAGTCTCACGGCAGCCTCCACCACCGTTACCCCCATGTTGAATATGTGGGAAGACTAACATGCAGGCAGTGTTCATTCACTCAATGAATCATAACACGTAAAGATCTGTTAAAATTGATTTTAGAGAGAGGAGAGAGAGAAAGGGAGGGAGAGAGGGGGAAGCATCAACTCATCCTAGTTGTTTCTTGTCTGTGCCTTGACCTTGCACACCTGCTTGAACCGGCCACCTCAGCATTCCAGGAAAGTGTAAAAACTAGGGGAAAAAATGATCATTTCTGCCCCCAAGTCCTGAGTGTCTCACCTCCATCAGAACAAACAGGGCCGCAAAGAAGAGAAGGGTCGCCCATTCCACCCGGTGCAGAATGATCTCGAAATCATGGATATCGGCCAGAATTAGCAACCAGAGGGCGCCCAAAATGGCGATCCACCCTGAGAGGCAAAGAAAGGGACAAAGAGCTGCGGTCCACGTGTTCACACGCCAATTTATATCTCAGCTTCTGACTGCTTTTTTCTTTGCTGAGAACCACTTATTTGGCAAACTGAACATACGTATTATTCGCTCCGTAAAGACACACTCTTTTCCCCCAAAAGTAGAGGGGAAAATGCCCGTGTGTCTTACGAAGTGAAAAATACGGTATTTTATTAAATTTTTTAACACACCATTTGGTTCAGATTTTTTTTTTTTAATTTTCCTCCTTAAAACCCTAAGTGTGTCTTATGGTCAGGTGCATCTTATGGAGCGAAAATACAGTATATATTAAATATATGCCTTCCCCCACCTCTTCTTCCCTCTCCTCCTCCACTACCTCCTAGTCTTCTTCCTCTTCCTCCTCCTCACTTCCTTCCTCCTCCTAACTGAGTCCTCTTTTATCTGAACACCTGGAACAGTTCAGCTGTACCTGCATTACAGAAACCTTCGTTCTCGGCTGTGTGACTTGGTGCTCACGCCCTGCCTCTGTCTGACGGTGAGGGTTTCGATGTTCTGCCCACACGGGCAGTCCCCACTGAACACTCAGAGTCAACACAGGCCCATGTCCCCTCTAGGACGGGAGACTGATGAGGACAGTGGCTTGCATTTTATGTCTCCCGCACTACCCACAGTCCCTAGATTAGCCTTCCACGGTGGAGCCTGAAGAAATGGCTGGATAAATAAATGGAAGACGAAACTGAAATTAATTATTTACTAGGAACTGGTGTGCCTGGGGAAATAAAAAACAGCAGGAAGTATGCAAGGGGTGGTCTGTTCAGCTTGCCACGACCCCTCTTTCTCTAAGTCTTACACCTGCAGCCATGCCGGGTCACGCCTAACCATGGAGCCCCGGGCCTGGCCAGTCAGCATTCCTGGTTAGGAAAGGAAGCTAACCCAACTTGAACCCACCAGTCTCTACAGCAAGGAATTGGAGGTTCAGAACAGCCTTTTCACTCGGCACCCTATAAATCAGGAAACTCCTGAGAACAGCCTTTTCTCTCGGTGCGGCTGAAACAGGTGCCCTATAAACCAGGAAGCTCCTGAGACTGCTAACTACTTTCATGCCATGAGTGAGTAGAAAACAGACCACAAGTAGAAAAAAGGACCCATGAACAGAAAAAGGAAGCACGAGGCTAAGAATAAAGGATGGAGGGTTTAAGGGGGGAACACAGCCTCCGAAAGGGGGGTGCCTTTCTTTTCCCCGCATCTGCCCTGCCTGGGGGCCCACCACCCCCTAGAGTCGGCCTGTTGGCGTCAGATGGTCCTCACAATCCCACTTGATTAAGACCGATCAAGCCGATGGCTTTCTTGGAGGCTAAAAATACCTCTGCAAAGACAACGATGAAATTACTCGGCAGTGGGACGCCACGGGGAACACACGGAGAACGCCAGTCGTTTCGACACCACAATCAGGAAAATAATCACAGAGGAGGAAAATAAAATCTCCGGACTAAAAACCTAATCAAACACATTGTGAGTGCCCTGAGGGGGGACCCTCTGGATTAATTTCCAAAAGAGGCGGCCTAGAAAATGGCTAATCAAGGTTATAAATTTTAAGGCCCAAGGAACATGTGGAAACCAGCTCAGTGGATTCTTTTTATATTTTCATTAGCCATTATCTAACCATTCTAAACATCCCAAAGTTCAGCAAAGAACTTTTTTTTTTTTTTAAATATAAGTTTCAGGTCAAAATTCAAGAAAAGTTGACTTGAATGGAAATGAGGAGACATGAGAGTCTTGATGGGTCCCAACCTTAGGTAGAGAAATTGTGTTTTTGCTGCAGAAATATGAATACCGGACTCCAGGGGGCCTGGCGCTGGACCTCTTGGGGTGGGTGGTGTTGCACTAGTATGTAATTCAAGACGTGCGGTGAACAGTGTTTATAAGAGACAAACAAGAATACCTGAACTCTGAATCCTATCTGGTGCCAAGAGTTTCAGGTCGGGACTGTGTGAACTTGTGTGTGACGACCAAGCAATCCAGAGTTTACCCCAGGGTATGTTGTTGCGGGGGAAGGACCCGCTACATGTCATCAGGGGACTCTCTCTTTGCCAGGTGGCTGTGAATGGTGACCGTGGCCCGCCCTCACCCGCTGTTCTTTCTGGGAGGCTGAGAATATGGGTGCGAGGTGTGAGACTAGAAATCTGCATAGGACAGCGAAGGGAAACTGAGTCACACTCTACAGAGATGCTCATGGGAGCCAAGGACCCAAGGAGCCATGCCGTGCCAGGATTGACGAAGGCCGGGCCGCGTTCTCCTCCATTCTCTTTTACAAAGTTGGGAGGCTTCCACTTTCTGCAGAAGTTTACAGTCTTCCCATTTCAGGATGTCGAGTTCTTATAAGAGTTCTCAGCATCTCGGCAAAGCTCACTTTAGAAAGAACAGTCCTCGCCGCCCCCTGAAACGTGCCTTCCTCCTAAATCTAGACTTCCGGAGGGTCGGATCTGGGGGGATGTGGTGGTGTCTCATTTTCATTCAATTAACCCCCTCCCCCCCAGAGACGCCTGTCGAACCGATCAGAAAGATCTCAGGAAAACAAAAAACGTGAACACAGAGTGGCAAGGTGGCGGGCTCATGAGATTCCCAGAGAGCTCCACCCACCAGGGTCCACACCGCCAGTGGGGACATGGGCCCCGGACCTCAACACAGGACTCGGGACAGTGGGAAGTCACTGCATAACTGTGAAAGCAAGAGCAAAGACCTCCAGGGCAGGTAGCCCTGGGGGCAGGAAAATGGAGACGCCCTCGGGTAGGGACAGCGGGCTGGGGAGACCACTGGCCAGTTCATTGTCAGCTGGCTAATTGTCCAGTCTGCAGCCCTGTAGCCCTGCTGCTGAGACTTCCCATTTCTTCTGTGGTGCTTCTCAGGGGCCAGTATAAAAATGTGGTTATCAACCCTGGGTGGCTGGCTCAGTGGTAGAGCATTGGTCTGGCATGTGGAAGTCCCGGATTCGATTCCTGGTCAGGGCACACAGGAGAAGCGCCCATCTGCTTCTCCACCCTTCCCCCTCTCCTTTCTCTCTCTCTCTTCCCCTCCCACAGCCAAGGCTCCATTGGAGCAAAGTTGGCCATGGCCTCCACCTTAGGTGCTAGAATGGCTCCAGCTGCAACGGAGCAACGCCCCAGATGGGCAGAGCATCGCCCCCTGGTGGGCATGCTGGGTGGATCCCGGTTGGGTGCATGCGGGAGTCTGTCTCTCCACTTCTAACTTAGGAAAAATACAAAAAAAGAAAAAGATTTGGTTATCATGTTCCACCAAGAGGATGCTGTGAAGTCTCTATGCTGTTTCTCTTAATGGCAAACCTTGGAGGGGTTGAGAACCCAGGACATGCCCCCACTTTTCTGCCTCTCCCCACCCTTCCCTGAGAAAACAAAAGCCCAGGTTGCACAGAAAGGCTTCCTTTTGTCCCTGGAAGGGGCACCCTCCATCTCTGCCCTCGCTGGCCCCGGCACCAGCATCTGGAGACACGCTTTCAACCTCCCCTTCCATCTGAGATGTCAAGGGCCAAAGTCCAGAAATAGAAATCCAGAACCACGAGGCTCACCTAGATCAAGGTGGACTCCAGGGACGAAGGAATTGAGGAAGAACATCAGGATGACGAACCCCAACACCATCAGGCACTTGGCCAGCAGGATCCTGTCCGATATCCTGTGCTGGGAGAGAGAACACCGGCCTTCTTGTGCCGGCCACATGCCCATCCCCATACGGGACCCGAGTCAGTGGCTACTGCTACCTGGGGTTGGAAACCCTAACACCTGGCACTTGAAAGAACATAATGAGAAAATGTGTGATGGGAAAACCGTTCGGATGTGGGATTAGAGCCTTTGACATCCGCACAGAAAATAAACACGCTAACTCTGGCCAGGGAGCTCAGTTGGCTGAAGCATCATCCCAATACACCAAAATTGCAGGTTTGATCCCCAGTTAGGGCATATACAAGAGTCAATCAATGAATAAAAAAATAAGTGGAGCAACAAATCTATATTTCTCTCTCTCTCTCTCTCAAATCAATAAAAAAGTTTTTGCTAATAAATTAAAATTCCATAAAAACACCAGTGAATCCAAGCCAATTGTGAGTGGAGCTCTCTTAGCACGTACACCCTGTGTCCCCCGGGCGCCAACAAAGTCTACAGAGGCTGACATATGAGCAAAAAAGCCCCATAATGAGCCACAAGACAGAACATACAAGTATCCCTTCTCTGTCCCTAACGTCTGCCTTGGCCTCCACATCCTAATTCAAAAACTGAGAACCACAGACCTGCTTTGGAGGGTCAGGGAGCCCCAAGCCCCAGCCAACCTTCCCTGCAGCCACACCAACCATAGAAAGGGCTCCCCTACCTCCCAGGGAAGGTGAAAAGGTTTAACCTTCTGATTTGTGGACAAAACAAACCCACCACATTCGAACAAAAATGAAAACACAATACCTTTTTCTGTAGCTCCTGGATGTTGGTCTCCCAATTCTTATCTTCCTGTGAGATTTGTCTAAAACGGGAAAAAAGAGACTCATTATGTTCCTGATGATCCTGAGCAGTGAGGTGAGGAGGGCGTGGTCAGCGGCTCATGGCCCACCAGGTGCCATCCACTGTGACATGCAGTGTGGCCACATAACAAGGCAGACGGAAGGTGGCCAGTGGAGCCAGGTTTATGGATTGGGAAAGATGCTTGCTCTGTATTTCCAAAGAAAAATAACACAGGAGGCCCTGGCCAGTTGGCTCAGTGGTAGAGCATCAGCACAGTGTGTGGATGTCCCATGTTCAATTCCTAGTCAGGGCACACAGAAGAAGCGATCATCTGCTTCTCTACCCCTCTCCGTTCTGTCTCTCTTTCCCTCCCACAGCCATGGTTTGATTGGTCAGAGTGTGTTGGCCCCAGGCACTGAGGATGACTCTGTGGAGCCTCTACCTCAGGTGCTAAAAATAGTTCAGTTGCTGAACAATAGTCCGAGGTGGCTCAATCACCCAGTAGTGGGCTTGCCAGGTAGATCTCTGTTGGGGTGCATGTAGGAATTTGTCTGTCTTCCCGCCTCTCACTTAAAAGAAAAAAAGAAAAAGAACACTGGGAACGTTTGATGAAATGTGTGTGAGCACACAAGCAAGGACACATCAGAACATTGGCCAAAACGTGAACAAGGGAAGGAGGGACACTAAGACACCCGTTTTCCTCTTGCTTTCTACTTTCCTGAATTTGGTTGTCAAAATGAGAAGACAACCTAGCTAAGTAGAGGAAAAAACAGTAAAAAGAAATGTCACTTGCTCCGGTGGTGATTTTGATTCACTGGAAATCAATTTTTAAGAACTTCCTCGTCCTGGCCGAATAGTTAAAGCATTGTTCCGATGCTGGTTCAATCCCCGGTCAGGGTACATACAGGAATAGATCAATGTTTCTGTCTCTCTCCCTCTCTCTCAAATCAATTAATAAATAAAAAATCTCAAACTTGTCTTTTCTTTTTTAGCCTCTCCTATCACCTCATCTTCTCTCTTTAATTTTCTCCCTCTCCAATCAGGGAGAAGCTGACTGGTGGTGGAGAGTTTAGTTCTATGAACACTGGCAGGTCCTTAGCATCAAAGCAGACTGACCACAGCATCTGGGCCCCAAAGCAAATCAGAGCAGATGCACACCAACAACTCTGAGGGCGACTTCTTAAAAGAAAATGTCGACACAAGACGTGCTGAACTCACACTGGCCTTTGGTCACCCGCATCCTGATCTGTTTCTCAGTGACTGTGTGGCCTTGCAAAGCGACTTCCCTCTCTGGGCCTCAGTTTCCCTGTCTATGGTCAACACAGGAAGAGGTGGTGGACAATGGGTGGACCTCTGAGCCCGGGTATCTCTGCACGTTTGAAACTTGATGAACAAATGCAAGCAGGGCAGCTTACTCCTGCGTCTTTAACTCATAAATTTTCTCTTTTCAAGATCCACGCCTGATGTGGACGCTGGTCACTCTGTCTCCAGACTGCAACTCAGGGCTGTTCTGTAATCCGAGGACACCAGATCTCCTTCTCCAGAGTCACAGGGTAAGGCTGATGACACAGAGGGCACCATCCCCGTGCACAAGGGCTTGCCTGTGGCTTCTCCCACTGACACATCCACCTGCAAGATAGGCCCTGCGGGACACTGGGGGTCTGCACAGGCACTGCCCCCAGCACTGTCCTCAGCCGGCCAGCCCGCTGTCGGGGAACATGGCTGGTTTCACCCAACTGCCACATGGAGTGTCGCAGGGATCCACAGTGCCCTGTGCGTGAAGAACCTCTTATCTGTGACCTGCTCCTGGCTCCACTGCAGGAATGGGTCAACGTCCCTGAGGGGCAAACAGGAAACTCCCCACCACGCTGTCCCTCTTTTCACAACTCAGCTCTGCTCAGACACAGATGCCAGGAGATGAACTTGATTGAGCACAAGCAGGTATTCTCTGAGCTCCCCAAAACATTCTGTCAGATTAGTCTGTTACATTAATTATTTTCTTTCATTCTATTTATATATACATATATATATATATATATTTCATTCTATTTCTATATATATTTTTTCTTTCATTCTATTGATATATATATATATATATATATATATCAAGTGAGACCAGGAATCCACCCTGCAAACCCCATTTCGGCCACCGCTCTATTGCTCGACAACTGAGTTACTTCAGCACCTGAGGCAGAGGCCATGTAGCCATCCTTAGTGCCTGGGTCAACTTGCTCCATTTCAGCCATGGCTGTAGGAGGGGAAGAGAGAGAGAGAGAGAGAGAGAGAGAGAGAGAGAGAGAGAAGGGGGAGTGGGAGGGGTAGAGAAGTAGATGGTCACTTCTCCTGTGTGCCCTGACTGGAACTCGAACCCAGGACATTCACACGCCGGGCCGACGCTCTGCCATTGAGCCAACCGACCAGGGCCACATTAATTATTTTGGATGCTTGCAGGGACAGCACGAGTGTGATGTGTGGCAATGGGACAGGGGTGGCTACAAAGTGTCACTTCAGGTCCCAGGCCACACTTTCCTTGCTGTGTTGCCCTGGGAAACCTGCTCAAACTCTCTGAGCCTTGGTTTTCTCATCCTGAACTGGGGCTCCATGGAGCACAGGGCTGGTTCGATTGGAGAACGCACAAGAGGCTTGGCACAGGGCGCAGCTACGGTCCTACTCTGTGGTTCCGTGGAGCCCCTCGGTCACTCAGTGAATCTGTGTATTTGGGACATGCAGGCACGAGGAGGGAGGAGGGTGGTGGCCAGTAGGCGGCTTGTGCCACGTAACCACTGAGTGCGCCCAGTGCCATAACCCGAGCACAGCCTGCATAGCCCCAGCCGGTACCTGTGGAAGGTGTGCAGCCTGCGGGCCAGCAGCCGCTGCAGCGCCACCACCTTCCCCAGGAGCAGTCCCCTCACGGCCGTCTCCTCGCGGCTGGCCGGACTGATGCGCTGCGCCGTTAGGCGCCAGACCAGGATCTCATGCTTCAGTTCTGCGGAGAAACAAAACCCAGAGCTGGAGTCTCCCGCCGCCTTTGAGGCCGGCAACCACCCGGCTCCCCGCACCACGTGGCACACACGAGAAACCCCCCACCCCAAGGATAGAGGGGGTTAGATACACGGTAACAGAAGGATACCAGACTTCAGGTAGGGGGCTTGCAGGAGGGCCTACGGATGTCACATGATAATGTTGTACATCTGAAAATTATGTAAGGCATTAACCAATGCTACCTGAATCTATTTACTTATTTATTTATTAGAGAGACAGAGATACAGGAGGGGAGAGAGATGAGAAGCATCAACTCATAGTTGCAGCTCCTTAGTTGGTCACTGATTTTCTCATATGTGCCTTGACCGAGTGACCTCTTCTTGCTCAAGCCAGCGACCATGGGGTCATGTCTATGATCCCACACTCAAGCTGGTGACCTCAAGGTTTTGAACCTAGGACCTTAGCATCCTAGGTCGACACCTCTATCCACTGTGCCACCACTGGCTAGGCCAGGGGTGCCCACACTTTTTCAGCTTGCGAGCTACTTATAAGATGACCAAGTCGAAATGATCTACCTACAATAAAAATGCAAAACATAAATTCATTTCTTCTATATTATCATTATTTAAGTTACTATTATTACTACTTAATATCGTGTATTCTTCTTTCACCTTTCTCCTTCTCAGCTCTCTTGTCAGAGGAAAGTCAATGTCATAGTTTTAATGAACAGTCTGAAAAAGTCACTCCACATTTCCCTTCTTTGGAATAGCAATGGCACACAGACAGATGAGACAAACGCACTTAGAATATGACATAGTGAAAAAAATCCCCTCCCATTCTGTATAAAAGTGGTAGGTTTTAGGCTTCTTACTTGGACGAGCTACGGCACTCATTTTTATACCCTTTGTTGTATTTAGTTTAAATAAATTGAAGGCTAACTACGCAGCAATGTAACTGAACAAATTAGCGCAATTTAACGCGCATACCTAGGGTGTCAAAAGTTCAGACGTCAGACTGGCTACCCTGTATGCCAATCAAAAGACAAATGTCTTTTTAATGTCATGCGATCTACCCACACTTCCTTCGCGATCGACCAGTAGATCGCGATCGACGTACTAAACACCCCTGGGCTAGGGTTACCTGAATCAATTTAATTAAAAAAAAAAAAAAAAGAGGCACAGCTCATGGACTGAAAGACCATGAAAGCACCCTGCACATGAGGGGACAGATCGGGACACTCCGAGTGAGTGGCACCGCAATGACCCACACCTCCCTGAATGGTGTGCCTGCAATGACCTGCCTGCCTCTCTCTGGCTACTTCCCCTGGAAATAAGTAACACAACAGTGGCCCGCTCCAGGTCTCACCAACAAGGCGCTCCTACTCACCAACAATCTCGCTGGGCTCCTTGTTATATAACTTCCGATTCCAGTAGAGGAGCCGGAGGAGGGGAATGGAGAACAGGAGGACAAAGCAGATGCCCACGAACATGTGTGCCGTGAACCCTGCGAAGTCCAGGCCCTGGGAACAGGGAAAGGAAGACCGAATGGTGAGCCTTCCCACGGTGCAGGGGTGACTCCCTCCCCCCACCCCCATCACAGAGCCCAGACAGCGAGGGCCGAGGTCAGTGGGGGCAAGCTCACAACAGCAGCGGGCATTGGTTCGAGGACCCCAATGCCCAGCACGGAGCCCATGGAAGGACAGGTACTTCCTCCATAGCTCCGAAAATGTTTAAAGTTTGTTCCTTTTTTCTTTTAGTTGATTAATTTTAAGGTGAAAGACATACACACACACACATTGATTTATTGTTCCACTCAGTAATGCATTCACTGGTTGACTCTTGTATGTGTCCTGACCGGGGATCGAACCTGCAACCTTGGTGTATTGGAACGATGGTCTAACCAAGTGAGTCTTGAAGTAAAATACCCACTAGGCTGGCTCATCTGTCAGGGAATAAGTCATCAGCAGCATTGGTTGGTCTTGTTCTAGCATTTATTTTGTGCCTATACCTTCAGCAAATATGGGTGGGGTGACCCTGGTGGCCCAGCACAACAGATGAGGCCCCCATCCCCAGGAATCTGGCTGTAGGAAACAGCTTTTCACTGACTGTGAGAACTTCAGGACTTTTTTCTGTACTGTCCAAAGGATGATAAGTGAAAATTAATTTCATAGTTCTAGTTTGAACTCTTGATGACATGTAAAATACCATCTGTGTGCTCCTTGGTACTCTGGTTTTATTTTAGTGTACAAGGAAATTATATACCAGTCTTTACAAAGGCTTTCAGAAATACCTAAAACCTTCATTTTTCTGAAACTTAAAAAAAGAAATCTTAAATTCTTCATCAGTGAATTCACTCACCACTATTACAAAAGGAGAGCGAATGTATCATTTTATTATTCATATTAGTCTGAAGAAACCTCAGTTCCTGTTGATGTCAAATACTAAAGGTAAATACTATACATCATGTTATCCAAGCATTTCCTTAAGAAATGTAGCAGAGGCCCTGGCCAGTTGGCTCAGCAGTAGAGCATTGGCCTGGTGTGTGGAAGTCCCGGATTTGATTCCGGGTCAGGGCACAGGAAGTGCCCATCTGCTTCTCCACCCTTCCCCTTCTCCTTTCTCTCTCTCTCTTCTCCTCCCGCAGTCAAGGCTCCATTTGGAGCAAAGTTGGCCTGGGTGCTGAGGATGGCTCCATGGCCTCCACCTCAGGTGCTAGAATGGCTGCGGTTACAACAGAACAATGCCCAGATGGGCAGAGCATCGCCCCCTGGTGGGCATGCCGGGTGGGGATCCCTGTCCGGCACATGCGGGAGTCTGTCTGTCTGCCTCCCCACTTCTAACTTCAGAAAAATAAAAATAAATAAATAAATATATCAGAATGGGAATGAAGTTCAGACCACTTGAGTCTACACTGACTGGTCAGTTCCCTCACCTCCCACTCCCCAGATAACCAAGAGCAATTCCTGGGAAGAGGTGACCCGAGGGGGACGGTTACTCCTAAAGGCGTCCACGCAGAGGAGAATGCCACGCAGGACAGGAAGCCGGTCTGTCGGTACCGGACGCCGCCCCACGGGGGACTTACCATCTTCCTCAGCTCCTGGTTGGAAACGATGATGACATTCGGCGGGTCCCCGATGGCGGTGGCAGCCCCCCCGATGTTGGTAAAGATCACTTCAGCGATCAGGACTTGTCTGGGGTCAAGGTTGAGCACCTCGCACAACCTGTTGCAAAGCAGGGGAAGAGGGATGCCGTCAGACGGCTCATATGGTCAAAGGGGCACGTGCAACCCTAGTATTTTTTAAAGCACTTGCTTGTGCTTTAAAAGGGACACACACACACACACACACCTATATGCGGGGCCATGCTGGGGGGATGAACGATAACACAACACAGCCACAGGGAACAGGCAACTCTCAGAATTGTGTTCTCTGAAAGGGAGCCCATCACCCATCTGGACTGTCCTTGCATAAAAAGGTACCCTACCGCCCACAGGTATGGAGGGAGCACCGTCCCTGTGGGCTGGCCCCACAGGGAGGGCAGGCCGTGATGCAGGTGAATGAGGCCTGGCCCCTAGACCCATCATTCAGGGCTGGCCAGAGCAGAAAGCACCACTGCCCAGTGGCTCATACCGCACCCCACACAACCAGTCCCTCACCAACCCACCAGCCCTTTCTCGGGCATGGGGCCTTCAGGCCCCTTCCCTATAATGACCACCATGGACTGCTTCCTTAGAGAAGGAGCCCACACTCTGCAGTGGGAGGGGAGTCCCCACCTTGGCTGCACCCTAGACTTCTTTGGGATGCTGTGGAAGCCCCGAGCCCAGTCCACAACAGACTGCTCCCCAGGGAGTGGGCCCTGGAACGGAAGACAGCTCCCCAAGGGGGTCCACTGACCATGTAGTCGGTAAATGTTACTGTAAGAAACGTTTAGGAAGGACATCATGGCGTCCTCCACATGGGCCCGTCCGCACTGCCCCGTTCCACGGAGAAGCAGGGTCTCCAGGCTGATGGGAGGCAGGGCTTCCCTTCCCACCCTCTTCTGGCCTCATCCAGAATTGGTCCTGAGCTCTGGCTGGTAGCTTTGAATTTAACTGTCCCACAAATCCCATCCTGGAGGGTCTCCTGTCTGGTGGAATCCTCAGAACACTAGCTGCCTCTGATGGTGCAACTCAGATCGGGCAGCGGAAGTGACCTGTCTGAAGCCCCTTGCTACCTAGCTTGTCCCCTGGGGGGGGGAGGGCTATTTCCCCTCAGTCTTCCCCAGATCAGGCGGGACGAGAAGGGGCCCTCCCACTGGTGCTGGGGACAAGAGGACAAGTATCCCCCTGGCCCCTGACAGCATGTCCATGCAGGATGGTGAGGCCCACGTCTCCTGACTCTTGCCAGCCTGACACCCACACAGGCCACTCTGCGTACCTTATGGTCACAGGAGTGAAGAGGAGGGATGTGGTGACGTTGTCCAGGAAGGCAGACAGGACGGCGGCAAAGAGGCACAGCATAAAGATCATGGGCCACACTCTTCCCCGGGACAGCTGGTAGGCCTGGGACACACACACACGCAGGGAGAGGGACAAGCTGGGGTCAGTGGGCGGAAGAACAGACCTGAAAACCTGGGGCCCAGACGCATGCTGCAGCACAGTGGATCCAAACTTAGACCCACAGGTCCCCAGATCGGCCAAGATGAGACGGTGACAGCCATGCGTGGTCATTCTAAATCCACTGTGGCCTGCCTTCCCTCTCTCCAAACCTCCCTCTCTAGCGTGCCCCTGTCACGGTTCCTTTTGTGACAAGGTGATATCCCCCCATCCCGTTAATACGCTCCAATATTTTCCAACCTGCTTCCGTTTAGGCATCCAGGGCTGTAACATTGGTATCCTCCTGCCCCAGAGCCTGCAGATCCCAGGATGGTCTAGGGACCCTGTTAGTACCAATGTTTTGGGGGTAGGAGAGGCCAGATATAGCTCTGGAAGGTGCGAGATGGTGCCCAAAGCTGGCAGAATTCCCAGCACAGTTCTGTCCGTCCAAGTTTGCAAAGGGCTTTGTTGAGGACAGATTTTAAAAGACATTTTCCATTCTAAAGGAAACACCCAGGCAAGACCTCTCCCGCCTCCTGGATGGATAGGACCCGCACAGAGTCTAGAGACCCAGACTTCCTGGTAGGTTCCTTGGGGTTCCAGTTGTAAAAGTGAATGTTTGTAGAAAGTTCAGTGTTTAGAAAAGAGGTCATTGAAGGGGGTGGGAGGAGGTGGCGGAGGGTAGAGAGGGCAGATGGTGCTGGAAGGACTCTTAAACTTGGGGGTGGCGGACACACAAGGCAGTGTACAAATGATGTGTCATCGAATTGGGCACCTGAAACCTGTGTAACTATTAGCCAAGGTCATCCCAATCAACTCCATTAAAAACATTGTTTTTTTTCAAAAGTGGTCATTAAAATGATTTCACCAAGAAACAAAGTAATCAGAAGCCCGAGGACCGGAAAGGGTTAGATGCTCCGAGAGGCAAAACAGTTTGGGATGTGCGACCCTCAACCTGCTTGGCAGGCAGAGGTGGACTTAATGGCGGGCACACCGGGCACGTGCCCTGGGCCCTGACTTCGGAAGGAACCCAAAAACCCCAACTTTACACTTTTTTCTAATGACACCAAGTTTGATTTCAGATGTGCAATGTTCACATTAAGTGTACATCGTATTTTTTATTTATTTAAAAATATGGTTACCATGTATTTTTATTTTCCCTCTCTCTCTCTCTCTTTTTTAAGGGGCCCAATATTTTCTTCTGCGCCCAGGGTCTCAACCGACCTTAATCCACCTCTGTTGGCAGGGTTAGCTGATTTGTCCCAATCATTTCGTTTCAATAATTTACACAAACACTGAACTCAAGCACTCTCCTCAGCCTCCTTCAGCTGTTCACAGAGAAGCTAAAAGCATCCCTCAGGGCCACCTAACTCGTGTCCCAAGCCTGGCAGAAGGGAGTCATTGCTAAAGGAGGCCGGAGTTTTACAATACTTGCTCTATGCAGGAGCCTGAACCTCCTCACTATGGAACGGGAGAAACATAAACTAATCGACCAATGGACACGTGACGGTCAGTGAACCTACCTTGACTGCGCAATAATCGAAGAACCCAGTTTCTGAAGAGATGGCAACTAAGATCATCTGAGGGGAGGAGAGAAAAGGAGATGGGGGAGGGGGCGGGAGGAGGCGTTAGCCCCATTCTGAAACGACTGACGTCTAAAGAGTGTCAGTCACACGCCCCTGCCAGAAACATGCCATGGCATCAAGCGTCTGTCCTCTGCTGAGTGGATGCCACTCGCAGACCCCCTGCATGGGGCTCCCTGCTAGAGGCTGGGTATCTCAGTGGGTTAGAGTGTTGTTCCCCCATACGCCAACGTTGCAGGTTCCATCCCCGGTCACAGCACATAAAAGAATCAACCAATGAATGCATGAATGAGTGGAACAACACATCGATGTTTCTCTCTCACTCTCTTTCTCAAATCAATGGAAAATTTTTTTTTTAAAAAAAAAAGGACTCAGCCGACCCCACTGCTGTCCAGGCCAATTCCACTCATTCTAGTGACATGGGTTTAGGACTCACGTTCATGTCCCCCACAAGCCCACATGCGCATATCAAAGTCCTTTTCCTGCCAGTCAACCTGGTGACGTCACTCTACGCAGCACAGAGCACCCGGTGGGGGGATCCTGCACAATGTCTGCCCACTTAGCAAACCCATAAACCACGCTGACAGGGGTGGGGGGCGATGTCTTCTGACAGCCACACGACGACAACCACCTTTCCAATCTCTGGAACGTAGATGGCTCATTCATTTGAGACAGTTCACTCTATCTGTTAAGGCCAGTTGTGCAAAGAATTGGCTGCATTTTCTAAACAGCCACAATTATTTCATGGCGAGACTAACTGGGGCACCTGATGTTCCATGCCGTCTTGGAAGAAATGGGCTAGACCCGTACAAACGCTTCTCAAGCCAACCCTTGCTGCCTAAGCAGCTGGGTGTCTTTGGAATTATGAAGGATTAGCGGCAGGAAAGGCAAGAGTTCGGGGTCACAGCAGCTGTGGAGCTGGGTCCCCCCTGGGAGGACTGTACTTACCATGCCAAACAGCAGGGCCAGGGTCTCGAAATCGATCCACTCTACCACGTGAGTCAGGCTGGGTCTCTGCAATCCAACCAGAAATGGCTCCCGTTAATCCTGCCGACATCCCTCCCGGTAACTGTCCATAAAACCGCGTCGCCCTCTGTGGCAGTGGGTTTTCCACCTTTTTACAGGTGGGGACCAGTGACATTAGGCGACTTATCTTGGGGAACTGCGAAGGCAGAAATCACCCTGAGCATAAACGAAGCATGACTGAGATCGTTGGGACTAGGATCCTCCAGTAACGCCAGGGTGGTCAACTCTTCCGCAGACCAGTGTGAGGCTTTCTGGCAGAAAATCACGGCTTTACAACAGACCCATGCCTTCGGCCAGCGTCAGGACTCACAACTACCTTGCCTTTAAGGTCACAGTATGCCCTGGAGCATGGGGACAACTGAGGTCACAGAATGAGGAGCACAAAGTGTGACATGAGGGCAGTTTGAGAGTCTGGCGAACGGAAAAAGGACCACACGGTGGCCCTAAGATCTGCCCCCAGCACGTCCCTTCCACGTGCCCCATTCATGATTTTTAAAACAAAATCACTGCTACTATGCTCCTCCTTAACAACAAATAAACATAAGAGTGGTCTATAAGCCTGACCAAGCGTAGGCGCAGTGGGTAGAGTGTCGGATTGGGATGTGAAAGATCCAGGTTCAAAATCCTGAGGTTGCCAGCTTGAGCACGGGCTCATCTGGTTTGAGCGAAGTCTTACCAGCTTGAGCCCAAGGTTGCTGGCTTGAGCAAGGAGTCACTCACTCTGCTGTAACCCCCCCCCCCCCAATCAAGGCACATATGAGAGAGCAATCAATGAACAACTAAGGTGCCATGACAAAGAATTGATGTTTCTCATCTCTCTCCCTTCCTGTCTGTCTGTCCCTATCTGTTCCTCTCTCTGTCTCAATCACAAAATAAAAAATTAAAAAAAATGATTTATGAAAGAGTGTTAGGATTCTGGGATATTTTACCTTAGTTTATATCAACTCTTGCCAAGAGAAAGGGTGGAGAGGGAACTAAACATAACGACTCACTGAACATAGCCTTACACAGGTTTTTAAATTAGCTATTCTTTGGTTGACTGATGGCCTTCAGGAGCAGTTTTCAGAACAAGCGTTTGGAGAGCAAAGAGTTGTTCTCAGGTCCAGTTCTGTGTGGTGCCACCTTGCTCAGTTCTGGCATGGCCCCTCCCACCACCGCAGCCTCTCTGGTGGTCCCTCCATTCCTTCCCACGTCCCTGCTGTGTGCACAGGTGGACTGGGCTCAGAACCCAACGGGACATGTCACCACTTACATCGCCAGTCACAGCCAGGGCTGCCAATGCGGCCAGGGAGCCCAGCATGGCTGCCAAGGTTCTGTGGACGATCTGGAAAGAAAAGTAGGAAATCAGTGTATTTCATCCCCCGGAAGAAAGTCGCTTTCATTCCCTGAATAATTAGCCGACACTCAAGGAGAAGTGGGAAGGCTGGATGAAATATGTGCTACAAGGAAGCCCACAGGTAGAACCGTCGTTAATTATTTACCATCTGATCCCTAGGCGACCGGACTATTCGTTTCCCAGCATAAATCAATTTGGCCCAATTACTGAGACTGTTGTTTCGCCAAAGGTGCACAGCCACACGGGGAACCTAACTGAGACTCCCATGTGGTCGCTGACTTGTGGAAAGGTCTTCCCGGGGTAATCATCGCCTCCAGCGGATGTGCCATGGCGAAGACAAAAACTGGAGGGAAGTCAAGAAGATGGAGAAATGGAGACCCTCAGACCTATGAACACTGCTGGCTGGCGGGAACGTGACCACCACGGAAAAGCCAGGTTGGGAGGCTTCTTAAAAAGTTAAATAGGTTTCCCAGGGAGACCCAGCAACTTCCCTCCTAGAAGTCTAACTAGGGGGGCCATTCGAGAGAGGTGGCCCTAATGATGTCTCCGCAGCCAAAGTTGCTGGCTCGATTCGGGGTCCCTGACCAGCTTGACCCCGAGGTTTGAGCCCCACTCGGGAGACACATGAGAAGCCCTCAATGGCACTACTATGTGGAACAATGCATTCATGCTTCTCTCTCTCACTCTCTCTCTCTTTCTCTCAAAAAATAAGTAAAAAGAATAGAAGGGGGTCAAATCCAATGACCTCAGGAACCCTCCTCATTCCAGAATTCCATGGCTGTGGCTTCCTACGTTGGTCGAGTTGAGGTTAATGCCATCTGACGATACAGAGCTTTCAGAACAGGATCCTGAATTTCATTGGAAAGTGAGGCAGCCACGCCGGTGCCCTGGGTGGGGTGTCAGGCATTGAGAACCCGGCCACAGCCGGTGGACTCCTGCACACTCCTTCTGGCATGTTTTAGGCAAATGGCTCCCCCTTCCGCAAAAGGAGCTGGTTCAGGTGAAGGGTTGCAGAGCAGGGAGCGTGGGCTTGGAGGAGACTTGGGGAACAGGGACAGGTGCAGTGACTTCATCCCGATATGTGACAGCTGGCAGCAGCCAGCACTTTCCAAGGCAGGAGCCAGCTCAGGAATCAGCTCACGCATCTCTCCTTTCGTCCCCACCTGGTAACGTCTCCGTAGGCGTGGCCTCGGCTGGAACAGAAAATCCAGCCCCAGACCCTGTGGGCCCAGGAGGAGTCCTGCCCACCTGGGCATCAGCACTAAGCAGACCGACCTTGGTATTGGCCCCCCCAAACCAGCACACCTGCCCAGACCTCCTGGCCAAGCTTGGGGAAACCTGGCCAGAGCCATTGGGCAGATATCCCTGGACAAGACAAAATGTATAGAAGCCCAGTCTTCCCAAGGGGGTATCCCAGCACCCACAAGTTTGGACACACTGGACTCGGGAAGAGGCATGTTGCCAGCACCCGTCCCCCAAGCAACACCGCACGGAGCTGCACTAGCCGCAGTGACCTCTCCCACAGGCTGCACTAGCCGCAGTGACCTCTCCCACGGGCTGCACTAGCCGCAGTGACCTCTCCCACGGGCTGCACTAGCCGCAGTGACCTCTCCCACGGGCTGCACTAGCCGCAGTGACCTCTCCCACGGGCTGCACTAGCCGCAGTGACCTCTCCCACGGGCTGCACCAGCCGCAGTGACCTCTCCCACGGGCTGCACCAGCCACAGTGACCTCTCCCACGGAGCTGGACTAGCCGCAGTGACCTCTCCCACGGAGCTGGACTAGCCGCAGTGACCTCTCCCACGGGCTGCACTAGCCGCAGTGACCTCTCCCACGGGCTGCACTAGCCGCAGTGACCTCTCCCACGGGCTGCACTAGCCGCAGTGATCTCTTCCACGGGCTGCACTAGCCGCAGTGACCTCTCCCACGGAGCTGGACTAGCCGCAGTGACCTCTCCCACGGAGCTGCACTAGCCGCAGTGACCTCTTCCACGGGCAAAGAGGGAGGTGGGTCAGCTTCCCCAGGTGTGCAGAGGCTGCTGGGGAAACCAAGTCTGTCCCACTGCACCCCGAGGACTGAGCGGGGACCTCCGTGACTGGGGCAGTGACGTGTCTCTTCCCTGACCCCTGAGCCCTGGACAGCATTACACTCGGTGACACGAGCCCATCAAGAGAGAGACAAGCACCATGTGGTCTCACTCATGTGTGGAATCTAATGAACAAAAGAAACTAACATGCAAAACGGAGACAGACTCACAGATACGAAGAGCAGACTGGCACCCATCGGGGTGGGGGTAGGGTGGAGAGGGGCGGAGAGGGGCAGGGAATGGGCAGATAAATGGTGATAAAGGGAGACTTGACTTGGGAGGGGGGTGAACAACCAGTGTAGAAAGAGGCCCTGAAGCTTGCATGCTTAGGTTAATTCGTGTCACCCTGATCAGTACAACGGAAAAAAATAAGAATATAAAAAGATGAAAATGAAAAAAAAAAATTTTTTTTAAGACATGTAAGAGTGTCCATGAAAAGACAACTGGAGAAATGCCGACAGCAGGAAGTCTGACCACCAACCTCTGGTGGCAACTCGCCCAGGACGCCCCCAGCAGGCACCCCTCCCACCTGACCCAAGTGCTGAGCCCACACCCCTGCCGCTGCCACTAGCTCCTCGTAAGCACAATAAGAGCCAGCCCCTGGGAAATTCCAGGACAGATCAGTGTTCTGCCTAAGAGGATGAATGGAAATGTCACTTCTCAGGAAACATACCATAGTCATCGTGCCCAGAGCCTCTGGCAATTTAAAAGCAAAAGTAAGTTGGCCCTGGCCGGTTGGTTCAGCAGTAGAGCGTCGGCCTGGTGTGTCAAAGTCCCAGGTTTGATTCTTGGTCAGGGCACACAGGAGAGGTGTCCATCTGCTTCTCCATCCTTCACCCTCTCCTTTCTATCTCTCTCCTCCCCTCCCGCAGCCGGCTCCACTGGAGCAAAGTTGGCCTGGTCACTGAGGACAGCTCCATGGCCTCCGCCTCAGGTGCTAGAATGGCTCCGGTTACAAAGGAGCAACGCCCCAGATGGGCAGAGCATCGCCCCCTGGTGGGCAGGCTGAGTGTATCCTGGTCGGGCACATGCAGGAGTCTGTCTCTCTGCCTTCCCACTTTTCACTTCAGAAAAATACCAAAAAAAAAGCAAAGGCAAATCGAGAGTGGAGGGGGAGGTTACCTCGAATATAATCAACACGTACACCCCGGCAAGGATGATGGCGGCGATGGTCACCTGAGCTTCCACACTGGCACGGAGGTACTGGTGGGCCATCAGGAGGGGCACGACTGGGGTCTGCCGCAGGGCGGCACGAATGCTGAGGGAAACGCTCTCTCTGGGGAGGGAAGCAAACACCTCAGTACCAGAGCGGGAGACAGACCTGCAGCCAACAACCTGAGCTGTCCCCTCGGTGTCCTTCCAACAATAGTCGTCACCTGCGGCCATCGCCAGAGCCCAGGTGATCTCGGACCCAGCAGGCGAGCCCTGAGCACATGCGTGAGCGGGGTGGGAGGATGCGGGACACAGATTATTGGTCCCCAAAATCAGAGCCCACAGACCAAACGTCTTAAGACAACCACCCCCAAGCCCTCACTGCCTGGAGACCCACCTGCTCGGGACCTCAAAGGTCCTGCTCACCACCACGTGTTCGCTCAGCTGCGGATTTAAAAGTACCGTCCAGTTGTAAGTGACCTGTAAGAGGCGACATGTAAAACTGCGGTCAGGTTTTGAACTGGAATGTCACCCAGGATCCAGGGTACCCAATGTCTGCCAGACCCAGAAACTGTGGTATCAGGGTGTCCTTTGTATGTGAGAAGAAGCCCAGGCTTAATGCACTCGAACAACAACAACAAAGTGCTTCTAAGAATGTACTGTAACCCAGTATAAAAAACAACAACAAACTGACAAGCTTGATTTATCGGAAGGGGTAAGAGTTCTATACCTGGGTTAGAGAAAGGATAGGTAAAAAGAATTTCAAAGGCAGAGCCAAAGATACGGGCTTGCCTGGTCATGGTGTCTTTGCCCCATCCCATCAGCCTAAGAGTAAACTCAGTTTATAAAGAGACGGGATGTTTTTAAACCACATCTCAAAACTGCTTATCAGTCTGACCTGTGGTGGCTGCCGCCGGGAGCCTGGAGCGTTAGCCTGGGTCACCTCCACCACGACATGCTCTTCTCTCCCAGGACGGCTGGGGCCACCGGCCACCAGGGGCCCCGCCAGGTCCACCTGGAGTAGCTTGGAGTCGGCTCTGCTGCTGATGTTTGCCGCTGGTGGAAGGTCAAGGTGAACCATGGAGCAAGGACAGGCCTGGAGTCTCCCCCACCATCTGCCCCGTGCACACCCACACTGGAAGATGCCCAAAGGCTTGCATGACCAGCCCTTCCCTCCGAGTTCACGATTGGCCAGCGCCCGACCTCTCTGGCCTCTCCCTCCCAACATGTGCTATGAGTCTCGCCTTGCTGGACTCTGTGCGTTTTGCATCCTGTGGTTTAACATCTAAGCGGCGTCTCCCTGTCCTGCCCCTGTCCCCACGCATGTGCTGGCAGCCAGCCTGAAACTTCTGCCGTGGGGGAGAGGCAGACAGGAGTCACTGCAAGAATCAACAATCTCAACACAGCCCACACCGCACCCAACCCCGGGGCTCCAGGTCTCCGCTTGCGGGAAGTCACGGTGAGAACTGAGAGTAAGAATTCTGACATTGGCTGAGTCAGGGTCGTCTGCTGCCTGCTGCCAGAGGGAAATCCCACTGACAAGGCCCCCCATCAGGGAGGAGTTAATCAGGAGAGGCTTGTAATCCCCTGCCCGGTCCCCGCTGCAGCCTTGACCCTGAGTTCCGCACCCTCTGCCTCTGGGTTTGCACACACAGAGAAGCCTGTGCCACTCAGCCCTCCTCTGTCTGCTCCCGGACGACTGTCGCCTCTGCTGCAAGGGCCCGGAGTGGGGGGGAAGTGGGGGACCCCATGCGGCAGCCTGCCCAGCCACTGCACTTCTAGCACAGAACCCCACTGAAGGTGGAAAATACATCTCAAGGCCCTGGCCAGCTGGCTCAGTGGTAGAGCATCAACTTGGCATGTGGAAGTCCTGAATTCGATTCCCAGTCAGGGCACACAGGAAAAGTGACCATCTGATTCTTCTCCCCTCCCCCTCCCCCTTTTCTCTCTCTCTCTTTTCTCCTCCCACAGCCATGGCTTGATTGGTTCAAGCGCATTGGCCCTGGGTGCCAAGGATGGCTCTGTGGATTCTCTGCGTCAGGTGCTAAAAATAACTCGGTTGCAAGCATGGCCCCAGATGGGCAGAGCATCAGCCCCAAACGGGCATGCCCAGTGAATCTTGGGCAGGGTGCATGTGGGAGTCTGTCACTCTATCTCTCCTCCTCTCACTTGGAAAAAAACAAAGCATCTCAAAATGGTCCACACTGTATACAGGACTCAGGAGTCCAAGAGTGGCTCACTGGTGTGTAGGAGACTCAGTAGTCAATTGATTCATTCTTCTTGAAAGTCCCACACAAAAGCCGGTGCCATACAGAGCAGACCAAGGAAGAGGACAGAACCTCATCCCCTCTAGGAAGTCTGCAAGGACTGTACTGAGTGTCTGGAGCAACTGTGAAAGGCCCATTCTTTGTCCATTGTCTAGTTCCTACAGCAAAAGATACTTTTTTTGTTTGTTTATTTAATATATATATATACACATATATATGTATATATATATGCGTGTGTGTGTGTGTGTGTGTGTGTGTGTGTGTGTGTGTGTGTTTGTGTTTATCCTGGGGCAGAAAAGTCCCAGAGAGGCACTGGCTGCTCCTGCCACACCACGTTATTCCCATCTGGGTCTTTCCGCAGGGCAAACAAAGGTGTGGGGTGGGTAAAAATTCTGCACAGACACTAGAGACCTGGGAGAAACCCAGGAGATGAAATGGCGCCACCTGCAGGCTAATATCAGAACAGCAATCTCAGTTTAATGAATGGGGAACATCTCTCAAGCTGCCAGGGCTCTTTTGTCCCCAGCACCCTCCCTCAGAGTGTAAGGACCCGTTAACCATAAAAACACCCTCCGCGGAGACACTCTGCTGTGCTTCAGCTAAAGGACAGGGGTTCTGATGCACAGGTGTCCGCCTTCTGGGTCCCTCACGAGCAACCCAGCCCGGCCCAGAACGGTCCAGGGATCCAGGCAAAAGTCCGAAAGGAAAGACATGTGGGCTCTCTGCTCACAGGACGACCATGATAACGCCCTCACTGGCTTTTGAAAGCCAGCAGGATCACCCTCTCTCTCAGCCGGCGCAGAAGACCCTTTGCAGAGAATCCCCGTCCCAAGGGCCAAGCTCTGGTGCAGGAACCAGCTCCCCTACATAGCTGGGGACATTCGGGAAGACCCCAGCAGTGCTGAGCCCCCCTCTCCCACCTTCCAGCTGGGGCTGGACCCAGATGACTCCTGTCTCCACCACCCTAACCCCACACACAGCCAGGCCCAACACCGGCAGCCTCCCTACCGTCTCTCCCCACTTTCACAAAGCTAAGATCTTGGGAGAGGGTCAGTGAGCTTCTAGTAACGGGCCACGCACTGGGCCAGAACCCAGAGCGGTTTTTCTGAGCAGACAGCTGGCGGGAAGCTCCGAGCAGCCCCTGTGGAGGGTCATGAATGACTCAGAGACTGGAGAGCCCCACTCTGCCACGGGCCTGTCTTCTGGGACAGCCACCGGCCCTCTCCACCTCCGTTTCCCTCAGCAACTGACACCCAGGGCTCTTGGAGGGTCGCGAACAGCTGCTCAGGTGCCGGCTACAGAGAAGGACCCGCTGGCTGGCCAACTGCAGAGCTGGCTGAGCCGGACCTGGTGTACTTGAGCAGCTTACTCCTCAGAAAGGAATGTTTTGTGACATGCGTTCCATCTCTGAAGTGTCCCAAGGCGAAGTGCTGGCATGAGGACCGTCCTTTGTCACCGTCTGATCTTACTGTCCCAGCCTGCCAAGCTACCGGAGAGGTTCACACAGGAGCTGTCACGGAGAAGTGTAGGGGCCTCGCCAAATGGTCCCCTTCCCGCCGAAAAAACACAACATGCAGCAGACTGCTGGTAATGACAAGAAAATCTACCCAATTTCCTAACATTTCAGTTTACCCAGATTATCCAGTGAAGGTACAAAAAAAGAAAAAACAGCTCACAGAAGTTTTCTGAACGATTTGACTCCTTCTTTAAAAAGGTAACTAGAGGGGAGGAGCATAGAGAGAGACCGATACATGGTGACGAAAACCAATCTGACTTCGGGTGAGGGTACACACCATCAACCTTTTAAAATGCTACAGAGATGTTTATCCCAAACCTACGTATTTTTATGGACCAATGTTGTCCCATTAAGTTTAATTTCTAAATTTAAAAAATTTTACAAAGGAAAAAAGATCATCAGAGATCTCACCAGACTCAGAAGCAGGCAAGATTAAACCAGAAAATTTAAAAATCGCTGTGGGGCAAGTGTGGGCTAGCGTGGGCGTGTGGAGCCCCTGGGGAAGGAGGGACACAGAATAGGGGTGTCCACACCTTCTAGGCTTTTCCTTTATGGGAATGCCACCCAGCAGGTGTGCACAGGGAAGATAGGGAGACTCCCGAGAAAGCCTTGATTTTACCCGGGGAACACAGCAAATCTGACAGCCCGAGTGTAGCTCCTACGGCAGTGGGGGGCGGGTATGAGGCAAAAGCTTGTGCCCCTGGGTACGCAGAGACAGCTGGAGAGGGGTTACCATGGCAACTGCAAACAGCAACACGGCCAACCTCGGACCAACCTCGGACCAAACCGACACAAGCGCCTCCACTGGTACTCAGAGAAGTGAAGACACGTTCACCTCTGAGCTTGACCTCAGGGCTAGGGACAGAGTGTCTGTGTCCCCACAAAATCCACATTCAACACCTGACCACGTTGGGCCCCCCCACACACACACACAACGTGGCTGCATTTGGAGACAGGCATCTCTAAGGAGATTAAATGAGGTCATCCAAGAATGGCACCAAGGACCATATGGTCTCACTTGTATGTGCAAGCTAATGAACAAAATATACTAACGAGCAACAGAGAGATAGACTCATACACAGTGAGCAGGCTGTCAGGACGGGCAAAGGGGTGGAGGGGTTGAACAAAAAACAACAAAGAAAAGACTCATGGACTCAGACACACAGTGTGGTGACTGCCCAGGGTGGGGGGAGGTAAAGAGGGTAGAGAGGGGGATAAATAGTGATGGAGGGAGACTCTGACCCCAGGGATGCGGGGAACACACAATACGGCATACAGAGATATGTTGTAGGATTTTGCCCCGAAACCTGTTAGCCAGTGTCACACCAATAAATTCAATTTTAAAATAAAATAAATACAATAAAAAAGCCTAAAGAGACACCAGAGAGAGGAAAGAGAGCTCTCTCTCTCTCTCCTCTCTCTCTCTCTCTGCACACACAGCACCAAGAGAAGTCCTATGACAGCGATGGGCAATCTTTTGAGCTTGGTGTGTTAAAATTCGCTTAAAAACCGAGCGTAACTCGGGTGGTGTGTCACTTCGAGAAAAACGGCCTAACCGGAAGTCCCAGAACTAGACGCTCTTTGCCGGAGTTCTGTTGTTTTGGCCTCCAGACCTCCGGCACAGAGTGTCTACACTATAGCAAATGTTTTATCCTCGGCTACTGCACCTGGTCGTGTATGAAACCTCCTTCTTGGCATGCGACCCCATACTTCTCTGGTATGCGGCTGCGTGTCATAGAAAATGGCTACGCGTGTCAGTGTTAACACATGTGTCATAGGTTCACCATCACGGTCCTATGAAGACACAGTGGGAAGGTGGTCATCTGCAAGCCAGGAAGAGGGACCTCACCAGAAACCCAAGCAGCCAGCACTGTGACCTTAAACCTGCAGCCCCCAGCATGGAGAGACAGACGTCTCCTATGGAGGGGCTGCCCGTGGTCTTGTCACGGTGGCCAGAGCAGACAGACGAACAATGCTCTCAGCACGTCTGTCCCACACGATGCGCCCACCTTTCCACAGGACAGACCGTGGGACCTGCGATACAGCACAAGAAAACGCAATGGGTCGCAGCCAAGCCATCCCCGGACCCGGAAGACGGAGCCAGGAAGAGAACCCACGAACTGGAACAGAGGTCAGCAGCCACTGCCCAAGCTGAAACACCAAGGAAAGTGGGAATGGGGACCCACGGGGACACCTGTATGTCACCCTCACTCGGCCGTTGTCAGCCTGGCATGAGGAACCTCACTGACAATCGCCCATCGCAGGCTCACTGATGCCCCTTCCCCTTCTGTTCCCAAACCTCGTTGTTCATAAAAATATCCAGCTGGCCGGGGCTGTGACCTTGGGGCAACTCTTGGGACAGGTCTTGGGTGTCTCCTTTTGTGACCCTCGCCCACTGGCCACCAGCCACCTCCCGTCCAGTGCAGGATTTGGATACAGTAGCTCTCCAGCGGTGACACGGCCAACAGCTGCCAGAACTTTCCTTGGTCTGGGTACAGGCTGAACGAAATCTGCAACAACCAGAAACATCGGCAGGAGGGTTGGTGGTGTGGGCAAGCGAGGGGATTTCTAGTGTTCTAGTGACAGCTGAAAATAGGGGTACGGTCACGGTGTTGACTGGTGCCTCCCAATGTCACCAGGTTACTCTGCATAGCTTCTCTTGGACAGCCGAATAAAACCTGGACCCATGCGGCTATTTCAGTGACATGGGGCTTTGTGACAGGTGCCGGCCGATTTTAAGGACTAAATCCTCGACAGCCCACGCACGACAGAAACGGGCGTTGGAGTGCTCACGGCACCCTTCGCCCCGTCACAAATTAAATGAAGAGATGCCAGGCTATGGACGTTTAAAGCAAATTCCTCAAATTCCATCCTGGATGCGTCTACCCACGGCCTGAACGCCATGTCTCAGAGAGCTGTGGTCAGCTCACTGGGGCAGGGAGACCTGGCCCATCCCAGCCGGACCACTTGCTCGGAAATCTCAGGGTACAGGGCACCCCTACCCTCACACCCCCCAGGCCAGGCCAGGCAGTAAGGGCTCCAGAGCCACATCATGGTGTGAAGAGAAAGGAGACAGGTAGATTGGTTGCCAAAAAGGAAAATGGGGGAACTTCCGTTCACAGTTCGATGTTTGTTTTGTTTTGTTTCCTGCCTCGCTTCCCTTTCTCTGGGTCAGACCGCATCCCTCGGGGCTTAGAAAAGCGGCCTCGTCAGTTCTGTGCGGTCAGCACTGACTTTATCATCCCTGCCCCACCCCCGTCCTGCTCGGGATGCACCATGGCCCTCCGGGTGTCACCCCGAGAAGAGGGACACAGGCTCACACACACAGGGTCGCAGGCCTCGTGCTGGCATGTCAGATAATGCAAACCTATTAATACATTCACACAGGGTACCCAGCACAGTCATCACCACGGGCTGCCAGTCTGGGACAGCACACCCAGCCCCGGGGGGGCATACACCCCGGAACCCACACAGCACAGTCCCAGAGACACCACCCACGTACCCTGTCCTGTCACAACACCACACGCAGTCATAGCAGCACGCACCAGGTGCACGCCGGCATCTTCGGTAATGGGCACGCACACCATCTTATGCCTACCCTGAACATTGATACGCACCCAGAAATAATTCCCCCAGCATGAACACAACCCGAGATGACACACAGGTCCCAAACTGGCACACACACGGACACTCACAGCCAAGCACAGGGGACTTCACACGCACGTGCACACACACACAGACAGGTGCAGGGGACCTCACACCACTCATGCAGCAAACATGTGCTGAGAGGCTGCGATGTGACCACAGGCGGGGCTACATCAGACATACACCACACAAAAGTCAGTAGCGAGAACATTCCCCTCCCAAGTCACCTCCGGAGCCCTGCTGATAAACCTAGGTGACCCGGATGGGCAGAGAGAAGCCCAGGGTGCCACCTTAAAAAGGCACTGAGGCATTCCTGGGGCCACCTTGATTGCTGAACATGTCCCCGCACAATTACAGGGTGTTTATTGCACAGGATGGAAAGAGAATTTGGTAAGCTACGAGAGATGGGAAGCAAGACCCAGTCGTCGAGCCGGCCGCCATCTAGGAGGTCACTAGGGCATCCGCTGTGGGACTTGGGACAACCCCCAGGCCGCCACCCACAAACCCTCAGCACCTTGTCCCGGGGAATGTGTAAGCCCCACCCCTCCGACGCCCTGCTACCCAGCCCAAGGCACCCATTGGCTGCTGAGCCCACAGCAATGCCAACGCATTACTTGGTACTCACCGAACAGACCACCACAAAGACAAACAGGCCCGTGACTCTGAACCAGCGCACACAGTACCTGCAGGGAAAAGGCGCATCCCGAGTCAAGGTCACAGGATAGCAGTTCCATCGGCTCGGGCCCCAGACACCTTTCTGGGGTCCCCGGGGGGAACCTCCAGCTCAGAGCTGGTGTTGGGACTCTCTCCACAACGTGGGGAAGGACCACACTGCCAACCTGTCTCCCTCCTGCATCATGGAGAACAGCTTGGCACAGAGTGAACCCCGAGGGTTTGCACACAGCTTCCTTCTAGGGATGCTGAAGTTCAGCTTTGGAGCTCTGGGCTCTCGGAGCCCAGGGAGCAACCAGTTTCCTCTCAGCTTTCCGGAAGTTGGGACCACAGACTCGATCGTCAGAGGCGAAAACACCAAGAGGCAAGCAGATAACTCCAGAAAGAAGCTAAGATGCTGTCGCTAACTGTGCCAGGAGCGTCTTTCAAGAACCCCTTTAGGAGATGATGTCGTAGACCATCGGTCCCCAGGCATGGTTCCTTATAAGGACTCCTGTGGTGTCCTGACCGTGTCACCATTAAGCCCTTGGCCACGGCCCTTGGGCCGAAGGTGAACCTGGACCTGGCCATCCCTCTGCTGCCCCTCCGGCCCAACCTCTGCTCTTCTCCCCTCCCCATGACACCATTGCTGTCCAGCCCTGGGGTGTGCTCCCCCAGCTGCCGCCTGAGGGCGGGCCGTGGGTTGCCTGTGCTCTGCCCTTGAACCTGGAAGGCTGCTGGCACTGAGCCCGTGCTTGACACACGTTTATAGAAAGAAGTGTGTGCTGGTACATCTTTTCCAAGACCTTTCCGATCTTTTCAAAGTGGTCCCTCAGCTACCTCCGATTCAGAATGGGGACCCGGTTGGTGGTCCTGGACCCCGAGACTTCCTCCTCTGTCCCTGAAGATGCCCCTTGCAAACACGCTGCTCTTCAAATAAACGGAGACACGGGGACCCTGTGGCCACGGCCGAGAGCCACCCGACGCATCTTCTAGGGAAAGTATGAAAGCCCTTCCCCTGCCTTTGCCGTGCCCATGGAGAGGGATGTCATCAGGAGGAGACCCCCGCCTCGACTCCAGCCAGGTGCCACTCGGGCACTCCCAGTCCTCCTACCTCAGCTTCGAAAGGCGGGGCCTGGCGGGACCACCTTCCAGAAGGTCCCCCTTCTCCGAAGCAGACCTGGACGAACCGGCCACCTCACTGCCCAGCAGTGACTGTCCCTCCCACTCGACCGAGCTCGTATCCCAAGACTCCTCAGCCGAGATGAGATGCGGGTGGTACAAGGGCGGGCACTGCAACCTGCAAAGCAACATCTTGGGGTTCTTTTCACGGAAACGGGAACATCACCTCCAAAACAACGTTTCATCTGAGCAGTGGTGTGAGGAACATGGGATCCATCCCGGCTTCGAAAAGGGCCATAGACACCACGGGGGCAGGGGTGGAGGCTGGCCACTCCGGACGTCACAGAACACTTGGCCCAAGAGACATCTGTCATCACTCAAATCTTCCAAATGAATTGGGGGATGTGGGGGAGTGGGGGGGAGAATCTGAATTACATGATCCCCTAGATCAGCTCTACCCAGGAGAGTCCAGAATCACCCATGTTTGTCCCCAAAAGAACCTTCAAACTTGCCGGTAGTGGAAGTTTTCTTTTTTTGGTATTTTTCTGAAGTGAGAAGCGGGGAGGCAGACACAGACCCCCACATGCGCCCGACCAGGATCTACCCGGCATGCCCACCAGGGGGCGATGCTCTGCCCATCTGGGGCATTGCTCTGTTACAACCAGAGCCATTCTAGCGCCTGAGGCAGAGGCCATGGAGCCATCCTCAGCACCCGGGCCAACTTTGCTCCAATGGAGCTTTGGCTGCGGGAGGGGAAGAGAGAGACAGAGAGAAAGAGGAGAGGGGGAAGGGTGGATAAGCAGATGGGTGCTTCTCCTGTGTGCCCTGACCAGGAATCAAACCGGGACTTCCACACGCTGGGTCGGCGCTCTACCCCTGAGCCAACAGGCCAGGGCCAGAAATTTTTTCAATGATACACTCTTCACCTCACCCTTCTCAACCTCATCACTATTAACACTTGAGCTTTGTTGGGGGAGGGGGCTGGGGGTGTCCTGTACATCACAGGATACATAGCAGCATCCCTGGCCTCTACGCCGAAATGCCAGTGGAACTAGTCCCCTCCCCCCGGCCATGTGACAATAAAAAGATATCCCCAGACAGTGCCAAGCGCACCCCAAGCTGAGGGGCTCTGGCCTGGTGAGCACCCCCTCCTGGGCTATTTTATCATGGGGGGGACGTGGGCTGGGGGGTTACACTCAAGGTCACCTGGGGAGTCCTAAGCCACAGAACACAAAGCACTCAAGTCGTGAACACCCCTGACCCGGCATCGGCGAGGAACTAGCAGAAGCCAAACTGGTCAGGTCCAAGTTCACACCTCGGGAAGACATCCTCCAGCCTGAGAGGCAAGGGTGGCACTCGGAGATGCCTTTATTCTGTCAGAAGTGGGGGACCCGGGGGGACAGGCAGATAAACAACTCACCCCATCTCTTGTAAGGAGTTGCTCAGCAGCGGAGTGTTTTCTGTAAAGCGGGGTTCCCTGGACCTGCAGCTGAGGAACGGGGGTACAGGTGAGTGTGACCTGGAAGACAGGAGGAAGATGTCACCGACTCCAAGGATGGGCACGTCTCTTCCAGCAGCCGGGGGCTCCATTCTGTAATTCGCACGCACACGTGCGCAAGCGAGATGTGGCAACCCCCCGACGTGGGAGAAACCTAAGTAAGGTAAACACGCTGAAACTGCAGGAGAGACTGTGAGAAATAGGTAGCTCTCCCAGGACAAGCCAGCAGGAAGCCACAGAGGACCGGGGGCTCTGGGATCAATCGTCCTCTGAGCCTCACGTGTGCATTGGGTACAATACCAGCTAGATCGGTTATTCTGGGCAGAGCTTTTCATCAGGAAACTCCTTCATTGTCTGATGGGTCCTTGGACATTCAGACAGTTCTATTTCCCGAGATCATAATATTTAAATGCCACACGTTGAAAATACCCTAATGGCTTTCTTCCCTTGGGACGCCAGCCAGTGGAAGTCAGGGCCCGTGGAGTCATAAAATAAATGAGAGGGTTGTTGTTGTTGTTGGTGGTGGGCTCTCCAGGGTACAGAAGCTACAGCTGAAGCAAAGCAAAGGTTCACGAGCCATGGCTGGGAGCTCACGTGGTTAGAGCATCTTCTTGATACGACAAGGTTGCAGGTTCGATCCCCAGTCAGGGAACATACAAAAATCCACCAATGAATGTGTAAAACAGTGGAACAAGAAACTGATGTTTCTCTACTTTCTCTCTGTCTCTCCCTCTCTCGCTCCCTCTCTCTCAAATCAATCAAAAAGCCCTGGCAAGATAGCTCAGTTGTTTGGAGCATCATCCCGAAGCGCAGAGGTTGCCTGTTTGATCCCTGGTCAGGGCACATACAGAAACATATTGATGTTCCTCTCTCTCTCTCATTCTCTCCCTTCCTCTTTCTAAAATCAATAAAATAAATGTTTTAAAAAATTTTGGTACATATATACTATGGAATACTACTCAACCATAAGAAATGATGACATCGGAACATTTACAACAAAATGGATGGACCTTGATAACATTATACGAAGTGAAATAAGTAAAACAGAAAAAAACTGAGAACAGCATGATTTCATACATAGGTGGGACATAAAAGTGAGACTATGAGACATGGACAAGAGTGTGGTGGTTACGGGGTGGGGGGAGGGAGGAGAGGTGGGATAGGAAGGAGGGGAGGGGCACAAAGAAAACCAGATAGAAGGTGACAGAGGACAATTTGACTTTGGGAGATGGGTATACAACATAATTGAATGATAAGATAACCTGGAGATGTTTTCTTTGAACATATGTACCCTGATTTATTAATGTCACCCCATTAAAATTAATAAAAGAAAAAAAATGAATTTTTTTTGATAGAGATAGAGAGTCAGACAGAGAGGAACAGCTAAGGACAGACAGACAGGAAGGGAGAGAGATAAGAAGCATCAATTCTTCGTTATGACATCTTAGCTGTTCAATGATTGCTTTCTCATATGTGCCTTGACCTGGGGGGAGGGGCTACAGCAGAGCGAGTCACCTCTTGCTCAAGCCAGCGACCTTGGGCTTCAAGCCAGTGACCCACGCTCAAGCTGGTGAGCCCACGCTCAAACTGGCAATCTCAGGATTTCGAACCTGGGTCTTCCATGTCCCAGTCTGATGCTCTATCCACTGTGCCACCACGTGATCAGGTTCAATCAATAAATTTTTTAAAACTTAGAAACCAAGGTTCTCGCTCTGTTGGGTGCCATTCAGTCATACTGGCCCCCAGGCCAAGTTTATCCAAACCATACACAATTATTGCATAGGAGAACCCTGCAGTCACAGCCGAGCCCAGCAGAACACAGGGCCACCCTCACCCAAGGACACACAGCGTTGAAAAGCAAACCGGTTTCCATGAAAAGTTGGAGGAGTCATCTTCGTTCCTAACCCTCGGGCACGTCATTGGACACGCCAGTATGTGACTTTTCCAGATGGAGCTTGGGGCCATGCAGAGCTGCAGCAGATGCTGTGACACACTCACTCAGGAAGGGGACAATGACTCGGCTACTAATGCAGAGCAAAGAAGGAAAATTGAAGAAAAATCATTCCAACCTCTTTCTCCTCCTCACCCAATCAGTGACACAGAGAATGAGACTGGCTTCACAGATGAATGAAACCAGGGCCCACAGCTGTGTCTGTCCCAGGCCAGTGAGTGTCCTCAGGGCATAGCCTCAGGCACCACCTATGGGGAACAGGGGTGATGGAAGCGCCTGTCCTCAGGGGGCTTTAATGAGGTCTGCGGACGCCCCAGCTGGCGCAGAGGAGTGCAGCAAGGCGGAAGATGAACTCCGCCCGGGGAGTTCATGATTGGTGCACTTTCCGCCGTCCAAATGGGCTAAAAGATTTACTGGGTCTTTTCAAAGTCTTCATCTCTCCTAACAGCAGGTGCAGAAGGGCCTCAGGTGCACTCAGATGAACATCTTGGGGAATCAACTCCCATCCAGGTGTTTCCCATCCAGGTGCCGCTCCCTGGGCGGCTTTGTGCCAGGGCACTTCTGGGAGAGCCGACCACTACCCCCTGACCTCACTCACATAATGTCACCACCCTGAGCTTCCATTTCCTCAGCTACAGAATGTATATGAAGGGGGAGGGCATTTTGTTGCACTGGAGAAGGAGATAAAAATGGAAAATGTAAGGATTAACTGTAGCTATTGATTCAATTATTGCCGTTAGACCTGAAGCCTCTTATCAACGGTTTTCTGCATCACATTGCATCTGGGACCTTACTGTGTGGTACCTGGTTCGATGTTGGCTCTTCTGTGTGTGTTTGTGTGACAGAGACAGAAAGAGGGACAGATAGGGACAGAGACAGGAAGGGAGAGAGATGAGAAGCATCAATGCTTCGTTGAGACACCTTAGTTGTTCATTGATTGGTCTTTCATATGTGCCTTGACTAGGGGGCCACAGCAGAGCAAGTGATCCCATGTTCATGCCAGTGACCTTGGGCTCAAGCCAGTGACTGTGGGGTCATGTCTATGATCCCATGCTCAAGCCAGTGACCCTGTGCTCAAGCTGGTGAGCTGTGCTCAAGCTGGATAAGCCCACACTCAAATCTGCAGCCTTGGGATTTCGAACCTGGGTCCTCTGCATCCCTGTCTGATGCTCTATCCATTGCCTCACTGCCTACTCAGGCTAAATGTCAGTTCTTAATAAATACCTCACAGTGAATGAGTCAGATCCTAGTAATCATAGCTCATTGCCATGAGATTGGCTTTTTGACTCAAATAAAAACAGTTCTCTAAACTGTTAAATCAATGATGTGCTTAGAATCAGCCTTGGCCATCTGAGGAGCAGAGGGGTGCTCAGCAGAGAAGAGATACAATTACCCCCAAGACATCAGCCCCCCACCGGCTCCTGGAATGGCTCACAGTAGCACCCCACTTCATGGTGTGCAGACTTCGCCCCATATCTGTGGAAGAAGAAAATTCAACATGGGGGATAAAGTGCAAAGTGCATTTTATTTTCCCTGAGGTGGCCCGTTAAGGGTACAGGGAGTCATTTCTGAGCTTCTATTTTATTTACTTACATTACTAAAGAGTCAACCCTGGCCAGCTGGCTCAGTGGTAGAGCGCCGGCCAGGCATGTATATGTCCTCGATTCAATTCCCAGTCAGGGCACACAGGAGAAGCGCCCATTTGCTTCTCCCCCCCCCCCTCTTGCATTTCTCTCTCTCTCTCTCTTCTCCTCTTGTAGCCATGGCTCGATTGGAGCGAGTTGGCCCCAGTGCTGAGGATGGCTCCATGGCCTCTACCTCAGGCACTAAGAATAGCTTGGTTGTTGAGCAATGTAGCAAAGTCTCAGCTGGGCAGAGCATCGCCCCCTGGTGGGCTTCCCGGGTGGATCACCGTTGAGGCACATATGGGAATCTGTCTCTCTGCCTCCCCTCCTCTCACTAAATTAAAAAAAAGAAAAAAAGAGACATAGATACAAATGAGTGTCACTAGGAAATCTCCCGAAGAGACCTCAGAATATTCCAAAATTAAACATAACTCCACATGGTCCAGGTATTGGTCCCCATGATTCCCAGGATCCCTGGACCTGCCGTGCAAGAGGGCATTGGACTCCAAACTCTGCACGTCAGGAAGATGCCCATCACCCAGGAAACGTTACTTTAAAATGGCCATCCTCAGAATGGAAAGCCCGGCTCTGCCCTTCCTGACTTAACACAGAAAATACAGAGGACATCTCTATTTTTCCCCCACCTTTCTCTCCTCCGGAAAGAAGAAAATCTCACGAACATCTATCTCTCTGACCTCCTGTCTAAGCCCTGGGGCGGGGCAGGGCGGGGGGGGGGGGGGTTCGGAAACACACACATTCCAACTGTATCAGTTTTCTCCTGGGAACCCCAAGGAGGAAGAGAGCTGCCCAGAAGGACTCCCTGTGGTTGGTTGGGCCCAAATTCAAAGCCAGAGTCAAGCAGCGGTGGCTGGTGGCGCTCACACGCGGCAAGAACCTCCAACAGGGTGAAGACAGTCTCTCTGAAATGGTGTTGAGAAAACGGGATCTCCATGCCAAAGTGAAACTAGGCTACCTTCTTACAACACATAGAAAAGTAAGCGCAACATGGATGAATGACTTCAACGTAAGACCTGAAACCATAAATAAGCTAAGAGAAAACACAGGCAGTAAATGCTTTTATGTTGCTCTTAGTAATACATATAAAATACATATATATGCTTTTAAATTCATGTGATACTTTTAAGGCGTTATAGTATGATATAGTAGGAAATGCTAAATCTTTACGCTAAAAATTCTTTTCTATTTCTATTACCCTTTAGATATAGGTTAGCCACACCTTAGAGGTAGCATTCATTCAAAACAGGCCAAGAAAGCGACCGAATGCTGGAAAGATCCTTGCATAATATCTAGACACCGTTCCCACACACACAAAATAATGTGGGAGAACTATGCTCATGCTAACGCAATATTTGTGGATTGCAGCTTTACAAGATAAAACCATATTTAAACTCACCTATGCTCTGCGACGAAGGAACCAAAATCTCGATCCATGGGGGCCCAGCAGCTCTGCTCAGACGCCCCGCCAGGGTAGAGGCTCACAGGGTCCACCCCACTGGCTCGCTGTCGCAGCCCGTGCTCACCAGCGGTGAGTCCCAGGCCGGTGCGCGTGGGGGTGGACGTCTGACGGAGCTCCACCTCCAGCACTCTGGAGGTCAGCCCGCCACCCTCCTTCTCTAGATGCATGGTCCGTGCTCACACGTCTCACTGGGGACCAACTCCTAAACACTAAAGACAAAGCAAAAAAGAAAAACAAAATCTTGAAACCAATGAGAGAGAAATGACAACATTCCTAAATGGGAAAAACAAAACAAAAACGTGTGTAATACACCAAACTGCAGCGCTGAAAAATGTGTGATGCAAAACTTTTAAGAAAGAAAGGAGAGAGAGGCACATAGGTGTGGGGTCATCAGAGATTTCACTTCTCTCTCAGCAACTGATGGCGCAGCTAGACAGAAAGTCAGCCAGGACACAGAACTCAACTCCCTCAGCCAGGAGGATCTGACATCTTTATTGAACACGCCACCTAACAACAGCCGCACATTATTTTCAAGTGTCTCCAGATGCTATACCAAGATAGACCACACCCCATACCTGGGGTGGAAAACAAACCTCCAACAAATTTAAAAGGATGGAGGCCCTGGCCAACGATTGGCTCAGTGGATCAAGTGCTGGCCCGGCGGCAGCGTGTGGATGTCCTGGGTTCGATCCCCCTGTCAGGGCACACAGGAGAGGTGCTCATCTGCTTCTCCAGCCCTCCCCCTTCTCTCCCTCTTCCTCTCCTGCAGCCATGGCTCAGTTGGTTTGAGCATTACCCCAGGCACTGAGGATAGCTTGGTTGGTTGGAGTGTTAGCCCCAGATGGGGTTGCCAGGCAGTTCCTGGTCAGGGAGCATGCAGGGGTCTGTCTCACTATCTCCCCTCCTCTCACTTAATAAAATAATAACAATAAAATGAAATGAAACAAAGGATGGAAAACAGACAGATTGAGTCCTACAGCCACAAGGAAATCAAAGCAGGGAACACTAACAGAGGGATGCACCCTTGGCCATGAAACCGCCGGCACATGTCTCAATAATCCAGGAGTCAGAAAGTAAGCCTCCATGTGAATTAAAATTATACTGAACTGGACAAAAATGAGAGCGTATCAAACCCTGTGGAGCCCAGCTGCCACAGCAGGGACCAGAAGGAGGTGGAGAGCGCTAAGCGATCCGGTTAGAAAGGAGAAAAGGTCTCACCTCAATCATCTGAGCTCCCGTTTCGATAAGATAGGGGAAAAAAAGAGGAGCCTAAGACACCCAACAGAGGCAGAGATCAGAAAATAATAAGCAGTCAGGGCAAAACCAATGAACCAGAGAAACCGCAGAGAAGACCAATGGAAGAAAGACCCGGTTCTTTGAAAACTCCACAAGCAATGACAAACCTCTCGCATGTCTGACCAAGAAAAAAGAGGACACAACCGATGTCTAAAGTAAAACAGGGAACATCATCATGGACTCCAGAGGTGTGAAAAGAATAATAATGGTACCGTATAAAAACCCCTATATACACACATGGGACAATTTTGGTGGAACAAAACCACCAATTCCTCAGAAAAAGCAAACATGAGTCCGACTCACTCAATAGAAAGTAGGTGATTTGAATAGCCCTAAAACTATTCAGTAAACTGTGTTTGAATTTTTAAAGTTCTCTGAAGAAGAGATCTCCAGGCCCAGGTGGAAAATTCTACCAGCCCATTGAAGGAGAATAAACGGCAATTCTACCCAATCTCTTCCAGAACACAGAAGGGGAGGAACCTTTCCTTCCCAACTAATTTTATGAGGCCCGTATTACCTGGCACCAAAGCCAAGACAGAAACAATACAAAAACAAACAAACAAAAAACTCTATAGACCCATATCTTCCGTGAATATGGTGCAAAAATCCTTAACACAATTTAGCGAAGAAAATTCAATGATATGTAAAAAAGGAATCATTATACACTCCAAGTAGGAATTATTCCAGGGATACAAACGAGGCTGGGTCAGAATTCACAAACCAATCCGAGTTACATGTAGAGCTACCCCGACAGCATGCCATTCTACCTCCCAGACAGACCCAAGAGAAATAAAAACACAGGTTCACAGAGAAACTTGTCCATTCATATTCACAGCAGCATCGTTCATAACACTCACAGAGTGGAAATAATTCAAATGCCCATCACTGATGCACGGATAAGCAAAATGTGGGGTAGAATATTATTCTGTAATAAAACGGAAGAGCGTGCTAATGTGTGACACAATGAAATGAGCATCGAAGACATTTAAGTGAAAGAAAAATGTCAGTCACAAAAGAGCACATAGGGCCTGATTCCACTTTATTCTTTTTGCTTTTTGTTTCGTTTTTTAATTTGTCTATTGTATGTATTTGGGTAACACTGGTTAACAAAGTGATACAGGTATCATCTGTATATTGCATGGTGTGCTCACCACCCCAAGTCAAGTCTCCCGCCATCTCCATTCATCTTATCCCTCTATCTCCTCCCCCACACTTCTCCCACTGCCTTTCCTTCCTGCAATCCCCACTCTGGTGTCTGTGTCTATAAATTTTCTTTTTCCTTTGCTTAAACCCTTCACCTTAGCTCAGTTGGTTAGTGTTCTCCTCAGATTATGCCAAGGTTGCAGGTTCGATGTCCCATCAGGGCACATACCAGAACCAACCAATGAATGTATAAATAAGAGGAACAACAAATCAATCTCTCTCTCCTCTCTTTCTCCCCCTTCCTCTCTCTCTCTCTGAATCAATATATATTTTTAAGGGCCTGATTGCATCTATATATAAAATCTGCTGAATAGGCAACTCTGGATAGACAGAAAGTAAATTAGTGGTCGCCTCGGGTGGGAGTGGGGGGGACAGTGTGCCCTCAGCTCACCCCTTGCAGGCCAGGACACAGGCTGCCACGTCTAACGGGTTCTGCATAGTGTGAAATTGGTTGAAAGCTTTGAGAACTTTCGACCAAACAGGACTGTCTGTGATCCCCAGCGTTTTGGTTTGAAAGAGCCATCCCCCTCCCCCATCCAGTGATCAGAGCAGTGATGGAAGGGATTCCCCCTCCCTCTTTTCCTCCCTCCCGGGCACTCCCTGGGGTCCCAGAGAGGCTGCCCCACAACCGCATTCCAGAGCGATTTCTACCCATCCTGAAAACCTGTTTGCAAACTGTGTTCTCTGCTCCCCGCCCCCATAAGGAGAGACCTGTGCTGGGTCCCGAGTCCTCGCTCCAGCCTGCGCCTCCTTCTTCGTGCAGACCACGGGGTTCTCCCGCTGCGCCCGCCTGGAGGCACAAATGGCCACGAGAACAAAATCCAGAATCGAAACTCCGGAAAAGCCAACCAGCTCGCGAGGTTCTCACCCTGGGCGCAGGGTGACTCCCAAGTTCCCCTCTGCAGCCCCGACCACCCTGTCCAGCGACTTGCTTGTCTCCGTTGATGTCGCAAAGGTGTGCAAACAACCCCGCGGAAGTCCTGATACCCAGGACCCTTGTGATTGGTCCACCATCCACTGCAAACGGAGAGCCCCCTGACAACCCACCCTCACCTAGGAGTGTCCCCTGCCCTGGCTGTACCTCTCAGACACGACACTAGACAGTGGCTTTCTCCAGCCGGCTAGCCGCTTCCTAGCACCCAACCGCAGGGATCTCACAAAACATATCGGAAGATGTGGCCTCTGGCTCAACACCTGTCCCGGGGGTCTCAGGTGTGGCTGCTGCGGGGTCCCCAGCTGCGGTCAACACCCTCCATCCCCTCTACTTCCGGATGTCCTCAGACCACAGCCAAGCCCAGGGGGTTGTGACCTTCTCAGAGAACAGTCTCATCATCTGCTTTCCATCCGTGTGATAAAACCTCAGAAACTTGTGTTCCTAAATCACCCACATCTTACCATAGCGCTCAAGTATCTGTAAACTGAACTGGCAACAACAAGCAGATTTTGCGTGTCCTGTGGAGTTGACCTAAAAGCTTTCCCCTCTGTGGATTTTAGTGTGATGTACTCCTCACAAGCAATTATGTCAGAATGGAAATCCCAGGTGCACTCAAGTTCTCAGGCCCCGTGCCTACGCGGACAGGACAAGGTCAAGCAGGGCCTTTCCTAGGTGGTTTGGGTGATAACGGACGGCCTTGTATGCAGGCCAAGAATGCTAACAGCCTCTCCTGTTTTCTGTCGGAATCACTCCACACCCCTAAAGTCCGAGCTCAGACAGTCCCCTGCGGAGCATCCCTGGCAAGGCCCCTGGCCCGGGTTTGGGTCTGCAAGCCCAGGGATGTTAACATCCACGTCTTTGGGAAAAGCTGGCGGCATGAAATCTGTGAAAGCCCACCGTGTGTGGCCCAGCGCGCAGGGGCAGCGCAGAGGGATTTAAAGGGCGCATTCCGTTCCCCAGAAACGCCTGACCCGCGCTCACGTGCGCGGTCCGCGCTGGGAGCCAACGCCACCGAGCAGGCTGAGCACAACAGCGGCTTCCCAGCACTTCTCAGATCCAGCCTCAGCACCGCACCCACCCGGGGGGGGGGGGTCCTCACCAGGGAGCCGTTTTGGTCCAGCCAAAGGTGTGCGCTGCGTTCACAGCGGCTGCCCACGCTTATGCGCCTTTACACAAACTTTCCCAGCTCCCTGAAGCCACAACCCACCCGACACAGACTTATTGAAACCCAGCCTGCTCCCCACCTCCTGGCTCCCCACGTACCTGAAGACTGGCTCTTACTGTAGGAGTGAAGTTTAAGGTGCAAATTGCTCTCTCTGAACCATGAGGGGAGCGCAGCCTTGGAGAACTCTGGGCTCGAGCTGGGGGCGCACAGGGTGGGGCGGTGTCCTCCCGGCCTGGCCACGCCCACCAGGCGGTGGCAGGACTGGGAGGAGGGCCCCCCCTGACCCTTCACCCCCCCCAGCTGCAGGAGAACCGTCCAGCCAGATGCCTGGGAACTATACAAATGCTGCCTCTTGCATACCACTGACTTGCGGCACAGGGGTGGTGGTGGCGGCTTGTTTTGTTGCCACAGCTAAAAACAAAAGGGTGGATAAAAGACACCCCGCAGCTGATGAAACTTTTGAGCCAAGTTTAAAAAAACGGGGCGGGGGGAGGGGGCTAAATTAGGGGCATTCAATTTGGTCCTGGTTAAGTTTCCAGAAAACGACTTCTGCCTCTTTGGATCTTCTACCATAAAAGATTGGGCCCCTGAACTGTCGCCCAACATGAAATGCCTGCTATGGAACCATCTGGTACCGCTGACGTGGTCAGCAAACTCAGTCAACAGAGCCAAATATAAACAGGACGATTGAAATTTCTTTTGAGAGCCAAATATTTTAAACTATATAGGTAGGTACATTCCTTATTGAGTTAGCACCCGCACGTAGTATTTTGTGGAAGAGCCACACTCAAGGGGCCAAAGAGCTGCATGTGGCTCGCGAGCTGCAGTTTGCCAATCAGGGCTAGTCTGCCACACAGGACCCAAGAACAAGCAGCTCCCGGTCCAGCCCATGGCCGGGTAGACCAGAAACACAGCACTGATCTGGGGTTAGAGGGACAGTCACCAAGCCTGCAGAAACACAGAGGGGGCAGAGGGTGGGAGAGGGACCCCACCTGAACACTCCAGGCTCCGGACAGCAGCTGCCCCCTGACCCTCTTCCTTCTCCTAATGACCATTCGTCACTCAAGTTTGGTTTTGTAACAAAAAACAAAAAAAAAATCTAACAAGGCCGGAGTGGCTTTAATTAGCAATGTGCTGTCGGAGTCTAATTCATTCTTCGGTTGTGGCCCACCCACATTGCCCGCCTTAGCAGAGAAGAAACTTCGGCTCAGTTTTGTGACAGATGTTTTATTTATAGGGAATTAAAATGTAGGCATATACACAACACGCATTATGTATATAGTTCACGTTTCATGATAGGCTCTAACGGTGCTCACAGAAAGGCCTGAGCCAGGTCACACAGCACATACACACGCAGACATGTGCACCTGGAGGGAGGGACGCCACGGCCTCTTGGCTTGGGTTTTGGTTGAAATAACCTCGGGATGCATTCAAGTAATACTGATCACTTAATGTTCAAAAAGACGTTTAATCAAGTCAGAGTAAAACGAATTGAAATATTTATAATACGAGTTCATGGTTACACAGTATTTCCAATGTACAATCGAGACAACGCACCGGCCTTGACAGGAAGAAAAAAGTCTATTGCACCCACAAGTAAAAAAGCTTTTATTCATTTCTGAGAGGTTGCACGTCAGTATTTATATAAACATTTACACGGCGTAGTAAACACGGCATGGCGGGTGAGAAGACCCTTTTCGTCTCCAAGATCCATGTCATCTCCGCGGCCACCAGCGTGCAGGCTGGTTTCCGACATCACTCGGTCAGCACCCTACCCCGGCCAGCAGTCCCTGTGCCCAGGTGGGCATGCGGAGGGGGCGCAGTCACCACGCGGCCGCCGCTCCCCACTCAGTGTCCCGTCAGATAGTCCTGCGTCGAGTCCGAAGCAAACGAGTCCACGTCCTCATTCTCTGAGTCCTCGCTGCTATCCTCCGCAGCCGGCTCCCCCGTGAGCGCGATGCGGGCATAGTCATCCGTGTCGATGGATTTGCAGAAGTGAATGGCGTACTTCAGCTTCTCCTCCAGCACCTGCTTGCAGGAGTACCTGGGCAGCTTCAGCAGAAAGAAGCAGGTGTAGGACTCGGGGAGGAAGTGGTCTGGCGGGTTGTACTTGTCCAGCACCTGTCGGTGAGAGGCGGGCATGGTCAGAGGTGGTGGGGAGACCCCACCCGCAATCACAAAACCCAGCATCCAAGAATAGCAAGCATCGCTGCCTACCTGATCTAGCTAATTGTAGGGAAAACTTATTAGGTCTTAGACTTGGCCTAAAAAATAGCAGTGGATACTGGGACGATTACTTGTTCCCAAAACCGTGCTGTGAAGAGGGCAGAGGGGGACCCGCCGGGTATGCACAACCACGCACCACGAGGAGTGACTCTCCTGCCTCCACCTTTCCCTGAAGGTTAAGATGCTAGACATGCACGAGAACTGTGCACAGAACCCAGAATTACCTGAGTTTCCAGAGAATAACCACACGTGCTCACAAAGATACCCCCCGACAGATGACAGTCAGGCTGCGCTCAGGGAGGACTTTCCCGAATCCTCACAAACAGGTTGGGAGAGTGGACTGCCCACCCCAGCCACCCCCCTGTGGATCCCCCACCAGCAGGTACTGGCACCGGGAAAGTCTGTGGGTGAGGATGGCGGTGGAAGGGGAGGGCGGGGAGGAGGGGTGGGCTGGTCAGTGCACACAGTGATCTGCAAGCAAACAGCCCATTATGAGTGGGACGTGGAGTCAGAGCTGATGAGCACTCCGGGTTACATGGTGATTCACCCGCTCTACGCAGAGATGCGGCCCTCAACTGAGCGTGCTCGTGCCCACAACACGCTGCTGTGGCAGCGGTATATGGTGCTGTTCAAAAACTGTTTTTGAAAGCAGGTATGCCACCTAAAACAAAATCCTGAGCTCTCAAATCAAAGGGATCAGGTGTCTTCCCGGCGGAAAAGGGAACGTCACTTAATGCAGGACAGCAGTTCTCGACCTGCACAGGATCGTGCGCGCACCCACCCCTCGCGGTCCCGCGGTCCCGCAGGCCGCCGGGAGCCCCACCTGGATGACGAAGTCTCGGCCCCGGAAGTCGGCGATGGTCCTGGGCAGCCGCGTACGGCCCCAAACGAAGCGGAGGAAGAGTGAGCGCTCCGTGTTGGAGAAGGACTCCATCACCTCCCAGAACCACTGGGTCAGGGGTGCGGATGGTTCCACCCCTTTGTACGTGGCCACCGACTTCAGAAGGTGCAGGGGGATGTCCGGGCTGCCGCACACCTGTGAAGAGACTCAGTCAGGCCGGCATCTCCAGTCCATCCTTCAGCACAGAACCCATCACTATCCACCAAGGCCCGTTGGAGGGAAGGGCGGGGACAGGTCCCAGTGTTCCCATGGACCTGCATTCTCCCCAGGAGCCACCCTGGGAAGGGGGGCAGGGACACAGCTCAGACTCCCGAGTGTAAGGTGTCACTGAGCAAGGGCTCTGACCCGTGGGTCACCACGCCCCATGGTGGCAGCTCGCCGAGGTCGCATACCATAGTCTCCAATTCGTATCCAGTGAACAGAGAAAGGAGGGGGACAGGCACCACGCGGGCCATGCCCTCCCGGACGGCGGCCACCTGCTCGTCGAATTCATGGAGCCTGAAAAAAAAACTCCCTTTGCCTTTCCACCTTGGGGACGAAGACCCTGCACCCTGCCTTGCTCACACCTGGTGTAACCACACAGTGAATTAGGAGGTGTTTCAGGAGCGTCTGCGGTGCACCTCACAGCCTGAGCTCACCAGACTGGCACAGAGGACAGCCACAAGAGGTCCGAGGCAGTTCTCAGACCTCCCTTCCTTCCACACAAGAAGCCCGGCCCACGATCCCCATGGGAAAGGAAGAGCCTTCTAGCACCACTATCTCCAGGGACCCTGTGACTGAACAGTCAGGGCACCAGGCAGAAAGGGACACAGTCGGGAGGGGAGGCAGTGCAGGGGCCCTGCCATGGCCACCCTCAACCATGGATGCTCGGGGCCTTGCCCCCCACCAGCCAGGGGTTCCCGGGGGGTGAGACCCAAGGCCACGCTGACTCAGGAAAACTGGTGGAGGCAGCGACACGGAGGCCAATGCCCTGCCACACGGGAGAATGCCCTGCCATGCAGGGATCACACCTGCACGTTGGGCTGAGAGCCACGTGGGGCAGGGAACGCGCACACAGTCCTGCCCCAGGAGAGCTGAGAGATGGGTACAAATCCTGTGACCGCTGCAGGGACAGTCCCCACCACGGGGAATCCTGTTCGCCTCGGAGTGTAGTGAGAGCCAGGAACCCAGGTGAGGACAGGAAGTCCCCGACCCTGAGCACAAAGGTCAGCACGTCCTGTCCACCACACTCCCAAAGACCACTCAGGGAGCAAGCCCCTCCCACATCGCTGCTGTTTATGGAATGAAAACTGCCAGGAGCCACCCACGCACCTGTAGTTGATGGCCATCCGCACGTACTCCGCGCGGTTCTCCAGGGTGATGTGTGTGTACTTGGAGCTCAGCTGGATGTCCTGGCCGCTGGCGCTGGGCACAGTGAAGGGCAGGCTCATGGCCTCGAACTCCTCCGAGGTGGCTTCGTTGTCACGGATGTACATGAGCCCAGGAATGAAGTCCTTGTCCACCTTTCAAGGGGAGAAGAGAGTCTGTGTTGAGCAGGGCTGTTCCCACACCCCGGCTGGCTCAGATCCATGAGCTCAGCCCCAGAGGGCTGTGGTCCACTAGGCACATCACACGGGCCAGGAAGTGGGAGACAGCAGCACCGGAAGAATCTGTAGTTCAAGGACATACTTAAAACTAATCGCCAAGAGCACTGGCCACGGTGGCCGGCCCTGCCCCCAGCTCTCCCCAGCAGAAATGGCAGCTTTATCTGCAGACATACGAGTTCCAAAGCACAGAGGGTCACCCAGGTTCTCAGAGCAGACAGGACTGGTCCACGCACCATGCAGTGATCAAGCAGTACCTCAGGGCTGGCCAGAATGCCTGGTCGGGCCGGGCCCCCACCTTCCCCAGCCTGCCCTCCCGAGGTCATCACCTCGCTGAGGTCTGCGATGCTGAGGCCCATCCCGGCCAGCTGCTTCCACACAGGCTCAGCCAGGCTGAGGCTCAGGGGGCTGCCGGTGCGGATCGCAATGCCTAGTAACACGCCTGCTCGGGAAAGCACAGAGACAGCAGGTATGGAGTCGGTACCAGACATGCCGTCACTCATGCTGTGCAGGCTCTACACTGGGGTCCTGGGGCCTTCAAACCGGCCTCCCTGACCCACGGGCCCCATCCTCAAGCACCTGCCCCGTTCTGACACCAATATTTCCTTTTGTTCCCAAGGCCAGGTTTCTAACTCTTCCCCTCTGCTCAGCATCAGCAGTCAGCCACACCAGGCCACCCTACTCCCAAGGGTGGAGCAAACAGCGGGAGCTACTGGCACAGACCCTGGGGGCAGGGAGTAAGGGGCAGGCCGACCACCAGACCCCTCAGCCGTGTTCGCAGCTGCAGACATGTTCAAGACACAGAAACGTCTCTCTCCTCCGAGAGCTGAAGGCACCTCGGGTCCCTGGCGTGCCCGACAGTGGCCCCCGGAAAGCTGCCCGCAGACACACATGTCTACGACCCCTGCCCCGCATGGTACCCACGAACCCAGGAAGCGGAACATGTTGGTGTGCACGGGCGCCCGGGCCGCGGGGCTGAGCAGGTAGCAGTCGCGGTTGGCGCCAGACTCATCCCTCCCGTTGGGAGTCACGATCAGCAGGGGTGTGAGCCCATTCTGCAGCTCCTCACAGATCTCGGCGATAGACTCGCTGTAGCCACCACCACAGTCGTCCACAGATTCACCTGGGGGGAGGACAGCCAGCACTTAGTCCCCAACGCGACCCATGGGAACAGCCCCAGTGCGCCCAGAACACTCGCCTGCGGACCACACACCCTGATGCCCTCAGCACTCACCCACGAACTTGACCTTCCAGACGCGGTGAGGGAGCAGTAGGCTGTCGGGACTGAATGAGCTCATCTTAGCACACATTTGCCCAAAGACGGACTTGGTGCCGTCAGGGCCCGCGAGGCCACCCTTGCTCCTCGAGCGTTTGACCTGGCAGAGAACAATGACAGGGACAGCTGTCACAGCAGGAGGCACACGGCCGACAGGCCCAGGGACACCGGGGATACCCTGCCTGGTCACCAGCACCGTGCTGCGGGGCCCGAGGAGCTGCTGTGAGTGCGGCACATGCAGAGAGCACAAGGTGTATGGTGCGCGCCTTCAACAGAGAGACCACTGACCTCCCACTGCCAAGGTGAGGGCTTCCAGACTGAGCTCCCCTAGCTCCCCAGGGTGACTCCTGTCCCCTACTACATGCACCCCAAACCCTTGAGGACCTCAAAGACCGACCTTGAGCTCCCGCCCCCGCTCAGCACTGTGTGCTCACTCAGGCCTCACACCAGAAAAACAGGCGGTTCCATCACCCGGTAGCAGGAGGCTCAGCCTTCAACAGGCCCCATGCTGGCCGCAGTCACCCATGGGCTCAGTGATCACAGCCTGATACCACCTCCCCACATGGCCTCCGCGAGGCAGCGGCCCTGCCAGGCAGACTCTCGGCTGTCACAGTCCGATATATGGCCTTGAGACTGAGCCCAAGCCCTGGATCGGTCAGGACACAGCCTGCCTCCTCCTTCCTGTCCAGGCCTGCTCCGCCCTCGGGGTCCCTCGTCTCCAACCACTTCGTACCCTAACCTAGACTGCCCAACCAGAGTGGACACAGCCCTTGCTAAGTGTGGACTCAGCAGCCCGCAGCCACCTCAGCACCCCCCGGGAGCACAGTCAGCAGCGAGGGCAAATGAATTAAACACCTGGTGACCACAGGGGTGCTGCCTCGCTCTCTCTCAGCACTCGGACTCCACACAGAGTTCCAGGTAGAGCGAGCACCAGCCTTCCTTGCTGTACAAACCCACGCTCAGGACGGAAGCTGCATCGGCGGTCAACACCCACAGCACAGAGCGTCCTACAGGCCAGATACCTGGCTCCACAGTCATGGGGCTGATTCTCTAACCCTCCCAGCAGCCCCAGGGTGGAAAGGAGAGGCTGTGTCCATGCACTGGGACAAGACACAGGCCTGTCTCGCTCTCCAGACGTCACACGGCCTCTGTGCACAACAGTGTCAACAGAAAGGTGCTCTCGGCTGCCATGAGGTGTGTGGCTGTGATGACAGCAGTGACAACTCAAGACAAGTGCCCATGACCTGACGGGGGACCGCCGCATAGCAAGAATCTAGGGGCTTTCACTGTCCTGAATCTGGATGTTCTCATTTCCTGAAACAAGCAGAATTCATAATTCTGCAATAGCTTCAAAATGAAGACTCGTTTGCAGACACTGACTTTCAAGTCCTGTAACAAAGCTAAATCTCCAGTCACACAAGGAAACGCCTCCAGAAATGACCTCTGCTCAGTGTGTTCGGGACATGGCACAGACAGTAGGAGAGTGGCTCCGACGTGTGTCCGGCAGCCACACCCAAGCAGGAGAGACCAGTCCTGCCCCTCTGGATTGTTTCACGTGGGTCCCCGCAACATAGCCTGTGCTCGGTCTTTGGTCAGAAAGACCGTCTGGCTCCATCTCTGTGGACTTCCAGCAGCCCTTTGGACGCCCAGGCACGCGGCGGACGCAGCCTCAGAGAGATGGCCGATACAACCTGGCCGCCCTCACCACTGTTCTCTCAAACGTCCACCCAACATGCTTCTTTCCCGGCCCCTGCACTGGGGCACAACGAAAGAAGAGAAGCCCAACGCACGACGGCTGACACACCTGAGACAAGGACAGACGCCTGGACACCCAGAGCCCCAGTCTGGAGCCGCACACGGCTGCGGCGAGCATGTGACCCAGGAACGCCACAGCCTGTGGCCCTCAGCTTACAAGCTGCTGTGTCTTAGACCTCACAGTGCAGAGCAAACCACAGCGGGCCTTCCCAAGGTGTGGGAATAGAAGCTTTTGCACGAACCCCGGTCAATGGCCTGTCTGTCTGCACGGCGGCTGCCTGGCCTCTGGCAGGGCATTAAGCACGCTGACGTCCACGACAGGACCACTTCCATCAGCATGGTCACGTGTGTTCTCCGCCAAACCACCAGAGTGTATATTTGACTCAGATGCCCCCCAGGACAAGGCTGAGAATGCCCCTGGTCACGACCCAGCATCAGGGTGGGAGTCATGTGTCACCACAAAGGCACAGAACAAAGACTCTATTCTTTGTGGCTCCACTTCTGTTCCCAGAGGCAGGGCTAGGCCGTGCTCAGGAGACACCGCACTGTAGACCCGGGCATCAGTGCCACACCCGCGGTGGTGGGAATGGAGACAGCCCCTTCCCGGTCCTCTAGGTCACTGCCAAGGGACACATCATTGATGCTGGCCTAGGAGCTGGCAGAGAAAGCCATGAGAGCCGGAAGGCTGTGAGGCTGGGGGGACAGGAACTGCTATCATCCACATTTGATGACTCTGACTGGCCCCGCTTCTCAAAACCTGACCCAAGGGGCTACGTGAAGACACCCTGGGTGGGTACCGTGCAGCTGTCAAGCACTCGGAACAGGAACACACAGAGAACACAGGCAACTGGTCAGCAGACAATGCCACAGCCTGCTGCATGGGACGGGGGGCACACACGCCACCCAGAGTGGTGACCAGAAGCACACATGCATCCTGCATCAGCAGTGGCTGCCACCATGTGGCAAAAAGACGAGTCACACTTAATCTTCCCCTTCTGCACATCTGCATGTGTGCCTCTGACAGGGAGAAAACACGTGCATCCCTGCCCAGAAGCCTCAGCACACGGAGCTGGCCGCAGGGGGCGCCTGCACTCTAGCCAGCGTGTGGCCGGTTTCCCCGCCCCGCCGCAGGGACGGCTCACGAGCACGACAGCACCACAGAAGAGTGCGAAACCCCGCCCGTCGGTCACCTGGATCCGGTTCAGCTCCACCACAGGGCCGTGCTGGCGGTCTCGTACCATCGTCGCTTGGACCACTTTTCGGAAAGCCACCTCCTAAAACGTGAGAAAGTTTAGAATCTGACACAGAAAAGTGGTGACAGTTAAAACCCACTCTAAAGCCATTTGCTCAAAACAGGTAAGCGCACACACTCTTTCCCAAGCTGTGAGATGGCCAGGAGTGGCGGCCCTGACACCTGGGCCTGCACCAGGTACTCCGGCCTCCAGCGACAGAACCCAGGACCCAAAACCCAGGGCAGGGCTGTTAGAAACCCATGCTGACCCAGGTCTCGGGCCAGGCCCTGGGGACCGATTAGAACTGCAAGGCTTCCCAGCCCTACCCTGAGCCTACTCGACAACTCATCACCGGCCACACCTCAGGGCTGCTGTCCTAGCGGAGGCCCCACAGAGCAGGGGCAGGCAGTGAGCCCCAGGGCAGGCCAGGCACAGAGTGGGGACGGGGACACAATGAGGGAGGACTGCAGGCACTCCGCCCTGAGAGAAAGCCGCTTCAGACAGTGAGGAGAGAGAGGCCCCATGCACCTGGGGCATGAGAGACCCCCGGAGCTCACTGCCCGGGATGCAGAGAGCACCTCAGGATGGAGGCCCGGTTCCGCCAGCCCCCCCATAGCCCCCTGAGGAGGCAAAAGGCGGTGATGACGAGGGGAAAACGTGGCTCCAGAACGAGGTTTCTCTGTCACGGACGCACCTGAACCCCTTGCCATCCCCAGCAAAGTGGGTACAGTAGGTGCGTGAGCATCTGCGGGGGGCTATGGGGGGGGGGAGGAGAAGCGCCCAGATGCCCTGTTTTGAAGCTGCCGCCTGGTTCGAGTTCACCACCCCTAGAGTACCTTTCCCTGGGAGATGAGGATGCCCCGCAGCGTGTCGAAGCCCACAGCCGGCCCGAGCCCCATCTCGTGCAGGGCGCCCTCCAGGTCGAACATGGGGATGCAGGGGCAGAAGAGCTCGGACAGGTGGTGCAGCAGCAGCAGCCGGTTGCGCAGGGCGACAACGGGGATCTCCTGCAGGTGGTTGTACTCCATGGGCACCTGCAACAGTGGGGCGTCAGGGCCGCTGGCCTGGATGCATGAGCGGACCCCACAGCTCTCAGCCACAAGGCAGCGCTCCCACGCCCGAGTCAGGCCCGAAAACCTCGCTGCAACAGCACCCAGGCCACCGTCAGTGCTGCCTGGACCAGGGGGGGAACCAGCGTGACTGTGGGCAGATTAGAAGGGTTTCAATGGGATGGACACATTGCATCAGCACACACAGCCGCTGGTTGACGTGAACATTAAGGTTCATACAAGCACTGCTTGAACGTTAGGGACCCAAGGAGCGCCCAGTGGCACTGGGTTCACACGCGCCTGGTTATTGCCACTGCGTGCCCATCCCAAGCCCGCTGGCCTGCAGCACCCACCTGCGCAGGGAGCTTCCCAGCGCTGGCTGACTTGCTGGTCGACCAGGCCAGCGTGTGTGCCGAGCCACAGGCCACACGGTTGACCTTCTTGCCCTGCAGGGCGGCCACCAGCCGGGGTCTCTGGATGGCATTGGTGGTTCCGTCCCCCAGCTGTCCCTCGTCATTGTCACCCCAGGTGTAGACTTCACCTGCAACAGTGGATGTGGGAGCTTGGAGCTGTCCGTGAGGATGGTGAGTGCACAATCTGTCCCCCCCCCCTCCCCGCAGGGTGAGACCAGACACACTCATGGCCAGGATGGTCATAGCCCTGTGGCCCAATATGCCTTTTCTAACCTTAAAACCTCAGTATCTGTTCAGTAGATGGGAGTGCAGCTGTTTTTAATCAGAATAAGACAATAAGACAGAAACGTCCTGAGTATAAACTAACTTTGTATGCTAAACAGAAAGCCAAGAGCCAATTTTTGACTCAACAAAACCTATGTTTTTAAAGGAACCGGCAGTTCTTCCCACAGCTACTCAACAGGAGTCTCATAAGAGGGTCCCCTTTCGGGCGCACTATGCCAGGTCCTGACCAGGAGCTGGCACACTGCTCTGAGGTGGGGTCGCTCCTGACTACGTGGGGTTGGCTCTCTGGAGGCTCCGGGCCATGAACCACAAGCGCACCCTGGCCGGAAGCACTTGCAAGGTCAGGGGCAGAGCCAGTGTCCCTCCCTTCCCACTGTCCACACGTCCATCCCAAAGCCACGGGCGCTGTTGGACACAAGAGAAGATGGGTGACCTCCCTGCAGCACGCAGCTGGGAGCAGGGACTCAATATCGGGTCCCCAGGACCACCCTCAGGACCAATGAGTCATCCGGAGGCCTCACAAGACTCAAGATGTAGTCATGCTCAAGGTTGACAGTTGTCAGTGTAAGGACACGAGCAAATTAGCACAGGGTAAGGCCCCAGGCAACATCGGGGAGGACCAAACACATGTCCTGTCCCAGGGAACGCACAAGCGGTGACAGCCCAGGTGAAGTGCTGGCCACCAGCAGCTCATCAGAGACCTAGAGCCCAGGACCTTCCACCTCTGCTGGGACGTCCCCACGTCCCGACCCCAGAAGGAAGCCAAGCCCACGCAGAGACCTAGAGCCCAGGACCTTCCACCTCTGCTGGGACGTCCCCATGTCCCAACCCCAGAAGGAAGCCAAGCCCACGCAGTGCGAACAGCTACCACAGCAAGGCCTCTCTCAGCGAGGGGCAGGGCTCCTCCCGAAACCCCTTCTTCCCCTGCAGTTCCTGGTGGAGGTGAGGCCGCCTACGCGCAGGGCTCTGCGGATGCCATCTGGGACCTGCACTGAGAACTCGTTCTGCACGGCCGAGAACTGACACGCTTACAGGTATAAATGCCGGGTTTGGAGGACACCCTCTCGGTCCTGGTGGCAGCCCTCCAACCCCCGCTGTGCGTGCAACCCAGCTCGCAGGCTGCCCACCCACCGTCCTCCGTGCAGCACACGCAGTGCAGGGAGCCGGTGGCAATGGCTGTGACCTTCTTCCCCTGCAGCCCCTGCACCTGCCGCGGCCTCCTCACGTGGTCGTCGGACCCGTGGCCCAGCCTGTGGTAGTCGCCTTTGCCCCTGCAAGCAAGGAAACACAGGGCTCCAAAGTGCTGCAGCACTGGGGCCGCCCTGCCCCACCCTCCTGGCACGGGCACCGCCCACCGTGGAGCCACAGACCAACCCACGGAGGGCAGTAGGTGTGACCTCAGGTTGAGCACCGCTGGGACCTGCCTCGCGTACCACGTGTACACAGCGCCGGACTTGGTCAGGGCCACTGAGAACTGGGATCCGCACTCCACTTTCACCACCCCGAGGCCCGCGAGGGACTCAATCTAGGAGGAAGAGGCGCAGCTAGACGGACTCCAAAGTGGAGGCCATAGGCCGCCCATGGAGGGGTCGGGGAAGCCCGGCCCCCAGATCATGGCTGAACACCCGCCTCCCCGGAGCAGGGTGTGGGCTCTCAGGGCAGCAGGGGAGCAGAGGGCAGGCCCTCAGGGGGAGCAGGGGGCGGGCCCTCAGGGAGAGCAGGGGGCGGCCGCGTGATCACTTCCCCAGACTCACTCTCCCACCCCACTCGCGAGATGCTAGGAGAGCACACAGCATTCACAACCCGGCAGGACCCCCTCTTCCCTGCATGCCCACGAGACTGTCTGTAAAGAGGGGAGAGACCCGTTCTATAGGAACCTTGCCACGTGGGGCCCGGGCAGCAGGAGCAGAAATACCTTCATGGGCACTTTGCAGCCGTCACTGCCCCCGCGCCCAAGTTTGCCGTAGTCCCCGTCGCCCCAGGACCACACAGTGTCATCATCCGTGAGGCACAGGGTCTGGGCGTCCCCACTGCCACAGGCGACATCAACCACGCAGTGGCCCTGCAGTGCCTCCACCTTCAGAGAGACAGGACAGTGCGGTTACCCTACACAACAGAACAGAGGCCCGCCCACCCAGGGGAGGTGGTCCGTGTGCGGAGGGAGGGGGAGCGCCCGCTTTATGTCCTTACAGAGAACAGCTCATTTAATAACCCCATCAGACCAAACATAAAACACCGCTGTCACCCTGAACTATATATAATACATATAAGCACCTCAATGTCTAGCATCGTCACTGTTGCCCGTGGGGGTGGGGGGACACACATCAGGCAGCTGCTCCCCCTGCCCTGCCTCACTACCTGGGTCCTCTCGAGGACAACACGTCCTAAGATGCCATCATTATAAACAAAAACCTTTCAAGCATGATCCTGCCGGGGGAATACGTACCAGACAGCTTCTACTTCCACTGAAATCAAAAAAACCCTCTCGTAAACACCCAGGCAACGATGGTCACCTCTGAACAAGGGCGAGCGGCCCCCCAGACGCAGAGCTCCCCCTCACCAGCTTTGGCTTTAACTGGTCCTCACTGTCGCTGTGCCCCAGGCGACCATACCGGCCCTTGCCCCAGGTGTACAGGTCCCCAGAGGAGGTAACACAGGCACTATGGGCCCCGCCGGCAGCGATGTCAGCCACCTCAATGCCTCTCAGAGACTCGATGACACGAGGGCGGTCACACGGGCTGTGAAACAGGGCCACTGTAACTGAAGGTCAGATCAACACCATTTTTTCCTAATCCTTAGACATTTTCAAATGTCAAGCTTCTGGTCTGCTGCTCATGTAGTCAATGTCTACTTCTCAATTTACATCCTTCAATTTTTTTTGCCTTTATTTTTGTTGTTTTTTTGACAGAGTCAGAGAGAGGGCCAGACAGGAAGGGGGACATATAAGAAACATCAATTCTTCGTTGCGGCTCTTTAGTTGTTCATTGATTGCTTTCTCATATGTGCCTTGACATGGGGGGGGGGGGGCTATAGCAGAGCGAGTGACCCCTTGCTCAAGCCAGTGACCTTAAGCTTAAAGCCAATGATCTTTGGGCTCAAGCATGATGAAGCTGGCAACCTCAGCGTTTCAAACATGGGTCCTCCGCATCCAATGCGCCACTGCCTGGTCAGGCTACCTTTTTGCTTTCTATTTTTAATTTTTTATTCTTCAGTGACAACTGATAGACCTTATATGAGTTTCATGTGTCCACTCCATGATTAGACATTACAGAACTTACTAAGATTGCCCCAATAAAAGTCACACTCACCTGACACCACATGTGGCCATTACAGTGTTATTCACTATATTCCCTGTGTTGCACTTAGCACCCTGTGACTGTTCTGGAACTGCCAATTTGTACTTCCTACTCCCTACACCTTTCCATCTGTCCCCCCAGTGCCCTCCCATCGGGGAAGTAGGAAAATGGTCTGTCTCTGTTTCTGTTGTTCGTTTTTTAGATTCAATTGTTGATAGATACGTATTTATTGCCATTTTATTGTTGACATTTATCCTTTTTTTTTTCTCCTTCTTAAAGAAGACCCTTTACCATTTCACATCACTTATTTCTGCTCCAGAGCCATCACCACTGAAGCAGATCACAGTCAACGTGGACTGAAAACCGAAGCGCCGCTATTCTATGCAAGCATGAAAGCGAACCCACGAACCAGCGAACGCTGCCGGCCCCGCAGAGGAAGTACCTCCTGTTGCCGTGGCCCAGCTTCCCGTCCTCCGCTTCGCCCCAGGAGTACACCTCTCCTTCTGCAGACAGGGCCAGGCAGTGCTTTCCTCCCGAGTTCACGGCTACCTTCCGGATGGAGACGTGCTGGATAGACTCTAGAAGTGTTGGCGTGGACACAGACTCGGTCCCGCCGACTCCCAGGCGGCCACCGGCGCCATACCCCGTGGCATAGAGCTGAGGCAAGAAAGAGTGGCAGCTGTCAGAGCCCATCCAGGGAGCCCAGTGGTTTTGCGTCCGGAACCCAATCCATGCTCAGACATCTCGACCACAGAGACGCGAAGTTAGGGGTTTTAAAATCGCAGGGGTCGCCTGACCTGTGGTGGCGCAGTGGATAAAGCATCAACCTGGGAACACTGAGATCGCCAGTTCAAAACCCTGCACTGGTCTGGTCAAGGCACATATGGGAATTGATACTTCCAGCTCCTTCCCCCTTTCTCTCTTTCTCTCTCTCTCTCTCTCACTCTGTATCTCCTCTTTAAAATGAATAAAATAAAAAGTTTAAAAAAAAAATCGCAGGGGTCGGTGAGACTTGATTGGTGCCTTATCAGTGCTCTTGCAAGGGAAGAAGATGTTAATGACTGTTAGAAATAGTAAGTTCAAAAAGTGCTTTTTATAAATAAGGTCTTCTTCCTGGAAGCAATTCTGCTTCTATTTAGAATACCAACTGTAATTAGTATCAAGAAGAAAAAGGTTTATGCATCTACTGTGTGCAAAGCCCTGACAAAAGCATCCACAAAGTACAAACAGTATCTGGGCAGCAGGTCAGTCACACCACAGAATATACTCTCCTTTTATTCTGAGTGGGTAATGGTTTGCAGACACAAAGTATCTTTATCACTGAAAACTTTGAGTGCCAATGGAACGAACACGTGTCAGACACACCTCCGATGAAAAGTTACATGCCACCTCACGTCATTGCATATGCGGTGCAGGTACCTTCGGGGAAGAAAACGTCAGGGATGACACAGGAAGTGGGATGAAGCGCGCAGGGGGCGGTCTGAGCAGTGGCCGTTCCCCTGGAAAGGGCCCCGCTCATGGCTGTGGGGGACCGTGCCCATTGGAAAGCTTGCCAGGGCTCAGCTGTGAGTGGGAAGTCAGCACTGGAGGAGTGGGGAAGTGGGGAGCCCCTCCCGCACGAACAGCACCCGGGACGGTGTGAGCACGATCCCTCCTAGACCTTACTCTCTAGAGAACGCACAAGAGACCATGGAACACAGAAAGGAAGAGAACAGAAGAACGTGACTGACTAGCCACAAGTTCACATAAGTGTCAACTATTTCCACATACCAGCAGCAGTTACCTTTTTAAAAGACAGCCTAACAATAGCAAAAGAAAAAAAAAGAAATACGTGTAACGGATTCCTGACGTGGAAACCCCTCAGACACTCCTTGCACATGAGCTGCATTTCAAAGTAGAAGCGGCGAAGTTCAGGATGCACTGAGGTCGCGCAGGGATGCTGTGGGGCAGCAGCGTCCAGCGCACACAGAGACGGGGTTTCAGCACGGACCCACACACCACAAACCACACTGCGCTGCAGCCCTGGCATCTCCGGGTTAATGTCAGTGACAGAGAGTGCACCCTCACCTTCCCGTCAGCGGTGACCGCGAACAGCGTCTGCTCTCCGCCGATTAGCTGCACGGGTCTGAGGGTGGCCAGGGCTTCACACGGCGTGGGCACCTTCACCTTGGCCCCTTCAATGCCGCCGAGCTGGCCCCTGTGGTTATGTCCCCATCCATAAATGGTGCCGCTGCCGCCAGCCGACAGGGTCCAGTCATCGGGCCGCCTGGAAGCAGAGGGAGTGAGCATGCACGGCAGAGGGAAGAGTGCACGCGGACTCGGCCTCTCGCACACACGCCCCACCCCGGTCACCAACCTGTTCATCCACTGTACCAGTTGCTCGTCCTGCTCCCTCCTGAAGACGTCGTGGCTCTCGTGGAGAACGTCCAGGCTCTCGCTGTCGGCCATTAACTCGCGGATCTTCTTAGCCACCTGGACAGCACGACAACAAGACGATCAACACCCACCTCTCAAGGACAAAGTCCACCATGTTGAGGTACAAGACAGGAGGTACCCCCATGTGAGACTATCTGGGGACGCCAACGTCAGCACTGATTCCACAGGTCACAAGCAAGACCAGTGACTGTGTCACGTCTAAGGTGGGGAAGACGTCGGCAGGACTGTCCCAGTTGTGGTTCACTAACACTTCCGCTGAGACCCGGGGTTGGCTTGTTCGCTTTCCCTGCACACCTTCCTGTGGGCTACCCTGGCCCAAGCTGTGCTGCTGTCTCAGAGTTCTGGCACGGTCTGGCACAACAGGGGAACCATGAAAACATTTCTGTACCTGAACGCGCTTCCAATGTAACGAGCTATGTACCTCGTCAAGAAACACCCGGGGCAGCGGCGTTCTCTTGTCCAGGGCCACGGCCACACGGGAGGCCATGCAGTACCTCCGGAACCAAGCCCACTTGTGTGTCTCGGCACAGCAGGGAAGGGTGTCTAGTTCCAAGTCGCAAGCGAGAGCCACCAGGACCTGCAGACACCAAAAAGTAACAACACAGGGACCCTCGGAGGTGCAGCGAATGCTCCCCCTAACCTACAATGCGTGCCGCCAGGGTGTCCCTGCCTGTGACGTGAGTGGATCCTCCCCAGCTCCCTGGGATGCACCTGACACAGCAGCTCAGAGCAGAGAGCTGTCGTGACACCCCTACCCAGACCAGCACATTGCAAAGCATGCTGACACTTCAACTATGGGGCTCGGACTACAGTCACTGCTGGGACATTCCACATTCAAGCGCAGTGGTGCCAGCCCATCCTCGAGAGCCTGGCCCCACACCCCCATCCGCGCTACCTTGAAGAAAGGGCTGTGCAGCAGCTGCCGGCCGCCCCGCACCACGGGCTCTTCGTACTCGAACTGCCGCTCCAGCGCCTCTGGGAGACCCTTCACCAGTGCGGCCAGGGCACTGCCCGTGAAGCTCTGTGAGGACACAGTGCACGTAGCACCCGGCTCCACATAAGGAGACCGAGACGTTTTTTCTAGGAGTCAAATGCTTTGTGATATTTGTGTCATTTTCCCTAAACACAAGTAATCACATTTTCCAATGGGAAAAGACAACCCTAAAAGGACGACAGACATGAGAACACGGGACTGGAGCTCCTCGGGGTGTTTTGGTTTCAGTGAAGCGGCCCCCGAGGAGCCCACCCCGCCAGCCAGCGCCGTCTCCTGCATGCTTAGGATAGCATGTTCTTTTCACACGAGCCACCTTGCATGGGACAACAAAGAACCGTCGTGTAGTTCAACAAACAAAACCCCACGCTCAGTCTCAAGATGCCGTTTTCAAAAACAGAGCCCAGCTGCACCCAGTCCCTATGCGGCCCGAGGAGTCTCATGTGCCTGCGCCTCTCATCTCCCGCGGGGTCGTCCCCCCTAAGAGCAAGGACGGGACCACCTGCCCCCACCCGAGGGGCCCAGCGACCCCCATACCACAGTCCTGGCCTCCCGGTCACTGTCCCCCAGCAGCCGGACGATGTTGATCGACTGTCCAAACTCTGTGGTCAGCAGCCTCCGCAGCCTCTGCAGGGCCCACATCCGGTGACTGGCAGCTGAGGAGGGCACACAAGACGTCAGCCACCGCTCCCTGTCGGGCTCTGCACGCAGGGCCATGGGGCACACTCACCTAAGGCACTCAGCTGCGCACACGCCGCCAGGGACGCGGCCAGGCGTGGGATGATGCTCCTGTTTGAGGCCAGGTTAAGCCGGAAGTCCAGCAGACACGTCACCAGGTCCATGGAGGGACAGGAGAGCACACAGCGATCGGAAAGGAGGTCTTTAGGGCCTAAGGAGTGAGCAGCGTGACTGTCCCGTGCTGGACAGGCCAGGGTACGAGGACTCCTCACCTACCAATAAGGAGTGGGTCTCATCCACCCAGAGGCCATGGCGAGAGCCCACTGACCCACCCACCTACAGCACACGACTGTGTCAAACTCTGACACTTTATCTGTAAAACAAATGACTTAAGACCCACAACTGGCAACAGTTGCTTGTCCACTGCTGAGGCTAGAGCACTAAGGACACTGGACTGCTGAGGGCTCTCTGCAGACCTGACCCCTGGCGCAGTGGGGCCCAAGGAGAGCCGGCTCCCCACGCGGCAGGAGGAGGCAGACCACGAACACTGAATGGAGGGCCACCGAGCCCTGGGCACAGCAAGCCCCTTCCTTACCTGCAGCCGGCATAATGGGGTAGACCGTGAAGCGCCAGCCCCAGCCATTCACAGACCCATCGCTGATGAACTTCCACTTGAGCTCGTCCCCCGGGATGCGCAGCTCACTGGACCAGTCGGACCACTCACGGCCTGGAAGAGAACGCATGCCTGGGGTGAGTTCCCTCCGTCACCCCACCCACACATGTTCAGACATGGAGCAAAACCACTCAGTGTCTGAAGAACGCTGGCTCCTCCCATCTGAGCTCCCCACGCTGTCCACACCACGCCAGATGAGGCACACACTAACTGGTGCTGCCCCTCAGTACGCTGCACCAGGTGCTGGGGAAACTGAGGCAGGAGGGCAGCGCCCTGGGGAAATGCTCACACAACCACCATGCATGTGCAAGGCCCTCACGGCCCACAGCACGTCAGGGACCCCAGGGCGGTGTCCCGGGAGAGTGTGATATGACGGACATCACCCAGGCCACGGGAGAAGGAGCCCTACCTCCCCTACAGAAGGTGTGAATGTGCAAAGGCCTGAGCACACAGGTCAACCCCAGGACACAAGTGCAGCTCAACACAGGTCAAGGCAAGGGGCAGGGAGCAGCCAGCGAGTGCCCAGGGCCAGCTGCAGGGACAGTGTGCTGCCTGCCAGGTTTCTGCAAGTGAGGGCCCAGGGGCAGTGGCGGCCGTAGCTGGCAGGAATGGGGAATAGCGGCACCGCTGCTAGCACCGCAGCTGCAAATCCCACCAGCGGTTGAGAAGACGCCAAGAAGACCCACACCGCTCTACTCAAAGATCAGACCAGGGACGTCCACATAGGAACAGCCGGTGGGTAGAGTGCTGCTGGCCCCCGGCCAGCCAGCCATGCATGTGCCTGTGCTGCTGCCACAGAAGGCAGACCGGGAAGGTCATGTCAGGAAAGGCTGCTGACCCTCGCTCCAGACGAGCAGGGGGAGGAGGAGAGGAGTGACCAGTGCGCACGCAGCCTCCCACCTGAGCCAGTGATTCTTAGCAGCCCAAGGAAAGCGCTCCTAAGGCCCCAGGTAGAGAGCTGGGGCCTGTCTGCAGACCACATAGTCCGGGGGCAACGGCTCCTTTCCACCCAGCACTGTTCACACGCTAGGTCCCCACGATGTGAATGCCCTCTGTGCAGTCCTCACTGCCATCAACTAAGTCAGGAGTCCCTTCAGAAAGCATGGTGGCCAGTCCCCCTCCACCTTGCACAAGCCTGGCTCTCCCCCGGGTCTCACAACCTGTCTCAGACTGTCTGGCGAGGCTGAGCCTCCCACACAATCTGTGTCCCGAGCAAGGACCACTCTCACGCTGGTCACCCAGCGTCGCTACCCAACAGTGGTGACACTCACACCTGCTTGGATGAGACTACTGAGTCCTGGGAAGAGGCCGGTGAGACCTGCTGCACTGGGCAGGGGAGCCGCTCACGGCCCTCCCCATGGTCACACGGGAAAGCAGTGGCGGTCTCTGCTAGTAATGCAACGGTTGCTCCAGGAGGCACCCTGCTCCGCCTCCCTTCCCACCTGAGCGCACAGAGACGATCCTGTTGACACCGTCCATGATGGTGAGCGGGTCGTGGCGCCTCTCCGTGGAACACTGCCGGTCAAACTCCACCCTTAGTCCTTCTGCACCTGGAGGACAGACAAGCACAAAGCAGTGTGACCCCTCCCGCCTGTCATGCTACACACAAGGTGAGACTGAGGTGGTGTCTGTCAGGAAGAACGGGCCTCCAGGACAGGAACCACACACCAGCTGCCCGGTCCTCTATGGAGGATGTCCCCCGCACGGGACAGCCAGGGACACTCCTGCCTGGCCTGTGCACTGAGCTCTCTCCTCGGGGCGGATTTCCATACTCCCACCCATGGCCAGACTGAGCTCTGTTACCCTGCCCTACACAGAAAACCACATCCACCAACCATGCGGCATTAGGTCTAGAGTCTTCTGAGGGACAAATTAACTTGTGAAAGAATGCATGGCAACAGTCTTGCCCAAGGGCCCGACTCCCTGGGCCTCTGAGTCCAAGCAAATGTGCAGAAAGGTGCGCTGAGTGTGCCAACCGAAGTGTGCAAACCCTGGCCAGGGAAGCCCAACGGGTCAATGGGGTGAATTTGTGTTAAAAAGGCAAAAAGTAAATGAAAGAACTAAGGTTAAAAGAAACTTAAAAGATGAAAATTATTAATTAAAAGAGACCTAAGAGAAGACACATTTGGGTATTAGGAACTGTCCATAAATGATAATCAGTAATAGCTCTGAGCGGGGCAGCGTTACTTTAGGGGGACACATGCAGCTTCTGGAGACTGTCTCGAGGCTACTTCTAGACCTGAGTTTTGGTGACTAAAGCATCCACCTGGCAATCATTTATTTTGAAAAGAAGACAGTTTGTTTAGACAAGTGAAGGGAGCAATTCTAAAGCAATTCTGTCAATTCTGTTCTATGCTACGGTGATACCTGCTCCCACCGACATGACCACAGAAACAAGGCTGGCCCGGAGTACCTGGGATCTTCACGGTGCCGCTGGAGGAGGTGTCATCCGTGTACGGGTGGCTGCTCTCCACCACCACGGGCTGGGAGGACAGGCGGCCGCTCTGCGAGTCTGTGGCCACATCCTCCAACTCAGTGACGCAGAGCTCCAGCAACATGTCCGCCACCTGTGGGAGGAAGCAGAGACAGAAATCAGGAGGGCGTTGGGATGCCACCTCCACTCATCCTGCTCTAAAGCTTTGGCAGGGACAGGTGGCCGAGTGGGGGACTTGGGAGTATGAGAACTCTAGTTCAATCAGGACTCAGTTTCCCCACCTCTATAGTGAAGAAGGCCTGGGGCTGGCAGAGGGACTGTGAGGCGTGGGGATGACTTAGATACGAGGAGCAGGACAGGGAGCCCTCGACATGTGCGACTAAGAAACGAAACGCTATGATCACAACAGTTTCTGCTCACACCAAGACAAGAGTACTTCCTAGTGAGGAAAGCCTGCTTCAGGAACTCGCATATCCAGGGAAGGAGCAGAGAGGTGATCAGAATGGCTAAGATCCTAAAGGCACTGGGGCTCAAGGCAGAGGGTTGGCATTGGGAGGAGCCTCCTAGCCACCAGCCAAACAGCATCAGGGCTACACACACAAACACAGGGCTGTGAACTCAGAACAGTGAGGGTCAGCCCCACACTTCAGTCTGCCAGCAATCCCAATGTCCTCATTTCATCTTAAACTTTTAGTGACTCACATTGTTTAAGTGGTCAAAACTGGTGACAATAAAATCCCTGACTACGATAGTATTTGAAAAAAGACAAGAATACGTCATCACAGCAATAATACATTAACCTACAAATTCTCAGACCTAGGAAAAAATAAAACTATCGTCTCTTCTATACTTTTCAATAATATGTTCCCCTAGTTTTCCTCGTATTTAGGGAACAAATATATTACCTTAGTAAACAACGGACAAACATTAATAAAACTGCTATCTAGGTACCATCATTATCAACTCAAACGTTTCCCTCTAGTTTGAGAATTCCAACAATAGGGCCGGGGGACATGCCGCTGGCCAGGTAGTCTGAATATAAGCCTACCTTTGTTCTTGGCTCTTCTGAACCTGGTCTATGTCAGGAGAACACAGTCCACCAGGGTCCTCCGGGCTTCAGAGCCTTCCTCTGCATAGCCCGTCAGTCCCCCAGGAGAGGCTAGCAAGCCTCTTGGGAGGGTGACAGATGACTCCTAGACACAGCTTTGCCCGCAGAGAACTCAGGGCCCAACCCGTTTCTCCCATCCACCAGCACCCTGTGTGTCCTTCAGAAACAGACTCTGGGACCTCTGCTTTCTCATCTGTCAACAAAGGGAACACCAACCCTCCGTGGTGACAGAAGGTGCCGAGAACCGGGCGTGGCAGCTACATGTACGACAACACCGGGCATCGTGGCATCACATGTGTTCTCATCCACATCCTTCCCTCTCACACTTTCACTTGTAAAAAATCAGTACTTTGCTTGTGACGATGCACCATCATCCAATCTCTCAGAATTATGCCAAGTACCTCGCCTTGAAAAACTAGAAGATAGGAAACCTGTAACTTTTTAGTTCTGTCTTATGTCAGCAGCATCGTTGTGTAGGTAAGCCCCCCCGCCCTGCCAGTGGCTCACCTGTGGGTAGGCGGTGCCCATGCCAGACAGCACAGCCGAAAGCACTTCCCTGCCCTTGTCCCCTGCGCGGGTGCACACGGACAGCTTGAGCAGGTCCACCAAGACACGGGTGTCATCTGAGATCAGCAGACTGGTGAACTCGTCCAAGGACTGAGGTTCTGGGCCTGATGTTTTATTTTGGCTTTCAACATCCTAAAAGGTACAACAATAAAATGAGGAATGAAATGTTAAGAGATGGTCACTGGCTTACCCATAAACTCAAAGGATTCGTGACTCCCAAAGATAAATAAGGGACTCTGAGGAATTTTAGACAATGAAATGCCCGATTAAGGAATGACAGGCCTCTAAGATCTCCACCACCAGGTACTATGCTTTCAAAACCAATTAAGTACTTTACAAATGAATAACAGCTTCTGTCCAAAGGGATGCATAAGCTATAAAGAAATGACATTTTATACTGAGACCAAGGTCGTCTTATAGATGTTTGCTGCAGGGGTAGGCTAGGAATGAGGTCATGCCAAGTGACACCCCCATACACACACCCACCGTAAGACATGCCTGGGAGTTTTTCCTATCAACTAAACTGGACTCAGTACTTTTGCATATTTTGCCTAGATCTTCTCCATCATTCTTTCCCAGAATCTTATTTGAAGCGAATCATTGGCATAACATTATCCATAATTGCTTGTTCTTTGAAAAATAAAAATGAGTCTCATTGATCTCTGTGGATCTTGAGAAGGAATATATCTGCCAACAGGAACTCTTCATGGTCAACTGGGTTCAAATTCATAACCTGAGTCCAGCAGGTGTTGCTCATGGAGGCCTCTCTCTCTCTCTCTCTCTCTCTCACACACACACACACACACACACACACACACAAACACACACGCGCGCGTGCGCGCTACAATCCAGGGAAAAACCAGAGGCTGGCTGCCAGCCCCAGCACTGTGCTCCTGCCCACTGTGACGACCCTTATAAAGGACTCCCAGGATTGTATTTCGACCAATGGGCTGAGACTGGACCCATCCAATTGGAGCTGCACAGCTGTATTCTCATTTGCATCTTTATCAACCAATCAGACCCATCCAATTGGAGCTGCACAGCTATATTCTCATTTGCATCTTTATCAACCAATCAGAACTGCTCTATAACAACCAATCAGTACCCACAATATCCACAAATCAGAGCACCTCCATAATGACCCATGATGAATGTGCAATTCTGACCAATCATGACAGTGCTATGTGAACCAATCAAACTAGACAAATTTGGATTTCTCATTAGCATAAACATGGACCAATTAGGGACCAGAATGGGCACTTTCCCAATGTAAGTGGGCTTCCCTTTGAATAAGTTTCTCTTTATACTACACCCCATTAGAGATTTCTGTTGGCATCAGATTGGTAGCAGTGACCTTGTGATGACACCTCCCTCTCCTCCTCAGCAGAGGAAGGGAGCTGCTGCCTACTACCTCACCCTACCCTTGCAGGTGTCCCACCTGAGACAGGACAGCAGCCCCCACCCCGCTGCCCACCACACAAGAGCCTCTGGGAGGCGGGCAGTGGGGTTTGGCTCACAGAAATAGAGGAGGAGCCGTCAGAGCTGGGAGATCCCCCATCTCTGAGCTGAGGGCAGAGCATCACTGAGAGCCTGCGCTGATGCTGACGGGGTAGGACCCAGGCGCTCCTGTCCCCCTCAGAGAGGCTCGTCAGAGGGAGAAGAGATGCAGAGTGCTTCCTCTAGTCTCTCTCGCTTTCTGCCTCTTGCAAGACCAGGCCAATGCTTTCCACAGACACAACGTGGGGAAGCACGCGTCATCCTACAGAACCTTACAAGGAACAGGACCCTCCGATTTGCAAGCTCCATCCAAGTCGGTTCTGGGAACCACACTCTCTGAGCTAGAACACTTCCTCCATTTAAATAAACCGGCCCTGCTCCCACGTCTGTGTGAGACCCAAGGAATCAGCCAATGGAATTCACCTGATCTCCTCACGGGAGAGCAGCAGGTTTCTATATCCAGTGGAACACGTTAATCCTCTATCCCATCTTTGGTCTTACACCTGAAATAGTACTCAATAATGTTTTGGTGGGGGGGTTAAAAAATGACAGGAAGAAGTGTATAGGAGTTACTAAAACAGAAAATCACTACCTGCACCCACTGAGGGTCAATTACAGCCCAACACTAAGAACAACTTGGTGGTAATTGATAACTCAAAACCGAAATGATAGAAATCTAGGGGTACAATCTGGACCAGGGGTCCCAAAACTATGGTCTGCGGGCCACATGTGGCCCCCTGAGGCCATTTATCTGGCCCCCGCCGCACTTCCGGAAGGGGCACCTCTTTTATTGGTGGTCAGTGAGAGGAGCACAGGATGCATCCGCATCTATAGTTCCCATTGAAATACTGGTCAGTTTGTTGATTTAAATTTACTTGTTCTTTATTTTAAATATTATATTTGTTCCCGTTTTGTTCTTTTATTTTAAAATAAGATATGTGCAGTGTGCATAGGAATTTTTTCATAGTTTTTTTTATAGTCTGGCCCTCCAACGGTCTGAGGGACAGTGAACTGGCCCCCTGTGTAAAGAGTTTGGGGACCCCTGATTTGGACAATGCCTAGGTCTCATAAATAAATTGCTAGAAAAGAAATCCTGCCATCCTTCAAGGCAAAATTTTTCAAAATTCAGAATAATTTCTGTATTAAATCCTCAGTCTAGGAAACTACTGAATATCAGAAGTTAAGTCCAGATACTGAATTTATAGTGATTTTCTTATCACAGGTGATTACGTCTTTGCCAGCAGTAACAGCATTAAAGAAAATCTCAAGTTCCAAATGTCATTATAAATGATGCATGTCCGTCCATAGGATGGGTCCAGTGGCAGAGGAGACTGGGCAGGGCAGGCGGGCCGGGGAGTGCATCCACTCCCGGTGGACGGTATGACAGAGCCCAGCCAAGTACAAAGTGTCCCTGCTTTGGGCCAGCCAGTATGGGTGGAGGGGAAGGTCACAGGTCTCAAAGCATCTACTTGCCATGAATACGCACTAACCCACGTCTATCACCCTCCAGTGGAGAAACTCAGGAGACACTCCTAACCACGTGGCAGACTGAACAGCACTACCAGGGCAGCAAATCCACGATCACACGCCCCAAAGGACACAAAGAAACACTGTTCCATCTTGAAGACTCACAGGACAACACATACCGGGTATCAGGAACAAGGGACAAACTGAGTGGATTGGAAAGGGCTACACAGTGAGCACGGGGTAGGATGGCTGTGCCCCTGGCTCCTACCACTGTGCAGTGTGCTCAAAGGCCGAGGTCCAGTGGAACCGGGGCTCGAGCCCATGCGCTCCCTTCCGCATCCTACTTCTGCAATTGGACATGTAAGACTGTTTCAAAGTAAAATACTTAGGAAGCCCGCCGACCTCTTTGGTTTTGGTCATGGTTTCTGCGATGATGCTGGCAGCCCCTAGGTCGTCTGTCACCGGGATGAACGGCCGGGAAGACGCAGAGGAGGCTGACGGGGTCACTGCAGAGGGGGTCACAGCATCCTCAGAAGAGATCATCTGGTGTCAGCATGCAAAAAAGAGGAAGTCTCAGCAAGTTGCACGACACTCCCCACACCACTCCCACAGCCTTTCCCAAAGCGCCCCCTACCCGGCCACCTGGAACATTCCAGATGTTACAGCGGAAACAAGGTGCCCAAACCCCGCCACCACCTCCCGTGGGGTCCAGGACAGCCCGGCAAAGTCAAGGGCATTTGTATTCCCAGGATAACCTATTCATATTCACAACATGTAACACGGAGAAGATAAAAATGAGCTCACATCTGCTCTAATTGGATTTTCTCCAAAATAAGTTACAAAAACCTTTGGCTTTCAGGCTTCAGAATGGCAGACAAAGGACTGTAGACTTGCTTTTAGCAACTTTTTTTTGTAGTTCCACTTAAGTGCTAAGAAGTGTCCTTTGAAATAGGGTATCTTCTAATTCAAGCCAAAATCCCAGCAGGAGGCAGCAGAGCGCTGTGACCCACTGGAAGGAGGTGGACACCCACCTACCCCCCCACCCCGTTTGCTCTGACATGGCCGATTCCTCTCCTTACCTCCCCTCTCTTCTCCTGCCACGGACTGGGACTCAGTCTGTCCTCAAGGTCAGCGGCCAGCACACATTCCTCTCCGTTTACGGGACTGGCCGTGGCAGACACGTCAGAAGGGGGCGCCGAGGAGGAGAAAGAGGGACACTCCACAGGGGCCATCATGCCGGCCGGCATCAGGGCCCCCACCACAGCGTCTCTGTCAGGAGAGAAAGCAGGGTGAGCTACCATGCCCATAGTAAGGCAGCAGTCAGGAGCCAGGTGAGCACTGAAGGAAGGCTCCCTCCTATCTACTGGACATAGGGGAAAGAGTTTTGGAAGAACAGGGAACATGACTACAATGTATCCACTGGCTAACAGCGACAATGTTTGCTCCTGATCTTACTTATCTGAGTGCCCACAGCTCTAACAACAGAATAAGCCTCAGATTTCCCTGGGACACCTTCCCTGGCTGCTGTTAGAGCCCTAGGATAACATGTGTGTAAGCTGCATACCAAGGGTGTCTCACAGGACGCAGCAAGGACCAAATGTCCTCTCAGCAACTGCGTGGCCTCTGGTCTGACTGGTGTTCCTGTAAGTCCTCACTTCTACACATCCGGTATATAACCGTGACCCCCAAGAGACAAGTAACACACTCAGGGTAAGGAAACAGCAGAGAAGTGCTGGAAAACATCCAACCATCAAAAATCTGCCTTGGCCATGGCTAGTTAGCTCTGCGGTAGAGCATCGGCCCCGTGTGTGGAAGTCCCGGGTTCAATTCCTGGTCAGGGCACACAGGAGAAGCACCCATCTGCTCCACCCTTCCGCCTCTCCTTCCTTGCTATCTCTCTCTTCCCCTCCCACAGCCAAGGCTCCATTGGAGCAAAGCTGGCCCGGGAGCTCAGGTGCTAGAATAAGCAAATGGCCAAGATGAGCAGAGCATCGCCCCCTGGTAGACATGCCAGGTGAATCCTTGTCAGGCACATGCGGGACTCTATCTGCCTCTCCGTTTCTCACTTCAGAAAAATACAAAAACAAAAAACAGAAAGAATCTCTGCCCCATGGAGTGTTTGAGAGAAGGAGACAAGTGGTCTTAATTAATATTTCTATATATCACTATAGCTAAGTCTTACTCAGCCCCAAATACTTGTGCTAAGAGTTACTGGCCAGAAAAAAAAGAATATTCTTTCTTTAACTTGGTTTTATGACTCATATTTCAACAATGAGAACATGTGACGTAAAACACACGGTATTTAAATAATGACAGTAAGACAACCTTCTTTGAGACGTTGGATCCATCAGAGAATGACAACGGCCCATAGCTGACGTAAATGCGGGACTATCGACGTAAGCAGAAGAGCCTACCTGGCGTACAGGATCTGCAGGGCGGTCAGGATGTGGGACAGGGCCTGCTGCTTGGCCAGGTTGCCGTCCAGGGACAGGATGATCTTGGCCAAGGAGGGGCGACTGGGCTTGACACTGCTCGCGCCACTGACTTTATTGCTGGCAGCGGAGGAGTCGGCGTCGGATGGCACGCCTGGCGGGGGCAGACGAGAAACGGTACAATTTCTGAGCTCACCGTCTGTTCTAGTTCTACAATTTAATCTTTCATTTTCATTCCAAACCGCAATCTCGCATGTTGCTACTTAACCGATGAGATACCAGGTTCATTAACCCTCTTCCAGGGTAAGATAAACCCACTTGTTTTGTCTTATTTGTATTTCTACAAAGAAGCTATTTTCAGAAAAGGTTCACTGTAACTACAAACGACACAGACACTTTTGCAGAATTCACTTCCAACAATCTGTTATATGTACACAAAAGCTGGGAAAATGCTACACTAACTGCCTATGTTTACTCATCTGAAATGTGAGACACGAAAACCGAGAGGAAACAAGATGTTCACAATACACAGCCTCACTGGCCTTGTGGTCCAGCTCACTGCCAAGAGTTCCTGTGTCTTGGCAGAGGGAGGGACCAGGGGGAGCCCAGTGGTCCTGTGAATGCAGGAGGCAGAGCTCAGAGTGAGGGAGGCCTGTGAGGGCAGAGTACAGAGGACAGGATAGACATAACTATAGGCTTGGCGAAAAAGTTTAGATGGAAAAAGGAGATCCTGTATGATTCTCCATGTTAAACACCCTACAGAATAAAATCTGACCCACAGTGACAGAAAGCAAGTCAGGGGTGGGAGGCACGAGGCCTGGGAAGCAGACAAGGAGACTCAGGACCGGGCACATGGTCACTGTGTGGACAGGTGCACACATGTCAAAGTGAATGAGGTTACACTTTCACGACATACAATTTGTGGCATGTCACCAAGCACTATTATTGTACAGTCTTCTCTGTCTGCACATGTGCACAACAGAAGAATCAGCACCCTACTTCCTCCCAAAATTCCATTCCAGCTTGCAGGGATCAGAGCAGAGTCACCATGGTTATTCTATGGCTTTGGGTCTGAATGCCCTGACACCACGACCACTAACAGAAGGTGCTACAACACTCCCCACACACAGCGCTGCTGTCCCGTGCACAGGGCCCGCACAACACACAAGCCCGTGTTACCTAAGTAGGAAGCCCCTAACGGGTCTCGCGCAGTCTGGAAGAGCACAGGCTCGTGGACAGAAGGTGTCGCCACGTCGACAGTGGTCCACGCCACACTGTGCGAAGACCCACAGGCCACCCGAGTGATCCTCTGGCCCTCCAGGCCGTGTACGAGCGTGGGCTTTCTGTTCACAGTGGTTGTGCCATTGCCCTGCTGGCCATGGTCATTGTCGCCCCACGCGTACACCTGTTAAAGGAGAAAAACAAAAACAGAACTTTTCAACGTTTCAGAACCTTTCTACAAACTCACTTCAACACTCTTGCCAAGGACTAAGCGATCGTTTACTTGACATCTGAGTCCCCAACAAGTTCATGTCCTACTCTGTGAGAGGGGCCAGGGAGGGCCTCTTCTCCGGCTCAGTGTGATAACTTATTTTTCCCTTTATTTTGTTAAAAAAAATGACCATAAACCATACACTCAGTGCATGAGCACAGCAGTCCCCCCATCCAGTTTTGCTCTCAAAGGTTTCGGCAGATGGGACTTGGTATCCCGCAGTCCAGAGCCCGCCTGGCAGCTCAGGGCGCAAGGACACCGGTCCATGGCAAGGACACTCACACCCACAGCTGCTCGGACGGGACAATCCAGACACCCCAGGGAAACCCATGTGCACCTCGGACGTGGGAGGGAACCGAAGTTCCAGTGGCCCGGCCAGGAACCCATTTCTTTGCTTCATCAATGTTATGTCAAAACGACACTGAACTTAACAACACTATACAAGGACCTGCTATATGATACGGTTCACTGGGGGTCTTAGAACTTAGGCATCCTCCACAGATAAAAGGGGGACCAACATAATTCACTTCTCAGGTTTACAGAACTAGAAGGTATAACTCATTTGAAAACATCACATCCACGAGCCTGCAGTGGCAGAAGAGCCTGTCAGGGCAGGAAAGTGACCACCGCCTGACAAGGACGACTGTCCCTAGGTGAAGTATGTGCATCTCCCGCAAGCTGTCAATGTCCACCATGAAGCATCGCAAGCACCTCAGCAGCCCCGGGGGACCTCAGAGTCGGGATGCACACTCTGTCAGAAAACGCGTTAGTCACTCGGGGATACTTCCCTGGGCGCCCTCGCTGCTGACAACCAGACAGACGCATGCAGCAACCACAGGGACACAGCCCACCGCCTGGCTCTTCAAGTTCCAAAACACACCTCCTCTCATCACAGGTTATCCTCTCGACATGGCTGTGTCGCCACCGCAACTCACCTGTCCCGTGTCCGTGACCGCCAGGCAGTGCAGGGCCCCGACGGCCACATGCACAATCTTCTTCCCCCGGAGGCCTTCCACCACCTGAGGTTTCCGCACGTGCACGTCTGAGCCATGGCCCAGCCGGAAGTAATCACCCTTGCCCCTGCGGAAGGTGGACAGTGAGCTGGCACAGAGCCTAGCAGCGCCCTGCGGACACACGCATTATTTGTTGGGACAAAGCACCCGCGGTTTTGGGCGTCAGGCTGTAGGTCAGCATCTCACTACTCCTACCTGTGAGTCCCTTCTGTGTGCTTTCCCAACATTCAAGGGACTGACGTGCCAACGTCAGTTTCCACAGAGATTGACTAAAAACACAACCACCTCAGATGCCTGTTACAAGCCCCCACTGGCGTCCTTGTTTCCCAAGCTGCCTCTGCATCCAACACGCAAGCTAAGGCCCATCACTGTCCAAGGTCCTCTGGGGTGCCCCACTCCTTTCTGGTTTAACAGAATAAGCTTTCGAAAGAAACAGACAAGGGTTTTCTCAGGATCAAATGAATGAGACCTGCCCCCTCCAAGTGGTCAGCAGGCTCCGGCATCCTGGGAAAGCAGAGGGGCCCTCAGGGGAACCTCATCTCAACAGGCAAGACACGCGGGCCACCGCTGCCTCTGTCTTTTCCAGACAAGCCGGCTACAGCAGGACACTGCCTCCTACAGTGTCGTCCCCGACCCCAGGTTGAAATGAACCCCGAATAAAGATGAGTGGGGGCGCGAGCGCAGAAAGGCTGCGGCGCCCCTGCAGGTGGGCGGCGGGGTCCACATACCACGTCCACACCACTCCGGACTTGGTCAGCGCCAGGGAGAACTGGGCCCCGCACTCAATCTGGCAGACCCCCTGGCCGTTCAGCCTCTCGATGTTTTGGGGGACGTTACAGCCCTCACTGCCTCCTCGGCCCAGCTTCCCGAAGTCACCATCGCCCCACGAAAACACCAAACCTGGGAGAAGACACGTCAGCCAGCACTTCCCGGCATCCCCGCCCATCCGGCCGCCCAGCGCGGGACATCAGGGCGGCTCACCTTCATCTGTCAGTGCTAGGGTCTGCGCGTCTCTGCTGCCGCAGGCCACCTGGATAACTCTGTGGCCCAGGAGGACCTTCACCTGCTCAACCACAAACAGAAACACGGAGTCAGCTCAGGCACGAGCCAAGCGGGGAGGCCCTTGTTCCCAGGCTGAATGCCCAAATCACACGCAGCCCGACGCGTGACCCTATAGCTCTAGCCCATCTGCCCCGGGCACCGGCAAATGGTCGGCGTCCTGTGAGCGGCAACAACGTGCGCAATCACCATTTTGGGCTTCAGCTGCGTGGTATTGTCCCCGTGGCCCAGCCGGCCGTACTCGCCCAGGCCCCAGGTGTAGAGTTCCCCGCTGGACGTGAGGGCTGCACTGTGTGAGCTGCCACAGGCGATGTCCCGGATGCGCTTGGTCTTCAGGGCCTCGATCAGCCGCGGCTTGTCACAGTTCCTAGGACAGGAGGACAGGGCTCCCTATGACCAGCCCAGCTTGCATGAAGGAGGAAGAAAGGGGCATCTACACCATGCCCCATCTGTACATCTACCTGAGCGTGACCAAACCTTCCTACAGAACAAGTCAGGCCAAGTGCCATTCATAGCTTTTAAAAATGCTTTCTAAGTTCTGTTTTCAACAACGGTGTACTCTATTTCCTTCCCCACCCAGCAATGGCCCAAAGGCATTCGCCTCTGTCCCCAGGAACAGGCTCTGGTTAGCAGGTGATGAAGGAAGTGCCCTTACATCCGGCTGAAGTGTCCCAGCTTGCCATCGTCACCTTCACCCCAGGAAAACACCTTCCCATCCACGGTCAGTGCCGTGGCGTGCCGGCCACCTGCAACATCACACAAGGGTGACTGTCAACAGTGGTTCACAGAGTCCTCAGTGTAACCATCTGCTGTGCGTGGCACACGGGACACACTCAGTAAACGTGTGTGGAATACACTAAGTACACAAGATCGATGCTTCGGGGAGACAAATACATGAAACAAGTGCACTTTTATTAGACCACAAAGTTCAAATCCTAGACTTTCGCTACTTGCAAAGCAGCAAAATATGTGAAATCTGTAAGATCAATCTTCAGACGGAGAAAGAAAAATAAGTGTATCTGTGATCGAGCAAATGACCAAGTGCAAGGGCCATCGAGTTTTGGAGAAACCACCCAACAGTGGAGCCCTTCCAGCAAAATACTGTCCCAGGCAGGTAGGGCGTGCTCTGACCAGACACGTCCACTCGGGCTCTCCCTGGCCAGGAGCCCCGCCGCATGTGCCAACCCCCTCAGGCCTGTGACCACGTCCCAGCCAGCTGCAAGCTCTTAGCCCCCACCCCCCCAGAAAAGCCTCGTGGTAAAATAGTAATTCAAGGGCCCCAGGCTGAGCCACCTCCGAGCACCACCCTGGGCAGGTACCTGAGTGCACAGCCACCTTCTTGACCACGTAGCTGCTGAGTGCTGTGACCTGCCGTGGGATGGGCACGGTCCCGCTGGTCATGCCCAGCCCCAGCCGGCCATTCGTGGCTTCTCCGCAGGCGTACACCTTACCCTCCACGGTCACTGCAGGAACCAGAGTGGAGTCAGGACTCGCTTCTCACAATGTGACAACTCTATTTTTAGCTAAGTGTAACGTACACCCTTTTTGATGTTGGAATAACTGTACCTGCAAACAGACTCTTAGAACCACCGGCCACCTGGACTACGTTCAAGGCGGACAGTGTCTCGGAGAATGAAGGGACCTTTATCTAGAACAGGATATTTCATTGGAGCAAAATAAGAAAGAAAAATAAGTTGTACTTAGTCTTCAAATTACAAGTAATCTTATTAGACGCTACAAGGAATTACAGTTCATTTCTATGATGAGGCTAATAAAAAGGCTATTTTCTCTTAGGGATATACACTAACACATTTTAAAGATGAGTCGATGTACTGAGATTTACTTTAAAGTAAGCAAAGGTGTAGGTGTGCAGGAATAAAGACAAAAGACACAATCATCTACTGGTAACTGCTGAGGTTGGCTCAGGTCCCTGCCCTTTCCATACATTCTTTTTCTTTTTGTGTCTTTACCACATTGCATTGAAAAGGCTGAATTTTCCTTTCCACTTGAGCATGTTTAAACATCGCCATCATTACAGGTGAAAAAAAAAGCATATGTAATGTAAGGAAACAAACACCTGGTAGACGACATCTTATTCCCAGTCGTGTCCTGCTCTTGCTTATTTATTCTGACATCTCTGAGAAATCATAGGATTAGATTTCCCGTTCAGATCCATGTGAGTTTAAAATTCCCATAGCCCCTTCTAACCCCCGTGTGTTAGAAATTGTCAAATGATCTCTACTCGGCTGGGGGAAAGGGTTTTTGCTATAACCACAGAGCGCCACATCGGTCCTGCATGCGCTCACTGCACAAGGGCACATCCTCGGGATTCCCGAGGCTGCCACCACGATCGCGGCGGACTCTCAGGGCTCACTGCCTGCTGCCTCCCTTCATGAGGACGTAGGGCCATTCAAATGAAGATACAGACACTCTGTGTTTGAAAGAGAGACTAAAGAGACATGTCCACCGTTCCTGCTCAGCGTCTCCGCAGAGCAGGGCAGAAGAAGCCCTGCGACGGGGCCGCTCACAGAGGAAGTGTTTGCATGCAGGAAGTGGTTTTGTGGCTCCTCAGTGGAGGGAAACAGGGACGTGAACTTGGCACTGAACGCACCCTCTGCCATGGCTACTGTCTGCGTCACACCCTGCTCACCCCTGCGCCCCTACAGCAGCGCTACACATGGTTTTGTTCAAGGTGAGCAACATGTTTATGCATTGAAGGCAAGACAAACGCCATCATCATCTATAGTTGTCCTCTATGTGCTATCAAGTCTTTTTTAGTTCAAAAAGTACTAATGCAGCTATCTCTAAAGAGCACCATTTTCCAAAAATAGAGATCTTTCAGAAACTAAGTTTAACAATGTGAGTTCATGTCAGAACTGCTTTAGAGAAGTCAATTTCAGAAACAATGTATAGAAGATAGAACCACTACAAAAACTGTGGAAGAGGCGTGGCTGTGGCTGGGCCTCAGGGACAAAGGCCCAGCAAAGTTCCCGCTCAGGCACATAGTGACAAGTGACACAAACTGCAGGCAGAGGAGTACCTTAGAGCCTTTCAGCCCGCCCAGCTGGTCCTTGTCATTCAGTCCCCACACAAACACCTTGGTCCTTATCGTGGCCGCCGACTCCAACCCTGCAGCCTTCTTTCTAATAAGGCTAACCAGAGAGAAAAGACAAAAATTCGGCATTAAAACATGTTTAAAAACAAAAAAATAGGCCCTGGCCAGGGCACAAAGGAGAAGCGTCCATCTGCTTCTCCACCCTTCCCCCTCTCCTTTCTCTCTTATCTCTCTCTTCCTCTCCTGCAGCCAAGGCTCCATTGGAGCAAAGTTGGCCTGGGCGCTGAGGACAGCTCCATGGCCTCCACCTCAGGTGTTAGAATGGCTCCCGTTGCAATGGAGCAACACCCCAGATGGGCAGAGCATTGCTCCCTGGTGGGCATGCCGGGTGGATCCCGTTCAAGAGCATGCGGGAGTCTGTCTGTATGCCCCCCCTTCTCACTTGGGAGGGAAGAAAAAAACGTAACAGGTGTCGCCACAGGATCTCTGAAGCACCCTAACATAGGCATGTGCCTCGAAGCAAATGCCACCTTTGTCCCTCACACTTTCTGCCCAGCACATGGGCCAGCTGTGCTGAGGCCCTCCTCCCTGCCCCCCGGAGGCCTGCGGGCAAAGGCTCCCCACCGCCACCTGGCTCAGCACACCCTCCCTGTCCTCAGTGAGTCACAGCACAGTCAGCAGAGCACTCCTGCTCTTGACCTGGACGGACCACCAGGTGCACAGGACAGTGTCAGACGACCTCAGCTGACAGTCTGACATCACATGCTGAGGACGGGCTTCTTGTATGTTTGAGGTTTTGGCTTTTGTGCACTCTGCTCTACTTTTACAAACTACAATGGAAACCCCAGGCTCCAGAGACCAGTTTCTAGACAGGCAAGATTCTGCTCAATATTGACTTTATAAGGGACCCAAGTTTTCTTGAACTTGAAAGAAAACAATAAAATGGTCAGCAAAGACTATAAAACATACACCATACCATTCTATTTCCATAGAAAAACACAATTAGGGACAGATGAAAAGAATATTACTGGGACATTATACTAAAGTATGAACTGTAATATTTCAGGTAGAAAACGTAAACATTTCTATTTCCCTTTATTAACAGTATTTTCCTTAACATAATGTGTTTCTCCATTAAATATTTCCCTAGAATTAAATCAAATGATAAGTTTTGAAAACGCAATGAAAGTCGTCTAACGTCCCTATAGGTGTCGAACCACTCTCAGGTGAGACACAGAATCGAACACCTGCTTCTGAAGGTGAGAATCTGCGAGGGGCAGCGCCCGGACCAAGGGCCCTCACCTCCCACCGCTGCCCTTCTCGTCGTCCTCCTCCTCATTGTCCGATGCAAGGAAAGGAACAGCCGCCAGCTCCTCCTCCTCGGCACGAATGCGCCCCAGCAGGACGAGGCCGTGGATTTTACAGTCGATCCCCGAGCTCCGGCACTGCTTGATCGCAATCTCGACATACCTATGGTACTAGACACAAGACAGGGGCTGTACTCGCTAGGTCTGGACCCGCCAGAGGTCTGCCACGGGGCATAGGACATGTCGAACGTGGCCCAGGGGCTGTGTCACCCTGGGGCGGCACGTCTGAGAAGGGCGTGCCTTCACAGGAAGTCCGCTCCCTGGGCAGGGACTCACACTGGCTTCCGCACTAACACAACACTCAGAGAGCCTCCCGGAACAACAGCCAGCCTCTCCGTCTCAGGGCTTTTTTTGAACCGAGGTGTATTGAGAAAGGAGTTAAATGTCAGGTAGTTCACAGTTTTTAAAACCTAACAAAGATGTCTGAGTCTCAACCAAGTGGAGAGAGCAGTACAAGGAGCCCTATGAGCTCACCATCTACACGAGCAATTATCAGCATGTGAACAACTCTGTTCACGTACAGATTATTGTCAGGAAGTTTCAGAGGTCATGAAGGGGGGAAATGGGCTCACAATCTGTACAGAAATGGCCAAAGGGGTCCCCTCCTTGTCACCGACACACCACCCCCACGGAGCACTGCCGTGCCTACCTCTGTGCAGTCACTCAGAAGGGACACCGTGGTGTCCGTGGGGTTGATGTTGATTGTCTTCAGTTCAATGAGGTTATTTAGGGAATTCCCACCTAGGAAAGAAAAGAAAGAGATAAAGAACCGGACAGGGAGCTCTTCCTTGATGCCAGAAGGCGTTTTCTGACAGTGAGCACCTGACACCACGACCAGGGAGGGCGTGTAGCTGCTGTCCGCAGGGTCCACGGCCATTTTCAACCTGTGAACGAGGACATCTGGGAAGATCTCCAAACGAATCCAATGCTTTAAAAAGAAGAAAGCATTCTTAGTAAAATTTAGCTACGTTTTAGCTACTAACATAATATCACTGAAGCCTGAACCTATGTGAGATTTGTAAAATGCACAACGTGCCATGAGACAGATGTGCCTTCAGGCCGGCAAAACAAGAGTATTCTACTCCATCGCTGCTCATTAGGAGACGTGGAGAGCTCAGGCTGCGCCCCAGGGCCCTTTATGCCCAGCAGTGGGTCAGAGGACATATGAAGGTCCAGACAGCAAGAAAGCGCCTTGCTCCAGGTCCGACCTGCGTGTCCCCCTGACGTCATCCACACAAGTGCACATACAACAGCACTCCACAGGTCAGCGTGCACGTCAGCACATACGAGGGAAACCTGTCACCAGAGCAGACTCTGAACTGACACTTCACCACGGGAGTAAAAACAACACCCTACTGCTGCTCTCTTACAGGGTCAGTCAGAGAAAAGCGGTCAGCTACACTGTTTAAGACCTCTGACAGTCAAGTCTGGTGGTGCAGAGTAAATGACAATGAAGAATGAGTACAGACAGGGATATCCCCGGGTCACCACGCAGGCGCCCAGCTCTCCGGGTGGCACTGGGGGAAGCCGTCTGGGTGGAGCACCCAGCCTGCCGCACTACCTTGCCCTGCGATCCGGACGACTGCCAGCAGGGCTCGCTGCCATCAATGAGGCGTGATGCCTGGTTCACGGAGGACGATACGCTGAGGCTCTTCACCATGCGGGCCCAGCTGTCCAGCAGCGTGCCCGGCTGGCTGCTGGGGCTGCGCTTCAGCTGCTTCCCTGAGCGGCCACAGAAGATGGCTGACTGTCCTGGGGGCATGATCAGACTGCGTCAGAGCCTGGGCGGTGGCACCCTCCCACAGAGACACCCAGAGCTGCTTCTCCCCCGATGATGGGCACGTGTTCAAACTCAAAGAGCTACTAACGGCTCCTCAACAGGGTATTCCGCACCAATTTATGAGCTGAAGTCCATCCATATAAGGCTACGATTTATCCCCTACCCTCTCGGGAAGTGGCTGGTAAGACACTTCCAAGCAGAAGGCGAAGTTACCTGGCTCGTTGATTCTGCCAAACGTGTGCCTGGCGTTGTGCTTCCGGGTCTTGAAACACGCCTCACAGAAGTCGAAGTCATCACAGCTCCTGCACTTGAATCGAGACCCACTGACAGGAAACATCTGACAGCCGTCGCATCTGCTTTTTGAAACAGCCCGTCGAGTTGATCAGAAAAAGATACGGTGGCTTACCAAACTCCACTCCCCAAAAAGATCCTTCCTCCCAAACAAACCTAGCAACGTTGAGAGAAACACTCACGTGACCCCAGGGTGCACACTGGGCACCAGCTCCATCTCTGACAGCAGCCCAGTCCAGTGAGACTGCTGGGGAAAGTCGACAATGACATCTTTTCCGTTGGCACTGAAAGCTAGGACAGGACAGAAATAGCCGGAAAGACCTTTGTCACCAACAAGAGCCGAAAGGTAAAATTGAAACTGTATCTCCCTATGTGATGTTACACTGTACCGATTTATGTTCCACAAGAGCCTCTCTCTAGACTTCCTGAGACACGGTGGATGAACCGGCCCATGACTGATGGCCGGGACTGGACCCAGAACCAGGGGGCAGGGAAGCAGGAGTGGGGCAGCGTGGGCCTGCCAGCAGCGACCACTGTTGAAGCCAGGTCCATCAGTGTGTGGAGGCTCCTTGCAGTCTATTTTCTACTATTATTTGTCTAAGATTTTCCTCAATACTGTTTGTTTGATTTGAGTTACACCGTGTCAAATACCTTCTCTGTACCTCCAGGAATAAAGTCACGTTGACAATGTTAAAACACCTCTCGCCCTTGGGTGGCATACTCTGCTACTCAAAAAGCATTCACTTCCAAACCAAGTTCCTATTTTTGAAACTGGTCTTTCTGTTTGATCTGTAAAGCTTTCAATAACCTCTTAAGAAACAGATTAACCTCAAATGCATGTTAACTCAGTCGTCTGTTCTTAAGTAACCTGCAGAACACGCCCACCCACTGGGGGGCGCCCACCCTGTGGGGAAGAACCACCTCCATCTCCTCCTAATCTCAGCTCTGAGAGGGTAGCCATTTCCTACCAACCAGGCTCAAAGGAAACGAAACAAAGCAGGATCTCTCTATGATTACGAACAAGTTTACAGATACAATCAAAGCACCTGTACGTTTAACTACTCATTCATCCAGTTGTTTAATGGATATACGATACCTTTTCAAGTATGCCACTTGCTTGCTCTAAAATCTCAATGTTACGTTAAATAGAAACTCAGGAGAGGTGTGTGTCCCCAGTCTCTAACTCCTCTCCTACACATATTTCTACTCTTAAATTCAGTCCTACATGTTTATAGAACATGAGGAAGAGAAAAACAGTCCCCAGCCGAGAGGGCTGGCCACTGAGCAAAAACACATGGGACAGAACAAGAGTACAGTCGGCACCAGACACGGCCCCCCATGACTGATGGGTCGAGACAGAAACAGAACCCCTCTCAGGCACCTCTGATCAAGTTCAGGTCAATCCAAACCACAAACAACCTAACGCCCCATCCCAGCTGCCCTGACCGACCTCCTCCTTGCCAATCGTAACTTCTTCCTGCCTTCTAGAAAACACAGACCTAAGACACCCCCTGTCAGAATGACCTCACCTCCTTGTACCTTCCTCAAAATATCCAACACCAACCCCGTCAGTCCTCTGCGACACTGCTTAGCAGACACCTTGAGTTCCAGGGTCTGCATCCTCCTGAGATGCAATGGGTTAGTGAACCTGGCTTTCACCTACAGGTGTGCTCCCATCTCAACAAACCAACCGTTTCTTTGTCATAACACTCTCCTCACACTTGTTTTTCTTGCCCGTGAACGGGAAAAATAAAAAACAATGAGCTTACATTCTCTGAGAGAAGCGCACACTTGGGAATGTGCTACCCAGGAAGTATTACCTTTCACGACCCCCACGCTCTGGTGCGTCACGGAGCCCCACTTGTACTTCGGGGTGGTGACCGAGGCTTTGACATGCACCTTGTCTCCTATCTTGATGTGCGAAGGAAAGCTGGGTGGGGGGTAGCCTGCAGATGCCAATCACAAGCAGTGGTCATTAGCAGCCCTGAGGGAGCCCTCGTGCAGCACAGACGGGCCGGGAAGGCTCACCTACGAGCTCCACGTGGAGGTACCGCACCCAATACGTGCCGCCTTTGTGCTGCCAGTCACACTGCACGTTGAGGTCGTGTAGCCCGTCGCGGTCCAGCTTGATCACCTTGCCCACGTCCCCCTCGCACACCTCCTCATATGTCCGGCAGCAACGCACCATCATGCCCACCTCGAAAAGGAACCACACTGAGCCCAGAGCAAGGCAGACCATACAGGCGAGGGACGGCTGCAGGGGCATCGTCACTCCTGGGGAAGAATTTCTGCCGGCACCCGGAGTGCCTGCAGACTCCGTTCACACTACACGGAACCCGGGCTGTTTGGGGAGCCGCTGGGAAGGGGGGCAAAAGAGAGAAGGGGAAGAGAAGAGAGGGGGGAGAGGGGAGAGGGAGGAGAGGAGAGAGAGGGGAGAGGAGAGAGAGGGGAGAGGAGAGAGAGGGGGAGAGGAGAGAGAGGGGGAGAGGAGAGAGGAGGGAGAGGAGAGAGAGGAGGAGGAGAGAGAGGGGGAGAAGAGAGAGAGGGAGGGGGGAGAGGAGAGAGGGAGGGGGGAGAGGAGGGGGGGAGGAGAGAGGGGGGAGGAGAGAAAACAGGGAAAGGAGAGACAAGGGGGAGAAGGGAGAGGGGGGAGAGAGGAAAGAGAGAGAGGGTAGAGGGAAGAGAGAGTGAAGAAAGAACCAAGCCTTTATCCTCCCTTTTCTATATAAACAGAATAATTGGAGTTGATGCAGAACAGACGACAGACAGAAGGTTTGGAAGGGACAAACATAAAGGTCATTATTACACAGCTGTTCTGAGGAGTAGAGGCCAAGGTGCTAACTGGCTGTTAGAGCACCAGACGAACAACAGACAGAACCCGCCCCATGGAGCAGGCTGACAGGCAGCCCTGTGACTCTGGGCTGGCCTGCCTGCAGGATGCCTGCTTGCTTGGACCAGCCTGAGCCCAGGACCCAGGCCTTCCCTCTGCGCAGCACGACAGGGGAGAAAGGGCCTGTTCAGCTTCCCACAGGGCACAGAGACAAAGACAAAGCGAATCACTGAAACTGCTCCAGGCCACAAGACACCTCGGAGACCCGTCACCCACACGTAAAAAGTGGGCTAGACTGTGTCAGAAGGTTCAAAAACGACTGTGAAAGGTATTTCTGAGAAATCTGGAGTGTCTGCGCCAGCACTGGACACGAGAGAGTATTGAGGAGCTACTGAGTGTTCCGCTGGGAAACGTCAGGTAACGGTAACGCTGTGTTAAAGATGAAGTCTTTACTAGGGACACATACTGACATGTTTATGGGTGAAGAAGGGTGGTTTCTGGGATTTTCTCTAGAGTGTACTAACTAGACCAAAAGCAGCAGCAGCAGGAAGGGTTTCCGGTGAATCAAGGACCACGTGAAAAGCTAACTAGATTGGATAAGTTAAACAGAAACAAGAACGATGTTGGGGAAGCCGGCAAGCACGGGCTCCATGGAGAAGTACATGCCTGCACCCTGTCCTGCGGTCCAGCCACCTCTGTGGCTCTGTCCCAGCCGCCAAGCTGGCTTCTCTGTCCCTGATGTGCAACAGGGGCTTCCCTGGCCAGACTGCTGGCTCCCCGCTGCCTCCCCCCCCCCCCGAGCCTCACCTGGATGTTCTCTCTCACGTACACAGCATAGTCATCGTTGCTCAGGAAATCCGCTCGCTTTTTGTAGGTCTGGCTCTCCGTCACTACAGCGCTGGTGGACTACATGAAAAATGAAACACATATACTGCTCACAAAAACTAGGGGATCAGGGAACTTGCAGATACTCCAAGACCTTTAGCCTTGTGTCTAGTGCATTTCCACCAATGAAATCAAAGCTGGTTTTGCATCTCATTGGTATAATTGAGCAACTTTCTTTGACTTGTTACTTGCTTTTCTAATGTTCTTGTTCAATAGGAAAAATTAAATGCTTCTTTTTTTATCACTTCATATTCACTTAGAAATATCCCCTAATTTCTGTGAGCAGTATGTTTTAAAAATGGCAAACTAGGTAAGTCTTTAAAAGAAGTGTATGAAAGCTATAATATTAAGAAATAAAACATGACATATTTGTCATATTTTCCCTATCAAGTTTTTTTTAATTTTTATTTTATTCATTTTAGAGAGGAGACACACACACAGAGAGAGAGAGAGAGAGAGAGAGAGAGAGAGAGGAGGAGCTGGAAGCATCAACTCCCATATGTGCCTTGACCAGACCAGTGCAGGCTTTTGAACTGGCGACCTCAGTGTTCCCAGGTCGACGCTTTATCCACTGCGCCACCACAGGTCAGGCTAAAGTGTTTTTTTTGAGCAAGAAAAAGCTTCTTGACTGAGCAGGCCTAGCTCATGAATGAAGAACTACTCCTACACGCCTCTGAAGAGCCAGCACGCTTTGCTGACAAGGACTAACTGCAGCGGCACAGTGAGCAGAGTAAACCTCAGGAGCTGCAGGCACAGAAAACCTGCGAGGTGCTCCCAGTTAACCCCCTTGGGCAATACACTCAGCTCAGATGCCCAGGCAGTGTTCGAACCCTGACTTTTTAATAGGAGAACTTGGCGAAACTGCCCATCATCAGATGTGGGATCAGGGCTTGCTTTAAGCCTAAAAGGAACCCCTTATGGCCCAGGAGCCCCTGCATGCCCAGCAGAAGCAGAGCCCCAGGAGCAGGGGAGGCGCCCGGGGCACAGGATCGGCCTGGTGGAGGGCGGCCGCACGGGAGCACTGACCACAGCATAGGCCATGTCATCCAAGTCCTCCATCACCTCCTCGTCGGAGCAGTCCTCAGACCCCGTGTCTGCGTCTGAGAAGTCCGTGACCTGCACATCTGCGTGGTCCAGCAGCCAGCCCACCAGGGCCTCCACACCTGTGAGCAAGCACACACAGCTCACCCAGAGCGGGCCTCTGATAGTAGCGTTGCTGTGGGGACACACTGCCGGGGCATCGCCATACCTGGCAGGCCAGCAGCGTTCCCAGAGGTACCGGTGAGCGATTTCAGCGCAAACTCTATGTTCCTCCTGGGGAAGCCCATCTCCATGAGCTGCCCTACGATGGGCGGGGCAGGGACAGGTGACTGCCGGCGCTTCTTGGCTCTGACTGGGCGCAGATGCTGCATGGACATGGGTGTGGTGGCCTCGCTGGAGCTGCCGTCCTCAAACACCGGGCTGGACGGGTGGGCACACTCCACAGCCAGACACTGACACACGGCCAGGGCGGCAGCCTGTGCAAAGGACAGGGGTGCTGGGAGGCCGGGCAGCCTCAGCGGTCTGTGAAAGCGGAGGCCAGGCCTCCTACAGGAAGAGGTTGCCAACATGCAGACACCCGGACTGGCCGTGTATTTTTTAATGAATGTGCAAACCCATGGTGAGAGACCAACAACTCCCATGGTTCAATGCACAGAAAGGCTGAATGTTCTAGAAACTCCTGCCAGGATACATGGAATCCAGTTAACTAACTGATTCTCAAGTCCTTTAAGGAAAACGTTACAGAGACCCTGAGCTATGGGTGGGAAGCCAGCCAAGGTGTGAAGGCAGAGGGTCTAGAGACAGTGAGAGAGAGGCCCAGGGATGGGAGAGAGGGGGACAGGGACAGAGGGGGACAGGGGTAGAGGGGCCTAGAGGTAGGGAGAGGGGAACAGGGACAGGAGAGAGGGGCCCTCGGGGCCCCCCCAAGACAAAGCAGCCCCACCACCTCCCACCTCCCTGGATGACGAACCAAAGACCACAGCTGCCCCCAAACCAACTCTCAGCCACACAAAGGGCAGAGACCCTCTCTGGGGGTTACACGGGCATAAACACAGGGGAACTGAGAATACTGGGGAAGACGGCACCTCTGGGTCTACGGCAGGAACTCCGCTCCCTTCCTCCGGCACACACAGCCCTCCCGGGGCCCCTGCAACGTGACCCTCTGCTGCAGGTACCCTCATGAGGCTGTCTGATCACCCTGAGTACTTGAGGAAGGAAGGGGTCAGGGAGAAACTGAGGACTCTGCTGAGCCCCCAAGCTTAGGAAGTGTCCACAGCCTATGGTTATTTATGCTGTGATGTCTGAGCAGCTCGGAAGTGACAAGCTTTCTCCTAAAAGCTAAAGCAGAACCAGGCAGAGCCTGGTAATGGGGCTCCGGTGCGCAGGATGGAGCCCCCACTGGCAGTCATCATGAATTCTGGACAAAGGTTTTTTAAGACAGTTTGATGGCCCTAGGGACAGCGGAAGAGATCAAAACCGGAACAGGCACAGCCTGACCGGGTCATGTGTCAGGTCTTTGATAGACATGTGCCACAGCCCAGGCTGGGTGCACACTGTCCACAAAATGCTTTGGGCCAAGGGGGACAAAGGAGCCAGTGCAGCACTCATAGCTCAACTGAGCTCCTTCTGCGACATAACTTCCAGGGAAGAGGTCCCTCCATGGTTATTTGCACATTTAACTCACGCTGAATCTAGTGACTCTTTTCAAACAACTCACAGAAAGTCACAGTAAGGGTCAACTCCAACCCCTCTATTCCCTACCCGGCATTACAATGTTTTACGACCGTGATGGCGAACCTATGACACGCATAGCCATTTTCGATGACACGCGGCCACATACCAGAGAAGTCTGGGGCCGCATACTGAGAAGGATGGCCAGGTGCAGTAGCCGAGGATAAAACATTTGCTGGAGTGTAGACACTGTGCCGGAGGTCTGTAGGCCAAAACAACAGAACTCCGGCACAGAGCGTCTAGTTCTGGAACTTCCGGTTAGGCTGTTTTTCTCGAAGTGACACACCACCCGAGTTATGCTCGCTTTTTTGGCGAATTTTGACACACCAAACTCAATAGATTGCCCATCACTGGTCTATGACAAACCCGGTGAAAGCCTAAGGTCGAGACAAGAACTGCTGTGACGTGTCACTTGAAGTTCAGAATCCGTCAGGGAGGCCCCTGAATTTGCCCCCCGCTGAGCTCTGCTGCTCCTGGCAGTCAGAACATAGGCAGAGCTCGGCCCGGGGCCACACGAAACACAGACAACAGGGGAAAAGAAACGGGGGGGCGGGGGGAGCGGGGGCATATCAGTGAGAAAATACACATCTAGAAGAAAAGCTGTTCTACAAATTCTGCTGCCAAGGACGCAGCCCCTACCTCGAGCTCCTGCTTGTCGAAGATGGCCTTCACTGGGGACGGCTGGGTAGCCGAGGCCAGCAGCTGCTGCAGCAGGATCATGGGGGGTTGCGGCCCTTCCGGAGACATGTCTCCCAGGTCAGGGGACGCAGTGGCGCCGTCCTCTGGATTGAGAAACGAGATACACGTGGCCCTGAAGACACGCACTGAGCATGTCAACCAGTTGTCACCGTCACACTGAGCACCTCCTGTCCCTTCTACTGGAGATCCTGGTCACCCAGCACCAAGGGTCTGGTACACTCTTCCAAGCCCTCACCAGCCCCAGCCGCCGGTGCCCCCAGACGTCCCTGGAACTGAGCTCAGATGCCTCGGGGCTCTGGCCGTGAACAGAGCCGCTGGGCTCCTTTTCTTGCCCCACCCTTCTATGACACAGCAGTGTCTTTCAATGATCAGAACCCGTTCCCTGGTTGGCTCTTCCCTGCCTAATAAGCTCATTCTGGAAAACTCAAGTCATCCTGCAAGTTTAAAGAAAGTTGGCGGAGATCCCACATCAGTATCTTGCTCAGCAGAGAGCTCTGCGGCACAGCTACAGACAGAACACCAGCAATGTGCTTCTGTTATAATGCTTGTTTCCATGGTAATGAGCACACTGCGTTTCACCACTGAGCAGGCCGCGCGTCCCTCTGCATAAATTTACTGCCTAATGCCGGGCACACCGCTGTCTACAGGTTCAAGGTGGACTACCACCCACAGAGCAGCCACAACATGCACCTGGCCACACGCACCCTCACGCCTGTTGATGTGACACAGCCCACAGGTGACTTCCTGGTCAGTGGGTGTACAGAGACAGAAGTGGCGAGAGAGACACAGATGTACATGTGCGCATATCCTCAGGGCCAGCAGACGGTGACACTGCCGTCCAGCCCCACCCATGCAGTGTTGGAGCTGTGCTCTCTGCGCACTGAACCAGCACAGGGTGTGTTAAGGGGCAGGTTCTCACTGGTGAGGTCGGGGAAGCCCGAGTCCACATTTCTAATGTGGTCCTCCATGCTGTTTGTTGTCCACGTCCCCGGTCCTATGTCCCTCCCACCCCACCCGATTCCCAGTCTTTGTCTTCTGAGACAATGACGACGGCATTCACGGCTCAGCAACTCCTGGCCAGGTGTACTTCATTCCCATGCATCAGGAGCCACCTGTCCCTCCCCACTGTGGGCACCGGCTTTCCTCACAGATGATGAGAGCCTGACAGGGAGTACCTGTCTGGGCAGCGGCATCCTGCACGGCGGGCTGGGACAGGATCTGCCTGAGCTGGTCCTGGTGGGACAGCAGCGCACGGGCCGCCTTCAGGATGTACAGCTTCAGCTGCTGACACCGCAGCAGCTCCAGGTCCACCTGTCCTGTGGGAGAAAAGGGCTCAGTGAACAGCATGCCCTGCCTGGGCTCAGCCCCCCCGCAACTGCAACATGACAGGAGCAGCACCCTCCCTGTGGAGATCAGGGACTAGGCCGACTGTCAGCAATGAAGGGCTCCTCTTTCCAGAGTCACAACTTCCGAAAAAGTGCCCTGGGCCCTGGCCTTCACCATTCCCTGCACCCACGCAGTCACTGCGACAGTTGGGCCGAGAAAGGAACGCATTCACACAGTCAGAACTCAGGCAGCTGTCAGCGGTACAGGCAAACGCTTCCCAAGTTGCGGAGATTTTAACCAGGTGTCTACATCACAAACCAAAGGCTTTTTTCACTTCTTTTGGCCATGGCACCACCTAGACAATGCTGAGAAACACCCTCTGCCTACAGTTCTCTCACTCACCAGGATCACAACCCTCCCATGACTCCCACCTAATCAAAGGGATGCAGCAACACCCATAAGCCACACAGTCACCACAGCAGTGTCCCCAGGCAGGTCGAGCAAGAGTCCAGAAGCAGCTCAGAGACACAGGGTGGCAGGGGACAGAAGGAACGCAGGTGCCTCTTGGGCATCAAGCCCAACTACCTGGCAGTCATTTATTCATGTGACCAGCTGGGGAACAGTCAGTTGCACTGGGGACATGCTGTGGTTCACAGGCACTGCCCTCCAGCCAGAGACTAACTGCAGACTCAGAGCAGAAGGGGGTCGGTCACCCTTGTAAGCACTGCAGCAGCGACAGGAATGGGAGGATGGGTGAGAAACTCGGGATGAGGGTCAGAGGAAGCCGGAGGGAGGGCGACACCAACAGGACTCCCAAGTCAAGGATGGTCAGGAGGAAGCATGCTTGGAGAAAACATGGGGTGATGTGGGGAAAGTGAAGAGAGCAGGACGCAGCTCAGGAAGGAAGAATGTGAGCACAGATCTCAGGCCGCAACCCACAGGTACAAGGCAAGGCTTGCCCAGACCTCAGGCCCTGTGGGGTCTGGTGGTGACCAGGCCACGAGCAAAACCCCACAAGAGCAACAGGGCCAGAGGGCCACAGCTGAAGGGTAACGGGGAGCAGACAGAACAGTCCTTGCCAAAATACTTGCTCAGCATGCACCCTGGCCCCGGGGAGCAGGGGAGGCCCCGCCCAGCGCTTGGGTCACTCTTGGAGCTTGTTACACACTCTCAGCAGTACGGCCCAGGCACCTACTCCCTACAGCACAGCAGTGGTCACTCTGTCCAAGCCCACCACAGTGGTGCACTGACCTGCAAACCCCTGTTTGGGCGATTTCTTTATCTTGTGTTTTTCCAGTTTGCTGCCGGCAAGGTTCACCAGCTGGGCCCAGACAGACAGCATGGGCTCCATGAAGGGCAGACTGGTGATGCTGAAGGCGGCCGCAGGCAGCTGAGGACAGAGGGAGAGACCCCACCGTGGGCCCGGGATGGGAAGGTAAGAGGCGAAGAGTTATAACCAGAGGGTTTTATTCTGAAAGATCACGTGTTCAGAGTCTTTTCACATCTGAGAATGACATTGTAATTTTTAAAAATGACATTGTTTGGATGCGGAAAAACATACAATACAGGGTACAGAGATGTGTTATAGAACTAGGCACCTGAAACCTGTATAATTATGTTCACCAGTGTTATGCCAATAAGTAAATTCTTTTTAATTGAAAAAAAACAAAAGATGACATTAAAAGAAAGAAACTTATGTGTAAAATAAACATAACCAAAATTAGTTTTTTTCCATCAACTTGTCAACAATAACTACATCATGGTGGTAATTATTATTTACTTAGGTGTTTTCTATATATTTCAAATTTACAGCATGTATAAATTTCTATAATAAAAAAATGTGTTTTACGGAAACTCAGTTTGTAACGTACGTAGGTTACATCAGAACAATATAGCCCCGTTCCTTTCCCTGTGCGTCCCTAACTCACAGGTTTAAGGTGACTATAGCTGGTACATAAGCCATGCCACTAAACACAACTAAAAACATGCTCTACATAAAGAAGTGTTGTTTTTTAAATAAGTCATTTTTAAGTTTAAGATGCTGAGTTGTTGAATAAAATGTAAACTACACAGTTTCACACTTTAAAATATCGTACAGCCTCACAGCACCTACTAAGTTGTTATCACCCTCTCCCGTCTTGTGAGACTAAAATGTCACATGAACTACAGTCCTCACCAGCCTGTGAGTCATTCTGGGGCACAGAACAAACAAGTGAGGATGGTGGACAGCTGCCTGGGGTAGGACCACCTCCAGAAGACAGATCTGAAGGACAGGGACCCGAACACTCAGGTCAGTCAGAACCCAGTCCCAGTACAAACCTGAGCACGGGTCACCTACCGGTTTCAGCTGATTCAACGGGCACACGCGGCACGTCCGCATGTCCAAGAACTGCACGGAGATTCTGCCCTTCGGGGTGATACGTGTCACGATGCCCTCCCCAAACTCCTCGTGCAGAACTTGGCCCCCCAGGCGTAGGCGGCCGTCGATGCCCCCGATGACAGCCAGGACGGCCATGAGACCCCCAACCTCAGGGCTCTCTGCGTCCGGGAGGCACTCCTCCAGCTGGGCCTAGTGCAAAGACAGCAAGCTGGCGACAGAGCCGGGCAGCTGTCCGTGTCCAGCATTTCCAGCCAGGCCAAGTTCATGTTTACATTTGTGCCCTCAAGAATTATTTCCAGTAACAAATACTTAAAAACATATCTTTGAGCAAAATACACAGCATTTATATTACAGGTAACTTAGAAATTAAGCCAGTGTTGTACGGGGGTCAGCAAGCAGATGTGAATGTGAGGCACCCACCCTGTCAGCTGGCTTGGCCCCGCAACTGCAGGTGACAGACTGCAGCTGGGAGTTGATGTACTTGTTAATGAGGCCGTTCCACTGGCCCAGGGAGTGCAGCGTGCGCAGGAGGGCTACCACCTCCTCTGCCAGCGTGCTGCTGTGGGTGGCGGTCAGCGAGGCCTGAGGCCGGGCCCTCCGCCTCCGCAGGGTGGACTCTGAAAGAAACACAGAGGACAGGAGCCACGTGTCACCCCGCTCGTCCTGCCAGGACATACATACAGAGGGCAGCTGTGCTGCCGAAGGCCGAGGCCAGGTAGGTTCACAGCAGCTGCAGGCAGGTCACAGAAGAACGTGGAGCCAAATAGCACTGGGCCATTTGTGTTTAACGGATTCATACAATGGTGGGTGAGGGACCTGGCCGGGGAAAGCCACTTCTCCCAGGGGGGGTTTGTGATCAGGAAAACCGCTTTTGGGAAAATGTACCCATAGCCTTTTCCAGGCTACATACATGTAGCTTCCTGCCACGTGCTCACACATGGATCATGCAAAGTGCGTGTGGCCAAAAAGCAGCAACCAAGCCTAACACAGCTGCTCCCCCTGCAGCGCAACGGCCCACCTCTGAGAAACGAGACATCGGAGGAACAGGTAGTCAGCAAGCTGCCCAGGAACCCAAAGAGCTTGTCCACGAGGCCCTTCATGTCCTTGGCCCGCTCAGTCCTGTCCCATGACGGAAGCACTGCTTGCAGCAAGTGCACAGCTAAGATCTGCATGAGGAGGTTCAAAAGAACTGGCATTAAGCAAAATCATTACCTGACTCGCGAAGAGACAGGATTTCGTTTTCTCTTTATTTTCTGTCCCTACAATGCAATCAACCACATGAAAATTCTCGTGTTTGTTATTTAACAGCCAACTACACCCAAGTTGATGAATGACATTGACTATCAGGATTAATCTATACTGCTCGCAAAAATTAGGGGATATTTTCAAAATGAGTATGAAGCAATAAAACACCCCCTAATTTTTGTGAACAGTGTACGTTACAGATGCAGGTACTTGTATAACTAAAAAATAATCCCCTTTAGTTTGATTCTTCTCAAGACAATCACACTACAAGTCCCGAGAAGCAGAGGTGACCTAACCCCTCACAGAAAACTCCGTCAAGAGTCTTTGCCGCTTGCTTGCAGAAAGCCAACTTGGAGCTGCCAGACAGATTGCTGCCCATCCGACTTGCTCAGTACCCATCAGGTCCCAGGCTCTAAAACACGTGGGTCCGTGTTCTCTTCTGCTCCTTACTGAACCCTGGCACCTGATTCTGGGAGCCAGGGCAGTGCTGGTATCTTGATGCCATTCCCTCCCTAAGCGGCCTCTTCCATCCCCACAGGGGTGGGAGCAGGACCAGCCAGACACACCGTTACCTGGCGCTGCAGCGAGGTGGCTGTGAAGGGCGCATGTCCCTCGACGATCCTCATGAGCAGGGTGATCCAGGGCGGGGAGCTGAGTGCCGCACACATGTGCGGAGTGAGTGCAATGCTGCGCACGAAGCCCAGTGAGCACCAGCTGCGGTGTTGCTCCCGGCACACCAGCCAGCTCGGGGAAGCTGCAAGGCAACACGAGCTGCTCGCCACCGTCCCCGCAGCCTCAGCATACCGTGACCTTTCATCTACCCACCCTGTGTGTCCAACAACAAGCCGCCCGGCAAATACACTGCAAGTTCACGCGTTCAAAGGGATACAGCGGGGAAGACGTCAAGCCTCGCAAGGACACACAGTAACTCACACTAGTTAAGAACCTGTATCTACTGTTCTGAATCACAAGTAAACAAACGGTCATCAGTTCAAACAGCTTGATTTAGTGGCGTGCACCTACTATGTATTTTTAAATAGCATGTGTTTCAAATATGCCCGCAACGCTGTTTCTACTTAATCAGCACCATGAATGGCCCATCCAAGTATGAGACGTCCGCGTTAGCAGGAGTGTGAGGTTTCCAGGAGTTTTCATCCAATTGAACTGTGATGAGAACCAGACCCACCAGCCCTGCCCTTCTTCCAGTCTGCGGCTCCCCTCCCCCAGACCCCAAGTTCACTGGGACACCTGCTGATTCCTACACTGTCACCCTCCCACTCGAACATACACGCCCACACATGTGCAAACACCTCCCACTCGGACATGTGCACCCACGCATATGCAAACACCCCCACTCTGGTGTACGCGCTCACGCATGCGCACACATGCACACCCACGCGTCAGGGCCACCCCCCGCCCCAACGGGCCCTCGACCGCTCATTGCGCACATGTTTTGTCCGACGTCCCGCTCTCCACCAACATGCGCAGCAGCCCACACAGTGTCTTGGTGGCCTCGCTCTGCATTACTTCGGCATGGACCCCAGCAGAGAGGCACAGGGTTTGCAGCAAGTTCACAGTGCTGCTCAGCATCATGGCAGTGGGGTGAAGGTTCCTTTCAATTTGATCGGCTTCTACAAAAGAATCAGAGTGAAAAATGCTGCTCCCAAACACAGCCGGAAGGGGCCGTGTGTGACTTCAGGGATTCACTGTCACACTCTTTTCTTTTCACTGTGGAAAGGGAAGCGGCTTTTCACCAGTAAAGACAGGACCCTAAAAGCAGTCAACGTCCACCCTGACCCCTCCCCTCTGCATCTCTCAGGTCAGTGAGCTGACTAACAAGCAGCACTCTGAGTACAGGACCTCTGAGGGCAGGTGACAGGAAGAGGCAGACGCAACCCGCTCCAGAAGCAGGGGTAGGCCCCGCCTCGTCCACCACACTGTCTCTGAGGGTGAAGAGGCGGGGACCATGAAGTTGCCAGTGCCCATAGCGGGGCTGCACTCCTGCGTCAGAACCACTGGGGGCTCTGACCCTGGGTTTCGGGGGCAGGCCCACAGCGACAGAGCATCGTCTGCAGGTGAGTCCCGCACTGTCTCGTGCCCAGATAGAGGCCAAGTGGCTAGTGCGTAGACGTGCGTACCTGGCCACCCAAACTGAACAGCCTGCAGCACCCACCTGAATCGTCTTCCGTGTCCGAGTCCTCCGCCGAGGGCTGTGCGGAGGCCGGCAACTCTGCCAGCTTGAGATCGTACTTGCCCTCTTTCCCCATCCTGTAGGAGTTGGTGCTGCCCGTGTCCCACTGGACCCTGATCCACCCGTCCTCTCCCAGCTCACCGATCACACGGCCGAGACCGGGAGGAGGCCCATCCTGAAGAAGCAAACACAGACCAGTGGAGCGGGCGCATGCCGTCCGTCACAGACACCACCTGGACGGCAGCCGCGTCTGCAGACTGCGCCACCCTCTCCGGTACACACACGCTCTGTCACCACCTCAAACTGGACACCAGTTGGACACCACGGCACTGGGACTTGTGCCGCCTTGCGAGAAGGGTGCAGGGAACGTGTTGTCCCAGCTAGGGCTGCCTGCTGCAGGGATAGGCTGGACAGCCCGGCCCTGGTGCCCTGTCCCTTGGCCCCCTCAGTCACTCATGGGGCTTAGCAAGACCAGAAACCAGACACAAGCATCTGTATCTCCTCTCCTTGTTCAGTTTCCCCTCTGTCACCCATTTCTGAGAGAAAGCTGTTTCTAGGCGGTGTGACCTGCTCATTCCAGGACACCTAGATTTCTGACAAGACTCTGGGACGGACCCACTTTATAAAGGGGCCAAGAAAGCCTCAACAGGACACAAATGCCCCCACACCCAGGAAGGTGACCCCTGTCCTTACTGACTATAGTTATGACATAGACACTGGCCCCAAGACCTCTCCCTGGGGAGACCTGGCCACCACTGAGAACAGAAAGGTGATAACTGCCCAAAACTACCAAGCGGGGCCGAAAGGTCACCAGCTCACACGGGAGCAGCTGGGTCCCCTGCCAAGAGCTCTCAGACACGACCGGTTAGGTAAGGTCACGCTCCTGTTCACTGTGCCTGCTCTGGCTACATCTTAACATGAGCCCGCGTCACGGAGTTCCCTGCAAACAGACCTGGCCCCACGTGGTGTCCCAACCCAGAATGCCGCACTCTCTCCTTGCTCTGACTGTGTACCCGTCACCAGGAACAACTGTGTCCTGAGTCAAGGTGGTCACATGTCCCCTTCCCACCACTGAGAGGGCAGCCAGGAGGTACCCAGGCTGACGCCATTGCTACCGCAAAGCCCCACCCACATACCTGATCACCCCACTTCCAGTCCACACCCCTCGTGACCCGGGCCCCGATCTTCATCATGGAGGCCAGCTCAGGCCCCGAGACCGGGAGCTGCGTGGGGGCCATCTCCTTCCTTGTCTCCTCCAGAACGGTGGCAGACATCCCACGGGCCGACGCGCTCTGGTCTTCCTCCAGGCTGTCACTGCTCGGGCCTGCGGGCACCCAGACAGCTGCTGGTCAGCGTTCGGATACCTCAGCGCAACATGCTTTTTACATTAGTAAATACTGATGAGGGCAGTAAAAGAGGACAAAATATACACATGTCAAAGTTCGTGCGTCCCAGGGATCGCCTGGGACAGGATGCATGTCTGGTCCTCTCCAACATTGCCCACGGCCTTTTCCTGTGCTGATTTGCTCATGTCCTCTTGCTGTGACAACCGTCAGCCCTGAGTGTGACAACATCCCGAGTCTTGTGAGGCCTCCAAGTGACTCATTGAGCCTGAGGGTGTTCCTGGGGACCCTGACCCAGAGACTGTGGACTGTACTGTAGAATAATCCTGTCTGGTAAAAGGACGGACGAAAGGGCACTGCATGAAGAACACTGTCCCTGGGGACTACGGAATCATCCTCAGTATAAACAAGAGCTAATGTCAGCGAGAAGCAACATTTATCAGGCTTTGGAAACAGTCCAATCCCAGGAGCCGCTGGCCAGATGCCCTGGCTGCTCGGGGCCTTGCTGACTGAAATGAGGGGGAAACACAGGCCTGGTAACTCCTCTGGTCTTCACCCTCACCTCCGGGTGTGAGGAAAATGTGCCCGCATATCACTCCCAGAGGTGGGCATGGTAGGACAGACACTGTAAACAGCTGCACCCCTCTCTCCTGAGAGGGGGACATGGGTACTTCAGGCTGCAAGGGGCTTTCCCAGGCCAGCAGGGCCTCTCTGAGGCCCAGGAAGGACAAGGACTCATCCAGCAGGAACCCTCAGCCACTGCAACGTTAACCCCAGGAATGCTGGATATACTGCGAAGGCTCTGGGCACATCTGCAGTTAGAAAAATGGGGATCTTTTCCTAAGTGGCCTAGGACTTTGGGGCCATGTATCTGGATGGCCACAACCTAAGAATAAACTATCATGTGCTCATAATTTACTACATGAGAGACACTACCCTGCCCAGGGGAAGCGGCAGGTCCAGGGGTGGCCTCGTGGGATGCAGCCCCTTGGCGTTTGCAGCCAGTGCGCAGGCTGGAAGCTAAGCCTGGCCGCTGTTAGCAGACGCAGCCCCACGGTCAGTGTTTTATGCTTTGGCTTCTGCCTACTGGATCCTCTGGAAGAAGGGGGAACAACATTAAAAGAAGCCATTTCTAGATGGAAATATACTTTCAATACTTTTAAAAGCCATTTTTAGTTGCTACTGAGGTCTTAGAAGGTCAGCTGGGTGACCCAGCGCCGGCAGCACCAGCTGGACCAGGCCCCTAATGGGTCACATGAGCACAAAGTCCAACAAGATCAAAGCGCTTAGCAAAGCCCCAATGTTCCCCCTGGACTTGGAACACTGCCCCGCACTGTATCAGCATCTCAGACAAAGAACATGACAAGCCAGTCAGCTGTATTGCACACACAGACACACTCCTCAGAAAGAGCAGAACACGGTCCCTTCCCCACAGCACTGGCATCACCCCTAGCACATGATGCGTATCGGGCCACAGAACACGCCTCAAACTGAAATGGACCAATCATACAAAATGTCTTCTTAGACCATAAGGAAATGGAACTAGAGCTTTGTAACAGAAAATTCACAAGTACAGGTGTTGATCGACTACGATCTATGCAACTTACGACCATTTGACTTTACGACCACAATCGCTAGCCACAACTGCTCTGCGTCTGGAGCAGTTTTTGTATGCACCTGTATTTTGTAATTTTGTATGTTTTGCAAGTATTAAACCAGTTGTACTGGTAATGCAGTGTTTTACTTAAACCTGACGAATGTAAAAATAAGAAACAAAATGGTGTACAGATGATACAAATAGCATAAAATGAACAAAGAAAATTATGATATATAACAATAATGAAAGAAAATTATGATAAAATATGACTTAAAGATTTTTATAACATCATTTCACAGTACTGTACATATAGCCTACTCAACTTACAACCAAATCATATTACGGCCGGTCTGTCGGAACCAATCATGGTCGTAAGTCGAGCACTAGCTGTATATGGAAATGAAACCACACACACTTAACCAAAGGGGAAGAGATCATGAGAGAAATGAACTCATATGCTGAGATTAATGAGAACAAAAACACAACACACTCACACTGCGAGAGGCAGCAAAGGCATCGCTCGGCAGAACTGTAGCTGTAACAGCATACGTTAAACATGAAGAAAGCTCTCGGGTCAGTAGCCTAACCCCACACCTCCACGGACTTCAGAATGAAGAACGGAGTCAACCCAAGCACACGAGACACCACCTTGCACCCATGATGGGGGCCTTCATCCTCAAACACCGGGAACAACTAGCGCGGGGGAGGACGTGGAGAAACTGGAACCTTGTTAAGCTGATGGAAACATAGCCAGGGGCCATGCCGCAGGAGTCTGGTAGAAGCTTGGCAGCTAAACAGAGGACTTCCTACGCCCGTGACTCCAGCCCGAGATACTGGATGTAATGAAAGAACTGAAGCAGGTGTTCGGACAAACCTTGTACACAAATGCTCCCAGCAGCACTGCTCTCATGGGCCCAGAGACAAACAAGCCAAACGTAGGTCAGTGGATGGACTAATAAAAAGTGTGGTATGTTTGTACAATGAAGTTTTTTTTCATGAAATTAGTTTTAGCTGTCAAAAGCAATGAAGTACTGATGATATACGCTGAACATAGTAAGCCAACCAGAAGGCTGAAAATTAAGATTTCATTTCTGGGGAACACCCTGAACAGGCAGATGCGGCGAGAAGCCAAATGTGCAGTGCAGACAGCAAAAAGAGGGAAACCGGGAGCTTTGGCTGAGTGTGTGGGGGGGGTGCCTTTGGGGTGACGAGTTACAGACCTGAGAGCGGGAATGCTTGTACAACTCTGTGTGCGTGCTTAATGCCTCTGCATTCCGCACTTAAAGTGGGCGATGTGGTCAGTGGTCAGTTCTATGCTATTTGTGTGACCACAATAACATATGTGAGAGAGAGAGAGAGAGAGAGAGATATCATGCCACAAAGGGCCGGCAGTGCCGACCTACCGATGAGCCGCAGGGCCGTCTGCGCCAGGGCAAGCATGCCGGAGTTGAGCAGGAGGTTGAGGTTGTGCGGGCCGTGCTGCAGGGTCAGCATGCTGAGCATCACCAGGAGGAAGCGGGCCTGCGGCGTCGTCCCCAGGCTGGGCCCCGCGGGGTTCACGCTGGTGATGGTCTTCAGGGGAACGGGCTGGATACCTACAAAGGCACGGGCACCCGCCTGAACATCTTTGTGCAGGAACAAGCGCATACGGATGCAGAAAGCATTAGCAGTTATCTTCTTTCATTCTGTTTCTCGGGGGACTTGCAGACAGCGTGGACAGCGGAGCCTGTGCTTGTTCGCAGTGCTCCCACTACCTTACTGCCACACCAGCTGCCTCCCTCCAGTTACAAAGCCACGGCTGCCCCTCTCGGCATCTCTGCTGGCTGACTCATGCCACTCCAAAGATGAGCTCACTTCTCTTCCACAAAAGCAACCCTAGCGCTTTCGGCAGATGCTCGACTTAGCACTCAAGAAATGAAGGGTTGATACGGAACTCCTATCTCAGGACGAACAGGGTAAGCAATACGCGTTCGAAGGCTGAGATGTCAAAGCCTTGTATCAGGGTCCTGCAAGACTGTGTCTTCCGCCAGACTTTGGAAGTTCTGTATAGAACCTAAGAAAGCTGAAAGCAGCCGAGATGATCGTTCTGGTGTAGGAAGTTATTAGTCCTTCCAGAAACAAAAGTCAGCCCCTGTGCGTTTCCACAACGCACGAGGAAGAGGCAAACTAGATAACGACGCTAACGGGGTTACTGAGGTTACTTCGACGGCCATTCTAACACAGCCTTTTAGTTCTGATACTTTTCTTAAACTCACCAAGCTCTTTAAATTTGGCATTGGCATCCATCAAAATATTTCGAATGTTCTGAACAGCCCAAGCATACAGTTTGCCGAATGTGACCTCCAGAAGCATCCGATTAAAGGGTGGGATCAAATCTACATCCTTCAAACAGTCCGTAAGAGGTTCCCTTTCAGAGAAAGATAAAAGAATTAGCTTAGACGGCAGCCAGACTTTTAACTTCAGTAGAGCAACACATGGCCGCCACAACTTCCCTTGGGTGGGAAGCCGCGTCGTGAAGCTTTACCCTACGTCGATGCCCTCGGGAATCAGCCGCTGCCACCCACAGAACATGGCGTACTGCACAGACGGGAGTAAGAAGTTCTTGGCTGCCAGTTTCAGGATCGTGTCAATGCCTTCCAGGCGAACCTCCGCCCTCTCCAGCTGCAAAAGAGCCATGAGCAGGTCAGCACCGGGCCGTGCCGACACCCAGCACAGGACTCGGTGCCAGGAGGATGATGACCGCCATAGAAGCACCTACCTGCTTCAGCAAGCATTTCCTCATCTTCTCCACGTCCACAGGCTCCTCGCGGAGGGCAAACTCGGCGACTGCACTGAGGAGTGCGGACTGCGGGGGAAGGCCCTGCACGTTCTGCTTCAGCCACTTGTATCTGTGCACTCCTGTGACCGTGCTCAGTAGGGGCTGCCACTTGTCCTGGGGAGGGACACATTTCACCATGAGTCAGCCCTGCGGATGCTAACGCAGGCTCTAACACAGTGATTATAAAATACATACATACACAAAAATGCCAATAGGTTTAAACTGGTAAGGTATTTTACTTATTATTGATTTTTTTTTGGGGGGTGGGGAGAAGCAGAAAGCATCACCCCACCCCATAGTAGCTGCTTCCTGGATGTGCCATGACCGGGCAAACCCTGGCATTCGAACAGGCAGCCTCGGCATTCCAGGTCAATCCTTTATACACTGTGCCACCTCAGGTCAGGCTTGGTAAGGTATTTTAAACTTAGGAACTAACTTACGATAAAAATAACTAGGTCATAAATAGAATTATAAGTGGATTTTAAAGCTCCATATTTATGTACTTTGGAAAAAGCTAATCTGGCATAAAGTTAAAATTTCACCTGAATTAATAGCCTCAGGGACCAGGACAGTTTCTGAAGCAAAAGATACATTCAATGAAGGAAGGAAGGCAGGCAGGCAGGCAGGCAGGCATGAAGGAATAGATGGTGAATGAATTATGACACACTGTACTCCTAAAAGCGAAAGGAAACCCTTCTCCAGGAAGTCACGCATGCTTCAACAAGCCCCTGTGCTCCCCCTGCCCCTGACGACACTGAAGGGCAGAGCAAGGGAACAGGGGACCACCCCACCCCCGCCACATGCTGCGCTGCCAGCCCGTCCAGTATCCCAGGAAACAGCTCACCTTGGGTGACTTTATGGCAATGGGTCTTTTGTCCACATTTATAGGACTGTGAGGCAAAATGCAAGCTTCTTCTAAATCACTCTCTTCGTTTCCAATTTTCTCTTCACCATCAGTTGATTCTGGCTTCTTGGGAACTATATTTAAAAACATCCTTCATTATAAAAACCACTTAACTATCGTTTTAAATTAAGAAAGACTTAAACTTGCATAAAGGTAAAGGACATAAATATTTTAATAGTTGCTGCCAACTGAAACATTCAAACTACAAAAAAGTCATCATTCCTGTCACATGACATCCCGTGATAACACTGTGCGATGGTGACGTTTTCGTCTTCACAGGCCACTTGTCCTACTGCAAATATTCAACTCTGCGGTAGCAGCGTAAAAAGTAGCTAACTTTATTTATAGGTGCAGTGATTTACATGCTATTTAATTTTCATGTGTTGAACATACTATTCTTCTGATTTAAAAAGATAACTTTAAAAATGCAAACTCCGGTCTTAGCTCGTGGATAGAGCAGAGCAAGCAGCAGGCTTCACTGTTCCCAGACCGCAGCACACCCACTCTGGACCAGTGCACGTTGAATTAGCCAAAAACCTTTTCTATGTTAGTCTCTGTAATTAGGAAAGCAGCTATTGAATTTGCAATGTGATATGTGGCGTTGCTCCCATGTTTTGGGTCTTCTGAAGACTATTAGTCCAATTCTTCTCAGCACATAAATAAAAAATAACATAATAATACACATGGGCAGCAAAACATTAGCACAGCAGGTCTTGGTTGCTGAAACCCTCCAAATTCCCAAGAAAGACCTGTCTGTTCAGAACCGGACCTCAGATAGCTCCTACGAACTGGGCTCCAAGCCCTGAACCCACTCTGCTCTGCCTGAGACACGTGTCTGTGTGCCTGAGAGCCAGGACCACACTACCAGTATGACCAGAGTTTACACTACAGTGTGACTCAGGCTGACCTGCTTCTGCTCTGGGGGCCAGGGCCTGAGTAAGAAAGAACAACCACACAGGTCCCGTGTGTCTGGGTGGCCAATCCCAACAACAATCCTGACACCACACTCCGGTAAGCATCCCTGGTGGGTTGCCACTCATCCCCACTGTCACACGCCACTGCTCAGGGAACCAGGTGCCGGCTGGGCAACTCCACTGGTGGTGGACACTGGAAGCCTGGTGGTCCTGGCTTTCTCTGGAAGTCCCTTCACACATCCTTTCTTTGTTGGCTCTTTTCTCCTGCACCTCCCACAGTAGTGAGCTGTGACCGTGAGTGTGACAGCTCTTCCAAGCCCTGTGTCACCCTACCAGTGAATCACTTCATTTGAGGATTATCTTGGGGACCCTAACACAGCACCAATAATGTTATTTGTTACTCAATTTTGTTTAAAAAAAAAAAAGCTTCAAACATCAAACTTATATAAACCCACGAGAGACTTTCAAAGGTGACATGTGGGCAGGGGCCCACGCAGGTGGCGGCCAGGTTGCGAGGGGAGCATACTCTGAGGCCAGGATGGTCTCCCTGGTTCTGCTCACAGCTCCTGGCTGCCTGGGTCACGGGGACCTCAGACAAGTTCTTGCTGTGACTTCCTGACCCAGAGCCCACGAGGACTCAGACGAGCCCCTGTGGTTGAGGGTCTGCCCAGGAATAATAGCTGCAGCAGGGACAGTGCTCTTCGGCTGTGTGTGTCCTCACCCCTCTTTCTCCTCCGTTCTCGGATGACCCTCTGGGCGACCCTCCTCCAGCGGGGCAGGGAGCTCAGCAGCTTGAACTTGGACAGGATGGAGAGGTCACTGCACACAGCGGGCCGCAGCTCATTGAACAGGAAGCGCAGACGCTCAATGACAGGTGCGCAGACCTCCTTGTAGGAGCGGCCTTGCTCCTGGTGCGTCTACAGAGGCAGAGGGTTAAAGACCACTCAGCAGCAAGAAGGCCACGGCAGTCTGCGCGGCACAGGAGGAGAAGGGCCCAGCCCACGCACCTTAATGAGCGAGCACTTGGCTTGGTAGACGACCCTGCAGACGTCCACCACCGACTTGGGAAAGGTTCTGTGCTTCACCTGCTCGATGCCAAGCGCGCCGGCGTGAACTAAAGACAACGCCACATGCCCTGCAGAGGACACGTAAAGGGGAGGTAGGGACAGCTGTGGACAGCACGAGGGTTGGATACTGAGGACAGCTATAGCGTCAGGCTTCCTACCTAAGTCTTCATGCTTCAAGAGGCAACACAGCAGCAAGCGGCCCACCTCCTCCACAGGGTGCTCGGGAGGAAACGTGATGGGTGTTGTCAGGTGGCATTGCCTGCAGCACCTTTCTATCTGACACAGGAAGTCCTGCAACAGAAGCAGCAGAGGTGATCTCCACACCACTCCCAGCATGTTGCCAGGGGTTCTGAACTGCATGCCACCGCCTACAATGCACCTGCAAACGCAATGCTTCTTTACCCTCCCCTGCAGACCAGCCACCCAGGTAACCCGGAAATCACTCTGCTAAGCTAACCAAAGTGCGGGAGGGTCCCCTTGTCAGCTCCCATGGGAAACTGGACCCCAACTGGGGGACAGCCCGCTCACCTTCACATTGTGCTCCTGGATGTTGTTGTCGGCCAGGGCCTGCAGGAACGCCTGTGCGTGATCGCCTAGGGCCCGCTTGTGGGCGCAGAGGCGCGACTTGCTGGCAGGCGTGCCCCCAGGGGAGCTGCAATGGTCCTCGTCCTTCTCCTCATTGTAGCTATAGTGGATCTGGCTGGTCTGCAGGCCCCCCGAGAAGATGGACGACTGCAGCCACCCTGGAAGTGCATGCGAGTACAGTCAGACCAGCTGCGCGCACGGTCGGGGACAGGGGACAGCAGCCCCGTTCCCATGGGAGCCACAGCCAACAGTCACCACGCTGGGCTGTATGGCCACATAGGCCCCAGCTCCCTACTCGGCCTTTACTGCATTTCCCTCCACATCGGAGCAAGACACGCACCCCTGGTGGACAAGGATGACACGTGCTGAGGGTTCAGAGGACGGCGAGTGTGTTCTAGCAATGAAGTGTTCTTTAGAAAGGTCTGTTCGTTGTTCTACACGTAATGCTACTGCACATTAAGAGACTACAGTACAGTATAAAAAGCCTCCTATGCACTGGGAAAGCAAAAAAATCACGTGGTTCACGTTATTGTGAGATTTACCTTATTGTGGTGGTCTGGACCCAAACTTACAGCAGCTCCAAGGTGTGCCATGTCTACACAAAAACAGGTGACACGTTCTGGTTATTTGGCACACCTTACGTGTGGGTACCAGAACTCTGTGGTGGTGCCGGTTCACATGTACTGCGCACCTGCTCTGGTCCGGAGCGGGCTGGTACCACAGGTGCCTACAGCAATCGCTATTTAGTGGGTAAGTGCACGTGGACGGGGGGACGAAGTGTGCACAACTGACCTCCCCCAGTGCAAGGGCTGGCAGGGGACTGGCTCTGAGTGTCACCTAGCTGGGGTGTGTGGGAAGCACGCTGAGTGTTGGGCAGGAGCGGCATGCAAAAAGGGCTCTGTGAAGACACATGTGCTTGTGGTGGGCGCATTCCCCTGAAGCACCAATCTAGTGACAATGGGGGCTCCTCAGCACAGGACAAGAACCCTTGTAAGGGACAGACCCGGGGAGACGAGGCCTGCAGGCTGCAAAAGGCCTATGGGGTGCAGGCCATCCATCAGGGCTCCCAGGGTGCCCCTCGTAAAGCCATACTGCATCCCACCAAGCATATCCCATCACCTGTGCCATCAAAGCATCCCTGCAGAGTCCCACAGTCAGACCCGGGACATACTCAACGTTCCCTAGCTGGGACAGAACTGGAGAGCATTCGGAAGCTTTCTCCAAAGTGCCACATTAGTTCTAAAGACCTGACCATGAGCTTCCTGGTTCTCTCCGTTTAGAGCCCCTGTCCTCTCTCAGAATGCTGCTCTGACCGTGGGCCCTGACGCCGAGACTGAAGTGGCCCCAGCCTGCCGGGGTCCCCTGCTCTGCCTCCCCCACTGGCACCACCCATCCTGCCCTTACTGCTACAGAGCAGCAGGCTGTTTGCCCCCAGGGCTACAAAACTGAGGCTCTGTAGGCAGTGAAGTGCTCAGCATGTGCGCCACGTGTTTGTCCAGGCACCATGCGTCCTTACCCTGCAGCGCCCACTTCCCAGCAATGCCCCTCACATGCCCAGCTTTCCGCCCAGAAGATACCCAGTTTGCTTGTTCTCATTTCATAACTGCTTTGCCGCTATGAGGCCTGTTCCCCAGCATCACGTGTGAATGTCTCCACTAATCCACGACCACCCTACACCTGACCCACTTATCACATCCAGCACATCAGTACACAGGGAGCACCTGACTCCACACCTAAGGCACCTTGAGTGTTCAGCATGGGACACACTCGAGTACTGAGGACACTGAACAACACGGGTTTAAACTGAGCGGTCCGCTGACACAGATTTTTTCCACTGACCCACGAGTTCAAACCCGTGTTGTTCACGCAGCACCTGGTGGTACGGACCACACATATAAATGGCCACTGTGAGTCATATGCAGGCTTTCAGCTGGGCAGGCAGTCAGCACTCAGCCATGCTGTCCAAGTGACGAGTGCCGTTACTCAGTGATGCCCGTTGGATGGTTGGTGGGCAGAGGGACAGGGAAAGGCACAAATACATGAGAAAAAACTTGAAACAGCTTATAAAATACGGAGAGAGACAATTATTTCAGGGGATCACAAAAACAGCACCCCCAGCAGTATTTTATCTGAGTCTGGTAAAAACACCATCTTCAGATCGATCTCTGTGGCTCTCTGGGCATGGAGGGAGACAACTGGCAGGTTGGGCAATCTGTCATAGGCTGTGCGTGCGAGGCCACGCACGAGGTTCAGCTCCCCAATGGTGCAAGTGTGCTCTGGGCCGCAGTCCTAGTCCCCGGCCTGGTCCCAGTGCCCTCACTCGGCCTCATCAACAGCCCTACCCACACTTCCTCTCCCACACCAGGGGCACATAAGGCCCCGTCCACCCTTCCTCTTCCATGTCAGCGGCACACATGCCTCAGCTGACAGAACCTGCTATATCTGCTAATGGAAAGCAAAACCTTCCTTACTGGCACACTCGACCTCCACGGGCGAAAGCGGCGTGCTCAGGGCTAAGTAGGAAGCATGTAATCCGAGGAGCAGGCCCAGGTTCCTCTCTGTGTCTATCAGAGGTGAGGACAGACTGCCCAGGTCCGGGACGGTGATGACTTCCTGGTCGGGCTGGGAAGGCAAGTTTCATCATCAGTCTGAGAAAACAGGGTTAATTCAAAACACAAGACCAGGAAGAGGTTCGCCCTTGGGTGAACGTGGGCAGCGCAGACACACAGGGATCCCGCCGGGAACACACAGCGCTGGCAGCACACAGTCTCACCTCCAGGTACTGGCCGACACAGAAGGCGTGCATTGACTCCCGGGTGTCCTCAAACTGCAGTGCAGCTTCCAGAGCGACCACGGGATCCTCCCCCGCAAACTGAGCTGAAACAATGTAAGGAAAGCAACAGTGTCTCCATACAATGTGCCCAGACCTCCACAGAGAAACAGCAAAAGGACTCAGAAGTGGCAGCTTCGTGACCTCTCACTTCCCCCCCACACATTCGGAACATGTTCCAATGAGAATTAGAATAAAAATGCATAATGGTGAGAAAGTCTTCAAATGTATCCAAATCACAGACAGACACCACGGTCCCAGAGTCTAAACCTGGGGGTGCAAGAGCAGTACCAAGTCATTCCCTGAAAAACCCAATGCTATTATACTATGTTCACAGACAGGAAGAGTGAACATCACTAAAATGTGCGTGCTACAAAAGCAATCTATAAAGTCAACACAATTCCTATCACAAGGCCAACCGTGCATGTCACAGAACTAGAACACCACTCCAAAAATGTATACAGAACCACAAAAAACCCTGAACGGCCTCAGTAATCTTGAGACAGAACAAGGTTGAAGGCATCACACCGTGTGATATCAAACTATACTGCAAAGCCGTAGTAAACAAAACAGTCTGGTACTGGCACATAAACAGGCCTACGGGTCAGAAGAGAGAGCCCAATAATAAACCCACACTTTTATGATCCATTCATATCTGACAAAGGAGGCAGGTGCATGCAGTGGGATAAAGGAAGTCTATTCAACAAATGGCGTTGGGATAACTGGACAGATAGTTATATACTTGAAACCTAATAATTTTACAAACCAATGTCACCTCACCAAATTCAATAAAAATATACTCTAAAAAAGAAGAAAGAAAAGCCTAAGGCTCCACTTAGAACAATGATGGGCAATCTTTTGAGCTTGGTGTGTCATAACTCAGGTGGTGTGTCACTTCGAGAAAAATGGCCTAACCGGAAGTCCCAGAACTAGATGCTCTGTGCCAGAGTTCTGTTGTTTTGGCCTACAGACTACGGCACAGAGTGTCTTCACAACAGCAAATGTTTTATCCTTGGCTACTGCAAAAGGCCGTGCCGGAGCCGAGGATGAAATGTCCTTCTCGGCATGCGGTCCCATACTTCTCTGGTATGTGGCCACATGCGGCCGTGTGTCATCGAAAATGGCTACGTGTGTCAGTGCTGACACGTGTGTCATAGGTTTGCCATCACGGGCTTAGAAGGACCCACACCGTAACTTGCAGCCACGAGGAGGAGAGTGAGGCCCTACCCAGAATGCTGCTCCCCGTCAGGGACTGCGTCTGGAAGTCCTTGATGTCATACACCTTCCCGTCAATGACGGTCCAGAAGCCGCCGTCTTTATTGTGGTTCTCCAGATCGGCTTTGCGGATCAGTGTCACCTCCTCGTTATTCCTGCAGTTCTGACCTGTAAAAAATGACTCTGTATATACAGAAGCCATAGTCAATAAACTGATAGGTCGAAAGGCAAGCCAACAGTGTAGGAGAACCACAGGGGGAAACAGACGAGTCCGCTACTGCAGCAGGGGAGGAACACGCCTTCTGCCGCGACCCGTACCACATGCACGAGCTCTTCGGGACATGAAGTGATGTAACAAGCACAGACACCTCAGCAGTGCCTTCTGGGGACACCCAGAAAAAGGGGTTCCCAGAATGTTCTAAAATTGTTCCTTTCAGGCTGTGACTGCCATGACTGACAAAATCTCCCATAAATATAACCCAGATCTCTCCTGATCTAGGTTTCCCTCCATTTCCACTTGTGCAGCCATCAGTAAAAACGGCAGAGGAGCGGTCTTCCTGGTCAAGGGTTCTTCCTCACAGAGAGGCAAGACCAGGTGAGGCCAGGACAAGACAGAGCCCAGAAGTGAAGAAACCATACCCATAATGCCGGGCCAGGCCAGCTCCTCCTGGTCGTCTGTCTCCTGTCCAGGCGCCAGGTGGTTGAAGCGATCCAGATGGTCCAGGAGGCCACCCAGCAGAGGGACGGCCCCAGCCTCTTGCATGAGACCAGCATTTTTACTGAGAAGAAGGACTATGGAAACTACTAGTTCTGGAAGGAGTACACCTACAGTTGGAAGAAAAAAAATAATGAAGAATTAAGATTTACATAGAAGTATTTCTTATAAAATCAGTTCATATGACGGCTCTAGCTTCAAATTCTTAGAAGCCACGATATAAGGACTACTTATCCTTGGCAGGTGTCTGCAGAATGGCCTCATCTTTCATTTTGGAAGAGAAAGATAGAGTATCAAACAGGGCCCTCTGAGTTCTAAGAACATGTTTCAAAACCATCATGTTATAGCATAAAAGTGTTAACTAGAACCTTTTATTCAGAACACATGTTTACAACTAATTTATTATAAAATAACCAGCCAATAATAATGATCTAATGTCAAAGAATTAACTTGAAAAAATCATTAAGCATCACTGCACTTTGTAAAGGTCCTGAAAGGGCCAACTAGTTTTTACACTGCTGAACTATAACTGGACAAGGAGCATGGACCTTCCTGCTGAAGTGTCAGTGAGGACATGGGACTCTAAATCTCCGGTCATATTACCGGAATCTGGCTCTGGTACCAGGTTGCTGAACAACAGACCTGTCGGTAACCAGAGAAATCAAAGGGAACGGGCACCCTGGCCAGAGAACGTCTGGGCCAAGGCACGCAGTTTATAAGTGCAAACTGTCATCAGTCCCTGGAAATAAACGTATATGCACAGTGGGAAACAGGAGAGGTACCCGTGAAGTCCCCTTCCACGATGCAAGCCACCTCTGCGAAGTGCCGCCAGCTGGTGGCTGCGATGCTGGCAGCCACAGGCAGGATGTCCCCGATGTGTGTGCACAGCAGGGCCGTGTACTTCTTCAGCAAGGACCCCACGCCCATGAGCTCGGGACCTGGATAGGAGAGGCAGGACAGTTCATGGTCATTACTCACATTTGCTTGGTAACTAGACAAGCTGCTCCGCTCTCCCACTATTATCTGACGTCTTTACCTTCAACAGCTCCTTGGGTAGGACCTATTCACCCTTATTACTCCCAGCTCTTTTTATATCACAGAATTTGAAAACAGTGCATTTGGTAATGTCCATTTGTAGGCACTGTCCTCCACAGTACCAAGAAGCTATGCGTATATGAATACTAAAGTCAGAATTTCCAGAGTTTCAAAGCCTTATATCAGTACACAAATGTTTCCATGTCCAAGTCTTAATGCTTGTAAGCTATTCCCAATGGACAAAAGCTAGGCATCCTTTGCTCTCATAAAGTTTTCAACCTTTCCTCCTCCGTGGTTCCTCCTAACTCTTTTGTCCTTTTGACTTAATGTCTCTGAGACGGTCCCCTCTTCCAGACTTCAATTTCACCTATCTCAGTCTTAAATTCTCTACCATCTACAGCGCCTAACTCTCTGCAGGAAGTAACTAAGCTATTTTACAATATCCTGGCTATAGAAAGATCAGCAGAAGGAGCCCCACCCTCTGCCCAACAGAAAGCTGCCCTGTGGAGAGCCACTAGGCGCTTCTCTGTGTCACATGCAGGGCTGAGCGCTTGACATCGGCTCGTTTTAACCCTCACAGGCAGGCTCGGTGTTAGCCCGGCCCTAGAAGGGAGCGGTCGACGGCCCCCAGGGGACCCAGACCCAGCAGCTACTAAACCAGGGTTATAACGGAGCCCCAGTCTAGCCCCAGTGGTAACCCATTGCTCCCATCTACCCCTGGCGGGATTCCCAGGGCGACACACACGTACGATGGCACAATCTGTCTCCACAGTCCCTCACTGACACATGCAGTGAACCCGATACATCATCAGTCAGAATAACCAAACATAAAGGGTGCTGTTCCTGACATCTTAAGAACTTAAATCTAAGCTTGACCAGGCAGTGGCGCAGTGGATAGAGTGTCGGACTAGGATGCGGAAGACCCAGGTTCAAGACCCCGAGGTCACCAGCTTGAGCGCGGGCCCATCTGGCTTGAGCAAAAGCTTGCCAGCTTGGACCCAAGGTTGTTGGCTCCAGCAAGGGGTTGCTCGGTCTGCTGAAGGCCCGCGGTCATGGCACATCTGAGAAAGCAATCAATGAACAACTATGGTGTTGCAACAGCAACGAAAAACTAATAATTGATGCTTCTCATCTCTCTCCGTTCCTGTAAAAATAAAATAAAAAAAAAAAAGAACTCACATGCTAAGATGACATTAAAAATATTGAGGAGTCTAAGACAGAAACACTCATCCAAAACAGAGCGGATGCAAAGTGAGTTCCCCAAATTGTTCTGCATTTCAACAGCACAAGAGACGCACATCTGTGCGTGCAGAACAGGCGTGGCATAAAACCATGAACACACACACGAGACACTGGGGTTTTAAGCAGCTTACTAGGAATGTCTGTGGTCTGCCCAACACTCTCTCCCGGATACAGTTTGCTGATGAGCAGGCGCTGGAAACGCAGCAGCAAATCCAAAGAGGCCGACCTGTCCTGGCTGGGCTGCTCGAAGTCCAGACAGGACGAGATCCGGCGGGCAATGTCCTTCAGTCTGACCATGGTCTGAGCGGCAATGTTTCTACAGGGAGGGGGCGGAGGGAGGGCAAAATTGAGCAAGTTATTTGTTTCAGAAAGGAAAGGTGTTTTCAAAACCAGGATCAGCGACACGAGTGACAGAGTCAGTGAGAGCAGGTGACCTGTGCTGGGTCCATTCCCCAATGCACCAGGTGTGCCGGCAGCAGCACGGCCCCGCGGTGAGCAGAGGAGCAGAGAGGAGGGCAACAGACAACGATGCTCTCTGCTTCCCACTCCTGCTCAGGGCCCCATGCAATGTTCCAAAGTGACAAGATCCCGCAAAAACCCTGGGAAGGAAAACAACTGGGCCATCATTTTTTTACCAAAGCTGCGTTTTATTACAAAGCACTGGAAGCCTGCTTCTCCTTGGAGCCTGAGTGACTGATGTCAGCACACACTGCTCTGTGACTGCCCCGGGGTGCCAGGCTGGGTGGAGCCACACAGGGAACATCACACAGCTGTCACACCTGACACCTCCGGCACAAGGCGCTCACCATGATGATTGTCTTTTGTACCTGCCTGCTTCGTCACGAGGGTTAGAGAGTCTTTTCCTAAATCTTTTGTGCAATCCAATTCCTTTAGCACCCCCAGCAGCACCTCACACCACACCCCAGCCCATCCTGCCCTCTGTACCTGAGTCTGCTCTGGACCCTGAAACCACTTCGAGGTGATTATAGAGTATCTCCTCAACAGTCAGACACATTTTTGAGATCCTAGTGTGAATCTCACTATCTTAATATGAAAACCAACCATCCTGTGAAAAGACATCCAATCCAACACTATTTACCTGAGAAGCTGTTGTATGAGCTGAACCAGAGGCAAACATTGTTTTCCAGAAGACTCATAGATCCCTGTGTTAATGAGATCTTTGTCCAGTGGAGTCCTGCTTCTGTGAAACGTTGATGCATTCGCTTCCTGTTCATCAATTTCTTTCTCTTTCTGTGCTTCTTTTTTGGCTTCAATGTCCTATGATTCATAAAACAGAAACTGGTTACTGGTTACCTCAGGAAGAGGTATGAAAGCCCGCTGGGCAGGGCCCTGACCCCACAGCCTCATGGTCCCTTAGCTAACTCACACACTGGTAACACTGACCCACACCTAGCTGGTAATCCCGCTGCTCAGGTGCCCAGTTCTTAAACAGACCATTTGTTCCAGAAATCCAATGTCCCAGCTGTCAGTGCTGATGGTATCCAGCCCCCTTCTGTGAGGTCCCTAAAATCTTCACCCTGCTACTGGCTTCACAAACACCCCATGGGATCTGCCCACATGCAGTCACCTGCTTTGCAGACATGAAGCACAAACCCACAGCATGGATGGATATATTCCCAAGTCATACATCAAGTAAGAAACATGTGTCCAGAAAACAACAAATTCTTCTAAGTCAATGATTCTAGTTAACCCAATTTAAATGTAGGCAAAAGTCCAAAAGACCTATCTTCAAAGTAGATATACAAATGGCTAAAAAGCACACAAGAAGATGCATGACATCAGTAGTCACCAAGGAAATTCACACCGCCAGGACAGCTACAATAAAAAGACGGGCAGCAGCAAGCACTGGCATGAACGAAAAGACACTGGAACCCTCACACATTGTGACCGGGAATGCTCATAGTGCAGACACTTAAGGAAGTCATCTGGCTGCCCCTCGGGACATTAAATGCTGGGTTACCGTAACACTCAGCCACCCCCTTCTAGGAGTATAACTCACAAGAACAGAAACAATGACCGCATAATGTCTTAGGTGTTATTTTAAACTACAGGCAATGTTCCTAACAGCATTATACATAACTCAGAAGAGCAAAGGAGTAAAATGTCCATCACTGATAAACGTATAAGCACAGTATACTATGTCCACAGAATGAAACACTGTTCAGCAAGTTAAAATAGTGAAGTACAACACAGACACCACATCCCAGATGAACAGTGAAAACAGTGCTGAGTGAAAGGAACCAGACACAAAAGCCGCACGCTTTGAGCCTATTCATACGAAATGCCCAAAACAGGAAGTGTTCAGACACGAAAAGCCAGTCAGTGGTGACCAATGGCTGGGTGGAGTGGAGGTGGAGGATGACCATTAAGGGCACAGGGTTTCTCTGTGGGGTGATGAAAATGTGCTGAAACTGGATAATGGTGGTGGAACATTCAAGGCCCTGGCCAAGTGGCTCAGCGGTAGAGCGTCGGCCTGGTATGTGGGTTTGATTCCTGGCCAGGGCACACAAGAGAAGCACCCATCTGCTTCTCCACCCCCCCCCCCTCTTGCTTCTCTTCTTTTCTCTCTCTTTCCACTCCTCCCGCAGCCATGGCTCAAATGGTTCGAGCAAGCTGGCTCCTGCTGCTGAGGATGGCTCCGTGGCCTCTGCCTTAGGCGCAAAAATAGCTCAGTTGCCGAGCAACAGAGCACTGCGCCCTAGTGGCGTGCCAGTTGGATTTCTGTCAGGGCACATATGGGAGTCTGTCTCTCTGCCTTCCCTTCTCTCACTGGTTTTAAAAAAAAAGGCAAGCACCTTCACACAGGCTGGACTGAAGGTAAGTCGCACAGCCACTCTGGACAACTGTCAACACAACTTATCCTAGGACTCAGCAGATTCTAGTTCCAACTATTGACTAACGAGAAACAACGTGTGCCGACAGAGGACATATTAAGAGCGTGACCAAAGCAGCTTTACAAAGTCAAAACTAAGCACACGCCTGTGAACAGGAAAACCATGCCACCACCACACAGCAGAACACTAATGCTAACAGTGAGAGCAGAGTAATAGAACACGCAACAGACATCAGTCTGAAAATCACTATCAAGGTGAAACAAAGGAGACGTGGGAAGTCCAAACTGTGTGATTCCCCTGATATGACATCAGAACCAGCAAAATTAATTTACCCTGCGGGGAGGGGCACGTCCTCACTTCCAGGGCAAAGGGCAGGGGGAGAAGGAAATGGAGGGGGTAGGGGGAAGGCAGGGGCACAAAGAAAACCAGATAGAAGGTGACAGAAGACAATTTGACCTTGAGTGATCGGTATGCAACATAATCAAATGTCAAAAATAACCTGGGGATGTTTTCTCTGAACATATGTACCCTGATTTATCAATGTCACCCCATTAAAATTAATAATAATAAAAATAAAAGAATAAAAAATAAAAGAAGATAAAAGAAAAGAGGCCCGAGGCACTTTCTGGGGTGATGGACACGATCAATAACGACATGACCGAGGTATATGTCAGAATCGTCTCAATGGACACTTAAAGTGGTGCACTTTATCATACTTAATACCTCGATAAAAACTTCCAACTCGTATGAGGAAAGACTTCTCGTGACGAAATATGTGGATGTTGCTCAAGGTTCTGTTTTGGATTTTCCCTCATTTAGCAGAAGGCAGCTTGTTCTTTCCTTGCAAGCAGGAGTTGGGAGTCCCACCTCCTCCCTGATGGGTGACCCCGCCTCAGGGCTGCAAATACACACTCTGAGGCCATACCTGGATCTCAGCAGTAATGGCTGCGTTCAAGGCCGACTCCAGGCCCCCGTCGGCCATCAAGCTGCCCACCAGAAGGTCAATCATGAACCGGCGGCCTGGACTGACATTCACGTCACTGCCTGAGACTGGAAGGGAGAAAGAACAGTATGAGCAAATGCAACCCCCCGTCCCACAGACCTTCTCTTGCCGCCCGGCCCCCACCCGCTCCATGCCCAGACCACCTGCACAGGGGAGGAGGGCAGAGAGCGCCCTGGCCCGCTCCTCGGCCGTGGGCAGCAGCACGGACCAGCCGCTCTGCAGCACAGCCTGCGCAGCCACCTGTACTGTGCCCAGCACGCCTGCGCCGCTGGCCAGGGCCACCACCGTCTGCTTCAGGCTGTTGAGGAGGATGCTGCCCAGACCTAAACCAAGCAACTCTGGGTCAACCTGGTGACTAATGGCAGCATGCAACTGAAATGACAAAAACAGGTTCACTTAGAGCCCTGGAAGCCAGTGCGTCTCCCGTCTCGTTACAGAGCACGCAACACCCCAGACTGAGCTTTAGTCAAACATTAAACATGCCCAGTGTGTGTATCTTTAACACTAGACTAGAAACATTTTATCCACACAGCTGAGAACCCAGGATAAGGCAGTTTTTAAGAGAAAATTTAAAAACCCAACTATAAATACTCACATGGAAATACTTATAGACTCAATATCAACAGAGCAGTTAGACCATGTGGAAAAGCAAGCTCTACCCCACCCCAACCATGTGCACCAAACACAGAGGAACAGTCAGTATAGTATGTATAACCAGTTGTTACAAAACACAGCCCAGTAGAGGGCACACCAGGTCCATACAAGGAATCTCAGACCCACGCAGCAGGAGCCAGAGGTCCCAGCTAAGAGCAGATCAGAGCGTGGGAGCTTGGCACGCCTGCCACCCATGAAAGCCCGGTGAGCCTGGGCTTCCTGCACAAAGGGCCCGCTCTGGTCCTCCGCCTGCACGCCAGCCAGGGCCAGAGGATGACACTCTGCCCACCTAAGGCTCTGGGTGGAGAGGGGCCCCATAGAAAGTCAGAGACCGGGCTCCCCGCGTGTGTATGAAATCAGGGTGGTCCCAACCAGCCAGGGACAGACATCGTAAGTCAGAAACTGAACAACAAAACTCATCTAGGACCTGAGAAACTCATGGGAACTTGGAGATGCAAATTCAGAACTGCCCTCTGGGTACCCCTCCAAGCCTGGGGTGCAGGGCACCCCTGCAAACCGCCCTTGATGCTGGACTCGCACTCCACAAGGACAAGCCACGCCAGGTCACAACGGGGGAAAACACAGGAGGAGTGAGAGGCAGTACTCAGGCCTTGGGAGGGAGCAGCAATAAAAAATAGGGAATGCCTCCACAAACTAAATAAATGCTCTCAGAGACCCATGGAGAGCCGGAACCCAGGGGGCAAGAATGTCGCGAGCAAGACGGAAGCCGCTGGAAAGCGGGCAGAAGGCTGCAGCTACCTGAAGTCGGAGCAGGTTGAGCGTGGCCACGGCCATGCACTCCCTCTCCTGGGGTGGCGGCCAGTCCGCCGTGCCGTCCATGCCCTCGCTCACTTGCCGCAACAGCAGGTCCAGCTGCTCAAAGGTCATCGAGCAGATGTCCACCACAAAAGGGACACGGAGGCCGACGGACCACTCAGAACAAGATGACCAAGCGAAACTCTGTGGAGGGAACACAAGACGCGAGAATGCACCTGTGCACTCAGGCACTGGTCTGATCCCCCCGCTCCACGACGAGATGCACAATGATGGACGACAAAAGAGCCGTTCATCATTACTTATTGGTTCCTCCGTCACAAACACACATGCACGTTCGTGGCTGTCTACCTCCACTTTTCTCATTCATTCCCTCATCTCTTTTTGCCACAAACAAAAAGGTAACATATCTTTTTGGAACCTTTCCACTCTCAGGATGGCAAGGTAGCTTGGCTGGTTAGAGCCTCATACTGATACACAAAGGCCATGGGTTCAATCCCCGGTCAGGGCACATACAGAAACAGATCGATGTTTCTGTCTATTTCTCCCTCAAATCAACAAATAATTATTTTTAAATCTTTTCTCAAAATGATGAATGCACATTAAGGAAAGGCCGTGAGAACGGACCACAGTCCACGTGAAGTGACAAAAGTAACTCCCAGTAGACAATGAGAGGTAGGTAAATTACAGTAAGCTCTAGAGCTAAAGATTGCAGATACACAACTCAGTAATATAAAAATGGAATATTAAAAATTGTTGAAATAACCCAAATAAAAAAATGGAGAAAAAAAAATCAAATAATGGTAGAATAATCCCAAGTTATAATTACATTAAATTTAGATAGTCTAGTCAGACGAAAAGATTGTTAGGATGTATGAAAAACAAAACCTAATTAGATGGCATCTACAAGAACTCTGCCTAAAATGTAAAGATGAAAAGTAGTTACGGGGAGAGAAAGCAGCTATTAACAGCAGACCCAGCAGATCCTAGAGGAAGGAAATGACCAGAACAACAGACAGTATGTAATAACAAGTCACCAAGAAGACACAACAGCACTGAATGCATATGTACCCAACAGCAGGACTAGGAATGTATAGGCAAAAGCCAAACAATGACACAGAAGACGTAAGTTTATACATATCAATAATCACAATAAATGTAAATGACCTAAAACATACCCATTCAAAGAAAGACTGACTCAAGGCTGTTAAAAAATATGCAGCTATAAACAGAATTCAAGAAACTCACTACCATTTCACTTTCCATGATCTCAGTTACCCAGGGTCAACTATGGTCCAAAAATATTTAATGGAAAATTCCAGAAAAAAATTCACAACTTTTAAATTGCACGCTGCTGTGGAACCTCCTTTGTACAGCATACCCACACTCTATGTGCAGTACAATAAGTTATTTTAAGAGGTTGTATTCATGGAACTATTATTACCATGTATTGTTATAATTGCTCTATTTTATTATTAGTTTTTATTGCTCTCTTACTGTGCATAATGTATAAACTAAACTTTAACACAGGTACGTCAGTATAGAAAAAAACACAGTGCATCAAGTTTTCAGGCATTATCTGCAGTTTCAGGCATCCCCTCCGGGGGTCTTGTCACATATCCCCCACAGGTAAGCGGGAACTACTACACACACACAATGAAACAGGTTATAAGTAAAAGGCTTAAATCTAACAAAACATTGTATACCAAAACACTGATAAACAAAATCAAAGAAGACATTAACAAATGTTTAGGCACACCAGGAACTCAGCAAGGACATGCCCTCTCCTCTCCTGTTCAACATCATACTGAAGTGCCAGGAAGCACAATAAGGAAAGGAGGGGAAATAAAAGGCAAACATGCTGTAAAAGAGGAGATAAAGTGGTCTCCATCCCCATGAATAGACAGGGAAGCGCCTAGAACTAGCGAGTGAGCTTAGCGTAAGTACAGGATGTAAGGACGACACACACAAGCCGACAGTGTTTCCACACACCAGCAACAAATGGTGCAAAACCAAAACTCTACCAAACACCAGAAGAAGCTCCCCGCTCAGTACCTGGGCCGGCCCACAGGCGATACCAATTATGTGTTTGGTATCAAGCCCAGGCAGTGCAGAGGGCTCGGGCTTGGTCTTGTGCAAAGTGTCAAAGTGCTGGCACTGGTCGTTGCTTCCCCAGCTGTGGACCTCGCTGTCCTCGGTCAGAGCCAGGCAGTGGGTGGAGCCTGCAGCCACATCAATCACCTTCTTCCCTATGGGAGGGAGAAGCCCAGTTACAGCCTCATGCCTTGATTTCTGCTACAACAGGGATGCTTGCCCAGGCCTCTCAGGTGACACGACAGATATGTCTACTTCTAGAGAACAATTTATTGCTTTAATGTTATGCCCAATTATCTGTTTTGTGTATGTTACTAAACTCCTGTTAGGTTTTATTAGCTGAAACTTACTTAGTTCTACCACCTGAAAATAAAATAATGGTAGGGCATAAAGAGAATGTAAGATTTTAATTCCTTATTCAGATTTCACCTTCAGAAACAGACCAGTGTATTCTTAATCAACTATTGGGTCATATTCTCCTGTTCCAAGATATAACCATACAAAGTATTCTTTAAAAAAAAATTTTAAGACTATGTTTTAGAGCAGTTTTAGATCACAGCAAACCCAAGGAGAAGATAAAGGTTTCCCAAATACCCCTCCATTATCCATTGTTCATCGTTTTGCCTGGGGAGGTCCCGCTCCTCCAGCACCATTTGTCAAAGATCCCTGAACTACATGCATGTGGGTCTATCTCTGAACTCTCTATTCTGCTCCAATGAGCCATCTGTCTAAAATACAAAAGATGGGAAAAAGAACAGGCAGATTCAACTTAAGTCTCACTTCTAAACTCCCCTGACAAAAAATCAAAACATAAAGAAAACTCCAGCTCAGGAATCCAACAAACTTTATACCCTGTGCCCACTGCAGCCCAAGCCTGATTTTATGAATGCAGCTGCAATGGAACACAATCAAGCCTGCTTGTTTGCATATGTACTGTCTGTGACTTCTTCGGGGCTACCACAGCAAAATTGAGTTCCTGGGACAGACAGCACATGGCCCTCTGACGTGAAATGCTTGCTTGAAGTCTGGGCCTTTAAAGAACAGTCTGCCTACTCCTGAGGTAACCCGCCCAACTTTCTCACACCGTGGGGGGCCCCTGCAGAGAACCGACGTTCCCTAGCTCCTGGTCGCTGCCTCTACCAAAAGAGTGCACACTGGACATTCTCACAGCCAAACAAGCGCATCCACCCACCAAGGAGAAGTTCCCATGAAACACTCCAAGCAGACCCACCCCCGCCAGGCTCCCACAGCGCCACGCGGTCCCGTCTCAGCACCGCCCACAGGGGACTACGGGTGACCTCACTCAGCAGAAGCAAGTCCCACTGTGGCTGGCTTACCAAGTGATGGATGGGTGTCTATCATGGAAGTACTCTCCAATGTGGGTAAACTGAACAGGTTTCACATTCAATGTGGTGATAACTCTAGGCCATTTTTTAATATAAGCCACTTTACGTTTACTCCCTGTACTTTTCAAAACACGGGTAAAAGATTCTGAGGATGGGACCCTTTGTGGAAATTCAGGTAAATAAAAGAATAACCTGAAAATCTTAAAATATTGCTAAAAAAAAAAGTCTACAAAGTGTTTTAAAAGTTTGCATTTTACACTCACCTTGCAAGCCTTCCAAGAGTTTGGGGTACCGCACATGTTCCTCCGTCCCATGCCCCAGCCTCTGGCTGTCGCCTTTCCCCCAGGAGTACACCTGGCCGTCTTTCGTCAGTGCAACGGAGAACTGACTTCCACACCGAACCTTGACGACATCCAAGTCCTGAAGCTTTTCGATCAGCTTGGGCGTCTTGCAGCCGTCACTGCCACCTCTGCCCAGCTTCCCATAGTCCCCATCTCCCCAAGACCACACTTGCCCTGAAAACAAACGCAGTTAAGTGACAGCAGCTGTGAATCTTCACGGGACTTTCAAAGGACTTAAAACAATCAGCATAAGCAATAGGGCACCCATCAAGGTCACTGGTGGACACAGCTAACGTTACGCTGTGGCAGTGGTTCTTAACCTTTTTTGAGGTACCGAAACCACCAGTTTCATATGCGCATTCACTGAACGCTTCTTTAGTGATAAATAAAATATAATTTTTTCCCAAATGGAAGACATAGGTATATGTTTTTATACTGGTGCACAAAATGATCCGTGCATGAACATCACCTTGCTCAAAGAACAAAACCAACAAAGTGCATGAACTCACAACAAATTAGAGTATTACTTTATTCTGGCCTCCGAGGCAAAGGCTTCTCCGAACCCCTGAGACCGACTCATAGAACCCCTAGGGTTCGATAGAACCCAGGTTAAGAACCACTGCGTTGTGATTCTCATAAAACGAAATCCAGTTGACACTTGGGTTAATACAGGGGCAAATAACAAAAGGGAAGCTCGCATTTCCTTTCCAGTTTAGCTACATGAGGAACCGAGTCCTGATCCTGACCAGAAAGAATTCGGTGACTGACTGCATTTGCCCCGCAGTGGTGCAGGGCCCACGGGACATGAAGGAACTGGCAATGACTTATCACCTTTCACCAGAAGGAAGTCAACGCCCAGTCTGCCAAGCGACCTCTGCAGGAGAGCGCAGGTTGACAGACCCACCAGCGGATTTGAAAAGACAGACCCCACCTGTCTGAGGACAGACCTCAGGTATGGACAAACACAGTTTAGAAATCCAACATGTTTCTAACCATCAAACCTGATAAGTGTGTCCTCAAAAGAAGTCCAATGAGTATAATCTGGCTCATGAACACAAATACAAAACTGAAATTACAAGCCATCAATGTAGTACCATACTATATACATATATTATGCAGAATCCACAAAGACTAAGAGGATTCCCCACAGGGACTCAAGGGTGGCTGAACACCAGAAAATGTCATCCCAACCAGAAATGGTTTAGCCCATCAGTTACTCCAGCTGGACTTAAAGACTGAGACGGAAGCATGGCAGCTGCTGACCAGCCCTCTGGCTCTGGGCAACAGAAGTCACCAGTCTGGGGGCTGGGGGACTGAGTGGAAAGGGAAAGGAATGAAGAAGGACTAATTGGAAATTATAAAACAGCCACGGCGATGTCAAGTGCAGCAGAGGGAATCCAGTCGCTCACACAGGGTGGGTCTGCAGTAGTGAGCAGGAAGTTTGTTCTTGTATAATTAAATATTGCATTATTCCCCACATGAACAACTTCTAGACCTCTGGCGAGGACACCCAGGTGCATATCCACTTAAAAGATGAAGAGGGGCGTAGTCGACAGAGCATCGGACTGGGATGCAGAGGACCCAGGTTCGAGATCCCGAGCTCGCCAGCTTGGACCCAAGGTCGCTGGCTCCAGCAAGGGGTGGCTCGGTCTGCTGAAGGCCCACGGTCAAGGCACATATGAGAAAGCAATCAATGAACAACTAAAGTGTCGCAACGGCAACAAAAAGCTGATGATTGATGCTTCTCATCTCTCTCCGTTCCTGTCTGAAGAGGGGAGCCTCATGAAGTTCACTGAGCTGACACTCCCGCCCCCAGGGAAGCAGCCCTCCTTGTCCTGAGAGCTGCAGTGGGGGGGTGGGGGACGGGACCTGAGCTCCACGCACCGTTCTCAGTCACAGCCAAGGTCTGTGCGTCCCCACTCCCGCACGCTACGTCGATGACCTTCAGTCCTTTAAGCCCAGCCACCAGCATCGGAATGGCCTCATCTTCACTAGAGCCTTTGAACACAGAGGACTGCCGTTACTGTCAGCTCCTCAAGAGGCCCGCTTCCCACACACCCTTGAGCAGGCTCAGCACGACGCACCATGGCCCAGGCGGCCATAGTTCCCGCGGCCCCAGGTGTACAGCTCTCCCTCGGCCGTGATGGCCGCGCTGTAGGTGCTCCCGCACGCAATGTGCACCACGTGCTTCCCTGTCTGCTTGCCCGAGAAGGCTGAGATCACCTTGGGCTCCTCCAGAGGCCTGTGGGGAGAGAGGGAAGGGTCGTGAGGCCCTCTGAGCATCTCCTACTAGTGCCCATGTGATCCTGAGAGCAACTTTTCCCCACTGAGTCATGAGACAGCTTCACCGCTGGCTCTCTCCCTCTATAACTAAGGAATGCAGGACTCCAACACCTCACACCACCACCATTTCTGTTAAGGTGCCAATGCTTAGCACAGCATCTGGCAGGAACATGAAAATGCTGTCAATCTACTCTCTGCAGTTTGGGGTTCTTCCCAGCAAATGTCCCCCCCCACACACAACAAGGACAAGAGGGTCTTCCTGGGACTCTGCTGCTGCCCAGTGCCCGCTCATGGCTCCAACCCCCATCAAGTGCAGCTGCACCTCCAGTTTCAGCCTAAGATCCACAGACAACAGACTGAAGATCCCTGTCCTCTGTGGGGTCTACAGCCTTGCACTGAGAGCCACCATAGAATCAAACCTTCCACAAAACAGAGTGTGAAGAAGCTGCTGACTTCTGCACCTGAGAAATGGTACTATGGTTCACCATGGGGCAGGAAGGGTCTGTCCATGCTCAAGTGTTGGGAACAAAGAAGCAGGCATGTGGGAGCGCTTTACAAAACCCCATGGGCTGGGCTGGTCCGAAGGTAGTGAGTTATCTCAATTGATTGTTGACAGTCAGTTACAGATTGAACTCCTCCTTCTACTCTTTCCCCCCTTCTCACTACCCCACTCGACTAGTCTTAAAAAAAAAAAAAAAAAAAACCCCATGGGCTGCAGCACCTGCTGCTAACATAGGGAGCAAGAGTTGGAAGTGGGGGGATGCCCCCTGCTGCTGTGGGTAGAGCTCCCTGGATCCCCAGGAACTGACTGTCTGGGTGGCCGTCTCCACCCAGCCCGTGTGTGGGGGCAGCTGGAGAACACCAAGCCACACTTCTCTTTCCCACGGGATGTTGGACACAGCAACCGAAAGGGGGGGCACGATAGGAACAGAAGTGGGCCACACGTACATAGTATCCCCGTGGCCCAGCCGTCCGCCGTCCCCGCAGCCCCAGGAGTACACCTCTCCGGTAGCTGCCAAGGCCAGGTAGTGGTGACCGTCGGAGTGGGCAGCAATTTTTACAATGTTTCTGGAGGCAAGGCCCTGTACGAGCTGTGGGGCCTGAAAGAGTAAACGCAGGAAAAAGTTATTAGTGATGTGGCCCAAGGACAACAAACACAGCCTCTCTCCAATCCTGTGACTTGTTTTAATGAACCATCACACAGAAAGCGCATGAGCCTACGGGAGTGGCCAGGTCCCACTACCCCATCCGGCAGCGGCAGAAAGGCCTCCAAGTGCGTGGTGCATAACCAGGCTGCCCTGTGCAGTGCAGACCCACAGCTCAAGGTGAATAGCACCTTCCTTGGGCAGAAACATGCAAGTCCCAACGTGCCAACAGCCCCACAAGGCCCAAACCCCTCACTTGTGGCTGACTGGCCCCACAGTTCAGTGAGTTTGCACTGTGCAGTTTAAAGGTGGGGACCATGGCTGGGGGTGTCCCTGTCAGGAGCCTTTAATCTTGGATACTAAGACTCTGCCTCAAGATCCTGACAAAATGACTATGATTAAGATTTTAAAGACTGACAGTCAATGAACAGATGCTTATGAGTCTTAAGAAATCCAACAACAAAATGGTCAGACCTCTGTCAGAACTGCAGTCGAGAGCCTACCCACCCACCAGCGAAGGGCCCTGCCCAGGACACCCACAAGCGTGTCACTGTTGTAGGTCTGCGTGTACACACGGCCGTTCCGCGACAGGATCAGGAACCGCTTCTCTGCGCAGGCGATCTGTGTGACGCCCAGGTTGGCCAGCCCTTCACTCTGGATGGGACCAATGACGTTGGCATAGCATTTCCAGCCGATCAGCCCCCATCCGATGACCTCCTGCAGCGACCCCTGTGAGGTAACAGAGGAGGTACATGTCTTCTTTGTATCAACAAGAAAGTTTCTTGGTCAAAAAGTTAGGCTGGTGCAGCTCTGAGACACTGCAGGTGAACTGAAGAACTGCGAGGTGCCACCCAGGAACGACTCCCTAAACCGCGCGCACATGTAAAAGCCCTAAGCCAGCTCCTCCCAACACAGAAAAGAGAGAGTCTGCACACAGGCAGCGGCCCTGCCACCACACACCTTGTGAGACGTCGGCGAGCTGCACAGAGGCGGCATGCAGGGTGTGGCCAGGCGGTCCAAGTGGGCCATGACCACGACGGCAGTCTGTCCCAAGTCGATGGCGAGCTCACTGTCTTGTGGAAGGACAAGGTAGCGCAGGAAGCTCTCATTGGGACTCAAGGGGCCGGACAGGAGCTGGAACAAAAGCACATGTCCCCGTCACAAGCAGCGGGAAAGTGACACAGGTGGCCTCTGATGACTCTGAATTTTGGTGTTCACAGTGACTCGTTCTTGGTGACCTGCACCCCCCCACCCCATTACCACATACACACTCTGGACAGGACTTGGCCAGCACGGTAAGTCACCAACCGCCCCAAGGACCCTCGGGGGAATGCACAGCACAGCCTGCTGCATGGGGACACAGCGCCATGTCACATCATGGTTTTAAAAACCAAAAACGAAACCACCTTTTCATCTAAGTACAGTGCCCACTGTGGCTCCAGCCACACCTTAGCTACTTCGAAGAATCCTGATGGCTAGCAGGATGTTCCATCATGTCAGCTGTAACCCAGGCAGGCTTCCCACACCCAACTTGCTGCTGGAATCACCAAACACACACTCCCCACTCCCCACAGCCATATGCTCTGGTCTCGTCTACGGAAATCCTGCTCTTAGGATAACCGAATAAGAAAGTATCACTTAAAGGCGAAGCCCCATGAGGACACGCACGTGGGTGTCACTTTCAGCGTGAGCAGTGTCCTTGCCACAGACCATGCTCTGGAACCGCTGCAGTAATGGGAGGAGGGGTGCGCTGGTGCCCTGGGCGGACCGCTCATTGTCCGTCTCCTGTGTCCCACTGTCCCACAGCTGCAGTAGGAGCAGGATGGCTGACAGCATTTGGCTGGAAGAGAAAGCAGCTTTATTCTCTAGAAGAACCAGGTTAACTTTCTCTAGTGTAGTCTGTTAAAAACAAAAGCAAATAGCATAATTAAAACTGAAAAAAAACCACTTTAGATCTGAAAGAAAGCTAAAAAGGTCATGGAAACAATCCTTGGCAAAAAATGACTAAATCTATACACCACAATTTTCACATACCCTCTGTGTAGAATATATAAGGCCAGTTCAGGAGCTCAAAGAGCACTTTCCACAGGGAATTTCTAGGATCTTAAATTAACAGCATAACCGTAATTATTTTAAGAGAATTAAGAGAAAAAATAAGAAATAATCCCGAGGCTACTAGGCAAGTTGAACACAAAACGAGAAGTAAAGACAAGTTAAGCGCACTGGGAGTGAACAATAGAGCGTCCTGGGAAGCGGGAGTCTGCAGAACACCACGTGTTTGCTACAATGACAGGGGGTTTGGAGAGATGCCAGGATACAAGACAGACAGATGTTCAACCCCAAGCGTCCACGGCCCCCTCACCTCAGCGTGCCCCTTTGCACGGCCAGCTCCAACAGGAGAGCCAGGGCCAGGTGCTGGTCCTGTCGCGGGATGCTGCCCGGCCCCTTGGTGCCCGGCGTCCCGTGAACATCCCTGAAAATGAGCAGCGGGTCAGGAACAAAGTCAAGTCAGAGTATAGAAACAGCGTGCTAAAAATGACGCAAAGGTGTTGGTTACATTCTCTCTCATGGAGAAATGTATTTTAATGCTTAGAATCCAGTTTCTGAGACTTGCTACTAATGGCTTCCTGGGTCCATTCAGACCGGGTAAAGTCACCCAGGTGAAAAGAGCCAAGATCTAAAAGCACAGGGCTGAGAGGGTGCTGAGAGCACACTGGGAAGGCACCACCTAAGTATTTCAGCTCAAAAGAGGGGGTGATAAAAAGTACAACTGGCAGTCACAGAATAGTCACGGGATGTAAAGCACAGCACAGAACAGGAAATGTAGTTACTAATGTCGTGATAACCACCTATGGGCCAGGTGGGCACTGGGAATGTGGGGGGAGGGGGCACTTTATAAAGGATGTGACTGACCACGATGCTAGACCCGATACTGGCATCAACAATATTGTCAACTGCAGCAGGGAAATAGTTACAAGACGGTGGGGTGAGGTCTGAGGATCGCGGGCAGCACCCACGCAGGACGGCGCAGAGAACACTCACCCGGTCACGACCGACCTGAGGAAGCGGACCGCGCGTTCCACCACCTCCAGCCACACAGAGGACACGGTGCTCTCGTCGAAGAGCGAGGCCTCGGGCAGGGCTCTCAGGGCATCCAGGGACTCCTGCAACAGCTCGCTGCAGAGGTCCGCGTCCTCCCCTGGACACACACACACACGTCAGCAGAGGCCACCCACTCCTCGGGCCCCGCGAACAAGCAGAGCTGTCCTGGGCTGGCCTCCTACGCCTCAGCACAAGAGGATGCCCAGGTCACCTTTGCAGTCCCTCGCTTTCCCCTCGGGGAGCCACTGCAAGAACTCATGAGACTAAAATGTAATTCAGTCATCCCCAGAGTCAATCCTGTGTGCCATGACTCTCACATGAGCAAGCCTAATTTCCTGTGCTCGTAGGAAATAAGGCAGCACGAAGGCCTGCAGTGGTTTTCACAGTGTTTTCAGAAGCACAGATCTTTTCAGTTGGACTCTGAAGCCTGTCTTTTGCGAACAAAGCACCAGAATCACCCCAAGGGCAAGTGGTAGCAGCAGGGAGGAAAGACGCCAACCCTTCCGGGAGGCAGGAAGCAGGATCCCTCCGGGCACACGCACCTGACCGCCAGGCTCGTCGCAAGAACGCGAAAGCAAAGGACAGGGCTGCTCGGGATCCGACTCGCGCCAGGCCTTCCACCCCTCTGCCAGCAGGTCGGGAGCTGGGGACACACGGGATGGGGCGCTGGTCAGAGAACCCTGCTGCTGCACACCAACACAGCACAGACCCCATGCCTGAAAGCACCGCTTGTAACAGAGTCACACCGGGAATAAACACATGAAGCGTCTAAATAAGTCAGGCACTAAGCGTTCCAGTCTGACTGTCCCCGACCCTGCAGTGAGGCACAACAGACACACGTTCAGATCCTATTTTCAGATCTGCACATGCACTACACTCTTGTGGTAACCCAACCTGTCTCGACAGGAAAGGGTCTTTACAGTCATGACACAGATAACACAACGCAGACTGTTACTACATGAGCAAATTGGCAAAGCCGTTGTCCAAATGATACCAAACAATAAAGGAAAGCAAGAATAAAACTTCACAAAAATGCCCTGGCCGGTTGGCTCAGCAGTAGAACATTGTCCTGGTGTGTCAAGTTTGGGGTTCAATTCCCAGCCAGGCACACAGGAGAAGCACCCATCTGCTTCTCCAACCTTCCCCCTCTCCTTTCTCTCTCTCTCTTCCTCTCCCGCAGCCAAGGCTCCATTGGAGCAAAGTTGGCTCAGGCACTGAGGATGGCTCCATGGCCTCTGCCTCAGGTGCTAGAATGGTTCCAGTTGCAACAGGGCAATACCCCAGATGGGCAGAGCATCAACCCCTGGTGGGCATGCCAAGTGGATCCTGGTTGGGCCCATGTAGGAGTCTGTCTCTCTGTCTCCCCACTTCTCACTTCAGAAAAAATACAAAAAAAAACTTCATAAAAATGGAAAAGAGCCTGACCAGGTGGTGGCACAGTGGATAGGGTGTCGGACTCATCTGGCTTGAGCAAAAAGAAAAAAAAAGCTCACCAGCCTGGACCAAAGTTTGCTGGCTACGGCAAGGGGTTACTCGGTCTGCTGAAGGCCCGCGACGAGGCACATATGAGAAAGCAATCAATGAACACCTAAGGTGTCACAACGAAAAACTGATGATTGATGCTTCTCATCTCTCTCCATTCTTGTCTGTCTGTCCCTACCTATCCTTCTCTCTGACTCTCTCTCTGTCCCTGTAAAAAAAAAAAGGAAAAGAAACCCAATTGAAAGCCTCAGTTAACTCTCCTGGACAGCACAGATGGGTTTTCTATGTGGCTGGTCTCAGAATTTTTCCTTCACTCTGTGGTTACCTTTTTTTGTCCAGAGGAGGCAAAGAAATACCGCTGCTTTTCCACCTGACCTTGACATTCTCCTGGAAGACAGTTCTGTTCAGGGCAATGAAGTACCGCTCCAAGATGACCAGCCTCTGCTTCAGCCTCACGGCGGAGAGGGAGCTGGTGGCCAACTGGACGGCCAGAGCCTGCTGCTCTTTAACCAGCACAGAAAGGCACTCCTTCAGTTCACTCACGTCTGTGAAATGAGATGGAAAACAACTAAGCTCATTATCTCGGGCAGTTTGTCGCGTCACTATAAAGAGGGGAACAGCTGGCCTGGGGTGGTGCAGTGGACGAAGTATCGACCTGGAACCCTGAGGTCACGAGTTAGAAACTCCAGGCTCACCCAGTCAAGGCACAGACAAGAAGCAACTACTATGAGTTGATGCTTCCCACTCCTTCCCCTCCTCTCTCTAAAATCAATTTAAAAGTCTTTAAATAAAAGTAGAGCATGGTAAATATATAAAGCAGTAACCTAGTGAATTATTAACTATCGAGTACACTTGATTGTGTGTATTGTACGCTTATAGGACTGTCAGCATAACAGGTGTGTTTACATCAGCATCACAAACACGTGAGTTATGGGCTGTATTACGATGTTGACTATGTACGACCACGACCTCAGAGGCAATGGGAGTTTATCAGCTCCATTATAATCGCATGGGATCACCGTTGTATATGCGGTTCACCATTGACAGAAACACTGTCATACAGTGCATGACTGCAGAAGACAAAGGACTAATATCCAAAATATGTAAAGAACGCGCAAAGCTCAAGAACTTTTTTTAAAAATCTAACCGAAGACAATACACAGGTGGTAATAAGCAGAAGAAGAGAGGGTCACCATCCACAGCCATAGGAGTTGCACATTCAAACCACAATGAGACATCACCACACACTTATCAGAATACCTAAAATAAAATATAGTGACAACACAACATTGGTGAAGATGCGATGGGCTGGGTCGCTCAGACATTGCTGGTGGGGTGATAACACCCTGTAGCTGCTGTGAACACATCTGCCAGGTCCCCAGAAAGGTACAGAGTTCCCACACGATCCAGCAGGTCCACTCCTTGGTATACACATAGAAAAGGCAACACGGAGACTCAAACATGGCCCACTCACACCCACAGCAGCATGAGTCACAACAGTCAAGAAGTGGCAGCCTCCCAAATGCCCATCCACGGGCAACTGGATAAATGAATGCAGTCCATACATACGCTGGCATGTTATACTGCCTTAAAAAGGAGGAAATTCTAACACATGCTACCACAAGAGTGAACCTTGAAGACATTATGCTAAATAATAAAACAAGTCAGTTGCAAAAGGACAAATATTAAACAATCCCACCACTTATAGGAGGTGAGCAGACTGGTAAATCCTAAAGACAGAGAGGAGAGCAGAAGTGTCCAGGGGCCGGGGCTAGAGGAGAAAGTAGCTACGACCTAATGGGGAGAGCTGCAGCTTGGGAAGGTGGAAAGGTTGCGGAAACGCAAGGTCATGAGGGTCCCACAACAGCGGAAATGCAGTACAGCCACCAAACTGCACATTTCCAAACGAATGGAACTGTAAACTGCATGCTACATATATTTGACCACAATATAAAAACACAGCAAGTTAAACTTTTTAAAATTACGTAACCAACCACCACAAGGGTCCACCAGGAGTGTCTGGAACGCTTGTGCGGGATCAAGTGGCCCGGAGCACCAATCCCCAGAATGACAGTACCTGGCTGCCGGCCCCACACCCAGCTCTCCAGGATCGACTTGGCCTGGCACACGGGCACGGGGGCCTCTTCCTCTTCCTTCCTCTCCTTGTCATTCAGATCTTCTTTCTTCGTTCCACTCTGACCATCAACACTGTCATCTGAAAAAATATTTTTAATTTTTTAAAATTTATAAATTGCTTTGCAAAACGTAACACCCACTTGTTGGTCTCTTTGCAAATGCCCCTCGCAGAAGTGGAAAGGTTAAAAGTTATGACACAAATTATTTGCTGAACGTTTGATAAATTTTTAAAAAGTGACATCATGACTCTTCACCCGTAAGAGGTACAGTGTGATTTATTAAGAAGGGAATTGCTGGCTGACCAGGCAGTGGCGCAATGGATAGAGCGTCGGATTGGGATGTGGAAGACCCAGGTTCAAGACCCGGAGCTCGCCAGCTTGAGCAAGGGCCCATCTGGCTTGAGCAAAAGCTCGCCAGCTTGGACCCAAGGTCGCTGGCTCCAGCAAGGGGTTGCTCGGTCTGCTGAAGGCCCGCGGTCAAGGAACATGTAAGAAAGCAATCAATGAACAACTAATGTGTCGCAATGGCAACAAAAAACTAATAATTGATGCTTCTCACCTCTCTCCATTCCTGTCTGTCTGTCCCTATCAATCCCTCTCTCTGTCCCTATAAAAAAATAAAATAAAATAAAGAAGGGAATTGCCCAGTTACCTTTTTAATAAAGAAACTGATTTGTTCCTCAGATCCTTCTTTGATGCAGGGCTTCAAAAATACTGCATCAATGCCCTGCCCTGTTTCAGAATTATGACACTGTCTTTGGTAGCTAGCTGCCCCCTTGAGCCTCCAGCAGGCCTCCCCCACTGCGCCTGCACAGCCCTTCATCTGCTTGTTCGGGAGCCGGTCCTCTAATAAAAGGATCGATGAAAGTTGTGTTCTTCTGCATTTTGAGTCATGCTGGTGAATTACTGAGTGGAGTGGAGTGAATTTTGAGCCCAAGTGGAGCCCATGGGAACCCCCAGAACTCCTGTGTGGTCAGCACCTGAAGTGGGGGTAATCTGGTGAGACTGAGCTCACTCCAGCAAGGGTCAGAACTGGACGGAACTGCCAGACCCCCAGCTGGCATCAGAACTGCAGAACTGGTGTGGAAAATGACTCATGCACCGCAGGCAAAAGCAGGTCACAGCTGTGAGTCCACAAAACACTTTCTCCTTGTATCACTGTTTATAAATTTCGTATTCTCTTCCACATGGACAATGTGAACCTCTCCTTTTGCCCATCCTGCACCTCACATCAGAAAAAACACACTACCTGAATTTAAAATTACCTAATTGGGATTAAAGCTGCAGTGACGTCAGAACCGGGAAGAAGATGGTAACAGGCTGATGACCTGTAGATCTGAGGGAAAGTGGACTTGACCTGCCTTGGTTTACAAAGCTGTCAAGATGTGTCAGAACCGACCAGGCTGGTCAGTAACCAAGCGCAAACCCTTCACCACCAGACGGGTGTCCTCCTGGGAAGGGCACGCCGGACTGCACGCACATTAGCACAGCCCTCTCTCGGGCCTTGGCCGGCCTCTGCACGCTGCCTGGTGCCCCTCCCCAGGACAGGACCTGAGTCCTGCACTAGGACACTGTCCAGGTGTTTTGCACCCCAGTGATCGCTGGCCCCTCCCAGGTGGCTCCCACATCCTGGGAATCTGGATAAAGCGCCCACAGGGAGCAGGAAGGCTGGACATAAAACGAGGCCGACTTGGGATGCCCCTCACCTCAGCTCACCACGGCCATCAGACCCTCAGTATGGGAAGAGCCAGCAAATCCTGAAAGCAAAAGCAATGCTCCCTGACTCGCTCTGTGGGAATAGAAGGTTATTTAAACAAACACTGGAGGTCCCAGGACCATGATAAGCCCCAGAGCACATCCAGGCCTCGCTGCCCATGCTGCGTTTAATCCCCAGGTAGACAATGACCAAATTCTCAGAGGACAGCCATAACCCACCCCCGCAAAGGAGCTGACTCCTTTCCATCCTGACTCTGTGCTTGACCAGAGCCTGGAGTCGCACCATCTGCTTCCTTCCAGACCTAAAGGCCAAGAAACGGGGGCTTTGGCAAACAAGCACAATGGCAGGGCCCCACTGGACTTCCGTCCTGCAGGGCAGGGACTACAGCAGAAGGCGACATCACCCTCCCAGCAGAAGGAGGCTGACTCCCAGGAAGCATTAGGCTTTCCATAGAGAATGAACTAATTTTGGAGGGCAGAGCAGATCTAAGATGAGCGGGCTGCTGACCCTGGCTGAGGAACCCGCTTGTGCCGTGACCTCTTTTCTCATGAGCACAGGAGGCCGCGCCTCTCCCTCTGGAGCTCTGGCCCCTGGACAAACGGACACACCATGCTCTCTGAGAGGTGAGAGCAGTGGGACTTGGAGGGTGCTGCAAACGTAAATCCAAGGTCTCACCCCAACTTTAAGGAGTCAACCTCAGGGTGGGGCCAGCCACGGCCCCCTAATTGGCCCACTGATCGCGGGAGCACCTGTGTGTGAACCCTCAGGCCAGGAGTGAGAGCTTCCTTCTCTGAGTTCCCAATGCTGTGAGAGAAGAATGGCTACTGTCCTAACATCCACGGCCCTCTGGGCAGTGCTTTTCCACGTCATGTACACAGGTGTCACCTGGGCAGTGTGACCACTGCACCAGCAGGCACAATCTCCAGGATGTGGAAGCAGCTGGAAACTCAAAGGAGCACTGCCCTCCAGCCCGGTCCACCCTTTCTGCTGCTCCATGCCCTCCACCCACCACTCTTGCCCACCCCCCCACCTTTTGTGCCCACCGCCATCCACCGCCCTGCTTCCTGCCCACTGTCCACTGCTCCCTGCCACACTGCACACCCCCAGACACCTGTGCCCGCTTCTCCCTGGGGACCCCACACCACCGTCCCCGGAGGCCAGACCAGGACTCCCTGACTCCAGGGCAAACCACAGGAAACACTCCACCCTGCCCCCTCCAGCCCTGGGTGGGAGTGACATTCAGAGTCTCTGTCATCCTGTTTGCTACCTTGGTGTGGGGATGCCTTTCATGCCCAAATGAGTTATTCTGGGAGACTGGCCACATTTACGTGCTTTTTTTACCTCTCTAAAGAAAAACTATTAAAAACCAGCAGGAAACTTATCAACAGCACAGGATACAACAGGAACATCCATTGTCCAAAAAGAAATGTGAATGGACATGCCTATAAGCTGCAGCGGGGGCAGCAGGGAAGGATAGCACAGTGATGGGGCGGTGAGGGGGCTTGTGATAAGAAGGCCTCGTACACCTGGAACAACAGAACCCAGGCAGCCTGTAATATTAACTGTGTATCATCTAGATGGCCATCGCCAAAGATATGCTCAGACACACCTGCTTCTACAGCGCACTCCAAAATTTCTATCAAGTGTAATTTATAAAGGTCTTTCCAAATAAAAAATACAAGTGAAAGGCCCTTACCGTTTCTAGCAGGAAGCTCTCCGTTCTGGGCTGACTCTGTCCCAGTATATACAATTTCTCCATCTTTAACCATGTCATTCCACAGGCCACAGAGCCCATCCCTGGTGAACGCGAGCTGGCGATGACAAAGTAGAGACTCACTGAGGGATCACACTCACCATGCGATTCTTCAATAGCAATATGAAAATAAAATCGCATTTCCTCTTATTTATTCGATCATTCAACATTTCATAAAAATTATCCCAAGAACAACAGTCACATGGAAAAGGCAAGCCCTGGCCAGGTAGCTCAGTTGGTTAGAGTGTCGTCCCAATACACCTAAGGTCACAGGCTCGATCCCCAGTCAGGGTACACACAAGAATCAACCAATGAGTGTATAAACAAGTGGGACAGCAAACCGGTGTTTCTCTCTCTCTCGCAAAATTCACTAGATGAATTTTTTAAATTAAAAAAAGGCACAGTACATAATCATGTATGTACTATGCTAATTTTTGTGTAAGGTACAACAAAAAAGGACACACAAAGCCTGAGCTGTGGAAAGATAAATCAAAACAAGTAACAGTGATGACCTCTGGGGACACAGGAAGAGAACCATGAGTGGAAGGCAGCAGAGAAGAAGGAAAGCAAGACTTTGAGTTTACCTTGTGTCTTTACTTCTAAAACATAAATAACTTGCATCTTCAAAAGCTAAAATTAGGCCCTGGCTGGTTGGCTCAGCAGAAGAGTGTTGGCCCAGCATGTGGAAGTCCCAGGTTCGATTCCCGGCCAGGGCACACAGGAGAAGCGCCCATTTGCTCTTCCACCCTTAGGCCTCTCCTTTCTCTCTATCTCTCTCTTCCCCTCCCACAGCCAAGGCTCCAGTGAAGCAGAGTTGGCCCAGGCACTGAGGATGGCTCCATGGCCTCCGCCTCAGGCACTAGAATGGCTCCAGCCCCAAAGGAGCAACGTCTCAGATGGGCAGAGCATCACTCCCTGGTAGGCATGCCAGGTGGATCCTGGTTGGGCACATGTGGGAAACTGTCTCTGCCTCTCCATACTCTCACTGGAAAAAAAAGCTCAACTTAAATCGTAAAAAAAGCAAAACCTAGGACTGATAACAAATTACCCATTTATTTTTAAAAAAAAGTGTTCCAAGGGCCTCTTAAACCAGGGGTCCCCAAACATTTTACACAGGGGGCCAGTTCACTGTCCCTCAGACCGCTGGAGAGCCGGACTATAAAAGAAACTATGAACAAATCCCTATGCACACTGCACATATCTTATGTTAAAATAAAAAAACAAAACAGAAACAAATACAATATTTAAAATAAAGAACAAGTAAATTTAAATCAACAAACTGACCAGTATTTCAATGGGAACTATGGGTGCGGATGCATCCTGTGCTCTTCTCACTGACCACCAATGAAAGAGGTGCCCTTTACGGAAGTGCGGCGAGGGCCAGAAAAATGGCCTCAGGGGGCCGCATGCGGCCCGCAGGCGATAGTTTGGGGACCCCTGTCTTAAAATATACATCTTCAGTCAGATATACTCCAAGAGGAAAAAAAAAAATTTAAACATTACACACTGGACTTACTGATAATCATAATATTGACACTAAAAATGTTTAACTATTTCCTGTCTACTGTAAGATGAAATAATGCTAATAAAACCTACGTTTATGATAAAGTATGTTTGTGTTACTAGAAACTAATGTTTTAAGGATAAAAATGAAAAAAAGAATCAAGGATATTTTTAAGGACGATTTGAACTGTCTCAGTATGGACTTCTACGTGGATATACCTGCTCGCTGTCTGTGAAGGAAATAGAATCAATGGCACCCCAGCAGCAGTGAGCCCCCCAGCATTCAGATACTAGATTCTAAATACCACTTCCCTCTAAGCGAAACCGCGGCTCTTGGAATACAGGCTGATCCAAGGGCCCAGGCTGATAAAGGGAGCCGGAAACATCTTATATTTGCACCAGAAAAGTAGCTCAAAGCCTGACTGGGACTCTACTGGCCAAACTGAGAACAATTTTAAGCATCAAAATACATAACACTATAGTGCACTGCAAACGTAAATAAAAACACCTAAGTTCATAGTGACATTAATCACACACACACACACAACAAAAATGCTCTCTCGCCTGTCAGTATTTGACTCAGAACAGATCTCCAAGAGCAAGCCCCAGTGGGAGCAGGGCGCAGCAGGCCCGCAGAGCAGGCCTCCAGGCAGAAGCCTCTGCTCAGACACACTAGACGCTTCACAGTGAGAGGAACAGCGTCTACCCATCTTTTATTTTCTTTATTTTTATTGATTGATTTTAGAGAGAGGGAGAGAGAGAAACGTTGACTTGTTGTTCCACTTATTTATGCATTCACTGATTCTGAGTCCTATATGTGCCCTGACTGGGGATCAAACCTACAACCCTGGTGTATCAGGACGAGGCTCCAACCAGTTGAGCTCCCTAGCCAGGGCTCGTGTGCCCGTCTTATAGTGAAGGGCCAGGGTCTTGTCTGTGTTTAGTTCTTGACCCCGTGCAAGCATGCAGCACCCTCATGAAGCACTAGCTGTTGTTCCCTACCTCAGTGTCTATAAAAAGAGCGAGGACTTGGGGGCGCTCTGTGTGCTGAGGGCGCACACAACACCCCTGGACTTGGAGACACGTTCCCCCACCCTGTACAGCTAGCTCCCTCTCACCTAGTGGTCAAGTCATTTTATTTAGCATCTCACTTTCACCCAGAGAACATGCAGTAGGCAACAAAGTCTAAGCAGGCCCTGAAGATGCTCATGTCCTGGTGCACACGTGCTCCGTCTCATCCCCCGAGTGCGGGTGGGAAGTGTGGACACAACTAGACATCACCCTATGACCTTGAAGGCTACAGTAAAGGAACTTGCATAGTCACGTAAAGTCCCACATAAACTGGTTTCAAGTTACTGCAAAGGAAGGTTGTCCTGGGGACCTGGCCTACTCAGGAAAAGCCCTTAGAGGGCGAGGCCATCCAGGAGACACTCTGCGCAGTCATGGACGGCCCCAGTCTCCTGCAGAGAGGGTGGCCTCTAGGAGCCCACGCCTCAGTCCCACAGCCACCACAAACTGAATTCTGCCAATGAGGACCCCAGGGGGACCCAGGTGAGGGCATGGCACGACCACACTGGGTGACAGCAGCAGCACAGGGCCCAGCAAAGCCATGGTCAGACTCCCGACCCACATGTGCTAGAAAAGAGGACACAGGAGGAGTTCCAAGCTGCTACATTTGCACTCAGCCATTTGTCACGTAGCAAGATGACACCAACTCGGCACCCAACTCAGTTTTCACAGAAGCCCCAGCTCTGCTATACCTCCAACCAGGTAGCTGCCGAGAACATACTCTGACCACAACACATGACTCCTGGCAAACACCTGCAGGTGACTAAAATAAAGGTATGTGGCTTTTTCTCTAGCCTTGCAGAAAAATACGACTAGGCATATACTGAACACAGGACAACACTGCAACTCCGAAACATTTTCAGAACAAATACGAGGAGTAGGTGAGGAGGCCGGGCAGAGGCACGTGGTACACCTGTCTGGAGACACAGAGGCGCTGCAGGAGAACAGGTCTGGGACCCAAGACAGGAGGGCGGCCCAGGGAAGCTGGGGCTGCTGCCCGATAGGCAGGCGGACCCTGAACCCTGCAATCCTGTGAGCACCAGCTGGGACCAAGAGCCCATCATCTCAGAGCTGTTGAGACAGGCTGGAGCCAGCGTCCCCATAGGGAGGGGTGGTTGGTAAACACCTTAAAGGGCCACACACAGCAGAAAGAAGTGGAAGCACCAGCCCAGAGAAGGAGCCCAGCTTGGGACAGGTTCAGCTCCTAACAGCCCCACGGGAGCTGGCGTGGCCAGTGCTAATTTGGTAATCCTCTCTGGAGGAGCACACTTGTTACCCAGAGCCTCACACGATCACAGAAAGTTTTCATATATATCTGGAATTCACATCTAATAACGGATAAGACAAGGCCACACAACTGAAAAAATGAAATCAATAAAATAGAAACAGATCATGAGTGAACCCATAAAAGAAAAATGCAGACAGGCTTTGTCCTAAACAGGAGAGCCCCAGCCATGGACTAAAGCGCTGACACTACTTGACAGATGGCAGCCTAGGGCAGAGGGGCAGGGAGGGAACAGGACAGCGAGCACGTGAAGCCCATGGCACAGCTTGTTACTATGGGGTCAGCAAACTGCAGCCTGGCCATGGGCCAAATTGGGCCTACCACCTCATTTTATATGACCCACACACAAGCTAAGAATGCTTTCTACACTTTCCAATGGTTTAAAAGTAACTGAGATGGAAAATGTGGCGTGGCACCTGAAAATTATGATAAGCAGACTTCAGCATCCATCAAGTCTTGTTGGATCCCAGCCACATTCGCTTGTTTACCTAACATCCATGGCTGTTCTTGCAGGCCACTGACAAGGACAAGTGGCTGTCACAGACAGCACGTGGCCCACAGGAATATTTACTACCTGGCCCTTTGTAGAAGCATCCTGCTGACTGTGTCACGGCATTGGCCCCCTCTACAGCAGCCAGACAGCAGGTCACTGTGCAGCAAGCACAGTCCCTGGGCCCGTGCGGCTCCCCTCCAAGGTTTGCAAGGAGAAGCCACAAAACTGTCCAAGGGCCTGACCTGTGGTGGCGCAGTGGATAAAGCGTCGACCTGGGAACACTGAGGTCGCCAGTTCAAAACCCTGCACTGGTCTGGTCAAGGCACATATGGGAGTTGACACTTCTAGCTCCTCCCCCCTTTCTATCTCTCTCTCTCGCTCTCTCTCAATCTCTCTTTCTCTCTCTGTGTGTGTCTCCTCTCTAAAATGAATAAAATAAAAAGAAATTAAAAAAATAAAACTGTCCAAGGAACGAAGCAAAAAGGCAAGAATTAAAATACCCAGCTCCCTTATCTCTCCTGGCCAACTGGTGACTGTTCACCCCACAGAGCCAGCTGCTGCTTTCCCCTCACCTCGACTGTCTTGTCATCAGCTCTGTGGCAGGCAGCTGGGAAGCCATAACCTGTGCCCCATTGTGTGACGTGACACACAAGACTTAAAATGGAGGCACTCTGGGGGCCCAACCAGGGGGAGGGGTGATGCTGGCTAGGACTCTGGAGGCTGCGCAGGTTTGACACGTTCAAGCCACTGAAAGATGAGACTGGAAATTCCAAGAGAGAAGTGGAGACTATAAAACAGTACCCAATGTGGCAGTTAATCAAACTGCTGAAACACTGTAAATGACACAGTTAAAAGAGATACATCCTACTAAATATAATTGTACCTCAATAAAATTCATTTAAACACCAATGAATTCTAGACCAGAACAATATCTAAAACTTAGAAACACCATAAATGAGCTTAAAGCAGATTAGTAAGGTCTCTCCTTCCATCTATGAAGGATTAACTTCTTTAGGAATTACCTCTGCTAATCACCTAGAAAACCAGACAGAATACACCAAACAACTGTTCTCGAGCACCGGACAACAGAGCCCAGGACCAGGATCCCTGAGGAGGGCAACCCCGGGAAGGAAGGCCCACAGCTGCCTGAGCTCATGCCTAGAAGCAGCTGCCAGGCTGCCCCCCACCCCCAGGGACAGGGAACCAAATAGAGCCCAGAGGTCATGCTGAGTGAGTGAGGAGATAGATCAGCTATAAGTAGGTCAAAATAACAAGAATACGGAAGAGGAGAAAGCTGTCGAGAGGTGATCTCTGGGCACATGCAGAGGGGATCCCGAGTTTCTGGCTAATGTGGGTGCAGGATGAGAAACTGACCAGGCAGAGACCAGACCAGAAGCACTGGACGGGAGCAGGCAGAATCTCTGTTATCCACATTCCACCCACCAGAATGGAAAGGCTTCCCAACATGACACCCCAAGGAGGATATGGCCTTCATGGAGCAGATAAATTAGCCCAAGACTAAAGGTCATGCTAGATCAGCCCCAACAAACCTAATGATCAAGCTCTGAAAAGGTCAGTTTGACCCCAAATAATGGCCATGCATGCCAGACAAAACGGAGGCTCTTCAAAGAAATAAAACAAAATCCAGCACAGAACACTGTGATATATATAATGTCCAGCATTCAGGAAAAAATGACCAGGCATGCAGACATGCCCCAGACCAGAGCAATCAATCAGAAGAAATGAGAGCCTCAATCGATAGAACCAAACCCCGCAGTGACCAAGATAACGGGATTGGCAGCTCTGCTGCAGACATGCTCTGCATGCTCACAAACAGAAGAGAATATGAAAAGGGTGACAAGTGAAACAAAAGATATAAAAGGGGCCTGGCCTGACCAGGCAGTGGTGCAGTGGATAGAGCGTCAGACTGGAATGCGGAAGACCCAGGTTCGAGACCCCGAGGTAGCCAGCTTGACCGCGGGCCCATCTGGCTTGAGCAAAAGCTCGCCAGCTTGGACCCAAGGTCGCTGGCTCCAGCAAGGGGTTGCTCGGTCTGCTGAAGGCCCGCAGTCAAGGCACATGTGAGAAAGCAATCAATGAAAAACTAAGGTGTCACAACGAAAAACTGATGATTGATGCTTCTCATCTCTCTCAGTTCCTATCTGTCCTTCCCTATCTATCCCTATCTCTGACTCTCTCTGTCCCTGTAAAAAATATAAAAATTAAATTAAATTTAAAAAAAAACATTAAAAAAGGCTGACAAAATGCATAAACTGCTGACAGAGTTGATCCAAAAATATAAAACTATAAGCAAAACATGAATACAAATCATTATGAATTTAAGTGGCCCGCAATTACAAAATCCTTTTATTTCTCCATCGCACTTATCAACTATAAAACCTAGGACCAGATTTTACCAATATGTTCATGTTGACTTCTTTTTACTGTAACTGTATAATACACTTAAAAAACTTAAGTTTAATTTTAAAAGCTAATGTTTACACTGAAGCATTTTAAACTGATGATTAGAAGAGACAAATAAATGACCCAAGTTTAATTATGGGTATCCTTAAAAATTGTGAGGGGACCACAATAGTATTCTTCTCCTGAGTAAGCAAAGCCAGTCTCAAAAGGTCACGTACGTATATGACATTCCTGGAATGATGAAATGTGAGAGATGGAGAACAGATGAGGGAAGACTGGGGTGAGAGATGGTGGGGGAAGGAGGGAGGTCTCTGTGCTGAAGATCCGGCACTGGAAGTCCCTGTGGTGGTGGCCACACTGATGAGACTGCACAGAACCTCACACACAATGGACACTGTCCATTGGCAAATGAGACGCAAGTACTAGGGGAGTCTGGCAGACCAGCATGCAGTGACCTCTCTTTCTATGCAACTTCCTGTGAGTCTATTATTATTATTACTTCAAAATAAAGTTTTTAAAAATTGCTTCATACATATCTAATTTCATGCTCCACCTCAAAGAACCCAAAAATAGAAACTGTAGAAAATTCATGTGAGTACAGCTTGTGCAAGAAAGAACAGGAAAATACCATACTTGTGCCCGTAGCCTTACTTCAAGACAAGTAAATAAATATGCATGTAAGTTTTAAGAATAAAAAATTTAAAATAAAAGAAGAATAGAAAGCTTTTAAGGCATCGTGTATTATTTTTTGTAGATCCTTTGCTTATCTGACTTTTGGGTTCACTGAAAAGCCTCCCAACCGGATCAGACAGGGATCTTGCTGCAAACATAAAGAGTAATGACAGCCCTGGCTGGTGGCTCAGTGGATAGAGCATCAACCTGCCATATGGACATCCTGGGTTTGATTTCTAGTCAAGAGCACACAGGAGAAGAGACCATCTGCTTCTCTCCTCTCCCTCTTCTCTCTCTCTCTTCCCCTCCCAAAGCCAGTGGCTCTATCAGTTTGAGCATGGCCCTGGGCACTAAGGATAGCTCCTTTGGAGTGCAACAGCCTCAGGTGCTAATAATATTTCAAGCATTAGCCCCAGACAGTTGCCAAGTGGATCCCAGTCAGGGCACATGTAAGAGTCTGCCTCACTACCTCCCCTCCAGTCACCTAAAAGACAAGGAGAAGTAATGGCAATGAATGTAGCTGACTACTATCAGCTGTTTTATTGCCTCTTCAGGAGTTGTAAAGTAAAATGTGACTCAAGGGACCCCACACAACAATCAGAAAATAGTGTTGAAAGAATTAAAGGTGTATATGTAAAAACCAGATATATGCCTGCTATAGAATGGGCACCCCCGTAGAGGCCAATGCTGGCAAGGTCCAAGGCCTGACGTGTCTAAATATCCATGATTAAGAAAGTCTACAGTCAATATCTGTGTTAATAATACACACATGTTAAAAGCTTTCACAGTCTCCATAAACTTTTCCTTTCCAAAATCACTAAAACCTTCAAAGCAGAAATAGCCTTAGAAAATTGATTTGCTAAACCTTGTGGCTAAGAACCCTGTTTCTACTCCACATCCTGGTCATTCATTAACCAGGCGTGAATTCTCTCCCAGTACAAAGCCTTAGAAATAGGGCTCTTCCCACTGCAGGTGAGAGAGACATCCCAACAAGACAGGTAGGGTAAAACCTGTCAGTATACGGCTTCCATCATCAACGCATGTCTGTAAGGACTCCCAAGAGGGAAACCATGTCTAAGTTCATCCCTTTTTTTTCACTTATTCATTTTAGAAAGGAGTGAGTGAGAGAGAGAAAGGAGGGAAGAGCAGGAAGCATCAATTCCCATATGTGCCTTGACCATACAATTGCAGGGTTTTGAACCAGCGACCTCAGCATTCCAGGTCAACACTTTATTTACTGAGCCACCACAGGTAAGGCTAAGTTAATTCCTTACAATAAAAAACAACATTTATTCCTCACATTTAATAAGCAATGCTGGAGAAATTACATGAAACCGGTAATAACCTCTTACACGATAGTAAACAGCTTCAATATCCCTATAACACATTGTTCCTCAGGGCCACTATCCAAAACCTAGATTTCTTCCCTGACCCGAGAAGGAGTGTGGCTATGCTTCCGAATAATATTCAAACAGTTAAAAAGGACCACACTGTGTATACACTGAATAAATCAGAAGTAAAATGGTCAGCATTCTGAAGGTCTTAGTGATAATTGTTTTTTATGTATATCTGCCTGACTCATTGTAGGCACTCAACTCAGGATGAAACTGGTTTAGACACTAGACCCCCTACTTAGCAGGTAATCCGTTATGATTTCTAAGAAACACTTCATTAGTTCGCCTGGCCGGTGGTGGCGAAGTGGATAAGTGTTGACCTGGGAACACTGAGGTCGCTGGTTCAAGACCCAGGACTTGTCTGGTCAAGGCGCATATGGGAGTTGATACTTCCTGCTCTTCCCCCTTTCTCTCTCACTCTCTCTCTCCTCTCTAAAATGAATAAATAGTAAATAAATAAATTTTAAAAAATTAAAAAAAAAAGAAACACTTCATTAGTTCTTCATTAGTTCATTCAAGTTTTCTACTTCAAGTTTCCCCAAAATACATAAACACTAACATAAAAACAATTCTTAAAATCAGTTTGCCTGAATCTTAAGATTTCACAAATAAGAAATTATTTCTCTCACTTCCCCCACCCCGCTTAAAAAAAAACAAGACAAAGGAAAACAGACAAGAACTGCTAAATAAAAGACAATATCCAAAAGAGGTTCTACTATGCCAATTCTTGACCCAATTCTTTGTGCTTTTTGTATCTTACATCACACCACTAAACACTAGGTTCTCCGCTCTATCAAGGACTCAACACTTGAATAAAATAAAAGCCCCAGCCCAACAGCCCAGTTGGTTAGTGTCATCCTGATGCGCCAAGATTGTAGTTTCGATCCCCCCTCCGCACATGTACAGAGTCAAGCAATGAATGCATAGATAAATGGAACAAATCGATGTCTCTCTCAAATCAATAAATAAAAATTTAAAAAGAGGGGCAATTAACCTTTCTACGAATTATCTGTGACTCTTGATAAACCATTATGTGTGTACAGAAGATTATATGTAAAGGTAGATTCCTTGAGAAATACTTAAAATGTTTAACTTCAGAAAAGAGAAAAAAAAAAACACTTAGACCACAAAATACTTCAGACATTTCTTTTGCTGGTAATGTGAAGTTACCAAAGTAGTTTATCCCAACCACTGGCAAGCAAAAATAACTTGGGGTAAAGATCGGTCTGTAAAAATATTACTGCTATTCTTTATTTAAGAATTTCTGGACAAGCGAGCAATTACATTAAATCAAAACCTTAGCGCCTGACCTGTGGTGGCGCAGTGGATAAAGTGTCGACCTGGGAACACTGAGGTCGCCAGTTCAAAACCCTGCACTGGTCTGGTCAAGGTACATATGGGAGTTGATGCTTCCAGCTCCTCCTCCCCCTCTCTCACTCTGTGTCTCTCTAAAATGAATTTTAAAAAAAAAACAAAAAAACCTTAGCAAGTAGAAGGCCAACATCTCCACATGTTCTTTTTTTGTTAAATTTTACGGTGACATAGTTTAATAACATTATATGGGTTTCAAGTGAACAATTCCACAACACATCATCTGTATATTTTTCACTGTGTGCTGTCTCCACATGTTTTTAGTGAAAAAATCTAAGCACTCCTCTAGATAAGACCAGTCACAGACACAAGACAAACAACTCCAACTAAACTCTAGTCTCTCCAGAAACACAAGCACAGAATCCCACCAAATGAGTTCTTTTTTGAAAGTATGCCACTCTTTCCCCTACATAATTAACTAAAAGTCTTTGAAACTTTCACTGTACAGTTATTGAGATATAGTTGAAAAAGACACCAACCTCTTACACATCAGAAGAAATTCTGCATAACAAGATCTCAAGTGTCTTGAACTTACAAATAACTGTAATTAAAATGTAACTACACAATCTATATTAAAAACAACAACAACAACAACAAAAACCACAGCAATAAAAGGCCCTGCCTGGCAGGGTAGCTCAGTGGGTTAAGTGCTTCCCAAGGGATACGCAAAGGTAGCAGGTTCGATCCCCAGTCAGGGCACATACAAGAATCAACCAATAAATGCACAGATAAGAAGAACAACAAATTGATGTTTCTTTCCCTCCCCTCTCTAAAATCAATCAATCACCAAGTAACATTTTAAGAACAGCAATATAAACTGACACTATAAACGTTACCCTTTAAGCCGTGGGTGGTAAACCTAACACGATCCGATTCGCGTCCTACACTCAAGAGCCCCTTCACCAGAAATTTAAACATGGAGGCAGAAACACAGCAAGAACGAGGTATGCTCCAAGGAAGACAGACTCACCTGGATGTCCGTTTTCAACCATTTGGAGTCCAGTCGGGCCTGGGCCACCAAACAGAAAGAATCGGAGGGCATCCTCCCCTCCCTTCTGCGAGCTGCCGCCCAGGTGGCAGACCTGCAATGCAAACCAGAGGGGTTGGCAGACGCCAGCTTTGGAGAATCCTGACAAAGACCCTCCCACAGGGTTTAATGCGGCAAAAAGAAAAAGAAAGAGACAGAGACTGAGAACACACAGGCGGAAGAAGAGTTGCGGTGGGGGGGGAAGAGGAAGATGGGAGAGGAGGCGGGGGACGCTTCCTTGCAGCCCAGGTGAGAACCACACGCGGGATCCGCCTGGTTCCCTCCTGACCCGGCGAAACCTTAAAGCTAATGGGCGGGTCACAGGGCGACCGAACCACCATACCACCATGTCACCCCATCCCCTTCCCTCCATCCATCCCGAGAGGCAAACACACCAGCAGACGGCGAGAAGCCCGCACTCCCGGGACCAGGGACAGCGGCCCCCGCGCGCAGCGAGGGGTGCGCGAAACCTTCGCCCAAATTCAACACACCTGCAGGAAAACCCGAAACAATAATCACCGAGACCTGGAAAGACAGCCCAGGACGCGCGCCGAGGACGGTCACCGCGCAGGCCCAGGTCCGGCGCCGCGCCCACGCCGGCCGCGCCCCGGCCCTGCTCGACCAAGCCTTGGGCGGGCCCCAGACCCCGCTGCCTCCGCCGACGGACGCCTTCGCCGATCCCGGGAAACCAGGACCCGAAACGAAAAGGCCCAGCCGCTCGGCTCCCGCGGCGTGCTGACAGAGCTTCCGAGCCGCCGCTGGCTCCGCTCGCGGCCGCGATCCCGGAGCCTCTCGCGGCCGCTAGGGAGGGCCCACGCGGAGACTACCGTCCACTTCCCAGCCAATCGCAGCGAGACTTCTCTAAAAGCTCAGCCAATGGAGAAGAGGATCCCGGTTTAGCCCCGCCTCTAGATCCTTCACTGGCTTTAATCCTGTTAATTTTTTTCCTTGGAGCTCACCTCCTTTTGTTTGTGGCCAATCGCAGGCTAGGGGAGGCGGGATTTCCGCCGCACGCACGTAGTATAATTCCGGATTTAGCCCAGCCTTCGGGAAAAGCCAGCTTTGGAGGCGGGACTCCCCGCGGTGTCTAGAGTGCTCCAGGGCGACGCAGCCGGGAAGACATCCGGCACCCGTAGGAATGAGGGCACAGTACGTGAAGCTGGTTCAGGTGTTCAAGAGCTTCCTCCTATCTGTACCAGTGAATGCAACAGAAATGCTGGGCAGAGTACTTGGAGCATCTGGTAGCAAGGCAATCGGAGAAGGAAATCAGAACTTTGAATACTACTGAACCTGTGGCAGTGAAACAAATCCTGAGAAATGTATAACAGGTGTTATGTTCTCTGATTCTAGTGGAATTAAATTACAAATCAATTTTTTTAAAAAAGGACAACCTCCAAACACTGTAATGTAAAAACAGCAAAAAATAAAAGTGAAGTTCACGGCTGTAAAGCCAATAGCGACAGCCACCATCACAGCCTCCTGACGGTAATGAAACAACGGAGCCAAGAACTGGTGGCCATTAGCTTTAATCCTAGCTTGCACCCGACTGACAAGTAATACACACAAGTGGGAAAACACTTCCCTTTTCATTCAGGGTTCCCAAAGTCACTGACTTATCTGAGTTTTCCTAGGATCAAAGGTTTATACCTCACCAGCTTTATTCACCTCTGTTCCCCATCTTCTCTCTGCACAAACTCGCTACTCCTTCAGCACTCCACCATCTTCGCTGCTTCTCCTCTCCTCCACATGACCTTTCTCTGCTCTCCTCTCTAATGCTAATCTCAGGAACCAAGAGAGAGCAAGCTTCCGGTCTGCCTCATTTTATACTGTAGAAATCAAAACCTTTAATCCAATATACAAACAAGAAAGTCTCTTTATACAAAGCCTCTTATCTGAGGCAAAATGGGATTCCTCATGAAAGTGCACCACCCCACACCATGCAATCAGTCAAGGGTATGGGAAAAAGCTCAGTCTTAAAACTAAGCCTTAGGCCAGGGGTCCCAAAACTACAAGCGCATGTGGCCCCCTGAGGCCATTTATCTGGCCCCGCTGCACTTCCGGAAGGGGCACCTCTTTCATTGGTGGTCAGTGAGAGGAGCACAGGATGCATCCGCACCCATAGTTGCCATTGAAATACTGGTCAGTTTGTTAATTTAAATTTACTTGTTCTTTATTTTAAATATTGTATTTGTTCCCATTTTGTTTTTTTTTTATTTTAAAATAAGATATGTGCAGTGTGCATAGGGATTTGTTCATAGTTGTTTTTTTTTTTATAGTCCAGCCCTCCAACGGTCTGAGAGACAGTGAACTGGCCCCGTGTGTAAAAAGTTTGGGGACCCCGGATTTAGGCTATAATGACCCTACCTGCTTACAGCCTGTCCCCCACACCCAATACAAACTATAAGCAAGCAAACATATATATCATATTTACAAGCTTATTTGACCAAAATGGCATTAACTGCTTATCTTAGAACAGTGGTTCTTAACCTATTTTGAGGTACCGAACCCACTAGTTTCATATGCGCATTCACCGAACCCTTCTTTAGTGATAAATAAAATATGATTTTCTTTTCCACATTCAAGACATAGGTATATGTTTTTATTTATTTATTTATTTTTGTTTTTTACAGAGACAGAGAGAGTTAAGAGAGAGATAGACAGGGACAGACAGACAGGAACGAAGAGAGGTGAGAAGCATCAATCATTAGTTCTTTCGTTGCTGTTCCGACACCTTAGTTGTTCATTGATTGCTTTCTCACATGTGCCTTGACTGTGGGCCTTCAGCGTACCGAGCAACCCCTTGCTGGAGCCAGCGACCTTGGAGCCCAAGCTTGCGAGCTCGGGGTCTCGAACCTGGGTCTTCCGCATCCCAGTCCGAGGCTCTATCCATTGCGCCACTGCCTGGTCAGACAGTATTTGTTTTTTTACTGGTGCACAAAATGAGCCGTGCATGAACATCACCTTGCTCAAAGAACAAAACCAACAAAGTGCATGAACTCACAACAAATTACGGTATTACTTCATTCTGGCCTCCGAGGCAGAGGCTTCTCCAAACCCCTGAGACTGACTCATCGAACCCCTAGGGTTCGATAGAACCCAGGTTAAGAACCACTGTCTTAGAACAATTGAAAATCAAACTAGCCTGACCTGGTGGTGGCGCAGTGGATAAAGTAGATGTCCCTCTCTCTGACTCTCTCTCTGTCTCTGTAAAAAAAAAAAAGAAAGAAAATCAAACTAACCCTCCATGTTAAGAAATTGGAAAATAATAAAGCAACACCATTGTATACAAACTTAACAGAAAATTAAAGCGGAACATTTACATTCATACGCACAGCATTACCCTGATTTTTTTTTAAAAAAAGAAAAAAAGCAAAAAACAGAAAAGGACATTAAAGGAAAATTAAGACCAGCCCTGGTCCATTAGTTCAGTCAGTTAGAGAGCATAGTCCCTGAATGAGGAGATTGCCTAGGTTTGACCCTGCTCAGAAACACACAGGGAAGCAATCAATGGATGCGCCGCTCGGTGGAACAAACAGATGCCTCTCTCTGTCTCTAAAATAAATTAACGAATAATAATTAAAAAAATAAATTAAGACCAATAATCCCCATGAATATAGAAGCAAAAATTCTTAAGTTCTTACAAATAGATTCCAATGACATAAATGAAGGATAAGTCACAACTCGGTGGCGCTTGTCCCAAGAATTCAAGATTGGTTTAACACTGAAAGCTAAGATCAACTTAATAGAGGCAGGAAATGCTTTTGACAATATCTCATAATAAAACCTCAGTAAACTAGGAAGAGAAGGGAACTCCTCAACCTGAAAATGGAATTCCATGAAAACCTATAGATAACCCAAAATAATCTTGGAAAAGAACAAAGAGGATTCACATTTTCTTGACCAGGCGGTGGTGCAGTGGATAGAGCGTCGGACTGGGATGCGGAGGACCCAGGTTCGAGATCCCGAGGTCGCCAGCTTGAGCGCGGGCTCATCTGGTTTACTCAGTCTGCTGAAGGCTCATGGTCAAGGCACATATGAGAAAGCAATCAATGAACAACTAAGGTGTCAAAATGAAAAACTGATGATTGATGCTGTACCTGTCTCCCCCTCTCTGACTGTCTCTCTGTCCCTGTAAAAAAAAAAAGAACTTACTACAGACCCTGGCCGGGTGCTCAGTTGGTTACAGCACGTTCGAATATGTCAAGGTTGTGGTTTAGATTTCTGGTCAGGGGACCTACAAAAATCAACCATTGAATTCATAAATAAGTGGAACAACAAATCTCTCTCTCATCTCAATGAATTAAAAAATAAATAAATTAGGAAATTAGCCAAGTTATGGGAGCAACCTAAGTGTGCACCAATAAATGGTTGGATAAAGAAGAAATGGTTAAAAAAGTAAGATGAAGTGGCATATGTATACAACAGAACATTACTTGGACAGAAAGAAGAATGGAATTCTGCCACTTTTGACAACATGGTTGGACCTAGAGGAAATTATGCTAAGCAAAATAAGTCAGGCGGAGATAGACAAACTTATATTCAGAATCTTAAAAAAAAAAAAAGAAAATACAATGAACAATCAAACAGGAATAAAGTTGGATGCAGAGAACATTTTTTTTTTTTAACACGGACAGAGAGAGAGTTCGAGAGAGGGACAGCCAGACAGGAACAGAAAGAGATGAGAAGCATCAATCATCAGTTTTTCGTTGGGACACCTTAGTTGTTCATTGATTGCTTTCTCATATGTGCCTTGACCTCAGGCCTTCAGCAGACTGAGTAACCCCTTGCTCGAGCCAGCGAGCTGGTGAACTTTTGCTCAAACCAGATGAGTTGTCGCTCAAACCGGCGAGCTCCAGGTCTCGAAGCTGGGTTCTCCGCATCCTAGTCCAACGCTCTATCCACTGCGCCACCGCCTGGTCAGGCCAGAGAGCGTTTTGATAGCTGCCAGATTTGAGGGGGTTAGGAGATGGGTGAAAAACGGCTTCGAAGAGATTAAGATGTGCCATTTGCCCGTTATAAAGACAGTCTGGGGCAAGGAAAGTACAGCATCTGTAATGAGCAGAGGGGAGGCTGTGCAGGGACCGTGATTGGTGCTCATCTAACCCCAAATAAGTGCATGGGACATACGGAATTTTTTTATCTGACGTGGAAATTTAGCTACATGCCCTGAATATATGTGTTGTTGTTTTTGTTTTATCTTTCCATTGATTTGAGAGAGAAGCTCAACTCCTTGTTCCACTTAGTTGTTCACTCACTGCATTGTTTCTCCTATGCACCCTGAGCAGCATTGAACCCGTGACCTATACACGCTACGACGGACGCTCTATCCACCGAGGCACCGCGATCTGGCCGCCCTGTGTATGTTGATTTACCAAATCTGGTAACCCAGTCTCCCCACCCGCCTTACCCACTTCCTCACCACTCCTGAACGTACAAACAAACGCACAGCCCTGCCTTCCTCTCTCGTCTCACTCACGCAGCCCCGGCCCCGCCCCCCGGCCCGGCGGTGCGCATGCGCGGGCACGGAGGGCGGGCGCGGGCGGCATGGGCACTGCAGCGGCGGCAGCGGTGGCGGCTGGGGAGGGGGCGCGCAGCCCGAGCCCCGCGGCGGTGTCGCTCGGCCTGGGCGTGGCCGTCGTGTCGAGCCTGGTGAACGGGTCTACGTTCGTGCTGCAAAAGAAGGGCATCGTGCGCGCCAAGCGGCGAGGTAGGGTGGGCCGCGGGTTGCGCGCCGGGTCGGCGGCGGAGGTGGCGGGGCGGCCGCGCCCTGGAGCGAGCCGAGAACGGGGACGCGGCCCTGCGCGCCGAGGGCGCCTCTGTCCCAGCGGCTCCCGAAGTCGCTGGCAGTCACCGGCACCCGGGAGATGCTAGCGGTGTCCCCGCCACGCAGTGTCCGGAGAGGCCTTGTCCGGAGGATGGGGCTCCTCCAGCCCGCTCTGCCTCCATCCCCGCTTGTCCCGTCGCCGTGCCCGCCTGCCCGCCGCCAGGGAGACCTACCGGGTGACAGTGTCCCCGAAGTGGTCGCAGTTTGGCTTCGCGTGGCCTGCGGCGGCCGCACCGGGGCCCGCGTTTTGGACGTGAACCCTCAGACTGACTGCCAGTGGACATCAGCGAAGGAAACACAAGGCACATTAGTAACACCAAAACCGGGCCAACTGAGCGTCGCGCGGGGAAACACCAGCAAAACCAGACCTTGGTGTTGGGCAAGGTGACAGTGTAGCGCGTGTTCCTGGGTGCTCAGAGAGGCTGGAGACACTTGACTTAAGGCGACATGTAGCGTGGTTTGAAAGCCCAAAGATAGCCCTGGCCGGATGGCTAGGTGGGTTAGAGCATCCTCTGGAAGCACAGAGGTTGCCAATTCAATGCCAGGTTAGGGCACATGCAGGAACAGATCGATGTTCCTCTCTCTCTCTCTCTCTCTCTCTCCATTACTCTCTTGTTAAAATCAATAAGTAAAATTTTGTAAAAAAAAGTGTTTATTAAAATAAAAAAAGAAAGGAAAAAAAGTGAAGATGAATGTGGCAGCTGGAAGGACTGAAGAAAGTCTGGTTGTTGGTTAGCTTAGTTCTCACTGCAGTGTAAGAGCTCCCTGGGCTGGATCCCACTGCCAGGTCATGAGCTGGAGAATAAAATTCATTTAATAGTTCACATTCCAGAACACAGGTGAACCCTTTCTCCGAGCGCCCTCGGCTGGGCCCAGGCGCGCCTTAAGGAAGGAGATAAAGGGACTCTGTGCTGTGGAGTGAAAAGACAGTCGTGGGTGTTTGTTTAAAGAATTCAGCGTTGCAGTGAAAACCTGGCAGTATGTACAGAAAGTCTAAATAAAACCAAATAGGATTTCCCCAGGTGACAAATAGGCAGGAAGCTCATTCCTCAGGGAGTGTCAGGTCAGACAGGTCAGAGATGGGGGAAGTGTTTGCGGGGACTGAAAACTAAAGGCCACACAGGTGGCCCCTGACAGGATGGGTGGAAAGGGCACTTCACCTCTGTGGCCGCCCTCCCTCCAGACTCACAACCCTAGTCTAACCATGAGGAAAACTTCACACAAGGTAAACTGAGGGACAGCCCGCGAAGTGTTTGGCCAGTCCTGGTGAGGCTGCAAAGACTGAGAGACTCACAGGCCCAAGGACACGTGAGCTAAGACACTACATAAAATCTCAGGAATCCTGATTACAGACTAAAGTGAATGAAAAGCAAACAGCTATTGAGTCAAACAAAGTGTGTTATTTCCAGCTCAGCTTGTGTGTTCAAGGGTATTTGTGAATAAGGGGGGGAAAAAAAACAGGCCCTGGCCAGGTAGCTCAGTTCATTGGAACATCATTCCGATAGGCCAAGATTGCAGCTTCCATCCCCTGTCAGGGCACATACAAGAATCAACTAATGAATGCATGAATAAGTAGAACAAAAAAATCGACCTGATAAAAAAGAAAACCCATGACTGATGGTGTTATTTATACCTACATACTATGCCTTTAAATTTCTAAAAGTGAAAATGTGACATTCTCTAATTGCATACTTGCCTGCTTGCCACACACCACTTCTGATTCAAGTTAGCTCGCTGGGTGGCTCATGGTGGTGGAAGACAGACCGGCAGTCTTGTTTTGATGACTTGGTTTTTTGTTTTTTATTTTTATTATTTATTTATTTTATTTTATTTATTTTTTAATTTTATTCATTTTAGAGAGGAGACACAGAGTGAGAGAGAGAGAAAGAGAGAAAGGGGGGAGGAGCTGGAAGCATCTACTCCCATATGTGCCTTGACCAGACCAGTGCAGGGTTTTGAACTGGCGACCTCAGTGTTCCCAGGTCGACGCTTTATCCACTGCGCCACCACAGGTCAGGCCTGTTTTTTATTTTTTTAAATTATTTTTATTTATTCATTTTAGAGAAGAGAGAAAGAGAGAGAGAAGGGGGGAGGAGAGCAGGAAGCATCAACTCCCACACGTGCCTTGACCTGGCAAGCCCAAGGTTTTGAACTGGTGACCTCAGTGTTCCAGGTCGACGCTTGATCCACTGTGCCACCACAGGTCAGGTAGATGACTTGGTTTTGACTTGTTCCACAGATCTTCATGAAGCTCTTACCCTGTGCCAGGCACTGTTGTGGCTATTGAGGCTATTTAGAATCTGCTTCTAGAACCTTTTGTTACCTCCATTAGCAGGCTGCGGAGCTGACTATCGTGAAATGCCTGCCCGGGAGGAGATAAGAGGAAAGAGGAGGTAGCTAAGAACTGGGGAGTCCTGACAATTTCCTACACAGTTAAAAAACCTCTATGTCTGACTGGAAGTGTCAACTTTAGAAGAATTGCCACATGGTGGTATTTCTTTGGAGTCTCAACTTCAGGAGAGGTATGCTCTGGTCACAGACCTTCTGTTGGGTGTCTGTGGCATGCCTTTTGCTGTTAGGAGCTTTCACTTATTCTTGAAAGGACCTTCCCAGTGAATGGAGTAGGAGATCTGGTGACAACGTTGGCTCACATGGACTGCCTGACTGCTGGGGAGCCTTAGAGGGACTCTGCAGATGGGAAGAGGGCTGGTGGCACTTGAGGCCGCAGGTCATTTATAACATGTCTGGTGTTAGAGCCCTGTTGAAGCAGTGCTTACATGAGAGAAACAAAGGAATCAGTGGGTGTGAAGGCACTGGTGGAAAGCCAGCTGCCACTGGAGAATTTCTGCGCTTGGAGTGTGGGTTAGGGTGGCCAGGGAGGAGTTAGTGTGGGGGTGGTGTCATGCCCTGGGACAGTCTCAGAAAGCTGGGTCTTTGTTTTTGTTTGTTTGTTTGTTGGGTTTGGTTTTTTAATTGAGAGGCTGGGATGCAGTGAGACAGACTCCCGCATAAGTCCCAACTGGGATCCATGTGGCAAGCCTCCTAGTGGGCTATACTCGCCCATCTGGGGCTGCTGCTCTGTTGCTCGGCAGTCAAGCTATTTTAGTACCCGAGGTGAAGCCATGGAGCCATCCCCAGCACCTGGGGCCAACTCACTCAAACCATTTGAACCATGGCTGTGGGAGGGGAAGAGTGGGAGAGAGAGAGGGGACAGGGTGGGGTGGAGAAGCAGATGGTGGCTTCTCCTGTGTGCCCTGACCAGGAATCAAACCTGGGACTTCCACATACTGGACGGATGCTCTACCACTGAGCCAACCGACTAGGGCCTAAGCCAGGTCCTTGAATTTGCAGGAGGCTTTGGAGAATTGAATAGAATTCTCTGTGTCAAATACCCTAGACCAGGATGAACTCTCTATTCTGTTGAAACTCCCTTTCATCAAAATCAAAAGAGAGCCTGACCAGGCGGTGGCGCAGTGGATAGAGCGTCGGACTGGGATGCAGAAGACCCAGGTTCGAGACCCTGAGCTCGCCAGCTTGAGCGCGGGCCCATCTGGCTTGAGCAAAAGCTCGTCATCTTGGACCCAAGGTCGCTGGCTCCAGCAAGGGGTTGCTCGGTTTGTTGAAGGCTCATGGTCAAGGCACATGTGAGAAAGCAATCAATGAACAACTAAGGTGTTGCAACGAAAAACTGATGATTGATGCTTCTCATCTCTCTCCATTCCTTTCTGTCTGTCCCTATCTATCCCTCTCTCTGACTTCTCTCTGTCCCTGTAAAAATAAAAATAAAAAAAATCGAAAGAGACCAACTCAGGATATTAAGATGCTATTGTTAAAAAAAAAAAATCAAGCCTGACCTGTGGTGGCGCAGTGGATAAAGCGTCGACCTGGGAACACTGAGGTCGCCAGTTCAAAACCCTGCACTGGTCTGGTCAAGGCACATATGGGAGTTGATGCTTCCAGCTCCTCCTCCCTTTCTCTCTCTCTCTCTCTCTCTCTCTCTCTCTTTCTCTCTCTCTCACTCTGTGTCTCCTCTCTAAAATGAATAAATAAAAAGAAAAAAAAATCAGAAAATAACAAGGTAAAGCTGTAAAGAAACTGGCATTCTTGTGCGCTGTTGGTGGGACTGCAAAATGGCGTGGCTGCTATGAAAAAAATATGGAGGTTCCTACCATATGATCCAGCAATGCCACTTCTGGGTATATACCTGAAGGAACAGCAAACAGGGCCTTGAACAGATGCTTGTTCACCCATGTTTATGGAAGCAATATTATTCACAATAGACAAAAGGTAGAAACAACCAAATAACTATTGACAGATGAACGGATGAACAGAATGTGGCATATACATTCACAGGAATATTATTTAGCCTTAAAAAAAGAAGGGAATTCTGACATCTTGCTACAACCTGGGTGAACCCTGAGGACATTATGCTGAGTGAAATGAGCCAGTCCCAAAAGGACAGATTCTGTTATGATTCCACTCAGATGAGATAGATATCTGAGATGGGTACATTCACAGAGACAGAGGGTAGAATGCTGGTTGTCAAAGGAAATGGGGACGTAGTGTTTAATGGGGACAGAGTTTCTGTTTGGGAAAAAGAGAAAAGTTCTGGAGATGAATGGTGGTGATGGTCATCCAACAGTGTAAACATACTTAGTTAAAACTGTAAATTTCATATTATGTATATCTTACCACAATAGAAAAAGAAAGTCTTTTTTGGATTCTATAGTCTCCTCCCTGAGGGGAGTAAGGTAGGGTTATAGTCACATTAAGATATTCAGAAGGTGACTGAGTAGATTCATAAGAGGAGAAACTTGTGAGACATCCAAGCATCATACCTACAAGTTCCCTTCGTTCATAGCTGAAGGGCTTGTGCTCCCTGGCTGTGGGATGTTCCCATGTTTTCTCTTTACATCTCTTGCCACCTCCAGGGACACAGCCAGGTGCATGTGACCCCACACCCAGAGACTAGATAGACATGCATTGTCTTTACCCCTCTACAGCCCCATGGGTCTGTGATTATAATTCCACTGCTTCTGTGAACCCTCCATAACTGAGAGATGGGGTCAGTGGCCTTTCTCATGTGTTTCTTTGGCACCTGTCCTCAACCACCTCTTGCCTCTGACACCTACGGGAAGATGACCTGTCCACTTGTCTGTGTTCCCCATGGATCTCGGTTCTTGCAGGGAATGTGGGATGCATGTGGTAGACACTCAGTAATACTACCTAACTGGCTGTGAGGAACCACAGAGTGACAAGGGTAAATTGAATATTACATTTTATGAAAAGATTTCAGAGCTTTCTTCCAGTTACTGGAGCCAAGTAACTTACCTGTAGCCTTGCCTAAGTAACAGAGTCCAGAGTTCTTGCCAGATCTGAAACTCTGTAGCCCTGTCAGATCTCTATCTAGCCCCAAGGGTAGATTTTCAATAAGGGAACTGGTGAGAATAGTGAGAGTTAGAAGCCTAGACCTGGTTCACTTGATATTGTTTCCATAAGAGAGAATAAAAGAGGCTGCTACTTTCAGAAGACCCCATAATGTCTCAGACTCCTTGATCTGTCATGGTTTCCATGGGTCGACAGAACTCAAATGGGCAACTCTCCTTGGGGTCAGGTTATCAGAAAGCAGGTATACTGTCAAGGAGTTCTGTGCATTTTTATTTATCTGGGAATGTATTTTGCCTTTATATTTGAAAATAGTTTTTCTGGATATAAGATTCTTGGTTGACTGTGTTTTCTCCTTTCAGCTCTTTGAATATATCATCCCATTACCTTCTTGCCACCAATGTTTTGCTGAGAAGTCAGTTGTGTATCTTACTGGGATTCCCTTGCATGTTTTCAGTCATTTTTTCTTCTTTTTAAAAGACTTTTTTCTTTGTATTTGAGTATTTTTACAAATAAGTGACTTGGGTGCGGAACTCTTTGTGTTTGTCCTCTTGGAGTTTGTTGACCTTTATGTAGATTTTAATCATATTTAGTAAGTTTCAGCCTCTTTTTTCCCCGGCTTGAATGTTTTCTCTCTTTTATTTCCTGGTAATAATATTGTGACTGCTCATGTGCTTAATGGTGTCCTACATTTCTCTGAGACTCTGTTCATTTTTCTTTATACCTTTGTCTCTCTCTTTAGAATATATAATCCTTATGAATCCATCTTCAAGTTCACTGGTTCTTCTGCCAGGAAACTTAAATCTGCAATTGACTTTTTTCTTTCCTTCTGTGGTTTTTTTTTTTTCCGTTGTTTTTTTTTTGGTTGTTTGTTTGTTTGTTTTGTCATTCCAGTGATTGTACTTTTCAACACCAGAATTTCCATTTGGCTTTTTCTTTTAATCATTTCTGTCTGTTGATATTCTCTATTTGGTCATTTGTCATTATACCATCCTTTACTTGTTTAAGGATGGTCTCCTTTAGTTATTTGAACAAGTTTGTTGTTGTTGTTTTTGACAAAGGCAGAGAGAGCATCAGAGAGAGGGACAGATAGGGACAGACAGGAAGGGAGAGAGATGAGAAGCATCAATTCTTGGTTACAGCACCTTAGTTCTATTTTTTTTTTTTACAGGGACAGAGAGAGGGATAGATCGGGACAGACAGACAGGAATGGAGAGAGATGAAAATCATCAATCATCAGTTTTTCATTGTGACACCTTAGCTGTTCATTGATTGCTTTCTCATATGTGCCTTGACCGCGGGCCTTCAGCAGACCAATAACCTCTTGCTCGAGCCGGCAACCTTGGATCCAAGCTGCTGAGCTTTTTGCTCAAGCCAGATGAGCCCTTGCTCAAGCCAGATGAGCCCGTGCTCAAGCTGGTGACCTTGGGGTCTCGAACCTGGGTCCTCCCCATCCCAGTCCGATGTGCCACCTCCTGGTCAGGCACCTTAGTTCTTTATTGATTGCTTTCTCGTATTTGCCTCGATGGGGGAGAGGGGGTACAACAGCAGAGCGAATGACCCCTTGCTCAAGCCAGCGACCTTGGGCTCAAGCCAGGGACCTTTGGGCTTAGACCAGCGACCATGGGGTTTAAGCCAAAGTTGGTTAGTGACTAGATCTCTGATCCCAAGCTCAAGCCAGCAACCTTGTGCTCAAGCTGGTAAGCCTGCGCTTAAGCCAGCGACCTCGGGGCTTCAAACTTGGGTCTTCTGCGTCCCAGTCCAACGCTCTATCCACTGCGCCACCGCCTGGTCAGGCTGAACATAGTTTTAATGACTGGGTTGAAACTTTTTGTTAAATCTGATATCTAGATCCTCTCACAAGCAGTTTTTGTTTTGCCTGCATTTTTCCTGTTTGCTTTCTATGTAATCTGTGTCACATGTTGACTGTCTCCCTGCTCCACTTCCTTACCAACACTTGTTTTCGGTTTTGAAAGCTGCCATCCTAATGGATGTGATGTGATAGTTTGCCATGGTTCTGAGTTGCATTTCCCTAATGCTTGGTGATGCTAAGCACCTCCTCTTGTGCTGTTGGCCTTTTTAAAAAGTATCTTTGGAGAAATGTCTATTCAAGTCTTGTGCCCTTTATTAAATGTGTTTATTTATTTAGTTAATTGTTAGTTCATCTCCTAATTTTTTTTGGTTGCTCCCTAGACATTTTAGTTACTACATAGTAGCAACTCTGGATACCTATCGATCTCTGGTTTTTGTTGTTTTCTTATTTATTTGCTTGTTTATTTAGTTAGTGACTAGACCTCTGTGGGGATTAAGGAGTGGGTCTTAGCTCGTGTGCTAAGGACTCACTGTTCTTACTGAGATTTAGTGAATTTTCTTGAATAAATGTTTCTGGGTGTGCTGTACACTCTTAAGACAACTTCCAGGGACTTTCAAAATGTGCTTGAATACTTGATTCGCCTGTGATGGTTGTTTTGCCAGGGAGCTGATCCACAGGGCTCCTCACACCAGAGTTCTGGAAGTGGACTGCAAGACCTTTTGTGTTCTTAAATACCTAGCGTGCATGTTTTAGGCACAGGGCCTGTCTCTTATGTAGACATGGTGTGATCAGCACTTTCAGGGGGTTCACATGGATTCTGTACTCACAGCTGATAACTGGTCCATTCTGAGGGGCATTCTGAGGCTTAGCTATACTCTTTTACTCATAGGACAGCACGGGCCACATTTGCATCAGCCATGTCAGAAGGACAGGAACCACAGCCAGTGTTCCCCCCACCCCTCTGCTGGAGGCTGTCAGCAGAGGCAGAGCCACAGTGGGTAGTTGTCACAGCTGCCCTGCCCGCCTCACAGGCCTCGTGTACCCTGTAAAATCATGGAGACAGACTCCTGGCCCTCCCAGAGGCATTCATTGCCCCTGATCAGGGGCGCCCCCAAGATGGGTCCTCCACTAGGTTTCCGTAGGCCTCTCCGGTCAGGTGCCATTGTCCCCCAGAGGTCATTTTTAGCTAAGCTCCATCTGCTGGCCACATGGTTGTCAGCTTCCTAGAGCCAGAAAGCGAACCGTAAGTCACCTGTTCGTGCAGAAAGAGAGCTTTGTTGGCCTTTCCTACAAAACTAGCCACATTCAGATTTGGCCAGTGACTCCGATTCGGTCCCTTTCCCCGCTGGGCACCGAGTGTCGTGTTTAGTCACCCATCTCCTTCGTCCCCTGCCGTCGGCCACAGTCCTCAGCCTTTCTCTGCCTTTCCCGACTTTCCTGTTTTGGACAGGCACCGGCCAGCTAATCCGTAGACAGTTGTAGTTTCCTCCTGATTAGGTACAAGTGATGCACTTGGGACACCCCCAGGGGGTACGCTGTGCCCTTCGTTCTCCGTGCGCCTCTCAGGGGCCGCAGGGCGCTGGTGCGTCCTGTTGCTGATGCCGTCAGCCTTGACCCTTGGGTGAAAGCGGTGTCAGTCAGGGTCTGTCAGACACTGTACACTTACTTTTCTCTTTGTAATTAATAAGACCGCTGGAGGTGATTCACGAAGACCGTAGGACTGTCCTACTCTTCTTTAGCCAGCTTTATTTTTTTAATTTTTATTCATTGATTGATTTTAGAGGGACATAGAGAGATAAACATTGATTTGTTGTCCCTCTCATGTACGCATTCATTGGTTGCTTCTCGTACATGCCCTGACTGGGGGGGGTCATACCGGTGACTTCAGCATGCCGGGATGACGCTTTATCCACTGAGTCACCCAGCCAGGACATCATCTACCCGTCTTACCATCCAGTGAAGATTCTTGCCACAGTCGCTTTGTTATGTCATGTTGCCAAACGGTGATGTTCTGACTCAGCCGTTCCTTCTACCTTGTTATTACGTATTGGCCCTGTTTTTCTGTAAGATTTTTTTTTAAAGTACTTACTATGATACCCGTAGCTCTCCTCCTCCGTGAAGGGGGCTGGTGTCCTGTGTTAATTATACCAAATTACTGAGAATTAAAAATATCCAATTAGAATGAAGTACTTTACCATTCTGTGAAGGGAACCTCTCAGACAAGGAGCGTTTTGATGTATTTGAAGAAAGACTAACAGATATCTCAGAGGCTGGGAGACCCTCTTGCTGAAGGCACCTATCACAAGGCAGGAAGAGGGACAGATGTGATGGACCCAAGAGAACACAAGGGACTCTGTAAATGTCACAGCACTGAGTGAGAGTAAGGGTCTGCTGCCTGGGTGGTTGACAAACGAGCCATATCAGAAAGGTTCTCAATGATGAAAATTGAGTAAGTAACCTAAGTAGAAGTAATTGAACCCGATGCTAGTAAAAATAATTTATATATATAATTATGTATAATTATAAGATTATAGTGAGTGCGTGAGTAAATGGGACTTTGAGGAACAAATCTCATTTGAAATGAACATAAAACTTCATTCCATCCCTAACCAGGTAGCTCAGTTGGGTAGAGCATTGTCCATATACACCAAAGTTGCAGGTTCGATCCCTGTTCAGGGCACATATAAGAGTCAACCAGTGGCCTGACCTGTGGGTGGCATAGTGGATAAAGCATCGACCTGGAACGCTGAAGTTGCCCGTTTGAAAACCCGAGCTTGCCTGGTCAAGGCACATAGGGGAGCTGATACTTCCTGCCCCTTCCCCCTTCTCTCTCTCTCTCTCTCTCTCTTGTTCTCTCGCCCAACAAAATGAATAAATAATCTAAAAAAAAAAATCAACCAGTGAATGCATAAATAAGTGGAACAACACATCAATGTTTTTTTATTCCTCTCTCCCCCTTTTTCTCTCTCTAAAATTAATCAATAAAAAAATTTTTAATTGAAAAATAACTTCATTCCAAAGAGTATTAGCATCTTGAGGTGGTGAGTTATAGCCCCACACTCTGAGTTATAGGGGTTCAGTTTGTTGTTTGGGTCAGCCTGACTTTGTTGCAGAAGGCCTCTGTGCCACCATCCATGGTCTGTCCGGCTGCTATTTCTAGGTTAATGTCAAGGTTGTATGTAAGGTGAATCAACAGGATATGACATTTATTACTCTTCCCGTCTTCAGTTTCTACGTCGTCCCTCAAGGTGAAGGACTCAGCCTGGAAACCCCTTGTTTCTTGCATCAGTGACATCTCTGTCTCTCCCTTTCACAGGTACCTCCTACTTAACGGACATTGTGTGGTGGGCAGGCACTATAGCAAGTAAGTACCCTGCATCGCAAAGAGCTTGGTCACCTCTCCGAAGCTCCATCGCCCCTCTGGCAGGACAGGAGGGGGCAGGGTAAGGCGGGATCCTTCCTGGGGGATGAGAACTCGGGGACAAGAAGCCTCTGCTACCCATGGTGAGCCCTCAGTTCAGTTCAGGTCACCCTGTCCTGCACCCAGGGCAATGAAAACAGCCACTGCTCACTCTGTAGTCAGGCTCTGGGCGTCTGGTGAAATGTCTTGTCTTCACTGAACCTACCGTACTTTTCGCTCCATAAGATGCACCCAGGGTTTTAAGGAAGAAAGTAAGAAAAAATATATTCTGAACCAAATGGTGTATTAATATATTTAATAAACTATACCATAATAATATTTCAACAGTGTAAACTCAACAGCAGTATTAACAACCACTAGCACTGTTATTAACAAATGAGAAGAGACTTTAATGTTCAAATATTCTTCTAGTGGTCTGGGAACCCACAGCAGCTAAAATAAATGAGTATTCGCTCCATAAGATGCATGGGCATTTTCCCCTCCACTTTTTTTTGGGAAAAAGTGCATCTTATGGAGCAAAAACTATGGTAATTGGTTTTACGAAGATCAACTCTCTTCCCTCAGCTTTAAGGACCAGATCACATGCTATCAATACAGATGAGGCCATGCACAGAGGTCATGTGCTATAATAATAAGAAATAACATTAGCGCTTAGAACTTTCAGTTGTAGAAAGAAAAATCATACAGAAAATGTCAGCGATACCATGGGGCTCATTCGTCTCGCATTGCATTTCAGGCCAGAGATGATCTAGGAAACGGCAGTCATTTTCACAGAAGAGCCATTATTTAAACTCTGGTTCCCTGTTCGTTTCCCCTTACCCCCACCCCTATGCAGTTCTGTGTAGGCAGTAGTGTCCCCTGCATGTCAGTGTGGCCCCATGGCCCACACCTGAGTCAGTGCCGTCCAGGTAAGGGGCACAGGAAGTTCTACATGATTCCTTTCAAAACAAGGCCGTATGAAGGGGAACGTGGAACTGGGCTCTTGCGCACACACTGTCCATCACTGCCTTTAGCTGTGCGGTTTCCAAAGAGGGTTGAAACCACTTCCTGACCGGTGGGAACAGGGACGCCATCGGGCCTGCTCTTTGGCGCAGTTGAGACCCTGACACGCGCAGACGACGCCCCATGTGGGGTGTCTCTCCCCTGTCATGGCGAAGAAGTGGCTGGTGAGAGCAGAGAGTCATCAGACCCCACTCTGATCATTGCCAGAAGAGAGCTCTGCAGTTGCAAGTGATCCCCTGTGATTCTCTTGACAGTGGCTGTTGGCCAGATTGGAAACTTCCTGGCTTACACGGCGGTCCCCACAGTCCTGGTGACTCCCCTGGGTGCCCTCGGAGTGCCGTTTGGGTGAGAAAGGGGGTTTTGTGTTTTGATTTTTAATATGTTTAGATATATATATATATATTTTTTGAACTTTTCATTGTCAGTGTTTCCATTTAAATAATAAAAGTCAATTCTAACTGAAGACACAGGTCTTGCCTGACCAGGCGGTGGCGCAGTGGATAGAGCATCAGACTGGGATATGGAGGACCCAGGTTCGAGACCCTGAGGTCGCCAGCTTGAGTGCGGGTTCATCTGGTTTGAACAAGGCTCACCAGCTTGAGCCCAAGGTTGCTGGCTCAAGCAAGGGGTCACTTGGTCTACTGTAGCCCCCCAGTCAAGGCACATATGAGAAATCAATCAATGAACAACTAAGGAGCCACAACGAAGAATTAATGTTTCTCATCTCCCTCCCTTCCTGTCTGTCTGTCCCTATCCGTCCCTCTTTCTGACTCTGTCTCTGCTACAAAAAAAAAAAAAAAATCTGCCGTAGGGTGTTTGTTTTAGATCCCAGCTTATTTGTGGGACCCAGGAATGTCCTGCTGTCACTCTCTGGGTTTGCCCTGGAAGACCTTTCTAGAGAGAGTTTTTCTGGCACCTTGGCAAGTGTCTCTGAGACATCATTAAGGAAAACTAGTCAGTTGGTGGTTTCTTTGGGCATCGACCATTCCTAGCTGGTCACTGAGAAGCACCCTGCCCCCTGGGAACTTTGGGGATTGGGATAAATCACTCATGGGCACCAGTGTTGGGGGGGACTATATGACTCACAAGAGTCAAGAGCAAATGGATCCCCCCAGGAAGAGGGCTCTGGGTTGCTTTCTCTTTATCAGGGTTTCTCAGCCTTGAGACTGTGGGTGTAGCCACTATGGAAAACAGTATGCAGCTTTCTCAAAAAGCTAAAACTAGAACTTTCCCACAATCCAGCAGGAAGGGAAAAGAGCTACCTGCACCCCTGTGTTCACAGAAGAATTATTAACAGTAGCCAAGATATGGAAACAATCTTAAGTGTCTATCAACAGATGAATGAATAAAAAGGTGGTACACAGTCTCTCACACACACATGCACACGTACACACACACTGGAATTTATTCAATTATTAGAAGAAAGGAAGTTCTGTGATTTTGCAAAGAGAGTTATGAACCTTAAGAACATTACGCAGCCTGACCAGGCGGTGGCGCAGTGGATAGAGCGTCGGACTAGGATGCGGAAGACCCAGGTTCGAGACCCCAAGCTCGCCAGCTTGAGCGCGGGCCCATCTGGCTTGAGCAAAAGCTCGCCAGCTTGGACCCAAGGTCCCTGGCTCCAGCAGGGGGTTGCTCAGTCTGCTGAAGGCCCGCGGTCAAGGCACATGTGAGAAAGCAATCAATGAACAACTATGGTGTTGCATCAGCAACAAAATACTAATGATTGATGCTTCTCATCTCTCTTCGTTCCTGTCTGTCTGTCTCTATCTATCCCTCTCTCTCTGACTCTCTCTCTGTCCCTGTAAAAAAAAAAACAAACATTACACTAAGTGAAGTAATTCGGACAAAGGAAGACAAATACTGTGTGACTCAAACTCACAGAAACAGAATAGAGTGGGGGGTTACCAGGGGCTGGAGGGGGGCATGGGAGATGTTGGTCAAAGTCTATAGACTTCCAGTTAAAAAATTAGTTCTGGGGACCTAATGTGTAGCATGGTGATTATAATTAAAAAAAAAAACTGTATTAGATGCTTGAAAATTGCTGAGAGATTAGCTGTTAAATATTCTCATCACACACAAAAAAGAAATGAGAATTATGACACATGACAGGGTGTTTGCTAACACTATGGTGGCAGTTATTATGTAATACATGTCTATCAAATCAATACAATGTTTTCTTTAAACTTAGACAATGTTGTATGTCAAGTATCTCTCAAAGCTGGGGGGTAAAAATAAAGTGAAAAGTCAACTGACGGGATGTTATAAAAAGTTTCAAATTTTGTATCTGATCATGGACTTGTATTTCAACTCTACAACTTCTATAACATATCAATCAAAGGGCACATAACCCAATTGAAAAACAGGCTCAAGATCCAATACACATTTCTCCAAAGAAGATACACCTGGTCCATTAAACATATGAAATAACTGCACACCCTTAGTCACCTGGGAAGTACAAGTCAAAACCACAATGAGTTATCAATTCCCACCCACTAGGACGGCTGTGTTCAAAAAGAACATTAACGTGAGGACTCTGAATAAACAGAAACCCTCATGTGGGGCTGCTTGGGGAAACAGCCCAGCTGTAAGTCCCTCAAACGGTTAAAAAGGCTGGCCAAACCTGCTACTGGAAAAATACTCAAGAGAAATGAAAACACGTGCACACAAAGACTTGTACACAGATGCCCACAGTAACATATTCATTACAGGGAAAAAAACACAACAACAACCTGGAAACAACCCAAATGTCCATCAACTGATGAAGGATAGATAATAGATGGTGCATATATATATATAACGGAATGTGATTAGAAAATGAATTCATTCTTCATGTATATTACAACATAGATGAACCTTGGAAACATTATTCTAACTGAAATAAGCTACTCCTGAAGGACTATATATTATTGTATGATTACATTTATATGCAATGTCCTGAATAGAAAATAAATACCGAGAGAAAGGAGGGGAGGGGTGCTAAGGAGTTCTAAAATTGACTGTGTTGACAGAGGCACAACACATTTCTAATCTTTTTATTCTTAAAAACTAACATGTAAAATATAGCCTAAGGAAAACATGGCTTTTTTCAAGTAGCCGCAGAAAGTAGCAACGGGTCAACTGTGATTTCTCTTTTGTTCACTCCAGGTCCATCCTAGCCTCTTACCTTCTGAAGGAGAAACTGAACATCTTGGGCAAGCTGGGTTGTTTGCTCAGCTGTGCCGGTTCCGTCGTGCTGATCATCCACTCCCCGAAATCCGAGAGTGTGACCACACAGGCCGAGCTGGAGGAGAAACTGACCAACCCAGGTGACCCCTTTCTAGCTGCCCCGTGAGCACCTGTCAGTGTCCTGTGTGTAAGCCTCCCCAGGGCACCGTGATGTCTGTCCCCCTCCCCACCAGGCCCTCTTCTGGCCTAGTACAGAGTGCCCCTGCCTCCCAGCGCCCGTTCTGCCGGGCCCATTCCAAGCCACGTGCTGGGGACCACGTGTGTCCCTGCTCCCCTGGCCTCCGCCTCCAGTGACCCTGTCTCAGAGGCCTGACCTGGTTTAATTATCTTCAGTGTTCCCCACAGGGGTCTCTCTCTTTTTTCCTATGTATTTTGACATATGATAATTTACATAGTTTTTGACAATTACAGTTAAAAAAAAAAACAACCCTACATAATTATCCTGGTTTTAAAAAGTACTTCCAGTAGACCATCTATCCTGACCAACACTTTGAGACAGGTGCCGGCATGGAACTGCAGCCACATGTGTCCCTGTCCAGAGGTGTCCTGGCCACAAAGCATCTTCCACTCCTCTGTAGCTGGCTATCGGCACTGGTTGCCATAGGAATGCAATGGCTATAAGATTTGCAAAAAAGGAGATCATGGTGAAGTTATCCAAGACTGTGTACCTCCTTGTAATTTTTTTTATGCCTAAACCCTTAGCATTGTGAGACTCACTTCCTCCTGTGAAAGCCAAAATAGTCCCAATACGGTGAGAAATAAGAGTACAGAGACATGACAAAAAAGTTCAGGAAGTTTGATCCAAATGTCCCAAAGGACTTACTTTATGTAACTTTAAAAGTGGATTCAGCCTGACCAGGCGGTGGCGCAGTGGATAGAGCATCGGACTAGGATGCGGAGGACCCAGGTTCGAGATCCTGAGGTTGCCAGCTTGAGCGCAGGCTCATCTGGTTTGAGCAAAAGCTCACCAGCTTGGACCCAAGGTCACTGGCTCCAGCAAGGGGTTACTCAGTCTGCTGAAGGCCCGCAGACAAGGCACATAAGAGAAAGCAATCAATGAACAACTAAGGTATCACAACGAGAAACTGATGATTGATGCTTCTCATCTCTCTCCGTTCCTGTCTGTCGGTCCCTATCTCTCTCTCTCTCTGACTCTCCCTGTTTAAAAAGAAAAAGAAAAGTGTATTCAGAGGCTTTTGGTTTTTGGTGAATGTGGATGATACTGCTACAGTCAGGTCCTGACTTGTACAGAAAAACACATCTAAAGTAAGATGATCCCAGGCCCTGGCTGGATGGTTCAGCAGTAGAGCATCAGCCTGGCATGTGGAAGTCCTGAGTTTGATTCCCAATCAGGGCACACAAGAGAAGCACTCATCTGCTTCTCCAACCCTCCCCCTCCTTTTCTTTCTCTTCTCCCACAGCCATGGCTCAAATGGTTCAAGCAAGTTGGCCCTGGGTACTGATGATGTCTCTATGGCCTCACCTCTGGTGCTAAAAATAGCTTGGTTGCCGAGCAATGGAGCAGCAGCCTTAGATGGGTGGAACATCCCATGGAAGTGGGCTTGCTGGGTGGATCCCAGTTGGGGCTCATGTGGGTGTCTGTCTCTGCCTCCCTACCTATCCCTTAATTAAAATAAATAAGTTCGACCATCTGTTTTGCAGTGTTTGTGGGCTACCTGTGCATCGTGCTCCTCATGCTGCTACTGCTCATCTTCTGGATTGCGCCGGCGCATGGGCCCACCAATATCATGGTCTACATCAGCATCTGCTCCTTGCTGGGGAGCTTCACTGTGCCTTCCACCAAGGGCATCGGGCTGGCGGCCCAAGACATCTTCCACAACAACCCGTCTAGCCAGCGGGCCCTGTGCTTGTGCCTGGTGCTCCTGGCCGTGCTGGGCTGCAGCATCATCGTCCAGTTCAGGTACATCAACAAGGCACTGGAGTGCTTTGACTCGTCCGTGTTCGGGGCCATCTACTACGTGGTCTTCACCACGCTGGTCCTGCTGGCCTCGGCCATTCTCTTCCGGGAATGGAGCAACGTAGGCCTTGTGGACTTCCTGGGCATGGCCTGCGGCTTCACCACCGTCTCTGTTGGGATCGTCCTCATACAGGTGTTCAAGGAATTCAATTTCAACTTGGGGGAGATGAACAAATCTAACATGAAAACAGATTAGGACGTAGCGGAGGTGGCGGGAGATGGGTTGGGCAGTGTGAGGGAACAGGAAAGGACGTGGTTCCTGGTTGGGCCTAGTTTGACATGAAGTATCAGTTTCCTAAGTCACTGGTACCAGAGTTGTTTGTATATCAGCGTGTGGTCTGGTGGACAGTGGGGGCACTGCCTGGGCACCAGGCAAGGGCCCAGCTCTGTGGCCTGATGTTGTTTGTGCTCCATGGTCACCTGGTTGTCATCCCTCTGATGAGAGGAATCACATGTTCATTGCCATTAACCCGGAAGCTTTCATGAACACTCTTTCCTTTATAAACATGGTAACATGATTTAAGTAGGAAAATAAAGATGGGCTCTTTCTGGTTGGTCTTTGCAGGGGAAGCAGAGGTACCCTTCTGTGGGCAGTTCCTCTAGGAATGGGAGAGATTGTCTTGCGATCTGATGCTGTACAGTAACGTATCTGTGGTTGTGTTTTGTTTTTTTTTTGCATTGAGCCTGTTTACCTCATCCAGACAAGAGGTCTCTATACATTGACTTGTTTTTAATCCTCGAATGGGCTGACTCCACCCCCCCACCTTCACTCCAGGACACATTAATTATAAATAGAGAGGAGTGAGGAGGCAGACAAACACAGTGCTCCCTTTCCAGGAAGACTTTCAATAGCTTAAGTCAATTTCAGTGCCTTTCTCACTTGAACTGTTCACTTAATTTCACTTACTGTGTGTATGTCCTCTTAGCTTAGAATAATGCAGCCTCCTTGATTATTTCAGCATTCCAAACGTGGACATGGAAAGCGGTTATAAATAAAACAGTAATACTCATTTGTGGGATGGGTCAAGACTAAAGACACATTAGGGGAAAAAAACCAAAAAACGGACCCTATTAGCATGTTGTTCTTGTCTAGCTAAAGACAGTGGACTCTTAAGTCACATAAGGTTATTTTATTTCCATTCAATATATGCCACTGGGACCCGGTATCAAATATGCCCACCATTTCTCCTCCAATGAACATGGTGGCCACTCAGAAGAAATAAATAATTGAACTCGAGAACAAGGCTGTGAGAGGAGAGGGTGACTTGTTTCCAACAACCCACATATCGGATTCACCATAATACAGGAACAAGTTAAAGGGCACAGTCAAGCCGAGGCTAGTAGGACTGGAATGCTCAGAGCAAGTTTCAAGCAAACTTTGAGCAGAAATGAAAACAACTCATTGAGCGAGCTCCCTGTTGTTTGAGATGGCCGGCCGAGCACCTGGCCACTACCCACTCAACCTCTCCTTAGACTTCTAAAATGCAGAATAGCCGTGACTTACGCCAGCATTTTGGATCAAAGAGACCATTCATCTGGTCCAGAGTCACCTTCCATGTATGTGAAATGGGAACAGAGTCCAGAATGATCTATTTCATTGAGAGATTATGTCCTTCATTTACAGTGTTTTATCTAAACAGGGAACTGTGCCAAGTGGGGAGGTGGGGTTGGGTCATGTAGATTCAGTGAAGTAGCCATTTAAAGTTATTCACTAAAGGAAGTAAATAGGCTTTTGCAGCCAAGAATAAAAAGAACATTTCTAAAGACCCAGGAATAGCTCCCTAACATGTTGAAGAGAAAAGCTTAAGTTAACATGTGACGGTTTAACAGAGGGAAGAACACGTGTACAAATTAGAAGTACACGTGATGGTCATGGGGTGAGCAAGGCTGGTCCGTGACTTTTCTGAACTCACAGCAGCAACAAAATTATTTAAACATTTTCTAAAAATACTATATTTACCGATAGTTGATACACACTCAAAAAAGTTCCTCACTCTTTTTTTTTATCAGCTCTCGAAGGTTTGTTTTCTGATCATCAGTACTTTTAAGAATGCAGGCCTTAATTTATGAAAATAAACTTTCTGAAAATATAGGGTAGCATTGTCCGTGTACTACTTTTAAGCATAAAAATATTGTAGTTTCCCAGGTAAGGATCCTTGTTTGAGATATTGAAGGATACCTGTGGCGCCTCATCTATACTGAGAAAGTTGTGGGCCACATGGAAATTATCGTGCCTATTTTGTTACAAGTTACATGCTCAGCTTCCTCAAAATGGCTCTGTTGGCATTCCTTAGTATACCTTTATACCAGGAGAACGCAGGAGACATTTTCCACATAATTGGCCCTATGGTTTTTTCAGAGTAAAAAAAAAAAATCTCAAAAGTATTAATAACTAGCCTGACCTGTGGTGGCGCAGTGGATAAAGCGTCGACCTGGGAACACTGAGGTCGCCAGTTCAAAACCCTGCACTGGTCTGGTCAAGGCACATATGGGAGTTGATGCTTCCAGCTCCTCCCCACTTTCTCTCTTTCTCTCTCTCTCTCTCTCTCTTTCTCTCTTTCTCTCATTCTGTGTCTCCTCTCTAAAATGAATTTTAAAAAAAGTATTAATAACTTACCTTCTCTTGAACTAGTCCCAGAACAGATGGGTCTCCTAGGTTGCCCTCCTAGGTCAGCAGGCTATATTGGTGGGATGTTAAGCTTTTCTTATCATTGAGCAAAGTTCACGCCGCCCATTTGTATTTCATGTGTGTGACTCTAGTCTCAAAATAGCAGACACGACCAGTGGTCTCACAGCTCGATTGTCAAGCTTGACAGAGAGCCTGTAACTTCTGATGTAACAGTGTTTATCTTACACACTTACGTGTTCATAATTCCTTTGGAATTGCAAAGAAAAAGTCTCAAAGTGAGAGTTTTCAAGGAGGGCCCAGAGTCCTGGTGGGTCTGTGTGAGAGCAAACACCTATGAAAGATTTCCATTCTTGTACTTTGGGTTTCACCTCTGATAAAACCAAGAAAAACACCATCTCCTTGTTTCCAAGCCTCTTCTAAACTCACAGGGCGCAGATTTACTCTGGGTAGATACTTAAATAGGCATTTCTCTCCTCTCCTGCTTGGAAAAACGCCTTATGGTCTCATCAGAATCTTTGCATTTAAAAAAGACTGCTCACTGACCAAGTGTAAATAGAGCCTAGGAATGATTCTAACCCACATACAGCACCAAGACCACCCTGGTCATCGTTCTGGAGAAGGAGGGCAGTGAGCTCCCTGCCACCCACAGTGGGCAGCTCAGGGAGGATCGCCACTCAGATATCATTGTGGTTTCTTCATGTTAGAATGCTGCATGAACTAGGGTTCGCTGCTCTCGGTTTCAGCAATAAGAAATATTTCAAATTCCTACTTTCCAAGCCAGCCCATTACACTCCATTTTCTTTGCGGAAGTTCGTTCCAGAAGCCCTAGGTTCTTGGCCTCTGTTCTTTCTCTTTGGGTTTCATGTCAGATAGCAAAGAGGGCTACTGAAGGATGCTGTCACAGCTCCTTTTCCTTCTGGACAGCTCAGCTCCTTTTAAATACTGCGCTTGTGTCTAGAGGCTGGTTCCCAGGTAGCTGTCAAGCCCTTGCGGTGCTGTGTCTTCCAGGTGCGGGCAACCACGTCAGTCCATGTGCTGCCTGAGTCTTGTTGGGAGAGATCCCTCTTTTCCAAGCTGTTCAGCTCATCCAGATGAGCCCAGTTGTGATCGATAGATCCATGCTCTCGGCTCTTTCCTGACACCTCTTTGATCCCGACATGGGCTTCCTCTGTCTGAGTAGAAACCTGCAAAGGGAAAACATGCTTGCTTCCATGTACCTCTGCTCACGACGGTCTGGTGGGCTCCCATGGTCTGAGGGAGTCGTCCTCATTCTGTTGGACACTAAGGATGTAGCTCACCCATGAAGCTGGATCAGGTGGAAATCTTGGTGTTCTGCCTTCTCAGGGACCAAAAATGTAACATTAACTCCTTAGCATTGACCTTGCTCCCAAGAGCAAGTGTCCGTTTTTCATGTGTTACTCATATTCATAGCCAGAGGTCTATAACCTTGAGTTGGAAAGGGGAAGGATCGTTGGCACACTGCTCACACCATAAGACAGTTTATCATATCAAATACCTCAATTTTCTGCATTCCTCACATCTGCCTCCCATTCGTACTGGTGATGAACTTTCAAGGTCTGTTCTTCAGCTTTTAGGTGACTTTTCACATCCGGCCAGATTCTCATGCCTCCATTGGATACTTGAAAAGATTTAAGAATGATAGCGGAGGGAGGATTTGGCCCAGTATCACACACTTGTTTATTTTCATACCATTTCACACATGCTAGTAAATGCAACAAAATAATTCTATTTTAAGAAAATGTAACTTTGTTACATAAAAAAGTCTTCTAGTAAAAAGTGGATACTTAGTAGAACAAGGATCACGTATATAAACATCTATTTCAAATGTACCCAATGTGATAAGCATAGTCTAGGGCCCAGAGGATGACCAGGGAGGATTTACTTGTTGTTTTCTCTATTTTTTTATTTTCTTAAATCATGCAACTCTAGGTGAGTCACTTGACCTTTCTGTGCCTCAGTTTCTCTACCTCTAAAGGGATGGGATGGTTCTCCAAATCGACTGCCTGAGGGTGCTTGCACGATAGCATTTGCTGGCAGCCTCAGGTGAGAGTGTCGTACGCAGGGTGGCCCGGGAATGACCCAGGGGGAACGCGTCTGGGCCTCCTGTCTGCTCAGGACCATGCTGCAGAGATGCAGCTTTGAGCACTGAACAAGCAAACAAAGCGCTGGGTGTAAAGTGCGCATAATTCCATGAAGCTTTAATTTTCCTTTTCATTTGTCCTAAGAAGAAGGATTTTTGTATACTCTGTTGTAAAAGACTTAACTGAAACAGGGACTTTGAAAAGCTGCACTGATAGGTCACATTCCGATGGTGTGATGAGCTACCCTGACGTTCTGCACAGGTTTCTGCTCTTGCTGGGAGAGCCCATGGTGTGTGAACCCACGGGGCTGGTTCTGTTGCGTTAAATTTGTCATGAATGATGCTGAGCTTCCTGCTTCCTGGTGGCTCAACCCTGACATGGAACCACCTGACATCAGGTGAATGCCAGGGGCTCCTGAGCCACTAGTGCCAAAGGGTCACATTGAAAAGTTGTTATTTCTCCTATTTATCAGAATAGAATAATTTGCCCCATGACATGTCAGTGTTTTTTGCACTTGGGGAAAATGTAAAGGCTACTGTTTTTTAAGTACCATTCCTGAGTCTTTTTTGCCTTTTTAAATAACGATTTGTTTCTTGTAAAATGGAATAGAAACATGGCACAAAAGAAGATGAGATTAAAATTGTAAAATGTTTATGGGTTGCATCACAGTTTTATTATTTTTTCATATATATGTACCGGGGAGCTTCCAGTGATCACACACACACATTTGTCAATGGCTAAGACTTGCTTATATTTTGCTGTATAGAGGTAGTCGTAGCATGTACTTGCCTTATGTAAATAAAAAGGCTATTTATTAAGTTTTCCAATATTTATTAATAATCTGTATGTGTTTTAAAATAAAATAACATTTCTAGCGGACACTCATTTTTTTAACCCCTTATTTGAAATGTATGTGTAACCCTAAGGTTTTGTATCATTCTAATTCCTCAATCAGATGTTTTCCATTTTCTTTGTAGAAATGAGTAGCCCTGGTCTCCATCATGACGTATAAGATGTCCACCTGTGTTCACCTTAGGGCGCAAATCCATGATACAAAAAGGAATTCACCATATCGTGATTACTTTCTGACATAACAAAATGATGACATGAAAGAAAACCAACTCTCAATTCTATTAAATTTAATTTCAGAATTTCTAAAAAATACAAAAAACAGAAAACCACCTATATTTTAATATGTTAATACCTTTTACCTGTTTTTGAGGTGTATAATATTTTAGCCTGACCTGTGGTGGCACAGTGGATATAGCGTCAACCTAGAATGCTGAGGTCTCGGATTGGAAACCCTGGGTTTCCAAGGTCAAGGCACATAAGGGAGTTGATGCTTCCTGCTCCTCCCCCCCTTCTCTCTTGTTCTCTTTCTCCCCTCTATAATGAATAAATAAAACCTTAAAATAAACAACATGTTATTATACGCTAAGCACCTAGAAAATTAGAGAATTATAAAACATTCTAATCTCAGTGTCGTCAGAAATATGGTCATTAATCTTTATTAGTGTCCCATAAGTCCTTTAACTATATGGAAAATACTTTTATCGATCAGCAATTACTTTGTTTTCCCCAGTAAATTATTTATTTATTTATTTATTTATTTATTTATTTATTTTACAGGGACTGAGAGAGATTCAGAGAGAGGGATAGATAGGGACAGACAGGAACGGAGAGAGATGAGAAGCATCAATCATTAGTTTTTCATTGCTGTTGCGACACCATAGTTATTCATTGATTGCTTTCTCACATGTGCCTTGACCGCGGGCCTTCGGCCTTCAGCAGACCCAGCAACTCCTTGCTGGAGCCAGTGACCTTGGGTCCAAGCTGACGAGCTTTTGCTCAAGCCAGATGGCGCTCAAGCTGGCGAGCTCGGACTCGAACCTGGGTCTTCCGCATCCCAGTCTGACGCTCTATCCAATGTGCCACCACCTTCAGGCCCCCAGTGAATTATTTAAAAAATTTTTTTTACTGTAATTAGAAATATACTTTGTAGTTTTCGATTACAGTTTACATTCTATTTTATTTTGTATTTGTTTCAGGTTTTCTATTACTGCTCAAGCCAATTTCCACACACTCTGGCTTCACAGCCACACAAATTTATTATCTGAACAGTTCTGGAGGTCAGAAGTCCAACACACGTTGAATTGGACAAGACTCAAGGTGTTGGCAGGATTGCTTCCCTAACGAGCCGCTAGGGAGAAGCTGTTCTTTACCTTTTGCAGCTTTTGGAGTCCTTACAACTTCTTTAGCTCCTGCCATGCTCTAGCCCAGCCCCCAGGACTTGGGCCCGCCCCCTGCGTTCCCCTCCCCGACACGCTCCAGCCTTCTAGCCCCGCCCCTTGCCCTCTCTGAGACCGCTTCTCTAGGGGATCGCTAGGGACACCTATGAAAATGCGTGGAGCTGCATTTTGAGCGGCACACGGTACTTTTTCGGTCATTACAGAGGCTAAATATTGCCTCCCACCCTTCTCCGCTCGGCCCGTGCGCTCCGCCCACCCAACCAGGTCCCGCCCCCGCCCCACCCCCCGCTCAGAAACCGGAGCTCGATTGGGACAGCGCGCTGGTGGGCGGGACTCCGGACTTGCCGCATTGCGCCTGCGCGCGCCGCTTCTTGCGTCACTCAGCCGCGCCCAGGCTCTCCTTGCGACGGCGCTTGGTCCAGGGGCACAGTCGCGGCCCTAAGGTTATCCCGGGCAAGAGGCCGTCGGGGCTCCCGGATGGAGGAGACGGCGCGCACGGCTGCAGCCCCGGATGCTCGCACCTGTCCCTGGACGGCGGCGACGAAGGCGCTGGCCCCGCTCGCGCTGGAGAGCTCGGCCCCTACGGCCTGTGTGAGGGTGTGAGCGGAGGGGACAGGAGCCGGATATCGGAGCGGGGGAGCCGTGCCGTTGGCCTGCCGCCTGGGGTGAGGGTGAGGGTGAGGTTGCCCTTTGAGACCAGCGCGGAACGTCTCACGGGGGGCGAGCGTCTTAGTCTTGGGTCGGGAAACGGTCCTTCCTGGGGGCCTTTCTTTGCCCCCGTTCTGAGAAGGAAGCGCTTTTTCTGGTCCCTTTGCCTCGAGGAACCCCGCCGTGCAGGGGGTTGGCTTTTCAATGCTGCTGGGCGGGGGGCGGCGTGCACCCCCAAGCTCGTGACCATAGTTGCATTGTGTTGGGGTGCGCGTTAGAAGATGGCCTCGGCCCCCCCGGAGAGAGCCGGCAGTGGAACGATCCTTAGAAGGCGGCGGAGGCGATCTGAACGCCGCCTGTGTTCCTTTCCGAACTTGTCACCGCGACGCGCAACTCGTCGTGTTCGTGGCTCTTGCACACTTCGCGAGCTTTTCCAGTGGGTTGACTTCTTGCAAGACTGCGTCTTCGTTCTGTTTCTAGACATTCTCTACATACCATGTGGCCAGTTGGTACTCTCTTTTTTTTTAAGTAGTAAGAGGAAATAGGAGAAAATAGAGAATTTTGTTTCATGGAGGCTAGGAACCAAATTTTAAAAAGTATTTAATAGCTATTCAGTTTTTGTTTGTTTGTTTGTTTGCCTACTTCTTTGTTTTCTACTTTCCAGCCCAGAGCTACTTTTGTTTGGGTTTAGAATTTTAAATGACAGCCCAGGCCGGTTAGGTCGGTTGGTTAGAAGGTCATCCCCAAATACTAGGGTGACAGCGGGTTCAATCCCTGGGCAGGGCACATCAGGGAAGTGACCAATGAATGCACAACTAAGTGAAATAACAAATAAATACAGTGTGTCCGTAAAGTCATGGTGCACTTTTGACCTGTCATAGGACTGACATGCGCCATGACTTTACGGACACACTGTACTTCTCTCTTTTCCCCCTCCTTCCCTCTCCCTCTTCCCCCTCCCCTCTCTTTCTCCTCCTCTCTCCTTTGTTCCTCTAGGTCTCTCTTAAAATCAATTAGAAAAGTAGTTTAAATGACAATAAAGGGTGTGTGACAATGAAGGGTGTTTATGAGGAAGTGAGAGTGGATGAGTCATCTCTATGTCTTCCAGACTTTTTTTTTTTTAATAAGTGAGCCATATGAAAGATTTCGTCTTGTTTTGCCTTGTGCAGATTTGAAGACTGCATCTTCTTGCCTCCAGCACCAGCGTTTCCCTGTCCTGTGATCAATGTACGTCACAGGAACTGCTTAAGTATCAAACGCAATGAGCCAGGGGCGCGGAAAATATGACTTCTATATTGGTCTGGGATTGGCTATGAGCTCCAGCATCTTCATTGGAGGGAGTTTCATTTTGAAAAAGAAAGGCCTCCTGCGACTTGCCAGAAAAGGCTCCATGCGGGCAGGTAGGTGACACCCTGTGTGACTCTGAAATGACATCAGTGTTTGCTTGTGTGCTCAGGTGCTATGACCATGGAAGGGCACATCTCTGTCTTTCGTGAGTATATTCAAAACTTCAAACTGCAGGAGTTATCAATGTTTATAGAGATTCAGACACCAGAGTTTGGTTTTATTTGTTTTTGTTTTTTGAGAGGTGCAGAGGCAAAGAGATAGACTCCCACATGCGTTCTTACCAGGATGCACCCAGCAAGCCCCTACCACAGTGCTCTGTCCATCTGGGGCTGGTGCTCCATTGCTCTGGCAACTGAGCTATTTTAGTGCCTGAGGCGAGGTCATCCTCAGCACCTGGGACCAACTTGTTCGAACCAATTGAGCTGCAGGAGGAGAAGAGGGGGAGGAGAGCGAGGGAGGGAAAAGCAGATGGTCACTTCTTCTGTGTGCCCTGACCGGGAATCGAACACAGGACTTCCACATGCCTGGCTGATGCTCTTCTGCTGAGCCAACTGGGCAGGGCACAGACATCATTTTTGTAATGAGAAAAATAAGCAAGAAGATGTCTGAATAAGTGAACTACTCACTCCTACAATTATTATCAAACTGAGAATAGGGGCCAGTGTCCCAATTAGCGCTTAGCCTTTACATTTTGATATATGTCTGCAGAGATGAAATAAGGGTCTGAACAGAACCAGAACCTTATTGAAAGCTAGGGTCTTTTGTCTGTGATAGTAGAAATTCGATATTTGCCTTGGGCATTTTTCCTGATGATCTTAAAGGCAGGAAATAAAGAGAGGGCTTCCCTCAGTTGAAGAGTCCTCAGTTCAGTGAACTTCTGAAGGGCAGTGTAGGTTGTTTCCCCAGAAACTACTGACAAGTCAGGAGACCCTGGGGGACACTCGACATGATGGGACCCCACTCTAAATGCATCCTGTACTCTCACGACGGCTCCTGCATTGTGTTGCATCCTGGTTGTGTTCTGTCATTGAGCCTCTGCGTCAGTTCTAGACCTGGTTCTGACCTCAGAGAAGACCTGCTTTGGCAGTAAAAAAAGAAAAATAAATGTCACCTCTCCTTTTCCCATGCCATCTCTATGGCCAAACCTTAACAAGGAACTTAAAACCTTAGCCTCTACTGGAATAGATAGAGGAGAAAGTACTGGAATATGCTTTTTGAACAAGTGTGCTCAACATTCTTGGTCACTCCTAAGGCAGGTATGCTCATTACCTGTGATGGATATGCTTATTGGAGGATTTATTTGCATTGACTTCTTTTTTAGGACAATGACTTAAATGCCGATTGCTTGTTTTTATTAGTTTGGTTGGGGTGAAAGTCAAGGAACAATGTAGGATGAGCATAATGGCAGCCCCAGACTATGAGCGGTGCTCAGTCTTTTCGTGCCTGGTCCATATAGGACCCCTTTCTCCAGGGTTCCTGCCTCATCAGTGGGGCTGACCCATACCTAAATGACCTTCCTGCTTTCAGACAGATACATTTGAACCTGGGCTATGTGTTGACTGGCTCATTTTCTTTTACTTTGTTTATTAAAGCTGAGTTCACAAAAATAAGTCAAATAGAAGGATTAATTTAATTCCTTTATTCAACATTACAGTACAAATGTAAACATTTTTAACATTTTCATAATCCTCACATCCCCTCTTCTTTACTTGATCTTAGCCAAAAGGCTGAGAAGGTATTTATAGTCCTAAAAGTAGGACCTGAAAAAACCCTTTATACATGAAGGAACCTCTATTCAAAGTAGTAACGGTTGACAAATGAGATATTTTTAAATCTGTCATTACTAAGAGTTGTCATAAATGTGTAAGAATCCAATAATCTCCCAAACAAGTGAAATATTTTTTCCTTCACAGGTCAGGGTGGTCATGCATATCTCAAAGAATGGCTATGGTGGGCTGGACTGCTATCAAGTATGTATAGAGACTATTTCCAGAAAATGTTATAGTTGTGTATTGGAATATTTGCAGATACAATTGCAGCTTCGTGTTACTAGCAATTTTAAAAACTTTAACCTTTTTTTAATGAACATAACTCAAACTATTTAAAATTTAAGTCTGTAAAAGTCATTTAGCAGGTAATAGCTTCTTTCATTTGAATAGGAAGACTTTTTTACCTATCTGATTAAAACATGTCTGATATGTCATTGTGTTCACGGTTCTGCTCAGTTTGAGAAGGTGATCTTGAAAGTGAAAGTTCATAGAAAACACCGGGTTTAATCCCCCACCCCTGCTGATCTTCAGACACTGGGCCTTCAGAGTATCCTGGATTAAGTTATATATATATATTCTTTCTAAGCCTAAAGGCAGTTGTAGTAATGAGGTCGCTAATCTGACTATTTATTCAACAAATATTGATTCCTTTTTGTGTGCCAAGTATTGTTCTTGGTGCTGGAGATACACTAGTCAAACAGATCCTTACCCACACAACATGGCACATTCTAGATGGAAGACAAATAATAAACAAGTTAGAATGTATCAGTGTTAAGAGTTAACATTGGCTAAGAGCAAAGTTAGGGAAGAGGTGTAAAAAGAAGGGTTGGTAGCTTTAAATTTTAAATTTTAGATGGGGGAACTCAGGCAGGCCTCACTGAAGAGGTGATATTTGATTGAAAGACATGAAGGAAGTAGGGGGCTGGCCACACGGGAGTTTGGGGGAAGGGGATTTTAAACAGGAGGAAACAGTCAATATGAAGGCCATGAGGCAGGACCAAGCCTGGGCGATGGACGTGTGTTGGCCAGCTTCCAGGGTGACCCACAGAGCTTGTCGCCCCATGGTACTAGGTTACTGCCCTCTGACACTGACAGGTGCTGGCCAGTGTGACTGGGTGCAACGGACGTGCTGACGCAGGGCCCCTGAGACAGTCGGCCAAGGCTGTGGGTTTGGCCATCACTGCTTGGCGACCTGCTGTGAGGGAGGCCAGCTGTCATGCAGCAAGGGCACAGGCAGCCTGAAGGGAGGGCCTGGGCTACAGCCAGAACTGGCTTGCCAGTCCTGTGAGTGCGCCACCTTGGACCTGGGTCCTCCAGCCCCAGTCTATCCTTCTAGTGACTGTAGCCTCTTAAAAAATCCTCAGTGGGAAGTACCTACTGACAGCCTCCTCAAGTCTTAGCCAATAGAAACCGAGAAGCCATAAAATCTGTACTAGCAGAAAACACAGCTTGTGCTGTTATAAGCTGCCACATAGGGTGTTTTGATAAGCAGCACTGGATTACTAAAACCTCGGGCAACATTAAAGAGGCAGGAATAGTAAGAGGGCTTATAGGGGGAAGTAATGGGGTACGTCAGAGCAATAGGGAGGCCTTAGTCATGGGGGGCTTTGACTTCTGTATTGTATGGGAAGTCACAGGGGCAACAGGATGTGACCTGGGCATAGATGACAGAGGAGCATAAAGCAGAGAAACCAAGTGAAAGCTGGTGGAGTAATGAGGCGAGAGGGGATGACGGCGTGGACCAGTGTAGCGGTGGGGAGAAGTGGTGGGATTCTGGGTGTGTTCTGAAAGTAGAAGGGAAAGGATTTACTGAAAACAAAAGGCTGGACAGGGTATCAAAAGTATCCTTTCAAACCATCAGAGAGCCAACACCGAAGTGAAGAATTACCTGCTAAGATCAGAAAAACGTCCCCTTCAGAGATGAGCTAGAGATACTTCTGCCCCAGGGGTCACTGCAGTCTTGGAGTAGGCAGCCGACAGCGGGAACCTTTGAATCAGGCCGGTGCAGGTCAGTAGGGTCTGCCAAGCTGGGCACCACCATCTGCTCTGGAACGGTGTTCCCATGGGAGTGAGGGGGAGACCGCGGGTTCTGATCACTCCTGAGCACCACGTCATCTCTGGCCTTGGTCTGAGCTGCTAATGTTGTCTGGCAGCTAGAACAAGAAAGCCAAAGTTCTCGCTTGGAGATAAAATATTCTCCTCTTCTTAAACTGTTTCTGTAGTGACTTAAAAAAATAAAATGCCCAAGAGTGAAAGGGCACATGAGATTGTGAAATTTCAGCAAAAACGGTAGGTAGAAACTGACCTGCAGGCTCACCGGGTACTGGGTGTGTCACGACCACGACACAGCTGGGCTTGCTACAGGTTCTAGTGATAAACTGAAAATTATTGTGACATTGTGGATTTGCAAGAGAACTAAGAAGAAATTGCAGAATTGAAAAATGCAGTAATGAAATGGAAAGAATTGTGTGGCTGAATGGAGTTAGCGAAATGGCAGTAGTTTGGAAGAAATTTCCTAAATTGAAGCAGACACAAAGGGATGGAAAACAGGTAAGAGTATTATGGAATTAGAAGATTCAGTGACTGATGAGAATCTTAGAAGGACAAAGAATAGAGCAAAAGCAATATCTGAAGAGAAAATGGCTGAGACTTCCAAAACTGTCAAAGTTATTAAGCCACAGATTCAAGAAACCCAGAAGGATGTACTCAGCATCTGTAAACAGAAAACTGGCCCTAGACACATCCTAGTAAAACTGATAAAAACTAAAGACAATATAAATAAAATGTGGTGTTTCCATTCTGAGTGGACATGTTCCTATCTGAGTTTTCTTTTGCCCATCTCAAGTGGGAGCTGGTGAGGTGGCCAACTTCGCTGCATATGCCTTTGCACCTGCGACCCTGGTGACCCCGTTGGGAGCGCTCAGCGTCCTGGTAAGGTAAGGACAGTACGTCTCCTGCGCAGAAACAGCAGTCAGCAGTTGAGACCATCTGACTGCACGTGTTCAGCATGGCTCACGTTTAGACAACGTGGAGAACTTTTAGCCGCTGTGCTGGAATGTGCTTGTAAGACATTACCTTCCGCACACAGAAACGCTGTCAGTCGGTGAGGAAAGAGCTCTCGTGCCCCATCTCGCCTGTGTTCAGAGCCAGCACGTTTTACTCAGATTTCAGGTTTTTTTTTACAGGGACAGAGAGAGTAAGAGAGAGGGATAGATAGGGACAAAGAGGAACGGAGAGAGGGGAGAAGCATCAATCATTAGTTTTTCATTGCCGTTGCGACACCATAGTTGTTCATTGATGGCTTTCTCACATGTGCCTTGACTGCAGGCCTTCAGCAGACCCAGCAACCCCTTGCTGGAGTCAGCGACCTCGGGTCCAAGCTGGCGAGCTTTTGCTCAAGCCAGATGGGCCCGTGCTCAAGCTGGCGACCTCGGGGTCTCAAACCTGGGTCTTCCACATCCCAGTCCAATGCTCTATCCCCTGCGCTACTGCCTGGTCAGGCCCAGATTTCAGTTTTTTAAAATTCCAGTTGCACTTGTCACATTTGGCATTTGACACACGTGTACTTGGTGGGTGGTGGCTGGTGAACAGGTTTCTGTGCCGACTATGGAAAACCATTGATTGGCGCAGGTTAGGTGCCTCTGAAGACTGGCCTGGGCACTTCTTCAGAAGGAGCAGTCCAAGGCTTATTCAATTTCTGTTACTTTAGTGAGGAGTTCAAATAGCTGAGTACTTATTGAAGTCTGGATTTTGGTTACTATTCCCAAAGTTTATTGATGGGCCATTTTATCATTTTTTCCCCAAGATTTTGTGTGTGTGTGTGTGTTACTACATGTAAATTATATAGTTTTTCAAGGTAATATGCTGCTCACAAAAATTGGGGGATGTATCAAAATGAATATGAAACAATAAAAGCATTTGATTTTTTTTTTATTAAACAAGAACATCAGAAAAGCAAACCACAAGTCAGAGAAAGTGGTTTGATTATGCAAATGAGATACCAAACCAACTTATTTCATTGGTGGAAATGCACTCAACAAAAGGCTAAAAGTACTGGAGTATCTGCTCATTCCCTGATCCCCTAATTTTATTATTTATTTATTTATTTATTTTACAGGGATAGAGAGAGAGGGATAGATAGGGACAGACAGACAGGAACGGAGAGAGGTGAGAAGCATCAATCATCAGTTTTTCGTTGCCATTGCAACACCATAGTTGTTCATTGATTGCTTTCTCACATGTGCCTTGACCACGGGCCTTCAGCAGACGGAGCAACCCCCTGCTGAAGCCAGCGACCTTGGGTCCAAGCTGGTGAGCTTTATTTAGCTCAAGCCAGATGGGCCCGTGCTCAAGCTGGCGACCTCAGGGTCTCGAACCTGGGTCTTCGGCATCCCAGTTCAACGCTCTATCCACTACGCCACTGCCTGGTCAGGCCCCCTAATTTTTGTAAGCGTTTTATATAGGTTTTTTAGCCTTATTTTCTGAACATTATACCATTATTTATAGGTTTATATTTTTCTTATAGTTGGATAAAACTAGCTATAAAGTATTAAAACTCAATAATAGGCAGATTATATAGAATTAAATGAACTTGTGAGACTGCTGCATCCACTTATAAGGATAAATGAATGTTGAGCACAGTTTAAGCATTGGTTTGAACATAGATTATTAGGATAGAAATTTGTCGCTCCATTTGTTGTAAATTTCATACGGACTTCTGATAGCAGAGAGGTGCTAACTCGACTGGTTCAGTGTGTGATTAAGCAGGTATTTCCCCAAAAGCTTTCGTTTTATGATTGAAGACATTTTCTGTGCCTTGGCAGAAAGCCAGAATGTTTATACATTCACACCAAGTTTGAGTTTAGTGATTTAAAATCTGGGTTGTGTTGATATTTAACAATGAGAAAAGTAGGCAATTTAAATCTTATCTATTTCCCCCTCCCCCCATTTTAGTGCCATTCTTTCCTCATACTTTCTCAACGAAAGACTTAATCTTCATGGGAAAATTGGGTGTTTGCTAAGTATTCTGGGATCTACAGTGATGGTCATTCATGCCCCAAAAGAAGAGGAGATCGAGACTTTAAATGAAATGTCGCACAAGCTTGGGGATCCAGGTAAGAGGAGGAAAGCTCTATTTTTACTTTTCAGTTTTGCGTTTTTTTTTTTTAACAGGGACAGAGAGAGGGATAGGTAGGGACAGACAGACAGAAACAGAGGTGATGAGAAGCATCAATCATTAGTTTTTCGTTGCCGTTGCAACACCTTAGTTGTTCATTGATTGCTTTCTCACATGTGCCTTGACCGCGGGCCTTCAGCAGACTGAGCCACCCCTTACTGGAGCCAGTGACCTTGGGTCCAAGCTGGTGAGCTTTTTGCTCAAGCCAGATGGGCCCGCACTCAAGCTGGTGAGCTTGGGGTCTCGAACCTGGGTCTTCCCCATCCCAGTCTGGTGCTCTATCCACTGCACCACCACCTGGTCAGGCCAATTTTGCTTTTTTTTTATTATTCATTTTAGAGAGGAGACACAGAGTGAGAGAGAAAGAGAGAAAGGGGGGAGGAGCTGGAAGCATCGACTCCCATATGTGCCTTGACCAGACCAGTGCAGGGTTTTGAACTGGCGACCTCAGTGTTCCCAGGTCAACGCTTTATCCACTGCGCCACCACAGGTCAGGCGATTTTTTGCTTTTTTTAATCACAACTTTGTGCACTATTGTTGGGGCAGCAAAAGAAGGCTGGTTTTGATTTAGACCACACCTGTCCTCCTTTCTGTCAACTTTGGAGTCTCGGTTTTCTTAAGTCCTTATTAACCCTGTGGTTCTCAAATTTTGAAGTTGGGGCGCATTTAAAATCCTACAGATAATTGTAGGCACACTATATACAAATTTCTGAGAAATGTTATAATAATTAAGTCAAATATTAAAGAAAAATATATAAAGTCCAAGCATGCTTTTATGGTAATTAAACAAAAATACGACAAAATTAAATTTATTCTGACATTAAAAAATATTTTTATGTTACATTTTTTGAGTTATACTTTTTAGAATTTGTAAAAAGGGGTTATAAAATGAAAAAAATGACAAAAAAGTTATCTTTTTATATATATAGATACATTCTTAGTAAGATTTAGTAAATTCGGCAGGTCCCGGTGCAAATGTGTTCAGTTTTTTCATTCTTGTGTTTATGAGAAACATGAGCCTGATGTGTCCTAGCGATTTCTTCAATGTTTGGGCATATATTTGAAAGGCAAACTCTCATTTCCTCGTCAATACATTGAAGAATTCCTCTCTTTTTACTCTTGTGTTGAGGGTAGAAAATCCTAATTCACATAAATAGTAAAATGTTCAAAGCTTTTTTAGGTATTGCTACATATTCTTTTGTGTATGTGTGTGTGTGTGTGTGTGGCAGAGACAGAGAGTCAGAGAGAGGGACAGACAGGAAGGGAGGGAGATGAGAAACATCAATTCTTCGTTGTGGTTCCTTAGTTGTTCATTGATTGATTTCTCATATGTGCGTTGACCAGGGGGCTACAGCAGACCGAGTGGCTCCTTGCTTGAGCCAGCGACCTTGGGCTCAAGCTGGTGAGCCTTGCTCAAACCAGATGAGCCCACGCTCAAGCTGGTGACCTCAGGGTCTCAAACCTGGGTCCTCCGTGTCCCAGTCTGACGCTCTCCACTGTGCCACTGCCTGGTCAGGCCACATATTTTATAGAAATCTAAAAAGCTTCAAGATTTTCTTATGTTTAATCATAAATCCATGATCAGTGGATATAGCTGCCAGTTCTTCTATTAATGTTAAACCAAAATCATTTGAAGCTTCCATGAATGCGTTTCTAATTCAATCATATTGTTCAGTGTTGTGATGGAAAATGCTCTAAATTAAATTCTGTCCATCAGCCTTCAAGTCCTATTTTATTTACACTTCACTTTTGCTCGCTTCCAGAATTGGATTCTTCAGTATCATGCTTCTTTTTGAGAAATCTAACATAATGATGTGTTAACAAAAACAGCGGTATTTCCGTAATAAAATGGTATAATAAATTAACTATATTTATTTTTATATGTAAGCACATGCTGCGAACTAACGCAGCTAGTAATTCCAGGTCCCGAGTGGGAATGGTGCGGAATTCAGAAAATACACAGAATTAAAGAAAATACAAGGTTGGGAGAGCCCTGTAATTGCTGCTGGCAAGAACAAAGCACACCCAGAAACCACATCTTGCTTTATTTATAGGGCAAAGTGGGCCATTAGCAAATCAATGAGATCTTTGATCATGTTTCCAAGGCAACCCAAGAATTTTACCAAGTGCAGAAAACCCCCACCATACATATAATCTTAACTTTACACCAAAGGATAGAAGAAACTTGCCTCTGTCTTTCGGGGGAACATGGGGGGTAGTGTAAACAATCCAGCACCACAGCTTAACAGCCTTTTGCAACTTAATCAGGCAAGTGAGTGGGGGGTTGGGCAGACTGTCAGCTTACAGCCAACTCTCCACACCTCTGTCCCCCAAAAATCTAAACTCCAAAAACCCTGTTGGTTTTTTGTTCCCCAACAGGCACATATTTCTCTGGGATACCGTAGGGCGTACCAGTACACCCTGACACACACTTTGAGAACCACTGCCTTAACCATTTAACTAAACCTAACCTGTCTCTGCCTCTTCCAGGTTTTGTGGTCTTCGCGACGCTTGTGGTCATTGTGTCCTTGATACTTATCTTCGTGGTGGGGCCGCGCCACGGGCAGACGAACATTCTGGTGTATATCACAATCTGCTCCGTGATTGGCGCGTTCTCCGTGTCCTGCGTGAAGGGCCTGGGCATCGCCATCAAGGAGCTGTTTGCCGGGAAGCCTGTGCTGCGCCACCCACTGGCCTGGGCCCTACTGCTGAGCCTTGTGATCTGCGTGAGCACACAGATCAACTACCTGAACAGGGCCCTGGACATCTTCAACACATCCCTCGTGACACCTATCTACTATGTCTTCTTCACCACCTCGGTGCTGACCTGTTCAGCGATCCTCTTTAAGGAGTGGCAGCACATGCCTGCCGCCGACATTGTTGGAACCCTGAGTGGCTTCTGCACAATCATCGTGGGGATCTTCCTGCTGCACGCCTTCAAAGACGTCAGCTTCAGCCTGGTGAGCCTTCCTGTGTCTTTGCGGAAAGACGAGAAGGCCATGAATGGCAGCCTCGCCAACATGTACGAGGTTCTTAACAGTAATGAAGAAAGTGTGACCTGCGGGATCGAGCAGCCCACCGCCGAAAATGTCTCCCGGAGAAATGGAAACCTGGCAGCTTTTTAACCGAGGGGCGGCCCGGTGGCAAGCCTATAGTTATAAAGTGAACGTGGGCACCGGAGTGTGTCTGAGAAAGCACTGTTCTCCAGTGAAACTCTCTAGAGACAATCTTTTCTAAGGTATCACTAATTTGGACCAAGAAATTACTTTTCATATACATGTTTAAATGACAGTAGCTCACTAAAATGACCTCAGTAACCTGGCCAATTTTTGTCAACGTTGTATTATTGTAGCAGTATTTAAAATGTTCTTTCATCAGAATCTAAATTCACTAATGGTACAGTTTTAAGTCTATAAAAATGTTTTATTTTTTCATTGGTGAGGAAAGTCTGAAGTGTACCTCTGTCACCCCCTTCCCCCTCGCATCAATCCCTGACCATTTTAAGGCTTTTTGATTAAAAAAAAAAATCCCAACATATTATCCCGTGATTTGCCTTATCTGCAAGAGTGAATCGTTTTCGATGATTTGTTTTAATTTTGAATTGATAACGAGAATCTTAAGTTTCTAAAGGCAACTCATTTATAAAAACAAAGGGTGGGGAATCAGTCCTCAGACTGCTTCTCAGCTGTGATCCATCCCTGGCACATTTGATGGTCTTCCTAGACAACCCTTTGTCAACCCAGTGAGAACGTCCTTCCTGTGTCAGGCTGCCCAGCGGTCCTGTCCTGCTATTGCTCTAATGCCTGGCTACCTGGAACTCAGATTCCCATTGTACATCAGCTCCTGTGCTTTCCAACATATTTTCATGAGTTTGGTTGTCACTTAGATCTTCTAACAGCTCTGGGAAATAAAGTCAGAAAAGACTAAGGTAATTTTTAAAATTCAGCTCATGTTCTAATAAAAAGACAAATTGGGGAAAAAAAGTCCTAAGTTCAAATGCTTAGAAAAGACTGCAAAGATGTTTGTCATACCTGGCTTCTTTCCAAGTGTTTTTGCTTAAGAGTTCGTATAAAAACATCAGTGGAGAATGTTTACAGAAAATTTTAAACATAGGCAAGAAAGGTATAGTAGTCCTCAGGGAAGAGCTGGCAGTCTCCCGGTTAGTGAAATAAATCCCTTTCTCCCAGTGTTATTATTGCCCTTCTTAGGAAGCCTCAGCCCTTTTTTCTAACGGCCATTCTTCGTGTAACTTTCTACCACAGGTACAGTGTCCCCGGTTCGTGAAATAAATCCCTTTCTCCCAGAGTGTTATTATTGACCTTCTTAGGAAACTTCAGCCCTTTTTTTCTAATGGCCATTCCCCGTGTAACTTTCTACCACAGGTACAGTGTCCTTTGTTTATGCTCTGTACCCAGGTCTGTGCTTTGTACACAGTAGAGTAAGAACCAGTCATCCCGCTTTGGGTGGGGTAACTGCCCTCACAGACGATGCAGATCTCAATCATAATCAATTCATTGTTTAACATCTCAAAGCCCTGATCTTGTACATCAAGTGTGTACTACGTTTTATTTGGTTTGTAATTCTTATGAGAGTAGTATGAGTTATTTAACTTAAGTCATTATAGTAATTTGACATAGTCTATACTTTCATCATGGGGTGAGAACAAATACTTCCTCGGGATGCTGGTCCCACTAAGAAAACAACAGTTTGGAGGTAACTTCATAAAGAATGGTTCTATTTTGCCTTACAGTCAGACACTGTGGGCGGTAGTTCTCACTTTGTTTTCTGTAGCATGTGTGATGTTTCTGGGCCTCGACTCCAAAGCCATAGGGAAAAGTTCCTCCTTTCTCCAAGGCTGCGGGCAACCCAGGCTCAGACCTTCTGGGCCCAGGCTGTGTGCTCGGACAAGCAGAGAAAGTACCTTGTCCAAACCAGGGCAAACAGTAAATGAGCGAATGCAATTATGTAGGTTTCGTTAGTTTTATTTCCATAACCTTGAAATCATCCCTCCCAAATTAGGTTTTGTTACAACTGATTTAGTAGAAACAGGAATCAAGCTCACTATTTTCTCAAATGCCCTGCACAAGGGAAGGGAAGAATGACTTAGAATTCATAAGAGACCATAGAAGAATCCCTAAACCAAAGCTAAATCATCATTAACTTGAACTCTAACTGGTAATGGAGTTTATTACAATTAGCTGGTATTAAGTTTCTTGCTAAGTTCACAGATCTCTCCCCAGACATCACTGACCCTTTGCTTCGGGATAATGATGAACTCAGAGCATGATGATGTTCCATAGAGAAATGGGAAGTAACTTGGTAGGAACATAATGGCAACAGTCGGTGGCCAGTCGTCCCAGGCTTTCTAATTACCAAAAAAAAAACCATATACAATTTTAGTCTAGAAAAATAAGTCCATTTTATAAAATTAAGCTTTCGGATGGAAAAGCATCCCCTTGAACAAAGGTACAGAAATACTGACAAATGGTCCCTAAGAATCATACTAGTTTAGGAGAAGAGAAATGCCCAACAGTGTGACTGAACACAGTCAGGCCTAGGGCTCTGAAGACACCGCTGTGTGCATGCGCTCAGCTGCTGGCCAAGGACTGGTGGATGGGTGGCTGGAAGCAGCGGACGTGCTCCACGGGTGTGCTCTCCCCATCCCCCGACTTCAAGTACTTGTCCAAGATGGTAGTGATCTCATCGTTCAGAATCTGAAACTTGCGGATTCTCTCCACCATCTTCTTCAAAGGCTACGGCAGGTAAAAGCGAGATGTTTTATTCTTCACACATTAACGCCTTTTCTTCTATCTGTTTAAGAATGTCAGCACTTTCCCATTTTCTCAAAAAAATTAGAGCAAACTATTGCCAGGCACACCTCCTCTTTCAAGCCGCTTGTTGGAACAGTGACTATAAATTGCATTTGAACACACTTCTCTGTGGCCCCTCGCTGTAGACTTCCTCCTCTCTAACGACATGCAGAGCTAATCGACAGAGAAGTGGGGACTAAGAAGCAGGTACTGGGCGCTGGCAGCATACTGATACAGGTAATATGCTCAGGGGCAAAGAACAGTAATGGGACGTAATACATGTTTTAGAACTTCTGCAATTGGCCCTGACCGGTTGGCTCTGTGGTAGAGCATTATTGGCCTGATGTGTGGAAGTCATGGGTTCGATTCCTGGTCAGGGCGCACAGGAGAAGCACCCATCTGCTTTTCCACTCCACTCCACCCCACATCTCTCTCTCTCTCTCTCTATCTCTCTCTCTCTCTCCCTCCTGCAGCCATGGCTTGCTGGAGCGAGTTGGCCCTGGAGCTGAGGATGACACTATGGCCTCCACTTCAGGCACTAAGAAGAGCTCGGTTGCTGAACAACGCAGCACACACACCCTAGTGAGCTCGCTGGGTGGATCCCGGTCGGGGCATATGCAGGAGTCTCTTTCTGCCTCCCCACCTCTCACTTAATCAAAAGAACAAAAATAACTCTCAATTGTGGATGTGTGCTTTCACAGGCAGTCCTGCTATAAGAGAACCGAGTAAAACATAAACAGAGAAAAGTCTTTTTTATAAAGAACAGTGCTGGCTCTGCCTCTGCAGGAGGTAGAGCAGAAGCCAAGACTTGGTCAGGGACAGATGCCAGCAGCAGTAGTGGCATGGGGAGGCAGACTGGGCTGCAGGCAGCCTGGATGACAACCACAGACCTTTTAATTAGGCCAAGTTAGTAAAAGCCCCGGAGATGAGAAGCGAGTGAACACCTTGGGAGAAAAGCAATCCAACAAGAGTGGCACATAAAACACCCAACACAGAAGCAAATGTTTCAGAGTTTTGGCTACTCAGGAGGCCTCGGGTATTAGAACTATAAGATCCAGACTGTAAAATACATGGAATGTGTAAAAAACTAAAAGAATGGCAAAAATTCAGTGCAAAAGGTAAAATTGTCAGATGTCACCAAGAGTTGAAAAACTGAAAGAACTTTTCATTATGAACAAATGATTTTCAAAAGGAGAAAGAGCAGAATGGACAGAACTGAAGTGAATTCGTTAACTGGAAGTCCTCCAGGTCTAGTCCAGAGAGGCGAGGACATGGGGTGTGCAAGGCAGGGTGGCCCCTCAAAGATGGCCTCATCCCAATTCCTATAACCTGAACATGCTACCTTCCATGGCTAAAGTGACTTTGTACACAGAGTCAGGCTGGACTTTAAAATAGGGAGAGGCCCTGGATGGGTTGCTCAATGGATAGAGCATCATCCCAGCATGCTGAGATTGCAGGTTGAATCCCTGGTCAGGGCACGTATGAGAAATGACAAATGAATACACAATTAATTGGAACAGTGAGTGCACAATTAAATGCTTTTCCCTCTCCCTCTCAAATCAGTTGGGGAAAAAAAAACTTAAAAGTTCATTAACATAATAGGGAGAACACCCAAGATTATCCAGATGAACAAATTCTAATCATGAGCAGAAAACTTCCTCCACAGGGTCTTCACCCAGTTTGGCCAGAGGGGCCATGTGCAAAGCATGAGAAGGGATGTGGGCCAGAGAGCCACCAAGCAAACGGAGACCTCCATCCTCCAACTGGGAGCAACCAGGTCCAGCCAACATCCTGCAAAATCCTAGCAGCAGATTCATCCCCAGAGGCTCCAGGAGGGAACACAGCCCCCCAGGCACACTGGTTTTTGGTCCTGGTGAGACTCAACAGAGGACCCAGCTGAGCCATTCTGTCCCCAGACCTTTGGCCTAGAGAATTAAGATGGCAAATGGCTCCTGTATAAAACCACTCAGTTGGTAGCCAATTGGTTACAGCAGCCACAGAAACTAATACAACAGGGGGAAGGGTAAGGAGACCAGGGTCTAACATACGCGCAAGCCAAGTCCCCAAAGAAGAGACTGGAAAGATGACACTATTTAAAAAAGACAATGGCTCTTTTCTAGAATTCAAAGAATCCATAAAAACAAGACACACACACACAAAGATCTGGAAAACAGCCAACAATCACACTCTTGACCCTCACAAAGGAAGCCAAGAAACTGTTCCAACAGGACAATGACCTGAAAATGTGGATCCCGTGGGGCTTGGAAATATGAAATAGGTCTAAAGACCTTGAAAGGAGAATAAAAAAATCGAATACTCTGGATTTTAACCGCCAGACTGCAGTTCACTGTGGGAATGAAAAGTAAACCTCAGGTGGTGGCACCAGACACACAGACATGAGAAAGGTCCCTGGAGAAAGAAGTTGTAATAAACAGAGAGCAGGCTTTCTTTTTGTTTGTTTGTTTTTGTGGAATTGCCCCAGGGGAGTGATTTTCCTTCCACGCACCACGTTTTTGATGATCTCATCTTTGCCGTCATGTTTCTGGACTTTGAGCAGGTGGTAGCAGAAGTCGAGGACGGCAAAGCGCCGCTGCTGCCCGAGGAGGACGATGATCATGCAGCCTGCCCAGTGTAGCCCATCACCGAAACACTGCCTGCAAATGAGCCACCGTGAGCCCAATGGCTGAGCGCTCAAGACCACGTCTGTCCCCAGAAGCCAGACGCCATGCCCACGATGGAGCACTGGGCTGCCTGGGGCGTGTCCCTTTCATCTATGAGCACCTCTTGGGGGGGCTCCTCTGGCACCCCGTTTCCTAAGCTGGTTATAGATCACAGACCCGCCAAGAAGGACTCCATGAAGCTGTGTGGATCTATCTAGAGCATAAGTCCCCAAACTACGGCCTGCGGACCAAACTGCAGTCACCTGAGGCCATTTATCCGGCCCCTGCCGCACTTCCGGAAGGGGCACCTCTTTCATTGGTGGTCAGTGTATGGAGTACTGTATGTGGCAGCCCTCCAAAGGTCTGAGGGACAGTGAGCTGGCCCCCTGTGTAAAATGTTGGGGACCCCTGATAGAGAAATGCACACTGACAGTGTGCCTAAGTTTCCAGGGGTGACTCCCAGAAGCTGAGACCCAAGTCCCCTTCCTATACCCTTCCAATAGGAACTGCCACTCAAGTATGACCAGGTGGTGGCACAGTGGACAGAGCATTGGCCTGGGATGTGGAGGACCCAGGTTCAAAAGCCTGAGGTCGCTGGCTTGAGCATGGTCTCACCAGTTTGAATGTGGGCTCACCGGCTTGAATGTGGGATCATAGACATGACCCCATGGTCAATGGCTTAAGCCCAAAGATCACTGGCCTGAACCCAAGGTCACTGGCTTAAGCCAGGGGTCAATGGTTCAGCTTCAGCCCTCTCTCTGGTTAAGGCGCATATAAGAAAGCAATCAATGAACGAAGATGCTCAACTATGAGTTGATGCTTCTGCTCTTTCTCCCTTCCTACCTATCTGTCCCTGTCTCTCTCACTAAAAAAATATAAATAAATAAAATAAAACCTGCCACTCAAGTAGCTGTTTCAGAGCAGCTCGAGAAAATCTCCAGTCCATTTTCAGCAGAATCCCACTCCTGTGTGTGAACCCAGAGCCAGCCCCAACCTCCTTGCCCACCCCCCAGCACACACTTACTCGACCGTGAACTCATGCGTCCCCACAGGGATGCAGTACACAAACTGCATAGCGCTCCACAGCCTGTGGAACTCGACGCACTCGTCCACGTGCATGACCCCATTGCTGGGCAGGGGCCCGCGCCAGATTGGGTCGTCCAGGAAGGTCCGGATCCGGGTCAGGATGACTTCAAACATGGACAGTCCACAGCAGAGACGTTCCTTTGTCAGCAGGTCCCCCTCCCGGGCTATGGCTATTTGCTGTAGGAACAACAGGAGGTTACAGGGCCATGGTGGGAGGCCGGGCTGCTGAAACCAAACTGCCTCCATTTTATTTCTGACTTCACTAGGAAATCATCTTAGCTGGCAGAAGAGAAATTTTAGAAGCATCAACCAAATAACTACATCAGCTATTTCCTATATGTCTTATAAGAGGAAATATAATTCATGATCAAGAACAACTGTTGAGTACAGCTATTCTTTTCTTTTTTTGTATTTTTCTGAAGTTAGAAGCGGGGAGGCAGAAAGACAGACTCCTTTATGAGCCCGACCAGGATCAACCCAGCATGCCCACCAGGGGGCGATGCTCTGCTCATCAAGGGCATTGCTCCATTGCGGCTGGCAGGAGACATTCTAGCACCTGAGGCGGAGGCCATGGAGCCGTCCTCAGCGCCCGGGCCAACTTTGCTCCAATGGAGTCTTGGCTCCGCGAGGGGAAGAAAGAGAAAGGAAGGAAAGGGGTAAGAGGTAGAGAAGCAGATGGGAGCTTCTGCTGTGTGCCCGGGCTGGGAATTGAACCCGGGACTTCCACATGCTGTGCCAACACTCTACTGCTGAGCCAACCAGCCAGAGCCGAGTACAGCTGTTCCTTTTTTTTTTTTTTTTTTTTTTAATTTTAAATTTCTTTTTATTTTATTCATTTTAGAGAGGAGACAGAGAGGGAAAGAGAAAGAGAAAGAGAAAAAGGGGGGAGGAGCTGGAAGCATCAACTCCCATATGTGCCTTGACCAGACCAGTGCAGGGTTTTGAACTGGCGACCTCAGTGTTCCCAGGTCGACGCTTTATCCACTGCTCCACCACAGGTCAGGCCTACAGCTGTTCTTAACCAGAGTGATTTTTGCCTCTAGTGGACACGGGGAGCTGCATGCAGACATTTTTGGTTGCAGCTCATTCAAAATTCCCAACTACCCTGTAACGAGGTCCTATTATGAACCCCACTGGAGACACTGGGGCCTGAGGGGACCAGTCCAACCTCCCCAACGCTTCCACGGTCCGGGCCACACCTAGAGGCTGTGCACCCAGCCCCGCCCCGCTCATGGCCTGATGTGGACACCCAGCTGACAACAGCAACTGCCTACCCAGAATGTGTTACCTGAGGGGTCCCCAGTCTTTCAATCAAAGGAACCAGATGCAGGGGTGCATACTTGGACTCCAGTCTCTTCATTTTGGCATCGAGTCTCTCTCCCTCTGCAGGGGAAAAACAATATTTTATACTCTGTTTTATGTATAAAAAGGAAACCAACGTAGACTCTTCAGGTAAGATGCTACATACAGACTCGTTCATAGAACTGGCTCATGGGAGATTTTAATTCAGTATGACAGAAGTGCTTTTCTGTTCCATATTCACATTTGAAAACCTACTGAAAATGCCATAATCAAAAGCAGAGAATATGCCTGACCAGGCGGTGGTGCAGTGGATAGAGTGTCAGACTGGGAAGTAGAGGACCCAGGTTTGAGACCTCAAGGTCGCCAGCTTGAGCGTGGGCTCATCTGGTTTGAACAAAAGCTCACCAGCTTGAGTCCAAGGTCGCTGGCTTGAGCAAGGGGTCACTCGGTCTGTGGTCAAGGCACTTATGAGAAAGCAATCAATGAACAACTAAGGTGTCGCAACAAAAAACTGATGATTGGTGCTTCTCATCTCTCTCTGTTCCTATCTGTCACTGTCTATCCCTCTCTCTGTCCCTGTAAAAAAGAAATTTATATATATATATATATATATATATATATATATATATATATATATATATAACTTATATAGTGCAGTAAATACACTAATACACTAAAAGATATGATTGTATCAGAATTTGTCTACAATTTTGAAATAGAACACATTAAAACACTTATTTTAATCATAAAATTTGCACAAAACTGCCTGACCAGGCGGTGACGCAGTGGATAGAGTGTCAGACTGGGATGCGGAAGACCCAGGTTCGAGACCCCGAGGTCGCTAGCTTGAGTGCAGGCTCATCTAGTTTGAGCAAAAGCTCGCCAGCTTGGACCCAAGGTCGCTGGCTTGAGCAAGGGGTTACTCGGGTCTGCTGAAGGCCCACGGTCAAGGCACATATGAGAAAGCAATCAATGAACAACTATGGTGTCACAACGACAACAAAAAACTGATGATTGATGCTTTTCATCTCTCTCCGTTCCTGTCTGTCTGTTCCTTTCTATCCCTCTCTCTGACTCTCTCTCTGTCTCTGTAAAAAAAAACAAAACAGAGAATAGGACAGTGAACCCTCTGCAATTTTTAACGTGCCCCTCGGGGTAGACGCCCCGCATCTAAGACATTATCACATCATTTCAGCCCTACCTAAATATTTTCAGTTTTTTGTGCGACTGAACTCTGTTGTATGACCAGTTACCCCAGTTACGGCCAAACTGCTGGCTTTCAGTTCCCCAGCTACACAGACTACGCATCAGCTCCCCCACCCCACCCTGGTGGGAAGGACAGGCTCACCTTTCACGTGGACCCGCGGCAAGATGTTCTGAAAGGGGGCTGCGTGCAGCAGGTCACAAACTTCTTCTAATGACTGGGACAAAGGCAGAGAAGCCTGCGTTAGGGAGTCCCCTCACAGTGCAGAGGGATGGGAACCTGGGGCTGCTGCCAACGAGGCCCTGCTGACCCCGAGCAATGCGGGTGTAAACCGCACGGTCCATTCACATGCGGGCTTCCCCACTGGGAACCACATGAAAGGTCATGGGGGAATTGGATTGGTTATCCGCAGATGTTCTACAGTGCGGAAGGTCAGCACAGTAGACCTTCCACACACACTGTGCAAGAGTCAGCTGTTCATCTCTGCCATTTAATGCAAGATAAATAGTCTGAGCAGCACTGTGCACACAAATCATGCACGCAGACCCTCTGGGATGACTTAATTTTTAATTCCACTTTTATTTAATTTCTGATTAAATTCAAATATAGACATGAGTAAAAACCAGTGTCTACGGATAGTGATGCTATCCGCTAAAAGTGCCCGGGGGCACTTGTGGGGCCCCTGTGAGTGAACTGCCCACAGACATTGACCTTTTCTACACCTGTGTTATGAGGGCACCCACCCCACACAAGAATGCCACAGCTCCGGGCCTGGCCAAGTTGCTCACTGGGTTACAGCGTCATCCCGACACACAAAGGTTGTGAGTCCTATCCCCAGTCAGGGCATATACAAGAACCAACCAATAAATGCATAAATAACTGGAACAACAAATCGATGTTTCTCTCTGTCTCTCCCTTCCTCTCTCTCCAAAACCAATAAATAAATTGCTGGAAAAAAAAAAACTACTTTAGATGAAAATATAAAAGAGTATCTTCATGACCTCTAGGTTGGGCAGAACTTCTTTAAAAAGATAATAAAAGTGCTAACCATTAAAATTAAAAGAAAAGCTTACATTCTGCCAGTATTACTTTACCAAAAATCACCACTATCTGAGTGGAAAGACAAGCCGCAATCAGGGAGAAATCTATGCAATAGGTTTACCACACAAAGAACTTCTGGACACAAGCTATGGAAAAATGGGGAAAAGACACAAATGGAGCATTTCACAGAAAGGTAGCCTGTACCTCCTTAGTTAGAAGGGACAGTCTAAGTCTGGCCACATGAGTTTGTTACCCTCACTGTGTTCTCAAAATTACAGCCGTCAGCTGATGTGGCATACAAGGGACAGAGGGACAGGCCAAATGACACCACAAGGGGACAACCAGTGGAGAAGTGGGTGCGATTTCTTAGTGCTGGTAGTGGTGGTGGTGTCCACTGCTGTCAGCTTATAAGTAGAAGAATTACAATTCAATGAAATTCAAGAATCAGTCCCTCAACCACACTGGCCAATGCTTCAAGCTCTCCACAACCTTCGATGTGGAACCCCGTCACTGCAGATGTGACCCCTGGGCAGCCATGCCATACTGCTACCTCTCTGTCACACACGACGGTGTTGCCGTAGCAAAAATGACTGAATAAATTATGTTTACAACGCTCACTCAAGGAGTAAAACGTTCTCCAATGAACCCCTGGGCGTTTTTGTTTTTTCAAGGGCAGGAAACAAATCTCAGTTCCAAGCAATCACAAAGAAAAGGGGTGCTTTATGGCCCTTGCCCACCCCCCGCCACAATATAACCCCAACAGATGGAGCCTCTTCTGTCACCTGTGGTGGTGGCCGGGCTGGGCGGAGCACTCACCAGGCTCTGTTCGATGAGCAGGCAGAAGAGGACGGCGTTGCCCACTTCCCGCAGGTTCTGGAAGCACACCGTCTTCAGCTCTGCATACTCAACGATGTCCTTCAGCTGGTGGTGGAAGAACTCTAGAATGCCTGGGGTGGGGTTGGGGGTGTAGAGAGTAAGTGGCAGGGTTGGGGGGGATGCAAGAGGGAGCCAAACCCTGGCAAGACACAGCCTGCCCTGACCACAAAACATTCTCTGACACTGCCGCCATGCCCACAACAGAGGGCCACACGTCCCCGGAGACCAGCGTCTTCCCTGCTGTGGTAGTTTATGGAGCGCCTGGGCCCTGGACCTTGGCTCCAAGCCGCCTTCTCCATCACACCCTGCATCTTCTGGGGAGGCGCCAATCACAAGGATAAATGAGAAAGACCAGATCATCATTGCCCGCAGCTTATTTGGTAATATTTAAGATCCCTCCAGAGGCACCAACAGGAATGGACTCAGTCTGGTCAAGGATGCCTGCAAAAGGCAAATAGCTAATGCCCTCCTCAGTAGTGGAACCGGTGTGCTTTCTCCCAAAGCATCAAAGCAAGATGACGCGCCTCCCCCACTGTCCTGGAGGCTCCGGACATTGCAATAAGGCACGAAAACATAGAAGGCATGAAGGACCAAAAGAAAGCCAGTCTTCGTTAACCTGATCTATATACATTCAGCGCGGACCCATGGGCCCTGTCCAAGCTGTCGAGAAGCCACAAGCTGATTCCGGGATTTATAGTCACACAGAAGACCTACAACAGCCAAAAGAACCCCGAGAAGAACAAAGGTGGAGGTGTAAACCAATTTCAGGCCCTGGGTGCCATGCTGTAAAGACTTCATGCCCTGCCGGCCTGAGGATGTCCCTTCCTCAGCAAGGTCCACGTGCCATGCTCTGCCTGCCTCATCCATGCATCCCAGTCCTCAACACGGCCTCCATGAGAACTCTGACCCTCTCAGGGAAGGGAATGCTCCATCATGTGTGTCACCCCACAATAGGCATACGTGAGCAGGATAACAACATGGCTTCATCCACACGGTGGGACCCATACATTGGGGTTACGCCAGCCCTCTGTGCTATCACAAAGTGGCAGGAATGACGAATGCCCCCCCAGTCCACAGGTCTGCCCCGGGCCAGTGCTGGATTTGGCCTAAATGGTTTTCCACGTCTCGTCACAATATGAGCACCACTATTATTATCCCAATCTCACTCCTCTACTTTCTTACAATGAACTGAAGTTGGACTCTGCTAAGTGAGGCCACACCAGTGGTCACTTCCCTTCACGGTGGCCGAATGGGTCCCCTCACCATCTCCTCTAACATTAACAGCTGCACCACCTGACTGCTCGCTAAGCATCTATCACCGGGACCCAAGTGCAGACCCGAGTCACCTAAGCAGGCAGCTGTCCAGCTTCCAAGAATTATTATTAGGTAACAGAGGAAGGCAGTTCTATTAAAAGACAAGGGTTCCTGCCCTGGCCGGTTGGCTCAGTGATAGAGTGTTGGCCTGGTGTGTGGATGTCCTCAGTTCAATTCCTGGCCAGGGCTCACAGAAGTGCCCATCTGCTTCTCCACCCTTCCCTCTCTCCTTTCTGTCTCTCTCTTCCCCTACTGCAGCCGAGGCTCCATTGGAGCAAAGTTGGCCCAGGCGCTGAGGATGGCTCCATGGCCTCCACCTCAGGTGCTAGAATGGCTCCAGTTACAAAGGAGCAATGACCCAGATGGGCAGAGCATCGCCCCCTGGTGGGCATGCCGGGTGGATCCCGGTTGGGTGCTTGCAGGAGTCTATCTCTGCTTCCCCACTCCTCGCGTCAGAAAAAAAAAGACAAGGGTTCCTGCAGTATTTTATCATGATCCACACTGAGATTATTACAGCCATTTATTTGGATAGCCCCAAGTCTGCTTTGGTCAGGCTACACACCTCAAGGGCATATTTGCCCAAGGGTCCTACATCAAGAAAGGCTTTCGATGGAGGGGGACATCTAAGGGTCACTGTCCCTTGTGGGCACCCCACCTGGACCAGTGAACCTAGCATCTGAGCTCAGTGCCTCGTTCTGGTTGGTGACCGTCAAGGTCCCGTGTTGTAGGGGACCTGGGCACTTGCTTCTGGTTGGGCCCCCGGCCTCCTCCCACCTGGAGAAAGCAGGTCGGATTCCGATCAGAAATTTCCAAAGGGCTTTCTCCTTTCCTGCGGCCTGAGGGCTGACGCTGCCCCCCACCCCCCCGCGAGGCACCCACACTCACCCGGGGACCCATACTCATGCCGGGGCAGGCGGCAGATCTTGGGCATGACCTCCATCAGTGTCTTCACGTACTGCAGAATGGTGCCTTGCAGCTGAGGGAGAGATGGGCTGGGTCAGCCACCAGCCGCCTCTGTCCCAGCAGCCGTGGGCGGTACACAGGGTGGGGGTCGGCCTTGTGAAAAGGGGTCCATCAGTAAAGTGCAGGGTCATGAGCAGGACTGAGAATCCTTTTGGCTGGCTAGGGGAATCCCAACCTCCACCAGGGTGACTTGGCACCACTAAGGGCACATTCTGACACAACGCCCCTTGAGAGAGGCACATGGCCAGGGTGATGACTGTGGGGGGAGGGCTGGGAGCTCTTAGGAGGGGATACCCTCCCCGACGGTGTCTGGATTCCACTGAGCTGGCATCCGCTCCCACTAGACCAGGTCACAGCCTGTGCACCAACCACCTTCCAAGGTACCGCATGTTGTGGCAGAGGCTCCGCTGAGGGGTCCTCCTGGCAGAACCTGGGTCGCTTACGGGGTCCCAGCTCTGTCACACGACCCAACCCTTCCGCATTCTAGTTAATATTTTTGATCCTGATCTACGGTGGTCGATTTCTGTCCCCTTCTTAGATTTCTGTCAGTGTTGGCATTAATGACTGTATCATCTCCCTCTGAAGGGTTGGCTACTTTAAGACTACATGAATAGAAACCCAGCTTCCAGCTTTCTCTTGATTAGTTTGGTAGGTCAGGGGAGAAACACCAAAGTCTGTAATTTGGCCAAAAAAGATCTTAAAATTAAAAAATGGACTCAGGCCCAGAAAGAGAATTAAAAAATGAGAGTCACAATTAAGATTCCTTCAAGCCTGACCTGTGGTGGTGCAGTGGATAAAGCGTCGACCTGGGAACGCAGGTCGCCAGTTCAAAACCCTGCACTGGTCTGGTCAAGGCACATATGGGAGTTGATGCTTCTAGCTCCTCCCCCCTTTCTCTCTCTCTCTATCTCTCTCTTTCTCTCACTCTGTGTCTTCTCTCTAAAATAAAAAAAATTAAAAAAAAGATTCCTTCAAGTACTTTCTCAGTTATACAAGAAAAATAAATGACACACAGAAAACTAAATTGCCTGACATGTGGTGGCGCAATGGATACAGTGTTGACCTGGAATGCTGAGGTCCCTAGGTTTGCCTGGTCAAGGCACACACAGGAAGCAAGTACTATGCATTGATGCTTCTGGCTTCTCCCTCCACCCCACCATCCTCTCTCTCTCTCCTCTCTCTAAAAATCAATAAATAAAATCTAAAAAAAAAGAAACTAAACCCACAAGAGCCAATAAATACCATTCCTCCTTTCTTCCCCTTTTCAGAAGGACCTGTCTTCCATCTTTTTTTTTTTTGACAGAGACAGAGAAAAGAACAGATAGGGACAGACAGACAGGAAGGGAGAGAGATGAAAAGCATCAATTCTTCGTTACAGCATCTTAGTTGTTCACTGATTGCTTTCTCACATGTGCCTTGACCTGGAGGCTACAGCAGAGCAAGTGACCCCCTGCTCAAGCCAGAGACCCCCTGCTCAAGCCAGCGACCTCAGGTCCTCTGCATTCCAGGCCAATGCTCTATCCACTGCTCCACCGCCTGGTCAGGCTGTCTTCCATCTTGAGAGCACTATTTTCTCCACAAGTCTCAGGTAATGCAATGGTCCTTTATACCAGGGAATAGGAGATGGTACTTTTGCATATAAAGGGAACTATATTCTCTCACAAGGCCATATGTGGGTACACACCTTTTTCTATGAATTAGTTTAAATAACATATACCCATTCTTTGAATTATGAAAGATGAGGGAGAACCTATCCAAGTAACTCAGTTGGTTAGAGCATCATCCTGACATGCTGAGGTTGGGGGTTCAATCCCTGGTCAGGGCACATAAAAGAATCAACCAATAAATAGCATAAATAAGTGGGACAATAAATGGATGTTTCTCTCTGTCTCTCTCCCTTCCTCTCTCTAAAAATCAATATAAGAAAGAAGAGAAGGAAGGAAGGAAGGGAGGGAGGGAGGAGAAAAAGGGAGGGAGGAAGCGGAAGGAGGGAAGGAAAAGAAAAGGATAGATGGGGTTGTTCCAGACTAGGAAATTCAAGGTCATGTGTGATAGTGTGATTTATAATAAGAAATATATGATTCCTGCCCAGTTTCTGGAACAGAGCTCAACACCCTTGGCGTTTCCTAAGTTAAGGTAATTTTTGGAAAGCATCTCGAATGGTGCTAAGGATGCTGGGAGGACTCACCATGGTAAGGTCAGAGGGTCAGACTTTTCAGTCCCACCCCCGACCTCTGGGGAGGAGAGAGGGGCTAGAAGTGGAACCAATCACTGATGGTCAATGAGGTAACCCATCACAGTGATACAATAAAGCCTCCCCAAAACCCTAGGAGCTCTCAGGCTAGGGGAACCAGACCCTTCCCCGTGCCGCCTGCTGGGCCCCAAACGCGACGGAGAGAGGAACCAGGCAGTCAGGGCCCCCTGTGAATCTCTTTACCTGCTACTGAGTCCTACCCTTCAACATCCTTGAACAAGCTGGTCATCTAGAGCGTAAACTAATTCCCCAAAAGTTTTGTGAGCTGCTCTAGCAAATCCGTCCAACCCGAGGAGCGGGTGCGGCAGGAGCCTCTGGTTTAGAGCTAGTTGGTCAGAGGCACAGGTGACAACCTGACCTTGAGACTGGCGTCTGGCGGGGCAGGAGGGGGGGGCGGGCACTCCTGTGGGACCGAAGCCCTCAACCTGCGGGATCTGGTGCCATCTGGCCAGACAGTGTCAGAACCAAGCTGAATGACAGGAAACCCAGCCAGCAACTGAGAACTGCTTGGTGGAGTGGGCAGAATCGCTGTTCACATTGGAACTGGGGGTGGACGGCGGACCCCTTCAAGGAGCAAAGGAAGTGCATCCAGGGGCAACACACCAGGCTCTTGACGACCTTCAGCAGCTCCTCCATGACCACTGCGATGCCTTGGTATCCGAGCAGTCGGCAGATGACCTGGAAGTGCGGGGGCCCCACAAAGTTCCGGTAGCTGCCGTAGATGCTTGAGTAGGCCAGGTTTAGAGCCTGGGGGACAAAGGACACACACGCTTCAGCCCTCCAAAGGTTACAGGATGGCCCCTACGCAGGCAGGAAGATGAAGGGTCAGTGTGCAAAGGTTTATTCAACACACAGCACCCTTAGGTGCAGTGCGGGAGGTTACCCACAGAACCCGTCAGGCTGCCCTTACTGGCATGGATGTGTTCAGCCTGAGGATATGAATAGCAAGCTTGCTAAAACAGGGGGAAAAATTGGTTTTTCAACATTTATTAAAACACCCATTTTACAAATGCCATTTCAAGGTCCTGAAATGAAAAGTGAACACATCCTAGCACTTCAATGCTGCAACAGAGCTGGCCCCCAGTCTCTTGGGGACACACCTGAAAACAGACCCTGGTGGGGCAGTGGGAACTGCCTTCTCAGGATCACCAGGCTGGTGACAAAGGTGGTCAGGATGGTTTTCTATAAGAGGGGATCTCCAAGCTGTCTAAGGAAATGGGTGCACGCAGCCAGGAAGCATCGATGCTATGTATTTGCCTCTCAGCACGTCTTTACCTACACCCCACAAATTTTGACATATTTGCACTTGATCAGTTCAATGTCATTTTAAAAATTTCCCTTGAGGCCCTGGCCGGTTGGCTCAGGGGTCGAGCATCAGCCCGCCATGTGGATATCCCAGGTTTGATTCCCAGTCTAGGGCACACAGGAGAAGCGTCCATCTGCTTTTCCACCCTTCCCCCTCTCCTTCCTCTCTATCTCTCTCTTCCCCTCCCACAGCCAAGGCTCCATTAGAGCAAAGTTGGCCCAGGTGCTGAGGATGGCTCCATGGCATCCGCCTCAGGCGCTAGAATGGTTCTGGTTGCAATGAACCAATGCCCCAGATGGGCAGAGCATCACCACCCCCCAGTGGGCTTGCTGGGTGGATCCCAGTCAGGTGCATGCGGGAGTCTGTCTCTGTGTTTCCCTGCTTCCCACTTAAGAAAAAAAATTTTTTTTCTTAAATGTTCCCTTGAGACTTCCTCTGGATCCAGAGATTGTTTAAAAAGGTGTTCATTTCCAAGTGTCTGGAGATTTTTTCCCACCATCTTTCTGTTATAGATCTCTACTTTGAGTTCACAGTAGTCAGAGGACATACTTGCTATGACTTCCAGTCTTTTAATTTTGTTGAGGTTTGTTTTATGGCCAGGAATATGGTTTATCTTGGGGAATGCTCACTGGGTGCTTGAAAATAATGTATGTTTTGCTGCTGCTGGGTGGAGAGTTCTATACACTTCCGTGGTTGATGGTGTTTAGTTCTTATTCATTGCTGATTTTCTGTCTACTTATTCTATTGATAACTAAGGGCGAAAAATTAGTTCCCTACCTGAAATTGTGGACTTGTTCATTTCTCCTTTCACTTAGGTTAGTTTTCACTTCAAGTATTTTGAAACTCTGGTTTGCTGCATAACCATTTTGGAACGCTCTATTTTCATGGTGGCTGGACCCCTTTTGTCTTTATGAAATACCCCTGGTAATATTCTTTGCTCTGAAACCTACTTTATCTTATGTCAATACAGTTGCTCCTGCTTTCTTCTGATTCTTGTCTGTATAATATATCTCTTTCCATTCTTTTCCTTTCAATCTATCTAGATCATTCCTTTGAAGCAAGTTTCTTGTATGCTCACGTTTCCCAATCCTCTCTGCCAATCTCTGGCTTCTAACTGCACCAAGATCAGTTATAGTTAAAACATTTATACATAATATAATGACTGATATTTAAAATCCTGCTTGAACTGTAAGAACAGCAGCAAAAACGTTTATCTCAAACCGAGGCTGACATCTGTAAGTTCAAGTTCAGTTGCAGATAGTCCCTTTAAAAAAGAACCATCACAGCCTGACCTGGCAGTGGCGTAGTGGATAGAGCATGGGACAGGGACACGGAGGACCCAGGTTCGAAACACTGAGGTCACCAGCTTGAGCACGGGCTCATCTGGTTTGAGCAAGGAGTCACTGCAGCCCCTTGGTCAAGGCACATATAAGAAAGCAATCAATGAACAACTAAGGTGCTGCAATAAAGAACTGATGCTTCTCATCTCTCTCCCTTCTTGTCTGTTCCTATCTGTCCCCTTCTCTGTCTCTGTCACACACACAAAAAAGGAACTATTCCAGCCAACTCATCTAATCTTTCTTCCCTGCTTCCGCAAATGGGTGGATGCTTTGCAGATGTCCCTGAGTGCCTGTGCCCCTGTGGTTCACAGATGTGAATCCCGGGCCCCTCAGGACTGTAGGTGGGCAGTGGTGGGCTCACTGCTGTGTCATTCAAGAAGCTGAATCCCAGCTATCTCCCTGTGTTCCTGGTGGAAAATCACACAGAGTGAAAGAAAGCTTTCATAGCCTTTACTACCAAGATGGACACAGATGCCTCCAGACAGCAGGGTAGACAGAACAGAGTGGGTGGGGAACCTCAGGAATCTATCCCTCGGGCTGGCGGGACACCCCCACCCCCATCCCCACAGAGGCTGTGCAGATCTGGGGTCAATCACCAGCACCCACCTCCCCTTAATGGCCAGACTTCCTGACTCCTGACCGAGGCAGGGAGGAAGTGAACAGAGAATAGGAGAACCAGTTCAGTTCTCAGTTCCTCCTTTCCACAGACTTCTCTTTTCACCAGCATGTCATAAAAAGGTACGCGTATGCTCCTCCCTAAGAGAGGGATTCAAACTTTCCGAGTTCAGACGCATTCATCGCCAATCTTTTAGTAAACAGGGACCCAAGAAATGTCTGTCTTCCTCGCCAAACTTTCCAGTCCTCTCTGCTAATAAGACATAAAACTTCTTTTGTGCCAAGGGGGATAAAACACTACATTCTAGTGCCAGAAAGCGGGCATTAGACCATTTATTCTGATCCTTTAAAAAAAAAAACCCAAAAAACAAATGATCCACCTCACACACTTTCTGACAAGTGGAAGAAAGAGGTGGGTGAGGTACACCAGCCTGAACTGTAGCACCTGCCCATTTCCAAGGGATAAACGCTCCCGGCACAGCCAAGTTCAAGCTGCCACCTCTAATGAGAGCAAGGCAAGCAACTGCAAGGGTGGAAATGGACAGTCTGCACTCTAGGGAACAGGGGATTGAGGAAGAATGGGATGTCTCAGGTCCAACTGCCCTGGCCAGGTAGCTCAGTGGGTTGGAGCATCATCCCGATAAGTCAAGGTTGTGGGTTCAATCCCCAGTAAGGGCACATACAAAAATCAACCACTGAATGCATAAATAAGTAGAAAAACACATTGATGCTTTTCTCTCTCTCTCCCATCCCCTCTCTCTAAAATCAATTTTTAAAAAAGTGCACCGATGCAGGCCATGTGAAAGGGTGGTCCCCTAGCTCTGATCCACATCCTGGCCTCGACTGTTCCAAGTTTTCAATTGCTTCCAGATTCACTCGACCAGCAGCTCAGGGAGCACAAGAATGGGTTTCTCTTGGTGTCTACAGAGTGTGGGTGTCACCTGGGTGTGGGGAACAGGCAGTGCCTGTTAACTGCCCAGGTCATCTGTCCCACAGCCAGCAAGCGTCTCCTGTCTGAGCCAGGAGCCTTTGTCTCACACCTCACTTCTCAGAAGCAGGTGCCTCTGGGGACCACTCTGCATGTGAGAAATCTTCGGCCCAGCTGAAGGAAGGCGAAGGGCAGGGGCATGAAGCCACCTGCTTGCATCTGACCTGCTTTGGGGCTCTTGTCTGCCCTGCCCCTCTTGCTGGCAAAGCCCCCCAAATCTGCCAGGCCGCCTCTCTCCATCTAGCCCAGGTTACTCTGGCTCACAGGTACCCATCCACTTCCTGGTGCCCAGCTTCCTGCCACACCACGAGCCCTCCCCACCCCACGGAGACCAGCACTGCCCGAGAAACAAACCCTCAGGGAACTGCTCCAGCCGAGCCCTGAGACTGTGACTGCAACCAGACACAGGTACAGGAATGACTGCACGCTAAAAAGCGACAGTATCAGAAAGGGCGGGCAGGCCAATGTCACCTTCTTCACTGCCGGTCATCATCAGAGTCGCCAAAACCCTAACCCGAACTGCTGGGAGCCGCCTGGCATCCTGCATCCCCATGGCGAAGTCAGCAGCACCCAGTGCAGGCAGCGCCCAGGGACGGGCAGTGGACCCAGGCCCCACGGACTCAGGCCTCTTCCCTACTTCTACCTGTGACTTCCAAATGTGGCTCTTCCATTGACCAACTGCCTGAAACCCAAGGAGTACCGCTGGGTCTTCCCTTTCCTTCCCCCTCTGTGTCAAGGTCACTAGCAAGTCCATTCAAGTCCCCTCCAAAACACAACTTAATCCGTCTACTGCCCTCCATCTCTGTCAACGTCACTTGGTTGGTACAAGCCATCATGGCCCGCCTGGGCTCAGGGAACACCCTTCCCACTGAGTATATCATTCTCTACTCACTCCCTGACCCCCTTCAGACCTCGGCCCCTGGATCCAGGAGTCTCAAATCCCCAGCCTGTCTGCCAGCCCCCAGCCCCCTCCGCAGGCTGTAGCATCCAGATCCCCCCCAGAGTGAGGCTGCCCCTGGAAGCTACTCAAGGCTCCGTGACAACAGTCCCTTTCCATGTCCCTAGGACTACAGCCTCTCACAGAGACGCCACGGTCCCCCTCCGCAGACACCACACACACACACACACACACACACACACACTCCGGCCCCCGAGTGTGGCAGAAGGAAACCACGTCCCTTTCAGCTGGAAATTCCACGCATCCTCGCACAACACAGGCCGCATCTGCGTCTACCGACACTGGTCCCTCACCCAGCCAAACATCCCTCCTCTTGACACCCAGCATCCTTTCTTCCCCGGCTGACAGGTGGACAACTTTCAACGGCCATACTTCCTCATCAAGTGAGGAGACGCCGTGATCAAGTCACCTGGGTGGCCAAAGGGCCCGTGTGCCAGACGCACCACACGGCTCAGGACTCGGAGAACCTGGGAAGCTGGAGGGAGGCGGAGAGTCCCAACCTGCAGAGTGGCCCTTTGAGGTCACAATGTGAACCAGTTCAGTTCTGTGCCTTCCAGAAGGACACCCTGCCTAAACCCCAGCCCTGTGCTTCCGACCACAGAGCCGAGGCCCGGGAGGCCACCGGACGTGGGTGGGCAGCAGGCCTGGTCCTCCCTCTACCCCGCCCCACGTGGCCCACAGGTGACAGCCACATCAGAGGCCCTATGCTGCCCACAAGTGACACCACATCAAAGGGAACGGCTCAGAAACCAGGCAGAAAAATGCAAACACGCCACACACAGAATTTCAGAAGAGGAAACCCTGTGTCAGACCCAGCCCTCCTAGGAAGCCACCATTGAACTTCCCGGGCTCTTCTCTATGGGTGGGTATAGCTTTGTGTCATTATGTTCATTCTGTTTGGGGGTTTTTAACTCAATAAAAGATAGCTCCCCACCAATCCATCAGTCAATCAATCATAAAATAAAATAAATAAAACAAAATAAAATGCGGGTCCCATGGCCTGTCACTAGATCAACGCGATTGTTTGTAATGACTTTTATCGGCCAAGTCCCTCTAGTGTTCTGGGTGCCTAATGAAAGTGCTTCTGCAGTTTATTTCCTTAGGGTCCAGTTTCCTATAAGTGAGAATGTGTAACTATTATAAGCATGGTCTGATACCCCAAAACCACGTGCCCCCCCGGGGGGGCACACCTGCCACAGCACGTAGTCGGTGTCACTGCACAGAACCATCTCTGATCGGATGGGCCGGGTGATCCTTCCCACTGTCCCTCACATCTCTTCAGTTAGTGGGGAAGCTGGCTGTCTATTTCTACTTATTTGTGTTTTTTCTCACCACATGGTGGGGAGACGGCTGTGCATCGTGTCTGCTTCCCGTCAGTCACAGTTTGTTTATCCTTATATCACGAGGGCTTTAAATATGGGGTGGGGCAAACATCGGTCGACGGGTGGGAGGCACGTGAAACACAGGAGTTTCATCTTGTGTTACTACCGTTTGTCAATTCGTACTTCCCATACGTATTTCCCATACGGATAACTGGACACCTACCTTGGCCCCGCGCCATATAGCAACACTAACCCTTAATGATCTGGCCCTGCCACCCTCAGCCCAGACACCTGTCTTATCTTACTTGACAGCAGCGTCGTGTGGTTTTTCCTGCCTTGCGGTTTCTGGATGTCACTTGGGATAAAGGCTGCCACAGAAACTCTCTCACAGACACGTCCCTGAGCCTCTTTCCACACACTTTCTTGCCTTCCTATTTTTTTAACCTTTAACTTTGACAAAGCCCTGGCCGGGTAGCTCAGTTGGTTAGAGCATCATCCTGAAGGGCAGAGGTGGCCGGTTCGATCCCGGTCAGGGCACATACAGGAACAGCTCAATGTTCCTGTTTCTCTCTCTCCCTCCCTGCCTCTCTTTCTAAAATCAATAAAATAAACATTACAATAAAGAAATAAATCTGCCAAAAAGCTCACATATTTTAGTGCCAGCAGTGACACCGGCACCAGCCAAACACCATCCCATGGCCAGAGGGCTGTCCCAATAGTATATCCCTTTTCAGAAAACAGTAACATCTTTGAATATATGGTGGGACATGTTCATGTTATTATCACCAAACTGGTCGAGCTGAGCTTCAAAAGCGGCCCGGGGGTGAGCTGAGAAGCCATCGCAGGCACCGCACCAGGAAGCCTACCTTGGACCCGTGCAGATACTGGGGCTGTGCGTTAGGTTGTTTGTCTCTTTGAAATTCTTGAGAAAACGGTAACACTGTCCGGACAAATCTAAATAAGAACAACAACAAAAAATGTAATGGTTCTCTAAAATTCAGAACATTCCCATTACATGTCAGTTAACTGAACTAATCACCACAAAAAATCTCAAGCAAGTAAATAAACAAACAAACAAACAGAATGACTATGAATGAGATACTCTGAGGTCTGATCAATGCACCCAAAGTTCACGAACAAAAAGCATCAGGGAACCCTGTAAATGGTTTCTAAACCCAGGGAGAGAGCCTGGCCCACTGGCCCAGACCATTTCAAACCTAATCAACCCCTAGGCAAGTGGCGACGACCAGCACTTGGCCTTGCTGGGTCTCTGGTCACAGCTGTGGTACGGGGACCAGCCAGAAAGGCAGATGTGGACCATGATGTCAGTTACTCAGAGCAAACAGGCAGAGTAAGCAAACCACGTGTTATAACCACGTGTTATAACCACGTGCGCTTAGCCAAGAGACTGAGGCTTGAGAATGGATTTGAGCCACCATGAATCAGATGCTTGGATTTAAATATTTTTAACTGACTTCAGCAGGGGATGAAGGGGGAGAGAGAATAGAACACCTATTTGTTGTTCCACTCATTTATGCACTCGCTGGTTGATTTTTTTGTATGTACCCTGACCAGGGACCGAACCCGCAACCTTGACACGTCAGGACAATGCTCCAATCAACCGACCCACCCAGCCAGGGCCAAATGCTCAGATTTATAAGCATAAGTGCTAAACTCAGTTCACCCTTTTCAAACCAGAAGGGTGATCTTAAACATATAAAACTTGCAGAGGAGCATAATAAGGAGAAACACGTGGACTTGCTAATGATTAAATTTTAAGAAACCAATGAGTATGTGTTGCACTTTAATAAATAAAAAAGAATTCAATGGTCAAGGTACCTCCAGTGCATAAAACAAACGTGCACATCTGAGGGGAGGCCAGTGGCCTGCAGTGCCGAGTGCCTTTACCCAGAAATACATTGTCGAGTGTCTAGATTTTGTTATTTACCTTTAAAGAGTATTGAATTTTGTTGTTTTTATTGGGGGTTGGGGGTAGGCTGTTTGCAAGTCAGTGGATCCTTTCATGATCTCTCAGGGTGGCACTAGTCACTACCCCAGGGATGGTAGTACCAAGGCAGCCCCATCTTTACCTATAGAATGCCTGGGTACTCAGTGAGGTTTCCGCATTCTTGCGAGCAGAGCCTCACATGCCTCCTAGCTCCAGGTAGGAGTCTACGGCTCCCTGTTCTTAAGGAGTTCCACCCAACGTGTGCAGCGGAATGTTTGAGCAAAGACAAAAGGGCTCCCGGGTTGGTTTCGGAGCCGTTTCTCCGTTCTCCCATACGCGGTCCTACAAATTCCTCTGCATCAGTTGCTCAAGTTTCCAGTCTGTCTCCTCCACCTGGTGAGACGTCCACGCAGTACCCCACACCCTTGCCCAAAATCACTTCCCAGCAGAAAGCCAGGGAAGTCCTCGGGCTCCCCTTCTCTGTTCCTTTTTTCCTTGGGGAACGGTCACTGTCTGAGAATAGCTGTTCCATGAATCCTGTCCAGGTTTCCACTTGTTTAAGGCAAAACCCCCCCACAAAATCCAAACCCTGTCACTCCGTTATCCCCAATAACTCTGAAAGAAAAAAGACGGTATCTTGACTTTATCTAGTCTCAATCTAATTTAGACAAAAATATTGGGAAAAAAGAACACTGAACTCAAGTTCTTAGGTTTGCTTCACCGTGGTAAGGATGGGTAAACCTGAAACAACTCTCGTCACGTTTTCTGGAATTGAACAAATGAGCCAATAAACTAGGAATAACAAAACAAGGGTCCTTGGTATAAAAGGAAGTTACAGAAACGGGAAGGAAGAAGACGCGAATGAACCTTGTGGAACTAGAATCAAAGATGTTGGCAAGTTCACAGTTTTGATACTCAAGCACCTATCGAGAGGTGGTTGCATGTGCTCACACATTACGAGTCTGTGTCCCTTAAAGAGAGAATCAGACGTCTTATCGCCAGGGCCTCAGAAGGCGACTTATTCAAAAACAGGGTGGTCTGCAGACTCAGTTCAGGTGACGTCTGTCTGGGTGAAGTGAGGGGGGTGGCCCCTTAAATCCAAGATGACTCATGTCCTTCTAAGAAGAGGAGAGGGACCACTACCAGGGCTAAGAGAAGCCACTCACCCTCCCACACTGATGTTCACTTACCCTAATACACTCAACCTCTCCCACACTCACATATACTCACTCTCCCACACTCACCCTCCCCTATACTGCTAACACTCACTCTTGCACTCACCCTCTCCCACACTCATGTACTCACTCTCCCATACTCACCCTCTCCCACAGACACTCCCTATTGCACAATCACCCTCTCCCAGACACACTCGTTCTTACACACTCACCCTCTTCCACACTCACATATACTCACTCTCCCACACTCATCCTCCTCTCTACTGATACACACTCACTCTTGCACTCATCCTCTCCCACATTCATGTACTCACTCTCCCAGACACTCCCTCTTACACACTCACCCTCTCCCATACTCAAATGACACTCACACACCTTTATTCACACCCACCCACACTCTCACAGTTTACTTGCTCAAACGCACAATGACAATGCACACTCGTGTGTAGTCTCACACTCACAGGAATGCACTCATATTCGTGTGCACACACTGACATGCATGCACACTCTCACACACTCAAACATACCCGGCATGTGCTGGCAGAGACCCAGGACCCAACTCGGTGCACAGACATCACACCTCATACAGGCAGAGGTCAAGGGAGGGCCATCCCAAAACTCAGGCCCAGTTATGAGGCAGGACCATGGCAAACAGCGGCTGTCACCATCCGTGCCACCCAACCAGCTGGCCACTCGGTCTGGTTCTACAAGGCAGTAAAATGGTCGGTAGACGGGAGGATAGCTCACCAATGGATCCTCACCTGCCCAACATCCCAGAAAGGAACCAGGAAACGTGGTCGCCCACCACATGCCAACGTCACACACAGGCATTGCACATACCCTGTAGGCACTGCCCTGAGCTTCACAGGGCTCCATCCTGAGGCACACGCCAGCGCCCAGAAAGGGACCCTGGCCCACCATACACTGTCCTGATGCAAAGCTATGACCACCGCCCAACAGCTGGCCCAGGACTGCCCAAGTATCCTGGACAGAGGAACAACGGGGAACAGAGCGAGGACAGGGACATAAAGGGCTCGGTGGAGGCTCTAAGACCTCCCTTAGGCTGGGGCGTTTGGAACCGCCTGTAAAGTGACATTCTCACCGGTTGGTGGAGCCGTTGTAGCAGTAGTTGGGCAGGAAGTCGTAGTTGAGTTCCCAGAAGACGTGGAGGGTGATTCTCCCGTAGGGCGCTGACACATTGTGGTTGGCCTCCCGGAACATGGCATCGAAGCTGTCCAGCGTCAGGTACCTGCTCAACAGCTTGTGGGTCATGCGGTTGATTTCCAAGAGGCCGTCCAGTTCCTAGGGGACCCCAAGGACAGGGGTGAAGACAAACGGGCCCAAGCAGCAGCATCATCAAGTGTAATTTATTCAAGATTGGGATTATTTATTCTTTGATGTCAATTTAGAATCATGACTATCAATAGCAGATGCTAAAAGAAGATACCTAGATGGGTCAAGCTTAGTCAGTGCATACCCTTTGGTTTTTATGCAAAAAATAAATGTGTCATGCGTTCAAATGATGAATATGAACAAGAGTAAAATCAGCCATAATCCTTGTGACCAGCCTCTGACAAATCGGCTGGGTCTGAGGATGGAAAAGAATACTTACGACTATTGACGTCAGGTCTTCGCTTTCAAACCGCCCAATAGCCAGTTCCAGAGACTTATACATGGCCACCGAGACGCGCTGGGTAATCAGACGATTGAGGTCTATGGACCTGCCCAGGAGCTGGGGGAGTGAGAGGGCGGAGAGCGTGAGCAACAAGCCTGACCTGTGGTGGCGCAGTGGCTAAAGCATCTACCCAGAACACTGAGGCCATTGGTTCAAAACCCTGGGCTTGCCCAGTCAAGGCACATATGGGAGTTGATGCTTCCTGCTCCTTCCCCCTTCTCTCTCTCCTCTCTCTAAAATCAATAAATAAAATCATCTTTTTTTTATGTGAGACAGAAACAGACAGACAGATAGGGATAAACAGACAGGAAGGGAGAGAGATGAGAAGCATCACTTCTTCATTGCAGCCTCTTAGTTGTTCATTGATTGCTTTCTCATATGTGCCTTGACCAGGGGCTACAGCTGAGCCAGTGACCCCTTGCTCAAGCCAGTGACCTTGGGGTCATGTCTATGATCCCACACTCAAGCCAGAGACCCCACGCTCAAGCTGGTGAACCCGTGCTCAAATCGGCGATCTCGGGGTTTCGAACCTGGGTCATCTGCGTCCCAGTCCGATGCTCTATCCACTGCACAACCGCCTGGTCAGGCTAGAAACTGTTTTTAAAATTCTTAACACTTTATAAGGATGCCCCCCCCAGTCATGTGACAGACTGACATCTATTAAAACCCAGTGACGTGTTAAGAAAACCTCACTATTTCAAATGCCAACTCCAGGTTTCGACATGCCCGGGTGAGGTCTCGCTCACCTGCACGTGCCTCTGCTTGAGCAGGGTCTCGTAGCGGTTAGACGGTGGGAGGTGGATGGTGGCCCCCTGATTCTTGCATTCGGATCGTAACCGTTTATCAAGAAGCAAACTGGAATGGAAGAAAGGACACTGCTCACTTGCCCCGAATTTCACAGGGAACGCCAGGTCACGTAAGCTGGGGGGGAGGGAGTTGTGCCCAAACCAAAAACCACACAGATGCTCACCTTCCCGCCATCACCTTGTAATAGGCAAAGATCTGGTCTGCCAGCTTGTACACAAACTGGTCAAAGCACAGATTCACCTGAATAAGAAGACACAACATGTCACGTTAGGGTGTCCTAAATCAACATCAAGTGACACACCTAAAAAAAAAAAAGTCTTTGGATACAATGGTTCCATTTCTGAGTATACATTCAAAGAAAATGAACTTGTCCATCCAGAGATAGATAAAGGAAACATGAGATATGTGTGTGTGCATGTGTCTGTCTACACACACACATACGCAATGCAATATTATTCAACCATGAAAAAGAAAAGAATCTTGACATTTGCACTCCGCCTACCATCTTCATACAACATCAGGATGGTTAACTCTTCTGCAGACCGACAGGAAATTTCTGGTGGGCTGACACCAGTCTGCAGACCGGCGGTTGAAAAGCACTGTTCTAGCCCTCTATGCACCTAGGCTGTGTGTATGGTCTAGCCTATGCCTCCTGGGCGACAAGCCTGCATAGCACACTACTGTACAAGACAACACGAGATAAAATCAAGCAACAGAGAAAACAATGCCATCAAGAGCTGCGGTGCACACAGGATAGCAGAGGATACCGTTGGCATTAACAAGTGAATATTTGGCAGCAAACTTTATTTTTATGAGTAGTAAAAAGCCATTTTCAAAATAACGGTAAAAAGAGTAGTATAGGAAACACATAAACCAGGAACATGGCCATTTGTTATCATGATCGAGTTTCATGCTCTGTACATTGATTGTACGTGACATCCTTTGCCACGACTGGCGGTGCAGGGAGTGTGTTTATGCGTCACGCACACACGTGGGCTGGCAAGTGAGAAAAGCACGTCACCCCACAGCTCAGACTGCCACGTGAGTGGAAGCACAGAGACCAGTGCAGGCAGGCTGCAGGGTGTCCCCTAACTATTCATTTGCATAGTTAATTACAGTTTAAACCTCACTGTATTAGAAAGAAAGTCGGCTTCCTGGTCACACCCAGAAGAAAGGGAATTGAAGAGCGCTTATCAAAGGCGCCTGGGGCTCTCACCTCTGCCTCGATTTCATCGTAGAGGAACTGCTTGTTGAACCTGGTGAGGGCATAGTGGGCGCTGTCGTTGTACAGGTCCAGGGAGTAGAGGACATACCTGCGGAGGGTGGGCGGTCAGCCAGCCCCGCACAGGGCTTCCCAGCACAATGAGAACTACTGCCCCTGCTCTCCTCTCGCAAGAGGACAGTCAATGACTTCAGATGCCCCGCTTGGCTCCTGCAAGGCCCCTAAAGCACACTGTGCAAGGCCAGCTGACCCCACAGGCTGGACTCCCAAACTTAGGCCACTAGGCAGGTCTGGGGCCCTCAGCAACTCTCCCTTACCCTGTGTCAAAGATTTTTTTATTGTTTATTGTATTGATTTTTTAGAGAGAAGAAGGGAGAGAGCAGGAGACAGGAATATCTGTTCCTGTATGTGCCCTGACCAGGGATCGAAGCAGCAACCTCTGTGCTTTGTTTGGGACAATACTCTAGTCAACCGAGCTTTCCAGCCAGGGCCTGTTTCAAAGATTTTTATCTCAAGAATGTAGTGTGTTTTATAACCACAAAAACAATGAATGTTCTTATTTTTAAGACTGAACTATTTTAAATAAATAATCATGCACAACCTTTAAAACATCAATGATTAGGGCCTGGCCAAGTAGGTCAGTTGATTAGAGCATCATCTCAATACACCAAGGTTGTGGGTTCTGTGCCCAGTCAGGGGACATACAAGAATCAACTGATGAATACATAAATAAGTGAAACAACAAACTGAAGTTTATCTCTTTCTCCCTCTTCCTTCTTCTCACTCTAAAAATCAGTAAAAAAAATTTAAAATAGCCTTTGCCAGATAGCTCGGTTGGTTAGAGCATTGTCCCAAACTGTAGAGGTTGCCGGTTCAATTCCCCCGTCAGAGCACACACAGAAAACGATTCTCTCTCCCTCTCTCCCTTCCTCTCTTTAAACTCAATAAACATTAGAAATACATATATATAAAAGAAGACCCAGTTTATTTTCTGCTTGCTGTGAATGAAACAAGCATGCTACAATTGAAAAAGAAAACAAAATGAAGAGAATTAAAACAAAAAACGACTGAACTGCCTAATTTAAGAAGAAAAATGAAGGCCCAGGCTCTCACAGGTGACCACGAGCATGTCCAGCATGGCTGACAGCCCCTGTACCCAAGCCGCACGTCTGGACAAAAGGCGGCAACCAGAGAGGTCCCCAGAAGTACGGTCCCAGTGCCATGATCCAGGGCTGCGGACTGACTGCATGGGCAGGCTGGGCTGATCCGCCCGCCTCTGCTCCTGCTGCTGCTCTATCTCTCTCAGGCTGGGGACTTATCACAGATGCAACAGCCATTCACCGTCCTGAAAACGCCCGGCCCCTCCTCTGCCTCTCCCCTCCCAAAGGGCAGGGACCATCCCAGGGGATGCTCACTCCATCATGGAAGCCTCCTTGCTCTCCAGGATGTGGTCCGTCAGGATCCAGGGCATGGACATCTCAATGGGGAACTGGATCCTCCGGCCCATGGTCAGCTCCAGGAAGAACTCGCGGAACCACAGCTGGGAGAGGTCGCAGCACTGCTGCAGAGTTTCTTGGGGGAAAGCAGGCAACAAGCGCGTCAGGCCACAGCAAGCAGGAAAACGGCACAGCGGACAAGAGAGAGGCCGGACGGGGGCCCTGGGATGGCGCCAGCTCCCTCGCAATCAACCCTGAGCCATGCAGGGGGTCACGTGAATGGGCAGGGTCATGCAGTGCTGAACACGAGGGATGGGATGCCCTCGGTGTCGCTGCAGGCGAAGCCACCCTGGACTGCACAGGGTCACCCACGAAAACTGAACAGAGTGAATGCCCGGCTACTGGGGGTCCGGCACAGACACCTGTGCTCGGGAATGAACCTCATCCACCCTTGTGAGCCCTGAGAGGGACCGGGGGAAAGAATAATACCCCCCTTTTTTAAAAGGAAACATAAAACCAGGATTCTTTATTTTACTTAGGATTAAGATGCAGTGCTACGTGCATTCTCAGGGAAGGTCTATTTAATGCAAAACAGAAACAGACTGTTTTTAAAAAGGCTTCTGTCCTGGGATGGAGTAAAACAAAAGAAAGTTTAATATTTATGGCAAAACTGTAGCCTCCCAGCCAAGAAGGCAGCCACCCACTCTGACGCTCTGAGCACGCAGCCGTGACACAGGGGTTGACATGGACGATTCCACAGTGACAAAGGGCATCTACCTGGCACCCCACTCAAGGTGGCCAGGGTCAGTCACCCCGGGATGGGACGCCTGGGTCAGGTTAACCTGCCTCATTGTGCCCAGGACTACCTGGAAGGATCTGTTTCTGCCACTGACTGCTGTTTTGGCCTCAAGCCAGATGACAGATTCCATTCGCTGGTGTTTTAGACCCTTTCTCTTTGGGTTACAGAGACTTTGTGCTCAGGTTGAAGGGTTAGCTATAGCCCTCAACTCTTGTAAAGGCTACGCTGCACAGAGGGAGCCCCGGCCGGCCTGGGCGTTGAGAGTGACAAGTGAGAGAAGGCCATGAGGGTTAGGACACATGTCACCACCCGGGTGTGGGAGGGGACCACAGCCGGGGACAATGACAGAGTCAGGCAGGCAGAAGCAATCTAGACAGTGTTAGCGGTGTTAGGACATGCCGGGCCAGAGGCTGGGCCACAGGATCTCTTACCGCTGAAATTTATCAAGTGAGTGTAGAAGAATGATTCACGGTGGAATTTTTCTATGTCCAATATGGTGGGCCCCTCAAGGCTACTTCTCAAAGTTTTCTTGGAACCACTTTTGTCTGCAATGAGGGACTCTAGCATGGTTCTCACCATGTAAAGCTGTGTAATCCAAGGAGACGTTCATGGGGGGGTGGGGGAAAGGGGAGAAAATACATACACATGGTACATTAGTTGTGCCTAAAACTCCGACCAACCACGCGGAGAGAGGGACTGCTCGCAATGCCCTGACCTCAGTGAGGCCAAGCTGCCCCTCCGGCTCCCCTAAAGGGGGCCATGGGTGCCCATCAACATGGCCATGTTGCTGCTGCATGGGACAGAGCCCCCTGCAGCGGAGACAGGCGCCTCCGCGCTGTTTAACATCAACGGGAGAAACAAACGATGTCTTCTTACCACCAAAGGTTAAAAGAGGCAGATAGTTGTAGGACTGTCTCAGAAACGCGTTAACCACATGCAACAGCCTTTCCATGCCCAGAGACCGGAGCTGCCTGAGCAGCTCAGCAGAGCTCAGGGACTCCGCCATGGTGCGCACCAGGTACAGCTAGACATGGACAGACACGGGAGGGAGAAGCGGGAGAGAGCCGTTAGTCAGGACACCATGCGGGGTGAGGGGCGGGCTGGGGGACATGCACACAGGACGGAGGGCATGCACCTCGGACAGACCCAGGCTGGGCCTTCTTCCCGGACGCAGAGTATGTCTTTAGCAGCCAGCAACATGCTTTGCTGGTAATTCTCTCTAACTGACTAGGAGAAGAGACGATAAAAGCCCCCACAGAGAAGTGACAAGCAAGAGAGGCCAAGGCCCCCAATGAAAGGAGGAAGGCAGACAGAGGTGTGAGTCAGAAGAAAGCTGCTTGGGGAGGAAGGGGTAGATGGGACCCAAGCATGAGAAACAGAGAACAGCAGTGGTGGCTTCAATCTGGGGATGCACAAAAGCTACATTTAAAAATAAAAAAAAATTTTCAAGTTTTTGTATCCTTCGGAATGACGTGTTCCGGCCCCATGTAAAAACGATGACTGTGCACGAAAACACCCACCCAGAAACACAGCCTGACTACAGACACAGAGCGTCACCCGCATTTTGGAAATGGGAATAGAGGCAGTCACATTAATTTCTGCATGCAAGTGACCAAACTTGACAGTCCCAGGGGGTGTCCTGGCCAACGAACACCCCAGACTCAATGAGGGCCAGTGACAGTGGGGCAGAAAAGAAAGGAAAGACTTGATCTGCCCCAGCAGAGGTGACATCGTTTCCCTCCCAGCCTCGCTTTTTAACCCACGCCCCACCCAGCTCAGGGTTGGCCCGCTCGGGGGAGGGAGGGGAAAAGCAGAGGCAGGGACGCAGGGGGACAACAACCTGTGTGCTGGAAGGTCCCACAGCACGGCGGGGCACTTTGATGTCGAAGCCACTTTTGGGGTCCTTCTCACCCCGGAGGGCAGGGTCGTTGAAGGGTTCGTGCCCCATCTCCCAGTCGCAGACGGTCTTCCGGATGGCCTGCAGGACACTGAACAGTGGGACACATAGCACGGTCACCGTCAGGACGTTGAGAACCACGGCCTCTCCTCATCTGACGCAAAGCTCTCAGACATGAACTCTTGAGGGGTGGGGGGTGAAGGGACGAGGTCCTAGACCCCTTCAATAGGAAATTTAAAAAGTGGATTGTTGTCCTGGGGACAACACTAGCCCCAGATGATCAGAGATCACTGCGATGTGCATCCATTAGCCCAGAAATAATGTTTTATTATCTAAAGACCAAGTCATGCTAAGGGCTGCAAGACAACAGATCCCAAATATCCGTTCAGAGAGCTGATGTTCGACCTCCCTGCGCTGACCATCATCTTCTAACACAAACACGAAGTCACTTGCACAACCGCGGGACCCAGGTCTACGTCCCCAACTTACATAAAACACGTCCCCATCCCCAACAGGGCTCCACCGTGCGACGACCCCTGTGGACGTCCCCATCCCCAACAGGGCTCCACCGTGCGACGACCCCTGTGGACGTCCCCATCCCCAACAGGGCTCCACCATGCGACGACCCGTGGGTGCCACGCTCACTAGCAGGCACACCCACGCGCCCAACCTGATAGCCTCGTGGGCCAAGTTCTTGGTGACCCCCGAGCTACTCCCAGACTGCACTGCACACCCCACAGAGTGAGCACCCCCCCTCCCCCGTTATGGCAAGCATGAGCATTTGATTAATGCTAGAAACCAGACAACATGCCGGTGACAAATGACATCCTCAATAAAGCAACCAAATGAAATCAGCACCCCTCGCAAGTCCCTGCAAGCTTCGTTTTGCAAAGACGTCTCTAGAAGACAACTTCATCGGAAAGGCAGACCATGAGATGACCAGCTCAAGACAGTGGCCATAGGCTTTTGGTAACATCTCCACTGTCCCCGACCAGTGTGTAGAAACAGATCGCAAAAGAAAAGGAACAGAAGCAAAAATACCGAGGATGGCACACTGAGATGGGAGGTGGGAAGGACACCAGGCTACATGTCCCTGCAGGCAGGTCTGGTGATCAGAGCCTCAGAAAGATTTTGAGACAGCCCTTCCTGCCCCAAGACAGACACACTGTTGTCCGTGGATCTCTGTCCTGTGTGGATGCCATGCAAGTGATCTATTGTATGTTGCTCAGGTTAATCATTGGACCCACTGCCTTACATTGACAGGGGATTCACCCAAAGGAAGTTGGAGATAAAAGTGCCGAATGTGGGCCTGGCTGGTTGGCTCAGTGGTAGAGTGTTGGCCTGGGGTGTGGAAGTCTCGGGTTCAATTCCTGGCCAGGGCACACAGGAGAAGCGCCCATCTGCTTCTCCACCCTTCCCCCTCTCCTTTCTCTCTATCTCTCTCTTCCCCTCCTGCAGCCAAGGCTCCAGTGAAGCAAAGTTGGCCAGGGCACTGAGGATAGCTCCATGGCCTCCACCTCAGGTGTTAGATTGGTTCCGGCTGCAATGGAGCAATGCCCCAAATGGGCGGAGCATTGCCCCCTGGTGAGCATGCCCGGTAGATCCCAGTTGGTCTTATGTGGGAGCCTGTCTCTCTGTTTCCCCGCTTCTCACTTCAGAAAAATACAAAAAAAAACAAGGTGCCAAATGTGGTTATGAAAATGTTGGTCCCACACCATTTAAACCCATGCCGGTACCGCAGCCTTGGGCCCCTGAGTATGCAGGGAGGCTGACCTCTGAATGACATTCTTTTTCTTCTTGATGGCCTGCCGGAGCGGCTCGCGAAGTGTGACCTGGGAGAAGTCCTGCAGGGCGGCGTAGACAGTGTGCCGGATGGCATGGTTGAACACACTCTCCATCCTGCCCATCAGCACCTGCAAGCCTTTGATCATGGCAATGACCTGCAGGGGAGAGGGAACTTTCTGGAGGGGAAGCAGAGGTGGCTCCTGCTTGGGTTTGTTGGATGCTTCTGTGTTGTTTCCTTTTTAAACAGAAAGGTCTACTTTTTTTAATAAAAAAAGCAAATTCTCCAATTCAGATTCAAGTTGAATTTAAATTTCACAGCAATTCGAATGAAAATGAAGACTACACATTAGCCTGACCCCTGGGGGCGCAGTGGATAAAGCCCTGACCTGGAACGCTGAGGTTCCTGGTTCAAAGACCCAAGGTTGTTGCCTCTGAGCGCGGGCTCATCAGTGCGGGGTTGCTGATTTGAGCAGAGGAGTCATCCACAAGATCCCAAAGCTCGCCAGCTTGAGCAAGGGGATCCTGGCTCAACCCCACTCAAGGCACGTAGGAGAAGCAATCAACAGGCAACTGAAGTGAAAGCAACTATGAGTTGATGCTTCTGACCCTCTCTCCCTTCCTGTCTGTCTCTCTCTCTCTCTTTCTCCATAAATAAAAGAGGAAAGAAAGTCTATACTTTAGAACTTATAGGAAATAAGATCTTAATAACCTCTGTTCATCAAAAGGCTCCTAAGAACAGAGCAGAGCCTAAGGGCCCACGGCCCCCAGGCAGGAGAACAGAGCTGGTAACTCAACAGCTCAAAGTAGGGGGGTGGCAGGAGAGATGGAGAGGACTCTTGGTTCTCAGATGCCAGGGTTGCTTCTTGCCCCCCTTGTGTTGTGGCTCCCAGGCCCCTGATGTGCCCCAGAGGAGCTGTCACAAAGACCAAGAACCCACCCACGGCTTCCTTTATACTGCTGTGACAACTGTGACCAACGCACGGGGCTGCCCGACCCGGAAGTAATGCCTGAGAAATAGGTAGTATACTCGTAGCTTGGCCTCAAGTAGGGGGGATGACAGGAGGCCAGACTCCAAGGAGGCGGGCCAACCTCACCTCCACGAGGGCGAACTTCTCCTCGCTGGTGTAGTTGTAGCGGGTGGCTCGTTCGTACTCCTCGGCATTATCAGGGCAATCCTTATTGGAGTACTTGTCCGTTGGGTGCACAAGTTTCCACGAATACTGGGGTGGTCAGAAAGGAGGGAGACGAGCACATTGGCTGCAGAATGCTGAACTGCTGGTCATGTGACAGACCCCCCTCCCCCTTAGAGGAGAAAACAGGGCGGGGACTAGAGAACAGCCTCATTTAACTCACAGACAGCCCTTGCACAACCACTCCCTTAAGCAGTAAGCCCTAGAGAGAATAACATCTAGGTCAGTGGTTCTTAACCTGGGTTCTATCAAACCCTAGGGGTTTGATGAGTCGGTCTCAGGGGTTCGGAGAAGCCTCTGCCACGGAGGTCAGAATAAAGTAATATCGTAATTTGTTGTGAGTTCATGCACTTTGTTGGTTTTGTTCTTTGAGCAAGGTGATGTTCATGCATGGCTCATTTTGTGCACCAGTAAAAAAAATATACCTATGTCTTGAATTTGAAAAAAAAATCATATTTTATTTATCACTAAAGAAGGGTTTGGTGAATGCGCATATGAAACTGGTGGGTTCAGTACCTCAAAAAAGGTTAAGACCCACTGATCTAGGTCTTAGCTGTGTTTCAGCTTCAAGCCCAGAACAGCAGCAAGACCAGGCAAGGGGCGATCCCATGGTGGACATCAGGACCGGCTGCAATGACGAATGACCTCCCCCCTCACCCTGTCCAATCAGTAGAGACCATGACCCTGAAAAGCTGATGTATATTCTATTGAGGCCCTCCCCTAAAATCCCCACCTTTGAAAAATCAGACCGAACCCCTTAAAACGATGGACCCAGTATATGCTCACAATGCTTATGTTCTAACTCTCTCTCTCTCTCTTTCTGGAGCACACCCATGCCTTTCTACTTCTCCTTCCTCCAGGTCTGTTTCCTCTGCTTTTCTTTCTCCTAAGCTTCAAGGGTCCTTCCATTGCCTGGCTAACTTGTTTCTCCTTCTGCATGGTGACTTTCTAAAGTTTAGAATCTAAACAGACTTCCACTTGTGTTTGAGTTCCCTGGTTCTGCCCTCTTTCCCATCCCAACTCAAGAACTGAGGCTGCCAAACCAAGGTATGACATCCAGTGCCGTTTGCCATTATTCCAGTGGGCATGACCAGATTAAAGCTACCAAAAGGCCACCCTTCTAATATTGGCTGCATCTGAAAAATCTCAAACGCGCACACACACACACACACACACCACACACAGAACCCATCTCCACAAAAACACTGCAGCCGTGGGAGTTCAAGTTTAAGAAATCTATCTGAGATGTAAGAAATGGATCAGGTAAAAGGCTCAGATATTTTGTGTAAAAGGTCTAAGCCTTTAGGCATTTCATCTCCCCTTTAAAATAAAAGAAATAATTTGCCTTTCAAATGATCATGTCCTCAAATGAAGGTGTTCCAATCTTCACATGATATCTGAAACAATTCTACTAAAGCCACACAGAAGACACCAGTGGCTGCAATACCAGAGAAAACGCTCTTCAAAGAAAGGGGGACTTGAAATCACTGTAACAGAACATGTTTCATTCCAGGAATACATTTTAACAGATGAGGCCACGGACTGGAAACACACTCAATGAAATGTATGTTCAGTATGTTCAGTTGTCTCTGATTCAAATGGATACATAACCCTGTTATCAGGGCCCTAAATAAAAAGCCAACTTGTGCTTGATCCCAAGATCAAAGTTAAGGCAGAGAAAGCTACCATCTGGTCACCAAGAGAAGTGGAGGAGGGAGAGGGAAGACATTCTTTCATTCCCTGGATGCGGGGGATGGGAGGGAGGGATGGCAGGTGGCCTACCACTTCCATCACGTGAGCACTCCACTGTGACAGAAGCTGGAGGCCCTGAAGGGCCAGGTCAAAGAGCTTTCGGTACTCAGCATCAGTCTTCTGAGCCTCCTGCCGGCCCGAACCCGTGACCACCTAGAGCATCACAAGAGCATCATAAGACATCACCCCTACTCCCAGAAACATCGGCCCCAGGATGACCACCCCTGGCCCCATCACGCCCAGTCTAGGAACCGACCCCAAAGGTACAGTCACCAAAGTGTGGATCAAGGACCACGTGAGCCTTCCCTTGCAGCCAGAGGTGGGCAACCACAGGACCCCAAGGTCAAGGCCAAGATGTTGTGCTCCCTCCGACCCAGAGGTTCCCGCACACCTCTGGCCTCCGGACTTCCTCCCTCTCCAACGCCTTCCTGGCAGCTTTGAGACATGGGACTAGACTAGGAAATGCCACTTCATTCATGGACTCTCCTAATTCCTTTCTTTGGGATCCCTATTATGTTGTTCTGGGAAAAACAAAATGGTTTTGGCCCTGGCCAATTGGCTCAGTGGGAGAGCATTGGCCCAGTGTGTGGATGTCCAGGGTTCGATTTATGGTCAGGCACACAGGAGAAGCAACTATATGCTTCTCCACCCCTTCCCTTCCCCCTTCTTTCTTTTCCCCATCCTGCAACCATAAATCGATTGGCTAGAGTGAGTTAGCCCTGGGTGCTGAGGACAGTCCAATGGAGCTTCTGCCTCAGGTGCTAATGATAGCTGGGCTGCCCCAGATGAGCAGACCATTGCCCCATAGGGTGCTTGCAAGTGGATCCCAGTCAGGGTACACATGGGAGCCTGCCGCTCTACCTCCCCTCCTCTCACTTAATTAAAATTCAAACAAACAAAATAAATAAAATGCTTTCTATATAAGCAAGATTCATTGCGCTGCCCTATCCGTTATATTTATATTTTTATTTATTTTTATTTTATTTTTTTTCAGAGACAGAGAGAGAGTCAGAGAGAGGGATAGATAGGGTCAGACAGAAAGGAGCAGTGAGAGGTGAGAAGCATCAATCATTAGTTTTTCGTTGCCATTGCGACACCTTAGTTATTTCATTGATTGCTTTCTCACATGTGCCTTGACCGCGGGCCTTCAGGAAACCGAGTAACCCCTTGATGGAGCCAGCGACCTTGGGTCCAAGCTGGCGAACTTTTGCTCAAGCCAGATGGGCCCACGCTCAAGCTGGCAACCTCGGGGTCTCGAACCTGGGTCTTCTGCATCCCAGTCCGACGCTCTATCCTCTGCCTGGTCAGGCGCCCGGTCCGAGCACATTTTTTGAAGCATCTGGTGCTAATCTGTGTTTCTCAAATTGATTCAAGTTAGTGTTTGGGGCCTGAGACCGGCAGTGGCACAGTGGATAAAGCGTAGACCCAGAACGCTGAGGTCACCAGTTCGAAACCCTGAGGTGGCTGGCACTGAGCAGGAGAATCATCCTATACATGATCCCAAAGCTCACCAGCTTGAGCCCAAAGGTCGCTGGTGTGAAATGCCCAAGATTGCTGACTTGAGCAAGGGGACACTGGCTCAGCCCCCTGGTCAAGGCATGGACAAGAAGCAATCAATGTACAACTAAAGTGAAAGCAATTACGAGTTGATGCTTCTCACTCTCTCTCCCTTCCTCTCTCTCTCACACTCTCTCTCCCTTCTTGTCTCTCACTCACACTCTCTCTTTTACTTGGTCTCTCTCTCAATAAGTAAATAAAGAAGGTAGTGTTTGGGGACAGAGAATGAAGGCAGACCACGCCAGTCGGGGCAGGCCTGACCTCACTGTTGCTGTAGCGCGCCAGCTCAGAGATGAAGCGTATGTGGTCCTCCCGGATCTGGACCATCTGCTCGCAGATGTTGTACTGGGGGCTGCTGCCAGACGACGTGCACATCCACCTGGCAGGGAGGGGACACGCGTCACCAGGAGGGGCGCCTGCACGAGCCCAGGGCAGCCAAGGATACACGTGGGACCGCCCGCCCACCCAACGTCCCCAGGCCCCCCCCCAAGCTTGCCGGGAGACAGAGGCTCAGGGAGAATGCCACTGGCTGGACCCCGTGACCCCATTGTTGGGTTGGGGGATATCTCTGCCCATCCAAACCCTCTCATTCTGTTTTACAGGAGTCATAATAATTTCTCCTTTGTCATCAAGCCGCTAACGAGGCGTGTAAAGTCCAGCATAGGGAATGCAGTCAACAATAATGCAATCACTATGGACGATGCCAGGTGGGCAGTGGAAATATCAGCGGGAACCCTTTGTCACAGATGATTATCTGGATAGGATCTGGACTGAGGGACACAGTTTTGTAACCTCTGTGAGCTCCCTGCAAACATCCACCTCCTCTTTATCGGGGGGTGGGGCCCAGAAGACATATTCACACATCTATATTCTCAACTGGCACTGTCCAACAGAACTCTCTAGGGTAATGAAAAAGTTCTGTGTCGCTATTGACCAATACCACGGACACGAACGATTAAATCAGGGGTCCCCAAACTACGGCCCGCATGCGGCCCCGAGGCCATTTATCCGGCCCCCGCCGCACTTCCGGAAGGGGCACCTCTTTCATTGGTGGTCAGTGAGAGGAGCACAGGATACATCCACACCCATAGTTCCCATTGAAATACTGGTCAGTTTGTTGATTTAAATTTACTTGTTCTTTATTTTAAATATTGTATTTGTTCCCGTTTTTTTTTTTTTTTTTTTACTTTAAAATAAGGTATGTGCAGTGTGCATAGGGATTTGTTCATAGTTTTTTTTATAGACCGGCCCTCCAACGGTCTGAGGGACAGTGAACTGGCCCCCTGTGTAAAAATTTTGGGGACCCCTGGATTAAATACTTGAAATGGGGCTGTTCTAAAGGAAATAAACAACATTTTTAAGGAATTTAAATGTCAACAGCCTCATATGGCAAGGGTTACTGTCTCAGGCATTCGGTTCCCAATGGCTGAGACAGTCAAAGATGCTACCTATCACTAGGCAAGGAAGCAGTGTCATAACCCACAGAGAGCCCTGGCCAGGTAGCTCAGGTGGTTAGAGCATCATCCTGATACACCCAGGTTGCGAGTTCGATCCCCCGTTAGGGCGCATACAAGAATCAACCAATGAATGAACAAATAAGTAGAATAACAAATTGGTGTTTCTTGCTCTCTCTCTCTCCAATTAAATTTGAAAAAATTTAAAAAGAAACAAACATAAACAACACAATGAGAACACTGCAGAACATTCTAACCGGGCAGCTCACTCTCCTACCGAGATTTATTCTCCTCATAGTGGGCGCTGGTCTTGATGTATCTTGCCAGTTCTATTTGCATGTCCCCGAACAGCGGAACCACCTGCAGCTGCTACATTCAGAGAACAAATAAAAAAATAAAATTAGAGTCCTCAGGTATGTTTAGTCACCAAACACAGAATCATAAGAAGGATAAATAATGCTAATAATCACTGTCAGGCCTGACCAGGCGGTGGCGCAGTGGATAGAGCGTCGGACTAGGATGTGGAAGACCCAGGTTCAAGACCCCGAGGTCACCAGCTTGAGCGCAGGCCCATCTGGCTTGAGCAAGAAGGTCACCAGCTTGGACCCAAGGTCGCTGGCTCCATCAAGGGGTTAAGGGGTTGCTTGGTCTGCTGAAGGCCCGCGGTCAAGGCACGTGTGAGAAAGCAATCAATGAACAACTATGGTGTCGCAACAGCAACGAAAAACTAATGATTGATGCTTCTCATCTCTCTCCGTTCCTGTCTGTCTATCCCTCTAACTCTCTCTCTGTCCCTGTAAAAAAAAAAAAAAAAAATCACTGTCAGATGAAAGCTATCTCTCTGCCAGTCATTTAGTGCAAAAAGTTGTAAAGAACCTACGGTCACTTCCAAACCAAAATAAAAGAACCAATGTTCAGAAAACCATTTTGAAGATCAGAGGAAAAAGACGAACAAAAGAAGAAACCTTAAGTGTTGCCAAAAGAGAATATGCCAAGGGCGACAACATGAAAAATCACCAGGAAAACATAAACTAAACCAGTGTTTTTCAACTGCCAGTCCATGGACTGGTTTGTCAGAAATCTCGTGCCAGTCCGTGAAAGAGTTAACCATCATGATGTTGTATGAAGATGCTAAACCTGATGATCTTAGTCAAATTCACTTATTGTCAGGGCGATGTGTTCCTTACCGGTCCGCAAAATAATTCTCCTATTTTCGCCAGTCCCCGAGTGTAAAAAAGATTAAAAGCCATTGAACTAAACGACAAGAAAACGCTAGCCAATAAAGTTGCAATGACATTCTCTCCCTTTGGGATGCCAACCCCTGCCAAAGCGATGGTCCAGTATCAACGAGAAGGAGAAGGAGCCGTGGGAATGCTCAACCACTGCCGGTGGGAACGCGGGTCAGCACAGCCACATGGGAAAACTGCTAGGCTGTATCTATTGCAAATATTTGTGCCCATGACCCCCAATCCCACCCCTATGTCAATGTCCAAAAAACAAGAAACCTCATGCCCATCTCAATGGGATGGACACGTGAGTTGGGGCGTCACCACTGAATGGCCCACAACACCACCATAAAAACCTAAGGACAGCCTGACCTGTGGTGGCGCAGTGAGTAAAAGCGTCAGCCCGGAACACTGAGGTCGCTGGTTCGAAACCCCGGGCTTGCCTGGTCAAGGCACATATGGGAGTTGATGCTTTCTGCTCCTCCCCCACTTCTCTCTCTCTGTCTCCTTTCTCTAAAATGAATAAATAAAATCTAAAAAAAATTAAAAAAAAACCTAAGGACGATCACTATGGGCTCCCATGGGGATGAATCGAACACAGTGAGCTAGCAGCCAGACAGGAGCTTGGTGGACATGATCCCCTTTCTGCGAGGCTCACACTCAGCTAGAATCAGTACATAGGGGGAAGGGGAGGAAGCAGACATGAGACACTGCCTCCCAATACGTCCCAGGATGTGTCATAGTCACAGGTGTCACTCACCTTAAAGAACTTGTCGATTTTAGACAAGTTGATTCTCTTCTTGGTGTCTAACTTATAAATGTTGCTGACACTCCCATCCATCAAGTACAGACCGAACCCCATGACCTAAAAAAAAAAAAAGCACAGAACGGCACAGGACACTCAGACCCGCGAGTTTTATGAACCTCAGGCGCTGACAGGCTACGGTCTGGAGTTCTGAAATGAGCTAATCCCATCTTTTCTTGAAAAGCAATTTTTTAAGGTTCCTTGGAAATGGATTTCTATCCGTTCACACAAAGCTGTTCTTCCTAGCTGTGTCATTTCTTCTAGCTGGTTCACTGTCTGCCCCAGGCACATCAACCACCTTGCGCCTTGTCAAACACAGTACAACAGTGAATACAGATTTCCACAAGCGCCCACCGTCACAGAGCACTGTGCTGGACTGTGCCCACCGGCCCTGATCCCTCCATGGCACTGTGCAGTGGGGAGGGGTCTCAGCTCTCACAGGGTAGGACACCCAACACAGGTCCCCAAGGGCTGCCCTCTACACAGGGGCAGATCAGAGGACAGAGAATCTTCGCCTCTTCCCCATGAAAAACGTCACTGACAACCTTCCCAACTTGAGACAGAATAACAGTGTAGAATATGGTGACTGGCCATGCTTCTTGACCAACCAAAGTCTGCACAGTATACAGACGCTCCTTCAAGTACAACGTGGTTATGTCCCAATAAACCCATCATAAACTAAAGATATCATACGTCAAAAATGCATTTAATACAACCAAACATCACAGCTTAGCCTCGCCGACCCTTAAATGTCCCCAGAACGCTTACATTAGCCCACACCTGGGCAAAATCATCTTGTTGTCTCTGTCCGGTACTATATCTGCTTGGCCGGGGGGAAAAAGTCAAAATTCAAAAATCAAAGTATGCTTTCTACTGAATGTTTATCACTTTTGAGCAAAGTTGGAAAATCCAACATAAGTTGGACCATCCGGAACTGATTCCTAGGAATTCCATGCTTAACATGGATGGTCTAGTGCCTGACCAGGTGGTGGTGCAGTGGATAGAGCATCAGACCGGAATACGGAGGACCCAGGCGAGAGACCCCGAGGTCACCAGCTTGAGCGTGGGCTCATCTGGCTCGAGCAAAAAAAAAAAAAAAAAAGCTCACCAGCTTGGACCCAAGGTCGCTGGCTTGAGCAAGAGGTTTCTGGGTCTGCTGAAGGCCCGTGGTCAAGGCACATATGAGAAAGCAATCAATGAACAACTAAGGTGTCGCAACGAAAAACTGATGATTGATGTTTCTCATCTCTCTCCATTCCTGTCTGTCTGTCCCTACCTATCCCTCTCTCTGTCCCTTTAAAAAAAACAAAACAAAACAAGGATGGTCTAGTATAGGTTCTGACACAGAGGCTTAATGTTGAGCCAAGTCCTTAATCCAGGACTTGTCAACCCACAAACACCTGCTCTGTGGCCTGGGGGGTGACCCACCTGGCACTGGGATGAAGACCAGGACTCACTCACGGGAATGCGCGGAGAACCTGCAGAGCAGGTTACTGTACACACGCACACGCACAAGTGTGCGAATAAGAAATGGTTGGCAATGCCTGACCAGGCAGTGGTGCAGTGGATAGAGCGTCAGACTGGGATGCGAAAGACCCAGGTTTGAGATCCCGAGGTCGCCAGGTTGAGCGCGGGCCCATCTGGCTTGAGCAAAGAGCTCGCCAGCTTGGACCCAAGATCACTGGCTCCAGCGAGGGGTTGCTTGGTCTGCTGAAGGCCCGCGGTCAAGGCACATGTGAGAAAGCAATCAATGAACAACTAAGGTGTCGCAATGGCAATGAAAAACTAATGATTGATGCTTCTCACCTCTCTCCGTTCCTATCTGTCTTTCCCTATCTATCCCTCTCTCTGACTTTCTCTCTCTGTCTCTGTAAGAAAAAAAAAAAAAAAAAGAAATGGTTGGTAGCCTGACCGGGCGGTGACGCAGTACATAGAGTGTCAGACTGGGAGATGGAGGACCCAGGTTCGAGACCCCGAGGTCACCAGCTTGAGTGCAATCCCATTTGGCTTGAGCAAAAGCTCACCAGATTGGACCCAATGTCGCTGGCTCGAGCAAGGGGTTACTCAGTCTGCTGAAGGTCCGCAGTCAAGACACATATGAGAAAGCAGTTAATGAACAAGTAAGGGGTCGCAAGGAAAAACTGATGATTGATGCTTCACATCTCTCTCCGTTCCAGTCTGTCTGTCCCTATCTATTCCTCTCTCTGACTCTCTCTCTGTCCCTGTAAAAAAAAAAATGGTTGGCAAATGCATCACAGAAAAAGCACAGCTCTTAACAAGAGCCAGCCTGCCCTTCCCTCCGCTGGGCCATCGGCAGTCGCCCTATGCACGTACTTTGAGAAGCATGTGTTTCTCATTGGGCGTCAGGTACATCCTGTTCTCATAGTAATCTACACACAGGTTCACGATGTCGGCGAGGAGCTCCTCGTAACCAGAAATCACCTCCAGCTGCTGCTGCAGAGACTGAAAGAGAGGGAGACCTGTGCCACCGGCTGCTCTTGGTCTGCAAGACCCCGACCCACGCCCTCCCCGGCTGTGCATCCTGTCATCCAGGGCGGTGAGACCACGAGCCTCACCTGTGTGATCTTGTTGTGGTTGGCCAGGAACATGGACAGATTCTGTGACTCCTGGATGGACTGGGGGTCTGCCATTTTCCGTAAAAACTGAGCAGCCCTTTGAAAACAAACAAAAAATAGAATTAACCAACCAACGTGCTTTATGATTTAAAAAAAAAAAATCAAGATCACTTTTCTGTGTCTACAGTTATCTGCAGAAATGCGGGTCTTAGCAGCTGGTTATAGCTTCCGCCTCCTCAAACCTCTCCACCCTGAACTCCCACCTGGATAGCTTACTACCCCACGGTCCAGAGCTGACAGACTTACTCAGAGAGGTGGCAGTGACACCTAGAGAACCTGCCTGCCCCTCACCAAGAGGCTCACTGAGCCCAGCACCCGAGCATTGACCCCAGAGCTCTGTGAGCAGGGGATGCTCTCTAGTGAGCTTCTGTCTTCCCAAAGGGTGCTGAGCGTGCAATGTTTATTTTAGAGTGACACATACCTCCAAGGATGCATCGTGGCACGCATCACCTGCCAGCTGTCCCAGGGCACGGATCCAACAGTACCAAGCCTGGCAAGTCAAGGCCGCCCGCCAGCTGCAATGACCTCAGGACCCCTGGGCGTGCACCCAGCGCGCGCGTGCCGAGGCTTACCGCTTGTAGGCTGAGTGGTCGTTCTTGACACTGCACTTCATGTTCTTCAGCTCGTCCAGCACCGCGAACATGTTGATGAACTTGCCCAGTGTGAGCAGGTAGGCCTCAGACACGAAGTCCTTCCTCCTCTCCGCGTGGCACAGGCGCCGCACCTCCCCACAGAAACGCTCAATGGCATTTCTCTGCGCAGAGAAGGGGGGGTGGGAGGGAACAGAAAAACCACTGTCAGTGAAGGGCCAGCCCCCCCCCCAGCTTTGAGCCTCATATCTAGACTCACTCATAAAACACCCAAGCAAGCCTGAAGGGGCGGTTGCACAATGAATAGAGTGTCAGACTGGGACACAAGAGGACCCAGGTTTGAAACCCCAAGGTCACTGGCTTGAGTGTGGGATCATAGACATAACTCCAAGGTCACTGGCTTAAACAAAGGGTCACTCAGTCTGCTGTAGCCCCACCACCACCCCGTGGTAAAGGCACAAATGAGAAAGCCATCAACAAACAACTAAGGTGCCACAATGAAGAATTGATGCTTCTCATCTCTCTCTCCCCTCCTATCTGTTCCTCTCTCTGACTCTTTCTGTCTCTGTCAAAAAAAACCCAACAAATAAACAAACCAGCCTGACCAGGCAGTGGTGCAGTGGATAGAGCGTCAGACCGGGATGCGGAGGACCCAGGTTCGAGACCTCGAGGTCGCCAGCTTGAGAACGGGCTCATCTGGCTTGAGCATAAAGCTCACCAGCTTGGACCCAAGGTCGCTGGCTCGAGTAAGGGGTTACTCGGTCAGCTGAAGGCCCGCGGTCAATGCGTGTATGAGAAAGCAATCAATGAACAACTAAGGTGTCAAAACGAAAAACTGATGATTGATGTTTCTCATCTCTCTCCATTTCTGTCTGTCTGTCCCTATCTATCCCTCTCTCTGTCCCTGTAAAAAAAAACCAAAAAAACACCTACCCAAGGGAGTGGATATTTAAAGCACTTTACCAACTATGCCCCTAAAGTAAAAAAAGTTCATTGATTATTCCAGTCAAGTTACTGGACGGAACAGTTCTAATAGAAATCTCTATAAAACAGATGGTCTAGCTTTCAGAGGAAAAAGGAGAGGGCAGATTTTTTTTCTTTTTGACAACTTTGAAACAAAAACTCATCTCCTAACTTCCATCTTCTCCCTTTGCTAAAGGAATCGATAAGAAAAAGAAACTTCAACTCTGGCTGGGTAGCTTAGTTAGTTAGAGCAGCCTCCCAATACGCCAAGGTTGTGGGTTCGATCCTTGGTCAGGGGACATATGAGAATCAACCAATAAATGAATAAATGAGTTGGATGACAAATTGACATAACTTACTTTCCCTTCCTCTCTCTCTAAAATCAATACATGAAAATAAAAATGAAACCAACAAAAATAAACTTCACACATTTCCAAATCACACCTTTAAAAGCCAACACATCCCCTCCTGTGGCCACTCTGCCTAACCGAGGGGCCAGAAGGAGCCAAGGCCAGGGCAATGACGACACCCTCACGAGCGGTCAAGGTGAGGATGATAGAGAAAACATCTAAAACACTGTTTAAATCAAAAGCACCAATCAGCAAAAAGACAAACACATTTGGAACTGAGAAAGCAGTCTTCATGAAAGGGATGTAACTTCACTCAGGAGAAGTGAAACACAAAGGGGTGTTTATTCCCTCTCAGAATAACCTGTCAAAGGCTTGGTTCCCTTTGGTCTCAGAAGTTCTGATGGCTGCTGTAATGTACATGCCCTCGGTTTCATTGAGTTCATGGCGACAGGGGCAACACCCTACTCCTCTGCATTTAAACCCCTAGGATGATGTCGCTGCTTTACCTGGAAGTACATGAAATTCATCAGCTTTGTGACCTCGGGCTCCAGGACCTCCACCGTTTTCTCATAAATTTCCACACGGTTAGGCTGCTCATTACATTTCACCTGGGAAGAAACGGGTATGACACGCAGAGGCTTCAACCCAGCTAGACCTGACAGAGGAGTGAGCTGTTAGATTAGGGGACCCTGACTGCTGAGAGGTAGAATTCGGACGGTGGGGTGGGGGCGGGTGGTCTGGTTGTGCTGGGCGAAGCTGGAGAGATGGGGGCGTAGTCTGTTATAGCTGGGAGGAGCTGATTGATAGGGGCATGGTCTGGTTGGGCTGGGAGGAGCTGACTGATGGGGGTGTGGTCAGGCTGGAATAAGGAGCTGATAAAATATGGGCGTGGTCTGGCTGGACAGGGGGGCGAGGCCTGTTTGGGGTAGGCGGAGCTTTGAGATGACAATCTGAGTGGGCAGGAAGGAGCTGATGTGATAGAGGCATGTTCTGGCAGGGCTGGTGAAGTAGGGGCGTGGTCTGGCTGGGCAGGGCAAAGTGGAGGCCTGGCCTTTCAGGGCTGGGAGGAGCTGACTGATAGGGGAGTGGTCAGGCTGGAATGAGAGGAGCTGGTAAGGTGTGAGCAGTGGTCTGGCTGGGCAAGGGCGGGGCAACAGGGTACCTGTGGGATGGCCCGAGAGCAGCTCCTCCAGGTATACAACATGACTGCATATTCTTGGCCCTCCTCCAGCATCTCATTCTGTAAGGGCACACAGGACAATTCTAAGGCAAGGAGGGGAACAACCCTAACAAAGGCAAGGCCAAACTGCTACAATCTAGAGGCGTAAACTAGCCTGACTCTCCCTTTTAGGGACAAGCACCATGACCTGCATGTCAGTAAGAGACAGGTGCTAAGAAGCTGGTGACAAAGGGGTGAAGCCATCATGAACACCCGAAACACCCCCACGGCTACTGTAGGCTGGTGTGTCAGCGCCATACAGGCACCCTATGCGCAGGGCCAACACTGCCCAGGGTATCTGCCACAGCTGCTACACCTGAGCTCCACTCAACCCCAAACAACCCAAGGGCAATGCAGACCTGAGGCTGGGGACACGGGGTGGGAGGAGGGGCAGTGCAGCTCGAATGCACCTGGTCATCACATCGTTCCTCTGGCACCCCCTTGCTTGGAGGGAGGAAGCCTAATGCAGCTCTGCTGGCCCCAGCACGAGAGGGAAAGCTAAGCCATGTTTCTACAGCTCTTGGCATCCAGCAGGGGGCAGGGGACCAGGGGCGAGGAGTCCATAAGCAGAGGACCACTGTCATAGCTCAGTTGGTTAGTGCATCATCACAATACACCAAGGTTATGGGTTCAATCCCCAATCAGGACACGTATAAGAACCAACTGGTGAATGCATAACCAAGTGGAACAAATTGATATTTCTCTCTCTAAAATCAATACAATCTTTAAAGATTTTATTTATTCATTTTTATTAGAGAGGGGAGAGAGAGAGAAGAGAGGAGGAGCAGGAAGCATCAATTCTCATATATGCCTTGACCAGGCAAGCCCAGTACCAGGGTTTCGAACCAGCGAACTCAGCGTTCCAGGTCGATGCTTTATCCACTGTGCCACTATAGGTCAGGCTCAAATCAATATGTGTAAAAATAAAAAATAAAACTGCCTTAGTCTCCACTCCTTTCACATGGTTCCCTTTGGTAAAAATGGTAAAACTAACCCAGTCGTTCTTATAAATGTCAACTACAAGTTGATTTATTATTTGAGGATACTTTCAAATGTTCACAACCTTTGATCCAGTTTTTACAAATCTAGCCAAAGGCAATAACTACGTATTTTAGAAAGATGTCCACTACAGCCTTTCTTTTATTGTAAGAAAGAAAGAAAGTCAACATGCAAAGAAATAGTTAAATTGTGGACATTTACAAAATGTCCGTGGAATCATGAAAACAAAATGGTACTGATGCACTTCACCTACGCAAACCTGAATCATGTGTGTAGGTTTGGGACACAGAGAGGGAAAAGGGGCGTCTTCAAATCGTCAACGAAGGTTTTCTCTGGGCCACAGGTGGTAAATTTTCAGAAAAAGCATGTAATTTTTAATTTTTTTTTTAATGAGAGGAGGGGAGGCAGAGACAGACTCCCGCACGTGCCCGACTGGGATCCACCCAGCAATGTTCTAGAGGGCGATGTTCTGCCCATCTGGGGCCCTTGCTCCACTGCAAAGGGAGCCATTTTTTAGAGCCTGAGGAAGAGGCCATGGAGCCATCTTCAGCGCCCGAGGCCAAATCTCTCTAATCGAGCCATGGCTGCAGGAGGGGAGGAGAAGGGAGAGAAACAGAAAGAGAGAGAAGCGAGAGGGGGTGGGGTAGAGAAGAAGATGGGTGCCTCTCCTATGTGCCCTGACCAGGAATCAATCCCGGGACTTCCACATGCCAGGCCAACGCATCACCACTGAGAAAACCGGCCAGGGCCATATAATTTTGTTTTATATTTAAAAAAAAAAAAAAGGTTTTTTTTTTTGAAAGACATTTCATTCACTCTTCTTTTTCCTCAGTAGGTATCAGAATAATACCCCAAAAGGGTACATCAGCTATTCAAATGTGCCATTCCACCAGACGCACCAGATGAAAACAAGGGGAAGGGGAAGGAATTACCATGCTAGAATGGACCGTCGCTTGTTCAATGTATCTTGCAATACCGGTGACAAACGCATTTCTGTCTTCAAAGTTAGTGTTGAAATTGGGCTGGAAGGAAGAGAGAAACCATCACGTGGAAGGTCAGCATTGCAGGGTCTGCCCCACAGTCACCCCAGCTCCCACCTGGTAGAGGAGAGAGGACGGTGGCGGCTCAATGCAGGGTTGCTGGTCGGGCAGAGGCAGCTCTTCAAGGAGGTCCACGTTGGACAGCGCGTCCTCCAGGGTCACCTGGGCCGCCATCTTGGCCTAGAACAAAACACAAAGCTACCTGTGCTGTGCAGAGGGGCAGGGGCACCCTGATGGTCCTTCTGGAGTGGGGGGAGCAGCCCCAGCTCACCTGCCCCTCTTGGAAGGGCACCGGGGACAGCTGAGGGGGCCATGGCCAGTCCCCAGAGTCCTCATGTCTCTCCCAGGGCTCGCCAGCAAGGGAGTCACTGTGCAGCCTTTCCTGGTCCCCAGGAGTGTCCTGAGGCAGGCACACAGGCCACCACACATGGCGTAACTGTCCCTAGCTTTAATAAACATACTCTCAAAATCACCTGGACTCATGTCATGCCATCTTTCCTGCATGATGTCAAGAACCCATTCCATTCCCAACGGCGCTGGGACAGACTAGCCTCAGTCCCAGTCCCTTTCCACTGACAGTTCTAAGTAAACCAAAATGTTCAGCAAATACTTTGTAATCCCTAGGGCAACCACAAGAAAAAGAAAAAAACACTATATAAGGCAATAGAACTTATAAGAAGAACATATAGAATAAGTTATGACAGAATATTCAAAGTGTTCAAACAACTTAAAAGAAGGCAGGAAAAAGAAACAGCTTTGAGAAGATAAGGACCCTGGCTGTCCAACAATTTAACTCAGTTCTGACACTGTGTCCTTGCAGATCGCATAGGCTCCCACAGGTTCAGGGCTCAGTCCCTGAGGACTCCCCTGCACCTCCACTTCGGGGACCAGTTGCAAGTTACAGGTTGTTACTGTGTACCTGTGCTTCTGACCTACAGGCTCTAAATCAGTGGTTTCCTAGGTTTGATTAATTTGCTAGAGAGGCTTGTATATCTCAGAGAAATATTTTACTTATTTACCATTTCAGAACAGTTACCAGTATATTTGGAAGGATATAACTCAAGAAAAGCCAGATGGAGGTGATGCACCGAGCACCTGGGGGAAGGACAGTGAGTTCCCACGTCCACTGAGTCCCCACGCTTCCCTCATGTCCACGTGCTCATCAACCCAGAAACTCTGAATGAGCCAGGCCTTCTGGGTTTCACAAAGGCTTCCTTACTTAGTTAGGCAGGACCAATTGAATCAGCCGCCACTGGCAAGGGATTCACCCTTGAGTGCAGATGGGAATGAAAGTTGGAAACCTCTTATCACAGGATTGGGTCTCCTGGCAACCAGCTCCCAATCTCAAGGACTTTCCAAAAGTCCCTTCATTCACATAAACGCGGATGTGGTTTGTTAAGACTATTAGGGTACCTTTATTGCTCTTATCACTTAGGGAATTCCAAAGGTTTTAGGTGCTAACGCGGATGTGGTTTGTTAAGACTATTAGGGTACCTTTATTGCTCTTATCACTTAGGGAATTCCAAAGGTTTTAGATGCTCTCTATCAGAAATAATAAAGGCCAAATAATATGGTTCTTATTCTAAATCACAATATCACAGGCCTTCATCAGAACCCAACCTTGATGGCACCTTGATACACTCTGATCTCAGACGTCTAAGCCTCCAGAAACTGTGAAAAATAAAATTCTATTGTTTATAAGTCAAGGTAGGGTGGCGGAGGGGGGACGTATCTTACAAGAATCAAATAATAAATTAATCTGTATAAGTAAATGCAAACAGATCATGGTATAAACCAGTGGTTTTCAACCTTTTTACCATTGGGACCAGTGATAATTGGAGAATTATTTCGGGGACTGCTAAGGCAGAAATCACCCTGATTGTAAGCGAATTCAACTAAGATTATTGGGTCTTATTATCTTCATACAACGTCAGGGTGGTTAATTCTTTCATGGAGTGGCATGAAATTTCTGGCTGACCGGTGATGGAAATACTTCCTACACCCTAAGTAGCCTGACCTGTGGTGGCGCAGTGGATAAAGCGTCGACCTGGGAACACTGAGGTCGCCAGTTCAAAACCCTGCACTGGTCTGGTCAAGGCACATATGGGAGTTGATGCTTCCAGCTCCTCCCCCCTTTCTCTCTTTCCCTCTCTCTCTCTCTCTCTCTCTCTCTCTCACTCACTCTGTGTCTCCTCTCTAAAATGAATAAAATAAAAAAATAAATTAAACACCCTAAGTAAAAGAGAGACGGTCAGAAAGGATAAAAAAAAAAACCCAACCCTGATCCCAACTACCATCCAACTATCAACCTGCACTGTCTAAAGATATGCTCTGAGCCTGACCGGGCAGTGGCGCAGTGGATAAAGCGTCAGATTAGGACGCAGAGGGCCCAGGTTTGAGACCCTGAAATCGCCGGCTTGAGCGCGAGTTCATCTAGTTTGAGCAAGGCTCACCAGCTTGAACCCAAGGTCGCTGGCTCGAGCAAGGGGTCACTCAGTCTGCTGTAGCCCCTCGGTCAAGGCACATATGAGAAAGCAATCAATGAACAACTAAGGTGCCACAACAAAGAATTGATGCTTCTCATCTCTCTCCCTTACTGTCTGTCCTTCCCTATCTGTCCCTCTCTCTGACTCTGTATCTGTCACAAAAACAAGGGGGGGGGGCTTAAGATATGCTCTGAGAAGTGTCATTAGGTGATTTCGTTGTTGTGCGAACATCAGAGTGTGCTGATACACACCTGGATGGCACGGCTTGCTGTACACCTACGCCATACGGGAGCACAGCAGGTTAGCTGATTCCAGTGTCCCCACAAACACGAGTAATGCGTTGTGCTACTACCTTCCAGCATCACCAAGGTGACAGGACTCTTTCATCTCCATTATCGTTTTATGGGACCAACATCATTTATGTGGTCCACAGTTGACCGAAATGTTGTTATGCAGCATGGGGACTGTATAGCACAGCTACAAGAAACACATTTCAAATACAATGATATAGATCGGTGGGAAGTCAAAGGGCAAAAGACAACCATGCAAGGCAAAAGGAAGCTGGAGCGAGTCTGTGAGCAGGAAACCTCAGAGCAAGGAAGTGATCAGGGATCCGGATGCCCACTGTATAACAATAACAAGACCTCCACCAGGGAAACAGAACTGCACTCAATGTGGGCGCTTCTAACCAGACAGCTTCAAACCACACCACGGGGACACACAGAACAGAAAGGAGAAGGAACCCCACCTCAGGAGTAGTCTGCCACAATTCTCAGCTTCTCCCCGTCAAATCAGCAGGAACCCTGGAACTGAACACAAGGGACCACATGGCCCTAACTGGCATTTGCAGAACACTCCTCCTGAAAACGGCAGATCTGTTTGGCGTGTTTCTAATTTAAAATGCAGCAGATTTCTTCTTTTTCTCCAAAAGATGTGGTATTTTTGCAAACAAGGATGACAGCCTTTTTTTCTTTCATTACTAACTTCCCTCTGTCATCACAACTTCCCGTTCCATGAACTCTAGAAAGGGGCGGCCCAGGTCTGGGAGAGCACAGAGCTGGTCAACTTGGCCACTGTCCTGCTGAGCCAGCATAGAAAGCCCCAGGGGTGTTCATTCAGGACACCTCAAAGCTGGTTGCCTCCAAGGGAAGAGAGAGAGACACTGATTTGTTGTCCCACTTATTTATGCATTCTTTGGTGATTCCTGTATGTGCCCTGACTAAGGATCAAACCTGCAACCTTGGCATATGGGTATGATGCTCTAACCCAGTGGCTTCTAACCTCTTTACACTAGGGGACCACTGAAAATTAGAGAATTATTTCATGGACCGCTAAGGCAGAAATCACCCTGAGCATAAGCAAAATTGACTTAGGTCATTGGGTCTATAATCTTCATACAACATCAGGGTAGTTAACTCTATTTGAGGACAGACACAAAATTTCTGGCGGCTGAAAAACACACCACCAACTGAGCTACCCAGCCAGGGCAAGAATTTCCTTTCTTTTTGAAGCCACCCTTATAGGACTGCTCCTGGGATCAAAATTCAACCAACGGGCTCAAGATACTGCCTGGTCAAATTGGAGCTGCAAAACCATATTCTCATTTGCATCTTTACCGACCAGTCAGAGTGGATGCTCCATTCTGACCAATCAGGACAGTGCTATTTGGACCAGCTAACCTATGCAAATTGGGAGTTGTCATTTGCATAGAAAAGGACCCATCAGGGACCAGAGGCAGGCACTCCTCTCTATATAAGCCAGCCTCACCTCTGCCTCAAGGGAGTGTACTTTCAAGTGCCTTCTGAATGCCCTGGCTCAGACCTGTTTCACACACGAGCTGTCTCACAGGCTAGCTATTGAGCAAATGAGCTATTTTCACCAAATAAAAGTCTCCCTTTTCACCGCACCCCAAAGTGGGGACTCCTGTTGGCACTGAATTGTTGGTGACAACCTTCGCTTGACACTCCCAAACTGATGCCTGCCACATGACCTCTGGTTCCCTTCCTTGGTCACCACCTGTATTGCTGCCAGCCCTCCATAGAGCCTGCGTCCCCCAGACAGGGGCACTGTGTCCGCCTAGTCACCTCACGGCCTCTGGGACAGACCTTCAATGTACCTAAAGGGCCAACAAGACCTTGTAATTGGCTTCCACAATGATAGTGCTCAACCATATCATCAAAATGACAGATTTCGAGTGGCACTCAAACCTGCTGGTGCTGCCCAGTGGGAGTTCACAGTTTACAACTCCATCACATTTGTTCCGCTAGTTCCTAGAAGGACAGGTACAGAGCTTTACTCTGCTAGGGGCAGGGTGGAGGGAGAGCTGGTCATAGCAGGTGGCATATGGGACACAGTGAGAAGGCTGCTGCCTGCACACGGAAGAGCAAGGAAGGAACCCACCCTGCTGACACCTTGATCTCTGACTTCTAGCCTCCAGAACTGTGTGACAATACCTTCCTGTCACATAAACCCTCGGTCTGTTCCCCAATACATTCCTGTCATGTAAAGTCCGGGTCTGTTCCCATAGCCCCAGTCAAGTAACAAAACGAAGAATAAGCTGGGCAGAATCACCCACGCAGGGCCCCTGTGCCCTGGTGTTTTTCTGCAGAAAAAGCAGACTGCGGGGGGCACAACAAAGGCCCGCCAGACCCGTTGGCGTCTTGGTCAGAAGCACGGCCCCGGCCCTTGGGTCTGCCACCCACCTCCCCACAGGAGGCAATGACAAATGACCACTCTCCTCAGTTACATCCTTGGACAACGGAAAGCCAGCCTGTCCTTTCTGGACTGAATTTCTATCAGCAGCACTTCCCAACCTTTAGATTTGCTTCCCAGCCCTCCAGCTTGTCAAGTTATAAAACTGCCTTTTTAACAAGCCATCAACTAATTTATTTTGCCACTTTATGAATTTTTACACAATTACACTAAAGATCTCAAAGAAGGACACACTGAACAGACTTTGCTGCTCTTCTGGGGACCGTGTGAGTGTCCAAGTCCCTTGCAGGGGGTCCACTGGTTCAGGGCACACCTGTGCTCTGGTGGTCTGAGTTGGGTAGCACTTCACACCCTGCTGGATGTTGTGCTATGTGCCACACAAACACTGCTTGTTAATTCACTGGGCTTGTGTCCCGGGAGAACTCTGTGCTGAGTACCTAGTGGCTTCCCTCTGGCAGAGTCCCAGCATGCCCACCAAGAGCCCAAGCAGGAGCCGGCGGAGGGTAGGGGGTGGGGAGAGGGAGGGCTGTGTTGTGATATATCAGAACTTTCACAGCCCAGTCACACCCCAGGGGACCCAGCTACTTCCTCTACCTACTCCCACAGACACACACACACACACAAACCCCGTCCTAGTGTAAAGCACTCTTAGGCCCAGGGGGCTTCTTCTGACTCAGCCCAGAGCAGACACACTGTCCAGTATCCAGAAACCAGGCTCAGCACTGTGTGGAGTGGGGACTTCAAAATCCAGCTGGCATGCAGCCCCTCCCACTGTGACATGGGTCGCAGCATGGGAATGTACTCATCCCGCCGTGCACAGGGCCTGTAGCTCCAGAGCACGGCCAGCCAGGTGTCCCTTCCTTTCACCCCTTGTCTGGACCTGACGTCTAAAAGTGGTCAGTGCTGGGACCGACCCAAGGATAGCGGTCAAAACAGGTGGGCATCAGGGGGCTGCAGGCTGGGCCAGCGGACAAGTGAGACATCAAGCAACCACAGGTACAGAGAAGGCCGGGTTCCAGCCCAGACTGCAGAGCCTGCCAGCCGTCCACTAGCAGGGCAGTGCCCACCAGCATGCTGGAGGCCCCCTGGCTGTGACCACCTCTCTCCCTCTGCCTCAGACTAACCCTCCCATCTCAGCAACTTGTCCTCAGAGTCACCCTCAGGGTGGAGATGTCACCCTGGGACAGATGAGCAGAGAGAGGTTCAGAGTCCCCAGAGCCACAGAGCAGAGACAAAGCCACTGACTCCAGTGCTGGGCGCTTCGTCCACTCGGGTGGAAGCCAGAGGCTGATAAAGACATCAACAGAGTGAATTCCACAGGGTGAAAGCACAAGTGCTAGGAAGCTAGCCTCAACCTGAGGGCGGCGCACAGGAAACAAGAGCCCAAACCACAGATAGCTGCACCCCAGGGCAGGAGGGTTGCCTGGGGCCAGGGGCCAGGGATACTCTGAGTGTCCAAGGAAACAGGCAAAATGATTTCTGTAAAACCTAACAGTCATCACACACTTCCAAACAAAGAACCGTTAATAACAGAACTTTCATATTTTTAATAAACTGCTCACAAAAATTAGGGGATATTTCAAAATGAGTAGGAAGATATTAAAAAAAAGCATTTGATTTTTTTTATTAAACAAGAACATCAGAAAAGCAAATGACAAGTCAAAAAAGTTCTTCGATTATGCAAATGAGATGCAAAACCAACTTTTATTTCATTGGTGAAAATGCATCATACAAAAGGCTGATTCCCCAATTTTTGTGAGCAGTATAATATGATTTGACCGTTTTCCATTTCTGGGCAGCATGAGTTAGGTGGGAGGGAAGAAAGGAAAGCCACCTCTGTTTGCCTGCAGTTCAGTTACTAAGTCATATATCCCTGACCAATTAGCTCAGTTGGTTAGAGCTTGGTCCCAATACACCAAGATTGTACATTCGATCCCCAGTCAGGGCACATACAGGAATCAAGCAATGCATGCATAAATAAGTAGAACAACAAATTCATGTTTCTCTCTCACCTTTCCTCTCTCTAAAATCAATTGGGGATGACCTGTAAAAGGTCATGAGGGATCTTAGCAGGTTGATTACCATATTCTAAAACTGTATCTAAAACTGATACCTTCTCAACTCCGTAAATCTACTAAAAATCATTGTACACTGAAGTCGGTGAATTTTAAAGTATATACATTTTACCTCAACAAAGCTGTTAAAAATATTTTTTTGCTGAGGTATTTCATTGGAAATGTGTTAAATTGATAGCTCAATTCGGAGAGAACAGACATCTTCATTATGCTGAGTGTTGCGACCCATGATCATAGTATGACTTCTGCATTTACTTGTTGTTTTTTTTTTAATTTTATTTTTATTTTATTCATTTTAGAGAGGAGACACAGAGTGAGAGAGAGAGAGAGAGAGAGAGAGAGAGAGAGAGAGAAAGAGAGAAAGGGGGGAGGAGCTAGAAGCATCAACTCCCATATGTGCCTTGACCAGACCAGTGCAGGATTTTGAACTGGCGACCTCAGTGTTCCCAGGTCGACACTTTATCCACTGCACCACCACAGGTCAGGCTACTTATTTGTTTTTATGTTTATTTTATTTTACTGATTTCAGAGAAAAAAAGGATGAGAGAGATAGAGAGAGACAGGAACATTGACCTGTTCCTATATGTGCCCTGACAAGGGATTGAACCGGGAATCTCTGAGCTACGGGACGATGCTCTAACCAACAGACCTATCTGGCCAGGGCATGGCTTCTGCATTTATTTACATAAGATTAAACTTCATTCATTGGCCTTTTGCAGTTTTCGGCACAAAGATCCTATATGTAATTTATTAAAGTTATACCTAAGTGTTCAATTTTTTGAAGCTACTGAAAATTGTATTTCCTACAATTTTACTTTCTAATTGTTCATTGCTAATACCTAGAAATAAGATTGACTTACATGTGTTTGGTGATCTTGCTAACCTTAGTTACTAGTTCTCCTTAGTTACTAGACTCCTTGGATTTCTTTTATGTAGATAATTATGTCATTTGCAAATAGAGACAGTGTTATTCTCCTTTTTATTTCATTTTCGGCCGTTATGGTGCTGGCTGTGACTGCTAAAGGGTGACTAAATTTTAGTAGCAGAAAAAAAATGACAGTACATGGGATAGGTCAGTGACTTGAAGAGTCTTCACACTCTAAGAGACATTTTTAGGACACATAGCATTTATAACTGTCCCTTATACAGTACTTTTCTTATATTATCTCATTTCATCTTCATAACAGTCTAACAGGTACATTTCCCACCTAACCAAAGAAGGAAAATGGGCCAAAGCAGGCCAAGCCGTGTTCCCACCTGGGCTCAGGAGATGATGTTGGAGCAGACTTTACCAACAGTCAACCCAGAGTGATCTCACCTGCCCAAGTCTCTCCTTCTTCCTGCTGGCTAGCTTGAGTGGCCCCAGGAATGGACTAAGCTGACCTCTCTAGAACAGTGCTAGTCAACCTGGTCCCTACCGCCCACTAGTGGGCGTTCCAGCTCTCATGGTGGGCGGTAGCGGAGCAACCAAAGTATAAATAAAAAGATAGATTTAACTATAGTAAGTTGTTTTATAAAGATTTATTCTGCCAAACTTAGCAAAAATTCGACATAAAGTACTTGGTAAGTAATTATTACATACTTTAACTTGCTGTTACTCTGCTTTGTAAATTTTATAAAGTAAAGTTACTTCCCTAATTTATAAATCACCATTACTGTGGAACTAGTGGGTGGTTAGAAAATTTTACTACTAATAGAGATACAAAAGTGGGCGGTAGGTATAAAAAGGTTGACTACCTGTGCTTTAGAAGCTGATGCTAGGACACACACAATCACAGAGAGGGGCATAGGGAACACTGGTCCACCTGGGGACCTAGCAGACAGCTGCTCCCTGAGCAAGCATGGTGCCTTTAAAGAATCCCAGGTGTGTGTTTCAGTAAGTTCATGAAGGTCAGGTCCCAGGGTCTAACATTTTAGATCTAAAAGCTTCTTTCTAGGAGTGTGCAAGTCCAGTGGTGGTAGGATTTAAAGTCTGGTTCTGCCACTTACCAGACAGGCAAACTTGGGATAACATACTTCATCTCTCTCTGTCCATGTCCTCATCCACAGAGTGGCAATAATAATTGCACCTGCCTTTGAAGGTTGGGAGAATAAATAGTATGGTGTTAAAGTACTTAGAAGGAAAAAAAAAAAAAAGTACTTAGAAGAGGCATGACCACACTGCAGCCCACAGCCTGTTTCTGTAAATAAAGTTTTATTAGAACAGGGCCAAGCCATTCATTACATGTCTGTGCCCTTCTGATGCAACAACTGGTCCTGTGACAGAAACCACGTGGCCCACGAAGTCATACATACTGTCTGGCCCTTCACGGGATAAGTAATCCTGGCTTAAAACAATCCTGGAGCAAAAGTAGTACTGGCGAGGTCTGGCCAGTTAGTTCAGTGGGTTGGTGCATCATTTCAAAATGCCATGGTTGTGTGTGGGCTTAATCCCGGTCAGGGCATGTAAGAGAACCAATGAATACATGGATAAGTGGAACAGCGGACCTATGTTTCTCTTGCTCCCCATTCCTCTCTCTTTCTAAAATCAATCAATAAACTTTTGAAAAGCCTGGCCTGTGGTGGCACGGTGGATAAAACCTCAACCTGGAATGCTGAGGTAGCAGGTTTTATCCACTGGGTTTGCCCCGTCAAGGCACACAAGAAGCAACTATTATGAGTTGATGCTTCCAGGTCCTTCCTCTGCTTTTCTCTCTCTCTTTCCTCTCCAAAACATCAGTAAATAAAATCTTTAAAAAAAAATTTTTTTTTAACTTTAATGGGGGAGGGGATGACTACAAAGGGAAGGAATTTTAGTGGCAATGGAGCAGTTTTGTATCCTGACTGTTGGGCCAGTCACAAGACTATGATGCATTTGTCAAAACTCACTGAACTGTATGCACACCAAAAAGTGCCTTCCACTGTACGTAAATTTTAAAATAAATTCAAATACAAACATATACACACACAACTTGGAGTAAACATTCTTTGAGCGACCTATCAGGACACAAACAGATGTGTGAACGCAGGAAATGTTTTCCGCCACAATTCCCTCCCTGTCTGTCTCGAGGCAGAGCTGACGCCGCTGGGGGGAGAGGGTGGCATGGAGAGGAACAGCCCGTCTTCCCACTGAACTTCTGCACAGGCAGACCTGCGGGCCGGGATGCACATTTCTTTTAGACGCGACTCTTTTTCGGGGCTGCGTACCCGCACTTCTGCTCCTGACACGGAGAGCCACTAATGCGCAGCCACAGGGAGCACACCTGCGGGCCCCTCCCCAGGCCGGGCCCACTCCCCCGCGGGGCCAGCGGCACCTGGACCGGACGAGCTGTCCCAGAACAGCGGTCTGAGCTCCAGTCCGGCCATCGCTGCCGCTCCAATCACGGGGCACTTTAAGGAGTCATGTTAGAAAATAGGCAAGACTCATCATCAGGCCGGCCAAGCTGCAGCGACACCCTGGCCCACCGGGAAGGAGACGCCGCTAAGTCTCGGTCGCTCACCCACCCGGACGCGCGGACCACGCGGGTCCGTGGAAGCGGCCACCGCGGTCCCCGCCGTGTTGACAAGGCGGGAGAGAAGGCCAGGGCCAGGACGTTGAACAAAACGCCCTCCAAACCCCATGTCCCATTCGCTCGTGTTCCATCCTTTTTTCTCTCTCGTTCTCCGCTGCAAACCCGGCACACAAGCCCCAGACTCGCACCCGAATCCCGCAGGGCGGTGCGGGAGGCGCCGCGCCCCGACCGCCGCGCAAAACAAAGCCCAGGTCACCCGGAACCTGCAACACAGTTTCGCTGGGCCGGACTCGCCCTCTTCCCTCCGAGCGCGGCCGGTCGCACGACCTCAGAGCAAGCTATCCCCTCCAGACTTTCCAACAATAAGTGCGACATGCGGCTGTCCCCCGCCCCGCGGGAGTTCCGCCGCGCGCGGGCCACAGGATCCAGGGCGGGCGTGCGGGCGCCGGACCGGTCTCGGAGGCCGTCCCGCGGGGGAGGCCGCGCCGCCCGAGCCCAAGTCCTGGCTGCCCGCGGGGCCCCGGTCCCGAGATCCGACCGGAGTCCGCCGGGCCGCGGGGCGGGACGGCACGGCAGCGACCCTTACCTGGGTCCGCGGTGGCGGCGGCTCGGGGGTCCCGCGCGGGTCCTGGGAGTGTCCTGCCCAAGTGAGTCACTCGGGCGGGCCGGGAATGCGCCAGGAAACACCCGGCCTCCGCCCCTTCCTTCTGGGGCGGGGGCTCTCCCGGCTCGGCCCCTTCCTCCTGGCGCTCCTCCCTCCCGGCCTCGCGCCGCGCCCTCCGCGGCTGGCTGGACCTCGACGCGGTGGCCGCGCTGCACCCCGCCCCGCTCCGCTTCTGCTGCGGAAGGTGCTCCCGGGGGCAAAGTGCTCGAGGGCCCCCTGCAGCCTTAGGCCACCGCAACTGTGCGCTCGCGGGACGGTGGGGCTCCGTGCGGTCAGGGCGGTGCGTGGGACGAGCTGCGGAGGGACTCGGAAGGACCCCGAGAGCGCGCACACCTGCTCTCCGCGACCTGAGCGCGGCCGGCGGCGGGTACCTGGGGCGAAAGGAGAGGAGCCCATGGAGGAGAAAGTGACTCCGACAGGTCCCTGCTGTGACCACAGTGGTACAAACCCACCCCACCCCCCAAACGCGTGCCCAGGCTTGTGGGAATAGCTCAAAGAAAACCTTACTTGTACTAGATTCCCCCCCGCCAAAAAAAACCCAAAAAAATTAAAATACTTAGAGGCCAATGGAGCAGCACATCCCACGGAAACGCTGAGTGGAGGGAGCATGTCAAAAGCATGCTTAGGGGGAAAATTGCCCCAAGCTTCCCTCCCACTCTGCCGTCGCCTTCCCCATTCCCGGTTCTGATGGAGAACAATGAGGCGGCCGGCCGGGTATTCTCAGCTGACTGCTTATACTTGGAAAACCACGACAGGCTTGATTACCCCTGGATGTCCTTTGGATAATGCTAAATGACAGCACATGGATGCTGACTAGTTGTTTCATTCAATGCAGAGAACTTTTCCTACAAGCTCCTGGAGGTCTTTCAAATGCCTGCAGGACATTGGCTTTGAGTACTTGCAGCTTCCTGGCCCACATGTTTTTCTTTTCTTTTTATTGACAGAGAGAGATAGGGACAGACAGACAGCATGGGAGGGAGGGAGACTGGACCACAAGTGTTTTTTTCTTAGTTTATTTTTTGTTGTTGTTTTTTGTATTTTTCTGGAGAAGAGGGGAGATAGAGAGACAGACCCCGGCATGCCGGCATGCGCCCGGGGTGATGCTCGGCCCATCTGGGGCCCTGCTCCATTGTAACCAGAGCCATTCTAGCGCCTGAGGCAGAGGCCATGGAGCCATCCTCAGTTCCTGGGCCAACTTTGCTCAGAGAGGAAGAGAGAGTTAGAGAAAGGAGAGGGTGAAAGGGGGTGAAGCAGATGCGCACTTCTGTGTGCTCTGGCCAGGAATCGAACCCGGGACTTCCACACACCAGGCGGACACAAGTTTTTCAATCAGCAGGCTGCTGCTTCTCTCTGCCCAGGGCTGTGTCTCAGTTACATTCTAAAGGTTTTGTTTGTTTGGTTGGTTGGCTGGTTGCTTGTTTGTTTGAGATTGTCCGTGAAGTGATAAGAGTACAAATTCAAGGAATATTAGGATAATTGACAAATATTGTAATCCCTAGAACAATTAATTCAAAAAAATAAAAGGAATAGCTAAAAATCTGAGAGAGGAAAGAAAATGGAATGTTAAAATATACTCAGTTTAGAAAAGGCAGCAGAGAACTAGCAAAAAGCAGGTGGGACAGACAGTAACAAACAGCAAGCTGGCCCTGGTAGGGTAGCTCAGTTGGTTAGAGCAGCCTCCTTCTGATGTGCCAGGGTTGAGAGTTTGAACCCTGGCGGGTGCACATGCAAGAACTAACCAAAGAATGCATGAGTGAGAGGAACAATGAGTTGATGTTTTTTTTCTCTCTCTCCCCTACTCTCTAAGTTAAGAAAAAGAATAATAAAACAAAGCAGGAGCAAATAATAAAGGTAAGAACGGGCATCAATGAACCAGAAAACAAATGACCAGACAAGAAAATCCAAGAAAGCTGGCTTAAAAAGAAAAAAAAAAAGGAATGGAAATCTGAATAGTCCCGTATTGGTAGAAAAAAACCCACACTAAATTGTAATTTAAAACCTTTCCACAAAGATCATCTCAAGTTACATAGCTTCACCAGTGAAGTCTCTATAAACGATCTGGAAGAAACAATACCAATATTACGAAGGCACAGAAATTAAAATAGTGTAGTCTTGGCATAAGGATGTACGAATAGGTCAATGGAACCAAAAATAGTGAAAAAGAAACCCTGACAGATGCTGAATGTTTGTGTTGCTCAAAAATTTGTGTTGATGCCCACTGTATTGGTATTTGGCAGTGGGGCCTTTGGGTATGATTAGGTCCTGTGAGATTAATGTTTTTAGAAAAGAGACCTCAAAGTTCCTTCCAGAATACAGTTCTAAGAACCAGGAAGTGGGCTCTGACTGGACATCAGACCTGCCAAATGTCTTCATCTTGATCCCAGATCAAGAAGGGAAAAGAAAGCCTTTCAAGAGGGAAGGAAAACATTTTGTCTTTTGAAACGCCAATTTGTTGTTCCCACCCATTCATGAATTCATTGGTTGATTCTTCTATGTGCCCTGACCCAGGATTGAACCCACACACAACCTTGGTGTATTGGGGTGACACTCTAAATCAGCTGAGCTACTGGGCCAGGGCTTCAAGGCATGTTCAATCATCCTTGCCCACTGCAACCCCCGCTGTGGAACCATTCAGAAAAAGCCCCTCAATGTTTGATTCCTCCCTTAGGGTGGAAGTTGTTTGCAAAGCTCTGACTTTGCGGGCTGTTGGGGGACTGTTTTCTGTCTGGTGTGACTCAGAGAGTGGAGGAGAATGGGGGATCTGTTCGCATATCCTGCTGGAGGCAGCAGGAAGCAGTGGAGGCAGGTGCCACAACATGGGGGGGGGGGGGGGGGAGAGCCGCAGGGAGGATGCACACCAGTGGGAACCTGAGGCAAGGGATTATGGGTAGAGAAATGGAATAGAATATCTCAGACCCTATGGAAATAATACTTTTTAAAATACCACTGTGTATACAGGGGAATTGAGAAAAAACCATAGGCACAGGCTCAAGATAGATACATGACCAGAAGTACCCTGAGAAGGCCTTAAGTCTTCACGTTAAACTCTCTCATAAGTGAAGGTCTCAGTACCCCACAACTTCCATGGGACTGTCCACAAAGACTGGAAGAGGTAGCAGTTTTTATCAAATGCCCTTTATTTTTAATTTGTCTTTTATTTGTGTCAAATGCCCGAAGTTGAACAGAAGATCACGAGATATCCAAAAATAGAAAAAAATATGACACATTCGAAGGGAAAAAAAGAATCTCCAGAAACTTTCCCTAAAAGAAAACACTGGCTTCAGACATACTCGATCAAGACTTTGACCCAACAGTCTTACGTAGGGTCCGTGAGCTAAATCAGAACACATACAGAGAACCAGGGGGGGGGAAAAACAGAAACAAAGGTCGACAGGTTGAGCTACAAACAAAATGAAAACAGCAACAAAGGGACAGACAGACACTATAGAGATTTAGTTTTAGGTCTGGAACTTGGAATCTGTCACCCTGTCCCAACAAGTGACATGTCAAATGCACTGAAAATTACCAGTGCTTCTTGGGCCCATTAGAGAAGTAAGGTCATGGGGCAAACTGCTGACACAGAGATTGCAGAGACAGACAGGAGGAGACAGAAATCAGAACGTTAGCAAAGCAGACACTTAAACAGAAACTTCTGCGGGAACCCATGTCAGGGTAAGAAAACCTAAACCAAAACTGACACAGCTGGAGGCTCAGAGTGAACCCTTCTGAGAGTTAAAACCGCTGGAGGAACCCGGTCTTGGATGGGTGTGCCCTTGATTTTATCTCCAGGAGCCTTACTATGTTCTCAGAGCGAAGACAGGAGAAAAATCCCCATGGGCTTCCAGGAGGCAGAGAGGAAAAGGAACCATTTTGAAATAGGTCAGAGCACTCTGTTCTTGACAAAGCCTGTCCTCGAGAGCTGTCACAACATAGCTTATCATCCTAATGGGGTTTTTTCAGAGCATGGCCATCCTTGGTGAAAGGAAATACTCAATGCCAGCCCTTACTAGTCATCCTATCCCCCAAAAACCTGAGGAACACTTGGGAAGGTCACAGTCCAGGGACACAGGGTCACTAAAAGACTGAGAACTGCCTGATCTGTGGTGGCACCATGGATAAAGCATTGAGCTGGAATGCTGAGGTTGCCGGTTCAAAGCCCCAGGCTTGCCTGGTCAAGGCACATAGGAGAAGCAACTACTACCAGTTGCTGCTTCCTGTTCCTCCCCACCAGTTTCTTAAATGAAAAAAATAAACAAACTTGAACATGATGCACTTGCTGGGTAAAAGGAACAGAGGTAAACAGGCCATCAGTGTGACATTTTGGATTTATCTGTGTGGGACCTGAGATTTTTTAACCATTGGCTAGAGCTGTAGCTGTCAGAGGCTAACTCGGTTCACAGAAGAGGTACGTTTTGGTATGGTGGGTGTGATAATGAGTTTTGTAATGTTATCAAGAACTTTTTAATAAAACCCGACTCCTCATCCAACAGCTGTACAGGGACTCAGGCTTCCATCAATGGCTATAGGACCTCCGTGCCAGAGCGGGGAGCAGAGACTGCCTGTCTGGGGGGAGGGAGAGGTCGCGAGGCAGCATCCTCTCAGGACCTGGAGGGAGCCGCATAGCCCCTGGCTTGTGAAGGTCCCCTCAGTGAATTTCTTCTATTTCAGTGGAAAGCTTCGGAGTGGGGCTGGCTCCAGGAAGGGACTGTTCCCAGACATGGCCATCTGCAGACAGGGGGACTATAATGGTGTCTGAGGTCAGCGGCACCTTATGTCAAGTTGGCCTTCACAGGGTTAATGTTGATTGTAGCTATTTTCCATTTCTGGAACTTCCCAAGCACATAAATATATATTCTTCAGACAACTAAATCGAAGACAAGCTTTGGGGGAGACAGCACATAAAATTCTATCCAAGAAATTTCTGTGACCGGGCATAATGTAAAGTGCTTTTTTTTTACAGGGACAAAGAGAGAGAGAGAGAGGGATAGATAGGGACAGACAGACAGGAACGGAGAGAGATGAGAAGCATTCATCAGCAGTTTTTCGTTGGGACACCTTAGTTGTTCATTGATTGCTTTCTCATATGTGCTTTGACCGCGGGCCTTCAGCAGACCGAGCAACCCCTTGCTCGAGCCAGCGACCTTGGGTCCAAGCTGGCGAGCTTTTTGCTCAAACCAGATGAGCCCGTGCTCAAGCTGGCGACCTCGGGGTCTCGAACCTGGGTCCTCCATGTCCCAGTCCGACACTCTATTCACTGCACCACCGCCTGGTCAGGCATAAAGTGCTTTTAACAGATTTTTAATAATAACAATTACATTTTCAAAAATGATATAATTCCCATCTGAAGGTACCAATACCATAAATCTTTGGCTTACAGTAGGAAATATAAGTGTCAACAGCCTATGTACACAGTTGTAACATCGACACAATATTGTACACACAACCCAGTCTACTACCCAATCAGCTTCAGAGGAGGCTCCTACAAACCCACTTGTGTGGACAGCAAGCCAACAGTTCTAAAAAAGAACCAAAATAAAATGACTCCTACTTCTCCACCACTCGTGGTAATGATGGACGTGTATGGAGATGAAGTCTGAAGTCTTTATCATGCGGATAATCTAACTTTGTTCCATGCCAGCCATGAGGGACAGTGCGAGCGATTCCACTGTGGGGAGAATATAGTATGGTTAAAAAAAAACAGGTTTAAATATTGCAAATGTCTGAGTAAGGCTTTAATCAATTCAGAAGTGAAAAAAGTCAAGCCATTTTCTATTTCTAATTAAGATAGAAATTGCCCTGGCCAGGTAGCTCAGTGGGTTAGAGCATCAGCCCAATACCAGAAAGGTTTTGGGCCAACGGTCAGGGCACATACAAGAATCAACCAATGCAGGTGTAAATAAATGGAACAACAAATTGATCTCTCTCTTTCTCTCTCCCTTCTTCTCTCTCAAAAATCAATCTGTAGCCTGACCTGTGGTGGCACAGTGGATGGAGCGTCGACCTGGGAACACTGAGGTTGCCAGTTCAAATCCCTGCACTGGTCTGGTCAAGGCACATGTGGGAGTTGATGCTTCCAGCTCCTCCCCCCTTTCTCTCTTTCTCTTTCTCTCTCTCTCTCTCTCTCTCACTCTGTGTCTCCACTCTAAAATGAATTTAAAAAAAAATCAATCTGTAAATAAAAATTAAAAAAAAAATAAGTTTGTTATTCCTTTTTTTTAAGTGAGAGGAGGGGAGATAGTGAGTCAGACTCCTGCATGCACCCCCAACTGGGAGCAACCCTTGTCTTGGGCCGATGCTCGCAACTGAGCTATTTTTAATGCCTGACACTAATGTGCTGGAACCAACTGAGCAATCCTCATCCTCTGGGCCAACGCTGGAGCCACTGGCTGTGAGAGGGGAAAAGAGAGAGAGTGGGGAGAAAGAGGGGAAGAGAAGCAGATGGTCACTTCTCCTGTGTGCCCTGACTGGGGATCAAACCCAGGATGTCCACACACCTGGCAGACACTCTATCCACTGAGCCAACCAGCCAGGGCCATTTAGCTATATTTAACAAGTAGATCACAATGTGAATTTGCAGAAACAGGAAAGAGATTAATACTGCATACTTTCCCAAAAAAAGCTGTGCTAAGAGTTACGACTTAGTCCTTTGTTTCTGCGGATTCAACAGCTCTCTCCTTCCGATTCAGCCTACAGACTTCTGCCTGCTACACAGTATTTGTCAGGAAGTCTTGGGAGTTCTAAAGTTGCTACAAAAAAAAATCCCCACCCATCTTTTGAAAAAGAATAGTGACAAAGGTTACAAGTGATGGAAAAGTCTGCTGGTGTTCGTGATAGTGTCGGAAACCCACTCATGTAACAATCTCTATAGTAGAAAACAAAACCTCAGTCTCTGTGTCTTACATCAGATAGTCCCTCACCCCACAGTCATTCAGAAAAGGAAAACAAAAAACAATTCTGCCATCTTTATCCAACACAGAAAAGCTGGAAGACCTCAGCACGGGTACTCACAGTGGGGGAAGGACCCTCTGCAGACGGCTTTGTTTAAAATAGTGACAAGGAACATGTGGCAGTTTTTGAAGTCAGACTCCATTTTCTCTATAGATTCCATCCTAGGAAAGAAACAAAGTTTCAGTGGAAGGAAATGCATAGGGGGTTACTAGGTAGGAAACAGGACAGCTCCCGGAATCATTTCAAACAAACTTCAGTGTAATTATCTGGAATCCTTAAGCCTAAGGACAATAACATAAAACATAAAATTCCCTGCCCTCCTTTAAAACAAAACTCCCAGCCTGACCTGTGGTGGCGCAGTGGATAAAGCGTCGACCTGGGAACACTGAGGTCGCCAGTTCAAAACCCTGCACTGGTCTGGTCAAGGCACATATGGGAGTTGATGCTTCCAGCTCCTCCCCCCTTTCTCTCTCTCTCTCACTCTGTGTATCCTCTCTAAAATGATTAAAAAAAAAAAAAAAAAGAAACAAAACAAAACTCCCAAAGAGTCTAAAGCAGTGAGTCTAGAGCTAGGGTCATTGGGGAGACTCTTTTCCTATTATTATTCACTTTGGTATTTTTACTTTCCACAAGCCTCTCTTCTTTTTGAAATAAAGAACACAATTAAACATTTAAAAAAACCCAGACATTTAAAAATGGTCTAAAACTTAAAAAACACTTAATTATTACTATTTTTAATTTGTCAGTTTAATTTTTTTTTTCAGTCAAAAAACCCTCAAGAATTTAAGGAAATGATGTCAAGCCAGCTCTGAGCCCTGGCTCTCAACACCTTTTATTTATTTATTTATTTAATTTTTTATTTTATTCATTTTAGAGAGGAGACAGAGAGAGAGAGAGAGAAAGGGGGGAGGAGCTGGAAGCATCAACTCCCATATGTGCCTTGACCAGACCAGTGCAGGGTTTTGAACTGGCGACCTCAGTGTTCCCAGGTCGACGCTTTATCCACTGCACCACCACAGGTCAGGCTCAACACCTTTTATTATGAAAACTATCAAGGAGAATGACCCAGGGATCTTCCAAGCAGCAACCCCCTAGCCTGTCCAACAGACACCTCCCCCCAGTCCTGCCACGTTTTTTGAAGCAAATTTGAGACATCAAAGTGTGGTGGCTACAAATAGCATGTATGCATTCAAGACAGAGACTCCTTTGAAAACAGACATGACACTAGATCCCACAGGTTACAAACGAGCTGTTATCACCACAGCCCGGTCAACCCGATGTGCAGTTTGAATTCAGGGGTGCTAAAAGAAGCAGCCTCCTATCGGGTGTATCACTTTGTAAGGTCCATAAATGTCTAACCACCATGCAGTGCACCTGCAACTAACTGAATGTGGAATGTCACAGCACTATGTGCATATCACAAACAAGGAAGGGACAGGCAAAATGTCCAGTTGTGTGTTCCAAGTTCACAGTAGAGAACTTGACAGGATACTCTGGACAGGGACAGCTCTGAGTCCTCCACTGTCCTTCGAGGTCAGGACACTTACCTTTCTAAACACCATACAAGTCAAATACATAGTTATTTTTCTAGAGTTTATCTGAAATTCAACTATGGACTGTAATCTAGCCTGATGTCTGCAATTTAATTTAAAATAATCCAGCAAGTGTGAGCAATGAACACAGAATGGAACTGGTTGCCGCTGGCAACAACTGAAACAGAGTGATGGGTGCCCTGGGCTCTCTTCCACCATTTTCTCTCGACTTCCATGTATGTTTTAAGCATCTGTATTAGAAAACTAACAAAACCTACACAACCAAACATTACTGTAGTATGAGGATGTTGGTCTGCCTTCAGTAAAAAGACATATGATTTTTCTTATGATTTGGCCACTCAAAGAATCACATAACCCCTAATGCTGTCTTTGCGTAGATGAGCCCATTCTTCAGTTCTTTCCTAAAATGTAATTGGTATGTGATGTGTTGTCATAGGTAAAAAAAAAAACCCACAAAAATACCACAAAACCCACAGGCTAAAGCCAATGAAAACACTCACAGCTCACAGTTCAGATGCCCCCACGAGCTGCATACTCACTGCCAAGCTTCCTGGCCCGCCTGCCAGCCATCCGCAAACATGAGAGCCAAGTTTAGCACCTTCATGATAGCTTCCTTCACAAAGCTGACCTGCGGATCAAAGCCACAGACAAATGTGGGCTCTAGGCCTATGTTTGGACGCCGGCCCCCAAACTTTCACCTAATGTGAGTCACGGAGAAGGCTCATCGGTGTAACGACTGCCTTCTGTGCCTGAGAGAGGGCGCATGGCCCTTAACAGGGGACACTTGGAGCCAGTCACACACGCGCACCGGCACCGGCGACAGCAGGGGATTTCGGCATGCTCTGACCCACAGTGTCGCTACTGTTTCCGGGGACAACCACTGAAATTCACCAATGAAACAGGGCAAGTCATTCTTATGGCTCTAAGGGGATGGAACGCCACATAGGTGGACTCACTTCCTGACTAAAGCACTGTGATTGCACACGTGCAGGTGAAATTTTCCAGTTCAGTCCAAGGGCACTGTGAGGGCAGACTGGCAACCCGTGTCTCTTAGATCTAATTTCTGGTACTACAGCCCCAATCTGTAAACTCACGTGATCTGGTCTTTACTTAAAGAATGGTCTACGGCCCAGGGTCGCAGGCTTGAGCAAGGGGTCACTGACTTGGCTAGAGCCCTCCCAGTCAAGGCACATATGAGAAAGCAATCAATGAACAACCAAGGACTGCAATGAAGAATTGATGCTTCTCATCTCTCTTTCCCTTCCTGTCTGCCTGTCCCTATCTGTCCCTCTCTCTGTCTCTCTCTCAAAATAAAAACAAATAGAATGGTCTACAGAACAGACGCTTAATAACTATAACATTCCAGAGCAGAGAGACAGCCCCCCCCACCCTGGCCAGTGTCACCCCTGCCCCGGTGGACAAGTTCGCAGGTGACGTCTCAGGTTACCTTTTCTCTCAGCAGACATCGATCGTGGATGGTGGACAGGTATCTATAGTGAATTTTAATCAATTGATCTAAATCCTTGGCTTCCTCGATTTGATGCTGAAATTCCAGCCCTGTGCTGTGCAGGATCTTGGAAGAGAAAGGTGGAAAGTTTAATCAGATTTCTTCTTGGAAAACTGTGGCTACACAGCGAACTTTCTGTGTGTAGCCACAACCTCCCTGTGGCTCCTGAAATCCTTCAATAATGACATCCGCAAAGCTGTTAAATGACTGTTCTTTAAGGACTCAACAATTTTATCCTAGAATGAGGGTGGGGACCCGTCTTTTGGGACCGCCACCTGCCCAGGGAATGAATGCCTCACTGTGACTAACAGGACCGTTTCTGGTGCAGAGGGGCACATGTATCACACCCGGAGTCCCGTCCTCCAGGAATACATACGGCCAAACCCTCCCCACCTGCCTCAGGCCTTCCCCTTGAACTGGTTCTAAGACATTTGATCCACATCTACTTCAATACGACTTCCTTCTTGTTTTCAAGAGGAAAGTACATACGTCATCAGACCGTACCATCCCCCCCCTACAGCACGCCACACTTGTCTGACGGATTCTGGCTGTTACTAAACACTGAAGCCGTTTTTCAGGGACTGCTGATCAGATTGAAAGGGCCATGGAGCGTGTTTGGGAAGCAATTCCAAAATAGGGGCTCTAGTTGTGCCCATCCCAGGGGGACATGAGGGACAGCAGACTCTGGACGCACGGCACGTCTAAAAAAATACCCCTTCCCTTCCCACTGCTGCCCCGTTTTGTGATCAGAGTTGTAACTTGGGCTACTTCCACACTGACAGTCTATGAACACTGTGTGTGTGGGCTGCTCTGTGCTCCTGACTATTACAAAACAAGTGACCTTCTACAGGCAGCTGGAGACAGGCCAACGGGCAGGCACGAACCCTGGTCATAATGTAGTTGTGCAAGCTGTTCACAAAGTGCATGAGCTTCACCCGTAACAGGAACATCCGATGGATCGGCTGTCTCTCTGGTCTCTTCTGCGGGCCAAGTGGGGCGGCCGTGTCCTGCTCGCGTGCAAGCCCTTCCTGAAGTTGTGGTTTTCCAGCTAGTTCTGGGGAAGGGTCAAAGAGCTGTAAGAGTGGAGTGGGCACTGCTCCGAGCCAACCCCACCGCCGCTTGGAATGAGAACCTCTGCGTACCATGGGGACCCCCACCTTCAGCGTCCCTGGAAGGTGAAGCCCTGAAAAGTTCCTTATTCCCTGATAACTGTTCCCTGGGTAAAAGTTCCCTGGGTAACCGCTGTCATCCAAAATGGAAACACCAAGTCCCATGAACCTGCTATTAAAAACTTCCACGTGATCTAAGATGAACCATTATCCTGGCTAAATTCCTAATCAAGTTACTGTTTTTCAGGCTAACTACACAAGACCTCCGGCCGTTCACTTAGGGATGTTAATGCTGATATCGGCAAACTTCTGGTATAATTATTATACGTGTCGTTTTGGTACTCGTGTGTACGGGAAGAATGACCAGACCACCAGCAACCTCTCCTTTCTAGGGCTGAAATCAAATTAGAAAACAAATCTCACCACCAAACAGCAGGACATCCAGACTATATTTTGCCCACTTGATTTGCAGTAAGAGAAGGAACACCTGATTGTAAATTTTCTGACATTCCAGGCTGATGACAATGTCCACAGGCCATGGGACCTATTTGAAACAAGGACAGGAAATAAGAGCAGGAAGTCATCCATGACCTGCACGTTTCCATTCTAATGGAAAATGGTGCCCATACACCAGCGGGGTGTGTATGTGTGTGTGTGTGTGTGTGTGTGTGAACACTCACCTTATAGCTCAGGGTCAGGCCATCCAAGATATGGACTGGGAGCTTCTTCTTGGCTGTGTCCACATTTTCAAAAGATATGGATAGACTAGACAAAGAAACACCACTTTCAGAGTGTGAAAATAGGCTCATAGATAAAGGTTCCTTACAAAAAACAAAAAACATTATCACTTGAACATTTACTTTATTAGCATCGTATTCCAAGAAAGACACTGTCTTTCATGAAAGGGGTACAAATACGCCAGTCAAGGCATGTTTTCTGGTGTCTACTCCCACAATTCCTGGGAGTAGAAAATAAGCTGACCCTGTGAGGTCCCTGAGACCTAGCACTCCGTTAGAACACTGGAGACCACCGTGAAGGAGGCCAGTGCAGCCGGCTGGAGAGCGAGCCGACTGGGGCAGGGAAAGGCAGCCGCCCCTGGCCAACACTGACTGCAGTCACGTGAGCGAGGCCAGCAGAGGCCAACAGCGGCATGGTCCCATCTCCTCATCCCCTTTTACTTAGTGCATAATGGACAAGTCACTGCGAACCCAATGCCTTTTTTTTTTAGCGAGTGAGAGACAGGAAGGGAGGGAGATGAGAAGCTTCAACTAGTAGCTGCGTCACATTAGTTGTTCACTGATTGCTTTCTTTCTTTTTTTTTTTTTTACAAGGACAGAGAGAGGGACAGACAGACAGGAACGAAGAGAGATGAGAAGCATCAATCATCAGCTTTTCGTTGCAACACCTTAGTTGTTCATTGATTGCTTTCTCATATGTGCCTTGACTGTGGGCCTTCAGCAGACCGAGTAACCCCTTGCTCGAGCCAGCAACCTTCGGTCCAAGCTAGCGAGCTTTTGCTCAAACCAGATGGGTCCACGCTCAAGCTGGCGACCTCAGGGTCTCGAACCTGGGTCCTCCACATCCCAGTCCAGTCCGACGTTCTATCCACTGTGTCACCGCCTGGTCAGGCTGATTGCTTTCTTATATGTGCCTTGACCAAGGGGGCTCCAGCCAGGCCAGTGACCCCTAGCTCAAGCCAGCGACCTTGGGCTTCAAGCCAGCGACCTTTGGACTTAAGGCTGTAACCACGGGATCATTTTGATGAACCCAATATCAAACTCAAGCCAGCGACCTTGGGGTTTCGAATCTGGGGCTTCAGTGTCCCAGGTCGACCCTCTATCCACTGCTCCCCCACCAGTCAGGCTGGCTTTCTAATACGTAAAATAACATTAGCAAAATTCACAAGGTTAGTGTAAAGATTAAATAAGGCACGATCCATAAAGCTACATGGATGGGTTCGCAGCATGGGGATTATCTGATAACATGGAAAATAAAAGGCACCCCTGCATTTTACCGTGAACTGTCTTCAGGGTAGCGCTGTCCCACTGCCTCTTGGAGCTGCACGTTAAGAAAAGACACATTCTGCCAGGTCTCTTTCTCTCTTATTTTATCGAAAATCGACGTGTAGAAGTCATACATAGTATCGCCGCCTTCCATCAGAAAGAAGTTCCTCATGGCCTGCAAGTACTCCACCAACCTGACAGGAAAGGGGACGGACAACTTGAGACAGGGTTTCTCATCAGGAACGGGGTAGAGCGTGCGTCACCCTCCTCAGTGACACGGGTTAGTGGGCTACACCGATCGCCACCAGAAACACAGCTCTGAAACACCTTGTCCCTCATTTAAAAAGAACCCAAAATTTATTTTTAAAGAAATAAAAACATCGGATCCACAAAGGACTGCGCCCACCATCACACTCCTCTCTTCACCTGTAATCTTTCTTCAGTGTTTGCATGAGGTTTCCACAGCACTCCAGGTACTGCTTGTCAATGTGCGGATAGAGACACGACCTCAGCGTTAGCTCAAATGTCTGGCACGTCACTGATTCCGACGACCTGTCCACGCATATGTCTCCACCAGCAAACTTCTCGTGGAAGTCACTCTGCTCCAAATACAACCTTGGATGCAAACAAAATAAAGAAATCAATAAAATCAAGAGTCTTCTTTTAAGAACAGCTTTCATGAGAATGCTCTTACATTCAACCGCCAGGGTAATGCCTGAACCATTAGTCTTAAATTTACCAACTAGGACAGGCGGGGGGCATCTTTTCCCTCAAAATAGAAGTTCAGTGGACCAGCTGTTCACAGTTACATCTGCCCCTTGAGGGTCATGTACCTTAGGTCTTTGCGGCCACGAGGGCCACTCACTGGCAGTGAGTGACAGTCATCAGATAGCGGGCCACACTGTGGGCACTAAGCTCCCACAAGCCTCGAAGGACCAAAACATTTTATGTACACATGGGCATGTCTGACGCCCGTCTGGAACGCGGACTTTTCAGAACATCTTGTTTGAGAGTCAGCTCCGCTGTGGGCCAGGAGCACGTGCTAACCTGCGGACTTTCACAAACGACACGGAGGCCAAACCGGACGACGATATGGAACATGGTACCATCTTGCGTGCCGTCCATGAGGTGGGACAGGCTACAGAGCCTCTAATTCTCCAGGCTGGTCAGGCCCACCTGGCAGGAATGCACAGCCGTGTACTAGGGCACCGATTGTGCCCGGTCTACACTCAGAGGGGCCACAGTGACATTTCACCTGGCAAAGTTGATGGCCAGCAGCGGGTCATGGACGTCGTCCAGTTCCAGGTGCCTCTCGGCAATGGACTGCATCTTGACGAGATTCTCTTTGGTCACCTGCCGCTCGAGGAGGGGCTGCGCTGTGGCATCTTCTCTGTGTCGAAGGCGGGACTGCACGGATTCCAGAAAAAGGGTGTACAAGCTTTTTCTTTCTGCGTCTGAAACAGAGAGAAATATGTCAGGTTACCTGAGATTATATTTTTATTTTGCAAGTAAAGGAAGAATTTATTGGCTGTGCAGAAAGAAAGTCGGAGTAAAGGGGCCTTGGAGAGAAGTTCAGGGGTCGGCCCGGGACAAGTTTCTGCTGCCCACTGCTCCCCTGGTTGTAGGTCACACGGGACGCTTTGAGTTTAGAAGGGTAAGGGGGGAAGAAGAGAAGGAGAAGGAGAAAGAGGGGAAAGGTGCAGACAGGATCTGGAAGGGAGAGCACCAGGTAACTTAATATTATTATCCACGTTGTAGTAAATAATATTAAGTAATGCTCAAAAATATTATGCAATTTGATCCAAATATAGCCTGATATTTTTCCCCTGGGCTATGAAGCTTTATTCCTATTTCCTTACCTTTAAAATAGAGTGCCAATAAACATTTTTATATCTATAAAGTTCCTGGTGAAATACTCACTGACTTGTGGGCCCAGGAAGGTTGGCTCAGGGGTAGAGCGTTGGCCCAGCATGTGGAAGTCCTGGGTTCAGTTCCTGGTCAGGACACAGGAGAAACATCCACCTGCTTCTCCCACCTTTCCCCTCCCTCCTTCTCTCTCTCTCTTACCCTCCCACAGCCATGGCTCCATTGGAGTGAGTTGGTCCCAGGCACTGAAGACGGCTCCATGGCCTCCACCTCAGGCACAAAAAATGGCTCCATTTGCAACAGAGCAACACCCCAGATGGGCAGAGCATTTTCCCCTAGTGGGTATGCTGGCTGGACCCAGGTCAGGCGCATGCGGAGTCTCTCTGCCTTCCTACTTTTTCAGAAAAATACAAAAACACTCAATTGTAACCTAATTTTTCTTCCAAACAAGGTACTGCCCTAAGCAGGACACTTGAAAATCAAATTACCACACTACCACACAACACTTTCATCATAATATGAACAGGATTCAATTTCACTGGAAAAGACACTTCCAACTGAGGCCCTGAAAGGCTCCTGACATTTTATTATTCAGTCAAACGGGAAATATTCCAGGGTCTGGCTGGAAAGCTCTGTCAGTTAGAGCGCTGCCCCGAAACGCCACGGTTACAAGGTTTGATACCCAGTCAGGACACATAAGGGAAGTGACCAACGAATGCACCACTAAGTGGAATGACAAATGAATACTTCTCTCTTTCTCCAAAAAGAACACAAACCTACGAAATCATTACATATTACAGATGACAGGAGTGAATGGCAAGGTCACCCCGGGCTGGAGGCAGGGCACAAGGAGAGCACTCACCTCTGGCCATGGCCTGGCCGGCGGTGCTGTCCCCAACCTGCAGGTTCTTCAGCAGCTGCATGGACTTGCCAGCCATGATGATCTGCTTCAGGACAGGTCGGAGGAAGGACACCATGGTGTGCTGCCGGCTAGAGGGCCCCTGGTCACTGCCGGAGCTGGCACTGGCATTGTCACTCATTTTCTCCTCGTTTTCCGTCTTTTCTGAGACACTATACAGGGTGTAGGTTGCATACCAGAAGTCTCTGTGATTCACCGGGACGTTTTTGTTCCTGTGGAAAGGTAGAAGGGTCTTTACAGGTTCATTTTCCCTCTGAGACACGTGTGTATCTGTTCTAGCTTAGCCACATGACCCAGACATAGCTAAAATAAAGCGGTGTCCCTGCAAAACAGGGCAGATTTTTATCTGACTTTGGTTTAACATGGAAACATGGATAAATACTCTGAATAGCAGGTGAAATCTAGCTAAGTAGACAGGTTTCTGAATTTGGAATTAAACAAAATGTGATTTGTTTGTTCATCTCCTGTGGGGGTGATCTCCAGGCTTCCATATCCGTCTTTTCCACGAGGATTCTTTGTTTCTTTAAGTGAGAGAAGGGGCAACAGAGAGACAGACTCCCGCATGAGCCCAGACTGGGATCCACCTAGCAAGCCTTCTACCTATCAAAAGCCGTTGCTGATAACCAAGCTATTTGATGGTTATCAACAGAGACATCCTCAGCACCCAGGGCCAACTTGCTCTAACCAATTGACCCATGGTTGTGGGAGAAGAAAGAGAGAAAAAGGGGAGCGGGACGGGTAGAGACAGATGGGCACTTCTCCTGTGTGCCCTGACACCCACACGCTGGACTGACACTCCACCACTGAGCAAACTGCCCAGGACTCCACAAAGATTCTTAACTGGCCTGCTTTTGATAATGAAACAATAGACTCCTACACAGAGCAGCAACCTCCCACAGAGCTGTGATACAGACAGTTCTATGTCACAGATTCTATGACTGTATTTCAGAAAATTAATTCACTGAAGGGTAAAAAAATAAAAAAAGGAGTAGCTAATCTGGAAAAATAAATACACTAGAGGCCTCTTCTGTAATATTTTCATACTTTTGTCTTCACTGGTAATTAACATCAGAAAGCCACTGGAGGTCACCTGATATCGTTTTAGTGGAAGCACTATGTATAATACCAGACCATCACTTTAGCCACCAAAAAAACGCTGTCATTCAAAGTGACATCTGCAAAGTAAAAGCTGTGAATTAACATAAAACTGGGGAAAGGATGTTTCCGGGCTGGGACCTAACGCCTTCTACAGCGGAACTTGCCGATGGGGACCACGCAGCCCTGTGAGCTGCACTGCTCTCCCTCGGCTGCACCTGCTGCAAAGGACCGCGTGACTCTCATGCAAGAGCAAAGGCAAATCCAGTGCCCACGTGCCCCTGCGGTGCATGTCACCAGTCACCTCTGGATGATGAACTCCCGGGCGCGGTCACACAGGTGGCCGTGCACGATCCACTCGTCCACCGTCTGCAGGTAGGGCCGCACCGTCTCCACCCAGAGAGAGAAGAGCAGGGAGACCTGCAGAGACAGCGTGCACAGGCCACACTCAGAGCACCCTCATCTCTGCGTGGAACGGGGTCAGAGCCTTTTCTTATTTAATGTTTATTTTATTGCTTTTAGAAAGAGGAGATGGAGACAGGAACATCAATCTATTCCTGTATGTGCCCCAACTGGGGATTGAACCAACAACCTCAGCACTTCGGGACCATGCTCTCACCAACTGAGCCATCCTGCCAGGGCATGACATGCCTTTTTATTTTTTATTTTGTATTTTTCTGAAGTGAGAAGCATGGAGGCAGTCAGGCTCCAACATGCGCCCAACTGGAATCCACCTGGCATGTCCCCCAGGGGGCGATGCTCTGCACATCTGGGGCGCTGCTCTGTTGCAGCCAGAGCCATTCTAGCCCGAGGCAGAGGCCATGAAGCCATCCTCAGGGCCCAGGCCAACTTTGTTCCAATGGAGCCTTGGCTGTGGGAGGGGAAGAGAGAGATAAAGAAAGGAGAGGGAGAAGGGTGGAGAAGCAGATGGGCATTTCTCCTGTGTGTCCTGGCCAGGAATTGAACCTCGGACTTCCACACACGAGGCCAACACTCTACCACTGAGCCCACAGGCCAGGGCCATGACATGCCTTTCAAAACGGGGTCAGAGGTCTGTCTTTCTAAATCAAAGTGAGAAATTAAACATCCAAAACATATGTTTAAGATCCTCAGGGAAAAACTCACCTACGTGTGGGAAGAGCACACTGTCTGTGGTCCACACCAGGACCCTCCTGTGAGTGACAGCTGTCCGGGGACAACGGGATACGGTTTTCCCATCTACGTGGTGCACATAGCAAGATGCCCAGTAAGAATGAGGAAATGCTCTCCTGCCATACTCCCCAGCAGGGAAAAACGGCATGGCCGAAAGGAATCGGTCTCCTTTATACTGAACCACAGGACCAGAATGGTGAGCAAACAAAGGGATACCAGAAAAAACTAGAAAATGTACCTAAAATACACAACCAAACCAACCTGCAGCTTTCTAGTTCTAGTCTCTAGTGAGAGCTGGATTGATTCGTTCATTTTTTTTTTTTTTTACAGGAACGGAGAAATGAGAAGCATCAAGCATTAGTTTTTTTTGTTGCATCGCAACACCATAGCTGTTCATTGATTGCTTTCTCACATGTGCCTTGACCGCAGGCCTTCAGCAGACCAAGCAACCCCTTGCTGGAGCCAGCGACCTTTGGTCCAAGCTGACAAGCTTTTTGCTCAAGCCAGATGGGCCCGCAATCAAGCTGGCGAGCTCGGGGTCTCGAACCTGGGTCTTCTGCATCCCAGTCCACAGCTCCATCCACTGCGCCACCGCCTGGTCAGCCTGATTCATTCATTTTTAATGATTGAGTTTAGAGAGACAGAGAGAGGAAAGGAGAGCGAGGGGAGAGAAAGAAGCATTCCTTTGTTATTCTACTTAGCTGTGCATTCATTGGTTGCTTCCTGCATGTGCTCTGACTGGGGAATCAAACCCACAGACTTGACACATCAGGACAACACTCTAACCAATGGAGCTACCCAGCTAGGGCTGTGTTTTTTTAAATTGTGGTTAAAAAGAAAAATAAGTAACATAAAATATACTATCAACCATTTTAAAGTGTACAAGTCAATAGAGTTATGTACATTTACAGCACTGTTGTGAAGACAGATCTCTCCAGAACTTTTTTCACGCTCAAAACTGCAACTCTGCCCTGACCTGTGGTGGCACAGTGGATGGGACATCAACCTGGGATGCTGAGGTTGCTGGTTCGAGGCCCGGGGCTTGCCTAGTCAAGGCATATATGGGAGTTGATGCTTTCTGCTCCTCCCCCTGTTCTCTCTCTTTTCTCTCTCTCTCTCTCTAAAAGTGAATAAATAAAATCTAAAAAAAATAAGGACATTTCTTTAAAAAACAAACAAAACTGCAACTCTGTCCCCATTATACACCTCTCCTCCCGCCAGCCCCTGATAATCAACATTCTTCTCCCTGCTTCTATGACTCTTACTGTTGTATATGACTCGCCTCATACATTTGCATTTTTATTTAAGAAAGCATTGCCGCAAATATCTATGGGAGTAAGAGAAGTACTTTTCTCGCTGTGCTTTTATATTTTGCTTTGACCTTTGCCTCATCATTCATGTAAGCCCCATTTTTACAAAGAGCTAGGACAGCTGTCCAGCACTCCTCCAGCTGGGCAGGACGGAGCCAGCCACCCACTTTAGACTGGAGCAGGGGCCCACGTACAGTCTGCTCAGAGGCTTCTCCAACATCGTCGTACTCGAGAATGGCCTTGTACAGGGTGTTGAGCAGGTGGGATGCCCTCACAACATTCCGTGTGTCCGGTGGGACCTCCGCAATCCCGGTGCTGAAGACTTTGTGCAGGACTTTCAGCTGAGCCAGCCGCGGCGACAGCTTGTCCACCACGATGGCCAGTGTTATGGTGGTATCTGCAAATACCAAGGAGTCAGACGTGTTAGCCGGGAGCATTGCATCCAAAAGTGATCATGGATGCTTAGCTTCTGAGGGCAAGGCAGAACCAACAGGAGGATGCTGGACTTGCATCACTGTGTATCCCAAGGAGTTTGCTTTCCCAAAGAGAGAAAAACACAACTCGACTGAAAAATAATGTATAAAGGAACTAACAAAGAGGGAAACACAAAAGCACTTCTTAGACACACAAACACTAGACCTCACTTGCTACAAAAGAATTAAAAACGACAAATTCCCAGACTGCAATGGGGCTGTGTCAGGGAAAGGAGGGGCGGGGAGGGGTCAATGACTCTAAAAGGGTGGGGATGGCACAGCTCTGAGTCCTGAAGGTGGCGGTGGCTATGTAAAGTGACCCAGGTGACAAAGTGTCACTGAACGGCACACAGATGTTACAATCCCCTCCAACCGGAAAGGAGGTAGCGGCAGAACTCGCAGAACCCACGTCAGGTCTGCAGACTACTTAATGCAGTGGCCCATGTCAACGTCCTGGTTCTGATTAACAGACTGCAGCTACATAAGGTGTCACCCCTGTGGGAGGTGGGCAGTGGGAACATAGGACTCAGCACTACATCGGGCAGGAGTTGTAGATAAAAGTTCAGGAGGAAGAGCCTGACCAGGCGGTGGCATCATGGAGAGAGAGTCGAGCTGGGACACTGAAGATCCAGGTTCGAAACCTCAAGGCCTGGCTTGAGTGTGGGCTCACCAGCTTGAACACAGGGTCACCAGCTTGAGCGTGGGATGATAGACATGACCCCATGGTCATTGGCTTGAAGCCCAAGGCTGCTAGCTTGAGCAAGGTGTCATGGTTTGGGTGGAGGCCCCCAGGTCAAGGTATGTATGAGAAGAAATCAATAAACAACTAATGTGATACAACTACGAGTTGATGCTCTTCGTTTCTCTCCCCTCCTGTCTGTCTCTGTCTGTTCCTCTCTCTCTCTCAAAAATGTAAAAAGTTCAGGAAGAAACCAACGCTGGAAACCGCTTTAACCCATCACCTTGAGTGAAGATCAGAAAGTCTGCTCACACACAATTGGCAAGCGTGTGGGAAAACAGGTGTTCCAATACACTACCTGCACGAGTGAAAAGTTCTATCAGTACCTCCTGAACAGTGTGGCGGGGCCTCTGAAATGCACGCACGCTGTCACAACCCCCGCCCAGCACTTCCATTCTAAGAATGTATGTCACAGGTAACTTGCGGCACACAGGGAAGTGGTTCAGACACAAACTCACGTCCACCAAAAGGGAACTGGTCTGCGGCATATCCATGCAACAGAACATTTGCTTGTAAAATATAATGAGGCTCTGGCGCACAATTTGGGCCTGGAGATGCCCCATGTCAGCCATATGCGGCCGGCATATTTAATAAATCTCCTCCTTGACACCTGATCAGGCAGTGTCGTAGTGGATAGAGCGTCGGACTGGGATGCGGAAGACCCAGGTTCAAGACCCCGAGGTCGTCAGCTTGAGCGCGGGCCCATCTGGCTTGAGCTAAAGCTCACCAGCTTGGACCCAAGGTCGCTGGCTCCAGCAAGGAGTGGCTCGGTCTGCTGAAGGCCCACGGTCAAGGCACATGTGAGAAAGCAATCAATGAACAACTAAGGTGTCACAACAGCAACGAAAACTAATGAATGATGCTTCTCATCTCTCTCCGTTCCTGTTTGTCTGTCCCTATCTATCTCTCTGTCCCTGTAAAAAAAAAATCTCCTCCTTTAATAAAACCCTTCAAACCTAAAAATAATGAGACTCTTTATGCACTTACATAGTAAGACTCCTCCAAAATTTAAATGAGAAGAACAATTTGAAGGGGGCCATTAACGACTTCTAGGTATGCCCACGTGAATACGTACTGACTGCATGAGCCTAATCTATTTCTGGGAGGGCGCACAGGAGACCTATGACGCAGCTGCTCCTCTGGGGACAGAAACTGAGTATTCGCCAACAGCAGTGGAGCTGGAAGAAAACTTGTCACCACCTATCATTACTGTTTGGATTTTTTTTAAGTGAGAGAGAAGGTCAGACAAGGACGGACACACAAGAAGGGGGAAAAATGAGAAGCATCAACTCATAGTTACAGTACCTTAGTTGTTCATTGATTACTTTCTCATAGATGCCTTGATGGCAGGGGCAGAGGAATTCCAGTCTAGCCAGTGACCCCTTCCTCAAGCCAACGACCATGAGGTCATGTCTATGATCCACACTCAAGCCAGTGATCTTGCGGTTTTGAACCTGGGCCCTAAGCGTCCCAGGCCAACACTCTATCCACTGTGCCACTGCCTGGTCAGGCTATTTGAATTTTTAAAGATAGGACTGGCTTATGATAGAAATTTAAAATAATTTCAAAAATATTAATGGATTCGTGACCATGACTCCTTTGCCATGTCACTGTCAAACCTTCTATTAATCCATCACTTGCGTGGCACTCTGAGAATGAGCTAGGTGTCTGGCGAGGCTCGGGGCAGAAACACGGAAATACCGTTACTGATGATACACTTCTCGATCTCGGCTAGCTCTTCCTTGAACGTGATGAAGTATTTGTACAGGGCCCACATGAAGGCCTGGTAAGTGCGGAAGGGGGCTTCGGTCAGCTTCTTCAGGACAGAGCCATTCCAGGGCGGCGCATTCTTGGAGCTGTGGCCCATGACGTCGTCGATGAACTCCTGGAGCCGGAACACCACCTGGCCGTATGCCGCGATCTGCTCCAGCATGGACCGCAGACAGCTCTGAGGTCGGAGAGATGGACATTAAACACTGCCAAGTATTTGAAGTAAGTCTCTGCAATTATTCAAACTCATATACCCCACCCCTACAGTAAAGTATTTCTTCTGAAACTCATTTTTTCTCTTTATTAATCTTCTGTCTCCATAGGCACTGTTGAGGGTCTGTTACATCTTACAGAGACCTGCAGTCTTAGGTCCCAATGTTACAAGCTCCTGGTTTTGGTCCCAGAAGTGCTCTTTGAAATGACCTACCATGACTGTTTTGAACAGTAGACAAGTTAGAACACAGATATATAGTTTTGGATTCAAACAATAGTGTGAGCATTAACTTCAACAGAATATGAAATTTAGGCACATACGTTGTAAAAACACATTTTAGGTAAATGTGCCATTTTAGGCAAAAATAAAAAAGCCCCAGTATACAGAATGATGGACAACAAGGAGGAAACACAAATTAACACTAAAATATGAACATCACAAACGGTACTGAAGAATTCTAAGCACTGCGACGACGCACAATGTAATTTTGCTTTTTCAATCTTAAATGCATCTAGCAGTTAGTTTTAACACTGGAAAACGTTCTGAAGTCACATAAACACAGTTTACAGAAATCTGACTATTTAATTTTAGCTAAAATAAACACAGACAACTTACATGTGTCAAATGGGTCACTATGATGTTGTTTCGCACTGTCACCTTCCCATCGATCAACTGGAATATGAAGAGCTTTTGGACCCCAGAAAGTAACCTGAAATGAAATAAAAGTGTACTTTAAGTCTAGAAAAATGTCACGCCAGTAATGATTAAGAAATTTTAGCCTGGCCGGGCGGTGGAACAGTGGATGGAGTGTCGGACTGGGATGCAGAGGACCCAGGTTCGAGACCCCGGGCTCGCCGGCTTGAACACGAGCCCACCTGGCTTGAGCAGAGGCTCACCAGCTTGGACCCAAGGTCACTAGCTCCAGCGGGGGGTTACTTGGTCTGCTGAAGGCCCGCGGTCGGGGCACATGTGAGAAAGCAATCAATGAACAACTAAGGTGTGGCAGCGAAGGACTGATGATAGATGCTTCTCACCTCTCTCTGTTCCTGTCTGTCCCTATCTATCCCTCTCTCTGACTCTCTCTCTGTCCCTGTAAAAAAAAAAAAAAAAAAAAAATTTTAATAAAAGACTCAGAATTGGGGGTGGGGGGTAGAGAGAGGGAGGCAACAAAGTGGTCAGATCATTCGAACACAGAAGACATTAATCTTTTTTGGGGGGAGTGAGTGGAGGGGAGATAGTGAGGCAGACTCCCACATGCGCCTCAAGCATGATCCACCTGGCAACCCCATCTCAGGCCAATGCTTGAGTACTGAGCTATTTTTAGCACCTGAGGCTGATGAGCTCCAACGGAGCTATTCTCAGGACCAAGGGCCACACTTGAACCAATCAAGCCACTGGCTGCAGGAGGGGAAGAGGGAAAGAAGGGGAGAGGGAGGGTGGAGAAGCAGATGGTAGCTTCTCCTGTCTTCCCTGACCAGGTATCAAACCCGGGACATTCATATACCAGACTGACACTCTATCCCCTGAGCCATCAGCCAGGGCCTAATCTTTTAATCTGATTACCTTAACACTTAATATATGTCAGTAACATCTTAGAGAGGAGTTCAAATCAGTATTGTTAAAGCACTGCCTCACATACAAGGTGGCCCAAGCAGATCTCCCTGTTTTTAAGAAGGTCAACATTACACTTTCTGACAGAGAAGACCAGAACCTGGAGATCTCAGTAGAGAAGGCTACATATTTTCATTTTTGCATGAACATAATATATGAACGTCTCACGTTCTGCTCCTCCGGTATGGGGCACAGGCTACCATTCACCAATATTGTCTGCTTATGATTAGTAGTAAGCAACAAACCAAGAACTGTGCTTTGAACTAAGATATTAAAAAAAAATGATGGTTGCCCTAGCCACGTGGCCCGGTGGGTTAAGCGTCATCCCGGCGCACCAAGGTTGAGGATTCAATCCCCAGGTTAGAGCATATACGAGAAGTAAACAGTGAGTGCACAGGTAAATGGAACAACTAAGCAGAACAATGAATTGAAGCTTCTCTCTCTCTCTGCCCCTTCCTCTCTCTATCAATCAATGGAAAATTAAGAAAAAAGGTGATGGCTGAATCTGATTAAATCATATCATTAAGTAAATACTCCAAATTCTCCATCTTCACAGTTGAAAATGAAGTTTGGGCTTCCTGAGTTTCCCAGGGGCAAGTTCAAGTGCCCACTGCTGACTGCTTAGGGTTCATACCTATCATCTTGTTTCTAGTCCCCACTTCTCTTTCAAAAGCAAACATACTGGAATATCACTAATCAAGTCTCTCGGACCATGAACCGGACTAACAGGACTCACCATAGAGTCTCCCGAATAACCTGGGTCTCCGTAACAGCAACCCTGTCTTCTGGAACGTACAGCGGGTCGCTGCTGTACAGGTGCTGGGCCCTAGGGAATGCAAACGTCACACGTGGATGAGAAGGTTCCTCGCTTGGTAAGAGGACTTCTCACAGAACGCATGCAAGTTAACAGGCATGTCACCGGTAGTCTATAAGCAAATGAAAAGCACAGTTTCTCAATGCCTTCCCCTCTTCGTTTTCACGAACTGACTAAAATACTCTCGCCAAAGTCCTTTCTGAGCAAGTCCCATTGTTATGTTTATTGCTGATTTAGGCTAATGTTTAAATGATGCATCTTTTTTTGTGTGTCAAAATGGTAATGGGCCTGACCAGGAGGTGGCGCAGTGGATAGAGCATCAGACTGGGATGCGGAAAACCCAGGTTCGAGACCCCAAGGTCGCTAGCTTGAGCGCGGGCCCATCCGGCTTGAGCAAAAAGCTCACCAGCTTGGACCTATGGTCCCTGGCTCCAGCAAGGGGCTGCTCAGTCTGCTGAAGGCCGGTGGTCAAGGCACATGTGAGAAAGCAATCAACGAACAACTAAGGTGTTGCGACAGCAACGAAAAATTAATGATTGATGCTTCTCACCTCACTCCATTCCTGTCTGTCCCTTTCTATCCTTCTCTCTGTCCCTGTTAAAAAAAAAAAAAAAAAAAAAAACTACAATGAGATACCACCTCACGCCTATTAGATTAGCTATTATCAACAAGACAGGTAATAACAAATGTTGGAGAGGCTGTGGAGAAAAAGGAACCCTCATCCACTGTTGGTGGGAATGTAAAGTAGTATAACCATTATGGAAGAAAGTATGGTGGTTCCTCAAAAAATTAAAAATAAAACTACCTTATGACCCAGCAATCCCTCTACTGGGTATATATCCCCACAACTCAAGAACATTGGTACGTAAAGACATATGCAGCCCCATGTTCATTGCAGCATTGTTCACAGTGGCCAAGACATGGAAACAACCAAAAAGCCCTTCAATAGATGACTGGATAAAGAAGATGTGGTACATATATACCATGGAATACTACTCAGCCATAAAAAATGATGACATCGAATCATTTAAAACAACATGGATGGACCTTGATAACATTATACTAAGTGAAATAAGTAAATCAGAAAAAACTAAGAACTATGATTCAATACATAGGTGGGACAAAAAATGAGACTCAGGGACATGGACAAGAGTGTGGTGGTTTACCAGGGGTGGGGAAGGGAAAGGAGGGGGGGAGGGGCACAGAGAAAACAGATAGAAGGTGACGGAAGACTATATGACTTTGGGTGATGGGTATGCAACATAATTAAATGTCAAAATAACCTAGAGATGTTTTCTCTGAACCTATGTACCCTGATTGATTGTCACCCCATTAAAATTTAAAAAAAAAAAAAAAAAGAAAATGGTAATGGTATTTTTTTTTAATTTTCTTTTCTTTTTTCTTTTTATTTATTTTAGAGAGGAGACACACAGAGAGAGAAAGAGAGAGAGAGAGAGAGAGAGAGAGAGAGAGAAAGGGGAGAGGAGCTAGAAGCATCAACTCCCATATGTGCCTTGACCAGACCAGTGCAGGGTTTTGAACTGGTGACCTCAGTGTTTCCAGGTCAACACTTTATCCACTGCGCCACCACAAGTCAGGCGGTAATGATATTTTTACAGTAAGTTCATTCTCACCCAGCTCCCACAATGCAACAGCGCCCAGGTGGAAGCCACTAGAATGAATGCCTCTGTCCCTCCCCCACCCAAGTGAGGTCAGTCACTCAGCCTCTGTCTGGACTCCAGTGGAGAAGACGCCCTGTTTGGGGGCAGCACAAGGGTCCTTGGAAAGCCAGAGGGCACCCCTCAGCCAGGAGTGCCCCATTCAACCAGCACCGACTCCCATTTGGCACACTGTGGGCACGTTAGCGGGGGAAGGTGACACTCACGCGCCGACGGGGACATTAGAGGAGGGAGGGTTTTCTTCTATATCTTCACTATTCCAAATCCACCCGAGACCCAAACTGGACGTCCACCAGAGTTTCAGCTCCAGCCATCCCCAGCCAAAATACCTTCTTCTAGTAACATGTGACATAAAAACATGTCTTACCAGACAGCCGCTAAATTGGAGTGCAAATGCAAGCTGTGAGAAAACCTTGGGGACCGGGCTGTCCAGTACTGACAAACCACATGCTGCTCCAGCCAGCTCCGGGCATCCGGCTCATCTGCTAGGGGAAAGTCAGTGTGATGCTGAAGTGCTGAGGTCACAGCAAACGCCTGATTGACTCTGCCACAATCTCTGAGCTGACAACCCCATTCATATATTCAATAGGAAAAGGCTCGTTAAAAGAACAGATACCTGAAAGCCCAGATCAAAAACTGTAAGGTAAGGAAAGTGAAAAAAAAACACAGAAAGTTGTTAGGATGCTAAAATCAGCTTTAACGACTTTGTGTCTGCCTGGTAAGGTTCAAGGACAGCACATAGCGGCTGGTCATAGACCCCAGTATCTGAGGTTTGTGTCATGGCTGTGTGACCATAGGAAAACCACTGGACCAGACCTTTGTTTCCTTAGTTACAAAATGAGATATAGGATTAGAAGACCTAATCTATAAGGTTGCTTCCAGCTCTTCCTAGAGCAGTGGTTCTTAACCTTTTTTGAGGTACTGATCCCACCAGTTTCCTAAGCGCATTCACCGAACCCTTCTTTAGTGATAAATAATGATTTTTTTTTTCCAAATTCAAGACATAGGTATATGTTTTTTTACTGGTGCACAAAATGAGCTGTGCATGAACATCACCTTGCTCAAAGAACAAAACCAACAAAATGCATGAACTCACAACAAATTACGGTATTACTTTATTCTGGCCTCCGCAGCAGTCTCCGAACCCCTGAGACCGACTCATCGAACCCCTAGGGTTCGATAGAACCCAGGTTAAGAACCACTGGCCTAGAAGTTACGAATTCATAGCCTTTCTCTGAAAACTGAAAAAGCAGACATCCAAACTGAATGTTAAATGGGATAGGTCTTTTCCTGCTAATTACCCACTTCAACAAAGGTAATGCTTCTCCTATAAAAAATAAGCGAAGATGCCCTGGCTGGTTGGCTCAGTGGTAGAGCATCAGCCTGGCGTGTGGATGTCCCAGGTTTGATTTCTGGTCAGGGCACACAGAAGGGCCCTTCTACTTTTCTACCCCTTCCCCCTCTTGCTTCTCTCTCTTTTTTTTCTTTCTCTTCTCCTCCTGCAGCTATGGCTCAATTAGAGTGAGTTGGCCCTTGGCGCTGAGGATGGCTCCAGGGCCTCTGCCTCAGGTGCTAAGAAGAGCTTGGTTGCTGAGCAATGCCCAGTTGGGAAGAGCATTGCCCCCTAGTGGGCTTGCCAGGTGGATCCCAGTCAGGGCACATGTGGGAGTCTGTCTCTCTGCCTCCCCTCCTCTCACTGAATAAAAAATAAATAAAAAGAAAAATCTCACTTAAAAAATAAATAAACGAAGACATTTAGGAGCAACCAAATTCTCAGAGCTACAAGAAAAGAACAGAATTGCAGTCTAAGACCCATGTGGACATTAATTCTTGTAGTGCAATTTCTTAGGCGACCAGAGAAGAAAGACTGGACTGCGTGACTTAAAAAAGATCTGTTTTATGAGGATGGCAGAGCTTATCACCAATATCTTAAACAATGGGAAACTGATTCTCAAAGCATGCCTGTCCTCCTAGAGAATCCAGCATCACAAGAACGCAAGGTACCTTTCCAGGTGACGCATGGCCCCGGTTTCCTGCTGTGCTCCTGTTCATCCAGCGGCGTCCTGTCCACCTGAATCCCAGAGTCCTCTCTGCTTAAGGGCTGCTGATCCTCCTCACCCTCACTTTCTTCAGACCAGTTCTGATTAGAAAAGGAAATCCACCTTACCTGAGACGGCAGAACCCCTGAAGCTACTGATTTGAAAAGATCAGGAAAATTTCAGGAGACAAGGGGCAACAATACCAAATGATGCTTTTTCTAAACATCTTGGAAAATTACTAGGACAGGATGGAATTATTATTATTTTTTTTTTGGTGGCAAAAATATCCCAAGAGTCACAGCCCCTTTAAGGTTAAAGGATACTTGAAGGGTATCTATTCTGCTCAACGTCCTAGTGCTCATGATTAGATGCAAAAGCTTGATAAATCTTCCATAGTAGCCTCCTCTACTTGACTGAAGAGTGCTTGCTCCTGTTTTACTTGAGTTATTACAGGACAGGAGGACCATGGAGAGCATCTCCATCACTTGGAATGTATTCATATTTTCTTTTTTAACATTTATTTATTGATTTTTAGCGAGAGAGGGAGACACAGAAACATTAATCTGTTCCTGTCTGTGCCCCAACCGGATATTGAACCAGCAACCTCTGCACTTCAGGATGATGCTCTAAACAACCAAGTTATTGGGCCAGGGCAGAAAGTATTTATATTTTCAACAGCAAAACTGCCGCAACTTACCGGTGTGTCGACGTTCGGACTCAGGTCAATTTCTTCACCTTCCATCAGGTATTTGCCCCAATCAAAATCATCTTTCTTTTCTAAAATGTAACAGGAGAATTGCTTCAGCTTTACCAAATACATTTTATAAAAAAGAAACACTGAAAGCTAGAGGAACAAGTCTACCAAAACACAAAATAAAATAGAGTTGAAAAATGATTGTAATAGATTTTAAATTTCTTTACCTTCAAAGGTAATTTTTCTCTGGCCCTGGCTAGTTAGCTTAGCCAGTTTGAAAATCATCCCAAAATACCAAGGCTGTGAGTTCGATCCCTGGTTAGGGCACATATGGAAATCACAACCAATGAATGCAAAACTAAGTGAAACAACAAATCAATGCTTCTCTCTCTCGTTTTCTCTCTCTCTCCCTTCCTCTGTCTCTCTAAATTCAATCAGTAAAAAATAAATAAAAAGGAATTATTCTCTTTATAGATTTGAAAGTAGTATAACTTACAAGGTCAGAATTTACATTTTAAACGAAAATCTGCAATTGTGATTGCATCGAATGCAACAGAAATATTTCAGTTTCACCTATTCTTACAAAGATTTATAAGAGTTCAACATGTCACAATCAAGCAAACAAAACCGAATTTCTCTTTTATTTGTTACCTATGAAATCATCACATACCCACTTCTTTTTCTCTTGGGGTCTCCACATAGTTGTTGTTTGAAGGAGTGTCAGACAGACACAGGAGAAAGGACATTATGGAATAATGCACGTCTGTCTTAAAATCAAACAAAAAATAAATATGAGCCACTGAGGATGGTTTGAGCCAAGAAAAGAGAAGCCTATGACAGGTATGTCGCCATTTTTTCCTGGTTTGAGAAAACATGAATTGTATCTAAATAAATCTCAATCTCTTAAACCATTTGTTTAAATATATTTTTCAGTTACAGCTTATATTCAATATTATTTGTATTAGTTTCAGGTGTACAGCATAGTGGTTAGACAATCATATACCTTACAAAGTGGTCCCTGATATTTCAAGTACCCACCTGGCACCATATGTAGTTATCACAATATTACTGACCACATTCCCTATGATATACTTTTCATCCCTGTGACTATTCTGTAAATGTCGACCTGTACTTTGTAAACCCTCTACCTCTTTCACCAAGCCCTTCAACCTCCCCTCCCTCTGGCAACCCCATGGGCACTGCACATCCATGTGACTAACCCCCAACAGAAACCCTGGACACCAAGGCTCAGATGAGCTTCCCTGGCTCGCAACACTTTGCATGCGCTGTCACACATCGTCAGAGGGAGGCTTAAGGGGATTCCCGTGCAACTCCACTGGTAAGGAACCTTTAGAAAGTTTGTGCTTGGTTTCTCCTGGACCTTACTCTAGGCCAGTGGTTCTTAACCTGGGTTCTATTGAACCCCAGGGGTTCGATGAGTTGGTCTCAGGGGTTCGGAGAAGCCTCTGCCGCGGAGGCCAGAATAAAGTAATACCGTAATTTGTTGTGAGTTCATGTACTTTGTTGGTTTTGTTCTTTGAGCAAGGTGATGTTCATGCACAGCTCATTTTGTGCACCAGTAAAAAAACCACATACCTATGTCTTGAATTTGGAAAAAAATATCATATTTTACTTATCACTAAATAAGGGTTCGGTCAATGCACATATGAAACTGGTGGGTACCTCAAAAAAGGTTAAGAACCACTGCTCTAGGCATCTCTCTCCTTCGCTCATTTTTAATCCGTGTTCTTTCACTGAAAGAAACCATTAACAGCAAGGAGAGCAGATTTTTATTTTTTTTAAGTTTTGTGAATCCCTCTAGAGAATTGCTGAGCCTACAGATGGTTTTGGGGACCCATGACTGACTATGAAAGTTGCTTTCGAGAGCATCAGGTATCTAGTGAGCATTATACAGGTAGTTCTCATTACCAAGTACTGAAATGCTATTTAAAGGACTCAAAATAGGCAAGGCTCTGATGTGTGCCAATCCCTGACCTCAATTTTCATAGCAGGTTGGGGCTGCGATGAATGACCAAGAGCATATTTTTCCTTTCATCTCGAGCCTGAGACACACTGGGTTTCACAGCCATACATAAGTCAGTTTCCAGGGTTTTCTGCTCTGATCAGCGAACCACGTAAGAGAATGAATGTTTAATCAACACAGAAACAAGTTGGCAACAGTCAGATTGGAAATGGTAAAATATACAAAAGAGACCTCACGCTATACTGCCCACCTTTATTGCCTGTACGCTTGGAAGTGGCGCGTTCAGAAATTCCTCAGTCAGTCTCTTCCAGATGGCGGCTTTACCAAGATCAGAATGAATGACGAATTTTTCATAAATTCTAAAATATATTTTTAAAACATCCATTGGTAGTTATAAAGCTGTGTTCATAAAAAGATCTATGAAAGGACATAGATTGCTGAATGTGTACATATGTACATACATATAAAACTGACTTACCCTTCTATTGTCCTTCCTACTTTGTGACTGTTGACATCCAAGAAACGATGAAATCTAGAAGATAAATGCCATTCTTACATCAGTCTCGTCATCTAGCGGAACAGATTAGTGTCACTGCCCTTCATGTCCCTGGAACACCCTACACCAGTGATGGGCAATCTTTTGAGCTTGGTTGTGTCAAAATTCGCCAAAAACAGAGAATAACTTGGGTGGTGTGTCACTTCGAGGAAAAAAACATACTTTCGCGTATTTATAGTTTAAATAACAAAAATGTTTTGGCCTACAGACCTCTGGCACAGAGTGTCTATACTACAGCAAATGTTTTATCCTCGGCTACTACACCTGGCCGTGCAGGAGCTGAGGATGAAATGTCCTTCTCAGCATGCGGCCCCATCCTTCTCTGGTATGTGGCCACGTGTCATCAAAAATGGCTACGCGTGTCAGTGCTGACACGCGTGTCATAGGTTCACCATCACGGCCCTACATTGAGATAAACTGATAGAGCCAGAGAACAAACTGATGCTTGCCAGAGGGTTTGGGGACCGGGTGAAAAGATGAAAGGGATTAAGAAGCACAACTTGGCAGTTATGAAACGGTCATAGGGATGTAAACTATAGCACAGGGAATACAGTCAATAATATTGTAATAATTATGTATGATGCCAGGTGGGTAATAAACGTATGAGGAGGTCACTTCTAAAATTATATAAATGTCTCCACCATGCTATACATCTGAAACTAATATCAAATATCAAATGTCAACTGTAATTGGACAATAAAAATAAACAGGGAGGTAGAAGACACTATAGAGGAGATAAATGGTGATGGAAGGAGACTTGACTTGGGGTGGTGAACACGCAGTATTATATATAGATGATGTATTATAGAACTGTACCCCTGGAACCTATATTATTTTATTAACCAATGTCACCCCAATAAAGTCAACAAAGTGTTTTTTTAAATATAAAGAAAAGAAAAAAATAACTCTATCTATAGCAAAAACACTATTTTACATGACCTATTCACACTCTGTTATGTTCATGTTAGAGTTCAGAAAGAACTGAGTTTATTTTTTAAAAATTGGCCTGACCTGTGGTGGTGCAGTGGATAGAGTGTTGACCTGGAATGCTGAGGTGGCCAGTTCGAAACACCAGCCTTGCCCAGTCGAGGCACAAACAAGAAGCAACTACTACAAGTGGATGCTTCCCGCTCCTCCCCACCCCCTTTTATCTCTCTCCTCTCTCTAAAATCAATAAAGTCTTTTTAAAAAATTGAGTTTATTATTTAAGAAATTTGGTGGGCTCACCAAATTTACCTTACTGTCTAGTTTCATTGTAAACTGAGTAGGCGATCGTGAAAGTTGAAACTCAAGATAACTGAATTTGAAAAACTGATTAGTATGCAAGAAGACTTCTACCAAATTAAACATGTACAATAGTGACAGTGACATTTTTTTTTTAGTAATAAAACCCCATTAGCCTGATCTGTGGTGGCGCAGTGGTTAAAGCGTTGACCTGGAATGCTGAGGTTGCCGGTTCAAAACCCTAGGCTTGCCCGGTCAAGGCACATATGGGAGTTGAAGCTTCCTGGTCCTCCCCCACTTCTCTCTCTCTCTCTCTCTCTCTCTCCCTTTCCTCTAAAATGAATAAATAAATAAAAATAATTAAAAAAACAAAACAAACAAACAAAAACCCATTACAGGTAACGATCATAACCGCATGGTCTATTTTTACATCTTCCAAAAAGAAAAACAGGAGCTTTGACCACACCTGCATATCTAAATTAAATAAATCTTGACACTCTATCAGAAGTTGTATTAGTTACCAGGTGGCAGGAACTGTGCTAGACATTGGGAAAAGAAATGAACATCAGACCAAGATTCCTACTCTCTTGGGGAACTGACATTTTAGCTGGCCTGCAGGTAGGTGGAGATGACAGAAGTCATCAAATGTGTTATTAAGGTGACCACCTATTTTACAACGAAAAGGAGGACAAAAATAAATTGAAAACAATATCGTAAATAAAAGAAACATTTTATTCATTGCAACAATAATACACTATTATACAATAAATGAATAAAAGCATTTGTAATATTTTATATTGTAATTATGCTCATATGCCTATTAATTTTTAATTATTGTAAGAAAAAGTGCTCACTTAGATACAAATACGTCACATCACAAGCAATGGATTGACTCTGCATCGACCGAATAGGGACATTGACAGATGAGTCTTCCAATATCAAAAAGGAGGATATGTAGGAGGACACTTTTCAAGGGAGGACGAAACTTACAAAAGGACTGTCCTCCCTAAAGGAGGACAATTGGTCACTTTAGTTATGTTCAGGTCTTTGGGAAAGGAAAACGGAGAGCGGGGGTGTGAGAGACCCGGGGTGGCCCGAGCAGGGACAGTGGAGTCACATGAATTCTGTTTAAACAGGGTTGTGATCATTATTTAGTTCTAAACACCACTGACCCATTCATTCAAAACCACGTGCTCCGTTGCGTAGGCGCCAAGTGCAGCCGGGCAAACACAGACCCGCCACAACCCTCTCAGCCAGCCTGCGCATGCGCGCGTCAACATTTACGAGGTCCCCGGCAGCACGACAGCGGGGGCGTCGGGGCTGTGCCCATCCCGTCCCGCCCCGCCCCTTCCTGGCGCCGCGCCCCACACCTGAAGTTGGACCAGACGAACTGCAGGCACAGCTGGAAGTTGGGATCCGCCTCGTCCCGGAGACCCACCACGTGGCGCACGAGCTCGCGCACATCGCGCTCCTGCTCTCGGTCCAGCCGGCTCCAGGAGGGCGGCCCCGGCCGCGCCATGTTCCTCCGTCTCCCGGGCGTCCAGAGTCCTCCGGTTTGTACTGGCTCTCGCGAGAGGTCGGGCCACCTAACCCCCCCCCCTCCACTGCGATGAGCACGCGAGAGGCTGAGGCTGCTCTCGCGAGAGTGCGCGTTGCAACGGCTCCTGTTGGGGACTGTAGTGTGCGTTTTCCAGACTTCCCCTGGAAAATCTAAGAGCGTCCTTGGAGAGTTAGACGTTTTTGTGTATCAGATTAATAACAGCTTCTGGGTAACATTGGTTGATGGTTTAACTTCTGATATTTTGAGAGCAGCAGGTTGTCAATCAGTGGAAAAATTAGGGGATATTTCGGAATGAATATGAAGCGATAAGACACCCCCAATTTTTGTGAGCAGTACTTGTACCTGCCTTTTCAGGCACGGTTACATAGCAGTTGTCCATCCTTCTCCAAGTGTTTCTCCCTTCAGAGGAGATCTCTAATGATCTCTCAGGGACCCCCTTGTCTATGCACGCTCCTTGGCATGGTCCACACTACCCCAGACTCCCATGGGCCAGAGGTGTCATCTTCGTTCGTAATTAAAACTATACCTTTAAACTGTTTGTGTTAAGTATTGCTCATAACCATTTTGCAACCTATTACATTTATTTTTTTTCTTTTAGGGATCTACTAGGTTTCCGTGTGGTTTATTGCACTGCATTCCTGTAGTAATGCGTGTGACGAGATAGAAATCCTGAGACATTCTAAATTAAATGACAGAGTTGGATAGTGAAAGAGGAGGAATAATTGACCAGGTAATAATAGCTGTAGGCCTGCTGGCAAGACTGGTCACCTTCCTGAAAGTATGTTAGGGCTTCGAGTCAGCACCACTAGATGGGTCACCGCATCCCATATATGCATGAACTTGCTGACTCTTTAAATTTTTTTTATTGATTGATTGATTTTAGGGGGTGGGAGGGGGAGAGTCCTGGATATGCCCTGACCAGGATATGAACTCGCAACCTTTGTATGTCCAAAGATCGCTCTAATCCAGGGGTCCCCAAACATTTTACACAGGGGGCCAGTTCACTGTCCCTCAGACTGTTGGAGGGCGGGACTATAAAAAAAGCTATGAACAAATCCCTATGCACACTGCACATCTTATTTTAAAGTAAAAAAACAAATACAATATTTAAAATAAAGAACAAGTAAATTTAAATCAACAAACTGACCAGTATTTCAATGGGAACTATGGGTGTGGATGTATCCTGTGCTCCTCTCACTGACCACCAATGAAAGAGGTGCCCCTTCCGGAAGTGGGGGGGGATAAATGGCCTCAGGGGGCTGCATGCAGGCCATAGAGCAGGGAACCCCTGCTCTAATCAATGGAGCTATCCAGCCAGGGCAAATGTGTCTTTTAAAAAAAGAATTATAAGAGGAATAAAACTATCATCCTCAGATCAGATGCTTTCAAAATACTGTTCTTTTCTGGACTCTGGCAGCAGCCAGCAGGTGTGCTCACTCCGTGGTCATTCGTCACATTGCAAACTTCTGATTTATGCACTTTTCTGTGTATCCTGCATCAATATAAATATTTAATTGTCTTAAGACCACAGGCTTAACCACAAACTCCACCGTGCTTGGTATTGGATTGGACCTGCCAGGCGGTAGAATGGCCCCAGTACTCTGGCCCGGAGCCGGTGACCCATCCTCGGTTCTCACACTGTAGTCCCAGGGGCCAAGCCTCAGAACCCGGACAGGAATCTGACGTCCTGGACCCACGGGGTGGTCGCTCCTCCCGGGTGGAGTGAGGACTGTCACAGCTTTTCATTCCCTTCCAGGTGCAGTGATACGTGAGAAAGTCCCACTCGGGTACTTTACCATTTTGCTTAACTAGCAGATACAAACATCTGAGATTCGCAATCCTGCAGACTCAAGACACGTCCCCCACGAAAGCAACCAGAAGCAGCGCCATAATCGCAGAGGGGAATGAATGAGGTGGGGGGGGGGGGGTGAGGCCCGCGGGGGCCTGACTGTTCGATTGCTTCTACCTGGTCGCCGAGCTGCGTGCGCATGCGTCGGTGTGATGGGTCCTGCCTGGCGATGGGAGCGGGGCACGCCGGGAACGTCCGTCTGGCGGGAGGCAGTCGCTGTGTCGCGTTGCGGGAGCAGGAGGCGGCAGCATGGTGAAGCTGACGGCGGAGCTGATCGAGCAGGCGGCGCAGTACACCAATGCCGTGCGGGACCGCGAGTTGGACCTGCGCGGTGAGGGCGGGCAGTCCCCGGGGCCCCGCCGCGTGCGCCGAGGGCCGGAGCGTGGCGCGCGGACCTGCAGGACCAGGCCCCAAAGTGGGCGGCGGGCGGCGTCTGCACCCTCTCGGCCCAGGACTCGCCGGGGCTGCTGCGAGATGAACCTGCCCGGGGTGGGGGTGGGGTGGGGGTGTCTTCACGCGGCCGACTTGCTTCAAAGGGGATTTGGTGATCCACATCCGGGGCCTCCGTGGAAGGTGCGAGAGCCCGGGATGTACCCCGTGGTTGTGATCCGTCAATACGTCGAAGTGGTGTCGTCAGAGGGTAGACGGGACTTATAGCTGGTGAGGAAGGAAAAGAAGGTGGTGGTTCCTCCTGTATTTTCTCACTACCCAAAAAGCGCAGGGTAGCAAACAAAGAAACTCTTTCGAATGAAAGGGACATTCAGGTATTAAAATTTAGGACTCACCGGAACGTCTCCCCAGGTACGTGGGAGAGGAGGCTCGGTGGTACGTTTAGAGGTGACTTTTTGTCGACACCCCCCGCCCCCCGCAATGGAGCAGTAGGTCTGGGAGTCGAGAATGAGAAGTTAAAACGGAGTAATCGCCTCCCCCCTGCGATCTGGATGTCTCTTCTAGGAGCCTCCCAGGAACCACAGGCCTCTTCGGGTCCTCCCACGCCCTTGGTGGACCCCTTCCGGCCATAGGACAGTCCCTCTTCCAGCGCCCCTTCTTCTCATCGAGGGGGTCGGGTGTCTGGGCCCCCATTCCCGAGACTCCTGACAGGACACTCAGGGCTCCCACAGTAGGGGCATACTCCCTCTCCTGGCTGCTTCTGAGGTGGGCAGCTGGCCGGCTGTCCCTGAGCTGTACCTGCTGCCTTTAGGGTATCTGTGGATAATTTGGCCTGTCTTGGCCAGATCTCTATTTTGGAAGACAGAGGAAGCCACATCCAATGCATCCCTTCGGTGAGGTTTGGGGACCCCGTGCTAGCCTTTGAGATTTCCTCCGGATCTAGGGGGCTTATTGAGTAACAAAATAGGTGGTTACCGCTCTTTCCCCTCCAGGTGTTGGTGTATTTGCAAGTGACCTCCCTCAGAGGAGAGCGGGATAGAGAGGGGGTCTTCTTGTCTGGGAGCTGGGTAACCACTCATTATTCTACTCCCCAGAATTAGGGGGTATTTTATAGCTTCATATTCATTTTGAAATAGCTCCTAAATTTTGTGAGCAGTATATATTTTGTCATAATTAACGGCCTTGATAGTGCTGCTGATTCTCGTGCCTTTTCCTAGAAGACACAAAATTATGTGGTCCCTGCAAGCAAGTTCCACCTGCCCCGGTTGATAAGACCAGTTATTGTCAGTCTGGGTCACTGCAGTCATTTCTACAGGGAGTTTGGTTGGCTGAATGTGAAAATATCTGCATATTTTTTGGCATTTCCTCGGGTTGGCAACATCGTCCTTCCAGGCTAATTCATAGGTTTGGGTTATGGCTTGAAATTTCTCTATGAATCTTGTAGGGTCCTTTGAGAATGTACCTAGCCACACCTTGCAGTCCCTCAGGTCTGATGTGCGGGGCACAGGACCTCGGGTGATCCCCTGCTACCACCTACAGGGGGCAAAGGAGGTCCCGTTCTGGACACAGCAAATTCTGGGGATATTGGGGTTTCTGGGTCTGAGTTTGTGAATGCAGAGGTAATACTGCCTATCGTTTTAGGGCAGAAAAACTTTTTTTCCTGTAAAGGAGGAAATTGGTAGCTAAGGAGAGATATGGGCATCCCCCACATTCCCTAGCCCGAGTCTCACGGTTATTGCTTAGGGCAGTGGTCAGCAAACTCATTAGTCAAGACAGCCAAATAGCAACAGTACAACGATTGGAATTTCTTTAGAGAGCCAAGTTTTTTAAACTGAAACTATATAGGTAGGTACGTTCCTTATCGAGGTAGTGTCTGCATGTGGTATTTTGTGGAAGAGCCACACTCTAGGGCAGTGGTTCTTAACCTGGGTTCTATCGAATCCTAGGGGTTCGATGAGTCGGTCTCAGGGGTTCGGAGAAGCCTCTGCCTCAGAGGCCAGAATAAAGTAATACCATAATTTCTTGTGAGTTCATGCACTTTGTTGGTTTTGTTCTTTGAGCAAGGTGATGTTCATGCATGGCTCATTTTGTGCACCAGTAAAAATACATATACCTATGTCTTGAATTTGGGGGAAAAAATCATATTTTATTTATCACTAAAGAAGGGTTCGGTGACGGGTATGCAACACAATTAAATGATAAGATAACCTGGAGATGTTTTCATTGTACATATGTACCCTGATTTATTGGTGTCACCCCATTAGAATTAATAATAATAAAATATATTTTAAAAAAAAGAAGGGTTCGGTGAATGTGCATATGAAACTGGTGGGTTCAGTACCTCAAAAAAGGTTAAGAACCACTGCTCTAGGGGCTAAAGAGCCACGGGTGGCTCGCGAGCTTCAGTTTGCCGACCAAGGGCCTAGGGCAGTGATGGGCAATCTTGAGCTTGGTGTGTCAAAATTCGCCAAAAAACCAAGCATAACTCGGGTGGTGTGTCACCTCAAGAAAAACAGCCTAACCGGAAGTCCCAGAACTATACGCTCTATGACAGAGTTCTGTTGTTTTGGCCTCCAAACCTCCTGCACAGAGTGTCTACACTATAGCAAATGTTTTATCCTCGGCTACTGCACCTGGCCATGCAAGAGCCGAGGATGAATCGTCCTTCTCGGCATGCGGCCCCATACTTCTCTGGTATGCGGCTGCGTGTCATCGAAAATGGCTATGTGTGTCAGTGCTGACACACGTGTCATAGGTTTGCCATCACGGGCCTAGGGGAAAACACCTCAAACCAAAAGCTAAGTGGGGGAAGAGAGAGGGTAGAACAGATCTCTAACTCGACAGTGCGAAAGCTCTCGAATCTTAACGCACATATCTGCTTCTGGGTCTCATTTGAGTATTTAGAAAGCTATGCCTTTTGCAGTGTCAAGAAAGGAATTTCAAAGATGCACAGGTGGAGAAGTTTAAACATAGTGGCAAGATTTTAATAGGGGAAATTAATACACCCTCCAGGACAAAGAAGCAGGCTCTAACAGCAACTACCCCAAGATTCCAAATAATTTTTCCTGGGCCTGAGTTGGACCCTTCCCATAACCAAACCAGTCTCATTTCTGGACCTTCTAGGATATCACACCCTCTTGTCAAATCTGAATCTTTTCCCAGGCTGGATTCCACCCCTTCCTGTCACCTTTTTGGCTTTTACTGGGCATGTCTCAATGTAGAAGCTCCTCTCCTTGGCCATCTTCATTTCCATTGCACATGCCCAAAAGTTCTGCTGTGTCACTCAGTTTGTCCTGTGCAAACAGCCAGTAAAAGAATTTCCCTTTTGCTCCCCTCGACAATCCGACTGCCAACAGTGCCTTGGGAGACTTCCCAGCCAGCTGGGTCTTCAGGACTGATGGCACAGTGGTCCCCTAGAATGTGCAAATAAGCAGGTGCATGCTGTGGCCTCCTAGCAAATCAAGCTCAGTGGAATGCTTGCTGCCAGGACTTGAGCCTCTTGTTCGTCATTTATGCGCCAGTGTCTTGCAGTGTTTGGCAAGGCAATGGTGTTAGGTAAAAACTTTCGGAATGAATGACAGCATTGAGTCAGATGACCAGGAAATACTGCTAATGTTCAATGGGCCTTTTAATTATATTAATACTTGCGTGCATTTTTTTTCTCCCCGTTTCACAGGATATAAGATTCCCGTCATTGAAAATCTGGGCGCGACCTTAGATCAGTTTGATGCTATTGATTTTTCTGACAATGAAATCAGGAAGCTAGATGGTTTTCCTTTGTTGAGAAGACTAAAAACGTTATTGGTGAACAACAACAGAATATGGTAAGTTCCCCGAAGAAGCTGGAGTCCCTGCTCCCGGCTACACCTACACGTCTCCCCTTAAGAACAGGAAAGGGCTGCATTTTCTCCTGCATACAAATCAGAGCTAAACTAGCTGTTGGTCTGCTCCAGTGACTTTCAACCTTTTTCATCTCAGTGGTACAGGTAAACTAATTATTGTAATTCTGCAGTGCACAAAAAAGAAAACATATTTTTTGCCAGTCTGACCAAAAAGAATTAGGTAAATTTTGACTCATTCACACTAGACAGCTATTGTGGTGGGAACTGATGTCCCCTTTTTATTTGCCAATATAAGGAAAAAGAGGTCAGTGCCCCTGACTAAATAGTTAGAGAATCGCTGGTCTAGATTTATTTGCATCCATTCAGAAACCTGGTGTATTATATTCATGGTAAGCTTATTTTAATTAAAAGCATGCAGCTTGTACATATTTGGGAAAGTTATGTTTTGCGTGCGTTAACCATTCCATTGCCGTGCAGTTGTGTGTCTTGTGCCTGAGCTGAGAATTTCTATGCCGCCTGTGCAGAAGCTGTGAAGCGAGGCGGGTGGTTTGTTCTGCCCCGAGTCTCTCCCGTTCTTAGGTTTCGGGAGATAGCATGGTGACGGGAAGAGCCCCAGACAGCTTTCAGGAGGCATGGCTTCTAACATCACGCCTGTGACCTTGGACAAGGTTTCCTCTTTGTGCCTCTGTCACACAGGGTGTTGGAAGGAAAATCTCTAAAAATCTTTCCAGTTTGAAGTCCAAAATCCTCTGAGCGAGGACTTAGATAAAATTGTCAGCTTACTTGTCACTTCTACTAAGAGTCTGTTTTGATTGTAGCCGTATAGGAGAAGGCCTTGACCAGGCGCTGCCGTGTCTGACGGAACTCATTCTCACCAACAACAGTCTTGTGGAACTGGTAAGTCAAATAGGAAATGTATTTAACAGAAGTTAAAGGTACTGCATTCTTTTTTTTTTTTTTTCAGAGAGAGAGAGACAGAGGGACAGATAGGGACTGATAGGAAGGGAGAGAGATGAGAAGCATCAATTCTTCATGCGGCACCTTAGTTGTTCATTGCTTTTTCATATGTGCCTTGAAGGGGGAGGGAGGCTACAGCAAACCGAGTGACCCCTTGATCAAGTCAGTAACTTCAGGGTTTCAAACCTCGGTCCTCTGCCTCCTAGTCCGACGCTCTATCCACTGCACCACCGCCTGGGCAGGCAAAGGTAACTGCTTTCTTTTTTTTTTTTTTTTTTTTTTTAATTTATTTTTTATTAACTTTAATGGGGTGACACCAATAAATCAGGGTACATATGTACAATGAAAACATCTCCAGATTATCCCATCATTCAATTGTGCTGCATACCCATTACCCAAAGTCAAATTGTCCTCTGTCACCTTCTATCTGGTTTTCCCTGTGTCCCTCCCCTTCTCCCTATCCCACCCTCCCCTCCCTCCCCCCATCCCGTAACCACCACACTCTTGTCCATGTCTCGTAGTCTCACTTTAATGTCCCACCTATGTATGAAATCATGCTGTTCTCAGTTTTTCTTTTTTTCTGATTTACTTATTTCATTCCGTATAATGTTATCAAGGTACATCCATTTTGTTATAAATGATCCGATGTCATCATTTCTTATGGCTGAATATTGTTCCATAGTATATATATACCAAAGCTTTTTAATCCACTCGTCTTCTGACGGACACTTGGGCTGTTTCCAGCTCTTCGCTATTGTGAACAATGCTGCCACAAACATGGGGGCGCATTTCTTCTTTTCAAACAGTGTTATGGTGTTCTTAGGGTATATTCCTAAAAGTGGGATAGCTGGGTCAAAAGGCAGTTCGACTTTTAATTTTTTGAGAAATCTCCAAACTGTTTTCCACAGTGACTGCACCAGTCTGCATTCCCACCAGCAGTGCAGAAGGGTTCCCTTTTCTCCACATCCTTGCCAGCACTTGTTCTGTGTTGTTTTGCTGATGAGCGCCATTCTGACTGGTGTGAGGTGATATCTCATTGTGGTTTTAATTTGCATTTCTCTAATGATTAGTGATGTTGAGCATTTTTTCATATGTCTTTTGGCCATCTGTATGTCTTCTTTGGTAAAATTTCTATTCATTTCTTTTGCCCATTTTTTGATTGGATTGTTTGTCTTCCTGGTGTTGAGTTTTATAAGTTCTTTATAAATTTTGGTTATTAACCCCTTATCAGACGTGCTGTCGAATATGTTCTCCCATTGTGTAGTTTGTCTTTGTATTCTGTTCTTATTGTCTTTAGCTGTGCAAAAGCTTTTTAGTTTGATGTAGTCCCATTTGTTTATCTTGCCTTTTATTTCATTTGCTCGTGGAGATAAATCGGCAAATAAATTGCTGCTACAGATGTCGGAGAACTTGCTGCCTATGTTTTCTTCTACGATGCTTATAGTTTCACGGCTTATGTTTAAGTCCTTTATCCATTTTGAATTTGTTTTTGTGCATGGTGTAAGTTGATGGTCTAGTTTCATTTTTTTGCAGGTAGATGTCCAATTTTCCCAGCACCATTTGTTAAAGAGGCTGTCTTTACTCCATTGTATGTTCTTTCCTCCTTTGTCAAATATCAGTTGTCCATAAAGCTGTGGGTTTATTTCTGGGTTTTCTGTTCTGTTCCGTTGATCACTGTGCCTGTTCTTATGCCAGTACCAGGCAGTCTTGAGTATAATGGCCTTGTAGTAAACCTTGATATCCGGAAGAGTGATGCCTCCTGCTTTATTTTTTCTTTTTAAGATTGCTGAGGCTATTCGTGTTCTTTTTTGGTTCCATATAAATTTTTGGAATATGTTTTCTATATCTTTGAAGTATGTCATTGGTATTTTAATTGGTATTGCATTGAATTTATAAATTGCTTTGGGTAATATAGACATTTTAATGATGTTTATTCTTCCTAGCCATGAGCACGGTATATGCTTCCACTTGTTTGTATCTTCCTTGATTTCTTTTATCAATGTTTTATAATTTTCCGAATACAAGTCCTTAACCTCCTTGGTTAAATTTACTCCTAGGTATTTTATTTTTTTGGCTGCAATAGTGAAGGGGATTGATTCCTTAATTTCTTTTGCTGACAGTTCATTGTTTGTATATAGAAATGCCTCTGATTTCTGGGTATTAATTTTATATCCTGCCACCTTGCTGAATTCATTTATAAGGTCCAGTAGTTTTTTAACTGAGACTTTAGGGTTTTCTATGTACAATATCATATCATCTGCAAATAGTGACAGTTTTACTTCTTCTTTTCCAATTTGGATGCCTTTTATTTCTTCTTTTTGTCTGATTGCTGTAGCTAGGACTTCCAGAACTATGTTGAATAAAAGTGGTGAAAGTGGGCAACCCTGCCTGGTTCCTGATCTTAAGGGGATTGCTTTTAATTTTTGTCCATTTAGTATGATGTTTGCTGTGGGTTTGTCGTAGATGGCCTTTATCATGTTAAGGAATGTTCCTTGTATTCCCACTTTATTGAGAGTTTTAAGCATGAATGGGTGCTGGATTTTATCAAATGACTTTTCTGCATCTATTGAAATTATCATGTGATTTTTGTCCTTCCTTTTGTTTATGTGATGAATCACATTGATTGATTTGCGAATATTGAACCAGCCTTGCCTCTCCAGAATAAATCCCACTTGGTCATGGTGTATGATTTTTTTCATATATTGCTGAATCCGGTTGGCTAATATTTTGTTGAGAATTTTAGCATCTAAATTCATCAGGGATATAGGCCTATAATTTTCTTTCTTTGTGTTGTCTTTGCCCGGTTTGGGGATCAGAATTATGCTCACCTCATAAAAGGAGTTTGGAAGTCTGCCTTCCTCTTGAATTTTTTGAAATAGCTTGAGGAGGATAGGAGTTAGTTCTTCTTTGAATTTTTGATAGAATTCACTTGTGAAGCCATCAGGCCCAGGACTTTTCTTTTTTGGGAGGTTTTTGATAACTGTTTCAATCTCCTCTGTTGTAATTGGTCTGTTTAGGTGCTCTGATTCTTCCAGATTGATTTTTGGAAGTTTATATGATTCAAGAAATTTGTCCATTTCATCTAGATTGTCTAATTTTTTGGCATAGAGTTCTTCATAGTATTTTCTTACAATGCTTTGTATCTCTGTTGTATTAGTTGTAATTTCTCCAGTGTCCTTTCTAATTTTATCTATTTGAGACCTCTCTCTTTTTTTCTTGATGAGTCTAGTTAAGGGTTCATCAATCTTGTTTACCTTTTCGAAGAACCAGCTTCTGGTTTCATTGATCCTCTGTATTGTTTCCTTAGCCTCTATGTCATTTATTTCTGCTCTGATCTTTATTATTTCCTTCCTTCTACTTGTCCTGCATTTTATTTGTTGTTGTTTTTCAAGTTCTTTTAGCTGCAGGGTTAAGTTGCTTATATGTTCTTTTTCTAGCTTCTTATGATATGCCTGTAGTGCAATAAACTTCCCTCTCAGAACTGCTTTTGCTGTGTCCCATAGATTTTGAGTTGACGTATGCTCATTATCATTTGTTTCTAGAAACTTTTTTATTTCTTCTTTGATCTCAATGTTAATCCATTCATTATTTAATAACATGCTATTTAGTTTCCAAGTGTTTGAGTATTTTTCAGTTTTTCTTTTGTGGTTAATTTCTAGTTTCATGGCATTGTGATCAGAGAAAATGCTTGATATAATTTCAATCTTCTTAAATGTGTTGAGGCCTTTTTTGTGTCCTAACATGTGGTCTATCCTAGAAAACGTACCATGAGCGCTTGAGAAGAATGTGTATTCTGCTTTAGGGTGAAAAGTTCTGAATATATCTATTAAATCAAGTTGATCTAGTGTATCCTTTAAGTCTGCTGTTTCTTTATTGATTTTCTTTCTTGTGGATCTATCCAGTGTTGTTAGTGGGGTATTGAAATCCCCTACTATGATAGTATTACTGTTAATCTCGCCCTTAATGTCCATCAAAGTCTGCTTTATGAATGTCGGGGCTCCTATATTTGGTGCGTAGATATTTATAATAGTTATATCTTCCTGTTGAATTGTTCCCTTTATCATTATGTAGTGTCCTTCTTTATCTCTTACTACAGTCTTTGTTTTAAAGTCCATTTTGTCAGATATAAGTACTGCTACCCCAGCTTTTTTTTCATTTCCATTTGCATGAAATATTTTTTTCCACCCTTTTACCTTCAGTTTATGTGCATCTTTTGTTTTAAGGTGTGTCTCTTGTAGACAGCATATGTATGGGTCCTGTTTCTTTATCCACGCTGCTACCCTATGTCTTTTGATTGGATCATTTAGTCCATTTACATTTAAGGTTATTATTGATATGTAGTTGTTTATTGACATTTTATTCTTTAAAGCTGTATTTTTTTTTTTTTTTTTTTTTTGCTATATTCTTTTCTCCCTTTGATCTGTTCACACTAGGCCCCTTAAAATCTCTTGCAGGATTGGTTTGGTTTTAATGAATTCCTTGAGGTTTTCTTTGTCTGGAAAGCTCTTTATTTCTCCCTCAATTTTAAACGTTAGCCTTGCTGGATAGAGTAGTCTTGGTTGTAGGTTCTTGTTCTGCATTACTTTGATTGTATCTTGCCATTCCCTTCTGGCCTCAAGTGTTTCTGTTGAGAAGTCCGATGTCATCCTAATGGGGGCTCCTTTGTAGGTGAGAGTCTTTTTTTCTCTAGCAGCTTTTAAGATTTTTTCTTTATCTATTAGCTTTGGTATTTTAACTATGATGTGTCTTGGTGTAGATCTTTTTGGGTTTCTCTTTAATGGGGTTCTGTGTGCCTCTTGGGCATGTAGAATGTTTCCCAGCCTTAATTTAGGGAAGTTTTCGGCTATGATTTGATTGAACAAAGTTTCCATTTCCTGTCCTCTTTCCTCTTCTTCAGGTACCCCTATGATGCGAATGTTGTTTCTCTTCAGGTTGTCACAGAGCTCCCTTAGAGTTTCCTCACATTTTTTGAATCTCTTTTCCTTTTTTTTCTCTGCTTCTGTAACTATGTTTATTGTGTCCTCTAACTCACTGATTCGATCCTCAGCGTGATTCATCCTGCTTTTAATTCCTTCCATTGTGGTCTTCAGTTCTGATACTGTATTTGTCATTTCTGTCTGGTTCTTTTTTATTATTTCAATTTCATTTTTTATACTTGTTATCTCTTTATTTAGGTGCTCATAGTGACTATCCATTGTTGCTCTAATTTCTTTGAACATCCTAACTATCATTATTCTAAAGTCTGCTTCTGGTAGTTTGGTTATATCTGGTTCATTCAGGACCTTCTCTGGGGATTTCTCTTGGTTGATTTGGTTTGCATTCCTCTGCCTGCCCATTTTATCTAAGTGTAAGCAAGTTGTGGCCACTGGAGTCCAGTATGTGTTGCCTTTGTGTTCTCTAGGTGTGGTCTGTCTGCAGGCTTGCCACCCCCTCTGTCGCTGCCTAGGGCGGTTGGGTGTGGGCGTTGCCAGCGCCGGCTCACTGCAGCTATTGCTGTGGTTTCTGCCTCTCCTTTGCGGGAGGGGCTGTCACTCAAGCCACTAGCGTTAGCACGCAGGGCAGAGGTGAGCACCTTTGCTCAGCTGCGGACCCGGACTTTTTCCGGAAGGCTTACGCCCAGCCCCTTCAGTCCGAGCCTGCTCGCCACCGTTTTGTGGGTTGGGCGGGGCTTTTGACGTGCTCTCAGCTGTGAGCCTTTGCCCGTCCAGAATTTAGCCCCGCCCTCGAGGCCAGGGCCCTCCTGCGCAGGGACTGAAACCGAACACCGGGGATTATTGGGCCGGGCGAGTTTGCTGGCCTGCGCACCGCGGCTAGCTTCCGGTCGTTCCGGCTCCTACCCCGCCCCCACGCTCGGAGAAAGCTCGCGCACGTAGAGTGGTACTCCGCAGTTTCTCCGGCCGGCCGGGGAGAGCAGCGTGATCTCAGCAGGGAACTTCCCCTGGTCTCAGTGTCTCCCTCGCCCCCGACTTAGGAGCCCGCTTGCGCCCGCAGATGGCACACCGAGGTTTCTCCTTCTGGGCGGGGTTGGCAGTGTGAGCCTCGGGCCCCTCGCCCGTCCCTGGTCCTAGCCCGGTGCCCGCGGTCAGGGCCGGCTAGCGCAGGGTCGCAGGGCTGATCTCTGCCGTATTTTTCCCCACAAGTGGGGTCACAGGCGGCCCGCAGCTGCCGGACAGCTTTCGCGCATCACCTCCGCCCCTGCTAGGCTAGCCCGAGCTCTCACTGTTCCGCCCACACCGACAGGACTGCGTTTCGGCTTCCTGTCCCGACCATAGGCTTCAGCAACCTCAGGGGGCTAGAAGTGCCCTAAGTCTCCACACTGTAGGCTTGGGAGCTCCCTCCCTCTAAGCAGGTCTGCTCTAATTGCCGCGGGAGAGCTTGTTTGGCTAGTGTCCTGTCTCCCTTTGCTGGTATTGCTAGTTCCAGGGGAAATATTCGTTTTCGATTAGGGAAGTGACTTAGCCCATGGGTCGGGGTGGCTGTCCCTCAGAGTGTCCTCATGCCTTCAGTCCACTCTTTGTTCCCGCTGCTCTGTTCCTCTCCTCTGTCCCAGTTCCCCGGAGCCCCGGGTGCGTGGTTTTGAGAGAGGCTTTCTGAGCTGTCCCTTTAAAAAGAATCTTGGGTCTGAGAAGACTCTCTCTTTTTCCCAAATAGTATCCTCACTTGCTTCACAGCTCAATACTGTCCATTCGCCTCTTCTAGGCTCTGGGACTGCAGTCTGGGGCTTGGTTCCTGGGACCCAGGTCCCTCCCTCTCCGCCAAGCTCTCCTCCCGCCACGCGGATCTCTCCGGGCTGCCGTTTGCTCCGGGGAGCTGGGCAGCCCTCTTCGCGTTTTCGCTATTCCTACCAGTCTCAATGTGGGTTCTGCAGTGTTCCTTGGTTGAAGAGTCCACTTAGTTTTGCTCAAAGTTGGTTTATCCAGATGATGGTTCTTAAAATTGAGTTATAATCCACTTTGGTTCTGGGAGTTGGAAGTTGGTACGTCTGCCTACTCCATCGCCATCTTCCCTTTCTCCCGGTAACTGCTTTCTTACAGAAATTTTGTTAAATCCGGAAAATTATCTCATCCTTATTTTTCTTTGTCTTTTTATTAATTCTAAGGCCTGGGCCTGTTTCAGTTGCAAATACCTTTTTTCCACTCTGTAGGTTGCCTTCTGACTTTCTTAGGGTGTCTTGACAGGTAACTTTCTCACTTTAGTGTAATCCAATTTGTTGGTCTTTATTGTTATTGTTGTTTCTAGTGCTTTTGCTTTGTTAAGCTTCCCCTACCCCAGTATCATGAAGAAATTCGCCTATGATGTCTTCTGAAATTGTAGAGTCCCATATGGTACCCCTCCCCCCGGGTTCCTCTGAGTTGAGGTGGACCAGAATAGTGAGATACACACCAGCATTAAAAGACTTATTGCAGAAAAGAAAAAGGGATGTAAGTTATCAGTGATTTTGTTATATTAATGTTGAAATGATAGTATTTTGGATAATACATTAAATAACATTAAAATGAGTTTAACCTGTTTATTTTTTAATGTAGTTACTAGGAAATATTCAATGACATGTGACATGCATTCAATTTTGTCAGCATCTTACTTAGTTATTTATTCATTTGAGAGAGAATGAGATACAGAAAAGGTGATGAGAAGCATCAACTCGTAGTTGCATCACTTCATTTGTTTATTGACTGCTTCTCATACGTGCCTTGACCAGGGGGCTCCAGTTGAGCCAGTGACCCCATGCTCAAGCTCGCGACCCCCACACTTAAGCCGGATGAGCCCACACTCAAGCCTTGGGGTTTTGAACCTGGGTCCTCAGCGTCCCAAGTCAGCACTCTATCCACTGTGCCACTACTAGTCAGGTGGCAAGTTGTTTCCAAAACTTACCATTTTACTCATCTCTTGTTACCTTTCTTTATTTTTATATTTTTTATTTTTATTTTTTTTACCGGGACAGAGAGAGAGTCAGAGAGAGGGATAGATAGGGACAGACAGACAGGAATGGAGAGAGATGAGAAGCATCAATCATCAGTTTTTCATTGCGACACCTTAGTTGTTCATTGATTGCCTTCTCATATGTGCCTTGACCGCAGGCCTTCAGCAGACCAAGTAACCCCTTGCTCAAGCCAGCGACCTTGGGTCCAAGCTGGTGAGCTTTTTTTATTTTTGCTCAAGCCAGATGAGCTTGAGCTCAAGCTGGTGACCTCGAGGTCTCAAACCTAGGTCCTCCGCATCCCAGTTCGATGCTCTATCTACTGCGCTACCACCCGGTCAGGCTCTTCCTACCTTTCTTACCTTGAAATTGGTATTGTCAGAAGTATGGCCACACCTACAGTACTTTTCTTTGGATATTATTTGCTTGGATAATCATTTTTCATCCTTTCACTTTGGGTCTAACTTTGTCTTTGCAACTTAGAAGAGTATGTCCTGAAGGTAACATGTTTGGGTTTTGTTTTTTTGGTCCAATCTGCTACTCTGTTCCTCTTTATTGACAAATTCAGTCCATTTACACTTTAGGTAATTACTGATGCATGAGCATTTCCTATGGCCATTTACCTTTTGTGTTCTGGTAGCTCTGCCTCCATTGGTTCTTTTCCTATGTGTTTCTTGTTTTCTAATTTCTATTTATTTATTGTATTTTTCTGAAGTGAGAAGCAGGGAGGCAGAGAGACAGACTCCGGGGCATGCCCATTGGAGGGGGCAATTCTCTACCCATCTGGAGCATTGCTCCATTTTGGCCAGAGCCATTCTAGCTCCTGAGGCGGAGGCCATGGAGCCGTCCTCATTGCCCGGGCCAACTTTGCTCCAATGGAGCCTTGGCTATGTATGGGAGGGGAGGAGAGAGAGAGGAAGGAAAAGGGGAAGGGTGGAGAAGCAGATGGGCGCTTTTTCTCTGTGCCCTGGCCAGGAATCAAACCCGGGACTTAAACACTGTGCCAACACTCTACCACTGAGCCAACCAGCCAGGGCCTTGTTATTCAAATTTTTTGATTGAGTGATTGATTGTAGAGATGGGGGGGGGGAAGACAGCAAAACATCACTTTATTGTTCCACTTATTTATGCATTCACTGGTTGATTCTTGTGTGTGCCCTGACCAGGGATTGAATTTGCAATGGTGGTGTGCTGGGATGATGCTCTAACCAGCTGAGCTACCTGGCCAGGGACCTTTCTGTTTGTTTTTGTTTGATTGTATCCCTTCTTTCTACTGTTTTCTCTTTGGTTTTTTCAGCTGTGTGTCTCAGTTTCTTTGTTTGTTTATTTTTTAATTTATTTCAGAGAGAGAGAAAAACATTAACTTGTTTCACTTACTTGTATGCATTTGTTGGTTGATTTTTGTATGTGCTTGACCAGGTATCAGACTCCCAACCTTGGAGTATTGGGTTGACATTCTAACCTACTGATAGCTACCTGGCCAGGTCTCAGGTGGTTTGTTTTTTGGGGTTCTTTTGTTTGTTTCTTGTATGTTTTTTTGCAGTTGGTTACCATTAGGCTATTGAAAAAGAAAGTTTCCTATGCGTAGTATACTGTTCTTTGTTTTAGGAATGCACCGGCTGGTCATCCTTCTCTGCTAATTCAGACCTTTGCCTCCCCCCCCCCCTTTTATGTTTTTGTTACAAAGTATCCCTGTTAGTGCTTTAAGTTTTTTGGCGATCTTATCTGTAACTGTGACATCTTATCTGTAACTGTGACATTTTGTTCTTTGTTTCAGGTAGAATAATTGCCTTGAGTATTTCCTGAAATGGGGGTTTTCTGGTAACAAGTTCCCTCTGCTTCTGTCTGAAAACGTATTCTCCTTCATAGTTAAAGGATAACTGGTGGACATATTATTCTTGGCTGGTAATTCCTCTCTTTTAGTACCTTGAATACTAGGTTCCATGCTCTTCTGGCTTATAGAGTTTCTGCTGAGAGGCCCGATGGTAACCAGATGAGCCTTCCTTTATATGTCACTTTCTTTACCTTGGCTGCCTTGGGAGTTCTTTCTTTGTCTTTCATTTTTTTTATTTTTTAATTTCTTTTTATTTTATTCATTTTAGAGAGGAGACACAGAGTGAGAGAGAGAGAGAAAGGGGGGAGGAGCTGGAAGCATCAACTCCCATATGTGCCTTGACCAGACCAGTGCAGGGTTTTGAACTAGCGACCTCACTGTTCCCAGGTCAATGCTTTATCTACTGCACGACCACAGGTCAGGCCTGTCTTTCATTTTTGACAGTTTTAATAAATGTGCCTAGGAGAAGGCCGCTTTAGGTTGAGGTTCTAGGTCAGTGGTTCTTAACCTTTTTTGAGGTACCGAACCCACCAGTTTCATATGCGCATTCACCAAACCCTTCTTTAGTGATAAATAAAATATGATTTTTTTTTCCAAATTCAAGACACAGGTATATGTTTTTTTACTGGTGCACAAAATAAGCCGTGCATGAACATCACCTTGCTCAAAGAACAAAACCAACGAAGTGCATGAACTCACAACAAATTACGATATTACTTTATTCTGGCCTCCGCGGCAGAGGCTTCTCCGAACCCCTGAGACCGACTCATCGAACCCCTAGGGTTCGATAGAACCCAGGTTAAGAACCACTGTTCTAGATGTTCTGTTTCCTTCCTGGATTTGAGGATCTAGCTCTCTCTATGGGTTTGGGAAGTTCTTACCAATTATTTGTTTGAATAGGCTCTCCATTCCTTTCTCCCTCTCCTGGTATGACTGTTCTTATATTGCTCTTTCTGATGTCTCTCTTCTCTCTACATGACTTCTAGATTTCTACCTTCTGTGTCAGTAATTCATTCCTCCTTGGTCATCTCTATGTCCTATGCTCCCTCTTCATTCTTTGATCTCATTTGTTGAGTTCTTCCTTTCCAGTATTTTTGTTTGGTTCCTTTTTAAAATTTCAGTCTCTGATAACATACTTGGTCATTAAATTTTTTTTCTTGAGTGCATTAAATTGCCTGCCTGTGTTTTCCCACATATCACTAAGTACTAATTTTAGAACTTCAGTCTTGATTCTCTGTCACTTATATCCCAGTTTTCATGGGCTTAATTTTACTTTCTGGAGAGTCTTCATGTTCCTTCCGAACTGTGTCTCTTGCTCATTCATGGCATTGGTGTGAGGGGCTCTTCTTTTAGATCACATCTTAGAGGTGTTTCTGTTATTTCCCAGTAGGTGTTGCTGAGTCACAAGTTTTAGCTTTGTGTGAAATCCCCATAGGGACCCTCACCGCATGCCGGCCATCCTCAGTGTTACCTGCGATGCTGGGGGTGGGGTGGGGTGGCTGCTGTCTTTGTTTTTTCCCTGCTAGTGATGACTTCAGGCCTCTGTGTAGTCTCCCTCCACGCCCCAACTGGGGACCAGACAGAGCCAGGGCCAGTTCTTAGACATACACCTGATGCACTGTGCCCCAATGCCCAGGGCCAAGGGAGGCGCGTTCTGGGGGCTGCGGGCTTTGCATCTTTGTCTCTCTGCATTGAGTGCAGACTGCAAGCCCATCACAGGCCATGGTACAACCAGCAGTGTCCCAGACCTGCTTGTCCTCCCCTCCCCTGCCCCCTCCCAGGACCCTGCACCCAGCACCGCCCCAGTGGTTCACCGGTGCCCCCGGGTCTCAGTCCCTCCTGGCAGCAGGTTCCTCTCCCTCTCTCGCCTCTCCTCTCTGGGCGCGGGGGCGAGGTGCGGGGTCCAGAGCACAGAGAGTGGGGGGCTGCAGAGCTGCGCACCAGCACCCTTCTGGTTTTTTGCCACTCCCTGGAGTTTTCAATTTTAGTTTTGTATGTTTTCAGGTTACTACTGCATTTGTGCATACCAATTGTAAGTTGTTAATTCCTTCCTAGTGAGCTGAACCCTTTAATCATTATGTGGTAACCCTCTTTATATCTTATATTTTATTTTAATTCATTAGAATGGATGGGTTCACAAAAGCATACAGGTTTCAAGTGTACACCTCAACATAACACCCTCTGCACATGGGATCGTGCGCCCTCTGCCCGGAGTAAAGTCTCTTTCTGTCCCCATGTCCCCCTTTACCACCTCCACACCCCCCAGCCCTCCTTTCTGTGTCTGTTATGTACAGGGTCCTCAGGTGACAACACAGTTCCATTCCTACAACAGTGATGTGACCTGAATTTGGGTGTAAGTTGAAACACACCCTAGCCCAAGTCACCTATCCTAACACAGTTGTAACATCATCATCTAGAACATAAAAACAACTAAGCCACAGGAAAAGGAAAAGGACATAAACATACTGTATTGGACACTGTACTGTTGTAACAGAAAAAACTGAGTGAAAAAAACACTCCTTACCTTAATCCCTGAGGTTGGCTTCCACACTGGAAGGGGCATTCATTAAAAGGTGGGAGAGAGGGACCCATTGGGAGGAGGAAGCTGGAGAGGCAGGAGAACCTGCAGAAGGTGCTGGAGACACTGGGTCAGGATTGCCTGAGGAATGGTCAGGAGATGCTGGAGATGATCCTACCTGTACGACAGGTGTTTCATCTCGAGAAGCAGCTGATGTGGAGGGAACAGGATCTGCTTCAGGCCTCTCTACCTGCTTACAGAATTGTTCTAGACTAGTCTGGAACTAGTTCGCCCACATAGTCCGTAAGTGCAATGCTAATGGCATAAGCCGAAACACTCACGTCTCAATTTTTTAGCCTTTATGGGAGTGGCTGTCATAAACTTGAAACGTCATGTGTCAAGACTGTCATAATTCAAGGACCCCTGTGTATGTTTTTTACTTAATCCTTTCACTTGCTCTGATCCATTTTCCCACGCTCCTCCCCTCTGACAGCTGTCAGTATGTTCCTATGTTCTTGCCTCTGTTTCTGTTTCATTCATCAGTTTATTTTGTACGTTAGATTCCATGTATAAGGTCATATGGCATTTGTCTTTCTCTGCCTGGCTTATTTCACTTAGCATGATAATCTCCAGGTCCATCCATGCTGTGTCAAAAGGCAAGGTGTCCTTGTTTTTTATAGTTGTGTCATATTCTGTTATGGAAATATACCACTGCTTTTTTACCCACTCATCCACTGATTGGCACTGGGCTGTTTCCAGATACTGGCTATTGTGACTAACACTGCAGTGAAGAGGGATTGTATATATTGTTTCAAATTAGTGTTTCAGCATTCTTAGGATATAGTCCCAGAAGTGGATTTGCTGGTCATAAGCAGTTTCAGTTTTAGTATATTGAGGAACCTCCATACTGCTTTCCACAGTGGCTGCACCAGTCTGCATTCCCACCAGCAGTGCAAGAGGGTTCCCTTTTCTCCACATCCTCACTAACACTTGTTTGTTGACTTATTGATGAGAGCCATTCAGGCAGGTGTGAGGTGATACTTCACTGGTTTTAATTTGCATTTCTCTGATGCTTAAGTGATATTGAGTGTTGTTTCTTGTTGTCCTGTTGCTTTTTGAGGTAGGCCTGAAATGCTGTCATCTTCCCTCCCAGGACTGCTTTCACTGTGTCCTATAGGTTTTGTTTTGGATCTTGTATGTTCATTTCCATTTGTTTCAGGTACTTTTTTAATTCTTTCTTGATCTCACTGTTAACCTATTGATTGTTTAGTAACATGCTATTTAACCTCCATATGTTTGAATGATTTTTTCTTTTTTTTTTTATAGATTTCTGGTTTTATACCGTTGTGGTCAGACAAGATGCTTGATATGATTTTAGTCTTCTTAAATTTACAGAGACTTGTTTTGTGTCCTAATATGTGGTCTATTCTAGAAAATGTGCCATGAGCACTTGAAAAGAATGTGTATTCTGCTGCTTTGGGGTGAAATGCTTTGAAGATGTCGATTAAATCCAGTTGATCTAGTGTGTCATTTAAGACCAAGCTTTTCTTGTTGATTTTCTGTCTGGAAGATCTATTTATTGATGTCAGTGGGGTGTTAAAATACTCTGCTATGACTATATTGCTGTCCATCTCTCCCTTTATGTCCATGATAATCAGCTTTATATATTTAGGTGCTCCTATATTGGGTGCATAAATATTTGCAAGGGTATAAAACCTGTGGTTGAATTGCTCCCTTTATCATATAGTGAATTTCTTTGTCCCTTACTGTACTCTTTGTTGTTTTTTGTTTTGTTTTTTATGTAAGTGAGAGAAGGGGAGATAGACACATTCCTGCATATGCCCCAGCAGGGATCCAGCTGATAACCCCTGTCTGGGGCCAATTCTCTGCCCACCTGAGGCAGAGGCTCCACAGAGCCATTGTCAGTGCCTAGGGCCAATGCACTCAAATCAATCAAACCATGGCTATGGGAGGAGAAGAGGCAGGGGCAGGAGTGGAAAAGCAGGTGGTTGATTCTCTTGTGTGTCCTGACCAGGAATTGAACCAGGGACTTCGACACGCCAGGCTGACACTCTACCACTGAGCCAACTAACCAGGGCTATAGCCCTTGTTTAAAGTCTATTTTGGCCTGACCAGGCGGTTGGGCAGTGGATAGAGCGTTGGACTGGGATGCGGAAGACCCAGGTTCGAGATCCTGAGGTTGCCAGCTTGAGCACGGGCCCATCTGGCTTGAGCAAAAGCTCGCCAGCTTGGACCCAAGGTCGCTGGCTCCAGCAAGGGGTGGCTCGGTCTGCTGAAGGCCTGTGGTCAAGGCACATGTGATAGAGCAATCAATGAACAACTAAGGTGTCGCAACAGCAACGAAAAACTAATGGATTGATGCTTCTCACCTCTCTCCGTTCCTGTCTGTCCCTATCAATCCCTCTCTCTGTCCCTCTAATAATAAATGAATAAATAAATAACCTTTAAAAAAAGGTTGTAAAGTCTATTTTGTGCCTGACCAGGCGGTGGCGCAGTGGATAGAGTGTCAGACTGGGATGTGGAAGACCCAGGTTCGAGACCCCCGAGCTCGCCAGCTTGAGCGCGGGCCCATCTGGCTTGAGCAAAAGCTCATCAGCTTGGACCCAAGGTCGCTGGCTCCAGCAAGGGGTGGCTCGGTCTGCTGAAGGCCCGCGGTCAAGGCACATATGAGAAAGCAATCAATGAACAACTAAGGTGTTGCGACAGCAATGAAAAACTAATAATTGATGCTTCTCACCTCTCTCCGCTCCTGTATGTCTGTCTCTATCTATCCCTCTCTCTCTATTCCTGTAAAAAAAAATAAAAAAATAAAGTCTATTTTGTGAGGTATAATGATTGCCACCCCAGCATTTTTCCCCCACAAGATTTAAGTTTTAGGAACTCATTGATTCACCAGTGTGTTCAGTAGAAATGTATCAGGTGCTGGGCAGTAAGAAAAACAAGAGACCAGATGAATTCTTGTTTCAGCGGCACCACCATTAGGGGTGTCAGCGGCACCACCATTAGGGGTGTCAGACCAGGGAGTGGTGTCTGTCCTCATCTATGGCTGCTGTTTTACAGGGCGACCTGGACCCTCTGGCATCTCTCAAGTCTCTGACTTACTTAAGGTATGGAAATCACTTGTGGTGGTGACAGTGAAGTCCTTTAAAATGACACCCTGTCCATGCTTGACCGTACAACAGCCAGTCAGGAAAGAGTGCCTTCTTGCTGCACAGCTGCATCTGAAACAGATAGTATTGCTGAATGTAAATCATAAATGAAAAATGTTTTTTAAACTTAAAATATTTATTTTAAAACTCATAAGTCTGACATTGAAGTTAAATGTAAATAGCAGTGGACTTAACCATTTTTTTATTATTATTATTTTTTAAAGGAGCTGACTTTTTTTTTTTAAGATTTTACTTATTCATTTTAGAGAGGGGAGAGAAAGAGAGAGAGAGAGAAGTGGGGGGAGGAGCAGGAAGCATCAACTCCCATATGTGCCTTGACCAGGCAAACCCAGGGCTTTGAACCAGCAACCTCAGTGTTCCAGGTTGACAGTTTATCCACTGTACCACCACTCGTCAGACGTGGACTTATCCTTAACTTAAGGACTCATTAGTTTTTTTTCTTGATTTGAGAGAGCAAGAGACATTAATTTGTTGTTCAGATTGGCTGTACATTCATTAGTTGGATCTTGTACGTGTCCTGACCAGAGATCAACCCACAATCTTGGCATATGTGGATGATGCTATAATCTCGTGAGCTACCCGGCCAGGGCTGTACTCATTAGATTTTATTAAGACGGACCTGTTAACGTGGGTGTGTGGACAGTATTGGCCTGTGAGTACTCCTTCCCTTGCAGCATTCTAAGGAACCCTGTAACGAACAAGAAACATTACAGGCTGTACGTAATTTATAAAGTCCCACAAGTGAGAGTGCTGGATTTCCAGAAGGTCAAACTGAAGGTGAGTGTTCTTCTGTTGACTGAGTCATTATCGGTTTGTGTTTTCGGTATTTGATATTTATTGCTGATTTTTTTTTGATTGCCTGATGCATTTTATTGGCTTGTAATAAAAATATGAGAAAGAAAATTTTAAGTCAGATTGTTTTTCTCAGTTGAGTGGAAGCTGTCTTGTGTGGAGGGGATGGGCCCAGAGGTGGATGGTCTCAGCCACACCGAGCCCTGTCCGCAGTAGTCTGCCCCAGTGGGGACATCATGTTAGCCACTATTCAGCAACTCTCAGAATTAGAATGGTTCCCTTTTTTGGGAGCTTATCTTTCTTTTAAACCTTCTTAGTTCTTTTTAAATTTTAATTACCTGACTTTAGAGAGAGAGAAAGGGGGAAAGAGAGACAGGAACATCAGTCTGTTTCTATATGTGCCCTGACCGGGGGGGGGAATCGAACTGGTAACCTCTGCTCTTCAGGACGAAGCTCTAACCATGACCTATCCGGCCAGGGCTCGCTCAACCTCCTTAGTTGTTGAGAAGCCTCTCCTTGAAATGAGGAGAGTGATCTTTCTTCAGGGAGCGTCACCAGAGAAGGCAAGACCACAGTGTCTCCTTTTATCTTGAAATTGGCTTTTTGGTATTTTCACCAGCCCAGAATATTGCAGAAGAGTTTTCTTCCTGTGTTCTGAGGAATGCATCTAAATGCACATGGTACTCCTATTTCCATTAACTCTGTGTGTGGTGTCGCTGTAGGAGCGTCAGGAAGCAGAGAAAATGTTCAAGGGCAAACGGGGTGCACAACTTGCAAAGGATATTGCCAGGAGAAGCAAAACGTAAGATACGGATATCAACTTCACTCTACTTCCCTTCAGAAACACTCTCTGTTCAGCAGTGTGCCTCCTACAAAAGTAAACAGAGCGCCTGGGACTGTTCCCGTGGGATATTGGCGTGATGCTAGTCGGTGACTGTCAGTGGTCTGTGTGTCCCCTGAGATCCCGGCTAGGTTAGAAGAGCAAACATTTCTTTATTCGGGCCTAATGTGCTGCCATGTACGTCCTGCTTTCTGTGGGAAGATGCTCTAGAGTGGTGTTTCTGAAGGAGACAGTTTCTTGTATCAGTTTGTTAACAAAGATAAGATACTACACTGGTTGAATTACTTTCAAAAGCTTTTGAAAGTAAGAGAAGCAACGTACATGGGTCTGGATTTTACAGCTGTGCTCTTCCCTGCCCTCCCCAGTTTCAATCCAGGTGCTGGTCTGCCAGGTGACAAGAAGAAAGGGGGCCCATCCCCAGGGGACGTGGAGGCAATCAAGGTAATGATATGTTAGAGCTAGGGCTGCAGGGAGCTGCTTGGTTCAGGACATCAGTTTACGTGATGAACCAAGTTGGAACATGGCAGACTTCTCCCCACAGATGTTAGAATCCAACTATATTTTTGTGTAATACAAAACTAGCTTGAAGTTACTATCTGACCAGATTTTGTCTTGAGTTAATTAAATGAGGCAGTCAAGTTAGGGCAGCTCAGAAAAAAAATTTTTTCCATTGATTTCAGAGAGGGGAAAGGGTTGGGGAGAGACAGAAAAGCATCAACTCATTGTTCCATTTAGTTGTGCGTTCTTTGCCCTGACTGAGGGGCGTGGGTCAGACCTGTGACCTTGGCGCACTAGGATTTTGCTTTATCCAATGAGCCGCCTAGCCTGGGTTGCCTTAGTTTTACTTTCAAAGATTTACTATCTTTTTTTTGTTTGTTTTCTGAAGAGAGAGGAGGGGAGGCAGAGAAAGACTCCTGCCGACCGGGATCCACCTGGCATGCCCACCAGGGGGTGATGTTCTGCTCATCTGGGGCATTGCTCTGCTGCAACCAGAGCCATTCTAGCACCTGAGGCAGAGGCCATGGAGCCGTCCTCAGTGCGCGGGCCAACTTTGTTCCAATGAAGCCTTGGCTGTGGGAGGGGAAGGATGGAGAAGCAGATGGTGCTTCTCCTGTGTGCCCTGGCTGGGAATCGAACCCGGGACTTCCACATGCCAGGCTGACTCTATCCCTGAGCCAACCAGCCAGAGCAAAGGTTTACTATCTTAAAGATCCTGCTTGATGACCAGTGAAGAATGCTAATTTTATTATATTGCCTCCTAAATTACCCAGTAGCACAATCCCAATAATAATTCAATTTGCTGCCTGACCAGGCGGTGGCACAGTGAATAGAGCGTCGGACTGGGATACGGAAGACCTAGATTTGAGACCCCAAGCTCTCCAGCTTGAGCGCGGGCCCATCTGGCTTGAGCAAAAGCTCGTCAGCTTGGACCCAAGGTCACTGGCTTCATCAAGGGGTTACTCGGTCTGCTGAAGGCCCGTGGTCAAGGCACATGTGAGAAAGCAATCAATGAACAACTAAGGTGTTACAACGGCAACGAAAAACTAATGATTGATGCTTCTCACCTCTCTCCGCTCCTGTCTGTCTGTCCCTATCTATCCCTCTCTCTGACTCTCTGTCCCTGTTAAAAAAAAATATCAATTTGCTAACATTTTAGGACACATGCAATGATTATTTTCTCTCCTATAAGCGGGTTTGCATTTCTTTACCAACTGGACATTTATGATTTGGTTTTTGGGTAAATTTCAACTCACCAATAAAATTCCTCCCACACAGAGCTGTAATATTCCCACTTAGAAAGTTGCTGTGAATGTCTGTGGGGGTTGGTGACTGATGTCCTTAGGTGACACTGACTGTCCGTCTGCACTATGTCCCCTGCAGAACGCTATCGCGAATGCGTCCACTCTGGCGGAGGTGGAACGGCTGAAGGGCCTGCTGCAGTCCGGGCAGATCCCGGGCCGGGAGCGCCGCACAGGTCAGGAAGCGCCGTCTTCATCCTTCCAAGTGCCTACTGCCCCAAGGGTCCCACACCTCTCAGCTGCCGTGACCATGGCTGCGAGCATGGTGCCTCAGTACCATCCACTCTGATGGTCGTGGAAGCTGTTTAAATGCTCCTTTAAGACAAATGATTTGATAATGGTATAAAATTGAAAATTTGGACCTTATATGATTTGGAGGATCTAGATATTGACCAGCATTTTCAAAATATTAGAGTCTTGCATAGTAAATGATTCATTCATAGTACAGGAGGGACCCATGGGTTTCCACTAAGAGCAGGAGCAGTTCATGGGTAAGGTTTCAAGACTCCACAGTGGCAGCTGACCTTGACGAAACTACCAGTTCTGTCAAGTTTTGACATGGTATCAGAAGAATATTCATAACTAACTGCACAGGCTAGTGAGCTGCTCCTCCCTTCCCTGACGGATGACACAGCTGACACGTTGTGTGGGGCAGGTTCCCACTCACCCTCAGTCAGGACATTCTGCAGCAGTGGGCAGGAGCCGGACAGCCTGGGTGACAGCCGCTCATTCTTGTCACAGACGGGCACAAGTACAAAAGAATGCCAGGCTCCTCACAGAATGTTTTTATTTTGGAAAATATAGTTAATTTTATAAAAATGAAACATTAACAGGTAGTGGGTTTATTGTTTTAACTAAGTTCTGATACATTATTGATAAATGTGATCTGCATTCACAGAAGACCTGTAGTCCTAAAACAAATACTTGAGAACCGCTGAGCTAGACGAAGGCAGAGGGCATCCTGGGGAGGGAATGGCACAGACAACACATGTGTGATGGAAGGGAGCCTGGTATGCTTGAACGGGCAGAGGTGTGTGCGCACGAAGCTCTAGGCACCAGGAAAACGTGGCAGTAAGGATGCACATGTGCATGCCAGGCCGCAGGCACTGTGGGGCATGGGATGGCCTAGTGACTGAGTTAGAATGGTGGCAGTGAGCTGGACTTGCATACAGCACCTTTGCAATATTTTCCTTTAGGAGCTGACCATCCCTCAGTACCTCTCAGGGACAGACGGACTCTGCACTGTGAGCACCGTGAGGACAGAGGCTGCTGTCGGGCCTGCCCTGCCCAGGGCCTGGCACCAGGAGCCTCACAGAGTAGGCACTCACACCAAGTGAGCATGCTCTCTGACATGCTGTGACTCTGGCTTTATGTTTTCTTCCAGGCCCCACTGATGATGGTGAAGAGGAGATGGAAGAAGACACAGTCACAAACGGGTCCTGAGCAGCGTGGCCCAGGTCCCACAGGATGTCTAGCATGTCCACTTGGCCCCATCTTGCTTTCTGACCCTGGAACAATAGCCTTGCATGTGTCAGCAAAGAGTTCGTGAGCCTTGGTGAAATGCTCTAGACTGCTGCTGCTCGTTTTGTAATAGAAATTTTGAAATCTAAATGCCCGTTTTTTCTACACATGAAAATAAAGGACAGTCACTGTGCTGCCAGGTGGCATGTCAGTGGGCTGTGTGCGCCATACGGTGTGGACACTGAGCTGGAGATGTAGGAGGGCATCGTTTCTGACAAGGCCTCCCGGTCCTCTAGAAAACACTGAGTTGTTTAAATCCATACTGACACTTGGGCTGCTTGTGTACTGCCAGAGATTGTCAGTGAGACCCACCCTGCGTGCGTTTGTTAGTCTGACCACAGGCTAACGTGCTTCACTGCGGGCCGCCAGGCTTCCACACTGCAGGAATCCGCAGCCTTGGAAGTTTTTATTTAATAGTGAATCACTGAAGAGTCAGAAGGGAATGCAGACAATGGCGTTGACCCCAAGTGGCATGTTTCAGTGTTCAGGGACATTGTGGGGGGTGATCACAGCTGCCCCCAGGGGAGTGGGCCGGCCAGGGCATGGTTTCTTACAGTTGGATGCTGCCTGCATCGTCACCTTGTATGGCCTAGCACTGCTGGTCTGAAATCCCAGGTGGTGGAGGTGAGTGCCTTACAACCACCCTCAAAGCAACCACTGTCTACACTCCCAGCTGGCTCCACACATCCCAGTGGGTCAGCTAGGGGCTCGGTTTCACCTATTTCCTTCTTGGACAGATTGGCTAACCTGGCAAAGGCACCAGAAGGAAACGCTAGAGGCTTCTCAGGCCTACACTCCCTGGCCTTTAACCAAAGTCAAGGGCTGTGGAAATAGACGCCTCCCACTTTCAGGCTGTGGTCAGAAACTGACTCATTGGGGCCAACCACTTATTCTACCTTGGTCATTTGTAGAATTTTGAATCCTTTGTCCTCTTAGCAAACAACACATGAGCAGGTGTATTGAGCATTTGCTTGCTGAAATAACTGGTTCTAGGCAAGCCCGGTGAGGTGACACCCTGATGAAAGGGACAAAGAATGGGACCATGAGAACAGCAGTATTCTAGGAACAGAATCGAGAGACCCTCACCAAGCCATTCTAATAACAAAATCTATTAAATTTCCATTTAATGAGCCATCTTTCAGTCTGTGTGTACATATGCATACACACAAATGCACTGCAGTTCACAATACAGTATACAGTTACTTTGTTCTCAAATACATTTAAAATGTGAGTTCTTTTCATGAAAGTTGTGCTGTTTTAAATCCGAAAGTCCCTGAGTAACAGGAAGTGCTTCCTATTAAAGTGATAGAAGCAAAATCTTACCATTTATTCCAGATGATGATGCCAGACATTACAGGTCAGGGTTAGTAATCCAGGCAAATGTGAGAATAGCTCCCATTTATTTTGGTGTTTAATATTAGAGGTGTTTGGGGTATTTATGTAGAAGTTGAGTAATGTTTTGGTGACCAGAAATATGCCATCAGAACTTAATCCTTGTGTATATCAGCCCACGGTAAAAGTAGTTTCATAATGTCATTTCACTTAAAGTCTCAGTTTCCCACAACCTGTACCTTCATTCCCTCCCTGCACTGTGAGCTCTGAAATGTTCACTGCCACATTCCCTGAAGCTTTGACGTTCCCCTGGATGACACCTGCTGTCAAGGCAGGGAACTGCCTGTTAAAAACTTCCTAGCTAACCCAAGCCACCAGGATAACTACTAAGCTACTATAGAAAACCGGCCCCCACCCCCACCCAGGGGTTAATTTTGTGTGTGTGTGGCAGAGTCAGAGTGAGGGACAGACATGATGGGGGAGATGAGAAACAGTTCTTTGTTGTGGCTCCTTAGTTCATTGATTGCTTTTACATATGTGCCTTGAGGGGGAGGAGGGGCTACAGCAGAACGAGTGACCCCTTGCTCGATCCAGCAACCTTGGGCTTAAGTCTGTGAGCCTTGCTCAAACCAGATCAGCCCGCACTCAAGCTGGCGAACTCGGGGTGTCGAACCTGGGTCCTCCACATCCCAGTCTGACACCCTGGCCACTGCGCCACCACCTGGTCAGGCGGGATTAATTTTTACTAGTCATTTTCAACCTTTTTCTCATGGGACACCTAAACTAATTAAAATTCTGCGGCACACCAAGAAACATTTTTTTGCTGATCCAATGTGACAAAAAATAGGTATAATTTTGGTTAAGAGTAATAATTACCCTTTTTGCTCCAAAGTGACAAAAAAAAAACGGGTGCCTACTCTCATATATAAGGATTTCTGGTACCAAGAATTAACCAATCAGATGTAACCTTAGTATGTGGCATAACCAATAAGATGCAACCCTATTCATATTACCTCTATATTTCCAGTTCAGGATAGGGCATTCACACCGGATGGCTATTGTGCTGGCTGTTGTAATTGTTTATATTTGGCAAGCTAAGGGAAAAGAGGCCAGTACCCCTAACTAAATAGTTGTTGCATGTTTTAAAAATTCTTGCTGCGCATTGTTTGAAAATCACTGATTTAAACTGTTATACCTGGTCCCTTTCTAGAGCTTAATTCCCTGAGAAAAAGAGAGGTCCCAAATAATTTCCATGAACTCTGACCCCAGTCGAAGGTACTTAATGTCCGGACCATAACCACGGAGGTCAGGCGACCTGAGAATCATTACTTACATACAAAGTACTTGATAGCTGCTCCGGGTCAAGTATGGCGACCATAAAACCAAGAAATCACTTCGTTTTAGGACTTTTTTTTTTTTTTTTTTTTTTACAGGAACAGAGAGAGGGATAGATAGGGACACAGGGATGAATAGAGATGGGAAGCATCAATGATCAGTTTCTCGTTGCAACACCTTAGTTGTTCATTGATTGCTTTCTCACATGTTTCTTGACCGGGGTCCTTCTGCAGACCAAGCCACCCCTTGCTGGAGCCAGCGACCTTGAGTCAAAGCTGGTGAGCTTTTTGCTTAAACCAGAGGAGCCCGCGGGGTCTCGAACCTGGGTACCGTCCGATGCTCTATCCACTGCGCAATCGCCTGGTCAGGCAAGAAGAATCCTTTTTAAATAGTAAACAGTAATAAGGTCAGTCAGGCGACCATCTCTGGCCAATCGTGAGTGCCAAGAACGTCTGAAGGGCTATCCAATGCCTAGCCAGATTCGGACCTCTGCCCACTCCCCTGCCCCGCCAATTTCACAGCGCTGCGCCATGATTGGATGCGCCACTAAAACCACGCTCCTGGTCAGGTGTACGTGGGGGCGAGCCGGAATCCGAAGGCCGGAACTGACGCGGCGGGGCCTCCGCTAGGCCTGGAGAATTTTGTCGGCCATGGAGCGGGACCCGGATCCCCTGTCCGCTCGTCCCGCTCTGGAGAGCGAGGGACTGCGCTTCCTGCACGTCACCGGTGAGTCGCCGTGGGGCAACGGCGCCGCCATCTTCGGCGCGTCGTTCTCCGCTGTGCGGCGGACTGGCCGGGCCTGGGGAGGTCCTCGGACCCCTTCCTGCTAAACAAACGGTCGGGTTGCGGTGACCGGGGGCCTGCGGGACCCACGCGTTTGCTTCCAGGCCTCGCTGATCGCCCCTGCCCCACTCATTCGCACCTTTCGTTTTTATATGGCGTAAGTGTATCGGGCTGACATGAGTTAATCGAGTGAGATCGGTTTCACCGGTGCAGTCTTCCCAGTCGTCTCTCTCCCTCCAGCGCCGTTTCTGCCTCTCTCCTCCCTCCTGCACCTCGCCGCCCCAGGCTCCCCGCTTTGTCCGGGACTGTGTGTGGCCTTCTGTCCTCCGCGCTGCCCTTTATTCTTTTCATTTCTCTATTCCCACGGGTGGGCCTGCTTTCTGCAGGGTTTGGCTAACGGCGCTCATTTCTTGCAGTGGGCTCCCTGCTGGCCGCCTACGGATGGCACATCGTCTTCAGCTGCGTCCTGCTGTACCTGGTCTTCCTGAAGCTTTCCCCGCACCTGCGGGCCCTGCGGCGGAGGCGCCTGGGCCTGGCGGCGGCCATCCCGGGTTAGTACCTGACCACGGAACCGGGCTGTTGTTGCGAGTCAGTGAGTGCCACAGGGAGACCCATTCTGTGCCTCTGACACTGTTGAATGTGTGCCATTGGGTTTTTTTAATGTTTATTTTGTTGATTTTAGAAAAAGGAAGGGAGAAAGAGAGAGAGGAACAACATCCTGTGTGCTTCCAGACGATAACCAATTAAGCTATTTAGCTTAGGGCACCCTTGATTTTCTTAGGTGTTTCATGGAGGTGGGAAATACTGCCTGGTGAGGGGTGTTGGGTTTTCACTGGTAGCTTGTGGAAGGGGCTTGTTCATTGCTAGGATGGATGAAATTGAAAACTTCACTTGTGGGGTCTGCTGACTGACTCCAAGCTATGTCTTAGACTGAAGTTTCATTCTTCGTGTTCACTATAATTTGATTGATTACAACTTGTTCATTAGACCTGATTTCAGATTACATTGTGTTGTTTTAAAAAATCATTCCCTCCAAAGTGGTTGCCTTTTCACTGCTTAGAAGCTACAGTGTCTGAGGACCATACCCCAAAGAAACATTAAGTGCTTTGAGAATAGCCTAATTAAACACAAGTTGTGGTTCACCTGTTACCATGGTTACTGAGGTTGTGGTGGAAAGCATTTGTCCTGAAAGTGGTCATTCACTCCAACATGCGTCTTCTTTCCCATGAAATCTGTGGTTCTGCCATTCCCAGTCTTTTTATATATACATATATATATTTCAGTGAGAGGAGAGGAGGCAAAGACAGACTCCTGCATATGTGCCAACCAGGTGGAAAGTGCACTGGGGGGAGATGCTCTGCCCATCTGGGGCATTGCTCTGTTCCTCAGCAACTGAGGTTTTCTTAGCCTCTGAAGTAGAGGCCATGGAGCCATCCTGAGCGCCTGGGGCCAACTCCCTCCAGTTGAGCCAGGGCTGTAGAAGAAGGGGAGAGAGAGAAAGAAAAAGAAGGAAGAGGGGGAGGGAGTGGAGAAGCAAATGGGCACTTCTGTGTTCCCTGACTGGGAATTGAACCTGGGACATCCATATGCTAGGCAGCTCCTCGACCACTGAGCCAGCTGGCCAGGGTCAAGGTCTGGGTTTTAAGGGATGTTTACTAAGTATATATCTCGAGTGTCTTTCTTTTTTTAAGATTTTATTTATCTTAGAGTGGACAGAGAAAGAGAAGGGGGAGGAGTAGGAGGCATTCCCATGTGTGCCTTGACCGGCAAGCCCAGGGATTTGAACTGGTGAGCTCAGCATTCTAGGTCGACGCTTTATCCACTGCGCCACCACAGGTCAGGCTCCCAGTCTTTTTGATTGTTAGCCACATGCCCAAGAGCAAATTACAAAGTACAGTGGGTTTCAGGAACAGCACCTGCCACCCGCCATCTCCACAAGTGTGATGATGGGATAGGCACATCAAAGAGGATTGTTTTTAGGAAGCACTGCAGAAAGTCACTGTGTGTATATGGTGTTATTTGGAGTTCAGTGTTGTGTTAAAAAGGTAGGTTAAAAAACTGCACTTTGTGATTTCATTCTAAAAATGACCCAACAGAAATTCACACTTCTAGTAAAAGAGCAGTATAGTATGGTGGTGGGTCTGAACAGATAGATGAGCAGATAGCTTCAGAGCAAACAAAAACAGGTAAGTTGGGTGCTTTCTATGAGTACTGGGGCGGAAGGATTATTCCTTTCTTCCAGGAAGAATCTAAAGTGATGGCTACTGACCAGAAAACTTGTTTCCTTGGCTGTGTTCTAGAATGCTAGTCGACCCAGAGACTGGGTGTTATAAGGTGTCCAGGCCATGGTATGAAATCTCGGTGTGCCCAGTGGAGCACGGGACTAGAGTTTTGCATTTCTAACAGTGACTTCGGTATTTAACCTGGGCTAAGAACTATGGCTGTGGGGCAGTCTCCTACACCCCCAAGCAGCCAAAAATATATGTAAATGTGTTTTCATCAGCCAATGTCTGTACTTTTTATATTACATTTGTACTACTATGGATTCTTTTCAGTCTAGACAACTTGGTTCAGCTGAATTTTTTTTGTTTCATCGTAGAACCTGATGCTATTGTGAAACAACAGGAGGCTTTAGCAGCTGCTCGTTTGAAAATGCAAGAACAGTTAAATGCACAGGTTGAGAGGCATAAGGAAAAACTGAGACAGGTATGAATTAGTTTACATACAATGCTTTAGAGGATTATTGGGAATAAGTAGCTTTTTGGCATCTTTATTTTTCAGCCAGGTTAGAATTGACCACCTTCTTCATTGTGCAGTTTGTCACATCCCAGCCATAGGTTATGTAGCATCGTTTCTGGGTGTGCAGGGGCCCAGTGTGTATAACTGAAATACCCACACCTTCTAGTCTTGCCCTACTTTGCTAGTACACAGTGCTCATTCCATCTGCCCTGACTGGGTATGCAACCTGGTGGGTAGCAGGAGTGTGTTGGGATGATGCTTTTTACCCAGTGAGGGCTCGTTTAGAAGATCAATGTAAGCTTAAAACAAAGTATACTATTCAGCTGGGCCATCTGGCCAACCCCTTTGCCTCCTTCTCCGATTGGAATGAAACCTTCCACTCCCCCCTTTAGGAAAGGTCCTCATTTTTCAATTCAGGAGACCAAATACGGGAAGGGAGGAATATGTTCGTTCATAAGGAGAAATGTTCATAAATAAAAAGGGGGAACTTTCCAGAACCTCCCTTTCCTTTCTCCCTCAGAGGAGTAACTGCTTTCCTTTAAACACTATCTCTGGGCCTGACCTGTGGTGGCACAGTGGATAAAGCGTTGACCTGGGAACACTGAGGTCGCCAGTTCAAAACCCTGCACTGGTCTGGTCAAGGCACATATGGGAGTTGATGCTTCCAGCTCCTCCCCCCTTTCTCTCTCTCTCTCTCTCTCTCTCTCACACACACACACACACTCTGTGTCTCCTCTCTAAAAAATGAATAATAAAAAAAAAAACACTATCTCTGCTGGGGGGAGTCTCATTCTTTAAGCTCCCCCCCCCCACATTTTTTTTTTTAACTTTTAAAAGTCCTTTATATTAAAAAAGTTGGTAGGAAAGGCTTCTAAGATCCTCCTCATGCACTTCCCCTTAAAACAATATGACTCGTCCTTTTTTTCCCACCACCATCTTTCCGTATGTTGCTCACTCATCAAAAGCTTCAATATGATGTTAAACACATGTCCTTCCTCATTAAGTTCCAAGAAGAGAAAAGGAGACAGAAGATTGAGATGTGGGACAGCATGCAAGAAGGAAGAAGTTACAAAGGAAATGCAAAGAAACCTCAAGTGAGTTCTGACTGGGCTCGCTTTAGTGGGGGTGTCTTAGAGGCCTATGTCAGGGTCTCCCCCTAAGTGTCTGCGCCACTCTATAGAAACAGGAAGGAAACAGTCCGGAGCCCTCTACTTCAAACATCGTGAAACGAAAAGGAGACAAGAAGCCTTTGAGAGGAGGTGGTAAGTATCCAGCTCCTCACACACAAGGATTCTCCTGCTGGCTTTGTAGATGAACACTAAGATTTGGAGGGTTGTATATATGTTCACGAATAAACCGGGGAGAGATAGCCAATGGAAGGAAAAACAAGGTCACGTTAAGCTGCCCTCTGGAGAATGTGTTTAGGTCGGGGCGGGGGGGGGGGGCCTGCATTTCTAGCCTATTTTGACAAATAGGTGAAGATAACTAAACGACTGTGCTTCCTCTTTCCAGGTTACAGCCCTTTGTCTGGAGAGGGAGGTGGAGCCTGCTCCTGGAGACCTGGTCGGAGGGGCCCGTCATCTGGTGGATGAGGCTAAAGTAACCCTTGCACTAATGTCACTTTTGACATTAATTGCAAGGTGAACCTTTTTGTAAAACCCTTCAATTGCCTTACACACTTTTTCACAGTGACTGGAAAATCCCAGGGGACATGGGTTACATAATTCGGTTAATCTGGCAGTCTCTATAGCAGGGTGAAAGCACCTATGGCTATTACAACATTGCAGTGCTATATTAAGGCAATCCAAGTGGCAGTTGGTCACACCTTCAGCTAAAGCTACTGACTCGATACAAAAGTCTCTTTCTTGATTACAATGGTAAAAATAAGAGCTATAGTAATGGACCCTTCAACAAAAAATTTAAAGCCCTTGCTGATAGGACAGTCTCTGTGACAGGTGGTATTCAATGATGTCTTCCTTGTAAATGGTGAGCACACCAGCAAGGATTACTGAAGCTGACAGTTGAAGGATTCTTTTCCGTATGGAATTTATAAAATGCATATTTTCAAGATTTATATTGCAGCACCTTTGTTAAAAATAAAAATAATGCCTTCTTCAAACAAGTCTTCTTTACACAACTCCTTCCTCCCTCCTATTCCTCACCCAGTTAGGGCATGATATCTGTCACGCCTACCTAGCCCAGCCCTCCTGTGCTTGACCCACAGAGACCTACACATACTTAAAACCATTTGAGAGGTAAACACTTAAAAAAGTGGGACTACACAAGGCAGTGAGAATTTATAAGAGCCATTATAAAAACCAGGGGGTTTATAAATGCTACAATTACCCATGAGCTAACTTGACAACTGTCACGCGTCCCCACAGTAGGAAAACTTGGAAAAGCCTTATGTATGTGACCCAGGCAGCAGCAGTTAACAGAAAGGCCATAACCCCATCTCAGAGTGAGCAGAGCTCTTGAACTCGAAAAGCTACTGGGGAGGAAATATACCACCCACAGCAGTAGAAGGTGGGTGAGGCCCTTTCTTATGGCAGGAAGGGAACAAGCACCTGAAATAACAAGGTTCACTCCCACAAAGCCCCCCCTTCCAGGACAGGAGAGGCACCAGAAGCCCAATAAGCCAGGCTAAGCTACATAACACCTAAGGACCAGGCTTAAGGGACCAGATGGGTGACTCTGGGACACCCAAACTCCAACTTCAACTCACCTATTACTGCTCTATCTCATAGGACTCCAAGTCCTAGGACAGTGGCCCAAAGGTGCACACCACAGAGTGTAGCACATATTAACATCCCTGAGCTCACAGATGGGAAGTATCTTGACCAGGGAAGGATTCTGACAAAGAACAGCTAGAGACTAAAGCAAGGACCACAGAAAAGGAGCCCAATGACAAGGATATACGAACCTATATGCTGTGGCCCACCACCCAAAGGGGCAATGCTCTGGGACGGACATGAGTACCTCAAGCCTATTCACACCCAGGGTGGGACATTTACTTACCCCTAAAGACCTCAAATCTCAGGGATGCTCCCGCAGCAAGGATGTCCAGAGCACATGATGTCACTGAGGGACAGGACAGGACTGGGTATTGGCTGTCGTGGAATGATAAACCTACCAGTGAGGCTGGAGAGCTGTGACTCCACCCCAGGGCAGGCTCACCTGGACCCAGCAATAGAGCAACAACACCCCCACACAGAATAGGGTTTCAACACACCCATGTGAAAGGGGAGCAGCATAGTTGGGGTTTGGGGCTAGGTGTGTGTGTGTGTTTTACAGAGTCAGGAATAGATAGGGACAGACAGACAGGAACAGAGAGATGAGAAGCATTATCAGTTTTTCGTTGCGACACCTTAGTTCATTGATTGCTTTCTCATATATGACTTGACTGAGGGCCTTCAGCAGACCGAGTAATCCCGTGCTCAAGCCAGCGACCTTGGACTCAAGCTGGTGAACTTTTGCTTAAACCAGATGAGTCCGTGCTTAAGCCAGCGACCTCGGGGTCTCGAACCTGGACCCCTTTACATCAATCATAGTCTGACACTATCCACTGCGCCACTGCCTGGTCAGGTTAGGTGTGTTTTCAACTGGAACATCAGTTACCCACCTGGCCCATCCAGCATGCACCACTCCTACAAACAAGCATGATACCACCCCATCATGGGTGTGTGTTTTCTGTGCAGTCCGCCATCTGGGGTAATAGGTCAGCCACAAAACTGCCCCTTGTTTCACCACTGGGCTTGAAGCTCTGGAAGGAGCACATGGGCTGGAGCATCTTTCAATCACACAAATCAGGGCCCCTCTGTTGCCAAAGGGGCAAAGAACTTCTACCAACTTGGTATGCACCTCCAGCAGCCGACCAAGTCATGCTTGTTAAGGAACTTTGCCACCACCTTTAGCCCCAAAGGTAAAGAGAACCCCAGTCATTCTTAAACTCCACCCCCCCTGCACATCCTTTTCAGGGTCAAACCCCAGCAGATCACATTGCCCCCCAGAGGTTCAACACATTTTGGGGGCTGGAGGGGAAAAGGCTCCATGGCAGAGTTCACCCACCATGGCAGCAATGGGCAGGTAATTGGAGCCTTCTCCAGTTGACTCGAGAAAAGAGAATTTCTGAGACCCCCTCCCTCTCAATTCATGCATTCCCTGGGTTGATTCTTCCACAGTACTGTGAGCAGGATCAAACCCAGGAAAACCTGGCATATTGGGACCACACTCCAATCACTGGAGGCAGGGGGACTACAGTTTATTGTAGCATCTCTTGCACTCATTGTAGAGGCCCATAGGTGCAATGCAGGTGGATTGCTGGGACGGAGTTCCAACGGAGCAGGAAAGTTAACATACTTTAGCTTCATGGACCAGCAGTAGGAAGATGGCCTCCTGTAACTGCTTGCCCCGGTCGGCAGTCTCATACAGAAGAAGAAGCTGCTCCTCTTGGAGGGGACACCCTGGTGCTTGGCAACAGCTCCCAGTACTAGCCATGAATGTCACCACAAACCTTTAGGGGGTGCCTCCAATCCCCCAGGACAATGGGATGGGCTCAGGAAAATCTCCTGGCTTAAAAGCACGGACCACAACAGACCTCACTCCTGCTGCCCAATCTTTCCAGGCCACAGCCCTGAACTTCAAACTTTCCAGCAGACACCAGATAGAGTCCAGGTTGCACTCTCATGGTGGCTCTGCTACTGTGGCCCAAGCAGACCAGGGCCCATTCCTGCCCTCAACTTGAGCCCAGATTTCTTAAGCATCCACAGGAGGGTTGGGCACCCACGCTGCATGGCAATATTCTCCCCTTCACAAAGTGTGAGTTCCAGAAGGGACACTTCAGAACGAGAAGCCCCAAACTCGACATAGCCACTTCACTCGAGTTGTACATTGATTGCTTCTTTATCTGTGCCTTTGACCAGCGACCAAGACTTCAGGGCTCTACTTGAGTCAGCAGCCACTGGAGAGTCGTGTCAACAACCTCCCACTCTCAAGCTAGAGACCTCAGAGTTCTGGGCCAACCCTCCAGCCCCTGCACACAACCCAACCAATCACGGCTTGATGATTCTGAGCATTTTATAACTGAACCCCAATGGGAACCCAGACATGAGCAACCACACAAAACACCTGGTCCTTTATGGTTGCCTTGCCCATCAGAGGGAACAGCAATGCACAAGGTGGTCCACACCTTTAATGGTGAAGCTATTGTGCCTCTCTGAGCCCCATCAGAAACTGCAGCAGTGTTCCGAGGAGTACGGTAGAAGGGGAACATCAAACAGGAAAGTATCCAACAACCCAGAGGCATCGAGGGAGCATGGCGGGGCAGAGCCCTGTGGCATGCACTCCCACCATGGGAGACAGCTCAAGAGCGACCATCATGGAACTCCACGTGCTCACAATCTTGAGAAGACAAGCAAATGTGAGCAAGGCCACGGGGGCCTGCCCCCCTGCCTTCCATGCACCACACACAGCAGGAAGGAATATCAAGGGCCGTGGGGGCACAGTCCCCACCCCTTATCAGGAACATTGCATGTATTAGACTTGTTAGACCTCAACTGAGCACCAGCACCACGTGAGTCAGGAAAGCTCAGGGTGGAGCCTGGGAAGGCAGCCACCCGGGAAATCAACCTCGCCATAGAAGAGCCCTGCAAGGTGGGGTCAACCGTGACCACACCACTTGTAACACGGAAGCTGCACTGAGATCAAGGCCTGGAACCATCCAAACAGGCAGCTACAGCAGTTGGGATAAACTCACCCATAAATAAGCCTGCTGCTTAGAGACCTCAGCCTTCCACCTCTTGGGACACAAATTCCTCCGTTTCAGGAGAAGAAAATGACCGCCCTTGTCTGCAGGGCCGAGCTGCAGGTCATGTGGACATTCTGGAATCGCTGACCGCTCACCAATCCTCCCACACCGTTTCATTTCCTCTGCCATGGACCTCCTGGGGCCATGGTGGCAGAACGAATGGGAGCGATCTCTCCTTGGGACAAAGAGTCACTTCTCATGGAGGACACTTCCTGATGGACCAGCACCACGTGGGACCAGGAGATCCCACTAGATATGCTCGCGTCCTGCAATGGCCTGGTCCTCCTCCCGCAGGCCAATTGTGTGGTCCTGTGGGGCCCGATAACCACCGCGAACATCAGGTGGTCGGATCCGGAACACAGGATAGGTGGCGAGGAATGACCTAAGGCCGCTGCTGAATCGGTATGTTCAAACCGTGGAGCGTGGGGTGAGCAGAGGGACCGTGAAGAGGACACCAGCCTCGGCCATCAACATCAGGCTCAGCCCCGTACATGGAGAGGACGGATCACAGACCGAGCCAGCAGAGTGTTTGTTCCTTGTATGCACAGGTTGGGGCCTAGATCTGCGAGTGCAGGAGGGCCACAGTCATGGATGAGGGATGCCCTTAGGGGAGCCACGTGAGAGCAACCGAGGGGGCTGTCAGTCTCGCTGCCCCAATTCACAAACCCCCCAAAAAAGGGGATGCCTGACAGCAGCACCAAGTCCGCCAACCTGGGGTCACCTGCCACAGTGATTGGACTGGATGCACCCTGCTCAAATTCTACAGATAGGCCTGCTAACAATCCCTCACACTGGGGGGACCACGCCCTCCCACCCATGTTTCATGTACAGTCCTAGTGAGTCTGCGCCCCCACCGAAGCACCTAGTGAGAGCGGGCCCCGGAAAATTTGAAAACAGCCATCTTTAGACTGCATGGTGTGCGCGCGAAAGCTAAGCTTGTCAGCGCTCTCCATGGGCCTCCCACCCCAGAACATACTGGAGTGGGACTGGCAGGCATTGAACGATGGACAACTCTTGTCTCATTTTCCTACGGCAGATTCAGTGGCGGATGCTGGTGCCCTTCTGTAAGGCCCCCCACTTTTGCCGGGGGTTCCGGAAAGTAATGTTCATAACCCTGAAGGGATTCTCCAAGCAAATAAACGCACTGCAGCAGGTCTGGTCATGACCAAAGCAACCCTGATAGCACTGCCCCCCGCCCTGGACTCTCCCTCAGGCACTACAGGCACCCCCATCTCTACCTATTGCTACCCCGTGATCTCCAGAGTGTACTCTTGTCAAAATTCCGCGCGGAGACTCCTCTGATGAACGTACTGACCGCGGAGTGCGGCCCCTACACCTGGGGGCTCCACGGGCAGCACAGGCTGATCCCCACACACCTCAAAGCCAGTCCCAGAAATACGGCGAGAAAACCCAACCTGACTGCTGGAGCCATGCGTGTTGGTGGCCTAACCCATCATGCCCCTCCCATCTGCCTCTCCACCCCTCCCTTTCCCTCCCACAGCCCCCCCCTGCCCCCGCAAGACCCGTGCTGGCCCCAGAGTGGTCCAAGTCAGTGTCTGACCATCAACCCTTCTCTTTTCCCGTTTATCTCCTGTGCGACCTGGTGAACCCGTGAGTGCCGTTTAACCCTACAGGGCAGACCCACACTTGGGCTGGAATTGTGGCAAAAAGTCACACTCTAAAGATCTTGCAGGTACAATCTCCGTGGAAGAGATGTGCTGACGACCCCTGGGTGTGACTGGAACGACCTTCATAGCACAGCTAGCACCATGGAGCTCTCCCCTGCCAAACTGCAGGCACCTCCCTCTCATCCCTTACCTGCCGTGTACCAAGTCAAGAGGCTCTTCGTACAAGCATGACTTCACCCACAGGTTTTTGTGGCCTCCTATACATGGGCTCCACGCAACTCTTGGGGCTGGCCCCCGCCTCAGAACAAACCCGGGAATAACAATCCGAGGCTGGGCACCCACGCTTGCCCGAAGCCAAATCCGTTTATATTGCTTACCTACATGATCCGCGAGGGCCCCCTTTCCGGAGCAGGCTGGCATCCGGGAGCCAGACACCCTTTCCCGTGGGCTCTAGTCTACTGGCCCGGTTGGATCAGCATTGGATAGGAAATGAGTGTGAAAAGCACAACCCTGAAAAGGCAATTCTCCCATAACAAAAGCACACCAAAGGCCGGGTATGGCCGAAAGGAAACCCTAACAACTCCCCGAACCCCCTGGAACTCTCTCTGGGCATTGCAAGCACACCCCCATCTCCTCATCTATTACCCGTCTGCGTCTCTGGGCTTGGAAACTTTGGAGGTGCCCCACTTCAGGAACGAGTCCTGGTATGATCCAATTTGAAAGGCCAGTACCCACGCGTGCCCACAGTCAATGCAGTCACACCCTCCGTGTGTCTCCCCGCATCCACCCGCAGTGTCCTCGGGAAAAGGTCCGTGATGGTACTGGCGCTCCAGTTCCCTGCGGAGCTCTCATTGGCTCTGGGCGGGGCGGAAGGCGGAGGGGGAGGGGAATGGAAAGGGGCACTGGCAGGAACTAGTCTTCTGACCTGGGCTGCGGGAGGCGGGCCAGGAGTTGTGAAAGTCACGCCCTATATAATCCTGCAGGTACAACAACCAAGAGCAGGTGCGGTGCCGACACCATGCTGTTACCGGCCCCTTGGAACTCCTCCTCGCGCTTTGCAATCACCGCCAACGCATTTCTTACATCTGTTGCTGTCTCCAGGTACGAACAGGGAAAATCCCAGAGGTGTTTACCATGAACGGAACTTCACCGTGCTTGCAGCCCCTCCTGGACCAGCCCCCACATCTTGGAAGCAAGCTCTGGAACAACCCAATCTGATGACCCGCACCCACGCATGCCCGAGACCGAGCCCTACTCCCTATGCTTCGCCGTACAATCCGCGTCGGCCCCATTTCCGGAGCAGGCCGAGGTCCGGGCGCCAGGCACCCCACTCCCGCTTCTCGCGGAGCCTTGGTTGGCTCCCGCGGGCGCTAGTCCACTGGTTCACGCCCAGGTGGACCAATATTAGGCTGGGAATAGTGTTGAAAGGCACACCGAACACTTGTTACAATTCTCCCATAACGCGTGCACCAAGGACACTCGGGAGTGACCGAAAGCATCCTAACAGCCCCCCACGACCCCCTGGAACACTCCCTTGCGCTCTGAGGCCACACCCTACCCCTTACTATTGTCGTATCTTCGGGTACGGAGGCAGCTCCGATGAACATTGCCTCACCGGCGACCGTGGCCTCCCAGGCGAGCTCCAACGTACAGCCCCAGGCTGGTACCCACACCTAGGCAATGGATTCAGAAACTAACCTATTCTGGGTGCCGGGAACCACACGTCGCGCGACCCCTAACATGCCGTGCCTTCTACCTACACCTCTCCGCAAGAACCAGGCTGGCTCCACACCTTGGGGAATGGGCCAGGCCATCTCCCTAGCACCCGCACTTCCCGCTAACCCGTGGGCGTGTGCTTCGGTAGGTGCTGGATACCCTTCAGCGCGGCCCTCCATTTAGAGACCCTGGGTTAGCGCTGAGGCCCTGTGGAACTCTCCCCTCGGGCACAGTGGCCACATCGCACCTATTTCCTACTCCCGTCTCATTCTCCGGACTCGGGAACTACTCTTCGTAGGCGCTCCCCGCAAGGGAGCTGTCACCAGTGTACCACATTCCCCTACCCGTGTTCCTTTCACAACCTAAACCAGCCCCCACACTTCGGGAGCAAGCTTCGGTATAATCTGAATGCGAAGGCCGATACCCACGCATATCCGCGGGCGAGCCAGTCGCGCCCTCTGCATACATTTCCCACACACACACATCACCCGCTCCTGTGGAAAGGGTCGGTGTCCGAGCAAGAGCTGGTTTTCCTATCCTGTCTACCCCACACTTGAGTTGGGAGTTGCGGCGAAAATCACAGCTCGTGACCCTGCAGGTAAGCAATCTCCAAGGGCAGAATCAGCGCCGACGCCCGGGCGTGCGTGACCCTTCGATGCTGATAGCGCCGCCAGTCCCCTGGAACCCTACCCCGGTCACTGGAAGCACCCCCATCCCTTACCCTGCGTGTTTCCATGCACTCGAAGAAACAACTCCAGAAGCGCTTCCTTGAACGGATCTTCTGCACGGATTGCGGCTTCTTACGTGGATCTCCACCCACGTCCTCGGCTGGCCCCCAACCTCGGGAGCAGCTCCAGAAAAAACCCAATTCGGTGACCAGCCCCCACGCGTGTCCGCGGGCGAGCCGCCACGCCCATCACACATCTTTCCCCGCATCGCCCGCGCTGGCCCCACCTCCAGTGGAAGGCGGCGTCTGAGCACGCAAATGCCCCCTCGCGTTCCCCGCGGAGCACCGTGGGCTCCCGCTGGCAAAGGAGCACTGCTGGACACTCGTCTACCGGTCCCGGCAGCCCCACGCGGGGAGGCCGGAAGTTCTATTGACCCGTGACCCTTACAAGAATGATCTGGGAAGGGAAAGCGCCCGACTGTGACCGGAATGAGCCCGATATCGCCGCGGGCGCCCTGGAACTCTGCCCCGGGGACTTGGGTTAGACCTCAACCTCCTTACTTAGTTTATTTCTTACGAGGCGGAATAACTTCTACGTGTAAGCCGAACACATTTCCCATTTCGGGAACGAACCCGGTGAGCGGATCCCTCTCGTGTCCGCGGCCGAGCCCGTCTTATTCTCCCCTCTTTACCGGCGCCCACCTCCGTAGCGGACACGTCCGGCCTCCGTGTGTCCGGGAGCCGTGGAGCCCCGTCGGCTCCCGCGGGCGGAGAAGTACCGGTGGCTGGTGGTCTCCCTGCTCCGAGGGCGCGCCCACGTCTTGCCCGGAAGCGGCTGGAAAAAAAGAAACCTGGGTAGCTGAAGCTACAATTTTCTCGCGAGCAAATGCGCCGACACCGGGGCATGACCTGGAAGAACCTGGTAGCACCTCCGCCCTCCTGGAACTATCCTTCGGGCAGAGCGATCAGTTTTGATCCTTTGCCGAGTGATCCGGAGCTCCGGAGAAAGGAAAGTAAAAGAGTGACCACCAGGTGGCGCCCGTGAGCCGGCGCAAACGTCAGCCGCGACAGATGGCTCCCAGACATGGGATGCCCAACTTCATCGCGTTCACCCGGCCCTGAGCTGGTGCAGGGCGGTCGACGTGGACGTGGAAACGCCCCGGAGACACGGGTACGGGCTTCCCAGAGCTGCACAGACGGCTCCCGGAGGTCTTAGCTGCAGCCAGCCATGGACGGCAAGACGGAAACCCTGCAAGTCCTCAGGAAACAGCAATGGACAAGTCCGTGTTATTCTAGAATTGATACCAGACTCTAACAGTTTTCTTCCCCCTGGGTTTTTTGGTATTTTGTTTAGTTTTGGTTTTTGCCTTTCAGAAGATAACAGCTGGCTTTCCTGCTGCTCTCAAACCGGATCGGACTGGTCCCAGGGACTTTGCAAGCGCAGGAAGCACGCAAAAGAACCAACCACTAACAGGGCCAGGTGGCCAGGTGTGCTCAGACCCGGTTCCCGCGGACAGTATCCTAGTGATGAGCGCTTGGCCAGGCACCTACATATCACCCAAACAGAGCTCGCCAACCTGTAATTCCTTTGTGCTTCCTCCCCTTTTCCCCCTTCCTACCTTAGATGGCTTTGTCCCATCAAAACTCCTGGATTACAATGAATGAATATGTATAGTTTCTTCTTTTAAAAACTACCACTGACATTCTAAAAAAAAAAACTGGGTCCATATTCATCGTTTAAAAGTAATTTTGTGACTTATCCAGTGGTTTTCAACTAGGGAATCTTTATATCTCTGGACAAAATTGAGAAATGGAGCCATCCATAAGAGCGAAACATTTCTGCTAGGTCAAAACAACCAGCAAGTTAAACAACAACTTGTCAAAAGATATTTGCGAACCAACAAAATAGAAGACAGACAACATCATAGGAAATTGTACGAGGAACGCAAACAGTAAGCTTCATAGTAAAGGAAATTCAGGTGGTTTCCAAACATATGAAAAGGTTTTTAACCTCACCTGTACACAAAGAATGCAATGAGGTATCACCCACCCCTCGTTTGGGGGCCTATAAAAGTGGCAAGTAGAAAATAAAAAACCCTTTAATATTATCGACAAGGGTGTGGGGAAGCAGACACTCACACGTCACACACTGTTGATGGGAAGAACCTCTTCCTGGTTGCAGATGACCACCTTCTGCTTCTATTCTCACACAGCAGAAAGAGGGCGGGCCTGCTTTCTGAGTTCTTCTTTATAAGGGCACTAATCCTATTAGGGTCCAACCCTCATGACCTTAGAGCCCCTGCTCCTAATTCCGTCACGTTTGAGGGTGATGGGGGGTGGTTAGGATTTCAACATATGAACTTGCGGGGGACATAAACATTTAGGAAACAGCCATGGTGGTTGTTTCACCGGTGTATAATTACATCACTTTTTCAAATTATGCATTTGAAACATACGGTTTTTTATATACTCATCAGACCTCAATAAAACTGTTCTTAAACATTCCCTCTGTTCAACCTATCTGGCGAGGTTTCTGTCCTCTGGCCGGACCCTGGTGGTCCAGGGGGTGCTAGTGCGGGATCAGAGCTCTCTGTGCAGGTTTTGAGTCTCTCTGTCCGTTTTTGCTCTTTGGAGGTCACCACACCTGACAGAAGAATAAAGGAAGCATGGTTGGGGCCCAAAATATCCTGCAAGCAAGCATCAGGGCAGCTCCCTTGTCTGAGCCCAAGTCACAGAGCTCCTCCCCTCTGCTTCTGCCATAACCGAAGTGCTCACCCTGCCATAACCGAAGTGGTCGGCTTTGACGTTACTCAATATTTAGGAATGAAATGTGTTTTGCCAGGGCATACACATTCATTTCTCATATAATCAAATGAAACACTTATTGGGAAATGTGGTGCACCCCGGGAGGTCTAGCAAAGATAACAAATTATACTAGTTTGGTAGAATTTCCTCCTGTTGAACCAGCAGCTGAACACCTAGAGCCAGTTATAGGAGAAGCATGTTATCTTGGAGACGTCCCTTCCATTTGCCAGGTGGGAGGACACATTTTCAGGGTGCCCTCTGTGTTCAGGTGGGGTTGGGACTGGGGTCCTTCTTGGGGGGACAAGCAAGGCAAAAATTGCATACAGACAACCTTGCCATGGTAGGAGTGCATTTGGAGGAGAGTTGAAAAGAAAACATTAGGATCTCCAACTTCTGCCCTGAGGTCCTCAGACTATCCAATGTACCCTACAGCTGTGATCCTGGGAAGACCCCAGGGGACAAAACTTCCCCACTGGCCTAGATGACCATTTACAACCAGTTTACACAGTCTGGTATTTTTCTTTATATATATATATATATGTGTGTGTGTGTGTGTGTGTGTGTGTGTGTGTGTGTGTGTGTGTATGAGAGCTAGAGAAACGCCATTTGGTTGTTCCACTTATTTATGCATTCATTACTTGAGTCTCGTGGGTGCCCTGACCCGGGATCAAATCCACAATCTTGGCAAATCCGGACAATGCTCTCTAATCAATTGAGCTACCTTCCCAGGGTGATAGTTTCATCTGATGGGGAGTTTGACTCATTGCCCATGTGCGAGTAGGAATCTGAGGCTCGCAGATCTATTTAGGTGTCAAAATCACCTGGGTGCTTATGAAACCTACAGACTCCAGCCCCACCTCCTCCTTTTTCTCAGTTTCGAGATTCAGGGACTAGATTCTAGCCGACCATTTTCAGTTCAGGTCCTCTCATCTAACAAGTGTCACTAACCAGTGAGCCAAAAAATCCAGGACCACAATATTATCTTGGGAAATGCTGGTCAAAGCAATAAGGAGAAATAGTTTACTCTTAACCAGAAAAGAAAACATCTGATCGTAACTTACTTTGGCAGAAGAGAAACCGCTGCTTAACAGGAATAACCACAAGAGGGCGCCATTGTCGCAAAATTCTAGCACCTGAGTCTGTTCTGTTTAATACAATCATTTAAGAAAATGTTGGAAAGGGTTTTCTTTTTATATGTTTGTTTTGTTTTGTTTGTTTGTTTTTTAAGTGCATGACCCTGGCCAGATTGCTCAATTGGTCCTCACACACAGGTTGCCAGTTCAATTCCTGGTCAGGGCACATACAGAAACAGATTGATGTTTCTCTTTCTCTCTTTCCTTTCTCCTCTGTCTCAAATCAACACATAAATTTTTAAAAAATACAAGGCACTAGGCCCTACGGCCATGGAAGCTCCGACAATTAAGTGCACAGAGGAGTAAATATAAAACAAATGGAGAACTTGATTCTGAGGAGCACAGGCATGTTTGAGAAGATTCGCATCAAATCCGTGCCGGGACCGCTGACAGGCCCCTCTCCGCTTCTGTTAAACAAGAGCAGTTGTACCAGATAAACTGTGCATCCAACTCCATGGGCTCGGTGGTCAAGACTCTGCTCATCCGTCTAGGGCTTTAATTTGCAGGAAATTGATACTTTTTTTTTTGGTGGGTTAGAGAATAAGATCACATAATAAGAATAATAATAAAAGCAGATGGGTATTTTAAATTATCATTGGGAAACCTTGCTCACATCTTTCCTTTATATTTTTTAAAACTTTTATTTATTGATTTTAGCGAGAAAGGGACACACACACACACACACACACACACACACACACACACACAGAGCAACATCCATCTGTGGCCATATGTGCCCTACCCGGGATCAAACCAGTAACCTCTGTGCTTCAAGACAATGCTCTATCTAAGCGAAGTATTTGGCCAGGGCTCACATTTTTCCTTTCAGTCAAGCCCCCAAGGTTTCACTTTTATTGCTTGTACATCTTTGCAGTGTTTTTGTTACAAAAACACTAATGAAATTCTTACTCTCCCGGCTTCCTGCTCACACTATGCAGTACCCTTCCTACCCCAGCAGAGGGCGGGCTTCTCGCTCTCCGTTTTCCGTCTGCAGAGTATTCCACTCTTGCACGGATACTCCCCGTTTACTCGTTTCCTCCCAGCGAGGACTGGCTGGGTTGGGGGGAAGCATGAAATGGCAACAGTAGCAAGGGGTGTGTGTGCTGGTATTGTGGTTGCCGTTTTCCCTTCTTGTGAAATTCGCCGCAGCAAGGACAATAACAGACATGTTTGAGTCATTTACTGTCACTGGCGCATGGTTTGTACAGTGCTTTTAAGTTTTAAGTGGCTGAGTTGCTTTTAGGGGAAGTCAGGATTCGGGGCACTGGTTGCCATGGTCCAAGAAAATAGCATTGACAGTAACCAGGAACCAGATTGCTTCATAAAATAGCAGGAGAGTTGGAAACCGCAGTGATAAGATACCAGCATCCACGGAAGCTGGCAGTCTTCACCTTTCTTTCTTCCATTTCTCTTTCCCTCCCTCCCTCCCTCCCTCCCTACCTCCCTTTCTTCCCTCCCTCCCTCTTTTTCTCCTTCCTTCCTTCCTTCCTTCCTTCCTTCCCTCTTCTCTCTTTCTCTTTCCTTCCTCCTGCCTTCCTCTCTCCCTCCCCTCCTTCCTTTCTAACCAGAACTTTCAAAATCCCTCTCAAAAAATACTGCACATCACTAAACATCTTCGAAAGCCAGGCGCTGGCATTCAAGGGCGTTATCTCTGCATTTCCCCATGCACAGTTCATGAAGGGGCCTTTCAGCCCTCCTGGATTGTGAGGAGCCAGGAGTCGGCGTCTCCTCAGCCAGGTGCGGCTCGGGCTGGCCAGGTGCTGTGGCCCCAGGGACGCGTCTTTTGTGGCTGGCCGTCTTTGGCCCTGGCCGAGATCTCTGAACAACAGCCAGGGCCGGCAGGAACAGCCTGGGAGTATCCGGAGCTGTGAGGGGGGCTCCCTGCTCCGTGGCAGCTGCTCGGAGGCCCCAGAATGCTCCCCTGGGGACCGCGCAGGGCGGCAGGCCCTGGATGCTGGAGGAAGAGGGGGCTGTGACAAAAGCCGGCTGACCACAGGCCTTTTCTGACCTTGGGGCTGCACCTGGCCATTTGCTGGATCCTGACCAGAGAGGACAGAGTCACCTAAAACCCTTTCCCTGCAGCCTAGAATTCCAGCTCTCCAATGTGTCCTGCCTCCCCCCCGGGACTCTCCCTGGACATGCCCCCTGCATCTGACTTCCACACTTTTAGTAACTCTTTGTACCTGCCTGCTTCCTCCCAGAACCTTCCAACCCACCCCCCATCATGACCTCCCCTAGCCCATCTTGGCCATCCTTGGGAGGAAAGTCCCTGCTTCCTCCGCCTCACTCACAATATTTATGTTTTTTGGCGGGCCGCCAGACACCCTAACTTGGCCGAGATCACCCTGATCCTACAAACTCCATCCTGGTGTGCCCCATGAATCACCAGAATGTTCTAGAAATTGCCCAGCTCTGCTAAACACGCTGAATCATGTCCATCACGGTCAGAATGGAAACACACCAGCAGCAAAAGAGGCAGCGGTGAGCCCGTGTCGGTCTCCCGGGACAGAGCAGCTTCTTGGTGGGGGCACCAGGGCTGGTCCCCCTGCAGGGGCCAAACTAGCTGGTGGCACCTGGGCCCTGGGCCCTGAGGAGCGGTGACTTCCACCTGGGCCACCCACATAAGGACTGGGGAGCTCTAAGAACCCCTGGCAGCCCAGCCGAACTCCAGCTAGTAGGTTCAAGTTTCTGGGACCCAAGACCAGTCCCCGGGGGACACTTAGGGACACAGTCAAGAGCTCTAGGGTAGGGGAGGCCACACATGAAGACGGGCCACTCAGGGATAGAGTGGGTGAGACCTCCCCCTGGCTCCCTCCACGGCTTTGTGAACCTCAGTTTCCCTGGTTCTAAACTAGAAAAAAGTCCCAACACCTCCCGCAATAGCCTGCTGAGCCCTGTGCCTCCCCCAGCCCTGTGCTTTGAGTCGGGGTGCACAGGACCCCACCATCGCAGAGATGACCTGCCACCCGCTGGCGACCTTCCTGCCCGCGCCCCGTGGACGTGGTGATTGGAGGAATGGCAGCTTGCCTGCACTACAGGGTGCGGGCTCAGGGCGCCCCAGTGTGGCGGTTCCTGCGCACATCCTCACCTGCACAGAGTGGCCCCGCCAGCAGACGACTCAAACCGGAGCAAGCGGGGCTGTTACTAGCTCTTTGGCCTCCTGCAGTCACGCCCGGACCCCAGGGCTCATCCTCAGTCTGGTGGCCATTGGAAGTGCCCTTTCTGAAAAGCCCCAGCCCGGGTGGGGCCACCATCAGCACGCTAGACCCCATGGGGTCCTCACCTTGGGGCCATGATGATGAGGGCCACCCTGCTGAGCTGCAGCTCAGGGGATGCTGACCCTTAACGTTTCCTCCAGGATTCTGGGAGCCAGCCCCCACAACGGGGTGCTCTGAGCTGGTGTCCCCATCAGAACCAGAATCACAGCCTGGAGTCCCTGCTGCTCCACTCCTGCTCTTAGTGACAAGGACAATTTGGGGACTGACCAGTGCTAGACAGGGGGTCCCAGGTGCTCTCCAGCCCACGCAAGGCTGGCTTGACCAGGATGTTAGTGCACTATGGTCCCCCAACCCCGTACTCAGCTCCCATCAGAGAGGAACTCCACGTTCCGCAGGCACAGGTGAGGCTCAGAGAGGCTAGCCATCCTGCTCAAGGCTGCACAGCACCCCTGGCTCTGAGCCTTTAACCTCCACAGTCTCCCGGGGCCCAGCACCTCTGAGGCCTCCAAGGTCACCCCGGTTAGCCCTTTGCAAACCTTCACTGAAAAAATGTTCTTCCCTTAAGTGACATCAGACCTCGACATTCATTCACCTAGTGGAACCTTCCCAAGGGCAAGTCAACATGGGTGTGGGGCCCTGAGGCGTGCCCACCCTATATCCTGAGACCCTCAGCAAAGTCTCCCGTGCTTTGGGGGACAGAACAAAAGCCTCTGACTTAGTCCCATGAGCGAGGAAACCCAGGCCTCCTGGCAGAGAGAGGCAGCAGGGGCTGCTCCCCTCTCCTGCAACCTTCCAGCTTTACCCCACACTGGAAACCCGTTCACACCGCTCCTGGTGCCCATGGCTCGGACGCCTGCCGCCCCAGCTGGAACCCCCATGCACCCCAGGTTTCTGCTTCGACAGCCAGTGATGCGTGGCCTCCTCCATGTCAGGGCCAATCCATCCCACCCACCCCCGCCCCGTCAGAGCTGACTTTGACTGAACTTGCAGAGAACAAAGACACCCTTTGTGCATAGCTTTTGGGAAGGCAGATGGAGGTGGGGTGGGGTTGGGGGTGAGAAAGAATTGCATTAATAATATGAGAGGCAGCAACCCCAATTATATTTGGTCACTTCTCTGATGCATATGAAATAAAAAACCACTTTATGTCGAAAGCCAGTAGCGGAGCCAAGTTTCTCCGGCTTGGATGTGGAGGCTGGGGGCCCAGGGCCAGGCTGGGGGACTGTCACTGTGCCATCAGGGGCTGCGGGGCCATCTGGGAGCCCACGGGCATGTCTGGCCCTGCTCTGGCCAGACGCAGAGACGTAAGACATGGCATCGCGCATTATTTTTCCAGCTGCAGGAAGTCCAATTTGTGCCGGAAGACAGTCATTCCTTTTCCACTCAGGAGCTGGGGAGAGACGGGCTTATCCTTCTTTTTCCCCCTGCTGTTCTCAAGGGTGTCTTCCCAAGTTTCTCTTCCCTCTCTTCCTGTCAACCAAGCAGGGACAGAGTTAGAAGAGCCAGTCCCAGGGCCCCTGAGGGAGGCAGGAGCCACGCTGGGGACTACAGCTGTCTTGCTACTTCTGCCCTCCACCCCCAGCCACCCCAGGAGCACCTGGCTGCTAGCTCCTCCCTTGCGGTTTCTTCACACATTCCCGTATTCAGTCAGCTGCTTGGTCCATACCCACGTCCTCTTCTTCTCTCTCCAGCACATGTTGCCTCCCCTGGGAAGCCCTCCCTGACTCAGCTTGCTCCTCCCCGCTCCCCCAGCACTCAGCACAGGTCCCCCTCAGTCAACTGAGACCCCCAACCAAGGACGCAAGGCATTCTTGTGCCCGTCTCAGGCCGTCAGTGGGCCAGGACCCACGAGTGAGTGAATGAATGAGCAGGTCCTGCCTGCCTTACTCCATAATGATACTTACAGTGGTCCAGACTCTTTCAGCTGAAAAGTGCCTTCTGCAAAAAGAAGGTGGGCGGTTGAGAAGGGAGGGAATTTCCAGGTTTATTTAATGAGATGTCTGAGAATATGGCTTTAGGTACGGTCCGATCCAGGGTTTCGTGCCTCCTTTCTCCATCTCGGCCTTATCACAGGCATGGCTCAACCCTCATGCGGTGGGGCTAGAAATGTCCATCCCACCAGCTTGGCAGGTCTGTGGGAGGACAGCCCCTCTGTTCCCGTGGCTTGGCTAGGTCTCTGCCCAGCCCAGGGAGTCCAAAGGCTGGCTCTCTCCCGGGGCGGCGAATGCTCTGGCAACTCTTGCAAAGCAAGGAGCCAAAGGGGCAGGCTTGGGAGGTGCAGGAGTTCACTGTGCCACCCAGGATGGTTCAGGGCATGAAAAGTCTAACACAGTCGACGGCCACCCCGTCCTGAACGCACCCAATCTCATTTGATCTTGAAAACGTCTAGTATAATACTCCGCATGTCCTTTATTAATAATGTGCCCAACATCTCCTTCCAAAAAGGATCCAAGGACACGTCACAGTGGGCTCACTCCGGAGCTTCCACTGGGACCCACGGAGAACTGAGGTTGAGGTGAGGGGAGAGACCAGCTGAGACCCCTGGCCAGCAAGACATCCTGACGGAGGTGCCCGAACCGAGACTCACCTCTTGAAGGCTGAGAGCGGCCCAGCTTCCCACTGTCCCGGGTAAAACCAAGACTGGAGGAAAAGAGAGTCACCGCTGAGGCCGCCTTCTCTCCAGGACGTTCATGTCACTCCTGCTCAGCCCCTTTCAGGGTCACGTGGCTTCTGTCTCCTTGTGATGCTGGTCCTGGTGCCCCAGGCGCTTGGACAGAAGCACGTGGCTACTATTGTTGCTGTTGTTTTACTTACTAATAAAATTCTATTCATGCCTACACATACCTGCGGGTGGGTACATGTACGTGAATAGCATAGACGTGTGAGAGTCAGCTAGGATCTACCGCAGAAGATAGACCCGCATGACTTCCTGGGACCCACACATGGACCCATTTCACAGATTAGGAAACTGAGAGCCCCAGAGAGGCCAATTTTCAAACCCAGGGACTATCAACCAGTATGTGGGGAGGCTCTGAATGGGAGGCCCAAGAGACATGGGGCCTCACACTTCCTGGTGGCCCATTCAGTCTGAAAGGAGGCGGACTGAGTAACCAAGAACAGAGGGAGGACCTGCTGGTCTCCCACTGGGTAGGGGGCAGAGCTGCCAGTCAGCCACAGGAGGCGGAGTTAGCACTCCTGACCTGTCAGTCATTCTCAGGTTGAGGTAGGGAGCTGTTCTCAGTCTGGACAAGACATTTTTTTTGAAGCCTGGCTGCCCAGCTGCCCTGGCCTTCATTTCTGGGGCCCAGGGACTGGTCAGGGGCATGGAGAGCCCATCAGGACCTCCAAGGACAACCGTAGCCAGTGGCACAATGAGCCTGGCTCAGGGGGGCAGTGGACAGCAAGGACCCCTGCAAGGATTGAGGCTGCCTTTCCGAGGGCTAGCCTCCCTTTCTGGGGACAAAGACAAGAACGTCATTCTGATCTTGCCCATATACATGTGGCTGAAAGTGGGAGGCTCCGATCTGAGATTTCGCACCGCCTCCATGCTGGGCAAAGGATTTCACTGCTTCTCTTCTGCTCCAAACTCAGGACACACCCTTCCAGGCTGGGTCCTCACTCCGTTCTGCCCCGATTCTCCCCTGGCTGGCATCCCCTGCTTTGGGGACTCTTCTCAGTGACCAAGACCCCCCCTCCCACGCACACACACAGTGTTCCAGTTTAGATATGGGGTCCAAGGGCTGAAGAGACTGCTGATCTCACCAAGGGGAGGGCCCATGACACCACAGTGAGATGGAAACCCAACAGACTTCAGAGTTCAAGTGAGGACAAGGGGGAGCCCACAGGGAACCCCACAATGACACAGTCACTGTACAGCAAGCAGGAACTCTCTTCATCAAAAACAGTAAGACTCACCTCTTCAGGTTAATGAAATCTCTTTCTTCTGCTCGTTTTGTTACAATTCAATGTGTGAATGGTCACGGCTGGCCGTGTGGTCCAGTGACAACAGCCACAGTGTGAGGAGGCTGGGTCGCTTTCATGGGTTGGAGCATTGAAGTAACATTATAATAAAGATAATTTAAGCCAGCCCTGGGGAACCAAGGGAATTCGCCACTCTAAGAGCAGAGAGGTAGCCCCTGTGTTGTCTGAGTCTGAGAAACTCTGGGATAAAACACCCCCCGGAAGTCCTGGGGGCCCAGCGACTGGGCCCGAGGGGGTCAAAAGCCAACAGGAGACGTCAGCAGGAGATGGCCCCAAAAAGAGTCCAAAGAGCAGACCACTCGGACTTGGAAGCCACACTCCTCTACGAGCTCTGACCTGGGGAGAGGGGCTGAGTGTCAGTTTTCACCTCTGAAAAGCAGCAGCCTGGTCAGTCCCCCTCATCCCAACCTCTGTCCCCAGACGTCATTGTTCCCCAGGCAGGGGGATCTATAGCAGAAGATAGAGCCGCATGACTTCGTGGGACCTGCATATGGGACCCAGCCAGGCCCTGGGTCCCATGGAGAAGAAGCACGATCGCGAGCCACGACTAGCCCTTCACCAGTGAGTGCCCCGAGCCCCTGACAAGCAGGAGAGGATACAGTTTGGCTGGGGGCTCTGGGACAGGGGCCCCCAAGACCCACCAGGGCCAGCTGTCTGTCCCACCACGGGACAAGCACCCTACCACCCAACACTCTCAAATCCCAACCAAAGGGAGATCTGGGCCTTGCCCATGCTCCCCCAACGTGAGCCCTTGCCTCCTAGGCCAGCTTGGGTTTGGACGAGTACAGGGACTCTGTCAGATATAACCCAGAGTGCTGGTGCAGGTGGGAACTAGAAATGGATTTTCAAAGCAGCTGAGCCAACCCAGGCTGATGCAGTCACATGTGCCTGTCAGAGCAGCCAGGACCCCCAAACCTGAGCTGGGGCCAGAGGTCAGCGAGTGCCCATGGGAAACCCGGGTGCACTATCCTCTGATGGGGCCAGCGTGAGGCAGGTGAGCTGGGCCCGGGAGGCCGGGCAGAGAAGACTGTGGTGTCCTCAGTGAGGTGCTATCGTCCCCGCCGGCCTGGCTCCACACAGGGCCCTGGCATCTCTGGCCTTGCTGCTCCCCCTGGCCATTTGGGGCACAAGGCCCAGGGCCCACCCAGCAGGGCCTGGCGCTCTCTACTGACAAGGTATGGATTGGATTTATTTTTCCTGGTCAGGGTCACCCCCACCGGAAAGAGGGTCACTATTTACTGAACCAGCAGCCACTAAAAATAAATACTGCGACACCACATGTGTGCAGCCAGGCTGGGCCACGCCGTGCCTAGGGGGCTTGCTCTTCCCTGGCCAGCTGCAACAGGGACATACACCATTGTGCCTCCAGGCTGGGTCCAGCCCGGTGAGAGGACAAGCCCTGTGATGGGCCACATGCGTCCATGTCCCCTGAGGGAAAGAGTGACAAGGCTGTTAGAGAAGAAGGTCAGAGGGGACCAGGGAGAACATCCTCCCCACCAGAGCGTGGGTAGCCCCACAAAATGGCCTTCCTGCTCACGCCCCCCTGGTGTGCTCCAGTCACATGGGCCCCGCCAGGACGGACCCTAGACACCGTGGCCCTGGCCACCGCCAAGGACAGAGACTACAGGAGGGAGGCCGGGGGTCCCAGGGCAGGGCCGCCGGGTCCTCCCACTGAGAGAGAGCCGAGGAGTGGGGCACCCTGGGGAGAAGGAAGTCCGCCCCACGAGTGATCTACTGCTATTTCCCAGCCCTGAGCTGCCCAGATGTAGCTCTTTGCTCAGAAGCCAGATGGCGAAGGCAGGAAGGCCTGCTTCATTCAGCATCTGGAGAGAGGAGGACAAAGAAGGAGAGAGAGGATTAGGAGAAAAACGGAGACAGAGAGACAGACAGGCAATGGAAAGACACACAGCTGGAGGAGAAAGACAGATATAGAAAAAGAGACAAGAGCCCCAGCCGGGTAACTCCATTGATTAGAGCATCGTCCCGATACACCCAGGATGCAGGTTCGATCCCCGGTCAGGGCACATGCAAGAATCAGCCAGTGAATGCATAAATAAGTGGAACAACACATCGATGTCTCTCTCTCTCTTCCTTCCTCTCTCTCTAAAATCAATAAAATTTTTAAAAAGAGACAAGAGAGAAAGAGACAGATAAGAGAAAAAGACAGGAAGAGAGAGATAAAACCTTTTAACTCTCAGACAGGCTAAGGATAGGGCTGGTGCAGTGAGGACGGAAGCCCCTTCCAGACCCCTGGGCCCCTGAGCTGCCCCCTGCATGCAGCTCCTTCCTATGTGTGAACGGAGCCCCCATAACCAAGGCCATCCCTCCCAACCTCCCCCCCCCCCGCCCCCGACCGCTGACCATGCTCAGGAGGGCTTCCTAGGTGACCTTCCCAGCGGGGTTGAAGGAAGCCACTGCTTGCCGGGAGCCACAACCTTGGGCAGGACTGCGACCTGAGGCTTTTGAGAAGCCTGTAACCATGCTGTGAAGAGCAGCCATGCGTCCCACTGCATTTCTGTGGCTTCAAACGCTGTTACTTTGTAAAGACTTCGAACAGGCACCACAATGTTTGCATCCTGTTTTGTTTGCCTTCTCGCACTCCCTCCCTCCCTCCTTCCCTCCTTCTCTCCCTTCCTTTCTTTTCCTTTCAAAACTTACCAAAAGATTTGAAAAGCCACAGTGGCCAGAGCTTGCCTTTGCCTGGGGTCACCTGCTGGGCTAGAGTGGCTCAGAGAGGGGTTTCTGTGGACATGAGCGTGGGCCCGAAACTTAGGGCAGCCCTGAGGGCAAGCCCTACACCCATCAGTACTCAGACCTCTGAACCTTCTTACTGCTTAGGAGTCACTGGAACCAAGAACCCCGAGTGCCAGGGTGGCCAGCTGGGGGGAGCCAGCCAGCCGTGACATCTGGGACACGATGTTCTATAGGCTCGTGATTCGTTAGTTCTGGTTAATTTGTTTGCCTGAGGACAGACTTGGCTAAGAAGAATGGTGCCCTGGTGTATTTAAAAAAAAGTTTTTTTAAATTGATTTGAGAGAGTGAGAGAGGAAGGAAGATAAACATCAATTTATTGTTCCACTTATTTATGCATTTATTTGAATCTTGTATGTACCCTGACCGGGAATTGAACCTGCAACCTTAGTATATGGCGTTCTAAACAACTTAGCTACCCAGTCAGGGCCAAGGTAGTTGCTTCTTAATTAGCCAAAAAGAATGCCTCTCAGGCACAACGTCACCAGGGGCTTCCATCTATACGCACACTCCGTTCCTTCCACATCACGTCCGGAGTCGTTCACTCCTACAGGGGAACGCAAGAGAAACCCCCAAGTCAACCGGGCTTCCAAGAGCACACGGAGTGACATTGCAGCGATGCTTTCTCATGCTTTGTGTCTGGGGACGTGAGGCCAGGAAAGCCTAGTTCAGTGGCTCAGCCCCTGCGAAACACAGATGGCCTGGCGTGAGAGGACAACATCTCATAAACTCTGCACGTGGTCTTGTCCCCCTCATGCGCTCGGAAACTTCATCTCTGGAGTTATCAGGTTACCAGGCTCAGAAAATGTCCATTTTCACCCTGGCCAATAGTTCGGTTGGTTAGAGCATCGTCCAGATATGCAAAGATTATGGGTTCTGTCCCCGATCGGGATGCATACAGGAACACATGGATGTTTCTGTCTCTTTCTCTCTCCTTTCCTCTCTTTCTTTTTCTAAAATCAATCAATAAATTAAGAAATATATCTATATCTATATCTATCTATCTATCTATATATTTTTTTAAATTAAAAAGTGTCCATTGTCCCACCATCCTCCAGACTCATTAAAATCCTTCTGCACGCACAGATCAGGGAACAGGTCTGAGAAAAATGTCTATTGGCTTCAAAAACAAAAAATGGTTATAGTTTTCAGATTCCACTTTATATCAATCAGGGTTTAGTTACAGGAAACAGAAACCACTCGAATAATTTGGGGTGGGGTAGAAGGAGTTTAGAAAGGAAATTAGAGGCTTACAATTTTATTGAGAGGGCCAGAGGAGCAGGCGTGGGCCAGGCCCATTGGAGTGATGCCCAGAATGATGCCTGGGGACCAGCTGGCTGGGTGTGGCCGTCTCAGTTCTGTTATCCAGGCAGAGGGTCAGGAGGTCACCAAGGTTGCCTCTACACCCGCCTCTTGACCCCACAAAGGGACTGAATGGACACACTGTGAGAGGAGACACCACCTCTGCCGCTTTGCCAGCCAAAAGCAGCAAGAGGGGACACTTGGCCTCGAATGGTAGTGGCGTGCAGCTAATTGGCAGAACCGGGCGTGAGAGGAAGCTGGCTCACCCCAGTCAGAGTCCAACTCCATACTCAGTGACATCTTATAAACAGCCTGATAGAAACTGACCACTGCCGGAGTATTTACACCATGGAAATCAACAAGCACTAAAAGGGTGCACTTGTTTTTTTTTTAAACAAAGCAGGTTGCTACATCTTTACCAATGGGCAGAACCCAGTTCAGAGCTAGAACTCTAGCTGCAAGGGAAGCAGGCAATGTCATTGTTCCCTTTCCTGCCTCTGAAGAAACACAAAAAGGAGGGTGGAAAAAGATGCTATCCACTGTCAAACCAGCATCCATGGCACACAGTCCCTGGGAGTGTGCCTTGACAGGGACCCTCCCAAGTAGGGGATGGCACGTAGTTGATAATGAGGCATGAGTGCTAGTAATTGCACCGAAGCAACATTTCTCAACACAAATGCCTTTCGAGCACATGCTGGAGTTTATTAACTCTCCAGCCAGAAAACAGGCCAGATGACAAAAATACAGTGCTGGTTGTCAAAGAGGGTTTGGAAATTGTTGGTTGTTGTGCCTCTCCAAGGGTTGTGGGAGGAAGAATGCTTGCCTAAGCAGCTCATTAAGGAAAGAAAAGCTGATAAGGTCAAGGTTACAGTGGCAATGACCACGATCATTAAATGTCCTTTCTGTGTCTGCTGCAGCACAATGAGACCTGAGTGGCCACAGTCTTGGAGGCAATTTCCGGGACAGACCAACCGTTCACCAGGAACAAGGTGAAATACATCCAAGATGCATCCAACAGCACATCTGCAGCTGTCAATTAGACAGACAATGTCACATGGTCTCATGCCCCAGAAGAGCCGGACTTGGGCCAGTCAGCCCCAGCGGCAGCAAGCACGTGGAGCGGAGGCTGGACCACAGCACCCAACACTGGGTCCTGCTTTCTCTCCATGGCCAGCATGAGGGTCTGGTTCCAAAGTGTCGACTGCACAGGTAGTCTAATTTTTGTTTTGTATGGTATTTTAAATGGAAAACAGTCAAATATGGCAATGACCTGTAATGAACTGAATTGTGTTCTCCCCCAAAATCCGTATGTTGAAGCCCTAACCCCCAAAGTGATGGTGTTTGGAGACAGAACCTTTAAGGAAGTAAGGTTCAATGGGGGAAGTAAGGGTGAGGCCCTGAGCCAACAGGACAGGTATGCTTTTAAGAAGAGAGAGAGAGAGACTTAGAGCTTGCGTCTCTTCCTGCTGGGGGAGGGCACAGCCAGTCGACAGCTGTCCGCAAGCCAGGAAGACAGCCCTCGCCAGAAAGCAAACCCACGGGCACCTTGATCTTGGACCTCCATCCTCCAGAGTGGTGAGAAATTATATGCCTATTGTTTCAAGCCCCCCTTCACCCCCAGTCCGTGGCATCTTGTGTCATGGCTGCCTGAGCTGGGACGACACAAGGGAACTAACTGGTTAAATAAATCCCAGTGTGTCCACCTGAGGCTACGTCGAATACCACGTGAAATGTGACCCTTGGACGTTGTGCAAACAGCGACACCGACTTCTACTGCCAACTACAATGCTGCCATTATAATGTAAGAGGAAACTCTATAAGAAACCAAAATCATCCCCATAATAGGATAAATACAAAAAATAAAAATAAAAAAGGGCAGGTTCAAGCCCTTATATAGAGTATGCTGCCATTTGGGGTAAGAGTGATCACAGGAATCTATAGATGTGTTTGCTCAACTAAGTTAAATGACCTCATATGCCCAAGGCAATGAGTACCCTGGTGGCCCCCAGGGACACCGGGCCAGGGAAAGACATTGTCACCATATGCCTTTTGGTACATTGCGAATTCTGTACCATTATGAAGCTATTGCCAATGCAAACATATTTCATGTTTTAAAACATGGTTGCACAAATGGGACTATATCAAACTAAAAAGTTTTTGCACAGCTAAAGACAATAGGAACAGAATAAAAAGACAAACCACACAATGGGAGAACATATTTGACAGCACATCTGATAAGGGGTTAATAACTAAAATTTATAAAGAACTTATAAAAAGCAACACCAGGAAGACAAACAACCCAATCAAAAAATGGGCAAAAGAAATGAATAGAAATTTCTCCAAAGAGGACATACAGATGGCCAATAGGCATATGAAAAAATGCTCAACATCACTAATCATTAGAGAAATGCAAATTAAAACCACAATGAGATATCACCTCACACCAGTCAGAATGGCACTTATCAGCAAAACAACACAGAATAAGTGCTGGCGAGGATGTGGAGAAAAGGGAACCCTTCTGCACTGCTGGTGGGAATGCAGACTGGTGCAGCCACTGTGGAAAACAGTTTGGAGATTCCTCAGAAAATTAAAAATCGAACTGCCTTTTGACCCAGCTATCCCACTTTTAGGAATATACCCTAAGAACACCATAGCACTGTTCGAAAAGAAGAAATGCGCCCCCATGTTCGTGGCAGCATTGTTCACAATAGCGAAGATCTGGAACCAGCCCAAGTGTCCGTCAGAAGACGAGTGGATTAAAAAGCTATGGTACATATATACTATGGAATACTACTCAGCCATAAGAAACGATGACATCGGATCATTTATAACAAAATGGATGTACCTTGATAACATTATACGGAGTGAAATAAGTAAATCAGAAAAAAAGAAAAACTGAGAACAGCACGATTACATACATAGGTGGGACATGAAAGTGAGGGTATGAGACATGGACAAGAGAGTGGTGGTTATGGGATGGGGGGAGGGAGGGAAGAATGGGATAGGGAGGAGGGGAGGGACGCAGGGAAAACCAGATTGAAGGTGACAGAGAACAATTTGACTTTTGGTGATGGGTATGCAACACAATTGAATGATAAGATAACCTGGAGATGTTTTCATTGTACATATGTACCCTGATTTATTGATGTCACCCCATTAGAATTAATAATAATAAAATATATTTAAAAAAAAAAAAAAAAAACACATGGTTGCAGGAGTAATAATACTATGGCATCGGGATGTGGTGTTTGGCCAGGGGAAGACATACCGGACCACAACCTCACACTCCTGATTTGCTGCGGGGATTAATGCTGAACTTCAGGGCAGGCAGGGGCTGGGGTGCTGGTCTGACCTGGGGTGAGTCACTCCCCCGCAGTGGCCTGAGCGTCTCCATGTGTGACCACCACCCTGCCGGGGGGACAGACATAGCCTATGCACATCTGCACACACCTAGATGCGAGGTGAGCTCTCTCACCAGGAGGCAGGGGTTTCAGGGTTTGTGGCAACACAGCTCAGGTCGGACCCCCAAACAGAGGCACCTACCAACCCCCACCTGCCCCGGGCATCCACAGAGGGGCCACTTCCATTCTTCACGGGACAGAGGACAATCGGGTCATAGTACCAGTGCTCACCAAGGGTGTGGAGCACCTGCCAGGTGTGTGTCCTGGCCCGCCCCTCATTGTCACTGTGTTGTAAAGTACCGTTTCGCCAGGTTTACATAGTGACACCAAGTCCAAATTTATTTTATTTTATTTTAAACTCACATAAAATGGTGACTTTATTAAAGGTGCAAAAGCATTTGGCTCTGGCAAAAAGACAAAGTTAGATGTTTCCAGAGGCAAATTTTTAAGGAGTTTTATTAAAAGGAGGAGCTGTATTAATATGCTGGCCGCATATGATTAACACGGGGCAAAGCTGACCTAAATCATGCCGTGCGGAATATAGCCCTGAGGCAGGTTATATATCCTTGAAAACACACAGGTTGGCGGACAAGGGAGGGGGGGGCATGACATAATCATTATTAAGCTTATAACATTCGTCTATAGGATCTATAAAAAACATTCTTACATATTAAAACTTATAAGGTAACACAATAGCGAAAAACATTGTTTTCATATCAAAAGACATTTCCAAATCTTTCAGTGTTCATCTGCTATTCCTTTGTCTAGAGGTATACACATTAACTATATACCTTCAGGATGGGAGGGGGAGCCTACATGGCGCCAGGGGATAAGCGTTTGTGAATGGCCCATTAAAGAAAGAAAGAAAAGGAAAGAAAAAGGGCTCACTTAATCTTTCTTCCCTACCCTCACCTGGCTAGGTGTTCATCCTTTTCCTCACGGGTGCGGGAGAAAGGAGGAATCCAAGTTTTCTCTCCACTTCCACTCAAAACCCAGCACAAAATCTATTTACAACATAGTGCTGTCATCCATCCTGAGCTGGTTTAAATCACACACAAGTATAGAAATCATATTTACAAAATCTCTCTGTATGCTTAACCCAGATTATAAAATGCCCTTTAAGCTTCCTAGTAAAAGGGTTCTCCTACACAGTATGTCTCTGCAAGCCAGGAAATTTTCACATTTCTCTCTCCTCATTCTCTATAGAAAGGAGACGACAAGAAACCTGACTCTTCCTCCTAAAATATAAATTTTTGCAATTCTTTGGTACCTTACCACAGCTGGTCATGCCCACCTTGATCCCCTCTGAGTGGTGCTGTGGGGACTGCAGAGGATGCAGCCTGGAGAGGGGGCCACACAGAAAGGCTCAGCAATATTGTGCTGACTTATACCTTCTGGTTTCTCTCTGGCTGGGAGAGGCCACCGCCGCTGCTGCTCGGTGCTGTCCCTGTGACTAAATGTCATAGAGACCTGGAGGTCTGTTCAAATGAACAGATGGACTAACAATTAGGAGAGGGCAGGGTCCCTCTGAAGTGGGTATATAGATGCCTAAGGCTGGTCCTGTGGGGTCCAGTTCGGGAGGTGAGCCCTGTAGCCTGCATGTGCCTCATGACAAGGCAGCCAGGGGGCGGGGCCCTGCTCACCCATCCCCGTCACCAGGGGGCCTGGTCGGCCCACAGAAATTCTTCATGTCTTCACGAAACGGTCTCCGTGTGCTCTTTTGAGAGTCTTCACGTTCACTGACCTTCCCCTCCCTGAACCCTGACGATCCTCCATGCCAGTCTGAGGGTCCTGAGCTTGGCAGTGCCCGGGCACCCCAGGGCCTGAGTCCAGCCGAGCCACAGCTGCCGGGCGCTGCCCACACCTCCCCCACGGGTCAGGGCCTCTCAGCCACGTTTCCAATTCCCTAAACCTCAGGGGTGCGATAGGAGGGGCTGCTCATGCAGCAGCTGCAGGCTCCCAAGTGGCCTTGGTGGGAACAGGCAGGAGCTGCCCACTTGGGCCTGGCCTGCCCGACCCCCTTCGCATGACTTTCTGTGACCATCCCACGAGCCCCTGGATTTGTGCACACTGTTCTTGGAAGCTCCAACTGCCCTGGAGCCAACTGGTTTCTGAGGAGTGGGCCCAGGACATGGGCACTGGATTTAGAACCCAGAACCTTGTTCTCAGGTGCTTGATGCCACGGAGGTGACCCAGATCACTGCTCAGAAGAAAGGCAACACCAGGCAGAGGCTGAGGACCGGCCAGGTTCAACAGGGCCAATGACACTTCAAGCCTCTGGACTCTCCACGTGGGACAGTTCCAAGGGAGGACTCGCCAGGGTCCTTTTCCTAGTCTTGGTCTCACCGCTGTGGTCTGACCCTGACACCTGGACGATGAGTAATGAATGTCAAGTGCACTGGACAAGGCCAGACACAGACAGAGAGCTGCCCAGCTCACTGGCTGACAAGCCAGATCCCACCACCATTCAGTCCTGCACATCAAGCTTTGGATAGGTTTCAGTCCAATCTTCTCTGAGGAGGGCGCTTTGTGAGTGTGCAGAGGTTCCCAGGAACAGACTCCGACTGGGTTGATGTGACCCTGAGGTGCCTGGGCACTGAGGTTGGAGGGAGGGTCACCCTGTCCTGCGGAGAAGCCTGGAGACCTACACAGAATTTGGGCACAGCTTAGGTTGGGGCATGACTTTACAAACATGTGTCGTGATCTCACAGCTCCAGGTCACTGCCCACTCTCAGGGTGGGGTAGTTAGGGGGCGACATATCATCCCCGGCAACTTCCAAGGGGCTCCTGGGACCTCATGTGGAGCCCCCACCGTCTGCTACAGCACAGAGGGCCTTATGGCTACAACACAGGGCTGGGCAGCAGTGGTCCTCACCGTTATTCGTATGGAAAAGGACATGTAAGTTATGATTATGACACTAGCTCTATTAACACAAAAGAACATCACAATGAGACTGTAGATGAACTTGGGCTGCCCTCTCCCTCATTACGCTGAACTCACGCTGGTTGACATAGATGCGGTGTGGATAGTGGTCTGCTTGGTGTCCTGTGAGTGCCCCACAGAGACACAGCAAAGGGCCACAGCAGGGAGCGCCGAGGGGTCTCCCCTGGTCCCTCCTCCTGGAGGAGTCCCAGCTGCCTGAGGTGGGCTGCAGCCATCACCCACATGCTGGGGCCGGTCCAAGCCAAAATACCCTGAGGGAGGACTGTGGAAAGTTGGGTGACCCCCCCCCCCAGGGCCAATTTTGGCGAGGTCACAAAGCCAAGGTGGGGGCCCAGGCCGGCCCTCCACCGGCCTTCCTTGTGGCTCCACCTCCCCAGACTGCCAAGTCTCTGCCCCACATGAGGATCAAACCCAGGAACCCCCGGGTGTGACCTCACCTGCTGAGCAGCCTGGCCAAGGCTGCCTGTGTGGCTTGGGCTTCCCTTCAGTGGCGCTCAGAGGGCTGCCGGGGCCTGGCCGCAGTCCCAGCTCTCCGCACTGGGGCTGGATCGAGGGATTGCTCAGAGAAGTGGCAGGAGCCTTGCACCCATGAAATGCAGACCCCCTGCTCCGTGGGGTTGGGTGCGGATGAAGACATGAGAAAAGGCCTCGCTGGGCATACAGCCAGGGCCTACTGAATGCTCCCCACTATTACAATGTGTCCCCTTCCCACTCTGACACTGAGCGGGAGGTTTGAGGTGCCCGGGAGGGTTCTGTAACTTCACAGGCCTGAACAGAGCCATCCTGGACGTGGGCTTTGGCTTAAAAAATCTAAACCGCTGTGACCTAACCCCCCTAACCCCCACCGCCACCGCCACACACACTCTACCTGAGGCTTTGGAGGACTGTCATCACACACTTCAACATGCCAGACAGCCAGGAGGTGTGAGGCCTCCAGGGAGCTACCTTTTACAAGCCTGTGAGCGGCCATGGCGACTCAACTCCAGGCAGGTGGGCTGTAGGCAGGGCTGGGCACACCCTGGGCTGAACTGGTTGGCGGCTTCTCACTTCTGGTTATTAAAAGATCAGATCCGTTCTTTGCAAATGTGGCTTGAGGGCTAAGTGGGCCAGGGAGTTTGCAAAACCATCTCTCCCCCGCAAGGCAACATTGGCCCAAGTGTTCGAGCCAGATGAATCAACACAGGTTTCTGAAGCCCCAGGTGCTGGGCTACGTTAGAAGGACAGACAGGTACACCATTCCATCAACGTGTGTGTATGGTGACTCGCCTGGGCCCCTGCCAGTCAGTTCATAGGACAGGCAGGGCTCCTGCCATCAAGGGCCTGGAATTCAAGTGGAGGGTCACACAAAGAAACGGGCAAATACACTGCTCACAAAAATGAGGGGATATTTCAAAATGAATATGAAGCGATTAAAAAAAGCGCTTGATTTTTTTTTTTTAATAAAAAAGAACATTAGAAAAGCAAATGACAAGTCAGAGAAAGTTGTTCGACTATGCAAATGAGATGCAAAACCAACTTTTATTTTATTGGTGAAGATGCATTAGACAAAAGGTTGAAAATACTGGAGTTTCTTGATCTCCTAATTTTTGCAAGCAGTGCAAGTGAAATCATTCCCCATCATTAAGTGCTCAGATACTGCGACGAAAACAGAGGGCCTGAGGTGGTACTGCTGGGTGATCGGAGGCCTCTAGGACACCATGCTGAGTTTGGAGGACTGGAGAATGAGCCAATCACAGGAGTGTCAGGAAAAACGGCACAGACAGGGACCAGAACATGCCAATGTCCTGAGGCAGGAGAGAGGTTGCATTCGGAGGGAACGAGGCACACTGGCTCGGGGGGAAGGGGTGGGCGGTGAACGGGTTGGCAAGGGTCACGCCAGCCCACCCACATCTGCGGAAGTCACAACATGGGGACTTAAGCACCCCCCCCCAGAAGTGTTCCTCCTTCTGCGTATTATTATTACTGTCACTGCTAGGACTATCGTTGACCTCAAACATTTTGAGCATTGGTCTAGTTGCCGCAGGCACGTCACAGCGGCAGAAGCAGGACTCAGGAACAGAACGCCAACATCCCCACATGAACAGCTAGCATAAGAGACAAGCATTCAGAGCAGCACCCGCAAGAACAACAGAAGGCACCACGTGACCCACTGACACATTCATGGTCAACACACCAGAACCCCACTTTGTGATGCATTGGGGCAAGAAATATCTGTTTTTCAATACAATGTTTTTTTAAACTTAAAAGCCACAACAGCCCTGTCTTTATGAGTAAGTCATATGGAAACACACTCCCGTAGTGCAAGCCCAGTAAGACCCAAGTGTGGAAAGTAGGTCTCCCTGTCTCCCCCCAGCCCCCAGAGAGGGAATGCTGTTTGGGGGGCGGTCGCCCAGAGTGCTAGTTGCCAACACCCATGTCCTTCCCCTTTCTTGGGGTGGCTGGGCGATTCCCCAACACCCTGCACTCAAGGCACTAGCCTTCATGCTGTGACGTCCCCAAAAGGTACAGCTTCCTCCTTCAACCCTCTCAGGGACCAAACCACAAACACCCGGGGGCAGCTTCCCCTTCCTGGGCTGGGGTGGGAAACCCTCTCGGGAGATCGCAGCTGTGGAAGGAAAAAGTCACACATTCAAAACAGAATGGGGAAGATACCAGCTCCTGTTTTCTGCAATTATTCACCTTTCACGCCCGCTCACCGGAAGCGTCTCTCCGGACCGTGTTGGGGGAGGGGAACAGGGGCTGAGCCTCTGCCCAAGGCTGCCCCAAGGTGTGGGTGAGGGTGTGAGGGAGGCTGGACATCTCCCTCACAAGGATCGTTTCTCTGTTACACAAGGTGCAGACAGCGGGTGTGCAATACAGAGGGTCTTAGGGAGAGAACTATTTCTGTCGCCAGCAACAGAAACCAAATTCAAACCAGCTTAGGCACAAAGGGGTCTGTAGACTTTTGTGGCAGAACATTTAGTGTATTAATTAGCTTCAGGTACAGCTGGATCTAGCAACTAACATTGTTCTTTCTTACATTCCCTCTTCACGTTCCCCTGTCTTAACTCCTCTTCCATTTGTGTGAGTTGGTGGAAGCGTGCAGAAAGAATTCTGAAACCACCCTGCCCATGTGGCTAAGAGGAGAAGGGCAAGGAAGAGAGAGGAGCAGGTCATGAAGGGGACAGGATGACCGATCTCCAGAGAAGTACTGAGCAGACACGTGTTGGCGTCAAAGCCGTTTCTGGCTCAGGCAGCAGTCCCCTCTCGGAGGAAGGGGAGCTTGGGCACCCTCCAGACCTGGCTGACTGCAGGACCAGGAGCAGACATACAAACAGCTAGCTGCTCCTTCCGCTGGTGGAAACCAGCCGGTGTCGCTGGGGCCTGGCCAGGGACCGGATCCAAGCTCCAGAGCGACCAGCAGGGACAAAGGAATCAGCGCTGTCCAGGCCAACACCCACTGGGAAGTAATGAGAAACCCGCTCTGGGAACGCCAAGGCTCTGCTCTGACCCTCTGGCCACAGATGACCGCTTATCGTTCAAGGGGACAATCCCGAGGCCGGCCTCTCCACCACTTTCCCAGCCACTGGGGCCAGAAGGCCGTTCCTGTACCAGACACGGCAGCAGCGGCAGTGGAGGCCAGCAGCTGTTCCCGTCTGTGGCCAGATCAAGAGATGAGCGTCTCCTGGGGCCTTTCTCTGCTCAGAGCTCTCCAAGGCTGAGCCAGCTCTCCCCAGGATAATGAAGAGGCATGGGAGCCCCAAGCCCCAGGGACCAGCACCCTCCTCCCCATCTCAGGTGAGTCCAGACAGGTGGCAGCTGGATTTCTCCAGAGGAAGGCGGCCCAGGGGCAGATGGCTTTTTTTTTTTTTTTTACAGGGACAGAGAGAGGGATAGATAGGGACAGACAGACAGAAACAGAGAGAGGTGAGAAGCATCAATGATTAGTTTTTTGTTGCCGTTGCAACACCTTAGTTGTTCATTGATTGCTTTCTCACATGTGCCTTGACTGCGGGCCTTCAGCAGACCGAGCAACCCCTTGCTGGAGCCAGCGACCTTGGGTCCAAGCTGATGAGCCCCTGCTCAAGCCAGATGGGCCCGCGCTCAAGCTGGTGAGCTCGGGGTCTCGAACCTGGGTCTTCCTCATCCCAGTCCGATGCTCCATCCACTGCGCCAGTGCCCGGTCAGGCGGGGCAGATGGCTTTTTATGTTCGTTTGCGAATCCTGTTGCCGACAGAGCGAGTATTTGGAAGAATGTTTTCAGGAGGTTGGTGTCTGTGTACGTGATGCTAACCTTTGGCCTTGGACATGCCCCCTGAGGGTCACCACCTCCACCAGGTACCTCCTCCAAGCCTGTGTGTCAAAATCCCTCAGTTTATCTGCAAAGAATCTTATGTTTCCTCTTTTCTTCCACATCCATTTTTTTGCTTTCTGTTAAAAAACCTTGAACAACACTGCTACAGGTTGAACTCAATCCTCCCCAAGTCTATGTGTCGAAGTCCCAACCCCTAGTACCTCCGACCTGTCACTTTATTTAGAAACAGGTCATTGCAGGCATTAGGAATTAAAGCAGGATGAGGTCACGCTGAAGTGAGGTGGCCCCTGATTCAATATGACCGATGTGGTTATCGAAGGGAACGTATGGACACAGAGATGCACGCAGGGGGGAGAGGGAGGTGAAGACAGAGGGAGGAGACCGCCGTCTACAAGCCAAGGAGAGAGGCCTGGTCTCCTCAAAGCCCTCACAAGGAACCAACCCCTCTGACACCTTGGTATTGAGCTTCAGCCTCCAGAACAGCATGACAATACATTCCTGTTAGTTAAGTCTGTAGTGTGGCCAGCAGACAGCCAGCAGGTGGAGACAAGAAGCCCCCAGTTAGAACCTGGAACCCAGAAGAAAGAGCAGGACAGGGGACTGTGGTAGGGTGAGGAGACGTGACCAGACGTGGCCTAAGGTGCCCCAGAGGGTGACACAGCCACAGAATATGCAAGTCTGCCCCGGGAGGGAGGAGGTGGCATTCTAGGCACAGCAGTTCTAAGAGAAGGATTTCCTGTCTCCTCTCGGGTAGGGAGGTACGGATTTGGATTTGAGCTTGGAGGAGGCCCGGAGGGTTGGCAGACGCCAGGTCAAGCAGAAACTTAGGGCAGTCAGGCGGGGATGTCTGGGCTTGAACCAGTGTCCTGTCTAAGCTGAGGAGGCCAGATACGGTTTATCTTTCTTAGTCTGATGGGTTGGAGGACCAGGAAACGGGCAGGACCTGCCACTTTGTTGGGAAGGGCCGCAGCGGTGACTTTATCCAGGAGGGATCATGGGATTTGATGACTCACCAGATAGAAGCAGTTGCAGTTTCTAGGTGTGGAGAGGGTGTGGGGGTGACACACGAACTAAAACAGTCAGAAGAACCAGAACCAGATTCTCTGAATTCTCTCATCAGTCTTGTGAGACAATCGGAACTGTGCCCACCTGAGAGGGGGAAGCTGGGCTCCAGCACAGGTAACTCTCCGAGGTCTGGGTGACTGGCAGCTGAGCGCAAGCCCTGGCCTATTGCCAAGAGAGTTGATCCAAACCTGTGCAAACCAGTGCTTTGCTTATAAATCCAACCCCCTGCCCCCCCCACCAAAAAAAAAGAAAGAAAAAGACTGATTGGAAGTACTTGCCACTTCCTGTGGTGTAAATACTCCCATCTCACCAATTGCAGGCCCCTGGCGTGATGTGACTGAACTTGGAGTTGGGAAGAGCCATGTACAAGAGATTGTCATGAGCCAGCTGACTACTGACTCAAACCCAGGTCAGCCTGGCACTGAGACCCCTTTTCCCTCCACAGTGACAAACCAAACAACCCACAACAAACTCAAGTCTTCTGCTTTCACTCACTACCCATCACCCTCACCCTGAACTCTCATGGGTTTACGGAGCCACAGATGGGTATATCCAATGGGACACAGGGCAATACATAACAGCACATAGATTCAGCCTCCCTCCTGTCCCCAAGCCCAGGGCTCGCTATCTCAGGATGCTCAGTTTAGAGATTTCTGATGGAGCTGAAGTTAAGAGGCAAATGTCGCTGAGAGGGACGCTTTGCTGAGCATGTGCAGGAAATACCCAGCACCCTGCTCCTGTCTGGTGTTCAAGCTCTCCAAAGGAGCCACACTTGGCCAGATCCCTGCGCCAGTGGATCGGACTCCCGCTCACCATTCAGAACGCCAACACATAATTTCTTGTCCCTGGGAGGAAGCGTTGTGTCTGGAGTCATGGTCTGCAAATGGACACCATTCGAGCAACATCTGTCTTTCAGCATTGGCGACGTGCCCTCCCTGCAAACACAGCACGGAGGACAACGTGGCACTGTTAGGACGGAGCTGACCAGCATCCCTGTGGGTCACATTTTCTCCCGAACCTTGTGGTATGTGGCTATCTCCCTTCTGGGGACTGACGGCTGGGGTGGCAGAAGGCTGACATCCACAGAGCCGGGAGTTAGGGTGATCAGGACCCTACTTATCCACGCAACCAAAAACATTGAAACCAATTTTGCCACAGGTGAACAGAGATAAGCACACCCACGGAAGCTCCTCAGCGTTACAACAAAATGACGTGGACGGAATGACATTCTTTGAGGACCTGGTGGCATCCCACTTGGCCACCCAGTGGCCCCAAGTCCCGCTCTCTAGACCAACTGACAGCCAAATGCCACCTTCGGATCTAGTCATGTGCTTTGGCTTCCAAGTCACATGGGAACCAAATTATAAAAACAACTATAATTCATAGACGGGGGTGTGCAAAAGCAGGTTTATAGCTGTGAGTGTGCGAAACACAGTTTCTGTATTATTGTTTCTCGGTCTTATTTATTATAATCAATCTACTTTTCCCACCCCTGTATTACTTTATAGCTGGTATTATAAAATATATAATAAATCCTCAAAACTTACCCAGAACACAGGTAAGTGGCCAGCCATTTCAACTTTGAATAGAATGAGATTTTTTGAATGAACGAACGGAAGGAAATGAATTTCTGTCTGTGTTCCTACAGACCCAGTTCCTACCAGAAAATGCAGACCGGCTTCTGGCTACACGGAGGGAGCTCAGGAGCCTCTGGTCCTGTCCACGTGTCACCCCCGAACCCCACCACCTCCAGAAGGCTGGAGAGAGCTGCTCTTATCTCAAAGCTGGTCAACTCTGCTCCTGGCCCTGCCCTTCGGTCTCCAAGGCGGAATGCCTGGGGCTGGGGAGTGGAGGCCATCTGTCAGGAACTTGCCTCTCCTCCTTCCTTGAGTCACCCGTCCGTCCGTCTGTCTGCCTTTCCTCTCACTTGGTCGTGACTCAAGTTTTGCAGCAACAGAGCTGGGTTTGTGGTGCCACTGTCTGTGTCCATGGGACGACGCCAACCACAGCACTGGGTGTGACCTTCCCAGAGGATTTCTTGAAGGTCATTTCGCTTTTTGGGTTTATTTTTTAAAAATGGTGTTTTTTATTTTATTTTTTTTTATTAGAATTGCTTAATAGGACAAAATGTCAATGCTGACTGAGTCAAATACTAAATGACTTAGTGTGAAGTCAGAGAGCAGCCAACCGTCCTCCTCCATCCCAGCCCTGGACAAGAATGACCCAGTTCTGGATATCTGCCTGGTGATCCAAGGATGTGGGGAGAGTGACGTGCACAGGACACTCACTGCAGCATCCCTCAAGACAGAACAACGGGACACACGACATGGTCAGCAGCAGAAGTTTTCAGCTCTAGAGAAAAAAGAAGCTTTCGATATGGTTTAAAAGGGTTAAGAAAGACTTTTTCTTAAGGGCAGATGGAAAAAGGAAGATGCCAGATTGTATGCAGACGTTGCATCCAACTATAACTGCATTCCAGGAACTCCATTGGGGTTTGCCTGGGTGGAAATAGGGTGGTGTAGGAAGCCAGACATTGGGGGCCTTTTCTTCTCTTTTGTTTTCCCCGATATCTGTGGTTTTGTTTTGTGATGACACCATCATGGATGATGGAAATAACAGACTTCCTTTAAAAATCCAAAATGCAGGCCCTGGCTGGCTAGCTCAATGGCAGAGCATTGGCCCAGCGTGTGGAAGTCTGGGTTCGATTCCCAGCCAGGGCACACAGGAGAAACACCCATCTGCTTCTCCACCCTCCCCCTTTTCCTTCCTCTCTATCTCTCTCTTCCCCTCCCTCAGTGAAGGCTCCATGGGAGCAAAGTTGGCCCGGGTGCTGAGGATGGCTCCATGGCCTTCTCCTCAGGTGCTAGAATGGCTCCAGTTGCAATGGAGCAATGCCTCAGATGGGCAGAGCATCGCCCTCTGGTGGGCATGCCAGGTGGATCCTGGTCGGGTGCCTTCAGGAGTCTGTCTTTCTGCCTCCCCACTTCTCACTTCAGAAAAAGACAATAAAAAAATAAATAAAATAAAAATCCAAAACTCTTCCTTCATGGCATGGGATCCCTTGAATGCGAGTATTTAGAAACAGTACTGTTTCCAGCTCTCAGAAGGTAGGCTCAGCACAGGAATGAGACACCCCGCCCCCTTGCACACTTGACCTAGGAAAGAGGAGGTCAGCATTTGCCTGAAGAAAGCCCCAAACTGAATACAGAATGAATGAAACTGAAAGTGATGCCGAGGTGTGGCTAGAAGTGTGTGCTCTCCTCCCATGGGAATGGGTGTGCCACACCTGGGAAGGGCTGTGGCTGTTGCAGGGTGATGCGAGGTGGCCAGTGAGTGAGAGGAGAAGGTGGTCCCCAGGGGCACCCTCACTGGCTGGATTACGGCAGACTGCTTACAAGAAGAAATTCATCAGGATGCTTTGGCTTCCTTGAACAGGTTCCGCAGAAGCCCCATAGCCCTGTTAAATGACCCGATCACTCTCCTGTTACCCGTTCTCATTAGAAACCAGTCAGGCATAAGTGACGCCTCTCAGCTACTGGTCAGGAAATGTGGCCATGGTGCTCTTTCAAAGGACCCGACTTTACTTTGTGCCAGCAATCGGCGGTTGTTAGACTTGAAGACCCTCCTAACCATAACCGAAAGAGAATTATTGGTAAATAAAATGCATGAAAAAGTATCTCACAATAGGCCTTTAAGTGGTTTAACTCTACCGGTGACAAGCTGGTCCCTAATCTGGTTGGCCTTATGGTTTCTTTTTGAGATTTTTACACCCATCTCCTCTACTCACTCTCTTTCTCTCTCTCTCTTGCAAAATAACCCAACCCAACCCGAGGTACAGCAGAACTAACATGAGCAGCTTTTTGTTTCTATGGGAAGGGGTGCTATCATTTGATCCATGCCACCGCTCCTTACATTTCTCATTGCGTCTATAACAGTGGTTCTTAACCTTTTTTGAGGTACCGAACCCACCAGTTTCATATGCGCATTCACCGAACCCTTCTTTAGTAACAAATAAAATATGATTTTTTTCCCCCAAATTCAAGACTTAGGTATATGTTTTTTTACTGGTGCACAAAATGAGCCGTGCATGAACATCACCTTGCTCAAAGAACAAAACTAACAAAGTGCATGAATTCACAACAAATTATGGTATTACTTTATTCTGGTCTCCGCGGCAGAGGCTTCTCCGAACCCCTGAGACTGACTCATCGAACCCCTAGGGTTCAATAGAACCCAGGTTAAGAACCACTGGTCTATAAGAAGGCAGACCAAGCAGAGTGGAAGCCGATGGCCTTTTCCCCTAAGTGGAACAGAAGAGAACATCTTCCAAAGACTCTGGAAGCACCGTGAGCTCCATGGAGACAGATACAGCCCTGGGCGGTCACTCGCACAGACAGATGCCCTGCTGTTCCCCCACTCTGGTCACGGTGGCTCATAAGCGCCTTTGCAGCCGAGATTATAGCAATTCATACGCAGCAACAGCAGTGCAGCCTAATCCCCCAGGGCGGGCACTTATGCAGGTGTGGCTCGGCTTCCCTGGGGACAAGCAAGCTCAGGGGACACCCTGCAGGTCTGGGGCCAGGGCAGGTCCCCCTCAGTGGCTGCAGACAGTCCCACAAGTGTGCCACCTTTCCGGAGGACAGGCTTTGAAAGCTAAGAGGCCCAACACTAGGACATGCCTCCGAAAATCGTCCTGAACCTAGCACGGTCCTCCGGGGGTGTGGGTGGCTGCAGGGAACTCACACCTGCAGGAGACAGGACTGGAGCAAAACATGACTGTCAATTCGCTGGGTAACAACCCCGACACATGGTGTGAGCGTTCCGAGCCCGTGGGGGGCAGGGGCGTGTATTAGTCATAACCCGAGTCAGCACAGTCTGCTGAGTGTGGCTCAAGGGCTTCATGACATAGGATGTGGTCAGAGGGCTGGGCAGGAAGGTGGTGCTGACACACTGTCTACAGAAGTCAAGAGCTTGATCGGCTGGATGAGGGGAAAGACCAGTTTCAAAAGCTTCAGAGCTACCTGTGTGTCCCGGGCTGGGGAAGAGACCAGCAGCATGGCCACCACGTGGTCACCAGCGGCATCTGCCCATTTCAGTACTACGCACTTAGGGAAAGGGAGCCCGCCTCCCTTACTCCCAGCGTCTGACTACTTGGCGGCCAAGACAGAGTGGCACATGACCTGCTTTCTGACCCATGGCCCTGTCTCCAAGCATGAAAGTCCTGGAGAGCTGTGGTCCATGTGCACGCCAGGTCCTGCGCTGGCCAGAGAGGCCGTGCTGGGAGAGTGATCCCGCCATCCAGGAAGGGTTACAGACCAGCATCTGCCCCTTCCAGACGAGATTCTCCTCGGGGCCACAATGCCCAGAAGTCCACCCAGCCCTGCCCTGCCCAAGCATACCCACTAGGTCACCAGAGAACCGGGTCTACTCCTGACTCCCAACTGGAGGCTGGTGCAGCTCCATGTGTCTAAGCGAGCACGTGGTCCCCGCTCATTTGTGGGAGTTGAAAATGCCATCCACGCTGGTCTCTATACAGCTCACACCCCTACCCCCGGGACACACAGACCCAGTGGTTCCCTGCAGTGAGGGCTGGGGGTCAGGAGTGAGGACAGATTCCAGTTCATGCCATTTTGCCTGATGATCCCGTCCCCTCTCTCAATCACCTTCACGTATTCCTTGTGACTTTTAAATATTATTAACAGGAGCCATCCTGTCTGTGGGGTCACGGACCGTGTCCTTTATTAAGTGCTCTCGTGCATTTAAAATAAAGAAATGTACACTAAGAAAAACAATCAAGTAACCAATGGAACAAGGAGGTGTATACTAGAAAGCATTCTGAATTTAAGAAAAGAAGGAATTATTTCCAGGTCATGAGCATGGGGACCCTGCGTCCCAGCCATGCAGTGCTGGGCAGACTGTCAGACGGGTTCACCACTGGAAGGAGTATATGGGCGGGGCAATGAGACACAAGGGTCCAACATGTGGGGTACCAGCGGCGTGCCAAGGCCCGGTCTGCCTTTGGGGAGGGGAAGTCCAATGAGGACAGCCGTCTCCCATGACCACAGAATCGAGGGCAGCCCTTGGGGCTCTCTGAGCAGCACCATGGCGGTCGGCAGGAACAGCGCGTTATGAGGGGGGCAGAAAAGCCAAGGAGAACGTGGCTGGTCTGCTTACTAAGAGAGACTAGCGCGATGTGAAGGCACCAGCTACGTTAAGTATAAGAAACATCGGCAACACACGTTAGTCACAAGACCTCAGGGAACCAGGATCGCATCAGATGGGCTCCAGGGATCGTGTTCTGGAAGTACGCCAAGCTGATCCGCGGAACGACACACTTGGATTTTAGAAAATTTTAAGCTAATTACGGAGGATGTGCAGACCTGAAACAGCATTTCCATGGCATGACTCTTACCTGGACCAAACATGTTCCCACAGTCAAAAAACCAAAGGTCATGCCTGACCAGGAGGTTGCACAGTGGATAGAGCATCAGCTTTGGATGCAGAGGAACCAGATTCGAAACTTCAAGGTAGCCAGCTTGAGCGCAGGCTCATCTGGCTTGAGCGTGGGATCATGAACACGGCCCCATGGTCACTGGCTCAGCCGGAGCACCCCCAGTCAAGGCACATATGATAAAGCAATCAATGAACAACTAAGGTGCCGTAATGAAGAATTAATGTTTCTCATCTCTCTCCCTATCTGTCCCTCTTGTAAAAAACAAAACAAAACAATATAAATGGCAGGCCATGATGGACGCTCACATTGAGGTCAAGATGGCCGAGTGCAATTTACCTGTTCTGTGTTTGTTTTTACTGAAAACCACAACAGGTTTGAGAGACTCTTAGGCTCAGCATAGACAGGTCCTCCAAAACCAGAGGATGACAATGGAAACCAGGGCCCCAGGGTGACTTGAAAGACAAGTGACTTTAAAGAAAGTGGTTGATAAGGTGATCCCAGACACACTGGAAAAAATATAGGAAAGATGGCCAACCCTGTTCATCCACTTCCTGATGTCTCTGTAGAAAAGTCAAAACACTGAAGGTGCCTAAGTTTGAGCTGGGAGACCTCAGGGAGCTTCTCAGTGAAGGTCCTAGTTCTGGGAAAGCTATTGGGGACAAAGACAGGTGCTGAGATGAACGTACTTGGTGGACATGAGCCCCCAGGCCAAGCATCTGTGTAAAATTCAGACTTCTAATGGTGACAAATAAAAAATCCTATTTGTGGGGGAGAAAAGGAATTCAGTCCAATGTCTCACGCCTACCCAGGACAGGTCTGGGATGCTATCTGATTGGACAGTGGGGAGTTCTGCTGGCCCTGGAGTACGTGCCCAGGGGCCCGGGGTTGCTGTAGGGAGAGCTGAGACAGAGGCCTGAGCAGAAAAGACCGACGTCCCCGCCATCTTGGAGCCATTTGGCTGCAGGAGGTTACTGAGGGGAAACCTGGTGTCCAGCCCCCAGGAGGAGGGGCCTGAAGCGGTCCTCAGCACCTGGGCCAATGTTGCTCCAATGAAGCCTTGGCTGTGGAAGGGGAAGAGACAGAGAGGAAGAAGGGGGCAAGGGGGGAAGAAGCAGATGGGCACATCTCCTGTGTGCCCTGGCTGGGAATTGAACCCTAGACTTCCACACGCTGGGCCGACACTCTATTGCTGAGCCAACCGGCCAGGGCCTACAATGTTTCTTTTTTTTTTAAATTTATTTTTATGTATTCATTTTAGAGAGGAGACACACACAGAGAGAGAGAGAGAGAGAGAGAGAGAGAGAGAGAGAGAGAGAAAGGGGGGAGGAGCTAGAAGCATCAACTCCCATATGTGCCTTGACCAGACCAGTGCAGGGTTTTGAACTGGCGACCTCAGTGTTCCCAGGTCGACGCTTTATCCACTGCGCCACCACAGGTCAGGCTAAAATGTTTCTTTTTTAAAGCACACATGTACACGACAGACAGGGACAGACAGACAGGAAGGGAGAGAGATGAGAAGTATCAACATACAGTGTGTCCGTAAAGTGATGGTGCACTTTTGACCGGTCACAGGAAAGCAACAAAAGACGATAGAAATGTGAAATCTGCACCAAATAAAAGGAAAACCCTCCCAGTTTCTGTAGGATGATGTGGCAGTATGTGTGCATATGCAGATGATGATGTAACACCGTGTATACAGCAGAGCAGCCCACGGCCATGCCAGTCGAGATGTGGACGGTACAAAGGAAAGTTCAGTGTGTTCTGTGGCTCGCTAAATTCGAATCCGTGACCAAAGTGCAACATGAAGATCGGTGCATTTATAATGAAGCACCACCACATAGGAATAACATTACTCGGTGGGATAAGCAGTTGAAGGAAACCGACAGTTTGATGGAGAAACCCTGTTCCGGTAGGCCATCAGTCAGTGACAAGTCTGTAGAGGCTATACGGGATAGCTACCTAAGGAGCCCTAAAAAAATCTGTGCGTGCATGTGCTCGACAATTACACCTAAGCGAGACAACAGTTCATAAGGTGTTAAAGAAACGTCTCTGTTTTACGGGGTACAAATTGCGGCTATAGCACGCTATCAAACTGGCGGATAGACTCACATGATGCGCATTTGCTACAGATATGCTTCATGAGATCAACAATGATGCAAGATTTTTGCAGAAGATTGTGTTTAGCGATGAGGCGACCTTCCATATCTGTGGACATGTTCATCGCCATAACGTCTGAATATGGGCTGCTGAACATCCTCATGCCTACGTTAAGTACGAACGTAACACCCCTAAAGTGAACATGTGGTGTGGCCTGATGCATGATAAGGTGTTAGGTCCATCTTTTTTCGCGAAGCAGTCTGTGACGGCAAACACCTATCATGACATGTTGGAATTGTATGCAGTGCCATAATTTCCAGTAGGTGTCATCTTTCAACAGGATGGCGCTCCTCCACACTACGCCACCATTGTTCGTGAGTTTCTGGATAGAACATTCCCCCCGGCGGTGGATAGGCAGGGGTTCTGTCAAGCCATGGTCACCATGATCCCTGGATCTGATGCCCTTAGACTTTTACTTTTGGGGTTATGTGAAGCAACATGTGTACATTGAACGTATCAACAACATTAATCACTTAAAACAGAGAATCACAGACATTCACTGTTACACCAGATGTCCTTACCTGTGTGTGGCAAGAACTTCACTATTGTTTGGATGTGTGTAGGGCAACAAATAGAGCCCACATAGAACTGCACTGAATCGGTATGAAACTGGAAGGGTTTTCCTTTTATTTGGTGCAGATTTCACATTTCTATTGTCTTTTGTTGCTTTCCTGTGACTGGTCAAAAGTGTACCATGACTTTACGGACACACTGTATAGTTGTGGTGCTTTAGTTGTTCATTGATTGCTTTCTCGTATGTGCCTTGATGGGGATAGGGTTGGGGCTGGGGGTGGGGGTGGGCTCCAGCTGAGCCAGTGACCTCTTGCTCAAGCCAGTGACCATAGGGTCATGTCTATGATCCCATGCTCAAGCCAGCAACCCCGTGCTCAAGTTGGTGAGCCCGTACTCAAGTCGGCGACCTTGGGGTTTTGAACCTGAGTCCTCAGCATTGCAGGCTGATGCTCTATCCATTGCACCACCACCTGGTCAGGCTAAAAATCTTTTTTTAAGTTTTGGGTTATACAGAGATTGTACGCAGTTTATCCGACAGCCAATCTACCCTAAAGCTCTGAGCACACTCATGATTGCAGCCTCACACAGGCACTTGTTAAAATGCAGATCCCAATGGGCAAGAGTCAAGAGGGGGTGGGGCTCAGACCCGGTTTGCAGGCCCTTGTTCTAGAGACGACAGATTCACCAAAGGAACAAACAAGGGCAGATCATTCCAGGAAGAAGTCCTTGAAAAGTTAGTTTCATTTCCCTCCCAAACTTCAGTCTACAAAAACATTCCCCTCAAATAAACAGAAAAAAATTCATGAATCTGTGGGGGTTTTTTTCTCTTTACTTCTCCAAATGTAATACAATTCTTCAGCTAAAACAGGAACAAATGAGACAAAAATGGTTTTGAAAAGTCTGATAGAAAAATACTGTTCACCGGTTTATTTTTCCGAATGAGCAACGGGGCTATTTACAAATAAGCGGATCTCCAATGATGGGTTGTCACATGGCAAGTCTGGGACTGTTTGAAAGCTAAATGAAGAACAAAAATTTTTTTAAGGCACATTGGATCTGTGAGTTTAACACAAACTCGCCGGTATAATGATAGATTCATTTCCTAAAACATGTGAGCACCAAAACTGTCAAAGAACACTTAATATTTAGTAAAGAGTGAGGAACGTAAAAGGAGGGTTTGGTGGGGGGAGAGTGTTCTTCAAAAGGAAATCTTTGGAGATCAGTTTACTGCAAATAAAAGACACTAAACACATCCCGATGCACATAAATATACTAAGAGCATAGGCGCTTAGGAAAGGACAGCGCACTACACGATGAATATTAAATAAATTAAAGGTATCCCAGATGCAGAGGATAAAACAAAACGGTGATCAAAGACCGGGAAGGGCCCTCTATGCCCACGTGACACAGACAGGACAACATGAACAAAAGTGTATACAATTTCCCCCCAATACTCCCATCAGGGTGGGTTTAGTTTTCGTTTCAGCCCAAACGTAACGTTAGATGGATTGCCTGAATTCTTCTTTGCCATTCTAAAGCTTAGCATTTTAGCCTTTAAAGAGAAGGGTCAGGGAAGAGAGGAAACACCAAATCCTGTTCAGAACTGAAGGCCAGGTTCGTCTGTTGAGGCCACACGAATGACAAGATTGGCCATTCCCTGTCCCCTTGGCTTTAAAACCCTACAGGACAACAGGGAGCATGCAGACATGTGGGAAGCCGTCCTGCACACAGTGGCATGACTGTCACCACACTTCCTTATTTTACAAGGGGAACACCAAATGGCTTAAAAAACAAACAGAACAACCAAATTTCTGTAAAAAAAAAAAGACAAAAGGTAGAAACTGTGCAATGTTAACAAGTTACAACAAAACATTGACCAGAGTTACAGTGTTTTGTTACAATAATACTTTGCAGGAACCCAGGTGTTCTGCCCTAGGACTTGTAGCAAAAGGGGTCTGAAAAAGAAACGTAACAATAATAATAGTAATAAAAAATGTTCGGTTCATTAGGTCCATTTCAAGTCACGATTAAGCGGGTTGCTACATCACATCCAGCAAGAAAAGGGTGTTCAAAGGCAAACACGATTGCGTTGTTGTTCGAAGAGCTCGACCTTCCAAGAGTCCTTGGTTAAGAAAGTCACATGTAAATTATATCCTCACATGGGTTTTTCAAAAAACTGATCGTACAAAAAAATTATTTTTTCCTGAAAAATAAATTAGATAATTAAAAACGTCTAGGCCAGCGGGGCCGGACATCAGGCTGTCCTCACTGAGCCATTGTTGTGACCACTCTTGCTGTAGCTCGGGTCGTTTTTTTGCAGCCACATCTCGGCCAGCTGCTGGGTGGACCCATAGGTGGAGGCTTTGGACCCCAAGCACATCTTGTACTGCTTGGGGTCAAGGTTGGGATCGCAGAACACGGGATGGTGGATGTGGACGACCCCTACTTCTTGGCTCCTGAACGTCGTCAAGCCCGCCTGGACCACCTTGTTGAAGAGATCCACGTCCTCCAGCCCCCAGCCTTGGATGGAGATGTCGAAGCCACCCACACGGACGAGGTCTCCCTTATAAATGCAGGTGATGCCAAACCCGTAGTTTCTCCAGAAACCGGTTTTCTGAGTGAAGGCAAAACGATTGTCACTGGGGATTTTCCCGTTATACACAATCTTTGGGTCATACTGGCTGAAGATGATGGGAAAATAGATCTGCTGGCCCAGGACGGCGTTGGCGCGGCACCGCTGGAGGAACTCCGCTGTGAACACGAGGTCCACGTCGCAGAAGAAGAGCAGAGACTCGTTATTGAACTGGGAGGACCCAACTTCGAGGGCCAGGGCCCTGGAGAACTCCCCGGACACGGGCAGAATCTGCATGTCCGCCTTCGGGTACTTGGTGCGGTAGTCTCTCACGAGCTCAACCTGCTTGGCCTTGTCCGGGTTGGAGTCGGAGTTGAACAGCAGGACCACCAGCTTGACGTTCTGGTTGGGTAGGAGGCACGTCTTCTCATAGTGGCCCATGAATCTCACGAACATGTCAAAGCGCCCGGACAGGGGGATCAGGATGTTGATCTTCTTCTCTTTGGGTTCTCGGCGCTCTGTCCTGGTGCCGGGCAGCCGGAAGGGGACGAGCTTCTTCAGGGAGCTGGAGAGGAAGGACAGGGAGCCGGACTCCTGGTTGATCTTGTCGGCCAGCTCCTGCGCGTCCAGCGCCCCATGCTCCACAAACTGGATCTTGCTGAAGGTCTGCTGCAGGTAGGCATGCCTCCGCACGGGCACCGTCATCTTTTTCCCCTTGTGCTTCTTGTAGAGGAGCAGCAGGTCCAGGATGTACTCGGCCCCATACAGGGGGTTCACACGGCGGTAGCCGTACTGGATCTCCTTGAAGTCGATGACGCGCCCCCTGGTCTTGGCGTTGGCATTGATCATCTCCATGACCTGCATGACGATGTCGTCCAGGGCCTCCCGCTGGGCGGAGTCCATGCCCCGGCGAGGGGGCTGGCCATCAGCTGCCGAGTACAAGTGCTTCCCGGTCAGGAACTCCCACTCCAGTATCTCTTCCCGCTGCCGGGGCTGGAAGCGCGTGAAGGAGGGAGGTATCCCCAGCTGCAGGTCTTCCTTGTGTGCCTCGGTGTTGCTATAGCGGCTCATGAGCACGATCTCACGGTGCAGCTGGACGGTGCGGTGCCGCAGCTCCGCGATCTTGCGGCTGAGCAGGTAGCTGTGCAGCCGGTACTGGTAGGGCGGGTTTTTGTTGGGGTGCAGGGTGATGGCGCGGTGGATTTTACTGTTATGGAGATCTCTGATGTACCCCTTTTTGTTCTGCTCGTAATTCTCGTAAAACAGCTGCTGCATCTGTTCAGGGAAAGAAAAAAGAAAGACGGTTTTTTTAGTACGAGGTAACCGAGGGCTCCATCTCCTCTTCTATTTCCTGACATACTTTAAAACACAAAATAGAAATATTGGAAATCTTTCTACATCAGCCACAGCACGTCAAAGGTCCCCGGAAAAGTCTGATCGATGGCAGTCCTGTGAGAAGAGGAGAATGAATAGCTAGGAACTGCGTAAAGAAACAAGTCCTCCTCAACAACCAGAGTCGGCCAGTGTCACGCCGCAGGCAGGGGGAACGGTGAAGAGTTTTCCCATGAAGAAGAAGTATGAACTTGAAATCCCAAGGTAGCTGCAAGCGTGCACCTGGACAACCCTTTCCACATCTGCCGCCTGGGCGGCAGGCCCTCCACGCAGGCAGGAGAGCGGCTTCCTGCTCCGCCCCAGGCCCCCAGCACAAAACCAGCACGGGGGGCGCTCAGAATGTCACACGGAGGGCAGGCAGCGCAAGGGGGCTTCATGATCCCACCCAACTCTCCCTATGTCCTATGACACAGGGTGGGGACAAAAGCTTGAGCTCCAACAGCCAATACGGTCCGCTCCCTCAAGTTAGACAGAACACTTTTAATTCCCTGCGTACGTCCAAGCAACGGGATGGCGATCGTCTAATGACCGTCTGTCTACAAAGCCTTTCAAATGAAGAATAAAAATTTGCAAAATAGGCAAGAGGAACGTGTAAGAGAGGCATCCGACAAATTAGTCCTTTACGGTTTGGTTTTGTCTCATCTGTGCACTGTTACATATTAACTCTTGAGGAGGGTGACAGACTTGGACCAAGTAGTTTATTTGCCTTTGGATTCATATATACATATACATATACATCTATTTAAATATATATGTGTATTTTAAATGTTTATTTTATTGATTTGAGAGCGAGATAGGGGGAAAAGAAGAGGGGGGAGGAGAGAGAGGGGGAGAGAGAAAAAGAGAGAGAGAGAGAGAGAGAGAGAGAGAGATAGGAACATCGAGCTATTCCTGTATGTGCCCTGACCGGGCATCAAACCAGCAACCTCTGTGCTTCGGGATGATCCTCTAACCAACCGAGCTGTCCGCCTAGGGCTGGACTCATACTTTTGACTTTTTATATTTCTAAGACACTGCAATTAACATAATAACTAAACAATATAGAGAAGCATTTTCATGTACTGTTTTCTTCTACATACTACTATAAGCTACCAATAAATAAAGCTAGTAAGAGTAAGCAGAAGGGAAATAACTTCCCAAGAAAGCCTTGAAATAAAAAAGCAAGGAACGCCAGCCAGGTTCTGCACAAGGGTTCCACGCAGCCGCTTCCTACCGAGTTCTTCTCCTGCAGCTGAGAGACGGGCAGACGCTGCCCCGAACCCAGCCCTTTCTCTCCCTGACTCCTGGGAGACCTCGCGTTAGAGCAGAAATCACCCAAGTTGCAGCGCCTCCAGTGCGGTTTCCCACTTCGCTCCCACCCCATCTACGATCACGGCACTCTCTCCCAGCACAAGAGGAAACGACAAGATGGTGGCCGTCCGTACACCAGGGCACAGGTCCTCACTAGAACAGGACCACTGGGCTGGCACCTCGACCCCCAACTTCCAGCCTCTAGAACCATAAGGAAAAAACGTCTACTGTTTAAGCTTCCCAGTCCACGGGGCTGCTGTCCCTGCAGCCTGGCTCTGTTGTCCTTGACCTTGGGCCCTGTAGCTCATGGGCAGGAAGTGCCCATGTCCACTGCCCACACATCAAGTCTGGCTCGGTGCTAGACACAGTTCCAGATGCCCAACAGATAGCCGATGAGCCAGTGATGGATAAGTAGTCAAGTCTCTAAGCACAGCAAGCATCAAGAAATTGTGGAATGACTTCCTGCAGAAGGACACAGGTGACAAAGGCTGACAAGCTAGCACACACCTGGTCACTAACACACGGGGGCAGGGCCAGGTTCCTCGAACCAGGACATTTTAAAATGTACCGATTTTGAAGGCAGCACATTTTGAAGAAAAATAGACCTTTCTGGACACAAGATGTAGTTGTCCTTTGTTCTCTTGACTCCCTAGAAAAGCAAATGTATAACTGCATGGTGTATCCTTGGCTATCAACCCCAATCACCACCACCACACACACACACACACACACACACACACACACACACACGGGCAACATGCTCCGATGGAAGCCCTGTGCGAAGGCACAACCTTCTGTGCGTGACCAGTCTCACAGACGCACTGGGACTGTGTCCACAAGTGCTCCTGGGAAACATTTCTTGGAGTGTTCTGGGGGCTGTCTGAGGCCGTTTACCTACTCAGTGACTGATGTCTGGGCACGTTTACGTGAAACACAGAGTGTATGTGCTACAGACATAAATAAGGAAAAAAAAACTACTGGCTAATGGGCTTGTGGAAGCATTAAATCCCCTGGACCCACGACAGCCAAGTTCTTGTAGGTACCTTTGGGCCAGGCTCCAAAAGTCCAACTGAAAGGAAGATTGTGCTACATATATATATTCAAATGAGAAAAACTATTGCCAGACATAAGTAAATGTGTGTGTGTTTGTGTGTGTTTGGGGGGAGGGTGCACTTCTTTTATTAAAAACACAACCAAGTCTATGTACAGACTAGCTGGTGCCCCCCACCCTGCATCACCCCCAAAGGATTTACTTACACAGTAACTGATGGTATTACAAAAGAAATGTTTTAGACAAAGGAGCCACCCACCCAACAGAAGGGATGCAATATATACTGGCTATGACCTTAAGAAAAATCTAAGCAACAACAAAAAAATGTGTGCTTTTTCTTTTTAACTTTTACTACATGTATTGGGGTAACACTGGGTAACAGCATCAGGTACATTCCAGGAGTGTAACTTCATAATACAACATCTGGGTGCTCTGTGCTCACCACCAAGCGTAGTCTTCTTCCGTCACCATGTATGTGACCCCTCTATCCTCTGTGTCCGCCCTCCCCCCACCCCTCCAATAACCACATTCTGTATCTGAGCTCGTTTTTTTGTTTGTATGTTTGTTCATTTACTTTTCATTTTCTATCCCGTGTATGAGTGACATCAGAGGGTTCTTGTCCTTTTCTGTCTGACTTATATCACTTAGCATGATATTCCCAAGAACCATTCATGCTGTCACAAAGGGCAGTATTTCCTCCTTTTTTATGGTTGAGTAGTAGTATTCCATTACACGCACATGCGTGTACACACACAATCACACACACACACTACAGCTTTATCCACTCACCTATATCGAAGGACACTTAGGTTGCTTCTATATGCTGGCCACTGTTAATAATGCCGCAATACACATGGGGTGCTCATATCTTAAATATGAGAGTTTTCAATTTTGTCAATTTTGGGTAGATTCTCAGCAGTGAAATGGTGGTCCCATTCTTAACTGTTTGAGGACACCCCACACTGTCCTCACAGTGGCTGCACACTTACAATCACACCCACCGAGCCCGAGAGCTCCCTGTCCCCCCCTTTCCTCTCCGACACGTGTTATCAGAGCAGAAATGGCCATGAGCTATTCAGGCCACGTTAGGGAAGAAGGATCACAACGTCACCTGCGATTCATGAAACAGAGGCGGGAGGAACACAATGGAGAAGGGATAGCTGGGTACGTGGCCCCTGAGCCTCTGAGTCATACCCCACGCAGGCCTCCAGGGCAGTGAGCATGCAACACCCCACAGCGGTCACCCAACCCTTCCACATCCGTCTCATGTCTCCTTGTCCCTCTGCTCACATGGAGTGAGCCTCGCCCTTTCGTGGACCCCTGGCTGCCTCTGTGGGTCCCTGGTACTCGCATCTGATTTTGGAATCCTTTGCAAAATTCTCCTCAAATCATCTTTCTTGGTTTGTTTTTACCTTGGGGAGTTTCTAGCTTTCTCTGCTGTTATTTGGGGTTTTCCTCCCTTTTCTTTTTCTCTAGAGCTGCCTGGTGGCCGTAAGAAGGCATGCTGTGAGCACAGTGACATCGAACCACTGGGCTCGAAGGTGCTTAAATGAGAAATGGTCCATCATTAAGCTAAACACCTGCACCCTCTACCTTTTGTCTTCCGTTCCCTCAGATCAAAGCTAATGGGCTGCTGAGTACCAGGTTCCCCGTTACGCAGGTGAGATTGAATTTCGGAACTCCAGGCTACTAACTCCCTGGATTGAACAGGAATGAAGCCCCCTAATCCTTATGCAGCATAATCACATGACTAAAGTAATAAGCAATTTAGCAATTTCCTGGTTATAAAAATAAAACTAACTTCTCAAGAAGAAATTTTAGAATATAACAATTAAAAAGACGAAGGTTAAGAAATAAGACTATCTAGAGATATTTACTGCTTTTATACTGATAATGACCTTGGACAACTCACTTGAACTTGTTGGGTCTCCCGTATTTTGACTGATAAAATGACTGTCTTGTACTAGAGGTTCTTTCAAGGTAAATTCTAAGACCCTATGTGCTAGTTTTTGGACCGGTCACATAGAATTCTGAAGTCATGCACTGATGTTCTCTTCTATCCATCCATTCTGATATGGTTGGAGGTATCCCATCACAATGTTAAAAGGATTCTACCTTAATTAAGTCAAAATGTATCTGCCTCATCAATGGGTAGTAACATTGTTCCTAGTTAACTGTTTCCATCCTATAGAAACAAAACTCCAATTCTGCTATAAATAAAAATAGTTTAAGGATATGAGATTACTAACAGCTCATTTAAATAACCCCAGGGTAACAAACCTGTCAAGTTTTTTGTTGTCATTATAAAAATATTTTTAGTACCAAGTTTAGAATTTAAGAGGATTGGATTACTATAAACTATTTCAATAATTGATACTTTGGCACAGTGTTGGGAAGAATATTACAAAACGGAAAGTTAAAAAGTATCACAGAAGGAAACACACACAGACACTATGGGTTATTTAATAGTCACAAGGTTTTTCCCTCCTTAAAAGATGCACTCCGTACCATGGATGGTTTGTCTTTAGTATCCAGTGTCCATAAACAGCCTTCATTCTTGTTCCAAAAAAGAACCCACACGATCTTGGACTCCAGCGAAGCCCTCTCCCTGACTGTAAGATGTCCTGAGACTTTGAGTCATTCCAGAGTAAATCTGAGAGGGGTTTATAAAAGTCAAGGTCACACTATTCCCAGGAACTTCCAGCCCAGCTGGGAAGAACCATCAACCACCCGCATCTAATCTTCTGTTAACAAATACCTTCCACGGTCTTCATGAGCAAATGTCCTTCCAGCTCCTCTGCTGTGAGAGCCAACAGCCTCCTTAAATCATGGTTCCTACCATCAACTGCTTACAATAATGTCCTTCATTAAATACATAGCTTGCCCCAGCAACGGACTTATCCCTGCTCCACATCAACATCTATGTCTAATTCTGATTTGTACAGGGCTGCCATCCATGGCAGAGAATTTGTTTCTTATTCTTTCGTCCTGAAAATTAGCTCAAAGAAAATGGGGTTGCCCAAACGTCAAGACACGCCGTAACTGGCGGTAGTTTCAAAATCACCATATTCACAAGTTTGAAATATTGAAATTAACGTCCGCTTATCCCTACAGGTAGGGATTCCTGGTAATTTATTGTGTGAAGCAGGACCTTTTGAGATGAGAAAGGAAATCTGTTCATAATTAGGCCAAAAGACCATGGGCATGGACTGGGCTTGTCCCCGGCACTCAGGACAAATGGTCACCCTCCTTGTCCCCGTTAGGTCTCTCCTAATTAGTTCTGTGTAGGCTTTGCCACTTTTCATCCAATTAAGTTCAAGGATTAGCCGCTTTGTATTTTAAAGACACTAAGAAATAGTAAAATTCTTAATGGAAGTTACACTTAGTCTCTGGTGGTAAAAACGAGAACTCTATGTACGTGCCTTCAAGTTCTGAAACCTGAACAACTTTTAGAGAAGTCTGACGCACTTCAGAACAATGGAGAATTAAGCTTGGCCAAGTGAAACAAACAAATAGATAACTACTGATAGTAACTTAAAAGACTTCTGGCATGAGACAATAAGCAAAAATGGTCAGGCTATCACTTTGAGTATGCAGGTCAGAATGGTCAAGGGTAATGGGGAGAGGACTAAGCCCCCATCAGTGACCAGAAAACAGCATCTGAACTCTTGTCTCTGGTCCTTACTGACGTGTGCCCTTGCGGGGGGGGGGGGGGGGTTTGGGGTGGGGCCCTTCAGCTTTCCGACATCACCTGTTGTTTTTCATGGATAAGCGCACCTGGCAGCATTATGAAGAAGGAATGTACACAGAACTATCATTAAACCAACAAGATCTTAGGCAAATGGCACCAAGTACTGGACACTCACATTAAATAAATGCAGGGCAAGTTCAAAAACTCATGTACAAAGGAAGGACAGGCCTGGGAGTGGGCAGCAGGACAAGCCCCAGCCCTGGGCCCGCTCATGAGTAATGATGTTCCAACGAGTTCTCTCTAAAGGTGGCTCTAACACCCAACGTGCAAGAGAGGTGATCTCGTAACAGTGACCAACACGCCTTGGAAGTGATGAGCATTCCCTCATTGCATCCTATGAAGCAGTCCCAGTACTTCCCACATTCAGGACTGGGGGACTCACGTCCATATGTTCAGCAACTCGTCTTGCGCCCCTGTCCCTTGGCGGGTGGCCCAGGGCTGGCCCTCAGCTCTGGCTCTGGCAAACAGGAATCCTCCCAGCAGGCACGGCTCTGGGCCCAGGGTGCACGCTGAGGCTGGGGGAGGCAGCCCGCTTTCCTAGGGCTCACACTCAGGGTACTCGGGGGCGGGAAGGGCAGTTCCCAGAGGAGAAACACCACTGAGGCTGCCATCAGCGGTTTGAGGAAGCGCAGAGAGGGGAGGGTGCCTCTCCTGTGCTTGGGTCGGGAAGGCTGACCTTCCCCTCCAGAAGGATATTGGAGCAGAGCCTCAGGGATGCAAAGGGATAGGGAAGTGTCTGGAGGGGGCTACACTCACTTCTTCATCAGACACGACTCACCTCACTTTGTGCAAGGATTGCACAGGGGAGCCAGGGGCAGGCCCCAGGGCTGGGCCTCCCTGCCTGGAGCTCTATACCCCGGAAGCCAGTTCACACCTTTGTTTGCGGTCTGCCCTGAGGGTCTCAGCAGGCCCTTCCTGTGTGCAGTGCACTCCTGTGTGTGTGTGTGTGTGCACACGCGCAGGTACATGTGAGTATTCTGAAGGCATAATCAATAAGAAAGGCTGGGAAGCTAAAAATGCGCCCCCCCATCTTTCTGAACAAGTAGGAAGGCTCCGCAGAACCAGAGTTTGGTCCGATAAAGCGTAAGAGCAAAAAGAAGAGCGGCTGGGTCCCTCCTGCATGTGGCCCAACGTGAGTGCTCCTGGTGACAGCACCGCTGTCCCCAGTGCGATGACAAGAACGACAGGGAACCTTCCCTCCCCAGGAAAACCCTCTCTCTAGCTGTGGGGGAGGTCATAGGAGGCCAGGATGGCTTTGTGAGCGGGGTGTGTGTGTGGGTGTCTGGTCTTCTACGGTGGGGGGTGGGGGGGATAGGGTGCCTGCAGAGAGAGGGGTCCTTCCAGGGAGGCAGCCCCTTGCATCAGCACAGATTTCCACACCACCCTCCCCACCCACTTCCTTCCCCTCCGGCTTACAGGCGGAAACAGCCGCTGCCCTGGCTGGGCCCCAGTACGGAGCGCAATCCAAGTGGCAGTCTGGTTGCCTCTCAGGGTGGAAATGACTCAGGACCCAGTGCTCTCCCTGGTGCCCTCCCGAGGAAGGGACCGAGCCTTTGGCAGCAAACGGCACCTAAGTGATCCTTAAGTTAGGAAAATGAAAAGAAAACCATTCCTCAGCATACGGACGGAGGACCCTTGTTTTACTGGTAACGTTGATTAACACCTGGGCTTCCAGTCCTCAAACCAGTGAGCAAACGGAACGGAAATGTCCATTTGAGGAAAAGCTATCTCTGCGATGTAAGTAGTCTCACGGCCCTGCTCGTTTCTCACCTGTTCACAGGTACCCACAGATCTCCGGTGGGTACCTTACATGAGAAACAGCCAGGAAGGCAAGGGAACAAAAGGATACAATGTTGCTACTGCACTTGAAACAACTTCTGAGTCCCACCAGCTACAGCAGAGATGTGTCTAGCCATCGGTTTTGCCCTTATGTTCCTTGTTTCCTATCTAATAGTCTCCACCCTTAAATATAATCAATAATCAAGCACTGGGAAGAGAATTTGGGGGTGCTGCTTTTAAACATCTAATGCAGTGGGATTTAAAAACTTACAGCCAGAACTTTCTTCTTGGACCAGAACCACTGCACGTACACGGTCCCCAAGTCCCTGCAAGCCGCCTTCCCCTCACCCACTTTGCAATCTTGCCTTGGTTTCTAAATCTAATTGCAACCCCGACTGCATGCATGTGGCTGGCAGGGAGAGCTGGGAAGCGTGGGGGTGGGGGTGTCTACTCGTGCCTCTGCACAGTCAAACTTCTGGTTTTAAAAGCACATGTCTGAAGACATCTATTTCTTTGCCCTGAAATCTCAAAACGATGCTACAATATGTGTCTTATAACAAAGACCAGTGACAACGGAATAAACAAAGGGGAATTTCACGAGCCGGGTGCAGTCCTAATGTACAGCATTTCGTGAGCCTGCGCTGTACACCATCAGATTCTTAAATGCTGTCTTGTAAAAATATTGACATCGCTTAGGATGCTTAAACTTTTATTTTTAAATTATAAAGCAACATATGTTCATTACAAAATACTGAACAGACAAAGACTTGCTTGTAAATGTACTCTTGTTGACATTTTAAAAATGTTCTCAGGTACATAGTCGTGTGTAAGGTAAAAAAGAAACCTCGTTACTCTCTGCAGACTATATACAGTATGGACGGACGTATAGGGATAGCAAGTCCTCACCTAACGTCATCGGCAGGTCCTGCAACTGTAAGCAAAACGGTGTATATATGACAAAACCAATTTTATCACAGGTTAATAGATGTGGATAAGAGTTAAGTCCCTACAGCATCTCAGCAATGTTACAATGAAACCATACCTGTGTAATAATTCTCCTTCTGACCACCTTATTTCCCTGAAATAGTTAACAACACTAACTGCTAAACAGAATCAAGCTATTCTACTATTTATCGATCAGGACCTTCGCCAAAGAAAAAGAGACACTAACATTCTAAACCAGTGGTTTTTAACCTTTTTTGAGGTACCAAACCCACCAGTTTCCTATGCGCATTCACAGAACCCTTCTTTAGTGATAAATAAAATATGATTTTTTTTTTTCCAAATTCAAGACATAGGTATATGTTTTTTTACTGGTGCACAAAATGAACCTTACATGAACATCACCTTGCTCAAAGAACAAAACCAACAAAGTGCAAGAACTCACAACAAATTATGGTATTACTTTATTCTGGCCTCTGCGGCAGAGGCTTCTCCGAACCCCTGAGACCGACTCACTGAACCCCTAGGGTTCAATAGAACCCAGGTTAAGAACCACTGCTCTAAACTACAAGAAAAGCAAAAGCAGTCACCCGAGGAAGAGCATCCCTGCCACCCTGGAATCCCTACCCTGGGCTGTCACGAGAGAGATGTATGTTGCCCTACCCTGCCTGTCTCAGGTGTCTGCTACAGCGTCCAGCCCTTTGTAAGTCATAAATTATAAATTTGCGGTATTAACACATGAGCCAACGAACAGCCTGTGATTTAAGCGCTACGCTGCAGGATGACACCGCAAAGAAACGCAGCCACAACTACTGCCGTCCGAGTGGCACTCTACCTACTGTTTCACGCCTGCCCCAGGGGAGCCCGCCTGTTATTCCCATTTTCACAGGGAAGCAGAACTTTGAGAAACTGACCAAACGGATGCGATGCGGCGACAGCAGCAAGCAAAGACCTAGAACGCTTACATCGGCATCGGGAGCAGGGGCTGGGCATTGTGGCTGGCCCCTGGAGCTAACACCGGGCGGCCACTCGTTAGAAGTATTTGCTTGGCTGTTGTCTCTGGCTGCTTTTGATGGCACAGGGGACCCTAGAGCCCACAAAGCCAAAAATATTTACCGTCTGGCCCTTGGCAGAGAAAGCCCACTGGCCTTTGACCCGGAGCCAAGCACTAGCCTGATGCCCCCACTGACCAGACGGAAGCCAGGCACGTGCCGACCTTGACTGAACAAACCCATTCCTAAAAGTGGTGATGGCCTCCCTTCCCCCGCACCCCTAGTCCACCTTCCAAGCCACAGCGGAGGTCTCCCTGCTGCCTGACCCACCAATCCTGACTGGCTCAGGCTGTCTGTCGCACCTTACACATGACACCTGTGCAGGACACCCCTCTGCCTTCCCCCCTTGCCAATCCTAACAGAACCCTTAACATATACACACACAAAAAACAACTTCAAAATGAAAATTTTGCAGATGCTCTTCAAACACAGTGGATTGAGCTCAGGGAGCCGTCACCACTAGAGGCCGGAAACACGAGGCATCGGTTTTGGTGTGTCCTATATACTTTAGTGGTGTGCGCCTGCCCCTCTTTGGTTTTTGTGCATAAAAGGCAGTTTTGAGAAACTAAAAACAGACCTCGCACTCCCCGAAATAGAAGCCTCCCAGACCATGGGCGGCGGAGCACATCCCGTTTTTTACCTGCATCCAGCCCATGCGGCAGCAGCCAGGCAGGTAAGTCACGGGGCTTCTGGATCCCTCCCGGTGCATGAAGAAGGGACGAGGCAAAGTGCCTTCATTCACACAACTGAAGGTTTCAGGAACCCCCTTTCTCACCCCCACAACGAGCCAGGCAGAGGCGGACAGTTGTTCAACCCATCAGAGCAGGAAATAACTGTAATTGCAAACACTCGTCACCATTCAGGTGACAACCCAGGTGGAAGAAGACAAAAAAAGGTTGTCCTTGGTCATCATTTCACAAGCCAGCTTACGTCGAGAATGCTCTTTTGGTTTTTAGGAATTCCAACATAAAAAATAAGAGAAGGTTTGACAAAAAAATAATAAATGTGAGCTATAAACGAGATAATGAGAGAACCAGGCGCTGTGACCTCAAGAGGAAGGAGGGATGGGCTCACTGCGCCAGCCGTGGGCCATGTGCCCTCGGGCAGGTCTCGGTTTAATTATGAAGTAAAGGGGGCTGAACATGCAAGTCCCTCCAGGGCTACAATTCAGGGCAAATTAATAGTATGGGCAAGATTAGGGGGATCACTGGAAGATTATTCCTGAGTGCCACATACACAGGCATTGGTGAGGGTCCCCGCCCCGCGCCCCACGTCTTTCTAGGGGACCCACTCCTGTGCCCCTCACCGTTTTCCACCTGGCTACCGTGGAAACCTCTCCCATCTTCTCTGCCCCCGGCCCCACTTTTCCTTAGTCCTGGTGGGGTGGTGTTTCAAATAGGGAGCTCTGGTCATGTCATTTACTGGCTGGCAGTTCAATGCACTCAAAGAGTCGGTCTGGGTGGTCGGTCTCTAGGTGCCCTCCTGTTCCTGCTACCAGTCTGGTGCCAGGCCACTCTGTGGCTGGGCCAGCTGGTCCCCCTCACCATGAAGGGTCAGTCCTGTCCACCTGGACTCAGTCCTTCCCCGAGCCGGGGCCTGTGCATCGTCTGTCTGCGCTATCCCAGGTCTGCGGCCCTCCTAGGACGTCCCAGGATGTGCCAGCAGGGAGGGGTACACGTGTATGTTTGGGGTAAGTTCCCTCTAACTTCTCTTCAGAGCAGCGTCTTTCCACAACGAACAGAGTGGAGTCATCTGAGGTTCAGACAGACGTCCCTCAGACCTGCCACATAAAGAGCATCATGAGGCTGATGTTTGGAGAAAGAGACGTCAGGGAGGCTTGCCTATTACTCCCCCCATCAGCCCGGGCCTCTCCCCTTAAGGCCCTTCTAGGGCAAATCCAATGCATGTAGCAGGCAGGGATGGGGCTCCTGTCCCAGCAGGACTCCGGGCAGCGGTATGGGCAGCAGGAAGGCTGTAGGTCAGGGGATCCGTGCCATCACTGAGGGGCAGTTGGGAGGGGCCAGGTGGAGAGAGTTCAGGAGGCTGGCAGGACTGGTGGCAGGGAATGTGTCCCCTGGCAGCTCTGGCGGCCCTGGGCTGGGAGGGGCTGCCCTTCTTGTTTTATTCAAGGATGTCTTCTCAGAGATGCCATGCCAACCGGGTGGAAGGGAGAGGAAGGAAGATTGTCATCTCCCGCCTTTCCTGATTGGAGCTCACGAGGGGACTGAAGGCTGCCTTTGTGCCCTCCCTTTGATGACAGGAGGGGTGAGAAGTGATCTCAAGTCAGCCACGGCTAGCCAAGGGCCATGTGCACAGCCGAGGACGACCCTCAGACATCTGACAGCACCTGGTATTCTTTCTTTCTTGTTTTTTTTGAGAGTCAGAGAGAGGGATAGATAGGGACAGACAGACAGGAATGGAGAGAGGCGAGAAGCATCAATCATCAGTTTTTCGTTGCCGGTGCGACATCTTAGTTGTTCATTGATTACTTTCTCACATGTGCCTTGACCGTAGGCCTTCAGCAGAACGAGCCACCCCTTGCTGGAGCCAGTGACCTTGGGTCCAAGCTGGCGAGCTTTAGCTCAAGCCAGATGGGCCCGTGCTCAAGCTGGCGACCTCGGGGTCTCGAACCTGGGTCTTCCGCATCCCAATCCAACGCTCTATCTATTGCACCACTGCCTGGTGAGGCAGAACCTGGCTTTCAATCTAAGCAAGTGCAATGGGCCAGCCAGAACCTGTGATCTTCAGCAAGTCCAGAGGCTGTTTGTGACAAGCTCTCATTGGCCTGCCTCCAGAGACGGAGGGGGCAGCAGGCCTGGGAGGGTGTGGGCGGGGGGCGACCCAAAGACCAGGGCATCCGTGACCCCCAGCAGCACTCACTGACCCCAATTTAGAATGTTGTTGGTTTGCCCCCCTTTTTCCTTTAAAGAGGATGATTTATACACAGTTTGCATGTTTAGGTTATTTTGGAGAAGCAGTTAAAATTACAAAGTGAAGACCAATAATTAAAAAGGCTCTATTCAACTGAAATCAAGCAAGGGAAAGAAAAAAGACCCAAGGTATCCCTAGATACATTGTTTTTGCAGATAGCTTCCCCTGCACCAGCCTGAACCAGCAATCATTTGGGGAGAAGGCCATGGTCTTTGGGTCAATAGTGCGTGTAGACCTAGATCCCATGTTCCTAAAAATTCCCTTTGGGCCTCCCGTTCCATAGGTCCAAGCCATACATACATCTAAGAGTTGAGAATGACACAGGACAAAGGAAATACCATTTTATTTCAATGCAAATGCTTCAGTCACTCAAACTATTTCTAAGAAAATAAACAATTATCATAAACTCTCACCTAACATTGTGGAGCACACAGATTACCATCTGGCAGAACTTGACCCATATCGGCACAGTTCAGGTGAGAATGAAATTAGTGGGTGGTGGTTCGAGGAGGAACAGGAGAAAGCCTGCTTTCAAGATATTTCCCTGTAAAATATGTATTAATTGCAAAGGGGAAAACAGTAACTTTGCAGTAAAGGCTTGGCAAGTACCCAAAGGTAGTTCTGTCTGTTGAGGTCACAATGACATCACATGCCTCGTGATGTGATATACTGAGAAGGGCACCCATCGCTTGGCCAGAGACACTGCAGATCAACTGGAAACATAATTGGCCGGTATCCTTTCTGACAATGTCAAGGTCGTGAATGACCAATACAAGGTCAATGTTAAAGGACACTGAAGAGACTCGTCATCTACAGTGTGTCCGTAAAGTCATGGTGCATTTTTGACTGGTCACAGGAAAACAGGGCACCGTGACTTTACGGACACACTGTCCATGCTGTGTGTGACCTTGGAACAGTGGCAGGGTTTTGTTTAGTTTTTCTTTTTTCTACTTTCTGCTATGAATGACGTTATTAGGAGCTAGTGAAATATAGAGTATAGATTAGATAACAGTATTATGTCAATATTAATTTCCTGACTTTGTTACACTGGGTTTCTGTAGGTGAAAGTCCTTGTTCTTTGGGAAAGACATGCTGGAGTGTGTAGGGTCAGAGAGAGGCACTGTGCCTGCAGCTTACTCTTGAATGGTTCCGGGGAAAATGACACACACACAGAGGTCAACGTTAACAATCAGGAAATCCAGGCAACGAGAACACGGGAGCTCTGGGCACTATCCTCAAAATTGCTCTAAGTCTAAAATGATTTTAAAATAAAAATAATTATCCCCCCAAAGTGGTTAAAAATGACAGTGATGGTTTTTTGTGACACTCCATCAGCAACAAATAAGTCATGCAATGATGGTAAGATACTTCTTATAGGTTCTTGAGCTCAGAGAGGTTGTCAAAGTAGTCAGCAAGAAGGCTTGTAATGTGAAATATGTTTTAGGAAGCCGAAGGTTTCAATAGTTTATCTTCTGGATTATTTTCTCCCTTTTTCTTTTCTTTTTCTTTATTAAAGCAATCCACATGGCAATACCTCATTCCAGTCTTTGAGGTTTCCTGGACAAAAACCCGTTACTATTCCTGTCTCTAATTCCTCCTTTTTGCCTGCTGTGTTGCGGGTATGACATCAGTTTATTATAACCAATAATTTATGGTGCCTCCCAGTCACTAAATTTACCCTCCCCCCACACGAATGATTCAGAGGGGAAAGAGACCAGCGAGGACGCCCCAAACCAGCATACTCATCACTCACTGAAGAAAAAGCCGGGTCCTGCTATTTTCTCATGTTATAAACAGAGTAGCTGCCCATCTACACGGAGTCCACAGTTTCCGGTCGGCTGGGGATCATTCACGGCTCCCCCCGACTTCCGCTGCTACTTGTGGAAGGTGCCCCACTCAAACCTGAAGGGCACAGTGATGACCGAGCTGTCAGATGGCTGTGATCGATGTGGCATGTCTACGGACGACCATTAGCATTAGCCATTCTGACGTGCAGACCCACAAACCCACAAGTATTTACTCAGCTCAAAGTGACAAACTGACTTTGAAGATCGTTTAATGATTTGCTGTGGTTCCCATACACCTGATGTGGTGCTATGGTTTTTATTTCAAGTACCTATAGCTAGTAATATGCTCCATCCTTACAATAACAATATTTAAGGGCATTTGATCTTTCTCTCTATATTTTTAATTGGTTGACTTTAGAGAGGGGAGAAGGGGAGAAGGAAGGGGTAGAGAGAGAAGCATCAACTCATTCTGCTTTAATTGCCATCCATTAACTGCTTCTCATACATGCCTTGACTGGGATCGAACCAGTGACCCTGGAGTCAAGCCAGCAACCCAGGACCCAAGCCAGTAACCTCGGAGCTCCAGGTCAGCTCTCTATCCATTGCACCAGGGGTCCCTAAACTACGGTCCGCGGACTGCAGCCCCCTGAGGCCATTTATCTGCCCCCGCTGCACTTCCAGAAGGGGCACCTCTTTCATTGGTGGTCAGTGAGAAGAGCACAGGATGCATCCGCACCCATAATTCCCGTTGAAATACTGGTCAGTTTGTTGATATAAATTTACTTGTTCTTTATTTTAAATATTGTATTTGTTCCTGTTTTGTTTTTTTACTTTAAAATAAGATATGTGCAGTGTGCATAGGGATTTATTCATAGTTTTTTTTAATAGTCCGGCCCTCCAACGGTCTGAGGGATAGTGAACTGGCCCCCTGTGTGAAAAGTTTGGGGACCCCTGCACTGCACCATCACTAGCCAGGCCCAGGTGTTTGTTTTAAAAGAGTCCTATAACCCATTCAAGAAAGCAATTGACCACAGACACAGGGTGGGGGGCAGGTACGTGTGGAGGACCTCACAGTATCTGGGGTGGGGGTCGGTTTGCAGTCCCTGCATGAGTTCATTTATAAACATCAGCAAGCTTATCCGGTCACAAGGCTCTGACAACGGCAGCATGCTAGGTGCTAGGGTGCCAAGTGAGACTTGCTTCCTAGGAAGGAGGTTTGGAACAGAGAAACGCTTATGTGGGCTGACCTCATGCAAGTAGCACTTCCAAAAAAGTAAGTGACAGTGTATCAAATCATTCATTGAAAGAATATGGTGCTGGGCAGAAAGTTAGAGAATGCAGGGAGCTGAAGAAGTGGAGACCAGAGCAGCATCAGGCCACATCAGTGAGCTGGCTACAGAGAGGGCAGGGAGAAGACACACTTTTACAACCTGCGAGAAGAGGCACGTGGCCCTCTCACACCCTTCACACACCCGTACGCCCGACAGAGAAGAGTCTGTTCCCACAGTGTGAGAGGCACAGCCCAAGGCAGCCCTCGGATAAATATTCAAGTCCTTTCCTCGTCTGTAATTTTAAAAAGCCACGCAAATCTGCGCTATACTCTACAATATTCATGTCTGCCTCACTGTACAAATGTCTCTCCCTCTCTCAGTCCTGACGTGGACTGAACACACTGTTAACTTGAGCCAAGTTTGTCCCCTGGCGACTGAGTGCCTCCCCTCCCCCTTCTCCCCCCTCCCCCTCTCCCCAGGCACATCAATACATAGCAAGATACCCTCCAGGAGCGAGCTGGTTCTGAAAATGACAATTTTACGGAAGAGACACAAGACCCAGACCAAAGAAAACAAAACCAAAAGTAAAGAAACAAAACTAAAGGGGCGGGGAAGGGGGGTGCGGAGGGGACCTGAAGAAATCCAGCCTGTTTCTCAGAGTGACTCTACTTCTGACAAATGGTTCTTATGGGAACACAGCATTTACAGTCAAAAAGAGAAAGGGGGAAAAAATCACTCACTACCTAAAATGGGAATAAGAGGCTTTTCTTCTATACCTCATTTTTGGGAACAACAACAACAAAAAGAACAGTCTTTGGCTAGAAAAAGAGGAAGGAGCTACACCCATACAAAACTTCACAATGGGAGGAATTGGTGTTGCCACGAGTTTCTCCACTTTGCCAACAAACAGCTGCATTTGTTCCAACTCTGGGAGAACAAGTAGCGAAGCCAGCTGGCGGTCGATGGCTTGACCTCTAGTACTCAATGAACGATTTCATGTCCACGTCGGCAGAAATTTTACTGAAACCTCAAAGTGCCTTTATCACGATCCCCTATGTGTGTTAATTGATCAAACACTTAAGTGCCTAATACATGAGCTTCTACAAGGAATACAGACACTACTTTGACCCAACCAAAAACAGAACAAAGCACACCCACGAACCGTTAGAATACCAAAACAGTCCTTTCTACCATGTATGGCCTGGATCTAGTCATGAGAAGACAAAAGATGCATTCTAATGGATGGACAATCCCACCAGCCTGTAACTATCCAAGGTGTCAAGGTCTAAAACTCAGCGAAAGACTGAGAACCTAGTGCAGACTGAAGGTGCCTAAAGCGATGTCACATTCTGAACTTTGGAAACTCCATCCAGTTAAATAAAAGTTCAATTTATACAGATTTATTAAAAAAAATAACAAAGAGATATGAGCCTGTATGCTATGCAGCCTTTTCTGTTTTAAGGGAAAAGAGGATTAAGTAAAAACCTTCAGGCCCTGGCCAGTGCCTTAGCGGTAGAGCATCAACCTGGCGTATGGACGTCCTGGGTTTGATCCCCAGTTGGTGCACACGTGAAAAGTGACCATCAGCTTCTCTCCCCTCCCCTCTCCCCCTTCACCTCCTGCAGCCAGTGGCTCCACTGGTTTGAGTGTCGG